>OX352294.1:12336505-17212601 GCA_947086415.1 Pammene aurita
ATTAAGATCTCATCTTGCAGATGTTCGAGCACTCTGGGGTTCAGAGCTGAGGAGGAAATGACAAAGCGATGGCGCGATAGCGCACGGATTCACCTCTCGTCTTCCCGAGCACGAGTGCAGTAATCGATGGTTAATTTATCGTTTAATTTAATATTAAGGTTCTCCCGTGGTATTATCTCATAATATTTTTGGATAACTGATTATTTTTAGACGTTATATAGTTACAACGAATTTGGTATTTTAATATCGCATTTTTAGTAATCGCATTCAATAATACTTATTATATAAGAAAATTCGCATTATTCGAAACGCTACACCATTCACTTAAACATACGAGTAAAACTCAGCTGACAACAATTGAAAGCGAACGAAAATAAGTAGATGCATAAAGAAAAACATCGCATAACGACCATAGCCGCCAAGGATCATGCTTCAAATGAATTTATTGTTTGAAAAATGCAAAATCAAGATAAGAACACAATTTTTTTGTGAGTGAAAAGTAACTTGATTTCTCGTTGTTATTTCCCAAAGCGAGTTCAATCGTACACTGGAGTACTAAATCAGGGCGAAATTAAAAGATAATTAAAAGATATCAATGTTGCAGATACCGTAACTTAGGTACTTACCTGTAATTATATTTTGTAAATTAATTACCCAGGAAAGATCTTTAAAAAACTCACAATTTACAGTCAGAAACGTTTAGTTGTGCCTGTGCCGATCTACACGAAAATAAGTATTTATAGTTATGACTATCATATCATTATTCCATTGGTCAAATCGGCCATAAAGATTTGCATAACCTTGTAGACACCTAAAAATACCGAACGGTAGGGTTAACTATCGCCTGTCGCATAATCTATCGTCCCCGAGTGAATTGTAGGACGGCCTCTAAGGCCTCTTGATATGTCGTCGGGGCATCCCCTCGAGTCTATAATTTACCTAGTAAATCTACGGACCCCTTAGAAAAGTAACTTGAGAGTTATACGTGCGGACATATCTTATCCATTGATATGTATACTTATCATTCGGCCACTTATTTTTCGGACGTCTCTCCCGATTTTTCTCCCTTTCCGAATTTTTGCAAAGAGGAATATAGTAACAAAGTAAAGTGCTGAGACGTCTGACACGCGATATGCACCTCCTTCAGGAATTTCACGCAATTTCCCGAGTGGATTTTTGGATGTTTCCTTTCTTTTGTGTGTCGCTGCGAAAATTGTTATATTTGGCCCTTCTGAACTTTATATATTATTACGAAACAATATCCAATTACGTTTACCTACTCAACTCCAAATTTTGAAAGAACTGATGGGTAAGAAAACTCGCTGAAAGCCCTTTGTGAATCGAACAATATACAAAACAGAGCGAACTCGAAGCTTGCCTCAGTTTAATAGTAGTTGTAGTGGAAAAGTTGTAGGACAAGCCGCTAAGCCGGTCGCGTGAAAGAAGTGTCTGGAAGTTTTGTGAATGGAGCCGACACACAACACTCGAACACGGCTGTGTCACCTTCTCGGATCCGAAAGAACTTTCCTAAGTTTCCGCAAATCGCTCTACTCCCGCGAACCATGCACGAGTACTTGAAACTACAGCTCTCGAGGAAAACTTGTTTACCGAACAACGCACCTAAAGCCGTTCGGGGTAGCATGAAACATTTCTCAACATGATAAATAGAAATCAATGTACCTCACCTCATTGGTTTGAAGAGCGCTTGAATACCGTTGGGGTAGTCAATAATGAGCTTCAACTGGGTCCCTCCTTCTTTTTGCTCTGTGAAAGATTAAATTAATTATTGAAAACGTAGGTAGATATTTTAACGAAAACAATCTCACTTTGTAGACGGAAATTCAAAAGGGTTTTCTACCTGAAGTTTAAAACAAATGGCAAACTATGAAATAAAGTCTCTAACAATGAAATCCAATTAACTGGTTTAAATATTTAAGTCCAATTTGAAGTAAAGGGCGAGATTGTTGTGGTACTATTGTCCGCCGGACCGCTAACCCCACAACTGATTGCAAATCCGACTTCATTTAATATACATACGGCTCCCTGTTCGGACCCGCCCCTTGCCGAAGTTTGCCCATTGTACTTAAGTATATGTATGTACTATATGTACGTAAATTAATAAGTATTGTTATTTATTAATTGAAACAACTCAATCAGAAATGTTAAGATCCATTCATCGAAGCAAAATACGTAAATATCAAAGTTCATAAGGACATCTAAAAAAGGCTTATTTCAATTATGGACCTTTAAATCAAGATTGAAGAGACGGATTTAGTGATGAATTATAAAAGAGGCAAATTGAGCAAGCTTGGGCTTTAAAGGTAGCAGACGTCTAAGGCCGCTGTCCAAAATATTAATGTTTCATTAAACCCAATCGCCAAGAGCTTGCATAATTTATTCTTGTAGTTTTTCATGTGATAAATAAAATATAGATTTTATCCAGTACGTAAATCTAATAGAAATCTTGCTTATTTTTACGAGTTAATAAAATAGAAGCCAATTTTATGTTTGTACATGTAGCTAGGTACTATTTTAGTCATATACATACACGCTAATGCGTTTCTTTTCATAAATCATTGGCGTACACGTTTTTTGTTTCATAAAAACTACGAGTATTATTGGGTACATGAATTGGGTATGAAACAGGGTACATATTTACCGAGCAATTTTATGACTTCACGATATTTCGGTACAGTTACATGCGCCATTTTTGCAATGTATTTAATAGTTAATGGCCATTTAGCTTGAAATCGTACATATTCAAATACACAGCTAAGACGGTAGTAGCTTTACTTTGCTATCTTATTCCAGATGATAAAAAAAAAATTGAAGAGTCTATAAGCACGTACCAGCGTGTAGCACAGACTGTCCTTAACGACAGCGTCGATGAGAGGCTCGTCCTCCTCGCGATTCGCGCGATCCGCAGCTGGAACACCAAGTTGGAGGCGTTTACGTACCAGCGTGTAGAACAGGCAGTGTGACCATGTCCTTAACAACTGCCTCCACGAGAGGCTCGTCCGCCTCGTGGAGTTCGTACTGCGCGATCCGCAGCTGGAACTTCTCCAAGTTGGAGGCGTTTACGTACATACCAGCGTGTAGCACAGGCAGTGTGACCATGTCCTTAACAACTGCGTCCACGAGAGGCTCGTCCTCCTCGTAGAGCTCGTGTTGCGCGATCCGCAGCTGGAACTTCTCCAAGTTGGAGGCGTTTACGTACCAGCGTGTAGAACAGGCAGTGTGACCATGTCCTTAACAACTGCCTCCACGAGAGGCTCGTCCGCCTCGTGGAGTTCGTACTGCGCGATCCGCAGCTGGAACTTCTCCAAGTTGGAGGCGTTTACGTACATACCAGCGTGTAGCACAGGCAGTGTGACCATGTCCTTAACAACTGCGTCCACGAGAGGCTCGTCCTCCTCGTAGAGCTCGTGTTGCGCGATCCGCAGCTGGAACTTCTCCAAGTTGGAGGCGTTTACGCTGCAACAACCAAACACATTGTTTTTGTTATTTTGATTAATGAAGAAATTGGCTGACAGAAAAATAAATAAATGGAATACCTATCTAGTTAGTTTCTTTCATATATTTACACTGACGAGGGCATTATCAGACAAAGTACCAGGGGGCCGATTTTTGACTTTCGAGCGCACGAATCCAAAAGCGAGTATTCGAAAATAATCGCGAAAAATTGTCACGATTATTTTCACTTAAATTCATAATACGTATTTTTGAAAGTCACCTCCCATTAGCTAGTGATGCACTATCGAAAGTTTAGCGTTTCGTTGTACGCAGAAAATCAATGATTACCGGTTTTTAAAATAGGTGATTAAAAAATTAAATGAAGGTGAATCATCTTTGAAAGTTATATTTCAGCTAATGATATTAATATCAAAGTGCATTTCAAGTACATATATGCTTGGTAACAGAAAGATAAACTTATGTTACGCTCGGACGGAACGTTTAGTTTTCCGTTCCCAATGTTATAAATAGAGTCTATGGTCAATATGACATGACTGGCATGGATGACCGTTAGTTCAGTTTTCTTTTCTCATTGTTGGCACGTTTACTGATAACATCTTATACTATATTAAAACGAAGTGCATCTAAGAAAAGTTTACGCCATATTGTTGCATATTTCCCTGTTAGACATTGTTTGTCACTGCTAAGTTTGGTGTAAACTTGTCTTGAGACAGTTGAGACATGTACTGTTGTTGATGCCTATAGGAATAAAATTATTATTTTTTGTCATTTAAGATAGTTGATTGTTACAGAGATACTGAATAGAGGGGCACAGAATAAGAATTCTTTGTGCTCCAAGTTTAATAGCTTTACTAGATGGCGCTGTACGGCCCCATACATTATGCGGTAACTTTGGTTCGCTCTGGTTCAGATGGCGCTTCAGAGTTACCGGCTAATGTATGGGGCCGTACAGCGCCATCTAGTAAAGCTATCAAACTTGGAGCATAAAGAAATCTTAGTCTGTGCCCCTCTTTTTAATATTTTCTCTTTGATTGTTATCAGTTATTTAGTCAGAGAAAAGTGATTATATACATGACACTTATTCAAATAATTTTTAAGAAAAAAAAACCGACTTTAATGGGGGTAGCCGGTGAAGGATTATTGTAGATGGTGCACTTAGATTCCATACAATGAAATAACTTGCTTAAAAAACGCAGCGGAGAGAACAAATCGCCAAACGTGAACTATGCGTCGTTGAAGAGTTCCGTTCTGATTATCAGCAGCAGTTCCACTTCATCAAATGTCACTCTTTTGAATGAAAATGCTTGATTTGTTGATAAAAATACAAAAGTCACTTTATGTATGCCTTTAAGATTTGAGGAATTCCCTCGATTCCTCGTGGAACTCATCATCAGAACTTGAGCTTGACGAAAATTGGTCCTGACAATCTCACTTGCTTAACAAACATAGCGAAGAGGAAGAATCGCCAAACATGAACTATGCGTCGTTGAAGAGTTCCGTTCTGTTCATCATCAGCAGTTCCACTTCATCAAATGTCACTCTTTTGAATGAAAATGCTTGATTTGTTGATAAAAATACAAAAATCACTATGTGTAAGCCCTTAAGATTTGAGGAGTTCCCTCGATTCTTCATGGATCCCATCATCAGAACTTGAGCTTGACGAACATTTGTTCTGACAATTAAACATGCTAAACAAACACAGCGAAGAGGACGAATCGCCAAACGTGAACTATGCGTCGTTGAAGAGTTCCGTTCTGATCATCATCAGCAGTTCTACTTCATCAAATGTCACTGTTTTGAATGAAAATGATGGTTTTGTTGATAAAAATATAAAAATCACTATATGTATACCTTTAAGATTTGAGGAGTTCCCTCGATTCCTCATGGATCCCATCATCAGAACTGCGTTTTGACAAAAACGGGACCAATCTGTATATATATACTTACAATCAAAAAAAGAATTTTCAAAATCGGTTCAGACATGACGGAGTTATGGAGTAACAAACATAAAAAATAAAAAACAAAAAAAAAAAAAAAAAAAAAAAAACATACACGCCGAATTGATAACCTCCTCTTTTCAATTCTTGAAGTCGGTTAAAAAGTAATATACAATCAGCAGCAAAAGTAGCAAAGTAGGAGGGGTGTTAAAAAAGCAGCCAAGCATATTTTATTGTTAGGAGAGTGTATTATGTGCAAATAATTTTGTACATCTCGACTGCTCAGCAACATGTGCTGCCGGCTGTCAGAAGAAATGGTTATGTGAAGTACGAGTAATCAATAAGTGTACCATAAAAGTTTTGTCAGTTACTGTATAATAAATTATATAATTATAAAAGTTTTATTTCTAGCTGAGCTTGTTGATTTTCATAGGTTTTATGATAATTAATTATGAATAAATGAAAAAGGTTTATAATTAAAAACTTCATTTACATATTTGAAATTTATATTCAAAAATCATTATTTATTATATGATTTTGCATAGCCTGCCCTCGCAAAAGGTCTCGATTTATTCTTCCTCTTGGCTGGGGAGGTGGAGGAGGCAATTCCATTCCAAGGTCTATTGGAATGTTTTCTTCTTCCTCTTCCAGTGCCACATTATTGGTAACGCACAAATTGTGCAGTACAACACATGCATTTATTATTTTCGTGGCCTTTTCTGGGTTATAATGTAGCTCTCTCTCCTTTTTAAGGCAACGGAATCGTCCCTTCAGCAGGCCATTGCATCTTTCTATAGTTGCTCTGGCAACTTTGAAAGCTGCATTGTACCTGTAAGCAGGTGTTCCCTCAACAGGTTCCGTCACAGGTACATGCAGCCACGGCCTTAATGCGTAACCGCTGTCACCTATAAATATATCAGTTTATTTATTATCCATTATACCTCATAAAATTGATTTGAAATATTAGCTCTATCTACCTATTAGGTAGTATCCTAAGTGCCCAGCATTGTGCAAGCCCTGCATGAGAGGTAATACGGAAATTTGGTTCCATATATAGGAATCATGAGTACTCCCTGGAAACAATGCATTTACATTTGTAATGCGCATGTTGGCATCACAAATCTGAAAAAGAGAGTAAATATTAATAGGTATACTTTTTTTAAATCAAGTTTATCTGACAGCACAGAAACTACCAATTGCGTGTTGATGGTGTGTACACCCTTCCTGTTCAAATGACCTTTCATGGTATTCCTCAGTGCTTGGAGGAACAATGGCAACATGGGTGCAGTCAATGGTTCCAATAATGCCCGGTAAGCCATAACGATTAAAAAATCTGTGAACAAATAAAAAATACCCAAGACTATTACATGCAAATATTGCATAATATTGATGTTCAGATAACTCCCTTCTCAACCAGATTTGAACATACTAACTACTTCCAACTCTTGTTTGCTCGCAAGAGCCTCTCCATAGCCACTCTATTTAAGGAGAGTTTGTTAACATATTATAGGTATAATGAGTGGTTGGAAACATACTTACTATATTAGTAGATGTAACACAATTATTTACAATAAGTATAAAACATTATTAGGTACTTACTGTTGTGTGATTTCATCCAACTCTGCTAAATTGGCAGGGAATGTAACATAATGGTTAAATATGTCCCTATGATTGAGGGCCATAACAACTTCCGTTATAGATTTGGACACCGATGCTTGGGATTTTTTTTTTGATAAATGTTGACCCACAGGTGTTTGATATGACCCAGTGGCAAAAAAGTTTAGTGCAAGCAGTACCTGCAAAGAGAAAATGGGGATACATTAAAAATAACACCATTGTTGATATAACACTATTGCTAAAGCTGGAGTCTTGCTGTAGCTAGGGAAATTGTGTAATAAGGCTCTTTTAGTGTGTGGAATAAAGAAAATTATTACTAAGTACTAACCTTTGTTTGAACATTTAAGTCGGTAGTTCGTTCCGCATCCTTAATGTAGGGCTTCAATTTATTAATTAATTTCTAACAGAGCTCTTTCGTGAGCCTGTATAACTTTTTTTAAATTGTCTTTCTGTTAATAGAAAGGCTTCTTGCGCTGCCACCTCCATCTGTGTTCGCCGCCCTAACGGCGCGGGTAAATTGTCCTCCTCTTCTTCTTCATGATTCATAAAATATAGAAGATATTCTTCGAGGTTAGCCATACTAATTTTATTTAATGTTTTTTTTTACCGAATCTAAGAAGCCAGAGAAGTATGGAATCCTATATCGTATTGTATTGTTTGTCATGTCAATTTTGACAAGTCACTGACGTCTTGGCATTAGTGACAGCATACCACTTAATTTCTACTGATAGAATTGAATATGGACTAAGAGCTGGCCACGGCAGGAATGACACAATAATGAGAGCAACGAAATTGATATAGTTAGACTGCTATACTATTGTTATTACCTAATCTGGCAATCTGGCAGCTTTAAGCCGGGGGGTTCAAGAGTAGCAGACCAGTAAAGTTGTTTATAAATCTAGGGAACGACGCAATACTGAGAGTTCTTGCTTTAGTACGATATCGTGGCATTTGATGTATGTAATTGGAATATAACGTGGAAGCTGTCGCAGTGGGGGGGAAAAGAGGCAGGTTGAAGTTAAATGCATTTATACCGGACGCCTGCAGTTTATTTTAATCTGATCTGTGAAAACTGTTTGTAATTAATCAGGCGCTCGAATAAAACTTATTAGTTGACAGTTTTCGATGCCAAGACGATATTACCGATAGTTATTTCTAAATAGGAAATCGACTTTAACAGCCAGGATTCTCGGTTTAAATTGTTATGAAAAAATATGTGACATATTAGGTTTTGTTCTGATAATGAACTTAGCTTACAAAGCCACATCATAATACAACTACTCGTTACTAGATTGCGCTAATATCTACAAAACATAGACAGGGAATGACATTTGAACTCCAACTGCTGACCTAGCACGGGTGAGCAGTAGAAAATAAACCAGTATAAGTGTGCTGCATTGCTACGAATCTCGCGGTCATGTTACACTGGTAGTTTGAGCAGTTGGCTCGCCAAGGTGCGCACAACTATTGGTGGGAATAAACGGCACAACGTATGTACATATTAGATTGAGCATACAAAACGACTCGCGTGATCACTACATATATTAGCGTTAAAAATGTAAGTACAGTCGCCATCAGATATATCGTAGCGGGCAAGGTGGTCACAAATATCTGAACAACGCCTATAGAGGCGTGTGACAATAGTGTCAAGGCGATAAAGTGTATGTTCAGATATTTTTGAGTACCTTGGCCTCTCCGATATATTTGATGGCGACTGTACCTACTAACTAAAAATAATATATTGTTTTAAAGAGTAGAAAATTGAGTACAGGTACTAGGAAAACAATTTTTAAAACGGCTAATATTTTTTCTGAAAACGATCATCTAAAAATATTAGGGCAAATGCCCCGGTTTGTGCCACTTTAAGGAGAGTTTGTTTATTCAGACGTCTGTAATTTTGTATCAATAAGGAATGATGAAAATATTTATTTAATGAGTCTTTGATAATATTGTGTAGTGACTAAACACAAGTAAGTACAGCCGTTAGAAACTTATACAGTGTTACTATGTCTCACGAAAGTTTAAATTCAATAAAATATGTATGACTATATTTATATGAACTTCCGCTGTTAAGATTCTGATCTTTTTTTCTTTTGAGAAATATTAAAAAAAAGCCCAAGAGTCACTTTTGGCCATTTTTTTCCATGGTATTTTATTTTTATTTTATTTTTTTATTTAGCCATAAATTGTATGTGTACATAATGATGTTAAGCAATACAGATAGTATCAATACAATTTTATCCAGTGGGTGTAGCTACATATTTATGTACTTATGAACTAACATTTTATAATATATACATACTTATTAACTAACAGTGACCAGTATTATAATATTCACTTAAGCTGTAGGGGCATAAGTCCATAACATGTTTTTAAGTGCTGTCAGAAATTTTAAGTAATTGAGTGATTTAATTTCTACGGGTAACTTATTAAATACTTTAGCAGCCACATAGATAGTGCTACGCTGACAACTGATACATGACAGATGTCAGGGCCATCTGTGCTGCCATAATTTACTCTTATATCAACTCTATAAACCATAGACTTGTAAATTTGTCTATGCCTTAGTAATTTTGAAAATGGCCAAAACCGGCACAGTGGCCACAACCGGGGCATCTGCCCTATAATATTTTCCGGAATTGAGTTAATACTAAAAAAATACTCATAAAAATAGTTACTAGGATGTTATACGTTTTTTTTGTAGCATCACGTTTACTGTACGTACTGTACGTTTACGTATAAATTGGGTATGCAATTATGAACCCGATGGTACATTAGGTTTGGGATAAGTATCCCAAAAATAATGTACATTTTATATTGTTTTAATTGGTCATAAACAATGCAAAATAACTCTGCAATTGTAACAAACATTACTACAGATAGGTGCATCTAAATATGCACCCAAGAATTTTAGTTATTTATTTAAACTCCATTGCAAAGTAAAATACAAATGGCGGACTTAATGCCTCAAGGCATTCTCTACCAGTCAACCATAGGGCCAAACAGAAATTCGCTAAAGTGGGTGCTGTAAGAGAAAACTTGCTCATTTATCCTATAACTTATTTGTACCTACTTAAATATACTTCGATATATGCTACATAAACTTCACAAATACCAATATATATACATACTAATAAACATACGTATATATTATAATGCATACGCGCAAAGGGGAAAAAACTCATTCACGCTGGTCATGATCCAGCAGGTGCTTGTGAAGCAAGCGTTTGAAAACGAACTTGCTTGGGGCTTGTCTTATTGTCAGGGGAAGTGCATTCCAGAGACAAATAGTCTGGATTGTAAAAGAAGAAGAGAGATAACCGCTATGGGGAGGATGTACTAGAAGCTTAAGAGACTGGGAGGAGCGAAGTTCACACCCGGGACGGGGGTTGACAAAACTGAATTTGGACTTAAGGTAGTCTGGAACAGAGAGATCAAACAAAATAGAGAAGAGAGTACTTACAGAGAATTCTAAGAGTCCTGCGTTGACGTGCGCCTGCACGTGGCTGGCATGGCTGCCTAGCCATTGGAGTTGGTAACGATAACCTGAGACGTGATCGAATTTACGCAAGCCGAAAATAAAGCGTTTGGCATTATTTCATATACGATCGAGTCTGTTTAGGGAAGCCTGGGAAATGTTGGTAGTGCACACATCAGCTTAGTCTATAATAGGAAAAATTAAAGCCTGCACAAGCAGCTTCTTGGTACTCACAGGCAGGAAGTTTTTAAACCTATGCAGAGTCCGCAGTTATCAAAAACACAAAAACTCTCTTTTCAAGGAAACCAACAGTGTTAATGTTACCATTATTCGAGAGTATTTTAAACGTATGAGAAGGAATCTTCTATAAGTACAAAAATAAGTGTCAGCGTGTTTTTATAATCGAGATATGGCCAAAGTATGAATGTTCCCGCATACGAATGGCGCCAATCTTTCTTATAAAATGAGAAATGAATCGAGTTCATTGAGTACGCGTTAGGTTTTGTAGTTTCAAATATTGTCATAACCTACAATCCACTGGTGCGACAGGCGGCTCAATATTTAATAAACAAAACAGCATATACAGGGTGGAAAGATAAGTCGGGCCCTGGAGGAAAACTACCTTAAAACGTTGAGATAGCTCAATTCCCTGAAAGGAAACATTCTTTAATTTCTTTAAAGGGACATAACTGCATTTACAAATTGTAGATAACGACTGCAAGCCTTCATAAACGCTAAAGTGCGGGATCTTAGTGAGGTAATCTATGTTGCTCATTGGTAGTACCACCAAGTAAATTATTATTTATCTAGAACTTTCTATCATTCTGTCACTTCAAATACTCGCTACTCAAATGCTGCGCAAAGTCGATATTTATATCGATACAAGTTCATGATTAATAGGCAAGGATAAGCATCGACATAAAATATTAAAACGAGTAAAGTTAAACAATGCTCATGTGAAAACTTAACCCATTTTTAGGTTTACAAAAATAAAATGTCTCATGTCTTGAAAATAGATGCCATATACTTCAGAAAAAGTGACCAAACCCTCCGGTGTCCGAGGCCAGATAAACTATTTGACTTTGACTTTGACATTTATCGTGTTAATCTTCATTCCGAAAAGGTTTCATGCCATTCCTCTTCAATCTTCCCTACAAAATCAGTGTTTGACAGAACTTTGACATATGAACGGTGGCACATGACGTCTACATACAATTTTTCCTGTCGATTATCTAGGGTTGACAAGTACGCGATTAGTTCGATTGCTGGACCTGCCCTAATCTACCTGATACATCAGTAATTTTAATACAAAAATACATTAATGTAAGATTTATTAGTTAATTTTCCCAATCTAACCGTTATTTTAGAACGAAACTACTACCATAAACTACATAAATATTTTATCTTACCTGTGGTCATGCAGCAAATAAACAAAGGAGATTTTAACAACCCCGAAACGGTATCCGATACGTTCCAAGTCCGTAGCTGTCACTTCGTTCAGATGTACACCCTTGTTTAAATCTTACTTAATGTTATTAAAATGAATGGGGAAGGCAACTATCACAATGACATTTCCAACATTACTTTTATATTGATATTGTAATAAATAAAGAGAATATAATAATAAAATAAGAACTTTTATTTTAATGCTGATGGCTATCAGAATCGGTATTCAACTTAGAGATTTCAACCCAGACGGGATGATACGTCAGATAAACGTCAGTCCATACATGTGTATGACCACTGGTCATATGTTTTCGGCAGAAGAGAACGCCTGTCAATGGCGACTCCGGTTGGTTGAATTCTCTAAGTATTAATGATCAAAATATTGCCAGGTATGGCTAAGGGTTAATATTTTTATCGACAAATTAGGCAGCCATATATCTGTAATTTCCTAATGGTTGTGCGCCCCTTGGCGAGCGAATTTCTCTAACTGCCAGTGTAACATGACCGCGAGATTCGTAGCAATGCGGCACACTTATATTGGTTTATTATATACTGCTCACCCGTGCTGGGTCAGCAGTTGGAATTCAAATGTAATATTCTGTCTATGTTTAGTAGATATAAGCGCAATCTAGTAACGAGTAGCTGTATTATGATGTGGCTTTGTAAGCTAAGTTCATTATCAGAACAAAACCTAATATGTCACATATTTTTTCATAACAATTTAAACCGAGAATCCTGGCTGTTAAAGTCGATTTCCTATTTAGAAATAACTATCGGTAATACCGTCTTGGCATCGAAAACTGTCAACTAATAAGTTTTATTCGAGCGCCTGATTAATTACAAACAGTTTTCACAGATCAGATTAAAATAAACTGCAGGCGTCCGGTATAAATGCATTTCACTTCAACCTGCCTCTTTTCCCCCCCACTGCGACAGCTTCCACGTTATATTCCAATTACATACATCAAATGCCACGATATCGTACTAAAGCAAGAACTCTCAGTATTGCGTCGTTCCCTACATTTATAAACAACTTTACTGGTCTGCTACTCTTGAACCCCCCGGCTTAAAGCTGCCAGATTGCCAGATTAGGTAATAACAATAGTATAGCAGTCTAACTATATCAATTTCGTTGCTCTCATTATTGTGTCATTCCTGCCGTGGCCAGCTCTCCGTCTAATACGAGTGGTCAATACCACTCGTGTTTGAACTTTCTATCGCTAGTATTTCAAAAATACCATTTCATCGTTTTCTAAAGTTTTCGAATGAAAGATTCTAACGCTCGAAAGCCAAAAATCGGCCCCCTGACCCCCTACCATTGCTTTACGTACGCGACTGCATATTTTGAGTCACGTTTAAAATGTGGAGTCGCCCACTGAAATATATTTAAGTCATGCTAATAGGCTTAGTTTTTTGGCTTGTGCCAAAATTTTATGTTTCAAAGTAAGATATGCCCCGCTGTTATCTGAGTTTAAAAAAATGCCTTATACTAGAATAAAATAATAATAATCAATTTAATTTTATATAGTTTCTGTACTGGTGATCTTATTGAGGTGTTTAATAAAGGTTATTTGTATTGTATTGTAAAAACACCCGAGAAATGTCTAACTCTAATACGAGTATAATTCATACGTATCAAAAAACAATATAGCGCGGGTATTCAAATCAGGTATCACTGCGTTTAAAAACAATTTACTCCATGCATAAATGTAAGACAACTACTAAGGATGACACACTGCGTAAATCAGACGACGCATTAAATATCCCATCGGTCACGAAAAATGGAGCAAAATGCAAAGCGGATCGTTGAGAAAACACCGCCCCTTCCCGACTACTTTACACCATTTGCGCATATTAGTAAACCTGGCCGTTAATGTCGAGATTTACATGGAAGATTTTCCGATGGCGGCGTTGGTTTTGGCTGCGTGGAACACATAAGTGGACGTGATTCGCCTGCGAGCGCGAGGTGCGAGGCTCCAGGCGACGCCGAGCGGCCGTCGCTGAATACTAAGGAGCCTACGTGTAGCGTTCTCGATTTGTGGCATGCTCCGATAACCTGCATTTAGAAATCAAGCCGCCAGCTACTCTAAAATTTATTGACTCTCTTTTTGGTGAGAATTGTACCGGCATCAGGTGGGAATTCTAAAAGCTCGATTGTCCCGCATTTGTCCAAAATGGACGTAAGGAATACTAAATGACCAAACTTGCCCGCTCCATTAGAATAACGTTCGAGCTTTCTCTGTTGATTTACGGAAATAAAGATTCGCCGTTCTAGTTTCAGGGTAGGCGACATTTACACAGGATAAGCTAGCAATTTCGAAAAGAGTGTACCAAATTAATCAGTATCAAACCGACCCTTTCTTATATGAGACATGAAATTTTGGGCATAAGAGGCCCCTCATATCGCAGGCAGCGTTTCAGCCAGCCATCGTGCATTCATTCCATTTAGTTTTATTGTCCGAGACCCGCGCCTATCGCGGCCCTCCCTGTAACCGGATTTTAAATAAGATTTCTTCCAGAGGTTGCAAAATTTGCCTTGTGAGATAAAGAAAGGTCGCGTTGTCTGATCCTTACGGAATCGGCATGTCACCGAAGTATGATCCAAACTTTATAACCACTTGTATAGAAATGCTTGAAAATCGTTTTTTCTGGGCCCCACGTGTAATATTCCTTTCATCTTTTCACAATGTTCCTATGAGATTTGGTCTAATATTTACTTTAGTGGAATTACCTACGTGGGCCGCCAGAGGCCAGCCGCGACCAACTTGTTTGATTTTAATGCATACTTCAGCACTAAAGCGCAGCATTGCCAATGAATAAAGTACTCGTTTTAGAGGAGCGTAAGGCAGGATTTTTGGCCAATTCAACATTTACTCATAATTTAGGTTTTAGGGCGAGTAATGTAAAAAAGACCACGCGATGGTGGAATTTATACGTCACAAATCCCAAAATAACAGTGATAAAGTAATCAGTAGAACATAAATCATAGTAAGCGTAGGTGTTGGGCATGTACAGAACACACGCGCAAGTTTACGGCCGCGATAGTTCGAGACACGCAAATGGAGCATCAGCGCAGTTTCTGAAGCTGTGTTTACCGAAGACCGTCCCCGCCGCGATATTCGTATTATTAAACTTTAATTGCAGCAATAGCGAAGTAACCAACAATTTAATTTGGGGACTTGCAGAGCGCTACATAAATTGTACTTGTGGATGTCAGCTGTCGTGAACTTGGAGAAATTTTCCTTGTAATGTCCTTTTGGCGTCGTTTTTACGCGGAGCAATTTTAATTAATATTTCTTAACGGACAGAATATTAAGCTCAGCGTTTCTGTTATTACGTATTTACATTGTGCGTTAACATTATTTGAAATGTACTGGCGCCTTTAAGGCATTCTTTGAGAGCATCAATTGTGTTGTACCTATTACAGCTAACTGAGGCTTGATTATCCTTCGTATATATTTTGTTCCCTTCGTATATTCACTAACACATTTTTATTTCCATCGTAATTTGATTGCACCAAAAATATCCTAGTTACAAAAATTCAGTATAACCTAAGATAAAAAGACGGTTGAATTAAATTAAGGTAGCAAAAGTTATCTTACTTATCTTATTTAAATACTTTTCTGCCAAGTTTACTTGCATTGACACTTGAGAACTTTGCAGGTAATGTAAAAGAGAACTTTTGGTTCTCGTGATTTAATTTCTGTAATTGCGGACGTTACGCTGGGTACAAAATCTTAATTGGGTGTATAATATGAATTATGCCTGAAATATAAGCAATCTTGACATTCTATCTTAATCCTATCGATGCCAAATACGTCGATATGAGATACCTAACTAAATATATTCCATGTATTTGTAACGATTGTATCTTCCAGTAAAAGTTACTTACAGTTAGTTACAATTACTTGTAAGAATTGTTATTGTATTTTATTTTATTTTTTATCTTATATCCATTAGAATTATTGCATTGTTACTTAGCGCAAAATATTATTGATTTATCATGAATCTCGTAATTTCAAATCTGTGGATGGATGTTCTCGAGTGTTACCTTACCTACTGTTTTTAGTCCCAATTTTTTTTTATGTATCCTCACCTCGGTTCTAAGTCTTCCATCTCCCCTATGGTCGGGTTCTCAGGCCGCAGCACATTAAGGTCCCTACTAGGAGGTATGACGACCGCATGTTTGTCGGCACCCAGCCGCTGCGCGTCGACGATCCGCTGGAGATCCTCGTATCTGTCGGCGGGTGGCGCCGGCGTTCGCGGCTCGGCGTCGGCGCCGCTGCCGCTCGCTTCGCTCGGCTCGTACTCTCGGGATCCATTGCTGCCGTTACTGTGAAAGATTGCGGTTGAATACACATCTAATGCATCTCCTGTTAACTAATTGAGAAATGAAAAGGTAATTCGTAAGTAATGCCAGCTAACAATATACAACTTAAGATTAATCCCGTCATAAACAAAGTGGGATTTGGCTTTCGGTCAGGGACAAACTATGCTATAGCAAAAAAAAATCTTGACTAACGTTTCGAATTATGATAACAAGAATTTAAGTTAACGTAATTTAAAGTGTATTAAAAAAAATGGAATAGAATTCAATTCTGCTTCTATTTTTTGGCCACTAATACCAAGTGTTTCTAATCTTAACGAAAATTTATAAGAACAAATCTAAAAGCGACTTCTGGTGTTTTGTAACAAAACCCGATCAAAACGTGGGCGGTTTGGCGAGTTACTTAATCAATTAACACCTGCTAGGATCCGCGTTACAAGTGTTACAACCACAGAGGTCTAGCAAACTGCTGCTGCATTTTGTACTTAAGAGGACAATTGCATTTTTACCCGACTACGGCGAAGCCAAAAGAAGGGTTATGGTTTTAGCAGTATATGTATCTTTTATTTACGTATGTTCCTACGCTACGTAGCGTCAAAACTATTCATCCGATGAATAGTTGTAATTGATGTACGAGTAAAAGGTGTTAATCTATTCATTATTAAGGCCCGGGTAACATAGACTATATTTTACCCGATTTCAAAATATTTCTTTTCGTATTCGGAAATTTTACCGTCATAAAACTGTTTAATATTTTATTTTATTTTTTATCAGTAATTATTTTCATCTAGGTAATCCTCTTAAATAATGTAATAATGATGGTGAAATTCGATAGTATTGATACCTATCGAATAACATAAACGAGTTATCAGGAAAATACGCAATGAAAATAATTAATGATTGTAAAAGGAACCAACTTTAAGAAGCTTTAGTACAATTCTACAATGCGATTATCTATTGTTTTAATTACCTTTGTTCACGTTCGTTAGTACAATAACAATAACAAGCTACACTTAATTGTAATTTCTGATACTTTCTGAAGAATCGAGATGAATAGGTTGAAAGGATGGGGCGCTTTGTGCCTTCTGAATAACAGCATTAGCCCAGGTTGTTATTCCAGTCCGTTCATATTTAAGAACTCGGAAGAAAAGTGTCTCATTTGACTAACGTAGACCAAAACAGCTCTTATAATAATGTAATTTATGTTACGAATCAATCAAAATCACAACCATCGCATTCCTAAAATCTATGATATTGATGAAATTTCTGTTTTTTTACTAAAGGCTGGTTAAAAAGACCATGATAAACTATTAAATAAAAATAACTAATAATATTAATTTTCTAAGGTTTCTAAGGTAAAATGTGGCGAATCCCGTCATAGGGATGTTCCTATTAGCATTTTTCTCGAACAATGAACAGTTGATAATTTCATCGACAAAGCAGCGATTGCTTTTAGTTTCAGCAATCAAAAGCAATTGTTTTGTTTCCTACGATTAATAATCAAAAAAATATATGCTCGTGGACGGAATAGTCCCTATGACGGAATTTGCCACATTGACCTTATCCTTTTAATTAAATACGTTAAACGTATACTTTTCCTATCCAATGTTGTGTACTTTTCCCTATTTATATACTTAATAAAGTTTTAATTACTTACTACCTACTTGCTTTACATTACGTAGATTTTCATAATATTTCACTAACTAAAAATTGTAGAACTTTTAAATTACGAGATTGGTAATTGGTGTTAGTTAAACAATAAACTCATTGCGTTGCGTTTCGGTACAAGACTAGAAAAAATACAATTGTGGGAGGTTAGTCATAGTCGGCAACATATACTTTAAAAACATGACAAATCTGTTATCGTCGACAAAACGACATCTAAGTAATTACCTATCTTATCTCAAATCAGAGTTTTTACAGACTTCGTGCAAAATACTTATGTGTAATTGTGTATTGTAAACAAAATATTACATGGATGAGAGATGCCAAGGCAGTTAAGTTATAATAGCACAACTCGTATATTTATCAGTTGTCTAATTAAATAATGAGTAAAACTCCATCTAGGAAAATTAGATCATTTTATGATTTGTTAGACATCAAGATTCTTTAGTTCTTAGTTCATTAATCATAGTGTAAACATTATGTTCGCGATTATTCTTAGATAATTTTTAATGTACGTATTAATATTTAGGTACCTATTGGCTTAGTTTTACGTTTAGATGATGCTTTAATCTTATAAAATATAATGATTCACTTGACAATCAAATTTAAGAATTAAATGAAAATCGCTATAGGTAAGTACGATTTTGACTAAAAAATTTATTTATGCGTCTTAATTTTGCTCACGGTGCGGTCCCATTTAGGGTTATTTATTATTTAATAAAACGTACACCGTATTTTTGTATTCATATCAGAAAAAATGAGTATGTGTGTGTGTATAAGCGCGTAATCCGCAATGTCGCAGGCAACGTACCTGCGGAAAGTTGTAACGATAATTATTTGTAGGTTTATGCAATTTAGGCGTGAAATATTCGTTCGAGTATATAGGTAGTTGCCATAGACTCCTTTTCTAGTTACAACTCAAGAAGCCTAAAAAATAGAAGACATACTAAATTTTTACGTTTATAAACTACATATTTTTTATTTATTAAACAAACGCAATGAAAAAATATGCTAATGCAAACTTTCAATTACAAAAAGATACAAAAAATGATTCAGATCATGCATATACGCCACTCTGAAAAACCTACAGTTTAAAAGTTTTCCATTTCACTTAACTTACGTAAAAGCGTGTGCGTAATACGATCCTAATGAACTTATAACTTAAAATACATCTCATTATAAAACTGTCACCGACAGCTTTGTCATGGAACAATGCATTAATTAATTTGTCATTTCGGCTGCGCAAATATTGTGTTGAACAAACGAAATATGAGTCCGCCACTCAATGGCGTTTTTACACGAACAATGTACGCACAATTAAGACTGCCCCACAATGGGGTAGGGAACAAAACCTAAGATAATGCTTCAATAATGATTGCTTAACCATGAATGCTGGAAAATTACTAGCATTTTTCGTAATGCATATTTCCTATATAATATTATTTTACAGAACTATTATTTATACATAAAATCGCATGGACTTAGTACATTTTATGGAAAGCTTTTAATGTGCCGACGCTATTAAGCTCAATTTCTTCAAATGAATATTAAACATAATATAAGCGGTATAAGAATTAGGTTCGCGTCTTTTCTGTAGACATCGTCAAAGTTAAGGCTTAGGGCGCATTCACACATAGAACGTCCGTTTTTAAACGATCATTTTAAACGGATCCGTCGCTATACTGTCCAGGATTCTGTATTGCGTGTGAACTCGCTCATTAAACTACACTTACGCCATCAAATAACGGACCTGTAAAACGGATCGCTATGTTACAGAGGCCAATTTTTTCGTTAGACTATATACAATTCTGTGCTATAAAAAAACACCTACATGCACACTACATTAACTATCGTAAACAGAAGAGACGACCTTTTTTCACTTCGCTTTGCTTATTAAACAGCCAAAAATATGGTTATTTTTAAATCTTTTTAAATACAGTTGCTCAAAAAGTGATTTTTCAACACACCTGCTCGTAACGAGGTTCTTATTCCACCGCTTTTATGCTCATAATCCTAGATATTAAACACGCGTGCATTTCACAATAATTATCCAACTAGTGGAATAATTTAATAATCCGATCAAGTGACGTTTGTACTCTAGTACCAAGTTGTACGTACGCAGACGAATCGTTGTAATTTAGTCGGGTATTACCTTTACTTTTTTTTAACTCTTTATGAGTTTACATTCTAAAAAAGTAAAAACAAAGTAAATATATTAAAAATATACACATTTACGATGGAATATAAATTATACAATCCTGATTGTGAATAATAATCATTTCAACTTATTATATTACTCGTAATACACAATAATTCGTGTTTAAAACACGAATTGTCTGTTTTAATATTGGCTGTTTGGCATTATACGTCCGCGCCTTTGCCTCAAGCTGCACGCACATCATTAAAACAGACAATTCGTGTTTAAAACACGAATTGTCTGTTTTAATATTGGCTGTTTGGCATTATACGTCCGCGCCTTTGCCTCAAGCTGCACGCACACCCAAAAAAGAAAATTGCGCGCCATTTATAAGTTAACCTCAAATCATTGTTTATTTGTTAATTTTTCTCGTCGTGTTTTATTAATTTAAACAAATTATATTTTCAATTAATAAGAAGACAACTTTAGCGTTAATTTAACCTCTGGATATATTTCAAAATTGTGATACATACAAGTAAAATGTCATCATAAAATCTAGTGAGCAATACGTAAGAAAAAAATACTATAATTTATTGCACAATAAATGTGAAGTCTTTAATTTTATGAAATGATTTGAAAAAGAGTTCCAGATACTCAATAAAATCACAAAAAAGGTTAGTTAAATTTAATTATCTTAGGTTCGTAAGAGTATACTTGAGGCGTTTGAAATGTGGTGTTGGAGGCGGATGGAGAGGATTAGCTGGACTGAGAGAGTGACGAACGAAGAAGTGCTGGAAAGAGTGGAGGAAAAGAGGCAGTTGATGGATAGCATAGAGTCGAGAAGAGGGAGGATGATGGGCCACCTCATACGACATGACAACTTTATACAGAAGATAGTTGAAGGAAAAATGGAAGGAAGGCGAGGAAGGGGAAGACCTAGAATTAATTATATAGACCAAATTAAAAATAATGTTAAGGTCAGGTCGTACCAAGAGATCAAAGAGGAGGCCTGGGACCGAAGCAAATGGAGAGCCCACTTTGAGTTGCACCGACAAGAGCATGGCTCTTAAGTGTTTGATGAGGTTCGTAAGTACCTCTATCCTGTAAACATTCTGACAATTAATGTATTTATCAAAAGTTATTAATTATTCTATTCCGTTATTTCCTCGCAAGTGTGTTGAAAAACGTCGTATGAAACGCGTGTGCTTGATCATTACATAAGCTCAGCTTCCTTATGCGCACTCACATGCGTTCGTGCGCACAATATCGCTTCGTATGTAATGATCAACTTAGCACACTTGTATCATAATGTACTATAGCCACCGGAAGGGAAGATTTCTCTCACTAGTGCGTTTTACTTTTCTAGCGTTTAAAATGCAATTATTTGGGTGTTTTTGTATATTATAGGCTGTTCTGATTTATTTTGGGCGTGTATTTAACTTAGCTTCATGTAATTAATCCGTAAAATTTTCAATTTAGTGAAATTCATACAAATATTCTTGACCGTAGGACCTGCTAACTAGGGCTAAGATGGGCAATATAACGTTATTCGCATAATTTTTCGCAAATAATTCAGCCACAAATTTGTTTACTTCGATAACTTTAATCGTTCATTTCATGTTCTAAACGAAAAGACTTTTTGCATGTCAATGTGTTTGCAGTTACTGCTATTGATGCCTAAGTGGCCCAGAATTATTAAATTGATGAGATAATTCCATGAGTCCGCTTAAGATTCAAGTTGGCCAAGTGGAAGGTGGTGGGTAGGTATGCTCTTTATTCGGTAGCCGATTTCGGCTTTTCCGCAATTACAGAATTCAAATTTACAAATTAAAATGTATTCATATTCAAATAATTTATTTGTTATAAACGAATAATTTATTCGAGGACAAAATAACAATAATAAATTAATATATTAATTTGGAATAATTATTTGAAACTTTTAATCGTCGTTCGCGAGTTACGTCATTTATTATTATTCGTTATTTATTAGTACCTATTCGATTAATTTTAAGCATACCTGTTTTTGTTCCTGTACAATATATGTAGTTAGCACTAACCAATTGTAACGTAGTAGATTAGGTAGTGGATGTCTACAATACGGATAAAGACCCACAAATGGTAAATGTAAATAGTTCCAACTGTTGTTTTTTGGAAAACTAAATATTTTTAGAGACTTTTTACCATAGGAATGACATACTCATACTCATTTATTCATAATATTTTAAATATTAAATATTCAAAGAATAACCAAAAAGATGTTTTTTTAACGATTTAAGTGCTATATATAGATCTACGCATTGTATTGCGCGTTTATCCACATTTAACTCGTCTACTTTTTGCCCAACAAGGCACATACTGTACTATATAGAGGTATACTAGCGACCCGCCCCGGCTTCGCCCGGGATAGAAAATGGTTATTGTGGGTTATCCCTATTAAATAGACATGTATCATCGCTGACTTTTTTTGTATACTGTAGTACATTATTTTGATCTATCTCGTATCTCGTAGGGTTCAGCCAGCGTTTGCAATGTAAGCGCAAAAAAAGTGTTTATTTACGACATCACATCAGAAACCTCTAAAATTATCAGTGTTTCTCTGCTATATTATGCAAGTATTATACATATAAACCTTCCTCTTGAATCACTCTATCTATTTAAAAAAAACCGCATTAAAATCGGTTATGTAGTTTTAAAGATCCAAGCATACATAGGGACAGACAGCGGAAAGCGACTTTATGTAGTGAAATGATAAAACTGATAAATATAGAAAGGATTTTTGGAATATGAACCCCTAAGGACACGAAAGGGAGATTTAAAAGTTTTTAAAGACTTCACCTTCACAAAATCACAGGTGGAGGCATATCTTTATAATAATAATAATTTATAAGGTTCTAGATGAGTAAAAAATAAGTTAAATAACGCGTTCTCTCATGCGTTTAAACTCTCAACTCAACGTGTCTTATGTCTTATTGTTAGTTCCCGCATGGCATACTGACGTTGCATTTTTTAGAAAACTTCATGCTTCAGGTACCTCTTTTATACTAGTATGCTTTTATAATAGCACTAGACACTCAAACTCAGCCTAGCTAGTACAAGCCTACAAGATCTGAGAAATTGATACACCTTCTCGATCATTAAGATTGAAGATTTATTACGTTTTAACAGACATATTTATACGCGACGAAATATACCGGGTACGCGTTATAATATAAAAACCGGCCAAGTGCGTCGGACCACGTATAGGAGGGTTCCGTACCTTCAATATAATAAGAACCAAACTAATACCAAAAGGTCGTATCTGAAGCCTATGGAAGAAGTTTATTGGAGATAACTCAAAAATGGCTGAACCGATAATGTTCAAAATAATTTTCGTATATGAAACTTTAAGTATATGATAAGGCACATCGCCTCAAATTTTTTCATATTTTTTGGACTTACGGTTCAAAAGTTACAGGGGGGGGACACAATTTTTCTGACTTTCGAAGCGATTATTTCAGAAAATATTCACTTAATCACAAAATGGTCAAAAAAACTCAATGTTATTTTTAAAGACCTATCGATTGATGTGTCACATGTTGATATTTGGTAAAAAAAATTTTTTTTCATTTAGTTACATCTATAGGTATGGAGCGCCCCCCTAAAAATATATATTTTTTCAAATTTAACTACATAATTAAGTAGCGGCATACAAAATACACCTTATGTGTATATTTTATTCAGATACGTCGTATAGTTTCCGAGTAAATTGGCTGTGACATACGGACGGACAGACAGACAGACATGACGAATCCATAAGGGTTCCGTTTATTGCCATTTGGCTACGGAACCCTAAAAAGTAGGTAAAACATTAAAAAAACATTGTAAATTTCTAGTCTTGATTGAAAAAAAAATGATTGGAAAACTATTTATTCTACGATGTTTCATTGTTTTCGAATCTACTATTAAAATGATTTTCCAGGTGCAAGAAGTGTAACGGAAAGTCTACTAGTTACAAATCGAACTGTGAAAACGCCCTTAATAAATCGGTCATGTATCGAACATTTTATCTACTTTTCACCGTAACCGCACTATTTCCGAATCCATAAGAACTTATTTCGCCAATTTGATGAATGAATGTAGGTAACTAAATACTCGTAGGACAGATGCCCCGGTTTTGGCAACTTTTAGGAAAGTTTTCTATTCAGACGTCCATCATTTTGTGTCAATGAGGAATAATGACACTCTTTATGTACCTACTGAGTCCTTGAAAATATAGTACTATAACTACTATATTTACATGAATCTTCGCTGTTAAGATTCTGACATTAGATTTTTTTTTCTTTAATGACATATCAGAAAGGGGCCCAGGAACCAGTTATGACCACTTTTTTCCATGGCATGGATACATGACAGATGACAATGTCAGCTGTTTTGCCATAATTTACTATTACGAGTATATTAACTATAAAACTTGTAAATTTGTCTTTACCTTAATAAAGTTGAAAATGGCCAAAACTGACATAGTGGCAACAACCGGCGCATCTGCCCTATATAAAAGCATATGCAAAATGCACAAACACCATTATATGTTCATATGCATTATTTTCTATAAATATGTATAAAGGAAATTGATTTTGTACTCATGGTAATGTGTTATTCATTTCAAAACTATAGTAGCGTCACCTAACCGAAGATGCTAATGATACTTAAACATAAACAGTATAACAACATAATAACTGTTTTAAACAAAGAAATAAGTTGGATACATTGCACAAATGCCCGACTTGGTTCGTATACTATGCAAACTATGTTTAGGAATAGACAGACATTGGATATGGATATTGGATGTTTGCAGCTTCGCCTGAAATCGCAGGGTCGTGCTCTCATTCCGAATTAAATTGAATTAGTTTTTAGTTTTTGCGCAAATTCCTGGGCTCTCTGAGCAGAAAGTCCACCGATTTTCAAATTTATTTTACTAGTAAACCTATGAAAAAGCAAACATCGTTTTATCGTTATTAAAAATTCTGATCGGCAGATGGAAAAATATTGACAATTGCTACGGCAGTTTTACCCCTAAAAGGTTTGTTACTCCTACTTAACTACGGGAACGGAGAGCGCTGGCGGTCAGGGCGAACATGCTGGCCCGCAGATTCGCTCGGTGTACTTACGGCTGCAGTCAAAATAACGCTCTTTAGTGCTCTAAAGCAGAGCTCTAAAGGAGAGCAGAGTGGTCTAGAGGTGCAGTATGCTTACTGCACTTCGCTGTACTCGAGTGCACTGTGGGCGAACTGTACGCAGCGGTCACTGAGCTCTCTGCGCGTCCAGTACAACAACGCCTTCAGGGCGCTGTTGGGGTTCCCACGGTTCTGCAGTGCATCCACCATGTTTGCCAAAGCACGAGTAGACAGCTTCAACTTAATTTTGCGGAAAAATATGGCATTATTACTAAACAGAATACGTGACAGCTCAAACAGCCTCCTGAGGGCTATACGTAGCTGTAAGAAGTGAGTGCTCTATTATGCAACACTTAATTAAAAATACTTTATCGCTAGCAAAGTATGAATACTAACATAGTTTTAAATAAAATACTAACTCAAAAATGGATCATGTTGTCTGTATTAAATAAATAAATAAAAAAAAATATATATATATATATTAACGGCAGCAGGACAGGACACCGCAATACGTTACGAGTTTAGGAATCTCTAACTCTCTATACTATACAATGTATGTATGTAAAGTATTTTTTTTCATCATAATCATCAACCTATAGTAGTCCACTGCTGGACATAGGCCTCCCCTAATGAGCGCCATAACGCCCTGTCTTCAGCTTGCCGCATCCAGCATTTTCCTGCAGTCTTTCGCAGAACGTCATCCCACCGTCCCACCTGGCCAGAGGGCATCCTACACTACGTTTGCCGAGACGCGGACTCCACTCAAGAACACGTTTACCCCGGCGGTTGTCGGTTCTTCGCGAGATATGGCCGGCCCACTTCCACTTTAGCTTGCTAATTCTTTGAGCTATGTCGATAACTTTGGTTATCTGTCGGATGTATTCGTTACGAATCCTATCCTTCAGAGAAACTCCGAGCATAGCTCTTTCCATAGCTCGCTGAGCGATTTTAAACTGGTGGACCAGCCCTACCGTGAGTGTCCACGTCTCAGCTCCGTAGGTCATTACGGGTAGGACGCACTGATTGAAAACGTGTTTTTTTATCAGCTGAATATTCGCGAATATTACAATGATTTCACTATCCAGATCTGTAATTAACTAAAAATTAGTACATATTATTACAAACTAGTTTCCGTCGGCGACCTCGCCCGCAAAAATGTCGTGAAATTACAAAAACCCCATTTCGCCGCGCCTCTGTCGTTTGCTACTCTCGTACATTCAACGCCTATTATACCTACTTTCGGATTGAATACTGGGATGAAAAGTACCCTTGTCCTTCTCTAGATTATAATCTACATTATGTTTACGCAAATCCTTTCCTTTCTTTCCGTTCCTACAAACTTCATGCAAATTCGTTTAGCTGCATCTGCGTGATATTGGAAAATTAAACGTTCAAATATATAAATATCCAAATATATAATATTCAGCAATCTCCCACTGGTGTTATTGTCGATAAAAATGGTTATTGATTGGTGCTATCACTGATAATACTTTATCAGCGCCGAATTTTTACGTAGTGGTAAAGCTGAAGATAAATCCAACACCAAACAATCACAACGAACTCCGTGTAGATTATACCATAATTTTAAATGCTCCATATATTTTGGGATTCGAGAAGTCCAACATAATTAATTACATATTAGTCCTTGGTTACACAAAAAAAAAGTTAAGTTGTAAACTGTCAACGATAAATGTCTAGTATCAACGCAGAAATAACATAAATTATATGAAAACTGCCAATAAAGGTATCTGCATCAAATACTGTATAATAAAGACTACTAACAATCTGTAATCTGAGTAAGTATTATTTTCACAAGCTCGATCAGGCATGTTCTCTTGAGCTAGAATCGCGTCAGTGACTTCTTCCGACCTTATAATAATAAAGTATGTAAACTGTATTAGACAGTTAAAATATTGTCGTACTACCCCGGGATGTGAATACATATAAACAAATCCGATATTTTCCTTCAAAAAAGTTTGCCTACCTACTTATTTAGCTGGAATACGAATGAGGACTTGGGCCTAAACTATAAGCTCGGGTTTCGAAACAACCTTACTGCTAAGTCCGTCAGCAATCATTTGCTAATGCAACTATAATTTTAATCTACTTACTTCTTTTTTCTCATTGATAACATTGATCGAAATAATGTAGTACAATAAGATTGAACTCGTTCGGAGAGCACGTTATCAGCCGAGACGCTGTCAAATTAGTAAACAAGTGATAACGGCCCATTGCAGATAACGGTTTCTGAAGGTACATGGACAAACACAACTGTTCAAGGAGCAATATCTAATTAATTTATGATCGCATTAACGATTACGGGCTACCGCTGTAATAAAAATAATTTTAGAAAAGTCGTGGGCTAGATAAAATTTCCGTAATTTATTAAGTAAAATTTTATGTAAGGTTTTTGTAAGAAACAAAAGGCATTTGTATAGCTAATAATTACCAGGATATACTTATAACATCGGTTATTAAGGATTAGATAGATTAAGCCGCACTTAATTGATAAGGGTTAATGTACTTAGTACCGAGAACTTGCTTCCATTATTAAATACCTAAACCGAATAGTAGTCGTACACTCTGAAACGTAGAATAAAATAAAATAATCCTTGACGTTTTACTGGTAATGTCAAATGTCTAACTACAAGCATTGAAATGACCTAGTAAACCTTTAGATCTAACACTAGCATATATAAATCTTACCAGTTGTGTCGCAAATAGGCACTTTAAATTCACATCACTAGCACTTTAAGAACCACAGCACCTCACCTTTTCTGCAGGAACCGTTTCCGAAACTCTATATAGGCCGACTTCCCCTTGTCGGTGTCGTCGCCGATCTTGACGCGGCCATGCAGCGGGACTTTCTGCCCGGAGATGCCATAGTCCATCTGGAGATCTACGATCAGCATGAGGGTGAAGAGGACGAGGAAGGCGCTGACGGCAAGCGCGAGGCGCTCCTTGAGCTTCATGTTGAGCATGATGCGCGCGGTCGGACGGCGCGGCGGGGTCGGACTGCGCCGGCGCGCTCGCGCATGGTCGGGCGGAGGCGACCGCTTGCAGTCGCGCGCGCCGACGCGACGCCGCCAGCGGCCGCGCGCCCACCAGGTTACGCTGAAACAAGAACGGCCAGTCAGCTTTGCCGATAGGGCGGCAGGTTTCAGAGGGGCGGAATGGTTACGAGGCGTTCGCAGACGCACAACATTATATTAATATTTGTGCTTCGTGCGCATTAGCAATGTCAAAAGTCACACAGTTACTAGAGTGCGAACGTAACGCAATGATTAATAACAGTAATAATGATAGGAATTCGTACTTTTTGTTTAGTTTAGGTGGTTAATAAAGATGCTTTTGCTTATTTGCATACATTGCGGAAACTTTAATTGAAAACCATTCAACAGTATATAAATCCAAAATATTATGCGAGCTTCCAAAACCAATATACAATTTTAAAGGATATTTGATATCAAATATATTTGCTATTAAATAACGGTGTTCAATTAATTCATTGCTAGTTTATTTGCATCATCCCCACCCATCCTAAATTCACAGGATATTTACGTAAATAAGTACATCAAAAACTGCCTACGCCAACAATATTGTATCGAAAACCTATTCAGCTAGCAACATCCTGCATAAAATCTTAACGACGCCAGTAAAATGTGCTCGCGTTACAATTTTCTGTAACAAAACAATATGCCATTGCACAACTGCAGCGGTGTCATATGGTACGAATGTAAAATGGAATACCTACGAGAAATATGACGCTTGGTCAAAGTTCAATACGTTGTGTACCGGCTGAGCTCAATATTCTGTGCTCTATCGTTAACTGGACTCTTTTAGGGAGGCGAGTAACAAAGAATTTGTATTTTTCAAAACTGTCGATTCATAAACTGCACCGAAATATTCAGATACGTGAACGCACCAAACACATGTACCACAACTTTGTGTTCTGAATCCGATGTAGACCTCCAACTCTGTCATGGTTAATTGACGGAAAACGTCTTTTGATGTTACATCTCCGTCTTTAACATATCTTACGTGCTTAGCATCATCTGAAACTCAATCACAAAAAACTAACTTATTACAGTAATCTTCTTATTTTATGGTTTATAAATATGTACTAGGAACTCAAATAATAAGGACAAAATACGTATTTTACAAACTTGTGATTTCCGCAAGTGGATGTTTTTAAGAAACGTAGACTTGACTAGCCACATAGTCTATGCGGAAAGAGAAGTGTCCTAAAATCCATTAGTTCCCATATAAACCACGACACTTCGCTTTCCACATGACTCTAACGTGAGCTCGTCTTTTAAAAAGCAATATTTTCTCTCTAAGTAGACATAAAACAGTAAATTAATAAAAAAATACTTGTAGTAAAATATTAAATATGTCTGTGTACGAGTTCATGGAAGTCAAACACTAGCGCCGATAAATTTGGACTGATCAAAAATGTTATTGCAGTAACTGGTAGAAATTCTGTCTTACAAATCCGACTAGATTGAAACAGACGACTTCGTACCTCTGATTCAGTCTGATTGTTTTTTTTTTATTCGTAGCCCTAGCTGGTTATACATATGACAAAGTATATTACATGTAAGTGATAACCTATTACCCTTAATAAATGCTTTCCTTAACACGTGTTGCCCCCTCAACATTCAATCACAATTTTTTTCTACATACAATGTAATAGTAGGGTATATATGTATTACCCGATTGAAGCGATCAACTGACAATCGACTACGTATAATTGTTGTGATCGTGGCAATTACTACATTTCACGGTCATACAGGGGACGTTATTAGCTAACCAATAGTCATTATCATTAGTTAGAAATCAATACTTTGATTGAATGTAATTACTTGGTAGACGGGCAGTAACTAAATGATGTGAACACATATTATAGACGGAGAGCTGGCCACGTCAGATATGACACAATAATAAGAGCAACGAAACCCCTCTAGTTAGTTTGCTATAGTATACTTATTTCTAGATCCGGACAACTGGTAGCTGTAAAGAAGTGGAGGTCAAATAATGCAAACCACTTCAAGAAAACAAATCCTAGAGTTCTGGGTTTGATGCGATATTTTGGGCAATTATGTAATCAATTAGATTGTATCATAGCCAGAAGTTTCTATTTGTGGAAAGTAGTTCCAAATGATGTATAATGCAATTTTTAGTTATTCGCCTACTGTTTTTGTTTCCGTAATAGTAGACAATGGTTTTTGTTCTAATGTTAAAATATAGGCCCTGTCCTCTATAAATGACACAACTTTGGCAAATTTTACCTATTTTGGTATTACTTTTATTCAACTTAAACACTTTGACCTCCACCCATTAAAAGCTGCCAGATGCTCAGAGCTAGCAATAATGATAGTAAAGCAGTCTAACTAGACAGGCTTCATTGCTCTAATTATTGTGTCATACGTGGCCAGCTCTTAGACCATTAGCCTCCATACATTGCAAGCATTCCCTGTAATTGTCATTTCATTTCATTACTGTTATTGATGATATTCAATTATGATAATATCAATTCAATTCATCTAGAAAATAACGTAACGACGTGATGTGAAGTAAAAAAATATAACAGGTAGGTACATTTTTAATTACCACAATTAATACAGAATATTATTGAAATAATTTAAAAATTTTGATTGTCAAATTAGCAACATTACTTTTTTTTTAAAGTTGTTGAACAATAGCTTTATTGTTTGAGGAGTAAAACGTTTTAATTTATTGCTCATATTACAGGAAACCCCCGGTAGATAAGACCTATTTATGTGTTACGAAGAAGCCAAATCAGTAATAGTTAAATATTTTATGACTTGGTAAATATTTTTAAACCGTAAATCCAAAAATATCAAAAATCCAAGAGTAGGTACGTAAAATTGACTTTCTACGAAAATTATTTTGCGTATATCGGTTTAGCCATTTTTGAGTTATCTTAAAAAATACTGCTTAAGTTACGTATGCGCTCAGTAGATACGCTCTTCCGCTTTACCTTTTTCTTATTACATTGAAGGTACAGAACCCTACATGATGCGTGGTGCGACACGCACTTCACCGAGATTTTTATTAAACGATTGGAGCGCCACCTGCCTTTTCTTTGTGTTATCATTAAATTGGTTAATTTATTAACAACCCTGTATTTGTTTCATTGGCATTGGTAAAAACACAATCCCGCGACAATAAGTTGTTGAAACTACAAGTGCGTAACATGACAATTGAAAAGTTGACGAACAATATTAATGAACGCTGCGCTGGGCCAATTAGGCAAGACTTGAAAAGGATTATTCAACCTTGGCTCTGTGGCTTTCCACTGAGTTATTTTATTATCTTTGGTACTACTATGAGTCAGTGATTAAGATAATGCACTAATTAATGGAAAAAAATATAACGATTATTCCACAACAAAATGGCAGGAATCTTCCACATACAAATGCGGTACTTGATGGTATTTTTATTTATGAAAGCTTAAGTCGAGTACGAATTGTCAACGTCCCAATTTCCGATTTAAAAAAACGGGCTCTATTTTTAGCAAAACTTTCAGGCCGCACTCAAACATCTACTGCAGCCGTGTCACACCACTTTTACTTCAGATGCATATATGTATACCTGTTCTATGTTTTTTTATCCTCCGTTTAATTGTTTTTTTTGTAAAGAACGACATTGGTATAGATTTTAAAATAACATAAACAAATAATTTGACCAAAACTAAAAAGTAAATAAAATAATAATAAATAAAATATTTTTTTTTATTTATTATTATTTTATTTACTTTTTATTCCGTACCACTTAAATATAAAAATTACAATTCTATATATATGTATATCTAATCTATTAACTAAGTGTTAGGACCCCTTTCGGGTATAGGCCTCCTCCAACTTTTTCCACCGTTCTCGGATTTGTGCTTCTGTAAGCCAGGTTTTTGAAACTGTGTGTATATCATCCACCCAGTGGGCACGCGGTCTTCCTGCTTTACGTTTGACTCCTGGTCCCATCCATGTGGTTAACCTTTTTGTCTATCTGGAGTTATGCATCCTTGCGATGTGGCCCGCCCACTGCCATTTAAGTTTAACTAATTTTACAACACTGTGCCTTATTGAAATTACCCCGGTTTTTTTCGCAACGTTTTCCAGCAGCCTTAACAGCAGCTGGTATATATGAAAATATAATAAATTGAAACAAGCCGCGGTTAGAACCCACAACCCCCAATTTGGAAGCCTTACTATAGTTGGGCCAAAAGCAACGTTCCAATCTTCCGATTGAGTCGAAACTCCTAAAGATAGACGTCTCGCTCACTCTCGCTGTCTGCATTCGCTACGCTACGCGTCGTCGCAACGTTCTTCCTTTATTTTATTGCTGTACCGGCACGATGCTTTTGACTCTACTATAGGCTAGGCTATAACCGCTTATCAAAGTTCGTTTAATTATCTCTTTACAAGTAAACGAGCATTTCAAATGTGGCGTAAAAAACATTCAGTGGCGTAGATATTTTAGTTCTTTCCAGCTCCTCAGTCCCATACCTAATGTAAGTAGTTAAACACAGTTCATTTTCTATTCCGGCCCTCACATGTTTCTAAACAACAGTGAAACACGTTCAGGCTTATTTGATAGGAAAGTGGCTTTAGAAGCGCTTTGCACAACGAAGTGATTACCGCCAACATTACCCCTCATTACGCGGCGTGTGCGCACCACCCGTATATTAATACTGTCCCCATTGAATGCAGTCATTTCGACATGCATGTCGATCAACTGGCGATTGTTACGAGTATGTCGGCGCTTTATGGTGAATGTACAGTATACCGTTAGGTTCTCTTAGGGCCGATATAGACAAATCCCAACTGCAAATTTAACCCTTTTTAGGGTTTCGTAGGTCCCTAAAAAAGAAATAAAACCGGCAAAGTGCGTGTCGGAACACGGATAATGAACGGTTCCGTGCCTCAAACGTAATAAGAAAAAAAAATTATCAAAAGGTCGTATCTACAAGAAGAGGTTTTTCGTAGATAACTCGAAAACGCTTTGACCGTAAATGTTAAAAAAAAATTTCGTTGAAAGAATATGCAAATAAGTATCTCCCCAATTTTTTTTATAGTATATGGATATCCGGCTCAAAAGTTATAGAGGGGGCACAATTTTTAGATTTTCAGGGTGATTATTTCTGAAAATAAGGAATACCTAAATAAAAAAATGTTCATACAAATTTCAATGTTATTTTTAAAGACCTATCGATTGCTGTGCAACATGTTGATTTATGTTGAAAAAAAATTACAATTAGTTACATGTAGCTGGCCCCCCGCCCCCCCGCCTTACCCCAAATATTTTTTTGGGGAATTTTACTACAAAATTAAATAGTGGCATACGAACTACATTTTATGTTGTTAAAAATTTATTAAGATACGTATTATAGTTTCCCAGTATAATTTACCATTTTGGCCATGGAACCCTACAAACGGAACCCTTAAAGGATCAATTCGTCGCCCGTCCGTATAAGTAGGTATTAGTTTTGAATTTGAACTCATCAGATTAGGTGCTACCTACAATAGTCAAAAATAATGGTAAGGTATGGTTAGTCCTGCAGCTCTAGATCAAAAATGAATAGCAAGTATTTTATACTTTTAACATTAATTATTTAAGTACGGACCAGTGGAATATAGGTAGAATGACCTAACCGGGTAACTATCAAATTGAGGTCAGTTCTACGTCTAAATAGATTGTCCCTGATATCGTCGAAAGGAAATCAAATTTGTGAAGTCTGTGTTAATGCTATCTTTTTGTACTTAAAAACTCTAGCACTAAATAAAAAAATACACTATATATACACAATATAATTCTAATAGACATTCTAATTATCTAACTCTATGATCTTTTTTTTTTAAGATTTGATTTCCAAAATTGGCTTTGGTATCTATGTATGTCATACAGGGTTTTCAGCGAAACAAAATCTGAAACTATAATATATATATATGTCGCAGGGAAATGATTAAAACACAGATTTGAACAAATCTCTAAGGGATATGATCAAATTAGGCAGGATGTTAAAATGGACACTCCATATCATCATTTCTCTAGAAACAATCAGTCTTTTCACCAAATCACTGACTCTGTTTAGTGGAAAGACAAAATCGGCCAATAAGCGCGATACGCTTTTTCATTGCACTAGATTTGTTTAGGAAATTGACAAAATCCCTAACTATGACAGTAAGTTGACGAAACGAACTCAATAAGTCAGCTAGTTTTATCATTTCGCTAAACGAGTTTAGTTAAATAATAAAATCTCAACTGGAAGATGGTATATGGTATATGGTGATTTGATTAAATCTCTTAACTGATTTAGTGAAATGACGAAAGCAAGTACCGAATACAACATTTTACACTAAAGCGATTTGATCAAATCTCTGACTAGATAAAGTGAAACAGATATTAAAATAGAGATTTTAACAAATCTCTAACGGATATGATCAAATCACGCAGGATGTTGAAATGGAGAATCCATATCATCATTTCCTTAGAAAAATTTAGTCATTTCACCAAATCACTGACTCTGTTTAGTGGAAAGACATAATTGGAAGGTGCGTTATTTGTGAAAATCCAGTGCATGCTCACGGTCACTATAAGATGTTGTTAGATTAGCTAATTACGTAATATCTTAAGACAGAAGGTCCCTTAAGTAGGGACTCAATAAATCAACCGACTTGGTATTACATGGATCTCACAACTTTTTACGGTAGAAGAACTGATATGCGAGACTTGGTTTTTTTTTACAAGTTATGTTTTTGATGGCATAAACAACTTTGATACAGAACAGAACAGAACAGAAAACATTTATTCGCGACAACAACAACATGCATACAAACATATTTAATCTAAGGACTAATTATATGGTTGCCACGAAATGGTCCCGACTCAGCATGGTGCTAGCCTGGTAGGCCAGCGCTGGTCTTCCGCCGGGGCCACACGTGAGTGATGTCACGGAGCATGACACAACAATGACGAATCACAATTACATGACAATTACAATAAAGATAATTAAATATGTAAACAGGAAGAGCATAAAAATTAAATAACGATAGTAAAATGCCACAGTTTGCGCAATAATTTGGGTGCAATTTTTTTTTTATCATGAACGCTACCGCGATTGTTGGCAACATTTATCGTTGACATTGTTGACAGCGTCAAGGATATTATATTCTCTTTGGTCACGTCACAGCGAGCAAAACATATCTCATACTAGCCAAAATAAAACAAAATAGTAGTTAAATTCTTGCTTTTAGGAGCAAAAACAACATGAACTTGTGCAGAAACTAATTACAAGAAGTTAATCGATAGTTTAACAACAATAAACGAGAATGAGAAACTTTTGACATTTTATGTAACAATTTCACGTAATCTAGTCTATATCTTCAAGTCATATCTTCAATCTTTCTTGAGTATATCTTCAAAAATTTTGCTGCATTTTCCCTCTCAGCTCTAATATTGCTTTCTTTTTGACAAAATTGGCATTTAACGACTAAGCCTTAACCTTCCTCTCCGACCTTAGAGAATTCAACCAACCGGAGTCGCCATTGATAGGCTTTCCCCTCTGCCGAAAACATATGACCAGTGGTCATACACTTGTATGGACTGATGTTTATCTGACGTAGCTATTTGTACGTTACTTACGAATAGCCATACATTTGATGTTACCCTCCCCCACAAAAATCGGTAGACTTTTTTTGTATAGAAAATGACAGACATGGCTACTCCATCCGGGTTGAATTCTCTAAGTCTCCAACAGTATATATACATGTTGCATGCAGTGGATGTTCACAAATATTGCACCGGCCAATTTTGTCTTTCCACTGAACAAAGCTAGTGATTTGGTGAAATGACTGAATTTTTCTAGGGAAATGATGATATGGATTTTCCATTTTAACATCCTGCGTGATTTGATCATATCCCTTAGAGATTTTTGTTAAAATCTCTGATTTAATATCTGTTTCACTTTATCTTTTTTTTTAATACCACGACGGTGGCAAACAAGCATACGGCCCGCCTGATGGTAAGCAGTTACCGTAGCCTATGGACGCCTGCAACCCCAGAGGATTCACATGCGCGTTGCCTACCCTTTAGGAACCTATACAATTTTTTGAAGAACCTCATACTGTAGCCCACTGGGAAAACCCATCTAGTCAGAGATTTGATAAAATCACTTAACTGTAAAGTAAAATATCGTATTCGGTACTTCCTGTCGTCATTTCACTAAACCAGTTCAGAGATTTAATCAAATCACCATATACCATCTTCCGGTTGAGACTTTATCATTTCACTAAACTTGTTTAGCGAAATGATAAAACTAGTTGACTTTTTGAGTTCGTTTTATCAACTTACCGTCGTCGTTAGGGATTTTGTCAAATTCCTAAACAAATGTAGTGAACTGAAAAAGCGTGTCACGTTTTTTGGCCGATTTTGTCTTCCCACTAAACAGACTCAGTGATTTGGTGAAATTACTGATTTTTCTAGGGAAATGATGATATGGAGTCTCCATTTTAACATCCTGCGTGATTTGATCATATCCCTTAGAGATTTGTTCAAATCTCTGTTTTAATCATTTCCCTGCGACATATACATATATACATATACGCTGGTAAGGTCTTAAGACCCAAGAAACCGATGTAGGCGCAAAACACACTTAACGGAATTCAGTCGACCATAGACAAAAATCGGTCGGAATTTCCGTCTCGGGAGGCAGAAACATAACTTCCTGCTGAATTTTGTCTATGCCCATTGAAGTCGGTTAAAAAGCGAAGGATGTCGGATATCCGAATCCCAAACTTATTATGCATTCTCACGTCTGCATGTGCATATTTTATTCATAAAACACTGTCAGTACTTAGGTTTCCGGATTGTCTTTGTGAGTGGCTCTTTTGATTGAGGAGCGAATGGTCAAAGGGTTTATTCGATGGCACAAGCTCTCTTCTACGTAAGGTTGACTACTAAAATATCCATACAATCTTGCACTTTAGGCCATTGTAATAAAGGCGAAAAATGTATATATATCTTTTACTTCGAACTCCACGAATACTGAATTATATATGTAAAAACTTTGCTTTGGAGCTAATGAGAGCAATTATCGAGAGCCCCTCACAATTTACCTCTGGAAAATTATTAATGTAGGGAAAATTGTAGTTAAGAGTTGAAAACTATAATTAGATGATTCTTTATTCCATTATTTTGGTGTCTTTAATAGGGTATTTACGACTATTATTTCTTAAAATTTGTAATTGTTTTACAATTTAAAGTGTTTGTTTTGTCTGTAGATTATTCTATTGTTTAATTATTCATTTAAAACATTTATTGATACAAATTCTTTCGGCTAATACAATAACGGCTGCACAAGTCTCTAAGCTTCACAAATTATATGCATACTTATTGTACTCACAGGACAATTGCGTTGCGATTATTTTTAATTACCACCCTAAACTAATTTACCTCAGTGTGCTTTAACCTTGAAGACGTTGGAAAATGTGATCCAATAAGAAAAAAAAAAGTACTAGCATTGATATATCACTTAAAGCTTTTTTTAGGTTAACAAATACATTTCTTAAATACAACAATGAGCAAAGGCTCAAATAGCTCCAGTAAGCGATAGCAGCACGCAATATCACCAGTACATTAGGGGCCGGTAAACAATAGCTGAAAAGCACCTATTTGGCTGATATGGTCCGGTTAATGAGCCTCATTACATATAATATAACTCAGATGATACGGTGTTAAATACACCAAACTTGTAGTGGGTATTTACACCCCATTTATTACTAGGGCAACAGCACCAATGGAAGGTGTCTTTGAGAGCCCAAAAATAAGTCCATCTCAGTCATTTTCGTAGCGCTTGTCCCGGCTGCCATCTGGTCTTCCAACCCAGAGAGAGTTTTCCTGGAAAGACCTAATAATCTCTGTGTTGTAAAAAAATAAAGCAAAATTACTCTTTATACAAAAATAAAATAACTTTGAAGAAATTAAGATTCAAACCCAATGGTAAATAGCAAAGAGGACAAATAGCGCGCTTATATTGGAATACTTTATTAATGGGTTTATAAAAAAGAGTCGATAATAACGCCTTTTTCTTTTTACATTACGCAACACGACTGGTTTAATGTCGTTGCACGTACACAGGCACTAAACCAGATACAATGCATGTGCATCACATGTTACAGACAATGGCACGGAAAAATCTTCCATGGGAAGTGGGGCGGTTTTTCTCGGCACATTATTGTCGATATAGACGGGTTATTAAAAAAGGTTATTACTAGCATGTGTCTAGGGATTAATTAGATTCATGTGGTAAAAAAATACTATTTACTATTGCGGCGTAACATTTTCTTATTACAACTAGTCACAACTCATATTACTATCAGTGCATCGAATGTAAACGCTAATTCCTACAATTTCAGGTAAAACCCAAGTAACACAGGAAGCATTATAACATATGAATAGTTAACTTATTTCGAACTTAAGGACCGTATAAACTCTTATATACGTTCACCGAGCAACTTGTCGCATTATATGATGCTTTGAGCTGTATAACGGTTGTATAATTGCATATCTAAATGCTTTTGTAAAGCCTTTAGCTTTAGTGCAGCAAACCACAATGCAACTGTACAGCTTTCAGCTGTTTAAAAGCACTTAAGTGCTTTAGGTTCTACAATAGCATTATATAATGCTTTAAGTTGTAGAACGGTTGTATAATGGCATATGTAAATGCTTTTTTAAAGCCTTTAGTTTTAGTGCAGCGAACTAAAATGCAACTGTACAGCTGAATGCTGTACAGTTGCGTTTTGGTTTGCTACACTAATGCTTCGGTGTGGTTCAGTGCCTTAGGTCTATAATAGCATAAATAAATGCTTAATGCTGTTTATGAGCATGAATATTAGCCATTATAATGCCACGTAAATCCGGTATACAGTTTTCAGGTGTTTTTAGTGCTTTAGGTTCTACAATAGCATTATATGATGCTTTACGCTGTATAACGGTTGTATAATGGCATATGTAAATGCTTTTGTTTAGCCATTAGTTTTAGTGCAGCGAACCAAAATGCAACTGTACAGCATTCAGCTGTACAGTTGCGTTTTGGTTTGCTACACTAACGCTTCGGTGTGGTTTAGTGCCTTAGGTTCTACAATAGCATAAATAAGTGCTTAATGCTGTTTTAAGAGCATGAATATTAGCCATTATAATGCCACGTAAATTCGCTATACAGCTTTCAGCTATTTTTAATGCCTTAGGGTGTACAATAGCTTTTTTTAAGTAGGTAATACATTCCTAATGCTGTATAATAGCAATAATATAAACCATTATAAAGCCAAGTAATTCACTATAAGGGGCTGTTCATAAATTACTCATTTCAAATGGGGGGGAGGTCTGGACATCGGATAATGGTACCATGACGTAGAAGGGGGGGAGGGGGCGGTCATTCCAGAGATCACATCATCTCTCGCATCTTTAAAAAGGGCTTCAATGTGTAAACTCTCTGGACCTGGGTATGTCCTTAAACTACGCCAAAAAGAGAGGTATGGGCACTGCGAATGGCATCTCGCTAAGTGTGGTAGGGCACGTTCAGCGAATGTCATCGCTCAAATCTGGAGCAGAGCCCGACTGGGGAAGTACCTCCACCTTACAGAAAACCACAGCCAAATAGCACTAGACCCTACTCATAGTGTTGTGTTCCTGCAGGTAAGTAAGGTTGCCAAAGAGCTCAAAGAGGACCCAGTGTGTTGACGATGAGGGAACTTCTTGTTCCTTTAGTCGTCAACACAGTGAATCCTCCTTATTGTAAAGGGTCGGCAACGCGCATGTGACTCCTTTGGAGTTACAGGCGTCCATAGGTTACGGTAGCTGCTTACCATCAGGCGGGCCGTATGCTTGTTTGCCACCGTCGTGGTATAAAAAAAAAAAAAAAAAAAAAAAAAGTAAAAAAAGGAATGAAATTCGTGTTTGTATAAACTTTTAATGCTATAAAATATAATCTACTAAATAGTTTTTTATTTTACAATTAAGCTAAAAACTCATTTTTTTAAATGACGTCACTTTATTTGGCGATGGGAGGGTTGGATGATTTGGGGGGGGGGGGGGGGGGGGGTAAAATCATCAAAAATTGATGACGTAATTTATGAACAGCCCTTATACAGATTTTATCTGTTTTAGTGCCTTAGCGCCTACAATAGCAATTTTAAGTAGTATATAATGCTTAATGTTGTTTAATAGCATAATTATTCACGTGTAATGCTGTAGGCATTAATAAGCTTTTTTTAAGGGTCACTGAGCTGCTATTGGACTAAGAGCTAGCCACGTCAGATATGACACAAATAATGAGAGCAACAAAACCCGTCTGGTTAAATTGCTATACTAGTCTTATTGCTAGATCCTGGCATCTGGCAGCTTTTAATGGGTGGAGGTCACAGTGACAGACTAGAAAAATGTTTTAATTGCAAAATAGTAATACCAAACTAGGTAAAAACTGCCGAAGTTGTCTCAGTTATAAGGGACAGGGCCTATATTTTAAGGGGTTCCCTGGCGCCAACGACCATCTGATTCCCTTAGTTTTCTAATGATTTATATAGCTTATCATATTATCTGTAACGTCTTTAAACAATACGTATAGTATCCTATATTTACTTCAATATTCATTGTCTTCGAGATATTTGACATCAAAGTCGAACCGGTTTAGGCTAAAAAAGTGGTTTTATGGTCATACATTTTGTGTTAATTAGTTAAAAATTAAAATCTCTCTACAGTTTTTAGAGACATCAAAGAGGAACCCTAATATGTAGATTACGTATATGTAAGATTCTTTACACCATTCGAATATCGATAAAAGTGTTTTTTTAGACCATATTTTAAAAATATCATAAAAAAATAACGGCTCATTTATTTCAAGATCCGGCTCTACAGAATGGAGATAAAAGATTCAAGAACCTATAATCGTTTGCCTTATAATTCTATCTGTAGTGCATATGTTGGAATATCGACTCAAAACTGGTCAAATATAGATAAAAAACGTTAGACGTCGGTATTAGAGACGTTTTTGCATTGACGTAAGGTTTATTTTACTACACTCTTATGCTAGTATAATGCTTTTGTATTGCGATTGGCAACTTAATCGAGAGTACTAATGCTTCTTTATTGCGATTAGCAAGTTTTTTGGCCATATTAATGCTTCTTTAATGCGGTTGGCAACTTAATAGAGCGTACTAATGCTTCTTTAATGCGATTGGCATTTTCCATGACAACGATACTGCTAATAGCGCAGACATAATGCGCCTGTAATGCTATTAAATAACGTATATAGGATCTCAAGCTGGGTAATTTGTGCCCATTTAAGAGCTATATCAGCACTAAAAACGTTTATAATGCTACTATAAAACGAACTCAAAATGCTAAAAGCATACAGATATGCTGTAAGACGGCCGTTATACTGCTTTGATGTGTTACTTGGGAAGTACCTACGAGTACTAAATACATATTTTCTATCTATTATTTATCTACTCACATTCTTTACATACATTTTATTAAATGTAGTAAATATAACACGTTTCAATACTTATCATTTTTTTTGTCGATAAAAGACATGGGAGATGAAGTCTGGATTAACTGGAAAGTAATGAAAACCTGCAGATCAAGTTTATGCACTACATATTTTCTTTTGTACAGACATAGTAGGTATGCGTTCTTACCAGCCTTGCCTTTATATACCTATACTTGTTGTTTGTTTGCGTCTGTAAACGGTAGTGGAGAATGTATATAGTATAACCTAACCTTACCCACTTTTTTACACATATTTTACAAAATAATGACACGTATAACTTTAAGCTTACATGCGACTTTCAAAGCCAAGAAAAGGTTTATTATATCGGCAGTAGTATAGATTCACCGTTTCTACCCCATCATTTTCCCACCACCAAAACAATGGTTTTTCGGGATTATGGTGGGTTTTCCGGACTATGAAACCTAAAAAAAAAAAAAAAAAAGTTTGGTATGTTTTAGTACGTTTAGCCCCCCATTTAAATCGATTGCACTAGGTCTCAACAGTGCCCGGAGCCTCCTTCAGCACTTAGGCACTCCGCTAATTAAACAATACACGCTCTTCGACACCACAATAGAACCCTTGCTCACCTTTTTCTATTGTCTCTATTGTTAGCTCGACTCGGCGACATCGCATTGTTACCGAGCTCGATAGAGGCATACTCCTACGTTGTAGTTTGTTCTTTACGTATTTGCAATAGGTTTTATAATTGCTTAATTGGTTACTCCTTATGAAAGACTAGGTATACTACCTAAAGTTTCCAAAGTTTAGGTATAGTTTTGGTGGTGGGAAATCAATGGGGTAGAAACGGTCATATAACTTAACGAGATTTTTAATGATCTAACAAGCCCCGCGAACTGACACAAATACATTACCCTTTATTAGTCTGGACTGGAGTAGGTATCAATTTTATACCTAAAGTAATTAATTCACATTTCGCGAATATATATGCAAATTTCAATGTATCTATAAAGTTTCCATAGTTTAGGTATAGTTTTGGTGGTGGGAAATCAATGGGGTAGAAACGGTCATATAACTTAACGAGATTTTTAATGATCTAACAAGCCCCGCGAACTGACACAAATACATTACCCTTTATTAGTCTGGACTGGAGTAGGTATCAATTTTATACCTAAAGTAATTAATTCACATTTCGCGAATATATATGCAAATTTCAATGTATCTATAAAGTTTCCATAGTTTAGGTATAGTTTTGGTGGTGGGAAATCAATGGGGTAGAAACGGTCATATAACTTAACGAGATTTTTAATGATCTAACAAGCCCCGCGAACTGACACAATTACATTACCCTTTATTAGTCTGGACTGGAGTAGGTATCAAATTTATACCTAAAGTAACTAATTCACATTTCGCGAATATATATGCAAATTTCAACGTATCTATATGTGTTACAGCACAATATGAAACTTCTGGTATATTTTTCAACCCCATCAATTTTAGTTATTTAGTATCTATTCGTTTTCAGTTTTTGCCCAAAATTTTTTTATTTTATACAAATCCAATTTTTGAAATATTATTTTATTGATTCTAGATTTGTGTTTATATATTTGTGTTGTCTTAATTTTTTTTTTGGGTAAATTATTTTATACAAATCCAATTTTTGAAATATTATTTTATTCATTCTAGATTATTTCCAGTCTAGATATTTGTGTTGTCTTAATTTTTTTTTTTATGGTAAATTATTTTATGCAAATCCAATTTTTGAAATATTATTTTATTGATTTTAGATTATTTCTAGTCTAGATATTTGCGTTGTCTTATTTATTTTTTTGAACTCGTAAATAACTTTGGTATATGTGACAACCGACTGATATTTATTGGTGGACAATAAACATGACTGTGTTTTGAACAAGTTTCAACCTGTAAGTATGCTGTACGTTTCCGTAAAGGAAGTTCCCATTATTTATTATAATATATAGATCTTTTGTTAATGTAGGATTCGATGTGTGATTTATTGCATTCTTGTTTATACCAGTTAGGTGGGGCGGTGCGATGTTTAAAACTTCTTTGGTGCTCTAATTTAAAGTCGCAATTTCTATTATTAGTTTTTTCTTGATGCTGTCGGCTTGAGAACTTAACCTTTTTTACTAGATGTCCTTTGAAGAAGGTAATAACTTACTTTTTATTCGTTTCTGAGAAATATATAAATCAATCATCGGGTTTGAAGTCACACGCGATTTTAATAGAAAGTAAATGCACAAAAGATCTGTCGTTTAAATTCTTTAGAATTCTTTTGATAATTTAATCTTTTGTTAGAAAACATTCCGCTGCAAACAAAAATTTACCTGTCCCGAAATCCTGTTTAAACTCGTCGCTACCTACCTAGGTGGTCCTCTGTCCCCACCAGCCGTGACCTTTTTTTCAACACAAATTCATATAAAAAGGCTGAGGCTGTGAGTAACTTTATATAGTACCTTCGGATCTCCAGTTCAGTTAAGAGCTCTCAGTTTCTACGCTTTGAAGTTTTAACGAAGACTATTCATAATGGATGTAAGTATTTAAATAGTATTACTCTATAATTATTGCATTAAAAAATTTATGTGTTGTGTGTATGTTTTAAGTCTTTAATATTAATTATGAATTTTGTTTCAGTTTTCCGACAACACTTTCAAAAACTTTTACGTTGATGAAAATGAAGACGAAGCAAGTGATGAAGAGGGGACGCTGGCTTTCAAAGTGAAGCAAGCTATTGCGAAGAAGCGTCAATCAAATAATATTGATGGCTTTTTTGAAAGGCCTAAGAAGAAGACAAAAGTGTATAAGAAATCTTCAACGGTCTCCAAAAAAGAAGAAGACGGTGTTTCCTATCTCACTTCGGGTCAGGACGATGGAGCATATGCATCACACCACATAAAGATCGAAGTATACGACATGAATAAAATACGAAACGTTGGACCTCTGGACCACTGGAAACACTGTGACTATCGTGTTAAATATTATGCTAACGAAGGTGACTCACATGAACAAAGTGCTCGGGATGTTATATTTAATATAACGAAAGAACTATCATCTAAAACCAAATGTGTAAAATATTTTATAGAGACTGATAAGTGTGATAAAAAATAGTTTTAATCAGTGCTTTATTTATAACTAGAATAAGTTCCTTTATTTTTTCACTTATAAAATACTTTCTTTCTTGTCTTATTGTATATTAATGTTATTACTCATTTATTGAACATGTTTAATATTAGATGTAGTTTTAACTGCTTATTTTGTGTTTCTTACTACGTCACTGCATTTGTCTTAGGTAGTAGGAATATTTTGTAATTATAGTTGTAAGAAATAAAATAAAACCCAATTTATTTTCATAACACATTGTTTTAATTCACAAAAACTGATTTAAACATATTCCTTAAAACTAAATCATTACACAAAGAATTATCAGCAAACAGATATAAAAACTCAGACATTTTTTTCCCTTGAAGCTTAAAATAAAGATAAACTAAACAGTATTCTCCACAAACTGAAGTAAAATAATTCTGAAGTGATTGATGGTTATAAAACCACCTCTTAGAGTTTCTATTTAAAAATAACCTGTGATAACCAGTAGGCTTTCGACCAAAAGAGTCAAAGTATTCACCATATCCATTCACATCAATGTGCATTGCAATCCAATGAGAACCGGGCTTTGAATCAGGATCTAGATTGCTTATAATAAAAGTAGGTAGATTAACCCAAACAGGAATCCGGTTTGCAGCAAAAACATTTGACTTAAACCTCGGGTTTATTTTATTCATACAAAATTGTATTTCATTCGAATCCATAATAATAATTAATCTAAAAAAGTAAACACTGGTGGTTTTACAGACAATGTTCAAGTGGTAATGATAAAATTGAGTGAATGCATTGTATTTATTTAATTACTAACTATTATAATCTACAGTGATATCACGATTTTTATTTATTTCAATTATGTTATCAAATTCAGCATACACAATACAGTTGATAGTAGTACTTAAAGCTGAATCAAAACGAACTTCGATTCGAACACTTCCGTGTCTTACAAGATTCCAGTGTGAAGTTGAACTTGCAGATAAATCAGGAGTCAAATCGAAACATAATAAAGAATAACCACCCACATAGTTTGATCTGCTTATAGCATTACCTTCGTTATGGAAATGAATACCAGTTCCAGAAAACAAAGTATGATATGCAGTTGCTATTAAACCCGCAGAGTTAAATGAGGGTTGCAAAGTTTTAGAAGGAATTTCATGACCATCTACGTACAAACTAAATGAATTCATATGAAAATGTTGAAAATTGAAGGGATTTATAGCTAAATTACCATTAAACCCAGAGTTTGAAACGAATCCAATAATACATCTTTTAGGGACTTGCCCGAGAAATATATTATCCAATGTTTTACCTTGTATACCTGCGGGTAATGTCAGAACCTTAACTTCTGCCCTTGTTATCGGATATTTCGCAGTTGTTGATGCTAATACTTTTTGATGAGCTAACAATACACTAGGATTTATTCTTGCTCTTCTGATAATGAGACTGGCATCTGTTATTTGTACTTTAAATTTACCATCCTTATGACAAATTAAATTAAATGTTTCTTTCGAACGGACTAATTTAACTCTCATTTCTACACCATTAATTAGAAATTTCTCCTGGTTAAACATATCACCATGTAAATGACCAATCATTTCAACTTCCTTGCTTTCCTTAACAAAGTCCATTCTTTCGTGAAACCCTTTATTAGTCGAGTCAACGGCGTCCATATAGTTGGGGGTATCTTCATACCACAATCCACAAGTCAGATGAGATTTTTTGGCTGCTGAACCATAATTAAGCAGATTTTCCATGTAGGCTCGGTAAGCATAAGTGTTGTTTGGAGGTGATATAAGCTTCTGATTTAAATAAATGTCTAGTTGACTAAACAGGGAATGTAACCAATTGTTTACCGGTGCAACATTTGCATCAGGTTTTATTTTTGTACCATCTTGATTCAATATTTTGGCATTTATATGCAACAAAGTGTGTGATAGATCAATGTAGTCATCACCTGACCCAGGAACTTGAAACTCAATAGGACCATCGTCACTTAGAGATGAAATTGGTTTGTAATGAATCCACTGGCCACTTTCAATGCTTGTTTGAGTTGATGGTAAAGCAAATAAGTCTAACTCAGATTTGGCACACTCACAAGAATGACTATGTAAGAATGACATTTTTTAGTTTGAAAATATATCTTCAATATTGTTTTTCCTAATTTTTTTACCTCCTCTTCGGTGCGATGCTTTTAAGTTAATGAATGGTCCACGTCTTTTTGTGGACGTTTTATACCCAGACCCCGACATCAAAGAATCAATTTTTTCATCTGCTTTTCTTTTTAAGTTGGCGCTTGCTTCATTGAACCGAGATCTAATAGAACTATCCATTGGTCGTGAATTTACCATATCGGATAAAAGACCGATTCCTGCATCTAAAGTTTCTTTTCCCACTGTTTTAAGACCACTAGATAATAATGGTAGCACAGACCTAAAAAGACCACCCAAGAAACTCCCGATCCCATGTCCTCGTTGATATGGTACCCCTTTATAAACTATTCCTATACCCGTACCAGCTTGGTGTGAATAGTAATGTTCATATGGGCAAGACGTAGATGATCTTTTATAATTCATTTTACCCGTTGAAAGTGTAGCTTCACGCAAGAAGATCCAAACTGGAATGGTATTCTAGCTCCAGTAGTTGTCCTTATATCTATTTCTATAGTATCGAATTCTCTTCGTAATACGGGTACATAGTGAGCAGGTGAGAAAATATGTGTTTTGTAAGCACCATAGATAAATTAAGTTGGGTCTAACGGTATTATTCTCAGTAATGATGTAATTACATCTCCCACCACTTGTGGATGAATGATATCAGTATAAACAAATATTTGTGAGGGTAAACCTAAGTATAAATTTGCAGGATGTTTTCCAATTGACATTTCTTTTAAATTTGATCTTGGTCGAAATCCTAATTGTAGACTTAATATGGGTGTTGTTGTGATTGAGACTATTTCTTTATCTGTTGATATCCCCACCATTTTTGTAATTTTATCATATCTAAACTTAACTTTGCTTTTTAGCTGTGGGTTTTCATTTAATGCATCAAGAAAATGATCAAGACTATCATACGAAGTAGCTGGTATGTGAGTTTTTGAATCAACGATTTTATCCGTCTTGTCTGCAGGTCCTCGAACTTTCTTTTTAATATAAATGGTATTTTCATGTTCTTGAACATTGTACATGGAGCATGGGTATTGAAATTCTACTAAACCCACGACCCATTCTCCTTCCAATTTAATGGTTTTAGGTAATTTTGTTAAAAAGTGCGCAGTTGTATTATCATTGTAATATTCCGATGAGCTATTGCTCAACAAAGTTAAGTAAAAACTGTTTTCACTCATATTGTTTCTAAACTTGATGACGGTATCCAGGAATTAAATTTATTAGGATAACCTCGCCACTTCACGAACACTTCCTTTCTGCCACCAATACGGCGCGAGCGTATTATTTTATCAATTTTATATTTGATGGAGGGGTGGTGAGTTACTTTTTGTAATTCTTTAGAATAAAATGTACCAATTATTGGTTCACCTTCCAAATCTTTTAAAGTATAAACAACCCACGGAGACCTATTGATAACTGATTCAATCACAAATATTTCATCACTCCAATTGGTTTCATAACCCTTTTGGAATATATGTTTATATTTAGTTATCCTAACATGATCACCTACATTTAGCCTTGCATTTTCTAAAGAAGGTTGTTTATCATTTTTTCTTTCATATAAGTTACACCAAACAGTCCTTATATTACTAGAGTTAACATCAACTGGACGCATTTTTATGCTGGAATGATAGCTATGGTTATATGAATAAAGCAGATCTTGTAATATATTTGTGTAATTGTAAGTATTTTTATGAGTGAAATAACGCCACATTTTAGTTTTGAGAGTTCTTTGAAACCTTTCAACTATGCTAGCTTTAATGTCTGGGTTGTTAGTTGTATAATAATTTATGTTCTTACTTTTAAAATAATCTCTCACCATCTTTGAAACAAATTCTGTACCCTTATCAGATTGAATATGTCTAGGGGTTGCATTTGCTTCCGTGAATATGCTTTCAAAACACGTTTTAACCGTTTCAGCATCCTTGTTTTTCATAAGTCTCGCAAATGCATATTTGCTAAATACATCAATAACACAAAGAATGTATTTATACCCATCGTTGTATTGACTATAGGTGCGCATATCACTTAGATCAGCTTGCCATAGTTCATTGTAGTTTGACAGGATGTATTTGTTACGCGAGAAACGTTTATGAACAGGTTTATGTAGAGTGTACGCTTCTTGGGACTGCAACCATTTTTTCACTTCCTCTCTATTCATTTGACCTTTCATTTCCTTCATAACATTATTTAAACTACTATATCCAGCCGGGTTTGATATATCGTAATATATTCTATTTATGTCTAATAAGGAGTCCATCTTTCCCAATCAACTTTCTTTTGAGACCTCGTTTTTGGCTTAGTAGATAGAGGAGTAGATGCGTTTTTTTTCTTTAATTGATAGGTTGTGCTCGCTAATAGAAGCCTGTGAAGTGTTAGCTTCAGGTTTAGATTGAATTTTATTAATAAATTCTAAAGTCTCGGGGTTACCAATACATGACGATGGAACTTTTATATCATTTAAAAAACGAGCGAAATCCTCCCATCCCACTGGTTTTGAGCGTTTGAGCGGTCTAAGTACATCGCCTACCAAATCGAGAATATTGCTATTTGGTATTGTCTGACTGTTTATAACTACTTCACCGTTCTCCTTCCACCAAATTTTAGGTCTATTCAGAACAATGTTTTGCAGTAGCGTCTGACTTTTTGTCCTGTACGATTTAGGTATAACATCTATAATATAGGATGGAGAATATCGTTTAGGTAATTGAACCTTTGATACACCAGGAGGTGTGGCATAAACATCTTCTTCCGGCACAGGTGAATTTGCGTCTCCGCTTAAGTTCTGAGTAAATGATTCCTCCTTTCGGATACTTTCCTCTTTTTTTACATTTTCCTCCTTTTTGTTAACTTCCGAAGCAACATTGTAGTTATCGTTAGTAAGGTAGTTCACTTCATCCATCACTATTGGTAATTTAAATGGTCTTCGATCTGCCTCAGCAAAATGTAAAAATCGTTGTAGTGCTTGACAATATAATGCCCACTTTTCACGATCATTTATTTTTCTTCTAAGAATTGTTTGCATTTCTCCATCCAGACGGGATGATATATTTTCCACCTGATTTTCACTTTTTTTAAGTCTTTCAATAAATTCAGGTTCTACTAACAACATTTTCTTTGTATTCTCCATTGTATCTAAGATAAGGAGTTTACCAATGCACTTAAAACTGCACCTAAAATTATTGGTAAAAATGCACCCCCTTTCTGAAGAATAACGGTTTTTCTAAGCTTATTTTTGCCTTTTGAAACTAGTTTTCGTAATGTTTCCTTATATTTTTTTAATTTAGATTTTTCTTTGTTATCTAAAGGAATTTTACCCTTTAGAACGTTATAGATACATTCACAAATGATGTTGATCTCATCTTCATCGCACGATTTAAGCAAAGCAGTGCGATATTTTGGTTTAAGTAAATGCAGGGCTTCCAGTAAATGTTTATAGGTGCTTACTCGAGAATGCATCATTTAGAACTGACTGAAACTTGATGATCCTTGTTATATTTAAATCCTTTCTTTGGGAATATACACTGTGCAATGGCCATCAAATGGAAATATTTTAGTTTTAAAACGACACATGTCGTCTGTGTTTTGTTTTAGATCAATCATAAGATAGCCGTGAGCGTTTTTAGTAGCATCCTTGTAAGCTTCGTCAACGAACTTTGAGTTTTCTGGGCATACTTGACGAGACAAATAACGTATTTGTGTTTTATCTCTAGGATTCTTAAGAAACACTAAATAACTTGTATTCAAAGACATATCACGTTGACCTTTACCCTGATGAAATATATTTTGAGTAATATAAAACAGGCTTAAATTTCTGTGGTGACTACCTTTTGTAAAAATATCAACCAGTCGCCCATTTGATTCTCGCATTAAATCATCTATTATAAGTAATTTGGGCTTCAGTCCATCAAACATGGACATATCAGGTATTCCTTGACTATAAATCACATTTTGTAGATTATATAGGGGTTGCATTTCATCATAACACCAAATCACTTCATCAAACTCAACATTACATAATTCTTTCGAATGTTCAAGAAAACTTGTAACAAATTTTGTTTTTCCACAACCACTCGGACCAGCTACAATAGTGGTGAAGGGATGGTAAAAATGAATCATTTTGAATTAACGTGAGGAGTGTGTTGTTATGAAAAGGAATTAATTTCAAATGACAATTTTTTTTAAAGTTTCTCCTTTTATCAAGAACATTTATTAAAAATAACACATAACAAAAAAAATATTGACACAAGATAATTTTAACTTCTAAACTAAATCATACAATTTACAAAAATTATACACATTGCACAAAAAATAAATACATTTCATTGAATATTCTGTGTAAATTAAATAAATTTTAAAGTACACCATGAGGAATTTTATAATGACCCCACGCAAGAGTATCAATAGAATTTCCTAACAAATATCGTTTCGTGTCATTACGGGAAAGCGTTATTTTGGTAATTTTCTGTGTAAATAAAATGTGTTTTATTGATTTGAAACGTAACATTGTATCATATTTAATTTTTTTCTTAAATAAACATTTTTTAAAACTATCAAGATCATACGTTTGCGTTACGCATTTATTGACACCTTTAGCTTTAGCTTTAATTTCTCTATTTTGTACATCTATGGCGTACATTTTTGAACGCAAACCAATAAATTCCTTAAATATTTCCCCATTGTTTTCATCTTTGAAAACACCAAGTTGCTTTTTATTTACCAGAGGGAAACCATACACGTTGTCCTCTGGGTATTCAGAAGTATCAAAATATAAATTAAGATCTGATTTTATGTCATCATAAAAGTCCTCTGTGAATATTTGATATAGTAAACTATCAGTATCTGTGTAAAGCAATTTCAAATTATTTTGATATTTGGTTTTCATATAGTCGTAATGAAATTGATACATCAAAGTTTTAGAAAGATCTAAAATGCAAAAACCTAGGTAAATTGGTTTGTTGTATAAAACTTTAGTTTTTTTTAATTGAACAGCTACTAAATCATGTGAAAAAACAGATAAACTATGAAATTCAGGTTTCGCAATTAAAGATTGAACTCCTTGAGATTTACCACGATTTTCCCAGTGATTTAATAATTTGATGTTTACTCGTTTCATTACATTCTCCATAGTTTTACCAAACACTGAATTGTTCATGAGTTTGAAAAAATCTTTTTCGAATTCAGACGATGCTTGGGATCGCATGTAGGTATTTAAATCTATGTAACTTTTTAACCATGGGGATTGCTCAAATTTTAATATTCTATGGATTTTAAGCAATTTTAATCCGTTTTGTAAACTTTGTTTAAGATTTCTGTAATGAATGACATAGTTTGTTTTCTTGTTTAGATTTGGTATTAATTTTTTTGCTTTAGAATTACCTAAACATACATTTTCAGGACAGAATGGTAGATCCGAATGATAATCATGTAATTCTTTAGGGTACTCAATGTCTACTTCTAAGATAAAGCCATGATCAGCATCATCTGCAATATTAAAATTCGTCTCTACATTCACCCATTCAAATTTACCTGTAGGAAGAGGTTGAGACATAGCCCATCCATACAAGTTATTTGCATCTAAATATACAAGAAAAGAAGACGGTTGGTTTGATTCATAGTTTGACATATATTTATTGTTAGCTTTAGCATGTCTGTGACTGCATTTGGATATACCTCCTCGAATATTTTTTGCTATGAATGCAATTTTATCAATATCCGTCAAAAGTTCAAGTTTTATTTTTGTAACTTTTAACATAGCATCCCAACTCAATCCTGGGGCAGTGTAATAATGAGCTGGATCCAAACCGTAGGTCTTAACACATACATTTCTAAAATTTTCAAATACATCAGTTAGTAGCAAAACATGTTTTCAGATATAAATCTGAATAATCACCCATATTTTGACAATTAAAGTGATTCCACACACCCACAGCATGTTCATAATCTTCATCTGAAATGTGGCTATTATTCAGAGAACTATAAAATAAATCCTTACGAGGAAGGGCGGTAAGGTTTAAACTATCAAATGATGTCATGTATTCATATGGGTACACACCCTTACGTATCAAGCGCTTATAGTCTTCTTCACTTGGAAAATTTAATTTTAGTTCATTGAATTGATTTGTTGTTAAGTTTTTAGCTAATTTTTCAAGACTACTAGACATGAATTTAAGGGAATCAACGAATCTTAATTTCACTCTACGGTTATTAACTTTTAACATTTTGGAAAAGGAAATATATTTTTCTTTGTTCTGTGGGATTAGTTCTATATCACCATCTTCAAAATTAAGCCCATGTACTATAAAGTGACTGTCATAGTTGCTTAAGTTATGAAAAAACACAGGTACAAAGTTTTGGGGCCTGTACTTTTCATTGCAAAGTGAATGTGCAACGCCTTCGTAAACACCGGTATGCCAATTATAGGAAACGCAGGAATCCTCGTTTAAACATGTACTACAAATGAAACAGACTTTGCTGTTTGCAATGTATTCTTTATTTAAAGTTGTTAAGGGTAATGGGGGCTTGGAAAATGTATTCTTTTTACAAATACTCTCCAAATCATGTTTAATACATTTCATAAACGTTTGACCACAGTTCTCTCCTTTGTATGTTCTATAAATTGATAACTTGTCATCATATGCACATTTAATATAGTATCCAAAACTATAAACTTGATGTTTCTGAATGTTAATGGTTGAGGAACGCTTGTCTATACGTCTGCGTTTACGTTTGATTTTATCATCCACATAATCATCATCATCTCCATAATCTTTATCACTGTCAGGTGTTGGAGAGTGACTATTATCTTTCGTGGTTTGTTCATTAGATTGTTCTGACTGAATAGGACTTAAAAATGCCTCAAAATCTGCATACACAACAAAAGGAACTCGTAATTTACGCTCGTAATTATTGAAATTAAGTTGACTTGAAGAAGTCATTTTGTCAAACCAATCTTTCCTTTTATCCTCTTCAGAGGGTAAATTGGTACATATATGAAAACAATCGTTCTTTTGATGCTCTACTAAATTCTGATTAGATGAAAAATTTGACAAACAACCATCACATATATTAACAGCATGTTGTGATTTATTTATTTGAGCGGATACTAATCGAGATAAATTGTTGATTAGACAATAGTGTCCTCTATTCCCCTTTGTTATATATAACAAATTAAAATGTTTTGTTCTTTTACATTTTGTAATGTGTAAAGGACCAACAATATCATGACTTTTATTTTGTGAATTATACTCCAAACCAAACACGTTAATACTTAAATCATTTAACTTTTCAAATTTCTGAATATCAGTAAACTTGATAGGAAAAGGAATGTCACCAAACTTCAATTTCTCCTTGTATTTGACATAACAGTTCACCATATTAGCGTGATTGTTTTTCTTAGGTGGATATAAACCCGAAAGCAATGCCCAACGGAAACATTCATGATCATTGTTTTTGATGTTTATTACTGCTCTTTTGTTTGTTATATCACGTGGTAATTCAATATATGAAGAACCACGCAATGGTTTATATTTATTAACATTAACGTCTAAGTGGTTTATGTTTACCAAACTCCATCCACTATCTTTTCTTTCAAAGTTTGTTAATCTCTCTGTTATTTCATTTACGAGGGATATGAAAAATAAATCTTTATCACTGCTCACATTAAAAAGTTGATTGTTTAATTGAAAATCAAATGTATTTCTTAGCTGTTTGGTATCCTGACAAAAATTTGCATTTAAAATAAAATTAACTTTTAAAGCACAATGATCTGCAACTGATCGATTTAATAAAGTGAAAATTGTATCTTTATTTTTTTCTAAAAACGATTCGGGGGTTTCAAAGGGTTGGTAATCATTTTTATTACTTGATATTCTGTACGTAGCAACCCTGTTTCGGAATGCATTTTCAATTAGCTGAACGTTGATTAATTCGCTGTCTGAACTAAGAACATTGTTTTTGTGGTTATTGCTTTTCAAATGGTTTGCTAAATATCTTTTTACCACATACACATGGCACACAGAACATTCAATTTTGTCATTATTTTTTGTGCTTACGTCAATACAGCAAGCTTGTGTTGTAGAAGTTGATGCTGAATCACTGCTAGTTGAAGGTTGACTCTTCTTTGTTGATGCCTTAGACACAGGATCCGTAGTTGCCATTTCTATTCCGCCTCCAACTTGTTGGGATCTAAAGACATAAAATAAAATATCACAAATAATATAATTACATCATTACTTATAATATGATTACCAGAAACAAAGATTAATAATAACTACAAAATACTGACTTGTATATTTCTTACAGTGCAAACAATACGCTTGCATTGGTAGGACTCCGTCTACTACATCAGTAGTTGATATATGAATATCATGTGTTTGATTCCTATGACCCTCACATGGGGTATAATATGGTTTAATATCTTGATCTTCGAAAATTGAATCAGGTAATAAGCCATCAATAAACCACAATCGGATGTGTCTATGAAATTTCTGGATTATTAACTTTTTGCTAAAACTTGCTATCTCGCTACGTTCTAATTTAGGCTCAAGATAAAATGCCATGTTGCAAAACTGAATCACACAACACCACAGGTACAAAACACTGAAACTTCAATTTGCTATAGATAATTTTAAAACTGGGGACCCACTTTTATACCACTATCCCCTCCGTATCCGTAAGTCAGGTAAAGAAACATGTAACAACAGGTTTTAACTTAGATCACCCACCCCAACAAGATGCAAGGTAGAAAAAAAAATGTACAGTGAATTAAATATTTAAACAAATTGATTAACTTACATTTCATATTTTTGTTGACTTAGAGATTCACACAAATTATATATTTCTTGGTCTTCAAAATATTCCTTCTCCGCGTCTTCACATAATTGAAGAAGTTCAACATCACAATTATCATTTCCAATTTGCATGCTATATATAGATTAAAAATTTATACTTTGAAATTTAAAGTGTTCCTTCAAATTCTATCTCTGATTAGTTAAAATTAAGAAATTTATTCACTTAATCGTAATTGAACACGTGATTTGCAGCTCACTTCGTTTCTAAAATTTAGCCCCCAGCCTCAGCCTTTTTATATGAATTTGTGTTGAAAAAAAGGTCACGGCTGGTGGGGACAGAGGACCACCTAGGTAGGTAGCGACGAGTTTAAACAGGATTTCGGGACAGGTAAATTTTTGTTTGCAGCGGAATGTTTTCTAACAAAAGATTAAATTATCAAAAGAATTCTAAAGAATTTAAACGACAGATCTTTTGTGCATTTACTTTCTATTAAAATCGCGTGTGACTTCAAACCCGATGATTGATTTATATATTTCTCAGAAACGAATAAAAAGTAAGTTATTACCTTCTTCAAAGGACATCTAGTAAAAAAGGTTAAGTTCTCAAGCCAGCATCAAGAAAAAACTAATAATAGAAATTGCGACTTTAAATTAGAGCACCAAAGAAGTTTTAAACATCGCACCGCCCCACCTAACTGGTATAAACAAGAATGCAATAAATCACACATCGAATCCTACATTAACAAAAGATCTATATATTATAATAAATAATGGGAACTTCCTTTACGGAAACGTACAGCATACTTACAGGTTGAAACTTGTTCAAAACACAGTCATGTTTATTGTCCACCAATAAATATCAGTCGGTTGTCACATATACCAAAGTTATTTACGAGTTCAAAAAAATAAATAAGACAACGCAAATATCTAGACTAGAAATAATCTAAAATCAATAAAATAATATTTCAAAAATTGGATTTGCATAAAATAATTTACCATAAAAAAAACAATTAAGACAACACAAATATCTAGACTGGAAATAATCTAGAATGAATAAAATAATATTTCAAAAATTGGATTTGTATAAAATAATTTACCCAAAAAAAAAATTAAGACAACACAAATATATAAACACAAATCTAGAATCAATAAAATAATATTTCAAAAATTGGATTTGTATAAAATAAAAAAATTTTGGGCAAAAACTGAAAACGAATAGATACTAAATAACTAAAATTGATGGGGTTGAAAAATATACCAGAAGTTTCATATTGTGCTGTAACACATATAGATACGTTGAAATTTGCATATATATTCGCGAAATGTGAATTAGTTACTTTAGGTATAAATTTGATACCTACTCCAGTCCAGACTAATAAAGGGTAATGTAATTGTGTCAGTTCGCGGGGCTTGTTAGATCATTAAAAATCTCGTTAAGTTATATGACCGTTTCTACCCCATTGATTTCCCACCACCAAAACTATACCTAAACTATGGAAACTTTATAGATACATTGAAATTTGCATATATATTCGCGAAATGTGAATTAATTACTTTAGGTATAAAATTGATACCTACTCCAGTCCAGACTAATAAAGGGTAATGTATTTGTGTCAGTTCGCGGGGCTTGTTAGATCATTAAAAATCTCGTTAAGTTATATGACCGTTTCTACCCCATTGATTTCCCACCACCAAAACTATACCTAAACTATGGAAACTTTATAGATACATTGAAATTTGCATATATATTCGCGAAATGTGAATTAATTACTTTAGGTATAAAATTGATACCTACTCCAGTCCAGACTAATAAAGGGTAATGTATTTGTGTCAGTTCGCGGGGCTTGTTAGATCATTAAAAATCTCGTTAAGTTATATGACCGTTTCTACCCCATTGATTTCCCACCACCAAAACTATACCTAAACTTTGGAAACTTTAGGTAGTATACCTAGTCTTTCATAAGGAGTAACCAATTAAGCAATTATAAAACCTATTGCAAATACGTAAAGAACAAACTACAACGTAGGAGTATGCCTCTATCGAGCTCGGTAACAATGCGATGTCGCCGAGTCGAGCTAACAATAGAGACAATAGAAAAAGGTGAGCAAGGGTTCTATTGTGGTGTCGAAGAGCGTGTATTGTTTAATTAGCGGAGTGCCTAAGTGCTGAAGGAGGCTCCGGGCACTGTTGAGACCTAGTGCAATCGATTTAAATGGGGGGCTAAACGTACTAAAACATACCAAACTTTTTTTTTTTTTTGTTTAGGTTTCATAGTCCGGAAAACCCACCATAATCCCGAAAAACCATTGTTTTGGTGGTGGGAAAATGATGGGGTAGAAACGGTGAATCTATACTACTGCCGATATAATAAACCTTTTCTTGGCTTTGAAAGTCGCATGTAAGCTTAAAGTTATACGTGTCATTATTTTGTAAAATATGTGTAAAAAAGTGGGTAAGGTTAGGTTATACTATATACATTCTCCACTACCGTTTACAGACGCAAACAAACAACAAGTATAGGTATATAAAGGCAAGGCTGGTAAGAACGCATACCTACTATGTCTGTACAAAAGAAAATATGTAGTGCATAAACTTGATCTGCAGGTTTTCATTACTTTCCAGTTAATCCAGACTTCATCTCCCATGTCTTTTATCGACAAAAAAAATGATAAGTATTGAAACGTGTTATATTTACTACATTTAATAAAATGTATGTAAAGAATGTGAGTAGATAAATAATAGATAGAAAATATGTATTTAGTACTCGTAGGTACTTCCCAAGTAACACATCAAAGCAGTATAACGGCCGTCTTACAGCATATCTGTATGCTTTTAGCATTTTGAGTTCGTTTTATAGTAGCATTATAAACGTTTTTAGTGCTGATATAGCTCTTAAATGGGCACAAATTACCCAGCTTGAGATCCTATATACGTTATTTAATAGCATTACAGGCGCATTATGTCTGCGCTATTAGCAGTATCGTTGTCATGGAAAGTGCCAATCGCATTAAAGAAGCATTAGTACGCTCTATTAAGTTGCCAACCGCATTAAAGAAGCATTAATATGGCCAAAAAACTTGCTAATCGCAATAAAGAAGCATTAGTACTCTCGATTAAGTTGCCAATCGCAATACAAAAGCATTATACTAGCATAAGAGTGTAGTAAAATAAACCTTACGTCAATGCAAAAACGTCTCTAATACCGACGTCTAACGTTTTTTATCTATATTTGACCAGTTTTGAGTCGATATTCCAACATATGCACTACAGATAGAATTATAAGGCAAACGATTATAGGTTCTTGAATCTTTTATCTCCATTCTGTAGAGCCGGATCTTGAAATAAATGAGCCGTTATTTTTTTATGATATTTTTAAAATATGGTCTAAAAAAACACTTTTATCGATATTCGAATGGTGTAAAGAATCTTACATATACGTAATCTACATATTAGGGTTCCTCTTTGATGTCTCTAAAAACTGTAGAGAGATTTTAATTTTTAACTAATTAACACAAAATGTATGACCATAAAACCACTTTTTTAGCCTAAACCGGTTCGACTTTGATGTCAAATATCTCGAAGACAATGAATATTGAAGTAAATATAGGATACTATACGTATTGTTTAAAGACGTTACAGATAATATGATAAGCTATATAAATCATTAGAAAACTAAGGGAATCAGATGGTCGTTGGCGCCAGGGAACCCCTTAAAATATAGGCCCTGTCCCTTATAACTGAGACAACTTCGGCAGTTTTTACCTAGTTTGGTATTACTATTTTGCAATTAAAACATTTTTCTAGTCTGTCACTGTGACCTCCACCCATTAAAAGCTGCCAGATGCCAGGATCTAGCAATAAGACTAGTATAGCAATTTAACCAGACGGGTTTTGTTGCTCTCATTATTTGTGTCATATCTGACGTGGCTAGCTCTTAGTCCAATAGCAGCTCAGTGACCCTTAAAAAAAGCTTATTAATGCCTACAGCATTACACGTGAATAATTATGCTATTAAACAACATTAAGCATTATATACTACTTAAAATTGCTATTGTAGGCGCTAAGGCACTAAAACAGATAAAATCTGTATAAGGGCTGTTCATAAATTACGTCATCAATTTTTGATGATTTTACCCCCCCCCCCCCCCCCCAAAATCATCCAACCCTCCCATCGCCAAATAAAGTGACGTCATTTAAAAAAATGAGTTTTTAGCTTAATTGTAAAATAAAAAACTATTTAGTAGATTATATTTTATAGCATTAAAAGTATATATAAACACGAATTTCATTCCTTTTTTTACTTTTTTTTTTTTTTTTTTTTTTTTTATACCACGACGGTGGCAAACAAGCATACGGCCCGCCTGATGGTAAGCAGCTACCGTAACCTATGGACGCCTGTAACTCCAAAGGAGTCACATGCGCGTTGCCGACCCTTTACAATAAGGAGGATTCACTGTGTTGACGACTAAAGGAACAAGAAGTTCCCTCATCGTCAACACACTGGGTCCTCTTTGAGCTCTTTGGCAACCTTACTTACCTGCAGGAACACAACACTATGAGTAGGGTCTAGTGCTATTTGGCTGTGGTTTTCTGTAAGGTGGAGGTACTTCCCCAGTCGGGCTCTGCTCCAGATTTGAGCGATGACATTCGCTGAACGTGCCCTACCACACTTAGCGAGATGCCATTCGCAGTGCCCATACCTCTCTTTTTGGCGTAGTTTAAGGACATACCCAGGTCCAGAGAGTTTACACATTGAAGCCCTTTTTAAAGATGCGAGAGATGATGTGATCTCTGGAATGACCGCCCCCTCCCCCCCTTCTACGTCATGGTACCATTATCCGATGTCCAGACCTCCCCCCCATTTGAAATGAGTAATTTATGAACAGCCCCTTATAGTGAATTACTTGGCTTTATAATGGTTTATATTATTGCTATTATACAGCATTAGGAATGTATTACCTACTTAAAAAAAGCTATTGTACACCCTAAGGCATTAAAAATAGCTGAAAGCTGTATAGCGAATTTACGTGGCATTATAATGGCTAATATTCATGCTCTTAAAACAGCATTAAGCACTTATTTATGCTATTGTAGAACCTAAGGCACTAAACCACACCGAAGCGTTAGTGTAGCAAACCAAAACGCAACTGTACAGCTGAATGCTGTACAGTTGCATTTTGGTTCGCTGCACTAAAACTAATGGCTAAACAAAAGCATTTACATATGCCATTATACAACCGTTATACAGCGTAAAGCATCATATAATGCTATTGTAGAACCTAAAGCACTAAAAACACCTGAAAACTGTATACCGGATTTACGTGGCATTATAATGGCTAATATTCATGCTCATAAACAGCATTAAGCATTTATTTATGCTATTATAGACCTAAGGCACTGAACCACACCGAAGCATTAGTGTAGCAAACCAAAACGCAACTGTACAGCATTCAGCTGTACAGTTGCATTTTAGTTCGCTGCACTAAAACTAAAGGCTTTAAAAAAGCATTTACATATGCCATTATACAACCGTTCTACAACTTAAAGCATTATATAATGCTATTGTAGAACCTAAAGCACTTAAGTGCTTTTAAACAGCTGAAAGCTGTACAGTTGCATTGTGGTTTGCTGCACTAAAGCTAAAGGCTTTACAAAAGCATTTAGATATGCAATTATACAACCGTTATACAGCTCAAAGCATCATATAATGCGACAAGTTGCTCGGTGAACGTATATAAGAGTTTATACGGTCCTTAAGTTCGAAATAAGTTAACTATTCATATGTTATAATGCTTCCTGTGTTACTTGGGTTTTACCTGAAATTGTAGGAATTAGCGTTTACATTCGATGCACTGATAGTAATATGAGTTGTGACTAGTTGTAATAAGAAAATGTTACGCCGCAATAGTAAATAGTATTTTTTTTACCACATGAATCTAATTAATCCCTAGACACATGCTAGTAATAACCTTTTTTAATAACCCGTCTATATCGACAATAATGTGCCGAGAAAAACCGCCCCACTTCCCATGGAAGATTTTTCCGTGCCATTGTCTGTAACATGTGATGCACATGCATTGTATCTGGTTTAGTGCCTGTGTACGTGCAACGACATTAAACCAGTCGTGTTGCGTAATGTAAAAAGAAAAAGGCGTTATTATCGACTCTTTTTTATAAACCCATTAATAAAGTATTCCAATATAAGCGCGCTATTTGTCCTCTTTGCTATTTACCATTGGGTTTGAATCTTAATTTCTTCAAAGTTATTTTATTTTTGTATAAAGAGTAATTTTGCTTTATTTTTTTACAACACAGAGATTATTAGGTCTTTCCAGGAAAACTCTCTCTGGGTTGGAAGACCAGATGGCAGCCGGGACAAGCGCTACGAAAATGACTGAGATGGACTTATTTTTGGGCTCTCAAAGACACCTTCCATTGGTGCTGTTGCCCTAGTAATAAATGGGGTGTAAATACCCACTACAAGTTTGGTGTATTTAACACCGTATCATCTGAGTTATATTATATGTAATGAGGCTCATTAACCGGACCATATCAGCCAAATAGGTGCTTTTCAGCTATTGTTTACCGGCCCCTAATGTACTGGTGATATTGCGTGCTGCTATCGCTTACTGGAGCTATTTGAGCCTTTGCTCATTGTTGTATTTAAGAAATGTATTTGTTAACCTAAAAAAAGCTTTAAGTGATATATCAATGCTAGTACTTTTTTTTTTCTTATTGGATCACATTTTCCAACGTCTTCAAGGTTAAAGCACACTGAGGTAAATTAGTTTAGGGTGGTAATTAAAAATAATCGCAACGCAATTGTCCTGTGAGTACAATAAGTATGCATATAATTTGTGAAGCTTAGAGACTTGTGCAGCCGTTATTGTATTAGCCGAAAGAATTTGTATCAATAAATGTTTTAAATGAATAATTAAACAATAGAATAATCTACAGACAAAACAAACACTTTAAATTGTAAAACAATTACAAATTTTAAGAAATAATAGTCGTAAATACCCTATTAAAGACACCAAAATAATGGAATAAAGAATCATCTAATTATAGTTTTCAACTCTTAACTACAATTTTCCCTACATTAATAATTTTCCAGAGGTAAATTGTGAGGGGCTCTCGATAATTGCTCTCATTAGCTCCAAAGCAAAGTTTTTACATATATAATTCAGTATTCGTGGAGTTCGAAGTAAAAGATATATATACATTTTTCGCCTTTATTACAATGGCCTAAAGTGCAAGATTGTATGGATATTTTAGTAGTCAACCTTACGTAGAAGAGAGCTTGTGCCATCGAATAAACCCTTTGACCATTCGCTCCTCAATCAAAAGAGCCACTCACAAAGACAATCCGGAAACCTAAGTACTGACAGTGTTTTATGAATAAAATATGCACATGCAGACGTGAGAATGCATAATAAGTTTGGGATTCGGATATCCGACATCCTTCGCTTTTTAACCGACTTCAATGGGCATAGACAAAATTCAGCAGGAAGTTATGTTTCTGCCTCCCGAGACGGAAATTCCGACCGATTTTTGTCTATGGTCGACTGAATTCCGTTAAGTGTGTTTTGCGCCTACATCGGTTTCTTGGGTCTTAAGACCTTACCAGCGTATATGTATATATGTATATGTCGCAGGGAAATGATTAAAACAGAGATTTGAACAAATCTCTAAGGGATATGATCAAATCACGCAGGATGTTAAAATGGAGACTCCATATCATCATTTCCCTAGAAAAATCAGTAATTTCACCAAATCACTGAGTCTGTTTAGTGGGAAGACAAAATCGGCCAAAAAACGTGACACGCTTTTTCAGTTCACTACATTTGTTTAGGAATTTGACAAAATCCCTAACGACGACGGTAAGTTGATAAAACGAACTCAAAAAGTCAACTAGTTTTATCATTTCGCTAAACAAGTTTAGTGAAATGATAAAGTCTCAACCGGAAGATGGTATATGGTGATTTGATTAAATCTCTGAACTGGTTTAGTGAAATGACGACAGGAAGTACCGAATACGATATTTTACTTTACAGTTAAGTGATTTTATCAAATCTCTGACTAGATGGGTTTTCCCAGTGGGCTACAGTATGAGGTTCTTCAAAAAATTGTATAGGTTCCTAAAGGGTAGGCAACGCGCATGTGAATCCTCTGGGGTTGCAGGCGTCCATAGGCTACGGTAACTGCTTACCATCAGGCGGGCCGTATGCTTGTTTGCCACCGTCGTGGTATTAAAAAAAAAGATAAAGTGAAACAGATATTAAATCAGAGATTTTAACAAAAATCTCTAAGGGATATGATCAAATCACGCAGGATGTTAAAATGGAAAATCCATATCATCATTTCCCTAGAAAAATTCAGTCATTTCACCAAATCACTAGCTTTGTTCAGTGGAAAGACAAAATTGGCCGGTGCAATATTTGTGAACATCCACTGCATGCAACATGTATATATACTGTTGGAGACTTAGAGAATTCAACCCGGATGGAGTAGCCATGTCTGTCATTTTCTATACAAAAAAAGTCTACCGATTTTTGTGGGGGAGGGTAACATCAAATGTATGGCTATTCGTAAGTAACGTACAAATAGCTACGTCAGATAAACATCAGTCCATACAAGTGTATGACCACTGGTCATATGTTTTCGGCAGAGGGGAAAGCCTATCAATGGCGACTCCGGTTGGTTGAATTCTCTAAGGTCGGAGAGGAAGGTTAAGGCTTAGTCGTTAAATGCCAATTTTGTCAAAAAGAAAGCAATATTAGAGCTGAGAGGGAAAATGCAGCAAAATTTTTGAAGATATACTCAAGAAAGATTGAAGATATGACTTGAAGATATAGACTAGATTACGTGAAATTGTTACATAAAATGTCAAAAGTTTCTCATTCTCGTTTATTGTTGTTAAACTATCGATTAACTTCTTGTAATTAGTTTCTGCACAAGTTCATGTTGTTTTTGCTCCTAAAAGCAAGAATTTAACTACTATTTTGTTTTATTTTGGCTAGTATGAGATATGTTTTGCTCGCTGTGACGTGACCAAAGAGAATATAATATCCTTGACGCTGTCAACAATGTCAACGATAAATGTTGCCAACAATCGCGGTAGCGTTCATGATAAAAAAAAAATTGCACCCAAATTATTGCGCAAACTGTGGCATTTTACTATCGTTATTTAATTTTTATGCTCTTCCTGTTTACATATTTAATTATCTTTATTGTAATTGTCATGTAATTGTGATTCGTCATTGTTGTGTCATGCTCCGTGACATCACTCACGTGTGGCCCCGGCGGAAGACCAGCGCTGGCCTACCAGGCTAGCACCATGCTGAGTCGGGACCATTTCGTGGCAACCATATAATTAGTCCTTAGATTAAATATGTTTGTATGCATGTTGTTGTTGTCGCGAATAAATGTTTTCTGTTCTGTTCTGTTCTGTATCAAAGTTGTTTATGCCATCAAAAACATAACTTGTAAAAAAAAACCAAGTCTCGCATATCAGTTCTTCTACCGTAAAAAGTTGTGAGATCCATGTAATACCAAGTCGGTTGATTTATTGAGTCCCTACTTAAGGGACCTTCTGTCTTAAGATATTACGTAATTAGCTAATCTAACAACATCTTATAGTGACCGTGAGCATGCACTGGATTTTCACAAATAACGCACCTTCCAATTATGTCTTTCCACTAAACAGAGTCAGTGATTTGGTGAAATGACTAAATTTTTCTAAGGAAATGATGATATGGATTCTCCATTTCAACATCCTGCGTGATTTGATCATATCCGTTAGAGATTTGTTAAAATCTCTATTTTAATATCTGTTTCACTTTATCTAGTCAGAGATTTGATCAAATCGCTTTAGTGTAAAATGTTGTATTCGGTACTTGCTTTCGTCATTTCACTAAATCAGTTAAGAGATTTAATCAAATCACCATATACCATATACCATCTTCCAGTTGAGATTTTATTATTTAACTAAACTCGTTTAGCGAAATGATAAAACTAGCTGACTTATTGAGTTCGTTTCGTCAACTTACTGTCATAGTTAGGGATTTTGTCAATTTCCTAAACAAATCTAGTGCAATGAAAAAGCGTATCGCGCTTATTGGCCGATTTTGTCTTTCCACTAAACAGAGTCAGTGATTTGGTGAAAAGACTGATTGTTTCTAGAGAAATGATGATATGGAGTGTCCATTTTAACATCCTGCCTAATTTGATCATATCCCTTAGAGATTTGTTCAAATCTGTGTTTTAATCATTTCCCTGCGACATATATATATATTATAGTTTCAGATTTTGTTTCGCTGAAAACCCTGTATGACATACATAGATACCAAAGCCAATTTTGGAAATCAAATCTTAAAAAAAAAAGATCATAGAGTTAGATAATTAGAATGTCTATTAGAATTATATTGTGTATATATAGTGTATTTTTTTATTTAGTGCTAGAGTTTTTAAGTACAAAAAGATAGCATTAACACAGACTTCACAAATTTGATTTCCTTTCGACGATATCAGGGACAATCTATTTAGACGTAGAACTGACCTCAATTTGATAGTTACCCGGTTAGGTCATTCTACCTATATTCCACTGGTCCGTACTTAAATAATTAATGTTAAAAGTATAAAATACTTGCTATTCATTTTTGATCTAGAGCTGCAGGACTAACCATACCTTACCATTATTTTTGACTATTGTAGGTAGCACCTAATCTGATGAGTTCAAATTCAAAACTAATACCTACTTATACGGACGGGCGACGAATTGATCCTTTAAGGGTTCCGTTTGTAGGGTTCCATGGCCAAAATGGTAAATTATACTGGGAAACTATAATACGTATCTTAATAAATTTTTAACAACATAAAATGTAGTTCGTATGCCACTATTTAATTTTGTAGTAAAATTCCCCAAAAAAATATTTGGGGTAAGGCGGGGGGGCGGGGGGCCAGCTACATGTAACTAATTGTAATTTTTTTTCAACATAAATCAACATGTTGCACAGCAATCGATAGGTCTTTAAAAATAACATTGAAATTTGTATGAACATTTTTTTATTTAGGTATTCCTTATTTTCAGAAATAATCACCCTGAAAATCTAAAAATTGTGCCCCCTCTATAACTTTTGAGCCGGATATCCATATACTATAAAAAAAATTGGGGAGATACTTATTTGCATATTCTTTCAACGAAATTTTTTTTTAACATTTACGGTCAAAGCGTTTTCGAGTTATCTACGAAAAACCTCTTCTTGTAGATACGACCTTTTGATAATTTTTTTTTCTTATTACGTTTGAGGCACGGAACCGTTCATTATCCGTGTTCCGACACGCACTTTGCCGGTTTTATTTCTTTTTTAGGGACCTACGAAACCCTAAAAAGGGTTAAATTTGCAGTTGGGATTTGTCTATATCGGCCCTAAGAGAACCTAACGGTATACTGTACATTCACCATAAAGCGCCGACATACTCGTAACAATCGCCAGTTGATCGACATGCATGTCGAAATGACTGCATTCAATGGGGACAGTATTAATATACGGGTGGTGCGCACACGCCGCGTAATGAGGGGTAATGTTGGCGGTAATCACTTCGTTGTGCAAAGCGCTTCTAAAGCCACTTTCCTATCAAATAAGCCTGAACGTGTTTCACTGTTGTTTAGAAACATGTGAGGGCCGGAATAGAAAATGAACTGTGTTTAACTACTTACATTAGGTATGGGACTGAGGAGCTGGAAAGAACTAAAATATCTACGCCACTGAATGTTTTTTACGCCACATTTGAAATGCTCGTTTACTTGTAAAGAGATAATTAAACGAACTTTGATAAGCGGTTATAGCCTAGCCTATAGTAGAGTCAAAAGCATCGTGCCGGTACAGCAATAAAATAAAGGAAGAACGTTGCGACGACGCGTAGCGTAGCGAATGCAGACAGCGAGAGTGAGCGAGACGTCTATCTTTAGGAGTTTCGACTCAATCGGAAGATTGGAACGTTGCTTTTGGCCCAACTATAGTAAGGCTTCCAAATTGGGGGTTGTGGGTTCTAACCGCGGCTTGTTTCAATTTATTATATTTTCCTATATACCAGCTGCTGTTAAGGCTGCTGGAAAACGTTGCGAAAAAAACCGGGGTAATTTCAATAAGGCACAGTGTTGTAAAATTAGTTAAACTTAAATGGCAGTGGGCGGGCCACATCGCAAGGATGCATAACTCCAGATAGACAAAAAGGTTAACCACATGGATGGGACCAGGAGTCAAACGTAAAGCAGGAAGACCGCGTGCCCACTGGGTGGATGATATACACACAGTTTCAAAAACCTGGCTTACAGAAGCACAAATCCGAGAACGGTGGAAAAAGTTGGAGGAGGCCTATACCCGAAAGGGGTCCTAACACTTAGTTAATAGATTAGATATACATATATATAGAATTGTAATTTTTATATTTAAGTGGTACGGAATAAAAAGTAAATAAAATAATAATAAATAAAAAAAAATATTTTATTTATTATTATTTTATTTACTTTTTAGTTTTGGTCAAATTATTTGTTTATGTTATTTTAAAATCTATACCAATGTCGTTCTTTACAAAAAAAACAATTAAACGGAGGATAAAAAACATAGAACAGGTATACATATATGCATCTGAAGTAAAAGTGGTGTGACACGGCTGCAGTAGATGTTTGAGTGCGGCCTGAAAGTTTTGCTAAAAATAGAGCCCGTTTTTTTAAATCGGAAATTGGGACGTTGACAATTCGTACTCGACTTAAGCTTTCATAAATAAAAATACCATCAAGTACCGCATTTGTATGTGGAAGATTCCTGCCATTTTGTTGTGGAATAATCGTTATATTTTTTTCCATTAATTAGTGCATTATCTTAATCACTGACTCATAGTAGTACCAAAGATAATAAAATAACTCAGTGGAAAGCCACAGAGCCAAGGTTGAATAATCCTTTTCAAGTCTTGCCTAATTGGCCCAGCGCAGCGTTCATTAATATTGTTCGTCAACTTTTCAATTGTCATGTTACGCACTTGTAGTTTCAACAACTTATTGTCGCGGGATTGTGTTTTTACCAATGCCAATGAAACAAATACAGGGTTGTTAATAAATTAACCAATTTAATGATAACACAAAGAAAAGGCAGGTGGCGCTCCAATCGTTTAATAAAAATCTCGGTGAAGTGCGTGTCGCACCACGCATCATGTAGGGTTCTGTACCTTCAATGTAATAAGAAAAAGGTAAAGCGGAAGAGCGTATCTACTGAGCGCATACGTAACTTAAGCAGTATTTTTTAAGATAACTCAAAAATGGCTAAACCGATATACGCAAAATAATTTTCGTAGAAAGTCAATTTTACGTACCTACTCTTGGATTTTTGATATTTTTGGATTTACGGTTTAAAAATATTTACCAAGTCATAAAATATTTAACTATTACTGATTTGGCTTCTTCGTAACACATAAATAGGTCTTATCTACCGGGGGTTTCCTGTAATATGAGCAATAAATTAAAACGTTTTACTCCTCAAACAATAAAGCTATTGTTCAACAACTTTAAAAAAAAAGTAATGTTGCTAATTTGACAATCAAAATTTTTAAATTATTTCAATAATATTCTGTATTAATTGTGGTAATTAAAAATGTACCTACCTGTTATATTTTTTTACTTCACATCACGTCGTTACGTTATTTTCTAGATGAATTGAATTGATATTATCATAATTGAATATCATCAATAACAGTAATGAAATGAAATGACAATTACAGGGAATGCTTGCAATGTATGGAGGCTAATGGTCTAAGAGCTGGCCACGTATGACACAATAATTAGAGCAATGAAGCCTGTCTAGTTAGACTGCTTTACTATCATTATTGCTAGCTCTGAGCATCTGGCAGCTTTTAATGGGTGGAGGTCAAAGTGTTTAAGTTGAATAAAAGTAATACCAAAATAGGTAAAATTTGCCAAAGTTGTGTCATTTATAGAGGACAGGGCCTATATTTTAACATTAGAACAAAAACCATTGTCTACTATTACGGAAACAAAAACAGTAGGCGAATAACTAAAAATTGCATTATACATCATTTGGAACTACTTTCCACAAATAGAAACTTCTGGCTATGATACAATCTAATTGATTACATAATTGCCCAAAATATCGCATCAAACCCAGAACTCTAGGATTTGTTTTCTTGAAGTGGTTTGCATTATTTGACCTCCACTTCTTTACAGCTACCAGTTGTCCGGATCTAGAAATAAGTATACTATAGCAAACTAACTAGAGGGGTTTCGTTGCTCTTATTATTGTGTCATATCTGACGTGGCCAGCTCTCCGTCTATAATATGTGTTCACATCATTTAGTTACTGCCCGTCTACCAAGTAATTACATTCAATCAAAGTATTGATTTCTAACTAATGATAATGACTATTGGTTAGCTAATAACATCCCCTGTATGACCGTGAAATGTAGTAATTGCCACGATCACAACAATTATACGTAGTCGATTGTCAGTTGATCGCTTCAATCGGGTAATACATATATACCCTACTATTACATTGTATGTAGAAAAAAATTGTGATTGAATGTTGAGGGGGCAACACGTGTTAAGGAAAGCATTTATTAAGGGTAATAGGTTATCACTTACATGTAATATACTTTGTCATATGTATAACCAGCTAGGGCTACGAATAAAAAAAAAACAATCAGACTGAATCAGAGGTACGAAGTCGTCTGTTTCAATCTAGTCGGATTTGTAAGACAGAATTTCTACCAGTTACTGCAATAACATTTTTGATCAGTCCAAATTTATCGGCGCTAGTGTTTGACTTCCATGAACTCGTACACAGACATATTTAATATTTTACTACAAGTATTTTTTTATTAATTTACTGTTTTATGTCTACTTAGAGAGAAAATATTGCTTTTTAAAAGACGAGCTCACGTTAGAGTCATGTGGAAAGCGAAGTGTCGTGGTTTATATGGGAACTAATGGATTTTAGGACACTTCTCTTTCCGCATAGACTATGTGGCTAGTCAAGTCTACGTTTCTTAAAAACATCCACTTGCGGAAATCACAAGTTTGTAAAATACGTATTTTGTCCTTATTATTTGAGTTCCTAGTACATATTTATAAACCATAAAATAAGAAGATTACTGTAATAAGTTAGTTTTTTGTGATTGAGTTTCAGATGATGCTAAGCACGTAAGATATGTTAAAGACGGAGATGTAACATCAAAAGACGTTTTCCGTCAATTAACGATGACAGAGTTGGAGGTCTACATCGGATTCAGAACACAAAGTTGTGGTACATGTGTTTGGTGCGTTCACGTATCTGAATATTTCGGTGCAGTTTATGAATCGACAGTTTTGAAAAATACAAATTCTTTGTTACTCGCCTCCCTAAAAGAGTCCAGTTAACGATAGAGCACAGAATATTGAGCTCAGCCGGTACACAACGTATTGAACTTTGACCAAGCGTCATATTTCTCGTAGGTATTCCATTTTACATTCGTACCATATGACACCGCTGCAGTTGTGCAATGGCATATTGTTTTGTTACAGAAAATTGTAACGCGAGCACATTTTACTGGCGTCGTTAAGATTTTATGCAGGATGTTGCTAGCTGAATAGGTTTTCGATACAATATTGTTGGCGTAGGCAGTTTTTGATGTACTTATTTACGTAAATATCCTGTGAATTTAGGATGGGTGGGGATGATGCAAATAAACTAGCAATGAATTAATTGAACACCGTTATTTAATAGCAAATATATTTGATATCAAATATCCTTTAAAATTGTATATTGGTTTTGGAAGCTCGCATAATATTTTGGATTTATATACTGTTGAATGGTTTTCAATTAAAGTTTCCGCAATGTATGCAAATAAGCAAAAGCATCTTTATTAACCACCTAAACTAAACAAAAAGTACGAATTCCTATCATTATTACTGTTATTAATCATTGCGTTACGTTCGCACTCTAGTAACTGTGTGACTTTTGACATTGCTAATGCGCACGAAGCACAAATATTAATATAATGTTGTGCGTCTGCGAACGCCTCGTAACCATTCCGCCCCTCTGAAACCTGCCGCCCTATCGGCAAAGCTGACTGGCCGTTCTTGTTTCAGCGTAACCTGGTGGGCGCGCGGCCGCTGGCGGCGTCGCGTCGGCGCGCGCGACTGCAAGCGGTCGCCTCCGCCCGACCATGCGCGAGCGCGCCGGCGCAGTCCGACCCCGCCGCGCCGTCCGACCGCGCGCATCATGCTCAACATGAAGCTCAAGGAGCGCCTCGCGCTTGCCGTCAGCGCCTTCCTCGTCCTCTTCACCCTCATGCTGATCGTAGATCTCCAGATGGACTATGGCATCTCCGGGCAGAAAGTCCCGCTGCATGGCCGCGTCAAGATCGGCGACGACACCGACAAGGGGAAGTCGGCCTATATAGAGTTTCGGAAACGGTTCCTGCAGAAAAGGTGAGGTGCTGTGGTTCTTAAAGTGCTAGTGATGTGAATTTAAAGTGCCTATTTGCGACACAACTGGTAAGATTTATATATGCTAGTGTTAGATCTAAAGGTTTACTAGGTCATTTCAATGCTTGTAGTTAGACATTTGACATTACCAGTAAAACGTCAAGGATTATTTTATTTTATTCTACGTTTCAGAGTGTACGACTACTATTCGGTTTAGGTATTTAATAATGGAAGCAAGTTCTCGGTACTAAGTACATTAACCCTTATCAATTAAGTGCGGCTTAATCTATCTAATCCTTAATAACCGATGTTATAAGTATATCCTGGTAATTATTAGCTATACAAATGCCTTTTGTTTCTTACAAAAACCTTACATAAAATTTTACTTAATAAATTACGGAAATTTTATCTAGCCCACGACTTTTCTAAAATTATTTTTATTACAGCGGTAGCCCGTAATCGTTAATGCGATCATAAATTAATTAGATATTGCTCCTTGAACAGTTGTGTTTGTCCATGTACCTTCAGAAACCGTTATCTGCAATGGGCCGTTATCACTTGTTTACTAATTTGACAGCGTCTCGGCTGATAACGTGCTCTCCGAACGAGTTCAATCTTATTGTACTACATTATTTCGATCAATGTTATCAATGAGAAAAAAGAAGTAAGTAGATTAAAATTATAGTTGCATTAGCAAATGATTGCTGACGGACTTAGCAGTAAGGTTGTTTCGAAACCCGAGCTTATAGTTTAGGCCCAAGTCCTCATTCGTATTCCAGCTAAATAAGTAGGTAGGCAAACTTTTTTGAAGGAAAATATCGGATTTGTTTATATGTATTCACATCCCGGGGTAGTACGACAATATTTTAACTGTCTAATACAGTTTACATACTTTATTATTATAAGGTCGGAAGAAGTCACTGACGCGATTCTAGCTCAAGAGAACATGCCTGATCGAGCTTGTGAAAATAATACTTACTCAGATTACAGATTGTTAGTAGTCTTTATTATACAGTATTTGATGCAGATACCTTTATTGGCAGTTTTCATATAATTTATGTTATTTCTGCGTTGATACTAGACATTTATCGTTGACAGTTTACAACTTAACTTTTTTTTTGTGTAACCAAGGACTAATATGTAATTAATTATGTTGGACTTCTCGAATCCCAAAATATATGGAGCATTTAAAATTATGGTATAATCTACACGGAGTTCGTTGTGATTGTTTGGTGTTGGATTTATCTTCAGCTTTACCACTACGTAAAAATTCGGCGCTGATAAAGTATTATCAGTGATAGCACCAATCAATAACCATTTTTATCGACAATAACACCAGTGGGAGATTGCTGAATATTATATATTTGGATATTTATATATTTGAACGTTTAATTTTCCAATATCACGCAGATGCAGCTAAACGAATTTGCATGAAGTTTGTAGGAACGGAAAGAAAGGAAAGGATTTGCGTAAACATAATGTAGATTATAATCTAGAGAAGGACAAGGGTACTTTTCATCCCAGTATTCAATCCGAAAGTAGGTATAATAGGCGTTGAATGTACGAGAGTAGCAAACGACAGAGGCGCGGCGAAATGGGGTTTTTGTAATTTCACGACATTTTTGCGGGCGAGGTCGCCGACGGAAACTAGTTTGTAATAATATGTACTAATTTTTAGTTAATTACAGATCTGGATAGTGAAATCATTGTAATATTCGCGAATATTCAGCTGATAAAAAAACACGTTTTCAATCAGTGCGTCCTACCCGTAATGACCTACGGAGCTGAGACGTGGACACTCACGGTAGGGCTGGTCCACCAGTTTAAAATCGCTCAGCGAGCTATGGAAAGAGCTATGCTCGGAGTTTCTCTGAAGGATAGGATTCGTAACGAATACATCCGACAGATAACCAAAGTTATCGACATAGCTCAAAGAATTAGCAAGCTAAAGTGGAAGTGGGCCGGCCATATCTCGCGAAGAACCGACAACCGCCGGGGTAAACGTGTTCTTGAGTGGAGTCCGCGTCTCGGCAAACGTAGTGTAGGATGCCCTCTGGCCAGGTGGGACGGTGGGATGACGTTCTGCGAAAGACTGCAGGAAAATGCTGGATGCGGCAAGCTGAAGACAGGGCGTTATGGCGCTCATTAGGGGAGGCCTATGTCCAGCAGTGGACTACTATAGGTTGATGATTATGATGAAAAAAAATACTTTACATACATACATTGTATAGTATAGAGAGTTAGAGATTCCTAAACTCGTAACGTATTGCGGTGTCCTGTCCTGCTGCCGTTAATATATATATATATATTTTTTTTTATTTATTTATTTAATACAGACAACATGATCCATTTTTGAGTTAGTATTTTATTTAAAACTATGTTAGTATTCATACTTTGCTAGCGATAAAGTATTTTTAATTAAGTGTTGCATAATAGAGCACTCACTTCTTACAGCTACGTATAGCCCTCAGGAGGCTGTTTGAGCTGTCACGTATTCTGTTTAGTAATAATGCCATATTTTTCCGCAAAATTAAGTTGAAGCTGTCTACTCGTGCTTTGGCAAACATGGTGGATGCACTGCAGAACCGTGGGAACCCCAACAGCGCCCTGAAGGCGTTGTTGTACTGGACGCGCAGAGAGCTCAGTGACCGCTGCGTACAGTTCGCCCACAGTGCACTCGAGTACAGCGAAGTGCAGTAAGCATACTGCACCTCTAGACCACTCTGCTCTCCTTTAGAGCTCTGCTTTAGAGCACTAAAGAGCGTTATTTTGACTGCAGCCGTAAGTACACCGAGCGAATCTGCGGGCCAGCATGTTCGCCCTGACCGCCAGCGCTCTCCGTTCCCGTAGTTAAGTAGGAGTAACAAACCTTTTAGGGGTAAAACTGCCGTAGCAATTGTCAATATTTTTCCATCTGCCGATCAGAATTTTTAATAACGATAAAACGATGTTTGCTTTTTCATAGGTTTACTAGTAAAATAAATTTGAAAATCGGTGGACTTTCTGCTCAGAGAGCCCAGGAATTTGCGCAAAAACTAAAAACTAATTCAATTTAATTCGGAATGAGAGCACGACCCTGCGATTTCAGGCGAAGCTGCAAACATCCAATATCCATATCCAATGTCTGTCTATTCCTAAACATAGTTTGCATAGTATACGAACCAAGTCGGGCATTTGTGCAATGTATCCAACTTATTTCTTTGTTTAAAACAGTTATTATGTTGTTATACTGTTTATGTTTAAGTATCATTAGCATCTTCGGTTAGGTGACGCTACTATAGTTTTGAAATGAATAACACATTACCATGAGTACAAAATCAATTTCCTTTATACATATTTATAGAAAATAATGCATATGAACATATAATGGTGTTTGTGCATTTTGCATATGCTTTTATATAGGGCAGATGCGCCGGTTGTTGCCACTATGTCAGTTTTGGCCATTTTCAACTTTATTAAGGTAAAGACAAATTTACAAGTTTTATAGTTAATATACTCGTAATAGTAAATTATGGCAAAACAGCTGACATTGTCATCTGTCATGTATCCATGCCATGGAAAAAAGTGGTCATAACTGGTTCCTGGGCCCCTTTCTGATATGTCATTAAAGAAAAAAAAATCTAATGTCAGAATCTTAACAGCGAAGATTCATGTAAATATAGTAGTTATAGTACTATATTTTCAAGGACTCAGTAGGTACATAAAGAGTGTCATTATTCCTCATTGACACAAAATGATGGACGTCTGAATAGAAAACTTTCCTAAAAGTTGCCAAAACCGGGGCATCTGTCCTACGAGTATTTAGTTACCTACATTCATTCATCAAATTGGCGAAATAAGTTCTTATGGATTCGGAAATAGTGCGGTTACGGTGAAAAGTAGATAAAATGTTCGATACATGACCGATTTATTAAGGGCGTTTTCACAGTTCGATTTGTAACTAGTAGACTTTCCGTTACACTTCTTGCACCTGGAAAATCATTTTAATAGTAGATTCGAAAACAATGAAACATCGTAGAATAAATAGTTTTCCAATCATTTTTTTTTCAATCAAGACTAGAAATTTACAATGTTTTTTTAATGTTTTACCTACTTTTTAGGGTTCCGTAGCCAAATGGCAATAAACGGAACCCTTATGGATTCGTCATGTCTGTCTGTCTGTCCGTCCGTATGTCACAGCCAATTTACTCGGAAACTATACGACGTATCTGAATAAAATATACACATAAGGTGTATTTTGTATGCCGCTACTTAATTATGTAGTTAAATTTGAAAAAATATATATTTTTAGGGGGGCGCTCCATACCTATAGATGTAACTAAATGAAAAAAAATTTTTTTTACCAAATATCAACATGTGACACATCAATCGATAGGTCTTTAAAAATAACATTGAGTTTTTTTGACCATTTTGTGATTAAGTGAATATTTTCTGAAATAATCGCTTCGAAAGTCAGAAAAATTGTGTCCCCCCCCTGTAACTTTTGAACCGTAAGTCCAAAAAATATGAAAAAATTTGAGGCGATGTGCCTTATCATATACTTAAAGTTTCATATACGAAAATTATTTTGAACATTATCGGTTCAGCCATTTTTGAGTTATCTCCAATAAACTTCTTCCATAGGCTTCAGATACGACCTTTTGGTATTAGTTTGGTTCTTATTATATTGAAGGTACGGAACCCTCCTATACGTGGTCCGACGCACTTGGCCGGTTTTTATATTATAACGCGTACCCGGTATATTTCGTCGCGTATAAATATGTCTGTTAAAACGTAATAAATCTTCAATCTTAATGATCGAGAAGGTGTATCAATTTCTCAGATCTTGTAGGCTTGTACTAGCTAGGCTGAGTTTGAGTGTCTAGTGCTATTATAAAAGCATACTAGTATAAAAGAGGTACCTGAAGCATGAAGTTTTCTAAAAAATGCAACGTCAGTATGCCATGCGGGAACTAACAATAAGACATAAGACACGTTGAGTTGAGAGTTTAAACGCATGAGAGAACGCGTTATTTAACTTATTTTTTACTCATCTAGAACCTTATAAATTATTATTATTATAAAGATATGCCTCCACCTGTGATTTTGTGAAGGTGAAGTCTTTAAAAACTTTTAAATCTCCCTTTCGTGTCCTTAGGGGTTCATATTCCAAAAATCCTTTCTATATTTATCAGTTTTATCATTTCACTACATAAAGTCGCTTTCCGCTGTCTGTCCCTATGTATGCTTGGATCTTTAAAACTACATAACCGATTTTAATGCGGTTTTTTTTAAATAGATAGAGTGATTCAAGAGGAAGGTTTATATGTATAATACTTGCATAATATAGCAGAGAAACACTGATAATTTTAGAGGTTTCTGATGTGATGTCGTAAATAAACACTTTTTTTGCGCTTACATTGCAAACGCTGGCTGAACCCTACGAGATACGAGATAGATCAAAATAATGTACTACAGTATACAAAAAAAGTCAGCGATGATACATGTCTATTTAATAGGGATAACCCACAATAACCATTTTCTATCCCGGGCGAAGCCGGGGCGGGTCGCTAGTATACCTCTATATAGTACAGTATGTGCCTTGTTGGGCAAAAAGTAGACGAGTTAAATGTGGATAAACGCGCAATACAATGCGTAGATCTATATATAGCACTTAAATCGTTAAAAAAACATCTTTTTGGTTATTCTTTGAATATTTAATATTTAAAATATTATGAATAAATGAGTATGAGTATGTCATTCCTATGGTAAAAAGTCTCTAAAAATATTTAGTTTTCCAAAAAACAACAGTTGGAACTATTTACATTTACCATTTGTGGGTCTTTATCCGTATTGTAGACATCCACTACCTAATCTACTACGTTACAATTGGTTAGTGCTAACTACATATATTGTACAGGAACAAAAACAGGTATGCTTAAAATTAATCGAATAGGTACTAATAAATAACGAATAATAATAAATGACGTAACTCGCGAACGACGATTAAAAGTTTCAAATAATTATTCCAAATTAATATATTAATTTATTATTGTTATTTTGTCCTCGAATAAATTATTCGTTTATAACAAATAAATTATTTGAATATGAATACATTTTAATTTGTAAATTTGAATTCTGTAATTGCGGAAAAGCCGAAATCGGCTACCGAATAAAGAGCATACCTACCCACCACCTTCCACTTGGCCAACTTGAATCTTAAGCGGACTCATGGAATTATCTCATCAATTTAATAATTCTGGGCCACTTAGGCATCAATAGCAGTAACTGCAAACACATTGACATGCAAAAAGTCTTTTCGTTTAGAACATGAAATGAACGATTAAAGTTATCGAAGTAAACAAATTTGTGGCTGAATTATTTGCGAAAAATTATGCGAATAACGTTATATTGCCCATCTTAGCCCTAGTTAGCAGGTCCTACGGTCAAGAATATTTGTATGAATTTCACTAAATTGAAAATTTTACGGATTAATTACATGAAGCTAAGTTAAATACACGCCCAAAATAAATCAGAACAGCCTATAATATACAAAAACACCCAAATAATTGCATTTTAAACGCTAGAAAAGTAAAACGCACTAGTGAGAGAAATCTTCCCTTCCGGTGGCTATAGTACATTATGATACAAGTGTGCTAAGTTGATCATTACATACGAAGCGATATTGTGCGCACGAACGCATGTGAGTGCGCATAAGGAAGCTGAGCTTATGTAATGATCAAGCACACGCGTTTCATACGACGTTTTTCAACACACTTGCGAGGAAATAACGGAATAGAATAATTAATAACTTTTGATAAATACATTAATTGTCAGAATGTTTACAGGATAGAGGTACTTACGAACCTCATCAAACACTTAAGAGCCATGCTCTTGTCGGTGCAACTCAAAGTGGGCTCTCCATTTGCTTCGGTCCCAGGCCTCCTCTTTGATCTCTTGGTACGACCTGACCTTAACATTATTTTTAATTTGGTCTATATAATTAATTCTAGGTCTTCCCCTTCCTCGCCTTCCTTCCATTTTTCCTTCAACTATCTTCTGTATAAAGTTGTCATGTCGTATGAGGTGGCCCATCATCCTCCCTCTTCTCGACTCTATGCTATCCATCAACTGCCTCTTTTCCTCCACTCTTTCCAGCACTTCTTCGTTCGTCACTCTCTCAGTCCAGCTAATCCTCTCCATCCGCCTCCAACACCACATTTCAAACGCCTCAAGTATACTCTTACGAACCTAAGATAATTAAATTTAACTAACCTTTTTTGTGATTTTATTGAGTATCTGGAACTCTTTTTCAAATCATTTCATAAAATTAAAGACTTCACATTTATTGTGCAATAAATTATAGTATTTTTTTCTTACGTATTGCTCACTAGATTTTATGATGACATTTTACTTGTATGTATCACAATTTTGAAATATATCCAGAGGTTAAATTAACGCTAAAGTTGTCTTCTTATTAATTGAAAATATAATTTGTTTAAATTAATAAAACACGACGAGAAAAATTAACAAATAAACAATGATTTGAGGTTAACTTATAAATGGCGCGCAATTTTCTTTTTTGGGTGTGCGTGCAGCTTGAGGCAAAGGCGCGGACGTATAATGCCAAACAGCCAATATTAAAACAGACAATTCGTGTTTTAAACACGAATTGTCTGTTTTAATGATGTGCGTGCAGCTTGAGGCAAAGGCGCGGACGTATAATGCCAAACAGCCAATATTAAAACAGACAATTCGTGTTTTAAACACGAATTATTGTGTATTACGAGTAATATAATAAGTTGAAATGATTATTATTCACAATCAGGATTGTATAATTTATATTCCATCGTAAATGTGTATATTTTTAATATATTTACTTTGTTTTTACTTTTTTAGAATGTAAACTCATAAAGAGTTAAAAAAAAGTAAAGGTAATACCCGACTAAATTACAACGATTCGTCTGCGTACGTACAACTTGGTACTAGAGTACAAACGTCACTTGATCGGATTATTAAATTATTCCACTAGTTGGATAATTATTGTGAAATGCACGCGTGTTTAATATCTAGGATTATGAGCATAAAAGCGGTGGAATAAGAACCTCGTTACGAGCAGGTGTGTTGAAAAATCACTTTTTGAGCAACTGTATTTAAAAAGATTTAAAAATAACCATATTTTTGGCTGTTTAATAAGCAAAGCGAAGTGAAAAAAGGTCGTCTCTTCTGTTTACGATAGTTAATGTAGTGTGCATGTAGGTGTTTTTTTATAGCACAGAATTGTATATAGTCTAACGAAAAAATTGGCCTCTGTAACATAGCGATCCGTTTTACAGGTCCGTTATTTGATGGCGTAAGTGTAGTTTAATGAGCGAGTTCACACGCAATACAGAATCCTGGACAGTATAGCGACGGATCCGTTTAAAATGATCGTTTAAAAACGGACGTTCTATGTGTGAATGCGCCCTAAGCCTTAACTTTGACGATGTCTACAGAAAAGACGCGAACCTAATTCTTATACCGCTTATATTATGTTTAATATTCATTTGAAGAAATTGAGCTTAATAGCGTCGGCACATTAAAAGCTTTCCATAAAATGTACTAAGTCCATGCGATTTTATGTATAAATAATAGTTCTGTAAAATAATATTATATAGGAAATATGCATTACGAAAAATGCTAGTAATTTTCCAGCATTCATGGTTAAGCAATCATTATTGAAGCATTATCTTAGGTTTTGTTCCCTACCCCATTGTGGGGCAGTCTTAATTGTGCGTACATTGTTCGTGTAAAAACGCCATTGAGTGGCGGACTCATATTTCGTTTGTTCAACACAATATTTGCGCAGCCGAAATGACAAATTAATTAATGCATTGTTCCATGACAAAGCTGTCGGTGACAGTTTTATAATGAGATGTATTTTAAGTTATAAGTTCATTAGGATCGTATTACGCACACGCTTTTACGTAAGTTAAGTGAAATGGAAAACTTTTAAACTGTAGGTTTTTCAGAGTGGCGTATATGCATGATCTGAATCATTTTTTGTATCTTTTTGTAATTGAAAGTTTGCATTAGCATATTTTTTCATTGCGTTTGTTTAATAAATAAAAAATATGTAGTTTATAAACGTAAAAATTTAGTATGTCTTCTATTTTTTAGGCTTCTTGAGTTGTAACTAGAAAAGGAGTCTATGGCAACTACCTATATACTCGAACGAATATTTCACGCCTAAATTGCATAAACCTACAAATAATTATCGTTACAACTTTCCGCAGGTACGTTGCCTGCGACATTGCGGATTACGCGCTTATACACACACACATACTCATTTTTTCTGATATGAATACAAAAATACGGTGTACGTTTTATTAAATAATAAATAACCCTAAATGGGACCGCACCGTGAGCAAAATTAAGACGCATAAATAAATTTTTTAGTCAAAATCGTACTTACCTATAGCGATTTTCATTTAATTCTTAAATTTGATTGTCAAGTGAATCATTATATTTTATAAGATTAAAGCATCATCTAAACGTAAAACTAAGCCAATAGGTACCTAAATATTAATACGTACATTAAAAATTATCTAAGAATAATCGCGAACATAATGTTTACACTATGATTAATGAACTAAGAACTAAAGAATCTTGATGTCTAACAAATCATAAAATGATCTAATTTTCCTAGATGGAGTTTTACTCATTATTTAATTAGACAACTGATAAATATACGAGTTGTGCTATTATAACTTAACTGCCTTGGCATCTCTCATCCATGTAATATTTTGTTTACAATACACAATTACACATAAGTATTTTGCACGAAGTCTGTAAAAACTCTGATTTGAGATAAGATAGGTAATTACTTAGATGTCGTTTTGTCGACGATAACAGATTTGTCATGTTTTTAAAGTATATGTTGCCGACTATGACTAACCTCCCACAATTGTATTTTTTCTAGTCTTGTACCGAAACGCAACGCAATGAGTTTATTGTTTAACTAACACCAATTACCAATCTCGTAATTTAAAAGTTCTACAATTTTTAGTTAGTGAAATATTATGAAAATCTACGTAATGTAAAGCAAGTAGGTAGTAAGTAATTAAAACTTTATTAAGTATATAAATAGGGAAAAGTACACAACATTGGATAGGAAAAGTATACGTTTAACGTATTTAATTAAAAGGATAAGGTCAATGTGGCGAATTCCGTCATAGGGACTATTCCGTCCACGAGCATATATTTTTTTGATTATTAATCGTAGGAAACAAAACAATTGCTTTTGATTGCTGAAACTAAAAGCAATCGCTGCTTTGTCGATGAAATTATCAACTGTTCATTGTTCGAGAAAAATGCTAATAGGAACATCCCTATGACGGGATTCGCCACATTTTACCTTAGAAACCTTAGAAAATTAATATTATTAGTTATTTTTATTTAATAGTTTATCATGGTCTTTTTAACCAGCCTTTAGTAAAAAAACAGAAATTTCATCAATATCATAGATTTTAGGAATGCGATGGTTGTGATTTTGATTGATTCGTAACATAAATTACATTATTATAAGAGCTGTTTTGGTCTACGTTAGTCAAATGAGACACTTTTCTTCCGAGTTCTTAAATATGAACGGACTGGAATAACAACCTGGGCTAATGCTGTTATTCAGAAGGCACAAAGCGCCCCATCCTTTCAACCTATTCATCTCGATTCTTCAGAAAGTATCAGAAATTACAATTAAGTGTAGCTTGTTATTGTTATTGTACTAACGAACGTGAACAAAGGTAATTAAAACAATAGATAATCGCATTGTAGAATTGTACTAAAGCTTCTTAAAGTTGGTTCCTTTTACAATCATTAATTATTTTCATTGCGTATTTTCCTGATAACTCGTTTATGTTATTCGATAGGTATCAATACTATCGAATTTCACCATCATTATTACATTATTTAAGAGGATTACCTAGATGAAAATAATTACTGATAAAAAATAAAATAAAATATTAAACAGTTTTATGACGGTAAAATTTCCGAATACGAAAAGAAATATTTTGAAATCGGGTAAAATATAGTCTATGTTACCCGGGCCTTAATAATGAATAGATTAACACCTTTTACTCGTACATCAATTACAACTATTCATCGGATGAATAGTTTTGACGCTACGTAGCGTAGGAACATACGTAAATAAAAGATACATATACTGCTAAAACCATAACCCTTCTTTTGGCTTCGCCGTAGTCGGGTAAAAATGCAATTGTCCTCTTAAGTACAAAATGCAGCAGCAGTTTGCTAGACCTCTGTGGTTGTAACACTTGTAACGCGGATCCTAGCAGGTGTTAATTGATTAAGTAACTCGCCAAACCGCCCACGTTTTGATCGGGTTTTGTTACAAAACACCAGAAGTCGCTTTTAGATTTGTTCTTATAAATTTTCGTTAAGATTAGAAACACTTGGTATTAGTGGCCAAAAAATAGAAGCAGAATTGAATTCTATTCCATTTTTTTTAATACACTTTAAATTACGTTAACTTAAATTCTTGTTATCATAATTCGAAACGTTAGTCAAGATTTTTTTTTGCTATAGCATAGTTTGTCCCTGACCGAAAGCCAAATCCCACTTTGTTTATGACGGGATTAATCTTAAGTTGTATATTGTTAGCTGGCATTACTTACGAATTACCTTTTCATTTCTCAATTAGTTAACAGGAGATGCATTAGATGTGTATTCAACCGCAATCTTTCACAGTAACGGCAGCAATGGATCCCGAGAGTACGAGCCGAGCGAAGCGAGCGGCAGCGGCGCCGACGCCGAGCCGCGAACGCCGGCGCCACCCGCCGACAGATACGAGGATCTCCAGCGGATCGTCGACGCGCAGCGGCTGGGTGCCGACAAACATGCGGTCGTCATACCTCCTAGTAGGGACCTTAATGTGCTGCGGCCTGAGAACCCGACCATAGGGGAGATGGAAGACTTAGAACCGAGGTGAGGATACATAAAAAAAAATTGGGACTAAAAACAGTAGGTAAGGTAACACTCGAGAACATCCATCCACAGATTTGAAATTACGAGATTCATGATAAATCAATAATATTTTGCGCTAAGTAACAATGCAATAATTCTAATGGATATAAGATAAAAAATAAAATAAAATACAATAACAATTCTTACAAGTAATTGTAACTAACTGTAAGTAACTTTTACTGGAAGATACAATCGTTACAAATACATGGAATATATTTAGTTAGGTATCTCATATCGACGTATTTGGCATCGATAGGATTAAGATAGAATGTCAAGATTGCTTATATTTCAGGCATAATTCATATTATACACCCAATTAAGATTTTGTACCCAGCGTAACGTCCGCAATTACAGAAATTAAATCACGAGAACCAAAAGTTCTCTTTTACATTACCTGCAAAGTTCTCAAGTGTCAATGCAAGTAAACTTGGCAGAAAAGTATTTAAATAAGATAAGTAAGATAACTTTTGCTACCTTAATTTAATTCAACCGTCTTTTTATCTTAGGTTATACTGAATTTTTGTAACTAGGATATTTTTGGTGCAATCAAATTACGATGGAAATAAAAATGTGTTAGTGAATATACGAAGGGAACAAAATATATACGAAGGATAATCAAGCCTCAGTTAGCTGTAATAGGTACAACACAATTGATGCTCTCAAAGAATGCCTTAAAGGCGCCAGTACATTTCAAATAATGTTAACGCACAATGTAAATACGTAATAACAGAAACGCTGAGCTTAATATTCTGTCCGTTAAGAAATATTAATTAAAATTGCTCCGCGTAAAAACGACGCCAAAAGGACATTACAAGGAAAATTTCTCCAAGTTCACGACAGCTGACATCCACAAGTACAATTTATGTAGCGCTCTGCAAGTCCCCAAATTAAATTGTTGGTTACTTCGCTATTGCTGCAATTAAAGTTTAATAATACGAATATCGCGGCGGGGACGGTCTTCGGTAAACACAGCTTCAGAAACTGCGCTGATGCTCCATTTGCGTGTCTCGAACTATCGCGGCCGTAAACTTGCGCGTGTGTTCTGTACATGCCCAACACCTACGCTTACTATGATTTATGTTCTACTGATTACTTTATCACTGTTATTTTGGGATTTGTGACGTATAAATTCCACCATCGCGTGGTCTTTTTTACATTACTCGCCCTAAAACCTAAATTATGAGTAAATGTTGAATTGGCCAAAAATCCTGCCTTACGCTCCTCTAAAACGAGTACTTTATTCATTGGCAATGCTGCGCTTTAGTGCTGAAGTATGCATTAAAATCAAACAAGTTGGTCGCGGCTGGCCTCTGGCGGCCCACGTAGGTAATTCCACTAAAGTAAATATTAGACCAAATCTCATAGGAACATTGTGAAAAGATGAAAGGAATATTACACGTGGGGCCCAGAAAAAACGATTTTCAAGCATTTCTATACAAGTGGTTATAAAGTTTGGATCATACTTCGGTGACATGCCGATTCCGTAAGGATCAGACAACGCGACCTTTCTTTATCTCACAAGGCAAATTTTGCAACCTCTGGAAGAAATCTTATTTAAAATCCGGTTACAGGGAGGGCCGCGATAGGCGCGGGTCTCGGACAATAAAACTAAATGGAATGAATGCACGATGGCTGGCTGAAACGCTGCCTGCGATATGAGGGGCCTCTTATGCCCAAAATTTCATGTCTCATATAAGAAAGGGTCGGTTTGATACTGATTAATTTGGTACACTCTTTTCGAAATTGCTAGCTTATCCTGTGTAAATGTCGCCTACCCTGAAACTAGAACGGCGAATCTTTATTTCCGTAAATCAACAGAGAAAGCTCGAACGTTATTCTAATGGAGCGGGCAAGTTTGGTCATTTAGTATTCCTTACGTCCATTTTGGACAAATGCGGGACAATCGAGCTTTTAGAATTCCCACCTGATGCCGGTACAATTCTCACCAAAAAGAGAGTCAATAAATTTTAGAGTAGCTGGCGGCTTGATTTCTAAATGCAGGTTATCGGAGCATGCCACAAATCGAGAACGCTACACGTAGGCTCCTTAGTATTCAGCGACGGCCGCTCGGCGTCGCCTGGAGCCTCGCACCTCGCGCTCGCAGGCGAATCACGTCCACTTATGTGTTCCACGCAGCCAAAACCAACGCCGCCATCGGAAAATCTTCCATGTAAATCTCGACATTAACGGCCAGGTTTACTAATATGCGCAAATGGTGTAAAGTAGTCGGGAAGGGGCGGTGTTTTCTCAACGATCCGCTTTGCATTTTGCTCCATTTTTCGTGACCGATGGGATATTTAATGCGTCGTCTGATTTACGCAGTGTGTCATCCTTAGTAGTTGTCTTACATTTATGCATGGAGTAAATTGTTTTTAAACGCAGTGATACCTGATTTGAATACCCGCGCTATATTGTTTTTTGATACGTATGAATTATACTCGTATTAGAGTTAGACATTTCTCGGGTGTTTTTACAATACAATACAAATAACCTTTATTAAACACCTCAATAAGATCACCAGTACAGAAACTATATAAAATTAAATTGATTATTATTATTTTATTCTAGTATAAGGCATTTTTTTAAACTCAGATAACAGCGGGGCATATCTTACTTTGAAACATAAAATTTTGGCACAAGCCAAAAAACTAAGCCTATTAGCATGACTTAAATATATTTCAGTGGGCGACTCCACATTTTAAACGTGACTCAAAATATGCAGTCGCGTACGTAAAGCAATGGTAGGGGGTCAGGGGGCCGATTTTTGGCTTTCGAGCGTTAGAATCTTTCATTCGAAAACTTTAGAAAACGATGAAATGGTATTTTTGAAATACTAGCGATAGAAAGTTCAAACACGAGTGGTATTGACCACTCGTATTAGACGGAGAGCTGGCCACGGCAGGAATGACACAATAATGAGAGCAACGAAATTGATATAGTTAGACTGCTATACTATTGTTATTACCTAATCTGGCAATCTGGCAGCTTTAAGCCGGGGGGTTCAAGAGTAGCAGACCAGTAAAGTTGTTTATAAATGTAGGGAACGACGCAATACTGAGAGTTCTTGCTTTAGTACGATATCGTGGCATTTGATGTATGTAATTGGAATATAACGTGGAAGCTGTCGCAGTGGGGGGGAAAAGAGGCAGGTTGAAGTGAAATGCATTTATACCGGACGCCTGCAGTTTATTTTAATCTGATCTGTGAAAACTGTTTGTAATTAATCAGGCGCTCGAATAAAACTTATTAGTTGACAGTTTTCGATGCCAAGACGGTATTACCGATAGTTATTTCTAAATAGGAAATCGACTTTAACAGCCAGGATTCTCGGTTTAAATTGTTATGAAAAAATATGTGACATATTAGGTTTTGTTCTGATAATGAACTTAGCTTACAAAGCCACATCATAATACAGCTACTCGTTACTAGATTGCGCTTATATCTACTAAACATAGACAGAATATTACATTTGAATTCCAACTGCTGACCCAGCACGGGTGAGCAGTATATAATAAACCAATATAAGTGTGCCGCATTGCTACGAATCTCGCGGTCATGTTACACTGGCAGTTAGAGAAATTCGCTCGCCAAGGGGCGCACAACCATTAGGAAATTACAGATATATGGCTGCCTAATTTGTCGATAAAAATATTAACCCTTAGCCATACCTGGCAATATTTTGATCATTAATACTTAGAGAATTCAACCAACCGGAGTCGCCATTGACAGGCGTTCTCTTCTGCCGAAAACATATGACCAGTGGTCATACACATGTATGGACTGACGTTTATCTGACGTATCATCCCGTCTGGGTTGAAATCTCTAAGTTGAATACCGATTCTGATAGCCATCAGCATTAAAATAAAAGTTCTTATTTTATTATTATATTCTCTTTATTTATTACAATATCAATATAAAAGTAATGTTGGAAATGTCATTGTGATAGTTGCCTTCCCCATTCATTTTAATAACATTAAGTAAGATTTAAACAAGGGTGTACATCTGAACGAAGTGACAGCTACGGACTTGGAACGTATCGGATACCGTTTCGGGGTTGTTAAAATCTCCTTTGTTTATTTGCTGCATGACCACAGGTAAGATAAAATATTTATGTAGTTTATGGTAGTAGTTTCGTTCTAAAATAACGGTTAGATTGGGAAAATTAACTAATAAATCTTACATTAATGTATTTTTGTATTAAAATTACTGATGTATCAGGTAGATTAGGGCAGGTCCAGCAATCGAACTAATCGCGTACTTGTCAACCCTAGATAATCGACAGGAAAAATTGTATGTAGACGTCATGTGCCACCGTTCATATGTCAAAGTTCTGTCAAACACTGATTTTGTAGGGAAGATTGAAGAGGAATGGCATGAAACCTTTTCGGAATGAAGATTAACACGATAAATGTCAAAGTCAAAGTCAAATAGTTTATCTGGCCTCGGACACCGGAGGGTTTGGTCACTTTTTCTGAAGTATATGGCATCTATTTTCAAGACATGAGACATTTTATTTTTGTAAACCTAAAAATGGGTTAAGTTTTCACATGAGCATTGTTTAACTTTACTCGTTTTAATATTTTATGTCGATGCTTATCCTTGCCTATTAATCATGAACTTGTATCGATATAAATATCGACTTTGCGCAGCATTTGAGTAGCGAGTATTTGAAGTGACAGAATGATAGAAAGTTCTAGATAAATAATAATTTACTTGGTGGTACTACCAATGAGCAACATAGATTACCTCACTAAGATCCCGCACTTTAGCGTTTATGAAGGCTTGCAGTCGTTATCTACAATTTGTAAATGCAGTTATGTCCCTTTAAAGAAATTAAAGAATGTTTCCTTTCAGGGAATTGAGCTATCTCAACGTTTTAAGGTAGTTTTCCTCCAGGGCCCGACTTATCTTTCCACCCTGTATATGCTGTTTTGTTTATTAAATATTGAGCCGCCTGTCGCACCAGTGGATTGTAGGTTATGACAATATTTGAAACTACAAAACCTAACGCGTACTCAATGAACTCGATTCATTTCTCATTTTATAAGAAAGATTGGCGCCATTCGTATGCGGGAACATTCATACTTTGGCCATATCTCGATTATAAAAACACGCTGACACTTATTTTTGTACTTATAGAAGATTCCTTCTCATACGTTTAAAATACTCTCGAATAATGGTAACATTAACACTGTTGGTTTCCTTGAAAAGAGAGTTTTTGTGTTTTTGATAACTGCGGACTCTGCATAGGTTTAAAAACTTCCTGCCTGTGAGTACCAAGAAGCTGCTTGTGCAGGCTTTAATTTTTCCTATTATAGACTAAGCTGATGTGTGCACTACCAACATTTCCCAGGCTTCCCTAAACAGACTCGATCGTATATGAAATAATGCCAAACGCTTTATTTTCGGCTTGCGTAAATTCGATCACGTCTCAGGTTATCGTTACCAACTCCAATGGCTAGGCAGCCATGCCAGCCACGTGCAGGCGCACGTCAACGCAGGACTCTTAGAATTCTCTGTAAGTACTCTCTTCTCTATTTTGTTTGATCTCTCTGTTCCAGACTACCTTAAGTCCAAATTCAGTTTTGTCAACCCCCGTCCCGGGTGTGAACTTCGCTCCTCCCAGTCTCTTAAGCTTCTAGTACATCCTCCCCATAGCGGTTATCTCTCTTCTTCTTTTACAATCCAGACTATTTGTCTCTGGAATGCACTTCCCCTGACAATAAGACAAGCCCCAAGCAAGTTCGTTTTCAAACGCTTGCTTCACAAGCACCTGCTGGATCATGACCAGCGTGAATGAGTTTTTTCCCCTTTGCGCGTATGCATTATAATATATACGTATGTTTATTAGTATGTATATATATTGGTATTTGTGAAGTTTATGTAGCATATATCGAAGTATATTTAAGTAGGTACAAATAAGTTATAGGATAAATGAGCAAGTTTTCTCTTACAGCACCCACTTTAGCGAATTTCTGTTTGGCCCTATGGTTGACTGGTAGAGAATGCCTTGAGGCATTAAGTCCGCCATTTGTATTTTACTTTGCAATGGAGTTTAAATAAATAACTAAAATTCTTGGGTGCATATTTAGATGCACCTATCTGTAGTAATGTTTGTTACAATTGCAGAGTTATTTTGCATTGTTTATGACCAATTAAAACAATATAAAATGTACATTATTTTTGGGATACTTATCCCAAACCTAATGTACCATCGGGTTCATAATTGCATACCCAATTTATACGTAAACGTACAGTACGTACAGTAAACGTGATGCTACAAAAAAAACGTATAACATCCTAGTAACTATTTTTATGAGTATTTTTTTAGTATTAACTCAATTCCGGAAAATATTATAGGGCAGATGCCCCGGTTGTGGCCACTGTGCCGGTTTTGGCCATTTTCAAAATTACTAAGGCATAGACAAATTTACAAGTCTATGGTTTATAGAGTTGATATAAGAGTAAATTATGGCAGCACAGATGGCCCTGACATCTGTCATGTATCAGTTGTCAGCGTAGCACTATCTATGTGGCTGCTAAAGTATTTAATAAGTTACCCGTAGAAATTAAATCACTCAATTACTTAAAATTTCTGACAGCACTTAAAAACATGTTATGGACTTATGCCCCTACAGCTTAAGTGAATATTATAATACTGGTCACTGTTAGTTAATAAGTATGTATATATTATAAAATGTTAGTTCATAAGTACATAAATATGTAGCTACACCCACTGGATAAAATTGTATTGATACTATCTGTATTGCTTAACATCATTATGTACACATACAATTTATGGCTAAATAAAAAAATAAAATAAAAATAAAATACCATGGAAAAAAATGGCCAAAAGTGACTCTTGGGCTTTTTTTTAATATTTCTCAAAAGAAAAAAAGATCAGAATCTTAACAGCGGAAGTTCATATAAATATAGTCATACATATTTTATTGAATTTAAACTTTCGTGAGACATAGTAACACTGTATAAGTTTCTAACGGCTGTACTTACTTGTGTTTAGTCACTACACAATATTATCAAAGACTCATTAAATAAATATTTTCATCATTCCTTATTGATACAAAATTACAGACGTCTGAATAAACAAACTCTCCTTAAAGTGGCACAAACCGGGGCATTTGCCCTAATATTTTTAGATGATCGTTTTCAGAAAAAATATTAGCCGTTTTAAAAATTGTTTTCCTAGTACCTGTACTCAATTTTCTACTCTTTAAAACAATATATTATTTTTAGTTAGTAGGTACAGTCGCCATCAAATATATCGGAGAGGCCAAGGTACTCAAAAATATCTGAACATACACTTTATCGCCTTGACACTATTGTCACACGCCTCTATAGGCGTTGTTCAGATATTTGTGACCACCTTGCCCGCTACGATATATCTGATGGCGACTGTACTTACATTTTTAACGCTAATATATGTAGTGATCACGCGAGTCGTTTTGTATGCTCAATCTAATATGTACATACGTTGTGCCGTTTATTCCCACCAATAGTTGTGCGCACCTTGGCGAGCCAACTGCTCAAACTACCAGTGTAACATGACCGCGAGATTCGTAGCAATGCAGCACACTTATACTGGTTTATTTTCTACTGCTCACCCGTGCTAGGTCAGCAGTTGGAGTTCAAATGTCATTCCCTGTCTATGTTTTGTAGATATTAGCGCAATCTAGTAACGAGTAGTTGTATTATGATGTGGCTTTGTAAGCTAAGTTCATTATCAGAACAAAACCTAATATGTCACATATTTTTTCATAACAATTTAAACCGAGAATCCTGGCTGTTAAAGTCGATTTCCTATTTAGAAATAACTATCGGTAATATCGTCTTGGCATCGAAAACTGTCAACTAATAAGTTTTATTCGAGCGCCTGATTAATTACAAACAGTTTTCACAGATCAGATTAAAATAAACTGCAGGCGTCCGGTATAAATGCATTTAACTTCAACCTGCCTCTTTTCCCCCCCACTGCGACAGCTTCCACGTTATATTCCAATTACATACATCAAATGCCACGATATCGTACTAAAGCAAGAACTCTCAGTATTGCGTCGTTCCCTAGATTTATAAACAACTTTACTGGTCTGCTACTCTTGAACCCCCCGGCTTAAAGCTGCCAGATTGCCAGATTAGGTAATAACAATAGTATAGCAGTCTAACTATATCAATTTCGTTGCTCTCATTATTGTGTCATTCCTGCCGTGGCCAGCTCTTAGTCCATATTCAATTCTATCAGTAGAAATTAAGTGGTATGCTGTCACTAATGCCAAGACGTCAGTGACTTGTCAAAATTGACATGACAAACAATACAATACGATATAGGATTCCATACTTCTCTGGCTTCTTAGATTCGGTAAAAAAAAACATTAAATAAAATTAGTATGGCTAACCTCGAAGAATATCTTCTATATTTTATGAATCATGAAGAAGAAGAGGAGGACAATTTACCCGCGCCGTTAGGGCGGCGAACACAGATGGAGGTGGCAGCGCAAGAAGCCTTTCTATTAACAGAAAGACAATTTAAAAAAAGTTATACAGGCTCACGAAAGAGCTCTGTTAGAAATTAATTAATAAATTGAAGCCCTACATTAAGGATGCGGAACGAACTACCGACTTAAATGTTCAAACAAAGGTTAGTACTTAGTAATAATTTTCTTTATTCCACACACTAAAAGAGCCTTATTACACAATTTCCCTAGCTACAGCAAGACTCCAGCTTTAGCAATAGTGTTATATCAACAATGGTGTTATTTTTAATGTATCCCCATTTTCTCTTTGCAGGTACTGCTTGCACTAAACTTTTTTGCCACTGGGTCATATCAAACACCTGTGGGTCAACATTTATCAAAAAAAAAATCCCAAGCATCGGTGTCCAAATCTATAACGGAAGTTGTTATGGCCCTCAATCATAGGGACATATTTAACCATTATGTTACATTCCCTGCCAATTTAGCAGAGTTGGATGAAATCACACAACAGTAAGTACCTAATAATGTTTTATACTTATTGTAAATAATTGTGTTACATCTACTAATATAGTAAGTATGTTTCCAACCACTCATTATACCTATAATATGTTAACAAACTCTCCTTAAATAGAGTGGCTATGGAGAGGCTCTTGCGAGCAAACAAGAGTTGGAAGTAGTTAGTATGTTCAAATCTGGTTGAGAAGGGAGTTATCTGAACATCAATATTATGCAATATTTGCATGTAATAGTCTTGGGTATTTTTTATTTGTTCACAGATTTTTTAATCGTTATGGCTTACCGGGCATTATTGGAACCATTGACTGCACCCATGTTGCCATTGTTCCTCCAAGCACTGAGGAATACCATGAAAGGTCATTTGAACAGGAAGGGTGTACACACCATCAACACGCAATTGGTAGTTTCTGTGCTGTCAGATAAACTTGATTTAAAAAAAGTATACCTATTAATATTTACTCTCTTTTTCAGATTTGTGATGCCAACATGCGCATTACAAATGTAAATGCATTGTTTCCAGGGAGTACTCATGATTCCTATATATGGAACCAAATTTCCGTATTACCTCTCATGCAGGGCTTGCACAATGCTGGGCACTTAGGATACTACCTAATAGGTAGATAGAGCTAATATTTCAAATCAATTTTATGAGGTATAATGGATAATAAATAAACTGATATATTTATAGGTGACAGCGGTTACGCATTAAGGCCGTGGCTGCATGTACCTGTGACGGAACCTGTTGAGGGAACACCTGCTTACAGGTACAATGCAGCTTTCAAAGTTGCCAGAGCAACTATAGAAAGATGCAATGGCCTGCTGAAGGGACGATTCCGTTGCCTTAAAAAGGAGAGAGAGCTACATTATAACCCAGAAAAGGCCACGAAAATAATAAATGCATGTGTTGTACTGCACAATTTGTGCGTTACCAATAATGTGGCACTGGAAGAGGAAGAAGAAAACATTCCAATAGACCTTGGAATGGAATTGCCTCCTCCACCTCCCCAGCCAAGAGGAAGAATAAATCGAGACCTTTTGCGAGGGCAGGCTATGCAAAATCATATAATAAATAATGATTTTTGAATATAAATTTCAAATATGTAAATGAAGTTTTTAATTATAAACCTTTTTCATTTATTCATAATTAATTATCATAAAACCTATGAAAATCAACAAGCTCAGCTAGAAATAAAACTTTTATAATTATATAATTTATTATACAGTAACTGACAAAACTTTTATGGTACACTTATTGATTACTCGTACTTCACATAACCATTTCTTCTGACAGCCGGCAGCACATGTTGCTGAGCAGTCGAGATGTACAAAATTATTTGCACATAATACACTCTCCTAACAATAAAATATGCTTGGCTGCTTTTTTAACACCCCTCCTACTTTGCTACTTTTGCTGCTGATTGTATATTACTTTTTAACCGACTTCAAGAATTGAAAAGAGGAGGTTATCAATTCGGCGTGTATGTTTTTTTTTTTTTTTTTTTTTTTTTGTTTTTTATTTTTTATGTTTGTTACTCCATAACTCCGTCATGTCTGAACCGATTTTGAAAATTCTTTTTTTGATTGTAAGTATATATATACAGATTGGTCCCGTTTTTGTCAAAACGCAGTTCTGATGATGGGATCCATGAGGAATCGAGGGAACTCCTCAAATCTTAAAGGTATACATATAGTGATTTTTATATTTTTATCAACAAAACCATCATTTTCATTCAAAACAGTGACATTTGATGAAGTAGAACTGCTGATGATGATCAGAACGGAACTCTTCAACGACGCATAGTTCACGTTTGGCGATTCGTCCTCTTCGCTGTGTTTGTTTAGCATGTTTAATTGTCAGAACAAATGTTCGTCAAGCTCAAGTTCTGATGATGGGATCCATGAAGAATCGAGGGAACTCCTCAAATCTTAAGGGCTTACACATAGTGATTTTTGTATTTTTATCAACAAATCAAGCATTTTCATTCAAAAGAGTGACATTTGATGAAGTGGAACTGCTGATGATGAACAGAACGGAACTCTTCAACGACGCATAGTTCATGTTTGGCGATTCTTCCTCTTCGCTATGTTTGTTAAGCAAGTGAGATTGTCAGGACCAATTTTCGTCAAGCTCAAGTTCTGATGATGAGTTCCACGAGGAATCGAGGGAATTCCTCAAATCTTAAAGGCATACATAAAGTGACTTTTGTATTTTTATCAACAAATCAAGCATTTTCATTCAAAAGAGTGACATTTGATGAAGTGGAACTGCTGCTGATAATCAGAACGGAACTCTTCAACGACGCATAGTTCACGTTTGGCGATTTGTTCTCTCCGCTGCGTTTTTTAAGCAAGTTATTTCATTGTATGGAATCTAAGTGCACCATCTACAATAATCCTTCACCGGCTACCCCCATTAAAGTCGGTTTTTTTTTCTTAAAAATTATTTGAATAAGTGTCATGTATATAATCACTTTTCTCTGACTAAATAACTGATAACAATCAAAGAGAAAATATTAAAAAGAGGGGCACAGACTAAGATTTCTTTATGCTCCAAGTTTGATAGCTTTACTAGATGGCGCTGTACGGCCCCATACATTAGCCGGTAACTCTGAAGCGCCATCTGAACCAGAGCGAACCAAAGTTACCGCATAATGTATGGGGCCGTACAGCGCCATCTAGTAAAGCTATTAAACTTGGAGCACAAAGAATTCTTATTCTGTGCCCCTCTATTCAGTATCTCTGTAACAATCAACTATCTTAAATGACAAAAAATAATAATTTTATTCCTATAGGCATCAACAACAGTACATGTCTCAACTGTCTCAAGACAAGTTTACACCAAACTTAGCAGTGACAAACAATGTCTAACAGGGAAATATGCAACAATATGGCGTAAACTTTTCTTAGATGCACTTCGTTTTAATATAGTATAAGATGTTATCAGTAAACGTGCCAACAATGAGAAAAGAAAACTGAACTAACGGTCATCCATGCCAGTCATGTCATATTGACCATAGACTCTATTTATAACATTGGGAACGGAAAACTAAACGTTCCGTCCGAGCGTAACATAAGTTTATCTTTCTGTTACCAAGCATATATGTACTTGAAATGCACTTTGATATTAATATCATTAGCTGAAATATAACTTTCAAAGATGATTCACCTTCATTTAATTTTTTAATCACCTATTTTAAAAACCGGTAATCATTGATTTTCTGCGTACAACGAAACGCTAAACTTTCGATAGTGCATCACTAGCTAATGGGAGGTGACTTTCAAAAATACGTATTATGAATTTAAGTGAAAATAATCGTGACAATTTTTCGCGATTATTTTCGAATACTCGCTTTTGGATTCGTGCGCTCGAAAGTCAAAAATCGGCCCCCTGGTACTTTGTCTGATAATGCCCTCGTCAGTGTAAATATATGAAAGAAACTAACTAGATAGGTATTCCATTTATTTATTTTTCTGTCAGCCAATTTCTTCATTAATCAAAATAACAAAAACAATGTGTTTGGTTGTTGCAGCGTAAACGCCTCCAACTTGGAGAAGTTCCAGCTGCGGATCGCGCAACACGAGCTCTACGAGGAGGACGAGCCTCTCGTGGACGCAGTTGTTAAGGACATGGTCACACTGCCTGTGCTACACGCTGGTATGTACGTAAACGCCTCCAACTTGGAGAAGTTCCAGCTGCGGATCGCGCAGTACGAACTCCACGAGGCGGACGAGCCTCTCGTGGAGGCAGTTGTTAAGGACATGGTCACACTGCCTGTTCTACACGCTGGTACGTAAACGCCTCCAACTTGGAGAAGTTCCAGCTGCGGATCGCGCAACACGAGCTCTACGAGGAGGACGAGCCTCTCGTGGACGCAGTTGTTAAGGACATGGTCACACTGCCTGTGCTACACGCTGGTATGTACGTAAACGCCTCCAACTTGGAGAAGTTCCAGCTGCGGATCGCGCAGTACGAACTCCACGAGGCGGACGAGCCTCTCGTGGAGGCAGTTGTTAAGGACATGGTCACACTGCCTGTTCTACACGCTGGTACGTAAACGCCTCCAACTTGGTGTTCCAGCTGCGGATCGCGCGAATCGCGAGGAGGACGAGCCTCTCATCGACGCTGTCGTTAAGGACAGTCTGTGCTACACGCTGGTACGTGCTTATAGACTCTTCAATTTTTTTTTTATCATCTGGAATAAGATAGCAAAGTAAAGCTACTACCGTCTTAGCTGTGTATTTGAATATGTACGATTTCAAGCTAAATGGCCATTAACTATTAAATACATTGCAAAAATGGCGCATGTAACTGTACCGAAATATCGTGAAGTCATAAAATTGCTCGGTAAATATGTACCCTGTTTCATACCCAATTCATGTACCCAATAATACTCGTAGTTTTTATGAAACAAAAAACGTGTACGCCAATGATTTATGAAAAGAAACGCATTAGCGTGTATGTATATGACTAAAATAGTACCTAGCTACATGTACAAACATAAAATTGGCTTCTATTTTATTAACTCGTAAAAATAAGCAAGATTTCTATTAGATTTACGTACTGGATAAAATCTATATTTTATTTATCACATGAAAAACTACAAGAATAAATTATGCAAGCTCTTGGCGATTGGGTTTAATGAAACATTAATATTTTGGACAGCGGCCTTAGACGTCTGCTACCTTTAAAGCCCAAGCTTGCTCAATTTGCCTCTTTTATAATTCATCACTAAATCCGTCTCTTCAATCTTGATTTAAAGGTCCATAATTGAAATAAGCCTTTTTTAGATGTCCTTATGAACTTTGATATTTACGTATTTTGCTTCGATGAATGGATCTTAACATTTCTGATTGAGTTGTTTCAATTAATAAATAACAATACTTATTAATTTACGTACATATAGTACATACATATACTTAAGTACAATGGGCAAACTTCGGCAAGGGGCGGGTCCGAACAGGGAGCCGTATGTATATTAAATGAAGTCGGATTTGCAATCAGTTGTGGGGTTAGCGGTCCGGCGGACAATAGTACCACAACAATCTCGCCCTTTACTTCAAATTGGACTTAAATATTTAAACCAGTTAATTGGATTTCATTGTTAGAGACTTTATTTCATAGTTTGCCATTTGTTTTAAACTTCAGGTAGAAAACCCTTTTGAATTTCCGTCTACAAAGTGAGATTGTTTTCGTTAAAATATCTACCTACGTTTTCAATAATTAATTTAATCTTTCACAGAGCAAAAAGAAGGAGGGACCCAGTTGAAGCTCATTATTGACTACCCCAACGGTATTCAAGCGCTCTTCAAACCAATGAGGTGAGGTACATTGATTTCTATTTATCATGTTGAGAAATGTTTCATGCTACCCCGAACGGCTTTAGGTGCGTTGTTCGGTAAACAAGTTTTCCTCGAGAGCTGTAGTTTCAAGTACTCGTGCATGGTTCGCGGGAGTAGAGCGATTTGCGGAAACTTAGGAAAGTTCTTTCGGATCCGAGAAGGTGACACAGCCGTGTTCGAGTGTTGTGTGTCGGCTCCATTCACAAAACTTCCAGACACTTCTTTCACGCGACCGGCTTAGCGGCTTGTCCTACAACTTTTCCACTACAACTACTATTAAACTGAGGCAAGCTTCGAGTTCGCTCTGTTTTGTATATTGTTCGATTCACAAAGGGCTTTCAGCGAGTTTTCTTACCCATCAGTTCTTTCAAAATTTGGAGTTGAGTAGGTAAACGTAATTGGATATTGTTTCGTAATAATATATAAAGTTCAGAAGGGCCAAATATAACAATTTTCGCAGCGACACACAAAAGAAAGGAAACATCCAAAAATCCACTCGGGAAATTGCGTGAAATTCCTGAAGGAGGTGCATATCGCGTGTCAGACGTCTCAGCACTTTACTTTGTTACTATATTCCTCTTTGCAAAAATTCGGAAAGGGAGAAAAATCGGGAGAGACGTCCGAAAAATAAGTGGCCGAATGATAAGTATACATATCAATGGATAAGATATGTCCGCACGTATAACTCTCAAGTTACTTTTCTAAGGGGTCCGTAGATTTACTAGGTAAATTATAGACTCGAGGGGATGCCCCGACGACATATCAAGAGGCCTTAGAGGCCGTCCTACAATTCACTCGGGGACGATAGATTATGCGACAGGCGATAGTTAACCCTACCGTTCGGTATTTTTAGGTGTCTACAAGGTTATGCAAATCTTTATGGCCGATTTGACCAATGGAATAATGATATGATAGTCATAACTATAAATACTTATTTTCGTGTAGATCGGCACAGGCACAACTAAACGTTTCTGACTGTAAATTGTGAGTTTTTTAAAGATCTTTCCTGGGTAATTAATTTACAAAATATAATTACAGGTAAGTACCTAAGTTACGGTATCTGCAACATTGATATCTTTTAATTATCTTTTAATTTCGCCCTGATTTAGTACTCCAGTGTACGATTGAACTCGCTTTGGGAAATAACAACGAGAAATCAAGTTACTTTTCACTCACAAAAAAATTGTGTTCTTATCTTGATTTTGCATTTTTCAAACAATAAATTCATTTGAAGCATGATCCTTGGCGGCTATGGTCGTTATGCGATGTTTTTCTTTATGCATCTACTTATTTTCGTTCGCTTTCAATTGTTGTCAGCTGAGTTTTACTCGTATGTTTAAGTGAATGGTGTAGCGTTTCGAATAATGCGAATTTTCTTATATAATAAGTATTATTGAATGCGATTACTAAAAATGCGATATTAAAATACCAAATTCGTTGTAACTATATAACGTCTAAAAATAATCAGTTATCCAAAAATATTATGAGATAATACCACGGGAGAACCTTAATATTAAATTAAACGATAAATTAACCATCGATTACTGCACTCGTGCTCGGGAAGACGAGAGGTGAATCCGTGCGCTATCGCGCCATCGCTTTGTCATTTCCTCCTCAGCTCTGAACCCCAGAGTGCTCGAACATCTGCAAGATGAGATCTTAATAATCGATTTTCAAGATTTTTTGTGTAGTTAGGGAAAGGGTTAGTATAGTTAGGGTTGGTAGAATATGGCACTGAAACGTGGTCACTTACTATGGGCCTCATAAGAAGGCTCAAGCACCCAAAGGGCAATGGAGAGGGCTATGTTTTGAGTCTCTGCGTGATCGCATCAGAAATGAGGCCATCCGCAGTAGAACCAAAGTGACTCCGAATCGCTCAACTAAAGTGGCAGTGGGTGGGGCACATTTCACGTAGAACCGAAGGCCGTAGGAAAGGTTCTCAAGTGGCGATCACGAACCGGAAGGCGCAGCGTGGGTAGACCCCCCACAAGGTGGACTGATGACCTGGTAAAGGTCGCGGTAGTCCGCTGAATGCGGGTGGCGCAGGACCGACCGCTCATTGTGGCACTCATTGGGGGAGGCCTATGTTCAGGAGTGGATGTCCTTCGGCTGATATGATGATGATGAGGAAAAGGGTTGATCTCTACCCCTATACTACCTCTATCCCTAGGCTCGATTAAGCTTCACCAGCTCCATATCTTTTCTTCTTAATTTATAACATTTAAATTGGATAATTGTGTGTTTTATTGGTAACGAGCCTTCTTTTCCTATAGCTTAAGGCTTTGTAGAGTATATAAGTACATGCCTACATAGGTAAGACCAGGTCAGGTGATCAGACTGATGAATTTTAACGTTCAGTTCGTTAAAGAGTGCCTAATTAGTTCAACAAAATAAGATTATACACTGTCTTAGCAGTTTCCCAAACCCACCTATATTATGAAGAAATTCTACTTAAAATTGTAAATAGGTACTCAAGCAAAGACAAGAGCTTAAAAACTTCAGGTTCACATTTTTTTTCCTAGAAACTGGATTTTAAGACGTAGGTACTCAGGATATTTACTGTAATGGTCTTTGTTCTACAGGTTTGCGAGAGATGTGCAGACGTTGCCCAATCATTTTTATTTCTCCGACTATGAAAGACACAACGCCGAAATCGCTGCATTCCATCTTGACAGGTGAGACCTTATGGTAATTGCTGTATAGAATTACCGAAATTGATGATATTCCCAGTTACATGATCGAACTTTGGACTAAATAAATCAAGCAAAAATAGAATTAACTGGTTAAGATTATTTCCTACTAGCTTTTGCCCGCGGCTTCGCTCACGTTAAATTCTCCATACAAACTTCCACCCCCCAATTTAGGGAAGTGGGGGGTTAGAAAGAGACAAAAAGTAGCCTATGTCACTCTCCATCCCTTCAACTATCTCCACTTAAAAAATCACGTCAATTCGTCGCCCCGTTTTGCCGTGAAAGATGGACAAACAAACACATACACTTTCCCATTTATAATATTAGTATGGATACACTTCGTTCATTTACCCATAATATTTGTCGGTACGGCTATTAAAGTTTAATTTATTTAGCAATGCAGTAGCCGAACCTCGAATGGCAAACGGTAAAAATTTCAGAGAATAAACAACTTTCGGTGACCATAGTGTAGCGTAATTTATTTGTATTTGAGGTGAAGAGAATACGACCAGATAGATTTTGTATTGCATTTCTTAAATGATGTAAAACCACGTATCTATTTATTTATGGCGGCGTTGACCGATAATGAGCTTAATGACGTTATCACAAGTGGGTATCGCACTTAAATGTAGTGGAAATATCACGCGTCTGATTAATGGATTACAAACTGAACGGATAACAACGGATAATGCCGATTCGAAATTATATTTCCACTTATAGACTTATATAGATGTCATATACAAAAGTACTACTAGGCTACCTGGGTCACAGCGGCACCGGTCTAATTTTCCCGTGTATTTGCAATCTTTGTAAATGCTAAGGCGCGTTTTGGCCAGTCATCTAAGTTACAACATTATGAGTCTGTATCTCCAATTGGAACGACTTAGGAATTCATCGAAAGCGAGAGAGATGGCTCTGCCGTCAATACAACTGAAGAACAAATTAAATTATTTTAATAATTATTCTGATTTGTTGTAGTGTCTACTTAAAATCAGAATATTTATTAAAATCATTTAATTTGTTCTTCAGTTATATTTCAACTTGTTTGATTATTGTTATACGGCCTAGAAGTGCGAAAGAGATACCCTATCACACGAATCGCAGGCCATCTCGCATGCACCAATTAACACGATCATACCAAAATAAGTTTAGATCTTGAATCGACCATCTGGACTTTTCGTACCTGTTCAAAAACGGAAAACATCACTGCACCGCAGTTATACAAATACATACGAGTACATGCTAAGGAGGGAAAAGATATTGAATTGAAATCAAATTGATGTCAGATTTTGATTATTTTAATACGCCTCTAAGTGTTGTTAGCCTTGGTCTTAATCTAGTTCGGGCTATCTTAATCCTAGAGCCAGTAATAAATAACGAGTAGTTATTAGGTACCTACAGATTATAAACAAATATAGAACAGGTACTTAGGTAAGTATACATACCTACTGATATATTTACAACACTTAACCAACTAGTAGGTACTGGATATTCTAGTCTAACAAGAGCATTAATTGTAATGTCTAACTTAACCTAAGTATCTAAGACGGGCTACTGTAAGTATTTGCTATTAAAAAATCTCTTCGATGCATGTATAATCTGATAAATATTTTATACTCTCGCCTGCACAAGGGACTTGCAAAAACAGGAATATTTAATTTCTCATTAATATAAATTACTAATTATTTGAACTTTAAAATAACCTAAAGATATATAAGCTGATAATACATGGGCAGAGCCGAAAACCCCTCAAAAAACCAAAAAGAAAACTTATGTTGCTAATAAAAAAATACAAATAAAAAGGGATGTTGGATAAAGTTCGAGAGCTTTCTATTTAACCTAATAGATATAATGTATCTGGATGCTGTTGTATCAGGATGATACTGATATTTAATATCAGTGCATGTATTGGCAGCAGTGGCGGCGAGGGAAATTAAATTATAGGCTAACTGGAACTTTCTCGAAATTTTCTTATGGAACTGTATGATCAATTTATCTAAAATGGAAACGGAGTTTTATGGACCGCCCCGCCACTGATTGCTAGTTAATAAAATCGTTATTAATTACAACAATATTTTTATTTACTTAGGATACTGAGATTTCGTCGTGCGATGCCAGTAGTCGGACGCGTCCTGAACATGACTACAGAGATTTACGATGTCACCGAGGGCGACATTTTGAAGACATTCTTCGTATCGCCGGCGAACAATTTCTGCTTCCATGGAAAGTGCTCGTACTACTGTGACACGGGCCACGCCATTTGCGGAAACCCGGACATGTTGGAAGGAAGCTTCGCTGCGTTTCTTCCTTCATCTGATTTAGCTGAACGGAAGGTATGTTACCTGTCATCAGTTAACAATTTATTTCAAAGAAAATGCATCTAGGTTCCAAAATGAGACACGTCATTACTTGCTAGAGCGTAACTTTATTTTGTTACTTCCTTCGACCGAGCTAGCTGAACGGAAGTTATGTTGCCTGTCGCCTGTAAAGAGCTTCTGTTTTTCTGCGAAGCTCTCGTAGTCATAGTATTACATAGCACAAGCACTACGCTATTTGGTAACCCGGAGTCATTGGAGGGAAGCTCCACTGCGTTCCTTTCTTCTGAAGTAAATACTCCTACAACTGCAACGCAAAGCATTTTCGGCAAACCCGGACTGATCGGATGGAAGCTTCGCTCCGTTTCCATCGTACAAATAACTCGTAAGAAAACGCGATAGGCGTCGATTTAGTTTCTGATTCATATATAAGGTAAACATCAGAGGTATGTCCCTTTTATAAACGACCTTACAGTTCTGCCCTGAAATTTTACAGTTGTATGTTTATTTTTGCCATACCATTATTTAGAAAAAAATACGATTAGCGCCTTCACGTCAAAGTTATAATTTAGACTATTAACGCCTGCCACATAACGTAATAGTACCTAATTAATAAGCGTGCAATTAGTAGGCAAAAGGAGTTACGCTTACGAATCATAGGATAACGTGCAATAAACACGTAATGTTGTCATGGTCGAGCTAATAATAAGTTTTTTAATTTGCAACCTGTTAAAATATAATTAGTGGGTACAAAATTGAGTAAAAAACTTTACTACTTAGGTACTGTCAAGAATTATTATGATGATCGAAATATCGAGTAATTGTCTACTTTCGATTGTAAAGCATTAGAACAGTACTATGGATAAAATACTACCTACTCGTAATACTTATTCTCAATGAGAACAAGAAATCATAGTCGCGTCATATTTCAAAACGAATGATACGTATTAGCGCCGTAATAATATTCTGACCGTAAAAGTCCAAGCTGTGTAATCAATGTAATCATAATCATTTACCATTCAACTGTTTCTAATTGCGGTTCTAGGCTAGTTTTTACGTTGCATATTATTTTAACCTGCAGTTGTTTGCGTTATACAAATATTTTTTTCCTTTGTGTACCTACTTACAGTACAATTATAAACACCACTTAAATTTCTGAGGCTTCAAATCCTTCTTTGTAAATTTTGAAGTCGGAGTGTCAATCATTTGTATTTGATTTTATAAAATTTAAATTTTTTGTTTCAATTAGATTTTTCTGAAAGTATTTTTTTATTCCCAATTGTTTCATTTGTGTGGTAGGTATTCCTCAGTTTATTTTTTCTTAATATTTTTTTCAGTCACAAATATATATATATATATTTTTTTTTCCGTAGCCTATATTGTATCCCACTGCTGGGCAAAGGCCTCCCCTCGCTTCCGCCACTCGTCACGGCCTAGTGCATGCTCTCGCCAGTCGCTACAAAATGCGTCCAGATCGTCCCGCCATCTCCTTTTTCGGCTGCCTCTGCCCCGGCCGATTTGTTCGGTCCATTCAGTAGTTAATTTAGCCCATCGTTCCGGGTGCATGCGGCAGACATGTCCAGCCCAATCCCACTTGAGCTTGGCGGTCTTGACACCCACATCCGAGATACCTGTCCTGGAGCGCAGTTCGGTGTTCCTAATCCGATCGGTTCTACGAACTCCTAGTACGCTGCGTTCCATGGCTCGCTGGCAAATTTTGAGTCGGGACTTTTGAGCCTCCGTTAATGACCATGTTTGTGCACCGTAGGTTAGGATGGGCAGGATAGACATGTCGACGAGTTTGCGCTTTAGTGCCAGTGGAAGGTTACCCTTCATAAGCGTTCTCGATGCGTCGATCGATTTGCTTGGTCTGCCTGTTATCGAAGGATGCTACCTGGCCCAAATAGGTGTATTCGTCGACATATTGTAATTCCTGCCCATCTACCTTGACCCTACGTTTCATGCCGTTGGTCATTAATTGGGTTTTGGCCCTATTCATTGTGCGTCCGACTTCAAAACTTGCCGAGCCAAGGTCTTGCAGCATTTGCTCTAGATGGGATGCAGTGTGGGAGAATAGGACGATGTCATCGGTAAAACGCAGGTTAGTCAACCTCTTGCCGCCAATGTCGATGCCCATCGTTTCCCACTTGACCGCCAGTTTCTGGAAAATTTCCTGCAAGCAAGAGGTGAACAGTTTCGGAGAAAGCGGATCGCCCTGTTTTACCCCTTTTTCGATGCGAAATCTTGGACCGGGAACATGTAATTTAATGCACGCTGTGCTTTTGCGGTAGATGGATTCAACGAGTTCAACATAAGTATTGTTGACCGGGTGCTGTCGCATGGCTGAAAATACGGCAGAATGTTTCACGCTGTCGAAGGCTTTGTTATTAAACAACAAAATTTTAAACCCCACCGGTACAAACTTTTAACCCCATTTTACCCCCTTAGGGGTTGAATTTTTCAAAATCACTTCCTATTAGTTGTACAGATTGTAAATGTAACCCGTCCTACAAATTACAATTTTCTAGCTTCAGTAGTAAAGGCCTCCCTTTCACACGAAAAACGCTGAAATCGTTTAAGTATATTGTTTTTTAATCATTAGTAAACGTGTGAAGTTTCAAATCTGTAACTCTAAATTTTAAACCGCACCCATGCAAACTTTTAACCCCTTTTTTACCCATTAAGGGGTTGAATTATTCAAAATCGCTTCTTGTTAGTTGTACAAATTGTAAATTTAACTCGCCCTGCAAATTACAACTTTCTAGCTTCAGTAGTTACGGCCTCCCTTTAATACAAACTTTTCAACCTCGTTTCATCCCCTCTGGGGTGGAATTATGAAAAACGCTGGTATTAGTTTTTTGCCTTGAAGTTAGTAGCTTATAAACGAACTTTCAAGTCTGTCACAAAAAAAAAATCTCTATACAAACTTTCAACCCCTTTTTTATCCTGTTAGAGGTTGAATTTTGAAAAACGCTGAAATAAGTTTTATTGTTTTTTAATTATTAGTAAACGTACAAAGATTCAAATCTCTAACTAAAAATTTTAATTCCCGTCCATACAAACTTTCAACCCCCTTTTTACCCTCTTAGGGGATGAATTTTGAAAAACCCCTTCTTGTCGGACATGTCGACGAGTTTGCGCTTTAGTGCCAGTGGAAGGTTACCCTTCATAAGCGTTCTCGATGCGTCGATCGATTTGCTTGGTCTGCCTGTTATCGAAGGATGCTACCTGGCCCAAATAGGTGTATTCGTCGACATATTGTAATTCCTGCCCATCTACCTTGACCCTACGTTTCATGCCGTTGGTCATTAATTGGGTTTTGGCCCTATTCATTGTGCGTCCGACTTCAAAACTTGCCGAGCCAAGGTCTTGCAGCATTTGCTCTAGATGGGATGCAGTGTGGGAGAATAGGACGATGTCATCGGCAAAACGCAGGTTAGTCAACCTCTTGCCGCCAATGTCGATGCCCATCGTTTCCCACTTGACCGCCAGTTTCTGGAAAATTTCCTGCAAGCAAGAGGTGAACAGTTTCGGAGAAAGCGGATCGCCCTGTTTTACCCCTTTTTCGATGCGAAATCTTGGACCGGGAACATGTAATTTAATGCACGCTGTGCTTTTGCGGTAGATGGATTCAACGAGTTCAACATAAGTATTGTTGACCGGGTGCTGTCGCATGGCTGAAAATACGGCAGAATGTTTCACGCTGTCGAAGGCTTTGTTATAATCAACAAACGCCATGTATAAGGGTTTGTTGAACTCGTTGAATTTCTCAATTATTTGGTTAATGGCGTGGAGGTGGTCTGTGGTAGAAAAACTAGGTCGGAATCCGGCTTGTTCTGGTGGTTTTTTATTTTTTGAATTTAATTTGTTTTTTATTTATAAAAATTATAAAAAAGACATTTTCTATTAATAATGTATTTTTGCCCTTACTAAAAATTGTGTAATTTATAGTAATCTCTATGTACCTATATGATGTTTAATTGTTTTCAAATTAGGTAAATAATTTGTTTTTATGAATATTGAAAATAAAAGAACCTTGTGGAGACAAAAAATCACTATCATATTTTTGGACCAGCCTACGGCATATAATATACACAACATTGCCTTGTCATGTCCTCTATCCAAGGTGACATATCTCTTTAGTATTGGGTTATAAAGTCTCATTAATTAAAAATATTTATATGTACGTGCACTTGTTAGGTATTATTTTTGTTCACCGGCTGTAAATGCTGGTAAGGTAGTTGTACCTACCTAATCTTTTATTTTCATATAGGGAAGTTGTATATTTTAATATTTCTTCCAGGTGTGGCGGCATCCTTGGAGACGATCGTACCATAAACGACGAAAAGCTCAGTGGGAGCTTCAGTCGGACTACTGTGAAACGGTATATATTATTTATACCAAAATATTATCTTTATAATTTTACCCTTTTACTGTACTTGCGTCATAGTTTTACGATGACTTTTCGTTGCTGTAGTTATTTACATGCTACGAACTACAGCAGAAGTAGAGCTCTACGAACGAATCCGTGAACAGAAGTGGTATTTTTCAAGAATTTGTCTTTATTCTCACTTGATAGGATGTAAGTAACAGTTACTAGATACATTTAACGGCATCCTCGCCCAGTCGGTAGTGACACTGCCTACGATGCAGGAGGTTCCGGGTTCGAATCCTGGTAAGGGCATTTATTTGTGTGGTTATCACAGATTGTACCTAAGTTATGGATGTTTTCTATGTATCTGAGTATTTATCTATCTATTATATATATCGTCGTCTAGTACCCACAACACAAGCCTTATTGAGCTTACTGTGGGACAAATTGGGTTTGTGTAAGATTGTCCTATAATATTTATTTATTTATTGATGTTCTGTTTACTTTAACTTACTAAGGTTATAGACTTGTCATAAGAAACATGCCTCTATAATAAAAATACATATACATAACTGAATGTTCCAGGAACGTATTTGATGAAGTTGGATGAAAAGTGCAAGCGACAGCGTGCTCTAAAATTTTTATGACGCCTATGTCTTTGTCTATGGTCATTTCACCAGGGGTATATATATTTAGAGATTACGTTTTAACGCATGTTGAGAATTAGATAACGACCGGGAGAGTAATAAACTTTCTAATTTTGATATGATATATCTCTCTGTAATACTTACTTATCTAATACTAGTGTCGGCGGTTGCTTGCTAAAGTAACATTCAGGTAGGCACTTTACCAAATATAATAGATAGATAGATTTATTTATTTCTTGTACAAAACCACATAGGTAGTATTTTACGTTATAAAATAAAATACGAGAAACTGCATAAGTATATCTTGCATTTCGAGAGAAATTCTGTTTAACTTTGACTAGGAAATTCAAGATAATTCCCAGACAATACGCCAGTAATATCATATTACGTTCTGTGTTTCGTAGTATGTAAGTTAATACGTCAGGCATATATATAGGCAATGTATGTAAATCTGCAAATGTTACTCCACTTGTGCCAAATCGATTCTGATGTATGGAAATTGTATGTAAATGACAAAATGTGTGTTGAGAAATAGGAACGATTCGAGGGTGATGCGTATAATACTGTCGAAACGACTAATAAGTACTTGAAATAGGTACGGTCACGTCTGAAAATATGTACATTTAGTGTAATAAAAACATGTATCCAAGACTTAATAATAGAGTCGTAACTACATATTTTTGCCATGTTTTCAGACGTGACTGTATATACCTACAAATACAATAAGGAGTGCAAGGTACTCGTAGTTCTCTTGGGTAAAACTGAAAAATAATCTAGGTAACCTAACTGGGCAGGTTAAATTAAATATTTTCTATTGTCATATATTATCAGTTATTCACGTATCGCCAATGAGTTTTATGAGTTGTACGAAACTTACCTATGTATGTAAGTACGAATCATCATTTGATATTTATCATTCTCTTTTCGTTAAGTATAGGCAAACATCGATCGTGCATCCACAAATAAATTCGAAGGTGTATGTGATATACCCAACCCACTTTGGGCCAGCGTAGGGACTATAGCTCGGTCCCTCTCGGGCAAGAGAAGAGATCTATGATTCATTCTTCTTCTTTTGCCTAGCTCCTTCCCATTTACTTGGGGTTGGGCCTTCTAATCATGCGTCACCGGGCCGGTCGGTCCTAGGTCATCTCAGGTTTCTAACAACTGCCATCCAGGTTGTCCCGGGTCTACCTGCTCCCTGGGCTACAACAGCCATATTTAGGACCATTTTGGTCATGTGTTCTGGTGGTCGTCGCATCACATGGCCATACCACCTCAGTCGGCTTTCTGCAAGTTTGTCTTGGATAGGTTTCACTTTAAAACTGCCTCTTACATGAATGTTCCTGATAATGGTCTAGTCTCGTAACGCCACCCCATCTAAGCATTTTCATTTCAGCGCAGTGTATCTTGTTTTCCTGCTGCTTTTTGAGTGGCCAGCATTCAACTCCATTATATCATTGCTGGATTAGATATACTAAGAAACAGGTGAATAAGAAATCCTTTATTTAATGGTGCAATTGTATGTATTCAGGTGAAGACCACGGCGCCATACGACTCTGGGCGGCGGCTGCTGGACCTGATGGACATGGCCATCTTCGACTTCCTCACTGGCAACATGGACCGACATCACTACGAGACCTTCAAGTTCGTTCCTTTGCTCAAACATTCACTCTGACCCTAGGCTCAGCTGCCAGATATGTAGGATTAATTTTAAGTTTACTGGAACCATTTCGTCGCATTTTCAGGCCCCTATTTGAGAACCTCTGGATAAGAGCAGAACGCAGACAGTTTTCGTCATACAGTAAGCTATAATCACATACTTAAAATCCAAAATTTCAAGTCTGTAGGTCATTTAGTTCCGCAGTTAAGCGAAAGCAAAGTTTCGCATTTATGACACTCACTCACTCATAATCATAAAAATAAAACTAGTACTTCCCATAAACTCAGAGAGCTGAAATTTGGTACAGAGTTAGGGTTTAATGGCCACATAAAGGGAAAACTATAAAAACTAGGATAATCGAAGATCTGGAGTACCTGGTGACCCTGATTAGAAAACAAAATTTGGTCAAAATATAATACATTGAACTAAGAGTGGCGGTGATACCCACACACGTCGCTAGATAGCGCTGACTGTCGCTGTAGTCTAAATAAATCAATAAGCCCACGTTTCTACAAAAAGAAGTGAAATCCCACCAAAAACATTCTGTAAAAAACTAGCCAAGTCTCGATGGAGCTGCTTGTTTATCTCTAAAAAGTAATGAAATCTAGACAAAGTCGTGCCATGTCTAAGGTTCCTTACTGCGATTTCTTTATTATTATAGTTAATGTTGTGTGACTTGGCCGTCTTATGTCCCTACAAATAAGAGCGTGTCAAATACTATTGCCGGTGACTGGTACTTATATGACTTAATAGCTTTCCGCCCGCGACTTCGTCCGCGTATAATACGGTTCCTCATACAGAGTTTCATATCCAAGTATATCTTCTTAACTAACTTTTGTTAATCCCCAAACCATCTTCTTAATCTATTTATACTTATAGCTCATCATCATCATCAAACACTTAAGAGCCATGCTCTTGTCGGTGCAACTCAAAGTGGGCTCTCCATTTGCTTCGGTCCCAGGCCTCCTCTTTGATCTCTTGGTACGACCTGACCTTAACATTATTTTTAATTTGGTCAATATAATTAATTCTAGGTCTTCCCCTTCCTCGCCCTCCTTCCATTTTTCCTTCAACTATTAGCTATACTTATAGCTATTTTGGCTAAAAAACGGGTAACGTAGACATAGTTTCAGTCACAAATAAATGTTAATATTTGCGTAACTTCTTCGTGTACTATATAGTGGTGGTTTTATCTGGCGATACGATGACCAAACTATTGTCAGAGCTCACTGTGGAACATGGAAATGGAACGGAAATAGGAACAATAATTCCTAGTAAATCTCAAACCAAAAAAATAGTAAATCTCTATACAAACTTTCAACCCCTTTTCAACGGGACTACCCGTTCTAGGGTGAATTTTGAAAAACGCTGTAATTGCGTTTATTATTTTTTAATTATTAGTAAACGTACGAAGTTTCAAATCTCTAACTCTAAATTTTAAACCCCACCGGTACAAACTTTTAACCCCATTTTACCCCCTTAGGGGTTGAATTTTTCAAAATCACTTCCTATTAGTTGTACAGATTGTAAATGTAACCCGTCCTACAAATTACAATTTTCTAGCTTCAGTAGTAAAGGCCTCCCTTTCATACGAAAAACGCTGAAATCGTTTAAGTATATTGTTTTTTAATCATTAGTAAACGTGTGAAGTTTCAAATCTGTAACTCTAAATTTTAAACCGCACCCATGCAAACTTTTAACCCCTTTTTTACCCATTAAGGGGTTGAATTATTCAAAATCGCTTCTTGTTAGTTGTACAAATTGTAAATTTAACTCGCCCTGCAAATTACAACTTTCTAGCTTCAGTAGTTACGGCCTCCCTTTAATACAAACTTTTCAACCTCGTTTCATCCCCTCTGGGGTGGAATTATGAAAAACGCTGGTATTAGTTTTTTGCCTTGAAGTTAGTAGCTTATAAACGAACTTTCAAGTCTGTCACAAAAAAAAATCTCTATACAAACTTTCAACCCCTTTTTTATCCTGTTAGAGGTTGAATTTTGAAAAACGCTGAAATAAGTTTTATTGTTTTTTAATTATTAGTAAACGTACAAAGATTCAAATCTCTAACTAAAAATTTTAATTCCCGTCCATACAAACTTTCAACCCCCTTTTTACCCTCTTAGGGGATGAATTTTGAAAAACCCCTTCTTAGTGGATACTAACGTTATAAAAACTACCTATTGAAAAAAATTCAGCTCTCTACGTCCAACGGTTCGGGCTGGGCGTTGATTTAAGTGAGTCAGTCAGTCAGTCAGGATTTTTACGTTTATATACAGGGTGTTTGGTAACCGGATGCAAAGCCGAAAGTAGGAGATAGTCTAGGTCATGTAGAACATTTTTAGCCATACTTGTCTTAGACAAATGTTATTAGTTTTTTTTAAATTTAAATTTTAAGATTTGTCGGAGAAAACTGCAAAACTTCAGACTAAATCGATAATTAGAACTTTTTTTACTGCAGGTAGATTTTTTTTTGTTTTATTTCGTATTGTGCAATGTCTATCAAACACTAGAAAAGTGATTTCAAACATCTGTGTCTAAAGAAAACAAGTTGACAGCGATTTAAAATTTTAGTTACATGAAAATGTAAACGATTTAAGTGATTTCAAAGTACGATAAAAAAAAACTAAAATAGCCACGAATTTTCAAACCATTTTGAAAACATGCTTGGCTTTTACCCTTTTATTTAAGCTATCAAACACGACTGTAGCTACTGTATCCTTGAAAATAAGCCACCTAAACCAACTGGGTAGCTAAAATGTTTCACTCTACTTGTGATACTTGTGGTAGTTGTGGTGACGAATCTCATTATGATTTTACAATAAAACATTGGTTCTGAATACTAAGTTGGCATTGACTTGATATTTGACTTGTTTTAAAAGGGTTAAGTGTACTGGACAAAACTACCACATGCAATTTTAACAAACAAAGGCTTGCGGCGGTGAGAGACAAAATAGACTGATAGCGGCAGGCGGTGAGCGGCGTTAAACAAAGATGATCGGTTTTGTGCTTTATTGACAAAGATAAACTGATTAGCTACATGAGTATTTGTGCAAAAACTAGTAATTTAGTCTAGTTACAACTTCAGTTGCGATTAGACGTTCATTGTGGTTTAATTTCCCGCTCTCATCTCAATTTACCGTGTCAAGTTGTAGCTGCCGTAGGCGCTCCTTCACGTGTAATTACGACTTCTTCATTGTAAACATGGAGTTTACGAACGAAGAATACGCCGACATTATCTACATGTACTGCAAAGCTGACAGTAATGGAGCGATGGCCCGACGGATGTACCAAGAGCGTTTTCCAAACCGGAGATTGCCTAATGTGAGAGTGTTTTACAATTCATTCCGAAGGCTACGTGAGAATGGTATTGCTGTGCAACATGGAGGGAATCCAGGACGTAATCGCCCTGAAGTGGAGGAAGACGTTCTACAGGCATTTGCAGAGGATCCGAATACGAGCATCAGAGTGGTAGCTCGTAATCTGAACTTGTCCACATGGAAAGTATGGGCCACAATGAATCGTGAGGGAAAATATCCTTTTCGCGGCATCGGAGTTCAAGGTTTGGACGAAGGAGATCCTGCACGCCGAGTGGACTTCTGCCGATTTTTACTCAATGCGGATATCGAAGACCGACGTTTTTTGCGAAGCATTCTTTGGACCGATGAATCGAAATTTTCCCGGGAGGGGATCACAAATTTCCATAACCTACACCAATGGGCTGACAAAAACAACAATCCACATTGGAAAAAGCAAGTGTCCTTCCAAAGAAAGTTTTCCGTCAATGTGTGGGCTGGAATCATCGGCAGAGTCCTTATTGGGCCACATTTTTTGCCAAATAATTTAAATGGGGCAAATTATTTGGAATTTTTACAAAACGATTTGCCCAGGCTTATTGACGAAGACCAGCTGCCCGGTGCAGTGACATTTCAACACGACGGTTGTCCCGCCCATTACTCTCTGGCTGTAAGGGAGCATCTGGATAACTGTTTCCCGGACGGTTGGATCGGCAGAGGCGGACGAATCCCTTGGCCCGCTCGGTCACCTGATTTGACACCATTGGATTTTTTCGTTTGGGGCCGAGCTAAGGAGCTAGTCTACACACAAGAGGTCATTAATACCGTAGAAGAGCTGAGGAAGAGGATAGAAGCGGCGTTCGAAAGGATGAGGGAAGAAATGATATTCGGAACAACCACCACAGAAGTAAGAAGACGGGCTCGTGCTTGTATTCGAAACGGCGGGTCACATTTTGAAAACGAGCGATGATGTGTAATTTTAATGTGTTGATCGTAAAAATAAATAACTTATCTTTTATGCTTTTGTTTTAATTTACCCTAAACATTCCCTCTTATTAGTACAGGTAGCCTATTTTCAAAGATAAAATGGCTTGAGACATGATTGTCTTATCGCCCGCCGCCTGCCGCTATCAGTCCCTTTTGTCTCTCACCGCCGCAAGCCTTTGTTTGTTAAAATTGCATGTGGTAGTTTTGTCCAGTACACTTAACCCTTTTAAAACAAGTCAAATGTCAAGTCAACGCCAACTTAGTATTCAGAACCAATGTTTTATTGTAAAATCATAATGAGATTCGTCACCACAACTACCACAAGTATCACAAGTAGAGTGAAACATTTTAGCTACCCAGTTGGTTTAGGTGGCTTATTTTCAAGGATACAGTAGCTACAGTCGTGTTTGATAGCTTAAATAAAAGGGTAAAAGCCAAGCATGTTTTTAAAATGGTTTGAAAATTCGTGGCTATTTTAGTTTTTTTTTTATCGTACTTTGAAATCACTTAAATCGTTTACATTTTCATGTAACTAAAATTTTAAATCGCTGTCAACTTGTTTTCTTTAGACACAGATGTTTGAAATCACTTTTCTAGTGTTTGATAGACATTGCACAATACGAAATAAAACAAAAAAAATCTACCTGCAGTAAAAAAGTACTAATTATCGATTTAGTCTGAAGTTTTGCAGTTTTCTCCGACAAATCTTAAAATTTAAATTAAAAAAAAAACTAATAACATTTGTCTAAGACAAGTATGGCTAAAAATGTTCTACATGACCTAGACTATCTCCTACTTTCGGCTTTGCATCCGGTTACCAAACACCCTGTATATAGATTCAGACTAACGCATCCTGTGCAACTTTTAATATGACCATTAACAGTTGAACTGTTGACATATTAAAACCCTTTAAAACAAAACGCACAACTAGTTAACAACCACCAATCATTTTTTAATCACCATGCTTTAATGTGAAAATTTTTGAAAATCATATTTGGAATCCCGTCTTTGATGTGACAATTGTTGCAGAATGTTCGGTAACGAGACGTTCCCGCTGCACTTGGACCAAGGCCGCGCTTTCGGCAAGGCGTACCACGACGAGCTGAGCATACTGGCGCCGCTGCTGCAGTGCTGTGTCGTGCGCCACTCCACGCTCGCCACGCTACTCAAGTAAATATCAATACGATATTTGGCCGAAAGTCTACGCGTCGTGTAGTACCTACGAAAGTTTCTGTGATTTTGACTTTAGACTTTTTGAAAGTTTTGCTCTTGACAGGAATTAAGCGTCATTTGTTTCCAGTTAATACCTATTTAAAAACCGATTCATTCTTTATATTTATTGTACATACGTGACTACTGACTACGCTTGCACTTCTTTCTCCTGCACCTTTTTTACATTTTATGTCATTTTAAAACCATGAGCACATAATTTAAGTTGCAATAAACATGAAATAAACATTAATCGTGGTGATAAAATAAGAGAATATTAAGTGGATTAAAATAAAAGTATAGCATTCTATTTTATTTAGAGTAGGTAGCCATTTTATTTCCATATGTTTCTCTCGAATCTCTATTTGTTGTCCAACAACAACAAATTGATTGTACCACGCGTAATTTAATTCCGACTTGCTCTGGCCACAACAATAAAAATATAGGAATGTATGTACAGATATAGTGCGTGATGTATTTCCATCGGGAAAACTCTGATCTCAATCAGAATACGACGGCACCCGGAGCACCTGTCTCATTTAATACAAATAATACAATAATTAATTGACACTTTGGGTGCCGTCGTAATAATTAATAGCACATGTAGGTACAGAAGATTCTCCTGCCTGAATTTGACACCTAGCTACAGAGATGAAAACGTTAGCTGTCATGTCATCTTTAAAAAATAGGGGTTTCAACGTGCTTCATATATCCGTGCCAGTTTGCGACGTGTCATAAACACTGGCTGAAAAGATAATATGACGCGTTTTCAATCAAAGGTACACATCATTGTCGGTTGTCAATAAGACGTTAACTGCCATAAAATATAATTTAGAAATAAACTCTGTTAACCACCGACAATGATGTACCTGTGCCATGACTTGACAATGTCACATATACTCGAACGCACCTATAAGGTGATAAGCGATGTGCCAAACCTTCCCTCATTATGCGGTAAGCGCATCTGGAAAAACGGATAAAATGGAGAGATACATAGTTAACCAGCCCCCCCTCCCCCAGTAAATACTTGTCTCTTACTTTACGTACATCCCAGCACCTCCACCTAGTCAGCCTAACCAAAGCCTTCACCTTTTTAGGTTCCACAACGGCAAACCGCTGTCAGCGTCCCTCCGCGACACGATGAAGGTGGATCCTGTATCGCCCATCCTCTGGGAGCCGCACCTGGCGGCCCTGGACCGGCGGGCCGCCATCATCCTCGACGCCATCCGCAAGTGCGTTCAAAAGGCCGAGGCGCCCGTCGACAACAATGATGTCAACGATTTCGTATGACCGCTAAAATGCCTGTGATGGAACATAAAGTGTGATACAGCTATGATCTAAGACAGGTAACCAGTCTACCCCGGACTTAGACTTAAGATTTTAGTGCCAAAGAGTATCCAAATGACATTGGGTGAGCGTTTTAAGTCATTCCACTGACTCTGTTAAGAAGCCATTGTACAAGCCAAAAATTCCGATTTTTATGCAATGACCAATAGGTTTTATAATTGGAAGCAGTATTGATTTGTAGAAAGTTTATTTTCTGTATATATTAATGGAACTAAATTATTTGGAGGTAATGCTGATGGCTCGATTGTGTTAATTCAGGGGTCTCAGAAATGTAGAGAAGGGAATTGTGACCCTTGGGTGCCACAATACTATGGATGTGATAGTAGTTAGGGCATGGTTGGATGTAGACAAAATATTTTGAGATAAAAAAACTCTGAAGATTCGTGGGCCACATTTTTTTTGGGTATTTAATTACAATAATTACCTATCATAATGCAATGCACTGTACATATGAATAGTGAAATAGTTTTAAGTTTAGTTTCTTTATAGGTTATTTTGCTAACTTTTAACGCTAGAAGCTCAAGAAGACAGACATATCATGATGGCATGTGATAACTTTGCGGTTTTTGTTATAAATGTTTTGATAAAATTGACTCTAGTATTTAAGAAGCTTAATACAAATTGCAACATGTCTCCTTTTTTATATATTTATTTTTGTTGTTTCTACGCATTTTATGATTCGTTCCTTTTTGTGTGTAAACTATTATTTGATTTATTTTGTCCTGCTTCTTAATTAATTAATTTAATAAGTGTTTTTAATAGATATTAGAAAAGCTGAAATAATATTCAGTTGGGTAGATCTCGAAGCGGCGTAAAACAAGGAGAATTGCACTTATTTTCATAATATCACGATGTCATGTCACGACATGGCGTTTTTATGTGTTATAAATAGTAACGATGCCACCCATAGGAGTGGAATGTAAACTGACTCTTGAAAATTTAAAATCCTTTAATCTATAGGAAATTCAAAGTCAACCACACCTGCCATTTTTCAAGAACTAGCAAAAATCAATATGAAATGTTCTCCTTTTCGCCGCATACCTTTTTAGTGTATGTAAGTAATTATAGCTTAGGTTCAACCAATGCAAAGTGTTTTTCTCTGTTATAATATATCTTCGTTGTGACCGGCAGCTATCGTTTTAAGAACTTTAGGTACCATTCCTTGATATATTGAGTAACGTAAAAACAACGTAAAAATATACGGTCAGCAGCAGGAGTAACTTAGTGAGCGGGTGAGGTAAGGTATACATAATGACCCGCTTTCATTCATTTTAAATAAAGTCATGCCAAGATCATTGACATACTTACTTAGCTACTTTTGCTGTTGTACTTAATTAATTGAAAACTATTCGGCGAACTTTGACGCAGTTTGTAAAATATATGTATAAGTCATATACACTGCACTTCGAAACCATATTCATCCGAGGAGATTTTTTCTTTTCTGATATTTCACATAGCATCTTTAGCATCACGATAGACTGAATAAGTATACCTAAATAGAGTCAGCAAAATTGTAGCGGGTGAGGTCATTAAAATGACCTTCACATGATCTTTGTTCTCTTAAGAGAAAAGTCGAGCGAAGACCTTTTTGAACATCTCACCCGTTTAGATGCTTTTGTTGCTGACTGTTCTTAGGTAGGTATATAAGTTATGTAACATAAATAACTTTTAAACTTGCCTGTTTTGTGTCGTCCTGCAATTTTATGGATAACAACAAAAATAACGAACTATTTTACAAAAACATGAGTCATGCATGATTAAATATATAGCTATGAAATGATTAAATAATTTGAGTTAGAGTAATGTTAACCAGCTGTAGGGTGGCCGCATACGCACAGTCAGTACTGATAAGCTTTCCAGAATCGGTAATTCAGATTCGGATACCTGAAATACCTGAATGCACACCTTTAATACTAGACTTTTGATAAGGCGCACACGTTTCTTAAATTTTCTGAATGGATCGATCGTGTGCGCTACACGGTGTGTGACGCAAACGGAATTCTGAATTTGAATTTCCAATCCGGAAACCTTATCGGGAAACCGTGCGTCTGTGGCCTACCACTCGTACATATGAACGGGCAGTCGTTAAAGATGTATTTGTATTTATTAAATTAATACGTGCTGCTGTGTTAGTATAAGTGCTACATGTTGTTGTATATGAGATGAATGTATGTAATAAGAGACTTGCCAAAGATGTACCTACAATGTTTTAAGATGTAAAATGTAAGTAGGTATGGAAACATGATGTAATGTTTTCGAAGTTTGTTTCTGTTGAACGTTTATAAATTAAAAAGGAAATGATTCGAGTTGTTTGTTTTCTTGCTTAATTCTAGGCGACGATGTCTAGGATCATATTCAATTTCAGAAAGTACCACAGCATATGGTAAACAAATGGCCCTATTGAAATAAAAAAGAAATATCGCTTTCCAAAATGGTCAGTTTTGCCATCTCTTCTGCACGGCTAGCACGTCTTACGCGCGACTGTCGCGACAAGAGACAGATCTGCGCGACTTCATGCGTTGTCGCTAGTTAGCAGCACAACTTGCGCGTGAAAGGAGCGACAAACTGGCGATCAAATGCCACTTCATAAAATGACAGCGACTCGCGACTTTGAACTCAAATCCTCAGCGCAACTTTGAGTTATCTGCGCGTCAGTTGCAGCCGTGGGTGCATGTTATGCTACCGGAAAGCGAGATTTATGACAGGCGCGACAAGGTTTTCCCTATTCGCGGCTTTAGTCGCTCTTGCAAGACGTGCTAGCCGTGCTGTTACGTTCTGTCACTTTACCGAGTTAGTTAGAGTTAGAGGAACAAAGTAGACAAAGTCTAAAATTACTCAAATTGCCTTTATATTAATTAGTGTATAACTCAACAATAAAATAAAAAAACCGGCCAAGTGCGTGTCGGACCACGCATAGAAGGGTTCCGTCCCTTCAATGTAATAAAAACCAAACTAATACCAAAAGGTCGTATCTGATGCCTATGGAAGAAGTTTTTTGGAGATAACTCAAAAATGGCTGAACCGATAATGTTCAAAATAATTTTTGTAGAAAGTATATGATAAGGCACATCGCCTCAAATTTTTTCATAATTTTTGGACTTACGGTTCAAAAGTTACCGGGGGGGCTACACAATTTTTCTGAATTTCGAAGCGATTATTTCAGAAAATATTCACTTAATCACAAAATGATCAAAAAAACCTCAATGTTATTTTTAAAGACCTATCGATTGATATGTCACATGTTGATATTTGGTTAAAAAACATTTTTTGAAATTTAGTTACATCTATGGAGCGCCCCCCTAAAAATATTTTTTTTTTTCAAATTTAACTCCATAACTAAGTAGCGGCATACAAAATACACCTTATATGTAAATTTTATTCAGATACGTCGTATATTTTCCCAGTAAAATGCCTGTGACATACGGACGGACAGACAGACGGACAGACATGACGAATCCATAAGGGTTCCGTTTTTTGCCTTTTGGCTACGGAACCCTAAAAAAAGACTTAAATTATTGTTATTCCACTTACTGGCCAGATGAGTAAAAAAAATTCATTAGTATTTGTTATTACAATGTAAATATCAAAATAAATACTACCACCTACCTAACTGGATAGTTATTTAGATCTTGTAATGAGTAAAAAAAAATGCCGCTGGCATATACGTTCTGTCAACGTTTGGACAGTCAAATATCGTATATCAGAAATGAAAACTATGCAAAAAAACGTTAAGAAACGAATATCTGATAATATCATCTACTGCATTTGTAATAAACAAAAACCGGCCAAGAGCGTGTCGGGCCACGCTCAGTGTAGGGTTCCGTAGTTTTTCGTCCGTCACAGTAAGTGTCCCCACTTAAGAGTTAAAATAACACCGCCATGTAGGATATGAGCGTTCCACGTACAGCGACATCTATCGGCAAATTAAGTAAACTATTGCGCGCGAGTATGGAAGATGATTTTTATGGAATAATTCTTTATTGCGTGAACCGATTTTCACCGTTTTTACTTTATTTGAAAGTACGTCATTCCATTGTGATTTTGTAGAAATTACAGGTACAATAAACATAATTTAACCGTATAAGCAGGCTTATACGGTTAAATTACAAACTTAGTTCAGAAATTAATTTGTAATTTTTTTTCAAAAGCTATTCAACCTATCAAGTTCAAAATAATTTTCTTAGAAAGTTTTTATAAAGTTCTACTTTTGAGATTTTTTTCATATTTTTAAAACTTATGGTTCAAAAGTTAGAGGGACACATTTTTTTTAACTTCTGGAGCGATTATTTCCGAAAATATTTGTATTGTCAAAAAATGATTTTACTAAACCCCTATTCATTTTTAAATACCTATCCAACAATATATCACACGTTAGGGTTGAATTGAAAAAAAAAAATCACTCCCCACTTTACGTATAGGGGAGGTACCCTAATAAAACATTTTTTTCCTCTTTTTATTTTACCACTTTGTCGGCGTGATTGATATACATATCAGTACCAAATTTCAGCTTTCCAGTGCTAACGGTCACTGAGATTATCCGCGGACGGACGGACGGGCAGACATGGCGAAACTATAAGGGTTCCTAGTTTACTACGGAACCCTAAAAAGAGACATAAAACCGGAGCCTAAACGAATTTCGCGGGTCAGTGTACTTGACGGTCCCGTAAAGGTCATATAAAGCCGGGAAACACAAAGATATGTCGGTCCCCATAAAAACAGGAATATGAATAGTACGGGAATATTAGGATACCTATTTGCTATAACATTTTACGGCTTCAAGCCCGTTTTGTTGTTTATTAAACATTTCAGTGTGCCGTAAAGTTAGGTTTAGTTTTTACTATGTGTGGAGTTAAATAGATTCGGCAAGAATTTTGATTTAACAAATTTTGAATTATATATTAAAAAATTTTTTTTTGTGTAATACACAAAAAAAAATTGTTGGCATAAACTTTTGACTGTAAATAACCCTAAAAAGAAATCTAAAGGTGAAAACAAGCCCACAACCACCCATGCTTTCAAGGAGGAGATTCGACGCTGCATCGGTGAAATACAGCCGAATTTATGCAAAATGGTCACGGAAATTTTTGACAAAAGAGTGGGTATGTGCCAGCAAAGCCGTGACACGTAACAGAACCCTAAAAATCATTCCCATTCGAGCCCTATTTTCTAACTAACACTTCGCAGGGGAATCAAAACTTATAATCCTCGAATCATTAAATTTGGCAAGAGGGAAAGTCTTGTAACAGCACAAGTAAAGAAACAGAAAAAGTTCCCGCTAATTTGTTGTTTCATGACAAAAAAAATATTTTTATGCGATTATAAACTTTTTTCGCGACGTATGACGTAGACAACAATTTGTTAACGGCAAAGTTTTTCCCTCAATCAAATTTTTCAAATTCCAGTTACAGCAAAGATCGGTAAGTGTTAAAATTGTGTGATGTACGTAACCCTCAGGCCGCGAGTCCAAATCGCACTTGGCCGGTTTTTTATAGGTCTGAACTGCTTTAGGTTCGTCGTATTCAACTATTCACCTTGATGAAGTGGGTGCTAATAGTTCTTGCTATGGATAACGTATAAAACACACGCAGTGTTAAATATATATTGTGGTGGCGCTAATGCCGCTACATATGAAACCTCACGTTAACCGATATTATTTTAGTTTTATAATAGATATGTGATAGATGTCATTCATGTCTTTGTCATTGATGTTTTGTTGATGTAAAAGAATATACTCTCTGTTAAACCATAATTTAGTTTCATCCTTTAAATATTCCCCACAACTGGTGACCCCTTTGAAAATATTAAAGTTGTGCAAACGGATTTACCTATCTACTTTTTGCGAGCAATGCCTAATGAAGGTGAATCGTTCGATGCGGCTATGTCATCACCACCCGAACCGCCCGTACCTACGGCGCCCGAGTCTTCGCCGGACAATGAAATCGCGCTGTGCCGAGCTGGTTTTAAAATGCCACCATTTTGGCCACACAAACCTGAACTGTGGTTTGCGCAAGTAGATGGTCAATTCACATTAAAAAATATTTTTTTATTTTTTATTTATTGCTCAGTAATAAAAAAACTTAAAAATACTACAAAACTTCGCCAAACTGCGAAACAGTTTGTTGGCGAATGGAATACACCCAGTATACATATATTTCCTTACATTATCTAACTTAACTACTACTTACATCCAAGCACTAGCAAGATAACCGCAGATGCCACAAAATTCTACCACGTGATTTCCGTTCTTGACTATAAGTATGCCGTGGAAGTTGAAGATATTATTACGCATCCGCCAACCCAAGATAAGTAAAATACGTTAAAGCGAGAACTGATAAGTCGTCTGTCGGCATCTAAGCACCAGCGCCGTACCCAGCTATTAAATAATGAAGAGTTGGGAGACCGAAAACCTAGTCAGTTCCTGCGGCATCTCCGTAATCTCGCCGGGGACGACGTAGGAGATGATTTCCTTCGGTCTATTTGGATAAACCGCTTACCAGGCTACCTACAAGCTATTATTACTACCCAAGACGGTACGAACCTCGACGACGTAGCGCAACTCGCTGATAAAATAATGGAAATACCTTCGCACGCCAGGCTATCAAACGTTGCCGCAGTTTCTTCTAAGACAACGCCGGAGGTAGCAGCAACTACGTCAAGTTCCGCACTTTTCAAAGATTTAGATCGCAAGATAGACGAGTTGACTCGACTATTGGATGTGATGACATTTTCCTGACTGGTATCGACCCTAAGGGTCTGGAGGGGGGCTGAGGTGGTGGCGCTAATGCCGCTACATATGAAACCTCACGTTAACCGATATTATTTTAGTTTTATAATATCTATTATAAAACTAAAATAATATCGGTTAACGTGAGGTTTCATATGTAGCGGCATTAGCGCCATATCTATGTGGTATCACATATCTATGTGATAGATGTCATTCATGTCTTTGTCATTGATGTTTTAAACCATAATTTAGTTTCATCCTTTAAATATTCCCCACAATATTATGTTGTACCGAAAAGGGATCGACGTTTAATTCTTTGGAACATTTATTTAATCAAACATTTAAGATGCAAGCTTGTATTGTCATCGTGATCGTGAAGGTACACAAACCATGGATATTTTATTGTAAATTCACACGAACACGTTAAAATAAGGAAGTAAATTACAAAATTCAACAAGATACTTAATAGTGTATGAGTTAGGAAGCGGAACACAGGACGTGATATAGTTCATACAGCGGATATTGTCATTCCCGGCGCTCCCGCCGCAATCTTCCAAATTGTATATTCGCATGAAGAGTTTCCGGCCGCCTTCCCTTACGGGGAATAACAAAATGTCGAACGTAAGTGGTGTTTTGAATCTAATTACTGTTGTTAACGGGAATACAACTGAATTATAAGCTGGTATGAGGCGGTAAGTATGCTTTATTGAAATTGCTTTCCAATCCTATTAATTACTATGTAGTACAAAATATTGTTTAGATGCCTTACCTGCGTTGCTTACCTTATGTTGCCTTGGGCCGCATTCTAACTTTAAAATACATTTAGATACGATCCAACTTTAATAAACACCAATGCATTAACTACGCAATGCAACTAGCGCCTAAACGTTTAAATTAGAAATATCAGAATTTGCTTGAAAATTATTTTGAATCAACACCAATACAACTCCAATATTGGTTGTGTGTTGTGTTGTGTGTTGGAGTTATACTTGAGATAGATTGTGTTTTTAGCGTATTGTTTATGTATTTTTAAATTAGATTACGGCATCTGATATGAACTATTGGAACCAAACCATGAGCCTAATATTCTATATCATATAAAATCATATAAATAATGGAACATTTTATGTAAGTTTCATAATTACGGTGCATTTGCGGTGTATTAACGCTAAATAAAAAAAAATGACGTAAGTACTTACATTTTCCTGTGTACATAATAATATTGGTAGTGAAAAAGTATATCTAAATTTATCATCACGTTTAACAAATTTATTATTAAAGTGGCGTAGCAAACTCTGTTAGATTATAATAGAGAGTGCTACGGATGTCAGGCCTCGCCACGTACTCGTAGTGCGAGTATGTTCCAGGTTATCTCATCTACTTCCAATCTCACAAGAACAGTAAATGCTTAAAGATAAAAATGTAAACTAAACACTCAAGCACCTTAATTTATTCCGTCCGTTTTAATAAACTCTCCTTGGATAACAAATCAGATTTCAAAATAACAAACATTACTTTAGAAATTAAGGACCAAAGAACTAAATTAAAAGGAATATTCCGATAATGACGGTGTTAGGGGGGAAGAGGGAGTTATCGTGGAAGTTGACAGATCCAGCATTTAGGGACAATTCACTTACAATCGGGAACTTTGACTCTTTCACTGATTAAAACTTCCAACGGCGTCCATCTTAAAGATTCGGGTTAAATCATTTCCTTTTGTTCATTGAAATTATTAAGTTTTTAATAACAGAAATTATGTAATAGCAAGGTCAAATTTACCTCTTAACGTGACTGATTGATACGCGGCATTGCTACGACGACTTCTACGGCGTAGCTTTTGTCGTAGCCGTAACTGTCTACAAATAAATACATATAACTAGTCTACATTATATGTACATATAATCGACAAATATTTTTTATTTCATATAAAAACTAATTAGATCCGGTCACCTTGTATGGAAGTTTTGGTACAATTACAAAGTGACCTTTATCTGTATTACGCTTACGGCCTAGGCCTTTCGTATTATTCTAAATGTAGCACGATTGTATAGTGTACTATTATGTTTAATTGATTAATGAACCAAAAAATGAAATTAGGAAAATGATTTCATATCACGCGAAAAAGGTAATAAAACAAATCAGCATTCAAAGTAGGTTTTTTTATATAAAAAATCAGGACTGTGAAAGTTTGCGAAAAACATGCTGACCGTCTGCCGCCACCCATATGGCGGCTTGCATATTTCACTGGCCTGAGAAAGCCTTGGAAACTGTCCGCCTCATCCCAATTTACTAGTTTTAAAATATTACTCGCTTGTAATTATTTTTAAGTGAATCTAAGAATAGATGGAAATAGTAGATTGTTAACCGAGGGCTGAAAGACACCCATTTCTGTCGAGGTATTTTGGCGCTCGAACGAAGTGAGAGCGCCAATAGTTCGAGGCAGAAATGGGTGCTTTCACCCAAGTTAAACACTCTACTTTTCATTCCGAATATGGGGAAAGTAAACACAAGCCAGGTATAATAAAAATATTTAATAAAAAATGTGCAATGAAGTAGCCTACTTAAAATTAATAGTAACGTTCGTACAATTATTGAATGTTAGAGAAAGATTCTTTCCCGGGATATTAATATTCGATACTTGTTGTGATATTTGAGTATCATTTATAGGCACGGCTGTAAATGTCGGAGAAGGCATACTTTCGTTCGTAGAAGTATGGAGTGCATTATTTCGCTCTTCATGTTTCTCGCAATTATCTTTTGATTGAGCCTGGCCGAGGTGAAGTTGAGCGCAAATTTATAGTCTCTGTTATTTTATTCGATATCTTGGACTTGTTTGCTACGGAGTCTTCGATATAGCCCTCAGCCACTGTACTCGACTTCCATCCTCCGTGTCGTTTGAGCATAGTCAAGTCGGCGCCAGAATCTGCTAAAAGCGTAACGGATGTTCGCCGAAAGCAATGGCCAGTATATAGATCCGGATTTGGCAAGTTTAGATACGCTGCAATTTCCTTAGGCATGCTTGAAATTTTGTTTCTCCCGATAACTTGTTTCAAACATCTGCCTCGTTGGTATTTGATAAAGAAACGGTCAGTTGGAAAATTACCGGGACGAAGGTGATATTTTTGCACAATTTGACCGAATTCTTCCCGCACCACAAATGTCCTGTAAATTTTTGTTTTGGTATTTGGCAATTTTACTAAGTGTAATTGGCCGTGTTTTTCTATGTTTTCCATAGTGAGATTCGTGAGTTCAATGCTCCTACATGCGCCGCTTATGCCCAAAATTAGTGCCACCTGCAATATAATAATCTTTATCTACACTCATATTGTAAGTTCTCTAAAACGTGTTCGAAAACGGTAGGCAATGGCTAGCATTACCACGACCGATTTTACTATGATAAGCTTTTTATCTGTGGCAGTAACGTAATTTTAACTTTACACGCTCAACTATTGATGTGTTATGAGTTTTGGTAACATAATGTACACCTGCACCCTCCCGCGCATCCGCCGACAGCCCGACACGCGCCTTCCCGACCGCCGGCACAATTGAGTTAGAGTTGGCCATGGCGGTGCAATGGCGGCCATTCTATGGTTTCCGAATACGGCATTTAGAATAAATAATATGTAGATAAAGCAGTGTATGCAACTGTACGTAATTAGGCCTTAAAACACTCGTGTGATCTTATTATGAAATTCGCCTGCGGCTCGTTTCATAAAACCACACTCATGTTTTAAGGACCCTTATTACGTAACAGTTACATAAACTACTATATTAACACACATTGTTACCGTTGCAGACTTTTTTAAACAACACCTATAACTATTAAGAAATTTCTGCCTAAATTTAAATTGTGGATACCTACAAGCTTTTTCACAGACTGTGTCGTTCATTAAATATACCTACACCAAGACGATTATAACGAGCCTAAACTCGATGAGATTATGTCGAGTGTACGTTAAGTTAAATAATAGTTATAATGATTTCCCATACCTTTGTTGCCAAATATATTTCATCAGGGGCTTGATTCAAGAAGGTTTCTACTTCTTGCGAAGTAAAAACCTTCGACTTTTTGCATTTAAAACCATCTGACTGCCTCTTCAAAAATGATATCAGCCTGGTGTAGTTCTTTATACTGATGTCGTGTTTTGTACTTATGACCGTTCTTAAGGCTCCTTATTCCCTAAAAGGTCAAAAAACTATATTAATGAAAAAAGCCGCATAAAATGCTATCTATAAGATGGTTTGAAGTATTAGTAATACAAAAAAATACTTTTGAACCATACTTATTATTATTAAGAACCCAAAAATACGATTCTTACAGAAAGTGTCCTGTGAAGTGTGATTTATAGGTCATTTTTAAAAATTCATACTAAATTAAAACGTACCACTATAGTAATGATCTTTTTTATCGTGATAGAAATATAGTTTAACTTTCCTATGGTAATCTTTTTAGGGCAAAATATTTATAGACTTTTCGTGGAAAAAATTAAATGTAAACGTGTTTCCACAAAAAACTGGCATATAATCAGGAGGTATTTTGTCTATTATCCAAGATGAATCTTCGATATTTATTTCCATGGCCGTCTAAGACATGATATACTTAATTGAATTTTATTCAAGTTGAATAAAAATTGTTACCCTTTTTTGCGTAATTTGGAAATGAACGGTACATCTAACTGGAAAATCCGGAAAGGCCTTCCAAGACGACCAATTTTTTTCATGTTTTACTCGTTAAAATGTAATATTTGCTCCGATGGCCGTTTAGACAAAGAAATGAACTATTATATGCATCAATAGTTGATTAAAAAAAACTAAGTACTTTAGCCATAGCCTTCGAAGAAAATGAAGCATTTTAAGAAATTCGCGCGTTTTGGGAATAAGGCCTCTTAACATTGAAAATATGCTCCATAGAGTTGAAGGCTAAAGGTTCTTTGATAATTCGTTGAAATAAGTAAGGAACACACTTTCCGATAAGGATTTCACTCGCTTTTCACCCCGCCACTTCATGAAATTGTTATACGATTTCATATACACCTTTGACACTGTCGGTAAAAGGTTCTCCACGACGGCTTGAGCCTCTTCTTTTATAAAATCAGGTGTTAAATCCATTTCAGAACCGCTAGAACTCATCTTATTAAAATTAATTTCGAAATTTAACACAGCTAATAGAACTTCCAAAGAAAGATTTGCACTTATTTATTTTAGGTTTCCCGCCAGTTTACTTTTTTTACGCCTGAATTTCTGGTAGTTTAATCTGTGTCTTAAACAACATTTTTACTTTTTTCTCAAAGTTTTACCTCTTGTCTTGAAAGCGAGTCATAAATATATTATGTTTATTATATTAAACATTATTTGTAATAATATCAAAAACAATTATCAAATATTTTCGTCTATAAAAAAGTAAAAATTAAAAAATTAATCGTACTATGGCTGTATAGGTTAAGGCCGTTGCCCAATATAACTTCGATTAACCATACAATTTTTTTTTAATCCTTTTCTGCTCTAAAGCAGAAATGTGCCACTTTCAGTAGGCCGTTTAGATGAACAATGACCCACTTTCAGAGTATGAGAAATGAAAAGGTAAATAAAATTTACTCGGGAACAACGTAGAAGATGGAGTGGTTATCAATGCGTTAATATTATTGGAAGTGGTGAAGTCATGACCAAAAATGACTTGTACTTACCATTAGTTACATCTGTGTTATGATTTTGCAGGAATGCAATAAAAAGTTTTTTTTTATACCACGACGGTGGCAAACAAGCATACGGCCCGCCTGATGGTAAGCAGCTATCGTAACCTATGGACGCCTGCAACTCCAAAGGAGTCACATGCGCGTTGCCGACCCTTTATAAAAAGGAGGATTCACTGTGTTGACGGCTAAAGGAACAAGAAGGTCCCTCATGGTCAACACACTGGGTCCTCTTTGAGCTCTTCTACTACAGTTAGGATTTTTTAATGAATATGTAGGTAAGTACTAGTTTTAGTAACTTGCCAAAATAATAAAATGTATCTTTTTCATGTTAAGGAATTGGATAACCAAGTAGAAATCTTTTTGTATATTCCATGAAATACCATATCGGACAGGTAGGTTCAAATGCATTGGCTCGAAGTATCGCGATCGCCCTCAATAACCGTAAATTCTAATACCGTGGACCGAAGTTGGTTCTAAAAGTAACTTCACTATCTACCTACGTGTTTCAGAATTTAGTCTTATTTTAAAGGTTACTGTTTTTATGATTATGGACATTTTGTACTGTGAACTACAAACAAACAAACTTGTAGTTTGATGGGCTTAGTGCTATCCACATGTATTCTATTGTACGGATATAAGAGTTATTAATAACAAATCGTTATATCAACATTTATGATGATGCATCAACATTTATCTTGAATATATTTAAATACGTACATTAGGTACAATTAGAATGATTATTCACCCTTCCGTTGGGCTCCGAATTTGAGCCAGTTTTTAACTTGTACATTTTGATATCATTTATTAAGCTATACAGGGTGATTCATGATACGTGAGCAGGAACAACCCTACACACTTAGTTAACGATAATGAATCGGCCGCCATCATGTTTAAATGAAACAATAACGCCTTTCAATTTTTTTATACCTTTTTGTGTCGTAGAAATTTTGTTCCCTGTAATCATGGTCACCCTGCATAAACAAATCCATAAAGATCAAAACCTCTTTAACAATCATGACAGCACTTTGAATATGAAAAATAATTGTCAAATTAAGTGAGATACGATGTTTCCAAAGTAACCAGACATCAATTTGACAGAATATTCTCTTGTTTTTCTGTGATATGTGTAACATCAGTACGCGACGGAGTATTCTAATTGAAGAGTGACCATGCGTGTCGTAACTAATTTTAAACTTTTTATTTTTACTTAAAATTTTTTTTTTGCTCTTATCACACTAATACTGATATCAAACAACAGCTTATTATTAACTGAATCCGTAGTGTTAAGCCTGCTCACGTCTCATGAATCATCCTGTATAAGTGTTATAAATATAATGTGTGTTATCGACAAATAAAGAATAACAAATAAGAATGATTAAATATAAATACTGTTTTTAATATTTTTGAAACATGTTTCGGAATGTTTCGTTTTTAATTTTAAATTAGTGTACATGTCGCAGGGAAATGATTAAAACAGAGATTTGAACAAATCTCTAAGGGATATGATCAAATCACGCAGGATGTTAAAATGGAGACTACATATCATCATTTCCCTAGAAAAATTCAGTAATTTCACCAAATCACTGACTCTGTTTAGTGGGAAGACAAAATCGACCAAAAAACGTGACACGCTTTTTCATTTCACTAGATTTGTTTAGGAATTTGACAAAATCCCTAACCACTACGGTAAGTTGATGAAACGAACTCAAAAAGTCAACTAGTTTTATCATTTCGCTAAACAAGTTTAGTGAAATGATAAAGTCTCAACTGGAAGATGGTATATGGTGATTTGATTAAATCTCTGAACTGGTTTAGTGAAATGACGAAAGGAAGTACCGTATACAATATTTTACTTTACAGTTAAGCGATTTTATAAAATCTCTATCTCTATCTCTCTATCAAATACTGAATTTTTCTAGGGAAATGACGATATGGAGTCTCCATTTTAACATCCTGCGTGATTTGATCATATGCCTTAGAGATTTGTTCAAATCTCTGTTTTAATCATTTCCCTGCGACATACATATATCATATAAATAATAATATGCGGCAAGGAATTTAAATCCATCCCCGAATCCATATTTTAATAAATTTTAACTAATCTACATGGTCTGCATCGTTGTCATTAAGTACTAGGACATCATAGGGGCACATTTACATGCAAATGACTCGTGGTGCGTGGCTGTTTCGTATCTCAGCAGCAATCTTTAATAACCATAAATCTGCGAATCGCTGCAATCTATTATTTATAGCGTAGAAAAAATTAGGCAATCGCCCCAATTGACTATGAAAATGAATCAATATTCGGTTTTGGATAGTTTGATTATATTCGCGATTGGCGCGTGGTATTGGTACGTGTTTTGTGTTTTTTTAAACGGTTTTATTTAGCTTGACCCCGTATATTTGTTTGTATATTTATACGCATCAAATCTTGCAATCGATTTTTCGACCATTTCTTCTTAACAGATTTCGATGAAATTTGGTATGCGTATCAGGTCTCCGTGACAATAACTTTTAATAATATTTTCAACCTTTGATCTTCAAATCCTGATGCTGCAGAGACACTGCTTACCTTAACCGAGAGTCGTACACATCTGCTAATTTAACTATATTATTGTTGCTAGTAAATAAATCCTTAGTGACTTTATATTGACTACCAACTCGTCAGTTCTGATGCTGCATAGTTACTGCCTGCCATAACTGACCGGGTGGAGACTGTGTCAATTTAATAATAGTGCTCTAGATTTAGGTAGAAATATTTACGTTTCAAATTGACCTCCAACTCCTCGGTCGGGATGATGCAAGTTTACAGCCTGCCATAACTGACAGGGTGGAGAATGTGTCAGTTTAATAATAGTGTTCTAGTTTTAGGTAGACTCATTTACGTTACATATTGATCTCCAACTCCTCAGTCGTGAATATCCAAGGTTACAGCCTGCCATAACTGACCGGTTGGAGAATGTGTCAATTCAATAGTAGTGCTCTAGTTTTAGGTAGAGGCATTTACATTTCATATTGATCTCCAACTCCTCAGTTCTGATGCTGCATTGTTACTGCCTTCCGTAACTGACCGGTTACAGAATGTATCAATTTAAAAATAGTGCATTAGTTATAGCTAGAGACATTTATTTACGTTACGTTTGATCTCCAACTCCTCAGTTGTAATGCTGCTAGGCTACTGGCTGCCATAAAGGACCAGTTGGAGAATGTACGCATTTAAAAATAGTGTTTTAGTTTTAGTTATAGGCGTTTACGTGTTTTATTGCTCTCCAACTCCTGAGTCGTGACCGCTAGGACACTTAATTATTGGGTTCTGTCAGGTCCATGTCATGCTGTTGCTGAAGCAATTCTCGTTGTGATGTTCCGATCGTTTGCAATACGCGGTACTCGGCCTTTTAGCTTCGCATAGATTGCGGCTCACCCTCGGGCCTTCGGGCTCGCTAAGACACTTGACCGTTGAGTTTTATCAAGTCCATGTCATGCTGCTGCTGAAGCAATTCTCGCCGTGACGTACTCGGCCTTTTAGCTTCGCATAGATTGCGGCTCACCCTCTGGCCTTCGGCCCTCGGGCTCGCTAAGACACTTGACCGTTGAGTTTTATCAAGTTCATGTCATGCTGCTGCTGAAGCAATTCTCCTTGTGATGTTCCGATCGTATGCAATACGCGGGACTCGGCCTTTTAGTTTCGCATAGATTGCGGCTCACCCTCGGGCCTTCGGCCCTCGGGCTCGCTAAGACACTTGGCCATTGAGATCTGTCCAGGCCATGACATGCTGCAGCTGAAGCAATTCTCGCCGTGACGTACTCGGCCTTTTAGCTTCGCATAGATTGCGGCTCACCCTCGGGCTCGCTAAGACACTTGGCCATTGAGATCTATCCAGTCCATGTCATGCCGCGGCTGAAGCAATTCTCGCCGTGACGTATTCGGCCTTTTAGCTTCGCATAGATTGCGGCTCACCCTCGGGCCTTCGGCCCTCGGGCTTGCTAAGACAGTTGTCCATTGAGATTTGTCCAGTCCATGTCATGCTGCTGTTGAAGCAATTCTCGCCGTGACGTCCTCGGCCTTTTAGTTTCGCATAGATTGCGGCTCACCCTCCGGCCTTCGGCCTTCGGGCTCGCTAAGACACTTGGCCATTGAGATCTGTCCAGGCCATGACATGCTGCAGCTGAAGCAATTCTCGCCGTGACGTACTCGGCCTTTTAGCTTCGCATAGATTGCGGCTCACCCTCGGGCTCGCTAAGACACTTGGCCATTGAGATCTATCCAGTCCATGTCATGCCGCGGCTGAAGCAATTCTCGCCGTGACGTATTCGGCCTTTTAGCTTCGCATAGATTGCGGCTCACCCTCGGGCCTTCGGCCCTCGGGCTTGCTAAGACAGTTGTCCATTGAGATTTGTCCAGTCCATGTCATGCTGCTGTTGAAGCAATTCTCGCCGTGACGTCCTCGGCCTTTTAGTTTCGCATAGATTGCGGCTCACCCTCCGGCCTTCGGCCTTCGGGCTCGCTAAGACACTTGACTATTGTGATCTGTCCAGTCCATGTCATGCTGCGGCTGAAGCAATTCTCGCCGTGACGTACTCGGCCTTTTAGCTTCGCATAGATTGCGGCTCACCCTCGGGCCTTCGGCTCTCGGGCTCGCTAAAACATTGGACCATTGAGTTTTGTCCAGTCCATGTCATGCTGCTGTTGAAGCAATTCTCGCCGTGACGTACTCTGCCTTTTAGCTTCGCATAGATTGCGGCTCACCCTCGGGCTCGCTAACACACTTGACCATTGAGATTGGTCCAGGCCATGTCATGCTGCTGTTGAAGCAATTCTCGCCGTGACGTACTCGGCCTTTTAGTTTCGCATAGATTGCGGCTCACCCTCGGGCCTTCGGCCCTCGGGCTCGCTAAGACACTTGACCATTGAGTTTTATCAAGTCCATGTCATGCTGCTCCTAAAGCAATTCTCGCCGTGACGTACACGGCCTTTTAGCTTCGCATAGATGGCGGGTCACCCTCGGGCCTTCGGCCCTCGGGCTCGCTAAGACACTTGCGTGCTCGGCCTTTTAGCTTCGCATAAATTGCGGCTCACCCTCGGGCCTTCGGCCCTCGGGCTCGCTAAGACATTGGACCATTGAGTTTTGTCCAGTCCATGTCATGCTGCTGTTGAAGAAATTCTCGCCGTGACGTACTCGGCCTTTTAGTTTCGCATAAATTGCGGCTCACCCTCGGGCCTTCGGCCCTCGGGCTCGCTAAGACACTTGGCCATTGAAATCTGTCCAGTCCATGTCATGCTGCGGTTGAAGCAATTCTCGCCATGACGTACTCGGCCTTTTAGCTTCGCATAGATTGCGGCTCACCCTCGGGCTCGCTAACACACTTGACCATTGAGATTTGTCCAGTCTATGTCATGCTGAGGCTGAAGCAATTCTCGCCGTGACGTACTCGGCCTTTTAGTTTCGCATAGATTGCGGCTCACCCTCGGGCCTTCGGCCCTCGGGCTCGCTAAGACACTTGACCATTGAGATCTGTCCAGTCCATGTCATGCTGCGGCTGAAGCAATTCTCGCCGTTACGTACTCGGCCTTTTAGCTTCGTATAGATTGCGGCTCACCCTCGGGCCTTCGGCCCTCGGGCTCGCTAAGACACTTGACCATTGAGTTTTATCAAGTCCATGTCATGCTGCTCCTAAAGCAATTCTCGCTGTGACGTACTCAGCCTTTTAGCTTCGCATAGATTGCGGCTCACCCTCGGGCTCGCTAAGACACTTGGCCATTGAGATCTGTCCAGTCCATGTCATGCTGCGGCTGAAGCAATTCTCGCCGTGACGTACTCGGCCTTTTAGTTTCGCATAGATTGCGGCTCACCCTCGGGCCTTCGGCCCTCGGGCTCGCTTAGACCCTTGACCATTGAGATTTGTCCAGTCCATGTCATGCTGCTGTTGAAGCAATTCTCGCCGTGACTTAATCGGCCTTTTAGTTTCGCATAAATTGCGGCTCACCCTCGGGCCTTCGGCCCTCGGGCTTGCTAAGACATTTGACCATTGAGATCTGTCGAGTCCATGTCATGCTGCGGATGAAGCAATTCTCGCCGTGATATACTCGGCCTTTTAGCTTCGCATAGATTGCGATAATTTTTTAAATAAAAGGATGTCCTTTACGTAAATTAAGCTATTTCAAGGATTTAGTTCCCCTCCAGGACCCATAGATTTTTCCCACACTGTATACATATATGTACCCTATAATATACGTAGGTACCCAACTACCCAACTTAATGTAGGTACCCTTTACTTTAAACACACGAAAGGTCACATACAATTAATATAATACCACTTGAGATGTCATCACATATAGTTTTCCCACCACATACTACGGTCAATAGGGCTGGTTACAAGTACAAAAATTTAACTAAAAACTTAAAAATAAATTAACGTAAAAAAGTTTTAAGTTAAACGGTTTTATTTCAATCAAATGTTGTACCAAAAACTAGAAAATAAAAATTTATACGAATTTTAATCCCACATACATTGCTTCCTGGAGAGTAATTATATAAGACGGATAACAGAATAGGCATCTCGAGTCGGATGCTAAAGTCCCTATTTGTCTCTATATCAGTGGATTAAGTCATAATCGGAAGCTTTTATCAGACTAAAATAAAAACGTGGGGCGTTGGTACGACAAAAAAATTAGGTAGGCTGGTAAAGCTACCAATGAACGAAAATCCTGTGATTAAAAATAGTAATTACATGGTAAAACAATAATAGAGAAAATTATAAGGACCTAAAAATCATGAAAATCAAGTGGAGAGGCCTTTGCCCAGCAGTGGAGGGTACTCAAGTCGACTAGTAAATAAAAAATAAATAAGAATTGCTAATGCTAGCCCTTATACAAATTCATTTATATTTATTTACTTATATTTACTTAATTTCACATTTCATTTCGTAAACTAAATATCTAAGTGTTTGACTCATTTTATATAATTTATATATACATATTTTTAATACTACTCGTAGTACTCTCACACTAACGCCACCTCCAACAACATTAAAGCATAGCTACGTGACTTTGATTTTAGATTAAATAGTCTGTATTGCATACTTAACCCACTCTACTTTATATTAGACGCCCCACGTTTTTATTTTAGTCTGATAAAAGCTTCCGATTATGATTTAATCCACTGATATAGAGACAAATAGGGCCTTTAGCATCCGACTCGAGATGCCTATTCTGTTATCCGTCTTATATGATTACTCTCCAGGAAGCAATGTATGTGGGATTAAAATTCGTATAAATTTTTATTTTCTAGTTTTTGGTACAACATTTGATTGAAATAAAACCGTTTAACTTAAAACTTTTTTACGTTAATTTATTTATTGTAACTACTAAATAGTGGTGTCTTGGTATTTGTCTACCATAAAATGGAATTAACTTATCTCAATTAAGCATAACAAATTAATCGGGTTAATAAGCGTCGATTAGGTAGGTACCTGACCGCCTAAAGCTGGGCTCTACATCTCACACTATGTCATATCTTCTTCTAAATATATAAAAGAAGAAACTCACTGACTGACTGACTGACTGACTGACTGGCTGACTGATTGACTGACTGACTGACTGACATATGACTGATGACAACGCACAGCCCAAACCGCTGGTTCTAGAGATTCCAAATTTGGCACGTAGGTTCCTTATAAGGTCTAGGGGTGCACTAAGAAAGGATTTTTCAAAATTAACCCCCTAAGGGGGTAAAATGGGGGTCCAAAGTTTGTATGGCGAAACAAGATTTGTTAGACTATTTTATTCGAAACTTCACAGGAGTATTCCTAACGATAAATGAGTAAACACGTGTTTCAGGTTTTTTTTAAATGCAACCCCTAAAAGGGGAAAATGTGGTACATACCAGTCTAACTGAGAACCTCCTTTTTGAGTACTTATAGTACGCGGGCGAAGCCGCGGGAAAAAGCTAGTATACTCATATCTTAAATGATGGTGTAAACAAGAACCATAGAATAAACCTACTGTGGGTACTAGGTACTCGATATTTTTAGAAAAATATCATCGACATCATCAAGGATCGTCGCCTTTTTGGCAGATTTTCTGTCACAGCATAGAAGTTCGTAACGTAGGTAACTCGTAAAAGTCGACTTGTGTTTCTTAATTAAAGATATCGGATGCATCCAAGTAAATGGAGTAGATTAAAACAAAGCGAGCCGCATTAGTCTACAAAAGCACATACACTACCTTATAGTGCCCCGTTTGCTGATCTTAACCCGTACACTAAGAGCAAAATCGGGTCATGTTTTTCGCAATTAAGTTTTATGTTTAAGTAGAGATAGATACTATGTAGAGAGTGATTTGAAGTAGAAATGCAAGAAGGTGGTGCAATCCTTTAGGGCTTTAGCTAGGGCCGTATTCTAACATTAACTACGCAATACAGCTCAGCCTAAACGTCTGATTGAGAAATATCAAAATTAGCTGAATTTTTTTTCCGACGCAACTCCAATACAACTTCAATATAAGTTGATAATTGGTTGTGTGTAATTTATGTTTAAGATAGATTGTGTTTTCAACCAACTTCAAGATTTCGAAGGAGGAGCTAGGTTATCAATTCGTCGGGATTTTGTTTTTTTGCTATTTTTTTTTATTAATGTTTAGGGTTCCGTACCTCGAAAGGAAAAAACGGAACCCTAGGAAGGATCACTTTGTTGTTCGTCCGTCCGTCCGTCTGTCAAGACCCTTTTTCTCAGGAACGCGTTGAGGTATCAAGCTGAAATTTATACAACATACTCAGGTCTACTGTCCCTTGCAGCTGTGTAGAAATCAAACTTCTAAGCCAACGTAATCAGAAGATACATCCGTTTATAGCGCAAATTTTCGAAACTCGCAAGGGAATCAAAACCTACAGAGTACTTCCCGTGAACTCAGAATCTTGAAATTTGGTACGAAGCAACGTCTTATAGCACAAATCAAGGAAAAATTGCGAAAACCGTAAATTTTTTGTTACATCATATAATAAAAATATTTTTAATAATTTTAAGGTTACTACCCCTTTTCTCATGAACGCGTAGAGGTTTAAATTGAAATTCATATCAAATACTCAGCTGTAATAAAATCAAACTTCTATGTCAACGCAATAGGTGAACTTTTACTTATATACCTACAGGTTTGTACAGAACCCTCGGTGCGGGAGTCCGACTCGTACTTGGCCGGTTTTTTTTTATGTCTGTTCACCGATTTTCGAAGACGGCTAAACGGATTTGGAAAATTCTTTTTTTGTCTGAAAGAGTATACTTCACAGTTGGTCTTATTGTAACCAGGTATTGTAATCTGATAATGGGATCCTGGAGAAATCGAGGGAACTCTTCAACTATTATAGGCACACCTATAGTGATTTGAGTATTTTTAGAGCATCTCGAGCATTTGCTTTTGGAAAGGTGGATGCTAAGTGAAGTCGGTTCTTTTTTGTTTAAAATTATTAATGTACCTATTAAAATATATAAATTAGAATACGCCACCTAGTGTATGTAAACTGCTGTACGATTACGACGGAACTTTGTGAGAATGGCTTAAATATTAGGAACAGGAAATACTAAAGCTCTGTCGCCACAGATAAAGTTACATTCTTATTACTTAAGATAGTTGTCTAGCCTAAAGTGGCTCAACTGTGATCAACTACATCATTTAAATGGCAAGTTTCTTAGAATAAAGTTTAGTCCGTGCAAAACGTGCCTTTCCTGGTCTGTCCCACGATGGATCGACAATTAAGCGGCAGAACGGCGGCGCGGTCCCGCGAGAAGGCGGCCGATGGCGATATCGTTACACATTATCTGGGTCTAATTGCACACATTAATTGTTTAAATGAGTAATTGGTCTGCGCGAAGGGATAACTTTGTGAAATATGATAATAATTGTCGCCGTAAACGGAGTTTTCGCGCGATTTTGTGCAAATTATTTTAGATATTTCACATGGAATTATTTCATTATAATTATTATTTGCCATATGATACGTTTTTATAATAAGTAATTAAAATTGAATATATTACGTTTTACTGAAAATAGATGTCATATACTTCAGAAAAAGTGACCAAACCCTCCGGTGTCCGAGGCCAGATTTGAACTGGCGTCTTCAGCTTTCGCGGCTGACGTCCTGACCACTAGACCACCCGGTCACGGCGGAACTTGACAAATTTTCTCATGTATATGCAATCTCTGAATTTGAAACGGCTAGGCGCCGTTGACCATACTCTAAGGGCATGCGCAGTACGTGCTTGCACCTCCTATCCGAATCCCTTACGAGATTCTGGTATAGCGAGAGAGTTGGTGCTGCCATCTATGAATCTTGAAGCAAATCAAATTATTTTGTTCAATATTTTTTGATTTGCAATTTTTTTAAGTAGTTACACTACTATATATAAACTGAAAATAGATGTCATATACTTCAGAAAAAGTGACCAAACCCTCCGGTGTCCGAGGCCAGATTTGAACTGGCGTCTTCAGCTTTCGCGGCTGACGTCCTGACCACTAGACCACCCGGTCACGGCGGAACTTGACAAATTTTCTCATGTATATGCAATCTCTGAATTTGAAACGGCTAGGCGCCGTTGACCATACTCTAAGGGCATGCGCAGTACGTGCTTGCACCTCCTATCCGAATCCCTTACGAGATTCTGGTATAGCGAGAGAGATGGTGCTGCCATCTATGAATCTTGAAGCAAATCAAATTATTTTGTTCAATATTTTTTGATTTGCAATTTTTTTAAGTAGTTACACTACTATATATAAACTGAAAATAGATGTCATATACTTCAGAAAAAGTGACCAAACCCTCCGGTGTCCGAGACCAGATTTGAACTGGCGTCTTCAGCTTTCGCGGCTGACGTCCTGACCACTAGACCACCCGGTCACGGCGGAACTTGACAAATTTTCTCATGTGTGTTTCAAATTCAGAGATTGCCATGACATGAGAAAATTTGTCAAGTTCCGCCGTGACCGGGTGGTCTAGTGGTCAGGACGTCAGCCGCGAAACCTGAAGACGCCAGTTAAAATCTGGCCTCGGACACCGGAGGGTTTGGTCATTTTTTCTGAAGTATATGACATCTATTTTCAGTTTATATATAGTAGTGTAACTACTTAAAAAAATTGCAAATCAAAAAATATTGAACAAAATAATTTGATTTGCTTCAAGATTCATATTACGTTTTAATTTTGAATTTCTAGACATCCATGAACATTTTCTCTGTTATTTTTCTTAGTTTTAAGTTTTTCTCTCACAAGTCTATTCAAGCTTATGGGGTACCTGAAGCCACTACTAAATCATCTTACAATTTTAAACTTACAATTTTATGGTTGATTTTAACGTGTATTGTCATTTGTACATATGTCTAATGAGAAATCAGCTGACAAAAAAATCCAGAGCTACATACATTGAAAAGTTGAAATTGAATGAAACGGTGTGCCTAGGTATAGGCAGAAATCAACTCGAATATCAGAACAACTGAAAAAATCCCTAACTTTTCTTAGTCTTCATTATATGGTAAAGTTACAGATTTAATACATTATTTGTTTTCTTTCCTTTCACATTATTTAAACAAACCGTTTATGCTACCAATAAAGTAATTAAGAGTCGATTTTTCCTCCCGCCGTCATATAATGGTGATATACGGGCGACTACACAAAGTCATTTCCAGGGCATACCTCATTTGTTATCCGCGTGATATAAAGCATAAGCAGACAATGCCGCATCGCATGGATAGTCAGGAAATACAGTACGCCAGGCCATAGTTCCTTCTTATTTACTTCTTCCTTCCCATATTGCTACAAACTTAGCATTGTTTCATTATTGGATGGATTTCATAAAAGCATGTAACTAACTTGAAAGTGGAGCCACACAAAATTGAATACTTTGTGACTAAGGAAGATTAGAGAAGCAAGCTTAGTATATTCTTTTTAAATACCTAGATATTGGTTAAATTAAATATAAGAGAGATTCTTTAGAACCGTGTGAATTAGGGCAATCGTTCTTTTTATCGGGACATAACTGCCGCGATTCCTGAACTACAAAGTGAGTGCAAGACGTTTCCGATCTAATTTTTACACGCACCCATCGGTAACATTCATATAATCTGAATTGTGATCAAATTGCAATCCTTCGACAGGCCGCTGAAATTTCCCTTCTGTTTCTGACTCTACTGTGGAAGACCATCAATGGGCTGTGTCCAAGTGAATTGTTGTGCCTACGACTCCAATGCCGACGTAGGTGATAAATCGCACTAAACAATAGCGCAGCAGGTTCAACGCTAACGCGAGATCGGACAAGCATAAATCAGAGATAGAGACCCGATACGTAGTTTTATCTACACTCGCATTGTAAGTCCTCTAAAACGTGTTCAAAAACGGTAGGCAATGGCTAGCATTACCACAACCGATTTTACTATGATAAGCTTTTTATCTGTGACAGTAACGTAATTTTAACTTTACATGCTAAAACATTGATGTGTTATGACTTATGAGTTTTTATAACATAATGTACACCTGCACGCGCCCGCGCGGCCGCCGACACGCTCCCCCCCGACCGCCGGCACTCTCCCTCCCGACAGCCGGCACACGAGAGTTGGCCATGGTGGTGCAATGGCGGCCATTCTATGATTTCCGAACACGGCAATTAGTATAAATAATATGAGTGTAGATAAAGCAGTGTATGCAACTGTACGTAATTAGGCCTTAAAACACTCTTGTGTACTTATTATGAAACTCACCTGCGGCTCGTTTCATAAAACCACACTCTTATTTTAAGGACCCTTATTACGTAACAGTTACATAAACTACTATTACTGCATTCCTTGTTGGGAGCGCGACATTTTAATATGTTGTTAAAGTTAGAATACCGCCCATTGCATTCAGTTGCTGCTTGGGTAAAATGTTTTAACGCACTACTCGTGATTTTTGATTAAGCCACAAAAAATACGTAAGTTACTACGAATAGCAGCTTCAGATCACTCTTGTTTGCAAGGCCGTCTCCCTTTATCGCATAATCTAGACACACGGTAGTGTGTCCGCCAAGTTCGAGCAAAAAAAAGCGACACACCGGCCGTGGGTTATATTACACGAACCATTTCGGGCCAATTTCGACCACCCTATAACTCAAAACATATTTTATCTACGGATATGAAATTTCGAGTGTCTGTTGACATCCCCTTAATTGTCTAGAATACAAAATTTCATTATTCTACCTATAGCAGTTCTTGAGATATTGACGTCAGAAAATCGCTATTTTTACTATACACTCACTGACTCACTGACTCATCAAAAACCTAGACCACTTCCAATGGTCGTACTGACTTGAAATTTGGCATGGAGATAGGTCTTAAGGTCAAAGTAAAGGGAAAAATCTGAAAACGGCCAAGTGTGAGTCAGTTTTAAAAATAGCGAAGGTGTAACTTTGTTCTACTATGAAGTCATAATGAACTAAATGGGTCTATCTTCCAATGGTCGTACCGACCTGAAATTTGGCTCGAAGGTTTGTCTTTAGGTCGAAATAAAGTAAAAATCTAAAAACGGCCAAGTGTGAGTCAGTTTCGAAAACAACGAATGTGTAATTTTGTTCTACTATAACTATAACTTATAGTATACCTACTTGGTATGGAGTGGAAATGAGATAAGACTTATTTAAATTTAGATACATACCAATTTAAGACAATACATGTTTGTCTTAAAGACAAGAACAATAAAATTGTTCACCACTCTGTGTGTGTCTGTTGCGGGAACCGAACCCACGATTTACGAAGTGCAAAGCAGGTCACTAGGTACACTAGGTGCGCTAAATCAGTCAAACAAAAATGAAAAGACAATTTTTTCTCGCATAGTCTAAATAATTTCTAATTTTACAACTAATAAAATCGCAGATTCAAGAACATGGAAATCATATATACTCTAAGATGGAATTATATATACTACTGCCCATCTCACCCTCCGATACGCCACGGGATGAGATGGGATGGTGCACTTCTAGGGCTACATAATAGGCCACCAATTATAATACCCACTGGTAGGTAGGTATTACCAAGTTATTAATTATCTATGTAGGTAGCGTACTTACAAACAGAATAAAGTACGTTATTGATGTATGTAATTATATGTAAGTAGGTACATTTTATAGGTTTTATTTGTAAAAAGCACCTATAAATAAATAGTAAAATAGGATTTATCATAGATTATAGGTACTCGCGCTGCCCGATCGATCCCGAAATCCCGATATATGTATGTATAGTGATACTAGATAAAAATTCCGTTCCCCGCCTCGCGCACCCTCCGTCGCTGCCTACACTCGTCCGCCGCGCTCGCGCCGTCCGTGATAAAAAAATAATAAAGAACCTACACCTAACAAAAATAAATGAAATCCCATCAAAAACATAAATGTGAAAGGCTGCCAAATTCGATACTATGGGAATGCTTCGCCTATAAAAGAAGTGAGGTCTGAATAAGTACCAAGGTCCATAAAAATACCTCAAATCATAAATATAGGAATTCACACTTGATTTCCAGCAGTTTTTAAGGTACATTTTGAATAAGTATCACGTTACATAGAAATACCTAAAATTATAATAGTCAGAGAAACGCACACCGGTTTTTTTAGCAGTTTCCTGATAACATTTATTTTTTTCAGTACTTTTTAATGATGTAACTTGGCAAGTTTTAATAGAAAATTATATACTTGACACATTGCAGTCCAAAGGTGTCGATTCATTGCATTGAAAAGGTGTGTGGTGTGTGAAAACTTGCCAAGTAACATCATTAAAAAATACTAATGTTATCAGGATACATATTGTTATGTAAGTGTACCACCTACAATGAAACATCAAGACGATAATCAATAACGCAATTTTATTGTATTAAGTGATTTGTCATTGTTGTGTCATGCTCCGTGACATCACTCACGTGTGGCCCCGGCGGAAGACCAGCGCTGGCCTCCCAGGCTAGCACCATGCTGAGTCGGGGCCATTTCGTGGCAACCACGGACTAGATAAATACTAATGGACGCGGTACTGGGCCGGGCGCGCGTTACATGGTTTATGATCAGATGCGCATAAACTTGTCGAAACCTCATGCCGCGCGGTTCAGTCGTCGTTCGACCACGTGTGACGAATTTAGTGCCAAAAAACAGGTAAAAATGCCATGTTGTACAATTTTGTCGTGTCGTATACGAAGCAACGAATTAAAAGAGGCCCCTGGAGTAGTTACTTTCCACCGGTAAGTATAAAAACCGAGTATTTCACATTTTTTCAAAAAATTGTAGCCTTTTATTACGACATTCACCCATTATCTGATGGTACAACAGTATTCATATCAATTGCTCGCTTGCTATTGCTGGCGGTCGCAGGATTACGCGAGTGACGCGCAATGTATTTGGAAATACGAACGTCGCTCGTCAGTCTCGTCACACGATCGGCAGCCACGTTGCTGGGCAACATGGCTGCCGCGCGCCTGCCGCCACGAGAGTGCGGCCCGTTATTTATCATCGATAATTTCGAACACATTGTTTAAGGTGTAACTTTCTGTCCTATAGTAGAAACTAATTTTCTTTCTTTCGAAAACAAAATAACGTGATTGACTGGATTAATTAATCCAATGATCAACTTATTTTATAGATACGATAACTTTATAATGGTACTTCTAACAGTTCTAACCATACTAATATTATTAATGCGAAAGTGTCTCTGTCTGTCTGTTACCTTTTCACACTTAAACTGCTGAACCGATTAAGATGAAATTTACGATTATTTTTAGTATTTTAGCAGACACATAAATTAGATAGATAAGGGTACATCCACAAATTACATCAAACAAATTTCAACAATAATGTTTAAAATTACAATTTCTTTATTTTCCCATTTTAAATAATATATTAAATGAAATCAAAGCAAGAAAAATAATAATCCAAAGTGTTTGAATGTCAGACTAGAAGACATAAAGAGTTCCTTTCCTTCAAAAAAAGTGTACACAGTACTGTACTATGTGTATATATGTACACGATATTTGTATTTGTGACGTCACAAGAAATAAAACTCCCCCTTCCCCTTATCAGAACTCGTCACACTTTGTTGATCCCTCCGTCCCCCTTAAAATCTGAAGTAATTAATGGATGAACCCTAATTAGGGTAGATTTTTATCCAGCTATTAATAAAAATCGACATTGTTTTATTAATATGAGGTGTGGCGTGGTATTATGGAGTTAATTATCGATAATCGATATCGATAAAATATATATATCGAAAGGCCACATCCCTAATGTAGGCGGAGCCTACGAGGCAATGGTAGTGGTTACGTATTTTCTAGTGTACGCACACATCAACACAGCGAATGAGAGACTGACATTTCTTTGTGTGTATCACCTCGTGCGTACTTTAATGAGAATGTGTGCGTGTAAATGCCGGCTACGCTGGTTTTGGAACAAACTACGGCTGATACCGTCTCCATATACTCCGTGGTGGCAACCATATTCATGCGTTAATTATAATTACCTAGTTATTATTCTTGATTAAGTACTGATTAAGTATGTTTGTTTGCATGTTGTTGTTGTCGCGAATAAATGTTTTCTATTTCTTTTTCTATTTCTACTTATACTTCTGCTGCTGACTGTACCCACTTACAAACTACAAGAATTAATTTGGTCGTAAGTAGTCACTAGCAGTTCCCGAGTTGCATACTCGTACTAGTTACAAGCGACCGTGCAAATGCTAGGGGCATGTGTTTTCAAACTATCTGATAGCTACAGAGCCTGCGGGCCTGTTCGGTAACTATCGACCACTTCAAATGAATTAAACTAAAGAGTCAGGGAAATGATGCATTAAATATGAGTTAATTAATTAAACTAAGCTAAAAATTCATCGGGTAAAAAAGGGAAATTAAACTAGTGGCTCTGTGAGCTGTAGACCTCGCGAATACCAAAGAGAATGTTTCGAGGACGACATTGTCCCCGTGGTCCCGAAGAAGGACATCCTTAAGGGTAAGCGCAATAAAAAGGTCACTTTGTAATTGTACCAAAACTTCCATACAAGGTGACCGGATCGCGTTAGACGCATAATGACCTAATTTACGAACGCAAAATGTCGTGAACGTAAATTGTCCTAAACGCAAAATGGCCTAAACGTAAGATGCCCTAAACGCAAATTGCCCTAAACGCAAAATGCCCTAAAACGCAAAACGCCCTAAACGCAAAATGCCCTAAAACGCAAGACACCCTAAACGCAAAATGCTCTAAAACCGTGCAGACGCAACAGACGGACACACTGTCGATATTAGCGTCCATAGAACCAAATTTCCACCGGTTTGCCTAAATGTCTGAAATGTGAGCATTTTTTCTATCGGTGACAGGAAAGGTAAGCCAAATTAGCTCCGGGTTTACTGCCAATATTTTCGATTTGTCGCCACGTGTACTAGCTAATCCTATCCTATGAAGTAACATCTGTACAAGCGTACCCAGTGATTGTGTTAGTAATAAATAAGAATCCAAAGTGTAGTGAGTGTCGGTATTAAGGGTCCCGTTCCACAGTGGGAGGAATTGAGTCCCGAACCAGCGAATGCTCTTAATCCGCATCAAATATATAGTAAAACTGCGTTGTCGCTGATGTGACTGAAGTCAGGGTCGACTCTGGCGGCTACATACCCTACATGAATTGTAAGTTTGTAATTGGAAAAAAAAATTAAAGGATGGTTCGAAGAATTATCAATTTCGGACTTTTTTCTTTCTTCTGTAAGACCTACCTTCTTATCAAATTTGATGATTTTAGTAACCTCGCTTCGCGGGGCTTCTATTTCCACTCTGAGGGACACAAGGTAACTAACAAACCTACTTGCACAACTGTAAAGGCAGTGACATTTATATGCATGCATGTACTTATGGTGCGAATAGCTAAGACCCGCCAGAATGTCGCAAAATTCCCACTTCGCGGGCCTTCTATTTTTGCTCTGAGGAACATAAGGTAACTAACAAACCTACATCGGTAACCTAACTTAACCTAGTATTCTGTGGCGGTACTTTTCCTTTTACCGTAAGGAACAAAATGTTGTGTGAACATTGGTTTGGATAGTGTTTATTACAGTCATTTATTTGACAAAATAAAAGTTGATTACATACCTAAACATTTTTTGTCCAAGTAAAACATTTGACTAACCCTAATTTGACTAGACATTACTTTGGATTGAAATAATTTGTCCAGTAATTTATTTCATAAAATAAAAGTTGCGTAGGTACCAAAATATTTTTTGTCCAAGGAAGTCAGACATTTGACAAACAATATTTGACTAAACATAGCTTTGGATATAAATTATTTGTCTAGTGATTTATTTGACAAAATGAGAGTTGTGTAAACATTTTTTGTCTAAGTAATACTTTTGACACACATTTTTTCGTATAAACATTTATTTGGATAAAAATTATTTGTCCAGTAATTTATTTGACAAAATAAATATTGAAATTAAAATTACCATGCTTGCCATTATCAGGATTTAAAGATCGCGTTATTTTTCAAAGTAGGGCCTTAAGCGATTAGGGTGTTATGCGTTTAGGACATTTAGGACCACATGCGTTTAAGTCATTTTGCGTTTCCGTAATTATGCGTTTAGGTCATAAAACAATTATGACATTTTGCGTTTGGGGTATTTTGCGTTTAGGACATTTTACGACTTTAGGACAATATGCGTCTGATGCGTTGGGATGGTAAGGGTGGATGAGTAAGGGATGGAGAGTGACATAGGTTACTTTTTGTCTCTTTCTAACCCCCCACTTCCCTAAAATGGGGGGTGGAAGTTTCCGTGTTACCCCGAATTTAACGCGAGCGAAGCCGCTGGCAAAAGCTAGTATTATATAATGCACACTAGTTATTATGTATTTATTTGTAGAGGGTTACGGCTACGACTAAAGCTACGCCGTAGAAGTCCTCGTAGCAATGCCGCGTATCAATCGGTCAAAAAACATTACGAAAATGATGAAACTAGACCCAGTGTGTTGACGATGGGGAACCCTATCCCTCTTTTTGTAAAGGGGCGGCGACGCGCATGTCACACCTCTGGAGTTGCAGGCTACGGTAGCTGCTTACCATCACGCGGGCCGTATGCTTGTTTGCCACCGTCGTTGTATAAAAAAAACTTTTTAGAAATCAGTGGAACATTATGTCTTTTTCGAATTTGGACAGTACGATTTTTAGGGTTCCGTACCTCGAAAGGAAAAAACGGAACCCTTATAGGATCACTTTGTTGTCCGTCTGTCTGTCTGTCTGTCTGTCAGTCTGTCTGTCTGTCTGTCTGTCTGTCTGTCTGTCTGTCTGTCTGTCTGTCAAGACCATTTTTATCAGGAACGCGTGGAGGTATCAAGCTGAAATTTATATCAAATACTCAAGTCTATTGTCCCTTGGAGCTGTAAAAAAATCAAACTTAAAAGCCAACGGAATCAAAAGATACAGTCGTTTATGCTGCAAATTTTAGAGTTTTTTGGCACTCGCAAAACCTACGGGGTACTTCCCGTGAACTCGGAAACTTGAAATTTGGCACGAAGCAACGTCATATAGCATAGACAATGGAAAAATTACAAACAGTAGACATTTTTAGTAAATTCATACAAAAAAAACATTTTTTTAGTTTTTAAACTTACTACCTTTTTCCTCGTAAACGCGTGGAGGTATTAAATTGAAATTCATGTCAAATACTCAGGGCTATAGGACCTTTCAGATGTAGCAAAACCAAACTTTTATGTCATCGCAATCAAAACGGGTCCGAGTCGCACTTGGCCGGTTTTTTTTAAGTAGAACAGCTGCACTTGCCCCTAAAAGAGGCGCAGTTTTGCCATGCCGTAAACTAGGGTAATACTGCCTAGATTTGAGACTACTATATAACCAGATATCGCTAGAGCAGAGCGATCACTCGTACGCGCTCATCTACCGATTGGAACGCCACCCTTGGCCACAGTAAAGCAAGCTTGTAGAAACCGATTGAATATATTACACGTGCTGGCTCTCGAAGACGATCGGAGCTATCTTAATTATGCACCGAACACACCGCCTTTCGTGGCTACCTCACCTGTTTGCTTTTCATTGGTAAATGGAGTTCTGTTTGCCAGCTAGAGAACTGACAATTTACCTGATTGTGTTCGATGTGCCTGGCTCGCTTTGGTTTCCATATTAATTTGGAGATTGGCTTCGTTATCACGTGAATACATTTTGATTACATGAGACATTTTCAATAAGGCGCTACCACCTTAATGTACTACCTATGTAAGTCAGCCATTTTTAAATTGCATTCCTTGTGGCAGTGATAGTGATACCTTCTTGGTAATTTTTATGAAATCAGTTTTGTGAATGTATTTATACAGCAATAAAAACGGGTCCCTAATTGTAAAACCTAATTGTTTAAAAATGTTAACTATAAAAATTTGCTTCTTGATCTAATTAGTTGAGAATGGAAATATAATAGAATAGAAAATTGTTTATTTGGTGGTACAGAAAATAGTAATAACATATCAACTTTATCTATTTATATCTTTATCCTAATACAGAGCACCAAAAAGGATGCCGCTCAGCATATGCCGATAGCTAAATTTAGCCATGGCGCTGGTTTTCAGGGCAACCAAGAGGAGAGAATGAAATTCAACTATAGCTAACAACCTAAAATTAACAATTCAATACAGAGGTCGCAACGCAAGTTAATTAAAACACACAGCAAACAAGGAAACTCTACCTAGAATACAGGAAAAACACGCGCGTAAATAAGTTATCTTAATATCTAGAACTAGTACAGTAGATAACCAGAAACATCAGCTCATGTGTTTGTAGTTTGAAGGTCGATTAAAAACTTTTTAATATTAATTTTGAAGGAAGCTAACGACGTGCAGTTTCTAATCGGTGGTGGCAGATTATTCCAACACTTCGTCGCAGCGTACCGGAAGCTGCCACGAAAAGCTGATGCACTGTGTTTCAGGCCAATAAGCCGTTGGGCGCTCCGGACTGGTCGTGTAGAAAATTTCTATTTGTCATACAAATACGATGGTTGCATACAGTGCATAATTTCAAAAACTAACGAAGACAAGTGTTTGGTACGCGTGGCTTTCATATTTAATAGTTTATTTTTATTTAAAAACTAGCTTTTTCCCGCGGCTTCGCCCGCGTACTAAAAGTACTAAAATAGGAGGTTCTCAGTTAGACTCGTATGTTTGTATGTAGGAATGTATGTTTGTCCGCGATCATCTTGCGTTTCGCTGAACTGATTTAGAAGCGGTTTTCGGAAAAGTATTCGTTACATTCTGGAGGTTTCGGTATACCACGTTTTGAAGACGGCGGTTCCCTCATTTTTTATTTTCAAGAAATTATTGCAATAATTGTTTAATTGTTACGCCATCAACGACTTACTACTGAGAGATTATGATTAATACAGATTTCTACTCTTGAATAGAAGCTTTTCCCCGCGACTTCATTTGCGTGGAATTAGTAATCCACCTTCCTTTTTACCCGCTTAAGGAATGACTTCTGGGATAACAACTATTATATATCCTTCCCCAGAACGCAAAATATCTCCATACCAAATCATCTAAATCGGTTCAACGGTTATTAATTTCCCATACAAACTTTCAACCCCCGTTTCACCCCTAGAGGGTTGATTTTCGAGATAAAAACTATCCTATATTGTTTACCGCGACTCATTCTATATAATATGTACCAAGTTTCATTTCAATCGTCTGTTCAGCGGTTAATAATTCGCCATACAAACTACCAACATGTTTTCTACCCCTCTAAGATTGATTTTCGGCTTAAAAATATTCTATATTGTTTCCTGGGACTCAAACTATATCCACAACAAAATTATCTAAATCGGTTCGCGGTAAAAAATCTCCATACAAACCTCCAACCCCCATTTCACCCCCTTAAAGATCGATTTTCGAGATAAAAACTGTCCCATGTCGTTTCTCGGTACACAAACTATCTCTATACCAAGTTTCATCTAAATTGGTTCAACGTTTAAAAATTCCCCATACAAACTATCAACCCCCATTTCACCCCCTTAAGTGTTGATTTCGTAATCAGCGACCCGATAAACCATAGAAACAATACCCATGTTGATATTTAAATTTTGTCACCACATTTCCCCCTTATGGGTTGAATTCTCAAAAAAGCTGAAACACTTGTTTTCTCATTTATCGTTAGGAATACTCCTGTAAAGTTTCGAATAAAATAGTTGAACTAATCTCGTTTCCCATACAAACTTTGAACCCCATTTCCCCCCTTAGGAGGTAAATTTTTAAAAATAATTTCTAAGTGCATCCTTATGCCTTATAAGGAGCCTACGTACCACATTTGGAATCTCTAGAACCAGCGGTTTGGGCTGTGCGTTGATATGTCAGTCAGTTTCTTCTTTTATATATTTAGAAGAAGATTGCAATTTGGCACAAATACTTTCAAGAATTTTGATGTCCACAATATTAAATTTCAAAATCGATGCCATTTTCTTAATTAACGTCCCAAAAAATCACAAAAATGACACCCATATGGATATTTAGACATTTCAACCCCATTGTACCCTAACAGGGGAGATGGTATTTCACGTCCGCCACGTCGGATTTTAAAATCGTTGTTGTTTTCGTAATCAACGACCCGATAAACCATAGAAACAATACCCATGTTGATTTTCAGACTTTTTGACCACATTTCCCCTTTTAGGGGTTGAATTCTCAAAATACCTGCAACACGTATTTACACATTTATTGTTAGGAATACTTCTGTGAAGTTTCGAATAAAATAGACTAACTAATCTTGTTTCGCCATACAAACTTTGGACCCCCATTTCACCCCCTTAGGGGATGAATTTTGAAAAATCCTTTCTTAGCGCACCCCTCGACCTTATAAGGAACCTACGTGCCAAATTTGGAATCTCTAGAACCAGCGGTTTGGACTGTGCGTTGATAGATCACTATGTCAGTCAGTCAGTCAGTCAGTCACCTTTGAGTTATATACAGGGCCCGGAATTAGGTGAGCTAAAATACCTAAAGTTCGCGAGAGGACATAATATAGAGTGGTTACAACCGGATGAAAATAATATTTTATTTGGATTCCGGGTATTCGATATTCATCCGGGCACTGCAAAAAATGGTCGTAATGATGAAAAATGGTTACATTGCAGCCATAAAGTTAACATTATAATAATAAGATTACTAATTTAAAATATATGTCACATTTTCAGATTTATTATTATAATGTTAACTTTATGGCTGCAATGTAACCATTTTTCATCATTACGACTATTACAGTGCCCGGATGAATATCGAATACCCGGAATCCAAATAAAATATTATTTTCATCCGGTTGTAACCACTCTATATTATGTCCTCTCGCGAACTTTAGGTATTTTAGCTCACCTAATTCCGGGCCCTGGTTATATATTATTTAAAAATGGAGTGATGTGAGAGTGGTGAGGGACATCAAAGCAATATCGAGCGCAAGCATTTTGTATGCGTTGTATTAGCGCAGAGATTGTCCTTGGCGCAGAGGTACGCGCCAGCAGGCAACAGTTGCAGCTTAAATAATGAAATTATTTAAAAGGTAAAGCCATACTTAAATACTCCTACGTCCTGCAATCGTACTGGCCTAATCGACCACAACACGTAATATAAAACCAACAAAACTAGATACCGACACTCATTTCATTCCATAGTAAGAGGTAAAAGGGCAAAGCAAAAAAAGCAGTCGTGTAAAGTCGCCTTATTTGTGTTGCATCTCTTTCTTTAAGGCGCTAGGCGCTGAATGTGGCCGTAAACTGTTACTTTCTAAGGGATATATCTCAATAACGAGTCATTCAGAAAATTAAAAAAAAAAATATTTTAATTACCATTTTATGTACAACATTGTCAACGTTTGAATAACTCGTGTAACGTATAGTTTCTCCGTTATTTAAATGTAACGAAATGTCGTTTTACGGTTAATTTTGCTTATTGAACGGCTTATTCGATTTAAAATATTGTTGAACTAAAAATGTGTACTACAGAACACTACAAACTCAACGTAGGATATTTAAATTGATTAAATTTTCTTAAACAACTTGATCATAATTCCACATTTCGTGCGTTGGTAGCTCAAAAACGGCGTTGCTGGCAGTCGTGAGCTAGCTTTGAGACGAGGTGGCTGTGTCGCTCGTCGCTCCGTGCTTCCCTTGTACTACATATACTTGTGATTGGCCCGTGAGCAATAATATCGGACTTACTGTGCCTAAAGACTAAATAACTGCAGAGGGTTCATGCGATGCGGACATAACGTGTCTTCCCGGGATCTATAAGGTATAGACGTTTTATCTTTTAAGATAATGTTCTCGTATGCATACGTACATGAACACGTTCGTATAAAAAGTGTATTTTATTTAGATTATAATACAAGTAAAAAATAAATAAAATTAAAATGGAGGAAAAAACAAAAATCATGAATCTCATAATTCTCTGAAAACAAATTTGGTCATGTAAGTAAACTATAATTATTATGTTTTAGTAGACTAATGCATCACGCAAAATAGGCGTTAGTCGTCGAGTTGTGGAAATCTGCTAGTACTGCAATACAATAGACTAATAATCAATTTAATAAAAACTCCGAAGCACCGAATTTATTTAAACATATTTATTTAAGAATACCGTGTTCTAAACGAATGTAATATGCGTTTTTTTAAAAGATTAAACACAATTTTTAATGTTATACTTTATCCTAATTTATCAAATCAAGAAATTGCGAAGTAAACTGCAAAGGATTGCATATAAACCGGCCAAGAGAATGTCGGGCTATGCTCAGTGTAAGGATCCGTAGTTGCCGGCCGGTTACAATACATCCATTCAAAAGGTAGTTTATAAAGAGATGTTTTGTGGCACTTACGTTATTTTACTATAGGCCTCACGCAAAAACGGCTCAACCGATTTTATTCCATATAGTTTTTATTGAAAATACGTGATAAGTATTTCAATGGCCTCACTTCCAGGAATTTTTCCAAATTTTTTGGACCCACGGTTCAAAAATCAAAGAGCATGTTTTACTTTCGAAGCTATTATTTACGAAAGTATTCGTTTTATCCAAAAGTTATTTAAGGCTTATTCTTCTTGAAAGACCTATCCAACAATGTGTTTCAGATACTTATTGTTTTACCACTTTGTAGGTGTAATTAAAACACATACGCATACCAAATTTCAGTGTACTATTTAACTATCACTGAGCAAAGCCTGATTGAGATTCTAATAAAAAATGGCTGATATTTAACCTGATGGAAAGCAGTTATGAAGCCTATGGACGCCTGCAACCCCAGAAGATTCACATGCGCGTTGACTACCCTAAAAAAACTTTACTATGTCGGTGAAATAAATACAAATCTTATATTAATTATCAACACAAAGTAAATAAATAAATTACTAGTAAGGGTTAATACTACCTATCAAATATCTTTAAAGGACCGGCCAAGTTTGTATCGGACCACGCATATTGTAGGGTTCCGTAGAAAGTAGTTTCTTGGAGATAACTGAAAAACGGATAAACCGATAATATGTGAAATAATTATCGTAGAAATTAAGTACGAGTACTAAGCCTTCTTGGTTTTTTTCATATTTTTTAGACTTACGGATTAAAAGTTAGATGGGGAGCCTATTATATTTAAACTTTCGAACAAATATTTCTGAAAATATTGACTTAATAAAACAGTTTTTAAAATCCTCTATATATATAAAATATTTTTAAAACCGTATCGTACAACATGTTCATATTTACAAAAAATATATTTTTGACATTTAGTTTGGCATATGTATGTATGGAGTGCCTCCCCTAAAAGTTTTTTAGCAATTTAGCCAGAAAACTAAGTAGCGGCACATGAAACACACCTCTAGATACAATTTCAGTAATATATGTTTTATAATAAAAATGGCTTTGACGGACAGACGGACATGTTTCAAAAAACTTTTAAGGGTTCTGTTTTTGCCATTTTGGCTATGGAACCCTAAGAAGTGTTTGCGCTGTGTTATATTTTAAAGATCTAAATTTAATGGGCTTACAGCTCTCATGACAATTGTATGACGATTTCGTGCACAAATACCGCTCCTTACATGTGCATTTTTACTATACGCAACTCGCAACAGGCTTAGTTTTGTTAATTTATCGTAATTAAGTGAATTATTACGGTTAATATTTAAAATCGCAACAAAAAAATAACCATCTATTAAGCTCACTTGCACAGCAAAAAAAATCCAAATTCACATGAAAACACCGCTTTGATGTGCATTCAGTTTTTTTTTGCTGTAATAGTCAGTATTTTTTTATTTTTTCTGATATGCGGAATATTTTTAACCATATTTCGTAAATTCGTAAATATTTTGCCGCTCACTGTACTTTAAATTCAAAATCTAGGTTTTTATTTTTTTACATAAAAATCTACTAATCGAGATCGTTATTACTTATCTTATTTAATAGGTAAGTAGCATTCCTAAAAATGTCACCGTAGTACTTAATCACAGTATTCAAATCACGAAACATCCGCAAAAGGATTATAATAATTATTATAAAGCTGCCCGCGCGCCTCTGAGTAAAGTCATTCTTCTTCTTCTTTCTTCAGTTCTTTGAACATTGTTGCGGTGCATCGCGGTGGATTTACGCACGATCGAAATGAGAGGGGTACGCGGGTGGCTCGGGTAGAGAGCGCCCAAACGCTCAAGGACACTCCGGCGACAATCGTCTTAATATCGAAAACGATAGTGACGCTGCACTATTTATACAAATAATCTACGAGTGTGTGCTAAAAGCGTAAGAACCTATTTTAGATTCGCTGACTAAGTCGGGGTGGAGGGCATTTGCAAGGGATTCTTTATCACCGAGATCTTTCAGACGGCAACTGCATGTTGCTACCTACCTTATCTACACATGCATAATGTATGTCTCCCGTAAATTTAGCTAAACCCCCAATAAAAACCTCTCTCGTGTATAAATATGTATAGTCTGGCAAACCATTTCTGTCAGTAGAAACGCGCGGCAACTTCAAAATACGTACATGTGGCAACCCTTTGTGTTGAGACACCGTATTTCATGACGAACATTTCAATTCACATTGAATTTGTTTCTAGTGCATTTCACTCTCTCATCTTAAGCGCGAGTGAGATAGAACTCCTGCAACACTCCCAATTAAATTTAAATTCATTTTTAAGCCATATGTCAATTGCCTCAATCAGATTATCTGTTGCAGTTGATGACAGATCAGACGAAATATATCCGTCTCCTTTTTACACACCGTAAATGTCACCTAATGAAAGGGGTGGAAATACCACCTAAAATTAAAAACTTAAAATTTGATGATCATTGCTGCTTTTTCACTGATTCTTAGTGTTGTCATACTTTTGTTCGCTGTACATTGCTACTGCGTTCGTTGGCTGGCCAGACTATATTAAGATATTTTAAGAAAAACTAAACCCTTTAATACCCCATGTTACGAAGTCCACGATTATCATCATCATCATAATTTTAAGAGCCTGGCTCTTGTCGGTGGAGTAATCGCCATTTCTTTCTGTTCTCCGCTAATTCTTTTAGCTCTTGATATTATATGTTACCAAATATAATAGCTAGCTAAATATAATATAATAATTTTCCTTTTGTTTTGTTTTCTTGTGTTTTAAACATATTTTATACGGTCTGTGCTTGAGTTTCGAGGAAGTTTAGGGAAGCTAAGTCGAAGCCGAAGGTATTTAGCAACGAATACTGACTTCCTAATGAATAATTTAAGCTGTATCTCGAGAACTATGAAGCTTTGCTTAAAAATCATGTTAGTGTTACCCTCATTTCGTTGCAAATTTAATCTACATAAAATTGATTTGATGTAAGGCAGAGCGCTATCTCGCTCGAGCACCGGCGCCGGATGCGGAAACCGCAGCAATGTGAAAGCCGCCTAACTAAAAGCCGCTACGACGTCGCAATCTTTCCTTTTTTCCGGGTAATCCCGGGCGATATTATTCTCCTCGGAATACAAAGGTCTTGAACTGGCTGTAAAACATAGGCCATTCTAGTATGTCTACAGAGAAGGAAGGCAGGTCTTTCACGGCTTATCGCGCGGGGATCTTCGCGATCGTACGTGTATGGGTTACTTTGGCGCAGATTCTTGACGGATTTCTTGCTTGAGTACTTTCCCTCCTCAGCTCTTAGCGCTCTGGTTCTTGTTGTAGCGCAGCGACGCGTCTCGGGGCATCGTCTTCCGCGGTCAGTCGTGGTCGCTGTCGGCGGCTTGTGGCGGACGAAGCTGTGGGTAGAGGCGTGCGACAGCGCGGGTGACGGAGCACGGGTCGAGCGGGTCGAAAGCGGCGGCGGCGGCGTTCTGCTCATCCCGGCTGCTGCTTGGGCTTGGCGAGGCCGTACAGCTTTGCACGGAGATTGGAGAAGGTGTGCTGAGTACGGAGGGTATTTTTACTACTACGCCAAGGAGGTTTTCAGAAATGCCCAGACTTTTGGTAATATTAATGAGTAAAAGAACATTTGCTCTTCCAATGCCACTGCCATTTCTACCACCATGGTTTACTAATACATGACCGAAAATAGTATGAAAAATTATTACTTCCCAAATTATTTTTCCCATAGTTTCATTATGTATAATCATCAGATGGCATAATATCATTTCGCAAATTTTTATTTGGTATAAAAACCTAACCTAGGCCCTGAAAATTCACGCAAATAAAACTATGCGAAATAATTCATTTGATAAACTTGGGTATAATAACTAAACGTTATGCGATAAGTTGTATGGGAAATGAAATTAGGCGCAAGGATTTTCGGAGAAATGGCAGTACACGAGTAACACATGAGTACACCAATAACACCATATCCATATGCAATTATGCATACTCGCTGAACCCTGGGCTAGTGCTTTCAAATAATAAACGCATATTTTATTTAAATATTTATTATGGAAAAAAAACTTACCTGGCGAATTTTCGGTGCACCCCTTAATTATGTCGTGCATAGAATAATAATGTGTTGGTTACTGAAATAGCTTGTTTAGTGCAGAGACAGACGGATCGACACCGGCAATTACGCGACCTGTGGCCACGGCAATGATGGCGACCAATTCATTATTCACCAATATGCGAAATAGAAGCGCATCCGCTAAAACCCTGATTATAGCTCTAAATATTCGATAAAGCTCTAAGAAGGATTATTTAGAGTTGCAGGCAAGCTAATTTACATTTCTAAAAGTTATTGTATGTTGCCAATAATACGTCCCACTACTGAGCACGGGAAGAGAATGCAAAACAGGTATTTTTTGTATGGCCCAATACCCGCCATACAGGTACAGTCGCCATCAGATATATTGGAGCGGCCAGGGTGGTTACAAATATCTGAACAACGCCTCTATTGTCAAAGCATAAAGTGCATGTTCAGATATTTTTGAGTACCCTGGCCGTTCCGATATATATTATGGCGACTGTACCTATACAGCAGCCAGGCGAGCGGTGTCATTCAAAACGAGCCCATTCAAGCCTATTTCGCGTGCATTATTTTGTATGGAGTCAGGGTAGTCCAGCGATAAAGTAGGTACCTACAAGTAAAACATCTCCAGGTACTGTAAATGGTGTAATGGTGGTGTATGCACACTTTGTTGTTTGCCTAGTCGGTGCAGACGTAGAGTAGTCGGACTCTAGACGCAACACCATCAACACACAGTGTTAAGGTACGTTAAAGAATGTGAAGTATTTTCAAACAAAATATACCGGGTGTGGCCTGTAATCATTATCATTATTCATTATATATAATAAAACTAAGTTGAGAAAATGTGCGTGCCGATAAAACTTAAAAAGGAGTCCCAGCACGATAAAGGGACTTATATAGTGTGATAGCCCTTTATTCCCCCTCGAACAAGAAAGTTCCCGTTTTAACCTAAAGGGTGTGTCTTTAAAGATATAAGGGCTTTTCCAACCCTTCAACTCGGAAAGTAAGTGTAGTGGCGCCATCTGTTGTCGAGTAGTTGAACTTCATTCATTGTCCAAAGTGGCGCCATCTGTTGTCGAATAGTTGAATTTCATTCATTGTACACAATATGGACTTAAACGAACGATTATTCCCAAACTTTCTCGAATATCCTAGCGCCAACTTTCTCGAATATCCTAGAGCCTAGCTTTCTGAATATATAAGAGCCCGGTGTCACCCGCCAGAGTTAGTTTGATTTGAACAGCGAAACAAGCGATTTCGAAACGAAAAAGAAAGAAATTATCTGTGTGTGAGCCTTTATTTTGAAGTATCACGTGTGAGTATTTTTAATAGTGTATTTAATTAATTCTAATGGTTTTTTTTTTCTTTTAATTATAATTTCCTTAACTTTCAAGTAGTCGCGTGGCGTTGAATTGATGCCTTCTATATACTTTGGCCGTAAACAAAATATCGCGCGACCGCTTGAAGATTAAATTTTTATTTTCTTTGTCTCAACATGCTCCACGTATTACGTAACAATATATTTGTCTATAAAATGTTCATTTAATTTATATTTTACAGAATACAATGCCTAGACGTAAAAGAGGTGGAGATCTTGCCAGTTCTGCAGCGAAACGGCGGAAACAAAAAGAAAATCGAAGAGATGAAACGGAAGAAGAGCGCGAAGCACGTTTACAAAATTAACGAACCAGAATGAGCACCCTGAGAAGCGGAAAAAGCGAAGAAAGAAAAAAAAATAAAAGTATTGAAGAATCGAGCATTTTAAAAGATAATCTAACAAAGGAAGCATTCCACTACGAACCGACGAAGAAATATTACGATCATAAATATGTTGTGATCGGAAAAATGAATAACATTTGCCAATTTTGCCACGCGAAAAAATTCAGTAAAGAAACACCAGGTCTCTGTTGTATGAATGGAAAAATTCGATTACCACCACTGGAAGCACCTCCACAGGAATTTCTACATTACATGACCGGGGAAACACCAGAATCAAAACACTTTCTTCAAAATATAAAATCATACAACTCCTGCTTTCAAATGACTTCTTTCGGTGTTACTTCGACTCACACTAATAGAGACAAATTTGAATATGTATTTTCAATTCAAGGGCAAATTTATCACAAAATTGGATCGTTACTACCAATGCCTAACGATGACTATAAATTTCTGCAAGTATATTTCATCGGAAATGAAGAAAACGAAATTGTTCAACGATGTACAAATTTTATTGGATTGAAACGTGAAATAATCCAAGATGTACAGAGGATCTTACACAAATACAATCAACTGATTTACATATTCAAAACAACACTAGACCGCATGATTTCTGATGATTATAAAATTGTAATTCGAGCCGATAAAAGACCACGTGGAGAACACGAACGTAGATTTAATGCACCTCAGATAGATGAAGTCGCCATCGTAATTGTGGACAATGAAAATACAAGCCGTGACATAATTGTACAACGAAGAAGAAAAGGACTACAACGCATTGCAGAGACACACCGTTCATATGATGCTCTTCAATATCCGTTAATATTTCTGCACGGAGAGGATGGTTATCATTCCAATATAAAACAAATTCATCCTAAAACAGGCATAGAAACAAACAAAAAAGTCACTTCCAAGGAGTTCTATGCTTACCGCTTAATGATCAGAGACAATGAAATATACAATCACATTCTCAACACTCGCCGTTTATTCCAACAATTTCTGGTAGATATGTACGCAAAAATAGAAGCAGAACGGATGCTTTACATAAGACTGAATCAGAAGAAACTACGCACAGAAGAATACATCCACCTTCGAGATGCGATCATAAATGACGGCAATATTGACGATATTGGAACAATGGTAATCTTACCCTCATCATACATAGGAAGTCCAAGACATATGCACGAATATACTCAAGATGCCATGACCTAAGTAAGAAAATATGGACGACCTGATCTCTTCATAACATTTACATGCAACTCATCATGGCCAGAAATCAAAGAACAACTAAAATACGGACAAACCTCCATCGATCGACACGACATGATAGCCCGAGTTTTTCGACAAAAACAAATAAGATTTATTGAAGTCATCACAAAATACCACATCTTTGGAACCGTTAGATGCTGGATGTATACAATCGAGTGGCAAAAACGAGGATTACCTCACTCACACAATCTCATATGGCTACACGATAAAATTTATCCCACGGATATCGACAAAATCATCCAAGCTGAATTTCCCAATCCACAAAATGATCCGGAACTATACAACATAGTAGTGAAAAACATGATTCACGGACCATGTGGACCATTAAACTTCAATGCGCCATGCATGAGTGATGGAAAATGTACAAAAAAATATCCAAAACCATACTTGGACGATACAAAAACTGAAGATGACGGCTATCCCAAATATAGAAGACGATCACCGAAAAACGGTGGCTTCACAGCAAAAATACGAATACAAGGCAGAGACGAACTGGAAATAGATAATCAATGGGTAGTACCATATAACCCACTACTTTCCAAAATGTTCCAAGCACACATAAACGTTGAATATTGCAATTCAGTAAAATCTATTAAATATATATGTAAGTACGTAAACAAAGGTAGTGATATGGCAGTATTTCAAATAGTCCAAAATAGCGAACAAAATAATAGAAATGATGAAATCCTCATGTACCAAATGGGAAGATACATCAACAGTAACGAAGCAGCGTGGAGGATTTTTAGTTTTCCCATACACGAACGCGAACCAGCTGTGCAACATCTAGCAGTACATTTGGAGAATGGACAGAGAGTTTACTTCACAAAAGACTCGGCTAGAAAAATTGCAAGCGAACCACCTCAGAACACAACATTAACACCTTTTTTCCAACTTTGCCAAACGGATCCATTCGCAAAGACGTTACTGTATGTCGACGTCCCTATTTATTATACGTGGGACAAAACAAGGAAAATTTTTCAACGACGAAAACAAGGAATGCCAGAAGAGGGTCATCCAGAAATAATGAAAACTAACGCAATAGGTCGAGTATACACTGTACATCCAAACAATGCCGAATGTTTCTATCTCCGAATGTTGTTACACGAAATACGGGGACCAACAAGTTTCACAGATCTCAGGACTATTGACGGCTACATATGCCAGACTTACAGAGAAGCATGTCAACGTTTAGGATTATTGGAAAACGATAACCACTGGGAATTAACACTACAAGAAGCCACACTCACAGCTTCAGCTGAACAAATTCGAGAGTTATTCGCCATAATTCTAACAACATGTAACTTATCAAACCCAAAACAGCTATGGGACTCTTTCAAAAGGAATATGAGTGATGATATATTGTACCAAATCCGACAAGCTAATCCAGAACTGACTATAGAATTCAATGACGACATCTTCAATGAAACACTCATTCGCTTAGAAGATAAATGTTTAGCAATAAATAACCAGACCTTAGTAGAAATTGGAATGCCAGCACCACAAAGAAATACTTTCAGTGTGCTAAACTACGAAATTACAAAGGAAAAAAGCTACAACGTCAATGAACTACTTGAATACATTGCTCACAACAAACCACTCCTCAATGACAATCAAAAAAAAATTTACAACGTTATAATGAACCGAATAAATAACAACACTGGTGGAATTATTTACTTGGACGCACCAGGAGGCACCGGTAAAACGTTTCTAATAAATCTAATACTGGCGGAAATACGTGCTGAAAAACACATCGCACTGGCACTAGCATCATCCGGCATTGCAGCCACACTTATGGAAGGAGGACGAACTGCCCATTCTGCCTTACAACTACCGTTGAATATAGCCGAACAACAATTCCCGGTATGTAAAATCTCAGGAACATCTGGACGGGGTCAACTTCTAAAACATGCTAAAATTATCTTCTGGGATGAATGCACCATGGCCCATAAAAAATCACTAGAAGCCATGGACAGAACATTACAAGAATTGCGAAAAAACTCTGAAATGATGGGAGGAGCTCTACTCATACTCTCAGGAGATTTTCGACAAACACTTCCAGTTATTCCCAAATCAACACCAGCAGACGAGATCAATGCATGCTTATAAAAGTCGCATCTCTGGCCGCAAGTACAAATACTGCAATTAACAAAAAACATGAGGGTTGAATTATCAAAAGATGAAACAACAGCACATTTTGCTAAAATACTTTTACAAATAGGCGAAGGTACATATCCTACTGACCAAACGACCGGCCTCATTGAACTCAATAGTGATTTCTGTAACATAGCCACTACTGAAAACGAACTAATCGACAAAATTTATCCAAATATTATTCAGAACTATACCAACATAGAGTGGTTATTTCAAAAAGCAATTTTGGCCACTAAAAATAATATTGTTGACGATATCAATTTTAATATTCTAAAGAAAATACCTGGTGAAGAGAAAGTATATAAATCGATCGACACGATGGTATCCATTGAAGCAAGTGTCAACTTTCCTACTGAATTTCTAAACTCTTTACAAGTACCAGGAATGCCATTACACTGCCTTCGTCTGAAAATTGGATCTCCAATCATACTACTCAGAAATCTCAACTCCCCAAAACTATGTAATGGAACGAGGATGATCGTAAAACAGCTATCGAATAATGTCATTGAAGCTGAACTTATTTCTGGAAAGAACAAAGGACACACAGTATTTATACCTAGAATACCACTGATCTCTTCTGAATTGCCATTTCAATTTAAAAGATTGCAGTTTCCAATTAAATTAGCCTTTAGTTTTACAATTAACAAAGCGCAAGGGCAAACTTTGAAATATTGTGGCATCAACCTCAAAGAATCCTGCTTCCCTCACGGTCAGCTATATGTAGCTTGCTCAAGAGTAGGAAGTTCGAAAAATTTATATATATATATACCCCGGACAATAAAATGAAAAATGTTGTTTATAAACAAGTAGTGTAAATAATGAGAAAATGTAAATACATGTAAATATAGAAAATGTTTTCAAAATATATTTTTTACTTTTTACGTCATAGTATGTTTTTTTATTTCATCTACCACGTAATCTCATATCAACTCCCGAGCGAAGCCGGGCATCATAGCTAGTAAGAGCAAAAAATTAAAACATAGATTCCACTCCTCAATCTAGATAACGTTTGTTCAACAACTTTTAAAAATAACTTGTAGTTTGAATTTTATTCCAGTTTACAGTTTATTCGAACACACAATGTATTACGACATTGATTAATTCCTGTAGGGTGACAAGACTGACAGGCGATGTCATTTAGGCGGAATTTGATGTACATTGAAAATACTATTTAGTTTGTTTGAAAAATAGAAAATCTAAAATCTACATAACTTTTAAAAGTCGTTGAACAAACATTGTCTAGTTTGAGGAGTAGAATCTACGTTTTAATTTTTTGCTCCTATTACAGGCCACACCCGGTAGAAGAAAGCAATTCTTAAATGCGTGCGTTAAATATGAATAATTGTTAAACGTCAAAATAGTTACTGCCCGTCAGAAAATAACGATTGTCGAAGCATGATTTTCGATTTGGATTAAATCTTTTATCATAAAAGTAATGATAAACAAAGTGAAACTATACTTAAATGTGAAATTTTATTCAATCTTTTTGTAAACTAGACGAAGTAGAACATTTTTTAAACCTAAAAATAATACATGGATTTTCACGGAGCTCTTCACTCACTGATAACTGATAACAGTGATAACGATGAACAAAATGCATCAAATAGGTATTTATAGACGGATATGATTTTTCTTCAAATACTTTTAGCAGGTGGGAAATAGACCCAAGAGCTCTCCAGGAATAGAGCTTTATGTTTTGTAATTTTATTGATAGGATTCAGCGGTGACGTGTCGTAAATGCATACCCATTTATCAAGCCGGAGTTAGCCTTGCCTAATTTTTCGTTGGCCTTAGACAGTTTCACGCCAACAGCGCTCCAAACACATAGCTGAATTCAGCTATTCATAGACAAAATCAGTGTCTATGGCATCTATACAAAAAATCTACTACCATATACAAAATTCCGCTACCATCGACTAATTACCGCATTTCCGGCAGATTTTGTCTATGAATAGCTGAATTCCGCTATGTGTCGAACGCCTTCTGGCTAATTTTTGTCTATAGTCGGATGAATTTCACTAAGTCTGTTGTGCCATATGCAATAACACCCTTTCGACCTGAGCACGTATATTTAATTACAATGTCAGTGGATGGATGGGTGTTTTCTATGTATTTTAAGTATTTATATGTAAAGCCTGACTATGATCATGCGCCATGTTGCGCTGTCAGTGTCATTGTGGCGGATTACTTGGTTAAAGTGTAGCTGACAGGTAAACAAATCAAGACATGGCATACCATAGAGAGTAATACACTCTATGACTATTACGGAACTGTTGCCATATAAATGAGAGTATAGCGCCCTCTTGACAATGATCATATATTTGTGGTCAGGCTTTATATATCTATTATATATGTCGTAGCGTAGCGTATCGTAAGCGGTGACTCATGGATATGTGCATACTTCCAATTCTCACCTACGGTGCTCAGACTTGGTCTTTGAAATTATCTCAAAAGTCCAAACTCTGGGTTTGCCAACGAGCTATGGAGCGCAGCATATTAGGTGTAAAATTAATGGATCGCATCCGGAATACTACGCTGCGCTCCAAAACTCAAATAGTTGACGTAACTCGGAAGGCGGCGCAGCGCAGTTAAAGTGGGACTGGGCTGGACATGTCTGTCCCGTGCCGAATGAATTGTGGGCTAAGATCGCCATTGAGTGGCAACCCGACAGCTCAAATTAAGTATCCGGCAGACCCCGCCGGCGGTGGCGAGACAAGCTTGACTTCTTTTTAAAAAAATGGCCAGAGACCCGGGTATGTCGTTAAACTACGTCCAAAAGAGAGGTATGGGTACTGCGAATGTCATCTCGCTATGTGTGGTTGGACACAGCCCAGCGAATGTCATCTCGCTCAAATCTGGAGCAGATCCCGACTGGGGATGTACCTCCACCTTACAGAAAACCACAGCCAAATAGCACTAGACTCTACTCATAGTGTTGTTTTCCTGCCGGTGAGTAAGGTTGCCAAAGAGCTGAAAGAGCTCAAAGAGGACCGAGTGTGTTGACGATGAGGGACCCCATTGTTCTTTTAGCCGTCAACACAGTCAATCCTCCTTTTTGCAAAGAGTCAGCAACGCGCACGTGACACCTTTGGAGTTGCAGGCGTCCATAAGGCTACGGTAGCTGCTTACCATCGGGTGAGCCGTATGCTTGTTTGTCACCGTCGTGGTATAAAATATAAAAAAAACCGGCCAAGAGCGTGTCGGGCCACGCTCACTGTAGGGTTCCGTAGTTTTCCGTCCGTCACAGTAAGTGTCCCCACTTAAGAGTTAATAACACCGCCATGTAGGATATGATATGAGAGTTCCATGTACAGCGACATCTATCGGCAAATTGAGTAAACTATTGCGCGCGAGCATAAAGTATGGAAGATGATTTTTATGGGATAATTCTTTATTGCGTGAACCGATTTTCACCGTTTTTACTTTATTTGAAAGCACGTCATTTCATTGTAATTTTGTAGAAATTACAGGTACAATAAACACCTGCTTATACGGTTAAATTACAAACTTAGTTCAGAAATTATTTTGTATTTTTTTTTTCAAAAACTATTCATCCTATCAAGTTCAAAATAATTTTCCTAGAAAGTTTTTATAAAGTTCTACTTTTGAGATTTTTTTCATATTTTTAAAACTTATGGTTCAAAAGTTAGAGGGGGGGGGACGCATATTTTTTTACTTCTGGAGCGATTATTTCCGAAAATATTTACATTATCGAAAAATGATTTTAGGAAACCCCAATTCATTTTTAAATACCTATCCAATAATATATCACACGTTAGGGTTGAAATGAAAAAAAAAATCACTCCCCACTTTACGTATAGGGGAGGTACCCTAATAAAAAAAAAAATTTCACTTTTTATTTTACCACTTTGTCGGCGTGATTGATATACATATTAGTACTAAATTTCAGCTTTCTAGTGCTAACGGTCACTGAGATTATCCGCGGACGGACGGACGGACGGACGGACGGGCAGACATGGCGAAACTATAAGGGTTCCTAGTTGACTACGGAACCCTAAAAAGAGACTGCACAAGACCGGGACGAATGGAAAAACTAGGGGGAGGCCTTTGCCTGGGCCTTACCGTGGGACAGCATAGATTCACAATAATAATATCTAATAATAAATCATATATATCATCGCCTAGTACCCACAACACAAACCTTATTGAGCTTACTGTAGGACTAGGTTGATTTGTGTTAGATTGGCACATAATATTTATTTATTTATTTTAAAACCGACAGAGCAGGCCCTTTCACTAAACTATCATTACATGTACAGTCAAGTGTAAAAATATGGGTGTACTCATCTTACTCAAAAATATGTCCCATAGTATCTTATTCCGTTGTAATAAGTGCGTAGTACCATATTTATGAGACGATTTTTTCGATACGTATTTTTGTACTTGACTGTACATAATGTACATATGATGTAGAACAGCGTTAAAAAAAATTAAATGGACATAAAGTACAGGGTCCAATATTAATCACCGTTCATATTGAGCGCGGTGATTAGGTAGGCTATACTGAACTTTTACTAAGCTATGGGACCAACTTCAAAATCGCGAAAATTTTGTTGGCTGTTTTACACATTTCGGTCGATCACATGTTGTCGTTTTTTTTCGCAATTTCGGAGTTGGTCCCATAGTAAATGATGTGTAAGGCCTACCTAATCACCTCGCTCAATATGAACGGTGATTATTGATTAATATTTCAATTTAGTGTGAGTACATTAATTGCTTTGAAGTTGGTATACAAGATAGGTGTAAAACTAATAGATAATGTAGTGGGTACTTTTAGGAAGTACTAATCACTCCATTTCGACAAAGTGGGACCTTTTTCCTAGAGTGACACATATTAGGTCTATTTTGACGGTTTACAAGTCAAGTTTTTGCTTGATTACAAACAAGACAAGAAATCAAACGAAAAAATTGATTTGTAAACCGCCTGTGGCCTATTAGTAGACCTACTATGTAGACTGAAAGTATTCATACGGATACATACGTAGATGTGGTAGTACTTATTTTTAGCATCGTCTATAGTAGAAGTAGGTACCTAGTGAAACCTCATTGCTCATGTAGTTTATCGAAAATAATTTATCGACGTCCACAGTGTGTGTATCACTTTTTTGTGTTGTATGCAAAGATGCAAAAGCATGGTGGCTTCACTGACAGCTGACATTCCTCTGTCTATGGTAAATGTGACAGTTATCACAGTTAGGTGTACTTAGTATGGATGGTAGAAGGCAAAGAGTAGTATAATTATAACTGGCAGTAAAAGGTATACATATAGTAGTGGCTATATAACTCTCCATGTGTCAACAAAAAAAACAATAGCAATACCAGATATCTACGTGTTGCAATTTGGCAAGTCGAATCGTGTTCCTGTTATGGTTGCTATTCTTCAAAGAAAATAAAAGAAAATCAACATTGTACTAGGCATTTAATTTAAAAAAAGTTGTAAGTTTAAACATTATAATATGGATTTAAACACTGTAAAGCAGTTCAAAAATTTTACACATTTTACAAATTGCAATTCTTAGCTCGAATAATTTAGTGTATACTTACGTAAAATCTATATAAAACTTTAAATGCCATTGAGACTGTTTTAAATTGATAAAGTTATGAAGAATCTTATAAATATTAAAACTGTAGAAAATAAGTTACTATAGTCTATCTTATAATTAGAGAAGTATAACCTTGATTACTAACAAGGCTTTTGTGAATGCATTACTAACTACTACTTTCTTTGTCCTGTACACTGTCATGATTTCATATTATAATTTTCAATATCAATTTGTATTGTTCTTTATATTCACGAAACACGAATGTAGTGTATATTTTAATGTTAAGTAGTATGTTACCTAGGTTTTTAAATAAATGGAATATTAAAGCTTCTATTTCTGTGCCTTAAATACTAAAAACGTCTTACATATAGATATTAAGCTGAAGATTTTTTAATTCTATCTTAAACTATTGAAGTCCGGCTTGTTGTTTTATTTTTTACGAAAACCATAGTTTCCATTAATACATAGGGTAATTGTGCTAGTTTCCCGTCCAGGTCCAGTTTACCGTCCACTTGATTAAACTGCTGTAAATAAATGGAAAAAACTTTTTAAGGTCAATATAGTTTATATTTATGGTTTAGTCTTTAGTAGATTTTTTAATTTTAAGCTTTTAGTTTGGGAAAAACTTGAAGATAAAAATATAAATAAGTATGGACGGAAAACTGACAAGAGTAGATGAAAACTAGCACAATCACCCTACACTGATAATTTCTAGCGGATCTATCTTTCACAGTAGGTCATGCTTTTTTTTACTTGTTTTTGCATGTCTGAACATCTCAGATCATTTAAGTCTTTGGAGTGCGTTATCTTGAAAAGTCGTAATGTTAAAGTTTAGCATTAAAGTCGTCTTGGGTGGCTTAGTGTGGAAAGTGTCAGCTTAACTGCCTCGCTGCGTGAGGATGGCGTCAAAGAGCAGGACGGCACCGTTGATGATGGCCAGAGCAGCTTTTGCCAGGTTTTTCTTCACGAGTTCCGTCTTGGAAGCGTCGTGGTACCTGAAAACGAAAATGTGTTGTCAGTGGGACTGTTAGACCAGGGCCTCGACATGGCATAACTGACAGTCGCTTGCGAGACAACTATGATATCACACTTTTGTGACAGTTGAAATTTGGAGTGGAATCACTCAAGAGTGATATTTGAAATGGTGGCCATAGCTATAGACAAACCCCCTCTAGCGAGACCTACTGACAGCTTGACAATTAGGTGTGGACACGTGTGGACAGATGGATATCACTCTATCAATTAGCGATACAAGTGTGACATCCACGTTTCACAGTTTGGCATGTCGAATCGTGCCCAGTAATTATGAAATAGAGCCTTGTGTTTGTGATTAACTTTGTTATGTAGGTACTTGATTGGAAGTAAGGATATATTTATTTATCGCTACTCTTGAAATGAATGGCAATTTGAATGAGCATTTTTGTGTCACCATCTTTTTCAACGTAAAAACTATAATGCGCCGATTTTAAAGAATAAGTTGGCATTTAATGATTTTTGTGTTATAAGCTTTAGGTCGGTACATAATAGAAAATATAATGGTATGGTTACCTAATCGTTAGAATCCTTTTACATTGTTATGTTGTTGTTACTCTGTTTCTATAGCTAGTTACAATTTAGTATTATTACAAAAAAAAAATAACCATGAAGTGTTTTATTGGGTCGAATTAGGATCTTTACGTATAATACGTGCTTCGGGCACTTTTTTTTTTATACCACGAAGGTGGCAAACAAGCATACGGCCCGCCTGATGGTAAGCAGCTACCGTAACCTATGGACGCCTGCAACTCCAAAGGCGTCACATGCGCGTTGCCGACCCTTTACAAAAAGGAGGATTCACTGTGTAGACGACTAAAGGAACAAGAAGGTCCCTCATCGTCAACACACTGGGTCCTCTTTGAGCTCTTTGGCAACCTTACTCACCAGCAGGAACACAACACTATGAGTAGGGTCTAGTGCTATTTGGCTGTGGTTTACTTGCCTCCGAACAAATAAAACTAGTGGCTCTGTGAGCTGTGGACCTCGCGAGCATAGCTAAACTGAATAAATTCAGGGCCGATAGAAAAGTGAAATAAATTAAACAAACCCATTTACCTTCATCGTTTCGCAATCACGCAATTTTAAAGAACAACCAAGGTTTCATTCTCAATTTATACATACAAACTTTTTATTTAAATTCAAATTTCAACAGAGATTCATAAATATTTCAGCGAAAACGAAGTTATTCAATAATATTTTGCCATGTGTCAAATCCTGTTCTTGTTAAGTAGAAGTAGTAGTTTGTTGAATACGCAATCTTGAAAATTACATATTTATTTATGACACTATCAGGAAATGGTATTAAAAAAAAGTATTGACAAGTTGGCTCACTTTTCAATGAGGACCGCGCCGCTGGCGATGAAAAGCCCGACTCCTATCAGAGTGTAGAAAATGTCGATGCGCTTGTGGGACGGAGTTTGGAGGACGTAACCTGAAAATCGACAGACAATACATTAGCGACTTTATGTGGGAATTGTTGACGTTTAAACATGACGACGAGAAATTAAGAGTTTGCATAAGATACCACCTTCGACGAGCTGAAGAGTGTAGTAGGTTAGGTACATACTTTCTGTAGAATATTGATGGGTTACTTGGTCTTATTTGATTTAAAACTGTATATAATATATATGATGGCATGGTGTGCTCTGATCACAGAAAGATCAAGAATCAAGAAGAAACAAATTAAGATGTACTTGATCCTTCATCTCACGTCCTTCTTGTATTTATCCAGTAGTGACAATAGTAGGTATATTATGTTCCGAGACAAAAATGTCGTTACAAGACATAACTTTATCAGGAGCAGCATCAGTAAGTAATTCGACACAGGTGTCAATAACCAGCATATCCAGCTCTGCCTCGCCATTGAAGCTTACAGGTCTCTTGACAACAACCTTATAGGCCCGGTAAAAAAAAAGAGTGCTCACTAGCGGCAGCGCCAGCAAACAAAATGAGGTAGCCGACGAAGGTGCCGGTCACCAGCATGCCCGTCTCCGGGTCAGTGTTGAAGCTCACAGCGTGGAGTGCCACGCAGGAGATGGTCAGCGCCTGGAAACGAACAATACACGTTTTAGTTTCAACATATTATAAGTTTCAAGAAATACCTGTTAGTAACTTTATTTTGAAATACTACCTATATTTAAAGATTGACCAATTGACAAATCTTTAATTTTAAGGAATGGGGTAGACCGAGGCGAAACGGATCGCAGGGCGATCCCATGTAGCCACAGACAGCCAGTTAGCGTCCCGAGTTGGGTTTGGACTTCTCGCACGCCTTGGTGGCAGCCGCACTTAGCTCGGTAGCGAGTCTAAATCTTAATGATGCATCTAGGGCATGCAATACTTGTATTCTTAGTATTGCCCATACTTCCGCGGCAAGGTCTAAAATATTTTGTCAACATTTAGGTACCTGTCGCTTTTGTAAAACCTAGGTTTTACTGAGTCGTCGTCGGTAAAAGTCCGAAATTACTTTTACCTATGCGAGTTGGTAAATCCCAGGTTTTGCCGGTCTTCAGGCTTTTACAGTAACACATATACCAAGTCAACTATTACGCCGTATGCCGTATTTAATAAATGGTTGACTGCATTTGACGCTTGATATGGGTGCATTGGACATATCTACGTAGGTAAGGAGTACAAAATGACAAGAGAAATACCCACCCATTAACGTAAACATCATGCTAATTAAGTAACTCTACCCTGACACGCCCTGTGTTAAAAGCATTCATGACGTCAACAGCAACATATTTTTGCAAGTACATACACATTTTCACGGTAGGCCTCAGATCATGGTTTCAAGGACATTAAAGTAAGGTTAAACATAAAATCTGACCTCTATATCGCGAACGTGATGGGCAACAAATGATAGCAACAGGACCTACCTGCCTACACTACTACTAGTTACATACCTGTAGGTAAGCGTGGGCGCGATTCGATAAATAAACACACACACTGGACAGACACAGCTCCAACCCAACTCAACTCAACGCTATACCGACATTGACATTTGCTATTCGAACAGATTTTCATTCAACATTGGTCTCACATTGGTCACATATTGTACCAATGTTGTACACACACACTGGACAGACACAGCTCCAACCCAACTCAACTCAACGCTATACCGACATTGACATTTTCTATTCGAACAGATTTTCATTCAACATTGGTCTCACATTGATCACACATTGTACCAATGTTGTACCAATGTGAGACCAATGTTGAATGAAAATCTGTTCGAATAGCAAATGTCAATGTCGTTATAGCGTTGAGTTGAGTTGGGTTGAGTTGGGTTGGAGCTGTGTCTGTCCAGTGTGTGCGTTTATTTTTCGAATCGCGGCCCGTGTATCGCTTACAAAAACACTACGCTAAGGCATAACATTGCCTGTGAAACCTCATCTACAGAAAAATGTAATGTTAATAATATTAGAGCCTACGACACTATACCTAGTTCGATAAGACTTCTAGATGATTATATATATAATTAATTACGGTTTTAATGGGGGAACACGAAATGTCAATGCTGCCATGCAAAAAACTTACCGGCGTAATTAGAATTATTTGGTTATATCAAAATTTAATAAAAAATCTGGTTTTTGTATGATGAGACTCCCAGGTTTCTTTTGTTCCTCGAAGCAGGGGAGGGGTAGGGGTAGGGCTATACGATAATGCAGTGCTGCAAGCCCCCGTGATTGGCCTTGTCAGTGGCAGCAGCATGATATGCCTAAACCTAGCGCCTGATCTTTTTAAAACAGCAAAAAGATACTGATTTAACCTCGCACGATTTTCACTAATTATTTTGATAAAACACGGTACTTAATCGCGTACACTTACTTTACCTGCGACCTGTGTTGTGCCAGCGACCATGAGCGTTACGAGTACGACACGCTCGAAACGTCAGGAAAATAATAAAAGTACTAACTTAAGTTTTCCTATCGGTCACGGTGGATAATCAGGAAAGGACTATTCTTACGAAATTTAAGAAGAGGAAGGAAAATGACTAGTGGCATATCAAAATGTACAACAATAGCACAGGTGCCTGCGGTGTTCAAGAAGGTCAAAGGCGACACAGGTTCCGGTGAAGCGTCATTCACAAAAATAAATGGTAAATGATCTCATGCTTATATCACGCAAACATTCTGGTGTGAGTAAATAGGTCGTACGATAACTTGTTTACAATGAACTACTAGAGACCTCAACTTACGTGAGTCATTTACGGTGATTAATTATTATGCGAAACGTAGTTTAATAACTGGTTTAAAAGGGAGATGACTATATTAAAAAACCTTGTGAATCATGCCTCTTTATAAACAGATCATTTTGCTACAAGTAAATATATTTGACAAATAAATAATTTTACAAGATATCATAGTAAGGGCCTGTTTCACAATGTCCAAGTAAAGTCCTGAATAAGCTACTTGCCACTTAGCTGACGAATGTTGGTGTTTCACAATCTTCAGATAAGCTTAACTGGTAGATAAAGTGCTAAGTTTTGCAGGTAGATTTATCTGGCAGTTAATCTATTTGTTACATAGCTATCCAATACTTTACTTTGATATTGTGAAACTGGCCCTAAGAAAGTTAACCAAAACAGTGATTTTCAAAAATATTAGAAACTTTTCCCTTAAATCTCACACCTAGAATAATGAAATTTTGAACTCAAATGCCCCTACCAATTAGACAGCTGTAGAGACAATTAGCACTAATTTTAAAAACTAATTATAGTGAGGATGTTACATTACAAAATGCGGTCAAGAATCCGAGATGTATGCACGCCTTTATCTCACAAATTAAGGAACTATTTTTAGAACTATGAAGAACAAATACTTTTTTTCTACTACCTGCATACGCGTAGTTGCTAATGTTACTGTAGGTAATTATTTGCTGTTGCCAAATAAAAAAAATGCAAATATTACAGACTGGTGACAAAAAGTGCTGTGAATTCTTGTTTGAGTTCCTATACTTCCTATTCGTGCCTATACACCATGTTTTTTTTTTTTTTAATCCTTTATTTTTAGCATATGGTTAGGTACGATTACACAGGAGAGCCAGGTATCTTCTAAAACTAGGTAAGAAAAGTCTGAGAGGGCTGACCGGTATCATCACCGGACACAACACCCTTAACAGACACCTCAAGGTAATAGGCATAAGCAGGGATGCCTCCTGTCCGCATTGCGGCCAGGAGGAAACCAGTAAGCATTTACTAGCGGAATGCGTTATGTACGCGGCAACGCGATATAACGTATTCGGGAAAGATAAGTTAGAAGAATGCGAACTAAAGGGTATCAATCTCAGGGATGTCCTTCTGTTCTGCAGGAAGACAAGAAGACTCGAGGAGACTAGTGTGGGAACGCAGCCGGAACAGTAACCTGCAGCTCCAACTCCAGGGAACTGGGCTGAATGAACGCGAGCAGCGATCGACAGCCCGCCTGAATCCGGCCGGGCGTCCCTACACTACATCTACATCTAGGTACGATTAAGGACACGAATTGGCATAATTAGTTTTCTTTTCTTTCAAATTTTTCATATTACTTAAATAATGAATTGTTACATCAATCACAAATTGTAACTAGGGTGTAATTAATTAATTCAACCTAACAATTGAAAATGTTGACGTCAATGTCATGTCGAACATTGATAGTCCGAGATACAAAGCCAATTTTTTTTCTTTCGTCATTCTCATTTCATGAGAATGAGACCGATGATAAAACTGCAAAGACAACAAACTTAAAATATCAATATAATTATTATTAAATTAGGTTATTATTATTAAATATTATATCAGTATTGAGGATAAACACGCAAAGCTGTGCGCAGATGGCGTCACAATCGCAAAAAAAAAAACAAATATCTTGTTGGTTGTGGTTTGATAATTTCAAATTCGTAGTCTATGGTACAAAGTCTCTAGACTCTAGACCTCAAGGAAATGGTGTTTTAAAAAAAGAAAAATAACTTATAATCTGTGGGTTTTATCCTAATTTATAATACTTTTGTTGTTATGTACCTAAGTACCTACTTAACTACAATTCGGTATATTTTTTTTACATCTCAATGAATGGATGGATAGCCCCCCGATGCACTACAAATCTACAACCAAATTACCTGCCTATAAAATACTTAGGCGTATTTATTACCAACGCATCATTAACGGCTTATTTGTTCACATTACGAGTAGTTAATAATCAAGTGATGTCATTTAGCGCCATAATTGTACCGTGATAGATCCATTCAAATCAAGCGACGAGGTTAGCTTTCAACGGGCCTCGCGAGGATAGATATCCTTATGAGGATAAATTGTTCTCCAAATCCGATGAGTAAGTTATCGTTGTGTGTAAGTTTGTAACATTGATTTTGTCAACTAGTGACAGTACTTATAGTGAACTCATAAATCTTGTAACAGGATTGGTCATTACTTCATTAGTACTGTGAGTTACCTTCCTACTCCTACTGTGCCCCATGTCAAAAGAAAACAAGATCGCCATCACAGACACCACTTTGATTTGAGAATCAATGTTAAATTTTGGAGTAATTTTAACTAGCTTCGTGGAAGTGATCTCCTAGCGGATTGCAGGGCCAGGATTATGTTCACCAGCGTATGGTGCATCCACTAAGCCACATCCACTAATGTAGTTGAATTTACCTTAAAATTTAAAGTTGGTAAATAAAAGTGGTGATACCTTGTTTGCTTATGCAATGCTGTGCCCCACCACATTTAGAAGCTAACATCGGAATACCCATTAAATTGTACATCATATGCTCGTGCCTTAAATTCCAATTCCAATATACTTACGGTACTTATTATGCGTCGTGCGGCACTACTTACATCGCGATATTTACAATACGCCAAAGTTTAACTTTTAATATTTAGTATTTGGAATATCATGCAAAATCTAAAGGTCAGTACGAGGTAACTACTGCAATAAATGTATCCAGCAAGGTTAACTAGTATAAATAAATACGCGTGTTTACGCCAATTAAAGACTTTTTACTTAAAGGTAATACCTTAAGTAGTGGAAGAATGTACAACGTTTGTATGCAGGAGGGTCGCATAACTCTGCAGCTGACTGTATCTACCGATAAATGTACAGTCGACGTCAAATATATGTTTACACTTTTGCACCTAATTACAAAGGAACAAGGTGAAAATGTGTAAACATATCTTTGACGTCGACTGTACACTTACATCGCATAAGCTGACCAGCAGACACTGTCAGTAATAATGATATTATTTCTCTACTCATCCTTCTCATTCTATACGATGCTAGAAAAGGATGAGTACAGAAATAATGACATTATTACTGAGTGTCTGGACCGCTATAGGTAGGAAGCTACCTACCTATCAATGGGTGTAATTGAATGAACGTAAGATAATGGATGTTTATGCCATTAATTCGAGTCGTGACCTCATTCAGGTATTAAGGTACTCGTGAGAACGAAGGTGGGTGGCATGGCACACACGTTTTGGTACCTAAAGGCTCGATTTCTTGAGAACTCCATCTTTGGAATCAGACTCGACTCGAGTTTTCTTCTGAATGACTTCGTGGAGACTCAAAATTCTACTCGTATGATAAAAATTTTGCTACTTTTTATCAAACTGTTGATTTATTCGTGGAATTAGAGTCAGTCTCTCTCCAATAAAATAATAAGAAAGGGAATCAAAAGAACGACCAAAGTCTTTTAACTTTCGCAATATTTAACTTTCGAACTACCTTTTAATTTAGACTTAATAGAGTAGGTAGAGTTCTTACCAAAATTTTAAGTTTTAGCGAAATATCCTAAGGCGGTGACATAAGAGGTATCCAGTTATATTTAGGTCTAAATCTAGGTCTATTTCATCACTCAAAGGATCTAGTTTCCGTGACCTTTTGTGTGGGCGCCGATTATTTTGTACAATCAACATACGAGTATACATACATACATTCAATTTTAAACCGTATTCCCCAGACTTATGTTCGAAAACGTAAAAAATATTCTAATACGTGATGTGTATACTCGATGCGTGCCATCATAACCAAGAATACGGACGGCGTCAATATACTGCATTGTCTAGTTATAATAAAAAAGTCGTATCTGCGTTTAGGTTTCATAGTGAGTTACGCTATTTTGGCTAATAAGACGGCAGGATTAGATAAGTGTGGTCATGGTTTTAATGGCTACCTGGCTAAATAGTGAGATGATGTTTGCTTCATCAATTTATTAGGTAACCCGATGGTACTGACGTGTTATGCCGTTTTTTTGTTAAAAGTTCCCGACTATTAGTTTTGGTCATATCACTATTTGCCTTAAACATTTCATTTCATTTTTGTGGAATTTAGCGCTGTAGAGTATATTTTAGGATCCTTCGCTTCGTTCAGGATTCAATTTATGCCCTCACCGTAAATATATCATTTTGCTCTCTTTAGATACAATTTAGAAAGTATTAAGTCCACGAATAACGGATATGTATTAACCGCCTCTTGCATCCGATTATTATGACTCACATTTGTAATAGGTATTATTCATATAAAATAGGTAGTTTTAAATTAGGTCATTTAGGTTGACACATCACATTTGTGTGGTGACAATTATTGGTCACCTACATTACCTATCTATACAAACCAGTGCTTTAAGAAATAAAATAAAATAAACTAACCTAACCTAACCTAACCTAATAATTAAAACAATAAATGCTGCCTGTAAAATATGTATATAAAATATTTCCGAAATTAGTTGCCCCGGTGTCTAGAATGCATTAGATCCATAGACATAGACATACTAGCCATAGATCTGACATGGTAATAATACTATTACCAAGATTGAACGGGATGGTCTTATTAAACTTTCAATAGGTATGAGAGGAGGCGCTTTTATCGTTGGTCCTTGTCACCGTTGTATCACATTGTGATTATTGCTTACTTCCAAAAGGCCCTAAGTACAATATAAACATTTGTCCAATATCAAGGATCATGCATCCTTGTCCAATATAAACCTTTTTGCCTGTCTCTGTTTAGCCCAATGATTGACTGGTAGATAATGCCTTTAGGCATTAAGTACGCCATTTGTGCATTTTTATGTTGTGTGCAATAAAGTTTAAATAAATAAATTTGTTACCCTCCACCGCTCTTTGAAGGGGAACAAAGAAACCGACTTAATTATGTAGCCTAGTTACGATGTGCTATCAGCCATCTTGAAACGTGTTTTAAAATTAGTCGCGTTGCGCGTATTCTGTGCTTGTTGGTTCCAACGCGTGTTTCAACTCTAGAGATGCTTGCTTTGACATTAGTTTTCATAAAACCCACGTTACAACTTTTTCCGTACCAACTCTGCATAACTATGATAGAGATTAGAACCGGACCACAATAACTCTGCAGGGCAAATAATTTGACAGCCACTTAATATGTATATGGCAATGTTTTCTACCTGTCATCGATGTCAATTTTCGTTGTCTATATTGTCAAATTGCTTTTGTATTTATTGGTTATTGTAATGAATGTGACAACAATGCGAATTCCATAAAAAACATAGCAATTTTTTACTCTACCTACCTATAAAGTTTCTTCTTCCTTCTAGCGTTTGGCCCGGCTTGGGTAAGGTAGGTATTATACCTAAGGTATTGGGATCCGCTTGACAATCGAACCCCTTGAATTGGCGTAGGCACTAGTTTTTACGAAAGCGACTGCCATGTGACCTTCCAACCCAGAGGGCAAACTAGGCCTTATAGGGATTAGGTTCGGTTTCCTTACGATGTTTTCCTTCACCGAAAAGCGACTGGTAAATATCAAATGATATTCCGTACATAAGTTCCGAAAAACTCAGTGGTACGAGATGGGGTTTGATTTGAACCCGAGTCCTCCGGATTGAAAGTTGGACTTCTTGCCGCCAGGCTACCAGCGCACCTACCTATAAAACTACAAATCCTAAAATAACTAGCTGATGCTGGCAGCCTATAAAATTGTTAGTATGTAGTAGGATGTTATAAAGTTTGTTCGCCTCTTCGATCGCCCATACAACTATATTTCTCTTTCAACATCTCCGCAAAGTAAACAACCGTGGGCGGTCTACGTTACAATAACTTGTACAAATTTAAAAATGTACTGCAACTAAGGCTCTAAAACCTGTTATGCGCTTCACAACCTTGCTACATTTTGTATAAAAAGTATCCAGTGAAACTTGACCTTAAAATTCGTAACACCTATACGTAACCGAAGGTCATAGTACACTGGCCGTTGAGACAGGAATCGTTGTGAATAAAGGCCCTGTAGCCGAAGGGAAAGTAAACTGTGCCTTTATAGGTCCAGGCAAGGAGAAAGTTGAAGCCATTCGTATTCAATATTGCGTACCTCCTAACCTTATACGTTCGAGTCCTACTGGACTTGTATCTATGCTAGAAAGAAACGAAATGTTTATTCTGGTTAAGGTCATGACTCATGAGTGATGAATTAAGTGAATAAATCAAATTGTGTTATAGCGGCATAGATTCTTAATAGTAAGAAAACTCGTTACCGAACTAAGCTATCGTGTAACTATTGCGTATGATCTTATAAGCTTTATATCTTAATGATCTGTTATAAGACTATCCTTATTTTCCTGTAATCGAGGTTTCTAATCCGGACACCTTACCATCGTAATAATAACAAACAAATAAAACTATCCGGTCCATTAATCTTGACTTATTTAGTTAATTGATAAAGTAAGGTCGGCGACACAAGTCATGAATAAACAGTGAATGCAGTCTGTGCTATCGCTGTAGACGCATAGGTATCTCTTTCGTATAATATACTCGTACAAGTCATTGACGCCTTCTAAGGGCACAACAATAACAGAGCGCGGTCATTAGTTCATTACTCACTCACTGGAAAGGAAAGTCGAAAATTGCGACGTAAGCATTATTAATAGATTTGTATTTAGACTATGCACCAGGACCTACTTGTATATTAGTAGTTACGTTTATTGCAATTAAATCTAAATCTTTATTTGGATTCGGTGCACAGCATTCGCAGTCCAGAAAAATCCGGCTATTAAATCATGAAATCAAATATAAACTCACCAGCTCCAAGAACTTAAGGATGGACAGTCTGCTGATGGCCATTTTGAAGACTTTTAAATTCGTTCAGACAACACTAAGGTTTGTTTACACTTGTAGAGCGCACGGCGCGGGCACTTGGTGTGAGGTCTCTGGAAGAACTGGCGCGGCGCGCGCGACTTTACTATGCAACAGAACAACGCGCGGCGTGGCGTGAGGGCGTGACGTCTCCGAACTTCCGAAGGGGTGAGATCATCGTTCGTGTGTCCATGGCTTCACTGTTCCGGAAACACATAAAAACACGTCCCTCCGTAATAGCTATTCTGAGTCAGACGTTGGCATCAAAGGATTCTACACCTAATATTTTATATGCAGCTTCTATAAATAGTACACTATTTATTTGTTTATATTCGTGCTCGAAGCATTGTGTGGCTTTGCCTCCGTGTCGTAAAAAATTGAGCGTTGGCTGCAGTTACAGGAAAATCCGTGAAATCCGGGATATAGTGGTAACACCACACAGTCCACGGACCTTCTTGGTGACGTCATGGACGACTCAATCGATGAGGTAGTTTGGCCATTTTCGTCCGAAGGCTAGTACGACTGTTATTTTCTGAACTTGCCTGGCAAACTATGGCTAAGTAATTTTTAAGTGAGATCTGCGATTGATTCCATATGGTTACTACAGACCTCAAGATCAAATTATAGCAGAGATGAGCTTAAAATCATGACGAAATGTTTTGAGTACAGGCCGTATGTACAATCCGGTTCATAATTTCATACCCAATTTATCAACGAATTCATTCATAAATTGGGTATGCAATTATGAACCCGGTAGTACCTAGTGGTGATCAATAATAATAGGCTGATGATAAATGTTGTTTTGATATCTCTGAGACACTATAGGATATTATTTTAGATCACTTTACATATTATTTCCGTATCTACCTATGTTTCCCACGCTCAACATTGAGTGGGAAGATCTAGGCCGTTAATAATTTGTTCACTTCACTGGCTCGGAAAGCTCTTTTATATTCTTTAAAAACAGATATAGTGCTGCAGCCCGCCTAACTGGAAATTTATCAAAATCCTAACCTATTTTCTTCCATATAGCGTTGTAGAGCCCATCTTGGAGATCATGAAAACATAAGTCTTAAAGGTCTTAAATGGCCATAAGTATGTATGGCGTCAAGTTGAAAATACAATTTTTTGGCCTAAATTTATCAACGAGCCTACCGCTCCAAATTTTGACACATGATTAAGCCCACGTCAAATAACCTACATACCAATTTTAAGACCATTCTGGTGGGCACATAAGATTTTAAGACCAGTTGAAGTTGCAATTTTTTGGCCTAAATTTATCAACGAGCCTACTGCTCCAAATTTTGACAGTAGTTAAAGGACCAACACACCAAATCCCAATTGTAAGACCATTCTGGTGGGCACATAAGATATTTTAAGACCATTTTAAGAAATAGTCAACTTCATAGAAAAAATAGCAAATTACTATAAATTCCTTAAAAAAAATATTTTGCTGGCACAAACACAACTGCATAGTCTTATATAAGTGTCTTGTAATTAAAAATGCCCTAAAAGTATTCCGCAATAAGTCTAAAATTGGAGAAATTCGTCATAGCAGTACTTTAGTCACGGGGGTCTTAAATCACTAAAATTATTATTTATTTTAAACTTAATGTCACAAAATATGATTTGAAAAGCCAGACGTAATGCTTATAAACATTTTCTACCAGTCGCCCATAAGTCGAAACTGATAAGCGTCAAGTTAGGTGCACTGAGAATATTACTAACTGAAAAATTACATAAATTTATTTTTACTACTTATATATGAATATACAGTTGTGTTTGTGCCAGCTAAATATTTTTTTAAGGAGTTTATAGTAATTTGCTATTTTATCTATGAAGTCGACTATTTCTTAAAATGGTCTTAAAATATTATGCGCCCACCAGAATGGTCTTAAAATTGGGTTTGGTTTGTTGAATGGGTCCTTTAACTACTGTAAAAATTTGAAGCGGTAGGCTCGTCGATAAATTTAGGCCAAAAAATTGCAACTTCAACTGGTCTTAAAATCTTATGCGCCCACCAGAATGGTCTTAAAATTGGTATATAGGTTATTTGATGTGGGCTAAATCATGTGTCAAAATTTGGAGCGGTAGGCTCGTTGATAAATTTAGGCCAAAAATTGTATTTTCAACTTGACGCCATACACACTTATGGCCATTTAAGACCTTTAAGACTTTTGTTTTCATGATCTCCGAGATGGGCTCTACAACGCTATATGGAAGAAAATTGGTTAGGATTTTGATAAATTTCCAGTTAGGCGGGCTCCAGCACTATTTCGCAGACGACGCTGGTACAATTAAAGAGAAAAAAGATGGTTTCATTGTAGAACTAAAAGTTGAACGAAATTTTTTGGGGCGATTACTATGCTTAGCCGTTGAACATAATATTGATCTAAAGGAAAGCTTCACCTATCCAATAACACCGGCACCGTTGTCGTTCACCCATTTAGACTCTTCATTTGTCACAACTACCAAATCAACTCTATTAAAACATCTCGAAAAAAAGATTGAAAGCGGTCAACCTACGTTTGTGACATCTACGGTTTTAGATGGTTTCTTCTTATTGCACACACTAGGTGATCTACCAGCATCATTTGGAGATATCGCCAGATATATTCTAGTAAAGATTATGAAATTAGACGGAAATATAGTACACATAATTTTTGACAACACCACTTCTCCCAGCATCAAAGACAATGAGCGTGATAGACGTTCTACGACATCGGATCGCCATTGACCTTATGTTATTACGGGAAGAAATATGAAAAGACCAAACAACTTTCTTAAAGCACTACAAAATGACTATTTAAAAAAAGAATTGGTATCTTTTTTGGCAAAGGAATGGAAACAAAGTCACCATGCAAACATAATCAACACTAAACTTCTCTACGTAACTGTCGAACAAGATTGTTATAGCTACCAGAGTGTTTAGCTTTGACTTTTAAGATTCGTGTTTACTGTGGCAACATCGTGTCACAGTGATAATTTAAAATATTACCGTTGTTCGTCCTGTCAGTTGACTTGGAGAGTCAGTGTCATCTCGAACCTCGATAGAGTGAACACAACCTGTCGACTGTCGTTATTGTTAAAAGCACCATTATCAACCCGCTTTCTTGTAGAACTTAACTAGAATCAGTGTTGTGCTAGTGAACAATGCCGGCGATATCCTGGTGTTCATCAGAGGTCTAAGTTAAAGGATCTGAGGTAACGGTTACTAGATACTCTAGCTAGCGACGAGAGACGGCAGCCTGAACTAACGGTCCCATAACGGAAGCCAACGATCTTGCACCACACAATCCACGGAATCAAGGTGACTTCACATCACACGCTCGTAACTCTAGCTAGTCCAGATCTCTAAAACTTTATACTAACTTTCTTGCTCAACCTACTGTCCCTAAAAATATCTACGCCCGGGTTTTCCTTTCCCCTTTTCGCGCTTTCGAAACTACAGTCCGCATCCTGTCGCAATCGAACATTTTTGGTCTTCGAACCGCATAATTTGATAAGCGATCTTTGGTTTTGTCGTTCGTGTTTTTTTTTCACTTTCGAAAAATTAGGGTAGGCTTAACAAAATAGTTGAGGGTAAGCAAGAAAGTTAGTCGTGTGGTGGTGTTCTTAATAATCATTTGAATTTTATCGTTCATTCTTTTGTTATTGAAGTGGTTAACACCGCTGGCAATATTTTCTCAGCTGTCATCTGTCACTACTGTCAGTGTCAGTCGGCAGTCGGTGTTTGTTTGGTTATAGTAAATAGACAAATTTATTATTTAATTTTATTGTTTTGTGCAGTATTATTGTCGTGTAGGTTAAAATAGGTCATGGTAACAAATCGGAAGATGCAGAGGCAGTTGTAAACCCACTGTTGCTTGAGCGAGACTACGCTGTCATGCGTCTTGAGCTTGTTCGGTCATTGTCTGATGCTGACTTGGCCCTATGTAGTGCGGCTGAGCTAGATTCCATCGCTGAAAACTTCCACCGAGCTCAGTTAAGGCTGTTGAGCAGTGCTCCTGGAGAAGACCATCGCGAGATTTGTAATCACACGGCACAGTTCGACACAAAACTTAGGTCAGTAAAAGCACGTTTACAGTCAGAATTAAAACCTACCATAGGGGTTTCAGGGCCGCAGTCGGCGTCCCTACCCAAATTGCCAAAGCTACATATTAAACCTTTTGATTCAAAGATAGAGAACTGGATAACATTTATTCAGCTTTTTAATTCGTTGGTACATAAGCGTACTGATTTAGCCGATGTTGCAAAGTTACATTATTTGGTGTCCAGTGTGCAGAATGAGGCATATGAATTAATTAAGAATTATCCCATGACAAATGAGAATTATAAGGTAGCATATGATGCACTCTATAAACAATATAATAAGATGAGACCTATCGCATGCACTTATTATGATAAGTTGCTCAATTGTCAGCCGGTGAAATCTTCTCTGGCAAGTGATTTACAACGGGTGTATCAAACATTTAAGGAGAATTTGTCGATACTAGAAACTTTTAATTTACCTGACAAGAATTGTATGTTACTGCAGTTACTCTGGTCGAAATTAGATAGGGACACTGTTAGCGACACTACCGAACATAACACGGACGAGACTCCAGCCCATACGACGGAGCGAGACATCACCGAGGGAACGAGAAGGACGACGAACGGCGAGCGACTATCCCCGCGTCCTGAAAGCTTGCGACCGTCCTGAAGGCTGACGACCGTCACTGAAGACTTATCGTGATATGTGATTTGTTATGTTATGTAAATATGGTTAAGTTTGTATTCGAAATAAAGAGATTTAATATTAAGTAGGTAGAGTCAAACTTAGAATGTAAACTATTATGATTTGAAATATTTAAGTGAAATACGTGTATTAGATTTAACTTGGATAGTTTAAGTTGAAATTGTAAGTTTGTATGGATGAATGAATAGGAATTCCCCAATAAACCCCTTATCTAGAGAGCGGATAGATAGGTAGGAATTATTGTCAGGCATAGATAATTGAAGTACATTATCTAACAATAAACATTAACCTTACGCCCTGAGTCCCTGCAGTAGGTAAAATATGAGGTAAAGGTATAATAAAACAATAATGTATGCTCGGAGATTGAAGAGCTCTTTATTGAGGTAACCGTAGGGCCTATCGCTAAACGCATAGACTACGTAGGTAACTGTTCGGACTCACGACGTAATGGCAGTCATAGAAACTCTGAAAGATATAAAAAATTATAAAACATAGTGAAAATCTAGCTTACGAAAACACATTTTTGGAATAGGGTCGGCCAGTCAGAGCGCCGATTAAAAGACCAATTAGATCCTAGAAGGGATAGGACAATTAGAAAGAGAGGATATGAGAAAAGCGCTCTGATTGGACGAAATTCCAATAAGAATCCAGGCAGGTATATCCGCTCACTAGTAAATCAAATCGTGCTATAAATATCCATACAAACCGGTGGAAATTATTCAGTAATTCGGACAAGCAGCAAGAAGAAAAAATAAATAGAAGAAAACCAACTGGACTTTTGGATCACCGCTCCCCTCCTTCAACAGGAAGATTTTCTACGGGCTACTCATCAAACGTCGGCTGGCAGTGCGGCGTGTCGTCTGTTCGTGCCAGAGCCCTCGAGACTCTGTCACGTGGTCCTACATCTACTTACGGAGCTTTCGTCGACGGGGTACTTCGCTGAATCAGCTCCGCGCGTGTAACGGCTGAGTTAGGATCGGCAACCGTGGATATACAACATAAGCTATCGAAGGAAAATACCATATTACAGGCTGCGGTCTGTAATAGACACCAAGGAACAGTTCGAATTGGAGCATAACTCTGATGATGTTCCAGAATTAAATAAGTTGCAACTTTGTTGAAAAAAGACACCGGGCTTTGAACGCAGCAGCATTTGTTAGTAGTGTGAGTCAACCTAGTACTAGTAGATCTAATAGTAAGGCAAGGTTGGCTTTGGTTGTATCTGCTCCGGTTTGTGAGGTATGTGGAAAGGCTCACAGTATTACATTCTGTCCTACTTTCTTGAAGTATGACCCCGCTACTCGGTTTAAATGTGTCAAAGACAATAGCTTGTGCATTCTATGTTTGGCTGGTTCTCACTTAGTGAAATCTTGCAAGTCGACAAAACGGTGTGAGCAGTGTAGGTTCTCGCATCACACGCTACTCCACTTTGACAGTGCAAATGTTCCTGTACTGTCAGCAATGGATGGGGATAGTTTGGAACGTCCCTCAGAAACTTTAAATCCGCTGGCTATGGTGGCCAGTAACCTAGCCGCTCGTTCGTTATTCTCGACTGCTATGGTGTTAGTAAAAAATATACAGGGTAACTTTGTGCCAGTTAGGGCTTTGCTCGACGGCGCCAGCGCTTGTAACTTTTTGAGTGAATCATGTGCTGAGAGGCTCGGTCTCCGGGAGAACCGTGGTAAACATGCTGTGACTGGCATTGGTGAGTCGGTCACTGAACCTGGTGGGTCTTTAACATGCACGGTTTCAACCAGTAATGAGAGCTCTGACTCTACCTTTTCGTTAGAGGCATACCTGCTGCCGAAGATTTGTCCGGACACACCAACCGAGCGTGTTGACGCATCATCGTGGCAACACATAAAAAATTTGGAGTTAGCTCTAGACCCCTCTTGGCATACTACGGCGCCTGTCGACATGCTTTTAAATGTTAACATTTTCGCCTCATCATTACGGCCCGGTCTGATCCAAGGAGGTCAAGGGCAGGCAACTGCCCTCAATACAATGTTCGGTTGGGTGTTACTGGGTGATGCAAGCGCGCCTAATGCAGATGTCTATGGTTCTACACGTCGCTCTCAGTCCTGCTACTCCCCTCTCGCACAACCTACTCGCTGCTCTCGTTCTCGCCAACGCTCCCATTCTCGCTCTCGCTGTCATTCCCACTCTCGCTCTCGCACTCGCTCGCACTCTAACTCTCGCTTTCGCTCTGGTTCTCGCTCTCGCTCGTACTTCGACTCTTGCTCTCGCTCTAGCTTGCACTCAGACTTTGGTTCTCGTTCTTGCTCTCGCCTTCGGCCTTGGGCCTGCTATCGACCCCATTCTCGATCGGCCTCAACCCCAAATTCCTTTCTCGCTTTTGTGTTCAGCTTTACTCTTGCTCTCGTCCTCGCTCTCGTTCTCGCTCTCGTACCCGCTCTTGTCCTCGCTCTCAATTTCGTTATCGCCTTCGCTCCCACTTTCGTTTTCATGGACCTGGCGTCCTTATCTCCCTTCCGTTCTTGTTTAAAAATCGAACACTGTGGTGGTACTTATAGCTGTCCCAGGTTCCGTCTTTGTAGCCATACCTGTTTTTGCTCTCGTGGTAGATTGTTTCAGGGTGGGCGGACGCCTCGGATGGGTCCTTCTCGAACGGAAAAACTCCAATACTCAACCCTTCATTACATTAGTGTCGTCTATTTTTGGTCTCGTTCTAACTTTATCAATATTCTCTTGTATTCTTTATATAGTAAAATACTAGTGTATTTTGATAGGCGGAATGTTTAGCTTTGACTTTTAAGATTCGTGTTTACTGTGGCAACATCGTGTCACAGTGATAATTTAAAATATTACCGTTGTTCGTCCTGTCAGTTGACTTGGAGAGTCAGTGTCATCTCGAACCTCGATAGAGTGAACACAACCTGTCGACTGTCGTTATTGTTAAGGGCACCATTATCAACCCGCTTTCTCGTAGAACTTAACTAGAATCAGAGAGAGATATTGATCAGTCTGCGATAAAAAAAGAAATAGTTTCCAACCTCAAATCTTGCTTGGAAGAAGCAGGCACCAGAATGTTTTTTCACATTTTTCACATTTTTTCACATTGCACAAACGGTGACAGAAGGAGACGTAGTAATAAAGACAAATGATACAGACGTATTAATAATTGGACTAGCAAATTTGGTACATTTAAATGAAAATGTCCATTTGTGGCTCGAAATGGGTTTGAGCTCAAACAATACCCATCGATACATAGACCTAAACAAACTTTACCATCACTTAGGACGGGAACTATCTATAGCTTTATCGGCATTTCACGCATTTACAGGATGCGACTATGTCCCCGCTTTTTATGGCAAGGGTAAAACAAGACCTTTTCAATTGTTGGAAAAAAATAAAGAAATAATTGACGCTTTTGGTCAATTTGGCCTCGAAAGTCACAGGATAAACAGCAAAGCCGAAAAATTTGTAGAGAATTTTGTGTGCCAAATGTATGGAAAGCCAAGATTAAATTCTGTGAACGAAGTCAGGTATCAAAAATTCTTAGAAGCTTATAAGCCTTCTAGTAAATCGCCCTATGGAAACATGAAGGGCATAAATGAGCGCACAATGCCCCCATGCCAACGAGTCTTAAAACAGCATATTTTAAGAGTCAACTTTATATGTGGCATTTAGAATCAAGCTTATACTGGAAGACCAACAGCAATTGAACCAATAAATAAGGGATGGACGTTGAATGATGGAAAATATGTACCAGTGTGATTTGAAGGAGACAGGATACCCCCGTCACTTGAGGCAATTTGTATATCAGGTATCTAATATTCGATTATAGTAGATAAAAATAGAAACTATCGTATCGTAGTTAAAATTATCGTTGTAGATACTCTTATTACAGAATTAGTAGATTTGTAAAAATAAAGTTTAAAAAAATATAAGAAGGTTATAATATAAGATCCTTCAGTCTTTCATATAATTTACTTTTAAACGCAGGTTTTGCGTTTAAATATATTTATAATATCGATTCACATAGAAACGTTTACAGTTTCAATACTAATTAGTTAGTTGGCTGACATTACAAAGGACCATGGGCAGAAATGTCCCCACCCACCAACAGAAACGAAACATGTCTCATTTAATAGCTCTTGGCAACCGGATGATTTTTTACTATCACGGGGATCACCACAGTGTATCTATGGGGTTTTCTTGGAAAGCCGTATTTTGTTTTTGTACATTTTTTGTTAAATTCATTGAAAGTTACAGGAAGAAGGTTACAGAAATTATGCTACTAGCAATAATAAACAAATACATTTATTTTAAAAATACAGATGAATTGAGAACCTCCTCTTATTTTTTAAGTCGGTAAAAAAAGGAAAACAACAATTCGCTCATAGAGCTATATATTTTTAGATCTACAATACTACTTAACATATTATACATATTATCAGTGTTAACTTAAAGTTATTGATATTTTTAGCCAAAACTCTTAATGAAAATCGAAGATGTCTGTCTTAAATATATGTACGTGAAGTATATATATATATACTTCACGTACATATATATATATATATAAATACGGTTTTCCAAGAAAACCCCATACAAAGGGCGATCCTCGTCATAAAAACCAATCATCAGGTTGCCAAGTTCTATTAAATGAGACATGTTTCGTTTCTGTTGGTGGGTGGGGACAGTGCCCAAACAAATTTGCCCATTATCCTTTATTATCAAGTTATAGAGCCCAAGGTAAGGTTCGGTTTCGAGATCATCCAATATATTACAATAAATTTTATTAAACATATTAATGCTTTTTGCGAATATGTACACAACATTTCATAAACGGTAAACATTTCTGTGTCAATCATTTTTTTAATGTAAGAAAACGCGAACACTAATTCTAATCAATACCGCCTCTTAATATATTAGATATCAATAATTGTAAATTATTAAATAACGTTAAAACGGACATTTGCGATTTGTTTTTCAGAAAGGAATGTCACTGAAAACATCAACGACGATGTTGATGATGACAACAGTGACCAAGATATTTCCGACGATAGTGACAACGACGAAGGATATTTATTAATTATTTAATTAGAGAACAAATTCGATTTTTAACATTCGGTGATTTGCAATCATACACGTATAATAATGTAGGTATAAGAATCAAAATGTTTTTTAATTAAAATCACTATAAAAAGCAAGGGTAATTTGTTTTATTTAAAATCTGAAAATGTACACCGGAGACAAGAATGGTCTTAATTTAGTATTTGTTTTCATTATCCCCTCAGCGTTAGTCACGGCTTCTTGCCACGGGTTAGTAGAACCTCAAGTCCGATTGGCAATCTGAGACCATGATTTGGCGTAGACACTAGTATTTACGAAAGCGACTGCATTTGGTCTTAAATTATAACTACTATTAGAATTTAGAGCGGTACTGCAATAGCCTCAAAAATTCGCCATTTCAATTGGACTTAAAATCCAACCCGGCTCTGGAATGGTCTTAATATTGATATGAAGGTTTATTTGAAGTGCCCCATCCATACCATATGTCAAAATTTGGAACAGTAGGACAGTAATTTGCTATATTTGTATGAAATCGACTATTTCTTAAAATCTTATGCGCCCACCAGAATGGTCTTAAAATTGGGATTTGGTTTGTTGAATGGGTCCTTTAACTACTGTCAAAATTCGGAGCGATGATAAATTTAGGCCAAAAAATTGCAACTTCACTGGTATTAAAATCTTATGCGCCCACCAGAATGGTCTTAAAATTGGTATGTAGGTTAGTAGGCTAAATCATCAGTCTACATTTGGAGCGGTAGGCTCGTTGATAAATTTAGGCCAAAAAAATTGTATTTTGAACTTGACGCTATACATACTTATGGCCATTTAAGACCTTTAAGACTTATGTTTTCATGGTCTCCGAGATGGGCTCTACAACGCTATATGGAAGAAAATAAGGAGAAGGATTTTGACAAATTTCCAGTAAGGCGGGCTCCAGCACATTATATCCGTATCTATCTCACTTGCATTGCATATAAGAACAAAATAGACTCAAATTCTCAAACTGAGTATTTTCGTAACAAGGATGATATAGACATGGATGGACAATATCCATACAAAATCGCGTTCCTTTTATTTCAGGTTAAAGCACTAGCGTCATCTATCGGTTACACCAGACACTAAATCCTAGTTTCTAATACTTTGTTCGTCGCTTAACGCTGATAGAATAACTAGACTCCGACTCGACAGATGGCACTGTGGCACTTCGTACCGAAAACAGACGTATAGCCTGAAGGTTCGAGGAACGCGATTTTCTATAGGCATCAAAGATGATTAAGACATGGATTGACAATGCGTATACAAAATCGCGTTCAGGCTATACGTCTGTTTTCGGTACACAGTGCCACAGCGCCATCTGTCGAGTCTGGTGTCGAGTTATTCTGTCAGCGTTAAGCGACGAACAAAGTATTAGAAACTAGGATTTAGTGTCTGGTGTGACCGATAGATGACGCTAGTGCTTTAACCTGAAAAGAGAGCGCGATTTTGTATGGGTATTGTCCATCCATGTCTATATCATCCTTGTTTCGTAAGTACTTACGAATATAATTAATTTTCATAAAATATATATAATCGAGAACGCCTGGAAGAGCTTCTGGTCCATGAAAGCGCTTATGAAGGGTAACCTTCCACTGGCACTAAAGCGCAAACTCATCGATATGTGTATCCTGCCCATCCTAACCTACGGTGCACAAACATGGTCATTAACGGAGGCTCAAAAGTGCCGACTCAAAATTTGCCAGCGAGCCATGGAACGCAGCAACCTTGACACCCACATGGGTGTCAAGGCCGCTAAGCCCAAGTGGGATTGGGCTGGACATGTCTGCCGCATGCACCCGGAATGATGGGCTAAATTAACTACTGAATGGACCGAACAAATCGACCGGGGCAGAGACAGACCAAAAAGGAGATGGCGGGACGATCTGGACGCATTTTGTAGCGACTGGCGAGAGCATGCACTAGGCCGTGACGATTGGCGGAAGCGAGGGGAGGCCTTTGCCCAGCAGTGGGATACAATATAGGCTACGGAAAAAAAATATAATTTATATCAACTAGGTATTGTGTTGTGGTCGGTTGAAAGCGTGAATGAAATAAGATGTCAAGAGACGACTTGAACTTGAAATGTAGCGACGCCGTGTTGAAAAATTGGTGCTGTAGGATTAAAAATAAATTTACGTCATGTTTTCACTCAGTGCGCCTAACTCGATATGACGCTTGTTAGTTTAGGGTTATGTATGAGGGACTGGTAAAAAATAGGTATAGGCATTACCTCCAGCAGCATTTTAAATCATGTTTTGTGCCATTAAGTTTAAAATAAATAATAATTTTAGTGATTTAAACCCCCGCGACTAAATTCCTGCTATGACGAATTTCCCCAATTATCAACTTATTGCGGAATACTTTTACGGCATTTTGAATCATAAGACACTTAAATATGAATATGCATTTGTGTTTGTGCCAATTAAGTATATTTTTTGAACGAATTTATAGTAATTTGCTATTTTTTGTATGAAATCGACTCTTTTTTTAAATTGTCTTAAAATCCTATACGTCCACTAGAATGGTCTCAAAGTTGGAATTTGGTTTGTTGAATGGGTCCTTTAACTAGTGTCAAAATTTGGAGCGGTAGGCTCGTTGATAAATGAAGACCAAAAAATAGCAACTTCAACTGGTCTTGAAATCTTATGCGCCCACCGGATTGGTCTTAAAATGGGTATGTAGGTTATTTGGAGTGGGCTACACCGTTTGTCAAAATTTGGAACGGTAGGATATAAAATAAATTCACGTCATTTTTGAAGTCAGTAATACATTCTCAGTGCACCTAACTTAACGCTTATCAGTTTAGAGTTATGAGCCACTGGTAGAAAATGCCTATAGGCATTACGTCTGGCTTTTAAAATCAAATTTTGAGCCATTAATTTTAAAATGAATAATAATTTTAGTGATTTAAGACCCCCGTGACTAAAGTACTGCTATGACGAATTTCTCCAATTTTTGACTTATTGCGGAATACTTTTACGGCATTTGAAATTACAAGACACTTAAATATGAATATGCAGTTGTGCTTGTGCCAGCTAAATATTTTTTTTACGAATTTACAGTGTTTTGCTATTTTTTGTATGAAATCGACTATTTCTTAAAATGGTCTTAAAATCTTATGCGCCCACCAGAACGGTCTTAAAAATTGGGATTTGGTTTGTCGAATGGATCCTTTAACTACTGTCAAAATTTGGAGCGGTAGGCTCGTTGATAAATTTAGGCCAAAAAATTGCAACTTCAACTGGTCTTAAAATCTTATGGGCCCACCGGATTGGTTTTAAAATTGGTATGTAGGTTATTTGATGTGGGCTAAGCCGTTTGACAAAATTTGGAACGGTAGGATTTAAAATAAATTTAGGTAATTTTTCAGTTAGTAATATATTCTCAGTGCACCTAACTTGACGCTTATCAGTTTCGACTTATGAGCGACTGGTAGACAATGTTCATAGGTATTATGTCTGGCTTTTCAAATCATATTTTGTGACATTAAGTTTAAAATAAATAATAATTTTAGTGATTTAAGACCCCCGTGACTAAAGTACTGCTATGACGAATTTCTCCCATTTTCGACTTATTGCGGAATACTTTTAGGGCATTTTTAATTACAAGACACTTATATAAGACTATACAGTTGTGTTTGTGCCAGGAAAATATTTTTTTCTAATGAATTTATAGTAATTTGCTATTTTTTCTATGAAGTCGACTATTTCTTAAAATGGTCTTAAAATCTTATGTGCCCACCAGAATGGTCTTAAAATTGGGATTTGGTGTGTTGAATGGGTCCTTTAATTACTGTCAAAATTTGGAGCGGTAGGCTCGTTGATAAATTTAGGCCAAAAAATTGCAATTTCAACTGGTCTTAAAATCTTATGTGCCCACCAGAATGGTCTTAAAATTGGTATGTAGGTTATTTGACGTGGGCTAATACATGTGTCAAAATTTGGAGCGGTAGGCTCGTTGATAAATTTAAGCCAAAAAATTCTATTTTCAACTTGACGCCATACATACTTATGGCCATTTAAGACCTTTAAGACTTATGTTTTCATGATCTCCGAGATGGGCTCTACAACACTATATGGAAGAAAATTGGTTAGGAGTTTGATAAATTTCCAGTTAGGCGGGCTCCAGCACAATAGCAAAGCTGCATTTTATTCACAAGAGTGCAAAGAATATTTGAAATTCGAACGTGATATTAATCACTTTTTTAAACATAATAACATGTAAAGGCCACTCCAGACAGGACAATCTTCGCCCATCTGATTAAATTGTCTGATCAAATCAGGTGCTCTGGACGCAAAAAATATTTTATATTTAATTGTATTCAATTAAAAACATTAAGTATAAACAATTTTGTTTCATGATTTTACTATAAAACGCTTTAAATCTTTCAAGAAATATTATTTTGACCTGTCTCAGAATAATTCGAAAATTGTGCATTGTTTTTGTTTTATCTGTGACATGTAAATTTTTAATTTTAAAAAGTTAGTTTTGTTTACTTATATCTTTAAGTTTCAGATTGCGTTTTTTGTTATTTATTAATGTAATATCTGCCATCACCTTTCAATAAATGTATTAAATCAACGCAAAGACCAGCTGAGATATTTATGTAGGTACTTACGACAGCTGTAATACATTTTTCGTGATATATGTGACTTTGAGGTTATGTTGAGTTTTGTATCGAATTATCATTTCAAGTTCTTTCTTTCAGTGTAAAATCGAATAATTGAAGCGAAAACTAGTGCTAAATGAAGTGCAAGATCGTTTGTTGCATAGGAGCAAGTGCCGCATATTGTCACAAAGCAAGAAAACACTACAATTTAACAGGTTTAAGCACCAAGCATCCCGCTACCTACAACAGACTTTTATCAAGCCTTTGAAATGTTTTCCTTTATGTACCTACCTAAGCTATGTATAAAATAAATAAACACCAAAACCTCACGTGCGTTTATTGATTATTCGATTATACAATTCGTACATTAGATTAAATAAGTGCCTACCTAAAATAGTCGTGAAACGAAATGATAAAAGGAAATCATAATAAATAAGTAGGAGTATACTGAGTGATATAACATATGTGAATTAACATGACTCATATTCATACAGATAATGAAGCTAATCCTGTTTCATAACTGAAAAGTTGTATTTTCTGGTAGATATAGGTAGTTACTCGTTTCCCTCGACTGGCCTTATGATTTTAGCAATCATTGTTAAGTATCAATGTTTCATTCCTTCCTGGATGTCAACTATTGTATTTTGACCGCATAATCATCTGTCATTTTTATGTTGTTATTTTAATTTCTTCGCACCTTCTATTCATTGTAAAGCGTAAAATATATCCGAATTATCAATTATTTTATTATTAAATGCAGAATTACAATTTTCGAAATGACGTACAAAAGCGCGCGACAGGCGTCCAAAAAATACTAAGTTTTGTTTGATGTACATTGCTACTGCGTTCGTTGGCTGGCCAGACTATATTTTCCTCGCTTTAGTGAGGTGAAAAGATTTGTGTTACACACGGCTGCAAAGTTATTTTTACGTCTCGTGTGTTGCAACACTTGCTACGCTCAGGATTCTATTTTTGAACTACTCGCTTCGCTCAGGATTCTATTTTCGAACCACTCGCTTCGCTCGCGGTTCAACCATAGAATCCATTCGCTACCTCGCAGTTCAACCCTAGAATCCACTCGCTAGCTCGTGCTTCAATTCCACACTCGCGGTTAAAATACAACTTTGCACCCTTGTATAACAAATAACTATTTTGACCCTGAGCTTTAAAAACGAAAAGATAGGGTGTCAAAAATGTTAACATGTATTTTAAAACATCTTCATAAGATGATCCTTTTGGAACATGAAGAATAGTATTTTGTGCAACAGGTAGGGTCAGGGAGGGTACAGTCGCTCGGTGGGAACAGTGGCTCGAATGTGCTGTGCGGGAAACGGAAAGAGCTTTATGTCTGTCCTCTACATCAATCGGAAGCGTTCCGTACCCTATCATGTACGAACTAGTTAGTGAGCCGCTTCGGCGCCATGCGAATGTATTATGGTGCGTTTTTGCGTTGAATGCTATCAAAATTACATTTCCAGGTAAGTTTCACTCCTCTTTTTTCTTAACTCGAACGAGATTTTTAATTACTTATATTTTTATCGAAGAGTGTATCTAATCTACTTAGTATTGGCTGATAATTCAAGGCCCTCGATGTTTCTATTTGTTTTTAGTTCTATCTAAAATACAAAGTGGCGCGAAGGTCAACAGTCGTTCGTTTCAGAAAAGTACACGGTGGCTCGCGAACCACTGTGCACCTTACAGAGTTGGGCTAAAATTTACTTGAATATTAATAAGAATAAAAGTTCTTTCATTATTAAAAATAATTCTTGTACTCTTTTTTTAATAAAATGAAAGTGAATACATCATGCGACATTTATTAGGTAAGTACCTATTTTAAATGAAGAATGAATCAGGAACGATTATTCCGGAATTAGGCTTACCTATTCTAATTACCGTTTTATTCAACAAAAATGTTTTTTGTTATAAAGTTTATTTAGGTTCGATTCCTACGTAGCCATTGTGTACTGTTAGAACCACTGTGTACTCGAGCCACTGTGTACTGTTAGAACCACTGTGTACTAGGGGGTCCTAGTCACTGTGTACAGCAACGGGTACACAGTGGCTCGATTCCCAATTTTTAAAAAAGAATGGATATATCTTTTTTGGTGAAAGTAACAGCAAATATATTTGCTACATATGAAAGTTTAATAATGCACTGTGCTTTGTGCTTGCAACAATTAGTTCAGGGATTTATATTTTTCATGCTACAGCCTCTTGAAAAAATCCTAGCGACTGTTCCCTCCCTGACCCTACATAATAAGGGTTCTTAAGATTCGAGGATCGAAGTTACAAAATGAGGCGAAGCCGAATTTTGTAATAACAGACCCGAGAATTTGAAGACCTAATTATGTACCGTTGCACACGAAACTTTTTCTATGACAGTAGCAAAAACGTAATTAATAAATAATTTTAAAGTTCTTAAGTATCACGAGTACATAAATCAATTTTGTTTTAAGATTTTTCTATCAACTAATAACTCTTACTTTTGTGCCGAAGTCTTCGGATATTCACTGTGAAGTTTTCTTGTCACTTATTTTATGAAAATTAACATAAACTTCTTGATATTAACATAATATACGAGTTTAAATACAATAATTTTAAACAAAAAAGAACCGACTTCACTAAGCAATCCACCTTTCCAACACCAAATGCTCGAGCTGCTGTAAAAAATACTCAAATCACTACAGGTGTGCCTATAATAGTTGAAGAGTTCCCTCGATTTCTCCAGGATCCCATCATCAGATCCTGACCTGGTTACAATGGGACCAACTGTGAAGTATACTCTTTCAAACAAAAAAAGAATTTTCCAAATCGGTCCAGCCGTCTTCGAATAATCGGTGAACATACATAAAAAAAAAAAAATAGCAAAAACAAAGATCCCGACGAATTGATAACCTCCTCCTTCGAAATCTTGAAGTCGGTTGAAAATTAAGCCTTACATTGTGTTGAAACTTTTTAAATATTAACTTTTTGACTAAATGTCATAGACAGACCACGAGTTGGTTTTCAATTGCAAAAAAATATGGCTTCGTTCAAGTAACTCTCAATGCAAGTTTACATTAAAGTACTATTATGCTTTTCATAAATATGAAAACTAAATTATTTAAGATATTAATACTTTAAAAAAGACATGATAATGTTTTTATCATAGTTTGTGCAAAAATAATTTCAAGTATATATCAATTTGAAAATATAATTTATATTGTAAACAAGAACGAACCCTTTTTAGACATGGCACCTGGAAGTCAGTGTATTAAAAAACAGTTGCACAATATGTTTTGTGTGACTGCTAGCAGTAATAGAAAGTACCTATAGACAAATAGACTTTAGCGCCTTCACTTAAATGATGTAGTTTTAGATACCACTATCAGTCATTTAATTGGCATATAGAAGTGCTGGAGTAGAAAAACATTCTAAGTGTCAATTTTTCCGGACGACTACTTATACACAGTAACTTTTACTTTATTAAGAATAATTATTTGACTAACTACAGAGTACAGCACAGACATGCAGCGTACTTAAGTGGCCACTGAGTAATGTACAGATACCTATCTATTTGAATACATATAAATATTCAAATACACATAAAATGCATACCTACCTACATGTTTATTGTTTAAAATTTTAAAGTCAGCCAGTTGCAGCAACCACTTTTAACAGACTCATCAGCTTCAACCGGCACGGTTCTATTAAAATTTCAATGCAATGAAATTTTGTGAACGTTGACAGACTGTTTAGTGCAACCGACCCTAAGCTAAGTCTGTCCGGAAAGAAAAGTGTCATGGTTTATATAGGAACCACTGGGAACTCATACATTCTACGACAGTTCTCTTTCCGGACACACTACATGCAGTGATACATAACGTAATTCGTATGGGTGAAGATCGTGCAGTCTGGAGGACATACTCTGACGAGCCGACTGGTCGTCCATCCGACCGTCTGGGGCTCTGGGCGTCCCTGATACCACTGGAAAGGTGAAGTGCTGAAGGACCTCACCGCGCAAGACGCCGTCTGGATAGAAACGGCGTTGAACAGAGAGGCCCTAATCTAGTAGGTATCCTAAGTTTGGATACTAAATAAATGTAATAGCTCCTTAAGTATTAAGTACCTACGTTTTCGCTGGTTGTCTCTCTCTCTCTAACAACCGTATAAGCCTTATAACCGTAGAAGGTAGGTAGGTGTCAATAGTAGATTTTTAATATGCGATCAAAGTCTTCTGAATGAAGACTCACAAGACTGTGATTTGTAAATAAAACTTGATTTGTTACATTTAGTGAGTCACTTTTTAAAGGCGTGCGGGTTAATTAAGTAATTAATTACTTACTTATTTCAAGTTTCACACGTGTACCAATCTCAGGTAAGTATTGCCTAGAATATTAAGTCGCAAGAAGTGGGCATTATGATCGTGTCGTGTCCAATATTTATCGCATTAAGTATGAGGTTTATTTTCGGTAACGTAGGTTATCTTAATCTCAAATACAAGGATAGGAATGACAATTACGTACAAAATAGTAGTTGCATAAGATAGGTTAAGGGTTAAATACTTATCTGCATTAACTATTCTTAACTCAAATTGGATAAATCACCATATTCCTACTCATACTCGAATATTTTTACGTCGAAAGACACACACGTTATCGTTGTTGATTCCGTGAGAATAAAATAAATAAATGCATGTTTATATAAATGATCATTGATATCTGACTGTTGATAGTGTTTATGCTGTTGGCTGTATTTTTTCCAAGACATACGAGTAGCACTCGTGCCGAAAACAAAACATCGATGGAAGCCATGAAAGTGTTGAACGATTTCTCGCTTCTCACTTATTGTCATCGGTTATGGGAGAGGAATCGGACAATCTTCGGAATATCTTTCTTAAATGCTTTTTATTTTTATTTTATTTTATTTATTTGGAAAGCAAACAGAAATAAGTGAGCAAGAGATAAGGTTTCTAGTACCCAATAAAAACATTCACTTATTCCCTTAACAGCTCTCACTGAGACATACGAGTATCAATAGAAGTATTACTACTTTGAGCAATAATAAGCAAGATGCAATATTTTAATGTTTGCTTTAATTTGAAAGGATTGCACGTAGAATAGACAACAATTGGGTACTTTTCTGGGTAAAATAAATATAATTCTATTTACTCCGTCAGTTAGATTATCAAAAAATATTAGACACGTATTTTTATTTTGTCAATCAAACAAAAATTGGTGAAGATATAGCCCGTTAAAGTTCCGCGTGACGTCACATTATACTGAAATGTGACGTCACGCGAAACTTTAACGGGCTATATCTTCACCAATTTTTGTTTGATTGACAAAATAAAAAATACGTGTCCAATATTTTTTTATAATCTAACTGACGGACTAAATATATTTTTTTAGGAAAGTAGCCAATTGTATTAAAAAATGAAAATACTATAATTTACAGTAAAAAAATGCTGTTACAAACTGACGATTTAAATTTTCGCGCCTAAACGGATCTACAGTTCCTGTGACGTCACTCATGTGTGTCAACTCAGTCAGTGTCAATCGCCATAGTCGTGATATTTGCTCTATGGATGGTAGGTAAGGATGACAGTCTCTATGTTGCAAATATAGACATAGGATAAAAGGTATAGAGGGGGCATGGCAATAACAATACCAACATTGAACGGGATGGTCTTATTACACTTTCAATAGGTACGACAGAGAAGGTGCTATGATTGGTGGATTAAAATATGTTCCATTTCACATTACTTCAAATCGTAATTATTGTTTGAAATTAGTATAAATTAAAGTAAAAACGTTTTAATAGCTATTATTTTACGTTTTTTCAACGTTTTGATTACAAAATAATATTTTAATTTAATAATATTTACAATTATTTTGTAATCAAAACGTTGAAAAAACGTAAAATAATAGCTATTAAAACGTTTTTACTTATCATAATTGATGTGATCATTTTTAATTCTTAAAATATTATTATTTTGCATTTAAGTTTACTTAAAGCGAATGACCGACTCTTTCTTTTTACACGAAGTAATTGATATCATATTTATTTTGAAGTTATACTTTTTTCAGATTAAAAAAATCGTGCAATTGTCGTAGTGCGATTTTAGGGAAAACGATTTTAAAATTCGCCATTTGGCATTTCATTAAGCGTATCTCTAATAATGGAAATAAGTAGTTTCATTTGAATTTTTCCCTGATATGGCTTAAAAAAATAAGCTATAGAACATAGCAAGTTTTGTCGTCGCGACGTCCTCTTTATGTGTAAACCATACTATATAGTTAACCAACTAGATATAAATGGTCAAATACATATATGACCACGAAAACAAAATTAAGTAGAGGACGACGCGACGATAGAATAGGTATTAGGTGTGTTAGGTAAGATTGATTGTTCCTTACCTAACTCTTGAATGTCGTGGTCACTTCTATCTGCTTCGCGGAATGCCTCGTATGCACCATCTAAGGGTAAAATGGAATTATGATAACAACAGTCACTAAGTGCCTACAGCTAAGTATGGAACAAGTGATATGAATCGTCAGATGTAATGGGTACGTTAGTCAGTCATGTACAACAAGCGTCTTCAAATACATTATGCCCCGATGCAATGTTTGAACCATTGCATCTGTGCACATGTCCTTGTGGACCAGCAACACACTTTACGGGGATCACAATTCCTTGAGGAATGGTTCATTATATGTCCTTGTGGACCAACAACAATAAGTTTCCATTACTTACTACTAGTTTAGGTGAGCCCATCTTATAAGGTCAGGAAGGCACCTTGCACCGGAGGGTCCGGCGCTCCAGTTCGAGATACCCGGCAGCCGTCGCCACCGTATCTCTATGTGCAGGGCAGCGCAATGCCCTGCACACTAGTCAGAATACCTTGCAGTCGTCACTACGGCGTTCTTATGCACCGGGGGGTCCGGCGCTCCAGTTCGAGATACCCGGCAGCCGAAGCCACCGCATCTCTATGCACAGGGGGGTCCTGCGCTCCAGTGCGAAGTCGTAGCGTCTGAAGTCACTGTACCTCCTAGCACGGCGGGCACCGAGCACAAGCAGACACAGCAACCGCAGCCACCACACCTCTATTACTCAGGGGGGCTCCTGAGCTTCAATTCGGAGTACCCGGCAGCCATAGCCACCGCACTCCTAAAGTACCCGACGCTCACCACTGATCTCCCCCGCACAGCTCAAAGCTCTGAGCGGGAAGCAACAGTAGCAACAGTCGTGCACCTCTAGAAGGTGAACTCTTGCTTCCTTAAGTAAGATGGGCTCGGATGCGAATTCCACGACATAAATAACGTGGCCCAATTCCTGCATCAGCTTTGGCAGCTACTTATCCATAACAAGCAAGCAATGCAGTCCAATGCACCGCTTGCCTTCATGGTAAGTTAACGAATAGTCATTGGAAACCATAATTAGGGTGTACGAATATGTATATAACATTGGGACACATCAAGCCATTGAGAACATTAAAATACAAAGCCATAAACACTTAGCTTTCTGGTAGACCAGCTGTGTGGTCCCCGACTCCACGCGCCATCGCCTTTCTCTTCTTCGATAACACTTTAACATTAACACGTCTACACTCGAGAACGATTATCGGGCAAAAGGGCGCGCCGTTAGCGAAAATTATATTTAAATGATTCTACCTCCATTTTACAGGAAGAAATGAATGGATGAATGAATGTATTGCCAGACTCAATATACTTAAACCTTTGCGACACGATACGATCCGGTTTAAATCGGAATCGGATCGCGTTGTTCGCGACAAGTTTGGTCCACAATTTACGTAACAAACTTGTTTTTTTTTTTCAATTCAGTTTTACGCTTAGCATACTACTGAAACCTACCATCGGGTTCATAATTGCACACCCAATTTATCAATGAATTCATTCATAAATTGGGTAAGTATGCAATTATGAACCCGAAAGTACATAGTCAATTAGTAATTGACGATTTACCTAAGTATCTAAATACCTACTTACTGAACATTGGTCATTTTGTCATAATCATTATGCACTGTTGGTGAGTTATGATTCCCAAGACGATTTTTTTATCATAAGCATTTCAAATATCCTGTTTTACTCGTAGTAGAATTCTCAGACAGATGAATTTCTCTTTCTTCATGAATTTCAGGAAAACTGTTGGAATAAGAAATTAGGCAAACCAAGGGGACTCGAGTTCTACGGACGCCCCACCACTGACGTCTTTCGTGTCTGCTTAGCGTATGGCTGGGCAAATAATGTGATGAGACAACGTGTCTCTAAAGGTCTTATTTTTACTCGAACTATGGTAGAACAAGTAGAGCTGTAGATGCGAAATATCTAAAGGAGTCCTCAAAAGGACGGAACATTTCAGGTCTAGACGCTGTGGAACCGCCTCTACCTCTAAGGTACCAAAAAAGTTGAGTTACCGCTGAATACCAATCTCGCTGTGCCCTGACTTTGAGCATTTAAATTGCTGATAGGTACTTGTTTTTTCTTTTAACTACAGATAATTCTATTACCTAAGCAAATAATTAAACGACCCAACTATGGGAGTTATCACCTTATAACGCCCACACATGATCCTTGGCTAGGCGATTGAATCACAACAAATTGTCTCAATGTTTACGCCATATCTAAACCATTCGACCTTCGAAGTTAGCTGATGATGTTAGTTGTCTAATTAAGGCGTATCGGATAATCAATAGTACACATTGAGAATGTATTTTTGTTCTATGAAGATCTTTCTTAAAACGTCTGCAGCGTCTACTAACATTCAACAGGCAATGGATAATCAATTTATCGAACGAACGGAGAAGTGAAGTTCTTACAAACAATTTTGACTTACTACGAGTAGGACGTCTCGGCATTTCGATGGCTTTTTGATTTTGAGGGTTTGCTCCGTGACAACTTTAGTAACGCTTTTTGATCTTTATGAAATTTTCGGGGGTTGTAGCAGAGATACGTATAATTTGAATTCTTCAGAAGGGTTTTGTTATATTGGTCATCTTGTTTGCAAGTAAATTGCGAGTTCTCAGTTCGAGGCGAACTACTATTTCATCACTAAAAGAACCGACTTCACTTTGACTCCACCTTTCCAAAAGGAAATGCCTGAGCTAGTGTGCCTATATTATTTGAAGAGTTCCCTCGATTTCTCCAGGATTCCATCATAATCGCCAAAATCTGAAAAAACTGATTATTCGTTTTTTGACAAAGTTGCGTTCGGCGCTCGAAATCACAAAGTTGGGTTAATTTATTGGGCCAACATCGCAAACAAGTCTGCACAAAATCATAGTAAATAGGCCCACGACACTGAACCTAGTTGGATAAGTCTTCTACATGAGATACCTATCTCATCTAGGAGACTTATCGAACTAAGTTCAGTGTCTTGGGCTCTCCTACTATCAGATCTACCGGATTTGACGCACACGATGATTGTATAAAGTTACTGGATCAGTAGCCAGCTGACATTAAATTTCGTTGTGTCCGAAGTTGTCTGTAAAAACTACCCTTCGCTTAGGCTCCGCTCGTTCGATAAATATCTACTAATTAACGGAACGGTTAAAAAAACAATGTCTCTATTATTTTATATTTGTTTGGATTTTCGAAATTACCCTGTGCCATTTTATAATAATAATTGTTGCTTTTAAAGATTCACGCCATCTATGAACAGTTATTAGAACTACTGAACAAGTGGTTCACGTATCTGGTTTACTTTGCTCCTGTGCGAACTCGTAGTAGTATAAAGTTTGAGCAAATCTCAATAGATGGCAGTGTAAATTTAAAGTCTGTATACAAAAATATGGATGGTATAGGAAGGATGGAACTCTCTTCTAGGAAAACGGTCGAAAAAGTGTCCAGCGGTAAGCACTAAACAATAGTTCCAAATACCTCCGGGTGGCGCTAGGTATAGTTCAGCATTTGAAATGAATTAACGATATTTAATACTTATATGACTTTCTAAATAAAATGAATATTCAGAGTGTTTTTCATCTCCGCAAATAATTATTTTGGATTTATTTTTTTTAAATTTCAAAATTAATTTAATCAAATTTAATATCATTGTGGCGCCATCAGTTTATCGCCTTTTGACCACGGATCAGACACGGACCAAGAGAGAAACCGGACATAACTGTTACTCTAATTCCCTAACCACAGTTGAACCTTATTACCGAGCAAAACAGTCGTTTATAGGTAACTAGTAAAAAGTTGTAAAAACGGTCCGATAGAGAGCTTAATAGTAGGGGGCGGTGTCTCACTCGCACTCGTTACAAAATTGTCACATTTGACACATATTGACATTTTGATTGTCTGATGACGTCATTACCTCCTTAGTCAAAACGAGACACAGTCCCCTAGTTGACCCTCTCTTTCGGCCTCACTTTGTAACCGAAGAGTATACTCCAGTTTAAAATGATAACTTCATGGGATCAGAAGACAATCCGGATAGTACTTTTACTATATTTCCTTAACCACAGTTGAACCTTATTACCGAGCAAAAGAGTCGTTCATAGGTCATTAGTAAAAAGTAATAAAAACGGTCCGATAGAGAGCATAATGTAGGGGTCGGTGTCTCACTCGCACAATGCTGCCAACTTATGAAACTTACCAATGTGGTTTTATTTATATACATTTATTTTAGTAACACACTAAAAGTTACTTCCTACTTATAATAATTTATTGCAAGATTTGAATTAATACTTTGTTCCCTTTTAGCTGATTTGATTTTTTTACGACGTAAATATTATTCATTCATTAAATTAAAGAATTATAATTAATATTAATATATTTAGTTGATAAATTTAGTAAGTAAGTACTAACATTAGTAATATAATCTTTTTATTTGTTTTTGTTTTTGTGTATTACTAACCAAATGGAATTTATATTCCGAAATAAAGATTATTGTGTTGTATTAATATTGCAGACACTAGTAAGTTTTGTAATATTTAAAATACGGTCTGGTATCCCCATCCCATCAGTCCCATCACTGACATAATATGTCACTGATATTATTTCAAATGACGCCGCTCAGCTCAACAACATTTCGTAACAACATTTTGAAGTAAAAATGGTCAAGATATGTTGCGTAAAAGGGTGCAGGGGTGAGACTTTACAATAAAGTAGACTTTCCTTTCACCGATAATCCACAATCATTAAATTTTACGATTTAACAACAAGTTAAGATTGTCAAACAATAGGGTGACTATGATGTCGGCAAGCTGCGGGTCGGTTTTGTTGTTTTTACAGAAATGTACATAAGTACATGGTCTGTTCCTAAGTATTACTTACACAGGACAGGAGTGGCCCGCGGGTCTTTTTAGGCCCTTTCGAAAGGGTCCTAAAATGGCACAAGGCTATACAAAAAAATGTAGTAGTGGCAGTATAATAAATAAATAAATAAATATTAAATAAATATTATGGGACAATATTACACTAATCAACCTAGTCCCGCAGTAAGCTCAATAAGGCTTGTGTTGTGGTTACTAGACGACGATATATGTAATAGATATTGTAGCATGACGCTACGTTTATCGTACGACATCTGTCGACTTTCTTTAGAACTTCTGTGTCTAAGGGAGGTCTAAGGCTAGGTTGCGGTTGATATATAAAAAAGCGTACATTGTGATTCACGGCATTGCAGGTAGATGGCGCTTATATCAGTCCGCATTTTGAGATACACGACTGGCAGTTATAAATTGAGATAATATTCGCGCTAATTTTGAATATGAATTTTTGAGGTATTCCAGATTGTCAAAAAAGGGAAAAGTTGATTTTGATGGAGTGTGTCAGATAGACGAGGAGATTTTTAAAGAAAAAAACATATTCTGGTTTAGTCTGAGGGTTTTGCTATAATTTGCCTAGTTGCAACGTGTTGAAGTGCGATCTATTTCTCTAGATCTTTGCGTTCAAACATTATATAGCAAGTGCTAATACATTATTGAATTAAATACAAATTCTTTTTAAAAACCAAATACGTTGCCGGACAAAAAGGCCACCAGTGGGACCGCCTGAGCCGGAAGGACTCCGGAAGGCGCTTGTGGGTGCCGGACCGGCGAGACGGTCTGCAACCGCCGCGTGTTCCGCGTGATTCTTCACCGTCGTCGGAGAATTAGAGCCCGCATCCAGCGGGCTCTCCAAGTGAGAAAGAGAGTTCAGCGAGCTGTTGGGTCCGCCTAAACCAAAGGGGACGCTTGCCCACGAACTCTATTCAAATTCAACTACAGTTTTAGCCATCCTGTCTTTCGAGAATGTCATATTATTTACATTTTTTTAAAAACGTTATAAATCCGATTCCTTTTTTTTGTATCCAGTGTTTTTGTGCCATAATGACTTTTTTTTGTTGTTTTGCTAAAATATTCCCAAAATTCCGTTTGACGGGCGTACAAAGACCTGGCTCTTTAATTTAGGCTACGTTCAGCCAGCGAATCATCTGTCACCATCCATATCACCCGCTTCATTAATCCATTATTTTCCTGCAGCCAAATTACCAGCCGAGTCTTTATTTGTACTTACCAGTTTTGCTAGTACTCCATCCTTTTTATTTTCCTTTTGTGCGGAAAGTAGACGTTTACGATACTAAGGTAACTATTGAATGTGAAATATCCTTATATAGATACAGTTATCGTCATTTTTATGTGAAGTGCTAATATTAAATATTCTGATTATTGTAATTTAATTACATTCTAACCACTAAGGAAGTTATTGAATGTGAAATATCTTTATACATATAGATACCGTTATCGTCATTTTTAAGTGAAGTGCTCATTTTAAATATTCTGATTATTGTAATTTAATTACATTATAACCACTAAGGAAGTTATTGAATGCGATATATCTTTATATAGATACCGTTATCGTCATTTTTATGTGAAGTGCTAATTTTAAATATTCTGATTATTGTTGCTAATTTTAAATAATTTACTTTATATTCAAAAATTTAACGTGTTAATGCAGCTATAGAAGTGTTTTACTGCAATATATACATATAAATACTTAAATACATAGAAAACATCCGTGATAAACACACAAATAAATGCCCTGACCAGGATTCGAACCCGGGACCTCCTGCTTCATAGGCAGGGTCACTACCGACTAGGCTAGGAGGCCGTTAAAATATACTTTATTGTACAACAAACAAAAATACAACAGGAAGAATACACAATATTTGTACATGGAATCTCTCTTCCAGGCAACCATTGAGCAGTTTGATGTATTGATGTTTTCTTTATTTACCTTTAAGTATATTAAAGTCGGAAAACTGTCCACATCAGATATGACGCAATAGTGAGGGCCACGAACCCCCTGTACTTACTTAGTTATAGTTTGCTACACTAACTATCCCCTATTTTAAGACGCGGACATCTGGCAATTGTTCATCGGTGTTATGCAAACGAGTTGTACGGAATAAATATCTTACAGTTCTAGGTTTGATGCAGTGCAGTATCATGTAATTAATAAGATTATATCATTTTCAGGAGTTTCTGTTGGGGGAAAATAGTGCAAAATGACGTTACGTTAATGTATTGTTTGTCGCCTACCTACTGTTTTTTTTCCGTAGCGATACGCAATGTTTTTACTTTTTTGTTATTATATTAGCGATAGGCTTCGACAGTTTTTACCTATTAACTGGAATATTTTGCTGGTCTGTCACTCTGACGTCCTCCGATAAATAGCTGCCAGATGCCTGGATCTAGCAATAAGTTTAAAATAGTAAACTAATTAGAGGAGTTCTCTGCTCTCATTATTGCGCCAACGTATCTGAAGTGGCCAGCTCCTCAAGTCAGTAGAATGTATAAGTTCCCATATGAACTATGAGACTTCTCTTTCTGGACAATACTTACTAGACGACAAGCATATTTTATTTTATATTTATCTTCATACTGTCCCAATCCCACATACATCATAGTATATATGGTCACTCTACTTAGAATGAGATGCAGCCCCCCACATTACCCTCTCTTTCGGCCTCACTTTGTGGTCGAAGTATGACCTCCAGATTGTATTTAACTTCATGCTTTTGACGGACACTTTTGTAACATAGAGATTTATATCCTTCTTGTACCATCCATAGACAAAAAAATCAGTATTGTTTTTTTTTAAATACACCCTTTTTCAAATGTTTTATATGTCAGCGTAAGTAGTTTATGTTTGTGGCAAAATACGTGTCAAATTACATTTTCCACTGTCAAATTTGGTTGTCATGTACTTACTTAAATTAATATACGACATTTAATAAATTCACTTGCATTAAATATTTAAATATAAAATCAAACAATGCTAATACCTACTTGTCTAATTAAACTAACCGAACTCGTAAGTATATCTTGAAATCTGTTAAGTACCTAGATATTATAATAGAAATGGCACAATGCATTTGAAGCTGGGTGTGTTTACTTAAATAAACATTAAGTATGCTTTAGGCTATTCATCCACGCTTTATAATAATAAATATACAAATAATAATAATAATAAATAAATATTATAGTACAATCTTACACAAGTCGACCTAGGCCCACAGTAAGCTCAATAAGGCTTGTGTTATGGGTACTAGACGACGATATATATAATAGATAAATATGGATATATACTTAAATACACAGAAAACATCCATAAGTCGGGAACAAATATCTGTGATAAACACACAAATAAATGCCCTGACCAAGATTCGAACCCCGGACCTCCTGCTTCGTAGGCAGGGTCACTAGGCTGGGAGGCCGTTAGGCTTTATAAAATAAACCTTTATTAAAATACACCTAATCCCAAAAATTTGCGTAGAAACTAGTTTTTAAGAAAACGATTGCCATCTGACTTTTCAACCCTCGAAGGAAACTTAGCCTTGTTCGGCCTCATGGTTTCCTGAACGATGTTTTCTTTTCACGATATTTCGGACAGTAGAAGCTTAGCGGTACTAGCCCCAGCTCCTTTTAATCTGAACGTATTACCGCCAGGCTACCAACGCTTAATAATAAATTAATAAGTTTCAAGTCATCGTTGCTAAAACCTGCTTAAGCTGGCTGACTTAAAACTTATTATCAGCAAGTTCTATGAAATGAACAGTCTAAGCTTACTCATGTTATGGTTCCAGCTTTTAACAATAGCCTGCCTAGTGCTACACCACTACAGTTACGACCTGACAGACGTACCCACACTGATACTCTGCTCCGGGACATACGTCGGCTTCATAGTGGTTCTTTCGGGAGAAATTGTTGGTAAGAATTAATAGCTATGTAATGGTTATTACATAGGTATAATATAATCATTCATACTGTAGTTGTGATCTTTATTAAGATGTTATACTGTTAAACATTGATATTATATATTATGTACGCAATTCCCGATGTTAGAGAGGTTGATAAAGAAGTCGCATTTATACAAACGTAATTTATAAAACGCATCAATTGTGTATTAAATATACCCAACTTAATCACACCTCTGCAAGAACTGAATGGTTACGACCATGGTTTACCACACTAACTCTAAATAAATTTGCCGATCATATTCCCAAATGCGACCACTCTAGCTAGATCCATTGAAAAATTGCACTAATCCAGTGGCGAGGCGTCCTTAGATCCCTACTTCCACTTTAAATAAGTAATTTCTACTCAGGACCCCGCAAAAACATGCGCAAGTGGCAAGAGCGGCTGCAATGTTGGTACAACCGATGCCCGCGCCCGGGTCAGATAGGACTGTCACCCGCCACCGACGCATGTTTTTGCGGAACCCAGACATTTAGCCAATTAGCTCCAGCTTACCCTCGGACGTCACGCCACTGCTGTCCAATACCTAGGTAAGTAATCAAGCTAACCATTTTAGGGGAGATGATATTCGCGCCGCTGGACCTTCTCCAAGACATGTACTTTGGCATCGTGGGCATGATCATGTTCTCCGTCTGCGGGGGCTTGGTCCTCACCGCGCGACTGAAGTCCTCGGTCGTCCCGCGCACTGGAGACCCTACAGCCGGCACTGTAGCAGCGAGTTTGGCGCTTCTCAACGCCTTCCTTATGTTTTTGGACCTGAGTATGGGCTATTTGGACTCGGAGGAATTTAACGAGGAAACCAGTGTTTAATAGTAAGCTTGTAACGCTGAGAAGTGAACTTTTCAAAGAGATTGTGCCAGCTCAAAAATTCACCTGCGAAAATAATTAAATATTTCAATCAGTCCGAACTGACTCAGAATTATGATGACAATGAACGTCGCTGTAAAGTAGCTTGTTCCTGTCCCCTATTATTCATAATAAAAGTGCACTTCTCTCCTCGTAGCGGGTAGTTTTCCATGTGCTCCATGTCATATTGATTGCAGTGTTTTATATAATACTATTTATTTATATAATAAAACTCAATTGTTGTTTGTATAAATGCGACTTTTATGATAATTAAAAGGAAAAAATAAAATTTTATGTTTTGGTTCTTCATTATCATTCATAATTTTATTTGGATCTGATTTCCAAACGTTTCATACTTTACGAACAGCATAATTTGATAGCAGCCAAAATATTAAGTAGGTTTGTAGTCTATGTCCAAGAGCCGAAGTTCTTTCGCAGAGAGTGCTTACAGTACTTACGCACTAATAGTTACCTACATATATCAACTGCTTGTCGCTGATACATAAATGACAAAAGCAACTCGCGGTATGTGCTACATAACGCAGTCATCCTTAATGAAGTAAATGGATATGAGTTATAGCCAGCATAAAGAAGCCATTATATCTGAGAAAATAAGCTACCTAACAGAAGTGGCGACTGGGGAACCATCAGGCGGGATTAAATCTAGACTAAAAGCATGTTTTTATTTCTACTCGAGTCGTGTACCTATACTCGTACATAGGTACTGTTGCCACTTCGATTGTTCTGAAAAAAAAAACCTTATATACCTACGTTTAGATTTGCGAAGTATATTGTATACTGTTTTACTGGAAAGCGATCCCAATACCTAAAAAATCTGCCATGGGTAGTTTAGGCCTGGCTCAGTATAGAGTCCGTAGTTGCCCGTTTTTCAAAAACTGACTTAAAAAGGGGTCTTTATAAAGAACAACGTAAATCAAAATAACACGTTATCCTGAGGTGAAATAAAATGGATTTTCTGAAATGTAAAATAAATGGGTTTTTTTTTAACGACACGTTTGCATTACATCTGAGGCAAGCCTTACTGTCATAATTTTGGGTGATTGTGTCAGGGGAGGCGGTGTCGGCGACGTCGGACGCGTTCATCGACGCGTGGTGGTCGTGCGCCGGCGCCGTGCTGTTCGGCACGTCCGGTGCGTACACGCTGCTCGGCTGGCACGACGTCCCCGACTGCCCGCGCCGCACGCACGCGCGCGCCGCCGCTATGTGCGCCATCGCCACCACAGTGCTGCTTATAGTGGACGCCCTTCTTGCGCTTTGCGCTGTAGACAAGGACGATCTCAGCTCCAGGAGAACTAAATAAACGCTTTATAAAAATAGAATCTTGGTAGGTAGTGTTTATAAAAATAGAATCTTGGTAGTAATTAATACAATTTGGCCGGTAAAAGTTGTGCGTTTTGTTACGTTACATTGTGTAGTGCAGTGGCCAAAGCATTTGTTACTGTTTAATGTTAAGCAACGTATACGCCTGCGCGTGACTTTGTCCATTTTGTATTTATCTGAATAAATACTTTTCTTTGGTCATAAAATAAGTATTTAATTTAGATGTTATGTTGCACTATAATTCAGTTTCACATATTTCACTTTTGGGTTAATTGACAGAGCAAACTGTTATATAAATGTAATTGACCAAGAAAGGCTAAAGCTGTTCTGTATATGTTCAAAATTCACACTGGTTCAGATTATTATTCGGTACATCACAGAGAAAACCCCAGGTTAACTAACTAGAAATCGCCAGTCACAGTCACCGGTGTATTTATTCAGTAAACACATGTAAATCAGGACTCCGCAGCTTCGAAATATTATTGCAGTGCATTAATGTTGAATGTCCAGTGTGCACAACACGTGAATTATTTTTCAACAGACTTCCAAGATTTCATAGGAGGAGGTTCTCAAAGCGTCGGGATCTTTGTTTTTGCTGTTTTTATGCATGTTCACCGATTATTCGAAGACGAAGACTTTTTTGTTTGAAAGAGTAGGTATACAGTTTGTCCCATTGTCATCAGGTAAGGATCTGATGATGCGATCCTGGAAAAATTATAGTGCTTTAAGTAATTTTTACAGCAGCTCGATTTGCTTTTGGACAGGTGGAGGCTGCGTGAAGTCGGTTCTTTTTTAGGATCATAACAGAGGATAGATATAATTACAATAATAGTTATTTGAAATAGTATAAGGTCAAGGTTACAGATTACAGGCTAAGGTCAGTACCTATTCGAAGACAGGCTATTAACTAATTAGGTTCCTACGTTCTTCGACAAAAATATGGTAATGTTTATCAAAAACTTTAATACTTACTGCGTTGACGTTCGATCATCTAACAACTAGTGGACAGAAATCAACTTTTTAGTTTAGTATTTATTCAAAGGCAAACAAACTGACAAATCAAATTCTTGTTTAAGATCCATCTTAATCGTATCCTAATAAATTACCAGAATGATCGGTTGTTTACTTTTGGTCCCAAACTTAGAGGACGGCATTCCGCAGGGAATCTTTTAAGGGTTAGTTTCTGAGGGGATATTTTGGGGGCACCGCCAGTCAAACGTGCATCCAAATTTAAGCCGAGGGCGGGAGACCCAGACGTTTTATTGACCGCTACTTTGGCAGGAATAAGCCTAGCAAAGTTCATGCGTATCGGTGATTTGTTGCTTGTGCCCATAAGATTTAGGCCTAGTTTGGGGGCTTTGGATTTTGTTATTTTCTTATGGTGCGAGCTGGCGATAGAAGAGCCGTCGTCGGCGCACAGCACGCGGATGGCGTCGATGATGAGCACGGACGTGGAGATGAGCGCGCAGATGGCGGCGGCGCGCGCGAAGTCGCGGCGCGGGCAGTCGGGCACGTTGCGCCAGCCTTGCAGCGTGCGCGCGCCGCACACGCCGTACAGCACGGCGCCGGCGGCGGACCACCACGCCTCGATGAACGGGTCCTGCTTGGCACTAAGCATCTCACCTGTACATACAATCAATACAAACTACCTAATAATATATATAAAAACGACATGTCTGTCACGAGTAGTTACAGTCAGCAACGAATGATGCTGAACGAAATAAGATTACAAAAGAAACTAGACACATACGAGTAAATATTACGTAAGTTACAGCGCATCAAACAAACTTTCATTGCTGATTGTTCATACCTGTCTTTGCCTGCCCCATACGGATCTAAACAGAATGTAAACAAAAACAACATATCCTATCCATAAGGAATAAACTAGAGATTTCGATGATCCAAACACTATAATAATAGATCAAGAGTTGGCCATGGGCAACCCTGCAGCCAAACTTGAAGCATTTTGTACAGTCAGCAAAAATATTATTTTACTGTGCATGGCCCTAAATAACCAAATTCTGCTCGATGAGGTAAAGTTGCCTACAGCCTACTCTTGATCTATGATAATTAAGAAAATAATCGAATAACTAGTTTGTCATACCTATCTTTTTTAAGTATCGATCTCGTAACGAAATATAAGTAATACAACTTCAAAAAATAAGATTTTAATCAAGGTTCAAAGAAGTGAAGTTCGAGTGTAATATTTTCTACAGATAACCTTATGTAATGATGCACTTAAAGTTTCAACACTAAAACACAGTATTAGATGGATACCCGTAATATCGCTCACAAAATAACTTATTTATTGATAATTTATAAAGTCGCATTCATGCAAACAGTGTTAGTGCCTTTTCAGGACTAGAATTATTTTCACATTAATAAGTCAATAACGCGAATCCTATCTGAGGGAGAGTGCATTTTCCTTCCGTGTCAAATATTGTGAATTTATAATAGTGCTTTCATGATCAAGGGAAAGCTCTGTTCCATTTATTGCCAAGCATGTCATTGTCGTGCTTCTTAACGCTTATCGCCTTTAAGCATCGTCCAATTTTATAAAGAACCGTCGTCAGCTTATTCGCACCCGCGGCAAGGCGCATCCGACGCCACCGTCGACACTCTCGTGTCACAGAACATGATGAGGACATTGAGCGCAGCCAGGCCCGCCGAATACGCCACGAGCGTGTCGTCCGCGCGCGGGTTTCGCTCGGCGTCCGTGCGTGCCGTGTACAGGATCCAGCCGCACGTGCCGAACAGGGCCATCCCCAGCACGCTAAAATACACGTCTTGGATGACGTCCAGCGGCGCGAATACCATCTCCCCTAAAACATTTAACGCTTTGTTACTCTTAGCGGAGTCGCGCCGCGGTGTGTTAGTTAATGTTAAAAAATAGTTTTTTTTGTACACAATGCCTATTTTCGTTTAACAACAATTACATTCTTTTGGAACCTACATCGTTTAAAAAGCTGTAAAATTCACGTGTTTATAAAACTCACGTTTTTCTATATTCATTAAGTTGAGCGTTCCTCATTAGAGTTAGATGACAACTATATTAAATAAGTTGTCGATGGTGACAGATGACGCTTTTTGCACAGTATAACCATCCATTCATAAGCTACTACAGAAGGAAAATTTTCCACCCGGGTGGTCCAGTGAATATCTACTACTCTGACTATAGCAAGTCTGAGTTTGCGTGTTAAATCCTATAAAATACCTCAGCCCTTATCGTAAAAACTGCATTATTTTCTAAATAAAGGTCTGGGTATTTGCATGTTGTTATGGTGTCTTTGACGTTGCATGATGTGAAGTTATTTATTGGATTTTATTCTTATCTGTTTGCATAAAAGCGACTTCATTCTCTTTTTGGGTTTGTATGGGTGAAACTACATTTTTACTAGTACAGTCAACAGCAGAAGTAGCTTAACAGGTGAAGTGTTAAATATTAGCTTCACACGCTCTCATTCTCTTAACAATAAAGTCGTGCCAAGATCATTTTGAACACCTCACCCGTTAAACTACTTCTGCTGCTGCCTGTACCTACAGTTGCAGCAATAAACGTCGACGACATTTAAAAAAAAACTAAAAAACTTATGATTTCCTTTTCTAAAATGACTAAAACTAATTGATTATCTCACCAATGAGTTCTCCTGTAATTACCAATATGAAACCCACGTATGTGCCGGAACAAAGGATCAATGTGGAGACGTCTGTCAGATCATAGCTGTACTGTTGTAGAATTAGGCAGATTGTTGCTATAGCCTGTCAAAAAAGAATTGAGGCTTAATGTGCTTGAATTTTACTACACACTAAGGTTATTCACATTAGTTTTTGACGGCACTGTAAGCTTGGTGATACGTATTGCTCTAATATAAACAACTATCATTCAGAGCAATTACGCGTAGTTTCAGTATTCGCGAGGCAAACGGATGGCTCGCAGTATTAAGTACGTATTGTGGAACCACCCTGTGCAACTCGAATTGACCCACGTTGGACTTTGTTTTTCATCCCCCCCCCCCCCCCCCCATCACTTTCCAGTATCTGCATGTCATGAAGAACGAGCATATTGATACGAGCAAAATGTCATTTACACCGGCTGGTCGGTTATCGATCCGTCAGAGTTGGAAGCCGGAAAAAAAGGAGGGGGGGGGGATCAAAAACAAAGTCCAACGTCAGTTTGAGTTGCACAGGCAGGTTCCACAACACATAGGGAGCTTACATACCGCGAGCCATCCGGTTGCATTTTCATTTCATTTTATTTATTCATGAACAACATGGGTTGTGTTTGAAATTAATACACTAACATAAAAGATTTACAATAAAAACACTTAAAATTAAAGTTTCCTTAACGCTAGAGATAACTAAAATTATATTAATATAATTTAATGTTTAGTTCTATTTATAATTAAATGTATGACAAGTCAAACAAAAATTACCTAATTAAAAACAATGTCATTAGCTTACACTTAAACTATGCTGCGCCGACAAAAATTCTTCTACCGTATAGTGGCACTTCTTCACCAAAAAAGCATTTAATTTGTTTTTAAACGTCAATGTGTCACTTAGCATCTTAAATTCAACAGGCAATTTGTTGAATAGCAACAAGGATTGATTGCCTCTCGGACACTGTAACTACGGCCCATTGCTTTAACTATAATAGGTAATATTAGAACAAGAAATGAGATTTTGTCAAAATCGTTTTAACGCCTTAGCTTTTAACGCCGACTGTACTTTTCATGCAAAAGTCATTTACTGCTCAACAAGATGATTGTAACAAACCCAAACCTAATGAGCTTCCATTGCTTTATCACTTATCACACAGTTCTTATAACTAGGGCTCCCGGTCGTATCCGGGTCTCGTGTACCCGTTTCGAATACCCGTTTCTGAATAACACGCTACACGGTTTTCTGGCCTGTTTCGCACGTGTAATTAAGAAACGTGTAGTTATGATCCGTTGCCACGGGTAAACAGGTAGACGAAGAAACGTTTCTTAAATACACGCGGATCTGGAACCGTTCTTGACGAGTGGCTGGAGGTACGGGTCGAAACGTGTCGAGTCGTTTAAAAGCTACGAATAAGAAACGAATAAAATAAATATAAACCTTATTTAAATCGGTTCTGACTACTTCGGACCCGTTCGGGCCTGTATTACCTACCCGTGTACCCGTGGAAACGTGTCTCAGAAACGTCTCCAGGAAACGTTTCCAAGATACGGTTAGCACCGCCGGTCTTAAGTACACGGGTATTCGTCTCCGCGTGTAACACGTGTAGCGGGAGCTCTACTTATAACCACCTTCGTCTCCATCATCAGACCCTAAATATTATATTTTCATACAAGTTACGCTGGTAACTGCTGCTTAATTGGACATCAGAAACTGGTTCAATTTGGCTGGCAAGGTGCTACCTAGAACAACAAGCTAATGACAAAAACTATGAGGTTAAACATTCAAACTGACAAAACAATAGAAAAAGAATAAATAACTATAAACTAAAGGCTGCCTACAAATAAAATATATCCTCTAAATCGCTGCCAATGGGTAGGGTGCCCAGACGGCTGGCCGCATTGCCACGTTTATAGCGATACTTAGTATACTTACACGCTGTGCAAAGTATTGGCCAGCCCTCTGGTCACTGGTTATTGATTAACTAATGAATTATTCTTAATTATACACGTTTTGGTAGTTTTTATTCATTATTTCAACTAGTTATAACTGAATAAATAAAATAGCGCTTAAAATTTTCCTTTTAGGATCAGTTTGATTTTTCATTTGTATGACATTATTTCTTAACACTTTCGCAACCAAGAACCCGCCTGGTAGGCACTCGTAATGTTTGCTCAAATGCCGGCTAAGCCCGCTAGGCGGGCAGTAGCTATAAACCTACACGCCACGCCAAAGAGCCCGCCTGGTGGGCACACATTGCATCTTCGCCACCACAGGGCTGACACTAACAGAAAGGTTTTAATACTTATGATTATTATGCATGTACCTATGTGATCGAAAAGTTGATTTTTAAATATAAAGGCAGTGTGTTTATACTTCACCTAATGCGATTTAAAAATAAAAATTCTTATCAGTTGGTTACATTCAATTGCATGTAATCAATAGGAGTTAGAGTTTTCGTGAATCGTAAAACCTAATTTGTGTTTACGAATATTTAGTAACTATTGTTTTTATAAAAACGGGTCTTAATCGCGTACACTTACGTTTTTATTTATTTCCTATTCCCATAGGATGATTTGTAAAACAACATTCGGGGAAAAATAAACAAAGAAATTTAACTAAGTAACAAGATTCTAACTTCTAAGCGGCAAAAGGTTAATTTTATTCACGTATACGAAAGTTACTCGGCACAGCCCTGGGCGTCCGCCTAGTGCCCGCTTAGTAGGCACGCAGCGTGCGGCATTGCGTTGCCCGCCTAGCGAGTTCTCTCGGTTTCTGGGGTATTGTTTAAAATTATGCCCGGTTGCGAAAGTGTTAATATGAATTTCGCAGCGACCGGTAAATTGTCATCAAATGAGTTCAAATTCAGGATATCTAGATTGTATTTTCAAAAGGATTATTTATTATACTTTTTTTTCTCCATACATTCATGGACCACCGTAATAAAATACCAAAATGCGTCCAAAGATGTAATGGAGCTACTTATTTTAATTTCTTAAATTTTGTGTACGGGTTCAAACTCTTGCTCGTACTAATGAGTTTTTCGGAACTTATATACGAAATATAATTTGATATTTACCAATCGCTTTTCGGTGAAGAAAAACATCGTTAGGAAAACTGTATACATCTACGAAGAAATTCAAAGGTGTATGTGAAGTCCCCAACGCATTTTGGGCCAGCTTGGGAACAATAGGCCGATCCCTCTCGTGCATGAGAGCACCGCCCAGCTATGGGACGTATATGTCGTATACAGGCTAACAATTTTTTTTTATTTAATTTAGTTTGAGTACATTTCGAACATTGTTTGGCATAAATATAATGTTAAATACTTACAAGCTCTATTAATTTCATACAAAAACTTGGCATAAACATTGTTAAGTTTTGAATCCAAACTGGGCGTGTAGGCAAATTTAGGTTAATATTATCTACCTACAATGAATTAGGTATTTATATCATTGGTAAATTTACATAAAATCCAAACGTGTCATTTTACTCTAATGACAAGAGTACTCTGACAGATTCATCCGAAGACATGGACTTCTGATAAAAGTAAACTTTTAGAACACTATAGAGAAATTTATACCTTTTTCCTGAAAACGCGAAGATTTTAATCGAGTAAGAGCGGGCGCGCACGAGCAACTTTTGCCTCCGCGACTATTTTGTCTCTCACATCAAGTCTGTGGGTTAGTATGGAAGTGCGCACACGTAGCGACGCGACTTCCGGGAGATTTTTTTGTCCGCGGGTCGGCGACAAGCCCGCGACGCAACTGTCTCCTTCCCTATTGGTTTTAATGCTAGTGTGCGCAAATAAGTCGCCGGCCGGCCAGTTGCCACTCGAACGCCGCGGCGGTACGTGTACGTGTACGGATACGCGCACGCATTCAATACAAAGTAAAATGCCGGTCGTAGAAGACGATATTGATAATAGTAGGCTAATTGAAGAAGTGGATGGGAGACCACTACTATACAATAAAACATTAAAAGAATACTCGGACGTGAATGCAAAATCAAAAGCCTGGGAGGAAGTTTGCCAGAAGTTTGAGACAGCTAATCTCATATTTGTATCTTCATGAACGAGGTCGTAAGATTCTGCACAGTTCATCGAAACTTTCGACACTCATTCTAAAGTAGCGAAAAAATGTTTTTGGGTATATGGTCTCAATTTCAGAAACATTGTCTGAAATTTTCCGAGAGTCAGCCGATTGCTCCATAATGGATGCACCCAATATTATTTTTTTCGACGTTTTCTTCGGTTTTTTAGTACGAGTGCAACGACCACAACCTTCTCTTCAAAATCCTTGTCGATGACTGCGTAGAAAAAGTCGTGTTGCTGTCGCTTTCGTGCGCGCATCACGGCGAGGAGGCGATTAATTTGTCGAAAGAGACAAATAAATCGCCTTGCGACTAAGTTGCTCGTGCGTGCCCTCCCTTAGTAGTGGACTAAGAGCTGGCCACTTGAGATATGACACAATAATGAGAACAACCAAACCCGTCTGGTTAGATTGCTATACTCTCCTTTTTAGTATTACTAGATCCGGGTATCTGGCAACTTTTAATAGGTGGAAGTTAGAGTGACAGACTAGCAAAAAAATTTAATTGGAAAATAATAATACCAAAATAGGTAAAAACTGCCAAAATTGTCTCAGTTAGGACAGAACGTATATTTTCACATAAGAACAAAAAATATTGCATATTATTACGGAAACAATAAAAACAGTAGGCGACAAACTATTAATTACATTATACGTCGTTTGACATTACTTTACAATATTGATAATCGACTGCTGACAGTATTAGTCTTGCTTGATTTCAGCAGCGCTTTTAACACAGTCGACTTTGAGATCCTGCTTGCACTACTACATAAGCTAAACTTGTCCTCATTAGCTCTAGCCTGGTTTCGGGATTATCTTTTTGGGAGGCGCCAGCGAGTTAAAGTAGATGACATTACTTCTGAGTGGAGTGAACTAACCGCTGGTGTTCCTCAGGGTGGAGTGCTGTCCCCGCTGCTGTTCTCTATTTTTATCGATGGTATCACGAAGTCCCTGGCATCGTCATTTCACCTATATGCAGACGACTTGCAAATATATGCAGCGGGTAACCCTGAGGATGTTGAGCTCCTGATAGGCCAAATAAATCGTGAGTGATCGTGTTATACGCGACTGGGCGGCGTCGTTTGGCTTGATGGTAAATGCGAAGAAGTCACAGGCAATCATAATTGGCAGCTCTCACTTCATCTCTAAGTTGGAGGGTCAGATAATGCCTAAAATTTTTTTCGATGGAATTCATATTCCGTTCTCCTCTACTGTCAAGAATTTAGGATTATCTGTTGTGACAATTAAATATTGAGTATTGTCTATGACCTGAGGTCTTTAGTTTATAGGCGTTTGGTTTTTGTTTAGAAGCTTCACCGTTATGAACATGAGTGGTTCATTGCAGTTATATATATTAATGTATTAAACAGAGTCATTGAGTATTTTCCACGTCACACCTCCAGCTTTGTAGCCACAGCTACAAAGCTGGAGGGGGCAAAGAATTGGAGCTCTTGGAAGTTCCAAGTTACAGTGGCTCTTAAAGGGGCTGATCTGGTTAAGATGGTCAACGGGGAAGAAAAGTTGACAGAAAGTAATAAAGTGGCTTGGAAGAAGAATGATGCTAAGGCCCAGTCGACAATCGTATCCAGACTCGGCGAGGCGGTTCTGGTACACGTTGTAACTTGTGAAACAGCAGAACAAATATGGAGTAAGCTTAAGGCGGTGTACGAGCCGAAGTCGGCTACAAACACTTTGATGCTGCAGCAGCAATTTCTGCAGTTCAAATATGAAGGTGGCGACTTATCAGTATTTCTGTCAAAGCTTCAAGAGCTAAAATGTCAGTTGGAGCAAGCCGGAGAAGTCATTTCAGTGAAATTTCTAATGACTAAGGTGTTGATGTCTCTACCTGAAAAATATTTTCATTTCATTTCTGCATGGGAATCGGTTGAGACAAGCAGGCAAACCTATGAAGATTTGGTAGTACGTCTATTAGTGGAGGAAGAAAGAGTAAAAGCAAGAGAAGGGACGGAGAGAGAAAATGCGGCGTTGTTTACAAGCTTCAGAAATAAAAATATGAAGCAGAGTTTTGCGGTGTCTAATAAAGGTTGTTATCGCTGCGGAGTTAGTGGACATTACGCTAAAGAGTGTAGAAACACAACTGAGAATAGAAAATGTTTTGTTTGTTTTGGCGTTGGACATTTAAAAGCGGATTGCCCCAAGCTGAAACAATCATCGAAATTTTACAACAAAGCGAAAGCGGGTTCTTCAAACAATGCGTTCATTGTGACAGCTCTGATGTCTGGGAACGAACAAACTGAACTATCATTCAGTGAACGCGATTTTGTGATTGACAGCGGTACGAGTGAACATATAGTGCGTGAAATGTCAGAACTGTCAAACTACAAATCTACGCCAAACTCAAACCGTTTTATCGTTGTTGGTGATGGTCGGCCCTTACCTGTTGAGGGGGTTGGTGATTTGGAACTGGAGGTCTTCAATGGGAAGGAATATGTTAAATCAACAGTCAGTGATGTTCTTTATGTACCGGAAATGAAGTGGAATTTGTTTTCTTTGAAGAAAATAGCTGATAAAGGTTATATTGTGACTTTTACGAAGGAAGAGTGTATAATTACAAAAAACGACTACGTGCGTGCAGTGGGTAACCGTGCGGGGAACTACTACTTGCTAAACGTAAAACATGAAGATGAGAACATAGGTGCATTTATATGTTCTCTGGATGTATGGCATGAAAGAATGTGTCATCAGAACAAAGTGTATGTCAAAGACATTCTAAACAAAAACAATATAAAGTTTGTGGACAGTGACAAGAAGTGTGAGAACTGTGTGCTGAACAAAATAAGTAGGTTACCCTATACAACAAACGCGAATATAGCTAGTGATGTACTGGGGGTGGTACATGCCGATGTTGCGGGACCAATGGAGGTGGCATCTGTGGGAGGGGCTAGATATTTTCTTCTACGACGACGACGACGATTTATCAAACTACAGGGTGGTGTACTTTCTAAAACATAAATCAGAAGTACCGGGTAAAATCAAACATTATATTCTAACCTCTGAAAGATTCACCTCCAAGAAATTGAAAATATTGAAGTCAGACAATGGTAAAGAGTTTCTTAATCGAGAAGTGAAGGACCTGCTGGAAGCCAAAGGTATCATACATCAAACCACGGTTCCTTACACACCCGAACAAAACTCCCGAGCTGAACGCGAGATGAGAACTCTGGTAGAGGCAGCACGTTCAATGATTAGTGACTTCGGTAAGGAACTTTGGGCAGAAGCAATCAATATGTCAGTCTATGTTATGAACCGGACTGGTAAAAGTCGGGTGGAAGGAAGAACGCCTTATGAGTTGTGGGAAGGTAAAGAGTTTGATGTGAGAAGCTTGAAGATGATATTTGGCAGTGAGGTGGTAGTTCATATCCCGAAACAGAAGAGGCTGAAATGGGACCCAAAAGGAAAAAAAGGTATATTTATGGGCTATGAGAGCTCAAAAGGATACAGAATTTATTACCCTGAAGAAAAGTTTGTTGACATACGGAGAGATGTGGTTACCCTATCAGACAAAGCCTGTGTTCCTGCCATAAATATAGAAAGGGAAGAGAAAGAAGTGGTTATTCTTCTGGATAAAGATGACATACAACATGTGTCAGAAATGCAAAATAGAGAAGAACTTGATGATAATGAAGAAGCAGAAGAGTTGGTGCCATCTGTCCGCACTTCGTCTGAATACCAGACTGCAGATGAAGCTGTCATGCCCGAACCTGACAATCAGGAAGCCGACATAGTACAGCGTCAAGTACCTGAAGAAAATGTACAGATAAATCAATTTACCAGGTCAGGCAGACATGTGAAAAAGCCTCAGAGGTTTGACGATATGGCTTTGGTAGTTGAACAAGAGAGTGAGCCGAAGACTTACAGTGAAGCCATGAGGTCAAAGGATAAGGACAAGTGGGAAGTAGCCATCAAAGCAGAGCTTGCACAAATGAAAGATTATAATACGTGGACCGAGGTCCAAAGTATACCAGAGTCTGCAAGTACTGTAAGTTCTAAATGGGTATTTAAGAAGAAAGATGATGGTACTTTTAAGGCCAGGTTAGTAGCAAGAGGTTTTGAGCAGGATTGTAATGATGACTATAATGTATATGCCCCTGTAGCTAGGCTTAATACCTTCCGTATATTTGTTTCAGTTGCTACAAAAATGAACTTACAAATAAATCAGATGGATGTATGTGGAGCATTTCTTAACGCTAACTTGGATGAGGAGTTGTACTTAAAGTTGCCTGAAGGTTGTAATGCAAGGTTTGGTAAACTGAATAAATCTTTGTATGGGCTCAAAGGAGCACCCAGATATTGGAATGAAACATTTAGTAATCTTATAAAGTCTAAAGGTTTTATACAGTCTGAAAAGGATTATTGTTTGTTTTCAAAGTGTAATGAAAAGTCTAGAACATGGCTATTGGTGTATGTAGATGATATCCTTTTCTTTAGTAGCTGTCAAAATGAAACTGACAATCTTAGAAACATGTTAAGCAAATCTTTTAAAATGAAAGATATGGGCAAGATCAGGAAGTATTTAGGGTTTGAAGTGTGTCAGGACCTTGAGAAACAGTGTACTACTTTGTCTCAGAAAGAATACTTAAATAAAGTGTTATCAAACTATGGTATGAGTGACTGTAAGCCTCTGTCTTTACCGATTGATAAAAATTTTGATTTTAGTGTACTTAAAAGAGAGTCTTCTGAAAGTGTTTGTGTGGAAAGCAAATGCAGAACTTTGATTGGAACCTTGGCTTATTTAGCCGCTGGCACAAGGCCAGATATTTCTGCAGTTGTAGCTATACTAAGCAGATATCAAAGTTGCGCATCAGTGTTATTGTATAAGTTACTGTGTAACATACTAAGATATTTGTCTGGCACGAGAGAACTTTGCTTGAAGTATGAATGTAGTGGAGATGTAGTGGGGTATGTTGACAGTGATTGGGGAGGAAGTGATGATCGAAGATCAACTACAGGCTGTTGTTTCAAACTATGGGGTTGTACTGTTATGTGGTTTACAAAGAAACAGCAATCTGTTAGTCTCTCTTCGACTGAAGCGGAATTTTGTGCTTTGAGTCACGCAACCAGTGAGGCTTGTTGGCTAAAAGATATATTAGCTGTGTTTAATGTTCCTGTAGGACCGATTGTACTGTATGAAGACAATCAGTCAGCAATAAAGATGGCTCATATGACAAGGTGGTTCACTAGAGTAAAACACTTGGACATTAAACAAAGCTTTGTTAAGGAAAAAATATCTAATGATATTGTGATGTTAAAATACATTAGCACCACTGAGCAAATTGCTGACATATTTACAAAAGCCTTAGGTGGGGTTCTGTTTAGAAAGTTTAGGCAATTATTATTTGATGCTTAGGTACCTAAAGAGCTAGTTGCATAATGTTTGATTATGTAAAATGTTTTAGGTGTTCATACATGTTAAAAGATGTTGAAGTGTTGGTTATGTTATGTAGAATGTTTAGTTGCTGCTCAATGTGTTAAATTGCAAAGTTGAAGTGTTGGTTAAGTTATGTAGAATGTTTAGTTACTGCTCAATGTGTTAAATTGCAAATAATTTGCAGATGTTATTAATTTTTAGTTTGATGTTTTAAATGTCATAGGTGTCATAGACATTTACTGTTAGTTGTTACTAGAGTCGAAAAAATATTTTATTGAGGGGTGGTGTTGTGACAATTAAATATTGAGTATTGTCTATGACCTGAGGTCTTTAGTTTATAGGCGTTTGGTTTTTGTTTAGAAGCTTCACCGTTATGAACATGAGTGGTTCATAGCAGTTATATATATTAATGTATTAAACAGAGTCATTGAGTATTTTCCACGTCTTTTAATCATAAACCTTATAACATTATCATAGATCAAACGCTTTCTTGGTCTGCCCATGTTGCCGATGTCAGCAAGAGACTTTTCGCTTCCCTTCATTCTCTACGGCGTCTTCAAAATTTTCTCCCACTCTGCACGAAGGTCATCATAGCTCGATCTCTTCTGCCCCCTCTTCTGGACTACGGGGACATCGCGACACTCGATCTTAATGAAGAACTACTAGACAAGATGGAGCGTCTTCTTTTCAAGGTTACCTTTCAGAGCGCTTCCGATTTTTGGCGGATGGAAGCAACCATCGGCCTCAGCCGATGCGATAGATCTCATCTAGCGCAGATCTCTCTCTTGCCATCCCTCCTCATAAAAACAAATCATACGTCGAGTCATTTACGGTATACTGTGTGAAGTTGTGGAATGAGTTGCCATCTCCGCTGAGGCAGTGCCAGTCAGTGGCGTCGCTTAAAGCTAAATTGAAAAAGTTATGGCTTTCAAACCCATGACAATTGGAAGGTGAGTGGGCGTGTGCGGTTGTATATATATTTTATATATTTATAAATATATATGCCTATGTATGTATCATTATATTTATATATATATATGTATTTGTATAATCTATACCAATACGTTACGTATTTATTAACACTACCTATAGTATCTAGGTTTAGTAACTTCTCCGTAGTTTTGCCGTCATGTACAAATCTTTGTCTACCATGTCTGACCGATTTATCTCAGTTGCTTAAAGGTTAGGTTTTGTTTAGAACTCGATAACTGTGGTTAGTTTGAAGGAAGCTAAAATATCAGGTTAATTTAGGTTTTGCCGACAATAGTATAAAAATAAGAAGTGCACGAATTACGTCAACATTCTATAGGGACCGTGCACGTTGAAGGGTCTGCCATCTGTTGATTTTAGTCGGAAAGTCGGACTGTGTCATGTAAAACTTCAAGTAAATAAAATTGTTGTTATTTAGAAAAATTCGATGAAAAATACCTTTTATTGTGCTAAAAAGGTATTGTTGCATGTCTTTGTGTTACAATACACCACAGGATAACCAATGTAAGTTGTATAATATACTATTTTAACAGTTTTCTACCGACAGTACTCATGTGCTTTGGCTAGCTCTAATACGAAAACTATGAATAATCACAGTGAGAAAACATTGTATGAGCACAAGATATATATCATTAATATGATTTTGATAACCCCAACACGTTATTTGTAATAATAGTTACGAATATTTATAAATATTTTCTATGTCAATATTGACAGTAAACATAACCTATATTATTTCCACTTTCAGCGAGAATTCAGGTCCCTGGGTTTTCTCCAGAAGCTAGAAAAGCACCAAAATACGCAGCGCTCATGTTGTTGGCAGCGTGAATCCCGAAAATTCTGTACATTATAATTATGTTCCTACGATTTATCCGATAAAATAAATCTAACATGAAAATGATATCGAAGTAAAAAAGTCTTTAAAGATGTCAACATACATATAATGCAATGAGTAACACTGGTGGAATAAATATCTTCGAGAGTTCCTGTTCAGAACACAGAGGTGAACCAGTGAATATTGTATGCAACATCAAGCAAGAATCAGCAAACGTTCATGTCCAAGACTGGTATCTCATGGACCAGCGGGAAGCAGTTGTAATTGAAAAATCAGATACCTACTTGTTTCTTCATTTTTTGTGCGATTTGATTGGCATAAATAGTATATGTGCTGCTGAAGTTAACTCACACTTTTATTGTTAGTAAAAAATGCATACATGTCCAAAGAAACAAAGTTTGCGGTTTCAATGCAAATGGTAATAAATAATTCCTTTACACACAAAGGTTTGAAAGGTTTTCTTCAGTTAAACAACTGTTGAAAAACATAAAGCTATTTTATTTAATTATGTTGCAACTTCTTTATACGCTTACCTGTAGCAATATTTTTTGATCACTATCATGATATCATTAATTGCGCGATAGTAAAATACAGTTTACAAAGTAAAATAGTAATCTCATGAATACTAGAAGGGTACCTACATCCATTTCCTTATTACTTGCTAAGTGTGTTGATATAATGATAAGTTACTTATAAAGACAACATATATTATTCACTACAATGTGAAAGACTAATAACATCAAACATAAGCATCTTAATTCACAAAACTATCAATGAGAAAATCTGTGACAGCAACGAACAATTTCAGTTTTTGTCATATCTTGTGTCTTTGTCCTCTGGCTTTCGGATATAAGTTTAAGTTAGGAGGTGAGTTTATAATTTTCTGATGCATTGAGGGCTTTTCCGATAAATTTGTAAATTTGGCACGGGAACTTTGTTATGTATTTTAATCTTCTATTTAGTAACTCTCAGAACCAATACATATTTTTCTCACATGCATGCCTTTTAATTAATTTGGTGGAGCTGTTAATGGAGCTGAAATGAATGAGAAATCATTAGTAATAGACCACTAGATTGCCTACTAGTGACAAGGTATCTAAACTGTACAGACAGAGTGACGATAATTCCACCCTCTAGCTGGCTGCCGTAGCTATTAAATATTGATTTATATCATACAAAGTGAAATTATTGTAAGCTTAGTGTTATTGTAAAGCGCCAGTGAAGTCGTGGGGACAGGTCTTTTAGTACCATACATGAATGATACTATTTTCAAAGTATACTTACTGCAGTTATGGCATCATTAATATTTTAAAAAGCAGGTTTGGGCGACGATTTCCCCACAAATTTCCGAAATTTTTTAGTTGTTAACCATCTCGGTCATTTTCGAAAAATGGGCTGCCTGGAAACATTATAGACCTTTTGTATTGTGTTGGTCATGCCGGAGGACGTTTTACACCGGAACAAGACAACGTTTTATCACATTAATCATTTTATAAATAGTTTTTCCTATTTTTCCATTTCGAAATGAGTTAACAGACAGCTTGACATGCAATGATTCTTTAATTTACATGTTCATCCGCACGATGTCTCTAATCAGTTTTTGTGCTGCTCTCTATAGTTCACGCACGGTCCCTATTGCGATGGACCCACAGGCGCGCCACATCAACGAAAGATGAGTGTCGATTCTGAAGTATCGGAGATATCAACATGGCGGTTATAGTGTATAGGTTTTGACGTCCTGATATATCAATATGGCGGATTTTTCGGCCGCATTGGGTTTTTACGTATATACTCGTCATCTCTTTTTGCTTATGAATATGGCGCTGAGTTAAAACGAGGCGAATATATTTTTATTTGTTTTGATTTACATATATCGGGTCCCCTACATAAAGGTCAGTGGATGGACCACATAACACTGCAGCAATGACAGCGGACAGACTGCGCTCTACACACTTATAAGAGTTATAAGTTTTAGTACCTAGTTACGAGTAAGCCTATGAGTTATGAAGGCATTTATTTATCCATGAGTGAGTAGTAGTCGAGTTAGGGCAGGGCACGGATTGCTATTATTAAGTGAGAGCCATCGACCTAAAACTGCTCGGAAATTCCGAGATACACAAAAGTTCAAGGCGTGCCGCGTTGAATAAGGATGCTGGTCTTATTTCTTTTTCAATAGATTTCGTTGAGCAACACCTCAATCTATATCTATAGGCTGTAATTGAACGATTTACTTGTTCAAGGATTCAGAAATTGGAGGTTTACCTTCAACAGGTCAGTTTAGTTTATTTACAAATGTTTATAACTTATAATTATTTAGTTTAGAACACGAAACTGACTGCATTCTTCTTCCTTCTAGCATTTTGCAACGGGCCACGGCCAAACCCATGAAGTTTTTACGAAAGCGACTGCCACGTGATCTTCCAACCTAGATGTTTTCCTTCACCGAAAAGCGACTGGTCAAATGATATTTCGCACATAAGTTCTGAAAAACTCATGGTACAAACCGGGGTTTTGAACCCGAGACCTCAGGATTAAAAGTCGGACGTTTTACCGCCAGGCTACCAGCGCTTTTTTATTTATAGGGTTCCGTACCTCGAAAGGAAAAAAACGGAACCCTTATAGGATCACTTTGTTGTCCGTCCGTCCGTTCGTCCATCCGTCTGTCTGTCAATACCCTTTTTCTCAGGAACGCATGGAGGTATCAAGCTGAAATTTATATCAAATACTCAAAAAGTCTACTGTCCCTTGGAGCTGTGAAAAAATCAAACTTCTAAGCCAACGCAATCAAAAGATACAGCCGTTTGTGCCGCAAATTTTTGAACCTCGCAAGGGAATCAAAACCTAGTACTTCCCGTGAACTCAGAATCTTGAAATTTGGTACGAAGCAACGTCTTATAGCACAGATAAAGGAAAAATTGCGAAAACCGTAAATTTTTAGTTACATCATATAATAAACATATTTTTAATAATTTCAAAGTTACTACCCCTCTACTTATATACCTACATGTTTTTACGGAACCCTCGGTGCGCGAGTCCGACTTGCACTTGGCCGGTTTTTTTTTAACAGTACGATTAAGTATTTTTGAACAGTTAGGTGCCTCATAGTTAAGAAAACATCGTGTACCAAACCGACTATGTAATACCAATTAGGCACTCGGAAATAAACTTGATACCTAATTCATAATAAAATTACCCTCTTTATTTGAACTCTATCGTCTAGTTAAAGAAAACCATGGTTCATGTATATACATATTATGGTAGGTAAAATACATTTAAGTCGGCTTATTCATCCCACTTATAATCAAACACACAGCATTAACAGTGTTGAAAACTTCTTATAAATCATTTATCACTATCGAGCGAGTTCCATATATATTATGTTTGAAGTGAGTACTGGGAACAAAAGCTCATTTTTAGGGTTCCGTAGTCAACTAGGAACCCTTATAGTTTCGCCATGTCTGCCCGTCCGTCCGTCCGTCCGCGGATAATCTCAGTGACCGTTAGCACTAGAAAGCTGAAATTTGGTAAGTACTAATATGTATATCAATCACGCCAACAAAGTGGTAAAATAAAAAGTGGAAAAAATGTTTTATTAGGGTACCTCCCCCTCCCCTATACGTAAAGTGGGGAGTGATTTTTTTTTAATTTCAACCCTAACGTGTGATATATTGTTGGATAGGTATTTAAAAATGAATAGGGGTTTACTAAAATCATTTTTTGATAATGTAAATATTTTCGGAAATAATCGCTCCAGAAGTTTAAAAAAATGTGTCCCCCCCCCCCCCCCCTCTCTGTAACTTTTGAATCATATGTTTTAAAAATATGAAAAAAATCTCAAAAGTAGAACTTTATAAAAACTTTCTAGGAAAATTATTTTGAACTTGATAGGTTGAATAGTTTTTGAAAAAAAATTACAAAATAATTTCTAAGCTAAGTTTGTAATTTAACCATATAAACAGGTGTTTATTGTACCTGTAATTTCTACAAAATCACAATGAAATGACGTGCTTTCAAATAAAGTAAAAACGGTGAAAATCGGTTCACGCAATAAAGAATTATCCCATAAAAATCATCTTCCATACTTTAAGCTTGCGTGCAATAGTTTACTTAATTTGCCGATAGATGTCGCTGTACGTGGAACGCTCATATATAATATCCTACATGGCGGTGTTATTTTAACTCTTAAGTGGGGACACTTACTGTGACGGACGGAAAACTACGGAACCCCTTACTGAGCGTGGCCCGACACGCACTTGGCCGGTTTTTTAGCTGCAAATGAAGTCACCGAGATGAGATATTACATTTTTAATTTTTCATCCAGCCCACAGATTCATTTTGAGGCAACGACACCAATGAGACCGCGACAATCAAATTTGTTGATGGGATGGTGTTTCACCTACCATTTTTTACTAAAAATAACTTCAGACGAGGGACTAAATTAAATTTACGAGGATAATAGAGATAATGTAAGGATAGAATAAAGAAGCGAGAAAACTTAATACATAATATGAACCTATAAGTACAATTGGTAAGTGGCGGTGGGTCAAAAAGTTTTTTAGGCAAGCCGGAGCTTAATTTGGCTTAAAATTTCTTTATGAGCTGTAGGAAAACTGCTCAGGAGCCTGAAAATTAGGCAAGCCGACGGGAACCGTGTTCTATGGACACGCCGCCACTGAATTGGTTACCTACCTATACCTAACTTTAGTGTGTACAGTAAATTTAGGTAATTTGTACCGTTTAGGCTACATAGTGCGTATAATTACAGCAGAACAACTTTTCCTGTCTTTACAGCGATGCTAGTAGGTAAGTAATATATTTACTTATACTGCTTCTGACCTATTTTTAAAAGAAAATATTTTTATTTGCAAAACAAAATACATTAAATAAAAAATACGGTTTATGCAATGGTGATTTACAGCCCAGTAAACAGACCAAACAGACAGTAATCAGGCGTCTGTAAGACTTTAACTTAATTCCAGCTAAAAAAGGAACGCTCCCGGGAGTCGAAGTTGTCATGCAAATCCGTAAAACTGGAACGAACGGTTACCTATTCCCTTGGCTTTTCCCACGGCGGGGCAAGGGACATCCCGAGACAATCAAATTTACCCACAAATTTTATGAGCTGTGCTAAGGGAAACCTTTGCCATGGCTTCTTTAAATTCCTTGAAAAAAGAATCCTTCTGAAGAAAATAATCTGTAAATAACACAAAGCTTGTATAATGTAATATTTTTACAGGGTGTAATTCCATGTGGAAAACGTACAGCGTACGATAAGTACATGTTATTCATTAAATATTCCTAAAATATGTCTGTTATACAAGCATGCTGTCCGCTCGATGGTAAAGTCACCATAGCATAATACCACTTGCAACTCAATTAGTTCCATGTGCACCTTGCCGACTCATATAAATGTTTTGTAGGCAAATACATCATAATTTATGTAAGAACAGGGAATTGATATCTTCATCTGGCAGAAAATAATGGAATGGATAGACAACTCAATACCATAGCTTCTCTCATTGTACTCGCAATGCAATCATTGCTGGGTCTTGGAATTGAATCGCAAGCAATCATTTCGAATGAACTAGTTCAATCCGGAGAGAACAGGCAATTGTCAGACGTTTAGGGCGATGCAGCAATGATATACATATTAGTCATGAAAGCTTTTAGTAACACTAAGTATTCATGATCAAGGTGAGTTGCCTAATAATAACAAATTATTAACACATGTCTGGTAGTATGTTAATTCTTATTGACATTAGAGCACAAAGCATATCAGCAGTCCCAATCATATAAATCGGAAGCTTCATCATTAACCCAACCCAGTGTCTTAACTCCGGTCTACCATGCGAATGTTTGAACCATGCTGAAAATGTAAAAAAACCTTGTTTGTTACCTATACAAATTTATAGGTTTGGTTCAAAAATCTGGAGTGAAATTTGTACCAAACTGTCAACATCATCATAGACTACACTAAACCTAAGCTTCAGGTCTACACATAAAATAGTTGATTTTATGTCCAAAATGGTTGTCTCAAGTTTGGTAAAAGTGAGGATGTAATTGTAACACTCTTATATTGCTCGTAATACTTGTAAAATATGTATCGGTGAGTTCAAGGGATCGAGGTCAATCGTATTACGATGTCAGGCGGATAGCAATGTGAATGGGCTGCGCAAAAAATCAACACCTGAGTTCAACACAAGAAGGCATTAGTATGTATGAAACAGGTCAAATTATACTGCGTTTCTTCTCTAAGCGGTAGTTTTGCTTCCTTTACCTTGTGACGCGTTAAATTTGAAGAGGGTCAATTGGCTCTGACAAAGGTTTGAAAGAAAAATAAGCGCTTTAAAACTAACAGTTTAAAAACTACTTTAATACCTACTGTAACACTTCCTTAATTTTCATTAACATCTACGTATAAGTTTAAGTTTCATTAGTTTCATTACTGAACACCAATTTGAAGAGGATGAAAGAGGAACGTCAGGCATAGTCAGATATTGTATTATATAGAGGTCACAAACCGTTTAATTTCCTTTGCAGCTGATGTATGCAGATATTTACTTCCTTAACTTAAAATCTAGCTAAGCTGTCTATGTAGATAATTTTGATTAAAAAATATATATATTTAGATTACATTTCATGCCAGAACCCTTCATTTAGTAGGTATCTATGTAGGTACATCGTTTATGTTTAAATCAAGTGAAAAATTGTTCACGCAACAGCTACGTAATTTTGACAATTTCTGGCAACAAAATATGGTTCATCGTTGCTCTATAGTTCAATATTTTATCGAACTACAGCGAATCTCACCGTAAATGGGAGGCCTTGATAATAAGAATCAATTTTGTAAACAATAAAAGGATTTTGCAACAGAACATTCGGAACAGACTATCATTGGGATAAAATTATGCAGTTAAGATACGTGTGCCTGTACTTATTCATAAACTTATTAATTTTATTACGAACCATAATTAACTTCATTTTTATGTTTTTATTGTAGGTATAACTCTCCTCAAAAATTAACATTGAGAGACATTTTAATTACCCAGGATACATAAAGTACCTATACGAGTATTACAACAGGAGGTACAAGATGCTGGTGCTAATTATTATGAAATGAGCACAAACTATCTACTTACGAATGCTACACCTAATTCGAGCAATATAATGTTATAATGTATATTTTTTATTGTTTATTCATCGTTTCAGATCACCAATCAACTAATACTAGGGATACACAATCAGCCCAAAAAAAGGCCGCACAATAGTACCGCAAAACACTCGTGCGGTACTTTCTTTGACAGTTATTTATTACGGTATAAGACTGACCGGTTACAAATTTTCACGAGCCAGATTTTCAGTAAATCTTGTTTGAGTCTGTACCTCCTTTACATTGTTGGTCGAAGTTTCAGATACCTTATTTTGGCAACACTAAGGAGAACTCTACCCGTGCACACTTCGTTTTTAAAGTAAATTAATTATTTTTCTAAGATTTTCAAAGTTTGGTAAATGAATTGGTTTTACCCATGTTTTACCTTAAAAGAATCGTTGCTTTCATCAAAATAATATTTTTTTTACTAACAAAATATGGACACTATTAGTCTGAAAAAAAAATGCATTTATTTATTTATTTTTATTCATCAAAAAACTTGCACGTGATGTTACCTCATAGTAAGGCATGAATTTTCAAATTTTCAGCTAAAGCTCAAAAGGTACACATTGTAATGGCTAGACATGAAAACGAGTCGATTCGTGTAGAAATTTCCATACAAAATTTAAATACAAACGGGACTTAATTGCGTACACTTACTTACTACGATTATTTTTCCTGACGTTTCGAGCGTAACGTATACATACCTACTGACAACGTATGTCAAACAAGCGACACACAAAATAATTAAAGTAAATAATAAAAATAATAATAAATAATAAATATTATAGGACAATCTTACACAAATCGACCTAGACCCACAGTAAGCTCAATAAGGCTTATGTTATGGGTACAAGACGATGATATATATAAATACTTAAATACATAGAAAACATCCATAACTCAGGAACAAATATCTGTGATAAACACACAAATAAATGCCTTGACCATGATTCGAACCCGGGACCTCCTGCTTCGTAGGCAGGGTCACTACCGACTGGCCTAGGAGGCCGCTTTGCGTATCATATTTACGAGATTATTTCCCGTTTCTATTCAAATTACATGAGTGTACGAGTGAATCGTGTGAATTTTAAATCAGTACATTTCCATTTTATTTATTTATTTAAGCGTTATTTAATTCCACACAGATTTTTTTACAATAAATATCTGTTTTGGAATGCAATAACTATAAGATTGATTTTAATGGACTGTACTTGCTAAAAATGTTTAAATGAACTTTACACACACATTAATACTATATTCCAATAAGAACTCGCGAAACAAGTAAATACCAATCGAAAGTGCACAAATCACATACCTTGCAATCCGAAGGTCTGCGTTGAATTAGGCAAGCTTCTAAGGGTCTCCGGTGTGGTAGAAACGTGCTGGCCAGTCTTACCGAATCCTCTTTCACCTGGATTAACCTAAAAGCTCCGCCTTGAACTCTCCACAATCCACAAGTGATTTGCACTGATTTTAACTTGTTTCTCTACTTGGTTAAGGCAAAGAAGCGACTTTTAATCTAGTTTTTCACAATTGAGCGCCGGACAACGTGCACTCTCTCCGAAAGTAACGAGAAGGATTAAATGGCTACCGGAAAATGGACTAGTGTTGCCCTAAGTGTCACGGAAGTTGTAATAAAATAGGGTTGTGATCCAAAACCGATACGATAGTTAGACATACCGCCTACCTAAATATACAATATTTACTCTACAAATAGCATTGAAATACGACAAACTTAAACTAAGACTATACTAAGTGACGATACTAAACATAGCGATATTAGTCAGAGAGTGGCAGTGGGCACAGCTTGACGACGGGTCTTTTGTACTGACCAGTAGCTGTCTGGACTGTGACAACCCTGCACACACCGTCAGCTCCAGGATGTAGAGCCACAATGCGGCCAAGCGGCCATTTCAAAGGACTTGTCTGTTCATTTAACAACAGAACTAAGGAACCGACGACAATGTTTGTGCTCTCTTTAGTCCATTTAGTCCTCTGTTGTAAGGTATGGACATACTCAGCATGCCACCTGCGCCAAAAGTCCTGATGCATCCTTTGGATTAGCTTCCAGCGATGACAGGGGCTTATCTTTTGATCGACGAAATTCTCCTCAGGAATGATCGACAGAGGTTCTAAAGTTAAAAAATGACCTGGCGTGAGTGCCGCGAGGTCATTTGAGTCCGAGCTGAGGGGAGTCAAAGGACGAGAGTTCAGTAAAGATTCAATAATTGTGGTCACCGTTAAAAGCTGTTCGAAGGTCAACCTTTGGTTTCCGATAACTCGCGCTAGATGCGTTTTTACGGAACGAATCCCAGCTTCAGCTAAGCCATTGAAGTGCGGACTACCCGGTGGGTTGAATGAGAATTTTATTTCTTGCGCATCAGCGGCGCCTTTCATGAGCGAACCGAGGTAATTACTAGCTCCAATAAAATTTCGACCTTGGTCAGAGACAATATGGCTACACCGACCACGGCGAGCGACAAAACGCTTCAGTGCGCAGAGAAAAGCTTCAGTCGACAACTCTGAAGCAAGTTCGATGTGGATGGCCTTAGTGCTGGTACAGACAAAGACACAAATATACCCTTTGAACGTCTTAACACCGCGACCGCGTCCAAAGGCGATGTCGAAAGGTCCGCCATAATCTATGGCGACACTCGAAAAAGGTTTTATTTGAGAAACCCGATATATGGGCAAATTTCCCATAAGCGGCGCAGAAGCCGGGGAGGGATTGGCGCGGAAGCATTTGACGCAGCCACCAATCACTGCCTGGATCGCTCGCTTGGGCGACAAAATCCAAAAGGCTTGCACAAGTAAATTTTGTAAAGTTTGGGCACCTGGGTGTAAGAATCTTCTATGATATTCGTCAATTAATAAGACTGTTAACCGGTGGGAGCGAGGCAATAATATAGGATACTTGACCGAATATTTAATAGGGGAATTAGCCAAGCGACCGCCCACCCTGACAATACCCGCACTATCAATAAATAAAGAGAGCTTGCGCAAATATTTCGGCAATGAATTTGAACGACCCTCTCTCAAGTGATTGATCTCTACACCGAACGAAGTGAGCTGCACATGTTTTACTAAAAAAATGAGAGCTGCTGTCGTCTCAGAGGATTGTAGAGATCCGACAACCTTCTCGTTCTTAGACGACCGTAAGAAACGAAAACAGTAGGCTAACACACGCTTTAATGTGAAAAGCGAGGAGAACCTGATAAGAAGTTCATCAATCAAGTTAGGGTCGCTTGTAACGACTAAACTACAAATCCGTTGCTCATCGGCGATAGCATCGTTGGCTGCAACGTCCAAAGCTGCACCAGGCCAATCTTCTTCCTTCTCAAGGAGCCATGACGGGCCCTTCCACCAAAGATCACAATCGACAAGGTCTCCTGGCAACAATCCTCTGGATCCTGCGTCAGCAGGATTATGATGGGTGCTTACATGGCGCCAACGATCAGGAGCGATTATATCCTGTATATGGCTAACCCGATTAGCCACAAAGGTTTTCCAGCGCGATGGACATGACTGAATCCAGGCCAAAGTGACGCTGGAGTCAGACCAGGCAAATATTTCCTCTACAACATGCAGAGGTTTCAACGCTTCTTGGACAGACTGCATCAGATCCGACAGCAAGACGGCAGCCTGAAGCTCCAATCGAGGAATAGATTGTTTACGCAAGGGCGCAACCTTCGATTTGGCACAGCAGAACTCTACAAATATAGAGCCATCTGCAGTAACAACACGACAGTAAACAACAGCGGCGTAGCCACGCTCTGAGGCATCACAATATCCATGCAATTGTAACGAAACAAAAGAGTGGATGATGCGACGAGGAATGACTACGGATTTCAACAACGACAATTGAGATCTGAGTCTCGTCCACTCTAAGGCAACTGCTTCGGGCACATCATCGTCCCACTGGACCCCGGATGACCACAGGACCTGCATTAAATATTTCGCATGGAAAGCGACAGGACAGAGGAATCCTAACGGATCATAGATGCGTGCTATGTTCGACAGAATAATGCGCTTGGTGCATCTTTGATGAGTGGGTGTCGTTACCTCGAATTGGAACGAATCTGTCTGTGGACGCCACGACAAACCTAGTATTTTAAGCGACAAGTCAGAGAGTTCGTCAAAGTGTTTGAATTCACTTGAATATAACTCCGAGGAGGGAAGATCAGCGATAAAGCCCTTCTGGTTGGAGGTCCATTTTCTCAAATGGAACCCACCGAACGACAAAATTTTAGAAAGGTCTGATCTGATTTGTAAAGCTTGCTCAATAGAGTCAGCGCCCGTGACAATATCATCAACATAAATATCTCTACCTAGTACACGCGAACCTTCAGGATAGACGGTTTCAGTCTCCTTAGCCAGCTGCGCTATAGTCCGCAAAGCTTGGTACGGAGCCGACTTTACCCCATAAGTAACTGTGCGCAATCTATAGTCTTTAACTGGGCCATCGGTAGAGTCACGCCACAAAATCCGCTGGTAATCCGAGTCTTCTTCTGGCACGAGAATCTGACGGTACATGGCTTTGATGTCACCTGTGAAAACTACTTTGTGCCACCGAAATCGAGTAAGGACATCAAATATATTAGTTTGTAATTTAGGCCCTGCCAGAAGGGTATCATTCAGCGATATACCGTTGCTGTCTCGAGAACTTGCATTGAAAACGGCCCGAAGAGGTGTAGAGACAGATTCTGGACGCAACACAGCATGATGTGGAACGTAGTTAAATTTTCCGACACTACTTGGAGGAGACTCTACCTGTTCCATGTGACCGCTGGTTTCATACTCTTCCATAAAAGAGACATAAGCTTTACGAAAATCCGCATGCTTAGCTAGCTTGCGTTCTAGCGAGAAAAGTCTTCGCAATGCGATTTCACGAGTGTTCGAAAATGTAGGCTTATTCGTAGGATCGACGAAAGGTAAGGGTACCTCGAAACGGCCTTCACTCGTACGACAAAAATTATTAACGAAAGTATCTTCGCAAAGTTGGTCCTCTTTCGACAACACAGGTTTACCGGGACTACTAATATTTTCTAACTCCCAAAACCTTTTCAGAGAACTATCCAACGACAAATTTGATTGCGAAGGGTTCGGCACGAAAAAACAATCCTTCCGACAAGTTGTGAAGGATTGTGCATAACAATCACTGCAATCTCCCATAAGGACCCAACCAAAAGTGGTCTCTATTGCCCTTGGTTGACCCGGCTTTCCATCTCTTCGACCACTCAGAAGAGACGAAGCGAAAATCTGAGCATTAAGAAGTAAATCAATTGGTCCCGGAGTAGCAAAGTCAGGATCAGCGAGAGGCAAACATTTAATATGCGGCCATTGCGACGAATTAATTGCAAAGCATGGCTGGTCTGGGACTATGGAAGGAAGTAATGCTACTCGACAATCAAAACCCTTAACATTTTTTCTATTGGGTTTAACAGAACACACTAAAGAACCACAAGACTTAACCCCGGTGTGTCCAATGCCGGTTATTGATTCACCTGATTGACTAATGTGCAGTCCAAGTCGCTCAACACAGTCTTGTGACATGAAGTTAATTGCACTAGCAGGATCCAGCAACGCACGAACTAGCTGATACTGGCCCGAGCAATCCTTAACAGCTACTCGAGCAGTAGCGAAGACAACTGTGCCCTTATCGGAGACAGTGGTCAAACTCACAGCACTGTTCGATGAACCACTCTCCATTGGTTGCGTAGAGGAAACAGTTTCCGATGGTCCATCTTCCTTTTTATTAAAATGTAATAAAGTGTTATGTGAATACCCACAAATACTACAACGAGATGTGTTTTGACACTGCTTCACTTTATGGTTTTTCGAAAAACAAGAAACACACAAACCTTTCCCTTTTACGAATTTAAATCGGGCAGAGGTATCTAAATTTTTAAATTTGTCACAAGCTTCCAAATGATGCGGGTCAGTACAGAAGTCACATACTACTGGCGCTGCCACAAGAGTTACCTTCGTCTTTTTTTGATTAAAAGTAAAATTATTTTGTGACTTATTTGCAGAATTGCCACCTACCACAGACTTAGTGTCCGTCGCTTCTAATGCACGAATCTGCTTTTCAAGAAATTGTTGCAAAACTTCAAATTGAGGAATTTCATTTGAATTAAAGTCAAGTTGAAAGGCCTCACGTGTTGATTTATCTAATTTTGACCACATTAAATGAAATAGCATAAAGTTTTTATCAGGTAAATCAAATTTTTCTAAAACCTGTAAGGTTTCCTTAAATGTGCCACTTACTTTTTCCAACTCTACTGCAGATTTTGATTTGACTTGCTCACAAAACAATATTCTTTCATAATAACTAAAAGCTATTTGTCGTTTCTTATTGTAGAAGTCATTGAGTGCATTATAAGCATCTATGTAACTCTCGTCTGAAATTGGGTAATTTTTGATCAAATCTAACGCCTTACCTTGAACGCATGTTAATAGATAATGCAACTTTTCTATGTTTGCTATATCCCGTTTGTGTATCAATGAATTAAACAATTCAATGAATGATAACCAATTCTCTAATTTACCATCAAAGGGTTTAATCTGAATTTTGGGTAATTTGGCTGAAATACTTTCACATTTTGTTGTTTTGAAACAATCTGCATCACTCTTTATAACGGGAGCGCGTCGCCGTAACCTACTCAATATTGATTTCACTTTGCGTTCAAAGTCAACTGTCACTGAAAATTCTGCGTTAATATCTTGACACTTAGCTAAAATAAGCTTTTGAGAACGATGAAAAGAGGAAGTGATGTCCGTTAAATCTGAATCTACATAACCTTCTAGGTCTTCAGAGTCATACAAAAGTTCTATTCTCATGACAGCATAATTACGCTCTATTAGATTCGAATCCACCTTGACACTGTCAACACTCCTTTCACTGTCCGAAACCATTGTATCTCCGCGTAATAAACAGAAACCGAAACGAAAATCCGCGTAATATACAAGAAAACACGGAACGAAAACGAAAAAGTGTTTTGTTTACAGAAATACGCTGACAGCAGTGACAGTGACAAAGCAACGACAAACGGAACGCAGCTGTCACTTGGTTTGACAATTAACTTATAAGGCAACGACAATTCAAGAATGGAAAATGAGACGTAACTGTCACAATGCTGCCAACAAAAATTCTACTAAATTCTACAAAACTACCAAGTCGAACTTCCGGGCAGCCATTAACCAACCAATTAAAAAGTTTACCCTCCAATGAAAAATCTTAATTTTACAACGCGACAAATATGATTTTTAGCTTAAAATAGGGAACTTTTCACAATTATCGGGTCGAAGGAACAAATGTTTTGGAATGCAATAACTATAAGATTGATTTTAATGGACTGTACTTGCTAAAAATGTTTAAATGAACTTTACACACACATTAATACTATATTCCAATAAGAACTCGCGAAACAAGTAAATACCAATCGAAAGTGCACAAATCACATACCTTGCAATCCGAAGGTCTGCGTTGAATTAGGCAAGCTTCTAAGGGTCTCCGGTGTGGTAGAAACGTGCTGGCCAGTCTTACCGAATCCTCTTTCACCTGGATTAACCTAAAAGCTCCGCCTTGAACTCTCCACAATCCACAAGTGATTTGCACTGATTTTAACTTGTTTCTCTACTTGGTTAAGGCAAAGAAGCGACTTTTAATCTAGTTTTTCACAATTGAGCGCCGGACAACGTGCACTCTCTCCGAAAGTAACGAGAAGGATTAAATGGCTACCGGAAAATGGACTAGTGTTGCCCTAAGTGTCACGGAAGTTGTAATAAAATAGGGTTGTGATCCAAAACCGATACGATAGTTAGACAATATCTAAGTTTTATAATTATCCTGTATTCGTATTGTCTTGTATCCTTCGGGTAAAAGCCTCCTCCAAGGCATTTCATTCCGCTCTATATTTAGCAAGCTCTAGCCAATTCCTTCCTGCAACTGTTGCTATACCGTTTGCCCATCTGGCACACGGCTTACCTCTTCTTAGTGTCCGAAGTTTCGGTTTCGGCCAGTTTCGGCCAAAAAAACGTGTTTCGACCCAAGGTTCGGTTCAGTTTCGGCCAAAAAACGGCCGGACCTTTCGGCCGCGCCGAAACTTTCAACATTGTACTTAATGTAACCATAAGTTCTGTCACGTTTTTAATTGATAAAATCGCCGTTGTACAGTTACCATCAAATATATCAGAGCGGCCACGGAACTCAACAATATGCACTTTATCTGACTTAACTGAACATGCACTTTATCGCCGTGACAATAGGGGCGTTGTTTAGATATTTGTGACCACCTTAGCCGCTCCAATATATCTGATGGTGACTGTACAACGGCTGACATGTAACTGAAATAAATATGTACTATTTAACACGTCTATCAAAGTTTCGGTTTCGGTTTCGGCCAAAACTGGACCCAGCGCCGAACCTTCTGTTTCGGTTTCGGCAAAAAAACATGTTTCGGTCGGACACTACTCTTCTTCTAAATTTCCAAACAACAAGAATAAAATTAGGTATTGTATGTTATATATCAATTATATACCAGCCAAAAGAGCCAAAATAGTCTGTAGTGCCAAACTAGGTTACTAGGGTTAAACTAGACTCTCCCAAATGCGTTGGAAACGCAATATTCTTACAAACCTTGTTTGCAATCTTGAAACGCAATATTATTAATAATCATGCACATAGTCTGATATAATAAAAACGGAAATATAAAGGTCCTCTAATATTAGCGATTCGAATGTAGTGCTTACGGATATAAAATGAACCTCCACCGTTTTATGTTAAACGGTAATACGGTAGTTATAGCCGCCGATTATTTATTTTATTTTATGCAATAACATAATATCGCTAAACATAAATGTATGTGGTTTATTTTACGTTTATTAGGTAATCTTACATCTAATTCTTACATGACCGTAGCTCAAAGTTGATATAAATATCAACACGCCACACAATAATACTTAAGTAGATCTTGTGGATAGAACACAAAATGATCAATGGAGCTAAGAAAATAGTCTTGTGTTTTCCGGAGGGAAAACTATAAGCGCTTTCTAGGGTTCCGTAGCCAAAATGGCAAAAACGGAACCCTTATAGTTTCGTCATGTCTGTTTGCCCGTCCGTCCGTCGGTCCGTATGTGACAGCCATTTAACGCGGAAACTATAAGACGTATCTTAATAAAATGTAGACATCATGTGTATTTTGTATGTACTTAGTTACTAATATTTTTAGGGGGGCACTCCGTATATGTAACTAAAAATTCAACCGACTTCAAATTCTTTTCGTTGTTTGAAAGAGTATACTTCACAGTTGGTCCCATTGTAACCAAGTCAGGATCTGATGATGGTGTGACGTATGTTGCTCGTTTGTATTTAGAACCTTGTCTTTTTTATCTTCTTGTATCCATAGAAATGAAATAACTGATCTGCCAAAATTTGCCTATTTCTCTTCTCAATAAAATAACTGAGTTCGTTAAACTAAGTGTTTCAATCGAGAGAATCCATAACATCTGGCGACCATGACTTTGTGCATGTATTAAATAAGTATGGAATCTTGGAAACGCAAACGGACTCTGTTTCGAAAAGAGTTTACCATTCTCGCGGACAGGACGACTAAAGCAGTGGAGAACAATGATACCACAGCCCTGCAGATGTTTGAACTCCTGTCTGAAGCGGCTTCGAATTTATTTGAAGCAGAAGCCACATTGCGAGATCTATGGGTCGAAGCTGAAGACTTTGACGAAGATCAATTTCATGCAGACCAAGATAAGGCCATGCAATATAAAACACGCTGGCAACAAGTCAAAGCCTTATTTCCCAAGACTCTTCCTCACGTCAGTAGCGCCTCGTCTCTACAGTCAGGACAATCCACAGTTCTTGACCCAAGTAAGCAGAGACGGCCTAGACTGCCTAAGCTGGAGCTAGTCAAGTTCGACGGCAATGTCAAGTCATGGCTATCATTTTGGGGCCAATTTAAGAAGATCCATGAAGACGCAGAGATCGACTCCACAGATCCAGTATCTTCTGCAATCCATGACCCCAAACAGTAGTGCACGACAGCTTGTCGAAAGTTACCCACCTTGCGCAGAAAACTACAGTAAGGCAGTTGAAGCTCTAAAGGCTCGATTTGCTAGAGATGACGTACTAATAGAAACGTATGTTAGAGGTTTGCTTGCCCTGATGCAACAAAAAGGAGAGCCTAAAAATCTATCACACCTATACGATAACCTGCAAACACACCTACAAGCACTGGAAACACTCGGCGTGACAAAGGACAAGTATGCATCAATGCTGTTCCCCATGATTGAGTCAGCACTACCAGAGAGCGTACTTCGTGCTTGGCACCGCAGTCGAGCTGACTCCAGAGACCTAGCTAACCTGGAAGGACTGTACAATATGTGACATCGAGTTCAGGCTTCATATTTTTTTTGTAGCTTCTACTCGCCAAAAGACAACTCCTCACCAAATTTTAAGTTGCGGAAACGCTTGGTTTGCGAAATAAAAAATAATCAAAGTTCCATATAAAATCCCGATTTTACACCGCCATGACACAATATTTTGCAGAGGAGAGGGGGGGGAGTGTGATAGTGTTAGGTTCTGGCGCTTCGCCGGCCGCTGCCGCGGCACGCTCGCTTCGCTCGCTCGGCTCGCGCGCTGTAGGGTCGCAGTTCTACCTAACACTCCTCCTCGCTTCGCTCGTCGTCGTACCTACACCGACCTGCCTTGAGAGTCTGTCTGAAACTACTTTGAACTAACCTAAAAAGTTCCTACAAAGTGTCATGTCTTATCCCCCGCCCACAGACCCCGCCAATTCTATTTGCGTTTTGTTTTACGCGTTTTAGTAAAATCGTACCATTTTTGATAATATTAATCAACAAATTTCCACAAAATAATGCTTATAAATTAAAAGAATCGTTGAATAAATATCATGTAACTATTATTGTACACAAATAAGTCGAAAAAACTGTATTTATGTAAAAACTGAACATAAAACAAATCATCACGTTTTAGTTTTTCTCAACACGTTTAACGAAAAGCAAATTATTGTGTCATGGCGGTGTAAAATTGGGATTTTATATGGAACTTTGATTATTTTTTATCTCGCCAACCAAGCGTTTCCGCAACTTAAAATTTGGTGAGGAGTTGTCTTTTGGCGAGTAGAAGCTACAAAAAAAATATGAAGCCTGAACTCGATGTCACATATTGTACAGTTGAGCCGCTAACCTGATGCAGTTCCTGAGGCAAGAGGTGGAATCAGAAGAACGCATAAAGCTAGCTAGAACCAAGATTGATGAAACAACCCTAGCTGAGCCAAAGCCGCCCACCGCTTGTTTTGTGCAGTTGTCAGAAGCTAAGCGCAACAAGGAAGGATCCAGTAAACAAGGCGAGTCATCAATATCATCGTGTATATGGTGTGGCAAGGACAATCATTCAGCTGTAGAGTGCTACAAGGCAGCGAAAATGACAGTGGCTGATCGTATAGAATTTATCAAAGGTAAGAAAGCCTGTTTAATTTGCTTAAGAAGCAATCATATTGCACTGAAATGCAAGAGTTTTCCGAAATGTCTGTTTTGCAAGAAACGTCATTTTACGATTATGTGCACAGACATAGCATCGGGTCTAGACAGTAGCAACAAACAATCGGAGTCATCAAACAACTTGTCATGTCTACAAAGGTCTGCAAAAACAACTTTATTGCAAACTGTCATGGTGAAAATTGCACACGGCAAGAAAGATGTCTGTGTTAGAGCATTTATTGACAACGGTGCACAAAGGTCTCACATAAAGAAAGACCTAGTACAGAAGCTTGGATTGATACCTACTAGAAAGGAGGTAATAACCAACTGCTTGTTCGGCGGGTTCGAAACGAAGAAAGAAGAGTACGGCGTGTTTGACATACGCGTCAAGAACGTCGAAAACAACTTTTGTATGAACTTATCCGTTCTAGAGCAAACTAATATTTGTGGTTTTTTACCTAAAATAAGATCTAATGTAATTCTAGAGCAACTGCGTCAAAATAATATTAGCCTGACTGACTCTATGACTACTCCTGACGAGGTAAGTCTACTGATTGGAGCCGACTATTCCGGGTTACTTTTGACAGATGCCATTAAACAGTTAGAAAACAACTTAACCGCTGTACAGACAAAATTTGGCTGGACTATTCAAGGTCCAATAACTGGAGTATACAGTTCGATGACAAACGCAATAACGACTCTTCATTGTCTAAGTAAAATTGATCTTACATATTTATGGAGTTTGGAAGCTTTAGGCATCAACGATCCCGCAACACAAGCAACAAAAGCGGCGCGTGAGGAAGGAGTCTTTAGATCTTTCACAGCTTCATTCAGACAGCATCAAGATCAACAAAGAAGGTCGTTACGAGGTAAGTTTACCATGGCGTGACGTTCCGCGACCTAAACCTAACTACGGGGTTGCCAAAAAGCGGTTAGATTCTAACATGATTCGCCTTAAACAATTAGGTAAGCTCAGTGACTACGATAAGGCATTCCGTGAGTGGTTACAGCTTGACATAATTGAGGAAGCACCCGACCAGGCTGTCCAAGGTCATTACTTGGCCTGTCATCCTGTCGTTAAGGAGTCCAGTTTGACAACTAAGATTCGTCCAGTTTTCGATGCGTCTGCCAAGGATAGTAATGGTATTTCCTTAAATTCATGCTTAGAAAAGGGTGTGAACCTTTTCGAACAAATTCCTAACCTGTTAATTAATTTCAGGAGAAATAAGATCAGAGTGACAGCAGACATAGCAAAAGCATTTCTTCAAATTTCGTTGGTTCCAGAGGATCGTGATTATCTTCGCTTTTTATGGTGGTCCAAGATTGATGACGAAGAAAGTATTGTGATTTGCGTACTTGAAATGCGCAGAGTGCTAGTGGAGCCCAAGCTGATTAGGCATACAGACTTACTTGAAGAACGAATACTAATTATTAATTAAAATCGTATTATAAACGAAACGTTGTTTATTTTCAATCGAGACATTGACAGAACTCATAACATATTTCTTCTTTATGTATAGAACAAGTATAGGTATAAATAGTTTGAATATAAAAAGTGAAGGTATAGAAACTCCTTCAACACTTTCCCTTATTCAATACTATTCCAAGAGCCTGGCAAAGGGAAGAGAATCTTGGACGCGGTAGTCCCTTGGTTAAAATATCAGCTGGCTGATCGGTTGTGCTGATTCTCTTAACTTCTATAGCACCTTCGGCAACTTGCTCTCGAACATAAAAATGTCGAATCCGAATATGCTTTGTTCGCTTGTGAAACTCGGGATTGTGTGCCAAGCGAACAGCTGCCTCGTTGTCGACATATAGTGCAGGAATCTGCTTGAGTTCAGTTAACTCCTGCATTATTCTGGTCAGCCATACCAATTCTCTAGCTGCTTCACTAGCTGCTACCAGCTCGGCTTCGGTAGTAGAGATAGCAACTGACGCTTGCCGTTGGCTGAGCCAGGATATCACACCTCCTGCATAGCGACAGGCTACGCCTGTAGTAGATCGGCTGGTCTCCCGATCACCTCCATGGTCAGCATCGCTGAATGATTCGAGTATTCCTGGTTTATGCTGTCCATACTTTATTCCATAGGAATACGTTCCTTTAACGTAACGAAGAATCCTTTTTACGCCAAGCCAGTCTTCCTTGGAGGGGGATTCCAATTTTCGGGGAGCAACACCCACTGCAAAAGCAATGTCCGGACGTGTACCGACCATCAAATATGCTAAAGCACCGACGGCTTCTCTATAAGGATACTTCTCCTTCTTTTCGGTTTCAACTTTCCCTGAATGAAAAGTTTCCTTATCGATGGGTGTTGTGACAGGATTGCAATCTGCCATCCCAAAACGCTCTAGAATTTTCATAGCGTAGGCTTCTTGATTTATGAAAATAGAGCCATCGTTTCCTCTTTCGATTTGAAGTCCTAAATAATACGACGCGGGCTTAGTCGTGATCTTTAACCGTTTTCTTAAATCATTGAGGAAAGATTTCGATACATCTTCATCACTTGCGGCTACTAATCCATCGTCTACGTACAACGTGATTAATAACTTCTTGCCATCTGTTTCTTTACTATATAGGCAACAGTCAGCCTCGCATTGTTTAAAGCCCATTTCAAGTAAAATGCTTTCAAAACAAGAGTTCCAACATCTTGGAGCTTGCTTTAACCCGTATAAGCTTCGGTTAAGCTTCCATACTTTAGGTGTTCCATCACTAAAGCCTTCGGGTTGTTGCATGTAAATTTCCTCTTCGAGTTTTCCGTTGAGGAACGCTGTAGCAACGTCGAATTGGACTAGGTGCATGTTCTCTTGAGCGCTGACGCTCAATAGTGCCCTGACAGTTGCTAGGCGTGTGACAGGACTGAAAGTCTGATCGTAGTCGATTCCTTTTCTCTGTTTAAAACCTTTCACAACGAGCCTTGCCTTGTATTTGTCGATTGAGCCGTCTGGATTCCTCTTTGTACGTAGAACCCATTTGCAAGGAAGCGCTTTTCTTCCTTTCGGTAGATCACATGCCGTCCACACGTTGAGGTCCTTCAGTGACTTCATTTCGCTATGCATCGCTTTTCGCCATTCTTCACAATCATTGCGATTCATTGCATCAGCAAAATTCGACGGGTACGTCTCTGTAATGCATACGTAGTCATCATACCGTTCAGGTCGCTGTATTTCGTCTCGATTTCGCAAATTGTAACGTGGCGCTTCAGCATCATAAAAGTCATCTCCTTCAGGATCATCGTTATGTGGTTCAGGTTCATGGACTTGGTCTTCTTGGACTGGTTCAGGTTCCGACTGTTCCAAGTTATCTCCCTCGAAGTCAAATTCATGATCGCTAGAGTCAGATGATTGATCATCTTCTAAAACTCCCTCAGGTTCGTCAGGTAAAGGATCTTGATGTACTTCAGGATGTAGAGCCGGTTCCTCGTTTGCGTTGCTGTTGGCGTTATCCATCGGCAGTCGTAGTGTGTACTCCCTCGTATTGGCGTCGTTGTTTACGCAATCAGGGTGAACATCGCTGTTAGGAAGCGGTCTCTCTTCAAAAGTGACATCTCGTGAACGGACTAGTCTGTTATTTTTTTCGTCATTGATCCAAATCCGGTAGCCATCTTCATCGTAGCCGACAAGTCTCCCTTTAATGGCTTTTTTGTTCATCTTCTTCCGTTTTTGCTTTGGGACATGGACGTAGGCATTGCATCCTATGATACGAAGATGTTTGACAGCCGGTTTCTTTCCAATCCAAAGTTCGTACGGCGACTTGTCTTTGTTGTTTGTCGGACCAGTTCTATTGAGAATGTATGCGGCCGTATTTATCAGTTCTGCCCAAAGTTCTTGTGGCATAGTTTCGTGCGCGCAGGTGCGGTTTTCGCGCTCGCTCACACCATTTTGTTCCGGTGTGTAAGGCATTACCAGTCTTTGTTTTATTCCATGGGAGCCTAGTATATCTCGAATGGACTTGTTGTCAAATTCGCCACCGTTATCGCTTAGCAGGCATTTTACGGTATGTCCAGTTGTCTTCGTCTGAGCTAGCATTAAGGCGAGCTTATCCTTAACCTCTGACTTGTGTCTTAGGAAGTATACCATACGGTAGCCTGTGTAGTCGTCTTTGAACAACACGTAATACTGTAATTTTGAAAAACTTGGTTGAAATGGTCCGCATACGTCGGTATGTACGAGCTCTCCAGGCGCGGTAGCTCTGGTTCTCGTACCGAATTTAAGCCTATGAGCTTTCCCATATATGCAGCCTTCGCATAGCTCCTTATCAAGAGGAAGATCTAAGTTCAGTTCGCGTTTAACTGTAGCTTTCACGTGCCTCTTGTTCTGGTGCGCTAATCTCTCGTGGTATAGTTGCATAGTATCGGACGTTGCAAAGACTTCGGCAGGATTCTCAGGATGTACTACATTTACGTCTAGTCTGTACAATCCACCTCCTTTCTGACGTTTTCCTGTTAAGCACTCTTCTCCATTGACATAGACGGTGCATTCTTTTGTCGTCGATGAGAATTTACTATTAGGAATCTTGTCGTGTACTGCTAGTACCGAGAATAAATTCTTTGTAATGGCTGGAACGTACCAAACGTCTTGTAGGGTCACTCGTTGTAGGTTCCCTCTTGCATTTGCTTCGACAATTACTGAACCTTTGCCCTTAGCACGAATCGTGTTGCCACAGTACGGATGTGTTGTTACAGTACGGATTTCATCAAAGTCAAAGCATTTGAAGTTTTGGAATAAGTCAGCCCGGTTTGTTACATGGCTCGTGGCGCCGTTATCCACGTACCAGTTTTCAGTGTCAGGAACGATTGAAAATACTTCAGTGCTCTCTACAGACATAAGGACCATGTTTGTGATGTTAGAGGTAGAAGGTGTTGCTTGCCGATTACTGCTTTTCGGAGGCTTGCCGTCTTTGATCAACTTCTGACAGTTTCTCACTCGATGGCCGATAGCTTGGCAGTAGTTGCATTTTAACTTCCTATCCTTCTTCTCTGCATTAGACGTAGTGCCGGAATTCGAAACCAGAGCTTCCTGTTGAAGTACGTTGTTACTCTGCAGGGCTCGTTCAAATGCACATAAATGGCTTGTAAGGCTTTCGATAGTTCGTTCAAATTTAGGCAGTAGTAGCCAGCTGCTTCTGAAGGAGAAGTAGGTTTCGTCGAGCGTATCGAGGATCTTGCAAAGTAGTAGCAGTTCTGGTAGCTCGCTTGTTTTGTCCTTACTTAACTCCTGATTAAGCTGTGTCCAAATGTTTTTCAATTTTGACATGTGTGTGGCTATGTCGTCTGCCGGATCTTTCCTAAAGCCAAAAAAGCTCATGCATAGATTGTAAGACTTATCTTCGTCTGTCCCGTCGAATAGTCTATGCAGCTCAAGCCATACGTCTCTTGCATTCGTAAATCTCATGACCTTTCTAAGTGTGTCTTCTTTCATATTGGTTGTAACGATGAGAAGAGCAGTCGCGTCTGCTTTTACAAACCGTTCTAGTTCAGCCTTGTACGTGGCGACTGCTGCAGCTTCTACTTCAGGGACGGGGTCTGCGGGTTTCAGGAACGAGCCTTCTACTACTTCCAGCGCGTGCGGGACGGTACGTAGCAGACTTACAGCTTTATATTTCCATGTGTCCCAATTCGATTTCCTTCTAACAAACCAATCTGTAGTTTCGTTATGTTCTCCATTTCGTAGGTGGGACCGATAACCTATTGTGATTTGCGTACTTGAAATGCGCAGAGTGCTAGTGGAGCCCAAGCTGATTAGGCATACAGACTTACTTGAAGAACGAATACTAATTATTAATTAAAATCGTATTATAAACGAAACGTTGTTTATTTTCAATCGAGACATTGACAGAACTCATAACATATTTCTTCTTTATGTATAGAACAAGTATAGGTATAAATAGTTTGAATATAAAAAGTGAAGGTATAGAAACTCCTTCAACAGAAAGAACGATGATCACTTATCGTCACAGACGCGTCGTTTTCGGAGTGACATCATCACCGTTTCAGCTAGTAGCCACCATCAATCACCACCTGGATAGTTGTTCAAACCCACTTAGAGAAACTGCAACGAAATTGAAAAAATCGTTTTATGTGGATAACTGTGTGACTAGTTTAGATTCGGAGGCAGAGCTCTAGACATTTATAAGGGAATCAAAATAGGTAATGCTGGAAGGTAAATTCGACCTTAGAGGTTGGATATCTAGCCCTGTACTTGTAGATGTAAATGTACAAAACACTTCAGTATTAGGAGTTACTTGGAACGTAAAAAATGACACTCTCCAGTGTAACGCTAATTTTAGTAATATTGACCAAAAATTGACCAAACGAACGTTACTCTCTGTAGCGCAACGGGTTTTTGATCCTATAGGTTTAGCCTGTCCTACAACCATAGTCCCGAAAATGATTTTACAGACAACGTGGTGCAGGAAATTGACCTGGGACCAGGAACTACCCGAAGATTTGGCCAAGGAGTTTAGAAAATGGATAGAACAAGCTTATGTAATTAATGATTGCGTTATTCCTCGACGGCTTACAAGCGTGTCCCTGCAGGAGTGTAAAACGTCTTTGCACGTTTTTTCCGATGCAAGTAAGGATGCTTATTCAGCTTGTATATTTCTGCGGTCAAAACAGGGTGAAAACGTCACTTTATGCCTAATCCTAGCAAAGTCAGGAGTGACACCAGTTAATAAAATAACTATTCCAAGACAGGAGTTGATTGCTGCAACACTTGCGTGTAGACTATCCGTGACAGCAATTGAATCTCTGGCCTTGCCTAATTATGCTGTGTACTACTGGTGTGATTCAAGTGTCGTGATCACGTGGGTAACCTGCGAAGGGCCTTGGAGTGTATTTGTTTCCAACCGGGTGCAAGAGATAAAAGGGCTGAGCCCAGCTTCGGCTTGGAGACACGTCCCTGGCCATCTAAACCCTGCCGATTTGCCATCAAGAGGCGTAAATCCCAAGGGACTCCTCGAAAGTCGATGGTGGGAGGGACCAGAGTGGCTACGCCTAGATCAAGAACATTGGCCAGTTACAAACTTCACACAGGACTCGCAAGCAGATGTCGAACGGAAGAAGACTGGTACTGTTGCTATGCATGTCCAAGAAGAATCTTTCTTAGATAGATTAACCTACTTCTCAAGCTATACGAAATTAGTCAGAATGATATGCTGGATGTTACGACTAAAGAAAAAATCTTCATCAAAAGAACTGACCTATGACGAGTTTGAATATGCTGAGAATGTATTGATAAGGTTAATACAAAAAAACCGGCCAAGAGCGTGTCGGGCCACGCTCAGTGTAGGGTTCCGTAGTTTTCCGTCCGTCACAGTAAGTGTCCCCACTTAAGAGTTAATAACACCGCCATGTAGGATATGATATGAGAGTTCCACGTACAGTGACATCTATCGGCAAATTAAGTAAACTATTGCGCGCGAGCTTAAAGTATGGAAGATGATTTTTATGGGATAATTCTTTATTGCGTGAACGGATTTTCACCGTTTTTACTTTATTTGAAAGCACGTCATTTCATTGTAATTTTGTAGAAATAACAGGTACAATAAACACCTGCTTATACGGTTAAATTACAAACTTAGTTCAGAAATTATTTAGTAATTTTTTTTCAAAAACTATTCATTTTATCAAGTTCAAAATAATTTTCCTAGAAAGTTTTTATAAAGTTCTACTTTAGATTTTTTTTTTCATATTTTTAAAACTTATGGTTCAAAAGTTAGAGGGGGGGGGACGCATATTTTTTTACTTCTTGAGCGATTATTTCCGAAAATATTTACATTATCTAAAAATTATTTTAGTAAACCCCTATTCATTTTTAAATACCTATCCAACAATATATCACACGTTAGGGTTGAAATGAAAAAAAAAATCACTCCCCACTTTACGTATAGGGGAGGTACCCTAATAAATAAAAAAAATCCACTTTTTATTTTACCACTTTGTCGGCGTGATTGATATACATATTAGTACCAAATTTCAGCTTTCTAGTGCTAACGGCCACTGAGATTATCCGCGGACGGACGGACGGACGGACGGGCAGACATGGCGAAACTATAAGGGTTCCTAGTTGACTACGGAACCCTAAAAAGGTACAAAGACTCTTTAATAAATAATCGAAATATACAAACCTTTGTCGATGAAAATGACATTATACGATACGTAGTATCTACTAAGTAGTCTGTGATTAATGATTTGTCACTCGGCAATGAAAATTATAATTTCAAGTTTCCCGTGATTCTTCCTGGGGCTGACTCGATTATTCGGCGTTTAGTGGAGCGTAGGCACGTTGAGCTGAAGCATGCTGGAGCACAAACCTTGCTTAATAGCTTACGCCAGAACTTTTGGATCATAGGTGTCAGAAGGTTAGTTCGTAACGTGATACACCGCTGCATACGATGCAAAAGGTTTACAGCAAAACAATGCCAAGCTCCCACTGGTGTTTTACCAAAAGAACGAATGGAAGCCAGCGTAGCATTTCAGTATTCAGGCGTCGATCTAGCCGGACCTTTGATTTTACGCACAGGGACTAAGGCATGGATCGTCCTATTTACCTGCGCTACTTACCTTGCTGTGCACTTAGAAGTTGTAGAGTCGCTGTCAACTGGTGAGTTCTTAATGGCACTGAGAAGATTTGTAGCACTGCGCGGAAGAGTAGAAACGTTTTTTAGCGATAATGGTACAAACTTTCGAGGCCTGGATAATGCGTTTAGTTCTCTTGATTGGGACGAAATTGGGTTTTCCTCGATTACAGGGATCAAGTGGAACTTTTTGCCTCCAGCCGCTCCTTGGTGGGGAGGGTTCTATGAAAGGTTAATTGGATTCCTAAAACAAATCCTCCGCAGGGTCTTAGGAAAGGCCTCCATCTCTCTCATGGAGCTGCAGATGGTACTTTGTGACTGCGAGTCGGCGATAAACAATAGGCCGCTTACGTACGTAGGTGATCAAAGGGATTTGCAACCATTGATGCCTTCAATGTTTACCCAGCCGTTGCCCTCTAATCATTCTACTGATTTTGATGAGGTTGATAGGTCAGCTCTTAACGTCAGACACCGCTATTGCCAGGATTTACGCGAGCATTTACGTAAACGTTTCAGGGACGAGTACATCAGTTCGCTGAAACAAAAACGTGAGCGGAATGGACCCGTGCAACTTCAGACTGGAGACGTGGTCTTGGTGGAGACTGAAGATAAGCGCGTAACATGGCCGTTAGCCATTGTTGAAGAGGTATACGCAGGTGCCGATGGCGTCAATAGAGTGGCTCGTGTGAGAACTATTACCGGAACCAAGGTAAGACCAATCCAACGGATTTTCCCATTAGAAATAAGCTCGCACGACAGACTTGACTCAACTTTCCGACGAGACTGCGAGATTACGACAGTGGACACGGAACCTACTCGTACTAGACAAGTGAGTGAGAATCGTAATTCGACACGAGCCAGGAGGTTGCCCCAACACCTATTTGATTATGTCATGGACTGAGGCTTGGGTAACGTAACCTACCGGTTCTTCCCTGTTGGGAGTGTGACGTATGTTGCTCGTTTGTATTTAGAACCTTGTCTTTTTTATCTTCTTGTATCCATAGAAATGAAATAACTGATCTGCCAAAATTGTTAATACCTATAAGATATTTTCTCTTCTCAATAAAATAACTGAGTTCATTAAACTAAGTGTTTCAATCGAGAGAATCCATAACAGATGGGATCCTGGAGAAATCGAGGGAACTCTTCAACTATTATAGGTACACCTATAGTGATTTGAGTGATTTTTACAGCAGCTCGAGCTTGCTGTTGGAAAGGTGGATGCTAAGTGAAGTCGGATCTTTTTTGTTTAAAATTATTACTTAATATGAACATGTTGCACATCAATCGATAGGTCTTTAAAAATAACATCGAGGTTTCTTGGAACATTTTGTGATTAAGTAAATATTTTCAGATAAAATTGAGAAGATGAGCCATAAGGCTACATACTTTCTACAAAAGTTGTTATAAACATTATCGGTACGGCCATTTTTGAGTTACTCCAAAAAACTTCTTCTTGCTCGTTTGGTTCTTATTACATTCTTATATTACATGTACGAATGGAACCCTCCATTATACGTGGTCCGACACGCACTTGGCCGGTTTTTAGATACAGTCGTTCGCAGCAGAAGTGACCAAGCGGCGAGCTTTTCAAAATTATCTTGACACGCGCTTATCAACCGACTTCAATAGGAGAAAGTTCTCAATTCATCGAGATCTTTCTTTTGTTTTGCTATTTTTCTATGTATGTTTACCGATTATTCGACGACGGCTAGACAGATTTGGAAAATTCTTTTTTTTTTTGTTTCGAGGGAACTCTTTAAATATTATAAGCAAACCTATTTATAGTAATTTGGAAAAATGGAGTAATCCGAACTCGATTGAACTTTAACGGGGAATTTGGGGGTATGCTACGAATACTCTCCTAAGTCCTCGACCTCGAGGACCTTGTGCTAACTTAGAGGGCCAAACCACAAAATTATGAGACTTGTAAGTGAAGTCGTTTCTTTTTTGTTTAAAATTATTTTTTCGGCAATAAATTATTTTAAAGCTCATTTGGAACACTGCACCCTCTTAGATACTTTTGCTGCTGACTGTACTATAATATCTCGCGAAAGATGTCACTCCAGCCATATAATTATATTAGATCTAGCTTTACTCAACTAATTTAGGTAGGTATGCGACGCTAACGCATCCGACGTTGTTGTGTACTTGGAATCCATTATTACTAATTAGTTAGTCACTAATATTACAATTAGAATTAGTAAGATTCTAATTGTAATATTAGTGTAGAATAATTGCAGAGTTAAGTAAGATGTCTACGTCTATCTTAATGGACAAAGCTGCAATATATTACAAGCCAACAATAAAATGTCGTATTGCTTTAATGTTCGTTTCATATGTTTGTTTATTAGTTAGCTTAGTGGGGTCCTCTGACATACTCGTAGCATGCGCCATTTCAATAAACTTTCTAACCTAAGAGTTATTGAAGTGGACCAACAGTACAGTCACTGGCACTAGTGTCTTCCTACATGAAAACAGCAGAAATATGTGACAAGTTCTTATTTGTAGCGCCATAAGAGCGTGTCACATATTTTTGCGGCCTTCTTGTAGGAAAATACTATTGCCGGTGACTGTAATAGCGTAAATAGTGTAAAAGTACATAAATAATTTTGATGTAGGTGCTTTTGCGTAGCAATAGACACCTGTAATCTATTTCATTTATTTATTTGCGGGTAAAGGATGGTTCACACTGTAACGTTCCGCGTCCTACGCAACGCTTCCCACACTTAATTTTGTATACAGAGCATCACGTGACCTCCGTGGATCACGGGACGCTTTCTATACAAAATGAAGTGTCGGAAGCGTCGTGTTTGACGCGGAACGTTACAGCGTGAACCATCCTTAATTCATCATTAGATTTAGTTTACCATAGAAAATATTCTGATAAATACGAACGCCCATTTATCATTTAATTTGTGTCATTTTAAATTTACAGCAATATTACTTCATTTACGGTTATAATTATAATACTTACCTATGCGAAATATCACATTCTCACACTCGGAGTGCTAGTTTACGAATTATTCCCCGAAAAAGGATTTCTATATCCTTAACGGGATTCCAGTAACTTCAGTCTAAAGTTGAAAAGCTTGGGGCGTTTGGATGGACCGATAGCGGCAGAGCACGCACCAAGGTGAAGCAACCGAGAAAGGGCAAAAGCGAGCAATATAAAACGAGGTACATCTCTGCAGTAGTATTCAGTAAACAGCTGAACATCGGAGAACTGGGTTAACACCTAATTGCACTGCTCTAATTATGACCACTGCTCTGGTGAGTTCAATTGTTCGAAATTAGAACACGGGGTAGATTTAAAGATGTATTGGAAAGTTAAGCATCTAAGATCTAAAATAAAATAAAAGTTCCCCGCACTATTGTTTTTGTCTGTTTGGCCTGATGGTTGACTGGTGGAGAATTCCCTCTGGCATTAAGTCCGCCCTTTGTACTTTGTATTATTGTGCAATAAAGTTTAAATTAATAAATAAAAGTCCTTAAAATATCGTACAATATTGACACATAATACGTATTATACAACAATTTAGATATATACTGATAAAGGATGATGCACGCTGTTACTTTGCGCATCCTACACGACACCTCCGTCATATATGTATAAACATGCCTACCTATATACATATATCTTTATGATAGAAAATGTAAAAATAACTTTATGATTGTTGTACAAAACCTGTAGGGAAGAGCGGTGTCTCCCAACACAGGCATTTTTTTGCTTACCGGGAGGCCCCATCACCTGTATCAAAACCATGTATGCTTAAATGAATAAAGAATTTTGTATTTTTGTATTGTATTTTGTATACAACATGAAGTGTCGGAAGCGTCGTGTAGGACCTGTAATAGCTTTTGAATAATTTTATAACCTTTTTGGCTTTTCTTTTCCAGTTTAAGTTATCTTTCGCGGCGTTGCTGGCCGTGGCCTGCTGTGGGCGTTTGGAGCAGCATTACCTCCCCCCGCACGGCGGTTCTCACGGAGGATCCGGTGGCTCATTTGGAGGTTCCGGTGGTTCTTTTGGTGGATCATCTTTCGGGGGATCGAGCGGCGGCTCGTTCGGCGGATCCCACGGTGGAGCTAACATCCCGATAACCAAATTCGAGAACGTAAACAATGGAGACGGGAGCTATAATTTCAAGTAAGTTCTAAACTAACTTTTTCGCGTATGGTTAGTACCTGACTAATACTTAGTCGTACAAAAGTGTGATATTTCAACTAAGTAAGTGACTATTCTAAAGGACCCCGCAGCAAACATAGGGAAAAAGTGGTTTCACAACTCGCTCAGAAGTATACTTTCAGAAATAATCAATAAGTATTGTTTCATACAAAACATATGTAACATACCAACATTTCGTAAAATATTTCTCTTTGCTTTTGCATAATATAAATAACTAACAAAATGCGATTTCAACGTGACAGAAACGTTATTAAGATCATATTTAACGCCAGTAAGTACCAGTGTGGGTCATTACAAAGTATCGATTTTAAGAAACACGTCATAGAAAAATAATAATATAAACTTGATTATTTCTGACAGTGTACTTCTGAGGGAGTTGCGCCCTTATAAAAAAAGAATAAGAAAACCTGAATCTACATCATACTAAAATTTCATGCGATTTGACTGAAACCACTTTTTTCCTTTTTTTTTCCCTATATTTGCTGCGGGGTCCTTTATTTATTTATCGTATTGCTACATGTCACTGGATATAGATTAGGCATTTCTTCCCTGGGGTAGTAGTAGTGGGAAAGCAGATGATAATGAAAATCCAGTGAGTGCTGTGAGGTCCAGATGGAACAGTGCAGCTGCCAAGTTTGTTATTCTTTTAGCACCACCCAGGGATCACGTGTAGGTTTGTCTAAGATGTTTCCTACGGACGCAGAGTAACATTGATCCCCTCCAATTATATTGATTATATTACTCACAGTATCTATATACCTGCTAGATTTCGTCAACTCTTACAATTAGGTTAGCAAAATCGCAACCGGTTGCAACCGGCAAAGCTCCGAAATTAAGAGGATATCTTAAAATTTTTTTATATAAACTATTTTATACATTTTCCAACAGTTACGAGACCGGTAACGGCATCAGAGCGCACGAGAGCGGAGCCCCACGAGCTCCAGGCCCCGAAGGCCCCGCAGTCACCGCGGAGGGCGGGTTCTCCTACACCGCCCCCGATGGCCAGCAGATCTCTATCTCCTACACCGCCGACCAGAACGGCTTCCACCCCGTGGGCTCACACATCCCCACCCCGCCCCCCATCCCAGAGGCGATCCTTAAGTCCATCGAGTTCAACAAGCGTAATCCTTCTTCGTAAGTGCTCAATTTGAAGTATTTACCTACTTTCAGCTTCATACATTATTTTTAACGTTGCATATAAAAGATATCGCTATACATACATAAACCATAGACAAAAAAGTCTATAAACTTATGTATGGTTTCAAATAAAAGACTTTAAACCTCATTTTTAAAATGAATTAGTTGTGACATTATTTCGGTAAAGGTACCATTTGGCGGCTGGCTCATACGTTGTGCGTAACGTGCGTTGTATAGGCTCAATCTTTGTTCTCTGCCTTTTCGCCGAATAACGTTTCCCAAACTGTTTCATTTGCCAACTGTGTCATTTGGTATACTGGATTTTTTTCTGTCAAATTTATCATTGTCATTTTGCTGACGCATTTTTGGGGCTGTATTCTTTGTGTGTGCATACAACTTTATGACATATCAAAAATTTTGCTCAAATCGTAGTGTCGCCTCTATCTTCAAAAACAGAGAGGAAGTTATATCCTTATTAAAATATTTAATACTTTTTCCAGAGAGGGCCAGTACAACCCTAACGGCAACGGCGGCCACGGAGGCTCGGGCGGCTACCACTACTGAACTGATCTCACCATGCTCGACTATATCTCACCTCACCAAGGACTGTGATACCACGACCTAGCACCAATTTCTTAATTTAGTTTAGGTAGTTTTATGATGTAAATATGCTTGAGGAATAAATTATGTTTGGGTATAAAGTGTTTTTAACTTATTTCAAATAATTATAATACATTTTTTTTATCATACTAAATAATTGAACCGTCAAAATTACGTGTACGAGTATGTGAAAGAAGATATAAATTAAATTAAATTAAATAATCATTTATTTCGGGCAAAGCCCATAAAAGTGTTAGTACATACAAAAAACTTACAGAACTATTGTTAGGCAAAGGTCAGAAAAACAAACACGAAGCACAGAAAACAGCACAGAGACATAACCGGATGAGCAATCCGTGGGCTGGAATAACCCGACAGATCTTAACCATGAATTTCTAAGACCTAAAGAATGAAAAAATATTATGTGACTTTAGGTCAATTTCCCCAAAAATAATTTTTTTTCTTCGTTTTTTTTTTTCATTTTATGAATGTATATTGCACATGAAAAGCAAATGTTATTAATAAAATTATCGCCTAAAACAAATTGGTACATTTTTTTTTGTAAAAAATTAGGTTCTGCATAGTTTTCCTTGTCACTTTGATATCTGTCAATAAACACGTGTAAACTATGTCCAATAGTGGCAACAACGCCATTAGAAAGGCGTTTTGTGATGAGTTATAATAAAAATTGTATTTTTTTTTAAATTGGTATTAACTCTGAAACTAGGCGTATTCCAGAAAAGTTTATAGAACATTTTAGTATCTAAATATGATCAGGAATACATTGTTAAAATCTGTCTAGTTATATGGGCCCACGGTGTATATAAACAATAAAAATAAAAATAAAATAACAATAAAAATTTAATTATCAATTGAATCCAGTAATGAAAATATAATGAACTAATCGCAAAAATAAATAATAATAATAATAATTAAAAATTAAAAAATGTCAATAATAAAAAAGTAAAAAATGTCAACATAAGTAAATTTAAATAATAATTATAAAAACAAAACATTACTTAAATTCAAATAATAATCAAATAACATGTCACCAATTAAAATTAACAAAAGTAGAATGCATACCGATCCATTTTTTTAACATGGGCGAATCCCATCTGTCGGCAAACACCCTAAGAAGACTGTTAGGGCTTTCTCTCATCCTTTCCAATAATGAGGCGCAGCGCTTCCTAATAATCGCATGGAAACCATCGACTCCTGCCTCCGTAAACATGCCCGAAGCACTGCACCTCCAACGAAGCCCCAACAATGCCCTAAAAGCGTTACCCACGCGACCCACGTGTCCCACGTGTAAGCGATACATAGTCTGGCAAACCATTTCTGTCAGTAGAAAAGCGCGGCAAATTTGAAAAATCGCTAGTTGATAATTCGAAAATTGTGCTGAATATGTGTTTTATCTGTGGCATGTAACATTTTTATTTTAAAAAGTTAGTTTTGTTTACTTACGTTTTTAAGTTTCAGGTTGCGTATTTTATTATTTATTAATGTGATATCTGCCACCTCCGTTCAATAAATGTAATAACAAGGCTAAGATATAAATGTAGGTACCTACTACCTACCATCTGCAGGGATAATAAAATTTGCATGATAAATATGGCTTTGAGGTTATGCAGTTTTGTATAGAATTATCATTTGAAGTTCTTTCTTTCAGTGTATATAAATCGAACAAATCAAAGCGAAAACTGGTGCCAAATGAAGTCCAAGAACGTTTGTTGCATAGGCTGGTGCTCAATATTGTCACAAAGCGATAAAGTGGTAAACATCAGATTTAACAAGCAACAAGCACCCCGCTACTTTATCAAATTATTTTAATGTTTCCCTTCATATACCTAAGCTATGTATAAAATAAATAAACACCAAAATCTCACGTGCGTTTATTAACTACAAGTACACACACAATAAATAATAGTCTTATAAACGAATGACGAAAGGAAATCATAATTAATAGGAGTATTACTGAGTAATACTTATGCATTACTTTTATTCGTACAGATTATGCAGCTAACCCGATTCCATTCTAAACTGAAAAGTTGTATTTTCTGTTATACTCGATGTCCTCGCCGGACTTATGATTATAGCATTAAATATTTGTTTCGTTCCTGGATTTCAACACTTTCAGCAGTAGGTATTTTGACCGCATGATCTCCACCTCTAATCTTCAGTCCTTTTAATATTTTGGTTATTTTAATTTCTTCGCACCTTCTTATTTATTGAAAAGTCATAATTATATGTACATATATCAGGGATTTCAATGATTTTATCTAATAATGCAGTTATAATTTAAGAAATTACGACTAACTATACACTGACGTACGAAAGCACCGTGCCAATGCAGCCAACTTGAAAAAAAAAGTTGGTTCGATATACATTGCTGCTTTTCTATGGAGCAATGCTGCTGTTCGATTCGCCCTAGAGTGTTGCTATATTTTTGTTTGATGTACATTGCTACTGCGTTCGTTGGCTGGCCAGACTATACCCACTTTTTAATTTTTTTATTTTATTTATTTGGAAAGCAAAGAGAAATAAGTGGGCAAGGGATTAGGGCACTTTTGGACCTCATTACAACGCAATAAGGAAAAAGTGGATGCATATCTTTGTAGTCGACTGTACTATACATACATCTATATGTATGTACCTACGGAGCAGGAGGTCCCGGGTTCAAATCCTGGTAAGGGCATATATTTGTGTGTTTATCACGAATACTTGTTCCTGATTTATGGGTGTTTTCTATGTATCTAAGTATATATTTATCTATATAAGTATGTATCCATAGTACAAGCTTTCATTAGTTTGGGACTAGGTTGATTTGTGTAAGATTTGTCCCCAAATATTTATTTTATTTTATTTTATTTATATGTAACCGTAACCGCACCATCTTACTAGTTATGAAGAAGGTACCCTAGCTAAAACAACATTTTACCAAAATTCAGGAGCTCTTGGATAACTATTATGGACTACTAAGTAAATTAGTACACCGTACCCTTAGGCAGTTACTGATAGGATGTTTGGCCACCGCGAAAGGGTAAACGTAAACACTATTGCAAACATTTGAAACGTAATTGATATTTAGTTCACATTGACATTATTTATAAAATTCGACATTTAACAAACTTGCATCCCAAATAAAATATTTTTGATGTTTTTGTTTTCTAAAATTGATGTTATTCAGTTTTAAATTTTCTCTTCTCTTGCACATACTCGTTCTATCAGCAATATCAGCATGCAAGCACTATTTTGAAATGCAATACCTATACTAATCTCACTGAGAATTGAAGGCTGTGGGGGGGATATTGAAAACTCTGACACAATGTTACCAGAGCGGGAGGGGGTCAAGAATTAGTCGTAAAAAAATAAGACCTAATTTATGAACGCCTGTTTACCAGAGAGAACTCGCAAGTCCTATACGTGCCCTATACCCTAATGGTGCGTTGTAAGTACCTAGGGCTGCCATCCGTCCGGGTTTCCCCGGATTTGTCCTAGTTTGGAGGCCGTCCGGGGGAGTTTTAAAAGTGTCCCGGACACTTTTTATGTGAGGAAACACCAAAGCATTTGTTTTTTCATAATATTATCTACGCCAATTGTCCGGGTTTTTTAAAGTCTTTGTCCGGGTTCGGCGAATTTAGAGATGGCAGCCCTAGTTGTATCTGCTTTGGGACATAAAAAAAATTAAAAAGTGAATACATAATAGAAAAAACCGGCCATGTGCGTGTCGGACCACGCATAATGGAGGGTTCCGTACCTTCAACGGAACAAGAAGAAAATATTATCAAAAGGTCGTATCTGCCTATGGAAGAGGTTTTTTTGGTGATAACTCTAAAACGCTTTGACCGTTATACTTCAAAATAATTTTCGTTGAAAGAATTTACAAAGATGTGATGACTTCTGAATTTTTCCATATTTTTTGGATCTCTGGTTCAAAAGATACAGGCGGACACAATTTTTTAGACTATTTCTTTTTAAAATTATTTCTGAAAACATTCACTCAATCAAAAATGTTTAATTAACTCAATGTTATTTTTAAAAACCTATCTACTGATGTGCCACATGTTGATATTTAGTAAAAAAAAATCTTTGACAATTAGTTACCAACTTGTATGGAGTCCCCCTAATAATATTTTATCAGCAATTTTACTACAAAACTAAGTAGCGGCATGCAAAATACACCTGATGTAAAAATGTTATCAAAATACGTCTATAGTGTCAGAGTAAACTGGCTGTGGCATACAGATGGACGGCCGGACAGACGGACATGACAAAACTAAAAAATTGGCATGAATCTGCTTACAAAATATCACGACAATCGGTTGAAAACGCGACCTGAATAGGGTTGTTTCCACCTACAAAAGTTAGGGTTGAATTATAGCGTATTAAATTCTTTTGGATTATAAGAACATGTAAAACTACCTTTTGTGGACCTCTAATGAGCATATTTTTGAAAATTACAAATTTAAAATATCATTTGACAAGCGTCACGTGCCCCAAGTTGAAATGCCATTGAAGATTCTGATGATGTCATAACTCACGGTTTGATAATTAATGTTGACAGCACTTGACAGGTAAGACAATGACTTACAATAGTTGCGTTTCGTTATAACTAAAAAGTTTTCCACATTAGGATAGGAGTACTCTGATGTTTACCTAACAGTGACTTGCAAAAAACGAAAAATTGTTTTAATTTACTAGTACTAGACTAACCAACTTTAACAAGAATAAAATAGTTGTAGGCAATCTGATTTATCATATCGTGATATTCATATTTCAAATGGTTCTAGGATATTTTCATAAGTATCTGGTTATAGCACAACGCATTTATTAAATAGCAGTTGACAATTTAAATCTTCTATGTGTGTGTTACGTGTGTATGTGTTATGTGTCAAAGCGTGAGTTGTGACGTCACACGTTTTCCAAAGAGCGTTTTAAGCGCGAAGTATCCGTCCAAATATTTTTTGTGGTTTTCCCATGGTTTGTCAATACAGAACGTTATGCCTTAAAAAAAATTGGAAACAACCCTAACCTAACCTAACTCCAACCCTAACTTGACTACCTACCTAAGGTAGGTAGATAACTAAGCTCGCAATTTGACTACCTACATTCTTTTTCTGGTTTTAATTTTCTTTGAATCCTATTTATTATAGCGGATCAAGTAGGTACATAGCTAAAACTAAAAAAATGAATGGTCATTTTGATAAATATATAATATCTTAACGAACTTACAATGGTCTTAAGCTCTATAGACCATTATGGCGCTTAAGCCCTTTGTGCCAATTTCCACTATTTTAAACATTTTCCAATAAACAAAACAACAAATAAAATCCTGCTCACATAATTTTATGGGAATTGGTTAAGAAATGCGATCTGTAGAGGAGAACAGGAGAACAGCCGGTAAAACGCTAGACGGTAAAACGATATAGGAAAGCAGTTTGGCCCAAGCCAATCCTCTTTGTCCAAGGTTACAGGTTTGCTAACTTCTAAGACCTGTTTTGCGTAGCATCAGGGGATCTGTCTGGCACCTGCCTTCAATTAAACGATCCATTTTGAAAATAGGTATATACAGGGTGTTACAATGAACGTAATACAAAATAAGTGATTTCTGGTCAATTAACGACGAAGAATATAATGCACTTATTCAGTTCTTAAAAATTTTCGTTATTAACTTTTGCTAATTTTCTAACAAAATAAATAAACCAAATTCTTGAAGTGTGGTCACTCATTGTGACGTCATGGCATGTCTTGCTATACGTCAATTGGGTATCGTATCAGTTATCAAGGTGTCTGTTATCAATCGCAACCAATAAAATAAATGATAAGGCACTCCACTGATCAGTAATTTTTTTCATACTTTCACACATAATAATAAACAATATCTGTTTAAAATAATTTATTATGAACTTACAAAACCTAAGTTCAAACGTATTTTAACATGTGTTCAAAATGCCCACCGGCATTTTGAACACATAACTCCGCACGCGTCGTCGTAGATTTCTTCTAATCCTACCAAGTACGAAGTCGTTAGCTCTTACGATATCAAAAGCCTGAATAATATTTTTACGGAGTTCCTCGACATTATTTGATTCCCTTTTGTACACTCGTCTTTTTATCTCACCCCACAAAAAGAAATCCAGTGGAGTGAGATCCGGACTACGAGGCGGCCATTGCACTGGACCGTTGCGTCCTATCCAACATTCGGGAAACTCTCGATCAAGATAGCCCCGAACCCGCAGAGAAAAATGTGCTGGAGCTCCGTCTTGCTGAAAGTACAAATTCTCAAGGTTTTGTTCCGGAATTCGTTGCAACAATACTGGCAATGCGTTTCTCAAAAGATCTTCGTACTTTGCTCCATTAAGGTTGCCGTCAATAAAATTAGGCCCTATGACATAATTATTGAGTATTCCCGCCCAAACATTAAGTGAGAAACGAGTTTGAAATGAGTCTTTCCGTGTCACATGAGGATTTATGTCACTCCACCAGTGTTCGTTGTGTACATTAAATAAACTTACTCTGGTAAAGGTAGCTTCATCAGACCATAAAATGTTAAGATGTAGATTTTGCAGCAGCCACCGACAAAAAAATACTCTCCTGGGATAATCAGCTAAGACGATGTCTTACACCCGTTGAAAATGAAACGGGTGGTATCCTTCGGCATTTAACAGTCTCCAAATTAAAACATGAGTTGTACCAAATCGTGCCGCTGCTTCTCTTGTGCTGGCTAAAGGGTGGCGGACAAAATACCTCATTACTTGGGCTTTCAATGCTTCTCCGTATCTTGGTTGCCGGCCTCTACCTTGGGCATGAACTGGGACGGTAAACTGCCCATAGTCTCTCAGGTTTTGGACACATGAGTTGATCAATTGCCGTGTGGGGATTGGGGATTCCGGGAATCGTTCATTAAACAATGCTTGCCTACGAACCGTACTCTGCGATGTGAAATAAAATTCTATTATCGCTGTCCGCTGAATGTTTGTAAATGGATAAGCGGGAGGCATTATTGCGTACGTTAATATTTTTTAGAATAAATCTCAAATTGGCAATTATCACGGATAACAACAATTTTTGCTTATTATGACAAGTAACACGTCAGAATGCATTTTATTCATAAAATATCAGCCTAGATAACAAAAAGGTGAGTTTATACTACAACACTAGGTTCGAACTATTTTCTCTTAACAACCTAGGTAGGGTAACCATGTTGTGACCAAAATAACAGGATTTATGAAAACAATGATACTAATGATTATTAATTAGTTTAACAACACGCGACCTAACATAGTGTTTTAGCATAAGGAAGACGAGTTTGGAAAACATGTTTTGTATTACGTTCATTGTAACATCCTGTATAAATATAGGGGCAACTGTATAGGTGCATATTTTTAGAAAATGTATAGGTATAGGTGCATAAGAATTACTTAGTTAATAATATATCATAGCCATTAGCCAATTAAAAAAACGGGCTATGTGCGAGTGAGACTATTTTAACAATGTTTTATTTTCTTAAGTCGACTCACGCTTTACTGTAGTATTATTATTATTCTTCCTTTAATATAAGGTAAAGAGATATTTTCTATATCTTGTTTTCAAACTTGTAGGCCTAGCAGTTTCCGAGATAAGCGGGGGATGGTCAATTTTGGCCTTTTTTTATAACTTCAAAACTATTTATCTTAAAATGATAACAACATCAATTACAAATTCTCACAGCAAACACTTTTATTTGATATATCACACGATGTAGCAGGTAATTATAGTCCGATATTTATGTCCGGCTTAAATTGTGAAAAAGCGCTTTACCTCATGATACTACTGTTAAGAGTCCGGTAAAGTTTTTTTTCGATTTTGCTCAACTTGTTGATACTATTTTACAGTAACTAATAAGGCTACTATTAGTTTGTATACATATTTTGAAAGATAGTTGCTTTATAAACTGTATAAGTGGAAGACTTTCGTGGTTTTTCGTTTCATTTATAAATAATTCACCTAATCTAAGAGCTGTTTCGCGATTTTTGCTTGGAGAGGTGAAAACAGTAAACATTTTATTGGTTAAAATGATGTTAAACTAGTATGTAATGGTAGTTTATGTAACTGTTACGTAATAAGGGTCCTTAAAATACGAGTGTGGTTTTATGAAACGAGCCGCAGGTGAGTTTCATAATAAGATCACACGAGTGTTTTAAGGCCTAATTACGTACAGTTGCATGCACTGCTTTATATACACCCATATTATTTATCCTAAATGCCGTATTCGGAAATCATAGAATGGCCGCCATTGCACCGCCATGGCCAACTCGATTGTGCCGGCGGTCGCGCGGGCGCGTGTCGGCGGCCGCGCGGGCGCGTGCAGGTGTACATTATGTTATCAAAACTCATAACGTATCAATATTTGAGCATGTAAAGTTAAAATTACGTTACTGCCTCAGATAAAAAGCTTATCATAGTAAAATCGGTTGTGGTAATGCTAGCCATTGCCTACCGTTTTTGAACACGTTTTAGAGGACTTACAATGTGAGTGTAAATAGATAAAATATATAAAAACATTGGAAAATGCGTCGTTCAAGGAATAATTGGAACATTATTATTTTTTCATTTTTATACATATTTTCTAAACAAGAGTACCTAGAACGATTTTAGGAAAAATTGCCGAAGTTTAGGTGGTATTTCTGGGAATGTTTTAAATTAAAGTATTTCATAAAAATTAAAATGTAGAAATAAACTTGGCTTTATGCTTGAATCAGATATGATAATATTGATAATACAAAACATATTGGAGGGCAAAACAAATAATAATAATAAATCAAGCGACAAGATTGCACGAATCAACGTCCGCACTAAACGAGCTCTGCAAGAATTGAGTTTTCGGATATTAAATAACAAAAAATGTGTACCTAAAGTCTTTTTTTGCAATAACAAGACTTCAAACTATTTTATCAAATACAAATCATGTGCGTTATTTCGTTATTAGCGACTTTCGTTTTTAAATCGTTACCGGACTCTTAATGACGTAACACACGAAAAATATTTCGATTTAGTTGAATCAATTTGATATTATATGACAAGCATAACTGCAAGCCGCGCGGTGTTAATATAAAATCAGTTAAGTTCAGGGTTTCGCTAATCGTAAAATTCGTGGACACCTTATCATAGCAGAACAATCGACAGAACAATCAACAGACAGCGGGGGGCTTAGGCGGCGCTAATCACAACTTTGCAGAAGTGCAAGGTGACTGTTTCGAAAACCCGAGGAGCATCCATATAAAAAGTTGCAGAGCATCGGAGACATCATTCTGTCATCACATTTCAAACGGATATCAGTTTCTGTTGTGTATAAGGAGTATTTGATAATCTTAAAAACATGTGCTTAAAGGTATGTGTCTTATTTTCCATCCAATAAGTATTTTCATGTCTATACTCCGCTTGAAATTCTTTCAATTCCAGTCAGTATACAGGATAAATTATACTGTCTCCAGTTTTCGTAATTTTATTTTAAACACGAGTGAATAAAATACTACACTATCAGTTGTTAACGTAAGGTACTCAAATATTACCTTTCATACAATATCACTCAGTCAACAGAACTAGGCAAAGTTCGGAAACATGAAAATTTTGAAGATTTTTCTTTACGTTATTCAAACCCCCAGATTATATATATTTAAGTATATGTACAAAGTACCTAATACCCCAATATTATGCGCATAAGTTTTATTGGTAACTTCGAATTTAACACGTCTTTACGTAATAGGTAATTGAGGTAAGGTCAATGTAGCTTATTTCTTTGCTTTTCAATCGCAGAAAAAAATCATTTGCATTTGATTGCTGAAACTAAAAGTAATCGCTGCTTTGTCGATGAAATTATCAATTTTGTTCGTTGTTCGAGAAAAACGCTAATGGACGGAGCCCCTATCACGGAATTAGCCATATTGACCTTAGGTAAGTTTACAAGTCAAAGGTACATCATTGTCGGTTGTCAATAAGGCATTACTGCTGTAAAAATCATTTAGAAATGAACTTTATTAATAACCGACAATTGCAACCTTTGACTTGTAAATGTCACAATTTATGGACATCTTATCTTCTAGTTCCTCGTTCACTTAATTATCCGGGATTTATTTATAATGTTGGTCAAATCTGTTTCTTCCGTACTTATACTTATACGCTTCGAGACGTTGTCGTTACTTATGATATTTAACATATCTTTCCTAATAATTGTCACAGGTAGTAGCAACTTTCGCCGTCCTAGCCTTCGCTTCGGCCGAGCACTTCCGGCCCCAGCACTTCGGGGGTTCTTCCTCAGGAGGTTACAACGCCGGCTTCAACGGAGGCTACAGCGGAGGCATCAGTCGCGGTGCCCACATACCTATCCTCAGCTACGAGAATGTGAACAATGGAGATGGAAACTACAGATACAGGTGAGTTAGGAAAATTTATGGTCAGCTGGTTACGCAAACCAAGGTATCACTTTTACATTAAGTACTTAAAACACATATTTAATAACAATTTCTTCAGCATTACCTCATCCGACAACAAATTCAAGTTAGGTTAAACTTTCAACTACCACTAGAGTACCTAGACTAATTTGTAGAAAATTTGTAAAATCAATAGTGTAAAAAAAAATTCACAGATTTCGTGCCTCACACGACTATCGAGCACATTGGAAATGAATCTACGGAAGTCGAAAAAATATTGTCGCTGAGCGACGAGAAAGTCGGGATAAGGAAAATGTTATACAATAAAACTACGACGTTGAATGATAACTATCTTATTCTCGATTAACATAAGTATCCTCGACATAACGCCTGTGAACCAGAGTTGGGCAAAAATTAACGTGATTGAAACTAAAGTTAAAAATGAGAACGTTACTCATAATCATATGAACACATGATTACGAATTCAATCATGAGCTTTCTAATCTGATTGACCACCGACATGAGTAAATCATGTCGATTTTTAGTTTCACTCATGATTAGCTGAAGTGATTACATTAGTAAGACAGTATGCTTAGTTAAACTAACGATTTAGTTGATTAGATGATTAGATTTTGATGAGATTTTGCGTAGCTACTAGCTCCTCATTTTTTTCCCTGACGAAACAGAGGCGGTACCTAGGTAGGGAGTATAATATACATTTAGGATAAATGGCTATTTGTGACAATATTTCTATAGGTATCATTTGGCGGTTGGCGCTTACGTCTTAAGTTGTATAGTGCAGATTCAATATTGAGCAATAAAAGCGTAAATGCCAGTGGCAAATGTTACCTTTACCAAAATATCGACAATTTATTTGTTAGTTTTTGGTATGAGTGTACAAATGAATGCTCCCATTTAACTTTGAAACGGCCTGTTCGGTTTTATTGCGGTTTTTGGCTACAGTTAAGGCAGCTATCACACAGCTGCGCTTTTCACATGTGCTTTTCATTTTCATTCTCATTCTCATTCACATTCGCGTTCGCGTTCTCGTTCTCGTTCTCGTTCTCGTTCTCGTTCTCGTTCGCATTCGCATTCTCGTTCGCTTTCGCATTCTCATTCTCATTCTCATTCTCATTCTCATTTTCATTTAGGATAATGAAGATTTCTACATATGTATCTGGTTCAATATGTGAAATTCAGAACAAACGCCTTATTCAAGTAATAATATAAATCAGCTTAAGAACACTCTAATCATACATTCGTCAATCACATTGAACAAGTTAGTTGATTAGCGTTAATTTAGTTTCAATCAGCGCCCATCGTTAATGATTTACTCATGGCGAAATTACTTGATTGTTTTGTGTTATGATTTAATCAGCGATTATTCAATCAGCGATGATTAGTAATCGATCACCGATTTTAATCAAGTGTGCCCAACTCTGCTGTGAACAAACAAATTGAAAAATTTCCACACGCATACCGAAATTTGAATAATTGTCGCCGTGGCGCCTATGTATACATATTTAATTTTTAGATTAATAAGCAGGATATAATAATGTTCAAAGTACAAGAAAATTTCTCTTGCCTCTTTCCGCCATCGTCCTACGCGACAGCATTACCATCATCACCACTTAGATGGTTGGCAGTCCTCAACTGTGCGTTTCTCGAGAAACTTCCTGCCTCGCACAACAAAACTGTGGAATGAACTGTCGTCTACGGTATTTCCGGACCGATACGACCTTCAAACCTTCAAGAAAAGAGCATATTCCCATCTTAAAGGCCGGCAACGCGCTTGTGACCCCTCTGGTGTTGCAGGCGTCCATGGGCGGCGTTAATTGCTTACCATCAGGCGATTCGTCTGCTCGTTTGCCTCCTATTTCATAAAAAAAAAAAAATATATTACATTACAAATCCGTAGTCAACTCGAGAAATGGTAGCCACATAGCTAAATAATTTTTAAGCTAAAAAAAACCGCCTTCTTCAATGGGGGAAGCCGGTGAAGGATTATTGTAGATGGTGCACTCTATACAATGAAATAACTTGCTTAACAAACACAGCGAAGAGGACAAATCGTCAAACGTGAACTATGCGTCGTTGAAGAATTCCTTTCTCATTTTACATTTCACATGTTTATGGCATCAGCCGCAGTTCCACTTCATCAATATGTCATTGTTTTCAATGAAAATGCTTGATTTGTTGATTAAATACAAAAATCACTTTATGTATGCCTTTAATATTTGAGAAGTTTCCTCGATTCCTCCTGGATCCCATCATCAGAACTTAGCTTGACGAAAATTTTTCCTGAGAATCTAACTTGCTTAACAAACATAGCGAAGAGGACAAATCGCCAAACGTGAACTATGCGTCATTGAAGAGTTCCGCTCTGATCATCATCAGCAGTTCCACTTCATCAAATGTCACTCTTTTGAATGAAAATGCTTGATTTGTTGATAAAAATACAAAAATCACTATGTGTATGCCTTTAAGATTTGAGGAGTTCCCTCGATTCCTCATGTATCCCATCATCAGAACTTGAGCTTGACGAAAATTTGTCCTGACAATCTAACTTGCTTAAAAAACACATCGTAGAGGAGAAATCGCCAAACGTGAACTATGCGTCATTGAAGAGTTCCGCTCTGATCATCATCAGCAGTTCCACTTCATCAAATGTCACTCTTTTGAATGAAAATGCTTGATTTGTTGATAAAAATACAAAAATCACTATGTGTTGGCCTTTAAGATTTGAGGAGTTCCCTCGATTCCTCATGGATCCCATCATCAGAACTTGAGCTTGACGAAAATTTGTCCTGACAATCTTACTTGCTTAACCAAAACCGATGTGTGTTCGATAAGAGGAGGAATCGCCAAACGTGAACTATGCGTCGTTCAAGAGTTCCCTTCTGATCATCATCAGCAGTTCCGCTTAATCAAATGTCACTGTTTTGAATTAAAATGATTGATTTGTTGATAAAAATCACTACATGTATGCCATTAACATTTGAGGAGTTCCCTCGATTCCCCATGACGGAGTTATGGAGTAACAAACATAAAAAAAAAACATACACGCCGAATTGAGAACCTCCTTTTTTGAAATCTTGAAGCCAGTTAAAAAAAAATTCATGTGAAAAATGTCGTTCTGACTTTTTTCAAAAAGGTTAGGCTACAGGGCAGACCCTTAACCCGATCGTCTTTTTTTAGGCTTTAATTGTAGCTGACTAAATTGTCCAGAGGAGTTCTTCTCAAATTTTTGATATCTTTCTTCGTTTCTAAAATATCGAACGCCAAAATCAAAAATTTGGAAAAAATTGATTTTTTTTTTCACTATTCCGGCCATAATTTTTTTATTTTTTTATTTTCTCGAAAAATTCTTTTTGCATCTTACAGCTCTCGTAAATATGAGTCTTTTGAGCCATTTTTGAATATCATATCTTTACAACTTTCCGAGTTATAAGGGGATCGCACTTTTTCGTGAAATCGGGGCCTATACTGGAACGAACGAAAAGACATTTCCAGTGTCAAAATATGTCAAATGGTAACACCACAGAACTTTAAACAAGGGAAATACGAGGAATACTTGTCTAAAATTACCTACCTATCTATATGAATGTGAAAATACTGTGGTTTTTAATTATTTATAATATTTCAATCTGCAATGATCAGTCTAATATTCCATCTAGCTGTATTAGTTCAAACTGAAAAATTGATGTCTATTGTTGCTGTTTTGTCCTCAGTATTTTTTTCTTAGAATAAAACAAATCAAATGCAGTTCTGTTCTAAAAGAATATGATTAATATTTTGTTTAATTAGGTATTTTTTAAGCTTTGTTGGGTGGCAAGAGGTACCTATAAACGTGAAAAAGTTAATGCGATATGAATATTAAATACAAGAAAAACCTGTACATACTCGATAGTTTGCAAGTATCCAAAGTTCCTACAAGCTAATATAGTAAGCAAGTTTTAGTTTTCCACCATGTTCTGCTCGTTCAAAGGTAGTTTAACTATGTTCAAAGGTAACCTTTAAAGTGCTACGACTGCTACAAACCTAATGCAACTTCAACTTGTTGTATTTACTTAAACTGCCAAGGGTTTCATTCAGCGGTACGCACAACTTTACTATGATTATTATTGGACTGGTGGACTTACGGTAGCTGAGGAAGTTTTAAACTCGTCCATTACAAAATCTCCCAAATAAGAAAAGTAACATGGGTATAGGTATTTACCTAATGCTATGCCTCTTACGTAACAGCGTATGTGTGTTTGTCAGCATGTGTTTTATCTGATATTGCACTGAATACAGTTCCTCTTTGAATCGCCTAGCACGTTCTAGCATGACTTACGTTTTCGCCCGTGCCTGAATACCTTGAGTCACGTTTGAAGTATGGAGTCGCGGATGACTATGTAAGTCATGCTAGCAGGCCTGATACCTATACGCGACTCTCAGTGTGATAACTTCCTTAACTTTTTCCAGCTATGAGACCGGTAACGGCATCAGAGCCCACGAGAATGGATCCCCCCGCGCCTCAGGCCCCGAGGGCCCCGCAGTGACAGCGGACGGCGCCTTCTCCTACACCGCCCCGGACGGCCAGCAGGTGTCCCTGACGTACACGGCCGACGAGAACGGCTTCCACCCTGTAGGCTCGCACATTCCCACCCCGCCCCCCATCCCGGAGGCTATCCTGAAGTCCCTGCAATTCAACAGACAGAATCCTTCCTCGTAAGTACTCATTGAGTATGTAGTAGGTACAGTGGACTACAAAGAGATGTATCCACTTTTGGACCTTATTCCAACGCAATAAGGTGAAAAAGTGGATACATCTCTTTGTAGTTGACTGTACCAACCTGTAACAATTATTCACGCAACCATCACACCACAACATTTTAAAGGCATTACAAGTTCCAATACATTTTTTTGTTATGTACAGTCGTGAACTGGGAATGTTGAATATACTTCCCTTTTTAAAACTTCTTTCTTCTTTTCAGGGAGGGATCCTACAACAATGGAAGATATAACAATGGTGGTTATCACTATTGAGTAGTATCGAGCAAAAGCCTATGCAGCTACGTTATTTATTTATTTATTTTAACAAACAAGTTCCATGACAATTAATAGACTCAAATCAAATCCTGTTATTTTTTTTTAAATAAAGCAATGTTGTGTATATTCAGCATAACCACGTATTTATTTACTTTACCCTAGACAAGTAGCAGAAGTTAAAGATGCAAATATCTTCAAGTTCGTTTATAACTCGCCTGCCAAATGAATTAAGGAAGGTTATTGAACCTGCTGACTGAAACCATTATTTGTTTCAAAATATTTGCGGAATTAATAATAAATAAGTAATAAATATTATAGGACAATCTTACACAAACCGACTTAGTCCCACAGTAAGCTCAATAAGGCTGATAGATATTGATAAATACTTAAATACATGGGAAACATCCATAACTCAGGTACCTACAAATATCTGCGATAACCACACAAATAAATGCCCTGACCAGGATTCGAACCCGGGACCTCCTGCTTCGTAAACAGTGTCACTAACGACTGGGCTAGGTGGCCGTTAATTCTCTTGTCACTTAACCCACCATGTACCTACTTATTGGCTTATTACCCAATACATAGGTGAATCTAAAATTAGAAAGATTATCGAGTAACTACTGTAGCATGACGCTACGTTTATCGTACGACATCTGTCGACTTTCTTTAGAACTTCTGTGTCCAAGGGAGGTCTATGGCTAGGTTGCGGTTGATTTATAAAAAAGCGTACATTGTGATTCACGGCATTGCAGGTAGATGGCGCTTATATCAGTCCGCATTTTGAGATACACGACTGGCAGTTATAAATTGAGATAATATTCGCGGTAATTTTGAATATGAATTTTTGAGGTATTCCAGATTGTCAAAAAAGGGAAAAGTTGATTTTGATGGAGTGTGTCAGATGGACGACGAGATTTTTAAAGAAAAAAACATATTCTGGTTTAGTCTGAGGGTTTTGCTATAATTTGCTTAGTTGCAACCATAGATTATATAATTCTCAGATGGAGTGCGGCTAACAAAATTTTGTGATTCCATAAAGAGCCAGTGTCCTCGTCGTTACGACATACGCACAGCAATAATGAGCCGCTCCCCCGCCATTCGTGTCCAACCGTCTATGCAGTCAAGAGCAGTTAAAAAATAATAAAAATATGCCGTCGTGCGTTGTCAAATGCTGCAGAAATGCCACCGGTCGAAAGAAAAAAACGGATGGGATAACTTTTCACCCTTAAGTAAACAATTAATTGCGTAATCACATTAAAAATCAGTAATTTCGTTAACTATTAACTTCATGGTAGCGGTGTTGCCAGGTGGTTGAATAGGGAAACTTCCCGAACGTAAGGGGGTCTATAATCGCCGCGATATGTTGTCAATACGACATTGAAGTCCACACTACTAACTATACGTTTTATTTCACGCACGTTTTCAACGAATATTAAAACGTTACCTAATAATTAATAACTTTTATGATTTTGTGAGCAAATTATTCTTTATTCTTTTTTGAATAAAATTTATAATTAAACATAATTATATATTTCTTAAAATTATTCCAAAAACTTCTTAAAACAAAAAGCCCATATCTAATCGTAGATTGAACGCGCGAAGTTATGTCACCACTACTGATCTGTCAAACTTTCGTCTCATTCTAACTATTGCTCCCTCTCACTCTGAGCGACTTCAGTAATTGACTGATCAAGCGATTAGAACGAGATGGAACTATAGTTAGAATGAGAGGTCAGCTCTTAAGTCAAACCGATTGTGTTGATCGATCGAGGAGCATTTTTAACCAACTTCAAAAAAAGGAGGTTAAAAATGACCTCAATTTGACCTGTATGTTTGTATGTTTGTTCGCGATTATCTCGCGCTTGGCTGAACCGATTTTAATGCAGTTTTCAAAAAGTATTTGTTGCATTCCAAACAAGGTTTAGTATACAATAAGGCGTTGTTCATTGATTACGTAAGAATTTTTTTGCCAGAGACACCCTTCCGCCCCTACGTAAGAAAAAAATATTAATAATCCTCTCTGCAGTAGAAGTAAGACATAGTCAATTCCCCTCCCTCCTTAAATCGTGTTACGTAATAAATGAATACGTAATTACACTTTTAGTTTTCTTCGTCTTAGCGAGGGCACTGCCGTGCCTCCAGATTAAAAAGGTATAAAGTATGCTTAAATAATAGTATTGGGGACGACAAGAGAGGCCACCACACTCAACAGTAGTCGTGTAATTTTAATAAATAGTTTATTTAGATTTTACCTTTTAGTCGCCTCTTCAGAAATAGATTTCATCAAATTTATTATAACAGGTGCTTATTAATTATATTTAAATATATATATTAATAATCTATTTTTTTAATTCAAAAATACTGTATTCTTAATCGGGGAAATTTGTATTACATGGCAACACTCGTCTGGACACACACATTCAAACCAGCCGCCATCTTGCGTCACAGTTTGTTGTACAGCCATGCTCCGTCCTTTAATTTATTGGTCCAAGGTTGCAACGTGTTGAAGTGCGATCTATTTCTCTAGATCTTTGCGTTCAAACATTATATAGCAAGTGATAATACATTATTGAATTAAATACAAATTCTTTTTAAAAACCAAATACGTTGCCGGACAAAAAGGCCACCAGTGGGACCGCCTGAGCCGGAAGGACTCCGGAAGGCGCTAGTGGGTGCCGGACCGGCGAGACGGTCTGCAACCGCCGCGTGTTCCGCGTGATTCTTCACCGTCGTCGGAGAATTAGAGCCCGCATCCAGCGGGCTCTCCAAGTGAGAAAGAGAGTTCAGCGAGCTGTTGGGTCCGCCTAAACCAAAGGGGACGCTTGCCCACGAACTCTATTCAAATTTAACTACAGCTTTAGCCATCCTGTCTTTCGAGAATATCATATTATTTAAAATTTTTTAAAAAACGTTGTAAATCCAATTCCTTTTTTTTTGTATCCAGTGTTTTTGTGCCATAATAGCTTTTTTTTGTTGTTTTGCTAAAATCTTCCCAAAATTCTAATTGCCACGTTTGACGGGCGTACAAAGACCTGGCTCTTTAATTTAGGCTACGTTCAGCCAGCGAATCATCTGTCACCATCCATATCACCCGCCTCATTAATCCATTATTTTCCTGCAGCCAAATTACCAGACGTTTACGATACTAAGGTAACTATTGAATGTGAAATATCCTTATATAGATACAGTTATCGTCATTTTTATGTGAAGTGCTAATTTTAAATATTCTGATTATTGTAATTTAATTACATTCTAACCACTAAGGAAGTTATTGAATGCGAAATATTTTTATATAGATACCGTTATCGTCATTTTTATGTGAAGTGCTAGTTTTAAATATTTATTGTTGCTAATTTTAAATAATTTACCTACTTTATCTTCAAAATTAAACGTGTTAATGCAATTATAGAAGTGTTTTACTGCACTACGTATATGAAGCCCGCTATTTTACAGCTGCAATCCAATGGACGCCGAGATACCTGGAACTAAGTTATAATTAAATGCACCCGGTAGACGGAACGATAGGGGTTAACTTGTGTAATAGTTTGCTGCAACTTTCATATTGAGCCGCACTCGGGTATTCCTTCTTGGAACTCCTGAATTAGCACAGAAAGGGGCGTATTTACCCTAGGGCCAAGAGGGCCATGCATGGCCAGGGACGGCAGGCTGCCGGGGACGGCGCGAGCCACCCCACGCGCTAGGTTCAGGGCGCCATTTTCGACCATGGAAATTAACTTTAATCAGGCCTAACAATGAGACATTTGAAACAAACCTATTTCAAGAACGCCACAATCTTTTGAACTATATATACATAATTATTAATAGCACGATAGGCATTATTTTGTGTTAGGGCCGCCCTCTCCGCATCTTTCTATCAATGCCGCATAAAGTAAACTGCAATTTTACACTGAGCTGAGCCATTCTCAGAAAATAGGGTTAAAATGTTTTTTCGAGCCCAACCGTTAGCTTTAGGAAGTGAAATCGAAAGACGTTCTTGAAGAGTTCCCTCAATTTATCCTGGATCCCATCATCAGATCCTGACCCGGTTCAATGGGACCAACTGTGAAGATACTCTTTCAAACAAAAAAATAATTTTCCAAATCGGTCCAGCTGTCTTAGAAAAATCGGTGAACAGACATAAAAAAAATAACATAAACAAAGATCCCGACGAATTGATAACCATCTCCTTCGAAATCTTGAAGTCGGTTGAAAATAGTAGATTGTAACAAATAAAACCTTGCAATAAATCGCAAACGATTGTTGATATAAACCCGATAAATTGGGTGAAAATTCAGTATGCAGGAGAGCCCATTATTCAATCATTTCATTCATTAAATTGCTATATTGTCTATGGTTTCAGACATTTTAATACCTAGCTTTTTTTTAAGAGCTAGAAAAAGATAGCAATATGTAGGTGTCTGTACCGCCATGAATAAATGGAGGTACAAACACTAGAATTAGACCGGGCTCTCAGTGAAGTTCCGTTTGCAAAAATTGCGGACCTCATTCTGACTTCTGATATATATTGTATAGATCCCAGACATCCAATTAACAGATGTTGCCAACCAGTTTTGTGGTCCCCCTCTCCCCCCCCCCCCCCCCAAACATTATTAGTAAATTACAAAGATTTTTAGTTTTAATTATGAGTGCCTATATGTGTCATAAATAAAATACAAGCCAGTACACCAATAGAAAACTTTTATTTAATGAAATATTACGAAATTGACGAAAAAATTGCTTACACATGCAAGAAACAGTTTGATTTTATTACAAGTTTTTTTGTACTTATGCGACTTGTGGTGTCGCAGCCAGTTAGAGAGTGCAGACTGAATGACAAAGGACCGGGAGCGCGCGCGGCAACATGGTTTTTTATAATGTCGAGGGTACCAGGTAGACGAATCACAAAACATTTCGCGGTGCGCTATTTTTGCAAACGAACATCTCATTGGAGCCTGCTCTAAATAGTAGAATGATTCGTATAGCTTTTTTGAAGAGACAGAAAGAGGTAGCATTAGGTGTCTGTACCTCGATGAATGAACGGAGGTACATAAACTAGGTCTATTTTATATGGTATAAGCTTATTTTCTGTTGCACATCGTATCTTAAAAAAAACTTATCTGGGATAAATAATTTATCCCAGCTTGCATGGGCCCACTAAGACCGTGACGCCGAAAGCTTGCCTTTAAGCACTTTTCCATCATCATCATAATTTTCCTAGAGTTTGTCCACGTAATCCCATTGGCGTAAGTACTAGTTTTTACGAAAGCAACTGCCATCTGGCCTTCAAACCCAGTGGGAAAACTAGGCCTTACTGGTATTTCCGGTTTCCTCACGATGTTTCATTCACCGAAAAGCGACTGGTGACTATTAAATGACATTTCGTACAAAACTCACGAGGTACGAGAGTTAGAATTTGTACCTGAAAACTTCGGATTGAAACTCAGACGTTTTACCGCTTAAGTTCTGTGGAAAATACCCTTGTCTCTTGCCTGAAATTAAAAGCGAGATCATTCTCTGAGTTTTGCTTCATAAAGATAAAGACATCAAATCTGGGCTCCTCTGCTGAGATTTTACCATCGGACTCATGTTTTAAAGTGTTACTTTCTACTGCTATGCTAATTAACTCGCCTGCAACGTGCAAGGGTATGAGAGCCAAATTTTGGAGGCCGCACTGTCTATTGGCGTGAAATAGTTTCAGACCCTCCAACGCGGTCCCTATAGGATGCCACCATAAAATGGTGCTCAGTAACCCGGCCTAACTGTTTAATATCAAGAGAAGGGAAGAGAAGGGAAGGGAGAATGATCTCGCTTTTAATTTTAGGCAAGAGACAAGAGTATTTTTTAAGAATGGAAGTGCTTTATGGCAAGCTTTCTGCGTCACGGCTTTAAGCGGGCCTTAACAAAGGCTATCAAAAAAACAGAGGAAAGTGCTTATTGAAGTCAGTAATTAAATAAGTATGCAAATGGAAAGCCTTTGGTCTTGGGCAAGGAACGTATTTCGATTTCGCTTCCGAAAGTTAACTCTTTAGGTTGGATTAAAGAAACAAGAAACATTTTCACCCTATCAGCTCAGAAAGGGTCTCTATGAGACTCTATTTTGTAAAAATGTACCTCATGAATCATGATAGCTACATAGCTACCATGAGGTACAGTCACGTCTAAATATGGATTTCTTTCTTGGTAATAGTACCAAGGTGTATAGTCTTGGATACAAGTTCTTGTCACATTAAATGTATCTATATTTTTAGACGTGACCGTACAGTTTGGATATCCCTACCGGTAAGGTAAAAGAATCAGGCTTAGCTCAGCAGCGAAGTTTTCTTGCTCCATGCCTTGAAACCTAGAAACGCAAAACACAATGTTGATTGAACTAATAATTGCATGTAACAATTTTTTGGCATATAATAGTTTCGCCCCTTATAAGTTACAGGTAAACAAGTTACTGGGAATAATGGCTATGATAGGTGCGGTATGGATAGGTAGTAGATAGGGACCGAGCCTTCATCACTTTTGCCTTCGGCTTCACAGCTTGCACACGTTACGCGGTCGCAACAGCAGGTTATTTTTCAACTTTAGGTCATACACTAAGAATCCAAATAGACACAAAAAATTTTTTTTTCACGTGGTCCTATGGTCAGCGAACGTTTCTGTCCCGGGGCGCCAAATTTTAAAATACACCTCTACACAGCAACGTGACGGAAACCGATTTGGAAACTCATTAGTTATTACCTATTTACGGACAATGCGGTTTAGTTACAGTCAGCATTAGCAGTAACTTAGTGGAAGTGGTTATTAAAATTTGACTGTCGTACATTTGCTGCGGAGTGTACCAGCATTACATAGATATACAGTTGCGGACAGTATAGTTGATAAGAAGTATTAATATTCTATAGTTAACTAGTAGGTACTTAATAAATTTTATAGGTCTCTTTTTAAGGTACTCGTATCATACATCTAATCGCTCAAATGATTTTGGCACTTGTTAAAATAATAAGTTGACTAAACAGAAAGTTTTATAAATCTTTAGATTTGCAACAAGGCAACAGTACGTGTATGTACATTGTACATAAAGTATTGATTGATTAATCTATCGGCTCTATCATCAGTGCGTAAAATAATCCTCTTTTGAATAATTTCCGCATCTTACCTTGCAATCTATAGGTTAAAATTAAGTTTGCGTGAAAGGAGAGCAGGTTTGCCTGATACAAGTAAGTACATACCTACTTACAAGAAGGACATGAACTTTAACTTTGTAACATGTTTAATTAAACTATTGAATAAACATTTTTTCATTTTTATTTTCAAGCCTCTCTTATCAAGGTAAAATTGTTTAATGTAAAATAAAATAATAGGTGGGTATCTGGTTACATCCACTATTATTGAGTTGTAGAAAACTTCAAATATAATATCTAACTAAATACTAAACATCGAACGATAATGACATTTCTACGCGTCTTTACAAATTAGATAATTTAATGCTTACCTAATATAAAGTGAACAAAATGGTATTCATTTTTATATTGAAGTAGAAGAATTCTATTATTTAAGCGTTTTAACTTGGTCTCAACAAAACACGAAAAATGTTGCTTACGGTATAAAGTTCTGAATATATTATACCTACCTACAGTTCTAAATTTGGCAGTTATTAAAATTGACATAGCGCAAGGTTAAAGTGTGAGTTAAAAACAAACCTTCAACGCGTAAGAAATACTTTTTTAATCAGAGATCTAACCGCCCGGTAAGTCAAGGCACTTGTTGAAAAAGAACGTTTCTAATCAGAACAGATTCTAATAAGAACAATGAGAATACTACACCTAACTAAAGCAAAGCCGAGAACTTTGTTCGTGTTACTGCGTTACCTCGCTGTGTTATGTTTTTTTGACTTAGTCGTAAAAAGTTGTCAGCTTATTTCACACATCTGGTTATCTGGTGTAGACTACAGCTTTCTGGCCTATATTTTTCTGTAATAAAATATGATTTTTATGATCACTTCATGAGCCCAGTTAGCCTATATCGTCTTGAAATATTGTGTATAGTTAGCTGGTAGGTTAGGTCCTGAATTACATAAATTCCTACCTATGGAAAATTATTTATCCTGGCAGTATATCGAAAAAATTATAAAGGTACTTATACAATATAAAGCCTTCACTTATATGTTTTTTTCATATTAACTTTTACTTACCAAGGCTTTTGTAAAATAATGTGGTAGGTAAACGGGTAATTTTGAGTGCCTGTGTTTAATTTACTGCAACCGCTTTAAGAAGTGCTGGTTGCGGCACAAAAATATTAGGAGCTGAGTAAGAACTCCCTTCATTGGCTTCATTATTATCCTCCGAGCTGAATTTTAGAATTTTGATTAGTTTCCGATTCGCCGGATTCTTGTTTTGCCTTATTCCTGTTGCGCCGGATTCGTGTGTCGTCGGAATTTTTCAGTTACAGGAAATCAAACAAAACTGGAAATATCGTGGCTTCAGTCATTTATCTTGATTGTGCAAGTCTATATTTTATTTAATAGATCAGTAAAGCTACGTATTTGCCTAGTTTTATTTTGATTTTCTGTAACTGAGACATTCCGGCAAAACAAGAATTCGGCGAATCGGGCCGTAATCGTATTTTTTTCATATACAGGTGTATCGTACCTAATCCAAGTCATTCTGAACTAATTCAAGTAATTGAATTATGCCAGCGTAGACGCACTTTAAATACCTACCGATAATTTTATTTATTTTGGTCTAATTTATTCTTTCAAATAAGCTTATTAGTAAATCTGTTATTCCATTTCTGATAACATCAGATTTGAATGTTCCAGGTCAGTAACTATTCGCCTATTTGCAAGTTCCGTTGGCAACATGGCCTCCCGAGGCCCGGAGACATTTGAATGAACACTGTCTCTTATTGTGCTTTCGCCCGCTGAATAGCAAATGAATAGCAAAGGTATCCATCTTATTCTGTATAAACATAACTATTTACTTAGATATACAGTCCCTAGTGACAATAATGATTGTATTCAACTACCGTGTTGTAAATAAATTGCAGTTGTTGCTCTACAGTAAGTTCTAGAAATTAAAGTACCTAAATTATGTTGAATTCATTGTTTTCTTTTAATGTTGATATCTTGATCGCTTATCCATTATTTCCAAGTTAATAAAAACCACAGTAAATTATATAAAACTGCGGTTTATTTGTTCAAATTGCGTTAAGTTACTTACAAAACTAGGTATATAAATATATCGTTATCACAGTCCATGCATATTATGAGGTCACACACTGCGCACATTAATTGCCTGAAGATCCAATGTTACTGTTTAAAAACGGTAGGCGTTCCGGCCTCCGTTGTAGGCACCGTCATCCCTGAAAAGAAAATATTAATTATTTATCTCGCCACAACTATAGTCTGGCCAATTGTTACAGTCCGTCCGAATTTTGCAAATTGTAGGCTCGCAAGTTTTATCTTTTAGATGGCGCTGCAGCGCAGATGTCATTTCCTCCAACATTTTGGGTATCTTTGGGTTGCTCTCGTTTAGATGACGCTTCAGACTTGGATCCTCAAAAAGTTCTTAGACTGTGGCTGTCTATTATATGTATACTTATATATTCTCTGGTATACAGTTAGGTGCATAACTGAACCAATGTGCATCACTTTGACATGTTTGTTTCATTATTTCAGAAGAGGCTAGTTATTAAGTTACTATTTTATTATTAATTGGTAACAACGCTAATAAACTTACTGACCTATTATGTTATTGTAGATAAAAATAAACATTTTCTCTATTAGATAATATTTGGTACTGACTCAGTTTTGCACCGACATCGTTAAATGAATATAAGTCTTATCAATTATGAAAAAAATAAAAACTTTCAGGTTATATTTGTTCGTCTCGGTGTCAGCTATGTATCCATATGAAAGCCAATTTCGATTCATTGCATTCACAATCTTGATTTTTTTATTCGTCCATGATTTTGAACCAAAAACCGTTAAACTACATTTTTTTTATTTAACCCGATATTGATATTTTTCTTTTACACAACCAGGTAAGACAATTAGTTGAAATAGTACATTATATGCTCTTTAAAATGAGGTGTATGACTTTTATATCACTCACGTATTTTTATGGTTATCTCAGAATGAAGTCCGCTACAAAAATTAACTAACGAGAAAGTTGTTCGGCCATTTGCCTTGACTCAGTTTTGCACCTGACAATACATTGCCAGTAACTAATTACAAAAATAAGCCTGATTTAAATGTTTGATAACTAAAATAATGGTCGTGGAATTCCTTACTTTAAATGAGTTACTGAATTGGGAATGCCTAAGAAAAAATGAAATAATGGGAAAAATAAATTAGGTGAAATTTCACAGTTTTCGGTATGAAATTGAGAAAAATGTATAAGTCGGAAGAAAATAATTTGTGAAGCAGTTTTGTAGCGGTACCCAAGGATTAATATTTTACGTTTAGAACTTTTATGTAACTTTGATTGTTATCAAATTATTTACATTTTACTAAGGTACTAATTTTGACTCAGTTATGCACCTAACTGTATATAACTACCAGTCAGGATTATTTCCAAACTGACTCGAAAAATAGACTGCTGGCCAATTTATTACAATGAAAGCATTTCATTGTAATAAATTGGCCAGCAGTCTATTTTTCGAGTCAGTTTGGAAATAATCCTGACTGGTAGTTATATACAGTTAGGTGCATAACTGAGTCAAAATTAGTACCTTAGTAAAATGTAAATAATTTGATAACAAACTAGACTGCTGGCCAATTTATTACAATGAAATGCTTTATAGCGTAATGCTAAGAATTGTTAGAAAATATTTTTTATTATTAGTACTTAATGTATTCGAACAGGTCACAAAATAAAATCGGACTTGTGATTTATGTCATTTTTATAGGTTAAAAAGGCGTTCCCGTACTCCACTATAACCTAACCTACTAAGTAAGCAGCACCAAACTGCTACACGTATAAGGAAAACATAGCAACGACCTATAGATGAAGATTCTTCATAGTACCGCTACGGTAGCAATTAATACTTATAGTTAACGTCTAATTGTACTCGCATTGAATTTTTCCATTTGGTACTCACGATGACGGATTCTGCCTGTTAAACTCCAGTGCTTTAAGAATCGCCTCCGGAATAGGCGGCGGCGTGGGCAGATGCGCGCCAACAGGGTGGAAGCCATTCTCATCAGCCGTGTACGTCAGCGACACTTGCTGGCCGTCGGGCGTGCGGTACGAGAACGCGCCCTCGGCCGTCACCGCCGGGCCCTCAGAGCCCGCTGCGCGCGGCGCCCCGCTCTCGCGCGCGCTTATGCCATTTGGTGTCTCGTAGCTGGAATTAAGCTCACCTTTACTAAAGGGCTGTGAGGTTATCGCGTAAAAGGAAATGGTATCAAGGTAGAATGTCAGGATCGTTATTGTTATTTTCCTTAAATGCAACAGGAAATCTAGATATCGGAATGGTAGTCATGCGCGACACCTTTGTAGCAATTGTAGCACAATTTTCAAAGTCGAAACTTGTCGTCAAAGTAAGTCGTGTTTACTCGTAAATTCAAAAAGTTCTAAATATTGGTTTAACAAAAATGCTTACGATTTTCGGTACTTAAGGCGGAATCAGACGGTTCACTCGGATGAACATTCATCCGAGTGAACCTCGGGTGATTGTTCGGCACTTTTGGTTCACTTTATGATCAGACGTGTCACTTCGGGTGAAAGGTGCGGAATGAAACATAAAAATGAACGAAAAATGAACCGTCTGATTCCGCCTTAGCACAATTCTACGTCGGCGCGACCGGTAATTAATTAGACTTAATTTATCTTAACTTTCGAGTGCAGATACACCTCTTATTGTTTTGCCAGGAATAATAAGTAGGTTAGTAAGTTTAATACAGCTTAAGTGCCAGAAGTGGTAGGTGCCCGTTCCATTGTTAATAACTTTACTATTCTCAAAGCTCGTGGCTTCACCAAATTGGCGCCTTCCGTCAGATGGTCCAGCAGCGCCGCCGACACGATTGCCACAACACCTATTATCAGTACATGATCCCCTAGCTTAGGTACTTGGAATGGTAGTTGCTGGAGCCATCGTTGACGTTCTCGAAGCGCGTAGCCTCACCGATATTGGTGCCGCTTGTCAGCAGGTGATCGAGCCTCGCCGCCGATACGGATGCCATTTCTTATATGAATACATGATTGTATAGCTTAGCTACCTGAAGTGGTAGTTGCCGGCACCATCGTTGACGTTCTCGAAGCGCGTGGCCTCACCGATGTTGGCGCCACCCGTTAGGTGGTCGAGCCGGGCCGCTGACACGTATGCCACAACAGCTAATATGATTACCTGAGGAAATAATTATAAGGTCAAAAGAGGGGTAAAAGAAACACCGATTCAAAAGTTACAATACTTACTCGTACACATGTGTCAATGGGATTGTCTTTGGTTCAAAAAGTAATATGACTATGACTTGAGATAATGAAAATAGGAGACAATTATATACACAGAAGATACCAATAGGTGCAAGTGTAAATGTAAGGGCCCATACACATTAGAAGAAAGACAGAAAAATGGTTATGTCCGCAAAAAATATATCTTGATAATTTCATATCCTACCGTTTTTCATGACACAGCAAAAAATACTATAACCGTTTACAGTAACACAAATCCCATCAAAAACATAAATGTGAAAGGCTGCCAAGTTCGATACTATGGGAATGCTTCGCCTATAAAAGAAGTGAGATCTGAATAAGTACCAAGTTCCATAAAAATACCTCAAATCATAAATAGTTATAGGAATGCACACTTGATTTCCAGCAGTTTTTAAGGTACATTTTGAATAAGTATCACGTTACATAGAAATACCTAAAATTATAATAGTCAGAGAAACGCACACCGGTTTTTTTAGCAGTTTCCTGATAACATTTATTATTTTCAGTACTTTTTAATGATGTCACTTGGCAAGTTTTCACACACCACACACCTTTTCAATGCAATGAATCGACACCTTTGGACTGCAATGTGTCAAGTATATAATTTTCTATTAAAACTTGCCAAGTTACATCATTAAAAAGTACTGAAAATAATAAATGTTATCAGGAAACTGCTAAAAAAACCGGTGTGCGTTTCTCTGACTATTATAATTTTAGGTATTTCTATGTAACGTGATACTTATTCAAAATGTACCTTAAAAACTGCTGGAAATCAAGTGTGCATTCCTATAACTATTTATGATTTGAGGTATTTTTATGGAACTTGGTACTTATTCAGATCTGACTTCTTTTATAGGCGAAGCATTCCCATAGTATCGAACTTGGCAGCCTTTCACATTTATGTTTTTGATGGGATTTCATCTATTTTTGTTAGGTGTAGGTTCTTTATTATTTTTTTATGACTTTTGCTTTAGGAAATGTCTCATTCCACTTAGGTATGTACTTTATAATATTTTTTTTATTTTTTTTTTATTTATTTATTCAAATAAGTTACACAGTATTACAGTAATAAAACCAATGCACTGCGAACTACAAAAATATACAGAAAAATATTTATAACTAGTTTATTTAGGCGACGTAACTGCGTGGCTCCGTTGCGCTGTCTGATCTGGTGTAGGATTCGGTAGAGTGCCCCGGAACTGCCGAAACACAACACCCTTCGGCCAGAAGTCAGCATTCGCTATCGTGTCCTGCAACGGTCGCGGCACGCGCACCACAAACGAGCTGAAGTGCACGTAATGGCGGGACCGCAGCTGGTGCACCCTCAACGAGTAGCCAGTTTTCCGGCGGACGTACTCCACCACATCGTCGGCCACGGCGGAGTAATGCAAGCGCGACACGTAGAGCGCCTTACTCGGTGTCGCAATCCGAAGTCCAGAATTAGCCGGCTCGGCAGTGCCACACAGAGTCTTGCGGGGCGCCCTGCACGCCTTGCGCTTCCGTTCCACCAGTGTGAATCCCTCCTTATCGACATTGGTGCGGGAGGAGTTTTCCTTATCGGGAACCCGTACTACCCACGCCTTAGAAGGCGAGGAGGCCCGGTAAGCTACGACTGGCTGACCGGCAACGTCAGCATAAGCACGCTGACGTGATTTAGAAACAGTAGGCGGCCGCACACGCGAGGGGCGCGCGGGCGGTGCAGCGGCGGGTGCGGCACATTTTACAGCGTCAGCAACACGCAAACTGACAGACTCCGCGTTTATAGTAGCGGGTCGGTCATCGCTCTTGAAATTTGATTCCACCGACCGAGTTGGAGCATTTCGCAAACTATTGACTTCGTTGCGTAACTCGGCAATAGTGACTTGGGCCGCTTCAAATTTTAAAACAATTTCTGCTAAACTCGTTTTAAGGGCCACGATGTCCTTAAACAAGCAGCGAACGTCGATATTATCCGGAACATGGGTCGGCAGGATAGAGGCATCCGTCGCCACAAACTCCGGAATCCGCTCTTGATACTCCTTCAGGATTTTCATAATATCCGCAAGGGTCTTCTTCCCGGTTTCATCCCCCTTGCGGTGAGGTACATATGTGCCGACGATCCCAAGGGTCTGGCACAACACCTGCTTCGCTTCACAGATGTCTTCGACGGTGAAACTCGATGCCCACGAACTGAACTGGACAGCGGTTGCCGCATTCATCTTTTCTTCCAGCAGCATCTTCTCCTTCTGCTGCAGAAAGGCGAGGAAATCGTTCACGACGGGTTCACTCTAATTGAGGGCACTCATCGTGTCGAGTCGCTAGTAGCGGCCGGGCCGCGCTAACTTCGCAATTAATATTTATTTAATTACTCATCAATGCGTCTAGGTCGCTTGGCGCACTGGACACGACTCCTATCCGACTATACCCTTTATACTAAGCGTCTAATTCTATTTTACTATTTATTTATAGGTGATTTTTACAAATAAACTGGCTCCCTACACCTATAAAATGTACCTACTTACATATAATTACATACATCAATAACGTACTTTATTCTGTTTGTAAGTACGCTACCTAAATACATAGATAATTAATAACTTGGTAATACCTACCTACCAGTAGGTATTATAATTGGTGGCCTATTAAATATGTAGCCCTAGAAGTGCACCATCCCATCTCATCCCGTGGCGTATCGGAGGGTGAGATGGGCAGTAGTATATATAGTTCCATCTTAGAGTATATATGATTTCCATGTTCTTGAATCTGCGATTTGATTAGTTGTAAAATTAGAAATTATTTAGACTATGCGAGAAAAAATAGTCTTTTCATTTTTGTTTGACTGATTTAGCGCACCTAGTGTACCTAGTGACCTGCTTAGCACTTCGTAAATCGTGGGTTCGGTTCCCGCAACAGACACACACAGAGTGGTGAACAATTTTATTGTTCTTGTCTTTAAGACAAACATGTATTGTCTTAAATTGGTATGTATCTAAATTTAAATAAGTCTTATCTCATTTCCACTCCATACCTACTTATAGTAGAACAAAATTACACATTCGTTGTTTTCGAAACTGACTCACACTTGGCCGTTTTCAGATTTTTACTTTATTTCGACCTAAAGACAAACCTTCGAGCCAAATTTCAGGTCGGTACGACCATTGGAAGATAGACCCACTTAGTTCATTATGACTTCATAGTAGAACAAAGTTACACCTTCGCTATTTTAAAACTGACTCACACTTGGCCGTTTTCAGATTTTTCCCTTTACTTTGACCTTAAGACCTATCTCCATGCCAAATTTCAAGTCAGTACGACCATTGGAAGTGGTCTAGGTTTTTGATGAGTCAGTGAGTCAGTGAGTGTATAGTAAAAATAGCGATTTTCTGACGTCAATATCTCAAGAACTGCTATAGGTAGAATAATGAAATTTTGTATTCTAGACAATTAAGGGGATGTCAACAGACACTCGAAATTTCATATGCGTAAATAAAATATGTTTTGAGTTATAGGGTGGTCGAAATTGGCCCGAAATGGTTCGTGTAATATAACCCACGGCCGGTGTGTCGCTTTTTTTTGCTCGAACTTGGCGGACACACTGCCGTGTGTCTAGATCTAACGATATATTAAACTTTAAAAATCGTCAGACATACCTAGTTACATAAAAAAGACAACGGGGTGCACTCCGGGAGTGCCGGCAGAAGTGAAAACTTGAATATTAACGTTGTGCATTTTTGATATTTTGGAATTGTTAGGGAATATTTTTTTTTTTTTTCTTTTTTTTTTTACTAATAATAATCTTTATTTGACTTATAAACCTAACACAGACATATTTTAACATAAGATATGCTAATTTACAAAAGCTTACGTTAGGTTTGTAACAGTATAAGTGCTGGGATTGAGCCTCTGCCTCCCGAACTAGGACAAAGCCTGTGACTCGGGAGTCAGTGATTCCTCCGAGGGAAGTTACACGGTGATAAATTGATATTGTAAACTTAAGAAAAAAAAACATAAAACAAAAAAAGAAAACACATTTTTAACAGCTAAGAGTAGTAGTAGTAGTATAAAGAAGACAAGTTTGGCCAAGTGAGAATAAGACAAGGGTTGAATTTTAATTGTAAATATGTCATTTTTATGTGCGAGACAACGCGCGCGCGTGTGTATGAGTGTGTGTGTGTGTGTGTGTGTGTTTAGTGTGGGTGTAATTGTTAGTGGGAGTGAATGGAGATGGATAAGTGCATTTAGCGCATGTAGGCTAATTTAGAATCAGTTTTAGTGTAGATCTCAGGTGTTCGTTAATGGGTATGTGAGTCGTCAGGAAGGAAACCGTAGGTTAAGGTAAGGCTAAGGTTGCGTAAGATTGACCTATAATTTTTGTTAATCTTATTTTATACAGTTCAAGAGAGATTCAGTCTCCTGATAAGTCTGAGTTTGTAGCCAGGTTATTAATTTGGATTCACAGTGGTAGCGGTTTGAGATATAGATGTTTATGCATCTGTTGGCTTTGTTATAAATGCGAGCACTCATTGCTAAGTACTGGCGGCTCGCGAAACTCGTCCGCTGGGTAGTCGCCGGACAGGCAGTCTGTTTGTGACGCTTCTTCATTACTTTCTCCGATAGAGGAAGAGAACGATGTCTACGTAGAATGGCACGGAGAATGAATAGTTGCCTAACGGTGAGAACACTGCATTCAGCGTATAGCAGTGCTGTCGGGTATCTATATGGTTTGGATGTTGCAACCTTTAGCACTGCTCTCTGAGCACGCTCCAGCTTAAGCATAGCTGTTTTTCCGGCGGCTCCCCATACTGGGATACAGTAGGTAAGTAGTGACTGGCAGAGGGACGAATACACCATCATTAGAGTCTTGCGATCAGCAGAGTGGCGAAGTTGCTTAAAGGCGAACATTAGTTTCCTGATACGGGAAGTCAGAGAGCCAATATGGGTATGCCAATCTAATTTTTGGTCAATTGTTACGCCTAGATATTTTATGGTGGTGGCTTGGGCGAGGGAAAAGCAAAGACAATTAGGGGAGGGGGACTGGCAAATGTGACTTTTGATAGTAAAAGATGGTTCAGGTAATGATATGCTAGAAATGCTTAAGGGGATACATTTTGTTTTCTCTAAATTAAGAGTAAGGAGATTGGTCTTTAGCCATTTCATTACGATTTCTAAGCCACTTTCTGCATACTTTTTCGTGTCAGTTCAATCGGAGCCATGGAACAGTAAGGCCGTGTCATCGGCGTAGGCTATAATTTTACAGTTCTCAAGAGACAATTGGCACAGTTGGTTTACATATATTTGAAATAGCGTGGGACCCAGAATGCTGCCCTGTGGAACGCCGTAGCTTATGGTTTCTTCATCACTTATGTATTCATTTATTTTCAATGATTGGGTTCGATTAGACAGATAGTCCACAAACATATCCAAAGATGGCCCGCGAACACCAATGTTTTCCAATTTACGCAATAATATTGGTACCGAGACTGTGTCAAAGGCCTTGGAGAGGTCGAAGAATATGCCTACACACCGACGTTTTCCGTCTAAATTGCGAGTTAAGAATCCAGTTAGCTCGGCGACTGCATCTTCGGTCGACTTACCAGCGCGAAATCCGTATTGGTTGTCGGCTATGAGGTTGTAGCGTTCTAGATACTTTACCAATGCAGTATTCATAACTCTCTCCAAGATCTTTGACAGGGTAGATAGGACGGATATCGGACGGTAGTTATTAAAGTTAGCACGGTCACCAGTTTTATGTATAGGGTGGACGATAGCCTTTTTAAATGCACTGGGAAAGGTTCCGGTCCTGACAGAGATACTCGTATTACATATATGAGTGATGACTGGAGTAAGCGAATACAGTGAGTTTTTTACGATTTTTGCTGATATACCGTCCCAGCCAGTGGCGCAGTCTCTGCGTAAGTTGCTAATAATTTTAGCGATGTCCGTCTCACTGACTTCGAGAATAACGAGCGAATTACATTGTGACGAACTAAACTGGCAAGTAAAAGGAGATGGGGGCGACACGGGAGCAATATTGGAAGCCAGAGTTTTTCCAATGTTAGCAAAGAAATTGTTCATGGAATTGACAGTTGCTAATGGCGAATTAGTCGAAGATAATAGGTCATTTAGAGACGGAGTGGGGCGTCTGGTTAAAGTGATGTTTTTTATAAGGTTCCAGGTTGCTTTGGCATTATTTTTACATTTACTAAACTCGGTTCTTTCATAAGCACACTTTAGTTTTCGAAGTAACTTATTACAGAAGTTGCGATATCTAGAATAGGTCAGTTTGAGCGTCATGTTGTTTGAATTGCTTTAATTATCAGTACAAAAGTACTATCATTTATGTGGTAAAATACAATATTCATTTATATCTATCATGACACAAACATGACAATTTATATTAAATTAAAAATTTAACACTTCAGAACTATAACAATTATTTATTCGATCAGGTCACGTGTCCGTCTTACGAATTTTCAATGTGACGAATCTGTGGATCACGTGACCTGTCTCGAGTTTAACATTTTTCCCCGTCACAAAAAGTGCACAGCACCGCTAAAGAAGTTTCACTTCAACAATTACCTACATTCAAAATCGTTACCCTTCCGTTGTCGTCAGTCTATACATATAATAAAGCTGAAGAGGGTCGAAAGTCTGTACATGGAAGATAATCGAAAAAAAGTAGGCTGGGGATACTTAGAATCGATAACAGAACACGTTCCAACAATTTTTAGAATTTTTGTCTGTTTATCTGTTTGTCTGTTTATCTGTTTGTCTGTTTATTTGACCGCGCATCACGTGAAAACGGCTGAACGGATTTTGATAAAATTTTGCATAGAGATAGTTCTTTCTCGAAAATCAACCCTGGTGGGGTGAAAATGGGGTTGAAAGTTTGTATGGAGAATTTTTAACCGCTGAAACGATTTAGATAGAAATGAGTATGGAGATAATTTGAGTCTCGAGAAACGTCATAGGATAGTTTTCAAACCCTTGTGGGGGTGAAAAGGGGGTTGGAAGTTGGTATGAGGATTTTTTTACCGCTGAACTGATTTAGATGAAAATTGGTATAGATATAGTATGGGTCTCGAGAAAGGACAAAGGATAGTTTCATCTCTCGATTTAGATAAAATTTGGTATGGAGATAATTTTGAGCTCTGGAAAAGGAAATAAAATAGTTTTATCTCGAAAATTATCCCTTAAGCAGATGCAAAAGGGGTGGAAGTTTACATGGGGCAGAAACAACCAATAACCGCTGTACGTATTTAGATGAAATTTGGTATTGAAATCATTTGTAATTTTTTGGTCAAGGTGTTCATATTTATAACATGTTACCCGTCGATGCTTTAAATGTACCTTTACCCGCTCTTATATTAAGAAATATTTGAAAATGTCATGAATGTCAAAGGGTTATTGCAGATTCGAGGACTATATGTGACGGACAAAGATGCATGGCCCAAACCAAAAAAACTACTACAAAATCATCTAACATTTATAGGACACCGTTTAGGTAGGAAAACATATCAAACGTTTTGTGAAGCAGTCAGATTAGGATTTATTTTTCTTTATAATTAAACAATAGGTACATTATCTGTCTCTCAAGCTGTTTTGATATGTCTTCTTGAAGAACTACGCATTATTTTGTATCTTTAAAATCTAATAAATTACTGTTTTGAAAAAAAAAAGTCCCGTCGAGTTTCTTTTCGATACTACTTCTTGGGCCAGAGGTGTAGGGTCAGAACCGGTGGTAGTTGTGGAACGAAGTTCCTTATCGGACGGTTCGCGGAAGGGGGGCTAGGCGAAAAAAAGTGACGTGACCGTCACGAAAAAGCGTCACGTCACGAAAACGCGACACCCATACGATTGAGAAACATGTATAATGGAATGAAATAAAAAATATATAAAATAGAATAAAGTGAAGTGAAGTGTAGTGAAAAGTGAAAGTGAGAAGTGACAAAGTTACAAAAGTGAAAAAAAGTCGAGAACCTAAAAGTAAAAAAAATTAAAAAATAGCAAAAATGGCAAATTTTCTAATCTTCAAAAATTTCAAAAAAATCAAAACTTTCAAAAATTTCTAAAAAATACAAAAAAAATTTAAACCACAAAATTTACGAAAACGTCAAAAATGAAATAAAATTAAGTGTTCTACGACACTCGCGTATTTTATTTTTCTCTGACGTTCATTAGTGCATTGTAATGTGCTTACATTGAAGAATAAATATCTTGATCTACACCAATATCATAAATCCTCTATTCCGCGTTCGGAACTGTATGTAATTACCACCATTATTGCAACCAGTAACGAACATCAGTGTACTCATCTGTGACAGTGTGGTAAAAACGTATGAAAATTCATTACCTACGGTAACATAATGTAAATCCCCCCCCCCCCCCTACCCGCGACCGCCGGCGCAATAAGGTTGATCATGGCGGTGTAGGTGGTCATATTCTAATGGTTTCAATAGATTTTTAATATGTGTGTAGGTAAAGCAGTGTATGCTTCTCTACATAATTAGGCCTTATTACGAAACAGTTACATAAACTACTATTTATCTCTTTTTAGGGTTCCGTAGTCAACTAGGAACCCTTATAGTTCCGCCATGTCCGTTCGTCTGTCCGCGGTCTAGCTCAGTTACCGTTCGCACTAGAAAGCTGAAATTTGGTGAGGCCTGATAAGAACTTTCAATAAAAACTAAAAACTATATTGAATTAAATCGGTTCAGCCGTTTTTGAATTATCAGTCAAAAACGCATAGTGAAAGGAAGTGCCGGATAGTAAAATGACGTAAGCGCCGCCAAATATCCATTCATAAACGACCTTTTGAACGGATGTTTTGTAACGGGGCGGCATCTACGAAACTCGACACTGAGCATCGCCCGACATGCTCTTGGCCGGTTTTTTTTGCATTGTTATCCTGGAAATCATCCCTTAAGGATTACTAATTCCAATTCAAGAAAATCCCCAGCCAGGTTATATATATACGTAGCCTATAAAAAATTCAACATCTAAAAGGGGGGGGGGGGGGGGGTAGCCACTACACTCGATTGAGTTAAATTTGCATGGGTCATGCCCCCCCCCCCCCCCCTCTCCAAGTGCACCTCAAGTCCGATAAGCACCTACTACTCTATGTCGTTTAAAACATGCCAAAAAAATTAATAGGATAAAAAAAAGTATTCATTTTTGACGGTTCCGTAGTCAACTTATAGTTCCGCCACGTCTGCCCGTCCGTCCGTCCGTCCGCGGATAATTTCAGTGACCGTTAGCACTAGAAAGCTGAAATTTGGTACTAATATATCAAGTAATATATATAAGTATATCAATCACGCCGACAAAGTGGTAAAATAAAAAGTAGAAAAAAATGTTTTATTAGGGTACCTCCCCTATACGTAAAGTAGGCAGTGATTTTTTTTTCATTTCAACCCTAACGTGTGATATATCGTTGGATAGGTATTTCAAAATGAATAGGGGTTTACTAAAATCACTTTTTGATAATGTAAATATTTTCGGAAATAACCGCTCCAGAAGTATAAAAAAATGTGTCCCCCCCCTCTAACTTTTGAACCATAAGTTTTAAAAATATGAAAAAAATCTCAAAAGTAGAACTTTATAAAAACTTTCTAGGAAAATTATTTTGAACTTGATTAGTTGAATAGTTTTTGAAAAAAAATTACAAAATAATTTCTGAACTAAGTTTGTAATTTAACCGTATAAGCAGGTGTTTATTGTACCTGTAATTTCTATAAAATCACAATGAAATGACGTGCGTTCAAGTAAAGTAAAAAAACGGTGAAAATCGGTTCACGCAATTCATCTTCCATACTTTAAGCTCGCGCGCAATAGTTTACTTAATTTGCCGATAAATGTCGCTGTACGTGGAACGCTCATATCATATCCTACATGGCGGTGTTATTTTAACTCTTAAGTGGGGACACTTACTGTGACGGACGGAAAACTACGGAACCCTAACGAAACTACGGACTGAGCGTGGCCCGACACGCTCTTGGCCGGTTTTTGAGTGTAGTTTCATTTAGTGGCAATTGTAAAATATTTTATTAGGACTACTGTACTTTACTTCAGGTTCCGCCTCCAGGGTAACGGGATTGAAATTAGGGGTGAATTAGCCGCTTTCTGACACAGACCGAATTCCACGCGGGCGGAGCCGCGGGCACAGCTAGTTGGGTAATAATTATAATGATGACTAGGTAAGTACTTCTAATAGGTAAGTAAATTTGTGAGACTCACCAGTTTCATGTTGCGGGGTACGTGATGCTATTGTGTTCCGAGACGGAATACAATCTCTGGGGATGTTCGACATTTTATATCGGCCGGATTTGCCCTTTTGGCAAGTTGCTTCACCTTGCTCGGTATTGTCGATATGCTTAGACGAGTGCGGTGCAAGTCATAAAATTTCTGAACTTCATACATTAGATTTATTTCAAATTCTGGAAACACAGAGTCAAAAACTTTGCTAGCTCTCTAGCCATTCTGATACAATCCAGAAGTCATTTCCGAAAAATGTGAAAATCTGTTAACAGGAAATTGTACCTACTTGTAATAAGAATAACATTACGAGTAAAATTATTTTCTATGCGTGTCTATACTTAGATATTTTTTCATATGTGACGAAACCCTTCATAATAGCTAAAAACTGCTATGTTAATATCAAACCGAACATTATCATTGATATCAAGGAACAGTGCCATAATTATATTAATTATAATACATACTTTGGATAACAATACGTCCCTGTAGTATTTCAGCGCAGTATGTCAAAGAAATAGACATGCATACTAATATTCAGAGCAATGACGCGTTGTTGCAGTGTCCACGAGGCAACCGGATGACTCGATCGATATTGGAGCTCCCGAAGTGTTGTGGAACCTTGAGCAATCCGAAATGACCCAACTTACAAACATCATTAACTATACAAGATCAAGCAAACGAGGCAACGAGTGCTCGCCACATCACATACCATCTTTAAACAAATGTCATTCGCAAACTTTCTTCATAGGTTTGGCAATAGTCTTTCTCTCCAAACTTGGACATACGCATATTTCCTGCGAAGGATGGTCGACGGACTCCGCCCCGAGCCGAGGCGACGGTACGTGTGAAGTATACTATCTCACTTTACATACCTCTGCCTCCATTCATCAACAGAACGATCATAGATAATGCCGACGCGTACATAAATTATATCATGCTCTCGTTTGGATAGAAAGGTCAGATGGTTTTTCGTGAAGATTAGTTCTTAAGCCAATTCTTAGGATGTCGAGTGAATTGGAATTCATTAAGTATGTAGGAAACCAGAAAAGCACTAGAATAAATATCAATGCCAACTAAAATTAGTCCACGTTTCTGGCTGGTAGAGTTCAGGCACTAACGTCCTAATAAAGCCATTGATCAACATACTATTCTAGCGGCCGCCCGTAACTCGTCCATGTAGATGTCGAGACGCTCTCGTTTAATATTTTAACCCTCATTTTATCTCCCGTGGGAGTAAGTCCCGGATAACGAGCACTTATATAAATTCCCTTTCGAGGTTATAAACTGCATACGTGCCAAATTAATACAAATCCATTTATCTAACCGTATTTACGTTATAGGAACAAACATTTAAAAATCCTAATATCTAAACATCCAAAAACCTCAACATAACACAAACTTTCGTAATTATAATTTTAGTAGGAATTGTAAGATGAGATCTTATTGTTTCATCTCATCGGAAGATGGCGTCGGAAAACAAGCATTTGAAGTATTGCAATTAGCACAAATCCTGGGGGCGTGTTAGTTATGCGCTGTTAAAGGTCAAATTGAAATTAGTATCCGTTTTACTATTCATAGGTCACCATTGGTAACTAGCTTTATTTACTTGCTCTTCCTCGCAATAATCACAACACAACACAGTAAACTGGTGCCGGATTCTAATTTAAAAAAACATTAACCATACAATAAAAATACAACCTATCTCAAATATAACTCTAACACACAACAAACATTCAATCAATATTGAAGTTGTATTGGAGTTGCGTTGGAATATTTCTCAAGCAAATTCTGGTATTTCTGATTCAGATGTTTATGCCGTAGCTGTATTGCGTTGCTAATGCATTGGAGTTGTATTGAGTTGGATCGTGTCTATACGTGTTTTAAAGTTAGAATACGGCCCCAGTACTGTAAGTGTAGTTACACTTTCCATGCTATGAATCAGGATTTCCCGCTCTTTAAGGCGGTCCATCATAATACGGAGAAAGAACGCCTAATGGAGGTACATTTAAGGTTTCCTTTGTGATTTATTTGGTTAACCTTCTGGCACAGATTAAGTACAAAATAATTTTTCGCCTAATTTTGGCATTTAGCGCATTAGCTGATTGTAAGATCATAATTGCGCAGCTTCCGGCAAGAAACGCTTACGAGTATTACACTGAAAGTTTTATTTTGTTCTTTGTTAACCAACTTGGGTACCACACTATGACAATCCCACGCAATGGTTCACTTCGATCTTGACTAGATCGTCGATCTACCTTAGGCGGCTTTCATACTGCTGCGGTTTCCGCATGCAGCGCCGGTACGCGAGCGAGATAGCGCTCTGCGTGCGTATAGCGCTGTCATGCTTGCACACCGTCGTCGCATGCGGTTGCGGCTCAAGTGTGATAATCGCCTTATTGGAGTCCTGCTCTTGCAGCGTTTTCCAATTTGTGGTCGCCGCTTATGAGCCCTTCCACCAAATAGGTACTTACTTATAGAAGAAATAGTGAATCCTCCTTTTTGTAAAGGGTCGGCAACGCGCATGTGACGCCTTTGGAGTTGCAGGCGTCCATAGGTTACGGTAGCTGCTTACCATCAGGCGGGCCGTATGCTTGTTTGCCACCGTCGTGGTATAAAAAAAAAAAAAAAAAAATAGTATTTTTTGTGTTTTATAAACAAGACCAATATAGTATTATGTAAATCGAATGAGGTAAATATTTAAAATTCCTTTAGGTGATAGTACTAGACCCTACTCATAGTGTAGTGTTCCTGCTGGTGAGTAAGGTTGCCAAAGAGCTCAATGAGGACCCAGTGTGTTGATGATGGGGGACCCTCTTGTTCCTTTAGCTGTCAACAACCCTCCCTGTAAAGGGTCTGCAACGCGTATGTGACACTTCAGGAGTTGCAGGCGTCCATAGGCTACGGTAGCTGATTACCATCAGGCGGGCCGTATGCTTGTTTGCCACCGTCGTGGTATTAAAAAAAAAGGTGATTAGGTATATAAAGATGACAGACTTAAGTCGGCATTAATGTTCATTTGTTTGGTAGTCGCTGTTTGTTTTAGCACGTTTGACGAACAGATTTTGAGTGGGCAAATAAATTACATTTCAGAGACTGCGCAGACAAGTGCGAAAAGAGAAAACTTAAACAATGTATTGTTTCGGGTTTTTATAAGGAGAAATGAAACTGTGTATGTATGTATGTATGTAAACACTTTATTGTACATAAAAAGTAACAAAACAAACATGATAAAAGAAAAATAAACAAAGTACAAAGGCGAACTTATCCCTTTAAGGGATCTCTTCCAGTTAACCTTTGAGCAATTGAGAGAAAAGTATAAGATAGACAAACATGCACTATGGACTTATTGTACTTACGGAAACAAATATCTAAAAACGAAGGGATAATATCTACTTAACCTAAGGTATAATAAATACACATATAATAATACTGTGTTAGGCACTTATTTATTTATGTGTCAGCAGTATCTAATTATATATCTAAGACAAATTATATTTTTGTAACTTGTGTGGGCTGGAAGTGGGAAATCCCAAGGGACCATCTGCGAGTCTGTTATCCGGCTAGCTACGTAGTTACTGTTTTGAAATTTTTAGGCCTAAAATGGCTTTGTAAGATTTTTAAAATGTAATATAATGATCTCTTTTGTTTTTACCAACGACCCTATTTGAAACTTCAGTAGGTACCTACATATTAATAAACACTCGCATAACTCTCATACTCATTCATTAATAATACTTATTGTTAAATATTACATGTGAATTAATTTAGTAAATTATAATTAGATAATGTCATTATTTTTTTTATAATATCGCTTGAATTGCAAAAAGGGCTAGAGATCTGATGATTAATTAATGGTTTTATCGCGCAATGTTTGCGTATGCATAATGCTGTACGCATGTTCAGCGCAGTCAGTGGTATGCCACTCAATTGTTCCACGCTTTGTAAGATTTTTAAAATGTAATATAATGATCTCTTTTGTTTTTACCAACGACCCTATTTGAAACTTCAGTAGGTACCTACATATTAATAAACACTCGCATAACTCTCATACTCATTCATTAATAATACTTATTTTTAAATATTACATGTGAATTAATTTAGTAAATTATAATTAGATAATGTCATTATTTTTTCTATAATATCGCTTGAATTGCAAAAAGGGCTAGAGATCTGATGATTAATTAATGGTTTTATCGCGCAATGTTTGCGTATGCATAATGCTGTACGCATGTTCAGCGCAGTCAGTGGTATGCCACTCAATTGTTCAGTTCCAGAAGCAACCGAGGAATGGGAAAGAAAAAGAATGAGTAGGAGAGCTGTCAAACATCGATTTTAATAGACAGTGAGATTTCTGTAGAAGGACAGTTATTCGCAACGCTTACCAAGCGTGTACCTAGTTTAAGGAAAGCCAATTTATTTGAGTTCTTTATTTAAAACGCGTACCTAGTTGTAATGATTCTTGAAGCGGACTTTATCTGGACTCGCAAGTTAAACAAAATGTTTGTAAATTAGATAACAATTTACATCAGATCAGACAGATCCGATACGTAGTAAATCTTTCCTAGTACCTCTGTCTAGCGGTCGGCAGATTGCCAAAGTTTTGTCTTGGGTAATAAAACATAATGCTAATTCGCACAATGGCAAGCTATTATTTCCACCGGAATCTGTGAATGTTGGCTCAAGAACCAGTTTATGTTGACCTCCGAAAGTGTCACTACTCACGAATCTGAAGTGACCCAACTAGGCAAGTGTCTTCACTCTAAAGAAGAGCGAAACTATTTGTATTTGTATTTTGGAATAATCTGCCACCACCAGTAATGAATAGCAAGTCCCTGGCGGTTTTCAAAAAACATTGTTAGCCTTTTCTACTGGAGCTCCAAAAGGCAGTTACTTTCACTTTCGGTTGACAGATTTAGGATTTTTTAGTGATGTAACTTTTATTGTATCCCTACTAGTTAGATTAGATTAAGTTAGATTAAGTCCCGAGGGTGGCACAATAAAAGGGTCCGTTGCTTGATGGAGGTAGGGCCCTAGTGCATTTAAGCCTCCTCGCACATACGTAAGCTGAGCCACTTTCCTTTTTAATAAGTTTAAGCATTATCTACTGTACCTTTATTATGTAATTATCTTACTAAATAAACGCCTCTTATTATTATTACTGGTGGTAACTGGGTACCTATATACATACACCCACTATATTACGCTCCCATTTGACGCGAGATCGAAATTTTGACGTCGGTCATCTGCATCTCAATCGCTCTTGTAATATTTAGGCGAAAGAGACACATATAGCTAATTCTCGAATTTGGATACCTATTCGTTATCATCGGCGGGTGTTACATAGTCAGGCTTGCTTCTATCATTGTTCATTGTGGGACTTTCACCCGAATTTGGTTTAGTGTACCTAGTGTAGTTCTCGTGGACCCTTGACACTATCGTCAATTTTCCATAAAATAAAATTTTCGCTCACTATCAAGCGATATATTAAAAAACGCACAAAATAACATTGTTATGGATATCTAGTTCACGTTTCACTGGTTTACTTGAGACGTACCTGCGTATGAGACGTTGGTAATAACACAGAGACCAACCAGTGGAAGTTTTCGCACGGCCACGAGCCATATTGTCTGACGCACGAGCACGTTCAGGGATAATTTCCAATACCTTGTATATCACTTCATTTATGTATTTGTAATAAAAGCCCTGTTTCGAGGGTATACAGTTTAAATTTCAATACACCGGTAAACAGTAATACGAACTCGTCAATAGTAGTTTTGACGTGAAGATACTGGGAATTCATAGGAGCCCCATTTCAAAACAAACAGCGTCTAATCGATCCAATATAAGTAGATAACTGTTATGCTAATTTTCAAGGGCGTATATGTATAGGTAAAGTAAGGCTTCAAAAATATGAATGTTTACTTTATCTGTCTATACGACAAAACAAATATTTCGTGGGTATGATTTAACTGATCTGCAAAAAAAAACGTTTTGTTCAGCAGAAAAATCAGTTGATCAGCAAAAGTCCATCCTAACTATTTAAACTATTCGATTTTTCTGCTGTCCAAAAGATATTTTATGGTTGACCATTTAACTACGTCCCACCTTTCATTATAATTTAATTTGATTCTTATCTATAGTATATAATTGTATTTAAGAGGTTTCCTGAAGTTCCATTCAATTTCCCGAAAAAACATGTTTTGATTTTGTATAGCATCAGAAACAAACAAATTTGGATTCTCCAAACTGTGTCTACCTTTATTTTACATCTACTTACCATTTTCCGCTAGATTGGAAGGTGTTTACAGATCACTTACCTACCCACTGGATGTAGCAGAGCTAGTGATATGCCTTGGGAATATTATCTTATTCCCGAGAAGATTCCCCAAATGGGGGAATATTTAAATACAGGTTATTCAAAAATAATATAATCAAAGCTAGTTATAAATATTACTAAAAATAGTATTAATTAGAAAAAAAATGGGAATTCACTTTTCCGATAGAGACTGAGCTTGATATCCTGGGCTTAGTTCCACCTGGGGAATATTCCCGGGAACTGCACATCACTCTCAACGTCAGGAATATGTTGGTATATAATTTTTACTTTCTAATCACAATTAAGTAAGGTGCAGAAGTTTATACATATTTTTGGCGTTGACTACATGTTGTGCGGCATGTGTGTGACCACAAGGAATTCTGATATATCACTTGGTTCGACCATCGAACCAAGAGGAATTCTAATATTCCACTTGTTCTGATCATCGAACCACGAGGAATGCAAATATTCCACTTGTCCCGACCATCGAACCACGAGGAATTCTAATATTCCACTTGGTCCGACCATCAAACCACGAGGAATTCTTATATTCCACTTGGTCTAACCATCGAACCACGAGGAATTCTAATATACCACTTGGTCCAACCATCGAACCACGAGGAATTCAAATATTCCACTTGGTCCGACCATCGAACCACGAGGAATTCTAATATTCCACTTGGTCCGACTATCAAACCACGAGGAATTCTTATATTCCACTTGGTCTGACCATCGAACCACGAGGAATTCTAATATACCACTTGGTCCAACCATCGAACCACGAGGAATGCTAATATTCCACTTGTTCTGATCATCGAACCACGAGGAATTCAAATATTCCTCTTGGTCCGACCATCGAACCACGAGGAATTCTAATATTCCACTTGGTCCGACCATCAAACCACGAGGAATTCTTATATTCCACTTGGTCTGACCATCGAACCACGAGGAATTCTAATATACCACTTGGTCCAACCATCGAACCACGAGAAATGCTAATATTCCACTTGTTCTGATCATCGAACCACGAGGAATTCTAATATTCCACTTGGTCCAACCATCGAACCACGAGGAATTCTTATATTCCACTTAATAATAATAATAATAATAAAAGACGTTTATTTAATAAGATTGCATAAGTACATAATAAGAGTACAGTAGATCATGCTTAAACTTATTAAAAAGGAGAGTGACTCAGCTTATGTCTGTGCGAGAAGGCTTAAAGGCACTAGGGCCCTACCACCTTCAAGCAACGGACGCTGTTATTCTGCCACCCCCAGGACTTAATCTAACTTAATCTAATTTAACTATAGGGATACAATTAAACAGTTACATCACTCAAGTTTAGCCATCTGTCAACCAAAAGTGAAAGTAACTTCCTTTTGGAGGTCCAGTAGGAAAGCCTTACAATGTTTTTTTAAAACCGCCAGGGACTTGCAATTCATTACTGGTGGTGGCAGATTATTCCAACATTTAGAGGCAGCATAGCGAAAACTGCCCCTAAATGCCTGAAGCCGGACTAGAGGAAGCAATGTTATTTCTTTTTGCTCCCGCAAACCCCGTGCACTTCGGTTACGCTTCCACACTAGTTTGCGCGCGAGATATGGAGGGGTACCGGATTTTTTCAGAGAAAAGACTAGTGCCGCCAGCTTTAGCTTACGTCTGTGTGACATATTTAGTTTTCCTGATTGGTTTAGGTAAGGGCTTATGTGAGAGCGGCGAGGGATATTTTGACAGAAACGCACGCATGAGTTCTGTACTCGTTGAACCGCTCGTTCTGTTCTTTTTCTTAAGCGTGGTCCATATATTACGTCACCGTAGTCCAACTGGGATAAAACTAGTGCGTCAGTTAAGCGTTCGCGAACGTTTTGGGTCAGGTAGGGTCTTAGTTTGTACAGTGATTTAAGGGCACCATAACATTTGGGTATTTTGGAGTTTATATGTGCTTCAAAACAAAGTGACTCATCCATTACGATGCCTAAATTTTTGACCTCTTTTTCCTTAGTTATAGGCAGCCCGGATATACACAAATTAAGTTCTGGCCCCTGAACGTTAGCAATTTGTTTTTTCGTTCCTAAAACTATGAAGATGGACTTTTTGGGGTTAATGATAAGACCGTTTTGCTCAGACTAATCTGCTACTGCATCCAAGTCACTATTGATTTGCGATACCGCGAATTCGATTTCAGCTTTTGTGGGGCGTATATGTTTCATTATTTGAGTGTCGTCTGCATATTTACATGTGGTATGGGCAGTTTTTAATCACCTCCAGAAGGGTTGTAGTGTACAAACTATACAGTGTCGGACCCAGAATCGATCCTTGGATCACTCCTCTCTCTAGTTTTCTGGGTAATGAGCGCGTAGGTATACCTTCTGCATTCGGGCATTCGACGATTTGGTATCTGTCGGAGAAATAGCTACAAAACCATCTACAAACAGACTCAGTAAAACCGAAGCTTTTCATTCTGTTTAGCAAGACAGGGATCAAAATGCTGTCAAATGCGCGACTAAAATCAAGCAAGACAAGTATTGTTGCCAGTCCATCGTTGGAAGCCTTTAAAGTCTCGTCCACTAAATGTGCGATGGCTGTTGTTGTGCTATGCTGTTTTCTAAACCCAGATTGGGCTTCTGGCAATATAAAATTGTTCTCCATGTACTTCCGCACCTGCTCATTTACCACTTTCTCTTGGATTTTAGAGAGCACCGACAAAATGCTGATCGGGCGAAGGTCACCGTAAGTTTCTGGAGATGCGGTTTTGGGAATAGGTTTGAAAATGGATGTCTTCCAGGCTGATGGGAATCTACCAGTTAACATTGAGGTGTTTACGATGGCTGTTATTGCTGGAAGTGAGTGTGGTAAGGTCAGCTTTATCATAGTTATAGAGACACCGTCACTACCAATAGCATTGGAGCTGATGGAATTGATTATGTGGTTGACTTTGTGTTCTGAAACAGTATGCAGTTGCAATGTGTCGTATTATGCTGACTCACGTCAGGAGCGTGAGCCGTAGCGTCATATGGAGTTTGTTGTAGTGGTGATGGTACGGAATCTATAAAAAAGTTATTTACTTGGTCAGGTACACGCAAGTGCTGGGGGATTTCGTCACGTGTCTGTCTACCTAAGATGTTATTCACCTCTTTCCACATTAGTTTAGGGTTATGAATATGTATATTTACTTTTTTTGTCATATATGCAGTTTTTTCTCTACGTCTAGCCGAAGTCACTAAGTTGCGAAGTGATTGGTACGTTTGCTTCTTCTCAGGACAATTAGATTTTTTTGCTTTTAGCCCGGCCTTATTCCGTTCTTTCATCATTATTCTTATTACATCAGTAATCCAGGGTGTGGGCGGATCTTTGAAGGTTTTAGTAGTTACTGGTGCAAAGTGGTCGAATAAGCCGAGAATAAGTTTATTAAATCGGTCAACCATTAAGTCTACATCGCAGGTTGCGGTTACCCAATCCCAAGGTGTTATAGAAGCAGCCCAACTATAGGTGTCGGGGTCGAAAGTATTAATAGGTCGGTATGTAATAGTTCTTGGTGGTGGCTTTGAAACTAAAAGAGGGAACTGGGCATATATGAACCCATGATCACTTAGGTCCTTGTTATGTGTGACTGACAAGGCTGTCGGTTTAAAATCATGTCTGCAGCAGATGACGTCAATTAACGTTTTGCTGGTATCCGTAACACGCGTGGGTTCCTTGATTATTTGTATTAGTTGGTATTTCTGCAGCAGTTTCATAAAACTTATTTGATTTGCTCCCATAGGCATCAGCAGGTCTAGATTCACATCTCCGGTTATAATTATATGATCGTAACAAGGTACAAAGATAGACAGAACATCGTCAAGTGAATTCAGAAACGAGTTGAGGTTGCTATTAGGTGGCCTATACAATGCACCAATTGCTACCCTATGTTTGCGCAGCTGAACCTCGACCCACATTTGCTCTATATCCGAAGGTGGCAAATCTAACAAACGCGATTTCAAATTAGACCTAAGGTATATATGCCAACGCCGCCACCGATCCTGTTCTTACGCGGCACATGCCAAAGACGATAACCAGGTATTTTACACATATTCATGTCCGAATGCGGTGTTAGCCATGTTTCGGTAATGCAAGCAACATCAATATTATTATTTCTTACAGTTAAGGTTAAGGTAACAATTTTTGTTGTTTTTAGACATATTAATAATTTTTTTACATGAGTTAGAAAATTATGAGTCCTGTAAGATCAGAAAATAACTGATTTTCTGATTAACTAAACAATACACAAAAACAGTTAAGAATATAGAAGCAGAATATCAATACAGATTAATTTACACCACGGTGTTCGAGACTAAATTAGACTTGTTCTTCACGATAGCTGGGCGTCCCCGAATATATTTAATAGTAATGTCCATTTCACCATCTGTAATGCGTTGGTTTAGTTCTTCTCGCAGGTGTTGTAGGTATTCTCTCTGCTGCGGCGTCAGGTCCGCCTTGATGGACGCAGGCCGCTGCAGCTTCTTCTTATTTCGGAGCAAATCCATTGCGTCCGCCTTGCTTCGCATTACAACCTTCAAGGGCCGTGGAGTCGCGTCGCCGCTGCCGTCAGCCTTGGCTCCCAGGCGGAACGTCTTGATCCCGACGCAGCTCACTTTATTTGAAACACTGTTTATAATTGCCGAGCTCTCCTTGAGGTCATGCTCCTTCCGTTCATTCACATCAGCGCTCGTTGACTCCGGGATATCACAAATTATCACGTTTTGGGCTCTATATGTTCTTTCAGCTACCTCTTGTATGGTGGACTCCATTGTGAGCATACTTTGTCGAGTGCGTAGTTGCTTCACTTCCTCGGTGAGCTCATCAACTTTTTTCATTAACATGGGTAACTGGACCATGGCTGATTTACAATGTCCACATAGGTAACTCATTACTCTGACTACAGTTTTCAGCTCAAACACCCTTATTTCCGTAGGGGATAGCCCGTGGCAGTCGCTGCATAGTAGGCATTTACATAGGTCGCATGTTACCGACAGTTTCTTTTCGTTGGGTATCTTGCTGCATTTCGCACACTTTGCTTTAATAGGGGTCATTTTATAGTAGATTAATTATCGTTTACACTGGCAACACAGATGTGACAATGTCAATGTCAACAGATATGGCACTTCGGCTAAACAATTTCGCTGCGAGGGAATGAGGGTAGGTATAAAAAAATGTAAATATAAAAAAATGTCAAGCACGTATTTTCCGCACTAATAACTCCACTGTTCTCACAAGCCACGTATGGATAACATTATCACTGCGTCCTTAGATAGGCACCAACCAGTTACTAATGTTTGGCACTTGGTCTGACCATCGAACCACGAGGAATTCTAATATTCCACTTGGTCCGACCATCGAACCACGAGGAATTCTAATATTCCACTTGGTATTCCGATGGTCATCAACCACTGGACCATCGAACCAATTCTAAGTGGAGTATTAAAATCAGGGATCGAATACCGGTATTATTTTCATACAAATTAACCAGTATTCATTTTCGGTATCTCGGTTTTTAAATTTTTTAATGATTATTTCTGAATATTTTCCGAATAATCTGATAATTTATGGCCCTTACTTAAATTACATTTTAAAATATAAGGTAAATATTGTGAAAGTTGGGCGTTATTTTGATTTTTAGTATTACCGGTAACGATCCCTGATTAGAATAACTTGTGATTCGATAGTAGGACAAAGTAGAATTATAGAATCCCTCGTGGTTCGATGATCGGACCAAGTGGAATTATAGATTTCCTCGTAGTTCGATGGTCGGAAACAAGTGAAATATTACAATGCCTCGTGGTCACTTATGTAAGTGAGGCGTATGTACGCCGCACCATATAAAGTCAATACCAAAAATGTTGCACCTTACTTCATTGTAATTAAAATGTAAAAATTGTATACATACATATTTTTGACGTTGGTTGTACTACAAAATCTGTATGAAGTTATACTTATAAGTTGCCTGCGCTTCGCTATGTAATACCGAATCTATAAGAGGTAGCCCACGGCATGTAGATATTGTAGATCGCACAATACTTCGAGCACGTGAAAGCAACAATAGCTGCGGCAGTACGTGATCGATATCAAGATTCCTTTCATGTATTTTATACTTACTATATTCATCTTGATTCCATTCATGTATTTTATAAGTACCATAAAGCAAAGTTCGTTGCTAAGACGCGATTGTCGCGATATAAATCACTGACCTCTGTCCATTTACTAACCGTTTACGTAAGAAGGAATTTGTAGAAAAACGTAAAACTAAAAAAAAGCAAAACAAAAGTTTCCGATTCGTAGCACATGTTTTTAAAGATTTAAAATTTTATCAAAATAAACCTGAGATACTTACCCCGGTGGCTATATAACGATATCTAAAAGTACCTACCGCATATTCTCATTTACACTGTTATTGCACGGCATAATACTCTGTCTAAAGGGATGTCTAGTTTTCTACGCAACTCATACGTTAAACATAGATTACTTTGAGTAATACACGTCACATATGATTGACAACGTACAAACAAGGTTGTTGGCTCGTGAACAGCATCGCTTCAAGAAAAACAAACTTTCCCAGCCCTGCGTCTGCGCAGCTCTGCGCCGACACGCTGTCCAGGCCAGACATCCCGATTTAAACCATCCACCACCACCCGAAACCCCTTGCAACCATATATCTATCTCACTCCAATCAGTACCAGAAATAAAAGACGGCTACATCGCTCACAGTGTTTAAAGTGGAAACAGATTTCCCGAGCGGCGACCTTCGTTCCATTTACTATCGAAACCATTCGTTGATTCCAAGAACCCATCTTGGGTTCGAGTGTACCTACTGAAAACATGACTGACTAATCATAACTGTAAAGCCAAGGGTATATCGGTATATCGTATTGAATATTGGAAGCTGGTAAACATATCAACGGAAATTAATGGAAGTTTTCGCGGCGACTTTTAACTTCAGTCACGTTCCTAGATTACATTATCAATTGAAAGAATTCTTTGTTCTTTTCTATATCGATATTGGAAATTGATGCTTCCATTATTTTTACAACGCTTTTGCTATCTGTTACCATCGAATAAATTCTACTGGGTTTTTTTTTGTTGCCGGTTTTTTTTGCTGTGTCACATAAGCACTCTTAATTAAATTGAGTAATAATAAATAATAAATAAATAAATATTATAGGACAATCTTACACAAATCGACCTAGGCCCACAGTAAGCTCAATAAGGCTTGTGTTATGGGTACTAGACGACGATATATATAATAGATAAATATGGATAAATACTTAAATACATAGAAAACGTCCATAACTCAGGAACAAATATCTGTGATAAACACACAAACAAATGCCCTGACCAGGATTCGAACCCGGGACCTCCTGCTTCGTAGGCAGGGTCACTACCGACTGGGCTAGGAGGCCGTTGAGTAATAAAACACTATAATAATTGTAGCTAGCTGAGCCTTCATACTTTACTTTCAAATTAGAGAAACAATTTACTACTTCACAGTAACGTTAGGCTACATAAGACCGACCAAACCGATGGCACAATCTCATTTTGGTGTTAATTTATAAGTTCAACAGGAAACCGCATCAGATTCAACAGTTATCTGCACATAACCTAACGCACGTCGTAACGTATTTTACTTTGGCCCGTGTCCAACAAAACAATCAGCCTCAAACACAAAATGATTTATGGACTTGCTTTTTTACATTTGATCTTTCATTGTATGTATATAAGTAGTTGTATAGTGACTATACAGCCATTATCCGTTCATTGGTTTGTTTAGATTGCACTTATGTTGAAAGGGTCGAGTCAGGTTTCCTTATTGCAGTGGCGTGGCAACTGTGAGGGTTAAGAGAGGCCATCAGAGGGCTACACCAGCACATATTAAATCAAACAATACCTGTCAAAAGGCTTACCTTACTCACATATATTGATTAAATTACACTCATTTCATTTTAGTCACTTCGCGCGACATGTTTAGGAGACCTTAGGTCTCCATCTTCTAGCACTAAGAGTGCTATTTGAACCGACCCGTAGCGCACTGTTGCACGCAGGCGCGGATCCAGGATTTCGTTCAGGGGGGGGCACTTTCCTCTTTCGTTCAGGGGGGGCACTTTCCTTCACAAAAAATCTCGCGGTCCCCACCTATGGTCCCCGTAGTATGGGAGGTTTGCGTTTCAGGGGGGGGCAATAGCCCCTGTTGCCCCCCCCCCTGTATCCGCGCCTGGTTGCACGTCGCGTTGCGTTGCGTTCTGAGTGTAACCATTATATTTTATAGTGTTAGTATGTCTTACGAAAGTTTAAATTTGTTTATATTTTCAGTTAGGAAAGCACGAAATATAACAAAAGTGCACTCAAAATTACAAAAGTTTTCAATAGTATTTTTGTTTCGTTAACTTTATACGTTCAAAGTCTCATTTCAGATTCAGATTAGAGCATTCTTTTTGCGACTAGCAATGACTGAGTATCATAATTATGTTAACGTAAATCCATCGGAATTTTGATCAATGCCTCACCTCAACTCTTCCAACATTTTCCATTATTAGATAAGTCAGTTACAGAAATCTTCGACATCATAAGATACTTTAAGTAAGCCGACTTAACCAAAGGAAACCCAATTTTAATACAATATAATAACAGTCTTTGATAATAGCGAAATTAGATAGGTATTTCAAGTTAACTTTTGGTTATGACGGGCAGCTTTAAAATTTAATTATTTTGGTAATTTGGTGACATTTCTGAACAAAAGTTAGCATACCATTTAAATAGATCGTGTATTTTTGATATAACCGCATACGCTAAGGGTAAGTTAGTATAGACCCTAATAAACATTATTTAATATGTTTTATTAAAAATTTCCTTATAAAATATTTCAGCACGCTGTGTTTATTGAGTACCTACATGATTTCTTTACTTTGCCTTTAAAACGTCACAATTGAGCTCTCTCTAGACTCTATATATTAATTCTATATATTATTACTCTATAATATAGAGTCTGTCCGGAAAGAGAATTAATGAGAATAATTAGTATGTGTATGAGCTATCTTTCCGGAGAAACTCTACGCATAACATTGCTGCTCGAAGATATTAAATATAAATACTCTGTGTTCATTAAGAGTCAACTAAATGATATTTATTGCGATATCGATTTATAGCTTCAAAAGCTGCATCTGGTATATGTAATCGAGATTAACTTATGAAGAACCTTGCTTGAAGTTGTACATAATATAGTGGGATTGTATGGAATAACGAAGACTATACCAAGATATACCTTCTTGGCGCCGGAGGTTGAATTTATTTCTTAACGCGCTACTTGAAGAATTTTGTATTTAGGTAATGTCCCGCAATGTACTCGTATCTACGAACGTACGGGGTAGCGTGTCCAGCCAAGTTCAAAGGTAAAGGAACTGGCGACGCATCAATACACCAATGCTACTTTTGACCCCCCATAACTCCAAGCCTAGTAAACCTACATATTTAGATGAAATTGGGCACATTTATTAAAGTTCTTTAGTTCATCTAGAACCCAAAGTTTTATAAATGTAGCTCAAACAGTTATTGATATGTTGACGTTCAAAAACCGGTATTTTTATGACAGACTGACTCACTTATAGATCAAAAACCTTGATATTTGGCATCAAGAAGACATTTAGGCGTATATAACCAGAAAATGTATTGATAATTAGTATCAAAAAAATAATAATATCAATATTCTGTGCGGGAAGAGAAGTGTCATGATATGTATGTGTGCCGAATGCACCTATGACTGGTTCAGGGTTTGCTTGGGATGCAATAAAAATGCAGTGTTTGCAGCTAAATACGTGGAGGCGGCTTGAGGTTGATGACTGGAGAGGCGGGTTTTCTTTAGTATTTTTCCTTTGTCTGCTGCTGCTCGAATTGAACGAATAATGCCGGAATGTTCCTACTTTTATACGGTCCAGCCTCCCCACTCTCGCTCTATCCCCTCCACGGGTCTTTATTTCAACATTTTTCTTTACATTGGTTTTTTCTCATATACCTATTCTCTTAAACATAATAATAAAATAACTCTTATTAGATAAATTAATTTCAGTGTCACTAGGTCATTCGTTATAGTATGAGTAAAAGACGATAAATAATATATTTTATTAAAGCTAAACTTGAGAATATAGGTAACAATCAGACTTATTTATTATTTCTTACAACCTAGGCAATTAAAAGAGATCAAGTGGTAATGTGTATTAACTTATAACAGTTATAACTAAATAGGAACATAAATGGTTAATTTGTACATATATTTAATTTCGTCGTGCACAGTATGGGACTTAATACAAACTACGATACTTCTCTTTCCACACTGGCTCAAGATCAAAAACCTAGCAAAAACCTAACCCACTTCCAGATGACTTAGAATCTCGATATTTAGCATATAAGTAGATAGACTTTTATGCGTAAACAAACAAAAAATCAGAAAACTGAATATTATTGATTTGAAAAAAAAAAGTATGCAGGGTGTAACAAAAATGCTAGTGATCCGTTTAAGGGCATAATTGGTATCGTAGGTATTCTATTTACGAAAAAATAAGAAAGAAATTTATTTAAACGAAAAAAAAATTGGTTTTGTATGGAGGGTCGGCCGGCGGAGATGATCTCTCCCATACAGTTTTTAGGGCTCCGTAGCCAAATGGCAAAAAACGGAACCCTTATGGATTCGTCATGTCTGTCTGTCCGTCCGTATGTCACAGGCATTTTACTCGGAAACTATACGACGTATCTGAATAAAATTTACACATCAGGTGTATTTTGTATGCAGCTACTTAGTTATGTAGTAAAATTTAAAAAAAATATATTTTTAGGGGGGCGCTCCATACAGGTAACTAAATTTAAAAAAAAAGTTTAACCAAATATCAACATGTGACACATCAATCGATAGGTCTTTCAAAATAACATTGAGGTTTCTTTGACTATTTTGTGATGAAGTGAATATTTTCTGAAATAATCGCTTCGAAAGTCAGAAAAGTTGTGTAGCCCCCTCCGTAACTTTTGAACCGTAAGTTCAAAAAATATGAAACAATTTTAAGAGATGCACCTTATCATATACTTTCAAAGAAAATTGTTTTGAACATTATCGGTTCAGCCATTTTTGAGTAATCTCCAAAAAACCTCTTCCATAGGCATCAGATACGACCTTTTGGTATTAGTTTGGTTCTTATTCCATTGAAGGTACGGAACCCTCCTATGCGTGGTCCGACACGCACTTGGCCGGTTTTCTTTTCCTGGAGAAAAAAATTTCTCCCTCTTTTTCTAAGTCGCAATTCGATACCAATTTTTGTTACATCCTCTAGATCAAAAACTCGTGGAAAACCTAACGCACTTCTAAATGACTCAGGAACTTGATATTTGGCATCAAGATAGACTTTTAGGCGTATACAAACAAAAAATATTCGTATTATGTATAGGTAATAAGGATTTAAAAAAATAAAAGCAAAGTTCAGTATAGTACAGGTACAGGTACAGCTAGTAGGTATTGTGTTGTAGAGCGCGTTACGGAGATCATAAAACATGTACCTTAAAGGTCCAAACACTCCAAACCCGCCGTAAACATAATACACTATTTACAATGTTTCGCTCTTGAATATGGATAATTTTGGGAATTTTTGTCGTTTATTATTTCATATTCAACACTTTATTATTATCCAAGTAAACTGCCTCAATGACACTGGACAACAGTGACAACCTATTACATGCACTCACACATGCATATCATTCTGTCATTAAAATGATTGCCAGTGTAAGAAATTAGTTCCAATGAAATTCCGCAACATGGCGCATGATCATATATAGTCTGGCCAGCCAACGAACGCAGTAGCAATGTACAGCGAACAAAAGTATGACAACACTAAGAATCAGTGAAAAAAGCAGCAATGATCATCAAATTTTATGTTTTTAATTTAAGTTGGTATTTCCGCCCCTTTCATTAGGTGACATTTACGGTGTGTAAAAAGGAGACGGATATATTTCGTCTGATCTGTCATCAACTGCAACAGATAATCTGTTGAGAGTGAGAGTTTGGTTTTAATCTAGAGTTTTTGTTCAGTCGCCATCAAACATATCGGAGCGGCCAAGGTACTCAAAAACATTTGAATATGCACTTTATCACCTTGACAATACGGGCGTTGTTCAGATATTTGTGACCACCTTGGCCTTGGTACACAAAGCAGTGATATCCCATCAAAACATAAATGTGTGAGAGCCAAGTTCTTCGTCGACAAAAAAATTGAAATCTATTTGAGTGCCAAGTTCTGTGAAGAAAATCCTAAAATTTCAATTCCAAAAAATGCAACATTCTAAAATAAATTTACACAATGTAGTTATTTCAAATTTTTTTAGCAAGACATAAATACAAATAGAATGAAATTACCGATTATAATAGATCCTATCTACCTATCTTTTTTAATTTTCTGTAGTCATTTTTCGTCTCATAATTCTCATAAAAGATGCAACTAGGCATTTTTAACAACATGTTTTGACATTTTGTGACTACCTCACACTATGCAGTGCCACTCACGACTGGATCGGCGTTGCCGTTGTTGTCACAATCCCATTTTGACACCGACAAACTGGCCCACTTCGTAGTGCCCATTGGCCCCATCCTTACGAACTAATACATTCCATAGGAGTTACTGAAATAGAACTGTGGAACTAAGTAATATTGAAAATTAGTAATATTCAAAAAAAATATGGAAGAGTGCTTCTCTTTCTTAAAAAATATTTGAAATAGTAGTTTATGTAACTGTTACGTAATAAGGGTCCTTAAAACATGAGTGTGGTTTTATGAAACGTGCCGCAGGTGAGTTTCATAATAAGATCACACGAGTGTTTAAGGCCTAATTACGTACAGTTGCATACACTGATTTATCTACACTCATATTATTTATCCTAAATGCCGTATTCCGAAACCATAGAATGGCCGCCATTGCACCGCCATTGCACCGCCATTGCACCGCCATGGCCAACTCGATTGTGCCGGCGGTCGCACGGGCGCGTGTCGGGCTGTCGGCGGCCGCGCGGGAGCGTGCAGGTGTACATTATGTTATCAAAACACATAACACATCAATAGTTGAGCATGTAAAGTTAAAATTACGTTACTGCCACACATAAAAAGCTTATCATAGTAAAATCGGTTGTGGTAATGCCAGCCATTGCGTACCGTATTTGAACGTTTTAGAGGGCTTACAATGTGAGTGTAGATAAAATACAGGGTGTTTGGTAACCGGATGCAAAGCCGAAAGTAGGAGATAGCCTAGGTCATGTAGAACATTTTTAGCCATACTTGTCTTAGACAAATGTTATTAGTTTTTTTTTAATTTAAATTTAAAAATTTGTCGGAGAAAACTGCAAAACTTCAGACTAAATCGATAATTAGTACTTTTTTTACTGCAGGTAGATTTTTTTTTTGTTTTATTTCGTATTGTGCAATGTCTATCAAACACTAGAAAAGTGATTTCAAACATCTGTGTCTAAAGAAAACAAGTTGACAGCGATTTAAAATTTTAGTTACATGAAAATGTAAACGATTTAAGTGATTTCAAAGTACGAAAAAAAAAACTAAAATAGCCACGAATTTTCAAACCATTTTAAAAACATGCTTGGCTTTTACCCTTTTATTTAAGCTATCAAACACGACTGTAGCTACTGTATCCTTGAAAATAAGCCACCTAAACCAACTGGGTAGCTAAAATGTTTCACTCTACTTGTGATACTTGTGGTAGTTGTGGTGACGAATCTCATTATGATTTTACAATAAAAAATTGGTTCTGAATACTAAGTTGGCGTTGACTTGACATTTGACTTGTTTTAAAAGGGTTAAGTGTACTGGACAAAACTACCACATGCAATTTTAACAAACAAAGGCTTGCGGCGGTGAGAGACAAAAGGGACTGATAGCGGCAGGCGGCGGGCGATAAGACAATCATGTCTCAAGCCATTTTATCTTTGAAAATAGGCTACCTGTACTAATAAGAGGGAATGTTTAGGGTAAATTAAAACAAAAGCATAAAAGATAAGTTATTTATTTTTACGATCAACACATTAAAATTACACATCATCGCTCGTTTTCAAAATGTGACCCGCCGTTTCGAATACAAGCACGAGCCCGTCTTCTTACTTCTGTGGTGGTTGTTCCGAATATCATTTCTTCCCTCATCCTTTCGAACGCCGCTTCTATCCTCTCCCTCAGCTCTTCTACGGTATTAATGACCTCTTGTGTGTAGACTAGCTCCTTAGCTCGGCCCCAAACGAAAAAATCCAATGGTGTCAAATCAGGTGACCGAGCGGGCCAAGGGATTCGTCCGCCTCTGCCGATCCAACCGTCCGGGAAACAGTTATCCAGATGCTCCCTTACAGCCAGAGAGTAATGGGCGGGACAACCGTCGTGTTGAAATGTCACTGCACCGGGCAGCTGGTCTTCGTCAATAAGCCTGGGCAAATCGTTTTGTAAAAATTCCAAATAATTTGCCCCATTTAAATTATTTGGCAAAAAATGTGGCCCAATAAGGACTCTGCCGATGATTCCAGCCCACACATTGACGGAAAACCTTCTTTGGAAGGACACTTGCTTTTTCCAATGTGGATTGTTGTTTTTGTCAGCCCATTGGTGTAGGTTATGGAAATTTGTGATCCCCTCCCGGGAAAATTTCGATTCATCGGTCCAAAGAATGCTTCGCAAAAAACGTCGGTCTTCGATATCCGCATTGAGTAAAAATCGGCAGAAGTCCACTCGGCGTGCAGGATCTCCTTCGTCCAAACCTTGAACTCCGATGCCGCGAAAAGGATATTTTCCCTCACGATTCATTGTGGCCCATACTTTCCATGTGGACAAGTTCAGATTACGAGCTACCACTCTGATGCTCGTATTCGGATCCTCTGCAAATGCCTGTAGAACGTCTTCCTCCACTTCAGGGCGATTACGTCCTGGATTCCCTCCATGTTGCACAGCAATACCATTCTCACGTAGCCTTCGGAATGAATTGTAAAACACTCTCACATTAGGCAATCTCCGGTTTGGAAAACGCTCTTGGTACATCCGTCGGGCCATCGCTCCATTACTGTCAGCTTTGCAGTACATGTAGATAATGTCGGCGTATTCTTCGTTCGTAAACTCCATGTTTACAATGAAGAAGTCGTAATTACACGTGAAGGAGCGCCTACGGCAGCTACAACTTGACACGGTAAATTGAGATGAGAGCGGGAAATTAAACCACAATGAACGTCTATTCGCAACTGAAGTTGTAACTAGACTAAATTACTAGTTTTTGCACAAATACTCATGTAGCTAATCAGTTTATCTTTGTCAATAAAGCACAAAACCGATCATCTTTGTTTAACGCCGCTCACCGCCTGCCGCTATCAGTCTCTTTTGTCTCTCACCGCCGCAAGCCTTTGTTTGTTAAAATTGCATCTGGTAGTTTTGTCCAGTACACTTAACCCTTTTAAAACAAGTCAAATGTCAAGTCAACGCCAACTTAGTATTCAGAACCAATGTTTTATTGTAAAATCATAATGAGATTCGTCACCACAACTACCACAAGTATCACAAGTAGAGTGAAACATTTTAGCTACCCAGTTGGTTTAGGTGGCTTATTTTCAAGGATACAGTAGCTACAGTCGTGTTTGATAGCTTAAATAAAAGGGTAAAAGCCAAGCATGTTTTTAAAATAGTTTGAAAATTCGTGGCTATTTTAGTTTTTTTTTTATCGTACTTTGAAATCACTTAAATCGTTTACATTTTCATGTAACTAAAATTTTAAATCGCTGTCAACTTGTTTTCTTTAGACACAGATGTTTGAAATCACTTTTCTAGTGTTTGATAGACAATAAGAAATAAAACAAAAAAAAATCTACCTGCAGTAAAAAAAGTACTAATTATCGATTTAGTCTGAAGTTTTGCAGTTTTCTCCGACAAATCTTAAAATTTAAATTAAAAAAAAACTAATAACATTTGTCTAAGACAAGTATGGCTAAAAATGTTCTACATGACCTAGACTATCTCCTACTTTCGGCTTTGCATCCGGTTACCAAACACCCTGTATATTACGTACTAGTTTAACATAGTTTTAATCAATAAAAGTTTAACTTTTTTCACCTCTCCAGGCAATAATCGCGGAACAGCTGTTAGATTACAGTGAATCGTGTATAAATGAAACATAAAATAATAAAAAAATACTAATGCAGTTTAAAAAGAAACGATCTTTCGAAATATGTATACAAACTAATAGAAGTGTTGCTGTTACTGCAAAAGAGTAACAAAAAGCAGGGGGGTTTCACTACGCAGTTTAGGTACATTTGGCCGGCGCGCCTCCCGGGCAGGCGTATGGCAGTGGGCTGCCGCTCGGCTCGCACAATATAGTCCCGTTACTAAACTTTAATCCTACACTATTTTGTCCTAGGGATCTGGTAAAACAACATTTATTGAAAAGATGTATTAAGTTTTTACCAAAAAATACATTGTGCTTTCTTTAAATATTTTTTTTGAAAATTTTAATGTTTATTTACCACAAACATTAAATCCTACACTAGAGATTTTTAATCCAAGGGGCTACCAGAATATTTAAAACAGTATTTGAAATATTCACCACCTGTCAAGTTGAGAATACATTTGAAATAATAAAAATGTTTAAAAAATTCAATAATAATCAAACACAAATTATACAAATGGTGATTTTTCACTATATTGTCGAGACAATTATTACGCTTCGTATAAAAAAAAATTTACAGCGGTGACTGTATTATTATGACTGTATTACTATTTCTTAAATGATTTTAAATGATTTTCGAACACGCGCATTAATTCTACACTCATGATTTTGATGCTCCTTTTAGCTTTAATAATATGTTACATAATGTCAAAATTTCACCAGTAGATATAGTGAGCATTTTCAGGAATTGTAAAATTAGTAATCAAAAATAAACATTATTGGAGCGGGGCGCGGGGCGGAAACTACAATACATAAGACGTGCGGCGGCCGATACGATTAGTGCACCTAAGGTCATTGACCGTGTAGGTATCTAAGAAGCGCAGAAGGGCATAGCGTATGGTGCGTAGTTGCTTACTTAGGAGGAATAATCAGGGTGGAATAAATAATGAGCTCATTTTATTTATTAGTATTACACTGATAAAATATATTTCTTAATATTATTTTAATTTATATTTATATAAATGCCTATGTCCTGACTGACTGACTGAATGATCCACGCAGAGCCGAAACTACTGAAGTTGGAAAGTTGAAATTTGCAGATAAGGTTACATTTTTAATTTGTACAAGTAATAAGGTTCGATTTTGAAATTCAAGAAAGGGGGTAAAAACAGGGTTAAGCGTTTGTACGGTTAGGATTTAAAAGTTTAAGTTAGAAACTTGAAACTTCGTACGTTTGTTGCGAATTAAAAAATTATAAAAGTCATTTCAGCGTTTTCTGGTATATAATCTCTAACGGGGTTAAAAAGGGGTTGAAAATTTGTAACGAAATATTTAAAAAAATTGTGACAGACTTGAAAGTTCGTTTGTAGGCTACTCAGCTCCAAACAAAATATAATTTCAGCGTTTTACAAAACTCCACCCCTGTTAACGCGTTATCCATGTGTGCGTGAGCGCACACACACATGCACCACCGACGCGGCACTGCGGGCCCGCGGCAGCCGCCATTCTTCCATCCCTCACGGCGCCGACAGCACGTTATACTCGCTCGCGCGCTCGTAGTTATAAAATCAAACCTATTTTCAAATTCATACAAGCTTTTGTAATTCTATACAATAAATCCATGTAAAACTCCACAACGGTTGTCGACTACATCATTTCAAGAACCTGCGCCACCAACCCCAAAGGAGTTAAAACGGGGTTGAAAAGTTGGATTGTAGCCAGGCCGAAACTACTGAAGCTAGAAAGTTATAATTTTCATTTATAATGTATACAAGTAATACGAAACAAATTTGAAAAATTAAACCCCTAAGGGAGTAAAAACGAAGAGTTAAAAATTTGTATGGGTAGGGATAAACATTTTCGTTCGAGGCATGCAACTTCGTACATTTAATACATTAAAAATAATGAAGCGTTATTTTTTTCATTCAACCCCGCAAACGGGGTTAAAAAGGGGTTGAAAGTTGATATAGATACCTACTTTTTTTGTGACAGACTCAAAAGTTCATTTGTAAGCACTTCAAAACAAAAAAAAACTAATTTCAGTGTTTTTTAAAATTCCACCCTAAATTCAAACAAGGTTGAAAAGTTTGTACTACAACGAGGCCGAAACTGCTGAAGCTAGAAAGTTGTAATTTGCAGATTGGCTACTTTTTAACTATTTTATCTACTTTTTAAACAATAAGAAAAGCAATTTCAGCGTGTTTTGATATTCATCCCTTAAGGGGGTTAAAAAACGTTGACGATTTGTATGAAGAATGTATGTATATGGCTTAAAAGTAAGTTGTATGATAATTATTATAAACAAAAAAAATATTCTAATACCAAACCACACATTTTATAAAGATGAAACTGTATGAGTAGGTAGCCGTATTATAAGGGGACGAAGTCGCACGCGGAAAGCTAGTCTATCTTTAAATGCTTTTGTCCTGACTAACACATCAACGTAAACACCGAAACCACTGCAGCTAAAAAGTAGAAAATGTTAGACCAGGTTACATGTATAATTTGTATGTACTAAGAGGTGATTTCGAATAAATCAATGGCTAAGGGGGTAAAAAGTGGGTTAAGAGTTTGTATTGGTAGGATTTTTTTTATATAGACACTTAAAAATTCGTACGGTCGCTGATGATTAACAATAATAAAAGAAATATCAGTTTTTTTAAATTCAACCCCAACAGTGTTAATAATGGGTTGAAAATCTGTAGCTTTTTTTCGTGACTGACTTAAATGTTCATTTGTAGGCTAATCGCTGAAAAGTAAAAAAAAAGTATTTTATTGTTTTTCAAAATTTCACCCCAGAGGAGTTAAAACGGGGTTGAAAAGTTTGTATTAAAGCGAGGTCGTTACATCGGAAGCTACAAAGTTGTAATTTGCGGGTGGGATACATTTATAATATGTACAAGTAATAGGAAGCAATTTTGAAAATTTTTAAAAAGGGGGTTCAAAATTAGTATGGGTAGAATTTAATTTTTTTTGTTAGAATCTTAAAATTTCGTACGTTTGCTGATCATTAAAAAATAATAAAAAATAATTTAACAGTTTTTGAAGTTCAAAAGAGGTTAAATGGGGTTTAAAAGAGGTTGAACCCCATTGAAGTTGAAAGTTTGTATAGAGATTACAAGTTTTGAAAGACAGACTTGAAACTTCGTTTGTAGGCTACTCTTTATAATCTGTACAAGTAATATGACGCGATTTTGAAAAATTCAACTCTCAAATTTGTATCGGTGGAATTTTTTTTTTTAAGTTAGAGATTTTAAACTTCGTACGTTTGCTGATTATTAAAAAATTATAAAAAATATTCTAACAACGGTACAATTTTATGTACCCCTAATGGAGTTAAAAAGGGGTGGAAGCTTTCAATCGCATTGATGTTGAAAGTTTATATAGAGATAACAAGTTTTGAAAGACAGACTTGAAAGTTCGTTTGTAAGCTACTCACTTAAAACCAAAAAAGTCATTTAAGCGTTTTTAAAAATACCACTCGAGTTTAAACGGGGTTGAAAAGTTTGTATTAGAAAGAGGCTAGAACAACGGAAGAAGTTATAATTTGCAGAGCGGGTTACATTTATAATCTGTACAAGTAATAAGAAGCGCGTTGAAAACTTGTTTGTGTGGTGTTTATAATTTTAAGTTCGAGACTGCGTAAGTTTACTGCTAATTTAAAATAATAAAAGTGATTTTAGCGTTTCTTTTAATTCAACTCCTAACGGGGTTAAAAAGGGGTTGCAAGTATGTATAGATATTTTGTGAAAGACTTAAAACGAAGTTTGTGGACTTAAAAGAAAAAAAAAACTTTTAAGGGTATTGTTTTAAGAACTAGCCATATTGTGCGAGGTGATTTGGTAGGCCATACTAAACCAATTTTACTATTGGGTCAACTCCGAAATCTAAATATTTTTTGGCTGTTTCATACATTTCGGCTGATCCGACGTTGACGTTTTCTATGGGGACGCCAAATTTTTTTTTGGATTTCAGGGTCGGTCCTATAGCAAAAGTTGTTTAGTAAGACTTACTTAATCACCTCTCACAATATGGCTAGTTATTAAAAAAAACATCCTTTAAAGTTTTTTTTCTTTTAAGTGGATAGTACTACAAACTTTTCAACCCTATAGGAGTTGAAACGGCGTTGAATACTTTTTATTAAAGCGAGGCCGAAACTACTGAAGCTAGAAAGTAGTAATTTGCAGATTGGACACTTCGTAGTTTGTCTGCTTATTTAATGCAGCAAATGCTGCTTATTTAATTAAAGCATGCATTAAAAGGTCTCTTGGATTTTCAGAAATCGATTTTCGAAATGATCGGATTAAATTTTACAAAATTTAAAATGGTCGCCGTTTGACAATTTTGATATTAGATTCGTATTAGCCGTGCGGATCCTCAGATATCGATTTTCAAAGTGATCAAAAATAAACAGAACAAAATAACATTACGGCCTTTTGTATTGATGTTCACATCAGGGACCCGCCCGGTATCCCCTTCGAGGGTTTTTGAAAGGGTTTTTCGTAAGGCTTTGCTTACCAAAGCCGATGCTCCTCAAAACCCATTCATTTGGCTATTAAAGCGCTATAAATACGGTATCCCCTTCGAGGGTTTTTGAAAGGGTTTTTCGTAAGGCTTTGCTCGCCAAAGCCGTTGCTTCTCAATACCCATTCATTTAGCTATTTAAAGCGCTTTAAATACACCCGTATTTAAGCAGTTCCCCTAACGAATATCAGATACCTTCTCAAGCGCTTAAAAAAGCCTTTCGAAAGGGTAGCGTTGGTAGCTCTTGAAGGGGTTTCCCTTTCTACGCTCATGCAATTTTTATCCTTTTTCTAATGACAATAAGAGCAAAATTGTAAATTTACTTTGGACGACCGTATGTCTAGCGCTGTGTCGAAGCGGCGGCGCCTTTGACAAAGCCGCCAAGTTGCCGCTGCTTGCGGTTAAGAAGTACCTTATTGCATTGTAATACGGTTACGTTTTGTGTGGCGAAGGGGCGGAAGAATTTGGAGCGCGTGCGACGCATCGTTTTGGGAAGTTTGGAACTGTATTTGTTTTTGTTTATGTATCGGCACAGATTATATAATAGTTCTTACGAAGTATCGGTGTGAATATTCATTATTTGTGCCATTTCTTTCGCGAACACCACGGTGTCGGTTTTCGTAAGGCTTTGCTTTCCAAAGCCGTTGCCTCTCAAAACCCATTCATTTGGCTTTTTAGACGAGTACCAGAAAATACATGTACCTCGATTGTGGGTGGATTAATCATCGCGTAGTCCCGCCTCCTTGCCAACGCGGTCATGTGGTAGTTCGCTCAGACTAAAGGCTCAAAGATAGTTCACTTGGAACAAACGACAAAACGACGAGGAGCCAGATTCACTCGAACATGTACATCATATCGTACAAAAACGTGTATGCACTATTATATATTATATGATCGTATATACACGTTTTTAAATAAACATTAATGATAGTTATCAATAAAGACGACGGAGACAAATCCTAGCGTTCTAAGTTTAATATAATTTTCTTAATTCTATATGATAATAAATTATGCAAATAATTAGATTATATCATTGCCTTAAGTTTTTGTTGGAAAAAATTGTGCCAAACGACGCCATATCATATATAATGGGGAACTGTCAAAATGAAATTTCCAACAATGGTCCTTAGAAAAGCAAAATTTGTATGGTGGGAAGTAGTTTTTATTTATTTTAGCGAAAACTACTAATGGAATGGGTAAGCCATTTTGTCATCCTGCGCGATTTTATCATATCTCTTAGCCATTTTAATGGCTAAGAGATATGATAAAATCGCGCAGGATGACAAAATGGCTTACCCATTCCATAATTTCTCTAGTAATCTAACTAAATCTGAGTAAAATGAATGAGTAAATCTAGATTTGTCATTTCACTAAACTGGTTTAGCGATTAGATGAAATGTCTAAACCAGGTCATTAAGTTGACAAAATGGGTTCGATATTATAACTTCTTTGCCATTGAAATAACCCGGTTTAAAAAAATTATAAAATCTCAACTGACACAAAAGGAAGTAGGTAACTTAAGTTAAATAGATGGCGCTGTACTAAATATTGTAGATAAATGTGAAATATACCTACCTAAACTTTGGTTTAATGACGCTACAATAACTATTATAGTGAAATGTAAAAAGATTGAGATCTTTAGAGTGACTGTTTTCAACTGCTCATTACGTCGAGCGATTTGAGCCAAAACTGCATGACTCATTCTCCAATCCTGAGATCCAGTAGGTAGTATGTAGGTTTCAGAAAAGAGTGTATTACCGCGTATAGTATTATATCTTAGATTTTAAAACAGACATAAGTTAAGAAATCTTCACGCCCTAATTAGCCGGAAATTACTACCATGACGATTTTTCATAAAGAAGTGTACAACAGCGATCTTGGATTTTAGACACACATAATTTTCAAAATCTGTATCCCCTAATTAGCCGAAAACAACACCATAACGATTTTTGAGAAAACAGAGTGTATCCGCCATCTTGGATTTAAAAACAGACAAAATTTTCGAAATCTACACCCCCTAATTAGCTAAAAGGACTCTACCATGATGATTTTTGAGAAAAAAAGAGTAAAACTGCCTTAAAAAGACCGTAAAAACCGTTTATAAAGGTAGCCTTTCAGGCCCTGTTTGACACCCCTCAAAATATGCTGCGCAATTTGTATGAAAATTGCACATGTTTTCTCCTCCGCTCCCTTTTGGACTAAGAGCTGGTCACGTCAGATATGACACAATAATGAGAGCAACAAAACCCGTCTGGTTAGATTGCTATACTATCCTTATTGCTAGATCCGGGCATCTGGGTGCTTTTAATTGGTGGAGGTCAGAGAAAATAGTAATACCAAAATAGGTAAAAACTGCCTCAGTTATAAGGGACAGGACCTATATTTTAACATTAGAATAAAAAACATTGCGTATTATCACGGAAACAAAAACAGTAGGCGACAAACTATGAATTACATTATACGTCGTTTGGCACTACTTCCTACCACAGAAACTGTTGGCAATGATATAATCTAATTATTTATATAATTTCTCATAATATTGCATGAAACCCAGAACTCTAGGATTGGTTTTCTTGAAGTGGTTTGCTTTCTTTGACCTCCACCACTTTACAGCTGCCAGGTGTCCAGATCTAGAAATAAGCATAGTATATAGCAAACTGACTAGAGGAGTTTCGTTGCTCTCATTATTGTGTCATTTCTGACGTGGCTCCTAAGGTTGCCCCGGAAAAAGCCGAAATACGTCCACTGTACTGTATAGAAGCTGTTTACACTGAGGTAGAATCTGTCCGGAAAGAGAAGTGTCGTAGAATGTATGAGCTCCCATATAAACCACGACACTTCTGTATTTGGACAAACTCCATAAGGTAAAAAAAAAAAACGATTGTTTACGCAATTAATTATCTTGCAATAATAATAATATTATTGAGTTAAGTATCTTTTAATAGTTTATCGCATGATTCGCATGTTCTATGTTATAATATAAGTAGGTACAAAACCGGCGTGTCTCGCCCAGCGCGCAAGTATAGTTGGAGTGAACTTACTGTAGTTTATTCTGTAGTTCAAACGACTACCCTAAATTAAACTACATATTATACGAGTATTTTTGTATGGAGATACAGGTTTTATCAACGCAAAAAACGTTGTTGTAAACAGATCTGCAAATAGAGTGTAATAAATAATTAAAAGCACTTTATTTTTGTAAAAATAAGCGCTGACGCCGACAAACAATAACCCATCGTTGGCAGTGGCGGCTCACAGCAGACTGAACAAATGTAGCAAAGGATAGCGCCAAGGTAATTCGTGGCGCCTGGAAGCGCGTTTATGAAATGTCGTAAGCGTCATATCACTTTATGCCATCTCAAGGTGAAAGTAAGCAACAAATTAAATTTTCATCCTACAATCCTGAAGAACTAGTTAATACAATTTTATCCTTATTGTCTTTATAATTGAGCAATAAAATCAGTTTAAGGTTAAAATAAGACCTGACTTTGAATAATAAAACTCTCGAGGAAATTGTAGCCAATCGTGTTTTTCTCCCACAAATCCCTCGGTCATATAGTCGTAAATCATTCTTGAAAGTATCAAACTTATATTTCAAATATGTGTCAAAAAAATTTAAATCTGCTGAGCACAACCTCAGTCATGTATCACCTTAAAGCGCTTTAAATACGGGTAAGCGGTTCCCTTAACGAATATCAGATACCTTTTCCAAGCGCTTAAAAATAGCCTTTCGAAAGGGTTTTTCTATCAGTAGAGGTAGTCTCGTAAGGGAAACCCCTTCATACGGCTAAGTAAAATGAATGTTCAATCGATATCGGACAGCAAGTAATTTGGGCTGTTAAACGAACGACTAGCCGTTCAAAGGCTTTTTTCTGGGAAGGGGTGGGCGGGTCCCTGGTTAAATCTAGTTTATTTTTAATTTCCATTCTGTGTTGTATAAACTAATAAATATATCGAAGGTATTTTCCCATTTTATAATTTTACAGTCCCATACACAAAATCCATCCTTTTTATTGGTCCTTCGCCCCATTTTATTCAGTGCCTATTTATTTTGACAGATTTGTTTTCGTGTTTACATTTCATTTATCCCTTTGTTTACATTCACGTAGTTCTCATTCGTATGATCACCCGTAGCAAAAGCAAAAATATGTCAGCTAATCCCAACACCGACTTAGTACCTCCGCAGCCTGTTCCGCCTCTCGATAGGGCACCTAGCGTGCAAACGGCGCAAAGTAAATCATCTTGCTCCTCGGCAACCGTCAAGGCGCAAAAAGCCGCGGCCGAAGCGCTCGCCCTACGTCGCCGCTTAGAACGAGAATAGGAACTCGCCCAACGTGAGCGCGAGCGTGAACACCAAATTGCGGAGTTGCAGAAGCAGGTTGAGGAGTGTGAGTTACAAGCCGAGCTCCACCCCATAGACGCCGAAAACAGCCGCGCGAGTAGCCGCACTAGTCATCAAAGTTCTACACGGGTGAGCGTAGATAGAACCAAAAAATGGATAGAAAATAATCATAGATTTGACAATTATGTTAATAGAGACCTCCCTGCAGTAGGATGCGAGCGACATTTGTCTACTCCATCATCCGGCCACTCGGTACCACCATCGATGGCCACCCGGGCAACTGCATTCCCTATTAACCCCCTTATTTGCCAATCACAACCTAGAAATGCCACCAAAACTTCCGAAGCGGCCGGCTATACGCCTCCGCTCTTCCCTACGGAGGTTGGCCAACCTATTCTCTTGCAAGCGGTGGCTGACACTGCTGCAGCGGCAAAGGCTCTTGCCTCAGCTTCCGGTGTAAAGCAACTGGAACTACCGCAATTCTTCGGTAACACGCTACAATGGTTACAATTCAAACGTACCTACAATGTTACCAAAGCTAATTTTTCTCCTCTAGATAATATTAACCGACTTCATAATGCGCTCCGTGGGCCCGCCCGAGACGCTGTCGCGGCACTGTTGATGTCCACGGAGGACCCGGAGGAGGTCATGCGTGCTCTCGAGGACAACTTCGCCCGTCCCGAGCTCATCGTCTACAATGAAGTCAACTCATTGAAAAACCTACCGCGCCTGGGTAATGATTTAAAAGAACTAGGAATCCTGTCTAACAAGGTACGCAATTCTATATCTACAATAAAGTTACTGAACCATTTGGAATACCTATACTCGCCCGAGTTGTTCCACGCCGTACTTGGCAAACTTAATCCTTCAATGAAAATGCGTTGGACAGACTTCGCCACACTAGACGCCACAGGACGTCCTAAGCTAGAAATACTCTCAGATTTTTTAAGGCGCGAGTTAGATCAACACATACGGTTCGGCATGTCGCCCGAGCTTAGTGCGACACAATTACAACATAATTATTATACTACTGAAAAGTCACACAAGCGTGAAAATGTTCATAGTGCTGTTATGCAGTCGAAATCGTTAAAAAAGGGTAATTCTACTGAAAAAAAAAACTTGCACATTTTGTAAAAATGACCACAATATAAAAGATTGTCCTAAGTTTACGTCTTTATCTGTCAATGAGCGATGGCAATGGTTGCGGGAAGAAAAGGTTTGCTATAGGTGTTTAAAGGCTAAAGCTCACAAGTGGAATACGTGCATGGCCGACCCATGCGGCGTGGACGGCTGCTCCATACGTCACAATGCGCTTCTCCACCGACAGGCCCGGCTCTGCTCGTGAATATAATGCACGACCAAGCTACTAGTAATAATATTGATAGCACATTACCGACACCACTGGAAAATAATTTGCCAAACTCTTGTTTCTACCAAGCTACCGATGATAAAGTTATAGTGACTTCTACCTCTACCGTAGCACAAAAAACAAATACCGTATTAGCTCTCCGCCCTCGCGCCCACTTGAAGGTGGCCCCTGTCACAGTCGTGGGCCCTATTGGAACCTGTAATGTGTACGCGTTCCTCGATGACGGGAGCACGGCCACACTTATAGATTCCAGCATAGCCGCGCGCATAGGGGCGACTGGGCCGAAAGAGACCATTACTGTAAATGGTGTATGTCGTCTCCAATGTCAGACTACTGTGTCGTATGTCGATTTTGAAATTAAGGGTAGGCACACACAGGAAACAGTTTTAGTTAAAAACGCTCGACTCTTTAAATTTACGACCGCAGTCACTAAAACGCGAAAACATTGAATCCTTTTCACATTTAGCTTATTTAGTCGATGTTTTAACATATGAAGACGCTACGCCGACTATTTTAATAGTTGCCGAACATTGGCATTTGTCAATAACCCGCGACGTTCGTAAAGGTAGAATTAATGAGCCAGCCGCCTGTTTGACGGCACTTGGCTGGACTTTGTACGGCGTTGTTTCCAGCAAAACAAAGTCGGTTGAATTCGTCAATCACACACACACCAACATCATTGATAACATAGAGACCTTAATCAAAGAGCAATACAAACTCGACTCTATAGGAATCGTCAAAACTGAATCGTTACACAGTAAACAAGACCAGCGCGCAGTTGACATTTTGGAAGCAACTCCCACGCGACTGCCCACTGGTCGATTTGAGGTAGGCATGCCGTGGCGTGACGGTATACAGCGTGTCCCCGATAGTTACCCACAGGCGATGTCACGTTTATTAAGTTTGGAACGGCGTATTTCAAAAGAAGTTGAGTTCGGTAACGCATATACCGCTTTTATAAATAACATGGTTTCCAAGGTTTATGCGGAGGAATGTGCACCGTCTACATACTACGCACATTATAACAAAGAATCTGACAGCAAACGTCTTTATCTTCCACATTTTGGTGTATATCACCCTCAAAAACGAAAGGTCAGGGTAGTCCATAATGCCGCAGCCAGGAATGAGGGAGTCAGTCTGAACTCCTTACTGCTATCAGGGCCTGACCTACTACAACCTTTGCTAAAGGTCCTGTTTCGTTTCCGGGAGAGTTGTGTCGGAATTACCACAGATATCAAGGAGATATTCCCTCAAGTGCGAGTTAGAGAACAGGACCGTGATGCTCTTCAATATCTGTGGAGACCCGACAAGACACAGGCAATTAAGGAGTTCAGAATGACTTCTGTCGTATTTGGCGCCTGTTGTAGCCCCTTTATTGCGCAATTCATTAAAAATAAAAATGCTCTTGAGTACAATAATCAATATCCGAAAGCCGTAGACGTAATTTTGTGTAGCCACTACATGGATGACTATATAGACTCACAAGATAGCGTCGACGAAGCAGCTCAACTAGCCGCAGATATTATTGCTGTACACAACGCCGCCTGCTTTGAGATGCGAGGATGGATTTCCAGTGACCGGAAAGCTTTGAAATTTGTCCCTGATGATCTTAAGGCTGCTCAGCCACTGGAAGTCGATCTCGGCGATTCCTCTAGCAGCATCAGAGCCCTTGGCATAGCATGGAATCCAAACTCAGATTTGTTAGGATTTCGCACAGGTTTATTAGAAACCGTGCCTACTTCGCTAACAAAACGCAAGGTCTTATCACATGTCATGCGCGTATATGACCCTTTGGGCCTTTTGGGACCTATAGTCGTTAAGGGACGCATTTTATTCCAACAAACTTGGAGATCTAATATCGATTGGGATACCGAGCTCCCACAGACAGAAGCATCTAAGTGGTTTGAATGGTTCCAAGACCTTTCAAAAGTTTCTTCGTTAAAGATACCACGTTGGTATTCAAAGGCAAAAGGCTCAGAGCCTTCCTACCGAGAACTGCACGTTTTTGCCGATGCAATTGAGCTTGCCTACGCATGCGTTGCCTATTGGCGTTTGGTATATCTTGATAACAGTGTTAAGCTCACTCTCATCGCGAGCAAAGCGAGGGTTTCACCTTTGAAACCAACGTCTATTCCGCGCTTGGAACTACAAGCCGCTTTGATAGCCTCCCGAATCACGCTTGTCATTAAGGACAGCCATCGCAAAAAACCAGTTCGTACTTATCTTTGGACAGACTCAATGACTGTCCTTCAATGGCTACGCAGTGACACACGAGCCTTTAAGCCTTTCGTTGCTCATCGCCTTGGTGAAATTTTGGAAAATTCTTCTGTCAAAGACTGGCGCTGGGTACCGACAGACTTAAATGTAGCTGATGACACAACTAGACTGCGCCCAATCAACTTAAACTCTTCTCATAGATGGTTTTTTGGTCCATCGTTAGAGCCACTTAATATCTCACCAGTTCGCGGAGAGCTTAAATGTCAACCGAACGAATCGGTGGGACTTACTTCAGTTAACACAATTTTGCCCGTCCCAGTCACGGCTAATTTAGATCGTTTCAGTGACTGGCTTCGTTTGTTGCGTGCCACAGCCCGGGTATTTCAAGCTGCGGCAATTTTTGGCAATATTTTGGCTTCTATTCGAAATCCGAAATCAAATAGCGGAGTATCTCGCTCCCGTTTAAACTCTTCGTCAGCGTCCACCACTCTGTAACCCCTGAACGTTGACTTTGTAAAAGCCGCTGAAAGGCATATTTTGCAACAGATTCAACTGGATAGTTTCTCTCAGGAATATCACTGCATTCTCAACTCAAAACCGATTCCTTCAAGCAGCCGCCTCATCAAACTATCACCCTCTCTGGGAGAAAATAACTTATTACACTTGGCTGGAAGGATAAAAGCCGCAGAAGGCATCGACCTTGAATCACGATTCCCGATACTTCTTGATGGCCGTCACCCAGTTACACGACTATTAGTTCAGTATTATCACAGAAAAGCAGGTCACGCTAATCATGAATATGGCATAAATGAACTGAGACAAAGATTCTGGCTTTTAAGGCTCCGAGACACAGCCAGGTTAGTGGCACACCAATGTCTAATTTGCAAGATTCGCAAATCGACGCCCATGAACCCCGCTACCGGAGACCTTCCACTTCAAAGACTAGCTCACCACAAACGAGCATTCACATATACGGGTTTAGATTATTTTGGCCCCATCAATGTTACTATAGGACGCCGACACGAAAAACGATATGTAGCTCTGTACACATGCCTCACAACGAGGGCGTTACACCTAGAATTGGTTCACAGCCTTTCATCAGACTCCGCCATAATGAGTCTGAGGCGTTTTATTGCCAGGCGAGGGACCCCAAATTCGATTTACTCCGACAACGGAACTGCTTTCGTTGGCGCGAACCGTAACTTACGTCAATTCTATTCAGACGACGTACAAGAGGAAGCGGCAACCAGTGGAATCAGATGGAGTTTTATTCCGGCCACAGCGCCTACATTTGGAGGATGTTGGGAGCGTCTCGTCAGAACAGTAAAAGTTGCACTGCAGGCAACACTTAATGAAAGGTTTCCCAAGGAAGAGACTCTGATGACACTGCTGATGGAAGCCGAAGCGATTGCGAATTCTCGCCCTCTGACGCACGTGTCCATAGACCCAGATGACCCAACCACCCTTACACCTTTCCATTTTCTCATTGGAAGTTCCTCAAATCAAACTCTGCCATCAACCTTTGAAGACAGTGACCTGATCGGCCGCTCAGAGTGGAGAAAGGCGTTACGGCTATCAGACGACTCCTGGAGACGCTGGGTGCGTGAAGTGCTACCTACAATGCAAACGCGAACAAACGTAAAGGGAGATCGTGGTCAGGAACTTCAAATTCGAGATATAGTTATAATAGTAGACGAATCATTACCGCGAGGAACTTGGCCAAGAGGACGCGTTATCGAGATGTTCCCTGGAAAAGATGGCGTGAATAGGGTGGTAGACGTTGCAACAGCAGGGGTAGGGTTTGCGATCTGCTCACTTTCGGATCCGGATCCTACGTCTCAGGGTCCGGATATTACGAATACTACGGATCCATTCAATTATTGTCACTAAAATGATTCATTCATAACTAGTTATGCTCATATTTTGTTTTCGATTACTATATATTACTCTACAGTCTACATTGTGTGAATATACCTTATATACCCCATATAAAATAAATTGAACACGTAATTTCTGAAAAATAACTATTACTATTGCTACATATTAGAGTTTGAGAGTTAATTTGCTTGGAAGAGTAAGCGTGGTTTCTCTTTATCAATGTATTTATCAATGTTAATGTTCCTTTTAAAGACTGATTTACAAAGTTGATTTTAAATAGGTATATTTTAACTCGACTCGACTGATTTATGATTAAGATTATCCTAGAAATCCTATCTAGGTAGCCTTTACTAGCTAGTAAACAATTAATATTTACATTATTATATCTACTAATACTATACACAAAGTGTCTTTGTTTGAATTTTTTTATTGAATGTTGATTAATATGCATATACATTTACAATTACATATACATGTACATTTACATATACATTTACATATACATGTACCACACACAATTTTTTTTACAACAGTCACTACAGAGTTTAATTTAATCGTTAGAAACTAGCATATACAATTGTTCTTTTTAATATTGTAAGATGTTGATTATATGTAACTAGCCCTTTCCCGCGGCTTCGCCCGCGTGCTATAACTAAGTACTCAAAAAGGATACGATACCCATGTTGATTTTCAGACTGTGTGACCACATTTGCCCCTTTTAGGGCTTGAATTTTCAAAAAACCTGAAACACGTGTTTACTCATTTATCGTTAGGAATACTCCTGTGAAGTTTCGAATAAAATAGTATAACAAATCTTGATTCACCATACAAACTTTGGACCCCCATTTTACTCCCTTAAGGGGTGAATTTTGAAAAATCCTTTCTTAGTGCATCCCTAGACCTTATAAGGAACCTACGTGCCAAATTTGGAATCTCTAGAACCAGCGGTTTGGGCTGTGCGTTGATATGTCAGTCAGTCAGTCAGTCAGTCAGTCAGTCAGTCAGTCAGTTTCTTCTTTTATATATTTAGATGTAAATGATTTTATTTTTTATAGCTTAGATACAATACTAAATTGTTAATTATTAAGATTCTTTTGTTAAGTTAGACTGATTGTTATCTATATATATAAAAGAAGAAACTGACTGACTGACTGACTGACTGACTGACTGACTGACATATCAACGCACAGCCCAAACCGCTGGGTCTAGAGATTTCAAATTTGGCACGTAGGTTCCTTATAAGGTCTAGGGGAGCACTAAGAAAGGATTTTTCAAAATTCACCCCCTAAGGGGGTAAAATGGGGGTCCAAAATTTGTATGGCGAAATAAGATTTGTTAGACTATTTTATTCGAAACTTCACAGGAGTATTCCTAACGATAAATGAGTAAACACGTGTTTCAGGTTTTTTGAAAATTCAACCCCTAAAAGGGGCAAATGTGGTCACAAAGTCTGAAAATCAACATGGGTATCGTATCCTTTTTGAGTACTTATAGTACGCGGGCGAAGCCGCGGGAAAAGGCTAGTTATTTAACAAAGACCAGAGTTTACCGAGTGTTTATATCATATAATTGTATTATTTGTGATGACATTGATAATTTTTTCTATATTGATTTTAGAAAAAGTAATAAATCCCATTGAACCAATGATTTTCATCGTTTAATTAACGGAATCGTTTACCGTAACGTCAGAATTTAAGATTTTATTTTTCGGATCCGTAATATCCGTATTATCCGGATACCCGGATCCGTAAATTTTTTGGATCCGTAATATCCGGATCCGAAAAACTGACGGATCTTGCAAACCCTAAGCAGGGGGTACGTTACGGCGGCCCCTGAGAAAATTGATTAGGCTTACCACCTAAGGTACTTTATGTTAGTTTGTGCATAGCTGCACGAGGGGCAGGATGTTGCAGACTCCTTGGTCTGCTGCAGCTTGCTGATTTTAGATTCCTATTTTAAATGTATTTTTTGAACCATTCTATATATCAAAAATGAGTTTTGGTTGTTGTTCTATTACGGTTGTCAAAGGAAGTCTGTTGAATCCAGTTTATTTTTAATTTTCATTCTGTGTTGTATAAACTAATAAATATATCGAAGGTATTTTCCCATTTTATAATTTTACAGTCCCATACACAACATTCCATCCTTTTTAAGCGGATTAAGGTGAAAAAGTAGATACAGCTTAGCTCTTTGTAGTCGACTGTATAATCCATTTTTAGGGTTCCGTAGCCAAAATGGCAAAAACGGAACCCTTATAGTTTCGTCATGTCCGTCTGTCCGTCCGTATGTCACAGCCGTTTTACTCGGAAACTATAAGACGTATCTTAATAAAATTCAGACATAAGGTGTATTTTGTATGCCGCTATATAGTTGTGTAGTTAATTTGCAGAAAAAAAAATTTTTAGGGGGGTGCTCCATACATGTAACAAAAAAAAAACAAACAAATATCAACATGTTACACATCAATCGATAGGTCTTTAAAAATAACATTGAGATTTCTTTGAACATTTTATGATTAAGTGAAAAGTTTCAGAAATAATCGCTTCGAAACTCGAAAAAATTGCGTCCCCCCCCCCCTGTAACTTTTGAACCGTAAGTTCAAAAATATGAAAAAAATTAAGAAGATGCGCGTTAGCATATACTTTCTAAGAAAATTGTTTTGAACATTATCGGTTAGGCATTTTGAGTTATTTCCAAAAAAACTTCTTCCATAGGCATCAGATACGACCTTTTGGCATTAGTCTGGTTCTTATTCCATTAAAGCTACGGAACCCTCCATTATGCATGGGTCGACACGCACTTGGCCGGTTTTATTATTAGTCTTTCAGCGCCGTAACCACCAAAAAAACAAACGCAATAAACCGAAAACATCAAAACAAACGGTATTATCCGATGGGTATCCTACTCGTAGCAAAGAAGCTATAAATAGCAGGTATAGCTCTCCTATTGAAGATCCAAAGATGCAGGGCCCAAACCAGAAAATACTACAAAATCATCTAACATTTAGAGGACACAGTTCAGATAGGAAAGCATATCAAACGTTTTGTGAAGCAATCAGATTTGGATTTTATTATTATTATTTTATTTTAATTAAACAATACGTACATTGTATGTCTCTCAAGCTGTTTTGATATGCCTTCTTATAGAACTACGCATTATTGTGTATCTTTAAGATGTAATATTACTGTATTACTGTTTTGAAAAAATAAGTCCCGCCGAGTTTCTTGCCGGTCATAAATAATTCTTCTCGGGTCAGAGGTATAGGGTTAGAACCGGAGGTAGTTTTTTTTTTTCTCTCTGACGTTCATAAGTGCATTGTAATGTGCCTAAATTGAAGAATAAATATCTTTTATCTTTTTTTTATCTTTTATTCATTCATAGCTTACAAGCGAGTCACATGGAGTCTGCGAACAGACTACGCATTATCCTAATATATATATCAGAAGCCTAAATCGACCTAGCATTAAGTTATTTTATATGTTTAATTTGAAATTCGCAGTGCCTTGGATTTACTGTAATGCTGTTTTGAATGATAAATAAATAAATAAGTGTGTTCAATACGCATTATGAAGTTTCTCATGACGTGACCACTAAATTCAGAGCTGAGAATGGCGTCACTCGCTTCTATCCTATACAAAATTTACAATAATCCATGTGAATGATTTAACTCATAAACTCGATTTTTGTTGATATTTTATTTGATTATAGCAAATAAATTCTCTTGGTGTATCGTCCTTTATATTGACCGACGTTTGTCCAATGCAAGGAGTGTGCTTCCCAGGTACGAAAATAACAGTTCGATTGCATCTATCTAACCATCGAACCTAAAACCACAATATGCTCTGTTCTGAAATGACTGATTGGGGCAAACATTTCAATATCGGAAATCAGAAATATAGAAAAAAGTTTAAATAAAATATCTCTTTACCAACCTGTAGTACTTGCGAGTCTTCTGATTTGCTCTATCTAAAACAAGTAGGTAAGTAATCTGTGCTACGTAGTAACCTTGCCGCGGAGGCGGGAGTTTTAAAATATGAACCTTAAATTATAAGTTGTTTATTTCGATTGCTCGTAAAGCACTTAGTATACAGGGTGTAATCGTTAAGTGTGGTATTTCAAAAAAGTTATTAATGCAATTTTACTCATTGGGTAACGCACTTTCGATATCAGTTGGAAGTTTTCTGATATCTGTTATATTTACGGAATTATGGCCTGGCCATTTTTAACGATTACACCCTGTATATACGATATTTTTTATTATGTATGTTAAATAAATAGATAATTTAAAAATATTCACAAGTGTAGGTTCGTATAAAAGGGATCATATTCGCCAAAAAAACTAAAAAAATGTCATAATGAATGCATGTAAACATGTCACCGTGGTGAAAAATTACTGTGACACTTAGATCTGTATTAGTACCATACTACCAAATTTTCGAATTGTGTTCGAATTTGTAAGTCACTTTTTTATAAATATAAAGAATAAATGTCACTTAATGAAGCTTATAGACGAAAGCTCAGAGAAACAACTCGGGAAATCTTTAAGTTAGTCATCACTTATTTAAACAAATACAATAGTGCTAGATCTCCAGTGTAGGATTTAGTCAATGTAGTGTTCCAGACGTTGTCTAGAATGTTTTCGATTTCCTGCAATGCACAATCACGTCACTGGGGAAAAATGTGTACTGGGAATCTGACTACCCTACTTAATAACTAGAAAAAGCTTCCAAAAGTGTAGGATTTAATGCAAGGTAAAAATTTTTGGCCCCCGTCTAATAGTCGTGTCACGTGGCGCTCGCGCAAAATTGAAAATACACAATGGCTTCGAAAATCTTGATCTAATCCGTATAAAAGATGTCTTTACGGGTGTCTGAATAAACGGAAGAACAAGGAAGCAGAAATAACATTTTTAAAATCCGGACGATATTGAAAGGTTCCGCAGTCCTTACTTAGTAATAGTTAAAATTAACATCCTTGATTTATTGAAAATTGTTGCCGAAAAACAATATTAGGAACTGAACTGACCGACATATTTTCAAAGGAATACGACTGTGGCATACCTACTTCCGTGAGAATCAGACATAACCTCTATAAAAAAATTCTATCTCCGGATAAAAAAATTATGCTTACAGAATCAACGTTTGTAATTCCTACATATTTATCTTAAAAATAATAAATCAGTAGGTACCTATAGGTACAAAAACTTGTTAAGTGACAGCCCCGTGCCGACGCTCACAGCTCGGTCATAAAACTGCGGCGCACAAAGAAGATTCACGGTTCGTGCGCGGTTATAAGTTTCAATTTTGCTTGCAGGCGGCGAGTATAGGTATAATTTTATACCTAAATCTGAGTTTTGTGAAGGAGTGAATTTTCTGTACGGTAGTACTATTAGTTATTCTGTGCAAAAAGTTGAGCGAAATCGAAAAAAAAAGGTTACCGTTATTTTCAGGGCTTGTAACCGGTATTTGGCTCCATACTAAAATACCGGTTTTTTTCGTTCTTTCGTTTACTATTTCATATTTAATCGAAAAATTTTACAATATCAGGTCATAATCTAAAAACAATATTGAGTTCTACGTAAAACCCATAAAATATGTAAACATATTGGGTTATTTCGGGGCTTTTTGCGAAAACCGGTTACAAGCCCTGGTTATTTTACATGAAATAACCCTTTATTACGCTAAGTGGGTATATGTAGCATCTGAACGCTTGTTTTCACATGCAGTGCCAGTGTTTTTCTTTGATTGACTACCCAAATATTTTAAATACAACCGTAAAACCGATGCAGAAACGAAAAAAATAAGAGTTTTTTGACAATGAAGAATACCTCACTTAGAATCATCAAATGGGACCATCATTTACTTGAAATGAATCAATTACTATGAAATGAATCTATCAATAGAAATTGTGAAATTGGTCCATAAGGAAAGTTTGCACGTGTAGGTATATCCAAGTTATTATAATAATTCATCCGTGCACGTGACACTCACGCTTACTATACCACGTGCACGGGGCACTTCTAAACTTGCAACTGGTCTGACTTTCGAGTTTACAACTTCGCAAGTTCGCAATGTAATGAATTTATCGTGACATTTCACATGCACACGCCCTAATGCGAGACTGGAATTTTTAACCGACTTCAAGATTTCAAATGAGGTTCTCAATTCGGACGTATGTTTTTTTTAATGTTTGTTACTCCATAAGTCTTTCGTGTTTAAATCGATTTTGAATATTATTTTTTTGGTTTCGTTTTTTGTGAAAACGCAGTTCGGACGATGGGATCCATGAGGAATCGAGGAAACTCCTCAAATCTTAAAGGCATACATATAGTGATTTTTGTGTTTTTATCAACAAATCAAGCATTTTCACTCAAGAAAGTGACATTTGATGAAGAGGAACTGCTGATGATTATCAGAACGGAACTCTTCAACGACGCATAGTTCCCGTATGACGATTTGTTCTCTTTACTTTGTTTGGTAAGCAAATTAGATTTTCAAGACAATTTTTTTAATTCCACTGTCTATCTAAATCTAAGGTGCAATTTACAATAACCTTTCACCGGCCTCCCCCATTGAAGTCAGTATTTTTTTCTTAAAAATCATTGTACATATAATTTTATTATGTAATACATATTTTTGGTTGTATCTTATTTCTATTTGTAAGTAAGGTTCCAACTTCTTATTCCACGTACCTGTACGCATGCCCATGTCCGAGGGTATTACTTATCATCACTACATAATATAAAACAAAGTCGCTTTCCGTTGTCTGTTGATGTGATTTAATAGATAGAGTGATTCAAGAGGAAGGTTTATATGTATAATACATGCATAATATAGTAGAGAAACACTGATAATTTTAGAGGTTTCTAATGTGATGTCGTAAATAAAGTAAATAAACACGTTTTTTTGCGCTTACATTGCAAACGCTGCGCTGGCTGATCCCTACTAGATGAATCAAAATAATGTACTACTGTATTGTACACCTTAAAAAGGTCTACAAAAAGTTCCGTGCGAAGCCGGATTTATTTTACAAATTACTCATCTATCTACCTAGGTAGGTAGATATATGTATAGGTGGTGTAAAAAACTTAAATTTCGTCAACTGAAAATAACTTTGTTATCGCATATATTTTTATTTATATGAGATTGCAACGTTACTTATGCGGTTTATAAAACCAGACAGTCCGACTGATATTGCGGTATGTATAGGTTTTTGGAGACTTTATATCCTAAACACTATGTGTTCAAAATTTGGACCTTGTGCATCTGCCAAAAGTACCTTAGATATACGAGTATATGATGATTATGAATCAGTTAGTGACAAAACGAATGATAATGAAATTTGACATGCTTCTTGAAGTATGTATAAGTTACAATTAAATGATATTAATAATATATCCACTGATATTTCAGACTTCCTATCCACAACATAGTTACAGGGGGTCTATACTATATATATATATATACCTATGTTTGCGACAGCTACTTATTTCTGATAACTCTCAATGGTTTCCGCTACCCAAAGGTTTTCTGGAAAATATCCCTTTTTAGCTATAATACCGCCAATTGTTTTACCTCTTTTTTTATACCACGACGGTGGCAAACAAGCATACGGCCCGCCTGATGGTAAGCAGCTACCGTAACCTATGGACGCCTGAAACTCCAAAGGAGTCACATGCGCGTTGCCGGCCCTTTACAAAAAGGAGGATTCACAATGTTGATGGCTAAAGGAATAAGAAGGTCCCTCATCCATCACCTCTACTTTTACTTCTTATATTGTAACTTGTATTTGCTGTGTTTTGTTACTCTTTATTACACACCTCAATATGCAATAAAGAGTATTTATGTTATGTAAGATTTAAAAACCGATAGATATGCATATATATAAGCAAGTTAGATACTTCCTGAATACAACTCTTCTCATGCATAAAAGACGAAGCAACCAACAGATTTATCCGCTAAAGACAGCACCTGATATAAAAATATATGTTTATTATGCAAGACTGACTCAATATACTTTCAGATATTTTTTATGGCCATAATAATTAAAACGTAATTTAACCATCTTAAATACATAAGTGTATAATCCTAACGAACACTTTTACCTACGTTTGATTTATATACCGGGTGTCGCCTGTAACACGAGCAAAAAATTAAAACGTAGATTCTACTCCTCAAACAATTAACGGCAAAAAATATTGTAACGGCCTCCTAGCCTAGTCGGTAGTGACCCTGCCTACGAAGCAGGAGGTCACGGGTTCGAATCCTGGTCAGGGCATTTATTGGAGCGTTTATCACGGATATTTTGTTCCTGAGTTATGGATGTTTTCTATGTATTTAACTATTTATCTATATCTATCTGTTATATATATCGTCGCCTAGTACCCATAACACAAGCCTTGTTGAGCTTACTAAGGGACTAGGTTGATTCGTGTAAGATTGTCCCATTAATATTTACTTATTTAAACTATAAAACTTTTGTTCGACAACTTTGAAAAATGTGTAGTCTTTAGATTGTCTCTTTTTCATACAAACTAAAAACAGTATTTTAAATATATATTCATCTAATTAACATTGCTTGTCAGTCTTGTCACCCTACAGACATAATCAATTTCGAAATACATTGCATATTCGAATAAACTTTAAAGTGTACTAAAAATCAAACTACAAGTTATTTTTAAGAGTAGCTGAACAAACGTTGTATACTTTTTGGAGTAAAATCTACGTCTTATTTTTTGCTCGATCTACAGGCAACACCCGGTATCACAGCAACATTTTTTACAAAAGCACAAAAGTAAAACATCAATACTAATTCCTATAAAACCCCAATACATCATTCAGTCATCGCTCTTCAGAATTGATCATCGGTATGGAATCTCTCGCACTTAGGTACAACTTTTTTGTCTAGATACTAATCATACTTACTGGCAGTAAAAAATGAAGCGAACGAAAGGCGCGAAGGCTGGCCACGTGTTCCCTTGGATGCACGAGCTCAAGCGTGCCGGGTTCCCGTTCCCGGACGCCAAGCCAGTGTACCGTGACCTCGAGAACCGTGAAACTTAACTTTTTACATGTCCAATCCTATATTTCAAATGCGCATTAAACAAGCTAAACAGTGAGTTCAAGCGTTCTTGACGATCAATTCGTATCCGGTTTGGAAAAAGTACTAAAACAGGGTAAAAAGGGTATGTTCCTTTTACTTTTTTTCCTGTGACGTTAAGGACTTTTACATGTTAAAGTTAATTTATTTCAATGTAATTTCCCAAAGTCGTTGTAGTGTAGTTAAAGTTACTACCAGACATAGAACTTTTAGTGGCAGGAATAAAAATATCCTAGGCCCAACTGCCCAACATAAAGAAGGTTATGACAGTTAAGATGTACGAGTACGTATAATTTGAATTTGCAAGTTGCAATTATAAGTGCTAAAATATAAAGAATTCTCTGAAAAAATAATATTTCAGAGAAACAATATTCACTCCATTGGTTAGGCTTCCGGAGCTTTCGAGGCACTGTGTTCTGTAAGCGATTGGAATACGCTGCGCGGGCGCCGACGGCGATGACATTGTCAAGGCCGTTGGAGGCCGCGAACGCATCTACCATTACACACTACACGATTTTCTTTTGTTGCATTCGGATGCCATTTCGAGCTAGTGAAAGCTAATAAGTACTACTTACGAACCTTAATTAGATTAGTGTAGTGTCTATGATTATTTAGCTACTGAATTATATTACTATTATTTTTTATTTGATTTGCCGAGTTATTTTAAAGTGCCTGATATTATTGACTAGGTTGACATAAGTAAATGAAAGGAGATCGTCAATTCTGGGCCACCTGATATAAAACGTATACAGTTTGTACTGCAATGTAAAATAAATACTCATTTTATTACTAAAGTGGACAAAATATTGCAAAAAAATGAAACGGGAGTTAGAAATACTAAATAACTAAACATTATGTTGATTTTTCCGCGATTAAAATACAGCAAGACAAGTTGTTAACGTCCTTATGGCATTGACATAAAGTTTAACTTCACCCTGGCCTGAAACGGGATTGTTTTTTCGTTTGACACTGTCAATGTATACCGTTACATAATCTGCGTTTTGATACTATTCGGTAAGTTAGATCATTGTTATATTAAAATAGTATCTAAGCCTACGAATACGGGAGTTTAAATTAGAAATCGACTGTATTAAAACGCCTAAAGATTGAAAATGCGTGTTTTTGCATTTTTGATTGGAGTTTGAATATTAAAAGTGGGTTTCATAATGGCATAATATCATGCTCCTTCGATAACGAAACGCATCTTTTTTTCAATTTTGTAATGTCAGATACTAGTGCTATCGCACTTAACGGTGGTAAACCTTATCCCTTCGCAATAGGTGTTAGAAATGTTCAGTTAATAGTATCAACGATGGTTTGACAGCAGTCTTTGTTTACCGAAATACAGGAACTATAAATACGATCAAAATATGACTTTTTATTATTTCATCATGATTCCCGTTTTGTTTTCTAGTCTGCTTTTGTACATTATCTTTAAATAATCGGTACATTTTTTACATTAATATATAAATCATAGGCAAGCACGCTTTCAAATATTGTCTTTGTCAGATTCAAGTTTTAAATGCATGATTTTTCAATTTTCCCATTAGATTTCGCAATATTTTTACCACCATCCTGATCTAGAAATTATGGTGATTCTTTAAAAGAGGGAACCATTCCTAAACGGTCCTAAATAATCTGGGCCAGATCACCTAACAAAAATTGACGATCTCCTTTCGTATATTACTTAGGTCCAAATTGAAATACTACTCTATGAAAGCGGCAACTTTTTTGTATATGACACTGAAATAACCAGCGCCTCTTAAGGTTTTTAATTAGGTATAGGTACATATCGAACATGCCACATGGATGATGTGTGTCACCGCCAGATCTGTGCAAACTTAGGGTGGTCGGACTAGTATGTGCAAACTCATGGTGGTCGGACTCAACAAAACTGCCCCATGATCCCGGTTGGACTTCGGCGTGGTGTGTACGCGCAGCGTTACATAACCACAACAAGCGAATGTTGCGCAACCGAACCGCGTCCGGGTATCGTAACGGTGCACCCGGAATGCCGATTCGCCGCGTTGCACCATCGCCACACATTCGGAGCGCATTGATGGGATCATTGTTGACGGCCTAGAGCGGTATTCAGATTTGACTAATTTGTTATTGATTTGACTTTGACACTGCATGTCACTCGTGCAAACGTAATATATACGTGTTGTGTGATAACACTGTAGATTTTTTTAATCTAAAGGCCTCTGATATATTAGTGGAATACCTGTTCTTACGTATCATACATAATCAGGGGTCGCTGAAGATAGGATGGCGCGTACTTGTGAAGGCCCTCTGCACTGCTGGAGTGCCTTAGGACGACAACAACAAAAACAACAAGAATCTGTTAAGACGCCACTCTGTCGCTACTGTTGCATGCCAATTGCATGTATTTCCACGTGTTACCCGCAATCGAATCGGTAAAACCCGAGGTCAGGGCTTACCTAAAGTAGCCTTGGCTGTAAAATTACTAAAGAACGTCTGCTGGAGAGCTACAGTTTTGCATATTACATTGTAATAAGCAACTCAACCAAGTTAATTGTAAGTCACTATTAATTTAGGTTGAGTTGCAGTTAGAATTACTTTATCGAATAACAAATTCAAAACTAAGCAAAGACGAAAAGCTTCTTTGAAAGCGGCCAACACGGATCACTATACTGCCAAAGATTCTTCTCGTACGGTACAAATAGCATGATCATTAGCATATAACTATTGTAAAAAGGTTGTTCGTTTTATTTAGTTCTAGGTATAAATTGAGTTTTATAGACAACTACAGAAAGATTCATCAAGTGCCTTAACTAATTGATATTGCGTAAAATTAATACTGTACCATTTAATTTATCACCAGTTTATTAATGTTAATCGTTAGTATCCAAACATAACCTAATGTAAATAATAAAGTAGATAGAATAATTGGGTACTTTCCTGGGTAAAAAAATATAATTCTATTTAGTCCGTCAGTTAGATTATCAAAAAAATTGGACACGTATTTTTTTATTTTGTCAATCAAACAAAAATCGGTGAAGATATAGCCCGGTAAAGTTCCGCGTGACGTCACATTATACTAAAAATTGTACTGAAATGTGACGTCACGCGGAACTTTAACGGGCTATATCTTCACCAATTTTTGTTTGATTGACAAAATAAAAAATACGTGTCCAATATTTTTTAATAATCTAAATGACGGACTAAATATATTTTTTTAGGAAAGTAGCCAATTACATACACTTCACCTAAATATACAAACAGTAAATAATTAAGTGAATATCAATTTAATTTAATGAATAAGGGGACAGCTTTGCTAAGCGCCTGGAATATTGATAGTGCTAATTTATAACACAAAGCCAATTCCATCATTAATTTTAAAAGCAACCCATTGAAATACTACGAGTGTTAACTAATTTACAAGTGCTTAATCTTGTTAATCGCTTGAATAAATAAATGTATGCAATTATTACGCTTTTAGGTTATAATTTATACTTATATTATTAAAAGTAGAGTGCGCCCCATCCCATGATAATGTTCTTTAAAATCTAACTTAGGTTAATATCGCTTTCGCTTATACATAGCTCGTTAGACCATGAAGTATAATCTAATATAAGAGGATGGTAAAATAAAAGATAATATAAAAATGTTCCAGTATACCCCAGTGTCCCCCGTGACCTTAAAAGCTCACATTATCGGGGCTCTCCAGCTTTTGCTCGCAGCAAGCCAGCTACCTGATTCACAAACATGCTGGTCTTCACTCTGTGCTGGAGATTCTTAAGATCATTTGACTTCATTATCTGTTGTAATTATACGCAACGGGAGATCATACTGGTTCCGCTAAGGCGAAACACTTCGCATTTGTTATATGAATAACACCTCAGTTTGCACTCACTTGACATTTGCCCTTATACAGAGCGACATTGTTATTGTTCATTCTTATTTTATACATGTATTGCTTTTATTTATGCAGTTTTAAATTAAACTCTACTGGTAGCTTGGTTAGTGTTGTACTACACAACACAACCAATGAAAGACAAATGTGTATTTTTTACCGGAATTACTGTTCTATAGAACGATTGGTAAAGAAACCTCATAAATTAATTTTAATTATACATATGTCTATAAATAGACGATTCCCGACACGGTGCTGTTTACGTTTTATAATTTTATAGCATAATACAAAAGTGTAACTACCTACGGACAGTCACCGGCATTAGTATCTTCCTACACGAAGGCCGTAAAAATATCTGCTCTTATTTGTAGGGCCATAAGAGCGTGTCACATATTTTTGCAGTCTTCGTGTAGGAAGATACTAATGCCGGTGACTGTACTAATAACAGAAATAACTATAAATTAATTAATTGATTTTTTTCCCAAAAATATACCCACGTCAATTGTAAATGAATTCTTACATAACAACATTAAAAAAAACCGGCTAAGAGCGTGTCGGGCCACGCTCAGTGTAGGGTTCCGTAGTTTTCCGTCCGTCACAGTAAGTGTCCCCACTTAAGAGTTAAAATAACACCGCCATGTAGGATATGATATGAGCGTTCCACGTACAGCGACATCTATCGGCAAATTAAGTAAACTATTGCGCGCGAGCTTACAGTATGGAAGATGATTTTTATGGGATAATTCTTTATTGCGTGAACCGTTTTTCACCGTTTTTACTTTATTTGAAAGCACGTCATTTCATTTTGTAGAAAATACAGGTACAATAAACACCTGCTTATACGGTTAAATTACAAACTTAGTTCAGAAATTATTTTGAAATTTTTTTCATAAACTATTCAACCTGTCAAGTTCAAAATAATTTTCCTAGAAAGTTTTTGTAAAGTTCTACTTTTGAGATTTTTTTCATATTTTTAAAACTTATGGTTCAAAAGTTAGAGGGGGGGGGCACATTTTTTTTTTACTTCTGTAGCGATTATTTCCGAAAATATTTTCATTATCAAAAAATGATTTTAGTAAACCCCTATTCATTTTTAAATACCTATCCATCAATATATCACACGTTAGGGTTGAAATGAAAAAAAAAACACTCCCCACTCTACGTATAGGGGAAGTACCCTAATAAAACATTTATTTCCACTTTTTATTTTACCACTTTGTCGACGTGATTGATATAGGTACATATTAGTACCAAATTTCAGCTTTCTAGTGCTAACGGTCACTGAGATTATCCACGGACGGACGGACGGACGGACGGACGGGCAGACATGGCGAAATTATAAGGGTTCCTAGTTGACTACGGAACCCTAAAAACAGCGAAATTGAAAACTCCTCTTTTTAGAAGCATTGCAAGCAAGCAAGTAGGTATTTTCCCTTTTTGTCAGCAGGATAACAGTTCAACATCCATCCATTTTGCACTTTGAAATAACTAACTTTTACTTAAAATCATGTAAATAGCCAATTTCGTTTAGTTTCGAATTATGGATTGATCTCACTGCAATTTAATGTAGCCAGTGTTATGTACTCCGTAATTGTCGTATACACGGTGGGGCCTGTAACTAAAGCAAAAAATTAAAATGTACATTCTTCTCCTCAAACTACGCAACGTTTGTTTGACGACTTTGAAAAAAAACTTGCGGTTTGAATTTTATCACATTTTAAAGTTCATTCGAACACGCAATGTACTATGAAATTGATTATGTCTGTAGAGTGACTAGACTGACAGGCGATGTCAATTAGACGGAGTTTTAAGTACATTGAAAATACTATTTACTTTGTTTGAAAAAATAACAATCTAAAAACTTTATGATTTTAAAAAATTGCTACACAAAAGTTGTCTAGTTTGAGGACTACGAGTAGAATCTACGTTTTAATTTTTTGCTTTAGTTACAGGCCCCACCCTATATATCACTTGTTATTACCATTTAGTATAATATTAGTATATCTAAGTTTTAATATATATGATGTAGATGTACTTTAATAAATAAAATAAAATAAATAAAACTATGGCAGCCTATTCGTGTTAAAGTAACTGATACATATAGTATAGGCAAAACTGCAATTTGTACCCATAGCCCATACTCTACTATACTCTACTAAGTACTCGTAGATATTACTCTAGGCTGCCAACAAAATACTACAAGATACAAGATCAACCATGTCATGGTTGTAGTATATGTCTCCAAAGTAGTAGAATCCAAGAACAGTAGTAGAATATGTCTTCACAGAATTAATATTCTGTGGAGACATATTCTACTACTGTTAATTAATATTCAGGTTGAAATGCTACCTACTACAGATTTAAAATGAAATAGGTCACCAAACACCCCTTCTACGAGTAGGTAGTACGTATGGCGCTGTCAGTAGGTATAGGTATCATAATATAGTACCTTCGTAGTCCCTAGTTTGAATTAGGGCCAGCTCAAATTAACTGTCCTGTATTACTAGCTAATGTAAACACCGCGTACGCTCATTAGTGCTTCAAAGTGAACTCGAATGCAAACTATAATTACTGCACACTAAGCAAATAGTCGGTCGAAATTAGGATCGGTTTTAGCAGCTGCCCAAAATGTGCAGGAAAAGCTCATATTTACACAGAACTGACATATACGTTTACTAACTAGTAGCTTTATAATGTAAGCTAAATCAGCTGTTTATTCTACCGCATCAATGTACAAGGTGTAACAGAAATGCTGGTGATCCGTTTAAGGGCATAATTGGTATCCTATTCTTATTACAAAAACATTATTTGGTTTTGCATGGAGTGTCGGCCGGCTGGGATGACGTCTCCCATACAAAAAAAAATTATTTGTTGTGTCAAATTTTTTTTTCTCCTACTTTTTCATAGTTGCTATACGATATCAATTATGCCCTTAAACGAATCACCACTATTTTTGTTACACCCTGTACATTGATGCGGTAGAATAAACAGCTGCGTTTGTTCGCGTTGCTGCTGCGTTTCTAGGCAAAAAAAGAAATTGACACATGACAAAATATTATTAACAAAATTCGTTTTCACTGAAATATAAGTAATGAACGGATGTTTTTACTAAAAACGAATATAAATAACAAGTTTATGTGTATAAGCTGACAGTGAAACTATGTGGTTGTCCTTTTAAAGTGCCTTATTGCGAAGCAATGCAGGTAAATGCGTTTGTTTACATTTATTATTTCTGTGAATCTTTTAAGCCACATAGTAAACTAGCCACTGCTATTTTTCTCTAAACAATAAAATAGCAGTCCGATCTGTGCCAATCTGACCCAATCTACTCAATGAAACTGAAATTTTTATACAAAACTAGTTTTTATAAAATGTCTAATGTAAAATGTAATCTGCAGAATGCAACTGTTATCTTAGTACAAAACTAGATAATGGGTAGGAATTGTACAATCGAAACTGCTACAGAACATAAATAGTATATATTTCATAATTCAGTTTTGTTTAGAACTACTTATTTAAAAATAAAAATTTGGAAAGCAAGTTAATTCCAACGTGTTGTGCGAAAGGAACGACAGCGGTTAAATACGTTTGAAAATTGGACTAGTAAATAATTAATATATACACATACTTTCGTAGACCAGGGGATTGTAGGTACTCATTGTTTTAGCTTTGTAATTTTAAATTGAGAAAATGATCTTTAAAACATGCGGTTCGAATTCCAGTTCGAACACCAATCTCTCCATCGTGGCGCCTACTCGCCTACTTTTGTCGAGGTGCGTGACTTCTCGCTTAAAGTTCATACAATTCTCTGCTGCAAGATAAATCGAAACAGGCACTCCAAAGGTCTACTTGCGAGGAACAATACAACAAATACTGTACTCGTACATCGCAACCTACGGATAATTTAAGTTAATTTTATTTAAAGTTAATTCTGTCGAAGCTTTAGTAGTTCCTATTCAATAAATCCGATTTAAACTTGGTCGTTTTTTTCTTGTTTCTTTTATATATGACATTCTTGATTTAATTGCGATAAATTGTCTATTTTTTATATATAATTTTTTACCCACATATACATTGTTTTGCGACCATTCAATCCATTGCACGAATACGACGACAAATACGACCTGTTTTATGAGAGCTTGTGGCATAGCTACCGCTCGGGCGAACTGTTAAATCTATTCATAGGTACATAATTATTAAAAATTTAGGATTTATTCATGTATGAAACTTTCACAAAATTATTTGGGTACATAAAAAAAGGAAAAATAACTCAAAGTATTTATTACTTGACTGACTGACTGAGTGCGAGTTCTTTTATGGCTTTGATTATTTCCCTAGCAATTGCATAAGCCCATATTTGAAACTCGAGCAAAAGCTTGACGTATTATGACAAAAACGGGACTTAATCGCGTACACTTACTTTTATTATTTTCCTGACGTTTCGAGCGTGCCGTAACGCTCGTGGTCGCACGCAGACATTTAACATGTAAAAGAACAGTAAAAGTAATATCAAAACAACACAGCCGGCGAAAATAGAAGGCCAGACCAGATAAATGTCCACCATTCAGGATACTATTATAATTTTTTGTTTGTAAAAAGTAGTCAGAAAGCGTCATGCGACCGCCTACGTCAGGCAAAGCACGTCATGCAACACTTTCGCTAATGACCACGCTTCCGCTCGAAATATCGCCCGAAGGTGCGCACACACGCAGAGCGATAAACAGACAGCCTAATTAGACGTTTTTTGGCAAGATTATTTTTGCGACATAACGATTGAAAAGTAAAGACATGAACGTTTTTTGTCGAAAGAATGTTTGTTACAGTCTAGTCAGTAGGCAACGCATTTATAAGGGTAAAATTATGGAACCCTCAGGGCGCGAGTCCGACTCGCACTTGGCCGGTCTTTTAGTAATAGATACTTGTATAAGGGGCAGAGCGATGGTAGCCGGCAGAGCGCTGGTAGCCTGGCGGTAAGACGTCAGACTTTCAATCCGGATGTCTCGGGTTCAACCCGGCTCGTACCACTGAGATTTTTGGAATATCATTTGATATTTACCAGTCGCTTTTTGGTGAAGGAAAACATCGTAAGGAAACCGGACCTAATTCCGATAAGGCCTAGTGTCCCCTCTGGGTTGGAAGATCAGATGGCACTGATGGCAGTCGCTTTCGTAATATCTAGTTCCTACGCCAATTCATGGAATGGATTTAGGTTGTCAAGCGGACCCCAAGCCGGGACAAACGCTAGGAGGAAAAAGAAGATACATATATATGACTTTGCAAACAATTGCAGTACTTAATCGACAATCTTGTCACGCTGGCTGACTATTTTACATTTTTGCAGACATGCAATCAATCATTGTGACTTAGCTTACCTTTGTGAGTCAAGTGACATTTATACTCATGGCAGTAAACATATTTCTTACCTGTTATAATAGCACCTTCGGATAATAAAGTGATTATTATACAAAAAAAATCAACCTCTATTAACTGCTTTATAGAACAGAAAAGTGTTTTATTATTTAATAACTCTTTAAGTACAAAATACAACAAGGTCAGGGCTTCAACATACCAGAAACAATACTGAGCAGATCAATTGACACAAAGGTATATTAAACCGCGATTATAATGGGATTGAGATAGCTGTCAATCCATATTAATTTTGACTTAAGTGTATGGCAAGTCTGTCAAGTCTAATCCCATTCTCATCGCGGTTCAGTTAATACATGCATGTACGAATAAAATTAAACAAATACTTGATATACGTATGTACGTAAAATTTGCTTGTATAATCCATATTGAAAGGGCCCATATGGCCGGCTTTAATAATAATATATATCAAATAATAACAAGGACGCTATGAGTGTCCCTTCAACATGAAATATCACATATAAATGGTAGATATAACAGAAGCGGTTCTTCAAAACAAGAGTGTTTAGATTCCAAAAGGGTAGGCAACGCGCATGTGAATCCTCTGGGGTTGCAGGCGTCCATAAGCTACGGTAACTGCTTACCATCAGGCGGGCCGTATGCTTGTTTGCCACCGTCATAGTATAAAATAAAAAAGCGCTCTTATTACTAAATCTCACTGCTTTTGTTGTTTAAACGAAAATAAAAAAAACTTCCTAAAAAAATTTCAACACCCGAGCGCTTTTTGCAATTAACCCACGCGATTGTTTTACGCCACAATTACAAGTTACATATGTAAATATCCGTTGCTCATAAATTGTTAATAAGTTACGAGATCGTTGCGCCGCGGAGTCCCGTTAATAGAATCTTGAGTCGGCATAATATTTCAATTACTCATTGTCCGTCACGGTACTCAAGTGCTGTTATTATTAAAACTTGAAAACATCGATTTATGGCTGTCCGTGTCAATACTGTGAGATAATTTTGGTTACACGAGTGAGTATCTAACTCTACTCGTAAATATAGGTAAGGAGATACTCAGAGAAAATGACCATTGTGAATCCGTTTCAAACTCAAAGGCTTTTGAGTACTTAAGTAGCGATTCTGACTTCACCTCTTTATTTGTATTAACTTCATTTTTGTCACCGATCAAATCATACTAGGGATACACAATCAGCCCAAAAAAAATGGCCCCACAATAGTACCGCAAGAACGACTCGTGCGGTACTTTCTTTGACAGTACGGTATAAGACTGTCTGCCGCGCGGTTTGTGGACGGGGTTTCGGGAACAAGTATGCAGACCTCCGAGACCCCGTCGGCGTACCTTGACATTATCGGTACCAATAAGGTAGATCGCGGTAACCTCAATCACAGGTTATCCTCGAAAACCACTATTTTATTTAGGTACCTTATCGACATTTACTAATATCACTTGACATGCGTTAAGCGTTTTTGAGGAATCGGTGGTAAAGTATTATAGGTAAAGTAAAGTAGGTATATTAAAGTATTGGTGGTTGGTGGTAATATTAGTAAAGTCCTTTCAGTTAGTACATACCTCTACAAATATGTGATTTTAGAAATTATACAAATTTCGAAGTTACACCCTTACACCACACCGTTAAACCTTAGGTAATGTAATGACATATATGGTGTTGTGTTTTTTCCACGCATATAAAATACCTCCTCGTGATTCACGGTTTCGCAATGGTCAAGCTCAAGATCCAGAATTATTTTCTCATAGCTCAGCGAGCGCAGGCAAGAATACTTCGCAGGTGACCGGTATAACCGTGACCTACAGTAAATAACTATGGTAAGCGTACTTGATTTGATACCATATTTATCATTTATTAAGCTTGCGTCCTCAGGCTCCCCGTCTAATATAATATCCCCAAATCTCAGCTTCGTCCGACAGTGACTCAGAATCGACATCTTGTTAAGACTTTATTCTTCCGAGAAAAAGCTTATGATTTATATAGGTAATATTGAAATATATGTTTAATACTTAACTTTAATCTGAATCACCATTAGATTACTGTATAAAATGTACTTTTGCTACTTTATTTATACATTTATTATGATTGGGCATGTCACGACCACAACTTCTAAATGTATAATGTGTATATTCGGATTTTTAAGTGTTCCAGAGGGTATTAACCTTATCCATATGCACTAAAATTACTTGTCACATACATTTCATTATATAAAAATGTTTGGCCTCAATTTAAGAATTACCCATTTAGGTATAATATTGTTATATCCAAACATTCTAATCCCAACAAGGCCTAGTCTGATGGCATGGCAATCGCTTTCGTATAAACTAGTGCCTATGCCAATTCCTGGGATTAGGTTGTCGAGCGGACCCCAGGGTGAATAGAGCTGTGGCAAAAAGCTGGGACAAAAACGGAGGATGATGATGATGAGTTTTATATCCAACAGTATCCTTTTCAACTTGTACTACCTACCTACTGATATTGCCACTACATTTGTCAATTGTTATATTACTCGTAGCGGACTAAGGGTGGGTTGCACCACGCATAACTAACGAACTGATCAACGTTAAATATGGCAACGGAGCTGTCATCCCATAGAAATCTGGAAAACTTTTCATACAAGATTTTTTTAACGATAACGTTGACGTTAACAGATGGTTTGGTGCAACCGGCCCTAAGCGGTCCGATAAACTATCAAATTCTGCCATTTATAACGAGATATCATATAAAGACGATAAATCAATTTTTAAATCGGCGCACGTTATAAACTTATAAAGCACACCTCTCAAGCTTTCAGCAAGATACTAGTCATTATATTCCAAAATAAGCAGCGTACAAATGTAAACTAACCTGTCTAACCTCACCGCCAGGAAGGCGTCTCTGCTAGGGTTGTCACATCACATTACTGATTAGTTAGGGTTGCCAGTGCAGTTACCCGCTACAATTTTGGACAAACTATTTTAGTGCTCCTAAAAACTCATAGACAGTGATATAGCTAAGAAAGAATACCTCTGAAACTTTCAGCGAGATACCCAAAGGTCGCGTTATAGTCTGAAATACGCAGCTTGGAAAAATATACCTAAACTAACCTTACCTCCAGGTGTGTTTTTAATTTGTTGAAAGTAATTTGACAGCACCTTATCCTTGCAAACCACATTGTATGGCATGAGCTGCCAGGTTACTTACGCAATTTAAAAAACTACTTTATTATTACTAGCTAAAATAAGGGTTGCCAGTTGCCTTTCCCTTTTTTTGTCTTGTGGTAAAAACCTAATTATGGTAATAGATAAGTTAGTATAAATAGATTGTTGAAGATTGATAATAAATTTACATATATGTTAATACAACAGTTATCTGTTAAATTCTCTGATAGTAAAATAACTATAACCTGTAGTATTTTTCAGTGTAAGACAACCCTGTGGGAACCTTACACATCGATTACACGGCCCATCTCAATTTGCCCTAGATCTACTCGATAACACAACTTCCTAGCTTCCTACTTACTAATGCGTGGCTTTCATTCAATTATTTTGCAGATATATATTCCTCCATAGGTACCTACTGTTTGCGTTCATTCCCCTCCTTTTCCACGAGAGTGGATCGTGTGTACCAAATAGTTAATGACAAATATGTTATAACAGTTTTCTGTTAGCACACGAAATATTACGAATAAAGGATGACTTGCGATATATCTAACTGCACGGCTAGCACGCCTTACAAAAGCGACTAAAGCCGCGAGTAGGGAAAACCTTCCCACGCCTGTCAAAAAGCTCGCTTTCCGGTAGCATAACATGCACCCGCGCCTGCAACTGACGTCAAGATAACTCAAAGTAGTGCTAAGGATTTTAGTTCAAAGTCGCGAGTCACTGTCATTTTATGACAGTGGCATTTGATCGCGAGTCTGTCGCTCCCTTCACGCGCAAGTTGTGCTACCAACTAGCGACAACGCATGAAGTCGCGCAGATCTGTCTCTTGTCACGCCAGTCGCGCATAAGACGTGCTAGCCGTGCTGCTAACTAGTTAAAAACTTCATAATGAATGTTTCGCGTGCCTTTTAATCGTAATTCGCTAATCGTCGGAAGTACGACCGTGCTGCCGAGGTGTTAGATTATCATAATGCCGAATCTGTCGATCACGGGTTTCCTGTGCGAGTTACATCTCCGGATTTAGACGATTTCGTGTGGAAAATAGAACCGAGACACGCGAATCAGAAGCTATTATATCACTTATATGTGTGATCTACTCGGAAAAACCATTAATTAATGGGTATGATTTAACCGATTACTAAATAAATATGAAATCGATGACCCAATTAGTAAGATTGGCCACTAAAATAATAAGATCTGCCACCAAAATATCACCAATTGATATCAAAACGTTTACAAAAAAAAACTTTATAATTTCCGGCAAATTATATGTATCACCAAATGACTGTAGCGTTTAATTCCCCGAAATTTATTTCCACCAGTATTTTAATTTCGTTTTTTTGCCATTTTTAATTTTCCTTTGGGATTATGTTACCATTAGGTTTTTTCTTCGGACACATTATTTTCTACTCTTTTTTGTTGCTAGACGTATCTTTGTACATGTCTCCTAGTCTGTATGATGTGAGCCAATCGGTTCTGGCGCACGTTAGTTCGTAGTTCACCTAACACACTCCTCCTTCGCTCGTCGTCGCACCTATCTTGACTCTGTCAAATGACAGTCTTCCGTGATTATAAGTATATTATCTTCTATTTATTTTTTTTATTCTGCGGGCTAAACCGGGAAAAATACGTCTAGCAACAAAAAAGAGTAGAAAATAATGCGTCCGAAGAAAAAAACCTAATGGTAACATAATCACATAGGAAAATAAAAAATGGGGAAAAAAACGTATGGAAATTAAAATACTGGTGGTAATAAATTTCGGGGAATTAAACCCTACACACCACCAAATAATATATATATCTGATCCCAAAATCGGTTCTCCAAACAATATGGAAACGATAACCTAAAAACATATTGGTCATTAAAATATTGCCCCTCAGCTGTGGGAGATTAATAATGGCCGCTCCGCTTCGTCTGTGGCAGCCTGCGGGGTCTGCCCCACAGACAGGGTTTCCAGGTCCAAATGCAGGTGGAAAATTACGATTAATTCCGTTCTTTACAATGTTACAGTCCATAATTTGTATTTTTTCTGCTTTTTATTAAATTATCTAAGTGTAGCTTGAAATTACGACCATAAAACTAGCATCAAATAACTGTACAGGTGGGTTCATTATAAGGGCACCGAAAGTTATCTCTTATTTTCGATAATAATTAAAAAATAAACGGTTTTGAGGCTTATCTGTTGCTTTAATAATGTATATAATGTAATTATACACATAACAAAATCATAAAATGTCAGGCTTATTAATAAAATGTATAATATACACCATTTGAAAACTTTATTGAAATGATGTCTGCCCCAGAAATGGCGTACTGAGTGGGTTTCGAATTACATGCATTGTGGAGTGCTACTACACCCTAGGTATTAAATTTATAGATAAACAAGAAACTAAAGTTGTCAACGATCTGTGGCCAAAGCAATACTATTGCAGGTGTAGTAGTTATAAGGTAAGATATGTTTAAAAAATGCATTTATTTATTCATGCAAAATGATTGCCCACAAAATGTTGAAAAATCTCAGCAACCAGCAGCCTTTATCCAAAGAAATTCAATTTCCCAGGATATTAATAAAACAGACTTAAATACAAAATAACTGCACTTGCTCCTATTGAATAAAAAACACCTAAAACTTGATCTGAAAAGAAGACAAATATAGACCTAATCACATATATATGGTTTGATTAATATGGACATACCTAGATCGTGAAAGTCTAGCATTAAAGGGACATTTCCAAATGTGTGAAGAGTAACACGTTTGTTTTTAGAATATTTGTATTATTATCTGACATAAATCTATAAATATTATAAAAAGATACACTTAATCTGTTAGTAAGGTCTCGGAATACTTTTACAAGTCTAGATACGAAAAATATATAAATAAATTAACAAAAAACGTCGATGCAACTGACAACATAAATCTCACAGCAAAAGACAAGTAACAAAAGGATATCTATGCCTTTGAGATTTTGATCCACATGATTAAAACCTGCTTCTTAGTAAGTGGAATGTCCATGCTATGCAAACGTGCGTTAGTAACATGACTGCGCCGTCTGTGGCGACAGCCTCGCAGGTTCTCGTCTAGTCTGTGGCGACAGCCTTGCAGGTTCTCGTCCAGTCTGTGACGAAGCCCGAGAAGTCAGGTGCCGGCCATTATTTAGTTTGTGAGCTATTTATCACTTTTAACAGGTTTTAAACTAATTTAATTGTATTTATTAAAACATATATGAATTACGTCATATAATGATTGTTTTGAGACATAGTAAAACATAAAAAAATAACAAGAAATCGGGCATGAAAGTTCCGGCTATGACTTAGCATGTTGTTTTCTTCACAGGTTTAACACCGATATTACTCAAAAAACACACTCAAACATAATAATAACAAAAGTTTACATATATTTCCCCAGATTTCCAAAGGTTTCACCATAAAAATCAACAATTTTAACTTAAACACACATAATAACTCACTCGTCCAAGTGACTGTTTTTGACTGACTAAATTTAACGTATTTTTCCACCGTTGAACATTCAAATGTTCGCTTGCTAGCTGTCTTGCTTCGTTCACTCCACGATGAAATAAGTTAGAGTGAGGCAAACATACGTTTCACTGATAGATAACAACAAGTCTAAACGCAAATGCAGCGAACCTGGCAGGTCGAGCCACAGATTAACCGCCATTTTTATGACCGCCTGAGAGGCGCTCCCACAGCTGAGGGGATAAAGGACCATGCGTCAAAATGGACCCAGAACCAACAGACATGAGAATTGGGCTATTAAATAGGTCTATAAATCTACTTCATTTAATTATATGGGCACAAAGTCGAATTCCATTGCAAAACTGAGGTATTCATATTTTAATTCAGAGTGAAAACGAACTATGAAGAATCTGTGGCTAGGGTTTTTTAACATTTTGGAGGGTAGGTAACATACAATATATGTAGTAATATTGAAGGTATTGCTACCGAATATGGCGTGAACTACATTCGTCGTCGTCGTCGGTTAACTAGTCATCTTTTTTGAAATATCTTGATTTATTTTCTAAAAGCGTTTAAAGACGTTTGAAGTAGTTTATCTACGCTAGGATTTATGCGTACCTATAATATTTTCAAGTGTTATACTCGTAGTGTATCATTGGTACTTAAATAGCTATGTCACCTGCCGATTAATAATATACAACTATGGCATTAGAAGGACGCCGTTATTGTTTTTGCCGTTATAAGTACTTATTGTTTTCTGTGTATCGCTTTTATATTATTATCCTATTGATTAATGATTGGTAGTCAATCATTAAGATAAACCCGTTTTTATAGACCTTATACACTGACTGAAATATGAATATCTCGGTTCTGCAATGGAATGCTACTTGGTGCCTATAGAACAAAATGAAGTGTACTCGTATTTATAGATCTTTTTAATGACCTAACTCTCAGCTGTGCTGGTTCTGGGTCCAAGCTCCATACTAAGTTGCCCATGGTCCGCTCTATGTTTAGAAGTCGGTTCTGAGTTAATTCGCAGTTCACCTAACACACTCCTCCTTGCTTCGCTCGTCGTCGCACCTATCTTGACTCCATTCTTTTTTTCTGTTTTTTTGTGTCCTTGTTTGCGTGCTTTTTTTAAAATCTTAATAAATTAAAGACATATTTTAATTATTTGGTTATAGATCTACTTTTCTGGCAATACAAATCCGGCGACCAAAGTGTAATATTGGATACAAATATCCATTTATTTGTTGTTTCAAAGTTGGAGACCGTTAGGATTAAAATGGTCACAGATATCTTTGTTGGAGGCAGATATTATAATTAGGGGATACAAATTAGGTGGCAAATCTAAATTTTGCTGGCTGAAAATATAGTTGCCTTAATTAAAATACTTATAGGTTGTGTATTATGTTAAGGTTATTAGGTACCTACCTACCCTACATACAGACATATGGGTGACTTTAGTGAGCTTCATGGTCAAGTCAACAGCGATAAAATTAATGCCACTACCATGATCTCTAAAAGGAAGGCAGCTAAAGAAGAAAGTGCAACATGAATATTTGACTTTGAAATTAATTATTTTTTAATGTATTTCACCCAACTGAAGCCAGAGCTTTCAAATCAATTACAAGTATGTACACAGGCGTCAAAACATAAACATTTCCACCGTTTTGCCACAAATTCAAAACGTCATAACACTACGGATGTCTATGTTACATTGCACTTTATAGGATTGTGCGGCAGTGGTCTGGTATGCGATGTATGTCGTCTTTTTGGCGCCAGCCCTAAACTGGTATTAGGACAGGCCCGTGGAGTAGGTTCGCACGGCTTTAAGATAAAACTCGACGTTCTCTCTAATAGTAAAGCAATGGCGCGTAGTTACAGTGTCCGCGAGGCAACCCGAAATGACCCACGTTGGACTTTCTTTTCCATCTCCCCCCAACCCCCTTTTTTTACCGGCTTCCAACTCCGAGGGATCGATAACCGACCAGCCGGCGTGAATGGCAATTTGCATGCTCGTTGTTCATCACATAAAGATACTGCAAATTGAGGGGTTGGGAGGATAAAAAACCAAGTTCAAAGTTGGGTCAGTTCGAGTTGCACAGGGTGGTTGCACTACACGTAGGGAGCTTAAATACCGCGAGCCATCCGGTTGCCTCGCGGCTGTATCTTTTGATTGAATTGGCTTAGAAGTTTGATGTTTTCACAGATCGAAGGGACAGTAGACCTGAGTATTTGATATAAATTTCAGCTTGATACCTCCACGCGTTCCTGAGACAAAGGGTCTTGACAGACAGACGGACGGACGGACGGACGGACAACAAAGTGATCCTATAAGGGTTCCGTTTTTTCCTTTCGAGGAACGGAACCCTAAATACTATTTTTTTAGGGTAGATACATCCCCTACAGCTGAAGCGGGGGGTGAATTTTTAGGGTTCCGTACCTCGAAAGGAAAAAACGGAACCCTTATAGGATCACTTTGTTGTCCGTCCGTCCGTCTGTCAAGACCCTTTTCCTCAGGAACGGAGGAAGAATGGTTTAGTTAAACCATACTAATAAAGGGAGTTATTATAAAAAGGCGTGTAAAAGTTAAAAGAAAATTAACTGATTTCCCAAAAAAATTGCCAATGCTGGACGTAGGCCTTATCCAATGCTCAATATGTATGTTATGTGTTTCGTAGTGGTTACATGTTTATGTACTCACTTAATTGGGCCATTATTTTTGTAAAGATAGATCCAATGTAAAGTGAACCCTTAATGGATCAACAATTAAAATCCATAAGTAGTTCTAATTATACCTTTTGACTTAAGTAGTACCAAACGTTTCACATCTTGCTGGACCTATTACAGGTGGTGATGTACCAGAGGTTTATACTAAGGGCGACAATTAAATACCAGCGAATCTATAGGGACAAAGTAAGTATGGAGGAAATATATATGATTAGGCTGCTCTAAGTCGGACACGTCTTTATATTCAGAGCAATGACGCCTAGTTTCAGTGTCAGCCGTTTATGCCGCAAATTTCCGCAAATTTTCGAAACTCGCAAGGGAATCAAAACCTACAGGGTACTTCCCGTGAACTCAGAATCTTGAAATTTGGTACGAAGCAACGTCTACGCTATTTTTCCTTTATCTGTGCTATACAGATAAAGGAAAAATAGCGTAAACCGCAAATTTTTTGTTACATCATATAATAAAACTATTTTTAATAATTTTAATGTTACTACCCCATTCCTCATGAACGCGTAGCTATGTATGACTCGATTGTCGTGATGGGTGAACTTTTACTTATATACCTACAGGTTTGTACGGAACCCTCGGTGCGCGAGTCCGACTCGCACTTGGCCGGTTTTTGTTTTACCACTTTGTGGCGTGATTATATAATACATACCAAATTTCAGCTTTCTAGTATTAACGATCACTGAGCTAGATCACAGACAGACAGCTGGACATACGGACAGATGGAAAGACGCACATGGGGAAACTATAAGGGTTCCTAGTTGACTACGGAACCCTAAAAAACAAAACAATGGATTTACTGTCTTGGCATTCCTCGATCTCGTCTACCCCTTATTTGGTTTTTGAAAAAAAAATATATAATCCATACCTAGTTAATCTAATTATTACGTCAGACCTTTCAGAGAAAGAAAAGAATTGCTCTGAATCTGTCTTATCACTAGCAAAATAAATTACATCGTTTCATTTAAAGTCAGTTTGATAGATAACAATGAAGAGGTTTCAAGTTAGGTACCTCTCAAGCTAAAAAAGTCAAATGTCAAGATTACGAAACAGGAGTTTGTCAGTTTAATTAATAATGAAGTTGCTTTGCGGAGTAGATACACTGTTACCCGGGCATTAGCCCAGTAAACATGGCTTTTACATGGTGCCAGACTTAACAATTGAATTGGCCAGCTGAGGCGCTTAGCGGAATTCAGGCCAGGTCTCAGCGAAATTCAGTCAACCATAGACAAAATTTAGCCGAAAGGCGGAAAACTGTCAATGCGCTTTATACAAATACTAGAATCACGCTGAGATCTGGGCTGAATTCCGCTAAGTCTGTGTTGCGTGTTGCGTCTAAGTCGATGTGAAATAATTTAAACAAAAAAGAACCGACTTCACTTAGCCACCACCTTTCCGAAAGCAAATGCTCGAGCTACTGTAAAAAGTACTCGAATCACTATAGGTGTGCCTATAATATTTGAAGAGTTCCCTCGATTTCTCTAGGATCCCGTCATCAGATCCTGACCTGATAAAAATAGGACCATCTGTGAAAAAAATCTTCCAAATCGGTCCAGTTCTGTTTTCGAATAATCGATGAACATACATAAAATAAAATAAATAACAAAAACATATTCTGACAAATTAAGAACCTCCTCCTTCGAAATCTTAAAGTCGGTTGAAAAATCGTGGTTACAATGGGACGAACTGTGAAGTTTCCAGCCGTCTTCGAATAATCGGTGAACATACATACATAAAAAATAAAAAATAAATAAAACAAAGATCCCGACGAATTGATAAACTCCTCCTTCGAAATCTTGAAATCGGTTGAAAACTGTTTCCTTTAAAAGTGTGTATAATAATCTCTGAAGCACCTTTTGATCGGTTTATATTAGGATAATTGAGGCCTCAGGCTTGTGGCCGGAAGTAGGGTGAGCGGAACCTGGAGCACGCAGGCTTAGATCACAAACCGAAGGGTAACAAAACAAGTACACTCAAGGGTAATAAAAACAGGTCAGTATATATGGAAATGTCTATAGAAAATTCATTTTTGTCCTTGGCTATAATTGTTATAAATATAAGAAATAATCGAATTTTTCGGCTTATCGATTATTTCAGAAAAAAATTCTACATAAATTTATATTCCTATGGTTTTTCCAAAAAAACTTAAAGAATTTAGTCTTTTCGAAATTTTCCCGCCTTTTCGGGCATTTTCAATGTTAATCTACCTGTCAATTAAAGGGTTCCATTGCATGATATATGAAAAATAAAGATACGTAAGTAAACTATTAATTGTTGACACACGTTAGTCCTTAACAGTATGCATTTTACCGTTTCGTAATAAGATTGTGTAAGGTTGTCCCATTTTATTAAATAACTAAATAAATCCAACAGGTGAAAAGTATTTTTTTCCATCCAGAATATTCAGATCGACATTGGTATAATATTTTAAATAACAGTTTTTGTGCTTCCGGAAATCTACATTGAGCAGTACTGTAAGCAGCAAGAACTGGTAATCAGAGAAATTGTCTGCCCGGCTTAGTTAATCATCTTCGACTGTATCTGTAGCATTTATTAGGTACATACCTACTTACGAGTACATGGTTTTTGTTATGAAGCTTTATAAACAGACTGACTCTGATGTCTTATGAATACATAACATCCCCTAGATATCCTAATATAAACCGTTTAAAAGGTGTGTGAGAGATTGTTGTGTGTGTGTTTTGAAGTAGATACCTGTGTTTGATATCCTACATAGATACTAAAATGACACTGTGTCAGTATCTATGCCAAAACTAACATCAGCAAACATCTCCGTAGCGTAATTTACTTAGTTTCCTCCGCAGCTAGGAGTATTACAGGATCGCTAAGCGTATAACCAGATTGGTTAGTAACCGGAGTAAGTCTGAATTTCAAAGCAGTTTCATTTACCGTTCCTACAGCCCGTTCTGATTACATCTACAAGTAAGTTTACTTTTTCTTTTGACGAAATATGAAACATTTTACCTGCCTTGTTGTGTGTCTTTTGATCGGTGTACCTACAAAATCTGTGCACAATTGAGATATTAATTTATTTTTTAATAAATTAAACTCTAATTTGTATACATTAACGCTATCAAAAATATAAACATAAATTAAAATTAGGCATTGAGAAAACTGACAAAAAAATATAGGTACCTATCCATGAATAAAACAATTTAGGATAACTAGGATACCATACCGCTGAGACAATATTTTTCTGGTATTTAACGACATGCACACATTTACAACATTACAACTAGACGGAGAGCTAGCCACGTCAGAATATGACATAATAATGAGAGCAACGAAACCCCTCTAGTCAGTTTGCTATAACTATGCTTATTTCTAGATCTGGACATCTGGCAGCTGTAAAGTGGTGGAGGTCAAAGAATGCCAAACCACTTCAAGAAAACAAATGTAATGAGAAACTATATAAATAATTCGATTATATCATTGCTAAAAGTATCTGTTAATTAATCTGCTAAAAGTAGTGCTTAACGACCTATAATGTAATTCATACTTTGTCGCCTACTGTTTTTGTTTCCTTAATAATACGCAATGGTTTTTATTGTAATGTTAAAATAAAGGCCCTGTCCTTTATAACTGAGACAACTTCGGCAGTTTTTACCTATTTTGGTACTTATTACTCTTTTCCAATTCAAAAATTTTGCTAGTCTGTCACTCTGACCCCCACCCATTAAAAGCTGCCAGATGCCCGGATCTAGCATTAAGGATAGTAAGCAATCTAACAAGACGGGTTTTGTTGCTCTCATTATTGTGTCATATCTGACGTGGCCAGTTCTTAGTCCAAACTGAGCGCTGAGCGGTAATTTGCTCAAACGCGAAAAGCAAGTATGTCTGCATACGAAACGGTTTATCATGGATACACCGTAAAAATTTCAAATATCTATACACTATCCAAGAGTCACAAATAAGAATTCGTGTTCAACGCACAAATTATAAATTACCTACAAATGTTGGTACCGGACTCAAACTGACGATACCAGCTCGAAGGCAGGATTCTTTACGACACGACATGAGAATGCTTTTACGATTTTTTTCTACTCCTGTACTTTTATCTGTCATTTATGCATTCGTCAACACCTTTATAAGAACATAGATAATACACTCGATGAAAAGTCTATCTAGTCTATTCCCCAAAATAACACTTGTTCTATAAAAGCGCCAAAATAGTATCGCGGAATCGCGTGCAAACACGACTATTAATATAAAATAAATTACTGCCAACCTAAGAAACCTAAATAAACGTAGCGTTTTTAGAAAACAAAAACCGGCCAAGAGCGTGTCGGGCCACGCTCAGTGTAGGGTTCCGTAGTTTTCCGTCCGTCACAGTAAGCGTCCCCACTTAAGAGTTAATAACACCGCCATGTAGGATATGATATGAGAGTTCCACGTACAGCGACATCTATCGGCAAATTAAGTAAACTATTGCGCGCGAGCTTAAAGTATGGAAGATGATTTTTATGGAATAATTCTTTATTGCGTGAACCGATTTTCACCGTTTTTACTTTATTTGAAAGCACGTCATTTCATTGTAATTTTGTAGAAATTACAGGTACAATAAACACCTGCTTATACGGTTAAATTACAAACTTAGTTCAGAAATTATTTTGTAATTTTTTTTCAAAAACTATTCATCCTATCAAGTTCAAAATAATTTTCCTAGAAAGTTTTTATAAAGTTCTACTTTTGAGATTTTTTTCATATTTTTAAAACTTATGGTTCAAAAGTTAGAGGGGGGGGACGCATATTTTTTTACTTCTGGAGCGATTATTTCCGAAAATATTTACATTATCGAAAAATGATTTTAGCAAACCCCTATTCATTTTTAAATACCTATCCAACAATATATCACACGTTAGGGTTAAAATGAAAAAAAAAATCACTCCCCACTTTACGTATAGGGGAGGTACCCTAATAAATAAAAAAAATCCACTTTTTATTTTACCACTTTGTCGGCGTGATTGATATACATATTAGTACCAAATTTCAGCTTTCTAGTGCTAACGGTCACTGAGATTATCCGCGGACGGACGGACGGACGGACGGGCAGACATGGCGAAACTATAAGGGTTCCTAGTTGACTACGGAACCCTAAAAAACATTAAAAAAAGAAAATACGAAAGAACCACAGACCTACTTCGTAGTTTTTTACGTTTCCCGTTCGTTTGTTGGGGCGAATTGCAAACTTTGAAAGTAATTTAGGTATTTTTACTAATCTCTGTAGCTCTTTAATAATTGATCAAATAACGACGGTGTGTATTTGTGTTAGTAATGTTAGTATTATTGAGAAATAGTGTTTTAAAAGGTAAAACTTAAATGATTGTTGATTATGTTGACAAAATAACTGCGATATCCATGAAGTTTTCAATTTCGCATTTTATGTAAAAATTAGTGTATTTCGTAGAAAAAGTATTGTATGCAATATAAGTAGGTAAAAAAATGTTCGTGGCGTTTTTCTTAACAATTTTCGCCTACGGTTCAAATTGTTACCCACGCCACTCACCTTTTTTGACCCCTCTTATACAACTGTTGCATAAACTACTATTTTGCCTTCCAACAAGACTTGCAGCGTTTCGTTATCATTGCTTGATTCTTAGACAAAGTTAAAAAAATGCAATAAGTTTGTACAATTATTCAACACTGTTATCTACTTAAGAGGGTTTATTGTGTAGATCCGCAGATTTCGCGTTTTCTTACATAACAAAAACAAATACAAATACTCTTTATTGAACACGTCAAAAAGAAAACCAGTACAGAAAATATATAAACTTAACTTAGAGGTAAACCAAGCGATATTATCGCTAAAAAGCGATTTCATCCAGACAACCTTTAGGTAGCGGAAATTCATTAAATAAACTAAGTCAGTAGGTGTTGCAAAACAGTAGTGTCACATATTCTATAGAAACGATTACAGTTTATGAAGTATAAGCTAATATGGAACAGGGCCTTGATTCGACATGCCAAACTGTGAAACGTGGATGGCACACTTGTATCGCTAGTGGATAGAGAGATATCCATCCAGTCCACACGTGTCCACACCTAACTGTCAAGCTGCCAGTAGGTCTCGCTAGAGCGTTTTGTCTATGGCTATGGCTACCATTTTAGATATCACTCTTGAGTGATTCCATCCCAATTTCAACTGTCACAAAAGTGTGATATCATAGTTGTCTTGCAAGCGAATGTCAGTTATGCCATGTCGAATCGCGGCCCAGATTGCCGTTCACTTATCGTATGTAAATCTATTTTAAACCTCCAAGGCCTCGAACTTTCATTATATTTTTTTTTGTATCATATTTTCCTTTTTAGGGTTCCGTAGTCAACTAGGAACCCTTATAGTTTCGCCATGTCTGTCCGTCCGTCCGTCCGTCCGCGGATAATCTCAGTGACCGTTAGCACTAGAAAGCTGAACTTTGGTACTAATATGTATATCAATCACGCCGACAAAGTGGTAAAATAAAAAGTGGAAAAAATGTTTTATTAGGGTACCTCCCCTATACATAAAGTGGGGAGTGGTTTTTTTTTTATTTCAACCCTAACGTGTGATATATTTTTGGATAGGTATTTAAAAATGAATAGGGCTTTAGTAAAAAAATTTTTTGATAATGTAAATATTTTCGGAAATAATCGCTCCAGAAGTAAAAAAAAATGTGTCCCCCCCCTAACTTTTGAACCATAAGTTATAAAAATATGAATAAAATCTCAAAAGTAGAACTTTATAAAAACTTTCTATGAAAATTATTTTGAACTTGATAGGTTGAATAGTTTTTGAAAAAAGAATACAAAATAATTTCTGAACTAAGTTTGTAATTTAACCGTGTAAGCAGGTGTTTATTGTACCTGTAATTTCTATAAAATCACAATGAAATAACGTGCTTTCAAAAACTACACTTACTGTGACGGACGGAAAACTACGGAACCCTACACTGAGCGTGGCCCGACACGCTCTTGGCCGGTTTTTTTAATACCTTATCCGCGGTTGTAACGATTCATAGGATGAGTCAGCTTGGTCCGCCATCAACCTGGTAGTTTCAATAAATACTCGGTTGAAACGAGTCCCATACTAATTTGCGGTTAGCCTCTTCGATCGTGATTCACTGAGAGATAAAAAAAGATTCCTTTTCCTTAAGACCAACCTGTCACAGATTAATAAGATTTAGATTAACCACAAACACTTTTGCTAACTTACTTATCACGGTCTCAAATTTTTATTGTGATGAACTCGACCGCGGCATATTGACGTATCTTCCCGGTTCTTCAAAATTTAAAAATATCAGAAAGTCAAAGTTTTTCTTGTTATTTTCCATTATTGGTAAACAATAAAGAATATTGTATTCTTTTGTATAGGTCGCCAACTTTTTTTGAGAGTAATATAGTATTTTCCAAACCTACATGAAAAATATAGTAAGTACACCTTGTTGTTACCTCATGAGACGCTCCAAAAATTTAGTACTTTCGTCTTTTTAGCATTTTTCCAACAGTACTTCGTGTACTGTTGAAAAAATGCAAAAAAGACGAAAATAAAGTACAATACTACATATTATAGTACGGTTGGCAACCCTATGTCCGCTGTAGAGGCAGACACTAGTAAAATAATAAGTGTTACAATAACCAGTCATCCACACATATTCTATTTCTAACCATTGTTACAAATGAAGCCATATTACCGGGATCTCGGTCTCATAACGTATCTTCGTTTGTTTTTCTTTTTTTAAGGATAAATAAGAAGCACACTCATATAAAATAACCATAAGCGCATTGAAATCAAATAGTGTATAATCTGTATATTACTCTATTTACGCCTATAACAAGTTATTAACCTGTGCCTTATGAGTTATGAGTATGACATGACTCACCTTTTCCAAAAACTAAGCACAACATACCTATGTCATTTAAAAAGCATTACCTACCCAGTTGCTAGGACACCGTAATCTAAAACGCTTCAATTCTTATCTCGCAGCTTAGAAACTATTTGTCGCATGTCCCATACGACCAATCAATACTTGTAACTAATAGATTCTGTGGTTGGGGGATTACTAGTTGACTAACACGGAAACGAACTGATGGCCGCGTTACACATTCATAATCTACTTCGGCTTTTGGACTCGACGAAATCACGATCTGATTCTGTATGTCATAAGGTTGTAAAAAATTTTAAATTACACCTAATGGAAGGAAACCCTAGGGGGGATGATCTTTTAGTCTCTCGAGCGTGTCAGGTTAAGTAATAAGAGATCTTGCAACCCGTGGATATCTATCTCAACCACTTTTCAACCCACTTCAAGATTTCGAAGGAGGTTCTCAATTCGTCGGAATATTTGTTATTGCTATTTTTCTTTTTATGTATGTTCACCGATTATTCGAAGACGGCTGGACCGATTTGGAAAAATCTTTCTTTGTTTGAAAGAGTCCACAGTTTGTCCCATTGTAATCAGGTCAGGATCTGTTCATGGGATCCTAGAGAAATCGAGGGAACTCTTCAACTATTATAGGCACACCTATAGGGATTTGAGTATTTTTTACAGCAGCACGAGCATTTGCTTTTGGAAAGGTGGAAGCTAAGTGAAGTATGTTCTTTTTTGTTTATAGCCGTCTGTTGGTGGGTTGGTTGAGAAGTAGAGAAAATTATATAAGCCAATTGATGATTTCACAGTTTTTTTATAATTTCAGTTATTTAATGAACTAGCAGTGTACCTACTGAACGTGTACATTCAAATCGGTTAAGCCTCTTTGCGAAGTAAATCAACAACAAACATGCATCCCCACCACACATACAGAAAACCACAGCCAAATAGCACTAGACCCTACTCATAGTGTTGTGTTCGTGCTGGTGAGTAAGGTTGCCAAAGAGCTCAAAGAGGACCCAGTGTGTTGACGATGAGGGACCTTCTTGTTCCTTTAGTCGTCAACACAGTGAATCCTCCTTTTTGTAAAGGGTCGGCAACGCGCATGTGACGCCTTTGGAGTTGCAGGCGTCCATAGGTTACGGTAGCTGCTTACCATCAGGCGGGCCGTATGCTTGTTTGCCACCGTCGTGGTATAAAAAAAAAATCCATGTATCCTCGCAAACCTTCACCTAAGGTAATCTAATAGCTGACACCGTGTTTCACCTTTATTGCGAATAACTGATTAAGCTTAAAGATGACGTGAAGGTACAGTCGACTACAAAGAGATGTATCCACTTTGTTGCCTTATTGCGTTATAATAAAGTCCAAAAGTGCTGAAAATTATACCCATTTAAGTTTTCTTTTAATTAATGAAGGTAATATTTAAGAATAAAGGTTTTTAAGCACGTTATTTACTGTTGGTAAATCCCTTGTCATTATAATATGTATCATACTATCCTAAAGGGGAGTTCTTGAAAATTGGGCGTAGATTTTTAAAGTAATTGAAACATTACACTTACATATAAAGCTCAAATAAAGAGCCAGTGAAATTTCTGATATATTCGCTCACAAACATATCACCTATGACCTTATGACCTATGACCTTTGTCACACCCAAACTAACCACTCTTGTTAACCAGAACTACTCTACCCGATTATGTGTCTGTTTTAACGAATATTAAAAGCAATGGCAAAGTTATTAGCAAACAGCAATTTTCATGAAAGCCATTGATACTGCTATATCGCTAGATAACGTTATCGTTCTAATTTCAGCATCATGTACAGTCCGCAGCAGAAGTAGCTAAGCGGGTGAGGTAAGAAAATGTAGATAAAATGATCTTGGTACAACTTTATTGTTTAGAGAATAAAAGCGTGTAATTGTATAAAACAATTGTGACATAATGAAGAGCTTTTCAGTCGAGTACCGAGTACCGTATTTAGGCCACGAAGCTTGCTGAGTAGCATTAAAATAAAAAAATAAAAAAAACATTTATTTCAGTACAGTTACATAATAGAATAGTTACTCGTATCTGGAAACAGGCATGTACACCAGTAGTAAGATTGGTCCAGTGTAAGAGGAGCTGATTGTCCATTCGGTCAGCTCTATGCTATGATGGCCAGTAGGCTGTTGCGGCTGTCCCGCAGGAGCGTGCGCGCATGATGGCATTTTTGTATACAATATGTTTTCTACGCATGCTCAAAATAGGCCGATAACAATTTAGTTCAACTAATTCCTTACAACCTGTTTCCTCTATAAAATTTAGTAACTTCAATCTCCCGGTGGATATTGTACCGGTGGTCGGAGAGTCCTATAATATTGTATGAAAATCCATTTCAGCATCGTCAGCGATGCTAAAATATGTGACCATAAAAGCTCCATCGAAAAGCATGCGCTAGTAGTTCGGTCTACAAAGTTTCAATTCAAGCATTATAGTCCATGAGTAGAAAAAGGTTATTTTATGCACACCACCCTCTGAACGTCTGCTGCTGACTGTATTAGTCTGAAAAGATACAGTTGTTAAATGACGTTTCAAATTATTCTTCTACGAATAACGGACACACCAACGCAGCTAACTCAAAGTTTATCACAAAATTTGTCTCTACATTTAATTAATTAACTATACCCGATAATTTAGTGAAATTCGTTAATACGTCGCAAACTATATATCTTAACGAGAGTTTCATTGTAAGTTCGGATTGAATCCGCGAATCGATGTACTTGATAAGTATTCGCAATGGTTACTGTTCGTATCGCCTTAGACGTACCAGAAGGATTTTCTTATACATGAATATTGCTTGCATAATTAGAGTACAATAAAAATGCGATTCGGACAACTCTATCGAACTTTCGTAACTTAGGTGTAAGCTGTAATGTAGTAGTAAGTAGTAAAAACACTTTATTGCACAAAACAAACACATGACCAACAAAAATATAGTGAGTGTGTACAAAGGCGAACTTATCCCTTTAAGGGATCTCTTCCAGCTAACCTTTAAGCTACTGAGAGAAATCGGTCAGACATGGTAGACAAAGATTTGTACATTACTTGTACATGACGGCAAAACTCCGGAGAAGTTACTAAACCTAGATACTATAGGTTGTGTTAATAAATACGTAACGTATTGGTATAGATTATACAAATACATATATATAAATATAATAATAAATATAATAATACATACATAGGTATATATATATATATAAAACATATATAACCGCACACGCCCACCCACCTTCCAATTGTCATGGGTTTGAAAGCCATAACTTTTTCAATTTAGCCTTAAGCGACGCCACTGACTGGCACTGCCTCAGCGGAGATGGCAACGCGTTCCACAACTTCACAGAGTATACCGTAAATGACTCGACGTATGATTTGTTTTTATGAGGAGGGATGGCAAGAGAGAAATCTGCGCTGGATCTCAGCCGATGGTTGCTTCCATCCGCCAAAAATCGGAAGCGCTCTGAAAGGTAAAGTGGGGAAGATGGCATAAAAAGTACCTTGAAAAGGAGACATAAGGTATGCAAGTCTCTACGGCGACGGATAGACAACCACTCGAGCTGAGAGCGAAATGACGAAACGTGGTGAAATTCCTCAGGCCAAATATATATCTAATGCAGACATTCTGCAGACGCTCCATCTTGTCTAGTAGTTCTTCATTAAGAGGGTCGCGATGTCCCCGTAGTCCAGAAGAGGGAGCAGAAGAGATCGAGCTATGATGACCTTCGTGCAGTGTGGGAGAAGATTTTGAAGACGTCGTAGAGAATGAAGGGAAGCGAAAAGTCTCTTGCTGACATCGGCAACATGGGCAGACCAAGAAAGCGTTTGATCTATGATAATGCCTAAATTCTTGACAGTAGAGGTAATGTAATACTAGTATTTTTATCTTTTTTCGCAATTGCATTAAAAACCGTCGTTCAATTCAATGCTCGCGCGGAAATATTATTATTTACTCTTCCCGAGTCCTGCCACCCCCTTGGAGCTTGTTAGGGTCCTACTGAGACGTTGAAATAAAAGAGGACTGTATTAAAATAGGCTGGTTTATTCCGCCTTAGTTACACGGAGAATCCCGGCCAAACAATTATAAGAAAAAACTAATTCCGGGTGTCCGACGGAGTAGGTTAAGCCGAGTGTCGTCCGCGGGTCGCTCGCGGTCCGCGGTGGTGACGTCGCGTTCTGCCTGCTACCCGCACGTCTCCTCCCGTGCGTATGTCCAGTTCTCAACAGAGCTCATGGAAAGATATATCATCACTCGTGAAGAATGACACACTCCGCTGTTTTATCAAAATGTACTATTTTAACATATATGGAGCTCTCAGTTGAGACAACATGTTTCGTGAATCAGGCAGATGGAGTTGTGTAGCGAGCTATAATTGTTCTTGCCGCGCGACTCTGGCGACGTGACGACGTGTTCCACAACCTTAATGAATCAATTCATTTGATAACTACAGCAATTCAACTTCTCTCACTCTATCTATTTCTAAAGCTATTTAGTTCAATTCAATTTAAAGGAAGTCTTTGAGCATAAGGTGCGACCACACCGCTGCTTAAAATACGGTGACGCTACGGAATCGCAGTGACGCATCGTATTCGTACCGTTTTAATCGCATGCCCTCCACACCGCTGCTCAAAATACGCTGACGGTACGGAATCTCAATGACGTGCCGTAAACGTCACGATTTTAACTCATGCTCTCCACACCGCTGCTCGAAATACGCAGACATTGAGCTACGTCAAAGTATTTAGTATGGGGCACGTCACGGCGTACACGTTGCGTCTGCATATATTTCGAGCAGCGGTGTGGAGGGCATGCGATAAAACGGTACGGATACGATGCGTCACTACGATTCCGTAACGTCGCCGTATTTCGAGCAGCGGTGTGGAGGGCATGCGATAAAACGGTACGGATACGATGCGTCACTGCGATTCCGTAACGTCGCCGTATTTCGAGCAGCGGTGTGGAGGGAATGCGATAAAAACGGTACGGATACGATACGTCACTGCGATTCCGTAACGTCGCCGTATTTTAAGCAACGGGTGGAGGGCATGCGATTAAAACGGTGCGGATACGATGCGTCACTGCGATTCCGTAACGTCGCCGTAACGTGGTCGCACCTTTAACCATTATTAGGACAGTTATTATGATTGAGGTGAGTTTCCATTAAAGCTAGCTTCCAGTTCCGATTTAGTGTAACCGGAACCGGGTAATTCTCGGTTCTTTCATACAAGACCAGCACACTGGGACCATGCCCTAGTTCCCATATTAATGGTTATGTATATGTGAGTAGATAATTGGTAATTACATTTTTACACACTCTTATTTTGCTGTACTCCATGTAATGTTGTTGATGTTGATTCAAATCGTTTATTACTTTAATTTAAACCATTGCCTAAAGTCTGATGGAAAATAAATTTGTATATTGTATATAAATTTGTATATCCGTAATTTATATGTCAATGCAATAATAAACTAGCACGGAAATGAACTGATGCTGGAAAGTTACCTAAAGAAACTCTTGGGGGCAGAATGCAGGCACAGCGAGTTGGGACTCATTAGAAAGGTCGCAGGAAGCAATGAGGGCTATCGTTTTTTTACTCACCAGTTGGCGCCACTCTAGACTGAGGTCCTGAAATACAGCTGTAATTTTTATTAAGTACGTTTGTGAAAACCAAATTTACGCTTAAATAATATTTAATACAATAGACCGTACTGTAAAAATATCGACGAGGCCGCAGTGTTGCGCAGTTCCGCTTTATTTGGAAGAATAGGAGGATTTTCTTAGTTCCGCTTTTAAAACATTCATTCTAATGACTCGTAACTCATATTTGCCATATTTAATATCCTGGTATGGCAAAATATTCACAACATTGTTAAATTAAAAATAATTCCGTGAATCCCATTTAATTACTATAGAATTTGACATTTTGAAGACCTCAGTCTACACTAGCGCCCCAGCGGAAATTTCATGCGCGATAGTCCTCATTGACAGATGTGCAAATTGTGCAAATAATAACAGGTATAGTCAGCAATAAAAGTGTATATACCAAAAAAATAACCTTTTGGCATTTACTTGTAAAATATATCTACTTATTAGCTACATAAGAACCGTGGAGTCGAGTACCTACCTATTTACACTGAAAACTTTCGTACTTTAAAACTTCATCGCACATTCCATAACATGACATGTTATCTGTCTGTCCAATGTCAACCTTAAAATAAGTAATTAATTCCGAAAGGGCCAGACGGCGCCACCGTCGTGCCTACACATAGCTAATACCAGTAGTACCAATTACCAAACCGGATGACGTTAAATACTTGCTTGGCGCCGGCAGCTGTCATATAGCCGTCAAACTGACTATACGAAAGATACAACCGTTTACTGACATTTACCAAAAAAAAAACAAGTATATTTTTTCTGGAAATTAAGACCCATAGACGCATAAGTACATTACGGATTATCATACCTGCATTTGTTTATTTCAACTTTATGGGACAGTAAAACAAAGTAAAAGGGCCACTTAATGCCACAGACTCTTTCAGTCAACCATCGGGCTGAACAGGTAAAAATGCAATAGTGCGGGAATAAGTACGAAAGGAAAAATTAAAACACACATACAATATTTTTAAACACCACATCATTTTTGTGTAGGGTCAGATAATACATAGTTAAATGTATGTACTTATATATTACGGACAAAAAAATGACAATGATTTAATTTCTATTTATACAGGTTGTTTTTTCAATAACTAGCCAAGCCATACTGTGAGAGGTGATTAGGTAAGACATACTGTATATGTTTTTTTATGGGACCAACCCCGAAATCCCATAAAAATGTTGGCCTCCGCATAGAAAACGTCGAAGTCTGGTCGGCCTAAATGTATGAAACAGCAAACAAAAAAAATATTTTCTTTTGGAGTTGGTCCCATACTAAAAGTAGTTTAGTGTGGCCTACCAAATCACCTCATACAATATGGCTAGTTATTGAAAAAATATCCTGTAACTATATATAAAACAACACAACAAAACTAAGAACTGAAATTAAATCAAACTTATTTTTTTTTTAAGTTTGTTATTTTTATAGTCTGTAATACTTATACATATATTTATTGTGGTATGTGTATTGTGGTAATTTGTTATATAAGATAGGCTTATAATTTTTCGGGTATCTAAAACATGAGTCGGCAACTTTTTTAAGGCATATAATAATATAAATTGGCCGTGAATTAATATTTTAGCGACAATCTTTTTTTATAAGCGTCAAACATGTGGCATCATATTACTGAAAAACTGCAGCAATATATAGCTGACCAAAAAATTTACCGGGAACTTGAAATAATAGGTTGGCAACAAAAATATTAACTTGGCATCTATTATTCAAAGCAGGCTTGGTTTAAATATTTGTTGCCAGCTATTTGTTTCTACGTGATTAACCATTTTATGTGTATCAACTGCTGGTATCATTTTAATTACGGGAGCACTAAAATTTCAGGAAACTGGAATATTTTTAAGGTTCCGTACCAAAATCCCTTTACTGCATACCAAGTTTCAGGCCGTTATAGCCTTTATCTACACTCACATTGTAAGTTCTCTAAAACGTTTTCGAAAACGGTAGGCAATGGCTAGCATTACCACAACCGATTTTACTATGATAAGCTTTTTATCTGTGGCAGTAACATAATTTTAACTTTACGTGTTCAAATATTGATGTGTTATGAGTTTTGATAACATAATGTACACCTGCACGCTCCCGCGCGGCCGCCGACACGCGCCTCCCCGACCGCCGGCACAATCGAGTTGGCCATGGCGGTGCAATGGCGGCCATTCTATGGTTTCGGAATACGGCAATTAGGATAAATAATATGAGTGTAGATAAAGCAGTGTATGCAACTGTACGTACTGTACGTAACGCCTTATTACGTAACAGTTACATAAACTACTATTAAATTAACTTTATTGGTAGTGTGTAAATTAAAGGGCTTGTTTTGAGAATATAAATTTTTATTTTTTGTCATAAATATCTTGTGGTGAAATTAAGAATCGGACTCAAGAAAAAATATTATTAAAATTGTGTGATGTAACCCTCGGGGCACGACTCCGATTCGCACTTGACCGGTTTTTAGGGGTCCATAGCCAAAATGGCAAAAACGGAACCCTTTTAGTTTTGTCATGTCCGTCTGTCCGTACGTCCGTCCGTCCGTATGTCACATCCATTTTACTCGGAAACTATAAGACGTATCATACTAAAATTTAAACGAAATGTATTTTGTATGCCGCTATTTAGTTATGTAGTTAAATTGCAGAAGAAAATATTTTGGGAAGTGGGGCGCTCCATACATGTAACTAAATTTAAAAAAAGTTATTACTGAATATCAACATGTTGCTCATCAATCAATGGTTCTTCAAAAATAACATCGAGGTATCTTTGAACATTTTGTGATTAAGTGAATATTTTCAGAAATAATTGCTGCGAAAGTCAAGAAAATTGTGTTTCCCTGTAATTCTTGAACCGTAAGTCCAAAAAAGATGGAAAAAATTGAGCAGATGCGCCTTATCACATACTTTCTACGAAAATAGTTTTGAACATTATCAATTGAGCCATTTTTGAGTTATCTCCAAAAAACTTTTTCCATAGGCATCATATGCGACCTTTTGGTATTAGTTTGGTTCTTATTCCATTGAAGGTACGGAACCCTCCATTATGCGTGGTCCGACACGCACTCGACCGGTTTTTTAATAAAACATCTTACTTTATTTTATGAAAACGGGTAGCAACGTAAACTTACGATTTTTGCGCGTAATCCGCGAGTTGCCATCAAACCATCGGCTAATTAACGATCTATTTCGCCTATGTATCTTTTTTTCAGCCCTATGAGGGAAAACTACGACAATCGCACGATTTTTCTAATCTAAAAAAACCGGCCATGAGCGTGTCAGGCCACGCTCAGTGTAGGGTTCCGTAGTTTTCCTGTCAGTCACAGTAAGTGTCCCCACTTAAGAGTTAAAAATCTTTATTTGAAAGCACGTCATTTCATTGTTAAATTACAAACTTAGTTCAGAAATTATTTTGTAATTTTTCTTCAAAAACTATTCAACCTATCAAGTTCAAAATAATTTTCCTAGAAAGTTTTTATAAAGTTCTACTTTTGAGATTTTTTTCATATTTTTAAAACTTATGGTTCAAAAGTTAGAGGGGTCCCCCCCAGACACATTTTTTTTAACTTCTGGAGCGATTTTTTCCGAAAATATTTACATTATCAAGAAATGATTATACTAAACCCCTATTCATTTTTAAATACCTATCCAACAATATATCACACGTTAGGGTTGAAATGAAAAAAAAATCACTCCCCACTTTAAGTATAGGGGAGGTGCCCTAATAAAAATTTTTTTCCACTTTTTATTTTACCGCTTTGTCGGCGTGATTGATATACATATTAGTACCAAATTTTAGCTTTTTAGTGCTAACGGTCACTGAGATTATCCGCGGACGGACGGACGGACGGACAGACATGGCGAAACTAAGGGTTCCTAGTTGACTACGGCACCCTAAAAAAGGAAGTATAGGTAGGTATTTACACCCTTCATATTTTCTATTAACTAGGTAGGTAGGTATTTAGGTAATAGGTACCTTCACAAAAGGCACCATTCATTATGCTCTATTAATTAGGTTGGTATTTTGGTAATAACTACTATACAAAAGGCACCTTTTATTTTTCTAAACCATAAGTATGTGCATTATGAATTTTGGTTCTAGATATCTGACTATAGATACTTATCTAGTTATAGGTACCTAGGGGGCGTCCATTAATCACGTCATACGTTTTTGGCTTGTTTTAGACCCCCCCCCCCCCCACCCCCATGGTGGTCTTTGGTGATATTTTCAGGACCCCTACCCCCCTCGTGCAATATGACGTGTAATTTTTTGCTAACTAAAGTAAGTACAGTTTTCTAACACGTGAAAATGTAACGTACGTACACGTGAAGGGTAAAAAAATGAAACTACATGTATGCACATCTCACTAATTTCATTAAAATAATATTTAATAGAAAAAAACCGGCCAAGTGCGTATCGGACCACGCTTAATGGAGGGTTTCGTACCTACTATCGAAAAAGTAATATCAAAAGGTCGTATCTGTCTATGAAAGACGTTTTTTGGAGATAACTTAATAATTCCTAAACCGATAAATATTCTCGATTTTTACATATTTTTTGGATCTCCGGTTCAAAAGTGACAGGGGGGGGCACAATTTTTTTAGACTTACGGGGCGATTATTGATATTTGGTTGTGATTACTGAAATCGTTACATGTATGGAGTGCCCCCCCACCCTCCTAAATATATCTTCTCAGCAATTTTACTACAAAACGAAGTATGTAATGTTCATACACCTTATGTTCAAATATTTATTAAGATACGCTTATAGTTTCCGAGTAAAATGGCTGTGACATACGGACGGGAAAACGGACATAAGGACGGACTGACAGACGGACATAACGAAACTATTAGGGTTCCGTTTTTGCCATTTTGGCTACGGAACCCTAAAAACCTACTGTGAAGAAAATAATATTTCAAATGGCACAAAAAAATATTTACAATCATAGTGCATCTCATAAGAGTCATAACAATTAGTCCCAAGACGTAAAAAACCTTGTCGTGGAGGAGTTCCATTCTGGTCTTCACAAGCAGTTTCAATTTCACTAAATAGCACTATTCAAATGCAATTATTTGGTTTTTAGACTTAAAAAAATCGCTATACGTCTCCTTAAAAGGTTTCAGGAGTTCCCTTGATTCCTCATGGATCCCGTCATTAGAATTTGATTTTGATAAAAATGAGATCAATCTAAGTGACCCCGTGCATAAAGCAATAGCGACGCCTCGCCCGCTCAACTAAACGCAGAAGTCCAACTGCGAGGCAAATTTTACTCTGGTTTTCACAGATTGGTTAATTTAAAAGTTGATAATTTTTATTTTATTGAAATACAGTATAGCACGAAAGAACAAAAAAATTACACGTGATACGTGTCCAGACCCCCCTCCCCCCTGTGGTGATCATTGGTGATTTTTTCTTGACCCCCTCCCCCCCTATACAATATACTAGTAACTTTTTAAGAATCCATTTTATCTTATAATTACAGCTCGTGTAAAGTTGCCCGTTGTACTAATATTGAATATGTAATTCACTTTAATTGCTTCCTAAATATTTTAAAAGTACCTTATTTTTAATTTAATAGGTAATCGTTTTCGATTTAAAAAAGGCTTCTTAAAATGCTTCCCAGTTATAAATTCAGTTTTCAATTTAATTATTTGATACCTACCTATAGTTAAAAAATGGCTATTAAGAAATTAAAAAACAGCCCATATTGAGTTAATGTACGGCCTCAAATTAGTCGTCAACCTATTAATTTTGGTACCCATTTTTATTTTTTATAGTTGACCAAATTCAATTATTCAGCAGCCTGGTTAAATACATGCCTATAAGATATATACAATAAAATTTGTACTTAATAGAAACTAGATAAGACTTGCATGCTTATTCTTTTTTTTTCAGATTTGAAAAATCGTGTGATCGTCGTAGTGCAATGTTTGGAAAAACGAATTTAAAATTCAGCCTTTTTGCATCTTATTGGCTTAAGCGTATCACTAATAATGGAAAAAGGTAGTCTCATTTAAATGTTACTCTGATATGGCTGAAAAATATAAAATTATAATTGGCGATATCGACCGTTATTTTTAGAATCTGACGAGATATAGTAAGTTAAAATCAAATAATGCATGAATTTAGTTTATTTTAGTTTAGTGAAGACACAACTGTTAACACACCTATTACATTATGTATTATTTTCCTAGTTTTGAAATAGACCTGCCTGTTTACAACGATAACATTAAATACCTACCTCATTTTGGTGACACAATGGTTTTCTGTTGTATCACCTGCTCCTGTTTAGAATTCGACAAACTCCCACGGAACCACCAAAATACGTTTCCTACTTTACGGCTCCAACGTTCAGCTAGAAGTCCAAGACAAGTAACATTGACTTGCGAAATAAAGAAAAAATGCAATAGAAATACCTTCAACTTTACGCAAATCAGAATCGTCTAAGATTTCATTGTGCAAAAATTGTACAGATAGTCATAAATGTATTTTGGGCACAATTAACAATAATACAACTCGTTTTTCTAATAACATCCATCCTAAAGTTTCTACAAGGAAAAGGACTACTGGTATTTCAGCCTCTTAATTTGCGTTTAAACTTTTAATGGCCGGCTCCGGTGCAGATGCACTAACTTCAGCGCTATTTGTATAGTGCAATGTGCAATGCAACTATCCGTACAAATATAAACGCGTGGCCTATTTCCTAAATCCGGTACTCACACGTTACGGTCAAGTTTTAGTGCAGCAGACTGATATTTGTGCGAGAAATTCAATGTAGTTATGTGTACTTGTGTCAGTGTAGTCTACATACCTACATTCCGGTCGAGTATATTTGTTGTTGTTGTCGTTGATGTTGATTCAAATCTTTTGGTATACACTCACTTGCCAGAATTTCATTTGCCATAATAGTCAACAGCCATTATATTGTTCCCCATAATTACATATGCAATACTTATTGTTTACTATATTAGTCACGTGCCAGAAACCTTGTTTCTCATAAAATCAATTTCAATAATATCATTTGTCATGATCGTTGTAAGCCATAATGATCACTAGCCATAATATCATTTGCCATCCAAATTGCTTTCCAGGAAGTAGGTTAGGTTAGGTTAGAACTGTGACCTCCTACAAAATAAGACGGCTACCAGAAAGTAGGTTAGGTTAGGTTAGAACTGTGGCCTCCTACAAAATAAAACGGCTACCAGAAAGTAGGTTAGGTTAGAACTGTGACCTCCTACAAAATAAAACCGCTACCAGAAAATAGGTTAGGTTAGAACTGTGATCCCCAAAAAGCGAACGGCTACCAGAAAGTAGGTTAGGTCAGAACTGTGACCTCCTATGAAATAAAACGGCTACCAGAAAGTAGGTTAGGTTAGAACTGTGATCCTCAAAAAGCGAACGGCTACCAGAATGTAGGTTAGGTTAGGTTAGAACTGTGATCCCCAAAAAGCGAACGGCTACCAGAAAGTAGGTTAGGTTAGGTTAGAACTGTGATCTCCTATAAAATAAAACGGCTACCAGAAAGTAGGTTAGGTTAGAACTGTGATCCCCAAAAATGCGAACGGCTACCAGAAAGTAGGTTAGATGAAGGATGGAAGCGACTTGGATAGCGGACAGATTATTTTGTATAAAATCTACTTGTTTGAATACATAGAAGTTCGCATCATGCTTGCCTTCTAAGTTAAATGATAGGATTATAGTGATAAGTAAATAAATATTTTTAGAGCTCCTACAGGAATATAGTGAGCAAATGCATTGTTTATATGCATGGATTCGGAAAACCATTAATTAGTATGGAGTTTAAATATTCTATTAAATAGTATTATTACAATTAATAATATGGACACCAATACGTATGGCACTCGTGCGTTCTGAAATCTAATAATCGGGTAAACAAAGATTATGTCACATCATTTTTATGGTAAACAAACCATTCGGGCAAATGAAATTCGGGAAAATAAAATTCGGGCATATGAGTATTATTTTATATAATTTTCGGGCAAACAATAGACAACCAAATCTTTTAAGTTAAAGTTGAAGCACTTTGCGGTGCTGATTGAGCTAAGATTTGGTATACTTCCGATTACGGATGTACATTAAGTACATGACAATACAATAATAAATTAGCATGGAGCTGGTTTGATGATGCAGTCGAGAGGTTACCTAAGGAACTCCTGGAGGAATGATTGCAACCACAACCATACCAACACACCCGAGTATGGTCTCATTATAAAGTTCTTAAGGAGTAATAAAAGGACATAAAAATAAAAGTGTGTGTAAACACGCTCTTATGGCCCTACAAATAAGAATCTGTCACATATTTTTGCGGCCTTCGACGAGGAAGATACTTTTGCAAGTAACCGTACCAAAACAATCACTTTTGGTAGCAACACGTCATAAGTAGGAGTCACCTATTTAAGAGTTCTTCCTAATATTCGGATATATTAACACATTCTAACCGTAGGTTAAGTAGGTACATGTTTTGTGTTCATTTAAAATTATTGTTTATTATTCGATATACATGTATAGTATTTTCATAGTAATAAGAGTAACATATCGTATTCCTTACTACTTTATTTCTTTATGGGAAGTGATACGCACCAGTGTCAAGCCCGTATGTTTTTTTTGACGACACTACCGGTGTAAATATCGAACTTATTCGCTCCAAGCGTTTATCAAGGCATGCCAGGACTTATTATTTAACCAAGTCGAATTGGCCCCCTGTAGTTCCGGTTCCTCCATAATGTCATCTTTACAGTTTCGTAATACCTTTCGTATTATGAATGAATGAGTCACGAAATTAATATTTTGCATTTAAATAAAGCGCATTGTTCTCACTCGTATCTTGATTTCGTGCCGTTATCGTAATAGTTTCAAGTTTCCGGTCATTGGTTCTAAATCCACAGTATTATAAACATCGTGCAGTCCGGAATTCCACATTATGCAATAGAAAAAATGATTTTTCAGGTAAATGACTGATATGAAATTAAAATAGACAAAAACTTTAATAAGAGTTAGATTTGCAAGGTAGATTTCAGGAATATCGAATTATGTTGAGAATTATAGAAATATGTGACACGTTTTCGGAACGTTTTCACGGATTTCGCGGGTGGAAGCTAGTCTTTTATATGTACACTGTACAGATACAATATTGTATTCGAAATGCAACGATATTTTTTGACTCATGTCGAAACGTATTAAAATCCAACCCAATTATTTATTTAATTTTGACACAGTTCCTATTTTAACCATCAAATTGACACGTGTGTGACCAAAGCGTGTGATCACGTATGACAGATCGTTAAGTAGGTAAAGCTATTTAGAAATGACAGTTACAGTCTCATCTCTTCCAAGAATGAATTAAATACCAATCAAATACCTTTTTTTTACATAGAATCTCCACATTATTTAACTCCACGTTATATTTTCATAATTCTCAAAAAAAAATGGCATAAGAAGTTATTAATATTTTATCTGCGGAACCACCAGGAAATTTTTAACCAAACCTGTACGTACGTAGTAAAATAATACAGCTTATTATGAAAGAAAGGCATATTTCCTTCTCTTATCCTGCTACGGCCTTGAATTGGTAATACCCACGCTTTTTCCTATGAATCTCCTTTAAACCTGGTCTAGTCACAGTCACAACAGATGCCGATCTACCAATAACTAGAGACGCATTTAATAATCACACAATGTTCGTCTTGATTCGATATTGATTTATCAATATTAATAATAATACCTACTCGCAATGTATCTTTCTTTCATCATTCGCAAATATTTAAATACAGGGGTAATAATTATCTAGTGTTTAAAACGGTGTTTTAATTTGCCGGAACCTTATATAAAAATACTAATATTATTTAATTATAACCTGCATGGAAAGGTAAATACGGAATCATTCCCTAAAAAGGTGAAATGAGCACTCAAAATACCTGCGTTCTAAGAATGAGGGGGTTTTAGCAATTTCACGACCTCTACGCGGGCGATTTCGGGTGGAAGCTAGTCTTTAATATATACAGGTGCGGATACAGGGGGAGAAACAGGGGCAATTGCCCCCCCTCTGAAACGCAAAGCTCCTATACTACGGGGCCCATAAGTGCGCACCGCGAGATTTTTTGTGAAGGAAAGTACCCCCCCTGAACGAAATCCTGGATCCGCGCCTGAATATATACGCAGTTTTCTATGACGTTATTCTGTATTTAAAACTAAATAAGTAAGTTATTTATATTTATTTCGATTGGCATTCTAGGACACTGCTCAGCATGACGGTTATTTTACGCTTATCGATGATCCCAATCTTTATTTTATCGATGTTACAATTTTGTCAAGTTTTTTGTTTTCGAATTTTAGAAAAAAGAACAGCCTGCGTGCTTGCCAAATGTGCATTTTACTAAAGATTGACTATTAAGCTACATTATTCCACAGTAAAAAAACAATACCATTACCGGTTTCGACAGGGTAGGCTGTTAGAAAAGAAAAGGAAATGTGTCCAAGGTACAACACCCCTGATGTACCTTGGACATTCACCGCCATTCCTTAGGGACGTTTGTTTGGGAAATAAAGACATATTATTTTGTTCGGTTATACACATATGAATACAATAAAGTAATATTTGTTAGAAATATTTTGTAATTGAGAATGATACTTAATAATAATTTTGATTGATTATTTATGATGTACAACGAAATTGTCAGCATTTCATGCTGTGATGTACTCGTTTTGGTGGAATGAACGCAGAACCATATTTTTTTTAATTTTTAGACTATGTCCAAGGTACATCAAATGATAGGTGTCCAAGTTAAAACGTAGATTTATTATTGCTGTACACGATTCGTAACTAAATTTAAAATTGAAAAAAAGATTAGCTATAATTATCATTTGGTAGTTGATTTAGACAAACATAGCCTACATAATCATGAATTGCGTGAATATGTTGGAGGAAAGAACAACGAGCCAAAACCAAAAATCGAAAATATATATTTAGCAACATTATTAAAGAATCTGTAGGTTTCGAGTAAAAGTCGACTGACCAAGGTAAAACTGTGTCTAAGGTAGAGAACAGTTTCCCCTATTCGGTTACGTATAATTTAGGTCTAAATGTTTAATGTTTTTTTTATACCACGACGGTGGCAAAGAAGCATACGGCCCACCTGATGGTAAGCAGCTACCGTAACCTATGGACGCCTGCAACTCCAAAGGAGTCACATGCGCGTTGCCGACCCTTTACAAAAAGGAGGATTCACTGTGTTGACGACTAAAGGAACAAGAAGGTCCCTCATCGTCAACACACTGGGTCCTCTTTGAGCTCTTTGGCAACCTTACTCACCAGCAGGAACACAACACTATGAGTAGGGTCTAGTGCTATTTGGCTGTGGTTTTCTGTAAGGTGGAGGTACTTCCCCAGTCGGGCTCTGCTCCAGATTTGAGCGATGACATTCGCTGAACGTGCCCTACCACACTTAGCGAGATGCCATTCGCAGTGCCCATACCTACCTTTTTGGCGTAGTTTAAGGACATACCCAGGTACGGACGTAGTTTAAGGACATACCCCGGGTCCGTGTAGATATAATATTATCATATTAATATCAAATCATTGTACAATTTTAAAAGTCGGAATGCCGCGTTTCTTATAAGAATGAAGGTAAAGTTTTTCACGTGCGGCCGAGCACGTGCCGCACACGCAGCGTGGGCGGCCACTGCACTCTGATAACAATGCTATTGATATCAACTGCCATTCACCATTTGTTCCTAATAGTGTAGAATTCTTTACTATGATCCGGCTACAGCTCTCCTGTAGCCGGATTAGGAAAATATGCTTGTCTATTAGGTACAAATGGTGCTACCTCTGTCAGTGCATACCTATTAGAAAAGTTATCTCGTTTTACTATAATATTCAAAAATACCCTAGAAGTATTCAGTAGATTGTTTCGCAATAACGCTGATTTTATAGAACAACCGTGGTTTTTGTAATACACATAAACTTGTTATTTAAAATCATTTTTAATACAAAAAATTGACACGAATATGCACATTTAATCATTTCCGTCATTTAATATTAATATTATAAACTCTGCACAGGGATGGTTACGAGTGTGTGGTCAGCTGCAGACCGTAATTACAAAAAATACGATTACTGTAATTTAACTAATTTTTTATTTCAAACTGCATGTACACTTGTAAATTGGTATATGTACATATATAACGCGAAACATAGTTTTCTTATATTATGCTTTTATACCACCACTGTTTCCCAATTAACTATGTTTACAAATAAATGAATTGATTGATTGATTACCTTTTTTTTGTACCACGACGGTGGCAAACAAGCATACGGCCCGCCTGATGGTAAGCAGCTACCGTAGCCTATGGACGCCTGCAACTCCAGAGGTGTCACATGCGCGTTGCCGACCCTTTACAAAAATGGGGACGGTTAAAGGAACAAGAGGATCCCTCATCGTCAACACACTGGGTCCTCTTTGAGCTCTTTGGGAACCTTACTCACCAGCAGGGACACAACACTATGAGTAGGGTCTAGTGCTATTTGGTGTGGTTTTCTGTTAGGTGGAGGTACTGAGTACTTCCCCAGTCGGACAGTAGATTTGAGCGAGATGACATTCGCAGTACCCATACCTCTCTTTTGGACGTAGTTTAAGAACATACCGGTGTCCGGACGTAGTTTAAGGACATACCCGGGTCCAAAACCTACCTACCTACTTATATTTCAGTGAAAACGAAACGCCGCCATATTTGTTTACCTTATTTTATATTCTACTGGCCTTTTCCCGCGGCTTCGCCCGCGTATTATAAGTACTCAAAAAGGATACGATACCCATGTTGATTTTCAGACTTTGTGACCACACTTGCCCCTTTTAGGGGTTGAATTTACAAAAAACCTGAAACACGTGTTTACTCATTTATCGTTAGGAATACTCCTGTGAAGTTTCGAATAAAATAGTCTAACAAATCTTGATTCGCCATAAAATATAAAAAGATAAAAGATATTTATTCTTCAATTTAGGCACATTACAATGCACTTATGAACGTCAGAGAGAAAAAGAAAAACTACCACCGGTTCTAACTCTACACCTCTGACCCGAGAAGTATTATTTATGACCGGCAAGAAACTCGGCGGGACTTATTTTTTCAAAACAGTAATACAGTAATATTATATCTTAAAGATACACAATAATGCATAGTTCTATAAGAAGACATATCAAAACAGCTTGAGAGATATACAAGGTACGTATTGTTCAATTAAAATAAAATAATAATAATAAAATCCAAATCTGATTGCTTCACAAAACGTTTGATATGCTTTCCTATCTGAACTGTGTCCTCTAAATCTTAGATGATTTTGTAGTAGTTTCTGGTTTGGGCCATGCATGTTTGTCCGTCATATAGTCCTCGACCCTGTAATAACCCTTTGACATTAAACTTTTTTTCAAATATTTCTTAAGAGCGGGAAATGATAAAAATAAAGCATCGACGGGTAACTTGTTATAAATGTGAATACCTTGACCAAAAAATGACTTATATGCCTTGCGGATACGACTACTCCTGATAGGAAGCTTGTTTTTATTTCTAGTGTTATAGCTGTGGATGTCAGAATTTTTTTTGAATGTATGTATATTCTTTACAACATAAATAATATTGTCATAGATATATTGGGAAGCAACAGTTAAAATATTAATTTCTTTAAATAGTTCTCTAACTGATGCACCTGCCTTTAAGTTATACAGAAAGCGGATGGCTCTTTTTTGTAAAACAAATATAGTCTGTATGTCAGCTGCTTTGCCCCAAACCAGAATACCATATGACATTACACTATGAAAATAACTGTGATAAACTAAGCGAGCTGTGTCAATATTCGTTAATTGTCTAATTCTCCTAACGGCATGAGCGGCCGAGCTTAATCGAAGAGCGAGTTTTCTTATATGAGGACTCCATTGTAGATTTTTGTCCAACGTCGAACCAAGGAACACTGCTTTATCTACTATCTCTAAACATTCACCATTCAGGAGAATCTTAGTGTCCACCGGTGCAACGTTTGGCAAAACAAATCTAATACATTTGGTTTTCTTAGCATTAAGTAGCAAATTGTTAATAGTAAACCAGTTCAGTACAGCAGCTAGTGTGTTATTGATTACAGTAAAATCGGTAGATTGCCGGTCAACTTTGAAAATTAAAGATGTATCATCGGCAAACAGAACGATATCACAAAGGTTTTGTACTACACAAGGTAAATCATTTATATAAACCAAAAACAGGAATGGGCCCAAAATAGAACCCTGTGGCACTCCTAATTTTACTAAAGTCCCTTTAGACTGGGTTTTATTTACAACAACTGTTTGTGTTCTGTTGCTAAGATATGAAGACATGAGATTCAAGGCATTTTCTGACAAACCATAATGTTCTAATTTAAGAATGAGGGTTGTATGATCTACACAATCAAACGCTTTAGAAAGATCACAGAATATACCAATTGCATCGTAATGTTTTTCCCAGGCAATGAAAATATGTTTGATGAGTACCGCAGCAGCATCGGTTGTGGAACGTCCCTTTGTGAAACCAAACTGATTGCTTGTAAACAATCCATGTCTGTTGAAGTGGCCCAGTAGATCATTTAACATTAGCTTTTCAAAGACTTTACTTAGTACAGGAAGTATTGATATCGGCCGGAAATTATTCAGATCACTAGAATCACCCGATTTAAAAAGAGGTATGACTTTACTACATTTCATAAGATCTGGAAAAACGCCTTGTGAAACTGAATTATTATAAATTAAGGCTAAGTAAGGCGCTATGGCGTCTACGATATTACTGATGACTACAACTGATGTACCCCATAAGTCTTCTGTTTTCTTTAAATTCAGAGAATTGAATATTTTTACAATTTTTTCCGAATCTACAAGGTCAAATTCAAATATCATCTGACATTTCTTAATATTAGTGCAAAGTAAGGAATGAGCTTCAGACGAAGATGATTTTAGACATTTTGTGGTATTTAATGCTATATTAGAAAAATAATCTTCGAATGCCGAGGCAATATCGTCATTTGACAAGACCTGCTGTTCCTCTGAAACAATGTTGACTTGAGAATCGCGTGATTTACATTTACCAGCTTCCTTATTTATAATATTCCATACTGTTTTTACCTTGTTGTCCGAAATTTTGATTTTTGCACTAGTATAGTTCGCCTTCGCAGTCAGACACACTTTCTTGAAAATTTTTGAATAGTTCTTAACATAGTCCAGAAAATCTGCATTTTTGTTCAGTTCTCTCTCTCCATAAAGTTCATAAAGCCTCTTTCTACTTTTATGAATGCCTACGGTAGCCCATTCGCTAAACTTTGATTTAGCTTTAGGTCTTTGACCCACTAATAGTTCTCAATTTGAAATGTTTGTTAAACTGACAAAGAATCATACCAAACAAATCTTCATATAAATTATTTCAGTCATAAAAATGTGAATAAGGCAGTGTTGACAGATGATTTTGAATTTCTTTTTTGAATAATTCTAAACGATAACCATTAATGGGTCTATATGTTACAGTTTGTGGAGTTTCCTGAATTGGCTTTATAAAAGATGCTTTGACCGCTGTGATCAGAATTAAAACAGTTAAATATTTGCTTATCCAGACATTCACAGTTACAAAAAATATTATCTAGGCATGTTGCACTGGTGACGCCCACCCGGGTAGGTTCAAAGAACAAATTAAACATATTAAACGATTTAAACAAACATAGCAATTTAACAGAATTATTAGACGATTCAAGCAAGTTAACATTAAAATCCCCACATACTATAACATGCTTTCGGCAGTTTCGGCTATTAGTGACTAATTTCAGCACATTTTCCATAGTATTTTCAAATTTGTTGAAATCAGCTGCTGCCGCTGTTGGTGGTCTATATACACAAATAACAATATAACTGTCTAATTCTACACAAGAAATTTCTACAATCCTCTCTATGGAACATTTTACAACATCCTTCCGTTCTTTAGATCTTAGACCATTTTTAACAATAATAAGGGAACCACCATGAATGGCAGATTTTCTAGCATAGTAACTGACTAATTTAAAGTTAACAAAGTCAAATATTAAATGTTCTTCTTTAAGCCAATGTTCTGTAATACACATAACTTGTACATCATTATTATCTAAGAATAAACCTATCTCTAACTCCTTGCTGGAAAAACCCTGAATATTCTGGTGAACAACATTCATATTACGATGTTTTTCCGCTGTCTGACAATCTAGTTTAAATGTGACAAGGTGGTGCTGTGGGTCTGCCGAGATCCTCTTATAACACTATTATATCTATTTGGCTCAATATTAAAGGCCAATAAATCAGAAAGACTCATAGTACATTTCTTTGGCAAAAAAATCTTCCCCGGGGTCAGCCAAAAGCGCTCAATGAATTTATTTAAGTCAAAGAAATGATACTTATTATTGAGAGATATGGCGTTGCACATTAAAGAGTTGTAGCGTGATATTTTACTATTGTAGTCATAAGGCATATTCTCTGAATATGGCAATGCACATAAAATAATTTTGCCCACACCAGATCTTTCAATATCATTTAAAGTTGACATCAGCTTATCTATACTTGGCTTATCAACATTAAGACTATTTCCCATTAAAATTACCAATGTAGTGCTATTATCATAACATCCCTTTGAAATAAGGTCACATAAATGAGACAAAGTTATGTTACTGTAACAGTAATTTGACACTTTTTGTCTCAGTGCAAGGTTCAATAAGGGGCCCATTCCTAACCCAATCTCATCAGAGTAAATAACCGTCTTCTTGACAGGTTTACTAACTGCTGGCATAGCCAGCTTAGGTGCCTTGAGGGCCACACTGGGTTGATCAGACACTGTTGGTGGTGTTTGTTCACAACTACAAACGTTACTATTAAGAAGCAACTTGTAACGCTCTTCTAAATTATGATTTTCTTCCAACAGTTTAGAAAAAGCCTTAGTATGCTCCTCAACTTGCCCAATACTAGTTTCATAACTAGAGGATATTACCACAAGCTCATCCTTTGACCTATTTATCTCAGCATGCAACTCCTGTAAATTTAATTCTTTTGTTGCAAGCTCTAAATGGCAGTTTTTAACCCTATTTTTTGTTACTGACAATGCTAACTTTAATTTATTAACATTTTTTATGCATGATTGGCTTTTGATAAGCTTCTGGGTTCTCCTAATATACCTATTTATCTTTACATACTTTTTCAGCTTCTTGCTACTATTAAAAAATAATTCACCGTTCAACTCTTGATAAACATTCTGGAGCCCCGAGGCATTATACCGCTCCCGTTCACTTCTAAGCAGATCAAGTTCTTCATTTGCATCACCCAGCTCCTCTTCCAGGTTTGCAATACGCTTTAAGGCCACTTCATGTGTAGAAGCACAATGATTAAAAGAGTCCACTATTTTTTGTAGACGGTCCACTTCACAACGAACCTCAGTCAGCTGTACATCATTGTCTGCAAGATCCCTTCTAAACGCTGTGTTTTTGTCTAGAATACTCTTGAGCTGCACTTCACTGTCATCCCTTTCCTGCATCAGCTGGTCAGATAAGGCCTTCCCAAGTAACACATCAAAGCAGTATAACGGCCGTCTTACAGCATATCTGTATGCTCCTAGCATTTTCAGTTCGTTTTATAGTAGCATTATAAACGTTTATAGTGCTGATATAGGTCTTAAATGGGCACGAATTACCCAGCTTGAGATCCTATACAGGTCATTTAATAGCATTACAGGCGCAATATGTCTGCGCTATTAGCATTATCGTTGTCATGGAAAGTGCCAATCGCATTAAAGAATCATTAGTACGCTCTATTAAGTTGCCAACTGCATTAAAGAAGCATTAATACGGCCAAAAAACTTGCTAATCGCAGTAAAGAAGCATAAGTACTCTCGATTAACTTGCCAATCGCAATACAAAAGCATTATACTAGCATAAGAGTGTAGTAAAATAAACCTTACGTCAATGCAAAAACGTCTCTAACACCGACGCAACAAATGTTATAATACAATGAACGTTGTGATTTAACTACTTTGTCTCGCAATATAAAATGGACGAAGACGGTACAAAAAACTGAATGAGTGACACGTCATATTTGTTCGCATCCTAACAAAATTTATAAAAGTTTTTGACTCTTTTACGTTATTATATCCTTCAAATATTACTGCGCAATGTAGTTTACTGTAAATGTGTTTATAAGTTTCATTGAAAATTTTCACGCGCCTTTGATTTATTGTGGTTTTGCTATAAAATATTATAAAAAGATATCCGTCAAATAAACAAAACAATTGTGTAATCCTCGTACAGAACGAGTTTTGCATTATTAACATAATAGTGTTGGTCGACCAGTCTTAAATTAAGTAGTTTCATTATTATATAGGTATTTTCCTTGTATAAATAGGTCCGCATGATTTTATTTTTAGGTTATAAATTATTTACAAAATGGCGTTGGTCTATATAGACGGAGAGCTAGCCACGTCGGATATGACACAATAATGAGAGCAACCAAACCCCTCTAGTCAGTTTGGTATACTATGCTTATTTCTAGATCTGGACATCTGGCAGCTTTAAAGTGGTGGAGGTCAAAGAATGCAAACCATTTCAAGAAAATAAATCCTAGAGATCTGGTTTTGATGCAATATTATGAGAAACTATACAAAATTAAGAGAAATTACACAAAAGTTTATGTTGGGAGAAAGTAGTGCCAAACGATGTATAATAAAATATAGTTCATAGTTTGTCGCCTACTGTTTTTGTTTCCGTAATAACCATACATCGTGGTTTTCGGTGCGGGAACGACTTGAGAAAGAGTAGAGATAAACAGATAGGTTGAGAGTTAGTCTGAGAAAATATCATATTATGCCTAATGAATGAATAACTCTAACCTCTCTGTGAATAGCTTACACACTATGATACGAGCTTTTTTTCTTAGAGGCATGTTTTTATTGACTATTATATACTTAGTATTTTAAAAATGCAATTGCATATCCGAAATTTATTAACTAGATCTTCCTAAGACAAAGACACGGTATAATAAGTGTCAAATATTAATCTTGACGTCCGATATTTATGAACTATTTGATTAACTGAAGAGGTTGACAATGATCAGTCATTACATGAATTAATAAAAAAATACTTGAAAAAATCATAGGTATATGTACCTACAATATATATACATAATAGTCAGCTATTACATATAAATTGTATATACCTATGATTTTTTCGATCAATTATTCATTAGGTAAAAACGTGCCAGAGTACATCCTGTTTTTTAAGTTAATGCCTACTCTTTGGCTAATGTCAAACATTCCCGCACCGAAAACCCCGATGTATGGTAATAATACACAATATTTTTGGTCTAAGATTTTTTTTTATCGATTTTTGACCAGTTTTGAGTCGATATTCCAACATATTCACTATAGATAGAATTATAAGGCAAACGACTAGAGTTTGGCTAGCCAAATATTGTTCACAGATATTTCCTTGTTGTATCACCAATTGTCTATGATTAAAAAAAAGCTAACACTCTGTTGTCAAATTTATGTCATTCATTCAAATTGTTCACTGTTTATAAGGGGTTTATTTTAAATAATATTAAAAATAACTATACCGAGTGAGGTCCGTAAACTATTATTTAAACTCGTAAATAATTACGACAATGTGCCAAGTTGACGTGAAGCGTGTTGTATGTTGTATAACGAAAAACTGCAATGTTTACAAGTCTTCATCAATTTTGTAGGTTGGTCCTCTATTAATATGTTGATACTTTAAGTACTAGTTCTAACATTTGACTATAAATTTATTAATACCTGAATCTCATAAACTGGACAAGCGTGTAAAGAAACGGATAAACTAGAAGTCCTGGAAAATATCAATATTATCAATACAATCAAAACATTGGAACGTAAGAAGTTACTGAAAACCAATATTTAGAAGAAATCTGTGGAGTGACTGGTCAGACTTAATTTGATATTAAAATATAAAATATATAATATAAAAATATCTTGGCGAAACATGTCTATACAGTATGTAAACCAACCAAAACCATCCCTTAAACTTGTGAATAGGGCACTCGAGTCGAGTACATAGTTATTAAATTGTTTTTACCTGCTTCTGAGCATGTTTTGGGGAATTTAATTTCTGATTGAATTTCTCTTGTTACAGTCGGTTTATGATCTTTCTAACAACCTGTGAAGCTTGTTTACTTCCTTGACTTCTGTCTCTTTAGGTACCTTAAAACGTGTGCACAGAAAAAAAAATATTTTCTAGTAAGTATCAAAACTATAATTCCTACTACACCTGGTGTGACCAGCCCAAGATTTTTTGAATTTCCCGCCAAAAATTTGGGTAATATTTTAATAGCCAGACTCTATCGGTTTTAGAATCTTTTATCTCCATTCTGTAGAGCCGGATCTTGAAATAAATGAGCCGTTATTTTTTTATGATATTTTTAAAATATGGTCTAAAAAAACACTTTTATCGTTATTCGAATGGTGTAAAGAATCTTACATATACGTAATCTACATATTAGGGTTACTCTTTGATGTCTCTAAAAACTGTAGAGAGATTTTAATTTTTAACTAATTAAAACAAAATTTATGACCATAAAACCACTTTTTTAGCCTAAACCGGTTCGACTTTGATGTCAAATATCTCGAAGACAATGAATATTGAAGTAACTATAGGATACTATATTGTTTAAAGCCGTTACTGATAATATGATAAGCTATATAAATCATTACAAAACTAAGGGAATCAGATCTAAGGTCGTTGGCGCCAGGGAGCCCCTTAAAATATAGGCCCTGTCCTTTATAACTGAGACAACTTCGGCAATTTTTACCTAGTTTGGTATTACTATTTTCCAATTAAAACATTTTGCTAGTCTGTCACTGTGACCTCCACCCATTAAAAGCTGCCAGATGCCAGGATCTAACAATAAGAATAGTATAGCAATCTAACCAGACGGGTTTTGTTGCTCTCATTATTGTGTCATAATCTGACGTGGCTAGCTCTTAGTCCAATAGCAGCTCAGTGACCCTTAAAAATGCCTTATTTATGCCTACAGCATTACACGTGAATAATTATGCTATTAAACAACATTAAGCATTTATTTATGCTATTGTAGAACCTAAGGCACTAAAACCGCTAAAAGCTGTATAGGGGCTGTTCATAAATTACGTCATTAATTTTTGATGATTTTTACCCCCCCCCCCTAAAATCATCCAACCCTCCCCCTGCCAAATAGAGTGACGTCATTAAAAAAAATGCGTTTTAAGCTTAATTGTAAAATAAAAAACTATTTAGTAGATAATATTTTATAGCATTAAAAGTTTATAGAAGCACGACTTTCATTCCTTTTCAACCGACTTCAAGATTTCGAAGGAGGAGGTTATCAATTCGTCGGAATCTTTGTTTTTGCTATTTTTTTTTTTTATGTATGTTCACCGATTATTCGAAGACGGCTGGACCGATTTGGAAAATTCTTTTTTTGTTTGAAAGCGTATACTTCACAGTTGGTCCCATTGTAACCATGTTAGGATCTGATGATGGGATCCTGGAGAAATCGAGGGAACTCTTCAACTATTATAGGCACACCTATGGTGATTTGAGTATTTTTTACAGCAGATCGAGCATTTGGTGTTGAAAAGGTGGATGCTTAGTGAAGTCGGTTCTTTTTTGTTTAAAATTATTTTACACATTGATGATGTGATCTTCGGAATGACCGCCCCGCCCCTCCTACGTCACGCTACCATCATCCGATGTCCAGACCCCCCCCCCCCCCCATTTCAAATGACGTAATTTATGAACAGCCCCTTATACTGAATTACTTGGCTTTATAATGGTTTATATTATTGCTATTGTACTGCATTAGGAACGTATTACCTACTTATAAATGCTATTGTACACCCTAAGGCATTAAAAATAGCTGAAAGCTGTATAGCGAATTTACGTGGCATTATAATGGCTAATATTCATGATCTTAAACAGCATTAAGCATTTATTTATGCTATTGTAGAACCTAAGGCACTAAACCAAACCGAAGCATTAGTGTAGCAAACCAAAACGCAACTGTACAGCATTCAGCTGTACAGTTGCATGTTGTTCGCTGCACTAAAACTAATGGCTAAACAAAAGCATTTACATATGCCATTATACAACGGTTATACAACGTAAAGCATCATAAAATGCTATTGTAGAACCTAAAGCACTAAAAACAGCTAAAAGCTGTATACCGGATTTACGTGGCATTATAATGGCTAATATTCATGCTCATAAACAGCATTAAGCATTTATTTATGCTATTGTAGAACCTAAGGCACTAAACCACACCGAAGCATTAGTGTAGCAAACCAAAACGCAACTGTACAGCATTCAGCTGTACAGTTGCATTTTGGTTCGCTGCACTAAAACTAAAGGCTTTAAAAAGCCTTTATACATGCCATTATACAACCGTTATACATCTTAAAGCATTATATAATGCTATTGTAGAACCTAAAGCACTTAAGTGCTTTTAAACAGTCGAAAGCTGTACAGTTGCGTTGTGGTTTGCTGTACTAAAGCTAAAGGCTTCACAAAAGCATTTAGATATGCCATTTTACAACGGTTATACAGCTCAAAGCATCATATAATGCGACAAGTTGCTCGGTGAACGTATATAAGAGTTTATACGGTCCTTAAGTTCGAAATAAGTTAACTATTCATATGTTATAATGCTTCCTGTGTTACTTGGGTTGTCCGCCCTTAGGTATTTCATTGTAGCCTTCACTTGCATCTCTAACTGGCGCGGGATCGCACGTGCTGTGGCTTTGCGATCGTTGTCTATTTTCACTTCTCAGGTTATCTACAAGATGTTAAAATATGTTTAAAAAACAATTATTATTGAAAGTTCCTATATTGATAATGAAATGTTTTGCTAAGATGGTAATGGTAAGTTAGATTACTGCTAGAAGGTAAGAATGATAATAATGTGTGCAGTGTGTCAGTGGTGGGCAGTGTCTGTGGCGAATGTATTGTCTCAACTTATGCTTCCACAAGTTCATCAAGCAAAGAGAAACCGCACTGTGCCAATGTAGTAGTTTTGACGTTGCTCACGGCTATAAAGTGAGCTTTGTATGAAAATAATATAATTTACGTATAACATACGATACTCTTATCACGAAATTGTGTAGTAACAATGAGAAAAAAGAACGAATACTTCCTTAGTTTCAAAAAGCAAATCCCAACGGTGACATTCAGTTGTGCGTTTACAGTTACTCCGGTTCAAAGTCCAATTATGCGACTTTACGCTGCTGTTTTAACAAAACCAATTACAGTATCACTTTTGTTGCTTTTAATGCACAATGCGTCTAATTTAAAACTATAAATATAATAAATTTTAATTAATTTAGTCAGCTGATTCTGAAACCAACTTGACAGTTCGGCAGTGTTGCCATGAAACCATACAAACCATAAAAACCATACAAACTATGGACCCCATTTTACCCCCTTAGGGGGTGAATTTTGAAAAATCCTTTCTTAGTGCATAAGGTCTAGACCTTATAAGGAATCTACGTGCCAAATTTGGAATCTCTAGAACAAGCGGTTTGGGCTGTGCGTTGATATGTCAGTCAGTCAGTCAGTCAGTCAATCAGTCAGTCAGTCAGTCAGTCAATCAGTCAGTCAGTCAGTCAGTCAGTCAGTTTCTTCTTTTATATATTTAAGAAGATTAACGCCGAATAAGTATATTGAGTTACTTACACAGCCACCACTTCAATACACGCTGTTGCTAAACACAAGCTGCTATTAAAATAAAATAAATCGTTAAGTTAACAGTACACAAGCTAGAGTTATTGCTACTTACTATGTCACCATCTCATATAACCTTGCACTGTTTCAAGGTTTGAGTGACACATAATAAACAATTTGAGAATGTCTACCGATATAGTCGCATGACAGACAGGTAGCAGTGATTCTATAATAGTTACATTTAGAATGAATGTATGTCAATAGCTGATTTTGAAACTTGCTTATCGCACTTAATACAGAAGTTTAATAGCAAGTTCCGAATGTTCAATATCAGTTGACATTGAATTGAATACACGGTTTTGGGAATAACCTACAACCAATGATTAAGCTTATTAAATAATAGTAATAATGCTTCTCGTCACTATGTTTAAAATACTTATTACACGTAAAGGTAATAATATAATACATAAGTACAAAAGGGATCAAATACAGATCAGTTCACTAAGTTCTAATGTCGCTCCTAAACTGAATAACTGACAGCAAATGTGAATAAGTAGGCGATACACGACTAATATGATGTATTTATTTTATTTACGCTACTCGCTTCACCGTCGTCGTCCTACCGACTGACTAATAATTCTCAAATAAACGAGTTGAATGCCAATAAATAGCTACAATTACTACAATAGTGCTACGCCGTAGCATCGAGACATATCACACTAACATTCACGTGATATAAACACGTCACATGACATGGCATCGCGATCAAACGATAATGGACCATAGCTCTTTGGCATACGTTTATCGAATGCACCTAGTCAATTGTAAAGGAAAAAGTATAGTTGTAGGCTAGGACACAGTTGTGTTAAGCTGTTGTCATCAAATTCGCAGACACACACATTACAAAAATGTTTTTATATTTCGTACCTTTAGCTAAACAAGCCTCATTGTGGCAAAAAGAGACCGTATTTTGAAATATTTTATCATTTTACTATTTCTTGCTTAATTTATGTGAAAGCACACTAGGTTTTTTAAAAAATTGTAATGTCCCAAGTAACACATCAAAGCAGTATAACGGCCGTCTTACAGCATATCTGTATGCTTTTAGCATTTTCAGTTCGTTTTATAGTAGCATTATAAACGTTTATAGTGCTGATATAGGTCTTAAATGGGCACGAATTACCCAGCTTGAGATCCTATACAGGTCATTTAATAGCATTACAGGCGCAATATGTCTGCGCTATTAGCATTATCGTTGTCATGGAAAGTGCCAATCGCATTAAAGAATCATTAGTACGCTCTATTAAGTTGCCAACTGCATTAAAGAAGCATTAATACGGCCAAAAAACTTGCTAATCGCAGTAAAGAAGCATAAGTAATCTCGATTAACTTGCCAATCGCAATACAAAAGCATTACACTAGCATAAGAGTGTAGTAAAATAAACCTTACGTCAATGCAAAAACGTCTCTAACGACGACGGAACAAATGTTATAATACAATGAACGTTGTGATTTAACTACTTTGTCTCGCAATATAAAATGGACGAAGACGGTACAAAAAACTGAATGAGTGACACGTCATATTTGTTTGCATCCTAACAAAATTTATAAAAGTTTTTGACTCTTTTACGTTATTATATACTTCAAATATTACTGCGCAATGTAGTTTACTGTAAATGTGTATATAAGTTTCATTGAAAATTTTCACGCGCCTTTGATTTATTGTGGTTTTGCTATAAAATATTATAAAAAGATATCCGTCAAATAAACAAAACAATTGTGTAATCCTCGTACAGAACGAGTTTTGCATTATTAACATAATAGTGTTGGTCGACCAGTCTTAAATTAAGTAGTTTCATTATTATATAGGTATTTTCCTTGTATAAATAGGTCCGCATGATTTTATTTTTAGGTTATGAATTATTTACAAAATGGCGTTGGTCTATATAGACGGAGAGCTAGCCACGTCGGATATGACACAATAATGAGAGCAACCAAACCCCTCTAGTCAGTTTGGTATAGTATGCTTATTGCTAGATCTGGACATCTGGCAGCTTTAAAGTGGTGGAGGTCAAAGAATGCAAACCATTTCAAGAAAATAAATCCTAGAGATCTGGGTTTCATGCAATATTATGAGAAACTATACAAATACTATACAATATTAAGAGAAATTATACAGAAGTTTATGTTGGGAGAAAGTAGTGCCAAACGATGTATAATAAAATATAGTTCATAGTTTGTCGCCTACTGTTTTTGTTTCCGTAATAATCATACATCGGGGTTTTCGGTGCGGGAACGATTTGAGAAAGAGTAGAGATAAACAGATAGGTTGAGAGTTAGTCTGAGAAAATATCATATTATGCCTAATGAATAACTACCTCTCTGTGAATAGCTTACACACTATGATACAAGCTTTTTTTCTTAGAGGCATGTCTGTATTGACTATTATATGTATACTTAGTATTTTAAAAATGCAATTGCATATCCGTATTTTAATAACTAGATCTACCTAAGACAAAGACACGGTATAATAAGTGTCAAATATTAATCTTGACGTCCGATATTTATGAACTATTTGATTAACTGAAGAGGTTGACAATGATCAGTCATTACATGAATTAATAAAAAAATACTTGAAAAAATCATAGGTATATGTACCTACAATATATATACATAATAGTCAGCTATTACATATTTGTACATTGTATATACCTATGATTTTTTCGATCAATTATTCATTAGGTAGAAACGTGCTAGAGTACATTCTGTTTTTTAAGTTAATGCCTACTCTTTGGCTAATGTCAAACATTCCCGCACCGAAAACCCCGATGTATGGTAATAATATACAATATTTTTTGGTCTAACGTTTTTTTTATCGATTTTTGACCAGTTTTGAGTCGATATTCCAACATATTCACTATAGATAGAATTATAAGGCAAACGACTATCGGTTTTCGAATCTTTTATCTCCATTCTGTAGAGCCGGATCTTGAAATAAATGAGCCGTTATTTTTTTATGATATTTTTAAAATATGTAAATATGTAAGGTGTAAAGAATCTTACATATACGTAATCTACATATTAGGGTTCCTCTTTGATGTCTCTAAAAACTGTAGAGAGATTTTAATTTTTAACTAATTAAAACAAAATTTATGACCATAAAACCCCTTTTTTAGCCTAAACCGGTTCTACTTTGATGTCAAATATCCCGAAGACAATGAATATTGAAGTAAATATAGGATACTATATTGCTTAAAGCCGTTACTGATAATATGATAAGATATATAAATCATTAGAAAACTAAGGGAATCAGATCTCTAAGGTCGTTGGCGCCAGGGAGCCCCTTAAAATATAGGCCCTGTCCTTTATAACTGAGACAACTTCGGCAACTTTTACCTAGTTTGGTATTACTATTTTCCAATTAAAACATTTTGCTAGTCTGTCACTGTGACCTCCACCCATTAAAAGATGCCAGATGCCAGGATCTAGCAATAAGAATAGTATAGCAATCTAACCAGACGGGTTTTGTTGCTCTCATTATTGTGTCATATCTGACGTGGCTAGCTCTTAGTCCAATAGCAGCTCAGTGACCCTTAAAAAATGCCTTATTTATGCCTACAGCATTACATTGATGATTTCCCCCCCCCCCCCCTAAAATCATCCAACCCTCTCCCTGCCAAATAAAGTGACGTCATAAAAAAAAATGCGTTTTAAGCTTAATTGTAAAATAAAAAACTATTTAGTAGATAATATTTTATAGCATTAAAAGTTTATAGAAACACGACTTTCATTCCTTTTTTTACACATTGATGATGTGATCTTCGGAATGATCGCCCCCCTCCCCTCCTACGTCATGCTACCATCATCCGATGTCCAGACCCCCCCCCCCCCATTTAAAATGACGTAATTTATGAACAGCCCCTTATAGTGAATTACTTGGCTTTATAATGGTTTATATTATTGCTATTATACTGCATTAGGAACGTATTACCTACTTATAAATGTTATTGTACACCCTAAGGCATTAAAAATAGCTGAAAGCTGTATAGCGAATTTACGTGGCATTATAATGGCTAATATTCATGCTCTTAAACAGCATTAAGCATTTCTTTATGCTATTGTAGAACCTAAGGCACTAAACCAAACCGAAGCATTAGTGTAGCAAACCAAAACGCAACTGTACAGCATTCAGCTGTACAGTTGCATGTTGTTCGCTGCTCTAAAACTAATGGCTAAACAAAAGCATTTACATATGCCATTATACAACCGTTATACAGCGTAAAGCATAATAAAATGCTATTGTAGAACCTAAAGCACTAAAAACAGCTGAAAGCTGTATACCGGATTTACGTGGCATTATAATGGCTAATATTCATGCTCATAAACAGCATTAAGCATTTATTTATGCTATTGTAGAACCTAAGGCACTAAACCACACCGAAGCATTAGTGTAGCAAACCAAAACGCAACTGTACAGCATTCAGCTGTACAGTTGCATTTTGGTTCGCTGCACTAAGACTAAAGGCTTTAAAAAAGCATTTATACATGCCATTATACAACCGTTATACAGCTTAAAGCATTTTATAATGCTATTGTAGAACCTAAAGCACTTAAGTGCTTTTAAAAAGTCGAAAGCTGTACAGTTGCGTTGTGGTTTGCTGCACTAAAGCTTTACAAAAGCATTTAGATATGCCATTATACAACCGTTATACAGCTCAAAGCATCATATAATGCGACAAGTTGCTCGGTGAACGTATATAATAGTTTATACGGTCCTTAAGTTCGAAATAAGTTAACTATTCATATGTTATAATGCTTCCTGTGTTACTTGGGGTATGCTTCTGTAATATGCAACTTCAATTGCAATGACGATTGATCGTTTTTAAGCTATACTGTAGAGCGAGTGAGCACATCTCTTTAAATAAAAACACATTTTAGTGCACATCTTACATATTTTAGTGCACATCTCAACGAAAAGGGCCCCTTTTTTATTTAAAAATCCATCCTCAAGTCTTACTAAATTCCATATCCAAAGCGTTCGGAGGTTATTAATAAAAGTTATTTTTGGCGCTACGGGCTTAGGGCTCCACACTACATTGGTATATTATAAACATATCAGTTCAACGATCACGAGTCGTGAAGCTTTCACGTGACTCATTTTGCGTCGGTATACACCTGTACTCCATAGCTATGGATTACTCTTCACATTCATCCATAATCAACAACTTTTATATTTCACAGCGGGCTCACAGACTACGGTAAGATGAAACGTGTTCCGCGGCCACGGGCCGAGCAGCACGTGAACCCTCCTCGTGATCCGCTGTCCTCCGGACTGCGTCATCGATCCCCATAACCCTTTACCCCATAAACCCTTCCAAGGGGTTTATTGAAATGGGATTGAATGGGGAATGTTATTGCACGTCACGGTTTTTTCCTTTGTCGAATTGTAAAAGTGATAATAGGTACTAGTACAGTCGTCAGCAGCAGCTTAGGGGGTGAGGACTTCAAAATACCTCTCACACGCTCTTTTTCTGTTGACAATAAACTCTTGCTAATATAATTTCGAGCACCTCACTCTCTTAGTTACAACTGCTGCTGACTAAGGTCACGTACTTTAACTGTTGATGGTTCACTTCATAATGGAATTTCATAGAGTAACTTGGACATTTCAATAGTTTGACCCGTAAATGGCCCAGCAATTATAGTCCGTGACTGTACATAGGTTATATATAATAATCCCGCTAATACCTGCTAGCCTAATATGGTCGGATTTTTATCGCCTAGCTGTCACCATAGCTGTCACGTTCTAACAAGTATGTAAGTGCGAAAGTGATGCATGACGTGATAGGCGATAAAATGACAACCATGATACCTACGCGTTCTGGAGCTGGGACCTACCTATGCTTAGAACTTAGTACTTACATCCTCATCAGGCGGCTTAGTATAACATGCGTTGTCGCGCGCGACTTCATACTTCGAGTCGCGCCTGAAGTATGGAGAGTCGCGCGACAATGTAAGTCATGCTAGAAGGGCAGTTACTTATAGTCCAGCCCGGTTGCATCCTAAACGATCCGGAGTCCGCTATGTCAAGCAAATTCAAAGTATTGGCCTTATCCTTTCAGACCATAAAGCTCTATAAATGGAGTACGCTTCGCCTCATCTTTCCAAACAAAAAAGTCTGCCAAAATCTGAGGGGGGCGAGGTAGCACGCATGTGATGTTTTCAAGTCAAAGGTACATCATTGTCGGTTGTTAATACAGTTTATTTCTAAATGAATTTTTATGGCAGCAACGCTTTATTGACAACCGACAAAGATGTACCTTTGACTTGAAAACACCAAACATATTTGACATATTCTTTTTATACTTCATAACACTAAATGGAGCAATAGATAGTCGACTGTACAAATGTTAACATATGAGTCATTATTGGATGCAGTCTTTGCAAATGTCAAACAAAAAAGCCAAGGATCATATTTGATTGTATTTTCAAACAAAATATAGAAGACAGTAATCCTTAAGCGCATTAAATATGGAGAAGTGTCAAACGTCAAATAGTTACTGCCCGTCAGAAAGAAAACGATTGTCTTTGAATCGATTATGTAAACGAAGCTTGATTTTCGATTTAGGCTAAATCTATTATCACGAAAGTAATCTATCTATACATATAATAAAGCTGAAGAGGGTCGAAAGTCTGTACATGGAAGATAATCGAAAAAAAGTTGGCTGCGGATACTTAGAATCGATAACAGAACACGTTACAACCATTTTTAGAATTTTTGTCTGTTTGTCTGTTTATTTGACCGCGCATCACGTGAAAACGGCTGAACGGATTTTGATAAAATTTTGTATAGAGATAGTTTGAGTCCCGGGAAAGGATAATATATAGTTTTAATCCCGAAAATCAACCCTGGTGGGGGTGAAAATGGGGTTGAAAATTTGAATGGAGAATTTTTAACCGCTGAAACGATTTAGATAGAAATGAGTATGGAGATAATCGAGAAACGTCATAGGATAGTTTTCAAACCCTTGTGGGGGTGAAAAGGGGGTTGGTAGTTGGTATGAGGAAATTTTTACCGCTGAACTGATTTAGATGGAAATGTGTTTAGAGATAGTATGGGTCTCGAGAAAGGACAAAGGATAGTTTTTACCCCAAAATCAACCCTAAAGGGGTGAAAAGGGAGTTGGAAATTTGTATAGGGAATTATTAACCGCAGAATCGATTTAGATAAAATTTGGTATGGAGATAATTTGAGCTCTGGAAAAGGAAATAAAATAGTTTTATCTCGGAAATTATCCCTTAAGCGGATGCAAAAGGGGTGGAAGTTTACATGGGGAAGAAACAACCAATAACCGCTGTACGTATTTAGATGAAATTTGGTATTGAAATAATTTGTAATTTTTTGGTCAAGGTGTTCATATTTATAACATGTTACCCGTCGATGCTTTAAATTTACCTCATCATCTAACATTTATTATAGGACACCGTTTAGGTAGGAAAACATTTTTCATTTATTTTTCTTTATAATTAAACAATGGGTACATTATCTGTCTCTCAAGCTGTCGAGTGTATTTTCGGTCATAAATGTCATAATACTTCTTGGGCCAGAGGTGTATGTAGGGTTAGAACCGGTAGTAGTTTTGGAACGAAGTTCCTTATCGGACGGTTCGCGGCTGGGAGGCTAGGCGAAAAAAAGTCACGAAAAAGCGTCACGTCACGAAAACGCGACACCCATACGATTGAGAAACATGTAAAATGGAATGAAATAAAAAATATATAAAATAGAATAAAGTGAAGTGAAGTGAAGTGTAGTGAAAAGTTAAAGCACAGAATAACTAATAGTACTACCGTACAGAAAATTCACTCCTTCACAAAAGTCAGATTTAGGTATAAAATTATACCTATACTCGCCGCCTGCAAGCAAAATTGAAACTTATACCCGCATAGTTTTATGACCGAGCTCTGAGCGTCGGCACGGGTCTGTCACTTGACAAGTTTTTGTACCTATACCTACTGATTTATTATTTTTAAGATAAATATGTAAGAATTACAAACGTTGATTCTGTAATCATTAAATTTTTATCCGGAGATATACATTTTTATAGAGATTATGTCTGATTTTCACGGAAGTAGGTATGCCACAGCCGTATTCCTTTAAAAATATGTCGGTCAGTTCCTAATATTGTTTCTGGGCAACCAATTTTCAATAAATTAAAGATGTTTATTTTAACTATTATTAAGTAAGGACTTCGGGCCCTTTCAATATCGTCCGGAATTTAATAATGTTATTTTTGCTTCCTTGTTCTTCCCCCAGGTAGCATTTATACGTCATTATGTCGTCCGTTTACGGTACTGCTCGACGTAAGAGACGTCATTTCTCGACGTCGGGGGGTCCCAGCAGATGACGTCAATTTGTCACAGCCTCAAGACGTCTGTTTACAGACGTTACAGAGACGTCATATACTGAATGCATAGGGACGTTACTGGGCCGTACATATTAGGGCAGCCACTGACGTTAGAGAGACGTCATATACTGAATTCATAGGGACGTGACTGGGCCGTACATATTAGGGCAGCCACTGACGTTGGAGTGACGTCATATACTGAATCCATAGGGACGTTACTGGGCCGTACATATTAGGGCAGCCACTGACGTTGGAGAGACGTCATATGCTGAATTCATACGGACGTTTCTGGGCCGTACATATTAGGGCAGCCAGTATGTTCGAATAACGTCACACACAGGATTGATTGTGGCGTTACTAGGACATAGTAACACCACAATCACTCCTGCATAGGCACAGGTCAGGACCTACGAGGGCTGCATTATGCTGCCGTGTTCACGATATCAGCAGTAGAAGTTAGCGATTTTTAATTTGATTAAGGCGGGTATTATATAAATTTAAATAACATCTCTCAAAACACACTGCTGATATCGTAAGCACGGCAATATGCTCCTCGTAGCTAGGGTGGGTGGGTAGTCTGTTCAAAAATAGAACCGACCTGGCTGTTGAGTGAACTAACAACGTGCTAGATTTAAGTTCTAAGACGGTTCTAACTTATTGGCCAGGCGTCCTAGACAAGACGCCTACGCTATAATGCGTTCTAATCTATACCTGTTCCCTGTTCCCTCTCCCCGCGCAAATTCTTACGCGTAAGAGTAGAAAAGAGTTTAGCGCTTAGCATAGCAGGCAATTGTCTACGTACCCCGACCAAACTCTAGGACTTATGGATGAAACTAAAAAACGCTATGTAAGTAGTATAATCTATATTTAAACAGGCATTAAAGGACAGTGGGAACCAATAGCCCCATAACAATAATCCCATCAAAAACATAAATGTGAAATGAGAGCAAAGTTCAATATACATATTATATATGCCGTCGTTGTTGACTTCATCGACAAAAGAAGTGAGATCTAAATGGGTGCCAAGTTCAATTGTCAGTCCTCAAATTTGTTTATAACAACATAAAAAAATATAACAACTCAAAATATAATTTCTTCTTAAAACTTACGATAATATATATAAGCCTAAGGTTTGACTTGTCTAGTTAGTCTAGGTACAAGATTGTTTACCTTATTTCTATTACTAAAAAAACAGGTATAATTAGGTAATTGTTGTAGTTTTTATTTTTTGTTTTAATATGTATGAGGCCATGACTTAAAATAAGATTTATATCTCTAATGCCCACTATCGGACTACTAAACTAAAAAAAACACGACCGTAAGCTTGTCAATTTTAAGTAGATAGATTAAAACTTCGAAGAAGTAGGTAAAAGTGGTGGTAACACTTCCTTAATGAAGGCGGCTGACCGCGTGTTCGCTCGCTCACATTGGTCCTACTCCTCTCTATCTTAATAGCATTAGTAAGAGAGAAGGGGACCAAACTGAGCAAGAGAGCATGCGGTCAGCCGTATTCATGTAGATCAAAGCCACGGACAGGCTAGGTGGCATACCAAAAAATGTAATCCATAAACCAATTTTGAATGACTTATAAAAATCTGTAGTATTTCCTGAGCCAAATCTATACCAAGTTCTCTGAAATCTATAGGGAGCCGTAAAAGTGCTTCATCAAGCTGCGAACGAAATGATTCATTGGTCCTTGTGGGCGCTGACGCATTTTAATAGATCACGCGGCCGCGATATTCATTCACCTGCCTCTATGCACTTGTCACAAGCTGAATACCTACGATACACTCTCGCAGGCGCAGTTGGCAAAAAGGTTTTTTGTTGGATCTCTTTCCATAGAAGTTGTGCTGTTCAGCTAGCTGGTCAGTAAAACAAAACTTCATCAACCGAGACACTTTGCTGGAAATGTCCCTGCCTACAAGTTTTCACGTATGAAACCTGTAACAAACAAGAGAATGTATAATTGTAAAATAGCAAATTATTTGTTGATCAGACCAAATGTAAAAAAAGTGAAGATTTGAAATAACTTTCTTCATACAATGTTTTAAGTGTGTAGATATCGTTATTTTATGTATTTTTATTACTACTAAACAACTATAACTTGCACCACCTCCTTCAAGCTGTTTCTTCCTTCTTTCTTATGTAAGTTGCCTGGAACCACAAAAGGAAAAAAAATCCATCTGTCCCTCCATACAATCCATACCCAAACAGGGTTCTAAGAAAAAGATAAGTTTGGCTACAAGACAAACTTGGTTTACTTCATAACAGCTGTTGACTATAAAACTCACCTCTATAATCTCCTAAGCCTACACTGCCAGCGGCTTGAAATTTTTGTATTTTCTCAAAGGTCTTTTTTTCAATGGTGGTGGGATTGTCATTATCTTCGTCGCTGCTAGAAACATCTTTTGGCCCTTTTCCGTTTAAGACCTTAGTTCTGGTTCTGATGTATCCTCATCAACCAGTTTCAGTTTTTTTTTGCTTTCTCTATGCCATCTTTAGGTACATGCAAATGAAATAAAAAAATACACACAACATGCAAACATAATAAATGAACACAGCATAATGCATCCCTCACTCAATTAAAACAAGGTTATTACGTTATTAGTAAAAATATAGGATGGAGTTTCATTAGTTGGAACAACCTGAAGTTGTACAGTCAACCACTTTGATTAGTAGGCCACTTTGAGCCTTTCACCATGAGTTTAATGTTATGTGATGACTTGCCACATAAGTAATTAATTAATTTAGTTATTGTGAAAATGGTTCAAAATTTTCTGCTGCTGCACCAAATCATCAGTCATAACAAAGTCTGTGTCTTTATGTACATATGTATTATGATGTAATTTTTGCTTTCCCGCAGTAAGTCTAGATTTCAAGTTCAAGGCCCGCCATAGACAGATCGCTTGAAGCAGTCTGACTGCTACAAGCGGTCCATGTATGACGAGTCTACAAACACTTAGGCCCGCCAATGGACCGCTTGAAGCAGTTGGATACCACTCTGACTGCTTTAAGCTGTCTCTCTACGGCAGGCCTAATATTTGCATGCAAATACAAAACTTGCCCCAGGGCAGCAATCACATTTGTCCAAGCAGTTTTAAAAATTACCCATATTAGGTAGTAGTCACACAGTAACAGAAAACTTTCACCAACATCAGTAAGCTCTCGGTAAATCAGGAAATCAAACTGGAGACGTGTATGCCCAACAGTGTGCGCATACTTACTCGCTGAAGAAGAAGAATAAATCAGGAAATATTGCATCCAGAAACCAGGAAACGAAACTGTTTCGTTAGTTTTCATAGCCAAAGTGGTTTGTAAAAAAACGATTGAAATATACCTACCAGTATCACAAAAAACTCTTTGAACACTGTATAATTTCCATTTTTCATCTGGTGTCTTGACATCAGCCAAAACCTTTTCAAACGCTTTAGTTCCCTTAACGGGTGGCCAAAACACTTCACAACACTTTCGCGTAAACCACTGATTGTTTACGCCGTCTTCTACACTAAACTGTGTCACTGAGTACATTTTTGTTCTTGTTGAAAGTTTTTGAAACGCACATTGGCAGTAGTACAATCAGAATCACGGACGCAAGCCGGACACGGGCAGCAAGGCAAAGGAAAAAGGAGGGAAAACAACGTCACTCAAACAAAGCGTCACTTCAATCAAAGTGACAGAATTTCGTTCCGTTCCAATTTCTTATGTTTTTAAAAATCACATTGCTCAGTTTGTTTTGATGTTTAATAACATTAAAAAATCTGTAATAAATGACTTTATACAAGTATTAACTTTGAGGTTAACTAAAAAGACGTAAATGTTTTTTTTACTTCATGAATGTTTTACATTACAAGATTGACAAACTTTATTGATATCAAGAAACGAAACGCGTTATATATTTTTAAGCTTTATTTTTAAGTCGGTAGTAGGTCGGATACTTATAGAGTTTGTCCGGAAATAGATGTATCGTGGTTTATATGGGAGCTCATACATTCTATGACACTTCTCTTTCCGGACAGACTCTAACGACTAATATGAAACTGTTCAAATTTCAAATTCCTATGCATAAGTACTGGCTTACTGGCTACATAAAGTCTTGTTATAATGTATTAATTAGTATTTTCTCTTAGCATTCGCTATGATAATGGACAGATTTACGAAGAAAGAAGATTTACAAAGCCTGAGTAAAGTATAGGATAACTTACTAGCATATAAATTAACTGCCACATAAAACTTCCTGTTGAAATAGTTTACGTGTCACAAACATCTAACCGTTAATAGTGATCCCAAAAATTGACATTAGCAAAACTTCTAGTTGCCGACGGATACTGTACGTCTTACTGTACATCGTACATAGTACAGGTGATGACCTTAAACTGACGTTATTGAGACGTCCATTTTGCGGTAAATATGGTACGTCCCGATGCTGACCTTCAATTGACGTTATTAAGACGCCCACGTTGCGACGAACACGGTACGTCCAGGTGATGACCTAAAATGGACGTTATTAAGACGTCCACATTGCGACGAATACGGTACGTCCAGATGCTGACCCAAAATTGACGTTATTAAGACGTCCACTTTGCGACGAATACGGTACGTCCAGATGCTGACCCAAAATTGACGTTATTAAGACGTCAACTTTGCAACGAATACGGTACGTCCAGATGCTGACCTAAAATTGACGTTATTAAGACGTCCACTTTGCGGTGAATATGGTACGTCCAGATGATGACCCTTAATTGACGTTAGTACGACGTCCACTTTTTAACCTGACCTTAAATTGACGTCACTATAACGTACATTTTCAGCGAATAAATGACAGACCTTAATATGACATAAAAATGACGTCGCTTGTGCGTCGCTGACGTCAGTTTGCTACCTGGGCCGTTTATTCAGACATCCGTAAATACTTCTTATATACGGATTAGATCGAGATTTAGGTTTCGAAGCCATTATATATTTTCAATTTTGCGCGAGCGCCACGTGATAAGATAAGACTATCGTGCGAGCCGAGCGGCAGCCCACAGCCATACGCCTGCCCGGGAGGCGCGCCGGCCAAATGTACCTAAACTGCGTATTGAAACCCCCCCTGGTTAAAGTGAGAAGTGACAAAGTGATAAAAGTGAAAAAAACTGAAAAAAGTCGTGAACCTAAAAGTAAACAATGGCAAAATTCAAAAATTTTAAAAATTTCAACAAATTCAAAAATTCAAAAATTTCAACTATTTCAACTATTTCAAAAATTTCAAAAAATTACAAAAAAAAAAATTACAAAAAAAAAAAATTAAATAACATAACTTTGTTCCAATCGCGTGTTCCACGACACTCACGTATTTTATTTTTCTCTGACGTTAATTAGTGCAGTGTGTAACTAAATACATACCTCATTCAGGTACCATCTACTGTAATATGTATTATGGACATGGTTGTCTATTAAAATATGAACATTGAGGATCTTTATTATAATTTTTTCATTCAAAGATAAAGGTTGAGAATCACGAAAATTGCTTGGTAATGGGCCGGGCGGGACAAATTATTACTTCAATACAATAGCCAATTAATCCAAGTAAACATCAAGCGGCAACATTTCATATATCAAAAATAGATATATTATGTACTATTATTACCATGTACATAACCTTGTTTGCTTCTCATAGCAACTACGGAGAAGAAAATTGACAAACAATAAAATTCATATTATTAAAATGCAGGTCAGTGAGACGATGTCAAATAAATTTACACCTTAAGACAATGGCAGAAAACATATAGTAAACAGAAGGCCAAAGAGTATTACGATCCTTTTCATTTGAGTCAAGGATATTTTTATTGATTTGTTTCCCATGAATGGAGGTCAAATAAAATTGAACCTTATGGAAATGGCATAAGATAAATAAAGGACAGAAAGGCAAGAAGAGTTACGACCCTTTTCACGCGTCAAGATCCATCTTTTCCTAGAAAATCAATAAATAATTATTTAATAAATTTGGGAATTAATTTAAAATACCTACCAGGAATTGATTTGTTTTGATTCTGATAGACTAGGAGCTGACCGGGTTTGGAAGTGGCATGGTGGAGGAAGCGTTCAGGGCCCGTCTGGTTTAATTGCTATATTATCCTTGATACTGGATCTGGGCATCTGGCGGCTTTTGATGGGTGGAGGTCGAAGTGACAGACTATCGAAATTATTGATTTGGAAAATATGAATACCAAAATAAGTAAAGGACCACCGAGGTATATCAGATAATCTAGTTATTATATATAATTTCTCATAATAATTCGTAATTCTTTCATTTATTCATTAATTGCTTCATAATAATGTGTTACATAAGGTCTTACATAAGGCAAGGTTTTACATGGTACTTAGGAAACTAATGTAACTATAATAGTACATCAAACCCGGAATTCCAGGGTTTGTTTTACTAAAGTGGATTGCATTCTTTGGCCTCCACAACTTTACAGTTGCCAGATATTCCGGATACAAAGGTGGGCATAATATGGAGGACTAATTGGGAGACTTCATTGATTTCATTGTCAGGTCGTGATTTCTGTGGTTGGCTCTCCGTCAAAAGTTTTGCATGGGAACAAAGATTTAAGTTATTAATTTTGACGGGGTAACAAATTAAATTGAACCTTAAGTCAATAGCAGGAGACTTATAATAAATAGAAGGCAAAAGAGAGTTAGGAACAATTTGACTTGAGTCAAATTAATATTAATTTAATATAAATTTTGGAAAAGAATGGAATTTAAATGAGTCCGAACCTTAAACGGAAGGAATAAGATTTAAATTGAACTAAAAGAGGCAAGAGAATTTAAGACCTTTTCGACTTGAGCAGGCTGTATCCATTAAGTAACCAATACGTCCCCAATATGTACCCAATAAAAGTTATAAATAGGGGTGCAAGGGACGCGCTCGGGGATTCAAATCTTAATTGTTGAACGGATAAGTGACTGGTTTTGGAAATCATTATTATTGGTACGTGTGAGTGAAATTTTCAGTGTCGCGAAGCTTTGGGCTAGAATTAAAATCAATATGATTTTGTTTCGGCTCAGAGTTAAATCTAGACTTTGCGGATCCGGGAAACTTTGAAAGTACCTCGGAAATGTAGATCTAGATGTTTTGCGGCTGTGAAGGTTTCGTTTACTATTTCTTGTGGTTTTTAATTGTTTTTAACTTAGGTTAATGGGAGTTTAGTTTTCATGTAAATTTTCTTGAGTGTTTATTTAAATAATAGAACCAGTTACTGTCTAAACCAAAAAGTGCGGTTATTCAGCTCTATTTCAACCTAACTGGTGCCAACAGAGATACTCGTAGAGCTGGAGTTCTAGTTTTGCAACAGGCATGAAGAAGCCTGGCGCTGCTTTTTTACCGACATAAGCAGCGTTACTCCGCTTATAAGCAGGGACCCGCCCGGTATCCCCTTCGAGGGTTTTTGAAAGGGTTTTTCGTAAGGCTTTGCTTACCAAAGCCGATGCTCCTCAAAACCCATTCATTTGGCTATTAAAGCGCTATAAATACGGTATCCCCTTCGAGGGTTTTTGAAAGGGTTTTTCGTAAGGCTTTGCTCGCCAAAGCCGTTGCTTCTCAATACCCATTCATTTAGCTATTTAAAGCGCTTTAAATACGGGTAAGCAGTTCCCCTAACGAATATCAGATACCTTCTCAAGCGCTTAAAAAAGCCTTTCGAAAGGGTAGCGTTGGTAGCTCTTGAAGGGGTTTCCCTTTCTACGCTCATGCAATTTTTATCCTTTTCCTAATGACAATAAGAGCAAAATTGTAAATTTACGTTGGACGACCGTATGTCTAGCGCGGTGTCGAAGCGGCGGCGCCTTTGACAAAGCCGCCAAGTTGCCGCTGCTTGCGGTTAAGAAGTACCTTATTGCATTGTAATACGGTTACCTTTTGTGTGGCGAAGGGGCGGAAGAATTTGGAGCGCGTGCGACGCATCGTTTTGGGAAGTTTGGAACTGTGTTTTTGTTTATGTATCGGCACAGATTATATAATAGTTCTTACGAAGTATCGGTGTGAATATTCATTATTTGTGCCATTTCTTTCGCGAACACCACGGTGTGAACATTGAATTGAAGGGTTTTCGTAAGGCTTTGCTTTCCAAAGCCGTTGCCTCTCAAAACCCATTCATTTGGATTTTTAGACGAGTACCAGAAAATACATGTACCTCGATTGTGGGTGGATTAATCATCGCGTAGTCCCGCCTCCTTGCGAACGCGGTCATATGGTAGTTCGCTCAGACTAAAGGCTCAAAGATAGTTCACTTGGAACAAACGACAAAACGACGAGGAGCCAGATTCACTCGAACATGTACATCATATCGTACAAAAACGTGTATGCACTATTATATATTATATGATCGTATATACACGTTTTTAAATAAACATTAATGATAGTTATCAATAAAGACGACGGAGAGCTGGCTACGTCAGATATGACACAATAATGAGAGCAACGAAACCTAGTTAGTTTGCTATCCTATGCTTTTTTCTAGCTCCGGACATCTGGCAGCTGTTCATTGGTAGAGGTCAAATAATGTAAACCACTTCAAAAAGACAAATCCTAGCGTTCTAAGTTTAATATAATTTTCTTAATTCTATATGATAATAAATTATGCAAATAATTAAATTATATCATTGCCTAAAGTTTTTGTTGGAAAAAAATTGTGCCAAACGACGCCATATCATATATAATGGGGAACTGTCAAAATGAAATTTCCAACAATGGTCCTTAGAAAAGCAAAATGTGTATGGTGGGAAGTAGTTTTTATTTATTTTAGCGAAAACTACTAACTGTTTCATCTCGAATTGGTCCCTAAGTGAAATTCTAAAGTTTCCAAAATACTCTAAAATTAAAATGCTGTAGAATAAAGCGACAGGGAAGATTTCCCCTAAGAAAAGCCTTCTGACTGTATATAGTTTCAGTACATTGTTAAGGACCATTCATCTTCTCTCACTGTATGCAGTTGTATGGAATCCGGAACAGCGCCCTCTACAAAAAGTTTTCACCGGCCTTCATCATTCATAGTTTGTCGTTTGTCGTTCTGTCCTCTATAAATGAGAAAAGGTATTACTTTTTTCCAACAGAAAATTTTTGTTGGTGAATCACTCTGACCTCCCATTAAAAGCTGCCAGATGCCCAGATCTATCTATCGTTGCCGGCTAATTAGGGGGTGTAGATTTCGAAAACGATCTGTTTTAAAATCCAAGATGGCGGTTGTACTTACTACTTACTTACTTACTCCGTTGGCTCAGCGACCCAAAGTGAATCTTGGCCTCCGATACCAGGGTGTGCCACTTTCCTCGATCCTGCGCTAGCTCTTGCCAATTTCAGATTCGGAGTTCGCTCAGATCCGCCTCGATCATGTCTTTCCAGCGATACCGTGGTCGTCCAACAGGGTGTCGCCCTTCCGGACAACCATGGAATGCGTTCTTCACTTTCCAATCTTCCCCCATCCTCTCGAGGTGGCCAAGCCAGCGAAGTCTGTGAGCTTTGGTCTCTCCTATAATATTAGGTTCAGCCACCAGGTCTTCTATTTCCGCGTTCTTTAGAACTCTCCAGCTTCCATCCAGTCGTTGTTTCGGCCCGAGGATCTTGCGAAGTATCTTTCTTTCTGCGACTAGCAGCATATTCTCCTCTCCAAGTGTCAGTGTCCATGCCTCACAACCGTGCATAAGGATTGGCCTAATGGTTTTATAAATACGGATTTTAGCGGATCTGGTCAGCAGTTTAAACGCTAACACTTTGTGAAGGGCAGCACTGCATCGCAAGGTGTATTGCACTCGGATTTTGATTTCTTCGCTGCGAGTGTTTATATTTGTGATGGTGCAGCCTAAGTACCTGAATTTCTCCATGCCTCTGTAAGTAGTATCTCCGACATGCAGGTCCTACGGTTGAATACGAGTGTTTTTATATCGTTTCATGTGGAGATACTCCTCTATTTTTTCGTGGGATATCCTTAGGCCGATCTTCGATCTGCAAGGACCCTTACGGACTCCCGCACCTGGTCTATAGATGGTCAGATCATCTGCGTATCCTATCATCTTGTGCCTTCAACTCAGTTCTAGCCATCCCTCCAGTGTTAAAACTTTCCTTAGGACATATTCTAAGAAAGTTGAAGAGCATAGGTGACAAGGCATCGCCCTGCTTGAGTCCCCCGTCACTACTGTGAAGTCGTCAGTAAGTTCCTCCTCGACACGCACCACCATTTTGCTCTCCCCTGTCGCAACCTGAACCATGTTGCTCATGTTGGGGAAGTCAAAATTCCTTAAGATGGTGAAGAGAGCGTTTCGTAGGCCGTATGATATGATATGATGATAGTATGATAGCGCAGGGCGAATGAAGATGGCGGTTATAGTACAGAATAATTAAAAGCACAAGTACAGCAGATTCTCCTACCTGAATTTTAAGCTTTACTTAGTATTTATATGTCCACAATCTATCAAGAATCTGCTAAAAAGTGAGTTAAGTACTCGTAAGGTTAGAGCTCTAACCCTCAATGAACCCGAACGGCTGCTCAAAGAGTGGGCTAGGTTAGGTTAGAACTGTGACCCTCAACCAACCCGAACAACTTAAAACGGATTATATTCGGAATTCATACTGCAATTTAAATTAAAATGGCTAAGAGATATGATAAAATCGCGCAGGATGACAAAATGGCTTACCTAATCTAACTAAATCTGAGTAAAACTAGATTTGTCATTTCACTAAACTGGTTTAGCGATTAGATGAAATGTCTAAACCAGGTCATTAAGTTGACAAAATGGGTTCGATATTATAACTTCTTTGCCATTGAACTAACCCGGTTTAAAAAAATGATAAAATCTCAACTGACACAAAAGGAAGTAGGTAACTTAAGTTAAATAGATGGCGCTGTACTAAATATTGTAGATAAATGTGAAATATACCTACCTAAACTTTGGTTTAATGACGCTACAATAACTATTATAGTGAAATATAAAAAGATTGAGGTCTTTAGAGTGACCCTGTTTTCAACTGCTCATTACGTCGAGCGATTTGAGCCAAAACTGCATGACTCATTCTCCAATCCTGAGATCCAGTAGGTAGTATGTAGGTTTCAGAAAAGAGTGTATTACCGCGTATAGTATTATATCTTAGATTTTAAAACAGACATAAGTTAAGAAATCTTCACGCCCTAATTAGCCGGAAATTACTACCATGACGATTTTTCATAAAGAAGTGTACAACAGCGATCTTGGATTTTAGACACACATAATTTTCGAAATCTGTATCCCCTAATTAGCCGAAAACGACACCATAACGATTTTTGAGAAAACAGAGTGTATCCGCCATCTTGGATTTAAAAACAGACAAAATTTTCGGAATCTACACCCCCTAATTAGCTAAAAGGACTCTACCATGATGATTTTTGAGAAAAAAAGAGTAAAACTGCCTTAAAAAGACCGTAAAAACCGTTTATAAAGGTAGCCTTTCAGTCCCTGTTTGACACCCCTCAAAATATGCTGCGCAATTTGTATGAAAATTGCACATGTTTTCTCCTCCGCTCCCTTTTGGACTAAGAGCTGGTCACGTCAGATATGACACAATAATGAGAGCAACAAAACCCGTCTGGTTAGATTGCTATACTATCCTTATTGCTAGATCCGGGCATCTGAGTGCTTTTAATTGGTGGAGGTCAGAGAAAATAGTAATACCAAAATAGGTAAAAACTGCCGAATTTGTCTCAGTTATGAAGGACAGGGCCTATATTTTAACATTAGAATAAAAAACATTGCGTATTATCACGGAAACAAAAACAGTAGGCGACAAACTATGAATTACATTATACGTCGTTTGGCACTACTTCCTACAACAGAAACTGTTGGCAATGATATAATCTAATTATTTATATAATTTCTCATAATATTGCATGAAACCCAGAACTCTAGGATTGGTTTTCTTGAAGTGGTTTGCTTTCTTTGACCTCCACCACTTTACAGCTGCCAGGTGTCCAGATCTAGAAATAAGCATAGTATATAGCAAACTGACTAGAGGAGTTTCGTTGCTCTCATTATTGTGTCATTTCTGACGTGGCTCCTAAGGTTGCCCCGGAAAAGGCCGAAATACGTCCACTGTACTGTATAGAAGCTGTTTACACTGAGGTAGAATCTGTCCGGAAAGAGAAGTGTCGTAGAATGTATGAGCTCCCATATAAACCACGACACTTCTGTATTTGGACAAACACCATAAGGTAAAAAAAAAAAAACTCTTTTGTTTACGCAATTAATTATCTTGCAATAATAATAATATTATTGACTTAAGTATCTTTTCGCATGATTCGCATGTTCTATGTTATAATATAAGTAGGTACAAAACCGGCGTATCTCGCCCAGCGCGCAAGTATAGTTGGAGTGAACTTACTGTTGTTTATTCTGTAGTTCAAACGACTACCCTAAATTAAACTACATATTATACGAGTATTTTTGTATGGAGATACAGGTTTGATCAACGCTAAAAACGTTGTTGTAAACAGATCTGCAAATAGAGTGTAATAAATAATTAAAAGCACTTTATTTTTGTAAAAATAAGCGCTGACGCCGACAAACAATAACCCATCGATGACTGATCAAATGTAGCACAGGATAGCGCCAAGGTAGTTCGTGGCGCCTGGAAGCGTGTTTATGAAATGTCGTAAGCGTCATATCACTTTATGCCATCTCAAGGTGAAAGTAAGCAACGAATTAAATTTTCATCCTACAATCCTAAAGAACTAGTTAATACAATTTTATCCTTATTGTCTTTATAATTGAGCAATAAAATCAGTTTTAGGTTAAAATAAGACCTTACTTTGAATAATAAAACTCTCGAGGAAATTGTAGCCAATCGTGTTTTCCTCCCACAAATCCCTCGGTCATATAGTCGTAAATCATTCTTGAAAGTATCAAACTTATATTTCAAATATGTTTCGAAACAATTTAAATCTGCTGAGCACAACCTCAGTCATGTATCACCTTAAAGCGCTTTAAATACGGGTAAGCGGTTCCCTTAACGAATATCAGATACCTTTTCCAAGCGCTTAAAAATAGCCTTTCGAAAGGGTTTTTCTATCAGTAGAGGTAGTCTCGTAAGGGAAACCCCTTCATACGGCTAAGTAAAATGAATGGGTATTCAATCGATATCGGACAGCAAGTGATTTGGGCTGTTAAACGAACGACTAGCCGTTCAAAGGCTTTTTTCTGGGAAGGGGTGGGCGGGTCCCTGCTTATAAGTGGGGCTTCCTTGATCACGGTGACCAGCTGTCATGGTTAAGTGGGGACCTCGGCTCGATGTTAAGTCGCTGGTCAGCCGGAGACTCGGACCCATGGACATCATGCAGTGTCGGTGATCTTGTCTTGTTAAATATATGTAAATATTCTTTATATACACCAGATAGGGACCGGACTTGAGTATTGTCTGGAATATTTGGGCTATGGTAAGTACGACAGATATTCCAGAAATACTAGCAGATGGGGTTAGTGATAGATTAAATGGGGAATTAGGCATTTTCTTATAGCCTTTCATGTTTTTGAACGCATCATTCTTTATAAATAACGGTCATTCGGATAATATCCTGATTTTAACGTTTTAAAAGCAGTATTCTAATCTTTTGCGATATTTTCAAGTCTATTTTTGAGTTTTCTGGTATAATAAAGGTATATACATTTCAATGGTTTTGAAGTATTCATATAACTCTGAATAACAAATCATTCTGAAACAGTAGTCTGATTTGGTCAGTGGCAAGCAGAGCAGTCCATTGTATTATTTCAAAGTTACATAATGCTTAAATTGGTTAGATTGACTTCATAAAATTTGTGGTCAACAACTAAGGTTGATTCTTGGTTCTACATGTTAGAAAACTCCGAAATAATGACGCAGTTTACAGTTTGTGGGATGGACAAGGTTCTTTTGGCGTTTAGATTTGCTCTCATGTTGTTAAATGAGATTAAAAGGTTGACGATGAATATTTTGGCGGTTTTCTTCATCATAACGTCACCTAAGCTTCCAAACCGTTAGTAGAGTCGCTCGAAGGGTCTTACACTCCTAGAGTTAGGCAGGTAGGGATAGGCAAGCCCGAATGACTTAACTGTTCGGTAGTAAGGAGCCTTAATACCTCATCGGGCAAGGATGTGACCTTATGAGGACCTTAGTGTGATATTCATGCTTATCTAAACACTCAGATGATAGGAGTAAATTCTATAATATATGTAGGGTTTAAAATGGACTTATTCCAGGAAGTTTGCTACATCCTTGTTATCCTAAGGACTAAATAGGCCGTTGGGGATCTTTACCAAAAAAAATTATTTATTTTTAAGCATGTTACCTTACATTTTACAATAAAAATTTATCATTCTGAAATTTTTATACCAAGTGACTCCGTTTCTTGTGTTCTCATTCTATTACTTATTCGTTAGGTAATTCAGGTACATTTATGCGTTTTTATTATCCCCCTAGGGGTTACAAGGGGTTAGGTTGCTATTTCCACGGGAGTCCGAAGAATATTAACTGATCTCACGTTAAAAGAAAATGGGTTACTGCGGTACAACATAGGTGTCCTTTTCCTAGACTGATCACGCGTTTGGCCATTATTTTAGTTGTTAATATTGTTAGTGTAAAGTCCGGTTAATTACATAGTATTTATTATTTAAAGTTATCAAGGGCCTCAAAAAAAGAGGGGGGGGAGGTACAAGTGTAATGTGCTTACATTTAAGAATAAATATTAGCTCAGTTACCGTTCGCACTATAAAACTGAAATTTGGTGAGGCCTGATAAGAACTTTCAATAAAAACTATATTGAATAAAATCGGTTCAGCCGTTTTTGAATTACCATTTAAAAAAAAAAAATGATAAAAAAAGTATTCATTTTTGAGTGTACATACTTTCATTTAGTGGTAATTGTAAAATATTTTATTAGGACTACTGTCCTCTAGCGTCATCTGTCAACTTTACTTCAAGTTCCGCCTCCAGGGTAGCGGGAGAGAAATTAGGGGTGAATTATCCGCTTACTGACACAGACCGAATTCCACGTGGGCGGAGCCGCGGGCACAGCTAGTGATAAATAAAGTAAAACTTTACTTACATTTGAAATGGTATTTCATCTTTTTGTAAACTAGACGAAATATAAAAAAATGTACATCCAAAAACAGCGCATAAGGGCATTGTTAGCGCCTCCTTCGGCGCTACCCTCGTGCGCTTCCTGGCCGCCTATCCTTTTGAATTTAATGACATTTGTGTGAATTCCAATTTTCTTGCTTGACAAGATATGTCGTAATATCTTTTAAAAAAAACCTAGAAGAAATATTGTTAATTTTTTATTAATATAATATTGTGAAGTTATGCCAAAATAAAACGTTTATCTTCGAGTCAAAACCTATATTTTTTCATGTACGAGTTCCATTCTGGCTCGTACATATTTTGGTGACCCCGACGTGATGTGAATGGCAAATTGTTATGAAGATTGCGTGAAGATTGCGCGGAGAGTATCCCATTATCATCCCACTAAATGACTACCTGATGTTGTGAGTATAAGCTGGTGAGAGCGCGAATGCTGTTACTAGAACCTACCCATCAACTATCCAAACATTTTAGCGTAAGTAATTAGTGGGATCTACGAAGCGCGGGATCATTACTGTAAGTACCTTTGTAGTAAATTATAAATCATAATTTAGCTACCAGTTTTGTCTCGCACCTTCAAAATGGAGGATCTTAGACGGCAAAGAGGAATAGTTCGGAGGTCATTAACTCTATTCAAAAAGTTCCTCACGCCGTTGTTGGAAAATAAAAGTCCAACCCAAGTACTAACCAATGAATGTGCCTTTAGGCTTTCCAAAATACAGGAAGCTTTCAATTTATTTGACGAAATACAAACCAAAATTGAATTGCAGGATGATTCTCGCAGTGAGCTGGATGGGCGAGAGGACACGGAAAATGAGTTTTATAGTTTAATGGCCCAAGCCCAAGAAATAATTGCCGCTTTTAACGAAAGGAACCATCAGAGGGAAGAATTGCTTAGCCAGAGCAGCCGCCAGCGCACAGGAGTAAAAAATGTGAAGCTCCCGCAGTTACGACTTCCTCCCTTTGATGGAAAGACAGATAAGTGGTTAGAATTTAGGGACCTTTATCTGTCTTTAATACATGACAATGAGAGCATTGACGATATACGCAAGTTCCATTACCTGAAGTCTTACCTGCAAGGCGATGCAAGCTTGGTCATAAATTCCGTGTCCGTCTCAGCTGAAAATTATTCTATCGCTAGGTCACTTCTACGCGAGCGGTACGATAATAAACGTTTATTGATAAATCAACATTTAAAAGGTTTGTTTACATTAGAGACTTTGTCGAAGGAAAGCGATAAGGGTCTACGTCAATTAATTGACAATTTGTCAAAACATTTGCAAGCGCTCAAGTCTCTTGGTGAAGAGACGGATAAGTGGGACACCTTGGTTATATACCGGGTGTTGCCTGTAACACAAGCAATAAATTAAAACATAGATTCTACTCCTCAAACAATACAACTAATGTTCAACAACTTTAAAAACATATGTAGTCTTTAGATTGTCTCTTTTTTAAACAAACTAAATAGTACTTTCAATGTACGTTAAAATCCTTCTCATTGACATTGCTTGTCAGTCTTGTCACCTTACAGACATAATCAATTTTGCAATACATTGCGTGTTCGAATAAACTTTAAAGTGTACTAAAAATTAGACCACAAGTTATTTTTCAAAGTCGCTTAACAAAGGCTACTTTGAGGAGTAGAATCTACATTTTAATTTATTGCTCATGTTACAGGCAACACCCGGTATATGGCCTCGTCAAAGCTTGACGCCGTTACAGCTGTCAAATGGGAAGAGTATGGCAGTGACATAACTTCTCCGTCATTACAGGATTTTTATACCTTTCTCCGTAACAGAGCTGACGTTTTAGAAACGGTATCTAGTTCCAGGAACGACAAACGTCAAATTCAGGTAGATTTTAATAAAAATGACAAGCGTCAAAACATTCCTCGAACTAAATCCTTTGTTGCGTCAGAGCTGTCACCCAAATCCGCGGCTAGTGTGTTGTCAATTCAATGTGCTTCATGTAAGCAGGATCATAGGCTAATTGACTGTCCCAAATTTAATTCTCTATCTGTTGATGAGCGCCATCTGTTAGTGAACCAGTGGAAATTGTGCAAAAATTGTTTCCGTTCTGGGCACACAACATACCACTGCCGCACCAATGTAGAGTGTAGGATTTGCAAAAAAAAGCACAGCACATTATTGCATAAAGATGTCACTAATCAGCAACAAGGTGAAGACGAAGTAGCTGCTAAATCTAACAACGGCATTTCGCGTCCTCAAACGTCAGCAGCTCCCTCGTCTTCCAGCGTAACTCATGGAGCCGATTCGACGGTTGTATCTAATAGTACTGTCACGATGACAGCTACAGACCGTGGATATGTGATGCTCGCTACAGCTCTAGTTGAGGTGAAAATTAATGGAAAGAGGTTTATTTTACGTGCGATGCTGGACGATGGCAGTCAGTCCTCATACCTAACTGAAAAGGCTAAACAAAAGATAGGCTGCAGTGCAGTTAGGGTAAATCACTCTATTTCGTGTCTCAACAAAATGCCTTTGAATATCAATGCATACTATGACCTTGACTTTCAGTCACTCTACACCTCTTATACTGGTTCCGTGAGGTGCTATGTTATATCTGAAATTACAGATGAGCTGCCTGGAGTTAAGATAGACAAGAAACAATTTATAATTCCAAACGATTTATTCCTAGCCGATCCCAAGTTTGATTCTCCGGCTGAAGTTGATCTCTTGCTTGGTTCAGACATTTACTGGGACTTGATTGGGTTCAAGAAAATGAAGTTAGGGGCTAAAGGGCCATATTTAGTGGAGACCGAGCTAGGATGGATAGTGGCTGGCCCTACGGGGGGGAGGCCCAGGGACTATCCGAGTTCTCAAATTAGCCGCTGTAACTTTTCACAAGACATTAAAGAACAATTGTCAAAATTCTGGGAACTTGAAGAGTTGCCTAGTACAAAGGCTGTAGTTTCATCTGATGATGCTTACTGTGAGAAACTTTTTAATGATACGACGCACCGTAACACTGATGGGAGGTATATAGTGAGTATCCCTTTCCGGGAATCACCTGATACCCTAGGTGATTCATTCAAAATGGCGGAAAAGAGGCTTAATGGTATTGAAAGGAAAATGTCCAAGGACCCAAAACTCATTAAAGGTTATTATGAATTTATTAAGGAATATGAGGACCTTGGACATTTGACTGAAGTTCCGGAAGTCGAAGTAGGTAGTCAGTTTCTACCACATCATGCTGTGATAAGGGAACAGAGTGAAACTACTAAACTGCGTGTTGTATTTGACGCATCAGCAAAAACTACGTCAAAAAAGTCATTAAATGACATACAGTATGTCGGACCTGTAGTACAGGATGACTTGTTGTCTATCTTTAAACATCGGTATCAACGTTCAAATTTCGTGGCACTTGGTAAGGGTCGCAAAAAAAGAAATACATAGGTATCATTGTTTTATTTATTAGTAATAAATAACATTTAATTTATTTTTATTCTTAATCGTACTTTGGTAAACTGTACATATATTTAAAGAGGTTTATATTCTTAATACGTCATAGAACCTCAATACTCATTTCATTATCCATTTGTAAAAAAAATTCTAAATGCCAAATAGGCAACAAATGTCAATTTAATTGTCATGCAAAATAATATGTGGTAAAATCTTCAACGATAATAGTTCTTAAAAACACTTACAACTACAATTTAGCATTGATAAATCTTTACCCAACTCCCTATCAGACTTGAGAAAATGGATTTGACGCAGTATACTGATTTTATATTCACTAACGAAGGTGCTTGCTGTACTATTTGCGAAATGAATATAAAAAAGAAAAGGTACAATATAGAGAAACATTTGAAATCAAAATCTCATCAAGATAAATTATCTGATTCACGCTGCCATTTACAGGATATAATACGAGATAATGCTGATTTCGAAATTAAAGACGATATCGTATATTGCAAATTGTGTAATTCGAAATTATTTCCCTCTAAATCTAGTATCGACCGCCATTTAAAAACAGATTTACACAACAAAATTCATAAAAATAATGCACAAGAAAAATTTAATAAAGATTTAACAGAGTTTATGATTTGTTCGAATATACCGTGGTCAAAATTAGACAATCCTAAATTTAGAAATTTTGTAGAAAACCTTTTAAATCATAAATATGGAAACGATATTACTGTGCCGAGTGAAACAAAAATACGAGTAAAATGCTTACCTGAATTGTATGAAAAGAAAAAAAATGAATTGAAAGAGAAATTACAAAATAAAATGATTTACCTCAGTGTTGATGAAACATCAGATTCCGTGGGAAAAAAAGTGGCAAATATTTTGATCGGAGCTCTAGATGGAACTAGTACCCAGCCACATTTATTTGCTTCTAAGGTATTGGAGGCGACTAACCATTCGACAATAACCAAACTCGTTGAGGAAACCCTTGAAGATCTTTGGGGCGATGAATACAAAAAAAACATGGATAAATTATTATTTTTTATAACGGATGCCGGTTCCTACATGGTAAAAGCAGCTAAAAACCTTGTTCAGAAATTGCGCGGCCTTTCTTTGTTTTACCACCCTAATTAGGAAATGTACTATTTAGGGGCTTTTTTATTTACATATACAAAATAAAGGTTAAAAATACTAAGTGATTTGTTTGTATTTATTTTTCTGCCAACCGTACATTGCCACGAAATTTGAACGTTGATACCGATGTTTATCTATCTTATTAAGATTCAGGCAACATAAATACATAGTTACAGCGGATATAGAGAAAATGTATAGGCAGATTCTAGTAGAACCCAGCCAACGTAAATATCAGCAGATTCTTCGGAAGGACCCAGAGTCTAAAAAGATGCGTATATTACAATTAAACACAATTACATATGGGACAGATTCAGCACCCTTTTTAAGCACGCGATGTTTACTGCAACTAGCTAAGGAGTGCGCCAGCCAACCTATCGCCCAAATAATTCAACATGATTTCTATATGGACGACCTTTTAACTGGCGCGCAGACTGAGACCGAATTAGGTAACATATGCGAATCTGTCACTGATATATTAAATGGAGCTTGCTTACCTCTGCGTAAGTTTCATACGAACGCTCCTGCAGTTGTTAAAAATAGTCTTAGTGCCATGATACCTAAGGATCTAGATGTAACTGGTCATTCGAGTGTCTTAGGCCTTAAATGGAAACCAGATCCCGATTGTTTACAATTTTCAGTAGATATTGAATCTAAACCACCAGTTACAAAACGTTCTATCTTATCAAACTCAGCAAAAATATTTGATCCCCTCGGTTTGCTCAGCGCGGTGACAATAACGCCTAAAATCATTCTGCAAAGGCTGTGGCTGCTAAAACTAGATTGGGACGAGCCAGTTCCAGCTGAGTTGTGTAAAAAATGGACCGACTTTGTAGTTAAGCTCAAACATTTGACAAACATTGATATACCAAGATATGTTTTGTGTAGTAATTCAGTTAAAATTACACTGCACTCATTCTCAGACGCATCTCAAGATGCTTATGCTGCATGCATTTATTTATCTTCTTCGGACTATGAAGGTAACATACTTACACGTCTACTGTGCGCAAAATCAAAGGTCGCGCCTTTGAAGCCGGTATCTATACCACGATTGGAGCTATTAGGCGCGTTATTGTCCGTAATGCTGACTGTCAAGGTTCAAACTTCACTTCGCTGTCATATTGAGGAAGTTTTCCTCTGGACTGACTCAGCTGTCGTGTTAAATTGGCTGAAGGCTGAACCTCGGACCTTGAAAACTTTCGTAGCAAATCGTGTAGGCGAGATTCAGGAGTTGTCCTCACACAGTTCATGGAGACATGTTCCAGGAGAGATGAACCCTGCTAATTTGGCATCTAGGGGAGTGAACCCGCAATATTTATGCACTGCTGAAAGTTGGTGGCAGGGTCCCTCATTTCTGAACGAACATATGTCAAGCTGGCCACAACTGAATAAGTCAATCAGTGATACTTGTTTTATTCCCGAAATGAAAACATTTACTCAGGTAGATAATATATTAGAACAAAACTGCAGCATTGTAGACTTCGAAAGGTATTCGAAGCTGTCGACTTTACAAAGAGCCTTTGCATATGTGCAAAGATTTATCTATAATTTACGAAATCCTGCTTCTAAACGATGTGACTATTTAACTACGGAGGAATTGAAATCGTCCTTAAAATATTTAACTAAGCAATCTCAACTAGAGTCATTCGCTGATGATCTTAGCACATTGCAAAAGGGCAAACCTTTACCGTTAAAGTCGCGCATACTCAAACTTACACCTTTTATTGATGAGGATAGACTGCTACGTGTCGGTGGCCGCATTCAAAATTCTTCGGTCACTTACACACAAAAGCATCCAGCATTATTAGATGCTAAACACGCATTTACAAAATTGCTTTTCCATTGTGAGCATTTTAAAACCTTACACGGACCTTCTCAACTGATACTAAATAATTTACGTAATCAATTCTGGCCAATATGCGGCAGAAATTTAGCTCGAAGTACGGTTAATAAGTGTAAAAAATGCTGGATAATGAAAGCAAAAACTATAAATCCTATAATGGGAAATTTACCCGAAACTAGAGTCACGCCAAATCTGCCCTTTAAGGTTTGCGGGGTTGATTTTGCAGGACCTTTTTTAATTACAGATCGTAAAGGACGGGGCTGTAAAATAACCAAGGCCTACTTAGCTCTTTTCGTTTGTTTTTCGACAAGGGCTTTACACTTAGAATTGGTAAGTAGTCTTACCACTGATGCCTTCATTCAATGTCTTCGACGGTTTATCTCCCGCCGCGGTTACCCATGCGAGATTCATTGCGACAACGGCACAAATTTTGTGGGTGCGAGCAATGACAGCCTCCTTTCTTAAATCCAGTAATGATCCTGTAGCTTCGTGGGGGGCTAATGAGGGTATAAAATTCGTGTTCTCGCCGGCTTATTCTCCACATTTTGGAGGGATATGGGAAGCCGGAGTCAAGTCTGCCAAATTTCACCTGGCACGGGTGCTAGGAAACACCCACATGACATACGAAGAACTGTCAACGTTATTTACGCAAATTGAAGCCATTTTGAACTCCCGACCATTGACTTAACTGTCAACCGATCCTAACGACCTGGAACCATTGACTCCAGGACACTTCTTGATCGGTCGTCATTCATTGATTTCTCTACCTTCCCCGAATTTTTTGGACATCAACCCTAATCGTTTAAGCAGATACGAACATATCGAGCAAATGCGACAGCAGTTTTGGAACCGCTGGCACAAATAATTCCTTGCTGAATTACAAGAACGGAATAAGTGGAAGGTTGATGGACTAGGAATTCAAATCAACGACGTTGTCGTCATTAAAGAATCTAAAGTCCCACCTATGAAATGGAGGTTAGGACGCATAGTCAAATTATACCCGGGACTGGATAATGTATCAAGAGTGGCGGAGATTTCCACTATGCGTGGTATTATGAGAAGAGCAGTGCACCGACTCTGTGTACTGCCTGGATCTGAGGATCTTCGCCCAAGTGAATCTCGAGGTCCTACCTCCTCGAAATATAAAAAAATGTACATCCAAAAACAGCGCATAAGGGCATTGTTAGCGCCTCCTTCGGCGCTACCCTCGTGCGCTTCCTGGCCGCCTATCCTTTTGAATTTAATGACATTTGTATGAATTCCAATTTTCTTGCTTGACAAGATATGTCGTAATAATCTTTTAAAAAAACCTAGAAGAAATATTGTTAATTTTTTATTAATATAATATTGTGAAGTTACGCCAAAATAAAACGTTTATCTTTGAGTCAAAACTTATATTTTTTCATGTACGAGTTCCATTCTGGCTCGTACAGGCATTTTCACGGAGCTTGTTATCCATTGACAGCGATGACGAAAGTGCGTGACATCGATTATTGAAATAGTTTGTATACATGTACTGGATTTTCCTGCCAATACTTTTGACAGAGGGGAAATGATACCTAAGAACTCTCTGTTTCAGACCCATAGGCAAAACGAAGTATTCGGTTATTCTATTTTTTTTCCTCGTTATTAAAGTCTTGTTGGAATAAGTCAATTAAAGTCATTTAAAATGGACGTACCTATTGTTAGCGAGGGCCCATAAATAATTTAGTTTAATGAAATAAAAATAAACTTAGTGTTTTAAGGGCAATATTTTTTTTTATCCTAATTAAATAACCTGGTAGCAAAGAATGCTTCAAAATAAATGCGTAATATGAATCACACTGGGTTCTGTATACATTATACGAGTAGACACTCCTTTTCATATTAATATAAAATCATGTTAATAAACAAAATGTTTCCCATTGCACATACACATTTATTTAACGTTCTAAGCTGCGTATTAAAATTGATAACCGCATAGATAACTCAGGATTACATGCGACCAAACACCTGAAAAGTTATTCCTCTCACGTTCATAGCGCATTTTAATAGTCACCAGTGGATATGTGAACTCCGTTAACGCATAGCCTCAGAACACAATAAAATTGTGTATGCACATTGTCAGTCAGAATCCTTTATGGCCCAGGGCTCCAAATATCAAAATACACCTGTTTTCAGTCCACTTGTTTAATTCGTTCATGCATACCGAAATTAACGAATCATGTCGTCCAACCCTATACTCTATGTCTTTAGCTATTTAAATAAAAGTAAACAAACAATTTTTACATTTTCGGGTAGTTATAACTTTTATTGGTTGACAAATCAAATACAAAACTGCCTGGATCTGTCACTTAACGACCTCGCTTTAACCAATATTATTTGATCGTGTAATGTTTTCATCTACCCTCAACTGGCTTAAAGATACAGAGTATAATGCATGGCGCCGATGACGAGTTCTCTTTTCCGCTTACAAAACTCCACTTTTAATGATTGCTCGAAATAGTCGTAATAATTTCGTGACTACCTAACTACTAGCATAGGTAGCTTTTGTTGACGCCTCAAATTTCTGCTGGTTTATCTGAAGTAAATGCTCTGTATTCGTTGGCAACATACGGCCTGAAGACTGAAGTCATAAATCAACGAAGTAGGTCATGGCCCCAGGAGGCAGTGGTCCCACACAAACTTTGTTTTAGACCTTACGTTAAGAGTATAAGGTTGTAAACCACATACACGGTTCTAGTAGTAAATACCTGTTGCTAAACATTGTGGATATTTCCGCCAGCCATCCTAATTCCATTACTCAACTTAACACACACTCAATGATACATAAGTATCCCAACTAAAATCCCTGCGAACACTAAACATATGGACATAGACCTTATATGGACGACTTAGAAGCTAAAATCTAAAAACCGGCAATATTATGTGCTAAGGGATACCTAATTCAAAGATACTTTAGTTTACACGCCTATGCATTAACATGTGCATTATAGGCGTTTGTAACAAGATATAGATTAAAACAGTATTTATTAACATAAATACTAAAATAAGTAGTTAAAAATAAATGAAATGTGTCTTGCTTATGAGAAAAAAGAAAGCCAAAACTTTATGTTATGGAAATGTTTACAGCCATTTTCCGGTAGGTAATGGCACGCATGGTGCAGCGATTCGCTGTTGTTTTGGACAGCTTTTTTTCTTATTCCCATAACAAGTTGGAAATACTGTAGAGTCGTAAGCACTACCATTCAACTGCTGTAAGACACCGTAGTTCGGTTCGTAAACTACTCGTTTTAAAGACTTTGGCTCGGTAATTATCGAGGCAATGCTCACGGCGTGTTATCATGGCCTTTAATTTTTTTGAGCAAAATGGTTGGTCTCCAAACACACAGAAAAAGTCATTGCAGATCAACCGTTATGGCAAAATATTGCAAATTTATTTGCGCAGAATAAACTTTAGTACCTAAGGATGATTCATACAGTAGTAGTATAAGCTTCGCGCCATTCTACACGTGCCGGTTGGCCGATAAGTGGTTAGTTACGCTGTTATCACCGGGCTTATCGGTGCAAAAAGCGACATTGACAAATTGGCAGGTTCGGGCCCTTGACGAGGCTCCGCGGCAGCCCTGAACACCGTCTGCAACGTGGAACTGATCGGAGATAGGTCTGAGCCTGAGACAGAAACATCCAAAAGGTGAATAATAAATACTAGAACATTATCGAAAAAATATCCCGAAAGTTAAAGCAATATAAACAAATGCTAATTTTGGTAAAGACGACGAAGAAGACGTCTTGAGTTTTCGCCAAAATAAGTAAAAACCAGAAATTGTGATCTGGGAAAAATTCTTCCTTTAAAATTAATTATTATTTTTACAATAACTAGTTAATAATATTTATAACCCAATAATAATAAACTGCGAAGTGACTAAAGTGACGTGAGTGTAACCGTTATATTTTATAGTGATACCAATAATAATATTTATAACGCATACTTTACTACTACAATCCACTGCTTGAGGCTCGTACGGCAAGTTAAAGTTTTTAATCAAAACCTCGTATAGTCTGTAGTTTTTATGCAATGCATAAAAGATAAGTTACGAAGTTGCTCAAGTGTATTGTAGTCTTGACGATCAGTATTTCACACGAAATCATGCAAACCAGACCAAGGATGTTAATAACATTCATGAGGTAACAAGCTGATTGTACAATTCTGTAACCTGGGTTTACGAGCATTACCTCTATTAAGTCCTTAGTCGTTTTTTTTTACTTTCTCTTTAATCGTCTCATTGGTTAACTTGGATACACAGCTTTATTTTATTATTAATTGCTCGCAACAGTGTGACTCGAGCCCGGCGCTTAATACTAAAAGCTTCGAGATATGATAACGGACTGGCATTTTTGTGAAAAATTGCATAAAATCAACATTCATATCATATTAAACGAATTACATCATGCCCATCAATTTCTCACTACACAAGAGCTTAACAGCAACTGAGAAAATATAAATTCCACACTGAAACTGGTACACACGGTTCTAGTGCATGTAGACAATATAATCCCCTTGTCGTTTCACTCATTTGTTTTCGAGTTTGATACTTTTACGTATGTTATGCGTACTTAGTTGACATTTAATGGCAATTATAACTACCAACGTGTAAGTAAAATTACATTGAAACAAGATTGAGACCAATATTATGCCGCAGTAAATTCCAATAAGGTTAATTATAAAATTACCATTGCGCTTGTGCCCTAAGCTGTGTTCATGCCAGCCAGATTTTTTTTTTGGGCATCAACAGCAATACAACAAATACTACAAAACTTAAGTAACAGAGAAAATGCTAATAATAGATGACCACAAAAATATAACTAACATGCTATAACAAGTGGAAATAATAAGTGAAAGATATGACACAATAATAACACACAAATAAAGATATGACATTTTTCTATTTCAGCTTTTAAGTTATTTTTTTTTATACCACGACGGTGGCAAACAAGCATACGGCCTGCCTGATGGTAAGCAGCTACCGTAACCTATGGACGCCTGCAACTCCAAAGGAGTCACATGCGCGTTGGCGACCCTTTACAAAACGGAGGAGTAGGTAAACTACTATAAGTATAAACAAACTCGTGTCATAGTTGTGTCATATCATATTTTATACGGGAACTCATGCATTCTACAACACTTCTCTTTCCAGACAGACTATATATTTTTGTTAATGTTAATGTAGCACGCTACATTAACATTAACAAAAATATATAATCACGTCATGTCAGCTGGTAAGCATACTCGTAAAACACAATATTCGTCTTTCAATCATTTTAGTCTAGTCTTTTGTGATTAAGTATTTTATTTATTTACGTTAAACAAAAGTTACAGCCAAGGCATTCCCAGTACTATTAGAAACTATAAGTTGTTGTTACATAAACTTCAATAGGGAACACATGTTGAATTATACAAAAAAATTAAGTTAATAGGATGCAAAATTACCAATATATCCAAATAAAGTGAAAATTAAAAAAATCTATTGAAATGTTTCAAAGATATCGTGCTTCAAAATTTCAAAATTTTTATTTTTTTTAAATACCGAAATTTAAAAAACAATGATACCATGCGATTTTTAATATACATAAACGCAACATTTCACTGTAAAAATAGTTCATATTTTCATACTTTAAATTTTATCGTGACGTCACTTTTGCACGTCATTTTGTTAGGAGCGTTTCGAGAAACAAATGCAAATCTCAGACTTTAAGTATAATTTCTGACTTTTGTGCTGCTTTAACGTAATTGGCCTCATATAGACATTTGATACTCCCAACAAAACGAATCAATTGATACCATACATGAAAAAAATTCACCATGCCTATTAAATCTTGACGTGCAATTCTAACGCTGCCTTAGATTTATATATTTAGAACTACTAGAATTTCAACAACCACAAAGTGTAACAGTACCGTCAGTCAATTTAGTCCAGTAATGCAGCTTCATAAAATATGTACCTATATAAAATTATGCGTGATGGAAAGTAGAATCGTGACATCTGTCGCCATTCGCGGGGATTACGGGAGAAACCGCCTTTCTACCGTCACGGCCATAAACATCTACACACTCTTTCACCTTATGACATTGCAATAAGGTGAAAATATGTATTCGTGTTTATAACCAGATTGTATCGCCCGAATAATATGCCGATACGCTGTGGTTATTTTGGTTAATGCTTCTGGGTGATTATTTGCATCGCTTATTCAGTGATTTCCTCAGGCGAACGATTACAAAAGTGACCTCCCACTATAATTCACGCTTGTAAAAATATTATTCTTCTAATCCGTACCTACATCTGAAACGGAAATGTCAGATAGCCAGACAAAACCCGAAATATCACTATAGGTGACTGTGAGTATGTACTCGATCGTACCATTTTGGGTAATTTGGGTAACGTTTGCACCTTCAACGATGTTAAGTGTCAAACAAGCGCTTGCTAAGCAGTGAGAATAACATTCATGGGTTTATTTATCTTACAAATATATAACCATGTAATGTATCTGCGAGAATCTTCTAGTACTCGGCATTTAAACTTATACGGTTAGCTCGTCAACACGTCGTTATGCTCAAATACAATCAAAAACGTATTTAGTAGGTACTAGGGAATGCTCCCGGTTCTGATTTTGTATGGCGAGAACCGGGAATTCCCGGTTCCGGTACTGGATTTGTATAGAAAACGAGTACCGGGAGCAAACCCTAGTAGGTACCGTAAAATATGATACCGATTTGATTTCAATATCAATGCATTACACTCTCATTAAGGCGCACCACACATTTGATCTGAATTCATCAATTCATAGACAATTGTCTATGGTTGCGGAAAATTGTCTATGTTATAGCTGATTTTTTGTACGGAGGCCATAGACGATTTTCCGCAACCTTCTCTGAACGGTAATTCTACATTTACCTTCTGTTATCAAACAATTTCAGCGTAACGTTTGTTAACGGTATAAGTAAGAGTTAGAAAGTATGATTCATTAAGCGTTTAGGGCATTTCAAAAGATATTGGAGACGAATGCGTTTTGTGTACCTCGGTAGGGATGTTTTTTTACAGAAAACCTTCAGCGTTTTTTTTTTTTTAAAATACGATGTATTAAAAATTTAAAAAAAACAAAAAAATTACTTATCAAAATTGGATAAGCATACAAATTTGAAGTTGACTGTCTGTTTACGACACCAGCATATTTTTGTCATTTAACTAAATATAGAGGAAACGACGAACTAGATAAATAAAACATGCCCTATTGTAAGATAGCAATTTAATTAATATAAAAATGAGCATGACCATTAACCAAATGGTAACAAATACCTACAACAGTATTATACCCACAACTTTATATAGTAGGTATGTGTTATTTTATAATATTCCACGTAAAATCCTCTTTTAATTGAGTCCTTTTCCGGACAGGTCTGTTACCTGTGTCGTAATTTGTTTAACGAGATAAATCCTAGATTATCGACTCTATATCATTAAAGCCTTGTGTAATAATATTATTTAAAGCCTTTATACAATTTCACACACATAATTAAATATCCCATTTCTAATTGTAGTTAGATTTAATGTTCTGGTGTCTAATTGTCTGTTTTATTAGATGTAAATACCAATCAAGTTTGCCTGCTTCCCGGTTTCTGGTTAAGCTGAATTTAGGCATGTAAAGTACACTTATGTACAGTCGGCATTAAGAATATAGGGTTTTTTTATCCTTATTTTAGCTTTGTTTCTATATATTTTTCGCGGCGGTCTTATCGCTCATTAGCGATAAGACCGCCTGTTGTTACCTCTACCTAAATTTATCTAATTGTAAAATTTGTGCTTGTAACTGTATGAGGTGTGCAATAAAGAGTATTTATTATTATTATTTTTTATTACCTTTTTTTAAACCTGTTTTGACACTTTTTGAACATAATGTTAGGTGACTAATTTTCATTAAGGTATGTTTTGATACCTACATTACCTACGCACGGGCCACGGAACAATACGAACAACATTATTTATCGTTACCATATATTATTTCATTGAAAAAAAAATGTTTAGAAAGAAATACTCGTAATCTCTTGGAGAAATCTACATAAACAATACACTGTTTACAGCTTGTTGAAACGGTTGCGACATAATTTTATTGGGTGTAATAATTCGACCAATAAGAGAGCCGTTAAACTGTAACGAGCAATGTCTCGGACTTTCTTCGTTTAATGGACATCGCAAATGTTGTTGCAGCAATTGAAATACACTTGCAACACAGTGTTGCAGACGATATTAATGTAGATATCGTGTGCAAGCGGCTATCAGAGTTTGTCCGGAAAGACAAGTGTCGTCGTTCATATGGGAGCTCATACATTCTGCGACACTTCTCTTTCCAGACAGACTCTAAAAAGTTTTGTTTTCCTTTTTTGTGGGTATGTTACACACTATTTTACTAATATTGAGGGGCATTATTCAATAGCGTAGTACGTATAACCACTATTTATTATTTACGTAGCGTGCGGAATGTTTAATTTTGGAGCACTAGTGCTTTAATGTTCAAGCTTTAAAAAAGCAATATACAGTGATTTTATATAAATTGAGCTAAATATTGTCATTTAATTATGGAGTACCTATTGTAAGGTCGTTCGCTATATGTGATAGTAATGATGTGTACAATTTACAATTCAAACTCAAACTCAAACTCAAGCTCAAACATTTATTCAGTAAGTAGGCCACAAGGGCACTTTTACATTTGGTCAAGCTCATATTTAGAAAAACATCGTAACTGTAAGTCCAGAAACAGCAACACTCTTAACTGTACATCGGTAGACCTTATTACAAAAGGCATAAGATCCACCGATGGGCAGTTAACAGTGTGGGCGATGGTACTAATGTTACCTAGATTTGTTATAAATACTTATAATATAATGTCATTTTCTCCCAAGAGTATTTAAATGCGTCATTTAATTGATACATGCTAGTTCATTTTAATGAACGCGCGGAAATTGTCATACTATTCGCCTTTGCCTCAAAAATTCACAACTATTACAAGCTAAGAGAATTAACCAACCGGAGCGGCCATGTCTGTCATTTTCTATACAAAAAAAGTCTTCCGATTTTTGCGGGGGAGGGCAACGTCAAATGTATGGCTATTCGTACGTTACGTACAAATTACGCGTTACGCGTCAGATAAACGTCAGTCCATCTATATCTATACATATAATAAAGCTGAAGAGGGTCGAAAGTCTGTACATGGAAGATAATCGAAAAAAAGTTGGCTGGGGATACTTAGAATTGATAACAGAACACGTTCCAACAATTTTTAGAATTTTTGTCTGTTTATCTGTTTGTCTGTTTATCTGTTTATCTGTTTATCTGTTTGTCTGTTTATTTGACCGCGCATCACGTGAAAACGGCTGAACGGATTTTGATGAAATTTTGTATAGAGATAGTTTGAGTCCCGGGAAAGGATAACATATAGTTTTAAACCCGAAAATCAACGCTGGTGGGGGTGAAAATGGGGTTAAAAGTTTGTATGGAGAATTTTTAACCGCTGAAACGATTTAGATAGAAATGAGTATGGAGATAATTTGAGTCTCGAGAAACGTCATAGGATAGTTAGGATAGTTTTCAAACCCTTGTGGGGGTGAAAAGGGGGTTGGAAGTTGGTATGAGGATTTTTTTACCGCTCAACTGATTTAGATGAAAATTGGTATAGAGATAGTATGGGTCTCGAGAAAGGACAAAGGATAGTTTCATCTTCAAAAAAGCCCCCCCCCCCCCCACCCCACCTTAAATTAGAACCGTAGGTCCAAAAAATTTGAAAAAAATAATGGAAGTGAAGCCTGAAAGGTACTTTCAATAAAAACTATCTATACATATAATAAAACTGAAGAGGGTTGTTGAAAAAGTTGGCTGGGGAAGAAACAATCAATAACCGCTGTAGTACGTATTTAGATGAAATTTGGTATTGAAATAATTTGTAATTTTTTGGTCAAGGTGTTCATATTTATAACATGTTACCCGTCGATGCTTTAAATTTACCTTTACCCGCTCTTAAGAAATATTTGAAAATGTCATGAATGTCAAAGGGTTATTTCAGGTTCGAGGACTATATATGACGGACAAAGTTGCATGGCCCAAACCAAAAAACTACTACAAAATTATCTAACATTTATAGGACACCGTTTAGGTAGGAAAACATATCAAACGTTTTGTGAAGCAGTCAGATTAGGGTTTATTTTTCTTTATAATTAAACAATAGGTACATTATCTTATCTGTCTCTCAAGCTGTTCTGATATGTCTTCTTGAAGAACTACGCATTATTTTGTATCTTTAAGATCTAATACTTAATGTATTACTGTTGTGAAAAAAATAAGTCCCGTCGAATTTCTTTTCGGTCATAATACTTCTTGGGCCAGAGGTGTAGGGTTAGAACCGGTGGTAGTTTTGGAACGAAGTTCCTTCTCGGACGGTTCGCGGATGGCGAAAAAAAGTCACGTGACCGTCACGAAAATGCGTCACGTCACGAAAACGCGACACCCATACGATTGAGAAACATGTAAAATGGAATGAAATAAAAAATATATAAAATAGAATACACTTTATTCTGTAAGTGTAGTGAAAAGTGAAAGTGAGAAGTGACAAAGTGAAAAATGTCGAGAACCTAAAAGTAAAAAAAAGGCAAAAATGTCGAAAATGACAAGAATGGCTAAATTTCAAAAATTTCCAAAATTTCCAAAGTTTCCAAAATTTCCAGTTTCCAAAATTTCCAAAATTTCCAAAATTTCCAAAATTTCCAAAATTTTCAAAATTTCCAAAAATTTCCAAAATTACCAATATTAACAAAATTTACGAAAAAGTCAAAAATTAAATAACATAACTTCGTTCCAATCGAGTGTTCCACGACACTCACGTATTTTATTTTTCTCTGACGTTCATTAGTGCATTGTAATGTGCTTACATTGAAGAATAAATATCTTGATCTACACCAATATCATAAATCCTCTATTCCGCGTTCGGAACCGTATGTAATTACCACCATTATTACAACCAGTAACGTAACATCAGTGTATTATCTGTGTGGTTACATTGTGGTAAAAACGTATGAAAATTAATGAAACTCTGCCCCCCCCCCCCCCCCCCCCCCGACCGCCGGCGCAATGAGGTTGGTCATGGCGGTGTGATGGCGGTCATTCTAATGGTTTCAATGGATTTTTAATATGTGTGTAGGTAAAGCAGTGAATGCTTCTGTACATAATTAGGCCTTGTTACGTAACAGTTACATAAACTACTATTTATCTCTTTTTAGGGTTCCGTAGTCAACTAGGAACCCTTATAGTTTCGTCATGTCCGTCCGTCTGTCCGCGGTCTAGCTCAGTTACCGCTCGCAATAGAACTCAAACTGAAATTTGGTGAGGCCTGATAAGAACTTTCAATAAAAACTATATTGAATAAAATCGGTTCAGCCGTTTTTGAATTATCAGTCAAAAACGCATAGTGAAAGGAAGTGCCGAATAGTAAAATGACGTAAGCGCCGCCAAATATCCCTTAATAAACGACCTTTTGAACGGATGTTTTGTAACAGGGCGGCTTCTACGAAACTCTACACTGAGCATCGCCCGACATGCTCTTGGCCGGTTTTTTTTGCATTGTTATCCTGGAAATCACCCCTTAAGGATTACTAATTCCAATTCAAGAAAATCCTCAGCCAGGTTATACGTAGTATATAAAAATCCAACGTCTAAAAGGGGGGGGGTACATGAGTCATGGACCCCCGTCCCCGTCCAAGTGCACCTCAAATAGAAATAAAATCATTTCTGCATTTGTGACCCCCCCCCCAATTTCAACTGCGCCTGTTCTTACCTTTCATGCTTAGACTGATTTGACGGGAGGATCGATTTGGATGATATTTGCCGTGGACATGAACGTGTAAATACAAAAGTGGTCCTGTATCGTCCGATATACACCTACTACTCTCTATGTCGTTTAAATCATGCAAAAAAAAAATGTTAAAAAAAAGTATTCATTTTTGAGTGTTCATTTAGTGGTAGTTTCATCTAGCGTATCCATCTGTCAACTTTACTTCAAGTTCCGCCTCCAGGGTAGCGGGAGAGAAATTAGGGGTGAATTAGCCGCTTACTGACACAGACCGAATTCCACGCGGGCGGAGCCGCGGGCACAGCTAGTCCATACAATAAATATGACCACTGGTCATATGTTTTCGGCACCTGTCAATAGCCGCTCCGGTTGGTTGAATTCTCTAAGATTACAAACATTCCTTAAATTTTTTGTAACTTTTGACCCCCTCGCGTAACATGTAAGTTATTTTTAAATTTAAGGCAATTTTCATAACTTTTGAGAACAACGAGATTTGTAATAATAGATTTTTATACAGACGCATCTAAAAAGTATTTCACTACATATCACACTCAGAGATGGCTCTGAATGGAACGCGCCATGCCAAATGAAACGTATGGATGGATAAAAAGTTGATTTTGCTTGAGCATGTAGGCGCACGTTTTCTACTTCTCGAGTTCGCGAATTCTAGGTCTAAATTAATATACAACTGGTTGGTTCAAAAAACAATTAGGTAGCTTAACTATTGATGATGAATCGTGTGTGAAGGCTGATTTCAAATCAATATCAGTAAACCAGTACTTTTCTTCTCGCAACGTCTTGGGCCTGCATATAAACAAAAAAAGTGATTCCAGCGCACAAAAACACTAAGAATTTCCTCGTGTGGCAAGCGATATGCCAGTGCGGTTTGAGATGTTCGCTTTTGTTACCACAGGTATTTATAGGTATATCCGAGAGTTTAGAGCAAAGGTTATTACCACTTATAAAAAACACCTCTTTCTACATTGTTATGGACAGATGTGGCAAGTTGTCTGTCACTATTCGGCACGAGCTTTGGAGTGGTATTATCTGGATTCTGACTATATTTGCCAAAGAATACAACTAATATTGAAACAAAGTTGCCGAATACTTACTGCACTCAATTTCGAAGTCTCCGAAAAGAGATCTTCGAGATCTTAGAGATCTTCGAAAATAAAGTGGATGAAATGCATTAACTGATCGCAAATAAATCCGTGCAAAATTAGTCCCGTCAAGAGTAAAGTCCGAAAATTTAAGAATTATTTTCTCTTTTTTAGATCTTCAGTTCAAACGTTAGAAGGGGGCGAAATGAAACTATTTCAGAAAATATTCACTTAATCAATGTTCTAAAGATACCTTAATGTTATTTTTAAAGATTTATCGATTGATGGATCAAATAAGGAAGAAGATAAATGTAGAGTCGTATCAGGAGGTGACAGAACTTGCAATAAAGAGAAAAGACACTAAAAATATTTTTTTCTGCAATTTTACTACAAACCTAAGGGCCACAACACATTAACCTTTTGAACGCCACGCATCGGACAGAAAAATCGTGCCACCAGCTATGATATATAATAATGACAGATGGGTTATGCACGCGCCAAAAGTGAAGCACTTAATATGAGTGAATTCACACAACTGTCGCTAGTCGCGCACCGGCCAGCGTGAGATACAGACGTGCGAATGAGCTCCCGTCACCCGCGTGAGAAAGAGACAAACTGTAATTTTCTAACAATGAGAGTGACAAAGATGTAATGATTGTCAAAATAGATAAACATTTCTACATTGTTATGGACAGATGTGGCAAGTTGTCTGTCACTATTCGGCACGAGCTTTGGAGTGGTATTATCTGGATTCTGACTATATTTGCCAAAGAATACAACTAATATTGAAACAAAGTTGCCGAATACTTACTGCACTCAATTTCGAAGTCTCCGAAAAGAGATCTTCGAGATCTTAGAGATCTTCGAAAATAAAGTGGATGAAATGCATTAACTGATCGCAAATAAATCCGTGCAAAATTAGTCCCGTCAAGAGTAAAGTCCGAAAATTTAAGAATTATTTTCTCTTTTTTAGATCTTCAGTTCAAACGTTAGAAGGGGGCGAAATGAAACTATTTCAGAAAATATTCACTTAATCAATGTTCTAAAGATACCTTAATGTTATTTTTAAAGATTTATCGATTGATGGATCAAATAAGGAAGAAAATAAATGTAGAGTCGTATCAGGAGGTGACAGAACTTGCAATAAAGAGAAAAGACACTAAAAATATTTTTTTCTGCAATTTTACTACAAACCTAAGGGCCACAACACATTAACCTTTTGAACGCCACGCATCGGACAGAAAAATCGTGCCACCAGCTATGATATATAATAATGACAGATGGGTTATGCACGCGCCAAAAGTGAAGCACTTAATATGAGTGAATTCACACAACTGTCGCTAGTCGCGCACCGGCCAGCGTGAGATACGGACGTGCGAATGAGCTCCCGTCACCCGCGTGAGAAAGAGACAAACTGTAATTTTCTAACAATGAGAGTGACAAAGATGTAATGATTGTCAAAATAGATAAACATTTCTACATTGTTATGGACAGATGTGGCAAGTTGTCTGTCACTATTCGGCACGAGCTTTGGAGTGGTATTATCTGGATTCTGACTATATTTGCCAAAGAATACAACTAATATTGAAACAAAGTTGCCGAATACTTACTGCACTCAATTTCGAAGTCTCCGAAAAGAGATCTTCGAGATCTTAGAGATCTTCGAAAATAAAGTGGATGAAATGCATTAACTGATCGCAAATAAATCCGTGCAAAATTAGTCCCATCAAGAGTAAAGTCCGAAAATTTAAGAATTATTTTCTCTTTTTTAGATCTTCAGTTCAAACGTTAGAAGGGGGCGAAATGAAACTATTTCAGAAAATATTCACTTAATCAATGTTCTAAAGATACCTTAATGTTATTTTTAAAGATTTATCGATTGATGGATCAAATAAGGAAGAAGATAAATGTAGAGTCGTATCAGGAGGTGACAGAACTTGCAATAAAGAGAAAAGACACTAAAAATATTTTTTTCTGCAATTTTACTACAAACCTAAGGGCCACAACACATTAACCTTTTGAACGCCACGCATCGGACAGAAAAATCGTGCCACCAGCTATGATATATAATAATGACAGATGGGTTATGCACGCGCCAAAAGTGAAGCACTTAATATGAGTGAATTCACACAACTGTCGCTAGTCGCGCACCGGCCAGCGTGAGATACGGACGTGCGAATGAGCTCCCGTCACCCGCGTGAGAAAGAGACAAACTGTAATTTTCTAACAATGAGAGTGACAAAGATGTAATGATTGTCAAAATAGATAAACATAACAGAATCGTTATTAGGTTATGAACTTACTCATCAGTATTTCTTCTGCTCATTTTGCTCATAACCCATCCATAGTAAATATCATTGGCCACCAGCGCCAGAGCGAAATTTGCACGAGCGCACTCAGATACCGTAGTGATTGGAAAACAACATATCGACGAAACATTTCTTTCCGCCTAATAGTGGATTTAGTTAGGCAAAATCACTTTAGATATTTAGAAATCATAATAGTTAATAATATTCATGTCGTATTTTTCTTATACACCTAAAATCAACAGCAAAAATATGAAAATTAATATACAATTTTATTTTATTTTGTCAATATAGCCACAGCACTACTTAAGTGATAACGTCACGCGCTGACGTGTTATGACGGCTTTGGCGCTGGTGGCACCGTAACTTATTATCAATGTTAGAGATGGGGGTGAGAGATATTCATTCATTTCTGTATCGATATTTCCGTGGTGTAACTGTATGAAGGAAAATACGTTAGGTTTTTTTAAGTGTTTAGTTGAGTAACAAATAGTTTTACAATACCATCAAATAAAGAAATTTTATGATAAAAACTAATGAACATCGGACAGAACGGGTGTGTAGGTAAAAAAAACACCTCGCGCACATTTCATTCTTTTGTACCTAAAGAAACATGGTAAGTATATCCCTAATAATGACATATTCTTTGTTCACTTAAACTCGGTCTCTCACCGATAACATTCATATTGTTGACATTTTATCCAAAATACCATTTCATTATTTTTACTTATTTGGTATGAATGAAATGGACCGAAAGCCCACGTGTCGTGGTATTTATCATTGTTTAAGGATTAACAAGAATGCGGCGAAGCAATAACATTAAAAGAAACGACATACACATTGTTAGGTTTTAAATACGGCCCCTATAACACGCATTGTATTTATTCCATTGCGACTTTAATAAAACTCTTTCTTTTTTAATTATGCATATATTAAAGTAAAAGTTGTTAAAATTAAAAATATATACCTTTTTTAACATTACGATATGTAGTTCCTAAAACTAATCTTCTACACGAATCACAGTTTAATAATTAGTTTTATTATATAATAAAGCTTAAAATGCGAAAAACATTCATAATTACAGTGTTTGGTTAATGTTCATACAATAATCAACATCGACCACTTTGCTTTCAAACGAACAACACTATTTCGAAGTGACGTCACGCCGCTTGACGTGATTACCCGTCAACGGCGAGGAGGGCAGTGCCTTTTTGTTCTTTTAAATAGCTTTGAGGTATTTTCTAATTTTTCTTGAGTTACGGGTTAATTTGAATGAAATTTTAACTAAAAAGATAGGTGAATGGTAGAGCTAATAAATATACAAAAATATTTCTATAAAGGTTGTTTATTAAGGAGTATTTGGATCTCTCATGTTGGACGTTTTAACACGTCATGGCGCTGAGGGCACGACTTTTCGTTGACGTGTTTGAACGGCTTTGGCGGTCAAAGGGTTAAAAAGGAATTCAGCTATGTGTATAATATGGTAGCGGAAATTCGTATATGGCCGCGATACATAAATTCAGCTACCATAGCCGAATTTCTGCTACTATAAACAAATAGCTGAATTCCGTTCAAATGTGTGATGCCCTAAAGTAGGCCGGTACAAAATACATCTTATATTCAAATATATATATATTAATATTAAAATTTATTATTCATTAAGACGCGTCTTATAGTATAGTTTTCAAGTAAAATGACTGTGACCTACGGACGGACGGACATGACGAAACTATGAGAGTTCCGGTTTTACCATTTCCGCTACGGAATCCTAATAAAACGAAAAAGGAAACTTTTGCAGCAAAAATGTAACTTTTCAGACAACGAAGCGTAACTTATGACTCAAGTGCCCTGGCAACACTGTTAATTACAAATAAAAGTAATGCAATAAATTATTTAATTTCCAGTTTAATTATTTATAAAATATCCGATTTCCTTGGTTCTCCAGTATGTATAAGTTATTTCCGACCATATATAAAGGCTTTAGAATCTTATATCGTTTGAAACCTTAAGCACTTACTCCGCATGCGTACATTGACGCCTAGCGAATGTCATAATACCTAGCATTAATTCATTATCACATTGTATGGCAATGTTATGCGGTCTCCTTGTGTCACTCTCACTTTCAAAGTCTATAATTGTGTTGCAATATTATGAAAGTTACTTCAGGCTTACACATTAATTCATGAATATTTAATAACGATAAATAATCGTGGATAATAAATTGGCCGACCATTAATTGCGAGTAAGTACTTGCGTTACTTCAGGTCAGTGTATTAAGAGTCCGGTAAAGTCTTTTTACAATTTCGCTCAACTATTTGATATGATTTAGCCATTAAAGAGTACTAAATCAACAAATTTTTAAGCATAAATTGAAAGATCATTTCAATAGGGACTGTATAAATACAAAAAATTATCTACTTTATTATTGTATTTTGAATAATTGACCTATTCCCAACAAGTGTTTTACCAATTTTAGCTCGGGGAGGTTCGGACAGATATCAATTTGGGGATTTTATTGATGTCGTATTGCTACAGTTTTTTTTTTGTAATATTGAGTTTATAGTCTTCTATGGAATAAATATAAAAATTTCTACCGATGTCATACAAAATTACTCAGAAAAAAAATATTTAAATCAGTCAACTTTCGGAAAAAATACACAAAGAATAACCGCGGTTTCTGACTACATACATGATTATTTATGAAAAAAATTAATACAAACATAAACTTCAGCTTATTATGAACCTAAATAATGTAAAATATATATACCATTTGATAGTAAATATTCGTAAATAGAGCACTTCAAATTAACTATAAACTTACAATTAATTATACGAAGCAAGGCCGGGCCATTTAGTCCGCTCGCTGAGCTCACGGAGGCAGGACGTGAGTCGCTCCCCGCTAGAACGCTAGCGTGAATTCGAAAAGTGCAAAGGCACCCGTAAATTGGGAAAAAATTGTTATCACCCAGTCGTTGACATCTGGGGACCTTTGGAACACTTGGTAGGTAAATTTTTATTAAGTTATTTCGTAATTGTTATGAAATTATATCATTTATCTTATTCGCCTCGTAAATATAACGCGCTCCACTCCAAATAGTCTTGATCTTAAGTACGTTACGTACGTACGTTAATTTTTATTAAATATTTTGCGATTTTCATATAATTTTTAAATTAGAACCTAACTTAGCCAAACAGAAACATACACAAACGGTGTAAGAATAGTTGAACGGTCCTGTATAGGAATACAGGGTGAATTTTCCAAATCGGCCAGTGAGGGCAGATACTAGATCTAACGACGCTACATTTTAATTGGCGTAAGGGCGATCAATACAATTTTATGAAAAATGTACGCGAGCGAGTAAATTGCATTATATTTTTTATGCCAATTGAACCCGTCTCGAACAGAAATCAATAAGTAGTAGATTGTGTAACAAGGGAGAAAATGAAATATTTACGGTGAGGGCGTATAGTAAAACCCAAAACATGCGACTGAGTCCATCATAGAATCCCGAGCGTAGCAAGGGATTCTAAAGCAGACTACTGAGTGTAGTGAGGGGTTCAAGTGTTAACGCCCAAGGTGAAAATAGTTTTGCTTCTATGTGACACATACTGCTTTCAACACCACCTTAGAGGAAAATAAAAAATATTTTAGTAGAAACATATTTATTTTAACTTTATATGTCCTTAGTGTGCTTCCTGGTTGTAATTAATCGATTAATTTAATAAGATTTTTTTGTAATGACGGACTGGCTGAAAAAAAAACTAATGTCCTATGACAGAAAAGCGCCACTTGGTTCCCTCCTAGCAGGGAAGAAAAAGCCGGTGTACAAATAGGTGATGTGAAAATAGTTATTTATTACACAAAGGAGAAAAGTTGTTGTTTTACCTCGCGTGCTTATATTGAGATCCGAGTCAGCAAAAGATACCAAAATTTAGCCACGAGCGAACTTTGCTGCCGAGCATAATTCAACATTTTTCACTACAACACCGCGAGGAAAAATACCGGTTATAAAATATTAAAAATTAATGCTTTCAAAAGTCTTTTACTTGCCAACGCAGTTTAGGGATTGCCCTTTTAGGGATTTCTATTGAGAAAAGCCACAAATAAAAAAATGCGTTCTTCAAACATTTACTATGCGAAACTGTATGGAAATCGTAATTATTCATTTGTGACTTTTCAAGCGTCTTGGACTATTGTGTTTGATAACTGGTAGAAAACTGATTGTATGACATCAAAATAAACATTGAATTTACTTTAATCTGTAAATGTCAATCGGCGTTAGTCAAAAAGTTACGAAAGGTCCTAAGCCCATTGGAATGTCTAGTCTGTATTAATATTATAAAGCCCTATAAAATGCCCCACAGCTTGGTCTAACACACAACATATCCTCATGTTTCATTTGGATGTTTCACTAGGTAATTTTTAATTAGTTTAATTGTATACGAGTGTTTTAATATTGTTCTTAAGCCAGATTTAAACTTCTAAGTTTTGTTTACCTACGAAGGGACGCTGTTGTAGGTCAGAATGAGAGACAGATATTGTTTTCTCATTGTAGAAAATAGCTTCGTCCCTTACAAAAGCGAAACTTACAAGTTTAGTGTCAATCCAGCCTTACAATATTAAAACATACATATGACCCTACACGACCTTATTGCCATGATATTTTTGTCACAGGTGGTTTTTAGCTGGAAGCCTTAAGAATGCAGATATCATCGAAGACTTTGCTTGATATGCAAGTACACAGCCGTGTAATACAACGCATATATAACACTAATATTTCAAGGCATAGTCCATGAACTTATACAACTATGGTATTGAGCTACTCGAATCCTGTATGTGTGTTTACGCAAAACTACAACAGGACCATACTTATTTCCATTTCTTTGTCCGTTGCAGCATTGTTTCTGCAGAATCCTACTAACAGCACTCAAATCACGCTGCATACAAAATATGTTTAAAACTAATATTTGTGGCTTTTTATTGATAAGACGCTTCATATTTTTTACTAAATAACAGTGTTACTATGCTAGGTTTCATTATGGTTGGTTACAACAAAAAGAGTGTGTTGGGCGCAGTAAAAAGAAAAAAAAATACATGGCGTAAGAAAACCAAATAAAAACAGCAACGTATGTATAGATATAGCTTTAGTGCATAATACGTTATAATAAATAACATGGTGTATTAAATGGTTACTAGATTTACCTTTAGTTTTATTTTACCTAACAAAATTTCTGATATTACGCAAGAGCGCCTAAAGTATCAATATTGTTCATTGCGGCCGCGCACGTGCACGCGCCGGTGGTACCTAGAAGCGTTCGGTTACTGTGTAAAACTCGTATCTTCGCTCGATTTCAAAGCATTACCGGACTCTTAAGACCATGGACCAATATTGACATACTCGTAACAACAAAGTTGCAAATATTTATCAGTACTAGTTTACATGTAATTATTCCTGTTTTAGTTAAATTTATTCTACCTTCACGTTGAAGAGCTAAATACATGTATTTAGCTCTTCAACGTGAAGGTAGAATAAATTTAACTAAAACAGGAATAATTTTCTGGCTTTAAAGAAAAAACGACTAAATACTTCGTCGAAACTCATAATAATAAAATATTATATTAATGAAACAACCTTTCAAATCGACCTAGTAATCTCACAGTAAGCTAAATAAGGCGTAGATAGTAATGATGATTAAGTATCATTATCCTAGGCAAATTAGGTAGGTACATACTATGATATATAATAATTACAGATGGGGCATGCACGGACCAAAAGTGAAGCACTTAATATGAGTGAATTCAAACAACTGTCGCTAGTCGCGCACCGGCCAGCGTGAGATGCGGATGTGCGAATGGGCTCCCGATGACAAACTGTAATTTTCTAACAATGAGAGTGACAAAGATCTACTGATTGTCAAAATAGATAAACAAAACAGAATCGTTGCTAGGTTATGAAATAACTCTGGAAGTATTTTTTCTACTCATTTTGTTAGAGAATAACCCATCCTTAGTAAATATCATTGGGTACATACTGATGGTTTTTATAGAAATTTAAAAAATCCGTTACGTACTCGTACTTAAAGAATTTTAGCACTTTGGTGCAATCTTTTATATTGTATATATTAATGAACTTTCCACGTACATAATGTCATGGCCGCCATAAAATAGCTTTTCATGTTACAGATGACACAATAAAAAATACAACGATGCGTATATTCATCAAACCTTTACTGCTTATTAAAATTACAATGTAATCTCATCAATATCGATCACTGGCAGGGACAAGTAACTATAAAGACTTTCAAACTGCATACAAACTCCTGTGCCATAGGTTGTTGTATAAATATGTGGGTACTATTAATAGTTATCTTTAAGTCTAGTAAATGAGTCACTTAGTCAGGCATCTTTAAGTGTAGTAAATAGTCACTTATTCAGGTATATAATTAGTATAACTACCTACTAGCTTAACGCGGTCCAGCTAGGTTTTTCCCAGTGTCCGAATAGTAAGAGATTTTTCAAAAGAGGAGTGTATACAAAGGTTCTTTAAGGGTAGGCAACGCGCATGCGAATCCTCTGGGGTTGCAGGCGTCCATAGGTTACGGTAACTGCTTACCATCAGGCGGGCCGTATGCTTGTCTGCCACCGTCGTGGTATAATATAAAAATAAAAGGAATCTTTTAATAAAGTTATGGCCAGACGGCATACAACCACAGCCCTCTGCCACGAGACCTTGGCATACAACAGAGATTTTAAACCAAGTAGCCCGTGGTTGATGCCACATTCTACATGACCTTTAAACTAGTTTAAACGCCCTTAGTGGCTACGCGTGCTCTGCCAACCATTGGCAATAATTGGGCGCTTGTTGTCGGCCATGTAGACGATCGCCAACAACTCGCTTCAACCAAGGTCACGTGGCAGAATCTGCGGCTATCTGCCGTCTCAGCCGTCTGGCCGTAACATGCTCTGCCAACCATTGGCAGAAGCGATTGGTTGGTTGTCAGCCATGTAAACGCTCGCTTCAACCAAGGTCACGTGGCAGAATCTGCGGCTATCAGCCGTCTGGCCCCAACCTAACATTCGAAGATCTTAAAGAGAATTATTTAAGATCTTCGAATGTAATAAAGGTTACATATATTGGGAATCCTTATTCATTTTCCGCGAAATTGACCTATAAGACCTGTGTCGAAACGTCGGGACTCAAGGTAAATAAATGTTCTTCACGATAGTTCCACCTAATATAATATAATATAATATAAGTGTTTACAACGAGAAAAATTTAAAAGTTATCGTCTTTCTTAAATACTTGTCTCTGATCACTGCTTTACGATATTCCTCATAAACATTACCCGACACCCTGCAATTGGCCTTCACCCGGAGATGACATGATTTTTTATCGCCTTACTTACATAAGTTCTCAGGGGACCGTTTATTCCGTAAAAAGTTAAATTTCTTAGCATAGCTAGAAGAGAAAATTGCACTTAAGGGAACTTTTCTTTATAAATTATGATGTCCCTCTTAAGCGTGAAAGCCACCCTGGAGCTTAAATTATTATATTTATTATGTAGCCGATGTCATAAACAAAATATTGGGACAGCACATGCGATTCAAGGACGTTTTCATGGGTATTTTTAGGAATAATTCAGTATACATTAGGGCCTAGTTTGTACGATACACTCGTTTATGTTCAGTCCTTGAATAAGTTAGGTTTTGGGGCTATTTAGAACTACTTTAGTAATTTACTGTTATTGTGCACTCTTGCATGGATAATTGTCGTCTAAGTCCCTGCTAATGTAATGGAATAATAATGATAAATTAAAAAAAATGCTTAACCATATTCATAGCAAATTGCTGTCTGTCCTTTTTAGGGTTCCGCTTATAGTTTTGTCATGTCCGTCTGTCCGTCCATCCGTCCGTATGTCACAGCCATTTCACTCGGAAACTATAAGACGTATCTTAATAAAATGTAGACATAAGATGTATTTTGTACGCCGCTATTTAGTTATGTAGTTAAATTTCAGAAAAAAATAGTATTAATTAGGGGGGCGCTCCAAACATGCATGTAACTAAATTTTAAAAAAACTTTACCAAACACAAATGTTGCACATCAATCGATAGGTCTTCGAAAAGAACGTCGTGGACAGTCGAGGTTTCTTTGAACATTTTGTGATTAAGTAAATATTTTGAAAAAAAATTCACATTTATCTTGAAAAAAATCACAACTTGTAGGTTTTTTATTTAAACCGACTCAGATTTTTTTAATTAGTCAAACTAAACAAGATAAAGACATTTTATGATTTTTTAATATATTCGTTTTTTTTTTTTAAGTGCGGCCGGTACAAAAATTGTGTCTATGTCAAAAATCACAAAAAATATCATACTATATTCATCTGCGAGGATATACGAGTATAAGGGTTTACTTTTTATTTTTGCAACAAAATCCGATTTTTCTCAAAAGCAAGTACTTATAATAAATTATTTTGCCAACCAAATTACCATCCATTAAGAACCAGTGCCATTAAGAACCCACCAGTTGACAGCGACTCTACAACTTCTAAGTGCACAGCACGGTAAGTAGCGCAGGTAAATAGGACGATCCATGCCTTAGTCCCTGTGCCTAAAATCAAAGGTCCGGCTAGATCGACGCCTGAATACTGAAATGCTGCGCTGGCTTCCATTCGTTCTTTTGGTAAAACACCAGTGGGAGCTTGGCATTGTTTTGCTGTAAACCTTTTGCATCGTATGCAGCGGTGTATCACGTTACGAACTAACCTCCTGACACCTATGATCCAAAAATTCTGGCGTAAGCTATTAAGCAAGGTTTGTGCTCCAGCATGTTTCAGCTCGATGTGCCTACGCTCCACTAAACGCCGAACAATCGAGTCAGCCCCAGGAAGAATCACGGGAAACTTGAAATTATAATTTTCATTGCCGAGTGACAACTTTGTGTTAAGACGTATACTGTCATTTTCATCGACAAAGGTTTGTATATTTCGATTATTTATTAAAGAGTCTTTGTACCTTTTTTGTATTAACCTTATCAATACATTCTCAGCATATTCAAACTCGTCATAGGTCAGTTCTTTTGATGAAGATTTTTTCTTTAGTCGTAACATCCAGCATATCATTCTGACTAATTTCGTATAGCTTGAGAAGTAGGTTAATCTATCTAAAAAAAGATTCATCTTGGACATGCATGACAACAGTACCAGTCTTCTTCCGTTCGACATCTGCTTGCGAGTCCTGTGTGAAGTTTGTAACTGGCCAATGTTCTTGATCTAGGCGTAGCCACTCTGGTCCCTCCCACCATCTACTTTCGAGGAGTCCCTTGGGATTTACGCCTCTTGATGGCAAATCGGCAGGGTTTAGATGGCCAGGGACGTGTCTCCAAGCCGAAGCTGGGCTCAGCCCTTTTATCTCTTGCACCCGGTTGGAAACAAATACACTCCAAGGCCCTTCGCAGGTTACCCACGTGATCACGACACTTGAATCACACCAGTAGTACACAGCACAATTAGGCAAGGCCAGAGAATCAATTGCTGTCACGGATAGTCTACACGCAAGTGTTGCAGCAATCAACTCCTGTCTTGGAATAGTTATTTTATTAACTGGTGTCACTCTTGACTTTGCTAGGACTAGGCTTAAAGTGACGTTTTCACCCTGTTTTGACCGCAGAAATATACAAGCTGAGTAAGCATCCTTACTTGCATCGGAAAAAACATGCAACGACGTTTCACACTCCTGCAGGGACACGCTTGTAAGCCGTCGAGGAATAACGCAGTCATTGATTACATAAGCTTGTTCTATCCATTTTCTAAACTCCTTGGCCAAATCTTCGGGTAGTTCCTGGTCCCAGGTCAATTTCCTGCACCACGTTGTCTGTAAGATCATTTTCGGGACTATGGTTGTAGGACAGGCTAAACCTATAGGATCAAAAACCCTTTGCGCTACAGAGAGTAACGTTCGTTTGGTAAATTTTTGGTCAATATTACTAAAATTAGCGTTACACTGGAGAGTGTCATTTTTTACGTTCCAAGTAACTCCTAATACTGAAGTGTTTTGTACATTTACATCTACAAGTACAGGGCTAGATATCCAACCTCTAAGGTCGAATTTACCTTCCAGCATTACCTGTTTTGATTCCGTTATAAATGTCTCGAGCTCTGCCTCCGAATCTAAACTAGTCACACAGTTATCCACATAAAACGATTTTTTCAATTTCGTTGCAGTTTCTCTAAGTGGGTTCGAACAACTATCCAGGTGGTGATTGATGGTGGCTACTAGCTGAAACGGTGACGATGTCACTCCGAAAACGACGCGTCTTTGACGATAAGTGATCATCGTTCTTTCTTCGTCATCAATCCTGGACCACCATAAAAAGCGAAGATAATCACGATCCTTTGGAACCAGCGAGATTTGAAGAAACGCTTTTGCTATGTCTGCTGTCACTCCGATCTTATTTCTCCTGAAATTAATTAACAGGTTAGGAATTTTTTCGAAAAGGTTCACGCCCTTTTCTAAACATGAATTTAAGGAAATACCATTACTATCCTTGGCTGACGCATCGAAAACTGGACGAATCCTAGTTGTCAAACTGGACTCCTTAACGACAGGATGATGCGCCAAGTAATGACCTTGGACAGCCTGGTCGGGTGCTTCCTCAATTATGTCAAGCTGTAACCACTCACGGAATGCCTTATCGTAGTCGCTGAGCTTACCTAATTGCTTAAGCCGAATCATGTTAGAATCTAACCGCTTTTTGGCAAGCCCGTAGTTAGGTTTAGGTCGCGGAACGTCACGCCATGGTAAACTTACCTCGTAACGACCTTCTTCGTTGATCTTGATGCTGTCGTTGAAAGATCTAAACACTTCTTCCTCACGCGCTGCTTTTGTTGCTTGTGTTGCGGGATCGTGGATGCCTAAAGCTTCCAAACTCCATAAATCTGTAAGATCAATTTTACTTAGACAATGAAGAGTCGTTATTGCGTTTGTCATCGAACTGTATACTCCAGTTATTGGACCTTGAATAGTCCAGCCAAATTTAGTCTGTACAGCGGTTAAGTTGTTTTCTAACTGTTTAATGGCACCTGTCAAAAGTAACCCGGAATAGTCGGCTCCAATCAGTAGACTTACCTCGTCAGGAGTAGTCATAGAGTCAGTCAGGCTAATATTATTTTGACGCAGTTGCTCTAGAATTACATTGGATCTTATTTTAGGTAAAAAACTACAAATATTAGTTTGTTCTACAACGGACAAGTTCATAGAAAAATTTTTTTCGACGTTCTTGACGCGTATGTCAAACACGCCGTACTCTTCTTTCTTCGTTTCGAACCCGCCGTACAAGCAGTTGGTTATTACCTCCTTTCTAGTAGGTATCAATCGAAGCTTCTGTACTAAGTCTTTCTTTATGTGAGACCTTTGTGCACCGTTGTCAATAAATGCTCTAACACAGACCTCTTTCTTGCCGTGTGCAATTTTCACCATGACAGTTTGCAATAAAGTTGTTTTTGCAGACCTTTGCAAACATGACAAGTTGTTTGATGACTCCGATTGTTTGTTGCTACTGTCTAGACCCGATGCTATGTCTGTGCACATAATTGTAAAATGACGTTTCTTACAAAACAGACATTTCGGAAAACTCTTGCATTTCTTTGCAATATGATTGCTTCTTAAGCAAATTAAACAGGCTTTCTTACCTTTGATAAATTTTATACGATCACTCACTGTCATTTTTGCTGCCTTGTAGCACTCTACAGCTGAATGATTGTCCTTGCCACACCATACACACGATGATATTGATGACTCGCCTTGTTTACCGGAACATTCCTTGTTGCGCTTAGCTTCTGACAACTGCACAAAACAAGCGGTGGGCGGTTTTGGCTCAGCTAGGGTTGTTTCATCAATCTTGGTTCTAGCTAGCTTTATGCGTTCTTCTGATTCCACCTCTTGCCTCAGGAACTGCATCAGGTTAGCTAGGTCTCTGGAGTCAGCTTGACTGCGGTGCCAAGCACGAAGTATGCTCTCTGGTAGTGCTGACTCAATCATGGGGAACAGCATTGATGCATACTTATCCTTTGTCACGCCGAGTGTTTCCAGTGCTTGTAGGTGTGTTTGCAGGTTATCGTATAGGTTTGATAGATTTTTAGGCTCTCCTTTTTGTTGCATCAGGGCAAGCAAACCTCTAACATACGTTTCTATTAGTACGTCATCTCTAGCAAATCTAGCCTTTAGAGCTTCAACTTCCTTACTGTAGTTTTCTGCGCAAGGTGGGTAACTTTCCACAAGCTGTCGTGCACTACTGTTTGGGGTCATGGATTGCAGAAGATACTGGTACTTATCTGTGGAGTCGATCTCTGCGTCTTCATGGACCTTCTTAAATTGGCCCCAAAATGATAGCCATGACTTAACATTGCCGTCGAACTTGACTAGCTCCAGCATAGGCAGTTTAGGCCGTCTCTGCTTAATTGGCTCAAGAACTGTGGATTGTCCTGACTGTAGAGACGAGGCGCTACTGACGCGAGGAAGAGTCCTGGGAAATAAGGCTATGACTTGTTGCCAGCGTGTTTTATAGTGCATGGCCTTATCTTGATCTGCATGAAATTGATCTTCGTTAAAGTCTTCAGCTTCGACCCATAAATCTCGCAATGTGGCTTCTGCTTCAAATAAACTCGAAGCCGCTTCAGACAGGAGTTCAAACACCTGCAGGGCTGTGGTATCATTGTTCTCCACTGCTTTAGTCGTCCTGTCCGCGAGAATGGTAAACTCTTTTCGAAACAGAGTCCGTTTGCGTTTCCAAGATTCCATACTTATTTAATACATGCACAAAAGTCACGGTCGCCAGATGTTATGGATTCTTTCGATTGAAACACTTAGTTTAGTTTAACGAACTCAGTTATTTTATTGAGAAGAGAAAAATTCTTATGGGTATTAACAATTTTGGCAGATTAGTTATTTTTTATTTCTATGGATACAAGAAGATAAAAAAGACAAGGTTCTCAATCTAAAACGAGCAACATACGTCACACTCCCAACAGGGAAGAACCGGAAGGTTACGTTACCCATGCCTCAGTCCATGACATAATCAAATAGGTGTTAGGGTAACCTCCTGGCTCGTGTCGAATTACGATTCTCATCTGTCGCCTGTCTAGTACGAGTAGGTTCCGTGTCCACTGTCGTAATCTCGCAGTCTCGTCCGAAAGTTGAGTCAAGTCTGTCGTGCGAGCTTATTTCTAATGGGAAAATCCGTTGGACTGGTCTTACCTTTGTTCCGGTAACGGTTCTCACACGAGCCACTCTATTGACGCCATCGGCACCTGCGTATACCTCTTCAACAATGGCCAACGGCCATGTTACGCGCTTATCTTCAGTCTCCACCAAAACCACGTCTCCAGTCTGAAGTTGCACGGGTCCATTCCGCTCACGTTTTTGTATGAGCGAGCTGATGTACTCGTCCCTGAAACGTTTACGTAAATGCTCGCGTAAATCCTGGCAATAGCGGTGTCTGACGTTAAGAGCTGACCTATCAACCTCATCAAAATCAGTAGAATGATTAGAGGGCAACGGCTGTATAAACATTGAAGGCATCAATGGTTGCAAATCGCTTTGATCACCTACGTACGTAAGCGGCCTATTGTTTATCGTCGACTCGCAGTCACAAAGTACCGTCTGCAGCTCCATGAGAGAGATAGAGGCCTTTCCTAAGACCCTGCGGAGGATTTGTTTTAGGAATCCAATTAACCTTTCATAGAACCCTCCCCACCAAGGAGCGGCTGGAGGCAAAAAGTTCCACTTGATCCTTGTAATCGAGGAAAACCGTTGTATTTCGTCCCAATCAAGAGAACTAAACGCATTATCCAGGCCTCGAAAATTTGTACCATTATCGCTAAAAAACGTTTCTATTCTTCCGCGCCGTGCTACAAATCTTCTCAGTGCCATTAAGAACTCACCAGTTGACAGCGACTCTACAACTTCTAAGTGCACAGCACGGTAAGTAGCGCAGGTAAATAGGACGATCCATGCCTTAGTCCCTGTGCGTAAAATCAAAGGTCCGGCTAGATCGACGCCTGAATACTGAAATGCTGCGCTGGCTTCCATTCGTTCTTTTGGTAAAACACCAGTGGGAGCTTGGCATTGTTTTGCTGTAAACCTTTTGCATCGTATGCAGCGGTGTATCACGTTACGAACTAACCTCCTGACACCTATGATCCAAAAATTCTGGCGTAAGCTATTAAGCAAGGTTTGTGCTCCAGCATGTTTCAGCTCGACGTGCCTACGCTCCACTAAACGCCGAACAATCGAGTCAGCCCCAGGAAGAATCACGGGAAACTTGAAATTATAATTTTCATTGCCGAGTGACAACTTTGTGTTAAGACGTATAATGTCATTTTCATCGACAAAGGTTTGTATATTTCGATTATTTATTAAAGAGTCTTTGTACCTTTTTTGTATTAACCTTATCAATACATTCTCAGCATATTCAAACTCGTCATAGGTCAGTTGTTTTGATGAAGATTTTTTCTTTAGTCGTAACATCCAGCATATCATTCTGACTAATTTCGTATAGCTTGAGAAGTAGGTTAATCTATCTGAGAAAGATTCATCTTGGACATGCATGACAACAGTACCAGTCTTCTTCCGTTCGACATCTGCTTGCGAGTCCTGTGTGAAGTTTGTAACTGGCCAATGTTCTTGATCTAGGCGTAGCCACTCTGGTCCCTCCCACCATCTACTTTCGAGGAGTCCCTTGGGATTTACGCCTCTTGATGGCAAATCGGCAGGGTTTAGATGGCCAGGGACGTGTCTCCAAGCCGAAGCTGGGCTCAGCCCTTTTATCTCTTGCACCCGGTTGGAAACAAATACACTCCAAGGCCCTTCGCAGGTTACCCACGTGATCACGACACTTGAATCACACCAGTAGTACACAGCACAATTAGGCAAGGCCAGAGAATCAATTGCTGTCACGGATAGTCTACACGCAAGTGTTGCAGCAATCAACTCCTGTCTTGGAATAGTTATTTTATTAACTGGTGTCACTCTTGACTTTGCTAGGACTAGGCTTAAAGTGACGTTTTCACCCTGTTTTGACCGCAGAAATATACAAGGAAATATAGAAATATACAAATATACAACTTACTTTTGACAGGTGCCATTAAACAGTTAGAAAACAACTTAACCGCTGTAGACTAAATTTGGCTGGACTATTCAAGGTCCAATAACTGGAGTATACAGTTCGATGACAAACGCAATAACGACTCTTCATTGTCTAAGTAAAATTGATGTTACAGATTTATGGAGTTTGGAAGCTTTAGGCATCCACGATCCCGCAACACAAGCAACAAAAGCAGCGCGTGAGGAAGAAGTCTTTAGATCTTTCAACGACAGCATCAAGATCAACGAAGGTCGTTACGAGGTAAGTTTACCATGGCGTGACGTTCCGCGACCTAAACCTAACTACGGGCTTGCCAAAAAGCGGTTAGATTCTAACATGATTCGGCTTAAGCAATTAGGTAAGCTCAGCGACTACGATAAGGCATTCCGTGAGTGGTTACAGCTTGACATAATTGAGGAAGCACCCGACCAGGCTGTCCAAGGTCATTACTTGGCGCATCATCCTGTCGTTAAGGAGTCCAGTTTGACAACTAGGAGTCGTCCAGTTTTCGATGCGTCAGCCAAGGATAGTAATGGTATTTCCTTAAATTCATGTTTAGAAAAGGGCGTGAACCTTTTCGAAAAAATTCCTAACCTGTTAATTAATTTCAGGAGAAATAAGATCGGAGTGACAGCAGACATAGCAAAAGCGTTTCTTCAAATCTCGCTGGTTCCAAAGGATCGTGATTATCTTCGCTTTTTATGGTGGTCCAGGATTGATGACGAAGAAAGAACGATGATCACTTATCGTCACAGACGCGTCGTTTTCGGAGTGACATCGTCACCGTTTCAGCTAGTAGCCACCATCAATCACCACCTGGATAGTTGTTCGAACCCACTTAGAGAAACTGCAACGAAATTGAAAAAATCGTTTTATGTGGATAACTGTGTGACTAGTTCAGATTCAGAGGCAGAGCTCGAGACATTTATAAGGGAATCAAAACAGGTAATGCTGGAAGGTAAATTCGACCTTAGAGGTTGGATATCTAGCCCTGTACTTGTAGATGTAAATGTACAAAACACTTCAGTATTAGGAGTTACTTGGAACGTAAAAAATGACACTCTCCAGTGTAACGCTAATTTTAGTAATATTGACCAAAAATTTACCAAACGAACGTTACTCTCTGTAGCGCAAAGGGTTTTTGATCCTATAGGTTTAGCCTGTCCTACAACCATAGTCCCGAAAATGATCTTACAGACAACGTGGTGCAGGAAATTGACCTGGGACCAGGAACTACCCGAAGATTTGGCCAAGGAGTTTAGAAAATGGATAGAACAAGCTTATGTAATCAATGACTGCGTTATTCCTCGACGGCTTACAAGCGTGTCCCTGCAGGAGTGTGAAACGTCGTTGCATGTTTTTTCCGATGCAAGTAAGGATGCTTACTCAGCTTGTATATTTCTGCGGTCAAAACAGGGTGAAAACGTCACTTTAAGCCTAGTCCTAGCAAAGTCAAGAGTGACACCAGTTAATAAAATAACTATTCCAAGACAGGAGTTGATTGCTGCAACACTTGCGTATAGACTATCCGTGACAGCAATTGATTCTCTGGCCTTGCCTAATTGTGCTGTGTACTACTGGTGTGATTCAAGTGTCGTGATCACGTGGGTAACCTGCGAAGGGCCTTGGAGTGTATTTGTTTCCAACCGGGTGCAAGAGATAAAAGGGCTGAGCCCAGCTTCGGCTTGGAGACACGTCCCTGGCCATCTAAACCCTGCCGATTTGCCATCAAGAGGCGTAAATCCCAAGGGACTCCTCGAAAGTAGATGGTGGGAGGGACCAGAGTGGCTACGCCTAGATCAAGAACATTGGCCAGTTACAAACTTCACACAGGACTCGCAAGCAGATGTCGAACGGAAGAAGACTGGTACTGTTGTCATGCATGTCCAAGATGAATCTTTTTTAGATAGATTAACCTACTTCTCAAGCTATACGAAATTAGTCAGAATGATATGCTGGATGTTACGATTAAAGAAAAAATCTTCATCAAAAGAACTGACCTATGACGAGTTTGAATATGCTGAGAATGTATTGATAAGGTTAATACAAAAAAGGTACAAAGACTCTTTAATAAATAATCGAAATATACAAACCTTTGTCGATGAAAATGACATTATACGTCTTAACACAAAGTTGTCACTCGGCAATGAAAATTATAATTTCAAGTTTCCCGTGATTCTTCCTGGGGCTGACTCGATTGTTCGGCGTTTAGTGGAGCGTAGGCACGTCGAGCTGAAACATGCTGGAGCACAAACCTTGCTTAATAGCTTACGCCAGAATTTTTGGATCATAGGTGTCAGGAGGTTAGTTCGTAACGTGATACACCGCTGCATACGATGCAAAAGGTTTACAGCAAAACAATGCCAAGCTCCCACTGGTGTTTTACCAAAAGAACGAATGGAAGCCAGCGCAGCATTTCAGTATTCAGGCGTCGATCTAGCCGGACCTTTGATTTTACGCACAGGGACTAAGGCATGGATCGTCCTATTTACCTGCGCTACTTACCGTGCTGTGCACTTAGAAGTTGTAGAGTCGCTGTCAACTGGTGAGTTCTTAATGGCACTGAGAAGATTTGTAGCACGGCGCGGAAGAATAGAAACGTTTTTTAGCGATAATGGTACAAATTTTCGAGGCCTGGATAATGCGTTTAGTTCTCTTGATTGGGACGAAATACAACGGTTTTCCTCGATTACAAGGATCAAGTGGAACTTTTTGCCTCCAGCCGCTCCTTGGTGGGGAGGGTTCTATGAAAGGTTAATTGGATTCCTAAAACAAATCCTCCGCAGGGTCTTAGGAAAGGCCTCTATCTCTCTCATGGAGCTGCAGACGGTACTTTGTGACTGCGAGTCGACGATAAACAATAGGCCGCTTACGTACGTAGGTGATCAAAGCGATTTGCAACCATTGATGCCTTCAATGTTTATCCAGCCGTTGCCCTCTAATCATTCTACTGATTTTGATGAGGTTGATAGGTCAGCTCTTAACGTCAGACACCGCTATTGCCAGGATTTATGCGAGCATTTACGTAAACGTTTCAGGTACGAGTACATCAGCTCGCTCATACAAAAACGTGAGCGGAATGGACCCGTGCAACTTCAGACTGGAGACGTGGTCTTGGTGGAGACTGAAGATAAGCGCGTAACATGGCCGTTGGCCATTGTTGAAGAGGTATACGCAGGTGCCGATGGCGTCAATAGAGTGGCTCGTGTGAGAACCGTTACCGGAACAAAGGTAAGACCAGTCCAACGGATTTTCCCATTAGAAATAAGCTCGCACGACAGACTTGACTCAACTTTCGGACGAGACTGCGAGATTACGACAGTGGACACGGAACCTACTCGTACTAGACAGGCGACAGATGAGAATCGTAATTCGACACGAGCCAGGAGGTTACCCCAACACCTATTTGATTATGTCATGGACTGAGGCATGGGTAACGTAACCTTCCGGTTCTTCCCTGTTGGGAGTGTGACGTATGTTGCTCGTTTTAGATTTAGAACCTTGTCTTTTTTATCTTCTTGTATCCATAGAAATAAAAATAACTAATCTGCCAAAATTGTTAATACCCATAAGAATTTTTCTCTTCTCAATAAAATAACTGAGTTCGTTAAACTAAACTAAGTGTTTCAATCGAAAGAATCCATTCATTTTGAAACATAATAAGCAATACCCAGTTAAAGCTAAGAATTTGATTACAAATTACAAATAGGTAATATTGCAGATACACTGATCAATGACACACAAAGCAAAACAATCGGTGTTATTGTTTTTATCAAACCATTTATGATTGTTAGCTACCATAATTAATATACTTATGTCACGTCACAGTAAAAACATCGGAAATTTTTAAATGCATAAACAAAAGAAGCGTCCATAGTGAGGATCTCGATCATTATTCCTAATTCAAAGCCTCGGGTGGACTATCAAGACTCACTTTTAAGTCCGGATGTGTCAGGAGTGTCAAGATTATGCACACTGGTGCATAATGCAGTCAATTTTCTTATTGGATTCGTCCGGAAACGGCAAGCAAAGGCAAAACGAGGAGCTCGCGAGCCGAGCGCCGCGCCGCTGCTCCCACGACATTCGGCTCGAGCCCGTCGAGCGTGTTGCGTGTGTCCCGCGCTCTCTGCCAACGAAACTTTACTCGCTTCCACGATCGTGAATGGAGTGCACTTTATGAACAAACAGTTTTGACTTGACTTACACTAGTGACAGTTTTTGTGTTGTTTGATTTTGTTTTGTGAACACATTGGAGGTGCCCAATATCCCGACACCGGCTATTGGTAAGTATTACTGAATTTTAATTTTACAGAGTGATTTACGTGGCGCCTGTGTTTAATTCGCGATTTTCTTATTTTAACCTGATGGAGGTCGGCGAGTACAGTGCATCGCCTCGGTTTCCATGTCACTACGCTCTCTGAGAACTGTTATCGTCCCATTGTTATTGGCCCAGTTGCTGCTAATTAACTCGCTAATGAATACATTTCTATAACTTAAATTACTAATGATGTAATAATTATCGTTAAACGAAATCGAAACAATAATAGATTAAAATACAATCAGTTTATGGATAGACTAGCTAGCCGATCGGTCGCGGCGAGCGACCGCAAACCACGGTACGGTGCAATAAAATATTAAATAGGTAGCTGTGCGAAGCTATACCCATAACAATCAATCATTTATCCATCCAACTGCTTGTTTGGCGTACAGCAAAACCAGTTACCAGTTACAAGTACATCCGTTAATGACCTTTACAAGTTTTTGTTATCAGTATTTAGAAATCATAGACCTTTTTTGTTTTATCTCGCATTTTAACGTCGCGGCGCGTTGAAGTCTTTCATACTTAACTAAACAAAAATTTAAAAAAAAACTCTTAGAAAAATATTTTACTGTACGAATAATGAGGATAATACTATTCTAAGGATTATACAAAGGTGTTTATTCTAATGAAGAGTTAATTGTTATCGCAGTGTAATTATTTTGACTAGTGTTACTGTTTACACAATGCAATTATGTAATTGTATTATTGTTGTCATAATTCTCACAATCGATGGACTTCGGTCATAGGTATTCGTTCGGATTTTAGGGCAAAAGATAATCCTCCTAACTTTTGTAATGTATTTGAATAGTCGTATCATAGGTATCTTGTAACTAGGTATAAAATAATAGAGAGAGATCGATGATTACGCGGATAGGAATGAAGACCATCGACAACAATTGATTATGTAGAAAAGGTTATTCCAATTCAATCTGATTATGCTGCACCTACATTAGCCTATTTGCTACTCTGGCTTAGAGCCTGAAGCTCATTTTGACTAATATGCAATTTGATTTCATTAGGTATTGCGTACAGCTCGTCCCTCGAAATCAAATTGGTATTAATACTTACATAATATACAGAGTGTCATAATTATTTTATTTTATTTTTTACTTTTCTCAACACCTCTGAAATTAAATCGCTTCAGTTATTATTTATTAAACTAATAAATATTTGTCCCAAGGTGTGAAACATATAAAAAACAATTTACACATCTTACGGGTGTTAAAAATGAAACGCAATTAAAACGCTTGTCATCATAACTCTTGTCCCGATAATCAGTTAGCAGATACGTAATGATAAGTAAAACAGACGGGCAGATGCGTGTCCGCCACATGTCCCGCCTGTGAATAATAAGGACACCCGTCAAAAACAACTGATGTAGGTCAGTTTTGGGTTTTACCTATTGTTCTACGCAGTACATGAAACTCGCTTTTTTTCTAAATGGGGCAATGATTTTACAATTAAATAAAATTTATTTCCAACATAAACTTGCGGTGTTAAAAGTCCGGTAACGATTTGAAAACGAAAATGGCTTATAATGAAATAACGCACATGAGTTGCATCTTATAAGATAGTTTGAAGTCTTGTTATTGCAAAAAATACTTTTGGTCCATATTATTATTTAGTACCCGAAAACTCAATTCTTACAGAGCTTGTTTGGTGAGGACGTTGATTCGTGACAAATACAAACTAATAGAAGTTTTCTTAGTTACTGCAAAATACTATCAAAAAACTTGAGCGAAATCGAAAAAAAACGTTACCGGACTCTTAACACCAAATCGTTTACATGAGACAATTTTATTATAAGAGAGATGAGTTATAATGGTTAAGGCAGGGGTTTTCAAACAATGCGCCGCGGCGCCCTGGTGCGCCGTTGAAAGTACAGAGGGGCGCCGTGAGGCAATCCTCCTCACCATACTATACTTGTATTCAGATGTACTCTTTGAGTAATAACAATGGAAACTCACTGAACAAGTATTACTTGTCTATTTCAAATAGCCCAAGTAGCTAGATTAGGGCGCCGCGGATTTTATAAATAACAGTTATGTGTCAAAAATAATATTAAAAGTATGATAATTGATAAAGCGTGATATATTCCGGTTGACTAAAATATAGTAAGGAAGGAATAATGATCCGTTTAACATTAACTTGGCTAATACGTTATCTTGAAAGCCACGTGATTTATTTATTATTTTTAATTGCTTACGTTTGAACTCATGATGGGTTTGTTTATAAACTTTCTTATCAATCAAGTAAAACATTATTCACGGATTTACTGAGACCGTTCGTAGTTGACGCGATCAAAAGAGCGCAGTACTGAATAAAGCTTAGTGTAAACTACGTGAGTAAATTCGTAGCCTATTTACGATACAAATAATCATTTTAATACAACATTCAACCTCACCATCGCAATAGGGATGATGACACATGTTGAACTATGCAATAAAATTTAGTTTATATTAGGATGCAAAATGATGAAAATATCCAAATGAAGTGAAAATAATAAAAATCTATTGAAATGATTCAGGCTTCAAAATTTTTAAAGTACGAAATTTAATAAAACAATGATATCATTCGATTTTTAACATTTTACTGTAAAATAAATTGTATGGCAACCATACACATAAACGCAACCTTTCACTGTAAAAATAGCTATTTCATAATTTTTCCATACTTTGAACAGGGTGACTATATGATCGTGACGCCACTTTTGCACGTCATTTTGTTGGGAGCGTTTTGGGAAACAAATGCAAATCTCAGACTTTAAGTATCATTTCTGACCTTTGTGTTGCTTTAACGCAATTGGCCCCATATAGATATTTGATCCTCACAACATAACGAATGGATTGATACCATACATGAGAAAAATTAATCATGCCTATTATATCGATGGGTCTCAATCTGCACCAACTTGCCGATTAGTCACCATGTGCTTCTTATTCACAACATGCGCATTTTCAATAACAAGATATTTTGTGAATTGGGTAGCTGGTCATGTATGTATGTAAACTTCCATTGCTTACAAAGCGCATGCGAGTCTATCGCTACCAACAACTAATATAAAGTGTTCCTGAAATAAAGTAGACATGTAATATCTCGTATATTTTTTTCATTTAGTGCTAATTTTGAAGCAGTATTTTTATTTTATTTATCCGGAGATACAATACTATAAAATAAAAATACAATCAAATTGAAATTTGTGTGCATATAGTATAAGTTTTCGCGATTTTATTTCAACATACTTTGTAACTTTTTGAACAACATAATTTGACAATCTTCATTCGTCATCTGCTACAATGTCACAATTTTTTGCATTGCAATGCATTTTCAGAACCAGTTTTGTGTTTTCGTGAATTTCATCTTACCAAGAAGCTGCATTAATTAACTGGATTTTAGCTAGGGTATAGGTAGTCAGGAAAACTCTCTAATCTAACCTCTGACAAAGTTTGAAGCCAGATAAAAACTTAACTATTTAAGAAATACAATTTATTAATATATAAATAAGCTCATCAAATCAAACTATAAGAAAAAACATGTTTATGAAAAATACCTTAGAAATTCTGTCAAGAAGACGCTGTTCAAAAAATTGTGTGTAAATATGATAGAAAAGGCGAAAAATTGCTAATGCTCTTTCATTTAAATGTAATTGTATTTATGTTTTGTATTGTATCAACAGATTATTTAAAAATAAACATTGCTTCCAAATTGGCACAAAAAAGTACAAATCAGAAAAGGCACGGCTCCTTTTTTCCGAACCACTATTTAATTGTCTCCTCGAGATCCTTTGGCATAAAGTAAGCGTAATCATAGGGCGCTACACTGGTTCATTCGAACATTCGACTAGTCTGCATTCGATAAGCGATTGAAACAAGCGATCGATCCGCAAACGAGGGCCTAATCTAATTGCACATGTGCGACACGATCGCGTTTACTTCGGTCACCGTTACCGACCAGGCACCAATGACCCGGCATAGCCTATAAGATATTCATTCGTATTCCATTGGTTTTAGTTCTCTTTATAACTTTTCTTTTCTGGAATTATTAACCTGTATTATTTTATGCTCAGAAAAATTAGATGAAACGGGATCGACATTTAAACATTATTTCATCTTTGGAACTCTTAATCTCGTAGTCAATCTCGGAATATTTTAAAAAGTAACAAAAAATCTTATAGGGTACTCCTAATTATTATAAATGTTATAAAATTCGTTTAATATACTCGTATAGATAAATAAGGATTATTTACAGATAATTACCAGTTAATATCCAATTTTAAATTGTAATAGAAATCCTAAAATAACCACGATATTAACCGGAGATTAAAGTCACGTCATTTGATTGTCCGTCTTATTAAATTCTCCGGGGAATGTTAATCCTTTGTACGGTGATTTAAACATGGCTTTTATCGCCATAATTACATAAATGACTACCTGAGCTCGATCGCGTTTTAGGAAGCGGGTTGTTATTAGGTAGTATCTAGCTGGGAAAATCAACACAAAATATCTCACGCTGTTCTTATATACCTACGTCTGAAATTAGGTTATATCTGTACTGTACGGGCCTACATAATTATTGACGGTCTGCCTCACTACTGATGTGCCGTCAGAAAGTTTCCAAAATTGCGAAATATTCCAGATACGAAAATTTCCGAAAATTCTCACTTTTTTGTATGGGATCTGAAACTTTCCATTTCCTAAATTTCCAATTTCCTATATTTCTTATGAAATTTTCTAGAAATTTGCGAGAATATTTCTAATTATTTCGAAAGTTTCCGCAACTTGCACATCTATATGCCTCACGATGTGTGTTATTTATTTGAAAATAACTGAAATCAGTTTTGGTTTAGTAAGTACATAGGTACAAAACTACTTGATAAAACTGCAGAATTAACGTACCTGTAATTGCAAAAAATAATAGTGCCCAATCATAATAATCCAGTGTTATTCTAAACACAACACTTTTCTTTGCTTATTCATCAAGGAGATGCCAAAAAAGTTGAACAAAGAACACTCAGATTATCAGATTCAATCGATTCTACTAGATTTTTTATACAATACAATTTACTTAGGATTACAGTGGATTACCTCATAGCATAATTAATTAGCCTTTTAAACACGCACGACAGGACAGAGTTCAACCTGTTACACGTGTACTTGCAACTTAAACCAGTGGCAATTACTATAAAATGGGTATGAAGAGGTAGACAACCAATGACATTACTAAATTGCATTGCAGTTACGGGTTTTGTATGCATTTACGAGACAATGGTGTGTCCACAATCGACAATGCTTAGAGTACGCGAGAGCGTGCCGCCGTCGCATAACAGGGGCTTACATTTCAGAATCCGAACACAATCGGGTCGCATTCAAAAACAACTCAACTTGCAACTGGATTCACTACTTGTGTTTTTTACAATTCAATCCATCCTTATTTTTACGATATATGTATAATAAGTACCAATGGAATTTGAACAATTCGTTGTTTAGTTGTGATCGTGAAAATTAAGTAGGTAATTTTTATTATGGTCCTTAAATTACAGCAAAAAATATTCGTACTATACATACAATAAAATTATGAGCCTTAATACTTTTACGTTAAGTACTTGCACAATATGTATCAGGAAACCGTAAAATCCTAATTTATTACAAACAAAATCTGATCTACAGACGCATATAACTAGAACTAAAACTATATACTAGTTAATAAAAAAACAAGAAACAATTAAGAAAAGGAAGTAGATTTCATAAAATCTATTGACCTCTATTGAAACTGAACTTGTACTACAGAACTTGTCATTCAGAACGCTTACCATGCACCTGTGCACAATGTAGTTTCTTGTGGACCAGAATAAGTGGAAACTCGATTTACGCGTAGTTGCTTCACATCGATTGGTCAACTTGCATTCGCGAAATATTTTTAATGTGTTAAATGTGTGCGAACTTGTCGCGAAATCGGCGCCTGCGGCCGACCCGAGCGGTCTGATCGATGGACTCCACATTCGATTATGTTTTATTAAATCCATCCTCATCAACTTTTACGACCGTTTTAGATGTCTACCTGCACTATAAGCGACCAATAAATTAAGTTAGTACCAGCTTCAAGTCGTTCGCTGATAAAATAACTTATCTGGATACACAGGTATATAAAAACGTTTTATGTGCACTATGTGCAGTAATATTTAGTAGTTTATGTGACTGCTAGATAATGAAGGGCATTAAAACACGAGTGTGGTTTTCTCTCATCGTACTTCGTTTGTTTCATAATAATATCACACGAGTTTTATAATGCCTAATTATGTACAGTTATATAAACACGGTGTACATGAGGAAACCGAATAATTTTAACAGCGTATTCCTGATCATAATTGGAGACTAAAATGTCGTATAAAGTTTTCTGGATATCGCCAAAAAAAAAAAAATTTTTTGCTTTTTTTTTCGATTTTTTAAATGCTTTTGAACATAAAAACATAAATGTTCTTGGTAAAGATGTCGATTAAAATTAAAATAAATTAGTACATATTTTTCGAAAAAAATAGTTTACGTAAAGTATTCCTTGGCACTTCGATATCTGTCAATAAGAATGTCTAGACTAGACCCTATAAAGGGTGAAATCGCCATCAAAAAAGCGTTTTGCACTGAGTCACATTAAAAAATGTTTTTTTTTTAATTTAAGTGGTAGTAACTCTGAAACTAGGCGAATTCCAGAAAAGTTTATACGACATTTTAGTCTCCAATTATGATCAGGAATACGCTGTTAAAATTATTCGGTTTCCTCTTGTTACATACACATTATAAATTCTCAGTGCCGTGTTCGGGAACCATTAGAATGACCGCCATTGCACCGCCATGGCCAACTGGAGTGAGCGGGCGGTTGGGGAGGAGGATAGCCGCGATCGGGGAGGAGGTTAATCGCGGTCGGGGAGGAGGGCTAGATTTTTATTACGTGACCGATTATCGATGTCGTAATGAATTTTCATACATTATTACGACAGTGCACAGATAATACACTGATTTTACATTACCTACTGTTTGCAATAATGGTGGTCATTATTATATGGTTTCCGAACGCAGAATAGAGGATTTATGATATGGGGGGTGTAGATTAAATAATTGGTAATTTAAAATACTTATACTTACTTATCTGCTCTGCTAATCACAATTGCCAATAATGGAAATAAAAGTGCCTATCCATTTCGACGTTCAGTTAATTGATATGATACCTACGAAGTACCACGTTCTGATTGATTCGTTATAGATAATACGACGTCATTAGGACAAGTTACACGCTATCATTATCACATCGAATAAAAAATTACAAACCCTACTGTAGACAAAGAATCCCCAAAAGGCCCCAAATACGATAAACGATCGGTCTTACGCTGTCCGAAGTGCAAGCTAATTACGTTCTGATAACATTTTCGAAGATACTCGAGATGTACACAAATGTACACGTGTTTAATTACTCTCCCGTTTCAAGATTAATGCAATTTCGAAAGACCTCGTTAACGGATACAACATCAAAGGCTCAGAAGGAAGATCAGAAATGCTCGGTGCACTGCGTCTGCGTTCATTAAGTTATCCACTGGTTTCATTGCGCCACTGATAGTACCTATATACTAACAGTGTATAGACCTAATATGCACATACGGGATAAAGTTTTATGGTGGCATAAAACGAGCAAATTATTATTTTATTCAGTTCCGCATTTTACCCTCGATTGTTGCACTGCGACTGGTTCTATTCGGAATGCGCGGGAAAAGTCGATGCGATTTTTATGTAAGTTAACATTGGACGATGTGAACTCACGATGCTCAATGTGATTTCCCGCGGTGCAGCAGGTCGACCCCGCGCTCGCTCCCACGTCTTCCGACTTCTCCTCATGGATACACAATGGCTTCACGTTACTGCATTGCTTATTTTTTCTACATCTTTGTGTTTATATTAATCGTTAACGTTGATCGAGAATTCCTGGAAGTGAAACTTACCTTTTTCTAATGCTGCATAGAATGAAGATGTCTTCCGCGTGCTGATTTTTTATTGATATCGATATCAGTCCTTCGGGGCAGACGACGGCCTGATTCAGTTCGAAACTGGAACGCGTCGTTTTATTCATTAACAAACGCTGAGCAAACAACGTGGACTTGATAAATTGTTGCGAGATACTTTCTTTTCGTGAAGCTTCCTCGTTATGCGTTTATTTTGAATGATCTGTTCACGCGAAGATGTCACGTCTGTCTAGCGCCGTCGACGCGTCGGTAGCGTCGGAGTGATTAGTGGCCCGTGGGCCAGCCACGCCTCGCGTCTGATCGCATGTATAGAAGCCAAAACTGTTTTCACTGGGAACTGTGCCATCTGTGTGCACTAAAGGTGACAAGCGACCGACTTCGCACTATTTATTGCAGCATTATGATCACGATCCACGCGACATATCACGAGACGTCTATACATTCGTGGCGTGAATTTGATATATTAACGCAATTCCACGCACACTGTTAGTTGAAGCCCCATTAAAATAACGCAGTTTTAAAAAGTAGCGTTAGCTCAAGCCGTTTACAAATGGATAATGGCGTTAAGAACAGCGTTCCGGCGTGGCGTTGCTTTTAATTACAGACCAATTGTCACTGATAAAATCTTACGACTGCAATGGTGGCGGTGGCGTACTGTGAAGGCGCTTCGACCTTATGTAGCGAACAAAGATTACCGTTGCCCGCTGTCATTTTTTCTTTATTTAATTCCGCGAAGCGCTGTAACGGTGTCGCGTTCGTTTGTTTTGGTTGCCGCGGCATTACATAGTTTTTATATTGTTATGTAATTACCCGGTGTATTTAACATACTGCCTAATTAATTATGTCGTGAGAGTATGCCGCTGAAATGCTGATGATATAAGTGTAAACAATATTGTATCATTCCATGGGACACAATCTGACCGGTGCGTAAGGAATTTGCCGGTGTGGCTGAAATTTGATTACAGCGAACCTTTACGCAATGCCAACTATGCGCATTTGTTTACGTGTGGATAGCAACGCATGGCTGTGATTATCTCATGATCATGATTATATTTCTTTAGAATTTTCTGTTGTGGATTTCATCATCTATGCTTAGCCTGTAATTACTTGCGATTCCGTTGTTGCAACCGAGCGTTAGATAAATACTTACACTATATTTATTGACAGCATGACGATGATTAACCACAACATTAACTTATTGTTTCACTACTCTGTCACACTTGATTAATTTCATAGCGGCAATACAAACACAGAAGTAATTTGCGAATGAAATGCCACAATTGTGCTGGATACAAATTTAATTTACCTCGTGTCATTAGTTAATGAAATATCAACCGAGCGAAAATTGATTACTCATTCAATTTAATGCGCAGTGAGTTCTACTCTGGTGATAATGATAAAGAGTAAATTATAAAAATTAAGTAATTACTATTTACTTACTATCATGTTTTTATGTTGAAAATTGAGGATATGTTCCATTTACAAATGCCGTGAGCTAAGGTGTTCAAATACCAAAGGAAAAAAGAATAAGAATAATTTATTGCCACATAACATAAATCAAACAAAACAAAGTTACATCAAGGAAAACACAATGATTAAATATTACTAACTAAAAATAAGAATTAAAATTACAAATGATAATAGGCAAAGGGTACCACTCTCAGCTTGTGCTGGACATAGATGCCCGGCGCTGATTTTCAGACCGGTACCAGACTTGTTCGGATCCTCCAACAAACCTAGTCTGGGACCAAAACAACAAAAAAACGTATGCGCTTAAAAATCCTTTTGGATTTCCCTGTTTTCATGATGGCGGCCTGCAAAAAAGGCGAAACATCTACCTAAATACCTAATCTGCCAAAGGAACATTGTTATGTAATTACCCGGTACCCTTAGAGCCCTCTATAGGAAGCGGATGCCAGTTTTCAACCCTACTCAGGTTAATTTTATTACTCGTATTCAAGCACTAAGAGGCACTACCTAAATAGCTCTCTCCGCTTCGGAACACTATAAAGTTAAGACTACGATTGTCTGAGACAAAATCAAACACATCTTTACTTTCAATCACGATTTTGTTTTTATTGACAAGCATAGCTAATTGTAGGTATATTATGACAGCAACGTCCCTGTATTAGGTACTTAATCAATTAACTTAAGTAATACATCTAATGAGGTCAAGGTAGATAAAGTTTCACTTAACACTATCATCATTCGTATTTAATTTGAAATACATGATTACTTAAACACGAATATTTACCACGAAATATTAATTAAAGATCCATTGGCATCCACAAGTTACATCCGTATTCAATACTTATTTTACTTAGCTACAAACTACAATACAAAGCATGAAATAAAATACGCGGTTAAATTAACTGGTCAAAATTATGATTCCGTCCCTAAGATCGTCTCCAATGATGTTTAGATAAATCTTACTTTACCTTCAATTTATTTACCTTACCAATAAATAAATAAATCGCAAAATCAGAGTTCCTGGACATTAAGCAGACTATAATTTTGATTTTAACATATTTAGATTGTGACATAAAAGGCGAGAAAGTACTAAAGCGTGCAGCGGATTCTATGGCCGACTGTACTCAGAGATAAAATTAGAAAACGGGCTTGTTTTATATTATTTGGAATAAGAACCTGTCACCGCATCCCATGTTTTGTTGCATCGCCCCATTGCTCATCCCCGCTCCGTGACAGTTCAACAATTGTCTTGTCCCTCAGAATGCATCTTGAATTTCTTCTTTGTAAGTTTCTGGGTGTGCTGCCACACGGAATTCTAATTCTAATTCAAACCGATGTAACTTAATCTTTCTTTATTATTTTTTATAATTCTGAAAGATGTACGGTGTTGATAAATTGTTTTATTTATTGTATTTTAGACTGATACAGGAGCTTATCACGGAATCATACGTAGGTACCCTTAAAACGCGAATTATGTATCTGGAATTTGTATTTAGATACTGCAGTTTGATTTTCTATGGCTTTTAACACGTAGTTTTAAAAAGTATGAACGTCAATTGCAGGGATACGGTAATTTTATCTAATTTTTATCCGAATATATTATTAAATCACAATCTCAATGCATTCGTAAAGTTTAAAGAGCCTTTGTAGTTAATAACTAAGTTTTGGAGTGAAATTGTCATGGCCAGGTGCGCCTTAAATGCGACGAAGTCCGGGCGCGCACTCACTCATATCTACTTAGACTTGAGCTTCAATTGATTGTGAATTTTTTTTCGTAAAATAACATTTCACTCGAGTCATGAAGAAAGAACTGATTAACATTTCAATTGTCGAAATTTGCTTAGCAAAAATAGTGTCGACGTGTAGTGGAAGGCGCGAAATAAAAAGGCGGAGACTAAAAAAAAAGCAGGTTATCGAAGCGGGAAGATGTTGTATTCCACAACTTGCCACGTGTAGGACTTGCACCAGGCACGGAACCGTCAGGGGCAAGAGGAGCATCCCTACTATTTCTCGGACGTCGAGCGCAAACTAACTAATGGCTACTAACATCATAATTCATAAGTTCGTAACCCTTCCGGAATCAGGTCGGTTAAATGGAATTCGTTTTAAAAACATTTAGTTAATTGATGAATTTAACGTAACACGCGAAAAGCGCTGGAATGCTCAGTGTCTGATAATTGCAAAACAAATCCGACTCAACTTTTTTTAAACTTGCGGTTTTCTAATGACAATATAACCGGATATGCTTGATTAAATGATTATAGAGATATTGCAACTTATAATTGTCTTGTTTTGCTACAAGTTATCCAAATTATACTTACAATTTGTATTTTGTCGATAGGTATCCAAATAACCTTCTAATCTTTAAAGTTTCCTCAGTTTCCTGTCTTTATCTCGTTTTTTTTTTCAGATAAAAAAAATAACGGTCGATTTCGTCAATGTGTCTTTAATTTTTCAGCCATAACAGGAAAAAATTTAATGAGACTACTTTTTTCCATTATGAGTGCATGATGATACCCTTAAGCCACTATTTAAGATGCAAAATGGCGAAACGTTTAAAATCGTTTTCCCAAAAATCGCACTACAACAATCGCACGATTTTATAAAACGAAATATAGAGTGATTTTTCATGATTTCAGATAGCTTAACGTAATCTTCTATTGGCATATAACACATTGATCACAGACGCTCTTTAAATCATCTGAAAAGATCAATTAAGGCATAATGATGATGATGATGCTGATAAGACACTAATATGTATGTTTATTCCAGCTACGTCCGCCCTCGTACATATACATCTGAATTAACGAACTGTACGTAGGGTTATATTATATGCAAACTTATTAAACATTCCGGAAGGCGAGGCAAGTCCGGGCGAGCCAGCGCGCATCGAAAGTGACAAGCGTAGTCGAAAGTGCCCGCTAGATTTATTTACACTCGATTGAAATAGACGCAGCACTCCTAAACTGGTGTCCACTTTACACAGCGGCCGCCTGGCTGGCTCGCTATTAATAACACTGCGTCTGCCTTCTATGGCAAACTAAAATGCCCGAGTCGCGACACATGCAATTAACTGTGTTTTGTGCATTAAGACATTCTTATCTCCTTTTAATGAATTACTTATAATCTTGTTTCACGTTTTTTATCGGACGGGAACGCACAAGTGTTTATACACGGTTTTTTCACGGGGTAGACGAACTCCCCCAGTTAAAAGCACTTTGTTTGTTAGTAAACAATATTTGAGTGAGTGTAGACAGTTTTATGTTAGTTCGATATGTTTTGTAGGCTGTCATGGGTTTTAGAAATAGCTTCCGCGTCACCGGCGCTGTAGAAACAGGAAATCGAATTTTGCCAATGTGACCCGCGCGATCCAATTTAATAAACCGGGATGTTTGGCTGCACCAAGTTAGCCTCAAAACGATAAGCTCGTAAATGGAGCAGCGAGTAATATTCCGATGATTGGCCGTGGGTGACTACCACCAATTGGATAATACCAGTCGGATGTACACTCACTGCTCGCTTAGGGCGACGGATCTATCAAAAAAACGAAAGTTCCGAGCAGGGAAGATATAAAAATGTGGGAGCGATTCCAGATATGTAAAGAATGTGGCTTTTTAAATCACTCGTTAAAAGTAAAACCATGCGAGGGTCAAACATAGAGAGAGAAATGGAATGCTACATGCAGAGATAATTTCGATTTCCTTTTATAGAAAGTAAGTTTATTCCGATAGTTAGATATCGTAGGCATGTTAACGAGCCGCGGTAGCCGGGAACCTGCTGGCCAATAATAGACGTAAGACCGGGTTACTAATACCTGACACGCCGCAGGAACTTTGATACAACCATTACTGCTTTGTTTATGGTCGATACCGATTTGTTACACACGCCGTGTAGTGCGCATCGAAACTTTGATTTTACCTTAACCAATGTTTAGACTATCTCAAGAAATTCACATATTAACATGCGAGATCCAAATTGTTAATGATAAAAAATATGTTGGTAGTATCTAAATTTGTTTTCCTTCTCGCATTCGCTTTTGTAAAGTTTTTAAATGAATCATATTTATGAACCTCCAGGTTTGTTTTTACATAATTTTGTAAATCATACCTATATTTTTATGTATGACTGTTTGTGTTCTGAACAATAAATAAATAAAAAATGTTGTGAATTATATTTATTGCAGTGATTGAATATCTGTTGTGCAAAATTAAGCATGAATGCTTATGCCGCTTATGAAACTGCTTTGTATATTTAATTGTAATAACGTGGTAATAGCCAACACAATTAGGTGCATACGCATTATTTTCTCACATGCAAACTAGAATCATCTACTCGCATAAAAGCTAAGTTTATGGGAAGTAAAATAAAACTTTACTATCAGAACTAAACCTCTATTTCCGCATTAAAATTTTACTCGTATTGCACACACTGCTGAATTTTTAATGGGCTCTTTTTACCTGTTACTTTCTAAGGGGCGGTTAGGGTGTCAATTCTGAAACGACACAGGTTTCTAGATTGTTTGTTAGTGATACGGTTTTGTGGTTGCCGTGGCTAAGGGAATGAGACAAACACGTCTTCAGCAGTCGAATAACACAGAATACGGATGCGGAACGATATGAAAGGTTGGAAACCTAAGGTAACATAACGAAAATATCACCCTCCTAGTCAGACATGCACGTATACGTACACACATACCTACTTAAAGACAGGGTACTATGTACCAACGTCGCTGCCACTTATAGACGTAAGAGCTGGCTACGTCAGATATGACACAATAATGAGAGCAACATAACTCGTCTAGTTAGATTGCTATACTATCCTTATTGCTAGATCCGGACATCTGGCAGCTTTTAATAAAAACTGCCTAAGTTAGAGAACAGAGCCTATATTTTAACATTAAAAAAAACGTTGCGTATTATTGCTTAAACAACAACAGGAAACTTTTGGCAATGATATAATCTAATTATTTATATAATTTCTCATAACAATGGATCAAACCCAGAACACTAGGATTTGTATTCTTAGACCTGTTTGCAGTTTTAGACCTCCACCACTTTACAGTTGCCAGATATCCGAATTCCGAATCTAGAAATGAGCATAGTATAGCAAACTAACTAGAGTGGTTTCGTTGCTCTCATTATTGTGTCATATCTGACGTGGCCAGCTCTCCGTCCATTAGGTGTTTTTTTTAGGAACTATAAATTTATCTTTGAAGTTAATAAGCGGAGGTTTAAGTATAAAGTTTCGGTACACGAGTACAGAGTGAAGTTATTTATTCCTCCGGTGGGTTATCGTATAAATTCCATTCCTTTCCTAAGCTATATTAGCGTTTCCCTGGAGACTTTCTCGTTACTTTCGTTCTTTCAGATTATATAACAGATACCTAAGCAGAAAGGCTAACCATTTTTTTATGTGAAAAATATACCTAACAATCTCTAGTATAACATAAGTTTTTCTGGTATTCGCAAATGCCTCTGTTTTTTTAGTAAAAAAATCGTTAATCTAACTTTAAAAAAAACTCAAAAACCCTAGAGCACTCCTCTACAGCAACGTACCAAAACATGTTAAAAGAAAAACTTTGGCACAAAGCCATTTTCACAGTCGGCCGGGCGTCTCCCGGAACCCTAAAAACACAGACTCATTCCGCAGCCCCATAAACCGCACCTATCGTTACAAATTGCAGCATCCCTGTCCCCGGGGGCTTCCCTGTTTCGTGTCCCGGGGAACCGACGAGGAACTGTGAGGTGAATACACGGTAATTGAGATTTGTAGCTAAAGGAACTAGACGTAATTGCATTGCGTATACATTTTGGTACATTGCCGTCTTACTACGTTTACACGGATATGAAAATTTATAAATTCAAAGTTTTTTTAATAAATATACAATTGATATAAGTGTACTAACTCCTAGAATAAATAGTCAATTACTAACCATGATATGTGTAAATGTAACATCAATTTCGCTCCGTCTCGGGGTCCCGGTCTGCGCTCCACATCGTTGCCCCTGCGGAACCGATGTGAACTACCTGGGCCACCACGGACTTTCCTGCCAAAGAAGCGCGGGCCGCTTCTCAAGACATGCTGCCCTTAATGACATCATCCACCGGTCTCTTGCATCAGTTAATGTGCCGGCTCTTTTAGAGCCAGCCGGCATCTCTAGAACTGACGGCAGAAGACCGGACGGTATGACTTTGATTCCGTGGAGTATGGGACGGGTGCTGGTGTGGGATGCAACCTGCGTAGACACACTGGCCCCGTCACATCTCCACCGAACCACCCTGAAGGCAGCGGCAGCGGCAGAGGCGGCCGAAAAAGCTAAGGTGGGAAAATATAGTGGTCTTGGCGTCGAATATATTTTTGCCCCATTCGGCGTCGAGACCCTTGGTCCGTGGGGCTCTAGCGCTCTGAGTCTCTTCAAAGACCTGTCGAAGAGACTCAGAGATGCCACAGGAGACCGAAGAGCTGGCAGCTATCTGGGTCAACGAATTAGTCTCGCGATCCAGCGAGGAAATGCTGCCAGCATCTTCGGTACCATGCCGCAGGGGCCGTATTTAAATATACCTTAGTTTTAGTTTAGTTTTATTTTAGAGTTAATTATTTTGTTTATAAGTATTTAAGTTTTAGTTTATAGTCGTTTGTAATTATTTGTATGTTTGTTATTGAAGAATAAATAAATTTAAATGTATAATTTTATTATTAATGTATTTTAAATATTTTATTGATGTATTGAAATGTTCTATGAAGCCTAGTGTTTCGAAATAAACGTATTTTGATTGTGATTTGATTTGAAAGTAAATGCAAATGCAAATGAAATACACAATGTTAAATACATATTATTACAATAAAAAGGCCACGATTGCGTAACTATCTATCATTATCTTCATAGCATTTGTCCCGGCTTTTTGCTACGCATCAATTGAACCTGGGGTCCGCATGGCAATCTAATCCCATCAATTGGCGTAGGTAGTTTTTACGAAAGCGACTGCCACCTGACCTTCCAACCAAGAGGGAAACTAGGCCTTATTGGAGTTACATCCGGTTTCCTCACGATATTTTAATTCACTGAAAAGCGACTGGTAAATATCAAATGATATTTCGTACATAGTTAAGTTCCGGAAACAGAAAAACTCAGTGGTACCTACGAGCCGGGGTTTGAACCCGAGAACTTCGAAATCTTCGGATTGAAAGTTAGACTTCTTGTTTAGGTACCACCCGATTATATTTTGAATTGGGAAATTGTGTTACCTATTTAAAATTAACAATATTTGACCTAAACTATACTTTTTAGCGATGCTTACCTGAAATCCTTAAAATTGTAATGTAACTTTATATAATTTCGGTACAAATAAACTATCAGCTGATGTCAACGTAGGTAACGTTGACATCAGCTGATAGTTTATTTGTAGTATTTGTACGTAAACCTACGTAATATTAAGATTTCATAATTAGGTATAGGTATATCTATTACGTACTTAGTACTATTTAGTACGTTACCTACTTATCAAGATGTTTCGGTTAGAAGTTAGACCTAAATTGCCAAAGGCTTTATCGGTGAGTACTTGATCAGTAGACAGTTTACCAATATGACGGTACTGTGTAGCATCACAATTCAATTTCACAACCTAACTAGCAGTTTGCCACAAGTAAGTGTATTATGCTGTGTAACTTGTATAGAACTGTATATAATTCCCTCGCAATAGGTTGGTGCTTTAAATCATGATTGACAAGGGACCCTCGTCACGTCAAACAATCAATATTCCACAGTGCAAGGCGACTTCCGCGAGGATTTGTCAATTGTCACGTCACAAGGAAGCTCACTAGTCGGTCACGTCCACTCACATTAACCTCCCTAAACTTTTGATTAACCGTCCAATAAATTCCCTTAACATAAAACTTACCATTTACAAATTCATTACTTACATAGTTTAGAATTCCTACCCAAATAGAAAAGGGTTAGGTCTCATTAGAAATATACGCCACACCACTTTTCTTTTTCATTTAATTTCGAATATAAAAATATGGTCATATTATAATTATAAACGAATGGTTCGTACATTTTGAGCCTGTGAACCATTCTAATTCCGAAAAACTTATTAGTCAACCGAATCCATGAGTTTTTCGATATTTATGTACCGAATATAATTTGATATTTAAGTGATATATCACAACATTCACAACCTTAAGCTTTGTTAGGTAAACATGAAAGTAGTTCCAATTCATCCACCGGCGAAGAATTTCAAAGTTGTGTGTGAAGTTTTCACCCCCGTTTAGGGACTAAAGCTCAATGCCTCTCTTGTGTGCCCAATAGTGAAACATTATATGTATAGGCTGAATTAATATATTATATAAAAATCTAAAGATGTCATTAGTTGTTGAAGACCCTAAATATCCCCTATGATAGTTTTTCTTGCCATAACAATGGCTGTTTATTATGAGTCGATGCCGAAAATTCCAATAAGGGCCTCTTATTTAGTCAATCCGTAATTTAGCGGTTCGAGTATTTCGCAATGGCGCTATAATCGTGATCTGCTTCTGACTAATTGTTCGAAAGGTATGGAAGTAAACAATCGCATCCATTGTCCGGCTACACAAGAGATCAGCAGAGCCCGACGACAATAATAGCGTGGCAGACGTGTTTCACGCAGTAAAAGTTGAACCGAACAATAGGGAATGGCCATTCGATTCCGTGCTTTCCCATTCTGCTAGCTTGGCCAGCCGTCAAAAGGGTAGCCAATATTATAGTGGCTAATATGATGGAACATGGGTCCTAGACAAACTTATCATATTGTCATGAGACCCGTGACCTATACGCATTATTTGCTGCCGCAGTATTCGTTAGCAAAACAGAACACAATATGCGTAAGGATAAATATTCGCCCAAAAAGCCGATGCCAATTCAGTATTATTAGAATTAATTCATCATATAAAGTTAACGCACATTTCTAGATTGCGTTCCGTAGACCAAATACAAATGTTTAGGCTAATAGCTATACAAATCATGAAACCAAGCCGTATCAGATTTACAATCGTGCAGCATGCGAGAAACAGAATACGTTTCTGCTTAGATTTGTTAGCATATCAATCATCTGTAATGATTGTTATTAAACAGTGTTGATATCAGATAAGAAACATTGATACGTTCTCGACTACTTACTCACGTTACTTTTGTCTTTGTGTTTTGCTGCCTTTGCCTCCGTACAGTCAGCAGCAAAAACAGCTAAGCGGGTGAGATGTTCAAAATGACCTATACACGTTCTTATTTTCTTAACAATAAAATCCTTTCAACATTACCTATATTTTGAACACTACATCAACTGCTTAGAAACTTATAATGCTAACTAATGGGTCGTAGGTGGGATCTAGGCAGAATCGTCGTTTTACTAGGTGTCCATTACAGTCTATGTCATATCACTTTTTACTTTTGTTGTTGTAATGTTGACCCTAAACAAACAAACGCCTAATCGACTTAACACTTCGCTTTAACGGCAGCTGCAAGTTGTTAACCGGTGCATGACACGTTGCACTATTATCTAAATCGGTTTGTCCATTCCTAAACTAAACACTTTTAAGCGGTCGGTATGTATGTGTTAAACTAGAAGGGAAAACAATCGTTAGATGTTTTAGGATTCCGAATAAACAGTGATTTCCGCATAACTATGTTATAAAAAAAGAAATGTATTGTTATGTCAGCAGTTTTTTTACGTAACACATCCTAGTTCACTAACTAGGATGTGTACCACTGGACAGTGAGACACTTTTGGCTAGATAAATAAATACTCAGATATGTGTAGAGCTTAGTTTGTGTAACATTTGTAATTGCATAATACTTAGTAATTAATATTAACGATGAAATATTTCATATACCTACCATATACGTGTCAAATTATTATCCCAACTAATAATAGTTTGGCCGAAAGTATTACCTAGCCATTATTTGAAGCCCTCAACCGTTTGACCAGACAGATTAACTATTTACCCGCGGTTCGACTAAGGTGCCAGTCGATAAAATATCGATTACACGTGGTAGCTAGTAACTGCAGTACCTATTAATGAGACTATCCGTTATCTGTGTCAATAATAGCTTTGTATTAGTGTAAAATTAGTATTTATTCTATTAAAGACAGATTTCAAAATAAAATATCCGTCCTTGAATAATATTCCATCTTACTTCTGTTATTAATTTTCGACTCGGCTAGAGGTACCTATACATACAGTTATCCGCAATAGTATCTTCCTACACGAAGGCCGCAAAAATATGTGAGACGCCCTTATTTGTAGGGCTATAAAAGCGTGTCACATATTTTTGCGGCCTTTGTTTAGGAAGATACTACTATTGCCGATGACTGTACGATCTATGTATTAATAAATTTTAAAGTGACCAAATAAAATAATAGATATCTTGATATCACTTGTGTTATGCATTTTGAGTGCATTTGCAGTGTACACTGTGCAGTATCAGCATATGTGGTTTTCCTTAAGCCAAAGACTGATATAATATTACTGTTCTTGTATGTACCTAGGTCGTGTTATATTTTTAAATTAACATTTAACAATATAAAACAAATCCTTCGAACCTTAAGGTCTTTAGAAATATGCCATGCTTCGTTAAGGTGTATGTAGTTAGGTAATACTCGTATTTCGTGCGTCGTTGACACCGTTTAATGGTTCCGAGAAACGACCATTTCCTCCTAATGACAACCTGTCCACAAACATTGGCCCTTCATTAGTAATAACGTCCGATGACCTATATCGCCGGCTTCCTTAGAAAACGTTTACAACTCATGGCTTAGAGGCGATAAGTAGGCATCTTTAATTTAAAACCGGACAAGAGCATTTCGGACCTTGCTCAACGTACGGTTCCGTAGTTACCGGCCGTAGTTAGTTAAGATTCTTTTTTCATAGGATATTTTGCGGCACTTATGTCATTTTATAATGCTGCACTTACGCCCTTTTACTATGCGTTTTTGAGTAACACTTATAACTCAAATAAATAACAAAACGGCCCAACCGATTTTATTAATTATAGTTTTCATTGAATATACTTATTAAGCCTCACATTCACGATTTTTATAGATTATTATAATTTTATGGCCCACGGTTCAAAAGATAGAAGGCGGGACACCATTTTTTAAAATTTCGGAGCTATAATTTACGAAACTGTTGATTTAATCCAAAATCCATCGATACCCCACACCAACGCTAAAGCGAAAAAAAATCACTCCCCACTTCATGCGTACGGGAGGTACACTTATACTTACCAAAATTAAGTTTTCTAGTACTTACGATCACCGAGCTAAGCCGCGGACAGACGGACAGACGGACAAGGCGTAACTATAAGGGTTCCTAGTTGACTACGGAACCCTAAAAACTGACATTCCCTGCTAGTTTTCTAATAGGTACCTAAGTTCTAATAGGAGTTTTATATTCCAGTACAGACAGAGAAGTTTTTATAAAACGCTAAAGGTTAAGGTATATAATTTCTATACGGTCCAAACACTAGGAGAAAGAATGGCACGACTACACTGTCAATATTAATGTCATTAATTAAAAGTATATAACTTTATTATCAATGATATTGTGTGTAACATGCTTTAACTGACTGTCACTTATCGCATTAAATAATGGGTGTAGAAATTTTATCAAGCTTCGAAAATGTTATTGAAGTTTGAACTTGAAACTCTAATAAGCGCCTATTATCATTTAACTCAGAGTAATACACAAATCAATCAATAAGGCCGCTGGCTATTAGGTAAAGGCTACTGCGTCTAATCCAAACTATGACCCATTGCGTAAAATCATAGAATATAAATCACTATCAAAAGCTTAGATCTCCTAAAATGGTACAATCAAATTTTAAACTTTCTGCTTCAGTTTTAAAGCTTGTATTTGTATTACGCATAGTGGTATTATACGAGGACGCGAAAGTTATTCCGGAACGTTTCTACGCATCACTGTCAAGTGTCAAGGCGACAGCTGTAAACAATTTTCCGCGCATCATTGTTCACGTTGATAATATACACTGACTTATAATATAATATATCGTTAATAATACGGGTTTTTAAAATATTATTCATGTGTTATGCCTCGACGGCCAATTAATCAAAATAAAATTTACGTAATATTTCATTTGTTAGTTAGTTAGTAAAATAGGTATGTTTCTTGATTTTTTTGCAAATAATCTATACAAGTTATGGCTTTATGCCTGGTAGTCCTTGGTCTTTTCGGAACCACCAAGGGCACCAAGTTCCGTTTAAAATCGACGGCACAAATAATGAAAATATTACTACTTAGGTTCCAATAAACACTTACATGTTAGTAGTTAGTTTCAATTTGCTATCTTAGAATATATTTACATTGATCGCAACATATTCGATGTTACAGCTAGGGAATAACGCTAAGTGAGGCTAGGGAATAACCTATAGAACGCTGGATATGTAAAACATCTGGGAAATATCTCCAACAGGAGAGGATAAACATTCAAATGATCGATCAATTGATAAATGGGGAAATCTATTCTCAAATGAAAACTACTCGCATTATAATAAGATTTTAATAGTATTAGTTTAAAGCCGCGAGAATCCAACACCAAATGTGTAAACGATAGTTCGACAAATCAAAAATAATGAAAGTTTTGGTTAAATGAATACAAACATATAGAGGTGTTTTTCCAATAAGATTTACTGGCGAGCTCTCGACACAGACAAACCAATGTACTATGTGAAATTCATAATAATTTTCTTCTAACCTTTAGCTAACCTCAGGAATGCACGCAGTTATACATTGAGAAGAAATATAATTAAATTCATCTCGTTTCACCGCATTCCTGTGGACTCAGAATGCCCGAACATTTGAATCGAGCTAGGTATAGGTACTTACTCGTATGTTACTATTGGTGTTCTGAAGCGAACGCTCGTCCGCGCACCACGCAACATGGGAATATAGCTTGTAAATTGAGAGACGAGTTGGAAACTTCTAAACGCGCTTGACAGCTTTATAGCTCGTACCATTAACCGTGATTCGTCTTCATCGCCACTAGTTTTTTGGTTAATTGTTTTATTGCATCCGTAAATACGAAATACGTAGTTTCATATAATTTATTTTAAAAACACATGGATTCACTTAGGTAGGTATTGGAGTTAGGACTTATGACATGTAAAAGTAATTTTTTAACTTTATGATATCGCAACTTATTTTGCGAACATTATACTCTATAGAAAATTCAAGATGACATCTAAAAAAACTTCCGTTTACTCTATCTAACTCTGGATATCTCAGTAGCTAATTGCTTTCGTCGTCGTAACGAAGGGTTTCTTATAATTTAATCTATCTTAGAATTTATCTTATAATCTTAGAATTTAAATTAATTAAGAATTACTATTATATCAATAGGACATAAGACGATCAAATATTATATGTAAACTAGGTACATATAACATAACAATCGTTCTAAACTTATTAATAATTAATTTCACAAAGGATAGAAAGTAAAGGTGCGAACACACTGGTGTCAAGGGACGAACATGGATATACGGAAGCTGTGTCACGCCCGCGGGCGGAATGGCTAATGCTCTCATTTGTCATCGCAGAAAGTGAAAACTGCTGCCAAGGAAGTAATTCATTGTTGTGCTGCTTTATAATTTAACAATGCGGTTTAGCTGCGATTTTTATTTGAACGGTTTTCTGAGGTTTATTTTTGAGGCATTATTACATAATCTGTTCGTCAGGAAGCGTCATAACTGTCAGAAATATGTTATAATATGTTTTTTCTACTCCTGTACTTTTATCTGTCATTTATACATTCGTTAACACCTTTATAAGAACATAGATAATACACTCGATGAAAAGTCTATCTAGTCTACTCCCCAAAATAACACTTGTTCTATAAAAGCGCCAAAATAGTATCGCGGAATCGCGTGCAAACACGGCTATTAATATAAAATAAATTACTGCCAACCTAAGAAACCTAAATAAACGCAGCGTTTTTAGAAAAAAAAACTTTAAAAAAGAAAAAATTATAAGAACCACAGACCTACTTCGTAGTTTTTTACGTTTCCCGTTCGTTTGTTGGGGCGAATTGCAAACTTTGAAAGTAATTTAGGTATTTTTACTAATCTCTGTAGCTCTTTAATAATTGATCAAATAACGACGGTATTTGTGTTAGTAATGTTAGTATTATTGAAAAATAGTGTTTTGAAAGGTAAAACTTAAATGATTGTTGATTATGTTGACAAAATAACTGCGATATCCATGAAGATTTCAATTTCGCATTTTATGTAAAAGTAAGTGTATTCGTAGAAAAAGTATTGTATGCAACGTCGTATAAGTAGGTAAAAAAATGTTCGTGGCGTTTTTCTTAACAATTTTCGCCTACGGCTCAAATTGTTACCCACGCCACTCACCTTTTTTGACCCCTCTTATACAACTGTTGCATAAACTACTATAGCGACTGTGTTTTACGATCAACTTACTTATGAAACTAATTGAAAATACTTGCATAAATTCTTAAACTCGTAATAATTCTTCATAAAGCAACTAGTCTATTTTGAAATTAAGGTGAAATTAAGTACTAATTTTTGAAACAGAGCTTTAACTTAAATTAACATCAATATGTGTGTTTTAAAAATATAATGTAAAAATTACGAATTTAAATTTCGTCATAAAACGTTAAAACCACTTTGCACAACATGGTACACTCTGTATTGTTTTTCTTATGTACTTTGCATACAAATTAGGTTCAGAATTTAACAACCCAACAAATGCTAATGTGTTGCACATAGTGTGGTGATATAATAACGGTATTGTTATGGTGTCGACATATGTATAAGTAAAAGCAAAAGATGTGCTGTAATTGACCTCAAAGGCAACAGAAGGATGTAAGTAGGGTGCATTTGTTAAGTATAAAATTTTGCATCATTTGCATCACTTTTATAGTAGTTTATGCAACAGTTGTATAAGAGGGGTTAAAAAAGGTGAGTGGCGTGGGTAACAATTTGAGCCGTAGGCCAAAATTGTTAAGAAAAACGCCACGAACATTTTTTTACCTACTTATACGACGTTGCATACAATACTTTTTCTACGAATACACTTACTTTTACATAAAATGCGAAATTGAAAACTTCATGGATATCGCATTTATTTTGTCAACATAATCAACAATCATTTAAGTTTTACCTTTTAAAACACTATTTTTCAATAATACTAACATTACTAACACAAATACACACCGTCGTTATTTGATCAATTATTAAAGACCTACAGAGATTAGTAAACATACGTAAATTACTTTCAAAGTTTTCAATTCGCCCCAACAAACGAACGGGAAACGTAAAAAACTACGAAGTAGGTCTGTGGTTCTTTAAATTTTTTTTTATAGTTTTTTTTTTCTAAAAACGCTGCATTTATTTAGGTTTCTTAGGTTGGCAGTAATTTATTTTATATTAATAGTCGTGTTTGCACGCGATTACGCGATACTATTTTGGCGCTTTTATAGAACAAGTGTTATTTTGGGGAATAGACTAGATAGACTTTTCATCGAGTGTATTATCTATGTTCTTATAAAGGTGTTGACGAATGTATAAATGACAGATAAAAGTACAGGAGTAGAAAAAATAGATTAACAACGATAGTGGATTAATTATAAAATCGAAATAAATTGTAGCTTTACGATACATAAGTAACACGCATAAATTAGGGTAACCACATCACATTAATATGTAGAATTAGAGTTATTTGTTTGAGTTACGTCGTATGATTATGGAATAAAACCTTATTCGGCTATTTAACGACAAAATATGTACCTATGTCATGCAACTACTTAAGTGTGAAAATAATATATTTATTTATATTATTAGTAAGTGTAACGAGATTTTTTTAAATATCACATAATATTTGTAGCCGCCCGTACAGTCACCTCCATTAATATTATTATCTTGCACAGTAAACGCGGCAGAAATATCCGACTTGATCTTATTTGTACGAGTAGAGCCATAACAGCATACGAGTATTACATATTTTTGCGGCCTTCGTTCTGCAAGATATTAATGCCGTACATACGTAACCAAAAATACCTACATAATATATTACACCTACATATAACAGAATTATATTATTTAATGCATTATTTAAATTCATAGAAAACATCAGTAACAAATATCAGCGATAATGATAATTATAAACACGTAAATAAATGCCCTTACCATGATTCGAACCCGAAACAAAAGGTTGGCAATACCAATACAGAATACTAGAATTTGTCCCTGAAATGTATTAATTTTTAAAAATCTCCTTATTCATAGTGTTTCAACGACACATTTTTTCCTTTTACACTGAGTGACCGCTAAACCACAACACATTTACCTAATTGGCGCCAGCCATACAAATACAAAGAAATTATCATTGTCAATAAACCACGAATATTTAGGTATGAAGTAATACATACAGTTCCTATGTACATTTCATAAAACACGGTGGTGGCAAGCAAACAGCCCGTATGATAGCCAGACATCGTAGTCTAGGGAGCTTACAAGCAAAGAGCCACATTGTTTGCCGTTTATAGGTATACAAGATTTGCAATTGTAATTGCTATAACTACATAATGCAGCCCTGTCACGGCAATTAAGCCAGCGCATCCGTAAGGACCCTTAGGAACTTTACTCGGGACTGATGGCTTCAAAAAAATATTTTACTAAATGACTATTTTCTCGCTTATGTTTTTTTTACTCTGAAATGTCCATTGTCGTTATTGAAAAACGCGTAGCATAATAGGATTTTCACACCACCTGCTCGACAATGCCAAATTATATATCATGCAAACCTCACCGAAAGCAAATCATTATAGCCCTTGGCTTTAGCCGGGTTATAATGTTGTACTAAATCTCATTATAACCCGCTGGTTAATAATGTGATTTCACTTCCCATAGTTCTTATTGTTATGTGCTTAAAGTCTAATTTGGTAAAGTCCGCACGGTGCACAGCCCCGCGACGCCAGCCGGGGCCCGCGCCGCCGCGTCGAACTGATTTGAAAATCGAATTTATTCGGAAAATCGTGCTGGCCACCTTTTTTAAATACCTAAAACAAATGCCGCGAGTGTCATAAGACGCTGCAGTATACGGAGTAAAACTGCAGGTTCTATAAAAATTGAAGATAAAATTTGAATAAAATGGACTAATGTATCAAGAATAAATTTTTAGGGTTCCGTAGCCAAATGGCAAAAAACGGAACCCTTATGGATTCGTCATGTCTGTCTGTATGTCTGTCCATCCGTATGTCACAGCCATTTTACTCGGAAACTATACGACGTATCTGAATAAAATTTACACATAAGGTGTATTTTGTATGCCGCTACTCAGTTATGTAGATTTGAAAAAAAAAATTAGGGGGGGGGCGCTCCATACATGTAACTATTTTTTTTGACTAAATATCAACATGTGACACATCAATGATAGGTCTTTAAAAATAACATTGAGGTTTCTTTGACCATTTTGTGATTAAGTGAATATTTTCTGAAATAATCGCTTCGAAAGTCAGAAAAATTGTGCCCCCCCCCCTGTAACTTTTGAACCGTAACTCCAAAAATATGAAAAAAATTGAGGAGATGCGTCTTATCATATACTTTCTACGCAAATTGTTTTGAACATTATCGGTTTAGCTATTTTGGAGTTATCTCCAAAAAACCATAGGCACCAGATACGACCTTTTGGTATTAGTTTGGTTCCATTGAAGGTACGGAACCCTCCTATGTGTGGTCCGACACGCACTTGGCCGGTTTTTACTTTTGATTTACTTTAATAAAAATCCGTTTCTAGTAGCCTTAGCTATTTTATTGTCTCGCAAGAGGTGAGAAAAGTAGAGTATACTCCTCGGGGATAAAGCTGTTTTTGTCACGGGCGCGCTTGAACCCCTCACTGCACTCAGGACTCAGTCTTAATTCCCTCGCTTCGCTCGGGAATTAACTCATAAACCCCTCGCTACGCTCGGGATTAAAATCTGGAGTCCTTCGTTACGTTCAGGATTCAATATTGCGCCCGTGACATAAAACAGTGCTTTATCCCCTTGGTGTACAATCTACTATTAGTAGCTGCCCTCACTAGCCCATTTAGAAAATCCATTCTATATAGAATTTACTAGAAGTAGCAATGGTTGTGGTCACAGTCACAACAACTTAATTGTAAGTCGAGTGAAACACCACAAACGCACGTGAGGCGCCAGGAAACTCTAGAATGGATACTTTGTCGGCATCTAGGTTATTAGAAGCAATTAATTTATATTACAAAAACTATTTAAAACAGGGTATTTACCATGTGTATTTGTTTTTTGAGTTTCCGATGTAGTTTGTTACTCCGTGATAATATGCATGCAACTGTGCCGAAATGTCGAAAACTCGATAAAATAAATACACATGGTAAGTAAATACCCCGTTTTAAATAGTTTTGTAATATTAATGACAATGATTTTACATTAGTTTTAACATACTGATTCAGGTGCGGCCTGTAGGGGGCGGGGGATAACAGGGGCAATTGCCCCCCCCTGAAACGCAAACCTCGTATACTACGGGGCACATAGGTGCGTACCGCGAGATTTTTTGTGAAGGAAAGTGCCCCCCCTGAACGAAATCCTGGAAAGTGCCCCCCCCCCTGAACGAAATTCTGGAAAGTGCCCCCCCTGAACGAAATCCTGGATCCGCGCCTGTACTGATTGAGTAGTTATATCTATATTGATTAACTAAATTTAAGGAAGTCATAGGTTTCTTCTTACTGGAAAATATAGGAAGGAAGTAAGTCTAGTAAACCTAAGTTGATCGAAGCCTCTATAAATTTGCATGGTGGGGGATATAAATGGGAGGAAAGCCGAGTAGTTTTGTCTACACAATCCGTCATTCTTACAAGACTATAAAGTGACTAGTAGTAAGTACCTGCCTACATCACTATAGGCTTAAGATTTGCTTTATAGTCACGTGTTGGCTACATTCTGTTTATTTTCATATAAGAGCAATATTTACTTTGAAATTACGTAACGAAATCTCAAGCCCTCTATCTTCTAACAATTATTACGAGTTGTGGCTGGAAGTTTACATTATAATGTTATCATTACAATCCCTTAAACTTGTTTGCTTAAAAAAATGCGTAATTATTTTCATTACGTAAATGTTATATTTTTATGTTGTTGTTTAAATAAAAACTTTGTTACTAGTAGGTATATGACTAAACTAGTTTAATAAGAGCAATAAGTACTTGTGTACTCAGTTGAAACAGTTAATAGTAGATTGTACACCAAGGGGATAAAGCACTGTTTTATGTCACGGGCGCAATATTGAATCCTGAACGTAACGAAGGACTCCAGATTTTACTCCCGAGCGCAGCGAGGGGGTTATGAGTTAATTCCCGAGCGAAGCGAGGGAATTAAGACTGAGTCCTGAGTGCAGTGAGGGGTTCAAGCGCGCCCGTGACAAAAACAGCTTTATCCCCGAGGAGTATACTCTACTTTTCTCACCTCTTGCGAGACAATAAAATAGCTAAGGCTACTAGAAACGGATTTTTATTAAAGTAAATCAATTTAAAAGTAAAAACCGGCCAAGTGCGTGACGGACCACACATAGGAGGGTTCCGTACCTTCAATGGAATAACAACCAAACTAATACCAAAAGGTCGTATCTGGTGCCTATGTTTTTTTTGGAGATAGCTAAAAAATGGCTAAACCGATAATGTTCAAAACAATTTGCGTACAAAGTATATGATAAGACGCATCTCCTCAAAATTGTCATATTTTTTGGAGTTACGGTTCAAAAGTCACAGAAACCCTTCTGTGCACAATTTTTCTGACTTTCGAAGCGATTATTTCAGAAAATATTCACCTAATCACAAAATGGTCAAAGAAACCTCAATGTTATTTTTAAAGACCTATCATTGATGTGTCACATGTTGATATTCAGTCAAAAAAAATAGTTAAGTACATGTATGGAGCGCCCCCCCCCCCTAATTTTTTTTTAAATCTACATAACTAAGTAGCGGCATACAAAATACACCTTATGTGTAAATTTTATTCAGATACGTCGTATAGTTTCCGAGTAAAATGGCTGTGACATACGGACGGACAGACATACAGACAGACATGACGAATCCATAAGGGTTCCGTTTTTTGTCATTTGGCTACGGAACCCTAAAAATTGATTCTTGATACGTTAGTCCATTTTATTCGAATTTTATATTCAATTTTTATAGAACCTGCAGTTTTACTCCGTATACTGCAGCGTCTTATGACACTCGCGGCATTTGTTTTAGGTATTTAAAAAAGGTGGCCAGCACGATTTTCCGAATAAATTCGATTTTCAAATCAGTTCGACGCGGCGGCGCGGGCCCCGGCTGGCGTCGCGGGGCTGTGCACCGTGCGGACTTTACCAAATTAGACTTTAAGTACATAACAATAAGAACTATGGGAAGTGAAATCACATTATTAACCAGCGGGTTATAATGAGATTTAGTACAACATTATAACCCGGCTAAAGCCAAGGGCTATAATGATTTGCTTTCGGTGAGGTTTGCATGATATATAATTTGGCATTGTCGAGCAGGTGGTGTGAAAATGTTTTTATGCTTTTTATTACATTTTCAAGGTTCTAAATTCTTCGGGATCTTTGTCTTTGTTGCGTTCGAGAGAGAAGTTCACCGATTATTCGAAGATGGCTAAGGATTTGAAAAAAAAAAATAAGGTTAAACCTCACAGTTGGGCCCATTGTCATTAGGTTCAGGATCTGATGATGGGATGAAATCGAGGGAATAAAATCTTAAAATAGGCCCTATACCTATAGTCGTTTGAGCTTTTTTTTACAGTTGCTCGGGCATTTGCTCTTGGAAAGTCGGCCTAAGAAATGTTGGTTGTTTTTTCCTAAAAATTATGGAGTTGTACGTTTTACATTTAAATTACCTTATGTATCCATGCACGCGCAAGATATTGTGAAGAACTAATATTTATTTAGGCATAAGGACTATTTTAAAATGTTAGTGTAAATAAATAAACCTTCCCTTACTTATTTATATAACTAAATGATATCATCAAACAAATATGTGTATTTATAATAACGGATTTGCTTGCACTTGCTGCGGAAATAATTGCCAAGACAACAAAAACTATCCGGCGACATAGGTATTCCTAGAATAGGCTACGGTTAGATCGTCGGATAGCTCAAAAACAGCGTATAACGACGTACACAGGCGATGCGAGTAGGCACTGTAGGCAGTAAATCGCATGGACACAGGGCCCCTAGGGTTACCAGTCTGTGGAAATTTTCCCGATCTGTGTTGAATTTTGGTTATTTATCAGGTCGAAATATATATTTTTTATTTAGATGTTTTTTTTATGAAATAGGAGGCAGACGAATCGCCTGATGGTAAGCAATTACCGCCGCCCATGGACGCCCGCATCGCCAGGGCGTCACAAGCGCGTTGCCGGCCTTTAAGATGGGAATACGCTCTTTTCTTGAAGGTTTGAAGGTCGTATCGGTCCGGAAATACCGCAGACGACAGTTCATTCCATTTAATTAATAATTAAAGATTTGAAACAACTTCTTTCCTAATTTATACTTTTTTTAAACACTATTCAATGTTGTCAATATAATTGTACTTACGTGTAAAAAACTAAATATTACGGAAAAGTAAGTATCATATATTAAACATAACAGTCTTACCGACGTTTATAAGCGTATAGGGTTTTTTTCAACAGAATAATTTTTATCTAGTTTTTTTTTTTCATTTATTGAAGCTATAGTCCCCAAAATTGTATGTATTTATAAAACGGTATCTGGTAACCCTAGGCGCGGCGCCAGTTAGCATTCCTGACGCAGGAGCAACTTTCATGAATAGTTAACTGACTAGTTTTAGTTTAAGCTAGGACCACGCTTGTCACGCTGTGTAAGGTAAACACAAGGTTCGATCAACTTTACAATTTGCGGGCTCGCGACAATATTGCATTGCATGCACCCACGCCGATCTTGATTGCACCGTGCGCGTTCATGTTTATCCTGTCATGGTGCCGGATTCTAATTTAAAAATACATTAACAATACAATAAAAATACAACCTATCTCAAACATAACTCCAACACACAATAAACATTCAACCAATATTGAAGTTGTTTTGGAGTTGCGTTGGAATAAATCTCAAGCAAATTCTGCTATTTCTGATTCAGATATTTATGTCGTAGCTGTATTGCGTTGATAATGCATTGGAGTTGTATTGAAGTTGGATCGTGTCTTTACGTGTTTTAAAGTTAGAATACGGCCCATGATCCTGTTAAAGCTTACTGGTTTAAAAACGTTATAGAAAATACTAGTTAAGATATATGTATATACATATCTTAATTTTTATTGATTTGAATCTTGATTTTTAAATACATATTTTGGGTGTATTTTATTACTAAAACACCAAATCAACTTGGGGAGGTGTTAGATTTTTCTATATCACGACGGTGGCAAATATATTTACGTCCGGCGTCCCTTGTAGAGAATGCAAACATGACTTACTTTGACTTATGGTCCTATATCCCCTACATGGGGCAGAGGGCATCCACAGTGCTCCGCCATCCCGTTCGGTCTTGAGCTTCGCTTTTTAGGTTTCCGGTTCAACTAGGAACCCTTATAGTTTCTCCATGTCTGTCCGTCCGTCCGTCCGTCCGCGGATAATCTCAGTGACCGTTAGCACTAGAAAGCTGAAATTTGGTACTAATATGCATATCAATCACGCCGACAAAGTGGTAAAATAAAAAGTGGAAATAAATGTTTTATTAGGGTACCTCCCCTATACGTAGTGTGTAAGTGGGGAGTGATTTTTTTTTTCATTTCAACCCTAACGTGTGATATATTGTTGGATAGGTATTTAAAAATGAATAGGGGTTTACTAAAATCATTTTTTGATAATGTAAATATTTTCGGAAATAATCGCTCCAGAAGTAAAAAAAAATGTGTCATATTTTTGAACCATAAGTTATAAAAATATGAAAAAAATCTCAAAATTAGAACTTTATAAAAACTTTCTAGAAAAATTATTTTGAACTTGATAGGTTGAATAGTTTATGAAAAAAAATTACGAAATAATTTCTGAACTAAGTTTGTTTTAACCGTATAAGCAGGTGTTTATTTGTATCTGTAATTTCTACAAAATCACAATGAAATGACGTGCTTTCAAAAACTCTTAAGTGGGGAAACTTACTGTGACGGACGGAAAACTACGGAACCCTACACTGAGCGTGGCCCGACACGCTCTTGGCCGGTTTTTGCTCCACGTCTTGCCAATGGTCGTCGCCTCTGCGATGATCCTCCGCCTCGCGCCGCTAGGATTGCTTAGGGCGGCCACGTTTCCGCTTTCCTTGGAGATTCCAGTCTAGGGCTTGCCCCAGGATGTGATCGGGGTCCCTTCGGAGCGTGTGGCCGATCCAGCTGCACTTGCGGCGTTTGAATGCAAACATAATAACCGGTTATAACCGATTGTTGAAAATTCGAATAGCCTGGTTCGGTTATTTTAGGTTATTTATTCAATGCTATTATTACCTAAAATTGTATCATAAAAAGGTTGTAGTTTTTGTCTGGAACTATGATGTATATAGGTACTCTATTTTATAATAATTTTAGGTTTCTCTCCTATTAATCTATGTTGGCTAGCGATTGCAAGTAAACAAGCAAGTTGGCAAGTATGACCCCCTAAGTAATTTTCCACTTTCTTTCGAATTAAAGACCCATTATACCTCTCCTTACATTATACAATTATCTTGCTGACATCTTGACGGTTATCTTATCAATTTATAACAAAAATAACCCAAACCGGTTAAAACCAATTATCGGTTATTTTTCGGTCATAACCGATATCATAACCGGTTATGAAATTTCATAGGTAATTGCATTTCCTAGTTCCGTGTAAATCTGTTACTATATTACAAATATTAAATACCTGGTAAATTACGCGGTCGCATATGTAGCGTTATCCTACCATTTTTGCTTTTCATCGCCAAACTTTTTTAATCTTGCTGAATCGTTCACTAAAAATCCTATCTGTTCTTCTTATACATATTAAAAACTTTACAAGCACGATTACAAATAGAACACCGCGAAAGGGGATAAATTACCCTAAAAATCGCACGCACAATTTGCTAATGTTACAAGATCATCATGTCACCTATGAACGACTATTTTGCTCGGTAATAAGGTTCAACTGTGGTTAGGGAGAGTAAAAGTACTGTCCTGTTTCTCTCCTGCACATGATAGGCTCAAAAGTAGGACGACAGTAAAAAGACACTATATTTGATAGACAGGTGCCAACTAAAGTAAGTGTCCATAGAAAAGTAAAATAATGTAAACAAACACATTTACATTCATTGCTTCGCAATCACGCACTTTTAAAGAAAAATCATGGTTTCATTGTCAAATACACATATACTTATTATTTACATTAATTTTTAATAACATTTTATCATGCGTCAAATGCTTTATTTGCCTAGAAATTCAGCAATATTTGTTTACCTTTTTTCTTTTCTGTTAACACTGACCAATATTTTTCGGTGCAATATTTTTCCTGCAAGAATCTGTTTTTTTTTTTGCTAAGTACATGTTTTTTGGCTAGATTCGGAGCCCTTCCACGCTATCCGGTATCGCTATTACTGGATCCCAATAAACATGCAATAAACCGATGAGCATATAGGTATGAAGATTATTTTAAAAGAAAAGGATACAAAAGAGGTATGCCTGAACGGTAGTTAGTGCCAATCCGTGAGCTCTCGCTCTGCCTACTTCTACCTTGTGGTCCACTTCGGAAATAATATTAGGTATAACAAACACACATTTTCGACCCACTATGTTTGTATGGAAGCATTTTCTTATCGGGTCCCATAGTGTCTTCAGTACCAGTCAAATGAAGTGAAATGTAATCATAGTCAACGTTTTTTTTATTAATCATGGTAATTTGATGCCTATTGATATTCATCATCGTCGATCATTCGCAGAACTCATATTATACTATGTAAATTGATTAGTAACGCTGCTGAAGTCACCTGTTGCGTTGCGTTATCGTAGCCAAATACCAAGATATATATGACATTTTGTAGAACACGTCATTCTTTTCAAGATTTCATAATAGTTAAACGTGTTGTAAATAAACCAATTTCAACTCTTCTATATTTCTTTTATGAGTTATGATATGTAAAAGTGCTCTTATCGGAGGTAAGTACCGACATCGGTCATGTGCGAATTCAAATCGAATCAATTGGTCAAGCCTCGAAAGCAATGCCATAATGCCACCTACATATGTCCTCCTTTCCATAAATAACTTTATTTCCCTTAATGTTGTCTTACGTTAGGTATTATGTTTCTAACAAAATATTATTTTATACTTGGGTAAATTATTAAACTCTGAGCACCTCGGAGCCTTACTTATGTATTATGCGTAGAACTTTTTAATTTCATTTGAGCTCAGTACAATAGGTACAATTTTTCGATATAACGCTGTTAATTGGAGTGAGATCAAGTTACAATGAAAATATAGTAAAAAGCTTTTTGTACCTATGTAATCCCAAGTAGCAAATCAATGTGCTATAAAGGTCGAGAGCACGTTTTTTTTATTTTCGCTTTTAATGCTATAAACAATATAAAACACTATAAAAGCCGTGTAAACTTTTACTCAACGTGAAAAAGTCGCTCTTTAGTCGCGCTGCAGCCTAAAGTGCTATAAAACTAGAGTAAACGCTGCTTAAGAAGCAAATCGATGCTGTAAGCTTTGAATAAACGTGGATAAAAACACTTGTATTTTAATAGGCATGATGATTTTTTTTCATGTATGGTATCAATCGATTCGTTTTGTTGAGAGGATATAGGATATGTCTATATGGGGCCAATTGCGTTAAAGCAACACAAAAGTCAGAAATTAGACTTAAAGTGTGGGATTTGCATTTGTTTCTCAAAACGCTCCTAACAAAATGACGTGCAAAAGTGACGTTAGGATCAAATAGTCCCCCTGTTTAAAGTATGGAAAAAATATGAAATTACTATTTTTACAGTGAAATGTTGCGTTTATAATGTTTATACATATATATGGTCGCCATACAATGTTTTACAGTCAAATGTTAAAAATCGAAAGGAATCATTGTTTTCAAAAAAAAAACTTATTTTAAAAAATCGTAAAGTTTTGAAATTTTGAAGCCTGATCTTTGAGTAAATAGATTTTAAAGTTGCACTTTATCTGGATATATAATTATAATTATTGCATTGTAACCTCACGCATATTCTTTTTGGGTTATATCGTTACAGATAACCGCGTTAAAAACTTAATTTATGACGCGATCGCGTGAGCAAATGAGGAAAAACAAACCCCGTGTATGTAGTTAGACTATATTAAATATATTATTACTATTGTAATAGTTACCTTACCATTATAAAAAAAATGAAACAAACCATCATTTAACGCAACAATAAATGGCCGTACCGGTTTCATTTCATCTAATTAATTTGGCATCAATACTAATGTTTGTCGTCAGAAAATCGATCAAGTAACAAAAACAATGGCCAATAATTAGGAAAATAACCAAGTTCGTCAGATACCGCCCGACATGGGCTGACCGATAAACGTAGGTACTGTCCGTACTGCACAACTATTAAGTATCTTCTTTACTAGAACTGATGAAAGTAGGTAATTGTAATTAGGTAGAATTATAAACAAGGCTAGAGATACTGTTTTGAGGCCAGCATAGGGTCCAATTAAACTAGAAATCGAGTTAATCATTGAAGTACATAATTACGGCACTCATTACAAGTTGATTGCAATTTTATTGTAACCGTTCGTTTATCTATATTGCTATCTGCAGTCATAAATAATAACAATCTGAAATGTTTGTATATACATGTAAGGCTCTAGAGTGCGTAATGGAGTGAGTAACATAGTTCACAAACATTCCCGTTAAGGGAGCAACGTTCACAAGAACAGCCCGTCACTTTTTATTGAGTAAGTACATATATTTTGGAGTCATTGTTGAACTTATTTTTATTTATACTAATATTATAAATGGGAAAGTGTATGTGTGTTTGTTTGTTTGTCTGTCCATCTTTCACGGCAAAACGGGGCGACGAATTGACGTGATTTTTTAAGTGGAGATAGTTGAAGGGATGGAGAGTGACATAGGCTACTTTTTGTCTCTTTCTAACCCCCCACTTTCCTAAAATGGGGGGTGGAAGTTTGTATGGAGAATTTTACGCGAGCGAAGCCGCGGCCAAAAGCGATTTTATAATAAAACGAATAGACAACCTATTAAAAATATTATCCTTCTTGTTTGGAGAACTACTCGACAGACTCGACTAGATCTCCCTTGAGAAAATGTCGGCAATATTTAATTTCACAGCCGGAGTGTTCGAAATGTAGTAGCTGATAGTGTTGTGGTGACGCGCTGACTTGTATCAAATCTGTTAACCTTTTGTACTGCTACGTAATTGTTTTTTTTATGATAACGCTAATAACCTATTTGCCTCTGCCACACAACTTGTTTCAGATATTGTATGAAATAAACCAAATAAGTGCCCCTTATATATATATTATTTAACCCTAATGATATTTTTTTTTTGTTGCTTCCGTATTTGTTTGGGCAAAATTAGTAACTCTAGTAGGTTTTTGCACTTCCATAGTAAATTTCTTCCTTTTTCACACCCTTAAGGGATGATACTTGGGGTAAAAACTATCGTAGCTCCTCGTATGTCCTTCCCGGGACTCAAACTTTATCGATACATCGGTTTTAGCGTTAAAAACTAACAAACATAGTTACTTTTGCGTTTTAATATTAGTAGGGCTTAATTAAAACAATCAACAGACGCATAGACACGGCCTTGTTTTGCTTGCAATAGCCGGACTGGTAACATAACTAAGATCTCTCCCATTCCTCGTTTTCTTTTGCTACCTGAAAGTGACACACGTGCCAGTTTCCATATAATAAAATGTTTCAATGATAATTCTTCACGTAATTATTAACGTACGTGACTAAATTGTGAACGTTCTATTATGCTGCTTGGTTCGTTAACTTTAACTACTATTTCTTCTCATTCATGTTATTAGGTGTAAAAACTATCAAAATTTATACCTACTTCCGTAGAGCTTCTACTTTTATTAACAGTGAAATAACACTGTCCAGTCTTACTTACAAAAAAAATCAACGTTCAAAAGAGTTCATTCAAATGCCAACAGACAGTTTTTCCCGCAATTTTCAATAGACTAAGCAAGTTTGGATGCACCTACTAAATAACGCCATGACACACTATAACAAACAGCATAACTAAGGAAAGTTATAGACTTATCAGATGTAATATTCAATAATATTTAGTAAGTATTATACGTTTTTCGATGTAAGTAGGTAGAAATGTACAAGAAAGTGAATAAGTTACATAGAAACATAAGAAACATAGAATTTTAAAAATATACATATGTAGGTAGCGAGTCTGTTATATGTAGAACTACTGATCGAGGTTTAGCACAGGGGAATCCTATGTCGCCTTTTCTTTTTAATTTAGCAACCATAAATATATGTAAGAACGTAATATTTCACGAAGAAATTCACATCTCGCAGTACGCAGATGACTTTGTTATATTTATGACGGGCAAGAAAGCACAGGATATCGTTAAGACTTTACAAGACACACTTGATATTTTTTCCGATTTATTAACGCGTATAGGACTGGATATATCGGCGAATAAAAGTAAAGTCTGTGTGTTTAAAAGAGGTTTTTTGAGGGATCCTATAAACATAAAAATAAATGGTTTAATTTTAGAAACGGTAGACAACATAAAATATCTAGGTCTTTGGTTAGATCGACATCTTAAATGGGATAAGCATATTAATATAATTGTAGAAAAACTTTTTACAAAAAAAAGATAAACCGACTTCAAAAAGTATAAAATAAATTATTTTATTATTTATATGCGTTACAAACTGATATGTTTGAAGTCGGTGCCAAGCCAAAAAGTTACAATACCGGTCAAATCAGCTTCAAGTCTGAAAATCACAAAACAGTTAATATGAACGAGGCGTATTTGGTCAGTGAATTGTTCTTCATACTATAGAACTATTCTAATACGGTATTGAATGCACGTAGGTTCTCATTCAAGTACGGAAAGAAAGTATAATCATGCGTCTTATGATGTTTCTTAATAAACTTTTTTACTAGTTTTCGGACTAACCATATCTCGAACGGATCCCGTGCTTCGGTTTGAATTATTTATCCTACTTCATTTAAGGTGTAATATCGAAGTGTAAAGGAATTCAATGGCTAGATTGGTCTTTCTATACTCAGACACACCGAGTGTGTGGGACCCACCTTTCAGTAGAAGAAGGCGCGATATTTCAAATTTTGGATGGAAGGTCAACCATACATAATTTTTATTTAATTTGCCGTCTTTTTCTGACTATTGACAAAGTAGACGTGTATCAGAGTATATAGACATGGGTACCACATTTCATCAAAATTGGATTAGTGGTTTAGACGTGAAAATGTAACAGATAGATTCTCATTCACCTTTGCAATGTAAGTAGGTATCGATATGTTTTGTGATTTTCAGACTTGAAGCTGATTTGACCGGTATTGTAACTTTTTGGCTTGGCACCGACTTCAAACATATCAGTTTGTAACGCATATAAATAATAAAATAATTTATTTTATACTTTTTGAAGTCGGTTTATCTTTTTTTTGTAAAAAGTTTTTATTTTTCCATTTTTAGTGGTTATATAATTATCATAATCGGACAACGGATCTCGCAATAATCGGTTAAGATATATAAGAAAAAGTTCATAATACCTACTCAATGTAAGGAAAGTTCCACATATTATATATGGTCTTCATCATAAGGTCTACTCCATCAAATTAGTGATTTTCGAGAGGAAATGCTTGAGTTGCTTAAAAAAACAACCAAATCACCATACATGTGCCTTTAAAAATTGAAGAGATCCCTCAATTCCTCATGGATCCCATCATCAGAACAGCACCAGATTAATGTGGAACTATCTTAGAGGTAGTTCCTTTCATACAAAAAAGAATTCCTCCAATCGGACCACGGGTGTCGGAGTAATGTCGCTGAACATCCTACATAAAAAAAAATCATCATTATTATCATCAAAACAACCATCATCATGAGGTCCACATCATCAAATTGGTGGTTGCTTAAGAAAACACCCAAATCACCATACATATGCCGTTATAAATTGAGGAGTTCCCTCAATTCCTCATAGATCCCATCATCATAACAGCACCAGATTAATAATGGGACCACCTTGGAAGTAGACCCTTTCAAACAAAAAAGAATTATTAAAATCGGACTACGCGTCTCGGAGTAATCGATGAATATACATAAAAAAAAGCCCAAACCGAATACAGACCTCCTCCTTCTATGAAATTGAAGTCGGTTAATAATGTACAGTCAAATACAAAGAGATGTATCCACTTTTTCACCTTATTGCGTTGTAATATTGTCCAAAAGTGGATACATCTCTTTGTAGAGATATCTCGGGATCTCAATCAGCTCTTTCGACATAAACTAAATTTGCTTCCTTCTTTCATACAATGTTTACCTAATTCAAATAGCTATTTATGGAAGGGACTCCACATGTCATCTGCGGTTTTCATTATCGGGTCCTCTCCATCTAATTGGTAGTTCTCGAGAGGAAACACTCGAGTTGCTTAAAAATACACTCAAATCACCATACATGAGCCTTTTAAAATTGAAGAGTTCCCTCAATCCCTCATGGATTCCCATCATCAGGTCCAACCAAATTAGTCTGCTACTTTCGAGGTAACTCTTTATAAACAATAAAAATATTACTCAAATCGGACAACGGGTCTCGGAATAATCGGTATAGACGTATAAGAAAAAGTTCATAATACACCCGCTTAAACTAAGGAAAGTTCCACATGTCATATGTGGTCTTTATCATTAGGTCCGTTCCATCAAATTGGTGGTTTTCGAGAGGAAATGCTTGAGTTGCTTAAGAAAACACTCAAATCGCCATATATGTGCCTTTAAAGATTGAGGAGTTCCCTCAATTCCTCGTAGATTCCATCATCAGAACAGCACCAGATTAATTTGGGACTACCTTGGAAGTACATCCTTTCAACCAAAAAAAGAATTATTTAAATCGGACCACGCGTCTCGGAGTAATCGGTGAACATACATAAAAAAAAAAGCCCAAACCGAATACAGAACCTCCTCCTTCTATGAAATTGAAGTCGGTTAAAAATGCCCTACACTTTTTAAATGTTTTTAAAATTTTAGCTGGGCCTGGTTGGGGAATGCATCAGACTTATTTAAGGAGACTATATATTGCATCTATACGTAGCAGATTAGACTATGCAAGTTTTTTATACGATAATAGCACTAAAACAGTAAATTAGATAAACTGCAAAATCAGTGTATGCGCACAATTGGCGGTTTCATTAAGAGTACAGCAATACATGTTATGGAATATGAACTTCACCTCCCACCACTTTATATTCGCAGATATTACCTGGCTGGCAAATACTGGCTAAAGACTAAATCTTTCGTTCAAACAGAAAATTTGAAGGTTGTAGACCAATTGGCCGCAAGTAATCAAAATAATTTTTGGAGACGGAAAAAGAAGCCATTGTTAATAGAAACGCATGATTATTTAAAATCTAGAGCAATGTATTCAACTAGTAAATTAGAGATATTTTCTTTAGACACATGGGTTAGCGATGTGGATTTGTCGGAGGTTCTAAAGTTTTATATTGACAACGTAAATAAACCTAAACACCAATGTAACTTACTTAATTTAATGAAAACTTGTAACGCGTTTATTGAATCAACATACTGCAATTATTAGCACATCTATACAGACGGTTCTAGGGATAGCAATGGGTCCGGTCTGGCTGTGTTTGACCCTCAGTATGATAGTAATATTAAACTACAGTTAAAGGCCAAGACGTCCTCTATGAATGTAGAATTGCTGGCAATTGCAGAAGCCCTCTCTTACATCGAGTCTTTTGATACTGGTAGATTTGTAGTGTTTACGGATTCAAGAAGCGGTTTACAACACTTGGCTCGATGCACCTCGAACTTTCGAGGCGCACCGATAGCCTATAGTATTTTGAGGTCAATTTGCAAATTGCAGGCAAAAAAAATTGTCATAGTTCTTCAATGGGTACCATCTCATACCGGGATACCTGGAAATGAGAAGACAGACCGACTCGCAAAAGAAGCAACAACGGACGGACTACTTACCAGTCCACAGTGATATATTATATGCGATAAAGCAAAAATGCTTGGAAAAGTGGAAATTATACTTTGACGAGCGGTCTCTAAGCAAGGGTATCTGGTATCGGACTATTCAGCCTAATTTGACCCGTATTCCTTGGTTTGTGGGGTTAGATATCGCCAGATCGGATGTTGTCACTGCTCTCAGGCTGCGATCCGGACATATACCTTTAAATAGTTTCGGACATATTATGGGTAAAAGTCAGTCACCAAATTGTACTGAATGTAAAGTAAAAGAAGATGTGTTTCATATTATGGTAGAATGTGTCCGAAACGAGGTCGAGAGGAGAGACCTCATACAAAAATTCAAATGTAATTTATACGATTTAGGGCAAATTAACTTAATTCTAGCATTCCCGCAATCAGAAGCGGCGAAGATGATTTATGAAATTGTTAATATAGGCATTAAGCGTAGGTAATCAAAAGCTGTTCCGTTTTAATGTGTCACAATAAGGGTGACATTTTCTATTGTGAAAAACCCTTTTTTCTTTAATAAAGATTTAAAAAAAAACACCTATACTAGGTATTTAAACGCAAAAAATCGCCACGATCATAGGGAAATAAGTAACTAAAGTTACTTAACATGACTAAAGTTACGTTACATGGCATGGACGTAACGTAACTTTAGCCACGTTAAGTAACGTGTATTTAGGTATACCTTCCCGAAGGTAGTTTAGGTCATTGTCTCTTTCTGCAAGATCGTTACGTTCCCTAAGCCCGCAAATCGCACAATGACAATATGACACATTTAAGATTTTATTGAAGACTTCAAAAATGCGTAAACTGTTTACAAAACGCATAACAAACATGGCATCCGCTGTTGTGTGCCTACGCGTATTTGCTTTTATCGACAGAAATTTGCACACAATGTTTAGAAACAAAGAGGCACGATGTTTTGCTTTCACGGCTCATAACTAGCTGGGAATCATTGTACTGTTATTGCAAACGCGAACAATTTGCGTTTTTTATTTATATTATGACAGCTACCGGTACTTGCCGTGTGTGACTGAAAGGTCATAACGAAGAGCTTTATTTACATTTTTATAAATGTAAATAAAGCTGTTGTGCGTTAACATTAACATCCTCCCTACAAAGGCCGAAAAAGGCCGAGAAAGAAAAGCCGTTTTATAAGAAGTATATATGTAATTTAAGTAAGTACTCGGTAATCAAATCTAATAGTTACTTAATTAAATGAAAATGACATCTACAGTGTGTAAATCTAATATCGGCGAATCTTTAAACGGCGGTTAGCACAATACATAAGAAGCATAGTTAAATAACTTTTGCTTAGAATTACAATTAAAATTATAACCATACAAAATAATAAGGCCCGCAATGTAATGCAACACACTCAAGTTGAAAGCTCGTTGACAGTTGATAGGTAAACCGGCCATGCTCAGTGTAGGGTTCCGTAGTTTCCGGCCTGTTACAATACATCCGTTAAAAAAGTCGTTTATTAAGGGATATTTTGCGTCACTTAGGTCATTTTTTTATGCGGCACTTATGTCCTTTTACTATGCGTTTTTGAGTTATAACTCAAAACGGCTCAACCGATTTTATTCAATATACTTTTTATTGAAATTACTTATTAGGCCTCACTTCCATGATTTTTTCCAACTTTTTTGGACCCACGGTTCAAAAGTTAAAGGGGGGGAGGCACACTTTTTAACTTTCGGAGCTTTTATTTACGAAAGTTAAATTTATCCAAAAATCGTTTTGAAAGACCCCTATAATTTTTGAAAAACCTATCCAACGTCACCCCACATGATAGGGTTGAAGCGAAAAAATACACCCCCACTTCATGTGTAGGTTAGTTGAGTACGGGAGGTACCCTAAAAAACTACTTTTTAGATTTAGTTTTACCACTTTGTTGGCGTGATTAAAACATATACTCATACCAAACGTCAGTTTTCTAGTACTAACCATCACTGAGCAAAGCCGGGGACGGAAATACGGACGGACAGACGAAAAGACGGACATGCCGAAACCCTACGGACTACGGCACCCTAAAAACGTCTTAAGTAAAGATTACATTTTTAATTGCTGTATCTGGTTTATTTCTTTGCTCGTATTGGATTCACACACTGTAAATAACATTGGGATACTTTAAGCGCCTCCCTAAATGTATTTTTGGACATCAACATCCGCAAGAAATTTAACAACTAACACAAAATTATGTTAAGCTCCTAAACAACTACAATCTACAATAGAAAAATGAATCTGACCTAGCTTTTATCGTACGGATTGTACCTACTGCATATGTAGATCTATGCCAGGTCGGATTTAGAGGTATCTAAAATAACAAGATTTTTTAACGAAATAGGTTCCTATAATAATCTTCTCTGTTGTGCATTATCTTTGACTCTGCACAAAATGAACCCGATCGCGATACTAAATATCTGGATCTGGATCTAGCTAGAAATAATGGAAATGTCCAGGAAACGGTACCTAAATAATTAAAAGACCGCGTAATATGCCACATTACTCGTTTAGCTAGTCACTCCATTTTTTGTCAAATAGTAAGTGTTCATTGCCATGGATGTTGCTAAACAATAACCACTTACTGTGTTCATTTCCTCCTTCCATGTCATGCGTACCAATTTAAATCGAAACGATCGATTCAATAGCAAAATTCCGACCGAAGTCTAGATACTACTACTATTTATATATATTTTAACCTAGATATAATCATAACCTATTCCTTTATCAAAACACACGGCAGCAGCCACAACTCGGACGACACCTTCATCACGAGAACTATGACCACAGAGGGAGATATACAGAAGCGAACTAACTACTTACTCGTACATAGAGCTAGAAAGATTCGAAACTATCTTAATTATGATTTTATCATTGAGTGCAACTACGGATCCCTAACCGCATAGGCTTTGTTCCTGTAACAATCAAGTCTATAGCAGCTTGAGTATCGAATGAATATAGGTAGTCGGATTCTCGGGAGTCGGTCGCCCGAGACGCGGCGTGTTTACAGCCCATACAAACCAATATTGACATTGGCTTTGTCTACTAAATGACAGTTAATCTCTTTGTACGGGATATTCTTTGTGCCTTTCATCATTGATGCGTTTGTTTGAAATGTATGCTGTAAAGTGTAAACGCTATCTTCGGTTAAATGAAATGGGCTATATAGTCGCTTAAAGCGTAGATATATATTAGTATTAGCGAAATATTTGTAGGTGACTTACTGAAATATCGCCCATAATTTTACGTATTAACACCCTTTCTACTACATAATTTTGACTTCAAACCCACAACGCCGGCAATATATCAATATCTTAATAGAATATGCATCATAAACAAATCTCAATAAAGTAAAAGCTCGTAAAGGGCTCGCTGGTGCGGAGCTGGGCTCGGCTGGTCCACTTTCGTCCAGTTTGTGTGCCAGCGCGTCCACTGCACCGGCCGCGACTCGTTACATCACATCATGTACGCTAGAAAGCGTCCCAGACAAATCATGTCTCTAGGACGTTCAAAGGGAACAGCAGCCGCCGGAATCAACAAAGCGCGCGAGTTCAAAGAACGCTTAGACGGTGATTGATGAAATATAAATTGATTTGATTAGCTTGTAGGATACAAATGTGCTGCCCTAAATGGGTCACGTTACCATGATGTATGGACTATTCAGTACCGAAAGCGGTGCGCCAGGGTTTTCATCGTTATCTTTTGACGGGAGAAAGTTACTCAAACGTTTTATATATGTTTATTTCTTTTCGAAGTAAAATTGCGACTTAATTAACACCGATACACTTGGATTACAGGTGGTCGGTAGGTATTTATAATTGCACCGGTTCGCTCTCTTTGAGTCCAAAACATAAGAAGTTCCCGAAACGCGTTGCAGACGTGTGATATATCATTTTAATGAAGATTTATTTGTCGCAGGGCTGCGCCGGCGCCACACCACGGACGCCAGTTATGATGTGAGCGGCGCACGGCACCGCGCGTCTCCCAAGGTAAGCCTCCTTCACTCACCCGTTTTCCTCGCCAGTTCTTTTTAGGGCCTTTGCATATGCTGTGGCAATAGGCGAAGTAGTTAATTGCATTAATGTACCTGATACATATGAAATAACGTAACACCCAGGCATTAGTTAACTCGAGTTAACTAGGTACCTCTTAAGAGCTAGTGTACCTAAGGCTACTCAGATTGCAGAACCATAATCATTTTGTAATAACCTTGCCTGGACAGTTTCGTAGCCAATATCTACTGCTGAACTTTTGGTCCGTTGGCAACTTCATACAAATCTCAGTACTTAAATGTCGGAGAGGACACAAACGAGTTCTATGGTAACGCATTCAGGTAACCTTTAAAGGTCTCGCGATGCGTGGGGACGCAGTATGCATTGTAGGTATACTTAACAGGTGAGTGCATCAATGGCCGTGAGACGGCGTAAATCTTGATACGAGTTATTTGTTATTCACCGATGAAAGCAGTCGCCGCGCTTCCGTCAAAGCAAACTTCCCTTCCAAAAATACGAAGACGATATTCTGAACACATCCGTCATGGTGCGTTTCGTGCGACATCGTATTCGCACAATCATTAACAACGACCATCTGTCCGTTTAGTAACGCTTTTAAATATTTAGACCGTAAAATGGACGCCCTTAGGAAGGAACGCTAGTCTTTAGACAATGGACTGCTTTGTAAACTTGCAGTGGAAAATTAGATATAATTTTTAATCAATAAAATTTTTAATGGGCTATTAGCTTAGCTGTCTGTTTTCTCAAGAAATAATTTTTAATCAATAAAATTTTTAATGGGCTATTAGCTTAGCTGTCTGTTTTCTCAAGAAAAACGTAAAAATCTTGTATAGGAATGTTTTGATATGATTAACGACGGTTTTAAAATTATAAAGGGGAGTTGAATGGGATGTTTTATAAATAAACAACAGTCGACTCCGCTCCACGCGTGTCGGAGGTCGGGCACACTCACGCGCGCACCGATTAGCTCCATTTGCTTAAATTGTTTTTGGACATTGACGGGCATCTGCTCTAACAAACGAGACATTACTGCGTATTACGCCGCACTCTGACTTACTAAAGCGTATGCACGTCGATTACTATCTCTGGACGGACAGTTGAAATTTATAACCATGAGGCTGCACATTATGATAGACACCTTGAACTCTACAAAGATCGAGATTGTGTGGGATAGTATAATTTATGCACCTTACGAGTCGAGGCGATTATCAGCCGATCTAAAGTGCCGAAAATGAAGATGTAAAATGTCACGACACATGTATTGAGTCAGTCAGTAGGTCGCCGCTCTCGGTAGCCGTCGAGCGACACACATGCCTACGAGAGTGACAAAATGTCTCGTCGTGCTGCAAAAACCAAATTGCAATCACTATTAATGATTAAGGGGCCGAAGCGTAACTTTCAAGCACGCCCGCGTTCTTTATTCTGCCGTGAAAACGTATTGTAACCTGCCTGCGATGTATTATAGCAAAAGCATTCAATTTAATTACACACGGAGAGCCAAAACGGTTTTAATTATGCTTTCAAACAAAAATGTCAAAAATATGCTCCAGTACGAGTCGAGCACGAGAAGTGACACGATGGTCCAGTACGAGAAATTTCATGTCACTGATTCTCCAAATAAACTCAAATAAACTTTGCTACTTTTTTATATTATGACGATGGCAAGCAAGCATACGGTCCGCCTGATGGTAAGCAGCTACCACAGCCTATAGAGGCCTGCAAGCCAGTGGCGTCACATACGCGTTGCCGTCCCTTTAGAATCCTGTACACTCCTTTTCAACCGACTTCAAGATTTCGAAGGAGGAGGTTATCAATTCGTCGGGATCTTTGTTTTTGCTATTTTTTTTTTTTTTTTTTTTATGTATGTTCACCGATTATTCGAAGACGGCTGGACCGATTTGGAAAATTCTTTTTTTGTTTGTAAGAGTATACTTCACAGTTGTTCCCATTGTAACCAGGTCAGGATCTGATGATGGGATCCTGGAGAAATCGAGGGAACTCTTCAACTATTATAGGCACACCTGTAGTGATTTGAGTATTTTTTACAGCAGCTCGAGTATTTGGTGTTGGAAAGGTGGATTGCTTAGTGAAGTCGGTTCTTTTTTGTTTAAAATTATTTGAAGAACCCCCTACCGGAGTCCCTTGGGAATACCTCGGCAGGGAGTTCATTCCACAACGGGAGCGTTCGCGGAAGGAAATTCCTCTTAAACCGCATAGTGCGCGACCATATTTGTTTAGCGACTTTGGAAAATAACTTGCAGTTTGATTTTTAGGGCACTTTAAAGTTTATTCGAACAAGCAATGTATTTCGAAATTTATAATGTCTGTAGGGTGACAACTTGACGAGACTGACAAGCAATGTCAATTAGACGGATTTTAACGTTCATTGGAATAGTATTTAGTTAGTATGAAAAAGAAACAATTTAAAGAATAAGTACATATTTTTTTGAAGTTGTTTAACAAATTTTTTATTGTTTGTGGAGTAGAATCTATCTAAATACGTTTTAATTTATTGCTCGTATCACAGAAAACACGTGGTATAGATCGAGAATGTCAACTTGTACACCTAACCAATAGTTAAAACTAATAAGTAGACCGCTAAGTCTTGAACTTTTAATCTTATTTTCCATGGCAATTACTACCTAATTCACGAATATTAATTTACGAGTAGGTACCTAATAGTACTTTATGTAACTGCTACATAATGAAGGGCATGAAAATACGTATGTGGTTTTATATCACGCGAGTGTTTTAATGCCTAATTAGTAATTATGTACAGTTACATACACTGCTTTATCTACAGACATATTATAAATCCTCAATGTCGTGTTCGGGAACCAATAAGTAATGACCGGCATTGCACCGCTATGGTTAACTGGATTATGCGCGTGGTCGGGGAGGAGGACGCCCTCCTCCCCGACCCCGCACAATTCATGACCAACTATTATGAATTTTCATACATTATGGTAATGTTCGAAATTTGAATGTAATTTTAAAATATCGGTCATCGATACTGTAAAATAAATTTTACGATGCACCACAGATACCTACAGGTTTCTTAATATAGGCCATTAGCTTATCGTTTCTGAACATAATATAGGGCATTTATGATATGGATGTAGATAAAGCTTTAAAATATATTTCAAATAATTCCATGTCATGGTTTATAACCCAAATAGAAACCAGATACAGAAATCACGTGGTGCTTTCAAAATACGAATACACTAAGGATTTATCGTCAATATTGTATGGGCTGATTTGTCCTTTCACTAGACCGACGTATAGAATATTTACGATTTTCTTCGACTCCACTAGGTTTTACTTTATTTACTATTCCTTATGCGACACAAATTCTGTATCAAAGCTCTCACATATCTACCATCTGCGTAAATGTCAAATCAAAGGCTTTACAGTAAATAAGTGCTTTGTAAGTCAAAACTTCAAGGATTCCTAAAAAAAGGTGTCAAGGTTCAGTGGCTGGTATATTTCCAAGAACAGGCGAGTCGAATACTGTAGTGTAATTCTGTAATTTCAGGACTCAACTAAGCTTAATCTGACAGCTTATATGCCTAATCTTACACGATGGTATTTTTAAGCGCTGAACTCTCTTGAATTTACTTTTGTGGCACATTCAAGCAAAAGCTTTAATATCCACATAATTTGCTCTCGATAAGAACAATTTCGAATTACATATTGCATACACTAGAAATAGTATTAAATGGGGTAGCGGTAGCGACCTAATGGCAACCGTTACGTATATTTTGCGTTAAAACCAGCTACCTCCTGTAATTTTGGACTGGATATTACAAATGAGGCTTGCCTACCTCAAATAAAGCCCATGAAATATATAGGAAAACGACAAACATATTACAGCAAGTGGAAATAGAGACAGTATTCTCATTAGTGCTGCTGCGCGAGGGGCCGTGACAATGAGCAGCTAGCAAATTATCGCCGACGGTACTGTTCTGTTTTTGTATTCCTCTCATAGCTGTCCGCGCGAGTACTCGCCTCTTGCTAAACCATAATAAGTTCCTCCTCCAATGACATATAGCTATTTAGTAACCAGAGGTCATACTTCTAATATTTCGCCATTAAACGAATATTGAGTAAATCAATAGTAACTACAACCCTGTTTAACGTTAAAACACAAAATGTTCCATCCTAACTAATTGCAGTGAAGGAAGACGATTTAAACGTAAGGTTAACTAGCCTAAAGTCCGGTTTTGCGAGTTCAAGTTCACTCGAGCAAAAAAGGCTGAACGACCTCTGGCAGCCGAGACAAGTTTTTTGAGTTTTACAATAATTATATTTCCAAAAATCACGATTGTCTAGTATTAATAGGATATTATTGGTAAAAAACTGAAGTGCCAATATTCAGCATTAAAATGGTCAATTCAATTTTCAATTATGGACCGTAAACTTGTGCATAAACACCAGAAAATTTGAATATATTTAATAGATACCTAACTCTGACTGAACAGCGATGGTTTTATGAAGGTGCGGAAAGTTATGCGAGGATGAATTTGATAAGTACCAGGCGCTCCAGGTAGACTGATAATCATGAGACCACTTGACAATGACCGCACACAAAACCTAAGGTCGCGATTGATAAAACGGAAATAAATCTCATCAGACTGACCTCCGTGGCAACAAGCTACTGACATGAATATTAAGACGTTTCTGGGAAAACACTATTTCCGAGCCATCCGGAACCTGTAATAATCCACGTGTCAATACCGTCAATCAATATCCTGAGCAGGTGACAAGTCAGTTACCTAATATGCAAATTTGGCCGACATCGTGACCATACAATGGACATTTATGGTTGGCTACCAGCGTCGATGTGTTCTAGCCTGGAATATAAACTTTATTCACACAAGCCAAGGAATGAATAATCAAACCGTAATTGCAAAATGTCACTTGCTATCAATACCATACTAATATGTGTTAGTTCCGATTTGAAGATCACATTATGAACCACTCCCTAAAACTCGGTCTTGTCGTCTCGTCTGTATTTCCTGATTTACAATATTTTGAAGGCAGGTAGGTAGGTAAATAAATAGGCTTTTGCTGATATAGATAGTGCTATATTTTTAGCTATATCTTTGGCCCTGATGCGTGATGCCACTTCTTCTGTTCAGTTAGTAGTAGTCGGATTTGAACATGAAGAAAATGGACTAACAAACACCGGAGTTTGGATGTCAATAAATTAAGGTATTCGGCATAAGTCTTTTACTTTGTTATTTTTACGTAGATGTAAGAACTACATGAAAATTGCCTTCAACTTAACGGTATAGGATAGCGTACAGGATACGTATGTGTAAAACATACTCGTAGCTTATACCGTTATTTATTATCAGGTGCGCCACAACAAGGATATCCCTAATTCTGACCAAAACGCTAATTAAAAAGGGTCCCGTCTCCCGTCCCGCGGTCATAAATCGTCGCGTCGTGGATATCCTAACAAAATTGTTATTTTCGTGTGCACCTGCGAGTCCTTGGAGGAGGGTGCGATGTAGTCCAAGCGTGACTGTAGAAAGTTAGGAACGCACGATCCCCTAGCTGCCCCGTTTAAACGATGTTGATTCACGCATTCGTATTAATTAAACGAACATGTCCAAACAATAGCCGCCCGAGTACTACCTACCTACAATTTTTAATGACCGGCGGGATGTCAGTCAGGCATGCGTTATTAACGATGGCCTTATCTCCAGCGGTTTAAAGCTAAAGTAGTTCATACCGGCATCGAAGTATTCTGAGAAGCACTCGACTCGAGTTCTTGTGACTGGAAAGCTATTTGTGTGCAACCCTGTGCCGGCGCACCTCGGTTCTGCGCGGCGCCGCGATCGTCGCTCGCATGCATGTCAAGGTAGGGTTCAACATTCGAGGATTCGGCGCGGCAGATATCCGCGCGGAACACCCGACGTCTGCTCAGTGTAAACACAATAAACAACATATTAGGTCAGACTCGGTTACTGAACGCAGTGTTTGACACTCCCATTCAAACAACTTCGGAGTATTTAGACTAAGCACAAGAAAGCTGAATATTACGGTTGTATCTTCAGCAGTTTTTAACTAACTCTCATTGCGATTCTAACCATAACGGTAAGAGGATCGTATAATTCGTATGAACTAAGAATGGTAAAGAACTAGCGTTAAATGCAAAAACCGTTGTATTCATGACGCGTAACCGCATTGAAAACAGACATACGCAAAGATACAAACGCGGGATTATGGCATCGTATTTCACGGCGGGATGTTATAACGTGAACTGAGCTTGGATCAAGGACTCCTTGAAACGCGGTCAGCTCTCGCTTCCGCGTACGTCTGTACCTACTGTACGATCATTGCCAGACCAGATGCCCATAGACGGGGTCAACAGCCACTGCCCCTGTTTTGCGCACCAAATTCATAAGCCATACAATCGGCTTGATGCCAATTAGATGCCATGAGGTGTTCATAACGGAGGTCAAGGGGATAAGATGTTTCCATTATCAGAGTGACGAGTGACACGTGTTCTACGCATTAGCATGTTACACTTAGCGTAATGAGTTACACAATACTGACGTAAGTGACAGCAATTTTTACATGTTTATTTGTTTCACGGTTTTACAAAGGAGTTGCCTCTACGATATAAAACATATACCTACATTACTAAATGGGTTTTAATTTAGATACTAAATTGATATCAGTGTCGCTCTAACAAGTATGTACGGCAGTTTTTAAATAGATTTGGTACCTTTTTATTTAAGTAGGTGCCTAATATTAAAAATAAAGGATTCAAATTAGATAAGGTGTATTCGGGGAATTCCGAATGGATTAAAGTGGCAGATAATTCCGAAAATGGACTCGTATCATGATAAAATATGAATTATTTTTGAGTAGGTAATTTCCGGAATACACCTTATATTTATAAGTATATGTATAATCGAGTTCTAAAATTTAGATGCGATTTATTGGACAAAAATATGTGAACACAACCTTATTTGTATGAGTTTAAGGTCGTGTAGGTAAGTATATATATTTTTGTCCAATTAAACGCATCGATATTTTAGAACTCAACTGTACATAATAAATAAAAAGTACCAGCTCCGACGTTAGTGAAATAAATCCGAGCAAAATTCAGTCATTTTATTCAGCCACGTATTTTAACACGTTTCTTACTGCGAGCCCGACTTAGTATATAAGATGGTAGTAGATACAGTCACCGTCAATAGTATTCCTACACGAAGGCCGCAAAAATATGTTACACGCTCCTATGGCCCTGCCATATTTGCAATTTTTAAGTAGTTACACTACTATATATAAACTGAAAATAGATGTCATATACTTCAGAAACACTACTTAAAAATTGCAAATCAAAAAAAAAAAATTGAACAAAATAATTTGATTTGCTTCAAGATTCATAGATGGCAGCACCATCTCTCTCACTATACCAAAATCACGTAAGAGATTCGGATAGGAGGTGCAAGCACGTACTGCGCATGCCCTTAGAGTATGGTCAACGGCGCCTGGCCGTTTCAAATTCAGAGATTGCATATACATAAGAAAATTTGTCAAGTTCCGCCGTGACCGGGTGGTCTAGTGGTCAGGGACGTCAGCCGCGAAAGCTGAAGACGCCAGTTCAAATCTGGCCTCGGACACCGGAGGGTTTGGTCACTTTTTCTGAAGTATATGACATCTATTTTCAGTTTATATATAGTAGTGTAACTACTTACAAATTGCAAATCAAAAAAAAATTGAACAAAATAATTTGATTTGCTTCAAGATCCAAAATAATCTACAAAAAAATTCAGTCCATTCCTGTAACTCTAACCCGTGCCGACTTGCATCGTAATGTCCCCACACAAATTATTATCAAGAAATTTTGGCAGAAAATAACTTTTTTTATGGGTTTCGGTTCGCTGCAAGATTTTTATCATGAAAAACGTTCAAACAGGACTAGGATGCACTCATGCATGATATGAAACAAAGAAATAAAAAAAAAAAAAATTTTTTTGGTCACTTTCATAGTTGTATGGGAAAATCGGATAAAAGTCGGCACGGGTTACAGTTACAGGAATGGCCTGATTTTTTTTGTAGAGTATTTTGGGTTAACGAAATATATTTAGGGGGTATGCGTTGCTAATAGGGAATGCAAACCGATAAATAATTGCATATAAATTACCGGTTAACCGGTAAATTACCGGTAATTCTCATACAAAATATTAACCGGTTGCATTCCCTAGTTGCTAATTTCTCAAAACCACAATGTAAGGGACACCCTATTAAAGGTTCTCCAAAAAAGGAGTGTAGGTACCTATAGTTTCTTAAGGGTAGGCGCAAGTGAGTCCTCTGGAGTTGGAGGCGTCCATATGCTACAGTAACTGCTTACCATCAGGTAGACCGTATGTTTGTTTACCGCCATCGTGTTATTAAAAAAAAACCAATGCGAATGATAACTTCGGTGGTCGCATATCTACTTGCTTCCTCAAGAGTAAGCAGTCTTGATTTCTTGTAATGGTACAACAATACAATTACAATGTATGTAATTGGAAACAACTAATAAACTTTTTAGGCTAAGTTCAATTCCAACACCTTTTTTTTTGTTCGGTTACCTTTTTAAAACTGAAACTGAAACCAAGAAAACATGCTCAGAGGTTAGCCTCTGGCTAAACACCATTCTCTACCAGGAAGTTTTTTTTTTGCATACAAATAAAAAGAGCACGTGCGAATAAATAAATTCTATGCAATTATCAAAAAGTTTAACCCATTACGTTCGTCGTCGCGACGCTGTAGCATAAAAGTTTTTGCAAATAGAAACATGTTCCGTCAACCATGCCGGTTAGGATGTCATTACGTTGCTCTTCCAAATGTAACTTGTAATTTCACTTTCTCTTGCTCATTACCCATACCTACTTCAGTTAAATTTTATTTAAAGGTAGCAAGCGTCTGTAAATGCAACCGGATAAACGTCCCGCCATAATGTGAAATTGTATTGTTCTCCTTGGTGGTTTGTTCCCCTTTTGTCTCTTACGACGCATAGACAGGTGCTGTACATGCAGTCGTGATCAGATCGGCCTTGATCGATGAAATGCCGGGCATAATTTGACATCCATTACCATTTAACATCTTCATAATGGGATCGAACTATAAGTGCATTATTCAAAGTGCTTTAAAAGTGAAGGCGAAACTTTAGGGTATTAACTTTCACTTGGTTGAATGACAAAAGGGCTCCAAGGTCGATGATGTGTGGTATCTGGAACACGTTCACTGCTTTTTTTATTGCGCATAATGCTCCAACTTCGCTGAATCGGTAGTCAAATTTACGTCGTTGTTTTGTTTTCATTTCACTTTCTTCGCCATCCATAAAAGTAAGACACTTCAGAAACTTCCATGTTTCATTCCTTTCCAAAAGACATAGGTATTACCTACTCAAATAATTAACATACCTATGGACGTTTAGTTTTCAGCTTGTCTGATTGCATGCGTGTATGATATGATGGCTTTCCAACATTGCTTAGTCACTAAATAAATATAGAAAGCATAAAAATAATGACACATGGAGCCGCTCCTATAATTTTTACACGCTAAAATTACGCATAAAGACCTAACGCACAGAAATTGAAAGTGACTTAATGACAGAATCGGCAGCAATGGAAGTAGGTGACCAGTGAATACGCAATTCACTCGTGCTCGAGCTATTGAACTAACGGCTGAGGCCGGGCCTTGGTCCAGTTGACATCACACGCCTGGACAATCAATCGATCATCTCCTTGAATAATTCAATGCTGTGCATTTTCTATCGCAATCCCGATGGTTTGTTGATTTAGGTACAAGTTCACGTTTTATACAAGTACCTAATTAATGTAGATAATAATTAAGATAATGACCGGTAGGAGCCTAATGTGTTCGTAATATACTAAAACGGTGGCAAAGGTCCCCGTTTATTATGTAATTTTAAGATCTACTCGGTGTAGTAGGTAAGTGCTCTTCACTTTAATGGGCAATCCGGTTACGATAGCCACGTGACAGAAGTGGTTATTAGCCACTGAAGGAATTCCTCGACAAGCGTATTAATCAGCTAAGAAATCAGACAATCCTGTACCATGGTTAAGTCTGAATTATACATAGAGAGATTGATAGGGGTGAATTTAACTAAGTACATACCTACCTACAGTGCCTAATACCTAGTTTAATAAATGACAGGAATATATAGCTACTAGCCTTTTCCCGCGGCTTCGCCCGCGTACTATAAGTACTCAAAAAGGATACCATACCCGTGTTGATTTTCAGACTTTGTAACCACATTTGCCCCTTTTAGGGCTTGAATTTTCAAAAAAACTGAAACACGTGTTTACTCGTTTATCGTTAGAAATACTCCTGTGAAGTTTCAAATAAAATAGTATAACAAATCTTGATTCACCATACAAACTTTGGACCCCCATTTTACCCCCTTAGGAGGTGAATTATGAAAAATCCTTTCTTAGTGCATCCCTAGACCTTATAAGGAACCTACGTGCCAAATTTGGAATCTCTAGAACCAGCGGTTTGGGCTGTGCGTTGATATGTCAGTCAGTCAGCCAGTTTCTCGCATTAAAAACATAAAAGAAAATTGCAGCAGACCATGTATACATCAAGTAGATTGTAGCAGACTATACATATATAGACAGCCATAGTCTAAGAACTTTTGGAGGCTACAAGTCTGAAGCGCCATCTGAACGAGACCAAGCAAAGCTGCTGTATGTATAGGTAATGTAGGGCGGAGTACTGTCCCTCAACGCCATCTAGTAATTGATAGCGTTACGATTATTACGGTATTACTACGGAAACTTTGGGTTGGTCTCGTTCAGATGGCGCTTCAGACTGAGAGCCTCAAAAAGTTATTAGACTATGGCTGTCTATATATATGTATAGTCTCTGATCGTAGATAGAGACGGCAGACGTCAGTCATTAAAAAAATGCGGGATTCGTCCTTAAATATCAAAAATGACATTTACTTAGGTACTACGTAGTTGGCCGATGACGTTCACACAGACGCACCTATATCAACAATCATACAGAAACATTGAAAGTTTCCATTCAATTTACAGGTGTCTGCGATGTGGTACGTGTGGTACACGTTATTGTTGTCGTCCTGTGCGCTGGGGGCGGCAGAGAAGCCCGAGGCGACGACGGAGGCCGTGCCAGTAGCGACGACGTCGGAGCCGCCGCGCACGCTGGACCGGCAGGCTTCCGAACTCGCGTGGCGCTCCTGGTTGAAAAGCCCCGAAAGTGGCAACCCCAGCGCTCCGCCGAGGAGGATCATCACGAAATCACTCTTCATCACGCCTTATGTCTGCCCTAAAGGCCAACGGCTGGACCGAAACGGATGCGTTCAGGTAAAGCTCATTTTAGATGTATCTACATTTTATAATAATGAGATTCTGTTGTAGTGGACCTAACTTAAAAGTCGAATTTCGTTTGATAATTTTTTACCTACGCCAAGACATGATAAAAGTGAAAAAAAAACTGTTACTGGTTGGAAGAGCAGAGCAAAGTATTCCCTCGTGTAAAGAGGCAGTTTCCGTTGCGCTGCATCTAAATGCTAAAACGATTCAGATAGAATAGAAACCTAAGTTTAATACACACCGTCACCGATTCAACGTTTAGGTCCTTAACTACGACCTTAGTGTAATTAACTGGAACATGGTAGACTTAACTGATAGAAACGTTCAAATGACACGCAATAACGCCGTAAAACGTGTAATTTCAGATGGTAACGGTGAACAAAGATGAGCACGAGCGCATCCTCCTCGAGCAGCTGAACGCGTTGTTCACGTCGCCCCCGAGTGACGTCATGTATGACTACGGCGACGAAGAAGCCGGCCCACTCCAGCTCTCCATACCCATCGGCTTGGACCCGCAAGCCGCGCCGCTGCAGTCACATGAGCCAGCCGCTGAGGTACAGAATTTGTTACAAAAAGTCGCGCAGTTGGGTTCTTGAATAAAACAATTAATATTCACGCTATTTTATTTCAACACATATTATATGCCCTCAAGCCCATGAGAAAAGTGCACTATTGTCTTAGGTGTTACGAAATAACAGACAATCAATTCACGCCAAATTAATGATGTGAGGATAATCATAATTATTCATATCAAAGACCGAACAAGAACCCAACTGCCTAATTTTAACTTAATTAGCTCCATCTGATTTTCGACTTTTAATTATGTGTACCTACCTGTGCTTATTTAAATTCTTTCTCGTTCCAGGCTCACGAACAGCAACTGAACGTTGTCAAGAAAGACGATAACAAAGCTAAAAATGACGCGAGTATAGAAGCTGAATTAGAACTTCTGAAACTACAACACTTGAAACCAGATAACGATACTACCTCGCTCGGAGGCGCGGGCATTTTGAATCACAACGTGTTGAACAACTTCTTACAGTACGCGGATAAACCGAAACGAGACAGTCCCGCGGTCAATGAAACTGAGTCATCCCAAACTAACACCACTGACCTAGGACAGAAGGAGCAAGTATATGGGCACGTTAACGTCGACCCAGTTGTTTACGGTACGGAATACCAAAACCAACAATATGACGATTTACCTAAAGAGACGGAGGTTACAACTGAACAAACAACAGAGTCGACGCCGATATTAGTTAATGAGACAACTGTTAACAATACCGATGTAGACAAGAATAATAGTGTTATTTTAACGCCTGTTCAGAATCAAACAAAGGATGACGTCTCTACTGAAAAGCCTGACATAAGTACGAACCTAGACGAACATTTGACAAAGGATAAAACTAAATTGAGCCCCGAAAGTGAATATTCGGACATCGGAGAAGCAATTAAACTTATCAGTCGCTACGCCGAGGTTACAACTGACGATAACTTTGCCAAAGATCAGAAAAAATACGCTTCGAGAGACGAAAGCATACTCGGCACACGAACCAAACCACTTCAACATCGTCGTAATAAGCCCCTGGATCTGACTCAGCCACCATTACCAATACCACATGTTTTCCCAGAAAAGCCCAACGAAAACCCGATAATCCCGATATCCACAGGTTACCCTAACGAGGGCTACTACCGCTATCCCTGGACAAGTCAACATGCCGTCACTCCACCGCCGAATTATCCATTTCGCCATTTACAAGATTACTGGCCTGATAGGCGGCAAGTAGGCGGGCTCTACGCTGGCGTAGGACACGAGAATCCCAGGAGACATCACCATTCGTACCCGCACAGCTACTACCGGCCGCACGGGCTACCAGACGCGAACCAGGCTGGCTTGTATCTGAGGTCGGAGAACGCCGGGCAGCCACAAGAATACCCGTACAGAACGCATCCGAGCCCGATCCGCTCCCACAACCAGGATCTGTACACCTTGCTCGGTCTAAGGCACTGGTTTAGCAGCGAAAGTACTTCAAAAAGATAGCTCACTTCCCCCAACACTAGACAATTCGATGTTACCCGACGACTTATAATGGAAGCTATGGAAGAAATGTCATAGAAAGTAATATAAACTAAATGATTACTTACTAAGTAATTGCTCCAAACATGGGCGGAAAGTAGCAACTTTAATAGCGAATGTACTTATAAAAGATCCATTTAGTCCTACCTGTTTGAGTTTAACATTTCTGTCAATAGCTTTCAATATATTAGCCTATTTATTTTAAAGCCAAATATTACAGTCATACATAGTTAAGTTTTTATTAGCTGTTTAAGTTTTTGTAAATACGCCTACTTATACAATTTAAGTGTTTCATCTTGCTGAGTATTATCGTTGTTTAATTTAAATGTAAATTGTTTATGGATTATCAATTACTAATTTAAATTATATTTATTCGGTGTAATTATTTTGATGTTATTTTCGTTGTGAACTGTGGTAGTGTGTGTAGTACATTTTTGGTGTAAAGTGACGTTGTCTTAGTTTACTGTTTACGTAGGTATTGGCGCTGGCTTGCCTATATAACCCTTTCAAGGATCCTTTGAAATAATCAAAATTGTGTAGGTCATTAATGTGTGTTATTAAGTAGATAATAAGTTAGCCTACATGTTCTTCAGACAATAACTTTGTGATTTTCGACAATTATTCAACCCACCTTAATCAAAAGCCGGACTGTTATCCTTGAAAGGGTCCTAAGTTTAATTTACTTAACGTTTAAATGTATTGGTTTATTGGAGCCTCACGCGGACTTGCCTCATATTTTATAGCAATTTGATGAGATTGAAGGACGTCTGTTCCTGTATAATTTTAAGTTCTTTAATGTATATTATGTATATTTTTCGTACAATCTCAGTCAATGTCTTTAATTTTCAAAATGTATTAGTTTTGTTTAATTTTTAACGTATTATTTAACTAACTACTCATAACTTAATCTACCGAACTATTACAAATACATATAACGATCCCACCAAAGCTTAGAATAAGTATTAGAGTATCTAATAATGACGCATTGGTGCATTTTATCTGACTAATACAAATTAACTTTATCAATTAACAAATTATATTGACTTATAAAAGTGGATGTATGTTTCAGAAATATTGAATGACTATTTAAAATATATTACCAATAAAGCAATATATTTTTTGTAATAGTCTATAACTGAGGGTTTCGGTAAATTTACTTACCTACAGTTTTAGCAACACAGTAGTACCTACTTTCTCGTTTATTTTACTTGGGGGACTTGTGCATAAATAGCGATCATTTATTTCGGAATTCAGATATTATGTTATGTGTTATTTTTGTATCGTTTGTAATTTTTTTTGTGTACTAATGTTGGTAATCTACAGAGATCTGAAGATATAAAATCTATGGTTACCTACTCTTAAAACACTACGATTACTTTTAATACTGAATAATAAACTCAACTATGAAACTCCCCTTTAAAAAAGATGCCGGGATTGATCCATACCACTAATTCAGTTAATTCACATCAATCGTAATATTATATTATAATATTTCCCGAAATAAGGATAATATCCTTCTTACATACAGGGTATTTGTGCTAGTTTCCCGTCCAGGTCCAGTTTACCGTGCACTTGATTAAATGATTTGCATCAATAAATGGGATTTTTTTTTCAGGTCAACATAGTTTATATTTATAGTTTATTCTTTAGAAGATTTTTTAATTTTAAGCTTTTATTTTGGTAAAAACTTATATATAAACATATCTAAATATATAAAAGAAGAAACTGACTGACTGACTGACATATCAACGCACAGCCCAAACCGCTGGTTCTAGAGATTCCAAATTTGGCATGTAGGTTCCTTATAACGTCTAGGGATGCACTAAAAGGATTTTTCAAAATTCACCCCCTAAGGGGGTAAAATGGGGGTCCAAAGTTTGTATGGCGAATCAAGATTTGTTAGACTATTTTATTCAAAACTTCACAGGAGTATTCCTAACGATAAATGAGTAAACACGTGTTTCAGGTGTTTTGAAAATTCAACCCCTAAAAGGGGCAAATGTGGTCACAAAGTCTGAAAATCAACATGAGTATCGTATCCTTTTGGAGTACTTATAGTACGCGGGCGAAGCCGCGGGAAAAGGCTAGTAAATAAGTATGGACGGAAAACTGACAAGAGTGGACGAAAACTAGCACAATCACTCCAGCAGTCCCTTTGAATGAATTTTGCGCTAAAACCCTATGGAAAATTTAAACTTTGAAACTTCTTGCGTATTTATTAACATTATAATGAAGATCATATAATTACTGAATTCCTAAACCATTGATTGTTAATAACATAAATAAGCATTGATGACGGGAAGCTTGAATACTACTCCATCAATCACAATTTGCAACCAGTGGATCCTCTTTTTAAATATTGAAAGTACAAAAAGCATCTTCATATTCATACATATTAAGAGACTACCTCTAAAGTATTGCGTAGGTTCTCATCTCATTCCATATTTCTAAACATGTCGCGTCTTTATATAAAGTTCACGTCACGAGCTGCTAGACCGGAGTTGAGTCTTGGCAACTCTTCAATTCCTGATTGCGACTGTTTTTGCGCTAAAATCGGCTTGCGTAGGCCCAGCCCGAGTATGTGCATCGTCAAGTCTTGCACAAATAATTAACTGTTTACTGTACAAATAGATTAAGAATATTATAAGTAGTGAACTATTAATGTAATAATAACGACTTGAAACGGAACTAACGAGAAACTGGATAATGGACCGCAATTTCTTTTAGGCGAAAGTTTCGGTTTGCTTTATATTACAATTACAGCTTGAATCATTTTGATTGCTTTCATATTATATCTTAATAAAAATAAACATCTCAAAATTCAGTACTTATTGTACTTACGTGACTTATTGCTGGACAAATATTTTCTAAAACCTGGCCATTACGATAGTACGATGTAAAGAATTAAATAATGTCTGGTACTGTTAGTTCTGTTTTGAATGTTGTCTTAAAATATATCTCTAAAATTTTAATAACTATACTGCATTTCGATGAATTACAATTACATGAATATGATTATCTGCCAGTATTTTATTATTGTAAATATTAAATGTGTTATATTAAAACTGAATCAAATGGGAAGTTACGTATTTTATTTTATTTGTAATCATCATTCAAAAAAATAAAAAACCTCAAAATTGCTGTAAAGACATTTTATTGAAAATATTCAAATATTCATGATCAAGTCAAAATATTAACTTGTTCAAAACAAGGTTCCCTGCACTTGCACATACTTCGTGAGATGACTTGAAATGGCTTACGATCGACAACAATGACATCAACATTCACGACGATCAATGATTACAGTGACATGATGACTTACACACAAGTAATTTGTACAAAATATCACAATAATAAAAACTTACTATTATTGAGAAACATATATACATTAACTACCATACTTTTTGGCCAATCATGTTCCAATGTCAAAAAATAAATTAAGAGTAAGTATTAGTATATTTTTTTATGCAACCTACATATATAGTAAGTAGTATACACTACACATTTACTAATTTCATTTTGCATGACTACTAGATATTCAGATATAGCAGCATAATATATGATATTACACATTACACTGACAAACACTAACTCAAGTATGTGCAAGACCAGACAGCTGCTGTTGGTGATTCACACATAGATTCAAGTCAAATTGCTACATTACAGATTATTAATTATTTTGTTCTGATGAATTTTTTGTCATTGGCCCTGCATCTTTCACTTACATTTTATTTTACTGAAGAAACTTAGAAACTGGTATATGTATCTTTTCCAAAGATATCAATTGGAGATGGACTTAAAGGACATGTAAGTACTAGCGGACACAAGTAACCATCCAAACTTGAAAGTCTGACACATCTCATCTGAACTCATAAATTTGGATGCTGTGTTCCGGAACATGACTTAACGTCAAAGATTGAAACCTGTAATTAATAGAAAAATATGATATTGTTGGTATTCCAATTTTAATTATTACAAATATGCAACTGTACACTTATAATTCTATATCGCAGTTTATCACAGCATTGGCCTCATTGGTTGTATCAATATTCATAACATAAAAGTGTTAGTTACTCTTAATCTACATTTAAACAGTAGAATGACACTAAAGATAAACGTTATATTATATTTTAGTACACACAATGAGGTCCATACCATTTAATTTAAGTACAGTAGAAACCACTAATATGATCCATATTGAAAAAGTTGTCCCTGTTCCTTAACATGTTTCATTTAGGTTTTTTCCATTTTAACAATAATAACTTTCTAAAAAAATCTAAGAAATATTGTCCTTGATAAAAATATATACACACGACTTTATTACCAAGGCGTAAAGTCTTGGATACATGTTTTCAACCGACTTCAAGATTTCGAAGGAGGAGGTTATCAATTCGTCGGGATCTTTGTTTTTGTTTTTTTTTTTTTTTTTTATGTATGTTCACCGATTATTCGAAGACGGCTGGACCGATTTGAAAAAATCTTTTTTTGTTTGATAGAGTATACTTCACAGTTGGTACCATTGTAACCAGGTCAGGATCTGATGATGGGATCCTGGAGAAATCGAGGGAACTCTTCAACTATTATAGGCACACCTATAGTGATTTGAGTATTTTTTACAGCAGCTCGAGCATTTGCTGTTGTAAAGGTGGATGCTAAGTGAAGTCGGTTCTTTTTTGTTTAAAATTATTGTCACATTAACTGTATCCATATTTTCAGACGTGACCGTATTTTATTATGTTGGACCACTATGCTTATAAGGGTGGCCCATAAATATATGGAGAAAAAAAAGTCTCAAAAATTTTATCTGCACAAGGCTCCTTTTGTTCTATTATGAAAATACAATCTATATACTAAATTTGAGCTCATTTGATGACAATTTACTGGTTGATAGCAACCAGTGTAAACCAGTAAATTCATATAATAATCTCATACAAAGGAAGAAATTAAACTGACCCTAAAACGAAAATTTTAATCGCTTTATTATTTATTTAGTTATAACTAGTTGAAATAATGTATAAAAAATATCAAAAATACATCCAATTAAGAATTATTGATTAGTTAATTTTCCTTTATACATTTTTGTACTGCAAAATTGTGTCATGTATAGCCTCAAAATAACATTTAATTGTTCTCAAATTAGTATTGAAAATAAAAGAACCTTGTAGAGATAAAGAAATCACAACTTTATATTTTCGGACCACCCTAATGCTTATATATGCTATATCAACTTGGCACTGCACTGCCCCTTCCCAGTCTGTGAGCCTTGCAATACCAGTTAATCCCACTCAGGATGAATCGAATTAAGTGGCTTCTACCATACAATTAAAAAAAGAATAAAAGTCGATGCTCACCACTCAGAACTTCGATGATAGTAGTAACCTTCTATTGTTGCCGCAGACTTATGGAAGCATATGTAGTAGAAGCCAGCAAACGAAGCACCATTTATATCCTTAATAGTATGATCCGGCACTAAGAAGTGTTCTTTCCACCTCATAAATACATAGTCAGCCTTTGCAAGTGAGTCATAGTCAAATGAATCGGAGTTGAAGGTCTTCAGGTATGGAACAAATAAGTCGAATTTACTCTGAAAATAAAATAAAATCTTATACAAAAGGTAAGTAGAGTAATTGTGCTAGTTTACGTCCACATGTGTCAGTTTTCCGTCCATACTTATTTATATTTAAGTATTTCCCAAAATAAAAGTTTGAAATGAAAAAATCTACTAAATAAATAAATAAATATTATAGGACAATCTTACACAAACCGACCTAGTACCACAGTAAGTTCAATAAGGCTTGTGTTGTGGGTACTAGGCGACGATATATATAATAGATAGATATTGATAAATACATAGAAAACATCCATAACTCAAGTACAAATATCTGTGATAAACACACAAATAAATGCCCTTCCCAGGATCCAAACCCGGGACCTCCTGCTTCGTAGGCAGTGTCGCTACCGACTGGGCTAGGAGGCCGTCAAGAATAAACTATAAATATAAAATGTATTGATCCTAAAAATTTTATCCCATATATTTGTAGCAGTTTAATCAGGTGGACGGTAAACTGAACTTGGACGGGAAACTAGCATAACCACCCTACTACTTTTATTACCCACCCTTTTACTTATTTATTTTTATTTATTACACAACCTTTTACTACCCACTTTTAATGTTTTTTTTTGTGTCATATTAATAGCACTTTTATTATGATCTTATTGATAACTCGCCTATGCATTGGTCCCTCTAGTTAGAATGACACTAGTAGTCAGAACAATAAAAAGACCCATTAAAATATAGTTATATACGTTACTTTGAAATTCTTACGTACTTTTCTGGGGTCATTAACATTATAATTAGTTTAGAGTTCATTGACCCTGTAGATAATAGACTGATATGAGTATGGCAAAATGCCTACAGTAACCACTTCACTATTGTCATAAATAAAATAATGAATGGTAATAAAAGAAAGTAATATAAGTATATGAAAATGTTTATTAATTAAGACAATCTATTTGTCTTATATCTTAAATACATACTTTAGGCATTGTTGTTAGGGTTGCGGCTCGAGATTTCTCAAACTAGTTTTGGCTCGATTCGAGATGAGAAAATAATGACCAGAACTTGAACGGTGTGTTACCTGCTTAAGGCTTAAGTGTGTACTAGGATATGTTTTATCCAGGGGGTACGTTGAGTTTGCCCGACATTTTTATGTAGTTTTTTCTTTCCCCAGAATATGCTTTACAGTTTAAAGCGTATTTTATGTCTAGTCCCTTCCGAATAGTATTAATCTACTGGATTTTGATTTACTATATTTTATATCTTTATTCTATTATATTATAACCAGGGTTCGAGGATATATATCAATGGATATATATCATGATATATATCCGATATATATCTGATATATATCCAATGTTTTTTTATGATATATATCAATGCCGAACTGTTAAAAATATCGGCCTCCCAGCCCAGTCGGTAGTGACGCTGCCTATGAATCAGGAGGTCCCGGGTTCGAATCCTGGTCAGGGCATTTATTTGTGTGTTCATCACGGATATCTGTTCCTGAGTTATGGATGTTTCCTACGTATTTAAGTATTTAGCTATATTTATTTATTATATATATCGTTGCCTAGTACCCACAACACGAGCCTTATTGAGCTGCCACAGTAAGCTATTGTCCCATAATATTTATTTATATATTTAAAAAAAAAAATGGTTTTTAGTTGCTTATGCCTGAGTTAGAAGATTTCATGTTTTTGTTTAATATGGCGTTTTTTAAGATTTTTATGTACCCAAAATAAATAAAACTGTAAAAACATTTTAGTTCTTTTTTAAATAATTTATTATGTTTATGTAACACATATGCAAATAGTATACATAAATAATACAATAAAATAATAATATGTGTTTCATACAAAATGGATATATATCAAACTTTTGATATATATCGGATATATATCATAAATATCTGGTATGTTGATATTTATAATAAATATCGGATATTTTCGAACTCAGATTATAACATGTAACTGTTTGGTATTGTGATGAATATAATCATTTAACTACATCGTAGATAAATAAGTTAGCTTAGTACTTCATTTTAATACTACATCTACTAGAACAGAATAGAATAGAATAGAATAGAATCGTTTATTGCGAATCGTTAATTGTGTACGTACATTAAGGTACTCTATTTTAACAGCTGATTATTATTACATAATTTAGGCATATTAATATTTTTAGTTGATCACAATACAAAAATCAATCAATTAATCAATCAATCATGAATCAGCTGAACAAAACAATCCAATAAGTGCATCAATGTTACTCTGCATCCGTAGGAAACACCTTAGACAACCCTACACGTGATCCCTGGGTGGTCCTAAAAGAGTAACAAGCTTGACGGCTGCACTGTCCTATCTGGACCTCGCAGCACTCACTTGATTTTACTATTACCCCAGGGAAGAAATCTATATCCAGTGACATGTAGCCAAACGATAAATAATAAGTGCATAAAAAATAGTGAATAAAATTAATCAGACATCTAGACCATACACTTTAACCAGTTTAACTGCTGGTAATGAAGATTAACAGCCTTCAAAATCAAAGATATCTAACCTGTCAACTCAACATACTACAAATATTAATCAATTTGTTTGTTTTAATTTTTTTTTAACAATGATTCGAGAAATAGGGGTTAAGAATAAAAATGGGAAAACAAGAGACTCTAATTTTTGTTGAATTTAACTGAATATACTAACAACATGGAATAAAGTCTAAGAGTTAAAGAATCCTATAGAAATCCTACAGACTAGCCGTAGCTTTAACAATCAAAATAAGTCAACAAAATAAGAATCCAATTCTATAAGTACTTACCCAATGTTTCCTATCAACATCCTCGTCAGCATCCCATTTTCGAGTAAGGAATGGATATTTAGCTGATATTATTTCTCCATCAAAAAAGGTTGTAAGTGTTGGAAATTCTTCTGTTAAACCTTTTATTTTTAAGTAACCACAAAGGTATGAATTCTCCTCATCAACATGCTAGAAAAAGAAATCAAATTATATAAGATGTCTTAAATCTATACAAAAGTTGATTAAAAATGTGTAATTTAGGTACAAACATTTCTGCAAGATAATAATAAGGTTATGTGACAGGACTAGTTGATTCTAGGCATTACTAGTTAATTTATATACACTAACCTGCAAAACCACCTCGACTTCGTAAGAGTTTCCCTTAGATTTCTGATGCCCTTGGAATTTTGATCCATTATACAGCAGGGACTTGGTCACGCCAGGCTGTTTGGAGTTTGCTGGCGGCGGTGGAGTAATGTCAACCTTTACTGGCATCGTCGTTCCATCAAATACCGAAAACTAGGTTATGATCTAATTTCACTAACAGCAAGAACAACGAGAACCAGCTTTGCGGCACCGAGTTACTGTTTCAAGTACATTTTACGCAGCAGCAGAAGGCATCCAATCCAAGGTACAGCACCTGACACCTGACAGTTTGCTTGCTCGTTTTTCCAGTAGATTCTACAGCAACAAACACAATTTTCTGCTTGAACTTATTTTGACACGATTAATTTTCGTTGCTTTCTTAATTTTGTAGTAAACAAGTTTGAAATCAACTTTTTACTTGCTTTTTACTTTGTTAAAAAAATACTGAGAAGAAAGGAGGAAGTGAAAGGTAAAGTTGGTACACACTGTCAAACAGTGCGGAGTGATGACGAAATACGAATTTACAAATAAATATATTTCTATTATTGAACTAAAATATAATAATAATTTATATTCATGGACGTGAACATATTTAAGCACAAATAATTAGCACAATAATAGAAATAAAGCAATAGATTCGATTTAAAATCGATTCAACGATGCATACACATGGCAACATATGCCATTCTTTATACATTCACTCATTCACGCTATTCTTGTCTGTGATTTTATCATTCATTCAATCAGAGGATTTCGTTTCGTAGTTCGTCGTAGATGTGTTTCGTTTTGTGATTTTGCATTTTTAACTAATATTTATGTTTAAATTTAACGCTTTGACACAATGATTTCTTATTTCATTCAAAAAAGCATCCGTAAGAGCAAACGTAATAAGTTCTTGAACACTTTGTGATCTACAAGCAATAGTAGTGATATTTTCCCACATAATTATGGTTAACTGACGTTAGTCTGTGCATCCTCAATTATGGCAGACCCAGGTTATTACCACAGTGATTATATTCGGCACCCCGTTCTCTACGAACTGGGTGTCAAGTATGGAATTAAAACGGAATGTATTCCAGAAATAGCTTTGCCCTCTAAACTGGAAGAACTCAAGGATGTGATACGTAGAGAGATACGTAAAGAACTCAAAATAAAGGAAGGTGCTGAGAAGCTACGTGAAGTCGCGACAGACCGCAGATCCCTCTCTGACGTCGCAAACATCGTGAAAAAAGCTAATTTGAAGCTCAATGAACTCAAGTCAGACCTACAAGAGCTCGAGTCGCAGCTTCTGCTCTCGCGCGGGCAGTCGACGCCAACGTCACCCGAGGATCTGTCGTACGATGAAGAGATCATTCTGGCGTCGGAGGCGGCGCAGCAGCAGCGGCAGCTCGGCGAAGCTACCACGGATCGCAAGCTCGCCTCCCTGGAGAAGCAGCTCAACATTGAACTTAAGGTTAAGCAAGGCGCGGAAAATATGATTCAAAGTATTACCAGTAGCAACCAGTCGCGCGACAAGAAGCTGCTCGCTGAAGCTCATCAGATGCTAGCAGACTCCAAGGACAAAATTGAGTACCTCAAATTACGCATTTCTAAACTAAGCAAACAACAAAAAGGGGACCATGCTGGTGCCAACGGTGATGGCAGAAACTTAGATATTAGTGGTGTGGACCAACAATTGGACGAGAGAATTGCAGAGTTAAGGAATAGACTCCGCATCGAGGCAGCTGTAGTAGAGGGGTCTAAGAATGCCATAAGACTCTTACAGAGTGACAAGAAAGTTACGGACAAGAAAGCTTTACAAGAGGCACAAACTAGCCTGCTTGAATCTTCTCAAAAACTGGACTTGCTTCGAAGGTCTCTGGACATGCGCCGCCAAGAGCTTCCAGCGGAAAGTGCTGCATTTATAGAGTTAGGTCATGAGTTGCGCAGTACAGGATCTAGCCCTGGCTATGTGAGTTTATCTTCAGGCAGTGGATCCCGAGCTCCATTTCTGTCCCCTGCTCCTATGATCAGCCCCTGTGTTCAAGTGACTGGTACGTTGGAAGTCCGGTTGATGGGTTGCCAGGATTTGCTAGATGATGTGCCTGGTCGCAGCCGTCGGGATCCTCTAGCGAGCCCTTCTGACCTGAAGTCATTTGTGAAAGGAGTGACAATACGCAACTCCATGAAGTACACATACAGCATCAAGGAAGACACCAGCAATGAGATTATGGCCGTAATGAAGCTTGACAACCATACGGTGGCGCAGACCAGCTGGAGACCCTGCTCCCAGCAGGCGTGGGATCAAAGGTAATCATTTTATTATTTAGTTATATTTCTGACTGATTTAATGTAGGTATAAATTTGTCTCTGGGAGGCCACAAAAAAGGTGTTTTTAATAATTTCCATCTCAAGCATTTGTCCCTACTAATATTTTAAATGCAAAAGTATCTTTTTATGTCTGTTGTTCTTAGTATTTAGATGAAATCCATCCTAATATTATAAATGCGAAAGTGTCTGTCTGTCTGTTACCACTTCACGCTTAAACTGATTCACATTGAACCAATTTGATGAAATTTGGTATGAATATAGTTTGAGTCCCGGGGAAGAACATGGGATAGTTTTTATCCCAGAAATCACCCCTTGAGGGATTTAAAGTTTGTATGGAATTGTTGGTCACGGCAGACGTGAAAGAGCATGTGTGCTAAATTATATTTGATATGAGATTTTACTAAGGTGTTTCATAAATTTCTTATGAAGAATGTTAAATTAAATTATAGGCAATACATTATTATTGTTATATGTTAAAATGTCTGCTTGCAATCTATTTATTCTGAACTTATATAACTTGAGGACACTGAGGATACAAACACAAATAGCGCTATCAACTATCTTAAGAATTAGATAAACATTGAAGCATTGTCAGAATGAAACTAAGAAGAGAAATGTTGCAATTACTGTTAGATCAAAAGTTGCAATCTTACATCTAACCTAATAATGGCTTGTAGCTGTACTTCCTTGAATTTATTATTATCTATATCATTCTTTTCATATTAGTCATATCTTATCAGGTACACATAATGCATAGTATGGATAGTATGACTAATTGTGACTGTCTACATGAAAGGTACCATTTAGGAGAAGGCGCCTACGTAGCAATAAAAGATTAAGCACCAGTCGCCAAAAAAAGGTACCTTTTTATGTAAACTGTCACAGTTTTGCTCAACTTAAGCTTAGACTGACAGTGTTATGTTGAGATCAATGATTTTGATGTTTTATTTTACAGATTTACTATAAAGCTGGATAAGTCAAGAGAACTTGAAATTGGTGTCCATTGGAAGGATTGGCGCGGGCTGTGCGCCGTAAAATTTTTACGATTAGAGGAATTTATCGACGATATTCGGCATGGCATGGCCTTGGAATTGGAACCCCAAGGCTTACTATTTGCAGAAATCAAATTCTTGAACCCCATCATATCCAGAAAGCCTAAACTTCAGCGTCAAAGAAAGATATTTAAACAACAGGGTAAGAATATCCCAAGACCCTCATATGGGGACATGCATATACCTGCAGTTGTACTCGGCAGACTCCTGAAGAGATCTTCTCCCTCAATACAAAATAACATCCAAACAGCCCATATTACTCCTCCGCAACAGCTCAACTTCCAGTTTGGGTCAGCAGACAACAAAGATGTGGAGAACCCAAATACAACTCTTGGTGGTATGGCCGGTGTTCGGCCCTTGGGTCTGCCTACTGCAACCACAGCACCACAAACACCAGTCACTCCTCCACCCAAGCCAGCATTCCCACCTCCCCATGTCTCCACCTTACGAATGGAAAAGGAACTCCAGGAAGCATTTGCGTTTTTAGAAGATACTTACGCGCGGGATAATTTTGCGCCAAGAGAAACACCCTCGTGCGACACTCCGCTTGTTGAGTATCCGCCTTCCCCGTCACCAAAATTAGTTCTGGAGTTCCCGAGCAATGAAGACCAAATTGTGGAGGTGACAAGCAACATGAGGATATCATCCTCGCGCTCCTCATCTGTTATAGATACTATCAAAGAGCTGGATTCGCGCCGGCAATCTTCAGGCGAAATGTCGATGGAATGCTTTAGATTCTTGAGTGTTCTGGGAAGAGGTCACTTCGGTAAAGTTATATTAGCTCAATATCGACCTACTAATGAATATTTCGCAATTAAAGCTTTAAAGAAAGGTGATATTATAGCGAGAGACGAAGTGGATTCGCTTTTATCTGAGAAAAGGATTTTCGAGGTAGCTAACATGATCAGGCATCCATTTTTGGTAAACCTGTTCGCGTGTTTCCAGACGGATCAGCATGTTTGTTTCGTGATGGAGTATGCAGCTGGCGGTGATCTTATGATGCACATTCACGCAGATGTGTTCACTGAACCCAGGGCAGTATTTTATGCAGCTTGTGTAGTATTGGGCCTACAGTATTTACATGAAAATAACATTATTTATAGAGATTTAAAGTTAGACAACCTTCTTCTGGATACTGACGGTTTCGTTAAGATTGCAGACTTTGGTCTCTGCAAAGAAGGTATGGGCTGGGGTGACCGCACGGGCACTTTTTGTGGGACACCCGAATTCCTCGCTCCAGAAGTGCTGACAGAGACCTCGTACACGCGGGCCGTCGACTGGTGGGGTCTCGGAGTGTTGATTTTCGAAATGTTAGTTGGAGAGTCGCCTTTCCCGGGCGAGGACGAGGGTGAAGTATTCGACTCTATAGTGAACGACGAAGTGCGTTACCCCAGGACTTTGTCGCTAGAAGCGATAGCGTTGATGCGTCGCCTGTTGAGAAAGAACCCCGAGAGGCGTTTGGGATCGTCGGAGAGAGATGCCGAGGACGTGAAGAGGCAGGCCTTCTTCCGCAACGTGAACTGGGAACAACTACTTCTTCGTAAAGTGAAGCCACCATTTGTGCCAACTATTAATAATTTAGAGGACGTGAGCAACTTCGATAGCGAGTTCACGTCGGAGGCGGCGGTGCTGACACCGCCCAAGGAGCCGCGCGCGCTAAGCGCCACGGACCACAAGCTCTTCCATGACTTCACGTACATGGCGGACTGGTGCTAGCGCGCCATAGCTACATACAGCTACAAATATTAAGATATTAGTTGTAATTTCAAACTACAAACAATAAACCCCCATTGCCTTACAAAAGTGTGTAACATTTCTGAATTTTGATAATAACTCTGTTATCTCTACAGATGAGTGTGTAGATTGTCTTGTTAACTTGTATTTAGTGCGGTTAAAATGCAATATTTTATAATTAAATATGTAATTTAATATCATAAGTTTTAAAATGCGATAATGTTTATTTTTTTAAAACATCGTCTAATAGATTTATTATATATAAAATGTAGTTATGAATTTGAATAACTTAGAAATAACAATAGTATAAGGGAAGGAGTGTCAAATCATTATTACGTTCTCAGTCAGTTGTTTACTCACAGCATCAGTGAAATAAAGGCATCATCTGTAAAAAGGCTTGAATTTTATTTTCCAACTTTCACACGTTCCTGCCTGATATGCCTTACCCTAGGAAACATTCCTTACCTTACATCCAAGGTTGCATTATTAAATATAAGTATATATCATTACTTATATTTAATAATGCATTACACTATGTAGGAAGGACAATGGAAACGTGCAAGGTCTATAATAGAACTACCTATGTCAAAGCAACGCTATAATTCTAATTGTAACGAATCTCTATTTTATCAATTTGGCATGGTTCCATGCTGGCCTAAGTTCCATTTTGCTGAATTTACGAGTTGGTTTACGATTATTTTTGTTCAGAATTCCGATCTAATAAACTTGATATTAAGTCTACATTGTAGTAGGTACTTTGTCGCAGTAACGTTATTTGTCTATATCTATTATATACTGTAATTTATACCTACTAATTTGAAAATATTAATTAAAGTTTAAGGTTAATCATGCCTATCTTACTTATACCTATTGTTCCTGCTAATTAAATTTGGCATATTGATCTGTCCACCAGTTACGACTATAGTACAGAAGCCCAATAGTGGCTACTCTTATCTAATATCCAAAATCCTTCGTACAAATCAAATACGTAACGTAAGTGTTCTAAATAAATAACTTACTTGCACAGGACGCCCATGCTTTTATCGACTTCTCGGGATCATGGGACTTTATGCAACACGTCAGAAACGTCAAGGTAAATAAATTACACTCAGTCTCACAGATCAGGGGAGGGAGCATGGCTTGAGTGATCGGGCCGGCTCCGTGTATCAAGCAGGACTTGAAAAATGCAGTCGCGCGTGCGACGGTTTTATTTAGGCTATTTCCCCACGCTAGCTAGTACGGATAGGGGACTTCATAACTTCTGCACTATTTTCCTTGACTCTACCCGCCTCTGTTCGGAATAATAGCCTACTACAGAATATTTATCTAGTGTAGGTGTACTTATCATTTATTTTATTATAATGAAACTTGCAACATTGTAGTTGTTATAAACCAGGGACTGATTTCGGTTACGGTTTTACCGGTATTCCATTACGATACCGTAATGGTGTAAAGGTTACGCGCGCCGCGCCAACATAACGGTACCGTAACCGTTTTGAAATATCGGTTACCAGTAATTGATTTAAAGGTAACCGAAACCTTTAAAATACCGGTGCGAAACCGGTATAATAACGGTTACCGAAAAAAATAAGCGGAAAGACAAAGCGGCAGCGCCGGCGGTTTGGCAACGACGCCAAAATCGAAATATCGGTAACCTTTAAAAATCGGTTTAGGTACCGGAAAAAATAAAGGTTACCGTTATATTTCGATAGCTAAATATAAAGGTTCCGCTACCGAAACCGCTATTTGAAAACCGATATGACGTCATATCGGTTATAAAATATACCGGTAATTTTCGGTTATGCAGTCCCTGTTATAAACTCTACTAAACTTGGTGTACCTACTGTAGACTATCTGATGGAAAGACAAATAAGAAAAAAATAAAACCGCACTTATGGAAACGTAAAATTTATATTTTGCAAATGAGCATATTTGGAAAACTGGTTACCAATTACGAATAAATGTAATATTATTTACAAAATGTCTTGTATGAACAATAAAGGCCTCATGCTGTTGGTATATTACAAAAAAACAACTATTACCCATTACACTACCGACAACCAAAATCAATGTACTTATTACTTGTAATTTCCAATACCTATTTAATCATTAAGCTCTTATTTAATACACCCAAGTGCAATCTCTAGCTGAATCTAGGATTTCATATTGTATTAAAATTGTGGTGAAACAATAATTAGGTAACTAATTTAAAAGCATTGAGTAAATTACCTTATAATCTGCTTATGGAATGTCGGCAGTTACACTCATACAGTGTACAAATATAAATGGTTTTACATTACACAACAGTACTTTACTTCACACAACTTTTAACTTAATGACTATAATTAATTAGACTCGAAAATATTGTAAAACAAATTCACAATAACATTATTAGTAATACAATCATTTCAGATTTTTTGCTTTATATCAATCTGAGTATTCAGTTGCCATATAATTGACATTATGCAATTAACTTTCCATAAACTGAGATTTAATGATTTTGATTATTTAAAAATACAAATAATGTTGAGTCAAAGAAATAACCGTCACACTACAAATACTTATATACACATTCCACACAGAGCTAACAGTCTCTGGAGCTCGTAAAGCTCACATCCGCGAACCCTTCTGCTGGAGTACCTTGGCACGGTCAGTTGGCTCCACATCATTGCTGTTGAGAGAGCTGCCACACTCTCGACTGACCACGCACAGGAACTCCGCGTGCTCGTCGTTGCCATAATTGTACTGAGAGCCAATATTAATCAGCTGTTCAAATTTCCAGCCGTCTGACATCGTCGACACCATCTGAGTTAGCTCTTCTTCATGGAACTGCAAAACCCTATAAACATGCTTCTTTGAGTCTTTCAGTGGCCTTCGTTCTCTTGAGCATATTCTTTCTTTAACTAATCTTATGAGCTCTGTTATATTATAAAACTCCGCTTCTTCGAGCACTCCCTCTTCGGCTATGTCATTATTGATAACCAGTTTACCGTGTCGAAGATAATTCAATACTGGCGAAAAATACGTGGGATCTCTGTCTATCAGATAAGCACCAGTCGCGTCCTGAAACAATACATTTATTTAAACACAGTTCGCTGTAAAAGGCAATAAACTCAAACAATAAAATACTACATAGGTACCCTGTCTGAAATCAAGTCACTGTCCTCTTGAACTAATCGATACAAAAATGAGTTAGGGTCGCGGGATAAAGTCGTTTTAGTAGTTAAAAAATAAGTTCCTCCGACGTTTAGCTTAACCCACTGCTTACTGCTCCGCCTTTCATTGTTAAATTTCTGTATATTTTCTTTACAAAAATCACCGTCACCAACTTCGTCCGCCATGGCGTACCACATACCACAGACAGACAGAAATGTTTAACTTTTTTTTCTAAAGAGACTTGACAGGACATAATTTTTTTTGCTTACCACATTTATGCTCTCTGAGACGCAAGCGACTAGTCGAACAATTGGAACGAGGTGGAACTATAGTTAGAATAAGAGGTCAGCTGTCAAAATTGTAGTGTTGATGTTGTGTTGTCAATCAAATCAAATGCGCATTCAACCGGCGACATGATATCGACGACTGGTTTAACGAAATATTTGAATTGTTTTTTAAGAAATAAATAATTTTGTTTATTTACAAATATAATTTAAAAAAATACTAAAGAATGTAATTTGCTTACAAAAACATATTAGTTTACTAACTATTCGGTAATGTGTTAATATAAGTTGAAAACGTGCGTGAAATTAAACGTCAAGTTGGGAGTGTGGCTGTCAACTGTAACGTCACCATCGTGTTGACGCCATATCACGGTGAGTGTAGATACCTTTATGCCCTGATTACATCTACCGAGTACAGTGGCGAGTCAGTGCACTCGACCAAGTGCTTGCTAAAAGTGTAAACACATCGCCGAGTGCTCGGCCGAGAAAGTGACCGAGACAGTCACTCGCTACCCAATCTTTTCACTAAGCCGAGTCCCCAACCCCGCGCTCCCTGCACTGACTCGCTAACTCTCTCGCCGGGTGTAAACCGCGCGCTTGCCTGCCGCACTCGCTGCTAACTGACCTGCGCTACAGTACATGTTGCTCATCATTTGCTTTTATGTTCATGATAATTATTCATCCTCAAAAGGCTCTAAATTCACAGCTACGATTCTTTGATTGCAATTACTTTAAAACAGTACTCGCAGCACCAAGATCAAAATCCCCTCAGAATTCTCAGGACATCCCGTCCATAAAAAAACGCGTGCAAACAGTCACTCGGCCACTTTACTGTCTCGGTCGAGTAGCACATTAATGTCTCGCCACTGTACTCGGTAGGTGTAATCAAGGACTTAACTCCTTATGTCAATTAAGCAATAACGCTTATGTCAATTAAGCAATAAGCACCCTTAACATATTTGTATGTTGTAAAATTTCAGCGCAAAAACATTCGAATATTACAACTGCGGGCTGCAATTTGTACTTGTTAGAAAATGTCTTTCCCTAGGATATTTTTGTAACAGCCCCCAATACAACCCCTATTCGTACACACCGCAGTACACATATGGTGGATGGACCGTGTGAGCGTCGCTTAAGCATTTTGTCTATGGCAAAAGAAACGTCATTTGTTTGACTTGACTGACGTTTACATTGGCGTTCTTTTCGTCTCCGTTTACGTTTATTGAGAAAAGTAACAATATTTGTGAATTAAATAACTCTGAAAAGTTTGTTTTTGTGAAGTGTTAGCTGTTACCATGATAAATTGATAGAAGAAAGAAACTGATCTACCATGAGTAACAATTTAGAGAATGAAAGAACAATTACTGCTGGCAAAATGTATCCAATTGATTTGGCACCACAGAAAATCACTATAGTGAAAAGTGTATCCAATACCGAAGTGAAAATGACTCACTTGATCACAAGCCAGGCCAAGACCACAGGTGCAGGTCAAATCATCACTCACGCCGGATCAATGGGCTTAATTCGGCCTGCCACTCAAATTCTAGGTCCTGGCGTCGGTACCCAAGTAAGCCCTAATTACTCATTTATACTAGCAACCAATAATTCACTCCTGCTAAGTTTGCCTATATATTGCTTTTAAATGCAATAAGAATGCTTTTTTCTCTCATTAACTAAGCCTTATGAAGGCGACATTGTTTCTAAACTTATTTTTGCATTTATTCTAAAGTGAATATATTATACCTTGTCACTACAGCAACAGATGATAGTCAGTGGCTCCCCTATCCTGCAAGGGACATCAATTGTGAGCCAGGGCTCCCAGCTATTAGGGCAGAGCTCTCAGATCATAACTCCACAGTTGCTCAGCGGGCAGATATTGCAGCCCGCCACACAGATCATCAGCCAGGGGACTCAGCTGTCTGTGCAAGTGTCCAACTCCAGCCCCAGTGTGCAAGTCAGCAGCATTGCATCACCAGTTAGCGGAACACAGGTAATGTTATAACACTTTTTTTATTCAATTGTTGCTCATACAGTGGTTTTCGCATTATTCTATAATTTATTTCATAACTAATTCATCAAATTTATTATCAATAATACTGCATAGATTGTGGCAGACTCAATAAATAATAATTACGGTTCGACAATGTTAGAATATAACCTCCTTAGCTACTAGTTCTATATTCGTAATGTCTTTATATTCTTAATATAAAAAGAACTATGTTATGTCAATCATGTTTATGTGATATTTTTCTCAATATGTCTAAATATATACTTTAAATTACAACGAATTTACATTGTGTTATTGTTAGTATTAACATTGGTTATGGGTAAATAAATAACTTTAAATTCAGTGAATGTTACTATTCTTTTTTAGTAAATATTATTTACGTGAATTATTTTGTGAGTAAAGTTACGTCATAGTAAAATATAATTTTACATTATGGGCGAAGACAATCCAACGAAAAATATTTCGTTAGATAATCTAATCGTAAGTACCGGTTCTAATATGCTCATCGGTAAATTGGAAGGTGTCACCAACTATGGTACTTGGAAATTTCAAATAAAATTATTGTTGATTGACCATGGTTTATGGGAGTATGTGGATGGTTCTGGTGATGCGACTAAGAATCCCACCAAAGATCAAAAGGCGTATGCAAAGATTTGCCTGAATATACAACCCATCTGCTACCCGCATGTGAAAAATGCCAAAACCGCTTCCGAAGCATGGAAGAACTTGAAATCTGCATATGAGAATTGTGGCATAAGCAGAAGGCTTTCTTTAAAAAGAAAACTAGCTCAAATAAAATATAATGACTTTGACTGCATGGATCATTATTTAGGAAATATAATTTCCGTTATCCAAGAATTAGCAGATATTGGCTGCAGTATTGATGATGAAGAATTGGCAGAACTGATGTTAATTGGCTTGCCAAGTGAATTTGATCCATTGATTATGGCAATGGAAGCTTCAAATACAAAGCTGACATCTGATTTTGTTAAATGCCAGTTAATGCAAAGCGAATTCAAGAAAAAGTTACCTAATTCGAATTTAGAATCCGAGAAGATTTTGTTAGCAAAGAACAAATTCCTTCCTATTTGTCACAACTGTCATGTCAAAGGACATATCAAGCCTAAATGTCCAAAGTTGAAGAAGAAGAAACATTTTAACAATTCATCTCAAGATGATTCATCATCATCGTCTAAAAAGGGAAATACTTCTTTATTTTCAACTGAGACTGCTTTAGTTAGTAATGTTTGTGATCGTGATAGTTGGATCTTAGATTCAGGTTGCACTAGTCATATGACTAATCGGAAGGATTGGTTATTTAATTACTCTTCTGAAGTTAAATCCCAAATCACTACAGCTAATAGCGATACGATGTATAGTAAAGGAGTAGGGAATGTCAATGTGACATTAAGCGATAATAATGTTAAAGTTAGTAAAGATGAAAATAGATGTCATATACTTCAGAAAAAGTGACCAAACCCTCCGGTGTCCGAGGCCAGTAAAGATGCTTTGTATGTACCAAAGGTAGCAGCAAATCTTTTGTCGGTTAGCAAAGTCGCAGCGAAAGGTTATGTTTTAATCATCATCATCATCATCATCATCAGCCTATATTAGTCCACTGCTGGACATAGGCCTCCCCTAATGAGCGCCATAGCGCCCTGTCCTCAGCTTGCCGCATCCAGCATCTGCCTGCAGTCTTTCGCAGATCGTCATCCCACCTGGCCAGAGGGCGTCCTACACTACGTTTGCCGAGACGCGGTCTCCACTCAAGAACACGTTTACCCCAGCGGTTGTCGGTTCTTCGCGAGATATGGCCGGCCCACTGCCACTTCAGCTTACTAATTCTTTGAGCTATGTCGATAACTTCGGTTCTCTGTCGGATGTATTCGTTACGAATCCTATCCTATGTTTTAATATTTGATATTAATAAATGTAATGTTTACAGGAGGGATAATGTGTCCGTTACTGGTTCCTGTGAGTTACAAGCTACTAATGTGAATGGTATATACAAAATTGATCAAGGACAGGAATGTTACTCAAGTTTATTAAACAACCAACAGCCTAAGATTTTCACCGAAGGTAAAGCTTTTGTATCCAGCACCGATTTGTTGGAGCTATGGCATCGTCGCTTAGGACACTTAAGTTTTAAAGGTATGTTAACCCTCCGTGATTCTTTGGCCCGCGGTATTAATTTTCCAAATGGAAATTTGAACTCATGTCCTCCTTGCATTGAAGGTAAACAAAAAGCTAAATCTTTTCCTCGTGGTCAAGCACATAGAAGCGTGACAAAATTGGATTTAATCCATACTGATATTTGTGGACCGATGTCCGTTAATAGTTGGAGTGGTAGTCGTTATTTTATTAGCTTCACTGATGATTCACTGACGCGAAAATCTTTTATTTATTTTCTGGATCGCAAGGATCAAACTACTGTCTTGAACACATTTATTGAATTTAAAAATGTTGTTGAAAACCAAACCGATCTTAAGATTAAGCGTGTTAGAAGTGATAACGGCACAGAATATTGCAACAAAAGTTTCGAGAATTATTTTAAGCAATGCGGTATAGTTCACGAAACCACTGTTCCATACACACCTCAACAAAACGGTGTGGCAGAGAGACTCAACAGGACCTTATTGGAAAAAGCTAGGGCAATGTTGCAAGACGCTGGCTTAGGAAAAAGGTATTGGGCTGAAGCAGTCAATACTGCTTGCTATTTGAAGAATCGTAGTCCGACAGCTGCTCTAAATAAGGCTACTCCTGAAGAACTGTGGACTGGTTCTAAAATTAATCTTAGTCACCTTAGAGTCTTTGGTTGTAAAGCATATGCTCTTACTCCACAATGCCAACGTACAAAACTAGATCCTAAATCAAAACCCTATATTATGTTAGGATATTGTGATCACACAAAAGGTTATAGACTTGGTGATCCAGCTGATGCCAGCAAAATTATTAAAGCTCGTTCAGTAGAGTTTATTGAAACCGTTAGAGGTGTTGAACACAAAACTAATAAGTTAAATAGTAATCTGACAAATAACTATTATGATGATTTAATGAATACTGTCGAAGTTTCGGTTTATAATCAGAACACTCCTCAGGCAGACATTATTGAATCTGACATTGATGAATATGCTACACCAAATGTATCTATCCGTTCGGATATTCAGGATGTTTTTAATGACGGTACTGTTGTAGATCATCCTATTGTCAATGAACCTGTTAATGAAGAGCAAATCGTTCATGAAATGATTTCCTCTGATCAACAAAATGTTCCTAATTCACCATTGAATAACAATCAAGCTTCTGAAAATATAGAGCCTGCAACTATGAACTCTGATACAGATTCAGAGATCGCAGAACACTCTAGACCTATACGTACACGATGTCTTCCTATACGATTCAAACGATTATGAAATGAACTATTTCACTGAAATAGGCTTAATGGGACGGAGTGAACCTCGAACGTACAATCAGGCTATAAAATCTGAGAAAAGCAAACAATGGTTAGATGCTATGCAGGAGGAATATACCTCTCTTATGTCGCATAATGTCTGGGAACTTGTAGATCGACCTAAAGATAGTAACGTAATAAAATGCAAATGGGTTTTTAAAGAAAAAGTTGATCCAAGTGGAAACTTCGAAAAATTCAAAGCTCGTTTAGTTGCTAAAGGATTTACCCAACAATACGGCATTGACTTTGAAGAAACCTTTGCACCTGTCGTTAGACATTGTACCTTACGTTTACTCTTTGCAATTGGAATTCAAAATGACATGGACATTGAACATATTGATGTTAATACAGCTTTCCTCAATGGCGACCTCAATGAGCGCATTTTTATGGAACAACCAGCTGGTTTTGCGATTGAGGGGCAGAATAAAGTCTGTCTACTCAAAAAGAGTTTGTATGGACTCAAACAAGCTAGTAGAGCATGGAATGAAAAAGTCAACAGAGTCTTAGTTACCAATGGCTTTACACAACTAAAAACTGAGAAATGTGTGTATTTCAAAAATAAGGTAATCATAGCCTTATACGTAGATGACTTCTTCATATTCAGTTCTAATGACCATGAAAAGAAATTGCTTTACAAATTGCTCAGTTCTAACTTTAAAGTTAAACTACTTGGACCTGTAAAACAAGCCTTAGGTATGAATGTGAAGAGGAACCGAGAGCAAGGTATTTTGAAATTAAGTCAGTCTGAATACGTGAAAAACCTGTTAATCAAGTTTGGGATGGCTGAGTGTCATAAAATTGCAACACCAATGGAAGTTAACTTCAATCTTCCAAAAGCAGACAACCTTGATTCAAGATTTCCGTATCAGGAACTAATAGGTAGTCTAATGTATCTCGCTGTTTGTACACGTCCCGATACAGCGTTTGCGTGCAGTAAGCTAAGCCAATATAACACATGTTATGATGAGTCTCACTGGACTGCTGCTAAGCGAGTTTTGCGGTATCTTTCGGGTACAACTGACTACGGACTCAATTTTAAAAGAGGAAGTAAGGAAGTCATTATTTCATCCGACGCAGATTGGGCGGGGGATACCAATGACAGAAAATCTTACTCTGGTTTTATTACTAGGTTAGGAAGTTGCATTATAAACTGGCACAGTCACAAGCAACAAAACGTGGCCTGTTCTAGTACAGAAGCCGAATATTATGCCCTTGGCAATGCCGTTAAAGAGGCGAAATTTATTCGTAATTTTTTGCAGGAGCTTAACTGTAAAGAATGGTTAGAATCAAAGGCAATCACCATTTATAACGACAATCGTAGTACGAGGGGCGTCTGATAAGTCCTAAGCCTATGGTAGAAAAAAACGACATATAAATAATAACTTATGTTTATTTTTCAATATAATCTCCCTCTAATTCAATGCATTTTTTACATTTTTTATACAATGCTTTTAGGCCGTTAAAAAAATATTCTTTAGATTGGCCTTCAAAATGCTCCTGTACAGCCGCCTTCATCTCTTCATCACTGCCAAATCGCTTTCCCCGTTACTCTTTCTTTAAATTACTGAACAGAAAATAATCGCTAGGGGCTAAGTCTGGACTGTAGGGTGGGTGGTCGATTTCATCGAAGCCAATTTCCTTCAGAGCCTGCCTCGCAACCCGGGCGGTGTGAACGGATGCATTGTCTTGCAAAAACAAAATGCCTTTCCTTAGTTTGCCCCTCCTTTTCTCAACTACCGCTTCTCGCACTTGTCTCAATAGATTGGCATAATAAAGTGCATTTATTGTAGAACCTTTGGCCAAATAATCTATTAAGAGAATGTCATCACAGTCCCAAAACACAGTGGCCGTTAACTTAGATGCCGATTTTTGCACTTTAAACTTCTTCGGTGGTCTTTCACCCTTTTCAATCCACTGCATGGATTCAGACTTACACTCCGGATCATACTGCCTGGTCCATGTTTCATCAACAGTTACTATTCGGGAGCAAACTTCATCTATACCATCTCCGCACAGATCTAAAAACGCCTGGGAAGTTTCAACACGACGTTCTTTATCGAACGCCGTCATCATTTTTGGTACCCAGCAAGCACTGACCTTAGTCATGTTCAAATGTTCATGTAAAATCTCCCCAACCCGTTCTTTACTAATGCCTACAGTATCAGCTATTTTCCAAGCCTTAACTCTCCGGTCTTCTAATACCAATTTTCTGACTTTTCTTACATTTTCCTCAGTCACCACCGATATTGGCCTCCCTGAACGGGGATCGTCTTCAATCGACTCCCTATCTAGTTTAAATAAGCGACTCCACTTTTTGACCGTAGCATAGGAAGGCCCAGAGGCACCATAAATACTAGCCATTTCTTCAAAAATACATTGCGGTGATTTAGAACATTTTGTAAGGAACTTAATTACAGCACGGTGCTCAATTTTCGTTATATTTGTTGATAATTCAGACATGGTGAACTTTGCCGTTAAATATCTCAAGAAAATTTTAAAAAATATGACATGATTTTGTATTTAATAATTTGTTTTTAAATGGCCTTTCTAGTGGCCAGTACCATAAACGCATATACGACCTCGAAATACCATAGGCTTAGGACTTATCAGCCGCCCCTCGTACTTTGAAAATGGTAGAGAATGAGTGTTTTCGTAGGACTAAACATATAGATGTACATCATCACTTTATTCGCGAATGTGTTGATCGCAAATTGATTCGTTTAGATTATAAGCCTTCTTCTGAGTTGGAGGCAGACATCTTTACAAAAGCTTTACCCAAGGTGAAACACAATTAGTTCATTGAATGTTTAGGTTTAAAGTAACATACCTAATTTATTTTTCAGATTGTTCAATTTTGTTATTGTACTCTCACAATATTCTGTTTGCTCGAGTAAGGGGCAGTGTTAGAATATAACCTCCTTAGCTACTAGTTCTATATTCGTAATGTCTTTATATTCTTAATATAAAAAGAACTATGTTATGTCAATCATGTTTTTGTGATATTTTTCTCAATATGTCTAAATATATACTTTAAATTACAACGAATTTACATTGTGTTATTGTTAGTATTAACAGACAACAACTTTACGGACGGACAGATATGGTTCGGGGCAAATCAAATTTGCTGTCCACCCCAAACCAAATCTCCCTGTCTGTTACTACTATTAGTAGCACTACAGCCCTTAAAACATCTCTCCTAGACTGTGTATTATTAATTTATAGTACTCATGTTTAATAAGTCACTTTCTGTAATCCATACTAATATTATAAATGCAAAAGTGTGTCTGTCTGTCTGTTCTTCATGCTTAAACCGCTGAACCAATTTGGATGAAATTTGGTATGAAGATAGTTTGAGTCCCGGGAAGGACATAGGATAGTTTTTATCCCAGAAACCATATCTTAAGTGGGTGTAAAGGGGGGTGGAAGTTTGTATGGAATTGTTTTTCACTGTTGACTCAAAATAGTTTATTTATTTATTTAAGCCTTCTTTTTACAAACTTATTTATTTTGTTTTCTGTTTATTAGTTTTTCTTTGTGTCTTATGTTTGTAGGGTCTTCTGACCTAGGCCTCTTCCGAATTGCCTTCTTCTATATTTATGTATTTATCTAACATCTTCTTCCATTTTTGTCTGTCTGTTGCTATTTTTTTCCAGTCTTTCCCTATTGTTTCTATTAGGTCACTTTCCCATCTGGTGGGACCATCTGACTCAAAATAGTAATAGTATAGTGCTAAATTAATATTTTTTACGTCACACCTGGCCATAATGTGAGTATTACCGCAAGCTACGCGTACGGTAAAACTCGCATTATGGCCAGGTGGAGACGTAAAATTGTGTACTCACCACGGGCAGTAAAAAAGAAAGCCCTCTATCGCCTATTTACAACCCTCGCCTGCGGCTCGGGTCACAAATACCTGCGATTTCTGGCTTTCTTTCTTTTACAGTCCTTGGTAAGTAATGTACTATTATTTTACAAGGTGTTTTATTAATTCCCAATGGCCAATGTTAATCCCACGCAGCCGAAGCTAGTACTCAATAAAGTTTCACTAAACCAAAAAACATATATATACTCTGCTAACACTGAATGGAGTACTCCAACATTTTTATTTTTTAACAGGTGTTGAATGTGGGCGGTCTTGGTGGACAGCTGGTGACAGGCACCGGTAACCTGGTGGTGAGCTCCTCAGTGCGTACTCTGCCGCAAGGCGTGCGCGTTCTTCCGCCGCTGCCCCATCATAATACCAGACCAGGTCAGTTTGACTTAAGTGCAGTTGGTTCTGCAGTGAGATGGTCCCAAAGTAGTGTATACCTATATTGTTTTTGGTTCTAATACAGGTTCGTGTCGGGAGTATGGATGCCAGGATTGAAATTAAAAAAAATGTTTTCATTTATTTTTCTGATCATATCCTTGATCGGATCCCCTACGTATACATACACAGTAGACCGCTTAAACCACATAATCATTATTGGGTAGGTTAAATAAGGTCTGCCTTAAAAATATATTTCATTTTGTTGGCTAGAATATGAATGCACATACCGAAAGATGAGTGCATCGAGTGAACTTTCTATATGATTGCAGTATTGACGAGCGGCGGCCCTCACAGTGGCGGCGTGCTAGTCAGCAAGGCAGTGGCGGCCCACGCGCCCGTCAGCAAGGCGCCCGCCAGCCACGTGCCGCGCGGACTCGCCGCCGGCGCCTCGCTGGCGCTGCGCCCCGCCCAGCCGGCACAAGGTGACTATAGCGATACCACACGCGCCCAGCACGTGGCCCCTAAACAGACCCCGTCTCAGATCAGGTTGAACCCGCTTCAACTGATCTTGCTGGAAGCGCAAGTGTAGAAGCAGCTTACAGTGTAGTTAAATCGGAAGGAATTTTCTCCCGGCTACCGACCCTCCACACAGCTCTTTAAGAGCATAGAACAAAAGTCAGGATAAAATTGAAAACAGTAGGTCTCAACATCATATGCTCTCAACATACATATTTCACTCGACAATGTTTTTTTTATCAATGTAAGCAGAAAATAGATGTCATATACTTCAGAAAAAGTGACCAAACCCTCCGGTGTCCGAGGCCAGATTTGAACTGGCGTCTTCAGCTTTCGCGGCTGACGTCCTGACCACTAGACCACCCGGTCACGGCGGATCTTGACAAATTTTCTCATGTATATGCAATCTCTGAATTTGAAACGGCTAGGCGCCATTGACTATACTCTAAGGGCATGTAAGCAGGTAAAATGAAGATTTTCGTGCTTGTTCCCGGATAATAATCGTTACGGTACAATGCCTTCAACTCGATCGATTCGGCGATGATGAACCTTGTTCTGTAAAGTTCTTAATTAGGCGGGACCACACCGGACGCGCCGCCTCCCGCCTGTTCAAAATAAAATGATCTACATGATGGTTTTTCCAAATGGGTGAGTGCAGCTACCAGACACCTTGATGCCACACGAAAATGGTCTTTAATACTTTTAATTAGGATGGGGACGGATTTAAAGGTTTATATTACATAAACGCAACATTAAGCAGCTATGTCATAGAGTTACTTACAAGTTATAAGTTCAAGTTAAAAAAATATTTCTTTAGGCGCACTTGTAGTATGTATACTGTTTCACTTACTCAAATAGATATTTTCGCTCATAGTATGTCCGTTTTCAAGAATAAGGTTCGGCAAATTTTGTTTTGACAATAAGAAGTAAGCGATTATGTTATAGTGTTAGTAGCAATTCTCTTTTTTTATGTTACGAGTTTTTATTTGCGTGTAGTACACAATTAATTATGTAACATTAGTTGTACAATTTTGTAAATGTTTACGTAGGAATATAGGAAACATTAGGCCTAATTTGTGTCTATTTTTGTAATGACTGTTTTTGTATATGGCTGTTTGTTTTCTAAATAAAAAAAAGTTCTAATCCACAAGAAACGTTACAAAAAAAACCTGCACAATTTCTTTTTATAAAAGATATAAAATTTTCATAAAAACGTTGATAAAAGTCGCAAAAATGTGTTTAAAATCAACACAAGATCTTAATTTTGAGACACCACAATGGACATAGAACACCATACGACGCCTTAAACAATACATTAGATTAGACGTAACATTACAAACCTTAGTCTTACGATTTCATACTCACATGGTCATTCCCATTATAAATATTATTTGAAACGGGGTATTTACCATGTATATTAGCGTTTTTGAGCACTCGATATTTCGGCGCAGTTGCACGCGCCATCATCACGGAGTAACTGACGTTGCCGCGAGTTTTAGTAGTCTACCCACACAACAACACGCGCATGCAACTGTGCGGAAATATCGGGTGCTCAAAGTTTTTTATGATAACTTCTGGTACACTTCGCAAAAACGAAACGTGTTCTTATATCCGTCCCCACCCAATAACAATTAATGCCATTCACAGATTTTTTGAAAACATGTATAGTCGGCGATAAAAACCCGGTTGTCGTGTCTGGAGAACGCAATTTGTGATTTGTGGCTTTTGTAGTGCCCTAACCTAGTAAGGGACTGATCCCTGTTAAAAATAGGATCGATTGGCTTCAACATTTTTTTTTTTTAAATTACGTCACTGACTGTAGCTTTTTTCAAAATACATGCTGTAAATGTTAATCGTCATTTTTACGCAGCATCGTGCAACCTGGTACACTGACCAATTTGGAAAGTCCACCCTGTACAATGGATAGTTGTGTTGTGTGATAGGCTGGGCGGGCGGGCGCGCTCGCGGCGCGCTGGTGTACAACGCGCGCGGCGCCGCCCCGCGCCCCGCGCCGCCGCCGGCCACGTCGCCGCAGCACGCCGGCGTCACGCTACCCAACACCACCGTGCTCGCATGTAAGTAGTCTTTTTTTTGCACCTCACTAGCTCGGAAAGCCCATTTTAATTCTTTAAAAACAGATAGAAAACTGCATGTTATTCACAAGAGTGCAAACGATATTTGAAATTAGAATGTGTTATTATTAGTTACTTTTTTAAACATAATAACATGTAAAGGCCACTACCCAAGTAACACATCAAAGCAGTATAACGGCCGTCTTACAGCATATCTGTATGCTTTTAGCATTTTGAGTTCGTTTTATAGTAGCATTATAAACGTTTATAGTTCTGATATAGGTCTTAAATGGGCGCAAATTACCCAGCTTGAGATCCTATACAGGTCATTTAATAGCATTACAGGCGCATTATGTCCGCGCTATTAGCATTATCGTTGTCATGGAAAGTGCCAATCGCATTAAAGATGCATTAGTACGCTCTATTAAGTTGCCAACCGCATTAAAGAAGCATAAATACGGCCAAAAAAGCTGCTAATCGCAGTAAAGAACCATTAGTACTCTCGATTAAGTTGCCAATCGCAATACAAAAGCATTATACTAGCATAAGAGTGTAGTAAAATAAACCTTACGTCAATGCAAAAATGTCTCTAATGCCGACGGAACAAATGTTATAATACAATGAACGTTGTGATTTAACTACTTTGTCTCGCAATATAAAATGGACGAAGGCGGTACAAAAAACTGAATGAGTGACACGTCATATTTGTTTGCGTAACAAAATGTATAAAAGTTTTTGACTCTTTTACGTTATTATATCACTGCGCAATGTAGTTTACTGTAAATGTGTATATAAGTTTCATTGAAAATTTTCACGCGCCTTTGATTTATTGTGGTTTTGCTATAAAATATTATAAAAAGATATGCGTCAAATAAACAAAACAATTGTGTAATCCTCGTATAGAACGAGTTTTGCATTATTAACATAATAGTGTTGGTTGAGCAGTCTTAAATTAAGTTATTTCATTATTATATAGGCATTTTCCTTGTATAAATAGGTTCGCATGATTTTATTTTTAGGTTATAAATTATTTACAAAATGGCGTTGGTCTATATAGACGGAAAGCTAGCCACGTCAGATATGACTCAATAATGAGAGCAACCAAACCCCTCTAGTCAGTTTGGTATACTATGATTATTTCTAGATCTGAACATCTGGCAGCTTTAAAGTGGTGGAGGTCAAAGAAAACCATTTCAAGAAAACAAGTCCTAGAGATCTGGGTTTGATGCAATATTATGAGAAACTATACAAATACTACACAATATTAAGAGAAATTATACAAAAGTTTATCTTGGGGGAAAGTAGTGCCAAACGATGTATAATGTAGTTCATAGTTTGTCGCCTACTGTTTTTGTTTCCGTAATAATACATATTATTTTTTGGTCTAACGTTTTTTATCGATATTTGACCAGTTTTGAGTCGATATTCCAACATATTCACTACAGATAGAATTATAAGGCAAACGACTATCGAATCTTGAATCTTTTATCTCCATTCTGTGGAGCCGGATCTTGAAATAAATAAGCCGTTATTTTTTATGATATTTTTATAAAAATATTTTTATTTTTTTATACCATATGTTATGCGTACTTAGTTGACATTTAATGGCAATTATAACTACCAACGTGTAAGTAAAATTACATTGAAACAAGATTGAGACCAATATTATGCCGCAGTAAATTTCAATAAGGTTAATTATAAAATTACCATTGCGCTTGTGCCCTAAGCTGTGTTCATGCCAGCCAGATTTTTTTTTTGGGCATCAACAGCAATACAACAAATAATACAAAACTTAAGTAACAGAGAAAATGCTAATAATATATGACCACAAAAATATAACTAACATGCTATAACAAGTGGAAATAATAAGTGAAAGATATGACACAATAATAACACACAAATAAAGATATGACATTTTTCTATTTCAGCTTTTAAGTTATTTTTTTTTTATACCACGACGGTGGCAAACAAGCATACGGCCCGCCTGATGGTAAGCAGCTACCGTAACCTATGGACGCCTGCAACTCCAAAGGACCCTTTACAAAAAGGAGGATTCACTGTGTTGACGACTAAAGGAACAAGAAGGTCCCTCATCGTCAACACACTGGGTCCTCTTTGAGCTTGATATGGTGTAAAAAAACACTTATCGATATTCGAATGGTGTAAAGAATCTTACATATACGTAATGGAGATATTAGAGTTCCTCTTTGATATCTCTAAAAACTGTAGAGCGATTTTATTTTTTAACTAATTAACACAAAACTTATGACCATAAAACCACTTTTTTAGCCTAAACCGGTTCGACTTTGATGTCAAATATCTCGAAGACAATGAATATTGAAGTAAATATAGGATACTATACTGTTTAAAGCCTTTACGGATAATATGATAAGCTATATAAATCATTGGAAAACTAAGAGAATCAGATCTAAGGTCGTTGGCGCCAGGGAGCCCCTTAAATTATAGGCCCTGTCCCTTATAACTGAGACAACTTCGGCAGTTTTTACCTAGTTTTTACCTATTTTCCAATTAAAACATTTTGCTAGTCTGTCACTGTGACCTCCACCCATTAAAAGCTGCCAGATGCCAGGATCTAGCAATAAGAAGAGTATAGCAATCTAACCGGACGGGTTTTGTTGCTCTCATTATTGTGTCATATCTGACGGGGCTAGCTCTTAGTCCAATAGCAGCTCAGTGACCCTTAACAAAAGCTTATTAATGCCTACAGCATTACACGTGAATAATTATGCTATTAAACAACATTAAGCATTATATACTACTTAAAATTGCTATTGTAGGCCCTAAGGCACTAAAACAACTAAAATCTGTATAGGGGCTGTTCATGAATTACGTCATCAGTTTTTGATGATTTTTTTTAACGGCCCCCTAGCCTAGTCGGTAGTGACCCTGCCTACGAAGCAGGAGGTCCCGGGTTCGAATCCTGGTCAGGGCATTTATTTGTGTGTTTATCACTGATATTTGTTCCTGAGTTATGGATGTTTTCTATGTATTTAAGTATTTATATGTATATATCTATTATATATATCGTCGCCTAGTACCCACAACACAAGCCTTATTGAGCTTACTGTGGGACTAGGTTGATTTGTGTAAGATCCCATAATATTTATTTATTATTTATTTTTACCCCCCCCCCCCATTTGAAATGACGTAATTTATGAACAGCCCCTTATAGTAAATTACTTGGCTTTATAATGGTTTATATTATAGCTATTATACAGCGTTAGGAATGTATTACCTACTTAAAAAAAGCTATTGTACACCCTAAGGCATTAAAAATAGCTGAAAGCTGTATAGCGAATTTACGTAGTATTATAATAGCTAATATTCATGCTCTTAAACATCATTAAGCATTTATTTATGCTATTGTAGAACCTAAGGCACTAAACCACACCGTAGCATTAGTGTAGCAAACCAAAACGCATTTTGGTTCGGTGCACTTAAACTAATGGCTAAACAAAAGCATTTACATATGCCATTATATAATCGTTATACAGCGTAAAGCATCATATAATGCTATTGTAGAACCTAAAGCACTAAAAACAGCTGAAAGCTGTATACCGGATTTACGTGGCATTATAATGGCTAATATTCATGCTCCTAAACAGCATTAAGCATTTATTTATGCTATTGTAGAACCTAAGGCACTAAACCTCACCGAAGCATTAGTTTAGCAAACCAAAATGCAACTGTACAGCATTCAGCTGTACAATTGCATTTTGGTTTGCTGTACTAAAACTAAAGGCTTTAAAAAAGCATTTTCATATGCCATTATACGACCGTTATACAGCTTAAAGCATTATATAATGCTATTGTAGAACCTAAAGCACTTAAGTGCTTTTAAACAGCTGAAAGCTGTACAGTTACGTTGTGGTTTGCTGCATGTTATAATGCTTCCTGTGTTACTTGGGTACAGACAGGACAATGTTCGCCCATCTGATAAAATTGTCTCAAATCAGGTGCTGTGGACGCAAAAATAATTTTATATCTAATTGTATTTAATTAAAAAGATTTACTGTAAACAATTTTATTACATGATTTTACCATAAAACGCTTAATATCTTACAAGAAATTATATTTTGACTGATCCTTTAATTGATTTTACATATTCCAGTTGTTTTTCTTGTAACTATGTAGTTTTCCTCGCTTTAGTGAGGTGAAGTAAAGATTTATGTTACACACGGCTGCAAAGTCATTTTTACGTCTCGTGTGTTGCAACACTAGCTACGCTCAGGATACTATTTTGAACCACTCGCTTCGCTCAGGATTCTATTTTCGAACAACTCGCTTCGCTTGTGGTTCAACCCTAGAATCCATTCGCTAGCTCGTGCTTCAATTCCACACTCGCGGTTAAAATACAACTTAGCACCCTTGTATAACATCTATTAAGATGTCCAAAAATGTTACTGCGTACTGCGGACGTTTCATGTGGAGCATGTGTAAATGGCGTTCCCATATAAATTTCATACCTTACCTACAAAGAACATGTACTTTTTTATTATGTATTTTATTGCAAAATCTACCCGAATACTCACTATTTTAAAACATCAAGCTGTGTCCTACATTCTTTTACTGACTACCTAAGTTCTTAAATCTACATGAACAAGCTATTTTAGACTGTATTTAAAGTAAAAGCGTCTACCTTGGTCCTGTAGCGAGCCTGTCAAGCGGCGTGATCACGGGTGCGGTCCGCGCGCCGGCGGCCGCCCGGCCGCTGCCGCTGCTGCAGAGGAACTACCAACCTGCTAAGGTAACACTGCTTGATTGTACAGTCTCCTGCCGTAGTATCGCGCACAATGCGCAAAAATATGTAACACGCTCTTATCCACTCGCTCTATTGCCCAGGTAATAAGGGTGACGGCTGGTAGCTAGAGCTACCCAAAGCATGTGAGTGGATATGACCCTACAAATAAGATTGTATTGTCAGATATTTTTGCTGCCTTCGTTGTTGAACTGTAATTGACATGTTGTTTTAGGTCAGAAGTAAACAATCTAGCAATTAAGTCATTTAATATTTGATTTAATTCACTTGCGTAACGACGCTAAAAATTAGTTTAAAATATTGTATCGCCCAACGACTCTTCATTCACTGATCTTTAGACTGCCATGTTCACATATGTATTCTAGTATTGGAAGCTTTAGTGTGAGCTAGACCGGTATGTTAACTGTTTTAGGATGCACACTACATAGTTTAATTTTATTTGCTGTACTGCAGTGTGATGTGACATCCAGTATGTAAACCACAGAAAAAATAAATAAAGGCCCTATGTGAACCACCTAAAATTAACGGTTAATGAAACATTCCGATCAAAGATCATGTGGTTGTGTCAAATAATACATATATATGTATGTTTATTTTTGGCATTTTTTACCTTAGTTTGGTTTGACTTAGGTGGTTGGTGTAGGAGTGGGCAATAGTGCCCCCCCACAGTTATACTACGAGGTGCCACGCGCCCCGCAACCGCAACCGCGCCTGCAGCCGCTCGCGCCGCCGCACTCGCAACCGCAACCGCAGCAACCGCAGCCGCAACACCCGCAACCGCAGCCGCAACACCCGCAACTACAGACACAACTACAGACGCAATCACAGCCGCAGCCGCTAGGTAACTACCCTATAGTAAACATAGCTACCAATTCAACAACCTCCGCAGTTACATCACTACCGCGACCGCAGCAACAACCGCAACACCCGCAACCCCAGCCGCAACTACAGACACAACTACAGACGCAATCACAGCCGCAGCCGCTAGGTAACTACCCTATAGTAAACATAGCTACCAATTCAACAACCTCCGCAGTTACATCACTACCGCGACCGCAGCAACAACCGCAGCCGCAACACCCGCAACCCCAGCCGCAACTACAGACACAACTACAGACGCAATCACAGCCGCAGCCGCTAGGTAACTACCCTATAGTAAACATAGCTACCAATTCAACAACCTCCGCAGTTACATCACTACCGCGACCGCAGCAGCAGCCGCAACACCCGCAACCCCAGCCGCAACCACAGCATCATCATCACTTACGAATGTCACAACTGAAACCGAGCTTGCAACAGCTCCCGCCGCCACAGTCGCAACCGTAACCGCAGCTGCAACACAAACATAACCACAGTTGCAACTTTCGCAACCCCAGCCCGACTTCTGCAACTACAATCACAGCCACTGCCGCAGCCGATTGTACTCTGTTACCGGTTAGTTATGTATGTACACTGGACTAAAAGCTAGCTCCAGAACATAATATAAAATTTCTAGAGCTCGTCCTCGTCTCGTACATAGCCTAATTATAAAGGTCATTTAAATTTTTGACAGGTCGTCCGAAAAGACCTCACCTACGTCACATAATGATGCCATTCGTTGACATCTTCAATTCAGTCAGGGGGTTTTATTAATACACTATTCATGTTCAAAAATGTTAGCGTGCCGTTAATAAGTTTATTTTGTGTTTTTTAATTATTTTATACCTAAAATAAGCTTCATATAATTTTAGGTAATTTAATATAATACTTTTGGTTGGCAATTCATTTACGGCATGTAATTTAATGAGGACTTTTTTTTAACATTATGGCAATACAACTATTTGGCGAGTATTACACTGACAGACGGCCATATTGTATTATCTCTGTTTCTTTTAAACTTATCACGCCGTTTCATTTTTGTCTGAGATTCCCAAATATTTGATAGATATATAATGTATATAATAATAGTTGCTCGTAATAAATATTGCTGTAGTGTAACTGCGTGTAAAACTTCATACCAACGCACTGAATGTGGAATTACGCTAAAATATTTTATAAGTTACGTTGTAATTGTAATGGAATTACATTGTAATCTTTAGTAACATATTTATGAGTTTAATTTCTTTTTTTCAATGGACTAAGCCGTTTAGTAGAAATCAATACGCAAATTTAACAGTATAACGGCATGTCGTTAACTTTGTATAACGGGGAAACTATAAGTAATTGGAATAAATCAAACGTTGGTAATATTGTACTTACATACATAGAATAATGTTTTTTTTTTTGGATTGACCCATTAGTGAAGAATATCCCATAGGCGGCGCACCACACATTAGAGCGGAATTTAGCTATTCATAGACAAAAGCGGAAATTTGTCTATGATAGGCTGAATTTTTGTATGGAGGCCATAGACAAATTTCCGCTACCATAGCCCAATTTCCGCTTTTGTTTACGAATAGCTAAATTCCGCTCTAATGTGTGGTGCCCCTTAAAAACTATAACAGTTTATGGCCGGTCATGAATTCCGTCATAGGGACACCATAAGTAGATAATATTCAATACTGTGCGGAAAATTGTCTATGGTTTGTGGAAACCGCGGATCTTCCGCATCATTTTCAAAATCCGCATCCGCCTCCGCATCTGATGTGGAACAAGTCGGTACAGGAACGTCTCTGCGACGGCGCACGTGCTAGGTAAAGTAACGTAGGTAATTTTGTGATAACTTTTATATTCCGCTACAGCTATAATCACATAAACGTACACGGTGTATAGATAGAAATACTTTAATTATATGTAACACAATAAAAATACAATAACAATAAAACACTACAAAATATTTCAACCTCCGCTGACATTAAATTTTCACGACAGAGAACATCACGAAAGTCATTCATTCAAAACATCCCTCAACTTTCAAAACCAGCCAGACTGTCATCAATTGTCCGGACCTCTTTACTCTAACAAATTTCACCATTACCCAATCGGAATATTGTTACATTTTCGTGATTCGTCGATCGAGCTCTATGTGCTTGACGGATAGCGACATGAAATGACGAGTTTGTTTTGTTTTGATTTTAGTATTGAAATGCTATTGTAGGGCGAAGGGCTTTGTATGATGTGAGTAGTACAAAACTTTAATATTTGTTTTTTTTTATGTACTTATCTTAGATCCGCATCCGTATTCCAGGGATGTGAGCCTTTTAATATCCGCATCCGGGGATGTCAAAAAATCAGTATCCGTAATATCCCTATACAGAGCTCCTTCTTTGACGTTACGAATCATGTTGTCCCTTCTTAACGCATGACAAGTTCTCTTTCTCAGTTAGGGAAACGTATCGGATACTAAATGTCAAACTCAATTTTTTGACAGAGACGCACACTTGCACACCATGGTATGGTGTCGTTTAGATATACCATTGGGTAGAGGTAATCCTCTATTAAATAATTTTCCCTATTTTAAAAGTTTGAGAACCGCATCGTTCCCTGATGACGTCAGTGTGGTCACTGACGTCACGAGGTGTCAAAAATTTAACTGACCTGTATAATTAGGCTATGGTCTCGTATAAAGCGCAACGAGCTCTTCCCCTTCCAAGATTTTTTGTTATCATCTACATTTTTGTTTCAGTGACGTCAGTGAGCGTAGTAAACGCGGTACAAGCACTCACGGAAATACGCGGCGCGGTGATGCCGGCGGTGGCGCCGGCGCAGCCGCCCGGCGCGCCGAGACCTTCCATATTAAGGAAACGCGATGCTGAAGGGTATGTCTAGTATAGCTACGTAGTGGGGACGCTAAGAGCTTTCAGTCTGCACTTTTGTCTCAGGCGACGCCGATGGTCACAATTGTTCCTTGGACCAAACTAAGCTAATCATGATCAAGCACCCTAAAGCCACGAGATCAAGCAGTTGCTACCCCCCAAAAAGAGGGGGGGAATGGTCGGCTTCTGCGGTCCAGTCTGTGCTATATTTCTGCCTATGATTAGCTATTAGGGCGAGTTTGATATCATTTTCGTATAATTTATGCGCAAGGAATTCATTTCTGTTTTTTTTAATTAATGCATGCAATATTAAAAAAAAAATACTATTTTTTTGTCACTATTTGCCCTTAACAATCGCAAATTCGTAATATGCACTAAATGAAAAGTAAATATATCGCAGGTCCCCCACGAAGCAAGCCATGTACGGGCGGCCGGGCTGGGAGGACGTGCCTGCCGGGGGCGGCTCGGGCTCCGGGGGCTCCACCACCATGTCGGCGTCCTCCTCGCCGCCGCCCGAGCCCGAGCCGCAGCCCGACCTGTCGCCGCGCAAGAAGCCGCGCAAGCAGCTGTAAGTACTGTACAATATGTTGATTTGTTTATCTTGCTCGCTCCAGGTTTTGGTCTCTTTCCTATGTATATGATACCTATTTAAGTTTAATATAGTTGTTGGAGTTGACACTAAGCGCTTGTGTGTTGCAGGCTAACCAACGACGTCCGGCAATGCGAGTTCCCCGCCGAGGACGCGCCCCCCACCCCGCCCCCCGTCGAGGTGCAGCCGCCGCCGAAAAGTAAGTCAACTCGGTCGGTTGGTGACACGAGTCACACACAGTGGCCAAGCCAAGTCTAAACGGACATCGCGTAAAGTAGCGCTTTCGAATAAGTCGAGGCGAGGTCATCACTTATAGGTATTAGGGTATAGTTGGGGACGGTCTAGAACGCAAAATGACCACTACTAGTTAGGTTAGGTTGGTTAGTTATCTTATAGGTTTTATTAGGTACTATTTTACTTATAAAATGCCACACTGCAGGGATAGGAGCGGCATTAAGTGGAATCCTTCAACATGCTATAGGTCATGGTCAAAATCATATGTGGTAACTTTTTTTTATATACTCGTGTAGTAAGCTGCAGAGATGGTTGAACCCCCTGTATACAAACTTTCTGTGCAACTAACTCTGCAGTTTTGGAATTGACCTACACAGACCACAAATGAGGTTAAATACGCAAAGTAATGCATAGATTGCGCTGCAATAAAAAAAATTTGTTTATTATATTTTGAATATGTCAAATGAACAAAGTCTATGGTAACAAATCTCTAAACGTATTTAGAGTGTCATAAGATAAATTTCAATGTTCCATCTTGTAGTTGAGGTGATATTAGGTCAGTGCCAAACGAATCTCAGGTCCATGAACTCCAGTGTAAGCGGACGATGACCGATGACCGGTGTCCAGGCGGACATTAAGAAAGTCCAGTAATTTCAACAGGTTTATTACTAGGTTTAAGTACAAAATAAAATTACAAAAAATAGCTCTGAGCGGCGCGTGCGCGCTGCAGATTTGACTCGCCGACTGCCGGCCCGAGCGACTGCGAATACTGCTGTCCTCGACGTCGTTGCGTCCCCCGCACCTCTCATCCCTTGCGTCATCAGGCGCTCGTACAACCGGCTAATATATAGTCTGGCCAGCCAACGAACGCAGTAGCCAATGTACAGCGAACCAAAAGTATGACAACACTAAAAATCAGTGAAGAAAAAAGCAGCAATGATTATCAAATTTTATGTTTTTAATTTTAGTTGGTATTTCCGCCCCTTTCATTAGGTGACATTTACGGTGTGTAAAAAGGAGACGGATATATTTCGTCTGATCTGTCATCAACTGCAACAGATAATCTGGTTGAGGCAATTAGGAATATGCATGATTTTTTTGGAAGACGTCATTCGATTCTATTTCCCTGTAGATTCAAATGTCTCTAATAAACCTACTATCTATGATAGCCCTGAAACGTCAAAAATGTGAAAATACGTTAGGCGTCTGCGCCGCGCGTCAAAACGCCCCATACAAAAAGTGTGCGGATTGTGACGTCACCGTTCACAAAGTTGCAGAAAACTGTTTGGAAGGAACAAGTTTTTGTAAGATTTTTGTAATTTTAGGCACGAAAAAATGCGTTTAGCTATATAGTTGTCATACATTTTTTTTCTTGTTAGGACATAAGTAATCGAACTGAAGTTTCGAAAAAACATTTGATGTATAAAAAAAATGCCTAAAATTTTACGTTAAATTTTCAAACCGCAATATCTTTAAAAAACTGTTAATAATTTGTACGGATTTCCACTTATTTATATTAGTTTGGGGTTGTTGAACGTGTTTATGCAACAGATTCAATTAAATATTTTTCATGCATGTTCTCTATTGACATATGCCTTAAAAAATAATTTAAATTTAATTGGGAACGTCGCAGGAGTTCTATTTCACTCGCGCTTGAGATGAGAGAGTGAAATGCACTAGAAACAAATTCAATGTGAATTGGAATGTTCGTCATGAAATACGGTGTCTCATCACAAAGGGTTGCCACATGTACGTATTTTGAATTTGCCGCGCGTTTCTACTGACAGAAATGGTTTGCCATAGTATAGAATGTCCGACAGGGCCGCTGCTGAGCTCGAGCTACGTGTGCGGCTGGCGCGCCACGGCGCTGCACTTCGCGCGGCCGGCCGACGTGCGGCGCCGCGAGCCGCGCGCGCGCGACATCCTCGCCATCGCCGGCCAGCGGCACGTGCTCGGCGCCGCCGAGGGCTGGAAGGTGCACCACCTCACCGCGCAGATGGACGACCTGGTCGGTAACTGTTCTGTTCACCTCCTGTTATGAGCATTTGTAACATGTACCTAATCATACCGTCTTTTTGACGTGACAACGTCTTATAATTCGATGGAGCCGGCTGCACGCACGAAAAAACATGACTCATGCGGCGTTACCTCGCTCTGAGGCGTTCCATTTAAGGCTTGAAGTGCAAGCGAGAGCGCGGAACGAGCGACAAAGAGGCACAATCGGCCTTCGCGTTCGGCAGCGTTCGACATCTGTCTCTCTCCTACTTGAATGAGCGATGGGTCCGCGTGGACAGCTGCTATACAATAATACATTTACATGTTTTCGTCAAGTATGAAGTAAAGTGAAATTAAAATTTTCTTTTGAAAAATGCAACCATTCCATCAGTATTTTCTTATGACGTTGTCACGTTCAACTATCCAGTAAACCGACTTTACAGACAACCGATTTTTTTTTCTTGAGTTTTTCGTATCCCAAAAAAATTTTTTCCTAGTCTAAAACCGGCACCAGTTATGTCCAAAGGAATCATCAATAATTTTGTAACACCTTGTATTTATGTTGTGTGGCAGGTGTCGCTGGAGGCGGACGTGGGGTCGCAGCTGGCGGGCGTGCTGCGCGCGCTGGAAGCGCTGCCGGCGCGCGCGGCCGCCGCGCTGCAGCCGCACGAGCACACGCTACTCGAGCTGCTCAAGGTAAACATTGTGCGGCAGGTGTCGCTGGAGGCGCTGCCGGCGCGCGCGGCCGCCGCGCTGCAGCCGCACGAGCACACGCTACTCGAGCTGCTCAAGGTAAACATTGTGCGGCAGGTGTCGCTGGAGGCGCTGCCGGCGCGCGCGGCCGCCGCGCTGCAGCCGCACGAGCACACGCTACTCGAGCTGCTCAAGGTAAACATTGTGCGGCAGGTGTCGCTGGAGGCGCTGCCGGCGCGCGCGGCCGCCGCGCTGCAGCCGCACGAGCACACGCTACTCGAGCTGCTCAAGGTAAACATTGTGCGGCAGGTGTCGCTGGAGGCGCTGCCGGCGCGCGCGGCCGCCGCGCTGCAGCCGCACAAGCACACGCTACTCGAGCTGCTCAAGGTAAACATTGTGCGGCAGGTGTCGCTGGAGGCGCTGCCGGCGCGCGCGGCCGCCGCGCTGCAGCCGCACGAGCACACGCTACTCGAGCTGCTCAAGGTAAACATTGTGCGGCAGGTGTCGCTGGAGGCGCTGCCGGCGCGCGCGGCCGCCGCGCTGCAGCCGCACGAGCACACGCTACTCGAGCTGCTCAAGGTAAACATTGTGCGGCAGGTGTCGCTGGAGGCGCTGCCGGCGCGCGCGGCCGCCGCGCTGCAGCCGCACAAGCACACGCTACTCGAGCTGCTCAAGGTAAACATTGTGCGGCAGGTGTCGCTGGAGGCGCTGCCGGCGCGCGCGGCCGCCGCGCTGCAGCCGCACGAGCACACGCTACTCGAGCTGCTCAAGGTAAACATTGTGCGGCAGGTGTCGCTGGAGGCGCTGCCGGCGCGCGCGGCCGCCGCGCTGCAGCCGCACGAGCACACGCTACTCGAGCTGCTCAAGGTAAACATTGTGCGGCAGGTGTCGCTGGAGGCGCTGCCGGCGCGCGCGGCCGCCGCGCTGCAGCCGCACGAGCACACGCTACTCGAGCTGCTCAAGGTAAACATTGTGCGGCAGGTGTCGCTGGAGGCGCTGCCGGCGCGCGCGGCCGCCGCGCTGCAGCCGCACGAGCACACGCTACTCGAGCTGCTCAAGGTAAACATTGTGCGGCAGGTGTCGCTGGAGGCGCTGCCGGCGCGCGCGGCCGCCGCGCTGCAGCCGCACGAGCACACGCTACTCGAGCTGCTCAAGGTAAACATTGTGTGGCAGGTGTCGCTGGAGGCGCTGCCGGCGCGCGCGGCCGCCGCGCTGCAGCCGCACGAGCACACGCTACTCGAGCTGCTCAAGGTAAACATTGTGCGGCAGGTGTCGCTGGAGGCGCTGCCGGCGCGCGCGGCCGCCGCGCTGCAGCCGCACGAGCACACGCTACTCGAGCTGCTCAAGGTAAACATTGTGCGGCAGGTGTCGCTGGAGGCGCTGCCGGCGCGCGTGGCCGCCGCGCTGCAGCCGCACGAGCACACGCTACTCGAGCTGCTCAAGGTAAACATTGTGTGGCAGGTGTCGCTGGAGGCGCTGCCGGCGCGCGCGGCCGCCGCGCTGCAGCCGCACGAGCACACGCTACTCGAGCTGCTCAAGGTAAACATTGTGCGGCAGGTGTCGCTGGAGGCGCTGCCGGCGCGCGCGGCCGCCGCGCTGCAGCCGCACGAGCACACGCTACTCGAGCTGCTCAAGGTAAACATTGTGCGGCAGGTGTCGCTGGAGGCGCTGCCGGCGCGCGCGGCCGCCGCGCTGCAGCCGCACAAGCACACGCTACTCGAGCTGCTCAAGGTAAACATTGTGCGGCAGGTGTCGCTGGAGGCGCTGCCGGCGCGCGCGGCCGCCGCGCTGCAGCCGCACGAGCACACGCTACTCGAGCTGCTCAAGGTAAACATTGTGCGGCAGGTGTCGCTGGAGGCGCTGCCGGCGCGCGCGGCCGCCGCGCTGCAGCCGCACGAGCACACGCTACTCGAGCTGCTCAAGGTAAACATTGTGCGGCAGGTGTCGCTGGAGGCGCTGCCGGCGCGCGCGGCCGCCGCGCTGCAGCCGCACGAGCACACGCTACTCGAGCTGCTCAAGGTAAACATTGTGCGGCAGGTGTCGCTGGAGGCGCTGCCGGCGCGCGCGGCCGCCGCGCTGCAGCCGCACGAGCACACGCTACTCGAGCTGCTCAAGGTAAACATTGTGCGGCAGGTGTCGCTGGAGGCGCTGCCGGCGCGCGCGGCCGCCGCGCTGCAGCCGCACGAGCACACGCTACTCGAGCTGCTCAAGGTAAACATTGTGTGGCAGGTGTCGCTGGAGGCGCTGCCGGCGCGCGCGGCCGCCGCGCTGCAGCCGCACGAGCACACGCTACTCGAGCTGCTCAAGGTAAACATTGTGCGGCAGGTGTCGCTGGAGGCGCTGCCGGCGCGCGCGGCCGCCGCGCTGCAGCCGCACGAGCACACGCTACTCGAGCTGCTCAAGGTAAACATTGTGCGGCAGGTGTCGCTGGAGGCGCTGCCGGCGCGCGTGGCCGCCGCGCTGCAGCCGCACGAGCACACGCTACTCGAGCTGCTCAAGGTAAACATTGTGTGGCAGGTGTCGCTGGAGGCGCTGCCGGCGCGCGCGGCCGCCGCGCTGCAGCCGCACGAGCACACGCTACTCGAGCTGCTCAAGGTAAACATTGTGTGGCAGGTGTCGCTGCAGCCGCACGAGCACACGCTACTCGAGCTGCTCAAGGTAAACATTGTGCGGCAGGTGTCGCTGGAGGCGCTGCCGGCGCGCGCGGCCGCCGCGCTGCAGCCGCACGAGCACACGCTACTCGACCTGCTCAAGGTAAACATTGTGCGGCAGGTGTCGCTGGAGCGCTGCCGGCGCGCGCGGCCGCCGCGCTGCAGCCGCACGAGCACACGCTACTCGAGCTGCTCAAGGTAAACATTGTGTGGCAGGTGTCGCTGCAGCCGCACGAGCACACGCTACTCGAGCTGCTCAAGGTAAACATTGTGCGGCAGGTGTCGCTGGAGGCGCTGCCGGCGCGCGCGGCCGCCGCGCTGCAGCCGCACGAGCACACGCTACTCGAGCTGCTCAAGGTAAACATTGTGTGGCAGGTGTCGCTGGAGGCGCTGCCGGCGCGCGCGGCCGCCGCGCTGCAGCCGCACGAGCACACGCTACTCGAGCTGCTCAAGGTAAACATTGTGCGGCAGGTGTCGCTGGAGGCGCTGCCGGCGCGCGCGGCCGCCGCGCTGCAGCCGCACGAGCACACGCTACTCGAGCTGCTCAAGGTAAACATTGTGCGGCAGGTGTCGCTGGAGGCGCTGCCGGCGCGCGCGGCCGCCGCGCTGCAGCCGCACGAGCACACGCTACTCGAGCTGCTCAAGGTAAACATTGTGCGGCAGGTGTCGCTGGAGGCGCTGCCGGCGCGCGCGGCCGCCGCGCTGCAGCCGCACGAGCACACGCTACTCGAGCTGCTCAAGGTAAACATTGTGCGGCAGGTGTCGCTGGAGCGCTGCCGGCGCGCGCGGCCGCCGCGCTGCAGCCGCACGAGCACACGCTACTCGAGCTGCTCAAGGTAAACATTGTGCGGCAGGTGTCGCTGCAGCCGCACGAGCACACGCTACTCGAGCTGCTCAAGGTAAACATTGTGTGGCAGGTGTCGCTGCAGCCGCACGAGCACACGCTACTCGAGCTGCTCAAGGTAAACATTGTGCGGCAGGTGTCGCTGGAGGCGCTGCCGGCGCGCGCGGCCGCCGCGCTGCAGCCGCACGAGCACACGCTACTCGAGCTGCTCAAGGTAAACATTGTGTGGCAGGTGTCGCTGGAGGCGCTGCCGGCGCGCGCGGCCGCCGCGCTGCAGCCGCACGAGCACACGCTACTCGAGCTGCTCAAGGTAAACATTGTGTGGCAGGTGTCGCTGCAGCCGCACGAGCACACGCTACTCGAGCTGCTCAAGGTAAACATTGTGCGGCAGGTGTCGCTGGAGGCGCTGCCGGCGCGCGCGGCCGCCGCGCTGCAGCCGCACGAGCACACGCTACTCGAGCTGCTCAAGGTAAACATTGTGTGGCAGGTGTCGCTGGAGGCGCTGCCGGCGCGCGCGGCCGCCGCGCTGCAGCCGCACGAGCACACGCTACTCGAGCTGCTCAAGGTAAACATTGTGTGGCAGGTGTCGCTGGAGGCGCTGCCGGCGCGCGCGGCCGCCGCGCTGCAGCCGCACGAGCACACGCTACTCGAGCTGCTCAAGGTAAACATTGTGTGGCAGGTGTCGCTGGAGGCGCTGCCGGCGCGCGCGGCCGCCGCGCTGCAGCCGCACGAGCACACGCTACTCGAGCTGCTCAAGGTAAACATTGTGTGGCAGGTGTCGCTGGAGGCGCTGCCGGCGCGCGCGGCCGCCGCGCTGCAGCCGCACGAGCACACGCTACTCGAGCTGCTCAAGGTAAACATTGTGTGGCAGGTGTCGCTGGAGGCGCTGCCGGCGCGCGCGGCCGCCGCGCTGCAGCCGCACGAGCACACGCTACTCGAGCTGCTCAAGGTAAACATTGTGTGGCAGGTGTCGCTGGAGGCGCTGCCGGCGCGCGCGGCCGCCGCGCTGCAGCCGCACGAGCACACGCTACTCGAGCTGCTCAAGGTAAACATTGTGTGGCAGGTGTCGCTGGAGGCGCTGCCGGCGCGCGCGGCCGCCGCGCTGCAGCCGCACGAGCACACGCTACTCGAGCTGCTCAAGGTAAACATTGTGTGGCAGGTGTCGCTGCAGCCGCACGAGCACACGCTACTCGAGCTGCTCAAGGTAAACATTGTGCGGCAGGTGTCGCTGGAGGCGCTGCCGGCGCGCGCGGCCGCCGCGCTGCAGCCGCACGAGCACACGCTACTCGAGCTGCTCAAGGTAAACATTGTGTGGCAGGTGTCGCTGGAGGCGCTGCCGGCGCGCGCGGCCGCCGCGCTGCAGCCGCACGAGCACACGCTACTCGAGCTGCTCAAGGTAAACATTGTGTGGCAGGTGTCGCTGGAGGCGCTGCCGGCGCGCGCGGCCGCCGCGCTGCAGCCGCACGAGCACACGCTACTCGAGCTGCTCAAGGTAAACATTGTGTGGCAGGTGTCGCTGCAGCCGCACGAGCACACGCTACTCGAGCTGCTCAAGGTAAACATTGTGCGGCAGGTGTCGCTGGAGGCGCTGCCGGCGCGCGCGGCCGCCGCGCTGCAGCCGCACGAGCACACGCTACTCGAGCTGCTCAAGGTAAACATTGTGTGGCAGGTGTCGCTGGAGGCGCTGCCGGCGCGCGCGGCCGCCGCGCTGCAGCCGCACGAGCACACGCTACTCGAGCTGCTCAAGGTAAACATTGTGCGGCAGGTGTCGCTGGAGGCGCTGCCGGCGCGCGCGGCCGCCGCGCTGCAGCCGCACGAGCACACGCTACTCGAGCTGCTCAAGGTAAACATTGTGCGGCAGGTGTCGCTGGAGGCGCTGCCGGCGCGCGCGGCCGCCGCGCTGCAGCCGCACGAGCACACGCTACTCGAGCTGCTCAAGGTAAACATTGTGCGGCAGGTGTCGCTGGAGGCGCTGCCGGCGCGCGCGGCCGCCGCGCTGCAGCCGCACGAGCACACGCTACTCGAGCTGCTCAAGGTAAACATTGTGCGGCAGGTGTCGCTGGAGCGCTGCCGGCGCGCGCGGCCGCCGCGCTGCAGCCGCACGAGCACACGCTACTCGAGCTGCTCAAGGTAAACATTGTGCGGCAGGTGTCGCTGCAGCCGCACGAGCACACGCTACTCGAGCTGCTCAAGGTAAACATTGTGTGGCAGGTGTCGCTGCAGCCGCACGAGCACACGCTACTCGAGCTGCTCAAGGTAAACATTGTGCGGCAGGTGTCGCTGGAGGCGCTGCCGGCGCGCGCGGCCGCCGCGCTGCAGCCGCACGAGCACACGCTACTCGAGCTGCTCAAGGTAAACATTGTGTGGCAGGTGTCGCTGGAGGCGCTGCCGGCGCGCGCGGCCGCCGCGCTGCAGCCGCACGAGCACACGCTACTCGAGCTGCTCAAGGTAAACATTGTGTGGCAGGTGTCGCTGCAGCCGCACGAGCACACGCTACTCGAGCTGCTCAAGGTAAACATTGTGCGGCAGGTGTCGCTGGAGGCGCTGCCGGCGCGCGCGGCCGCCGCGCTGCAGCCGCACGAGCACACGCTACTCGAGCTGCTCAAGGTAAACATTGTGTGGCAGGTGTCGCTGGAGGCGCTGCCGGCGCGCGCGGCCGCCGCGCTGCAGCCGCACGAGCACACGCTACTCGAGCTGCTCAAGGTAAACATTGTGTGGCAGGTGTCGCTGGAGGCGCTGCCGGCGCGCGCGGCCGCCGCGCTGCAGCCGCACGAGCACACGCTACTCGAGCTGCTCAAGGTAAACATTGTGTGGCAGGTGTCGCTGCAGCCGCACGAGCACACGCTACTCGAGCTGCTCAAGGTAAACATTGTGCGGCAGGTGTCGCTGGAGGCGCTGCCGGCGCGCGCGGCCGCCGCGCTGCAGCCGCACGAGCACACGCTACTCGAGCTGCTCAAGGTAAACATTGTGTGGCAGGTGTCGCTGGAGGCGCTGCCGGCGCGCGCGGCCGCCGCGCTGCAGCCGCACGAGCACACGCTACTCGAGCTGCTCAAGGTAAACATTGTGTGGCAGGTGTCGCTGGAGGCGCTGCCGGCGCGCGCGGCCGCCGCGCTGCAGCCGCACGAGCACACGCTACTCGAGCTGCTCAAGGTAAACATTGTGTGGCAGGTGTCGCTGCAGCCGCACGAGCACACGCTACTCGAGCTGCTCAAGGTAAACATTGTGCGGCAGGTGTCGCTGGAGGCGCTGCCGGCGCGCGCGGCCGCCGCGCTGCAGCCGCACGAGCACACGCTACTCGAGCTGCTCAAGGTAAACATTGTGTGGCAGGTGTCGCTGGAGGCGCTGCCGGCGCGCGCGGCCGCCGCGCTGCAGCCGCACGAGCACACGCTACTCGAGCTGCTCAAGGTAAACATTGTGCGGCAGGTGTCGCTGCCGGCGCGCGCGGCCGCCGCGCTGCAGCCGCACGAGCACACGCTACTCGAGCTGCTCAAGGTAAACATTGTGCGGCAGGTGTCGCTGGAGGCGCTGCCGGCGCGCGCGGCCGCCGCGCTGCAGCCGCACGAGCACACGCTACTCGAGCTGCTCAAGGTAAACATTGTGCGGCAGGTGTCGCTGGAGGCGCTGCCGGCGCGCGCGGCCGCCGCGCTGCAGCCGCACGAGCACACGCTACTCGAGCTGCTCAAGGTAAACATTGTGCGGCAGGTGTCGCTGGAGGCGCTGCCGGCGCGCGCGGCCGCCGCGCTGCAGCCGCACGAGCACACGCTACTCGAGCTGCTCAAGGTAAACATTGTGCGGCAGGTGTCGCTGGAGGCGCTGCCGGCGCGCGCGGCCGCCGCGCTGCAGCCGCACGAGCACACGCTACTCGAGCTGCTCAAGGTAAACATTGTGCGGCAGGTGTCGCTGGAGGCGCTGCCGGCGCGCGCGGCCGCCGCGCTGCAGCCGCACGAGCACACGCTACTCGAGCTGCTCAAGGTAAACATTGTGCGGCAGGTGTCGCTGGAGCGCTGCCGGCGCGCGCGGCCGCCGCGCTGCAGCCGCACGAGCACACGCTACTCGAGCTGCTCAAGGTAAACATTGTGTGGCAGGTGTCGCTGCAGCCGCACGAGCACACGCTACTCGAGCTGCTCAAGGTAAACATTGTGCGGCAGGTGTCGCTGGAGGCGCTGCCGGCGCGCGCGGCCGCCGCGCTGCAGCCGCACGAGCACACGCTACTCGAGCTGCTCAAGGTAAACATTGTGTGGCAGACTAAAATCAGCGGCTTAGCGTGTATGTTGGCCGCTCGAGGCCGACCAGAAGTTTGCCGCTTTAAGATCAACTTTAGACCAGACAATGTTCGCTGTTAAACATTACCGTAGACGTTAACACAACCAGTTACAGTGAGCTCAAACACAGCTAAAGCGGTTATCAGCTTATCACACAGCTACGGTTTCCGCATGAGGCGACTGTGACGGCGAGCGAGATGGCGCTGTACATGTCTATAAGCTATCTCACTCGCCCATCCGCGCTATATCCGGTTGCAGCGCCAGTTTGATATTTAACACATCGGCGAGACGTCGCGTGAAACTTAAAACTATAAGACATAACGTAACATTCTTATACATTTTCGGTTACGTAGTAACATAACATTTGGAATTAACTGGCGAAACCTAGATACTAACTAGCTCAACTTGGATTAATAATGGATAATCAATCTTTCTATACTTATAATACAACTGAATATGTTTGTCTTACAGGGTAACATACAAAGAAGCAAAATAGTCTGCGAAGGAATCCAGGAAGCCCGTGAAGACATCCTCCGAGTGTTCACGCACCGAAACTTTGTGTCTGATATCCTCACACGGCAGGCCGACAAGCGGAGTTTCAGGAAACACAGATCACAGTCATAATCAACAGGAACTACCACGAAAATACACCGCGGATTGAAGCTCTAATGACATTGACTGAAAGTCTATTATCGTTTGATACACGGTTATTTTCGTGGTTAAGTTGAGTCCCAATGCTATTACTTCTGTACCTGTAAACATATGTTATTATTCGTTATATTTGGAAGAACTTCCTTAATTCCGATACACGATTGGACGAAATCGGCTCTATAGAAAATAATTCCAAAGTTACATCTTAAAATTTGCTTTAAACAGTCGTATGTCTTTAGTTTTTTGACTTATACGTCTGTAACTAAGGACAAAATTGCACCGCACTAATACTTAAAACTTCGTTGTTTTATATTTCTCAATTAACGCGTAGTTTTTTTTTTATTCATCATTTTGCAAAATTTGCAATGAGCTCCCATATACCCATACTAATCGTAACACAGTGTTTCTCCTTCACTCGCGCTGAAAAAGATAGGCAATTTAGCTATTGGCTTGTATTGTCTATTGTATTGTTTTTCACAGGTTTCAAAAAATTCTCGCTCAAAAGAAGCCATGACTGCGTTTGGGTACTTTGGGTGTAGATTCGAGTATAAGGCCGGCTGCTAATTTCAAGCTTTAGCATCCGGTTGTGGAGACATAAAACTGTCAAAAAAACAACTAAGAAAATTGACGATGGTTGCTTGATTTGAAAATCAATTCTGTGTACACTCTATACAATGTGAGTGTCCGAAATCTATAATTGCAGAATGTACTAGCATTGGTTCCATTTGTAAATAGTGTAAAAAACGTGTATGTACATTTAAGTAATTCTATATGAGTATTAATTTTATGAAAAGTGAATGCCTTGAAAATTTTACTTGTGATTTTGATTAAATAGGTTATAATACTTATAATAATAAAGAGGATTTTATATAAAACGTCTTTCCTTAGTTTAATGAAAGCAAAAGGAACGATTTCCACTGTTCTTTTAAGTAACTGGAGACGCAGAGTAAATCATAGTACTACGTAAGTATAGTTCTCAATGTGATTTATTGAATTACGTTGTCTCTGTCTAACGCGTGACATGTTCTCATTCTCACACAGTTGCAATAAACTCCCGAGTCTAAAGGCCTGCACAAACTGGCGGAGCGGATATATCTGAACATGCACTTTATCGCCGTGACGATAGGGGCGTTGTTCAGATATGTGTGACCACCTTAGCCGCTTCGATATATCTGATGGTGACTGTACAAGGAGAATAAAAATCTCTATGTTACAAAAGTGTCCGTCCAAAGGCGATTAAATTAATTTTGATATTAAAAAATTAAATTCCATATATATTTACAAAATAATTATTTGCGGAGAAGAACAACACTGAATATTAATTTTATTTCGAATGTCATATAAGTATTAAATATCGGTAATTCATTTCAAATGCTCAACTATACCTAGCGCCACCCGGAGATATTTGGAACTATTGTTTAGTGTTTAAAGCCCTGTTACACTTGTTCTAGTTAGTTTCCCAAATGATTTATAATAGTTTCTAAATTTAGTGAAGTCTAACCGCGTTTAGCAAGTAAATTTACTATTGAAAAAAGTTAGGATCCTAATCAGGATGCTAGTTAGGACACTAAAAAAAGTAAAGTGTAAAAGGGCTTTTACCGCTGGACACTTTTTTAACCGTTTAAGAGAGACCGATCCTCCTTGATCCATACTAATGCCGCTCACGTCGTAGTTTATTGATGAGATGAGTTGCTGCGTCACTTTCGTTAAACATATTGATGAAGGAGAAATCATAATTCAATAACAAATCTTCTCCATTTGTTATTGAATTTTTAGTTTCTTCTTTGGGGGAGTGCCTAAAGCTTCATGTAAAGAGCAAGAAGATGACGTATGGGTCACTTTGTATAACTTTGTAATGAGACTAATGAGGAAGGCAACTGTCAAAGTGATATCTCCAACATCAGTCCTTAGAAAAGCTTTTATTTATTTGTATGGCGCGAAGTAGTTTTTATTTATTTTCGCGAAAGTGAGTCAATGTTTTGTTTCGAATTGCTCCGAAATTCTTAAAAACACTAAAATTAAAATGTTGTAGATTAACGCCATAGGGAAGGCTTTTGCCTAAGAAAAGCTTTACGCATACTAGTTAAGGATAATTCATCTTCTGTCTCTTTCTCTCAATGTATGGAATCTGGAACAGTGGCAGCGCCCTCTACAAAAAGTTTTCGCCATACACTCCAGTTTATAAATTCATGATAGCTCTGTTCATGAAATGCCAGAAACTTGATATTATCGAGGTTTGTTAAACGAACCACGAAAGTTTGAGAGTGTGTATTCACCATTAGCATCGACTCGATTCGGTCATTTCGATCTGTAGACTATGGATCGAACATTTGTGAGCTGGCAACATTGCTCGGCATAACTGTCACTTATCAGTCAGTTCGCATACCTATTTATTTACTTCGATTTATTTAACCTAAATATTGTTATAATTGTTAATTAAAATCGAAATAAATAAAAGTATAATATGGCGAGTAGCAGACTAGAAAGGATAGGCACAATTTTTACAAGGTAATTTTATTTGAATTCTTCAATTGAGTTCATGTGATTCGGTTTCCATTGCACTTTGTTTTTTTAATCTAATTTAAAATTAGAATGCCTAGCACAAAAAAAAAGTGAAAATGAGCGGGAAAATGTATATTTTTGCGGGAAACCGAGCTTGAGAAAGTAAAGTGCTGCGTGACTCGTTTTAGTGGAACCGTATTTTGTAGAATTAAAGCACTGGTATAGTCGTAAATTGGCTTAAATTTTATTTTGATAAGCTTATTGGAGTAACAAAATGTCTAACGCAAAGAAAAGTGGTAAATCTAAGTTCTTGGCGGAAGATCTAAACGATTTCATAAATAATAGCCAGTTTGTAAAGGTATCTCCTCAGACAAGAAAACCTCAAAAACGCAATAAATCAGCGGCACCAGCAATAAATGAAGACGGTCTGTCCAAATTAGTGGTCGATCAACCAGTAAGCATTAAAAAACGTAAGATCTCAGCAAGTCAAACAGTGGAGACACCTCAGAAAGTTCGAGAAACACTTATGCAGCAAATAGAATCAAGGTAACACCTTTACAACAGCTATGAATTCTTACGAATTTAAGTCATATAATTCTACTTTGTTATAATTTTGTACCTATATTGTTCCAGACAAGAATGTAGTGGCCTCATGCTAAACAATTTGTCGAACATTATAAAGCAACTTGATGCTGATCACACACAGATGAAAGAAAATCAAGAGAAATTGGAGCAGCTTACTGGAGCCTTATTGAAGTGCATTCAACAGTCTAATGCTGCTCATAAAAACAAACTAAAGTCATTAAGGGAGTTACATGACCATTTCAAAAAGGGGTAAATAGGGGTTGTGGTAGGGGTATTGAGCCTGTTTATGAGTACTGTAGCATCCTTTAAATTGATATTTTTTATGTTGTTAATTATTATTTCAGATATGAAGAAATGAATGCTCTACAAAAAGAACAGAATGAGAAACTGGTTGAAGACTTAGAGGATGACCTTAAGAACTTGGAGCAGAAGCTAATAATAGAAACCAAACGGAGTGGCTGGGACAATTTACGCAAAACGATTTTTCATGCTATGCAAAATGATTTGTAAACTGACCATTTTCACAATGCTTGCATTTTATATTTTAGAAACATTCTTGGTAGATTTTATGTTAGAAGAATATGAATAGTTCAATTTCTGTTTGTTGAATAAATGACCTAGAATGTAAGCTTACCTTTCACTGTTTAATTTTAGGTTAATATGGAAAATGTGATTTATGTTTTAATTTGATTTTAATAAATTCTCTTTGTTACTTCAGCAGACATTTTCTTCCTTACTAGATATTTAACCTTACCTAATACATACTTTTATATCATCCTTGCTTTTAATCAATACTAATATTATAAATGCGAAAGTGTGTCTGTCTGTTACCTCTACACGCTTAAACCGCTGAACTGATTTAGATGAAATTTGGTATGAAGATAGTTTAAGTCCCGGGGAAGAACATAGGATAGTTTTCATACCAGAAATGTGGTGGTGTGGTGGAAGTTTGTATGGAATTGTTGTTCACTGTTGACTTGAAATAGCATATGCACTAAATTAATATTTTCTCTTACATTTTACTAAGGCGTTTTATTAATTCCATATGGCGTAACATGTTAATTCCACGTAGACGAAGTCGCGGGCAAAAGCTAGTCATACTGTACTAGTATTTACAACATTTCGTTGCCCTTTTGACTAGTTGTACAAATTCAAATATTTATGATTTTATTTATTTCAAAATTAATGGTAAGAAATGTTTGTGCCTACATGCTGAGTACCTATATACAAAAATGTTTATTAGCATATTCAAACCTATAGTTCCAAAGAGCAACCAGTTTACAAGTGGAGTCAAAATACGATATTCCATCTACACTTTCTATTGTTTTATTAAAGTAATCATTTATTCATTAATTAACTATTTAATCGAAGGCTCCGTCAGGAGGATTCAAAATCGGATGAACTTCGTTAGATGAAATCCGCCGCAGGCTTTGTCAATAATTACTACACTTCTATTTATGTTACTTTCACTTATTAAATATTTCATTATACTTGTTCACAGAGTCGAGGGTCTGATCACGCGTGGAGCAATGAAGCCCGACGATCGACCACTGTGGTTCGACATCTACAAGGCATTCCCGCCGGCCACGGAACCCAAATTTGCGAAGCCGCTGCCTGAAATCAAACCTATACGACCAATTCTTTATGAAGAAGACGTTGTTAGAGCGTATGTACCTTACCTATTTACTAAATAGACTTATATGAATAAGTTTATTGGTGTGTTCATGTGATAGGCAATAAGCCCTATTTGCACGGAGATGAAGCGGAAAGATGGTAATGAATGTCTTATGTTACAGGAAATTCCATTCTGCCGGACAAGGCTTCGGTGCTATCAACATGCTTAGTCCAACTGGCGAAACCCCTATCAAGAAGCTAGTGAAACAATACGAAAAGTTGAGGTCTGAAGGAGTCCCAGAGAGCGAACTAGTTGAGAAGGCGTCCGCGGCCGTGGACACGCAGTATTCCCAGCGACAGACGGAGGCCACGACACCAAAAACGATGGTTAAAAACCCAGATTCGGTAACCGCGCAAGTGCTGGCAGAAGCAGACTTGAAAAATATTTTCAATGAGAAATAAATTTGACTATAGGAAGTTTAAATAAATTTAATGATTGTTAGAAATAAATAGTTAATATTATGCTGGTCTTTCTACTATTGTATAATTGACTCTCCTATTAAGTACTAGCCTTTCCCCGCGGCTTCGCCCGCGTACTATAAGTACTCAAAAAGGATACGATACCCATGTTGATTTTCAGACTTTGTGACCACATTTGCCCCTTTTAGGGGTTGAATTAAAAAAAAACCTGAAACACGTGTTTACTCATTTATCGTTAGGAATACTCCTGTGAAGTTTCGAATAAAATAATCTAACAATTCTTGATTCGCCATACAAACTTTGGACCCCCATTTTACCCCTTTAGGGGGTGAATTTTGAAAAATCCTTTCTTAGTGCACCCCTAGACCTTGTAATGAACCTACATGCCAAATTTGGAATCTCTAGAACCAGCGGTTTGGGCTGTGCGTTGATATGTCAGTCAGTCAATCAGTCAGTCAGTCAGTTTCTTCTTTTATATATTAAGTTTAAAGTATAATATATTTCTGATATTTCATGTTACCGCTAAATACAGCCGGTGCCAAAACTGCTGGTACAGTCACCATCAAACATATCGAACGGCCAAGGTACTAATTAATATCTGAACATGCACTTATTAATCGCCTTGATATAGAGGCGTTGTTCAGATATATGTGACCACCTTAGCCGCTCCGATATAGTATCTGATTGCTACTATACATAGGTACATAGAGTTTCCCCTTGCCGTCATTAATAGTATAGTACTTATTTATGACGGCAATCAATAACTATTGACCTCAAGATCTATAACAACTATTCATACTCGGAAATCACTCTTATACTGGTTTTACAAAGAAAGTGTATTTTAATAACAACTATGGACAACGTATTTCTTTGAATAGATAACATTTGACTCATCTGATCAATTCAGAACCATGGCTACGCTTCCACTTAGTAAATAGCTGTTAGTAATCACACTTCTTATCAGTATGATAAGATAACCTAGCCTGGCCAGAACACACCTTGTATCGCGTTCCAAACTGTTGGCTGTTTTAGTGCGAAATTAATTCATTAATAAAAATTGTGAAAAGCGTGATAGTATTCCAAAATGGCACAAAGGAGGTCCGTACTGTTTTACTTGGCGGTTATCTTAGGTACGTATGATCGATCAGGGTCCTATTGTGACACAGAACTCCTTATCTCTTACATTGTAGTAGAGTTGCTTTGTTCAGGTGATGAATAGGTACCAACCTAATTAAGTTTGACCTAGTTTACGCTATACGATGTATTGAGTTTGTTAAGAAACTTATTTGTTTGTTTATGTAAATAACTATTAATATATAATAAATATTTAGGTTTGTACAAAACAAACATTCACTCACTCAGTCACTCAAACATGTAGTTAACAGGTATTTTTCACCACACCTGTTTGGGAAAGCTCACTTTATCCTTTTATAAGTGTGTGGAAAGTTGGGTTTTATCATCAACAGTGAAAGTAATTTACAAGTTGTGACTTGTACGCGTTAGTTTGTTGGAAGTTGGAATATATGCGATAATTTTGAATAATTAATATTGAATGGCATTTATTTTGATTGTAATTGTAATATGTCAAAGGTTGTATTTTCCTCGTATTGGTGTGGTGAAAAATGTTGTATTACACTCGCATAATTTGTTCAACCTCCGTGCCTTAAGGCCCTCGCACGCTCAAGTTTCCACTTTTTGAACCGCTCGCTATGCTCATGGCTCAATTTTGGAATCTTCCGCTGGCTCAGGTCTCGATATAAGCACGAGAGGTTAACTCTTTCTTTATAAGGCATGAGTCTAAGAAATTACACGGAATTTAACCCTATCTCTTTGAAATAACGCCCAAAAATTATGGAAAGTAGGTATATTCCCTCTGCCTCATAAAGGCTTACAACAACGTCGCTCCCTTGTATAATCACATTAATAAAATATGTATACCTTCTAGAATACTTAACCCGAATGTTAACTTAGGTACAAAAAGAGCACTAAGCTAGATATCGATTGTAATTATTATTATTACTTCAGTATTCTGAAGTGATCGATAACCAACCGCTTTTCAGTAATCATCAGCACGCTTACACAGGAGGCTGAAGCCAGAAGAAAGATTTTGAGAGGAAGGCGTGTCATGACACGGACTTATTACCGTAAGTATACATAACTACAAGTTACCTTTAATAGTATTTTCGAGATGGTTTTCTATCTATCAAGTAATATTTCCGAAGTACAGTCAGCAGCAGAAGTAACTAAGCAGGCGAGGTTCAGATGTTTGAAAAGATCTTGGCACGACTTCATTGCTAAGAATAAGACAAGAGCGTGTCTCTACTTCTGCGGCTGACCGCGCTACCAAGAACAAAACAACTTAAATTGAATTAAATACGTTTATTTCAAGCCTGTGGCTCATAGAATGTTAGTTCTTTACAATGTAACTTAAAAACCATGTTAGTTCACTGTTACTGGGCTTGTGAAGTCCACAACAGTGCATAATGTCCGGACAGTCAATCCTGTCCGCAATCATCGTAAGGATGCTGTTGGGGCTGGCGCGCACACGTCGTACAAGCGACGCGGGAACTTAGGCTGTTATGTTTACATTTGAAAAGTCCAACTCTTCCACGCACGCAGGGCTACTGCCAGAGTTGCAGTTAAGATAGAGCATTTACTTTAACCCCCCCCCCCAATAGCTACGGCCCTGAACACACGTATTGCAGTCTGTCCATAGGTCTGTCGCTCACACACACTTAATTGACTATTTGTGAGCCTTATTGCACCGTGATTAAGTCTACTAATACAACAACGATCAAGAACGTAACATTGTATCGTGACTGTCAGTCTTTATTCAGTTACTTTTCTCTGATTTCCACTTTTCAAATTCCTATTATTAAAGTAAGTGTTTAATGTAGCTTTTTAAATTCTAGGTGGCAATGCGATACCGGCATGGGCGATAAGTCTAATCGCGGGCATCGGGATGCTAATGATCGGCGGCATCCTGTACGTGGTTATGAGAAAATTGGTCCTCTCCTCCGAAACGGGTACTATGAATACGTATCAACCAGCGTTGCAGAATGAAGACGTTTGAAAATCATAGAATTATACAGTATCTGAGTTGTTATACTGTCTTTGGAATGGTTGTCCTATTTGGTGGTTTAGTCTTGAATTATATTCGATTTTCATTAACAGGCCCATAAAGACGGATAGTATTGTGTATAACAGCTCACATACTGTGTTTTAGTGCTAAATTAAGTTTAACCATAACCTCCGTTATTGTTTTAATATTTTTAATATACACTTTTGCGATCGAGATTCAAATTTTAACAAACATGTGAAATTATTAGATAAGTATTTTGAGTCATGTTATACGTTTGTTGTTAACACCTTTGTCGAATAAAACTATCGCCTCGATAAAATCAATTTATTTTATTTTAATACATAGGTAATGATAATTATGGTATATGAAAATCTTAAACCGAGCAGATACCTCGGAAAACGTCACTTAAGAGATTGTACTAATGAACGAATGAGACAAATTATTTCACGATGAAGTCAAGTAGGTATGTCCGAGTTAGAACTCTCGACGATGGTACTTGTCTGGGTCGAAGTAAGATGTGACCACGACTCTGTTGCTGAATTTTCTGCCTGTGAGGGTCTGCTGCGCTTTCTGGCAGTCTGCGATGCTGTTGAACTCTACGAACACCTGCGGAACAAGAAAATTGTATTAGTTTATGGACCAAATGGACCTATGTAGTCCCAAAATTAGATCAACCAATCAAGACCTTCGCATAAAAACTCCCTTATTAGGATTGAAGTCAGGATCGCCGGTCTTCGCAAGTCATGTGGCACACATTTTTTTTTATACATTTGAGTGAATTATGTGACGGTTCCTCACAAATACTATTGAACTGACTAAGCGACAACTCAATAGACGTGCAAATCGTACAATTTGCAATCAGCTTTACGTCAATACCTGGCAAGTTGCGCAGAATCGGGACAGGTGGCGTGCTCTCATTTCGTATGCCAAGATTATTTGTTCGTTAGTTGCCTGTAATAAACTAGACGAATAGGAACTCAATCTCACCTTTCCACAACCTGGCACTTCAACACCTTCGATGGGGCGGGGAATTTCTATACTGCGCACGCAGCCATATTTGTTGCATTCCTCCCTGTAATTCAAATAAGTATATTAGAAACCCGAATCAATTAAATAGATTATACGTCACAAATACACCCGAATATACACGGTGCCCGTGAGTGTTGCGACAGATTTTAACCACGAATTCCTGAGGTCATAAGAAGCAATAAATGTTATATGAATGTAGGTCAATTTCGCCAAAAATAAATAAATTATGTTTTGCTTTTTTTTTCGATTTTTTAAATGCTTTTGAACATAAAAACATAAATGTTATTGGTAAAACTGTCGATTAAAATAAATTAGTATTTTTTTTTTCGTAAAAAATAGTTTACGTAAAGTATTCCTTGGCACTTTGATATCTGTCAATAAGAATGCCTAGACTAGACCCCATAAAGGTTGAAATCGCCATCAAAAAAGCGTTTTGAACTTAGTCACAATAAAAAATGTTTTTTTATTTAATTGGTAGTTCCTCTGAAACGAGGCGAATTCCAGATAAGTTTATACGACATTTTAGTCTCCAATTATGATCAGGAATATACCTCCATTTGGGATTTGGTTAAATAATCGAATCAGGTCTGTCACCTGGGCAGCCAAAAAATCAGGCCATTACAATAACTAGATGCTATTTTCTCCAGTGTCCCTTCAAGGTCCAGTCTTTCATCTAGACTTCAGGTTCAAGACTACCCTTATTAAAAATAATTGGATTATTCGATTTCTATGTGACGAAAAAGGCCTGCCTCATGTGGGTATCATTGATGCTCAGCTCATATTTTGTTATGTATATACTTGTGTAAATATATAGAGCTCTTGAAGTGACGTCTAGTATTACAATCAATACGATCATACATGACAGAGCCACAGGGCCTAATGCGAACATAGAAATTAGAAAATCTTCTTCCCTATTGCTCTTGTTATATTCGAGTGACAGAGGCAGACAGACAAAGGAACAAAGTGGTTTAACGTACGGCCAAAGGATGCACTAGCTGCACTGTACACCTGTTTGTCATGATTATTAAAACACTCGCTTGATGTCCTCATACTCCTCCTCGTCGCGGTGCTCGTGGGGCGTCACCATGTTGAGCAGGCCCAGCACCTCGGTCCCAGCGTGAGCCCGGCCACCTGGAGCTGCAACACTCACTTGATGTCCTCGAGGATGTCCTCATACTCCTCCTCGTCGCGCAGCTCGTCGGGCGTCACCATATTGAGCAGGCACAACACCTCGGTCCCAGCATGAGCCCGGCCACCTGCAGCTGCAACACTCACTTGATGTCCTCGAGGATGTCCTCATACTCCTCCTCGTCGCGCAGCTCGTCGGGCGTCACCATATTGAGCAGGCACAACACCTCGGTCCCAGCATGAGCCCGGCCACCTGCAGCTGCAACACTCACTTGATGTCCTCGAGGATGTCCTCATACTCCTCCTCGTCGCGCAGCTCGTCGGGCGTCACCATATTGAGCAGGCACAACACCTCGGTCCCAGCATGAGCCCGGCCACCTGCAGCTGCAACACTCACTTGATGTCCTCGAGGATGTCCTCATACTCCTCCTCGTCGCGCAGCTCGTCGGGCGTCACCATGTTGAGCAGGCCCAGCACCTCGGTCCCAGCGTGAGCCCGGCCACCTGCAGCTGCAACACTCACTTGATGTCCTCGAGGATGTCCTCATACTCCTCCTCGTCGCGCAGCTCGTCGGGCGTCACCATGTTGAGCAGGCCCAGCACCTCGGTCCCAGCGTGAGCCCGGCCACCTGCAGCTGCAACACTCACTTGATGTCCTCGAGGATGTCCTCATACTCCTCCTCGTCGCGCAGCTCGTCGGGCGTCACCATGTTGAGCAGGCCCAGCACCTCGGTCCCAGCGTGAGCCCGGCCACCTGCAGCTGCAACACTCACTTGATGTCCTCGAGGATGTCCTCATACTCCTCCTCGTCGCGCAGCTCGTCGGGCGTCACCATGTTGAGCAGGCCCAGCACCTCGGTCCCAGCGTGAGCCCGGCCACCTGCAGCTGCAACACTCACTTGATGTCCTCGAGGATGTCCTCATACTCCTCCTCGTCGCGCAGCTCGTCGGGCGTCACCATGTTGAGCAGGCCCAGCACCTCGGTCCCAGCGTGAGCCCGGCCACCTGCAGCTGCAACACTCACTTGATGTCCTCGAGGATGTCCTCATACTCCTCCTCGTCGCGCAGCTCGTCGGGCGTCACCATGTTGAGCAGGCCCAGCACCTCGGTCCCAGCGTGAGCCCGGCCACCTGCAGCTGCAACACTCACTTGATGTCCTCGAGGATGTCCTCATACTCCTCCTCGTCGCGCAGCTCGTCGGGCGTCACCATGTTGAGCAGGCCCAGCACCTCGGTCCCAGCGTGAGCCCGGCCACCTGCAGCTGCAACACTCACTTGATGTCCTCGAGGATGTCCTCATACTCCTCCTCGTCGCGCAGCTCGTCGGGCGTCACCATGTTGAGCAGGCCCAGCACCTCGGTCCCAGCGTGAGCCCGGCCACCTGCAGCTGCAACACTCACTTGATGTCCTCGAGGATGTCCTCATACTCCTCCTCGTCGCGCAGCTCGTCGGGCGTCACCATGTTGAGCAGGCCCAGCACCTCGGTCCCAGCGTGAGCCCGGCCACCTGCAGCTGCAACACTCACTTGATGTCCTCGAGGATGTCCTCATACTCCTCCTCGTCGCGCAGCTCGTCGGGCGTCACCATGTTGAGCAGGCCCAGCACCTCGGTCCCAGCGTGAGCCCGGCCACCTGCAGCTGCAACACTCACTTGATGTCCTCGAGGATGTCCTCATACTCCTCCTCGTCGCGCAGCTCGTCGGGCGTCACCATGTTGAGCAGGCCCAGCACCTCGGTCCCAGCGTGAGCCCGGCCACCTGCAGCTGCAACACTCACTTGATGTCCTCGAGGATGTCCTCATACTCCTCCTCGTCGCGCAGCTCGTCGGGCGTCACCATGTTGAGCAGGCCCAGCACCTCGGTCCCAGCGTGAGCCCGGCCACCTGCAGCTGCAACACTCACTTGATGTCCTCGAGGATGTCCTCATACTCCTCCTCGTCGCGCAGCTCGTCGGGCGTCACCATGTTGAGCAGGCCCAGCACCTCGGTCCCAGCGTGAGCCCGGCCACCTGCAGCTGCAACACTCACTTGATGTCCTCGAGGATGTCCTCATACTCCTCCTCGTCGCGCAGCTCGTCGGGCGTCACCATGTTGAGCAGGCCCAGCACCTCGGTCCCAGCGTGAGCCCGGCCACCTGCAGCTGCAACACTCACTTGATGTCCTCGAGGATGTCCTCATACTCCTCCTCGTCGCGCAGCTCGTCGGGCGTCACCATGTTGAGCAGGCCCAGCACCTCGGTCCCAGCGTGAGCCCGGCCACCTGCAGCTGCAACACTCACTTGATGTCCTCGAGGATGTCCTCATACTCCTCCTCGTCGCGCAGCTCGTCGGGCGTCACCATGTTGAGCAGGCCCAGCACCTCGGTCCCAGCGTGAGCCCGGCCACCTGCAGCTGCAACACTCACTTGATGTCCTCGAGGATGTCCTCATACTCCTCCTCGTCGCGCAGCTCGTCGGGCGTCACCATGTTGAGCAGGCCCAGCACCTCGGTCCCAGCGTGAGCCCGGCCACCTGCAGCTGCAACACTCACTTGATGTCCTCGAGGATGTCCTCATACTCCTCCTCGTCGCGCAGCTCGTCGGGCGTCACCATGTTGAGCAGGCCCAGCACCTCGGTCCCAGCGTGAGCCCGGCCACCTGCAGCTGCAACACTCACTTGATGTCCTCGAGGATGTCCTCATACTCCTCCTCGTCGCGCAGCTCGTCGGGCGTCACCATGTTGAGCAGGCCCAGCACCTCGGTCCCAGCGTGAGCCCGGCCACCTGCAGCTGCAACACTCACTTGATGTCCTCGAGGATGTCCTCATACTCCTCCTCGTCGCGCAGCTCGTCGGGCGTCACCATGTTGAGCAGGCCCAGCACCTCGGTCCCAGCGTGAGCCCGGCCACCTGCAGCTGCAACACTCACTTGATGTCCTCGAGGATGTCCTCATACTCCTCCTCGTCGCGCAGCTCGTCGGGCGTCACCATGTTGAGCAGGCCCAGCACCTCGGTCCCAGCGTGAGCCCGGCCACCTGCAGCTGCAACACTCACTTGATGTCCTCGAGGATGTCCTCATACTCCTCCTCGTCGCGCAGCTCGTCGGGCGTCACCATGTTGAGCAGGCACAGCACCTCGGTGGCCGGCCCGGCGCCCGCCAGCGTGAGCCCGGCCACCTGCAGCTGCACCGGCGCAGCACCCGTCATGGCTGAAAATTTAAATATCTCTTATGCAACCTCCTGTCGCCCATCAACTGATCACGCATATTGAACCAAAATAATAGAAAAAAAAGTTCTTGTTCCTGTTTCAAACTTTAAGCAAACAAAGAAAATTGCACTATTATATAAAATGAATATAAATTTACGCAAAATGTGTTACCTAATGTGGAATTCTTGGCTCCAATACTGGCCCGTTGGACTATGAGCTTCTTGTCACCCAGCTGCATACCATTTAGACCCGCAATGGCCTAAAAATGATAACAAAATTAATAAAGTGTAAAATTTGAGAACTTTTTGTTGAGTTCAGATGAATGTTTATTCTTACCTGATCAGTCATTGAAATGTCCACATATTCAGCAAAGGCATATCCCTTGCTGAGACCCGTTGAAGAGTCTTTCACTAAATTGAAAGCTCGGAGTTGTCCAAATGACATCAGCAGTTCTTTCACCTGTTTCATAACACATTGCATAAGTGCAAATCAAGTCACACATTATAACAAAAAATACAAAATATTTTTAAAATATATATTTGTTTATCTAATAACACAGAAAGGATACTAAATGTTTGAATGTTCCCGTGAACATTAGTGGCAATATGCAGCAAATAAATGAATGTTATCTGACCTGTGTCTAGCCGCATTTTTTTTTGAATTATGTGTGAATGGAGGAGACTTGCCTTGGAGTGCCGACGTCTCGTTCAAGTACAAGACGTATAGGTGAGAATGAGAGACAACAGTGACACGCGGGCCGTGAATGTGCCATATCTAAGCTAGGGAGGGGCAGAAAGCAGACTATCAGTGAGTTGTAAAAGTAAAAATCGTCGAGCGTGGAGACGCTCGTCCATGCTAGGGTACCTGAAATACCTGAAATGGACCAAAAAATATCGCGGCTCACTGCTGGCGCCACCGTAGCCCTGTCAACTGTTGAATCTCGCCCTGAAATGTCGCTACCTAATGGGAATCCTGATCCACTCATTTATAATCAAATTTGCTCAATAGTTATATGTTTTGAATGAGGCAAATATTGAAATAATGAGGATTTTTGTTAGAAAAAGACCTAAAATGTTCTGCTGTTAAAAATGATATGAAACACAAAGATATATGTGTCAGCTGTTAAAAACTTGGAGCAGTAAAACCTAGAAATGACCTGCAAATATAATTTGAAAAATAAAATAAGTTGTCAATAGTATAGGAAACTGTTTGCAGGGTAACCTGAGTAGTATTGTTGGAAGATTAGTTGAAAAGGTCTGAAATGTGCATGCACTGCATTGCTTCGGCATCTCTCTCATTCATGGCAGCATAAGGAACTGTTTACCTAGAAACCTAAAAGCTGGCTATGAAATTTTTGACACAGATAATCAAGAAAACAAGGCATTTTTCTGTAAAACAAAATACCACTTGATATGCAATTGATTAGATAATAATAAATTAAATGCAAGTCCCAACAATACGGATATTTTAAATAAAATTATTTTAATATGAAACATTAACTAGAACTTCTTATTGAAAGCAAAACTACGTTTTTGATGAACAAGTTTATAGTTTTTCGTAAGTTTTTAATGTTTCATGTAACACAAACATTAGTTTATACATCCTAGACACTGAAATGCCATTTGATTTGCTACCAATGTCACTGTACCACCCCAACAATTAAGTTTCTCTGGTTACCCTGGTTTATTCTCAGTAACACGATTTGTAAGGTTTAATTTCTTGGTAATTGCCCATTAATTTTGTCACTCCAGATTATTTTATATTTGTGTTTTTCGAACGAGAGAAGGTAAGCGAAGTGAAGTTCTTTCAAACAACTTTGGCTACCTAGAAGTCTGTGCATTTTGTTGGCTTTTTAATTTTAAATAGTTGTCGCGCGATAATTTTAGTAACGTTTATTTGATTTATATGAAATTCGTTGGGGTTGTAGTGGAGCTCAATACAATTAGAGAATTTGTTAATGATCATGATCAATCAAGGGTTTATTGAGTTAGAAGGCTCGAAAAAAATCATCCTTAGGGTCTTGTTATATTGGTCATTGTTTGCAAGAAAATCGCGAGTTCTCAGTTCAAGGTGGACTACTAGTTTAATGTCATTTCAGTGTCTAGGAATTATAAACTAGATTTAATTGCAAGTATAAGGGCACACTAAGAACAAAAAAAGCAATTACCTGATCCTCATTGAGATAGTTAGGCAAACCACCTATGAATATTTTGTGTGGTGAATCTGGGACCACTGTGCTGATAACTCCAGCTGAAAAAACCATAAAAAAATTGTTTGATAAACTATCTTTATATCTTATTCACTGTAAATGTACCTACATGTTTTATATTGCAACATACAGAATGATAACATGTTGTAAATAATTTTAAGTTTAGAGTTCCATTATGAAAGCATTTGAACTCTTTCACCAACGAGCATCAGATGACAAAATCGTGCCCTGCTGTTTGGACGTGATATAACACGCTGGCACTGAGGACACGACTTTCCGTGCGCGTGATTATCACATTCCATATAAATTTCATTTAAACCAACAGGCCTGCATCCTACACATTGCACAAGTACATAGAGCCTCTATCACATAAGTTTTTAAAACCCTGCAAAATCACCTTGACATATTATAATTTTATCAGTTATTCTTACAATAGACGCTAATAGGCAGGCATGCCTAATTTACGGTTTTAAGTTGACTTAAAAACAACAGGAAGTTAAAAATTCATACAATATGTATAAATTGCATTAACTAACCTGGAACATTAATAGATGGGTTTTCAGTGCCGGGCATAGGCTGGTAATCGTGTGGCCGTCTAATCTTTAAGCTCTGCCCTTTGAAGTTGATGCCATCAAAAGCCATGGCCTGAGTGGTCTCATCTATAGACCTGAACTCGAGGAATGCAAAGTTTTTGTCCAAGTTTATCTGGCAAGCAAGAACTGGGTTTCCTGCCGCTTGGGCCAATCCTGAAAGATGCATCTGCTGGTTGAAGAACTCCATGGTCTCTTCTTCAGTGACACCGAAAGGTATATTGCCCACGTACAATCTTCGCGCTTGCCGAGTGATAGTCGAGCCGACCACAGGGACTGCCGCTTGAGGTGTGTCCGCTACGATGTTTGCCGGGATCTGTCCTGCCGCCTGCATAGCCTTATACTGCAGAGGAGTGATGTGTTCGAAGCCCGGCGGCGGCACATCCCAGTACAGCGAAGGCTTGCGGCGACGCGACCGTTTCGTCGTCGGAGACCTCGATTTGCTCCTAGGCGGCCGCTTTTCTCTTTCACGGCGCTCTCTTGAACGTGATCTGGAGCGCCTTCTTTCTCGCGAACGAGATCTGCGTCGGCGATCTGCTAGATATCAAATGAATATAAAAACCGATGGTCCAAAGAGTATTTATACAAATGCATTTTATAGATGCCTTACCTTTATCTTCGCCCATATTTGTAGATATTCGAAATCACGGATTTAACACAGAATAAAACTCAACCTCACAGGCAAAATGGCGTCGCATCACATTCGTTCGAAAGCGGTGTGGTGGTGAGGCAGGGTAGGGTAAGGGGGGACGAAAACATCGCCATTTTTCGTTCAGAAAATACAAGAAAAACATTAGTTTTCCTTTTCTTTACCATTATACACTAAAACGGCTATTACACATGGCAATTTGTAGGGCCTAACCTGTTGTGTCCAACTCCTGTCGGCGTTGGGCCCGTTATTACACTTTCCCTACAAATCGTCCCTACAAACCCTACCTCACCAACAAATCGTCCCTACCAACGTTTACAGAGATGCCTTCAAAACATCTAAAAAATGTATTTTAGTGAAGCACGGTGATGTGATAGTACTTATAACAGTATACATAAAAAAAGAAACTGTTTTTATTATTATGGATATTTAAATGACCGCTCGAGCTGCCTGAATCTAACTTCATCTGCCCAACCCTTCTATTATTTAAATACAAAACTAGATAAATATATTAATTACCAGCGAATCTACACATTTTAACTTATATTTTAAATAAAAAAACCAGACGGAATGTGTAGCAAATTTATAAATAAAAAAGATTAAATAACTCTAACGACCTCCATAAACAGCTACGGGTGTCAGGGCACTGCCGATCGCCCCGATCGCCCTAGATCGGGTCTCCTACTCCCTAGGTGCCATTACACCTACCAACCAACACGACAGGTTGGACCCTACAAATTGCCATGTCTAATAGCCGTTTAATCACATCACAAATGTGTACAAAAACTTAGCTAAAACTGCTATTAGACATGGCAATTTGTAGGGCCCAACATGTTGTGTTGGGAGGTGTAATAGGAGGTTTGGCCTGTAGGGAGCTGAAGGAGGGTGAGGGAGAGGCAGGGTACACAAGATGTTGGGCCCTACAAATTGCCATGTCTAATAGCAGTTTTAGCTAAGTTTTTGTACACATTTGTGATGTGATTAAACGGCTATTAGACATGGCAATTTGTAGGGTCCAACCTGTCGTGTTGGTTGGTAGGTGTAATGGCACCTAGGGAGTAGGAGACCCGATCTAGGGCGATCGGGGCGATCGGCAGTGCCCTGACACCCGCAGCTGTTTATGGAGGTCGTTAGAGTTATTTAATCTTTTTTATTTATAAATTTGCTACACATTCCGTCTGGTTTTTTTATTTAAAATATAAGTTAAAATGTGTAGATTCGCTGGTAATTAATATATTTATCTAGTTTTGTATTTAAATAATAGAAGGGTTGGGCAGATGAAGTTAGATTCAGGCAGCTCGAGCGGTCATTTAAATATCCATAATAATAAAAACAGTTTCTTTTTTTATGTATACTGTTATAAGTACTATCACATCACCGTGCTTCACTAAAATACATTTTTTAGATGTTTTGAAGGCATCTCTGTAAACGTTGGTAGGGACGATTTGTTGGTGAGGTAGGGTTTGTAGGGACGATTTGTAGGGAAAGTGTAATAACGGGCCCAACGCCGACAGGTGCCATTACACCTACCAACCAACACGACAGGTTGGACCCTACAAATTGCCATGTCTAATAGCCGTTTAATCACATCACAAATGTGTACAAAAACTTAGCTAAAACTGCTATTAGACATGGCAATTTGTAGGGCCCAACATGTTGTGTTGGGAGGTGTAATAGGAGGTTTGGCCTGTAGGGAGCTGAAGGAGGGTGAGGGAGAGGCAGGGTACACAAGATGTTGGGCCCTACAAATTGCCATGTCTAATAGCTGTTTTATTTAAATCTAACTATTTTGATTAATTTACATATTGTAAATATGTTTTTTGTCTATGTTTTTTGGATGTAGACCAAATTTTCGAATACTGTCAATGTCAGTTTTTCGTTTTTTTCACTACTACACTACTAAACAGTTTTACTAGTACTACTACGTTTCAATTCCAGTCAAGTCAAGTCGTCAAGTGAGCCACTCAACTCAACTCAAGTCAAGTCAAGTCAGTTGTTGGCGGGTGTTAGTTATGCTTTGCTGTGTCGGCGAAAGTGAAAGTTTGAATATTCTAAACTTAGTGTAAATAGTCGATACCCACGATCGATGGCTCCATATGGTTCTCACCAAGAAGCCATATCACCTGTGCCGCGTATACGATTTATATAAATATGGTGCGTTATTCATTTTTTTTAAATAAGTCTGTTATTAAAGTCGTGTGTGTATGGTTTGTAATCATGTATGATGTTGATGTGATACTTTATTTAATTTTTTAGGGAGACCTTAAAACGAATGGTGAATTGAGGAAGAGAGAAGGTACCTCGAATATACCGGCAAAACAATTATTACAGGAAAATGATGAGAAAATCACTTATAAAAACTCATCCGGGAACTCAAAGGCCATTGGCCTAGTTTTTGTATCGCTTCTGCTTGATCTTTTGGCTTTTACTATGATTTTACCTCTACTACCTTCTTTACTGGATTATTATGATAAGAAAGAAGGCAAAGGAACAACTTTATACGCGTCTTTGTTGGGAGCTGTTCAGAGCTTCCAAAGACTAACGGGGGCCCCAGAAAAACTTGCGTCAGTATTATTTGGTGGTGCGCTGGGCTCTATGTACAGTTTCCTTCAGTTCCTGACAAGCCCTATAGTTGGAAGTCTTTCTGATGCTTATGGAAGGAAACCCATGCTTTTATTGTGTTTGGTGAGTATCTATACATAATATATTTCATGATCTAGTAACTGATTAGATACAAAACGTCAATAGCTAAAGCTATAAAATCTCAAGTTGCATCTGTTATCAACTCCTAACTTCTTAACAATTTAGGTCACCTCTTGAAAGACAGACTTGACAGGAATTATCTTGTGTTTGAATATATTTTGTAGCCTGTGCAGTTGGACAAAAGTAAAAAAATATATATATATTTTGTTTTATTAGTTGCCAGTGTTTTCTTGGTTTATTCTTAATCATATTGTTTTATCCATAGACAGGAATAGCGGCATCACATGCGCTATGGAATTTTGCAAGCACCTTTAGTATATTTGTGCTAGCCCGCTTCATAGGCGGTCTCAGCAAAGCCAATGTGAGCGTGAGCATGGCGGTAGTTGCAGATGCCTCCAATGAGAAGACTCGAGCGAAAGGAATGGTAAGAACATTTGTATAAATGATTTGTTGTTGACTAATTATTATAAAAAAATAAGTTATAGTCAATTTAAGTTAATTAATGTTTTATTATTGCCTTTTTCCAGTTAGATACATCAGGTAAAATTATTCATAGTTTAAATAAAACAAAAGTGCATTTTATGGTTTTGTAGACTTACCTACTTAATTTTGTTTAAACAGTTGTTGGAGCACACCTAGTCTCATTTAAACAGTGACTCATTTTGCATACTGTTGTATAAATTTGACTTAAAATACTGTAATGATTAATTCAAAATTTGAAGTAACACCAAGTATATACATACCTAGATTAGAAATAAATAAGCATATTTAGAACTAGGCCATGGTTACATTTATAACATAATGCACATTCAAATTCTGCTGAAGCAATAATGACTTAATTGTTCCTGATCCTTTAATAAAATGTCAGTAGGATTTAATTACAATTTATCCACAATATTGTATGGCTACAAGTGGGAGTAAAAGGTCGCAATGCAGCATTTCACTTCCATGTAGTGTGCACTAACACTCCTACGTAACCTTTAGATAAAAATCTAAAAGATATTTATTCTTCAATTTAGGCACACGACAATGCACTTATGAACGTCAGAGAAAAAAGGTTCTAACGCTACACCTCTGACCCGAGAAGTATTATGACCGGCAAGAAACTCGGCGGGACTTATTTTTTCGAAACAGTAATACAGTAATATTATATCTTAAAGATACACAATAAAATAGTAATAATTAATGGAATTAGGCGTTACTTTGCGGAAGTCCATAATATCAAGTACAATAATATTGCTTTGCTATTCCGCGGTTTCTACCGCGGAATAGCAAAGCAATATTATTGTACTTGAAAATAGTAATAATAAAATCCAAGTCTGATTGCTTCACAAAACATTTGATATGCTTTCCTATCTGAACTGTGTCCTCTAAATGTTAGATGATTTTGTAGTAGTTTCTGGTTTACTATATATAAATCTTCCGGTCTTTACTATATATAAACACTTGTATTAGAACATGAGACACAATATACTCGGACTCATTAGCTAACAGTTGTTTCTTTCAACACCCAACATCACATGGCGATCCTGCCAGGATTGCCATATGAGGATGAAAGTCAGGAGGCGTATTGATACAACCAGATACTAAATAAGACTACACTTTATTTTAGATTAGATATCATTGGAATACACGTACATAGTTCTATACACTACACCACGCATTCCGGCGGCGCGAATTACGGCGCGGCGAGAAGTTCAACCGCTGTAGACCAAAACAGGTACAGGTAGTTTCATACATAAACATTTTGACCGTGCGGCTCGATCAAAATGTATAGACTTCAACAAACCTGTTTTGAACGATAGTGGTGGCTGTCGCTGCACCGATCGCGTGCGTCAGTGGCCATCATGCAAAACGTATGTTTCCTTATTTACAGGCACTGGTGGGCTTAGCGTTCTCAATTGGCTTCATCGTGGGCCCTCTAGCCGGCGCCTGGTTCGCCATTAACAACGACAGTTCTTCCGGCCTCTGGGGGGAGCGGCCGGCGTTCTACGCGCTCTCATTGTCCCTGGCGAATATAGTACTAGTCACATTTTACTTGCCGGAGTCACTGCCTAAGGTAGTTTTATACAGGGTGTTTTCTGTAATAGGAACAAAAAATCAAACGTAGAAAACCAGACAACATTTGCTCAGCGACTTTTGAAAATAATTTATGGGGTAACTTTTAAAAGTGTACACTTTAAAGTTAGTTTATTCGAACACGCAATGTACTCCGAAATTTATTATGTCTGTAGAGTAACAAACAAGACTGACAAGCAATGTCAATTAGGCGGATTTTAACGTACATTGAAAATACTATTTAGGTTGTATGAAAAAGAGACAATCTAAAAAATATATATTTTTAAAAAATTGTTGATCAAAAGTTTTATTGTTTGAGGAGTAGAATCTACGTTTTAATTTGTTGCTCCTCTTACACCCGGTACTTATGTATTACTCTTTAATCAGTTCAAACTGAACTTAAGTAGGGTAGGAACTGCTCTAAATCAACGTTCTAACAACTTTTGATATCACCTTTGACCTCATATACCTAGACATTGCCGTGCTAGGTATTAGTGTATTACCAAGTGCTACCGTGAACATCGAAATTCGAAAATGTATTCTGCCTCTCTATCGCTCTTTCGTATTCGAATGACAAAGAGGCAAAAAGAGGAACGGACGAACGAAGTGGTTCATTGTACCAGCACAGGACCGTATAATTAAAGTTCTAATTTGATAAAAATTCAATTGAAAAGTGTTGACAGATGAAATATGCTTTTTGCAGGAAAAAAGGGCACCTCTCTCATTCACTTTATCCAAAGCGTTGGATTACATCTCTCCCTGGCAATTGCTGAAATTCACGGCAGTTAAAAATCTATCGGAACACCAGAACAAAGTGCTGTCAAATCTGGGGCTGATATACTTCTTATATTTATTCATATACTCTGGCCTCGAGTTCACTATCACGTTCCTGACGCATCATACTTTTAACTACACTGCCATGCAGCAAGGGAAGATGTTCTTGGTCATTGGTAAGTTAACAAAACCCGATACACTTGTTATTTATATTTGTCTGTATGACAAGGCTATTGTGCAATAAAGATAATATAAATAAATATTTACCAGCATCAATCGTCGACCGTAGGTTGACATTCCTGTCCCTTAAAGCCCTGTTACACTTGTCCTAGTTAGCTTCCTAAATGATTTAGTTTCTAAATTTAGTCAAGTGTAACCGCATTGAGCAAGTAGTTTCCTAAAATTAACCTAGTTAGGAAGCTAGGATGGTCACTGAAGAACTTATTGAGTTAGCATCCTAATTAGGACGGAAGAAAGTAAAGTGTAACAGCGTTTTGTCGCCAGTCGACCTAAAAGTCATACATTTTTTTATCTGTTCTTTTTCTAAAACTTTAATCGTAGACTAATTCTGTTTATTGTGAATTTAGGATCCTAGTTAGGATGCTAGTTAGGACAAGTGTGACTGGGAGATATATTTAGGATACTAATTAGGGTGCTAGTTAGGACACTAAAAAAAGTAAAGTGTAACAGGCCCTTCAGGGTCGTCGGAATCGAGTTGTACGTAAACATCGTATTTGGGAGAGATAATCTTCTGATATTTCTTTAGAACTCTCTGTTCAATGCCAATCAAGCGAGATTAACACTTTCGCAACCGGGCAAAATTTTGAACAATACCCCAGAAACCGACTGAACCCGCCAGGCGAGCTACGACGTGCAACGCAATGCCGCACGCCGCGTGCCCGGCATCTGAGCAAACATTTCGAGTGCCTACCAGGCGAGTTCTCGGTAGTCAAAGTGTTAAATTTATAGGAATTTATCCAGTGCAAATAAAATGTTACGTAACTGCTGACTTAGCTTAATCTCAGCATGACGATTGGGTCGCTTCTTGCGTCACCGGTTTAGTTAGATAACCATCAATGCTTGCGGGTTGTGATTGGTAAGTACCAATCAAGTAGTTCCCACGATCTCTCTTCCGTTATGGCGTTTTCAACCGACTTCAAGATTTCGAAGAAGGAGGTTATCAATTCGTCGGGATCTTTGTTTTTTTTTTGCAGTTTTTTCTTTATTATGTTCACCGATTATTCGAAGACGGCTATACCGATTTGGAAAATTCTTTTTTTGTTTGAAAGAGTGACAGTTGGTCCCATTGTAACCAGGTCAGGAGCTTTTTGCGCAGGATTGAATATTTGATTAATAGAACGCAGCCTCTGAACTCGGCTTTTTCAACTCATTACACTATCCATACTAAAATTAGGTAAGAAATAGGAGTGCAATCAGGGCTCGATTCGACATGGCATAACTGACAGTCGCTTGCGAGACAACTATGATATCACACTTTTGTGACAGTTGAAATTTGGGGTGGAATCACTCAATAGTGATATCTAAAATGGTGGCTATAGCCATAGACAAAACGCTCTAGCGAGACCTACTGACAGATTGACAGTTAGGTGTGGACACGTGTGGACAGATGGATATCACTCTATCCACTAGCGATACAAGTGTGACATCCACGTCTCATAGTTTGGCATGCGATTCGACATGCGGCCCTGGTTGCATTATTTTCTTGGTCTTCTCTAATGCAGGAAATTTGTCTTATTTGTATATCCTACCAATTTTACATTTCTCTATATTTATCTGGGCGGTAACCATAGCCTATTGGTACACGCTTGCAAACCCGTACTCCTCCATAACTCAAAAGGAATAAACAGAACTATTAAATTATTTATTATTGATTACTTGTCCGTCTGTCCGTTTGTCACGTTTCATTTGTTTAAAGAATACTACATTTATTCTAAAGCCAGAACATTATAATAATAAGAGCGTTTTCCTATCCAGGGTTAATAATGGCCGTGCTACAAGGCGGCGCAGCACGGAGGCTCGGTGCCGCCGGCGCGGTACGAGCGGCGCGCGGGGCGCTCGCTCTCACCCCAGTGTCGTTCCTATGTGTGGCATTGGCTGCGGTGCCACGGTCGCCGCTGATGGCGCCACTAGCCTGGCTGTGGCTGGGACTCGTCTTGTTTGCTATATGTAAGTTATATCCAGGTTTAATAATGGCCGTGCTACAAGGCGGCGCAGCACGGAGGCTCGGTGCCGCCGGCGCGGTACGAGCGGCGCGCGGGGCGCTCGCTCTCACCCCGGTGTCGTTCCTATGCGTGGCATTGGCTGCGGTGCCACGGTCGCCGCTGGTGGCGCCACTAGCCTGGCTGTGGCTGGGGCTCGTCCTGTTTGCCATATGTAAGTTATATTATTTGCAGGATCAATAATGACGGTCCTATAAGGCGGTGCAACGCGGAGGCTTGGTGCAGAGTTGGGCACTCATGATTGAAATCGATGATTTTATGAAATAATTTCATGATTAATTGCTGATTAAATCATATCACAAAACAATCCAGTAATTTTGCTAAGAATAAATTATTAACGACGAGCGTTGATTGCAACTAAAGTAACCCCAATCAAGATTTGTTTAATATGATTGACGAATGTATAATTGGAATGTTTGTTCTGAATTTGACATGTTGAACTAGATACCAATGTTCACGCAAAATAGACACACTGGATGTCGACTTGCGGAAAAACGCCCAGGATAACTAACTAGATACCAATGTAGAAATTTTCGTTATTTACACACTTTTTTTACGGGTAATTTAATAAAAAATTGTGGTTAGTTAAATTCCTGTCAAGCTAAAAAGAGTTCCATGTAACAAAAAAAACGTGTCAGTTATTGGTAAAGGTATCATTTGGCCACTGGACTGGCACTTACGCTTTTACTGCTCGAATACTATATTGACTCTGTACAATACAACTTATGACGTAAGAGCCAACCGCCAAATGACACCTTACCAAAATATTGTCACAAGTAGCCTTATATTCCGCCTCTATTCCGTCAGGAAAAAAAAAGTGATGGAGCTAGTAGCTACGCAAAACCTTATCATATTCTAAACATGATTAAATCAACTAAATCGTTAGTTTAACTAGGCATCTGTCTTACTAATGTAATCACTTAAACTAATCATGATTGAAATTAAAAATCGACATGATTTACTTATGTTGGTGCTCAATCAGATTGGAAAGTTCATGATTGAATACGTAATCATGTTCATATGATTAAGAGTAACGTTCTCAATTTTAACTTTAGTTTCAATCACACTAACCCAACTCTGTCTTGGTGCCGCCGGCGCGGAGCGAGCGGCGAGCTTCACATATAAGAATGTATGCAAGAGTTGTAAAGAGTTCCAGAGTTGTGAGATTATTTGATAGTTGATTCGTTCAATAATTGTAATGAATTTTGTAATTTGTGTAGCGACGGCGTTCGCGGTATCGTGCATGACGTCGATGGCGGCGGGCCAGGCGCCGGCGGCGGCGCGCGGCGCCGTGCTCGGCGCGTTGCGTTCTCTCGGCGCGCTCGCGCGGGCTATGGGCCCATTAGTCGCTTCTTCAGGTAAAATTCATTTGACTCCATCATAAGGCTTGGTCTCCAGTCAATAGGGAATAATTTGTTCGTGGTGTATACCCTGCGCTCGCTCGAAGTGTTTGCGCGGGCGATGGGCCCAGCAGTCGCTGCTTCTAGTGAAGTATAAATAGCAAGTCTTTTAACTCCTTATAGGTCTTTGGTACCTACAGTCGAAATAGCGTTTGCGTTAGGACTAATTCCCACGGCCGCAAGTTTTGGTTTTTAGGTTCCTTATATGGGCGTCTCGGTGACATGCTTAAAATGTAAACATCATTTCTGTGTCCAACATACTACGTGATATTTTCTGGTACATAAGACTAGATTTCTGGTACTTATGTCAAAAAGACGCCCACATATGTGAAACCTTAAAAAAATTAATTTGTCTCTTCCCAAACTTTTTCTTGTATCTCCCTACTACTTAATCTCCGGTCGATGCTATAGAACTTTTGTTGTGTCCCAGACAACGTGATTGTGACACAAGACAAGGCCTAACGTCTTAAGCGTATCATTACAGGCGTATAGTGCGTCTAATTTTACGCGCTTATACCTACGTTGTGTTGATTAACCCCCGAGAATAAACGAATAGCCTCGTCATCGTTTGCAATCTCAGTAAAAATGTTATCGGTAGATATATGATATAAATGATCGTATGATAAGTTCAGATAACAGCATAAATTTCAAGCCGTACTATGGCTACTATGTGTCGAAACTTTGAAAGGCTTAGGTTATATTACAGAAAATACCAAACCTTGGTTAGGTTGCCTGTTCAATGTTATTTGTTAACATCAAAATTTCACTTGGTAATATGGGGTTGTAACAAAAATATTGGTAACCCGTTTAAAAATAGAATTGTTGCAGTATTTTTTTTTAAAGGGCTAGTTGAACAAATAGACCAACCCTCCATTTTTGTGCAAAAAATAATAACTTTATTGTAAGCTAATTGCCCTTAAACGTTTTATCACTATTTTTGTTACACGTTGTATAAAAGATGCTTATAGGATAAGATATGTTTTATTTTCTTTTTTTAGTGCGGGTTTCCGCGATCGTGTTTTTACTAGATGGCAGCACCGTAGCGAGTAGATAATGAACCAATCATGTTTAATAATTTTTTTTTGTATTATGGATGGTATAGGAAGGATGGAACTCTCATATAGGAAAACGGTCGAAAAAGTGTCCAGCGGTAAGCACTGAACAATAGTTCCAAATATCTCCGGGTGGCGCTAGGTATAGTTCAGCACTTGAAATTAATTACCGATATTTAATACTTATATGACTTTCTAAATAAAATTAATATTCAGAGTGTTTTTCATCTCTGCAAATAATTATTTTGGATTAATTTTTTTTTAATTTCAAAATTAATTTAATCAAATTTAATATCAATGTGGCGCCATCAGTTTATCGCCTTTTAACGGACACTTTTGTAACATAGAGATTTATATCCTTCTTGTACCATCCATATTTTGTATGGTGGATTTTGACAGCTCCTGTCAAAAAGACCTCTCGTCTGCGTTCGTTGCTGCCATCTAGTGAACATCTCGGTCGTGGAAACCTTCATTAAATATGTATATTTATTTTTCTTTTAGTGTATTGGTGCTCGGGAGCGGCCGTCACGTACGCCATCGGATCAGTAATTCTAATAATCCCAGCTGTGATGTTGTTTAGACTGAAATCATAATTCCGCAGACTTTACACTGCCACTTAACTTAAGCAATAATAATTAGAGTTAAAGTTTTTCTTATTCCATTATTTATTAATTTGTTGTTATTTTACACCTTTTTATTTTATTTAATATGCTTGTATTTTACCTTTTATAGTATTAATATTTTGAAGAACACCAGTCTTACTCGAGTAACAGTATTAAAAATACTAGTACTTATTCATTTTATTGTTTTATTTCTGTATACCATTGCAGGTGTTTTATTGTGGCATAAATTAGATTATAAACGTTAATAGTATGAAAGTACCTAAAGACTGTGTCGACCGTCCAGTGGCGCCCTCATCGGGGGGATTGTATTTCCTAATAAACGAATCAATTTATGTATAATCCCTCAGTGTTCAGTTGTAGTCCTACTGATTCTATTTCACATTCTTTCATTTTGCGTATTTTTTGCTTCATTAGCATTACCTAAACGGCAAATGGTCACTTTTTCCGTTTAGGTGATGAAGCCAAAACTGAGTAGATAATATAAAACTGTATAACATAGATCATAAGTTGCGGAATTAGTAGGACTACAACTTAACATGATGGATTATACAGAAATTGATTAGTTTATCGGGAAATAAATACAATCCCCCAGGGCGCCACTGGACGGTCGACGCAGGCTTAAACAAAAACTTATTAAAAACATATGTTGTTACAAAATTTTGTAGTCTTCCTATACAACATAATGTTACCGGTCTCAGGGTAGACGACCTGATGGAAAAAGAAAATAAACGGCCAAGTGCGTGTCGGACCACACATAATGGAGGGTTCCGTACCTTCAATGGAATACCAAAAGGTAGTATGTGCCTATGGAAGAAGGTTTTTGGAGATAACTCAAAAATTACTGAACCGGTATTGTCCAAAACATTTTTCGCAAAAAGTATGTGATAAGGCGCATCTTATCATATTTTTTTGATTACTTTTCAAAAGTTACAGCGGGGGGACACAATTTTTCTGACTTTCGAAGCGATTATTTCTAAAAATATTCACTTAATCACAAAATGTTCAAAAAAACCTCGATGTTATTTTTTAAAACCTATCGATTTATGTGCAACATGTTGATATTTGGTAAACAAATGGATCCCCCTAATAAAATATTATTTGCAATTTAACTACAGAACTAAATAGCGGCATAGAAAAACACCTTGTCTAAATTTTATACGTTTTATAGTTTCCGAGTAAAATGGCTGTGACATACGGACAGACGGACATGATGAAACTATAAAGAGTTCCGTTTTTGCCATTTTGGCTACGGAACCCTAAAAACCGAGCAAAATTGCAAAATATAATTTAAAAAAAGTTATAACTACTTATTAATTATTATTATGATTATTTTATCATTAAAAAGAAATAACGAATATTATTTACAAAATTCACACACAAAAAATGCAAAACATAGCCAGCCGTCGGGTCTCGAACGCAGATCACTAGCGCTAAGTAACTAGCACTCTGCGCTCAAGCAACCGCTCGACCAGGACTATGTGTAATCATAATCAACTTGGCGAAATTTACCTATACATAAGACTTGCCTGACAGCTGTCACCCTACGTATATTAACGAGCGTGTGATTCTTTGGTGTAAACTTTAGGTTGCAGTACAAAAGTACCCTGGAAATAGTCCAGCACATTTGTTTCGAATGAGGATAAACTTTCAATGGGATAAACGCTCAAAGGACCGCGAAGATGGCGCTGAAATTGTTAAAAAACGCCTCTCATATACAGTCTCAAAGCGTAATAAATACTTTACCATCATTTCAACCTCATTAATATTTAAGAGGCCTTAGCCCCATGAACGTTCCTCAATTTCCCGAAATCTTACTCGATAGATGGCTTTAGCGCTCAGTACGCGACCGCTGGCAATGATCGGAGATCGAACGATCTTGATCGTTTTCAACTTCAATTACAAGTAAAATTCTTTTTAGGCATAAGTTACACACAGACTTTTTATTTTCTCTTATATGGAAACTATGGAATATACGAATATACTACTAATTAGAGTATGTTTCAAGGAAATATACGCATCTAACACCAGAGACGGGTAATCAGTAGGGACTGTTGGAGGTACTTTTTTCTAATATTATCAATTATGAAATCAGAATATTAGAAAAATATCGTAATGAAACCGGGTTCAATCTCCACAAGACCCAGATTTTCCATTTAAGGTTGAAAGCCAGATTGCAGTCGGTTTCGTAAAATTTATTTACGCCTATTCTTGGGATTAAGTTGCCAAGTGGACCCCAAGCTCCATTGTGCTAGTATTATATTCGTTGATTGTGCTGTGGTAAAAATCCGGGACAATAAACGCTAGGAGGATGAAGATGTGTGAAACGCCCTAACGGGGTTTGTTACCACGACGTTGCCATGGCAACCGTTTGTTTTCACTCGTGTCTTAAGTTGTGTCAATACACAAAGAGAATCTAACACTACGTTATCAATACACAATTCACGCAAAGTAAACCATCAGTAAACTATAAACAAAATGCCTTTATTTAGTAGTAAGTTTACTCCTAAAACGATTCCCGTGCGAAGATCAGACACATCGGTGATAAAGAAGGAATTCGGTAGCGACTACGCATCTCGAGAGCTTTCGTTGGAGTTGAACCTTCCAAAAATAAAACTAGGAGACTTTGAAGTGACTTTTGAAGATGGACAATGGATACCAGGTGGGTACTATCATAGAGTCATAGCTCATAATAGTATAAATAAACAAATAGCATTCGGACTGTTAACCGTACCGTGTTAACTTCGTAAAACTAGGACATTGAGTAACAGCTAGGAGATGACATCCCTAATGCTGAACCACACTTCGTTATGTGTCAGATTTTTTTTGTACAGTCGCCATCAAATATATCGGAGCGGCCAAGGTACTCAAAAATATCTTAACATGCACTTGATTACATTGACAATAGAGTCGTTGTTCAGATATTTGTGACCACCTTGGCCGCTCCGATATATCTGATGGCGACTGTCCCAAAAGTTGTAGTGAAAATAACTACAAGTCTACACTACACTTTCATTCAGCCACAACTGTCAACCGCCAACCATGGAGCACAAAAGATGTTATCTTGTAGAATACATAATAATTCAATGAACTAGGATAGGTTTTTTGTTGTTAACTTTTTACCTATAGGTATCTGCTACATACGCATCTTGCACGCGAGGTATGTAGGTAGGTAAGTTCTTGTGTACATACATACCTAGATACGCTCAGCTTGACCAGTGAACTTTGAAATATACTTAATTGCCGAAAAAACTGTATGGAACTGAGACGATGAATAGATGGCTTAACCCTTTGACCGCCAAAGCCGTTCAAACACGTCAACGAAAAGTCGTGCCCTCAGCGCCATGACGTGTTAAAACGTCCAAAATGAGAGATCAAAATACTCCTTACTAAACAACCTTTATAGAAATATTTTTTTTAAGTTAAAATTTCATTCAAAATAACACGTAACTCAAGAAAAAATTAGAAAATACAAAAAGCTATTTAAAAGAACAAAAAGGCACTGCCCTCCTCGCCGTTGACGGGTAATCACGTCAAGCGGCGTGACGTCACTTCGAAATAGTGTTGTTCGTTTGAAAGCATAGTGGTCGATGTTGATTATTGTATGAACAATTGAACATTAACCAAACACTGTAATTATGAATGTTTTTCACATTTTAAGCTTAAAATATAATAAAACTAATTATTAAACTTTGATTCGTGTAGAAGATTAGTTTTAGGAACTACATATCGTAGTGATAAAAAAGGTATATATTTTAATTTTTTACAATTTTTACTTTAATATATGCATTATTAAAAAATAAAGAGTTTTATTTAAGTCGCAATGGAATAAATACAATGCGTGTTATAAGGGCCGTATTTAAAACCTAACAATGTGTTATTAGCATTCTTGTTAATCCTTAAACAATGATAAATACCACGACACGTGGGCTTTCGGTCCATTTTATTCATACCAAATAAGTAAAAATAATGAAATGGTATTTCAGATAAAATGTCAACCAATATGAATGTTATCGGTGAGAGACCGAATTTAAATGAACAAAGAATATGTCATTATTAGGGATATACCAAGTTTCTTTAGGTACAAAAGAATGAAATGTGCGCGAGGTGTTTTTTTACCTACACACCCGTTCTGTCCGATGTTCATTAGTTTTTATCATAAAATTTATTTATTTAATGGTATTGTTAAACATTTATTTACTCAACTAAACACTTAAAAAACCTAACGTATTTTCCTTCATACAGTTACACCACGGAAATATCGATACAGAAATGAATGAATATCTCTCACCCCCAACTCTAACATTCATAATAAGTTACGGTGCCACCAGCGCCAAAGCCGTCATAACACGTCAGCGCGTGACGTTATCACTTAAGTAGTGCTGTGGCTATATTGAAAAAATAAAATAAAATTGTATATACATTTTCATATTTTTGTAGTTGATTTTAGATGTATAAGAAAAATACGAAATTAGTATTCTTTACTATTATGATTTCTAAATATCTAAAGTGATTTTGCCTAACTAAATCCACTATTAGGCGGAAAGAAATGTTTCGTCGATATGTTGTTTTCCAATCAATCACTACGGTATACGATTTTTCTGTCCGATGCGTGGCGTTCAAAAGGTTAATTGTATACATCAAGGATGACATATAAGACACGGATTGCAATGTCCATACAAAATCGCGTTCCCGTTTTTCTGGTTACAGTACTAGCGCCATCTATCGGTCACCACAAACTCTAAACTCCCAGTTTCATATATTTTGTTATCACCACAGTTGCTGGGTTTACCGCGGTAAACCACATCACGGTAACACAGATCCTCCGTTGCAGTCCCTTACGGGCTACGGTGGAGCCATGCGTCATAAATCTATATTTTATGGCGCTGTGGCACTTAGTACCGAAACCAGACGTATAACCAGAAGTTTGGAGGAACGTTATTTTGTATAGGCATTGTCAATCCATGTCTTATATCATCCTAGGTATACTTAGACATCGTATAGTCCCGTAGAGAATTCAACCAACCCGAGTCGCCATTGACAGGCGTCCGAGTCGCCATTGACAGGCGTTCCCCTCTGCCGAAAACATATGACCAGTGGTCATACACATGTATGGACTGACATTTATCTGACGTAGCTATTTGTACGTTGCGTACGAATAGCCATACATTTGACGTTCCCCTCCCCCGCAAAAACCGGCAGACTTTTTTTTGTATAGGAAATGACAGACATGGCTACTCCATCCGGGTTGAATTCTCTATGTATAGTCTGGGTATCATTGTATGGTCCTTGACTAATGACATCAATTAACATTTCAGCCTCAGGCAAAGCGGGAGCGGCTCACAAAGAGATAATACGACTAAAAAACGAGCTAGAGCAGTTAGAGGAAGAGAACAACATGCTGCGTCTCAAGTTCGAGATACTGTTGGATATGATGACAGACAAGACTGTGGAAGCGGAACAGGCGGAGGTGCAGCGCGCGCAGAGCCTGGGCTCGCTTAAACAGAAGAGTAAAAAGCAGAAGTGGTAGTGTGTTCAGATACGTTTGCCTAAGTGAGAAAGAGAACTTGTCATGCGTTAAGAAGGGACAAAATGATTCGTGGCGTCACAGAGGGACCTCTGTATAGTACTATTATTTACTCGGTGTCATTATCTCCTTCGTCAAAACGAGATGCAGCTCCCTCTACGCTCTCCTTCGGCCTCGCTTTGTGGCCGAAGCGTATACTCCAGATTATAATAATAACTTCATGGGTGTTAAACCTTTGACCGCCATGCATCGGACGGAAAAATCGCCCCCAAGCGCCAGCGAGGCAACGCGCTTATATTTTGGACGTGATATCACGCGCACGCGTTGAGGGCATGACTCCTTGCGCGTGATTTGACGTTTTTGGCGGTCAAGGGGTTAATGACCCCACCGTTTGGCAGAAAGAAAAGGAACATTCGCGTTGTTCTGTCATTTTTAAGTTATCAGTTGTCATAGAGCATCCACCATAGGTTGCGAAAGACGTTATAAAATGATTGGCTGAAGATTGTTCGTTAATAAAACAAAATGTAATTGTATAATAAATAAAATCTTTACTTAAGTATAAATTTGTTTTTAACAATAATGCATAACCCTTAACGATAACAACAAAGTACTGGCTTCAAATATGACTTTTGCCCTGCTAATACGAACGCGTGCGACAATGGAAGTCATGTTAGCAGGATATAAACTAACCTAGGGCGCTTATTTTAGCCGCTAAAACGTCCAAATAAAACATCACTTATGACGTTCACGTGAAGTCATTGTGCATGTGCTAGCTGGCAGCGGACCCCGTGCACCGAAGTGGTGTCGCTCAGTCATTAGCGTTAGGGCAGCGCGCCCGGTTGTGGCCGGGCTGCTTGCAGATGCCGCAGTGCCGGCCGCGCGCCCCGCCCCCGCCCCCACCGCCCCCGCGCACCCCGCCCCCGCCCCCGCCGCCGCCGCCACGAGCACCTCCCCCGCCCCCGCCGCGCCCGCGCCCGCGGCCTCGCGTGCCGCTCGTAGTTGACACGCCCCACTCTCCTGAAAAAAAAAAAAATTTTAAACAAAAAAGAACCGACTTCACTTAGCCTATCCAAAAGCAAATTCCCGAGCTACTGTAAAAATACTCTAATCACTATAATATTTGAAGAGTCCCCTCGATTTATCCAGGATCCCATTATCAGATCCTGACCTGATGACAATGGAACCAACTGTCTTTCAAACAGAAAAAAGATTTTTCCTAATCGATCCAACTGTCTTCGGAGGGTTGCGTACCTTCCATGGAATAAGAACCAAACTAATACCAAAAGGTCGTATCTGAACCCTACCGAAGAAGTTTTTTTAATTGAAAAATGGCTATACCGCTAACGTTTAAAAGAATTTTCGTAGAAAGTATGTGAGGCGCATCTTCTCAATTTTTTTTTCATATTTCTTGGACTTACGGTTCTTAACTTACAGGGGGAAACACAATTTTTCTTACTTTCAAAGCGATTATTTCTGAAAATATTCACTTAATCAATGAAAATGATCAAAAAACCTCAATGTTATTTTGAAAGACCTATCGATAAATGTCCGTCATGTTCACATTTCGTTATTTATTTAGCTACATGTATGCATGATGCGCCATTCTAAAAATATTTTTTTTTACGAAACTAAGGGTTCCGTTTTTGACATTTTGGCTAAAATAGTAAAAACAAAGATCCCGTCGAATTGAGAACCTTCTCCTTCGATATCTTGAAGTCGGTTGAAAATAAAACATTCGAATGGATTAGCAGCTAAAAGTGAAAGTAACTCTAATGGAATGGCTCTAAAGTCATCTCAATTAAACTAATAAATAATAAAATAACATATTTAAATACCATCCTTATTCTGTTTGAGGCAGAAAATCAAACGTACAAAAACCATATCTCAAACCAAGAAGCAATTTAAACTTAATACAGATATATGCTATCAATAAATAAACTTACCGCCACCGCTGCCCCCGTCGTCGGCCCACTGGAAGAAGTTGCACCGCGAGTTGAAGTCTTTCGGGCACGCGTAGAACGGGCGGCCCTTGTTCGGACCTTCTTTGTGGACCGTTATCCTGTAACCAACAGTTTTTTTAAGCCCTACCCAAATATTGTACTAGAATGTACTGAATAAATATGTAAACCGTGTTTAAAGTGCAGGCTGCTCCGCTACGCCTGAATCAGGAATCTGATATACACGACGCACACAAACATGGTAAAAGAACTGACTTATTTGGCGTATCCTCCATCCTCCTAAACGGCCATGACAAAATAATTATGTGTCAAACTGAAGATTTAAAATCACTAAAATACAATAGAATGAGAGGCCTTTTTTTCAACCTCTGGGCAGCTAGAATCAAGGATTAAAAAAATTATTTATCTCGAATACGAAATCTGATACGAATTAAAATCCATACTCGGTTTCGGATTCAGTACAGATAGTTTATAGTTTAAAAAAAAACACAATCGAAAATATCTCCAAAACATATATTTCATAGGCCCGCGTTTGATCCGTGCTGAATCCGGTACTGTGCATCTGTATAAGTATATAACGTACCTTTTACAAGGCAACCCGCATTCGCAGTTAACCCCATCATCATTCGGCTGAAAGTTATCCCTCGAGAAGCTGGGTGCGATGCCCCACCCCCGCGTGGAGTCGGAAGTTCGGGGGTTGGGGAGGTTGGGGGGGTGCGGGGGAGGCGGCGCGAGCTGCGGGGAGGTTTGCGACTCGGGCGCCCAGAGGAAGAAATCGCAACCACCGCTCTCTCGGCCGACGGCGCATTTGTAGAATTGTTTGCCTTTAAAAACGAAAATGTCTCATTATTTAAGAAATTAGACTGGCTCACTTTCGCGTATTTTTCGAGGCAAACGACCTCAAAAAAGCCAGGAGGAGGCTTATTTTGTGGTACAGGACCTCTAATAACCAATAAACCGGAACTGCATCACCAAAATCTATTGTTGCCTTTACAAATATGAGTCTACAAAAGTGATGGGCTACTTGAATAAAGCGCCTAAATGAAAGTAAATGTGTGAGTACTTACCAAAGTTTTCGTTTTGTTTCCTAACAGTCAATATAATAGCTGGCTTATTACATCCACACTGCACATCATTATCTCCACTCGGCCCATCGGTTCTCGGGGTCGGCATTCTGGCACCAGCATTCGGTTGAGTTTGAGCTCTATTCGTAGGAGGTGGCGGTACAAATTGCCTTGGCTGGTTCTGATTTTGAGGACGGATTTGAGCGGTAGTGTTTTGATTCCAATTTTGCCTCGCTGGTGTGACTTCAACAGTTGTCCTGGGTATATTGTTAGATGCGGTCCTGGTGGGGTTACTATTGAAACTCATAGAGTTTTGTGTCCTGGTTTCAGTCACTGCTTTGACACATGAAATGTTGATTTGCATGAGTTCTAGGAACGTAGTATCACAGCCTCCAATGCAGCCGGTGTATGGAGGTGGGTACAAGTGGCTTATAGAGTTGTTTCGCCACTCAAATTTTAGCTTTTTGTAATTTGGTCCACACTGGAAAATTAAATAATATTAATGATTAGTTTTACTCCTTGGTTCTCCTAAAACTATTATATAAAACTAACTAGTTGTCGCGAAATTTTTGTCTGCAGGGACAACAATATCTTTATTTTATTTTCAAGACTGGATTAACAATAATTTCATCGAAACTTTCAATCGGGGAGGTGATGATACTAATGATTGAAAATATTTTTCAACGATCTTGGTTATGAAAATTTGTTGTTGCCTTTCTCTTCGTCAGGAAAATTTGTGATGCTGTCTTTTAAATGTCATTGGCGTTGAAAGACTTAAGAGGACTCACGGCAGGACACGTATCGTTCAACACTTGTATGGTTTTGACGACGCTGGGGAACCACAGGGCGTTCTTGCAGTTGGGGAAGGAGAGGCAGCCGATGTACCACTCGTCGGCGTTGCTCTTCTTCTGACGCACCACCATGTCCGTGCCGCATTTCGGGCATTTCAACGCTGGACGCAGAAAATATATGAAATTACAAAAAGCAAAGCGTGAAACATGATGAGATATTAAAGTAGGTACATTGTCCTGCAATGTCTTTAGATAGGTACATTATTGTTCCTAGTTTGTCTTTTAATACTGATAGAAACGAGGTATGGGAGGTGTTGAAGTTAATATTTGGGATATTTTTGGTTTTATTAAACAAAGTTATTGTTGTGAATTTACTCATTCGGTAACGTACTTTCGATATCAGTTTAAGGTTTTCTGATATCTGTAATATTTACGGAATAATCACCTGGCTACACTTAACGATTACACCCCGTATTAACTCGACTACTTTGGGTAACTAGATGAAACAAATGTAATTAATGACAAATACTTCGTTTCTAATAGTAGTTATATTATAACGTTAATGGCCATGTTAGCTTGAAATCGTATATGAATTAACCAAGTCATTGTGAGGCCCTCTAAAGCTTGTTTACATTTTAATTTATGAACGAATTGAACGTATAGGTAAAAAAAATTACATAGCCAAAATTTGGGAGCAGGCTTGCCAATGGGACCGTCGTCGACCTTGTGTAATTGTAATAGAGTCGAAATTTGTATTCATATAATTGTAAACCTTCCCTAAGTTCACGTTGGCCTTACGGTCTTCTTTCAACCTTATGTCTAGGAATAGAGTTTGTATTTGCATACGTTACCTGGCGGCATGTCTACAGCGGGGGCGGCGAGGTCGTAGGGCGCGGGGTGCTCGCTGAAGCGCTCGGCGAGGGCGCTGTCAATCTTGTTGGCTACGTTACTATGAGTTACACGTCAACGTTATGTCTTGGGGATAGTTTATATTTGCATACGTTACTTGGCGGCATGTCTACAGCGGGGGCGGCGGGGTCGTAGGGCGCGGGGCGTTCGCTGAAGCGCTCGGCGAGGGCCCTGTCGATCGTGTTGGCTACGTTAGTGTGACGTACACCTCAACCCTATGTCTAGGGGATAGTTTTTATTTGCATACGTTACCTGGCGACATGTCTATAGCGAGGGTGGCGGGGTCTTAGGGCGCGGGGCGCTCGGCGAGGGCGCTGTCAATCTTGTTGGCTACGTTACTGTGAGGTACCCGTCAACCTTATGTCTAGGGGATAGAGTTTATAATAATAATAATAATAATAAAAAACAACAACCGCTGACAATGACAGACGTCTTGTAATCAAATTTTGCTAAAAATATATTTTTATACGTGTTATTTTGCCTAAACTTGGTCAAATTTAATTTAAAGTGATCCCTAATATAACCCCAAGATGTGGAATACCAACATACTCGAGTTGAAATGCAATTACGGATCACGAACGTACAAAACACAGCACGTTGACAGCTTGTGCTCAAACCTGATCTAGGCGAAACACGTATATGGTTGCATAGCATGATAACGAGAAGTCGGACAAAAGCGGAATCCACCAACGCACGCCCACCATCCGCGCCCGCCTCGTCAGTCTCCTCGCCATCGTTGTCGGGCGATAAGTACGCTACTGCGCCCGACACCAGCGAGTCGAGCGACGAGTGCGGGCCGCCGCCGCCGCCGCCACGACCACCTGCGCGACGGGGACGGCCACCGCTGCCGGCACGCTTGGGGCTTGCGGGACATCCTGCCCCGCCCAGGGCCCCCGCTGCCGGTGGTATAGTGCGTCGCATGCAATGGACTTCATCCATTAATGAGAACGTCATGCGCGTCTATTATGGGGCTACAGAGGGGGGAACTAATCTGTGCGCGTATCGTGACCGGATACTTCCTCTGTTTCAGCTCCTTGAACCAACCATCAACGTGACTGCGCAACGACTATCGGATCAGGTCCGAGTCATCCTGCGGGATAAACGGTTGGATGACTCGACACTTGATCGGCTCCGCCTGGAGGCTCTCTCTGCTCACGCGGCCTCCATCTCGACGCGGGATCCGCCCGCCACGTCGCCGGATCCGATGCCCGCACCCGACCTGGCATCGGGGGCGCCGCGGGTTGATTCCAGTGTCGATGAGGAGGAGATCGCGAATCAGAGTGTAAGTAGTACAGCCAATGAGCAACTGAGGAGGACTTTGGAAGAGGTAATTACGCAGTATCGCTCCACAAACATCCCTAGGCCACGATTACCACGCTTACCTATGAATAGACGCAATCTAGCGCTAATGGGAGCCCTAAATGATTTGCTAGATCCATTCCTGCGGACTAGTAAAGACTTAGATGATACGCACTCGATCATGTACTGCGGGGCCATCGCGGCGTGCCGTGTTGCTCGAGTCAAGTTTCCGGACGCTGAACGTGCACCTAGGACCGCCGGGGGTATCCCCGCATGGCAGGTGCGGATCGAGCGTCGTATCAACTCATTTAGGACTCTCATTGCAAAGCTGATCTGCTTCAGGGGGGGCAATAACCGCCCCCGAGTAATGCGCTTTGTGCACCAGGCGTTCGCGGGGACGGATATCGAGCCCCGCGACTACATGGCCAATGTCATAGAGCGCATCGACTTTCTGAAGCAGAAAGTTTATGCATGGGCAAGCCGTATTCGCCGTTACAGAGAGCGTGTGGACCGATTCAAGCAGAATCGTCTTTTCCAAAGTGACCAAAGGAAGGTATACCGAAGGTGGGAGGAAACTGACCCCCGTGTGTCCGATATGCGACTGCCGGATGCTACTGCCATGACTGATTTCTGGCGTAGCATCTGGTCGGCGCCCGTTGAACACACGGAGGGCGAGTGGATGAGTGTTGTTGAACGTGGGTGTGAGTCCATCGAACCAATGGGGGCTATCACCATCAGCCCCGCCGACGTAAGTTGTGCAATCCGTACGGCCCAGAACTGGAAAAGTCCTGGCCCGGATGGGTTGCACAACTTCTGGCTAAAATGGTTTCGATGCTCGCACTCGCGGCTGGCAACACAATTTCAACAAGCCCTTGAACTTGGCTCCCTCCCGCCTTCCTTAACAACTGGTGTAACCTTCCTGCTCTATAAGTCCGGTAGTACCACGGAAGCGAAGAACTACCGACCCATCACGTGCTTGCCTACGCTCTACAAGCTTCTTACATCCATTTTGAGAGCAAAAATAAACGCGCACATGGTCGCAAACAACATTTTGGTCTCCGCTCAAAATGGATGTAGGGTTGGGTCCCGTGGTACTAAAGAGCTCCTCCTCATAGACATGACCATTTGCCAAAGAGTCCGGCGGAACAGAGGGGCCCTCTCGTCCGCTTGGATTGACTACAAGAAGGCCTATGATTCGGTGCCTCATTCATGGCTGAAGAGGATCTTGGAGCTGTATAAAATTGATGCAGCTTTAAGATCCTTCCTTGACGCGTGTATGAGGCAGTGGACCACAGTCCTTCGTCAACCAGGAGGCGGAGATGACACCCCTGGCCCGCAGGACTTTATAAGGATTGAGCGAGGAATATTTCAGGGCGACAGTCTGAGTCCCCTGTGGTTCTGCCTAGCTCTAAATCCGCTCAGCAATCTGCTGAAGGATTCGGGGCTAGGTTGCCGGCTTCGGAGAGAGGGTGAAGTCATATCTCACCTTCTGTACATGGACGATCTCAAATTATTTGCACCAAATAACCGAGACTTGTTGGAACTACTGAAGACCACTGAAGTGTTCAGTAGTTCCATCAAGATGGAGTTTGGTGTTGATAAATGTGCAGTTATGCATGTACAGCGGGGGAAAGTAGTAAATTCAACAAATCTACAGCTTTCTGAGACAATGACGTTCAGATCTATCTCTGAATCAGAAACCTACAAATACCTTGGTATGTCACAGTCTTTGGGCATTGAGGATGTGGGTATTAAACAGGCGTTGAAGGAGCGCTTCTTCGGTCGGCTGACAAAAGTACTTAATAGTCTTCTGTCAGGTGGCAACAAGGTGCGTGCCTTCAATGCCTGGGTGATGCCCCTACTCACATACTCCTTTGGCATACTAAGGTGGACACAGACCGAGCTGGATGCCCTGGATCGGAGAGTCCGTCTATTGCTCACCACACACCGTATGCTTCACCCGCGCTCGTCTGTTATGAGATTGTACATCCCACGGAAGTGTGGAGGTCGGGGCTTTTTAAACGCCAAAAATCTCCACAACCGTGAGGTGTACAATCTCAGGAATTATTTCCTTAACAACGAGTGTGAGATGCATCGTGATGTGGTGGCAGTAGATAAGGGTCTCACGCCGCTCTCCTTGGCAAACGAGAACTGGCGCAAACCTGTGGTGCTAAGCACCGAGGATCGCAGGGCGGTATGGAAGAGCAAGGAGCTACACGGGCGGTTCTACAGGGCCCTCACGGGACCCGACGTAGACCTGCTCGCGTCGGTGACCTGGTTACGATTCGGGGACCTCTTTGGAGAAACCGAAGGTTTTGCCTGTGCAATTGCGGACGAAGTTATCATGACGAATAACTACCGGAGATATATCCTGAAGGACGGTACGGTCGACATTTGTCGGGCATGCCGTCGTCCCGGAGAGTCACTCAGGCATATCATCTCCGGTTGTTCTCATCTTGCTAACGGCGAGTACTTGCACAGACATAACCTCGTAGCCAGGATTATACACCAACAGCTTGCTCTCCTATATGGTCTTGTGGACCACGAAGTGCCGTACTACAAGTACACACCTACAACAGTTCTCGAAAATGGTCGTGCCACGCTCTATTGGGATCGATCTATTATCACGGACAGGACTATTGTAGCCAATAAGCCTGATATCGTGGTAATAGATCGACCGCAACGCCGGGCCATGCTCGTCGACATCACCGTCCCATGTGACGAGAACCTCGTGAAGGCCGAGAAGGACAAGTCCAGCAAGTACCTAGACTTGGCTCACGAGGTAACCGACATGTGGGAGGTTGATTCGGCGATCATTGTACCGATAGTTGTTTCTGCGAACGGTCTCATAGCGAAGAGTCTAGACCAACATCTAGAGAGACTTTCGCTACGGGGTTGTGGTTGGATCAAGGGTCAGATTCAGAAGGCGGTTATCCTGGACACGGCGCGCATAGTCCGAAGGTTCCTCTCTCTGCGGCCCTGACCACCGGCAGCCTGGGCCTTGCTCCGTTGCCGGGGGCACCCTAGGTTAGGTTTTTTATAATGTTTTTATTGTTTTTGTATATTTTAGATGTATTTTTATATTTTACTTTTGTAAAAATATTATAAAATGACCTAGCCTAAGAAAAAAGAATAATAAAGAGAATAATAATAAATACTCTTTATTGCACACCTCATACAGTTACAAGCACAAATTTTACAATTAGATAAATTTAGGTAGAGGTAACAACAGGCGGTCTTATCGCTAATGAGCGATTTCTTCCAGACAACCTTTTTTATATTTGCATACGTTACCTGGCGACATGTCTACAGCTATGGTGGCGGAGTCCTAGGGCGCGGGGCGCTCGGCGAGGGCGCTGTCAATCTTGTTGGCTACATTACTGTGAGGTACCCGTCAGCATTATATCTAGGGGATAGTGTTTATATTTCCATACGGTACCTGGCAACATGTCTACAGCGGGGGCGGCGGGCTCGTAGGGCGCGGGGCGCTCGGCAAGGGCGCTGATTTTGTTAGCCACGTTAGTGTGAGGTACACATCAACCTTATGTCTAGGGGATAGGGTTTATAAAGGTTGAACACGCCAAAATTTGGGCATGTAAAAATGGCTATAGTTATTCGAAAAATGGAGCTATTCAAACTTTTTAAACAACAATTTTCTCACAAGGAACTGGGCTATAAAATGATGATAGTTTTATTTTCTTTTATTTATTCATTGGCAAAATGTCGAGCGTACAACATCAAAAACGTGAACGCATTCTGCACGAACATGTAAAAAATCTCATGTTAAGCTACAAAGATATCGCGAAAAGGCTGAAATATCCACAATCTACGGTTGGTCACGTATTAAAGACATTCCGTGAACGCTTGACAATAGATAGAAAGCCAGGAAGTGGTGGGTTGCAGGGAGTCAATAATAAGAAAAAGGAATAGAGTATTTTAAAGATTTTTTCCTCAAATCATACGATTTCATCTCCTGATGTTGCTAAAAAAGTGAAAATTTCTCAGTATTTTGTCCAAAAAGTGAAACAGAGGGCAGGACTGAGGAGTTATAAAGCCCAGGCCGCACCAAATCTAGACTCAAAAAAGAACTTATCCGCAAAGAAACGGTCGCGAAAACTCTATGAATTTTTTCTTACAAAATTTGAATGCGCGGTGATGGACGACGAGACGTATATAAAAGCGGATTTTAAACAAATACCTGGTCAAGAGTTTTATACTAGCAAATCACGAACAGATGCTCCTGAAGATTGTGAATTAAAAAAACGAGGGAAATGTCCAAAAAAGTACCTTCTTTGGCAGGCAATATGCAGCTGTTGTCAAATAACGCACGTTTATCACCACCGGGACAATAAACGGCGATATTTGTCGGAAATATTGTTTACAGAAGCGTTTGCTGCCTTTTATAAGACAGCATGCCTCACCACCGCTGTTTTGGCCAGATCTAGCCAGTTGCTAATACGCAAAATCAGTAATGGAATGGTACAACGCGAACAGGATCATGGTGGTACCCAAAATATGCAATCCGCCAAATAGTCCAGAACTGCGGCCTGTTGAAGAGTACTGGAGTATTATGAAAGGAATTCTAAAAAAGAAAGGCGGAGAAGTAAAATCGGTCCCTCAGCTACAAAAAATACGGGCCTGGGCGACAAAAATCTTTCCTAAAGAGATGGTGCAAAGTCTTATGAACCATGTGCGTAGAAAATTCGATCTATGGCTTACTGTGTAAACATTAATTAGAATTAAAAATGTGATTTTAGAGTTCATTAAATTTGTCATTTAATGTGGTATTCATAATGTAGTTATTTATTTTGAAACTGGTTTAAAAACAAATTTTGCGTGCCTAAGTTTTGGCGTGTTCAACCTTTATTTGCATACGTTACCTGGCGGCATGTCTACAGCGGGGGCGGCGGGGTCCTAGGGCGCGGGGCGCTTGCTGAAGCGCTCGGCGAGGCCGCTGTCGATCTTATTGGCTACGTTACTGTCAGGTACGCGTCAACCTTATGTCTAGGGGATAGAGTTTATATTTGCATACGTTACCTGGCAGCATGTCTACAGCGGGGGCAGCGGGCTCGTAGGGCGCGGGGCGCTCGCTGAAGTGCTCGGCGAGGGCGCTGTCAATCTTGTTGGCTACGTTACTGTGAGTTACACGTCAACCTTATGTCTAGGGGATAGAGTTTATATTTGCATACGTTACCTGGCGACATGTCTACAGCGGGGGCGGCGGGCTCGTAGGGCGCGGGACGCTCGTTGAAGCGCTCGGCTAGGGCGGTGTCGATTTTATTCGCTTCACCCGTTACTGTGAGATACACTTCTTTATATTTTGCTATCTGATGATAAACATAACATAATCAGTTAATTGTTCAATTATACTCAAGAAAAGGTATTTTGTTTAAAATTCTATACAGTGTCAATTTTCAGGCTATTCAGTGAAATTATAGATCAGGATACATTTAGATAAATAAAAAAATAAGTAAGGCTAATAATTCGTATTAATGAAATAAATAGTTTTATAGCAATTAAGAATTTATAATTCATGAAAGCACGCAAAACTATCAACAAGAAGAGAAGACAGAAACGCAATAACGCATAGCTCCCAAAAATAAGTTAAAGCCTGAGCACAATTAAGAACACGTTTTGGCATACATCTACAATTTTTTGATGCTGCTGCCACTGACAAGGCCACGCACAGGGGCTTGCAGCACCGCATTATCGTGTAGCCCTACCCCTCCACTGCTTCGAGGAACAAAGGAAATCTAGGAGACTTCCATTGCATTTTTTGCATTGCAGCATCGGCATTTCGTATTCCCCCATTAAAGACGTGACTAATCCATACTAATATTATAAATGGGAAAGTGTATGTGTGTGTTTGTTTGTTTGTCCGTCTTTCACGGCAAAACGGGGCGACGAATTGACGTGATTTTTTAAGTGGAGATAGTTTAAGGGATGGAGTGACATAGGCTACTTTTTGTCTCTTTCTAACCCCCCCCCCCCTTCCCTAAAATGGGGGGTGGAAGTTTGTATGGTTTGCTACCCCGAATTTAACGCGAGCGAAGCCGCGGGCAAAAGCTAGTTATATATATCTCGTCTAGGAGACTTATCGAACGAGGTTCAGTATCGAGCTCTGATTAAGATTAGCCACACCTGTTCAGCTAGCACGACTTGCGGCTGCTTCCTCCCTTCACTAATAGCCTTCAGATCAGCCTCCAGCTGCGCCCGCAGATGCGGCTTGGAGATGGATATGGCGAGCCCCATCGCGTCGTAGCCCTCCACCAGACCCATGCCCAGCAGACCGGGCACGAAGTGTATGGCGTCGGCCAACGCTACATATGATCGGTTCTTTATCGTTTCTATGTGTTCTGCGTGAGTTGCGTCAGTACCTGCATGCGAAACAAAATTATTCAAATTATTTTTCTAAAGATAAATAATTTATTGTCAAAACTGTGTACAAAGGTACAACATGTCATATACAATATAGGTAGGTGTCAACAGTTTGCCCATTCCGACCGTACAATAGCTGGTTTGTTTTTGATTTTACTAATTTGTATTCAACTAAAGATATAATTCTTGCAGCATTACTTAGAACACCATTTGCTACAATATAGATTTAGATAATTAACTATTTAATGTGTGCGTTGTTGGTGTTTATAAGTTTGACCGCTATGTGTGTATGTATATGTATCTGTCTATAGCTCCGTAGCGCTGAAGCGGTTGAACCGATTAAAATACATTTTTTTTATTATCTTAAGTATCTACTTGTATTGCTTATACCAGAATCTCTACGGATGGAAGGTGCAAGTACGTCTGTATGCTCTTCTTAGTTAGAATATGGTCAATGGCGCATGACTGTTCAGAAATTGCACACACATTGTTGAGAAATTTCTTCTGGGTGGTTTAGAGGTAATGGCGTCAGGCGTGAAGGGTGAAGGTTAAGTCGTCGATTCTAATCCGGCCCCAAACACTGGAGGGCTTGGTCACTTTCACGACCATTGGCGCTGCCATTCCAATATGGAACATAAATACTGTATAGAAGGTTCCAATTCGTTCACTACTTGTTGCGTAATTGTCTATCCACGCAGAGATCGCTGACATTTGATATCGTTACAGCAGAAAAAGCTGCAGTTTAGAAATAGTAGTTTATATAACTGTTACGTAATAACTGTAATAAGGGTCCTTAAAATACGAGTGTGGTTTTATGAAACGAGCCGCGGGAGAGTTTCATAATAAGATCACACGAGTGTTTTAAGGCCTAATTACGTACAGTTACATACACTGCTTTATCTACACTCATATTATTTATACTAATTGCCGTGTTCGGAAACCATAGAATGGTCGCCATTGCACCGCCATGGCCAACTCGATTGTGCCGGCGGTCGGGGAGGCGCGTGCCGTTGGTCAGGAAGGAGCACAGGATTTACATTATGTTATCAAATTCGATGTTCGGAATTTTAAACTAATAACGTATCAATATATGAGCATGTAAAGTTAAAATTACGTTACTGCCACAGATAAAAAGCTTATCATAGTAAAATCGGTTGTGGTAATGCTAGCCATTGCCTACCGTTTTTGAACACGTTTTAGAGGACTTACAATGCGAGTGTAGATAATAGTACATTACTGCAGAGACCAGTAAGTAAGCTTTCCTGGCTGAGTATTTAGTAGCCGTCCGAGTCGAAGACGAGGACGGCTACAATACGAAGCCAGGTAAGCTGATTACGGTCGAAGCATGTATAGTGCTTTTCTCAAACATGTAAGGAAATAAAATTACTTGTTTAGTGCTTCAGTTACTGGCTGAGTGATTTAATGTTGTATGAAAATCCTTTACGTACGTCGCGCTGAACCTGCCTTGGAATAGAGTCCCTACTGGTCTCTAATTACTAACGTAACAGGAACATTTCCGAGCATGTTTGAGAAAAGTAAATGTATGCACTTGCCTATTCCATGTTTTTCCATGAGCGCTATGAGATCAGCTTCAGTGAGCAGATGCGGTGGTTGCGTGCTGCCCTCCACCATGTCTATGCTCGTAGGATTAAACGTTTGACCCGTCTGAAATAATTCATAACATTAACTTTTATATACCGCAGTTTGAGGTAGATACTCTCTTACAATTAATAAAATCTACATTCTATTCATACTCAGGAATTAATTGATTATGAACGTGCCCAATTTTCGAACTTTTGCGAACAATTTTCTATTAGAGCCGATTTATCGTTAGACGAACTCTTCTTACAGTAAGTAATAGTCCCTATAAATCTAAATTTACTGGCAGCGTCATTTAAATTTAAGCCTAATCTTCTATCTCATATGCGTTAATTTTCTTTGACGACAATTTGTCGTCGTTGATGTCATTGACTCACTGCCTGCAGTGAACCTCTCGCTATCGATGTTTACTATAATTCTCAATGAAACCTTACCACTTACCTCATAAACGTGAATTTCCTTCGACGACCACTTGTCGTACGGGTACACCTCTAAGTAATTCCTTGCTGTAATCATCAGGCCGTTGGCAGTGAACTTCTCTCCGGCTATGTCGATGGCGACAGTGGTTTCCTGGCCTTGGGCGTCTTTGGAGCAGCACGCCAGGAACGAGCGGACTATGAACTCGTACACTCGTTGCTCGTTGCCATTGAGAGCTGTATGGAAATCAATACAGTCAGCGGTAGAAGTAGCTAAGAAGGTGCGGTACTCTAAATTCTCTGGACTTTATTGTAAAAAGAATAAGAGCGTGTGAAGGTCATTTTAAGCCCCTAATAGTATTTAGGAACAAGCAAATGCTCGAGCTGCTGTAAAAAATACTCAATTCACTATAGGTGTCCCTATAATAGTTGGAGAATTCCCTTAATTTCTCCAGGATCCCATCATCAGATCCTGACCTGGTTACAATGAGACCAACTATGAAGTATACTCTTTCAAACAAAAAATAATTTTCCAAATCGGTCCAACCGTCTTCGAATAATCGGTGAACATACATAAAAAAAAAGGAAATACAAAGATCCTACCGTATTGATAACCTCCTCCTACGAAATCTTGAAGTCGGTTAATAAATTAAAGCTAACACATAGGTAAAGTTCAATAATACCTATATAAGAGATTTAAAAATAATACACACATGTATGTAGAGTTAGTTACGTTTGCGTCTAGTGGGCAGCATAAGTCTGTCTTATAAAATGAGACAATACATGTGAACGCACCGTTATATTGTGACGATATCGTGGATGTTCACGGCAAAGTATGAAAGCGGCCATTGCACAACGTCCGGAAAACGTTACAAATGAAAGGTTCAAATTTATTGCTTGGCTTGGCGTAGTTAGTTACTTAGTTTTATGTCACTTTGCAGAAAGACATGGCCAATAGTGAATGACGTAACTCAAGGTCGTATATCCTAGCCTCAAATTTCAGTACCACGTACATTGAGCTGCAAAATTGTATGAATGAATTCTTTCATTAAGTGTTCATGTAATTTTGCAGCTGATATACAACATTTTACAAGGTTTTTCAAGCATGTTTCTAGGAATGTCTCGACTTACTATTTGTATGTTTAGAGCATGTTTCTAGGAATGTCTCGACTTACTATTTGTATGTTTAGAGCATGTTTCTAGGAATGTCTCGACTTACTATTTGTATGTTTAGAGCATGTTTCTAGGAATGTCTCGACTTACTATTTGTATGTTTAGAGCATGTTTCTAGGAATGTCTCGACTTACTATTTGTATGTTTAGAGCATGTTTCTAGGAATGTCTCGACTTACTATTTGTATGTTTAGAGCATGTTTCTAGGAATGTCTCGACTTACTATTTGTATGTTTAGAGCATGTTTCTAGGAATGTCTCGACTTACTATTTGTATGTTTAGAGCATGTTTCTAGGAATGTCTCGACTTACTATTTGTATGTTTAGAGCATGTTTCTAGGAATGTCTCGACTTACTATTTGTATGTTTAGAGCATGTTTCTAGGAATGTCTCGACTTACTATTTGTATGTTTAGAGCATGTTTCTAGGAATGTCTCGACTTACTATTTGTATGTTTAGAGCATGTTTCTAGGAATGTCTCGACTTACTATTTGTATGTTTAGAGCATGTTTCTAGGAATGTCTCGACTTACTATTTGTATGTTTAGAGCATGTTTCTAGGAATGTCTCGACTTACTATTTGTATGTTTAGTAGGATGTATCGGGGGATGGGCCTTATCACTCTTGTTCCCCTGCCTCGGCGTGGGTCCCCCGCCATCCAGGAGGCCCTGCGCGAAGCCCCCCCAGTTCGGGTCCCCCGTTTGGAGCCCCACGAGCTGCCCCAGGTTCATCTCCTTAGGGTACTCGTTGGTCTCAGTACGGGGGTAGCTGATGAACCCTTGCGTGTAGAGCTTTTCGGCTATTTTCATGGTTTCTTTTGCGTTGATTCTCAGTTTTCTTGACGCAGATTTTTCCAGTTCCTAAAATTATTTTTGGTTTAAGTGCAAAGGTACGCAATGATTAGTAGGTTTCCTACAAATTCGATCGTGGATCGTGTATATATGGATTTATCGTAATAACTATTCGTGTTGGCATTATACGGATTTTAGTGATGATGGGATCACCTTTTGCATAGTGAGACTTTAGGACCCATAGGCCATTTTAGGAAGCAGAGCCACCTAAATTTATGGTGCGGTGGGGGTAAAAAGGGGGGGTTAAAATTTTCGCGACACATAGATTGAAAACTATAAGACTTAGCAACATACTTCAAAGGCAAGAATTGTAGAGAATTTCATGAAGAATATATTCTTTATTGAAAGTTTTGTGGTAACTTCAACCGTTTTTGCAAAAAATATATGAATTTTCCTACTTTTGTGGGAAGTGGGGAAAACAATTGTTATATTTGTAACACATTATAGTGCAGAGTTATCCAATAAAGATTTGGCTTGAAAGTCTCGTATCCAGGCCATAAATAAAATAAGTAAAATAATTATTTTCTGTTTTGACTAGATACTATTAAAATATTATTATTGGTATGGTATTTACCATGTATATTTGAGTTAGGTAAACACCCCGTTTCTAATAGTAGTTAAATTAGTATGTTAAAAATCGTATTAAACCGTTTACGGTTTAATTGAAAATAATGATGCAGGTAATGTACTCAAGGCTAATATACTCGATATAAATATAAATAGAAAACATTTTTATCTACACTCATATTGTAAGTTGTTTAAAACGTGTTCGAAAACGGTAGGCAATGGCTAGCATTACCACGACCGATTTTACTATGATAAGCTTTTTATCCGTGGCAGTAACGTAATTTTAACTTTTCATGCTCAATTATTGATGTGCTATGAGTTTTGATAACATAATGTACACCTGCACCCTCCCGCGCATCCGCCGACAGCCCGACACGCGCCCGCGCGACCGCCGGCACAATCGAGTTGGCCATGGCGGTGCAATGGCGGCCATTCTATGGTTTCCGAATACGGCATTTTGGACAAATAATATGAGTGTAGATAAAGCAGTGTATGCAACTGTACGTAATTAGGCCTTAAAACACTCGTGTGATCTAATTATGAAACTCACCTGCGGCTCGTTTCATAAAACCACACTCATGTTTTAAGGACCCTTATTACGTAACAGTTACATAAACTACTAATTCGCGACAACAACAACATGCAAACAAACATACTGAATCAAGAATAATAACTAGTTAATTATAATTAACGCATGAATATGGTTGCCACGAAATGGTCCCGACTCAGCATGGTGCATGTGATAGGTCCTAGGTACCACTCATGACACAACTAGCGTAGCGTACCTAACCTAAGTTCATATATATTATATGTAGTGGTAAGATATTTACTCATTGTATACTCAACCTTATGTACTCTATATAATCGTGTTTAGCACCAAATACAGTTCAGTTCGAGCCTAGTATTAGTTTGATTTACAGCCTTCTCAACGCCCTCGGTAGAATAATGATATTAGGCGTTGTCCGTTGATAAAAGATTCAAGCGCCCCACGATTTTAGTTTTTTGTCTTTTCAATGCTCTAGCTACATTGATGAGAAGAGTTGTGTAATGACTGGTACCTAGAACCTACCGGATTATTTTTATAGCTTTTTGTAAACTATCTATATCATTGTTTATTTTCAATAAAAGCTTTTGAATTTACCTAAACAATACTTATTTTCTTTTCAAGTTGTTATGTTACTAAAACTGTCTAAACTCCGCTTACTTTATGATCCGCATTGCACTGTGTTTTACTAATAAATCCCTTTCATTTTATATTTGATTTAGAGGTTTGTTAAGAAATGTGTAATACGCGGCATTCTGTAGCGGCAGCTATCTTGGATTTACAATGATACTGAATCTATTAAATTGTAATTGTAACGGCCTCCTAGCCTAGTCGGTAGTGACCCTGCCTACGAAGCAGGAGGTCCCGGGTTCGAATCCTGGTCAGGGCATTTATTTGTGTGGTTATCACAGATATTTGTTCCTGAGTTATGGATGTTTCTATGTATTTAAGTATTTATATGTATATATCTTTTATATATATCGTCTCCTAGTACCCACAACACAAGCCTTATTGAGCTTACCGTGGAACTAGGTAGATTTGTGTAAGATTGTCCCATAATATTTATTATTTATTTATTATTATTTATCAGAACTTAAGGTGTGCAACTGTGCACCAGATATTGGATCAATTTGTCAACAGAACGAGGGTATAATTTCAACCACAAAATTATGGAGATGTGGGATGAAGCATGTAGCTGTAGATATGCAGACTTGCATTTAGTTATGTAAATATTAGTTATAATAAATTAACAAATTTTCAAATAAGTTTGTGTAATGTCTAAGTAGGTATAACACAGAATTGTTATTTTTATTTTAGAGCGCGCTATTCGCCAAAAGACCGTCCTCAGTTGAAGATGTATACCTACCGCTTAAGTTTTCTCTCTAAAAAAATGAACGGGCCCTTATTGATAACCCGCAATGATGTACCTTTCACTTGAAAACGTCACTAGATAACAGGGACTGGAGAATCCCTCTATTTGATAACGCTATTATTTGGTTACAAAATTATATGGTTACCCTATATTCAATTGTATGTCCCTGTCTAATGTCTTAGCAATAGAGATGAAATTAGCTTGATAGGTAAACGTCATTTTGGATTTTCATTTTGGTAAGCGCTACATTATCATTATCAGCAGCAGCAGCAGCAGCAACCAGTATCAGTCCACTGCTGGACATTGGCCTCTCCCATGGCACGCCACTGTGCTCGATCTTCTGCTCTCCTCCTCCAATCCGTACCCGCCAAGCGCTTACCTTTGGGTAACTCAATGATGTGCTTACTAAATTGATAATTTTTAAAAACTACCCTACCAAATACTTACTCGATCTAATACCCTTTTATTGGTAACCGGTTCCGATATCTTCTAAACGAACTCTTTATTTCACTTATGGATTATAACAAGCATACAAAGGCAAGGTAAATAATAGCGTTTGAAATGGTTGACGTCCATTTAGTTGTGAAAGATATAATTAGGCAAGCATTAGAGCTCAAACCACATCGTTTTTCGTACATAATTAGATTGTGGTTGATAACAGGCCTATTATTTAATTTTTTTTCTTTAAAGATATTATAACCAATATAGGATTTATATACTTTTTATAAAGGGGAATAACAGGGCTTTATCATGAAAATATATTTTTCATGTTACGACCATAAATAAAAAAAATATAGGCATTTATTCAAAAAATATCAAACGTTGATTTCATATTTTTTATGTTTTCTCAGTTTTCTTATATGGAAAGGTATAAATAAAATACCAAAAATGAATTCGGCATCCTTGCTTTACACCAAAATGATATCAAACTTGACTATGTAGCTCTATTTTATTTTTAATTAATTATGGGGGGCACCCCCCACTTCGTCAAAAATTTGCATCAAAAATTTGATTGGCTCCCCTTCTTAAATTAATCTTAGAGCCTAAAGGATTAGCTCTGCAAATGGAATTCCATCATCATCATTTTCCGTATAAATAAGTGTACACCACCGACTAGAAGAACATATATATGCTTATAGAAGCATGTATTTTAAATTTTAAAAACCACTTCATTAGGCGTGTCCACACCGGACGCACCGCCTCGCGAGGAAATTCCCCCGCGAGGCAGCTCGGCTAGTGTGGACATGCCTCGCCCGCGGCAAACGCCAGCGCGGCCGCAATGCCTCGGGCGAGGCACGTCCACACTAGCCGAGCGGCCGAGCTGCCTCGCGCGGCAATTTCCTCGCGAGGCGGTGCGTCCGGTGTGGACACGCCTATTCTCTTAGGCACGAACTTGCATTCTCTCTTTTCATTTAATACAGTCAACAGTGCGAAAGAGACTTTTGATTTAGAGACACGCGTCAAGCCTCGTAGTGCAGTTGTAATGGTGTTAACTTACCACAGTGTCCAAAGGTAGCGGGCGCCACTTCGACTTGGGCTTGGTTTTGACCTCACAGACCTTGGCCGTCGGGTTCTCCTGGCAGATGTCCTGGAGCACCTGGCATGCCTCCTGGTCGAACAGCCGTATGCGCTCCCAATTAAAGTCCACGCTGAGGTTGTTCATTGTGTGATTCACTGAAATTCACAGTATAGTTGCTGCTTTGTTTCTATATCTTAACATCTACGTACTTTACTGAGACTACGTCGTAATTAGTTAAGGTTCTATCCTGGCCCGTTTTCTACAAAGTTGCCCCCCCCCCCACCCTGTAACTTTTGAACTGGACATCCAAAACATATGAAAATAAATGAGAAGACACATCATTATATATTCTTTCAACTAAAATTATTTTGAACATTATCGGTTAAGGCGTTTTCGTGTTATCTTCAAAAAAACTTCTTTCCTTGGCAGATACGACCTTTTGATATTATTTTTTATATACATATTGCTATGACATAAAATTCAAAGTTGTAAAAAGTACACCTAACACAACACACCTTTAATCTTCCAGAATGGTTCAGGAACAAAGCTCTCCACAGCCCGGTACCGCTCTACCACGAAGCCCAGCGTGGGGAACTGACAGGAGCCATAGCTCACCAGGCTGTCTGCTAATTTACTCGGGAACACTTTCTGCAGCCGCAGTGTTTGGAACCGGGTGAAGGCAGCACCTTAAAATTTACATTTATGTTATACACTAATGTTTGGGAACTTATATTCATAAATAAACAGGTTAGGTACTGGTTGTACTCTAACAGTACAACCAGAATCCAGTTAGAAAAACTAGGGAAGGAATTCTGCATAAACAGAGGAGTACGATAAGGAGACCCCTTATCACCAAAAATATTTGCAGCAATACTAGAAATTATCTTCCGAAACTTGAATTGGAACTAATATGGTATAACAATGAATTGCTCATAATTAAACCATCTTAGATTCGCCGATGACCTTGTGTTACTAGAACAACGCCCCAAGTACCTAGAGCTGATGCCAAACGACTTAAATGAAGAAAGCAGAAAGGCGGGACTAAAAATGAATACCAACAAAACCCAACTAATGACCAATACTAGAAAACACAGAATTGGAGTAGAAGAATACATCTACCTTGGCCAAGTCATCTCCATGACAGATCAAATGACGAAAGCAATCAACCTTAGAATTGCAACTAGCTGGATGAAATACTGGTTGTTAAAGGAAATAATAAATTCGAGGTTGTTAAAGAAAATGTCTTGTGGCTGCGAAATCTGGAGCCTGACACAGAGCTATGGAAAGGAGTATGACTGGTTTTAAGCGACTGGGCAGTATAAGGAACATTGACCTATTAAGACGAGTAATAAAAATTACTCATGTCCGTGAACATATTGACCAACAAAAGTGGAGATGGACCGAGCACATGATGCACGATAAAACAGGAAAATGAAGCAAAACCGTTTCAGACTGGTACCCAAAACATGGCAAAAAGCAAGGAGCTCAGTTCACAAGATAGGAAGATGAATTAAAATTAACAGCAGGACCAAACTGGAGAAGGGTTTCCCAAGACAGTCAACATTAGAAATCATTAGGCGTGTCCACACCGGACGCACCGCCTCGCGAGGAAATTGCCGCGCGAGGCAGCTCGGCTAGTGTGGACGTGCCTCGCCCGAGGCATTGCGGCCGCGCGTGCGTTTGCCTCTGCCGAGGCACGTCCACACTACCCGAGCTGCCTCGCGTGGCAATTTCCTCGCGAGGCGGTGCGTCCGGTGTGAGCACGCCTATTGAAGGAGGCCTTTGCCAACCCATCAACTGCGACATTTTATAAACAGTGTTTCTCAGAACGAAATACAAAGGGCTAAATAAATAAATACACTAATGGCTAAATTAAATGGCCTAATGCACAATCACCCTAAAAAAATTGCAACATTATTTATAAACACCCAGCAAGGGAAGAGATACCCTCATTATAAAAATGGCCCTTAAAAACAGTCTCAACAGTTATATCTACACCCCCCTGACCCTTCCCAATATTACCCAATCCCCAACTATCCAACTTCCTGCTATTAAAAAAAAAGGAAGTTGCGTTTGTACAGTTAACATTATTAGAGGAGCAACGAAAGGCATTAATCTTGAAGCAAATATAAGGGTAACAATTAATTGCGACTCCTGAATCTACTATATGTATAGGAGTAATTAAGTAACAATTTCATCATTTCAGTGATGTAACTGTTTTATTGTATACCTACTAGTTAGATTAAGTCCCGGGGGTGGCAGAATAACAGCGTCCGTTGCTTGAAGGTGGTAGGGCCCTAGTGCCTTTAAGCCTTCTTGCACAGACAAGCTGAGCCACTTTCCTTTTTAATAAGTTTAAGCATGATCTACTGTACTCTTATTATGTACTTATGCAACCTTATTAAATAAACGTCTCTTGTTTATGATTATTATATAGATATGGTGAAATTAGTTTGATCATATAGAAATGATGTAGTTAGTATTGTTCATAAAGAAATACTAACCAATTCTTAAATCCAACTCCTGCCTCACATCCACAGCATCACTAATGTTTTTATTAGGTCTCTCCAGATTATTCAGCGCCCGTCTCACCGACACCGCAGTGATCTCCGAGAACTTGGCCCTATAGATTTGAAGATTGTTCTTGATAGCAGTGCACACCTGGATTATTTCAAAACCTATGTTTTCTCCTTCTCTGTCACAATCCGTCCATATTATTAGACCTTGACAGCTGCGAACTTCTCTCTCTAATGTTTTCTGAAAATTTGTGAAGTTAGTTTAGTTAGTTAACCTGGGCGTTCTCCGCAAGTTGACAACCAGTGTGCCTATTTTGCGTGACAACGAAGTAACTCTATTCTAACCACCCTAGCTCCTCCACGAAGCCCAGCAGAGCTTTCAGGTTGCCTGCTGCCTCGCTAAAGGTGCCTGGGGATCCTTAAGTGTTTAGTCTTGTTTGCAGTCTAGCAGAATGTGTTTTGTTGTTTCTTCCGCCTCCATGCAGGCTCTGCACATAGGGCTATCTGTCCTACCTATTGTGAAGAGGTGTTTGTTTAGTGTGTTGTGTCCTGTTATCAGTCCTACTAATTTTCGTAGTTGAGGTCTTATTGTCCTCAAGAGTGTATTTTTGTATCGCGAAGTTAGTTTAATTATTGATACAACGAGTTGCCATGCTTATGTTAGGCTCGATTCACACCGGAATGGCAGCAAGGCTGCCACCGCCCGACTTGCTTGCCTAATCGTCTCTTGATCAGTTTATGAAGCACGGGAAGCGGGACACGTGCAACCTCGCGTATGGCGCAGTCAGCCGCGGGCAGAGTCGCCGACAAGACGCGCGCGCAACAAGACCTTGTGGAGCTTTTTAAGCGATACTGGTCTTTTAAGTATGTAGATAATATTTAAATTTATTTCACACAGAAAGTGCTTGCCGCGACATGGTTTTTTTTGTTACTGTTTTAGATAGTTTAGTGTTATTTTTAAGTGATATTATTGTTTATTTTATGTAATAAATTGTAACTCTATAAATAATATAAGCCTTTATTAACAGTGCTGACTGGCTTGCTTTACAGGCCTCCCCAAGATTTTCCCATGCAATTTTCAAATAGCAAGGAATGAAAGTCAACACAATACCTTAATTTTCTCATAGTTTTCAGGACAGTATTTGAACACAGGCGCATCAAAAAGAACCAAAGGGTTGCAAGATTGCCAATGCTTGTAGGCTGCCACAAATTTAAAGCCTAAAAGATGGCCTGACACAGAAGTCATGACCATCTCTGCTTTCTGTTGATTCACTTCAGCTTCAAACTCATAGATTTTGTTGTATTGTGACAAACCCTCCCTCTGAAATAGTAATAGTATTGCATCTTTGTAAACATACCTAATGTAGTTTAACAAAATATGAATCATTTTTATTACCCTCCTGGAAGTTCCTCGAGATAAATGAAGAGCAATGTTCTTGGCAGCATCATTTTTCTCAGCTACGTTAAGAAATTTCATTTTTTCTGGTGCTATTGTAGATAGTAAAAAGCATTGATTGTTTGTATACAAGCCTAAGCCAAGTCGCCGCTTTAGGTTATATCCGTTCCGTAGTAGTTTCATGCTTAGTTAAAATATTCATACTGAAGCAAATTAATATCTCATAGTTATAATAATATGGTAAAACATAGCTTATAAATATCATCAGAAGTGATTATTTTTCAGAAAATAATATAATAATAGAAACAACATGAAAGTCCTAAGGTATCGCGCGCTTTTGACTTTGACAATGATAGTATTGACAGTTTTAGCTCATGCATGTTGGTAGAATTGCTTTGTAGTGTCGTACGTACTAATCGTAGGGATACCGGTTTTGTAATAAAAAAACGCTCATCTGTATCGTAAAATTTCGTAGTTGGGAATTTTAAAAACTGTCTTGAATAGTGATTTTGACAGCAACTATTTGACATTTAAGTACTTGCTCAATATGTAATGTATTGATAATAATGATAATGGACCGAATTTGAGTTTATTTTTGTTATTCTATTCTTCGAATTTAAATGTAAAGTTAAGTAAAAACAGCTTCTATTTTTAAACAATGTGGACATCGCGCTCAATTGCGCAGACTTCTTTAAGCTACACGAGGATGTGTTTTTTAGTAAATTGCCTGAAACGATTCAAGAGCTCTCAAGAGTGGCTAAGTCGTCAAAGAGTAGACCCTTATGTTGAAAAGGCAAAGATATATAACTATAGGTAAGTTTCCTCTGTGTTGATAAGTTAGTGTAGTTTATTTCAATGTAATTATATAATTGTCATATTTGTGTATTTACAGATGTCGTAGTGCATTCAAACTTCTGGAAATGAACGAAAAGACGAACATACTAACACCAGGACTGGCGGTTATTGATCTAGGTGCATCACCAGGCTCATGGACTCAAGTAGCGGTTCAAAAAACGAATGCAGATGGAGCAGACCCAAAAAAACCCAAAGGGATGGTGTTGGCCATTGACAAATTACAATTATTTCCTATTGAGGTATGTTTCTAATTACTTACTTAATGGATGTTTAATAACATATCATTAACATACCAATTGATTTGTACTGTTTGTTTTAGGGAGCTACAATCTTGAACAACTTGGATTTTTCTACAATAGAGGCCCATGATAAAGTTGTCAAGGCTTTAGGGGACAGAAAAGTGGACCTGGTTCTGTCTGACATGGCACCGAGCGCTACCGGCGTGCGAGAGCTAGACAAGGACCGCATCATAGGGCTCTGCTACATGGCCATAAGATTTGCAGCACTAGTCACTAAAATTGATGGCAACTTATTATTTAAAGTATGGGACGGAAAAGAAGTGCCAATCTTAGAAATGGACTTGGAAAGGTTTTACAAAAGCATCAAGATATTAAAACCGAATGCTAGCAGATCAGAGTCGTCAGAAAAATTTATTCTTGCTAAAGGTTTCAAGGGCATTCAGATGCCCTTGAAGAATGGCCGCTGGGGATAGAATGAACCTGAATATGAGAACTGTTGGGAATAAGTAATATGTCTTCCAGATACATTTGTTGTCACATAATATTGTATACAGGTGACCTCTTAAGTTTATACCAGAGCAAGGACATAACATGGCTAGCCTTGTTTTCAAATGTACATAATGCACACTTTGTTATAAGCACAAATATTTGACCTGTAATAGTACAATTATAGATAAAGTAATTGAGATATACTCGTAGTATAGTACTTAAAATATTATTCTTGATGTTGCCATTTTTTTTTTTTTTTTTTTTTATACTACGACGGTGGCAAACAAGCATACGGCCTGCCTGATGGTAAGCAGCTACCGTAACCTATGGACGCCTGTAACTCGACAGGAGTCACATGCGCGTTGCCGACCCTTTACAAAAAGGAGGATTCACTGTGTCCATCTATAAAGATTATAATTAAATTGAAATAAAACACTTGGTTATTAAAAAAAATCTTTACTTTCATATAGCATAATTTTAGAAGCATCATTTGTGACTGCTATATATTATATACCTACTCATATTTTTAATTATATGTATTGTAAGCGTTTTTAATATCATTGTATTTGCTAAAGAACACCTGAATCTTATAATAAAATTATAATTTATTTATGCCTTACATATTTTCATATTGTTTTTGTACCATTGCAATTAAACATAACTTATTTTTTATTAAGTAATTACAATAATTAAAATATCACAATAAATGATAGCACTAAGTATCATTGAATCTAATTAGCTTGTCTACTTAATGCATAAGTAATGGGACGTAACTTAGATATAGTTGAAGTTATTTGGGATAAACATCTACCAAAAGACGTCAGAAATGTCATACATGGTAAGGTTGATATTTAAATGCTAAAGATCTTTTGTCCCAGATAATTTCGACCAAAAAGCTTGTCTATACATGTTGCTCTAGAAGCCCTGCATTTGCCTGACATTTGATATATCTTATTTCATTTTTCTGTAAGCAAATAAACTACAAAACCTACTTAAAGATGCTGATGCAACAAATTTCTTATAACTATAATTGTAAACAGGTACTTGTTTGTGGCAAATAGAGGTTGGATTTAGAGCCAGATGAGATTAGGCGTGTCTTAGTTCGTAATAGTTGCATCAGCTGTTTTAGCAAAATACGGTAGCGTCATAATTATAGTTAAGCTAAGAGGGTTAGGTTCCCGGATACGCGCTTAACGCCCAAACTTCAAAGGAATTTGAACCATTGTAATACGATCACATGTTATTTTAAACTGAGATACATATTCACTTAAGGTTGACTTTGCCTTGCTCAAACATTTTTGACAGAAGGTATTTTTGACATTGTCAAAAATACCTTCCGTAATGGCGCTGCAGCAGCTAATACCGAAAACTAGGTAATCTGTGCCGAAAACAAAGGAATAACCTGAATTTTATAGCAATGCGACTTTGTGTCGACATCGTCATTCATTAGTGTTTTAGGACGATTACTGGGCCAGTCGTATGTCCTTTTTTAAACGAAGTGCGTCCTCCTATTGATAAACAGTCTCAGTTCCGTATTTTAATTCGGTGATTCGACATTGATAAATAAAGAACTCAATTACCGTTTAATAGATGGCGTTGCACCTACAGAGGTGTAGCCTGAATTTAGCACAGCGATATTCAAACGAAGTGCGTTCTCGTGGTGGTGAGCTTGTTGAGTTGCGCGGCCGACAGCAGGCTGGAGTGCGCCGCGTGGTCGAGTAGCAACAAGCGCTCGCCTCGCTCGTCGCTGCGCGCGGCGCGGCACCGCCCACCCGTCTCTAAAGCGAAGCTCGACACCGCCATGATTGCGTACATGAACGTCAGGACGAAGAGGGCGCTGCCGAAATCTAGTTACAAACAAGCATAGACGTATAAAATAAGAAGACGTAACGCTGTGAAGACAAAACTGTGCTTCCATAATAAGCCGATTTCTTCGTGTTTACGCGCGACACGCACACATCTACAACTCGTGGACGAGCGGTGATTGGTACAAACGTCAAAAGTAAGTGTGTGTGCACGAGATCGCGGCTCATTATGGAATCACAGTTTTATCTTCGTGGGATTACGTCTTCTTGATTTATATGTCTATGCAAACAAGGCAATCAGCTAAAATTAACTACTATCGTAACTAATACAATCTATCTTAACAGAGATCAGTCATAACTCACAGACACTATAAACAATCAGCGCCATCTAGTGAGCTATTTGAGAGGGCTAAAAGATTTTTAATAAACCGTAATTTTTAATTGAGGGGAGTAATCTGACAGATCCTTGAATACAAAGCTGTTTGCAAATGTATGTAAAGTGCTGTCAAATTAATTACTTCAATCTATTAAGACTGTCAACCGTCCAGTGGCCAATGTTAAGTTGTAGTCCTAACTTGATTACGCAACTTTTGATCTTTGTCACATAGTTCTAATTTTTCTATAAACGGCAGATGGTGGCCACTTTTTTCCTTTTAGGTGATTAAGTCAAAAGTAAGTAATATATAATTTTAAACAAAAAAGAACCGACTTCACTTAGCCTCCATCTTTCCAAAAGAAAATACTCGAGCTGCTGTAAAAATACTGAAATCACTATAAGCGTGCCTGTAATAGTTGAAGAGTTCCCTCGATTTCTCCAGGATCCCATTATCAGATCCTGACCTGGTTACAATGGAACCAACTATAATCTTTCAAACAAAAAAGAATTTTCCAAATTGGTCCAGCCGTCTTCGAATAATCGGTGAACATACATAATAAAAAAACAAAACAGCATAAACAAAGATCCCGACGAATTGATAACCTCCTCCTTCGAAAACTTGAAGTCGGTTGAAAACAATATCACATAGATCATAAGATTCATAAGTTGCGGAATTAGTAGGACTACAACTTAACATGATGGATTATACAGAGATTTATTAGTTTATTAGGAAACACAATCCCCCCGATGAGGGCGCCACTGGACGATCGACACAGTCTTAAGAATTCAACTTTAGTAGAAGTTGTCGGGTGTACTTATTGTGCTAAAGTTCACGCCTCATAAGACCCATCAACCACAGTGTAAGGAAAATGGATTTTGGGTATATTCTGCGTCAACGCAGTGAATAGGTACTTGAATAATTAGATAAAGTCGTGACGCACTTCTAATTCCATTAGAGTTACGACCATAGACTGAGGATGCATCCTCAGTCTATGGTACATGTCGCTTACCCTCAGGTAAAATCGCTGTTGATATTCACGATGGCAAGCAACTACTCCTACAGTATTCACTGGTTGTATTTCACTAAGGGTGAGTTGAACCATGCATAACTAACGAACTGATCAACGTTGAATATGGCGACGGAGCTGTCATCCCATAGAAAACTGTCAAACTTTTCATATAAGATTTTTTTAACGATGACGTTAACGTTAACAGACGGTTTCGTACAACCGGCCCTAAGTATATTGACTTTTAAATGTTACTCTAATCAAGGACTTCTAGCTAGATTTACCTACCATAATTAAATATTACCCAGGTACATAGCAAACTATATTGGTTAAGTTCTTTAAGTAGTAAGCACTTACGGTAGAGGTTGTGTCCGCCGAACAGATTAACGACACAGGGATACCCGTCCCCCACGATTATAGCGGCCACGAGCAGCACGACACCGACGCAAGCTGCCAGGATCCACGGCAGCACGTACTCGCGCCGGTACTTCACGGCGCCGTGCAGGAGCGAGATGCAGCACATAAGGTAGATGGAGGTCAGGATTGTGCTCGTGTATAGAAATATTACTGTAACTGAAACAGAAAGTTTCAATTGAGTCCATTAAAACACTTTTTAGGGTTCCGTAGCCAATATGGCAAAAAAGGAACGCTTATAGTTTTGTCATGTCCGTCCGTCCGTATGTCATAGCCATTTAATTCCCCAAAATAAAAGGCCCCAAATAAAAAAAATCACGTTGGTGCAGTCACCGGCAATAGTATCTTCCTACATTATGGGCGCAAAAATATATATGTGACACGCTCTTATTTGTAGGGCCATAAAAGCGTGTCACATATTTTTGCGGCCTTCGTGTAGGAAGATACTATTGCCGGTGACTGTACCCGGATTGTTGACCCACTTGCCATTGTTCGTAATTTAGCCGTGTAATAATCGGTAACATCGGTCATTCATAAGTTCTTAAGACTTCTAAATTACAAACAATGGCAAGTGGCTCAACAATCCGTGTTTGTGACTGTACAGTCTCCATCAGATATATCGGAGCGGCCAAGGTGGTCACAAATATCTGAACATCGCACAGTGATTCGTGTAGAACATCGCAACTGGACAAAATTATTTTTTCGTATTATTCATGTTATTTGTGCATGAATGACACGGATAAATACTAATTTTGGTATTTTGGTACATATTTTTGGAAATAGAGGGGTTGTTTGAAAAAAAAAATTAAAGGTTATAGAAATTTATTTTAAAACTATACCTATATTAAACATCAAAATAAATAAAATATGTATTTTCACGCTTAATCCAGTTTATTTATATAATTACAAACATTAAATAATCATCATGCACTTAGGAACTACGATTACAAACGATAAATTATTAATAATTACTTATCATCTACCTTAATTACATTACTAATTCATAAATACTAACTAATACATTATTATAATTATTGTCAGAGTACTCATCATCATCATCATCATTATTATTATCATGCGTTAAATGGAAACTAGAAACTGTATTTACATCTGATATTTTAACACTAGGAGGAGCTAATAAAGATAAAACTTTAAGGGAGAGTTTGCTTGTTTTTTCCTGGGGGAGCTCTAAAACTATTTATGTAGGGATCAGATGTGATTAACAACATGTTCATCAAATCTCTATTGGTGGCGGTGCGTGACTTCTTTTGGGTGTGATGTTCCCTAAACCTCCTTAAATCTTTATTACGAGCTTCCTGTGCCTCCTCCGAGAGCTGTCCAATAGGCAAAAGAGCGGATTGGATAAGTTCGACACTATGCACCAATAATTTATGAACCGTGACCGGCATATAATACCACGGATACAAATCTAAGTAAAGTTTTTTCGTTTCTTCAGCCACTTTTTTAAATGCCTCTACATTGATATCATATCCGGATGATATGCACGAAGTAGCGTGTCAAAGTTTTTTATTAATGTCACATCTAATCCCGTAATCTCTGCACTCAACTCAGCACTTTCGAAAAAGCGTCGGGCCGTATTACCGTCGTTGCTGTTTCCAAATCCAGGCTTTGGCTTATCCACAATCAAACCCATCCTTATTTTAAAAAGATTCTGAATCGATTCTGCATGTTCCTTAACTTTTACTTTATCAGTTGCCTTTGAAAGACGTGGAGGGGGAACGTCGAGACAAAGGCGATAGCAGTAATAAGATAGCTAATTTTAAGCAAACACTCAAAACATCTTATCCAGGCATGCAAAGGAGTTATTCCAAAACTTAAATTTTCTACATTGGGTGTAAACTGTCGATCCTTGTCCGATGTTCATTTGTGTTGGAACTGCACCACAAATAAAACACCTTTGTTCTGAAGAAGTTTCAGTCAACGTATTGCAAACCTTCCCGTCAGTCATGGTAAGAAGCAATTCATGTTGGACCTTAATTTCCGTCCCATTTCCTGTGCAAGTTGTGGGCAATAAAGAATTTATTTCGTCCAAAACTTTGTCTGTTTCTGCAATAGTAACATCTTTAGTTTCTTTGGAATAAATACATTTTATTGGACGACAATTCATAGTAGAAGAGGGGCGAGAATTATGCCAAACAACATTGCCTTCATCATCCCGCAACTGAAGGGGCACAAATGAAAATGCAAACATATACTCATCGGTAGCATCACTATCGCGAAACTTTTGTTTATAATTAGAATGACCAGAACTTCCATCACAACCCCACTTACTTATTAACTTAAAAGAAGATTTTGAAGGCAACAAATTGTTGATAACCTCATGTTCCGCGAAAACTAGCCGCTCTGCAGTTTTGTTTAAGATAGCCTCTAGTTTAATTTCGACACGAGTTTCGTCGACAAATATTTGATCATCTGAAGGATAACATTCAGATTTAGCATTTCTAACACAGTGCAAAGAAGGATACAAATTATGACCTAATCTAATACTCCACTCCCGCGAGTTATTGTACGTGAATGAAGTTCACTTATTATCTATATAATATGCTAAAGCTTCCTCTTTAGTGAGACACCTGGCACTCTTATCACATTTGGTATTTATCTTATCCTTATCGCACGTCACGGGAGACTCGTTAGACTCATTACCTAATTGTTTAATACCGTTTGCTAATTTTCTGCAACCCGATGAACGAGCAGACACCTGGGCGGCAAACAATAATTCACTAGAACTTCTCTTTTGAACCAGTTCCTCTACTCGTCGTCGTTTGGTTTTCATACTCGCCTTACAGAAGTCGGTCGTTGGTCTTCCAGGGCCCGGCACAACGTCTGATGATGTAGATGGCATTGCGGGATACAGAGACACTTTAAACTTAATATCTTCATTATGAATTCAGTCACAATACTTACTAAAAAAAACTTTCCGCGTCCTGTTGACGCTTTCCCATCTTGTGTGAATTTTATGTGAAAAGTCACTGATAATTTTCTTAATATTCACAAGCTTAAAAAGTTCTTCACACCTTGTTTCATTTGAATGTGCCAGCCATGTATTGCAGAAATCCATTCGCGATACTGACACTTCCGTATCTGTAAAAAAAAATATAGAATGAAAATAGGCAAAAATCGGCCAGTAATTTTACTTGAATATACAACTAGATAGATATAGGAGAAACAACTATAAATATCTCCGTGGCATTCCGTGGCGTTCAGTCAATTTCAACCCGATAAACTTTTAGTTAGGGGTAAAAAATGCATATCTCCAAGTATATGGCTCTTTTAATACGTATAAAAACACAATAATCTTTTAAAAAAAAATTGTAAAATAAAGTACATACCTTTGCAATTACAATCCATGTCAAACACAACACCTCACTATTACTAGTAACACAGTAAAAAAATTACCGTCAAGAGCGATAAAGCGAATAATTGCATCAGAAATTGCACATTGTCTTAAGTACTCACCCTTATCACTCAATACTGAAGAAGTGGGGGGAAAATTAACACGTGGTAATCTTAATGTATGGGTATTAGCTATTACTTGTAATAATATTTTTTGGGATATTCAATGGGGGTTTTTGTCCCGTTAGATTGTTCTACACGAATCACTGTGCATCGGCGCTATTGTCAAGGCGATAAAGTGCATGTCCAGATATTTTTGAGTACCTTGACCGCTCCGATATATCTGATGGCGACTGTACTTATATTGTAAGTATCTTACCTGCCAAAGAATATAATAGGTGCCATGAATGATCGGTGCAGGTACCACGCTTACATAAAAAAAATACAAAATGCAAAGAAGCGGTAAAGTAAAACTAAAACGAATGCAACTGAAGCCAAATTTCGACGCATTATGTACACATAGACCTGGTCGGGCGGTAGTTTGAGCGCAGAGTGCTAGTTCGCGCTAGTGATCTGCGTTCGAGACCTGTCGGGCTGGCTATGTTTTGCATTTTTTTACTTTTTTTTAACGATTATATCGGCGTTTTTTTTAAATATATATTATTACTCACCCTTATCACTCAATACTGAAGAAGTGGGGGGAAAATTAACACGTGGTAATCTTAATGTATGGGTATTAGCTATTACTTGTAATAATATTTTTTGGGATATTCAATGGGGGTTTTTGTCCCGTTAGATTGTTCTACACGAATCACTGTGAATCGGCGCTATTGTCAAGGCGATAAAGTGCATGTCCAGATATTTTTGAGTACCTTGACCGCTCCGATATATCTGATGGCGACTGTACTTATATTGTAAGTATCTTACCTACCAAAGAATATAATAGGTGCCATGAATGATCGGTGCAGGTACCACGCTTACATAAAAAAAAATACAAAATGCAAAGAAGCGGTAAAGTAAAACTAAAACGAATGCAACTGAAGCCAAATTTCGACGCATTACGTACACATAGACCTGGTCGGGCGGTAGCTTGAGCGCAGAGTGCTAGTTCGCGCTAGTGATCTGCGTTCGAGACCTGTCGGGCTGGCTATGTTTTGCATTTTTTTACTTTTTTTTAACGATTATTTCGGCGTTTTTTTTAAATATATATTTTTAATCTTTTTTTAACACCTATTTCTTGTGTTTTTAAAAATGAGTGATGATTTTTTAGTAAGCGCTTTTCAGAAAATTGAGAATCTGTACCTAAGCAAACATAATTAGCATATTACCGCCATTGGCGCCGGCGCCCTTTTTAGTGTTCCGTAGCCAAATTGCAAAAAACGGAGCCCTTATGGATTCGTCATGTCTGTCTGTCCGTCCGTATGTCACAGCCATTTTACTCGGAAATTATACGACGTATCTAAATAAAATTTGCACATAAGGTGTATTTTGCATGCAGCTACTTAGTTATGTAGTTAAATTTAAAAAAAAAAATATATTTTTAGGGGGGCGCTCCATACATGTAACTAAATTCAAAATTTTTTTTTTACCAATTATCAACATGTGACACATCAATCGATAGGTCTTTAAAAATAACATTGAGGTTTATTTGACCATTTTGTGATTAAGTGAATATTTTCCGAAATAATCACTTGAAAAGTCAGAAAAATTGTCCCCTCCCCTGTAACTTTTGGACCGTAACCACAGAATAACTAATAGTACTACCGTACAGAAAATTCACTCCTTCACAAAAGTCAGGTTTAGGTATACAATTATACCTATACCCGCCGCCTGCAAGCAAAATTGAAACTTATAACTGCGCACGAACCGTGAATCTTCTTTGCGCGCCGCAGTTTTATGACCGAGCTGTGAGGGTTGTCACCTGACAAGTTTTTGTACCTATACCTATTGATTTATTATTTTAAAGAAAAATATGTAGGAATTACAAACGTTGATTCTGAAAACATTAAATTTTTATCCGGAGATAGAAATTTTTATATAGATCATGTCTGATTCTCACGGAAGTAGGTATGCCACAGCCGTATTCCTTTGAAAATATGTCGGTCAGTCTAATATTGTTTCTGGGCAATCAATATTCAATAAATTACGGATGTTTATTTTATCTATTACTAAGTAAGGACTTCGGGACCTTTCAATATCGCCCGGAATTTAAAAATGTTATTTCTGCTTCCTTGTTCTTCCGTTTATTCAGACATCCGTAAAGACATCTTTTATACGGATTAGATCGAGATTTAGGTTTCGAATTGTGTATTTTCAATGTTTCGCGAGCGCCACGTGACACGCCTATCGTGCGAGCCGAGCGGCAGCCCACTGCTATATGCCTGCCCGGGAGGCGCGCCGGCCAAATGTACCTAAACTGCGTAGTGAAACCCCCCTGCCGTAACTCCAAAAAATTTAAAAAAAATTGAGGAGACGCGCCTTGTCATATACTTGCTACGAAATTATTTTGAACATTATCTGTTCAGCCATTTTTGAGTTATCTCCACCTTTTGGTATTAGTTTGGTTCTTATTCCATTGAAGGTACGGAACCCTCCTATGTGTGGTCCGACACGCACTTGGCCGGTTTTATTACGTACGTACTTATTACATTTACCTGAAGCCAGATGTTGCGCTTTAGCGAACCTCCGCTGGTTGTTGGTGCTGATGACTTCGCCCTCATGGAACGTCAGTTGCTGGTCGTACGTCACCTCGAAGAAACCTCGCCTCTCCGCGTCGTCCTCCATGTCGTTATGAAGCATTGACAACATCTCGCCGACATGAGAGATGCCAACTAACAAAATTATTAATACGAAAGATGAAAGCGCCTGAAAATAATTAATAGCAATGTTACTCTTACAACTATTTTATTTAAAATTTAAATTAGGAAAACCTTGTAACTATGCTTAAAGAGTGCAATTACTGTAATTTACTAATTATGGTGATAAAAGGTTTAATGTGTACTCACGATTTGATGGACGGCGATAAGAATTGTGCCTTGACGCAAATTAAAAACATACAAAAAATTGTTTAAGCGAATCATCATTTTGTGCGACAGTTTACATTGCTTGGTTCTATCAAACATTTGTGATTTTTGTATGTCTAACGTATTTCCACCACGAATAACATTGTTTAGCTACTCCTACTGTCAGTTACGTCTGCTACGCGCCAGGGCGCATGTTGTGTTCTATTGATTATTTTTTGTCGGTCCGTGCGTATGTTCACGCAGGTTGTGTGCAGTTGCAGTAATGAATGAGGGAACCACACGGTGATCGTCCGCTGTTTTTATGTCTTGTTTCGGTATATAGCCCACCTAATGAAGGAAAACTAAGAGGAAATAATTCGTGTATAGCCAAATTTTGGTGTAGTTGTAGGCAAAGGTATCTTACACAACATACTAAAAGTACCGGTGGATGGGGGTGCCGCTAGCGGAAAGGGGGGGGTGTAAAGGTCCCTAATTTTGGTTTTTCGTAAATAACTCGGTAACGGTGGCTCATACGAAAAAATGTTCTATTGCTTAATTCATCCACATAAAATTTTCTATAAAAAAGACTATTTGCAATTTTTTGCTAGGATCAATGTTTAATGAGATATCGAGGAAATACGATAAACACTTTTTTAAACTTTCGGAGCTAATATTTACGAAAGTATTAGTTTTATCCAAAAGTGGTTTCAGAATACCCTTATTGTTTTAAAAAGACCTATCTAATGACACCCTACACATTAGGGTTGGAGTAAAAAAAATATTTACCCCCCACTCCATGTGTACGGGAGGTACCCGAAAGAATAATATTTTTTCACATTTTGTTTTAAAACTTTGTCTGCGTAATTAAAACACATACTTATACGAAATTTCATTTCTCTAGTACTAGCCATCACTGAGCAGGGTGAGGAGGGGTCCTACCCTTGGAGTTTCGGCATGTCCGTCTGTCCCCGTCTGTCCGTCCACGGCTTTGCTCAGTGATGTTTAGTACTAGACGTCTAGACGGACAGATGGGGTCAGACGGACATGGCGAAACTATAAGGGTAGGAAGTGAGGTAGCAGGGTGAGCAGCCTGCTCAGTGATGGTTAGTACTAGAAAATAAAAAAATCGTGTGAGTATGTACTTTATTCACGCCGGCAAAGTTTTAAAACAAAATGTGAAAAAATATTATTTTTTCGGGTACCTCCCGTACACATGGAGTGGGGGGGTAAATATTATTTTTACTCCAACCCTAATGTGTGGGGTATCGTTGGATAGGTCTTTTTAAAACAATAAGGGTATTCTGAAACAATTTTTGGACAAAACTAATACTTTCGTAAATATTAGCTCCGAGAGTTTAAAAAAGTGTTTATCGTATTTCCTCGATATCGCATTAAACATTGATCCTAGCAAAAAATTGCAAAGAATCTTTTTTATAGAAAATTAGATGTGGATGAATTGAGCAATAGAACATTTTTTCGTATGAGCTACCGTTACCGAGTTATTTACGAAAAACCAAAATAAGGGACCTTTACACCCCCCTCTCCCCGCTAGCGGCGCCCCCATCCACCGGTACTTTTAGTATGTTGTGTAAGATACCTTTGCCTACAACTACACCAAAATTCAGCTATACACGAATTACTTCCCCTATCAGGCAGTTAAGCGTCTTCGTTTGGTGAGCTAATAACAGACTAGAGTCGTATGATTTGTCAGATAATTTTCAAGCCAGGTGAATGAATTTAAATTTATATATTATAATACCAATAAACTGTACGAAAAAAGTGGCACCCAAAAAGGCGTCGCCGCGACTCCTTTTGTCGAAGTGATGTGTCGATACATTTTATGTATTGTACCAAATTGTAGTTGAGATAGGGTTATTTTTTGTATGTTAATAATTTTCGTATGGCATATTTTCGATTTCGGTAACTTTTTTTGACTCTGTTGGTCTTCTATACTGTCTACGACGTTAAAAAATTACCAAGTTTTGGTACGAAACACTAAAAATGTTTGTAATATACATAAAAGTGAAATGGATTTTAATGCACACGATTGTCAGTTATAAATCTTATAATTTGAATAAAAACGAGATTATCACGTATACTTATTATTTTGCCTGATGTTTTATGGTACAGTCAGCATCAGAAGTAGTTATATAAGCGGGTGAGGTGTTCAAAATGAGCTTGATACGACTTTATTGTTATGAGAATAAGAGCGAGTGAAGATCTTTTCACCTCGACCGCTTAGCTACTTCTGCTGCTGACTGTATGCTCGAAACGTGAGGTAATAGTTATTTGTGCAACAAGAAAGTTGGTTTTTCTTGCGAGTGTTGATTTTGAGTTCCGAGTAAGTGAAAGACACTATAATTGAATCACGAGCGAAGCGAGTGATTCTAAGTTAGAATCTTGAGCGTAGCGAGGGACTCAAAATACGAGATGTAAGATAACTTTGCTCTCGTGTGACACATACAACTTTTCACCTCAGTAGTGAGAACATATTAAAGGTTGCCGAAGTATGAAGTGGCAGTTCATGGCCTTCACTAAATTAAAAAACTACTTTGTCTCACTCCAGGGAGTGACGAAAGTGCGACTTTCGTCACTGTTTTTTTCGCAGGGAAGTAGGGAAGTAGTTCAAGCTGCTGAGGTGAAAAATAATAGAAGTACTTATGTGTACCTGCAAGATCAATTCCGGTTCTTGAAAATTTAAATAAAATACGTAGGCCATTACTCTCATCAGCTCTCGGGCTCACCTGAGCCTAAAATGATCAGTGTGTTCACAATGAATACACGACGACGACGTCGGTCATCATCATATACATTATACATATTCATCTATGGTCATCATTCTCATCATTTCTGATAATTACAAGAGATGATCCACACACTTGGACCGAATTCAGCATACAGACTCAAGATTCAGCACAAGTACTGTATTTTTGATCTGTATGCTCAATTAAGATGTCTGGCCACAGAGTAACTAATAGTACTACCGTACAGAAAATTCACTCCTTCACAAAAGGTAGATTTAGGTATAAAATTATACCTATACTCGCCGCCTGCAAGCAAAATTGAAACTTATAACCGCGCACGAACCGTGAATCTTCTTTGCGCGCCGCAGTTTTATGACCGAGCTGTGAGTGTCAGCACGGGGTTCTCACTTGACAAGTTTTTGAACCTATACCTACTCATTTATTATTTTTAAGATAAATATGTAGGAATTACGAACGTTGATTCTGTCAACATATTTTTTTTATCCGGTGATAGTATGTCTGATTCTCACGGAAGTAGGTGCAGGTATGCTACAGCCGTATTCCTTTGGAAATATGTCGGTCAGTTCCTTATACTGTTTCTTGGCAATCAACATTATATCTTTTACACGGATTAGATCGAGGTTTAGGTTTCGAAGCCATTGTGTATTTTAAATTTTGCGCGAGCGCCACGTAATACGACTATCGTGCGAGCCGAGCGGCAGCCCACTGCCATACGCCTGCCCGGGAGGCGCGCCGGCCAAATGTACCTAAACTGCGTAGTGACACCCCCCTGGTCTGGCGTCCTTAAGTCATCTTCAACCGACTAAGATTTCGAAGGAGGAGGTTCTCAATTGGTCGGGATCTGTTTTTGCAATTTTTTTTCACCTATAAATATTCGAAGACGGCTGAACCGATTTGGAAAATTATTTTTTTGTTTGAAAGAGTTGGTCCCATTGTCATCAGGTCATGATCTGATGATGGGATCCTGGTGAAATCGAGGGAACTCTTCAACTATAATATGCACACCTATAGTGATTTGAGTATTTTTTACAGCAGTCGAGCATTTGCTTTTGGAAAGGTGCTTAGTGAAGTCGGTTCTTTTTTGTTGAAAATTATTAAATTACGTGCCCCTCCGCCTACAGAAGTCGGTACTTTAGGTAGCGTAGTCCTGTAGTGAGCCCGAGCGTATTTTAAAAATGGTAAGTAAAAATGGTTTCACAGAGGTAATCTGTATAAAATGAGTACAAAAAGTAATTATTATAAATTAAATTTATTTCACAACTTACAATAGTAGTGATAATGACTGCATCAATCTAACCCAAACTTTTAGCTGGATGTATTTGGATTAAGTTTATCAACTAAATCAATCACAAGTGAAAAATGAAAATAACCCATAATACAACGTCGAAACAATATTTACAAAAGGTAGTTATTTTCGTCAACAGTTATAATTTAGTTAAACAATTTACAAATTCGTCTTCGGACGTGTCACAACTTATTATATACTGAAAGCTGTCCCTAGTCCGCATGTTAATAATTTATCTTTTCATTTTCAAAATGAACTTTTAATTAGTTAGCTACTTTTCGCAGAACACCATCCTACTATACAGTCGGCATAAGAGATATGTAACTCCCCACCAACTTCTAAGCATGCATACCGCACTCTTTTGCTGACTGCATCTGGCTTTTGACAGCTCTCAGTAGCAAGATTATCAAGCAATAAGTATTAAGTAGTTTCCCCTTACTTTGAATACACGTGACATAGGCCAAAACCACAACATAAAAAGTACGTTGTTACAATAATTTCTAAACGTGTTCTTGTTACTTCAAACTGACCGTTTATTTCCCAATGACATAGACACATAGTGGATCTCCTGTGTACATAATCATTAACACATTCAGGGCCGAGGACCCGACTGTCGGTTTCTCTGTTCGTAGCTACTACGCGCTACATAGGACGAATACGTGGCTACGGGCTACGAGCGTAGCACGTAGCACTAGGTGGCATTGAATGTGTTAATCATAGTCGATAGACAAAGGTGAGAGTTGTCAGGTGTTACGGCCTGTACTCGTACAATTAGCAACAGAAGTTGCTAAGCGGGTGACATATTCCAAATGATGGGCACGACTTTATTGTTAAGAGAGTAAGAGCGTCTGAAGATCCACTCGCTAAGTCATTTCTGCCGCTGACTGTACAAACAAGTGCAGTTAGACCAATCGAAGAAGTCACGCCCCAGTATTTTTGTATGACATTTAGCACAATGATAAAATAACAAGTAAAACATAGGCATTGTCTATATTCTGAATGTGTGGTTCATTCCTATATGTCTCCCTATATGTATTTGCCTTAAGGTTTCCCTACACCTATCGACGCGGAATCGGCAATAGCCGATAGAAAAAAGCTTTATCCGAGCCGAACCGTGCCTTGTTAGTTCTTATTGAGTGGACATAAAGCTTTTTTCCACCGGATTTTGCTGATTCCGCGTCGCTAGATGTGGGGAAACCCTTAATTGCGTATGGCGGGGACAGATGGGAATGATATCTGAGAAAAAACCTTTCACCAAAATATCGTGATGTCTTTTTAGGGTTGCAACTCTCCGTTGTTGAATAGTGTCAATAACAAGGTGAATTTGGGTCGAATGTTACACTAACTAATTAAACAATGCATAGTTAATGGTTCGGTGTAAGGGACGGAGAACCAAACGTATTGATTGACACACTTCCAACTTCTTACTTGGGGCTATGTGCTGTGCTGACTTGTTGAGTTGAGAACATTTAAATGCACTAGGTACTTACTGTAACATACTAAAACATACACAACCATATTTTTGCTTATTTCCATTATACGAAATTCCCACATAGAAGATACCTATCGTAAGGTCACTTGAAATAATATCTCACACGACTATGCGCGCAAAAACATCTGACACAATCTTATTAGTAGAGTCAAAAGAGTGGTCACATATTTTTGCCCCTTCGTTGTGCAAGATATTAATGCAGGTGACTGCACAGAAGAGCAATATCGTTAGCTGATTAAGTTTGGACTTTATTTCGTTGCGATAAAGTTTATAATTGTCAATTAGCTGTGTTCGGTAGTGCATTCATAAGAATTTGTTGTGATGTAAAAAAACTTGAAAACATACTTGACACGTATATTGTACAGCAAATGTGCCCAATGGCCTATTTAATAAAGCTCCAAGTGACAATTTACAAGCGGTAGTCTCTTTTATTAGAAATTACAAACGGAAGTCTCTTTCTAACCCTATGTATTAACATACGGTTAGAAAGAGACTTCCGCTTGTAAATTAACACATGTAGCTTTATTAAACAGGCCACAGTGCGTATGTGTATAGTCAAGTGTAAAAACAAGTATCAAGACAATTATCTCATATATATGTCCGATCGGTATAAGAGAGTTGGGACATATTTTTGTATAATTTGCCTAGAACCACATTATTACACTTGACTAGACTCGAACAGATATACACAGGCTCGTTTGCCGCGGTCAAACATGATGCGCATAACCTTAACAGGGTTTTAGATTCTTATTAGGTATAAAAAACAGGTAAATCTGAAATATGTGGGACCTATTTCACATTTTAATAGAGGTCCTTCCTTAATCTTTCATGCATTACTTGCGTCAATGATATCGTGATTACAACTCTTACATTGATAATGTATGCTTTGTGGATAATTATAGAAAAATGAGACATTTTAGTAATTGATTAACCTCCTAAATAATAAGACCCTAACATGGTAAATAAGTTTTCTGAAAATAGCCGACATATGTTGTTGTTTAGATTGAACTTTTGGTATACGATGAATTCCTCAATTTGTTAAATATTTACAAGTGTTTACATAATATGTGACCTTATGCTACTTATATAATAGTGGACAATAAGTGACTAATTATAAGGATAGCCCACGATGATACACAAAATGGTTATAAAAATAAGGATTGTACTCTAGTGGTTGGGTCTTGCGTTCAGGAATAGACCTTATGTCATATGTCATATATGTATAAAGTTTAATATATGCAAGTTACAGATTTGGCTAGCGCAAAGACGACAGACTGCAGTGAAACGGGATTATTTCGACATTGTTGTACATTAAATGTGGACAGAATGAGTTTATTACTACATTTGATTACTAATACTCTTAGAAGCCGATCTTGGTAAAAACTATATTGTAATCAGGTACAGATTACAATATAGTTTTTACCAAGTGGTAACTTCAAAGTCGAAATTAACCCGTTAAATTAAAATTGGACATTGAACGAGATAATGAATAAATTACTTGATGAATTGCACCTGGAGGCCGATAATTGACTTTCGAGTGCTCGAAATAAAATAAATTAACGTCGAAAATAATCACACACGAAGGTCTGCCACCATTATTTTCGCGTGACGTTAATATTTTAAATAGATACGGGTTTTAATTCCTATCTTTGTTATTTTTAATACACCCTTTTACCGTTTCTAACAGACTTTTGAATGACAGAGTCGAGCGCTCGAATCTCAAAAATTTCCTCCCTGCATCGCAACGAGTCACGAACTTACGAATATATTGCGGTACTTACGCGGTTCACACTGACGCGGATCGCACGCCGCTGCGGTGTGCGAGCGAGAGACCGCCATGCACGTATATAGCGGTGTCTTGTTCGCACACTGGAGCAGTTTGCGGATCTGCATCCAATGTGAAGACCGTCTAGAGTATACTAAGCATGAGAGAAACCCGCAGCTGAATTCATAACGTATATTAATCCTAACTATATAAAATCGGGTAATTACAAGGTAACTAGTCCTCCATTTATTTCAGTAAATGTAACCTTTTATTGCGTCCTCAAACTGTTATGGAAATATCGTTTTAGTTAATTTGTCTGTGCTAGCAAATAGGTCAAAATATTATTGGGATTAATTGTGGAGAGGCGCTTGAAATGGACAATTAATGGCACTGGATCCAAACTAACTTCTCCTGAACTATCTATAAGTCTAAGAGACGAGTCCATGCTTCTGTGGGACACACCAGAACAGTTGCCATACAATATATTCACATATATCTATAATAACGTTACCTATATTCACATTATGACCTTTTAAGTAACAATACCTTAATCTACTCTATATCTAGTCACAAATCCATTGTCAGTACAGCCTGTATGTTGTGTTAGGATCAATCGACTATTCTATTGAAGGGCGTTAATACTATCAAATACAATCGGAGCGATAATTACTGTGATGTTAAAATTTACGTATTAATTATACATGTTTAATATTAAATTGTTGGCAGTTATAGGATAGTTTCATTTAAAAATATGACATTTTTGACGAGCATTTCGATATCTTGTTTATTATTTGTGAAATGGGAGAAACGTGTCCTCTTCGTGGATCATACTGAGGTTAACAATATTTATTTATGTAGACAACTTTTTAGAAATTTCTTATGATAAAATCCCGAGTTCCCGACCTCTTGGCAATTAATTATATTACACAGTTATAAAATTTTCGTAGAGATTCAATAATGACAAAAATTTACAAAATCTCATGAAATTAGAAATTCGCGAAATGCCATTTGATGATAGTAGATGTAGGTATGTTACATGGAATAAAGACAAACAATAACAATCACACAAACGACGAAACATTCATAGCAGTCAAACGTTTACGTTCTCGTGCGTACACGCGATACCATTCTTTGTTGTCTAAGAGCAACTATGCACAGCATTCGAAAATACGAAACAGAGAAAATGTTAAGATATAATCGCCAAATAGGATCGCTACTGTTTTTATTGAATTCACCGTTCATGGCTTGTCTTTGTTTTTTGTATTCTAAGACCTCTACAAGTTACGCTGCGATCTCGACAGAATGAATTTAAAAAAAAACGGGCGCCAAATGCTACCCGCTAAGAGGCTAGGATAAACGAAAGCTGCCGACAACGTCAGATCACCTTCAAGCGATAGAGCAGGAGTTCTTCCCAATGCAGTTGGTAGTTGTTTGGAGGAAGCTTTACTAGATATTCCTATCGTATGCCCTCTATGAGTGCCATATATAGGACCGCAGCTGTTTTTATTGGATTAATTGTTTGTAGCTTTTCTTTATTTTAAAAAATCGGGCGCCAAATGCTACAAACTAAGAGGCCGGGATAAACAAAAGCTGCCGGCAACATCAGATCACCTTCAAGCGATAGAGCAGGAGTTCCTCCCCGTGCAGTTGGTAGTTGTTTGGAGGAAGCTTTACTAGATATTCCTATCGTATGCCCTCTATGAGTGCCATATATAGGACCGCAGCTGTTTTTATTGGATTAATTGTTTGTAGCTTTTCTTTATTTTAAAAAATCGGGCGCCAAATGCTACAAACTAAGAGGCCGGGATAAACAAAAGCTGCCGGCAACATCAGATCACCTTCAAGCGATAGAGCAGGAGTTCCTCCCCGTGCAGTTGGTAGTTGTTTGGAGGAAGCTTTACTAGATATTCCTATCGTATGCCCTCTATGAGTGCCATATATAGGACCGCAGCTGTTTTTATTGGATTAATTGTTTGTAGCTTTTCTTTATTTTAAAAAATCGGGCGCCAAATGCTACAAACTAAGAGGCCGGGATAAACAAAAGCTGCCGGCAACATCAGATCACCTTCAAGCGATAGAGCAGGAGTTCCTCCCCGTGCAGTTGGTAGTTGTTTGGAGGAAGCTTTACTAGATATTCCTATCGTATGCCCTCTATGAGTGCCATATATAGGACCGCAGCTGTTTTTATTGGATTAATTGTTTGTAGCTTTTCTTTATTTTAAAAAATCGGGCGCCAAATGCTACAAACTAAGAGGCCGGGATAAACAAAAGCTGCCGGCAACATCAGATCACCTTCAAGCGATAGAGCAGGAGTTCCTCCCCGTGCAGTTGGTAGTTGTTTGGAGGAAGCTTTACTAGATATTCCTATCGTATGCCCTCTATGAGTGCCATATATAGGACCGCAGCTGTTTTTATTGGATTAATTGTTTGTAGCTTTTCTTTATTTTAAAAAATCGGGCGCCAAATGCTACAAACTAAGAGGCCGGGATAAACAAAAGCTGCCGGCAACATCAGATCACCTTCAAGCGATAGAGCAGGAGTTCCTCCCCGTGCAGTTGGTAGTTGTTTGGAGGAAGCTTTACTAGATATTCCTATCGTATGCCCTCTATGAGTGCCATATATAGGACCGCAGCTGTTTTTATTGGATTAATTGTTTGTAGCTTTTCTTTATTTTAAAAAATCGGGCGCCAAATGCTACCCGCTAAGAGGCTAGGATAAACGAAAGCTGCCGACAACGTCAGATCACCTTCAAGCGATAGAGCAGGAGTTCCTCCCCGTGCAGTTGAGCCGCTGGTGGTTGTGCTTGGAGGCGCGCGCGCGCAGGCGGCTGGGCGCGGCGGAGATGGCGTAGGACTTGAGGTGCGACTTGAGCGCCGTGGGCAGCGGCAGGCGCTCGAGCCCGTACACCGACGTGCGCGCCACTATGGCGCGGCAGCAGAGCTCTTGGAGGCTTAGTACTGAGGACAATCATGCTTTTATTGGCTACTAGCGACTCGCCCCGGCTTCGCACGGGATAAAAAAATGGTTATTGTTGGTTATCCCTAAGAGATAGATATATACCATCGCGGATTTTTTTGTACAACTTTTTAAGGTGTACAATACTGTAGTACATTATTTTGATCTATCTCGTAGGGTTCCGCCAGCGTTTGCAAAGTAAGCGCAAAAAAATATTTTACGACATCACATTAGAAACCTCTAAAATTATCAGTTTTTCTCTACTATATTATGTATGTATCATACATATAAACCTTCCTCTTGAACCGCATCAATATCCGTTGCGTAGTTTTAAAGATCTAAGCATACATAGGGACAAACAGCGGAAAGCGACTTTGTTTTATACAATGTAGTGATGTGTAAATTGCGTTGTGGGGTTAGTCCCGACAACAAATTTTGTTAAGCCAAATAGGAAGTTAATAATTTTCTATGCTTACTTAAGTTACTGCAACGGTTAGGTTAGGTTAGGTTAGCGGTTAACATAAAGGGGTGTATAATACTTAGGAATTTGTGGTTGGCTCCCCATTCTCACCGCGAAAAATGCAAGTATTTAGTGAAAATACGATATCATATTATCCGAAACTCAAGGGGCATAAAAATTTTTTTTTAAATAATGTCCACTTGCATTCGATGACACAGTTTAAAAAAAAAGGTACCTTTATTGCTCCTCCAGAGTCGCTCCATGCCGTTCCTATGCAGGGCCATCCTCGACAACTCGCAGAAACTCTCCCGAATGTTGAAGTCGCACAGCGGGCTCACTTCAAAGAACGCCATGTGGTTCTTCGCGGCGTACATCTCGGCGTCTCGCTCTTGCACTTGCCGCTTGAAGGCGAGATGTAGGCGGTTGCCGACTAGGACTTTGGGAACGCCGGGTGCGTGCTGTAATAGTAGTTTATGTAACTGTTACGTTTTAAGGCCTAATTACGTACAGTTGCATACACTGCTTTATCTACACTCATATTATTTATCCAAAATGCCGTATTCGGAAACCATAGAATGGCCGCCATTGCACCGCCATGGCCAACTCTCGTGTGCCGGCGGCCGCGCGGGCGCGTGCAGGTGTACATTATGTTATCAAAACTCATAACACATCAATATTTGTAAAGTTAAAATTACGTTACTGCCACAGATAAAAAGCTTATCATAGTAAAATCGGTTGTGGTAATGCTAGCCATTGCCTGCCGTTTTCGAACACCTTTTAGAGAACTTACAATGTGAGTGTAGATAAAGATTATTTCTAGTTAACACTAAGAATAAAATTATGAACTATAAATATGCCTGGTGAACAAGGTTTCTCTAACGAATATTTTGACTTGACGTGGTTGGCAGTGATGTGTTGGATATAATATATTTAGAGTCAAGATTAAAGAGATAAAAGTTGACGACGGCCCAGAAGGATCTGAAAGAAGGATAGGAGTAGAAAACACCCTAGCTCTAAATAGAGCACAATGGAAAAGGCAGACAAGGAAAGCCGACCCCAGATGATGGGATAAGGCTTAGGAAAAGAAGAAGATTGAAGCGATAAAAGTAAACAAACAGTCGTAACTTTAAATGATTGATATAAGAATCATTTAAAGTTATTGGCTCTAATCTAGCTAAAACAGAACAATAGATTGGGTTAATTTGGCTTTTTGGTTTAATTCATTAGCAGTCACCTTAAATATACCTAGAACAGGAGCACAGCACAGGAGCACAGCAATATTTTATGTGAAAGTTTTTAAAAGGGCGCGCCACGCAAATAAAAGTATTTAAATACTGAAAATTGCCTGACAATACTTCGTATACGAATGACCGTTACATTATACTAATAACTAATAAATGTGACCAGAACAAATAGATTGCTTATTTTTATTGTTGTGTGGACTGTGTGATCATTACCGATCTATTATAAAGCCAACAAGGTAAATGGACTCTTAATTATAGTATTTACGTGACAGATAGCGTTAATAACAACAAACATATCTGTCTGAGGATAATGATTGTGTCCAGTAATGAGTCCATGTTATAGCTATTGTCACATATATAATAGTAAAAACCGGTCAAGAGCGTGTCGGGCCACGCTCAGTGTAGGGTTCCGTAGTTTTCCGTCCGTCACAGTAAGTGTCCCCACTTAAGAGTTAATAACACCGCCATGTAGGATATGATATGAGAGTTCCACGTACAGCGACATCTATCGGCAAATTAAGTAAACTATTGCGCGCGAGCTTAAAGTATGGAAGATGATTTTTATGGAATAATTCTTTATTGCGTGAACCGATTTTCACCGTTATTACTTTATTTGAAAGCACGTCATTTCATTGTAATTTTGTAGAAATTACAGGTACAATAAACACCTGCTTATACGGTTAAATTACAAACTTAGTTCAGAAATTATTTTGTAATTTTTTTTCAAAAACTATTCATCCCATCAAGTTCAAAATAATTTTCCTAGAAAGTTTTTATAAAGTTCTACTTTTGAGATTTTTTTCATATTTTTAAAACTTATGGTTCAAAAGTTAGAGGGGGGGGGGGGGACGCATATTTTTTTACTTCTGGAGCGATTATTTCCGAAAATATTTACATTATCGAAAAATGATTTTAGTAAACCCCTATTCATTTTTAAATACCTATCCAACAATATATCACACGTTAGGGTTGAAATGAAAAAAAAAAATCACTCCCCACTTTACGTATAGGGGAGGTACCCTAATAAAATAAAAAAATCCACTTTTTATTTTACCACTTTGTCGGCGTGATTGATATACATATTAGTACCAAATTTCAGCTTTCTAGTGCTAACGGTCACTGAGATTATCCGCGGACGGACGGACGGACGGACGGGCAGACATGGCGAAACTATAAGGGTTCCTAGTTGACTACGGAACCCTAAAAATGACATATATATATTATTTTCGATTTTGTTTGGCAGAGGAAGGCCGAGCTAGGGAAATCGTGAAGAGTAGCGGGAGTGGGAGTGTGCATGTGACAGAACTGAATTGAGCTTTTGAGGCTTATTACCTAACACTTTCGCAACCGGGCAAAATTTTGAACAATACCCCAGAAACCGACAGAACCCGCCAGGCGGGCTACGACGTGCAACGCAATGCCGCACGCCGCGTGCCCGGCATCTGAGCAAACGCTTTCGAGTGCCTACCAGGCGGGTTCTCGGTAGTCAAAGTGTTAAGGTTTGGTATAGCACTGTTCTTGAAGTTTGAATAGGTACATAACATTAGTGTAATCTACCCATATGTGGCATAAGCAAACTATCTGGAATAAGTACTCACTGTTTCAGCCGGAGAATAGTTATGCGACAAGTAAAAATTGGTTTAAAAACAAATATTTATAATTATTGCGCTATTACGTTTCGGTACAAATATTTTTATAAATTATCTACAGTCGATCAAATTGTGTTAATTTCACGCCAATGTTTGAAGCTCATTGTAACTGTAATCAAAGTAGCGGAATGCGAGCGACAGTATTTTCCCCGCAAATGCCAAGATACTTGTTCCCGTATTATCACGGAGGCTATTTATAGTCACTCCACAACAAGACCTAATTTAACGTCATATAAATGATCCATGCGATTACTGTTGAGAGCTGGACATACGCACGGGAGGAGACGTGCGGGAAGCAGGCAGAACGCGACGTCACCACCGCGGACCAGAGCGACCCGCGGACGACACTCGGATTAACCGACTCCGTCGGCAACGGACGACACCCGGAGTTAGCTTTTTTTATAATTGTTTGGCCGGGATTCTCTATGTAATTAAGGCGGAATAAACCAGCCTATTTTAATACAGTCCTTTCTTATTTCCACGTCCCAGTAGGACCCTAACATTGGTCCTTTAGGATTCTCACCGTCTTATTTCGCGGGGATAACGGACAAAGGATTTCTTAAATCTCGAGGCTCTTCAGTTGTGGTCTTCAGCTGTAGAAGATACCTGGTGTGGACTCTTCATTATCTTCGTCTCTCCGAGTACTTCGCCTAGCAACCGCGCGCGCCCGAGAAAAAGAAGCTATTCCAGAAAGTTCATTGCAACGGACTTTGGACCCATTAAAAGTGCGAGTCATCGTCAAGACAAAGGAAGTGAACATCATCGATCACGATTCACTGTTGGAAGGTTTATAGACATACGTGAGTTCGTTCCATATTTTTCCTTTCTTAAAATCTACCTTTTCCATAAAAATAAATAAATTCGAGAATTCATATTGCTGACATTTCGGTGGTAGCTTTCGCATTTCATTGTGAGTGCATTGAGTTGATTTGCATACTTATTTTACTTTAACTTCATACGCTTAAAGGCCTATATTTGTTAAATTGCAAGTCCAAGTCGGATAGTAGGTACCTACACGAATAACGGGAATCTGTTTTCGCAAATCACTCGCTTCTTATCTATCGCCACCTGGCAATTGGCTTAAGCCGGCCGTTGCTGTCTTTTTTCCTTAATTATTATTGGAATAAGGTTGTTTACACTGCACCTTAACTGCATAATTATTCATTAGTTATTGAAACTAGGTCATTATAACATCAGCAAATTGTTTTTTCTGTTACCATGGCAGAGGCAGACACTCTTAAACAGCTTATTAGAAAGCGTAGCTGCATAAAGGGCAAAATGACAATTTTTAGTAATTATTTAGACGAGTTTGAAACGATAACAGAGCCTAGCAATGTGCAACTTTTAGATTTAGAAAGCCGATTTAATAAATTTGATGCCTTATACGCCGTCTTCGACGGATTACAGGACGAGATCGAGATGCTTTCGGAAACCGCGGATTCGGAACGCGAAGAATTAGAAACAAAGTACCACGAGCTGGTGGCAGAGGCGCGCAACCTGCTGGGCGCGCGTCCGCTGCACTCCGAGACCATGGCCGCTGCGAATGAGGGATCCGTGGCGAGTTTCGAGGATGCTCAGGCAGGTGGTCATAAATCTAATTGTGTTAGGTTGCCAAAAATAGATTTGCCTACTTTTCAAGGTCACTATCAGCACTGGCTTGAGTTTAGGGATACATTTATCTCGTTAATACATTCCAGGGAAGATATGGATAATATTAATAAGTTGCATTATCTTCGCGCGTCTTTAAAAGGTAGTGCCTTACTTGTCATTGATAATTTAGATTTTAAATCTGAAAACTATACGTCTGCTTGGAAATTATTATGCAGTAGGTACGATAACAAAAGGTTACTCGTAAACAATCACGTCAAGGAACTTTTTAGCGTTGAGCAGATGCGCAGTGAGTCTTGTGCATCTATTCGACGTCTTATAGATGTCACGAATAAAAACCTACGTGCACTTTCGACATTAGATGAACCAACTCAACATTGGGATACATTAATTATACATATGATGTCAGAAAAATTGGATGGTGTCACGCATAGGGCATGGGAGGAGCATAGAAATACTCTCACTAAGCCACCATCTTTAGAAATATTCATTACTTTCCTTAGCAACAGGGCAGACTTGCTGGAGACTTTGCAGGAAAATAAAGGTAAAAACTATAAACCAGATTATAAAAATAGTGCAAATCTATGTGTGACTACTAATAATAATCAGTCATCACAAAACAAAAACGTCAACAAAACATTTAACAAACAACATAAAAAACTATACACATGTCCAATATGCAATCAAACTCATTTTATCTTTAACTGTGAAGCATTTAGAGCCCTGCCTATAGAAGGTCGTATACAAAAAGCTAAAGAGTTTAAGGTCTGCCTGAACTGCCTACGGCCAGGGCACTTGAAAAATTCCTGCAACCTTGCGCCATGTAAATATTGCAGAAAAAGGCATAACACGCTTTTACATTTGCATGAGCCCGTTGGGCTTCCTGAGGCCGCGAATGAGCCCGCGAATCCTGCTGTTTGCCATTTCGCTAATTCGAGCCATGAACCGCAACGTACTACTGCGCCGCATGCTTTGCTTTCCACAGCGATCGTGAAGGTACGCGACGGAGCGGGCAACGTGCACACGGCCCGGCTGCTCCTCGACAATGGGAGCCTGTCCCACTTCGTAACAGAATCATTTTGCGGTAAGCTGGGTTTGCCGCGGCGTGACGTCAGCTCCACGTTAACAGGTATCAATAATCAAACGTCACAGGTGGCACAGTCTTGCAGTCTTACAATCATGTCGTGTTATGAAGATTATAGCTTCAATGTAGACTGTTTCATTTTACAACAAATTACAAAACCAACGCCAGCCTCTTATTTCAATATAGACCATATTTCTCTTCCCAAGGGAATCTTTTTGGCTGACCCTTCTTTTAATGTACCGTCGGATATAGACATCTTAGTTGGGGTCGACATATTTTGGTCTGTCTTAGGCGGCAATTGTATCGAGTTAGGTAAAAGGCAACCTAAATTGTTTGAAACGAAACTGGGTTGGCTGGTGACTAGGAATATCGTCCGTCATAAGTCATCTTCATCTTCTCCGATTTGCCATTTTGCGCAAGCGGAGCCTAACCCAGACTTGACTCGTTTCTGGGAGCTAGATACAGTCGCAACCAAGCACTCCTTATCACCAGAGGAACGTGCCTGTGAGGAGAATTTCTATCGCAGTACTACTCGCAGCGAGGACGGCCGGTTTGTCGTCACCATGCCGCTGAAAGAAGATCCTGCCGTCTTAGGAGACTCTTTCCAAAGGGCAAAGTGCCGCTTCCTGTCTTTAGAGCGTAAGTTTACTCGAGAGCCAATCTTTAAGGAACGGTATATGGACTTTATGCGGGAGTACGAGCATTTAGGTCATATGACTGAGAACAAGGAGTCTCCGCTTAGCTGTCTTCAATCACAGGTGAATTTTTTTCTTCCTCATCATGGTGTGCTTCGTGAGTCCAGCCTCACGACGAAGTTGAGGACAGTTTTCGACGCATCAGCACCTTCCAGTACAGGTGTGTCTCTCAACCAGATTCAAATGGTCGGGCCAACCGTTCAGGAAGACTTGTACTCAATTTTGTTGCGGTTCAGGCAGCACAAGTTCATAGTAACTGGTGATGTCGAGAAAATGTATAGGGCGATTGATCTTCATCCTTCTCAACGCTCTCTTCAACAGATAATTTGGCGATATGATTCTTCTCAGCCTCTGAAAACCTACACCCTTAATACGGTTAGTTTCGGTCAAGCTTCAGCACCGTACCTAGCAACCAAATGTTTGGTTTCATTGGCATCTAGTGCCATCGATAGTGACGTCAAGGAGTCGATCAAGCGGGATTTTTACGTAGACGATTATTTGAGTGGCTCATCGACTATCGAAGACACAATCAGACTGTGCAAGGGTATCACATCCACTTTAAAATCAGCACAGTTCAATTTGAGAAAATTTCAATCGAACAACAAGTACATACTGGAGCAAATTGCGCCTAGTTCAGAAACAAATAATGTTCTGGACATTTCAAACACCGAAAACAATGTCTCTTCAAAGACTCTAGGTCTGCATTGGATTTGTGATTCGGATATGCTGTCTTTCTCTATCAGCATAGAACTTAATGACAAAATTACGAAACGCCATATTCTGTCAGTCATCAGTCAAATATTTGACCCATTAGGCTTAGTTAACCCTTGTATTGTCGAGGCTAAAATAGTAATGCAGAGGCTTTGGATTGAAAAATGCACTTGGGATCAAGAAGTCTCACAGGAAATCAAGCAAATCTGGTTCTCGTTTGTTAACACTTTGCCTCTTCTTAACCATTTGATGGTACCTCGTTGGGTAGTCGCTGATGACTCAGCAATAAATGAAATTCATGTCTTCTCAGACGCTTCAGAGCGTGCATACGGTTCCTGTTTGTATATTCGTTCAATTGATAGGACAGGTTCAATTCAGGTGCACCTGTTGACTTCCAAGAGCAGGATCGTCCCAATTAAGCCAACTACGATTCCACGTCTTGAATTATGTGGGGCTTTGATGGCTGCAAGACTGTGCAACAAAGTCATAAACTCATTGACTCTACAAATCAGTGGATGTAGATTCTGGTGTGACTCTACAATCGTTCTGGGGTGGTTAAGTGCACCACCAACCCATCTTAAAAGTTTTGTTCGTAACAGAGTTCACGAAATCCAAGAGAGCACAGTAGGTCACACGTGGAGCTACGTACCGTCGAAGGACAATCCGGCGGATCTTGTTTCTCGTGGGCTGAAGGCTGACCACATCAGCGGTTCATCTTTGTGGTGGTCAGGGCCAGCATTCTTGTTTGAAGATGAATCTAAATGGCCAAAAACGCCTAATACTAACGAGAAGCACGATCTACCTGAAATGATTACTTGTTCTTTGGCGCTTAATGATGAATGTAACACTGATTGCATCTCTAACTTAATCAAAAACAAGTCTAGGTTTACTAACCTGCAAAATATACTAGCATACGTGCTAAGGTTTAACCATAATTGTCGCAATAAGAAAACTAAATTAACTGGCCACCTTTCAGTTCAAGAACTTCAAAACTCATTAAATTTAATGACACATAAGGCCCAGCTAGAAATGTTCCCTGACGAATGTGTTTTTCTTAAAACCGGTAAGGCGTTACCTAATAAAAATCGCTTAATTTCATTGACGCCTTTCTTAGATACAAATAATATTATGCGAGTTGGTGGTAGGCTTGATAATTCGCCTTATTGTTATAATACAAAGCATCCTATTATTTTATGTAGCAAACATCATTTAACTAAAGTCATCTTTCAATATTTTCATATTAAACATTTACATGCCCCACCCCGACTCCTTTTAGGAACAATCAAACAAATTTATTGGCCCTTAGGGGGCACAAACCTTGCAAAAAACACCGTAAACAAATGTGTACGCTGTTTTCGTTTTAAACCTGAAACGGTTCAACCCATCATGGGGCAGTTACCAACATCACGAACTGAGCTAGAATTCCCTTTTTTACATTGTAGTGTTGACTACGCAGGGCCAGTGTTGATAGCAGATCGAAAAGGTAGAGGTTGTAAACTTATTAAGTCTTTTTTGGCAATCTTCATCTGCAATTCGACCAAAGCCTGCCACATCGAGCTCGTCACGGCTCTGTCTAGTGAAGCGTACATTGCCGCTTTAAAGCGCTTTGTATCTCGTCGTGGCCTACCATTGACCATTACAAGTGACAACGGGACCAATTTCGTTGGTGCTTGTAATGAATTAGCTCAGTTTCTTGTTCAGTCAGATCTCGAAGGTCAGGTAGCGCAGGAAGGCATCGAATTTAAATTCATTCCGGCTTACACCCCTCATTTCAACGGTCTGGCTGAAGCGGCCGTTCGCTCCACAAAGCATCACCTTAAGCGACTACTTCAAACCACTCATCTCACGTACGAAGAGATGGCGTCTTGCCTCGCCGAAATTGAGGCAGTCTTGAATTCTCGTCCTCTTACCCCATTCTCCACTGATCCCTCCGATTTCTCGGCTCTCACTCCGTCTCACTTTCTAATAGGACGCTCACTTATGTCTATACCTCAGCCACAAGTGTCTGATGTGAACATCAATCGCCTTGAAAGATTCAAGCGCATCCAGCTCATACGACAGCACTTCTGGAACCGATTCTCGGTCGAATACGTCGGCCTGCTCCAGCAGAAACTGAAGTGGCAAACCTCGAACAAAGAGCTGAAACTCGGATCGCTGGTCCTGATAAAGGATCGGGCACTTCCACCCTTACTATGGTCTCTAGGGCGCGTAACACAGCTGTATCATGGCAACGACGGAGTCAGTAGGGTGGCGGAACTAAGAACGAGGAGAGGAACGATTAGGAGGGCCTTTAATAACATCTGTCCCCTTCCAGAATTTTGAAGTCTTCCTCCACATACTTCAACCCGGGCAGCATGTTGAGAGCTGGACATACGCACGGGAGGAGACGTGCGGGAAGCAGGCAGAACGCGACGTCACCACCGCGGACCAGAGCGACCCGCGGACGACACTCGGATTAACCGACTCCGTCGGCAACGGACGACACCCGGAGTTAGCTTTTTTTATAATTGTTTGGCCGGGATTCTCTATGTAATTAAGGCGGAATAAACCAGCCTATTTTAATACAGTCCTTTCTTATTTCCACGTCCCAGTAGGACCCTAACAATTACAATGAAAGTGAAACAAATGATGGGTGTAATTTATTAAAGTATGTATAACAAAATAATACTAGTAGTGGTTCCCTCAAGTCTGTTTATTTATTGAAAAAAATAATAGTAGTAGTAGTAGTAAAACACTTTTCACCACTCCACGGAAACGCGCTCTTTATCCCTTGAAAGCGGTGCGGAAAAACGCATTTTATCCACATGTGGGGAAAGTAATTTGGTTGGTGGAAGTTTTGACTTTTTTTTTCACGTTATCTGGTAGGATGGACTTTGAAGAGATGATTTTGAATTATATAATTTTAAAAGCATTCATTTGGCTTCGATTTTTCATATTTTATAGCTTATATTTTTCCTGTGGTGGTGTGGTGAATAATTTTGTATTATACTCGGCAGCAAAGTTGGTTCAGCCTCTCTTGCCTTGAGGCCCTTGTACGCTCAAGATTCCATTTTGGAGCCTTTCGCTGGCTCGGGTCTCAATAAAAGCACGAGAGGTTAAAAATCAAGTTTGCCCCCTTGTATAATAAATAACTATTATTGCACTAAAACATTGAACACTAAACAAATACAAAACATGCAATTTGTATCAAGGCAAACTTATCCCTAAATATATGACATTATCAAACTATACTACGTATTTCAATTTTTTGCTATACCCGTAACTCAATAAAGTAAATGTACCTAGTAGATATCTACTACGTATGAGAAAAAGAAAAGAACACACTAACACTTACTAGGCAAAAGCTCAAGAAATACTGGCTACACATAGCAATGATAGGTACAGTCGCTATCAAATATATCGGAGCAGCCAAGGTTCTCAAAAATATGTGAACATGTACTTTATTGCCCTGACAATACAGGCATTGTTCAGATATTTGAGTTCACCTTGGCCGCTCAGATTTATCTGATGGCGACTGTACTTATGCGGGCCCTACAAATGACGAATTCGAAAGTGAGAATGTCGGGGAGTGTACTCTGGGCTATGAAGCAAACAAGCTAGGAAATGCAGACAGAGTGAGAGAGATAGACCCTTACCCTCTCCACTTCCTCCAGCCACCTGTCAATACTGTCGAAGGACCACTTGTTGGTGATGTCGTACACGAGCAGGATGCCCTGCGCGCCGCGGGAGTAGGACCGGATGATCGTGCAGAACCGGCCCTGTCCTGATGTGTCCCATAGCTGGAGTTTTACTCGCTTGCCATCGAGAAGGATTGTCGTCGTTTTGTATGCTAAGCAAAAAACAAATTATGTGAGATATTTTACAAAAACTGTTCAAGCGATACTCTCCTCTAATATTTGGGTTGCAACATAGACTAATTAACCCAAGACCCCGTATAGCCGGGCGACCCCCGCTGCCACGCTCGAAGTAATTTCACTCTATAGTGAGACACTATATTGGAAGTGACAGTAAACATAATACGTCTCCATGGCAACCATTAATGTCTGACTCTCTCTTACGCCCCATGGAAGAATCCCGCGTTCCCTGTCTAGCATTGCGAGTTCCCCTCCCGCACCCCTTCTTTTTGGCAGCTTATTAGGTTTTAAAGAAATAACGCGCTAAGCGGAGTATAGAGATATCTTGTATATGGGTTGCAATGATCTAAGAATAAGCAAAGTTTGACATATCGTCGTTTCTATGGTACGCCTTCACGAGCTCACGTCGTCTCTAGATCCCCAGCAGTGCTCCTAGCGTCACTCCAGCTTATCTGACCGGCATTCAGCTCCTCAACAGAGTGCCGCCATGAAGGCACGCAAATGCACATATACTAAACGCGAATATAAATCCTTTCGGCGATTCTGTAGTCTATTAGTACGATAACTAGGTAATACGAAGTCATGAACTAACCTACTTGCGTTTAAAAATAAACAATGGAGATGAGATTAGTCACAATCATGATTTAATATTATAAGGCACGAAACAATGTTATGTGTCACCTGCAGTTTGTTTTTGTAACGATACTGCGATCTATTTAATGATAACCTTGGGTGTGTCAACTGGTCCTTCAAATCAGGAATGTGAATTATCATTGTGAATATGCGAACCCATTTATTTCAAGTATCTTATAAATTAGGTACATTACCTGTATAAAAACACTAAAAGAGGAAAAAAAACTCTGGAGAAATTCATAAGTTGCTCAGTTTTATCCCCTTCTGCATTAGGCGTGTTTACACCTGACGCACTGCCTCGCGAGGAAATTGCGGCCGCTCGTACGTTTGCCTCGGCCGAGGCACATCCTCCACACTAGCCAAGCTGCCTCGCGCGGCCATTTCCTCGCAAGGCGATGCGTCAGGTGTGGACAATCAGGAACCTAACTCGTTTTTATGGCAGTTATAATCTCAACTCTATAGAGAATGAGTCAGAGTTGAAACATGAACAAATAATTTTTTAGTCGGCTGTACAAGGTTAAACTATAAACAACCAAAATGTATAATGTTTTGTTATTAGGGAGAGGTTTATAGAGGTCTTCGAGCAACAATGTAAAGGAGATACAGACTCAAACAAGATTTACTGGAAATATGGCTCCTGAAAATTTGTAACCGGCCAGTCTTATACCATAATAAGAATGTCAAAGAAAGTACCGGCCGAGTCATTCTGGTGGTACTATTGTGGGGCCATTTTTTTGGGCTGATTGTGTATCACTAGTATTATTTGATTGGTGATAGAAGTTATACAGTTTTATCAATGAAGGTAATATGTCTTACCACTCCCGCTGCAAAACGGTGAATCGGCAGAACCATCTTCCAGGTCCTGCAGTATTTCCTGCTTGCCAACATCTGAGTCCCCCACCAGGAGCACTTTTAGAAGGTAGTCGTAGGACTTGGGCGCCGCTGGCGGCCTCCCTGTGTTAGAAATGTAATGAATACAAATATGTAATCCATACTTACAGGGTGACCACTATTTACTACAACCAAAATTCCCTGACTTTTACCGGTTTTCCAGGCGTTTTTTCAAGTTTTTCCCTTCACATCATCTTAAATGTAATAAATATAAAATATATAATTGGAATACATTTTTGAGTTTTTGCAGAATTATCTGCTGCATTGTATTTACAAATTGTAATTTGCTATCAGACAGGTCTACAATTACCTAATAATTCATTTAATTTTGACCATTTTTGTTAAAAAGCTGTACAACAGGAAAAACCAATTGAAACAGTACCTCTGACTACTAAATTTATTGGATATTAAATGTATCATATAATATAATTCAGTGAGAAATACTAAAGGGAACACTTTAAACGGGCCTTAATCGTATTAGTAAGTACTAGACTTCAACGTTTTGCGTATTATGGTACAAAAGCAACGAATTGAGAAACCTCATTTTTTGAAGTCGGTTAAAAATCAATCTGAAACAAAACTACCTAGTAATCAGTTATCATGTTTATTATATATTTGAAAAAATAATAACAAAATCTATTGCAACTTGGTAATCTGGTTTTCCAATAACGCAGCTTCTTTGGCAGCTCCTTCGAGAATTTTTTGCCTTTTTGCTTCTAGTTCTCTGACCATTTCCGCAGTTTTCCTTTTTTCTGCTCTGAGTTTCGCCTCTGAACTTAAATTTTCCTTCTATTTGTGTAGCTCTTCCGTGTATAAGGAGTGAGCATTACGAGCCGCGTGGATCTTTTTTTTTTAAATATTTATTTTGTCTTTACCGCCGTGGTAGGATATAGCGTCATAAACGAGTCGTTGCGCAATTATAGACTCTTGCGAAAGATTTTTCACTAATATCTTATTGATGGAAAAGCCACGCTCACTATAAGCGTTTCCGTGGGATAACACCATGACCATTTTTATTTAAGCTTGCAACTCTTTATTTTCCTTTTTAGAGTTCCGTAACCAAAATGGCAAAAACGGAACCCTTATGTCATGTCCGTCTGTCCGTCCGTCCGTCCGTATGTCACAGCCATTTTAGTCGGAAACTATAAGACGTATCTTAATAAAATTTAGATGTAGTTAACTTGCAGAAAAAAAAATTTTTTTGTAACTAAATACCAAAAACGACCTTTTCGTATTAGTTAGGTTCTTATTCCATTGAAGGTACGGAACCCTCCATTATGCGTGGTCCGACACGCAGTTGGCCGGTTTTATAGTAGATATATAATGTTTGGAGATAGTAAAATTAATATATATTTTTTATTATTATGTACTTATGTTATGTACATTTAGAGACAATTTTTATTCCCTGACCTCCATTAAATTTCCCTGACTTTTCCATGACTAGCGAAATTCCCTGACTTTTCCCGGTTTTCCAGAAAGTGGCCACCCTGTGTTTAACATAAATGCGAAAGTATATCTGTCTGTTACCTCTTCAAGCTTTAACTGCTGAACTGATTTAGATGAAATTTGGTATGGAGATAGTTTGAGCCCCAGGAAATGACATAGGATAATGCCAGAAATCATCCTTTAAGAGGGTGAAAAGGGGGGTGGAAGTTAATAAATAATTTGATCCACAAATATTGGCACTACTTGAATAAGAAATATATGTTTTAGACAAAAAAATAATTTTATCATTAGTCATTCAATCATAAAATGTAACCTAGGCGACTCCAGTGCCCTCTCTGGTCAATAATGCCACCACCTGCCCATACGCTTATGAGTTTTATAATAGCACAGAAAAACCTGGTAAAATCAATCCAAATTAAAAGATTACTGGAAGCCTCCGACTTATACCAAATACAATTCAACTCTGACTTTATAAAAACCAGTTCAACAACTATGAGAAGGTCAGTCATTTGCAGAGCTCGGATTTTTCACGGCAAAACAAAACACTAGCGTAATTTAGCCAGTGCTTGAAATATTATTTTATCGATATCGATAATTCAGAACTAGAAGAAATAAAAGTCACCAAATAAAATTAATATGTAATAAAACTAATAAATACATTTGTATAAAGTTACTATATATTAGAAACAGACGCAATTTCTTCTTCAAAATCTACGTCAGTACACACAGCAGCACAAGACATTTTATTTGGGTAATAGTGATAGGAGTAGATGATCATTATCTTTTCAACATTCTCTGGGAGTAAACAGTTGCGTTTATCACTATAAATCCATTTATGTACACTAAATGTACGTTCAACTTCAGTTGACGTCAAGGGAGCAAATTTATAGAATTCATTATCAGTTCGGGTAATATTTTCAGATATGTCTCTTAAAATTTCGTAATCAGGATTTCGTTCGAGCACGGCTTCAAATTTACGTATCACTGGTAAAAGTTTACTCCAGTTTACGTAGCAACGAACAGTATCCAGAATGAGGAAGGATTCCGCAATGGATAAAGTCGAACATTGCAATTGTTCTATTGAAGAGGCTATTACTTCGTAGTTGTCGCGAATGAAATTTAACTCCGGTCGTAGTTTGCGTGTTTGAAAACATTTTTTTGCAGCTCTTATAGCTGCCGAGTCATTAGCAAGTATGGAGACGACATCACGTATTTGCTCATAGTATTGAGCGTAATATACCGCAGCAGATATCCAAGTTCCCCATCTGGTGATAATTGGCTCGGGAGGTAGGGGAATGGACGGATATTTTGCCTTAAAAAGGCGTACACGCTCTGGAGATTTTAGGAATATCTTTTTGACATTCGATATCAACCCATCCACACCTTTGAAATTATCTCGCACTTCTTCGGCAACCCGGTGCAGACCATGAGCTAAACACGTAATGTGTTTCATACGAGGAAACGTTGCTTTTAAAATACGACCGGCTTTAAGCATATATGCGGCACTATCTGTGCAAAGTAAAAGCAAATTGTTTACGTTGTCATTGAAAGAATTTTGAAACAAAAATTTTAATTGGTTTATTATTAGGTTTGCTATTGTTTCCCCATTTACCTTCTCTAAAACCTTCGACCCCAAAAGATAAAATTGCTTAGAACAATTTTTTTGCAAAGACCGAATCACCACGTTTGTCACACATTTTCCCATGAAATCTGGTGTTTCGTCTATAGATATCCACAAATAATTGGTTTTGTTTACCTCTCTTATACCCTGTATAGTTTTTTTTGTACACGAGATTTAAATAAATTTTTCGCAGGGTCGATTCGTCCGGTAAAGAAGTCATAGAGCAGTCGCAACATAAATACTTGTTAAAAAAATGACGAAAATTATTGTTGTTGACTGTTGCCCATGGTTTGTTGCATGAAATAAGAAAAATAATTAAATCGAAATAAAATTGATGTTTCCTATTTGGTTGCCCCGAACGGTAATTGTGGCGGTTGCTTTTCACATGATTCTCAATATTGCATTTCTTCCGTTTTAGATGCATATCGCACATAGAGCAGTATATAGTGGAGGTCACTTCATTATAGACTAACTCAGGGTGATTTTCAATCCACGTTTTGATCCGATCTTGTACATTACTCATTTTTGTATTAATTGATACCTTGCAATATTAAGTTATTATACGTATATCCAACACGTCGGATTCAATGCGTTGCGAAATAAATAATACCTAGATGCAATTTACGTTTTATACGTAATGAAATGATAGTTAAAGTGTGAATGTCATATGTCATGTGAGATGAAATTTGCAGTCGTTTCTATCATTTTAAATGAGGTGGTATAGTTACTTCGTTCTAAGTTGTACATGCAGACCTACCTCTTTGTTGCTCGACTATGGCAAAGCGTAAATGAAAAGTTATTTTATTACTTATACAGGATGTCCGGTAATTAATGCACAACCTTCTAACCCCCAGTAGGTCACCTTAGACTGGTCAAAAATATTGATTTTGAGCTCTAGTAAGTCTCCTGTTTTTCGAAATTTTCGCACGTTTGTTAGTTTTTAAATTTTGACATTCACACTGATAGGTGTACCATCGAATAAAAAAAGAAAAAATGTACTGAGGCAATACCTGTCATATACTCTAGTAAGACTCGATAGGTGTCGATAAAATAATATTTCAAGCACTGGCTAAATTACGCTAGTGTTTTGTTTTGCCGTGAAAAATCCGAGCTCTGGTCATTTGTAAGCAATTCATTTTGCTATTGATGTCTATCTGACATTTTAGTATCTTCTCTTTGACTCCTGATATTTGTACTGGGTTTGACAGTATTTTGAGTAAATTCTACCATTCTACTTTATTCTAAATGGATGATCATAAATTTGACCATACTTCTAATACCATATGAATTCTTTTAAACACTTTTGCTGCTAGGAACATGCTAGGTGTGTTCATTTTGTATTATTATTTAATTAATTATTAGAAACAAATATATGTGCGGGCCCCGCCTAATTATAAAGCCTGCGAGAGTGTTATAGTGTTATGTTATAGTCGTTACAAATACATGTCACATATTTATGCTCCACAAAACTATCAATTAAGTTTGACTGTGGAGTCAGAGTATTGGATTTAGGAAGCCTGGCATTTTATTAATACTAAATACTGATTACAAATGACGTCAGTTTTACAGTTGTGTTCAAAATCAGATTGAAAATAGGATAAAAATAAAGTTTCTGCACTAAACATAAGGATAGAATAAATATGTTTCAGTTTCTACAGATTTCACTTAGTTGAGAGTTTGCTCAATCTGTGGTTTTGACTGTGGAGTCAGAGTATTGGATTTAGGAAGCCTGGCATTTTATTAATATTAAATACTGTTTACAAATGACGTCAGTTTTACAGTTGTGTTCAAAATCAGATTGAAAATAGGATAAAAATAAAGTTTCTGCACTAAACATAAGGATATAATAAATATGTTTCAGTTTCTACAGATTTCACTTAGTTAAGAGTTTGCTCAATCTGTGGTTTTGGTACACATACTTGTTTGTTTGTTGTTTGTGTTTTCTTTTCATATGCATGTTGCATACATATTTCAGGATTAGTAATAACCAAGTAATTTACAAAATACTAATAGCTTTCTGAAGTAAAAACTCGTTTACTTCGAGTAACAATAAGGACCTACTTTTGGCAACCAGGAAGTGCAGTACAGATTCAAAATAGCACTGATAAAGGCTGTACCTGTCCTCTGATGATGCGAGCGAGGCAACGTCGTGCTCCCATTCTGCGCGACCTGGCCCGTCGCTTGCTGTGGTGCTGCTACCATCCCTGTCGTCGTGAACATACTTCTGACACTCGCCTGATCTCCAGGTGGTCTTTACCACACACAAATGTATACATAATACTGACGAATTAGTCTTTCGCGATATCCATGAAGGTCTATAACTTGTAACACTAATAGTCAACCACTCCGAGCTCTCGATAAACACAAGAATTCACTTTTTGTTTCACATGCCAACCAAAATACGTATGTTCATGTATGCAAGGTCGGCCTGATTAAACTTAATGTTTTCACATAACTGTGGACAGTTGTTTCCTGTGAATTAAATAACTGTTACTAGACTGGGACATAATTGCTATTCCAATTATATTTAATTGAGATTAGCGACACAAAAACAACCCAATATACAAGAAAAATATGACGATGAATGAATGAAAGATATTGGGAGTTTGCCACAGGTAATATATACACATACTAAAGTTATTTACGGAATTATTATAATTATCAATTTAATTCACTCTTCATGTATCTCTATTAATTTATAAAGGTAGGCTTAACTAATTGATTTTTAAGATGTAAGTTTATCTGGAAATAAAATATTTGGTAGTTTATGTTTAAAACTTTCGGTTATTTCCGATACGTCATCACTACTGCTTTGAGACGTTTTTCACTTACTTAAAAGATACTGTGTCCGAGGAGTTTGTTTGCACTATATTCATATTTAAAGAATGCCTTTACCTCTTAGAGAATCCTTTACCTATTGCAATCATACCTTTTAAAACTTAGCCTGGCTCTTCATACTGAGCTTAACACAAATTAGCAGGCGCTTTCCTCTTATCTACAGTTCACGGTCGTTCCTCTCTTCTCCCTTGCTCATTGTAGCTTAAACGTCAAATTTAAACTTGGTACACTTCGCGCCAATAGTCTAGCTACTAGAGCATGTCTGCAGTTTTGTTCGCTCCTTTTGATAAGAAAATAAAATCACTCTTTTTAAATACAAATTTAATAGTGAACAATGAGCCAAACGTCCGAAGTGTGCATTTGTCCTCGTGAGGCAACTCTGCGGTTTGAATACGACTGTGGCGCTATGTTTAGAGGCTATTCTATTGTAAGCGCCACACTCCCTTAGCCGTTGGCTAATTTTCTCTCTAAGAAAAATACGTTTTTGTTTAGTTACGTTAGTGTAACTCTGAGCCATTGTGTAGACTTGTAGAGTGGGATCGGAAAAAATACGTCCATCATTATTTTCGTAACATTTTATTTTATGAAATTATATGATAGCTTTATACAAGAAAACAAATAGAGATTCTGTGTAGTACAGACATGAATACTTGTTACAAAGTACAAATTACGTCAAGGCACTTTCTCTTACAACTAGATGTAATGATTCTGTATTAAGAAATATACAAATAAAATACGTGTAACAATAGTACATCTTACACTTGATTATACAAGCTCAAACGTCACTAATAACATGGTAAGGAACTTTATCTACACTCGCATTGTAAGTCCTCTAAAACGTGTTCAAAAACGGTAGGCAATGGTTAGCATTACCACAACCGATTTTACTATGATAAGCTTTTTATGTGTGGCAGTAACGTAATTTTAACTTTACATGCTCAACTATTGATGTGTTATGAGTTTTGATAACATAATGTACACCTGCACGCGCCCGCGCGACCGCCGGTACAATCGAGTTGGCCATGGCGGTGCAATGGCGGCCATTCTATGGTTTCGGAATACGGCATTTAGGATAAATAATATGAGTGTAGATAAAGCAGTGTATGCAACTGTACGTAATTAGGCCTTAAAACACTCGTGTGATCTTATTATGAGACTCGCCTGCGGCTCCTTTCATAAAACCACACTCATGTTTTAAGGACCCTTATTACGTAACAGTTACATAAACTACTATTATGGAATGGCATCTTATTACTTATACTAACTAGGCTTAACTCTTTCACAGCGCAATTAATTTTATACCACATTCTTAATCAAGTATAATGGAAAAGCTTTGCAGCTGTGTATCGCGATTTTGCGTCATGCGTAGTGAAAGGGTTAATGATGTTCAGCCTCTGATAACCTCTTCATTTTGAGGTTAGATTCTAATATGGCCACCAGTGCCAAAATGCTTGTTTAAAATTAGTAAGTCTCGAAACCCGGTAAGGGGAAGGATTTACTGAAGTTCTCAATCTCCCCCTTGAGCTTGTGAACTTTGGTTTTTAATTCGTTGGATTCTTCAATGGCCTTGTTGAAGTCGACTAGCTTAGGTCCAGAGACCTTTGTGATTTCTTGTGCAAGTTTGAGAGCCTTGTCGATGTAGTCTACAACTCGGTCCATATTTTCCTCTTTGAAGCCTCTGGTGGTTAGGGCGGGGGTACCTGGAAAAAACGAAATTGAATTAAAAAGCTATCAAACTGACATCAAATTCCAGATCGTTTTTTTTGGTAACTGATAGGAAAATATAGTGATATTGACTCAGGCGATTTCCATATCGTTTGCGGATTCGCACGCCGCACCGGTGTGCGAGCGGGAGCATATACGTGTATAGCGTTGTCTAGTTTATACACTCGAGAGGCGTTTTATTGGTTAGTACGTGAACTAAATGTGGAGGGCCTTTTAAGGATGCGCTTCGGTGCGATGTTGCAGTCAGTAACACTCACCGAGCCGGATGCCGCTGGGGTTGAGCGCGCTCTTGTCGCCGGGCACGGTGTTCTTGTTGCAGGCGATGCTGCACAGCTCTAGTATTCTCTCGGCGCGGGCCCCGCTGAGCCCGGCGCCGCGCATGTCGACGAGCGCGAGGTGCACGTCGGTGCCGCCGGTGGCGATGTCGTAGCCGCGCGAGGTGAGCCCGGAGCAGAGGCGCTGAGCGTTCTTTATCACCTGGTGCGTTCAAATAATAGAACATTATTGTCGAGGAGGCGAAGTAGCACATTGCGTGTTGAGTATTATGTTTAAACGGACGACCTTGGGAGTCTATATAATTTAATACGAAGCCAGCAAGGGCCCTTCGCGCCGCGTCCAATATTGTGCTTTTTTCAAAAATGATACAAAACAGCCAAATAATAAAAAAACCAGCAGATGATAGACAAAAAACAATATCGACATAGATAATGTACCTCAGGATAATCTCAAGGTTAACATGATAACCGCTACTGCGAACATGGAATTTGGATTCGAATCATATATCTCCATTTCTATCGCTATTTTCAGTGACAGAGACGGATATAGTCGAAACTTCCATTTTCTATGTTCGCGGTACACGCTAAGCTTTGCCGCGTATATATTAAAAAGTCGGAAGTGTATTTTCTTTCGAAATTACCGCAAGCTATTTGAGATAACTAAAAAGACGCGGTACCAACATTATAATAATAGATACCGACGTTGTGTTTCGGCTGTTTAGGACCTTTGCCTTAATTTTTGTAGTATGGCAGTTGAACTTTTTAAAAAGTTTGTACCTCCGAACCTCGACAAAAATTGAATGTGTATGCAACATTTTTGTCGCGAAATCAAGCCTGCAATTTCGGTAACTTTTAATAGTACATTATTGTCGAGGAGGTGAAGTAGCACATTGATGGCTGAGTATTACGTTTAAACGGACGACTTTAGGAGTCCGTTTAATTTAATACGAAGCCAGCAATGGCCCTTCGCGCCGAGTCCAATATATAGTCGGTGGTGCACACGACAACAAAGGGCATTATACGGATTTTAGTGATGATGGGATCACCTTTTGCACAGTGAGACTTTAGGACCCATAGGCCATTTAAGGAAGCAGAGCCACCTAAATTTATGGTGCGGTGGGGGTAAAAAGGGGTTAACATTTTTGCGACACACAGATTGAAAACTATAAGTCTTAGCAACATACTTCAAAGGCAAGAATTGTAGAGAATTTTATGAAGAATATTTCCTTTATTGAAAGTTTTGTGGTAACTTCAACCGTTTTTGCAAAAAATATATGAATGTTCCTACTTTTGTGGGAAGTGGGGAAAACAATTGTTATATTAGTAACACATTATAGTGCAGAGTTATTCAATAAAGATTTGGCTTGAAAGTCTCATATCCAGGCTATAAATAAAATAAGTAAAATAATTATTTTCTGTTGGTATTTATGGTATTTACCATGTATATTTGAGTTAGGCAAACACCCCGTTTCTAAAAGTAGTTAAATTAGTATGTTAAAAATCGTATATTTTAATATTGATAATCTAATTGAAAATAATGATAATAATGATGCAGGTAATGTACTCAAGGCTAAAATAATCGATAGGTCCTAGGTGCCACTCATCACACCACTAGCGTAGCGTACCTAACCTAAGTTCATATACAGGGTGCCATCTGAGACGTGATCAGTTATATGTTTTTCTAACTCCATAAACAACTAGCAGTTGAATGCCCCAACTTTTACTAAAATAAGACATTTTTTTTCTTTTTTTTTTAAATTTTTGTAATTTATTTTTCATTTGACGGGGTTTTCGGGATATTTAAACTACTTATTAGAATATTTAAATAAGTAAATTGAATTACCTCTTTGGAACATGGAACTGTCGTTAATAACAATTTTGTCATTTATTCCTGATAAAATGTAATTTAATATTTTTTTTTACCTCAAATATCTTATAAAACTGTTTTACAATAATATTATCACTTTTGAAAGAAAAATAAATTACAAAAACATGTAAAAAAAAGAAAAAAATGTCTGATTTTAGTAAAAGTTTTAGGGGCATTCAACTGCTAGTTGTTTATGGAGTTAGAAAAACATATAACTGATCACGTCTCAGATGGCACCCTGTATATTATAAATTATAATAATATTAGGCGTTGTCCGTTGATAAAAGATTCAAGCGCCCCACGATTTTAGTTTTTTGTCTTTTCAATGCTCTAGCTACATTGATGAGAAGAGTGGGGTGATGAGATGACTGGTACCTAGAACCTACCGAATTATTTTTATAGCTTTTTGTACATTATCTATATCATTGTTTATTTTTAATAAAAGCTTTTGAATTTATCTAAACAATACTTATTTTCTTTTCAAGTTATTATGTTACTAAAACTGTCTAAACTCCGCTTACTTTATGATCCGCAATGCACTGTGTACTACTAATAAATCCCTTTCATTTTATGCTTGATTGAGAGGTTTGTTACGAAATGTGTAACACGCGGCATTCTGTAGCGGCAGCTATCTTGGATTTACAATGATACTGAATCTATTAAATTGTAATTGTCATCAGAACTTTAGGTGTGCACCAGATATCGGATCAATTTGTCAACAGAACGAGGGTATAATTTTAACCACAAAATTATGGAGATGTGGGATAAAGCATGTAGCTGTAGATATGCAGACTTGCATTTAGTTATGTAAATATTAGTTACTAGCTGTACCCGCGGCTTCACCCACATGTGTGGGAGGTTTTGTCATTTTCATTTACTATCCAGGCCATTAGTGTAGAATTTACGCGTTCTACATATAAATATCTATCTAAATTTATTAGTTCATCCGTGATAAAGATAACTGACTAAAAGGCGTGCGTCGAGACCTGCGAATGTTAATGGCAGAGTTCCTGCAGGAGAACATACTTTGAACAGAGGATCAAACGCTGAAGGTATGAGCGCGAGGTAGCGTGTGAGCGCAACGTCCCAGCGAAAACTACTTTTGCAGCAGCAGGCCAAAATCTAATAAGTCCAAAGGCAGCAAGAATTGTTTCAGCAGGAGCATGAAAGTATCCCCACAAAACTCAATGGTCAAGTTTTTTGGTGCGGCAATATCGCGAAAACCATAGGGCGAGTACCGCGCAGGACCCAGGCCAGGAGGATCGCAGCGAGAATTGCTTCAGCAGATGCAGCATGTCAGGGACCGGACATAACTCAATGGCGAAGTGTCTTAGCGAACTCGAGGGCTGCGGACACGAGGGTGAGCGGAAATGTATGTGAAAGTCAAAGGCCGAGTACCGCGTAAGGTCCAGGCTCGGAACATCGCAGCGAGAACTTCTTTAACATCATCATAACAGGGACCGGACATTACATAAAGGCGATCCCGAGGGCCGTGGCTCCAGGGTGAGCGGCAACGTCTGTGAAAGCCAAAGGCCGAGTACCGTATAGGGCCCAGGACAGCAGCAGTACCATGACAGGGACCGGACATATCTCAATGATGAAGTGTCTTAAGGCCCTAGGATGAGTGGCAATATCTGCGAAAGCCATAGACAGAGTACGCGGAGCGTCGCAGCATAAATTTCTCCAGCAGCAGCAGCAGCATGACAGGGACCGGACATATCTCAATGGTGAAGTATCATACATAAGGCCCGAGGGTGAGCGGTAATATCTCCGAAAGCCATAGGCCGAGTACCGCGTAGGCCCAGGCCCGGAGCGTCGCAGCGAGAATTTCTTCAGCAGCAGCGTGACAGCTAGCAGCTAGTAATTGCTAGATTCATGACTACCCTTTTTGTTGCAATCAGCTGTTAAAGCGAGATAAAACATGTTGCTCCCACAAACGGTTCAATTTTTGCTGTCGGGTAAATCGAAATGGATAAATCTTAACTACCTGTTTTATTTGTTTTTACATATATTGTAAGTAGGTTTCATGTATTGATAAATAGATTATTTTTACGTTGAGAATAAAGTACCTCCAGGTATTCATGGATCACAATATACGTCCGGATACTTACAATTTCCAAAACGAAGTAGCACGTTTTAAAAATATTTAACTCACAATCCTTAAATTGGGAAAGCATTTAAAAATCCATGGTTTAAACCTCGGCGGAACGCAACAGACCGAATCGCTTAATTTAATCTAAAGACGTCCATATACGTCCATATATAATGTATATTTGTATAATGTTTGTATAAAGTATACAGGGTACCTATACAGCGCCATCTGTGACCACTTTTGAGAACTATATTTTTATGAAAATTGTTTTTAATAAGCAGAATAAAGACTACCCTATATGTTACTCCGGAGTATAAACTGTTACTATACAAAATTTCGTAAAATTCTGTGCAGTAGTTTTTACGTGGTGCGCGGACAAATTCACAGACAGACAGACAAGAATTCCAAAAATCACTGAAATGTATTCAGTCAACGTTTCTAAGACCCCCCGAATAAGTTTTTCCAAAATATCTTCAATGTACATTTTTTTTCTCCTTACGCGTTTATTATATGTATAGATAATAAATTAACAAATTTTAAAATAAGTTTGTGTAATGTCTACTCAGACAAAAAACAGAATGATGTGTTATACCTACTCAGGTATAACACATCATTCAGATCAAATTTCATTACTGGATTCAATTGATAATTACATTTTTAGTGTGTTTTTATTTTTATTTTTACTATTATTGTTTATTGCTCATCCGGTTATGTCTCTGTGCTGTTTTCTGTGCTTCGTGTTTGTGTTTCTGACTTTTGCCTAACAATAGTTCTATAAGTTTTTTGTATGTACTAACACTTCTATGGGCTTTGCCCGAAATAAATGATTTTTAATTTAATTTAATAACACATAATTGTTATTTTTGTTTTAGAGCGCACTATTCGCCATCAGACTGTCCTCAGTTGTAAAAAATACTCAAATCACTATAGGTGTGCCTATAATAGTTGAAGAGTTCCCTCGATTTCTCCAGGATCCCATCATCAGATCCTGACCTGGTTAAAATGGGACCAACTGTGAAGTACACTCTTTCAAACGAAAAAAGATTTTTTCAAATCGGTCCAGCCGTCTTCGAATAATCGGTGAACATACATAAAAAAAATTGCAAAAACAAAGATCCCGACGAATTGATAACCTCCTCCTTCGAAATTTTGAAGTCGGTTGAAAATGAACGGGCCCTTATTGATAACCCGCAATGATGTACCTTTCACTTGAAAACGTCACTAGGTAACAGGGACTGGAGTACCCCTCTATTTGATAACGCTATTATTTGGTTACAAAATTATATGGTTACCCTATATTCAATGTTATGTCCCTGTCTAATGTCTAAGCAATAGAGATGAAATTAGCTTGATAGGTATATGTCATTTTGGATTTCCATTTCGGTAAGCGCTACATTATCATTATCAGCAGCAGCAGCAGCAGCCAGTATCAGTCCACTGCCGGACATAGACCTCTCCCATGGCACGCCACTGTGCTCGATCTTCTGCTCTCCTCCTCCAATCCATACCCGCCAAGCACTTACCTTTGGGTAACTCAATGATGTGCTTACAAAATTGATAGTTTTTAAAAACTACCCTACCAAATACTCATTTATTGGTAACCGGTTCCGGTATCTCCTAAACGAACTCTTTATTTTACTTACGGATTATAACAAGCATACAAAGACAAGGTAAATAAAAGCGTTTGAAATGGTTGACGTCCATTTAGTTGTGACAGATATAAGTAGTCAAGCATTAGAACTCAAACCACTTCGTTTTTCCTACATAATTAGATTGTGGTTGATAACAGGCCTATTATATTTATTTATTTAAGTTAAAGATATTATAACCAATATAGGATTTAAATACTTTTTATAAAGGGAAATAACAGGGCTTTATCATGAACATATATATTTCATGTTACGACCATAAATAAAAAAATATAGGCATTTATTCAAAAAAATATCAAACGTTGATTTCATATTTTTTAAGTTTTCTCAGTTTTTTTATATGGAAAGGTATAAATAAAATACCAAAAATGAATTTGGCATCCTTGCTTTACACGAAAATGATATCAAACTTGACTATATAGCTCTATTTTATTTTTAATTAATTATGGGGGGCACCCCCCACTTCGTCAAAAATTTGATTGGCTCCCCTTCTTAAATTAATCTTAGAGCCTAAAGGATTAGCTCTGGAAATGGAAATTCCATCATCATCATTTTCCGTATAAATAAGTGTACACCACCGACTAATAGTGCTTTATTCAAAAATAATGCAAAACAGCCAACGTTGATGAATAACAAACAATATTGACATAATATATTCAAGATAACTTCTAGGTTAAAAGAATGACCACTACCGTGAGCATCGAATTTCGATTCGAATCCTATAATTATCTCCATCTCCATCGCTTCTCATTTTGAGTGAGAGAGACAGATTTATTCGAAACTACAATTTTCTATGTTCGCGGTACACGCTCAGCTTTGCCGCATCTTTTTATTAAAAAGTTTGAAGTGTATTTTTCTTCTGAATTTACCGTAAGCTATTTGAGATAACTAAAAAGTAGCGGTACCAACATTATAAATAACAAATACCGATGTTGTGTTTTGGCTGTTTAGGACCTTTGCCTTTATTTTTGTATGGCTGTTGAACTTTTTAAAAAGTTTGTACCTCGACAAAAATGGAATTTGTATGCAACATTTATGTCGCGAAATCGAGCCTGCAATTTCCGTAACTTTTTAATTTATATTTGACCATAAACTAGGCACTTCGCCGCCTAGTTTTTAACCGTAAAAGTCAACCTTGCCGGACATTTTTGAATAAAATTATTGTTTAAACTAGGCACTTCATCGCCTCATTTTAAACCGTAAAAGTCAACCATGCGGGACTTTTTTGAAAAATAGTTAATTACTACAGAGGCCGCGGGAAGTAAGGGGTTGCCGGCCAAAACATAAAGAATAGTTATGAGGCTGGCAACTTCTTTTCACACCAAGGTGTGTATTGTATAGTGCTTTTCTCAAACATGCAATGAAATAAATATGAAACTTAACAAAAAAAATCTGATTAAAGGCAATACTCTACTCGTAAACATGTATTATTTACTTGTTGTATGCACTTCAGATAGTAAAGATACCTTGGTAAGGTGATTGTGCTAGTTTTCGTCCACTCTTGTCAATTTTCCGTCCATACTTATTTATATGTTTATCTTCAAGTTTTTCCCAAATTAAAAGCTTAAAATTAAAAAATCTACTAAAGAAAAAACTATAAATATAAACTATATTGACCTTAAAAAGTTTTCCAATTTATTTACCGCAGTTTAATCAAGTGGACGGTAAACTGGACCTGGACGGGAAACTAGCACAATTACCCTACTTAGGGTTTTTTTTAAATGTAAATTCATTCTATAACTTCAATAAGCCACAAACTGTTTGCAAATGGGTTCAACAAGATTTGCATTAATATCCAGAAAACGTGTTAAACCAAACGTTACGACTAAGTACATACATTCATTATCCTATCAACAAACTACATCAAAGACATTCATAAGACTAATAGTACGATTTTTTAAATATGTCGGCATTGTCGGTAGAACTCCTTAGTAAGATACCGACCACTATACCACGAAATAAAAAAACATTAAGTGATTCAGTCTGGATTGCTACATCCTGTCTTTGTATTTCATTATCACTGAACGGCTTTTGAAAATGTATAAATAGTACGTACATCGACCGTTTGTAATGTTGATCACTTGCATTTGAACAACATCTAAATCTATTTCACTTTTATTGCACCTATAGCTAAATTATTATAGAATAAAACAACTCGACATTTTAATTCACAATTATAAAATATTGAATACCTAAGTTTTTAAAGTTTTCCTACAAATTTAACTGCAAAATATTGCCAACATCGTTTATAGCGCAATCATTGGAGCATTTCCCTTACAAAAGGTGGAGTAGAAAATGTTTTAATGGTTATTGGTAGGCTATTCGTTTTTGAACCTTGGCGCTTAAACGGTTATCAGTATGCCTAAAATGTCTATGGAACGTATAAAGAAGATAAGGATTTAAATACTTTTTATAAAGGGAAATAACAGGGCTTTATCATGAACATATATATTTCATGTTACGACCATAAATAAAAAAATATAGGCATTTATTCAAAAAAATATCAAACGTTGATTTCATATTTTTTAAGTTTTCTCAGTTTTTTTATATGGAAAGGTATAAATAAAATACCAAAAATGAATTTGGCATCCTTGCTTTACACGAAAATGATATCAAACTTGACTATATAGCTCTATTTTATTTTTAATTAATTATGGGGGGCACCCCCCACTTCGTCAAAAATTTGCATCAAAAATTTGATTGGCTCCCCTTCTTAAATTAATCTTAGAGCCTAAAGGATTAGCTCTGCAAATGGAAATTCCATCATCATCATTTTCCGTATAAATAAGTGTACACCACCGACTAATAGTGCTTTATTCAAAAATAATGCAAAACAGCCAACGTTGATGAATAACAAACAATATTGACATAATATATTCAAGATAACTTCTAGGTTAAAAGAATGACCACTACCGTGAGCATCGAATTTCGATTCGAATCCTATAATTATCTCCATCTCCATCGCTTCTCATTTTGAGTGAGAGAGACAGATTTATTCGAAACTACAATTTTCTATGTTCGCGGTACACGCTCAGCTTTGCCGCATCTTTTTATTAAAAAGTTTGAAGTGTATTTTTCTTCTGAATTTACCGTAAGCTATTTGAGATAACTAAAAAGTAGCGGTACCAACATTATAAATAACAAATACCGATGTTGTGTTTTGGCTGTTTAGGACCTTTGCCTTTATTTTTGTATGGCTGTTGAACTTTTTAAAAAGTTTGTACCTCGACAAAAATGGAATTTGTATGCAACATTTATGTCGCGAAATCGAGCCTGCAATTTCCGTAACTTTTTAATTTATATTTGACCATAAACTAGGCACTTCGCCGCCTAGTTTTTAACCGTAAAAGTCAACCTTGCCGGACATTTTTGAATAAAATTATTGTTTAAACTAGGCACTTCATCGCCTCATTTTAAACCGTAAAAGTCAACCATGCGGGACTTTTTTGAAAAATAGTTAATTACTACAGAGGCCGCGGGAAGTAAGGGGTTGCCGGCCAAAACATAAAGAATAGTTATGAGGCTGGCAACTTCTTTTCACACCAAGGTGTGTATTGTATAGTGCTTTTCTCAAACATGCAATGAAATAAATATGAAACTTAACAAAAAAAATCTGATTAAAGGCAATACTCTACTCGTAAACATGTATTATTTACTTGTTGTATGCACTTCAGATAGTAAAGATACCTTGGTAAGGTGATTGTGCTAGTTTTCGTCCACTCTTGTCAATTTTCCGTCCATACTTATTTATATGTTTATCTTCAAGTTTTTCCCAAATTAAAAGCTTAAAATTAAAAAATCTACTAAAGAAAAAACTATAAATATAAACTATATTGACCTTAAAAAGTTTTCCAATTTATTTACCGCAGTTTAATCAAGTGGACGGTAAACTGGACCTGGACGGGAAACTAGCACAATTACCCTACTTAGGGTTTTTTTTTAATGTAAATTCATTCTATAACTTCAATAAGCCACAAACTGTTTGCAAATGGGTTCAACAAAATTTGCATTAATATCCAGAAAACGTGTTAAACCAAACGTTACGACTAAGTACATACATTCATTATCCTATCAACAAACTACATCAAAGACATTCATAAGACTAATAGTACGATTTTTTAAAGATGTCGGCATTGTCGGTAGAACTCCTTAGTAAGATACCGACCACTATACCACGAAATAAAAAAACATTAAGTGATTCAGTCTGGATTGCTACATCCTGTCTTTGTATTTCATTATCACTGAACGGCTTTTGAAAATGTATAAATAGTACGTACATCGACCATTTGTAATGTTGATCACTTGCATTTGAACAACATCTAAATCTATTTCACTTTTATTGCACCTATAGCTAAATTATTATAGAATAAAACAACTCGACATTTTAATTCACAACAATACATTATAAAATATTGAATACCCAAGTTTTTAAAGTTTTCCTACAAATTTAACTGCAAAATATTGCCAACATCGTTTATAGCGCAATCATTGGAGCATTTCCCTTACAAAAGGTGGAGTAGAAAATGTTTTAATGGTTATTGGTAGGCTATTCGTTTTTGAACCTTGGCGCTTAAACGGTTATCAGTATGCCTAAAATGTCTATGGAACGTATAAAGAAGATAAAATTGTCTACAATATTTCTATACACAATACATTTGTAAGTCTTACAGATATAAAGATACAGGGGGTGAAAAAGTGTATATTTTCTTATATCATAAGAATTTTATTTATTAGGTGCAAAGTTTTGTGCTTCGACATAAGGAAATGCAGTCTCTACCTAGACGTGTGCGCCGCACCGGCGTGGCGTAGCCGCGCCGTGAGACCCACGCCGCCGCCGCCGCCGCGGATTTCAAAATCCACGCCGTTGGCCAAAATTTTAGAAATCGGCAAAAATTTGCCGCGCCAATAGTCGTTGAAGCAAAGTAAAACAGTCATGGTGAACAATTAACATCGTATATTAATAATTTAAACCATAAAAACATCTAAGTATACATTGACATAGCTAGGGTTTGGTCAATTCTTTCTGTTACGGGAGATTAATAAACTGTATCTACATTGATATAAATTTATGAGATGTACTGTATTTACGAAGATAATGCAGAGAAACAGAATTGTTTGCTCTAAAACCGCTTTTACTAATTTTGGTTAGATATATAAAATTGTATTAAAGACGTGATCTTGACGTGAACTTCCTCCGACTCCATCCTGCCCCCATCACAACACACCCATTACTTGCTTCACGAAACAGCGGCACCATGTTTTTCTTCTAGCTCAAATAAAGTAGGTAGATATCAGGTTTGCTGAGGTTATGACCAATTCAACACCATTTCCGTGATTGGATCTGCTTCTGTATGACTGTTTACCTGATGGTGACCCTTTATAGCTGAGGGATTTGCGTAAGAATTTGTCCACAAAAACTTGCACTTGATGACATTTAAATTCGTGGATAAATCAGGTTTCATCTTCTATTTAAGACAGAAGAGTTCCACACCAATCCGAATAAGTTATTGCAGCTCTGATTGGTTTCTGCGCACCTCGTTGACTGTTTCTAGCATTCCACTCAGGGTTTGCTCCCGGTACCCGTTTTCTATACAAATCCAGTACCGGAACCGGGAATTTCCGGTTCTCGCCATACAAAATCAGAACCGGGAGCATTCCCTAATTCCACTGTTATACACAAAATACTGCTCAAATATCAGAACTTTCCTACTTGACCAACCTAGTTCCCTTTGGTCGGCATAGAAATTAAATCAGCGGTGGTTTCTTGCATTTCCGTACCGCTTTGTACAGCTAATAAATATGCTACCACTTTGTATTACTCCTTTAACAGTGACTTCTACTGCTTTTACTAGATCTTCCCCTTATTCTAAACTAGCACACGAGTATTACCGTATTTTTATTTTTATTTCTGTCAGAATAAGTGACCTGACTTAAAGTTTTTCGCGTGTACGCACCATGCATTTCGTAGTCCCGCCACACTAGCCAGAGTAAGCGAGTGTTTTCGGTGGCAGGGTTGATCCTTAATGCTAAAACGGTATTTTTAGAACCACTGCGAGTTAAGAAAACGATTTTAATAAATCACAATTGTGAAAATCAACGACATAAATGTTGTATCCGAAAAGAAGACTAGGCTAAGGTGCACTAGAAAAACACCCTTAAATATGTAAACGACATTAAAGATTTGTTTTATGTCCCGTTCCTAAAAAATTGCTTGATTTTAACATATTTTTTATGTGAGCTATCATACATCCTAAAGTGACCTTGACGCCGGCGTGGCTGAGCCACACCAAAAATGTCTACGAGAAGTATAAAGACAATGAGTATGAGTAATATTTTCCTTCCTGTAACTTTGTATCTTCTAAGACGTACAGAATAAATACAAATACAAAAAAAAAGTGAGTCTTTACATTTTCGTCATAAAGTGAACTGTTCAAGCATTATGTAAAAAATGCTAAAGCCTATACGATATTTTAATAATAAGTTGACAGTTATAAAAATAAAAATATTTTCAAGCACTTTCTTAAGAAATTTTTTTCTTCTTCTATGAAAGCGTATATGTTTTTTGTCAAATCTAAATTCATTATACCCGAATTGATCGATAGCTATACCTGACAACGCCTTGTAGTATTTTATGATGAGTAATAGAACAGTGATTTTGTGTGTGAGACTTACTACTTTCACCAGTTTCACCCCCTCTATAAGCGCTCTAAGGGTGAATTCAACTTTTGAATATCTTTTAAAAGAATCATTAGAAGATGACAAAACTGTGGTAGAGACTTCATTTCCTTATCTCGAAGCACAAAACTTTGAAGCTAATAAATAAAATTCTTATCATATAAGAAAATATACACTTTTTCACCCCCTGTATCTTTATATCTGTAAGACTTACAGATGTATTGTGTATGGAAATATTGTAGACAATTTTATCTTCTTCATACGTTCCATAGACATTTTAGGCATACTGATACCCGTTTAAGCGCCAAGGTTCAAAAACGGACTTTTGGCACCTTTAAACCAAGATGGCGGCCGCGGCCCCCCCCCCTCAAGGTTTCAATTCTAGTATTTTAATTACCACCCTATAGCCTACCAATAACTATTAAAACATTTTCTACTCCACTTTTTGTAAGGCAATGTATGGAGATGATTCCCCAATGATTGGATTATTATTGATTTTTTTTAATAGGCGTAGTGGCAGAATGTCGAACGATACAAAAAGAAAATATCGCTTATAGTTTTAAATGGCAGAACGCCATGATCCTGGGGCAAGAATATATGTGGAATAAAAATTTAAAAAAAGAGGCACTTGCCGGCCTAGGCCTCCAAACGTGATACTTCGCAACCTATTATAAGGAACATGACATTAATATTGAGACTTACTTAACGTTTGTTATCACATCTACGCTTTTGGAAACTTTACAAAAGGATTTCTAAAAACGGGGATTTTGATCTGCATCGAAGAGTAAAATTCTGCTGAGATTTTTTATTTTATTTATAAGACTAAAAACTTAAGCACTATTGAACCATGTAAAAGTATCACCCTCAATGTAATGGTATGAATGAACGGCAGCACAGTACCTGCTTTTGGTACTCCACAAATTCAGGGGTCTGAGCTTGCTTCATGGCTGTGGCGATGGCGGCAATAGCGTGGTTGTGGGGGCCGCCCTGCAGACCTGAAATTAGATTTGTGATATAGGTGACTATAATTACGTAATGTAATTTGTACGAATGGCGCCGATTAACTATGTGTATTGGGTTTACGTAGAGTACTGGTGTAAGTTTCGCTTGCCATATTAAGGCTCTAGAGATTCGACAAGAATGTTTGAGTAAATATCAGTAGAAAACCATGAAGTGAATTGGCACTTTGAGCCACTTGGCTTCCACTCCCATTCGGCCACAAAACATGATGTTTTCAGCACTAGAGGACGAAGTATCGTATGCATGGTGGTTATTACTACGTTTCAGTATTTGTTTGAAAAGGCTTGGTATGACCGGCAACAGTTACGACTATTTTATGAGATTGTTACCTGGGAACACAGCCTGGTTGATCTTGGACTCAAAGTCGTATAGCACTTTGTCTCCGTTGGCCTTAACTGAGCGGACTCCTTTTCGGAAGAAGATAACTCCCGCCCGCGGCCCTCGGAGGGTCTTGTGTGTGGTCGTCGTGACTATGTCGCAGTATTCGAACGGGCTAGGGATTACACCTGCGACAAAAAAATATAGGTAAGGAAGGAAAAAGGTAGAGGGTATGCTCAAATGTTACATTAGCTACTAAAGTTCTTTGCTAGTTTGGTTAATACAGTCAAAGTTTTCAATATGAACTGAGTGACCCATGCTAAAAGCATTAAGTGTAACCTATGTACATAGTATAACTTTATAAAAGTTTATGATTAATTTCAAATGTTTATCCAAAAACGTTTTATACCATGAAATTAATTAAATTATTATTAGTGATTGACATATCGTCGGGTGACAACCAAATATCACTAATTACTACCACACGTTCATAGCCATAATTAACTTTGTTTGTAACAAAACAAGGTCGATTTTTGTAAAAAAAATTGTAAGTAGGGCAGATGCCCCGGGTGTGGCCATTGTGCCGGTTTTGGCCATTTCCAACTTTGTTAAAGTATACTTAATATAAAAGTAAATTGGGGCAGCACAGATGGCACTGTCATCTGTCATGTAACAGTTGTCCTTCAGTTGTCAGGATCCATGGGAAAAAGTGGCCAAAACTGGCCCCTGAGCCCCTTTCTGACGTGTTGTTAAACAAAAAATTAAGATCTAATGTCAGAATCTTAACAGCGGAGGTTCATACAAATATAGTAATATAGTAGAGTGTCATAATTCCTTATTGACACAAAATGACGGACGTCTGAATACACAAACTCGCCTTAAAGTGGCCAAAACCGGGGCCTCTGCCCTAGTGAGTTTTGGTTGTAATTTTCACCTGACGATATGCACATAATACACGTAAGTTTCACTGTCTAAGGTTATTATTCCCAAATAGAGTATACTCCCGGTACTCATTCACCGACAAAATAAAAATCCAGTACCGAAACCGGAGATTCCCGGTTCTCGCCATACAACATCTGAATGGGAGCATAAGGCCTGGCAGATTGAATGTCTATTACGATAAGGTTGAAAATTGTAATGTTTAAATAACACTAGAAGACAAGCAACCGCATAAACGCATTGATACTTTGGAAATGTGGTGCTGGAGAAGTATTGCTGCGTATATCGTGGGCCCAGCGCCGCACTAATATATCTATTCTCTAGGAGCTCAAGGTTAAACAAAGACTCGGCAATCGTGCACTCTCGTATTCTGAGTCACTTCGGCCACGTTACGCGTAAGGAAGACGACGCCATGGAGAGACTCGTTGTTCACGGTAGAGTAGATGGTACAAGACCCAGATTGCGCCCCACAATGCGATGGACTGAACAAGTGAAGTCAGAGCCACCCTTCAATCTGTGCGTGTGCAATGCATTGAATAGAGAAGAATGACGGAAGAGTATACGGCTAAGAAGAAACAAGCAAACTAAACTGTATTTTTCAACACTGACTATCAGTGGAATATTTATAAAAGATTGTGAGCTAAATATTGAGTGACTATTATTAAGTAATTAAGCTTATCTATAAGATCACTAAGGTCAAACAATTATTATGGAAACAGGTATCTTATAACGAAATGTGTTCAAAATTAGTTTAAAACACTTTGTTGGTTTCATTCAAGGAGTTTAACCCTTTGACCGCCAAAGACGTCAAGTCACGGGCACGGAACCCTTCACCCTCACGTGATATCACGTCCAAAATATATCCAGTTTGCCCTGCGCACGCTGGCGCTGAGAGCGCGATTTTTCCGTCTGATGCTTGGCGGTCAAAGGGTTAATGAAGTTTGTACCACATTTACTCGGTCAAAGACAAGTTTATTCATCCATGCTGCTGTCAATAAAATAAGAAAGTTACGCGAGTTTCAACGTGACGTCTGTAAATGGCCGCATTTCCTGCTTTAATCTTTACGTGTGCGTTCAATTAAGCTGTGATACAGTTATGAATCTAAAAATTTAATTGTCATTAGTAACATACCTGCCGCAACCAATCCAGAAATATGAGCCATATCAGCCATGAGATAAGCTCCATTTTCGTCTGCGATCTGCCGGAAGCGCTTGTAGTCGAGGCAGCGCGAGTAGCACGAGATGCCGGCGATGATGAGGCGCGGTTTGAACAGCCGAGCGGTCTCTGCCAGCTTGTCGTAGTCGATCAGGCCGGTCTTGGGGTCCACCTGATTGTAATAATTTGTTCGACTGTTACAAGGAAACAACGACTATTCGTAATGGCTAAAGTGATAAACAGCCGTAGCCGCGAGCGATAATTGACGTAGGTACACAGGTACCTTTAGGCTGCGTTTCCACCAGAGATGAGCGAGGATGCGTTGCGAAGAATGTGTTCTTAAATAAAAACCGGCCAAGTGCGTGTCGGACCACGCATAGGAGGGTTCCGTACCTTCAATGGAATAAGAACCAAACTAATACCAAAAGGTCGTATCTGATGCCTATGGAAGAAGTTTTTTGGAGATAACTCAAAAATGGCTGAACCGATAATGTTCAAAACAATTTTCGTAGAAAGTATATGATAAGGCGCATATTTTCAATTTTTTTCATATTTTTTGAACTTACGGTTCAAAAGTTACGGGGGCCCCCCTACACAACTTTTCTGACTTTCGAAGCGATTATTTCAAAAAATATTCACTTAATCACAAAATAGTCAAAGAAACCTCAATGTTATTTTGAAAGACCTATCGATTGATGTGTCACATGTTGATATTTGGTTAATTTTTTTTTTTTAATTTAGTTAACTGTATGGAGCGCCCCCCTAAAAATATTTTTTTTTTCAAATTTAACTACATAACTAAGTAGCTGCATACAAAATACACCTTATGTGTAAATTTTATTCAGATACGTCGTATAGTTTCCGAGTAAAATGCCTGTGACATACGGACGGACGGACAGACAGACAGACAGACAGACATGACGAATCCATAAGGGTTCCGTTTTTTGCCATTTGGCTACGGAACCCTAAAAACACAATCCTCGCAACGCATCTGCGCTCATCTCTGGTGGAAACGCAGCGTAAAGCTCGTGCTGTCCACCATACATAATTTTAGCCCGCGCAAATTAAATCAAATTACTAGGAAAATTAAGTTGAGTTTCCTTTGTTTTAAATTCTATGAAAACAAAGGAAAAGCACTTTACAGAACTTATCAAAGGTTTAAAATGCAATGCAATAAAATGTACATGCTATTGTGCAGTAGGCCGCACTAGGATAGGTATACTATTTCATAAGAGTGCAATTCAAGTTTATAAAATAAATAAAATTCCTTATTTATTAGTAAGAATCGCTTTCTTATTATTTTTCACACCACCTAATCGTATACGGGCTTTTTCTTCCCTGCTAGGAGGGAAGAAAGTGGCACTTTTCTGTTCTAGGACATTAGCTTTTTTTTCAGCTAGTCCGTCATTAAAAACATATTTCTTATTGAATTAATCGATTAATTATAATCAGGAAGCACATTAGAAGCACATATAAAGTTAAAATAAATATGATTCAAAAATAAAAAAAATATTTTCTCTAAGGTGGTGTGAAAAGCAGTATGTGTCACATAGGAGCAAAACTATTTTCACCTCGGGCGTTAACACTTGAATCCCTCACTACGCTCAGGAGTCTACTTTAGAATCCCTCGCTGCGCTCGGGATTCTATTATAGACTCCATCGCTTCGTTTGGGATTCAATACACGCCCTCGCCGTAAATATTTCATTTTGCACCCTTGTTACACAATCTACTAATGTGTATGATGTGCATCATATAGATCATAGTTTAAACTTACAAGTAAATGTAAAAAGTTAGCCACTTTACTGCTCTGCCATTATTACATCAGTCTATGACAAGCGAGGGTGTGTAAATCGTAAATAAGATAAGAGCACAATTATAATGTAACTCGTAAAACAAATACATCTTACTATCAATGTCAAACTGGTGAGAAAGGTCACGGAAAAGTGGTTTGTTATGGCGCTATTTGCATCTCTTTTCTTAATATGTCAAATTAATGATCTTTCATTCAAAACAATTGTGTTGTTCATTTTCAAAACGCTTTATGTTAAAGGTAAAATTGGTTCCCTGTATCGATAACGGGGATATCGAGTATGGGTAACGGGACTGAAAATATTAGGAACCACTGTATCTAACCCTGCTGATGCAAGTAACACTCTCGTTTAATATAATGCATTGGTGAGGGTTCTATATACTCACTTTGTACGGCATGCTTTCAAAGAAGATTGATGTCGCTGAGATCTTCTTAGTGGCAGTGAAGAAGCCATGGGTGAGATGTCCACCGTCGGGCAAGTCCAGTCCCATGATGCGGCCGTGGGGCTCCACCACACCGGTGTACACCGCAAAGTTGGCCGGGGATCCTGGGATCAAGATAAATAGGTTTTTACATTTGGATGCAGCAATCATACTTATTTTTCCACCTTCTATGGATAATTTAGCAACAGCTGGAGGGTTTTAAATTTCGTTTACAACAGTAATGTCAAATGATACAAAAATGTCAATATTGTCTTCCAGCATTAAACGCGTAAACGCCAGCCGCCAAATGATACCTTTTGGTCTAGACCAGGGGTTGGCAAACCGCGGCTCTGGCTCTTTGAAGGGTCAGTTGTGGCTCTTCAAGTTCTCTTCAAATTTTTTTAAAATCAAATATTACAGTAAAAAGACATAAAACAGACAACTGCGGCTACTTGTCCTTCCGAAAATTACATATTTTTCTGCCATCAGGCTCTTTGTCAAAAAAGTTTGCAGACCCCTGGTCTAGACTACCACATATTAGAGAAAATAACAAGTAACACACCGGAGTAGGGCTGCACGTTCACACCCCATTCTTCTGCCTTAATTCTGTATGTCTGTAGAGAGCGCTGTTGTGCTAAAATTTCAATTTCATCAATATATTCATTGCCTCCATAATATCTGAAAAATAAATTTTATTATTCATAGTGTGACAGACTTGAATAAAAAGCTATGATTTATTGTAACCTTCAAAACTGTTAAAAATTTTGTAGTTTTTTTATGTGTAATGCACTTTGTTGTCTTTATTCAAATATTTACTACAGCATCATTAACATACCTTTGGTTTGGCATGCCCTCAGAATACTTGTTGTGAAGGCATGAGCTCAGACACTGGAGCACCGGAACAGATGTGAAGTTCTCCGAAGCAATCATCTCCAGCCCTGCCTCCTGACGCTTCTTCTCCTTCACTATGATGTTGAACAGCTCCGGGTCAGTATCCCACAGGTTCCCGTTCAACATCTTTTTGTCCATGGCTGTTGCTGTGCTATAACTCCTTACTGGAAATGTTTTCTGAAACACGGAACGTACGTTCTTGCTTGTTGACTCCTCAATGAACACTGAACTCTAAGCAAAAGCATTGACCTGATATTGATATCGATATAACGTAATCGCAAACAAAAGTTGATTATTTCATCAGTCACGTTATAAATAACATTATGAACTGTCTTTAGTATAATTCCATTATCATCATTATAAATATTTTTTAAATCGCTGACACCGCACTTACGTGTAATATTTCACACAACCTAACCTGCTCACAACAACGTGCTAAGTTCGATTGAATGGATTGAAAGTACTAACAAGTAACAACAATAAAGTAAAGAAGGCCAAGTCGTTTAAACCGGCAATTTACGTTTAGATACGACTATTAATCTTACTTGAAGGGTCCTTTTGGCGTGCACTGTCAATGTTTTGCTCTTCAAGGTTTGCAACGAAAATCTCTGAAATTTCCTAGCCGCCTCGTAAAAACAGGTTTGTAACAACTTTTTATGCATGGTGATGAAATATATATTGTAATGAATAGATTAATTCAACACAGTTCTGTTCTTCTTTACATAAACAAAAGTATTATATTATCACTAGCGATAACCCATTGTGAACTTTATCTTCACGTAACTGACGTAACATTGACTTGACGTTTCTGACGTTTACAACTTTTCTGAGCTAGAGGTGTTTTAAAAACGCGCGTTATTCAGCCACATCCAACCACATCGCCCACATTCAGTCGACGAATGAAAATAATGCTATTATTTTGTGAACACGGGTCGTAATCTAAAATGAATTAAGTAACGATTTGTTTATACTCTGTTTTATCAAACAAGTCATTATACAACGAATTGTAGTATCAACATACATTTTAGGGCCGAACTCACACTGGCGTCGCGTTCCGCCCCGGTGAACGAGACGGCGCTATACACATGCAGAGCACTATCTCGCTCGCACACCTTTGCCGCATACGGGAACCGCAGCAGTGTGATAACCACCTAACCTTGTTGTTTCCAGTGTTAGGCGCATCACAATTGAACGGAATTTAGCGCGGAATTCAGCTATCATAGACAAAAATCTGTTGAAAGGCGGAAAAATTTAACTTCCAGCAATTTTTTTGTATTTTTTAGCAAGTATTTAAATTCAATATTCTAGTTTTTGTCTTACCACTTTGTCGCCATGATTTACACTAATTTCAGCTTTCTAGTACTAACGATCACTGAGCTATTTAAGGCGCGGAAGAAGAGACAGACAGACGGATATGGCGAAACTATAAGGGTTCCTAGTTGACTACGGAATCCTCATTTAAAAAAAGGCTAACGTTTGCCGACAACCGCAATTAAGTAAATCGGATAAGCCCTTTTGGAGATAAATGGGAACAATAGGTTTATGTGCGTAACGCACAGTGCGTTTTGGTTATTTGTGTGTTTATACATTTAAATCACACAAAAAGCGCTGGTAGCCTGGCGAGAAGACGTTCGACTTACAAACCGGAGGTCTCTGACTTAAGCCCCTGCTGGTATTATATGTAGGTATGTCGACGCGCAGGCGATATTATAATTAAATTGAAATAATAATGACTTTATTGAAACTCCTTAGGTACTTACAAATTGCAAAGTAACATTAAAGACATTGTTTACACATTTATTATAAAAACTCGACGGCGACCCATCGGCTAAGGGTCGCAATAAACATGTCAAATGACAAGTGGATACTAGAGAGATCATAGCCCGCCGTCAGGTTGTTTTTATAACGCCTGAATGTGTTCTGTTGGCCGTTAATAGATTAAGCTAAATGATGTTTTTGGAAATAAGGTTGTAGAGTGCATGGGACACTCGGTTATGGGATTCGATGGTGAACGGAAGAAACCAACAGACCTCATTTACGCCTCGCGATCTCGCGAATAAGTTCATTTCTCGCGTTACCCTTGCGTCCTCTATGCTGTACTAAGGAGTGGTCCGGAAAAAAAGTAGCCGTGCCTTTTTTGATTTATCTTTTTATTTTGTGCCGATTTAGAAGCAGTGTTTATATTTAAATAATCTCTAGATACAATCATACAAAACATAAATACAATCATACTTAAATAAAACAGCGTTTGGAAGTTTTCGCCTTTTGTATTCCATCAATTCCATCATACACATAGTTTTTTGAACAGCGTCTTCTGACAGAATTTTTGAGGTGTTTCTCAAAAACATGTTTTTTCTTATAGTTTGATTTGATGAGCTATTTTATACCTTAATAAATTGTCTTTCTTCAATAGTAAACTTTTTTATCTGGCTTCATTTTAAGGAAGTTACAGTAATTTTTAATTAAATGTATTTGCCTTTTTTCATAGAAAATTATCTCCCATAGAAAAATCTTTGTCAGAGGTTACATTAGAGAGTCTTCCTGACTATCCTAGCTAAAATACAGTTAATTAATGTAGCTTCTTGGTAAGATGAAATTCTGAAAAGCATAAAACGGGTTGTGAAAATGGAAATACAATTATGGCATTGTAGCGGATGTCGATTGAAGATTGTCAAATTATGTTTTTCAAAAGGTTACAAAGTATGTTGAATTAAAAACGCGAAAACTTAAATATGCTCACATATTCTATTATGATTGTATTTTTATTTATTAGTATTGTATCTACGGATTAATAAAATAGATATACTGCTTCAAAATTAGCACTAAATTAAAAAATACACAAGATGTACACTGCTACTTTATTTCAGGACCACTCCTTACCTAGTACATTTCTTAGGCATTCCTGTCTAAACCTAAACCTATCCTTGTGTCCCGATATGTATATTAGGCAGAGATGGGCATTTCGTAATCGATTCCTGATTACACGATTACTTGATTTTACTTCTGTAATCCACTACCGGTTGTCAGATTACTTGTAATGTAATCAAGTGAAACGGTGATTACCAGTACGTATTAAGGAATCAGGAATCATCTATACAAATATTACAATTACTATTAATTAGGAATCAGAATTGATTCCAAATTACTGGAATTCTTGACTGATTACCACCAGATTACTTCTACATATATATATTAAATTTACACTGCTGCCATGCTTGTGATGTTTTTTTTTACATGTATCAGTTCGGATTCATGCTTTGGGCATCGATTAGGTGCATCACACACTTGAGCGGAATCGTAGCGGTCGATCATAGACAAAAATCAGCTGTAAGTAAGAAAAAACCCAACCTCCGGCTGAATTTTGTCTGACTCCATACAAAAACTCAGTCACCATAGACAAAAATTTGTCGGAAGTTCCGATTTCTGGCTGATTATTCTATGATCGACTGAATTCTGCTTTTGAAGTAAAGTACAGTCAGTCACAAAATCGTATATATTGTCAAAAACCTGTAAACTGATTTAGAACCAATTCCTTCTAAACGATATTAGAATAGATAATAAGTATTTAGATGATTATCTAAAGAAAAGTACAGTCAGCCACAAAGTCATAAACTGTCAGAAACTTGTAAACTGATTTAGAACCTATTCCTCCTAACAGATATTAAAATGGTCTCAATACCCTAAGTATCAGATGATTGTTTAAAGAAAAGTACAGTCAGCCACACAATCATAAACTGTCAAAAACTTGCAAGCTGATTTAGAAGCTATTCCTCCTAACCGATATTAGAATCGTCTTAATACCCTAAGTATCAGATGATTGTCTAAAGAAAAGTACAGTCAGCCACAAAGTCATAAACTGTCAGAAACTTGTAAACTGATTTAGAACCTATTCCTCCTAACAGATATTAAAATGGTCTCAATACCCTAAGTATCAGATGATTGTTTAAAGAAAAGTACAGTCAGCCACACAATCATAAACTGTCAAAAACTTGCAAGCTGATTTAGAAGCTATTCCTCCTAACCGATATTAGAATCGTCTTAATACCCTAAGTATCAGATGATAGTCTAAAGAAAAGTACAGTCAGCCACAAAATCACAAACTGTCAAAATCTTGTAAACTGATTTAGAACCAATTCCTCCTAACTAATATAAGAATAAACAATAAGTATTCAGATGATTGTCTAAATAAAAGTACAGTCAGCCACAAAATCATAAACTGTCAAAAACTTGCAAGCTGATTTAGAACCTATTCCTCCTAACAGATATTAGAATGGTCTCAATACCCTAAGTATCAGATGATTGTCCGAAGAAAAGTACAGTCAGCCACAAAATCATAAACTGTCAAAAACTTGTAAACTGATTTAGAACCTATTCCTCCTAACATATATTAGAATCGCCTTAATACCCTAAGTATCAGATGATTGTCTAAAGAAAAGTACAGTCAGCCACAAAATCACAAACTGTCAAAAACTTGTAAACTGATTTAGAACCAATTCCTCCTAACTAATATAAGAATAAATAATAAGTATTCAGATGATTGTCTAAATAAAAGTACAGTCAGCCACAAAATCATAAACTGTCAAAAACTTGCAAGCTGATTTAGAACCTATTCCTCCTAACAGATATTAGAATCGTCTTAATACCAGTATCAGATGATTGTCTAAAGAAAAGTACAGTCAGCCACAAAATCATAAACTGTCAAAAACTTGCAAGCTGATTTAGAACCTCTTCCTCCTAACCGATATTAGAATCGTCTCGATACCCTAAGTATCAGATGATTGTCTGAAGAAAAGTACAGTCTGCCATAAAATCGTATAATATCAAAAACTTGTAAACTGATTTAGAACCAATTCCTCCTAACCGATATTAGAATAAATAACTATGTATTTAGATGATTGTCTAAAGAACAGTACAGTCAGCCACAAAATCGGTCCGCCACTAAAGCCACACTACAGGCAAGCATGCATCGAACCCAATATCGACCGGCTAGAAGAGCACAGAGGAAAAGTGTCCACATCGTCACGTCCCTCGGCCACGAGGATCAAGCAAAGAATGCAAAAAAATGCGATATAAATTCAAGGGATCCTTATACAAGAAACGTGTTATTTTTCGTGTTTTGGCACGGAACCCTCCGTGTGAAAGTCCGACTCGCACATGGCTTTTCTATAATCCATTCGCAGGCAATCTTTAATTATATCCATCATTGTTTATAAATCACCCCTGACAACCATGCCAATGACACTCACGGTGTAATCCAGTCTGGAATTTAGTAATTTAGTAATTCAGATTACTGAAGTACTTGATTACTGAGGAATCAAGATTACAGTAGTGGTTTACAATACTGATTCCTAAGTAATGGATTACAAATGTAATCATAGTACAGTATTCCAGTAATTTTGATTACCCGAGTAATCGATTACCGAAGAATCACGATTACTGTAATGTAATCGTGTAATTAATTCCAAAAGTAATTGATTATGCCCAACTCTGATATTAGGTACTTATTATCAATTCTGGGTAATTGTCCTTCACATCCCATACCAATAAGTATTTACCTATATTATATAGACAAGGCATAAACTATAGACATCGCGGAAATTCAATTTTGTGTTCTAGTTTATTATGTAGGGCTCACGTATACCTACCTAATTAAGTTTCAAGCCCGAGTTGCCGATGCTACTTGTTATTTATCGGGCAGTGTTGAGAAAGTTAGTAAACACGGAGACGTTCCGCCTGGGGCACCCGACACGAACTAACACAATATTTGCCGTACGTTTGTGCTAGAGGATTACTTACGTACGGTCTCGGGTATAAATCTCAACTCCGTTCTGAATTTGTGTTGGAAAATAAGGTGGAAAAATCACGCAGGGTTTGTGGCGCGCACTTCCGATCCTTCATCCTAGATTTGTTTGTATTTCCTTTCTGATGGCTTAATTCATTACTTAGGCACTTTGGACAGGCCGACATGAAGACAGTGATTTAGGAACTAATAAAATGTATATTGCTTAGAACAATGAAGTCCAGCATGTAAGTCCGCTTCAGTATTTACTTCTTATTCCTTCTTACCTATTAATAAATAGCGTCTAATTCATACTTTGCGTTGTTTGACTAAAATTTGGGCAAGTCCGGCCTACAGGGTATATTATTACCTGTAAAAACATTTTACACAGCGAATGCCCCAAAATTATGTAACATGCTCTTGTGGCTCTACAAATAAGATTGTTCCAGATATTCCGAGCTTCGTCGTGTAAGATAGCATTTCAGGTGACTGTACGTACGCTATCTATTCTACATGGGAACTTGTTTAACTATAACTTAGTATCGTGCTCTTCATGCTCTTGTACCATTAATACAATTTAAGGTGCCTAAGAGAAGCCATTTAGCAAACAGAGTAGGATGCGTGTTTAATAACAGCTTAAATTGCGTTAGTTAAATTTTGTAACATGTTGTAAGTCCAGTGTTTCTTATCTTATTTTCTTCTATACTGACAGACAGTCTTAACTTAAGGTTAAGTTAAGACTTGTACATTTGAAACATAGATTCTTTAAAAGAGCTCTCTCTACCTACTAGTAAATCTAGGAGTGGTAGAACTATCGGACGATATTAGTACTTTAATAGGTTCACCAATAGCATTATATCTCCAATTCTCCACAACAACCGCTCGTGTAAGTCTTTATACAATGGTTTCCTGATCAACTTGTTAGAGGCCTTCACTTCTTACGTTATTGGTTCCATGTGTGCCGTCGAGCAATCACAACCTGTAAACAATTAAGTAACTTAGCGTTGCTAAAAGGAAAACTAATACTAAAAAAACCAATTCCCGTTCATCATTAAATTCAAGGCAACCGCATACATTAAAATCTAAATAATGGGAATCCCATGTTCTTTTACATCAACAGCACCTTTCCCTCATTGTATATTCAAACTTAAAAACTCCAAACCGGGAAACTAGGGTAATGTTATTCAATGGGTTACGTGTTAAGTAATATAAAGTAGGTATCTATAGGTACCTGAACCTAAACTAGATCTAAAGTGAGAAATTCTTTAAAAAATATCAACTTAACTATGACTACAATGCCCACATCATCTAACAAGACAACATCATTACGCCAACTCACGCTGTTAGCCGTTTGGGCTGGACACGCTGGACCTTAGAAATACCTACAGATGTAGCATAGATACATTCATTCTGTAGAATGTTCATACGCTCTGCGGCTAAGATGTACCTAAGCGGTGAGGTTTTCAAAATGAGCTTGACACGATTTTTATTGTTAAGAAATTAAGAGTAAGTATATGAGTCGCCTGTTTAGCAATTTCTGCTGCTGACTGTAGGTACATACCGTCAATACCGACTTCAAGATTTCGAAGGAGATCTTTGTTTTTGCAATTTTTTTTGTTTTATTTTTTATGTATGTACACCTATTATTATTCGAAGACGGCTGGATAAATTTGGAAAATACTTTTTTGTTTGAAAGAGTATACTTCACACAGCTGGTCCCATTGTAATCAGGTCAGGATCTGATGATAGGATCCTGGAGAAATCGAGGGAACTCTTCAAATATTAGGGGCACACCTATAGTGATTTAATTTTTTTTACAGTAGCTCGGGTATTTATTTTTAACACCTTTACGTGCTAAAATGCTGACTGTACTTTATTACAGTTTCCATGTTCCAGCACCGGTGTGTCAGTCATTGAAGGCATTGCGTTTATGTGAATATTTGGCATACATTCCGCTGCTTGTAGGTAAAGTTTCAAGTTTAAATATTTGAGTGTTAGGTATATAAAGCTTGCATGTGTAAAAATCTAAGTACACCTAGCCAGAAAGGCGACTAAGCGACGCCGACGCCACACCATCAGGATTCGAAAAGCCAAAATTGTGCCAAGTACGGAAATTGTGTCGGTGGGAAACAACTTTCCAAATCACAGAAATATATTTAATTGGATCTCGCATGTCACACTCCAAAGACCGTCATATCTCCAGGAAAACTACTAACCTATACCACCTACGCGAGCAAATTATTTTATAAATAAATAATTTAAAGGTAATTTAGTATTGGGCAAAAAAGTTGATATTATAATGTTTTCGTTTTTTGTAAACATTTGCTGTCGATTGCCTTTATATTTCATTATCAAAACCAAATCAAATCAAAGTCAAAAATCGAAATTATTATGTCGATAAAGTAAAATTTGTTACCCTCAGCTCTCATTTACCCCCATGCAGAGGTCTAAACACGCTTTGAGAATAGTGCCTTTAGTGTCTGTAAAGCATTAGAGGCCAGACCAAGGATAATACAGTAGAATCCGCTTATAATGACATCGAAGGGAAGTGCAAAACAGGTCATACTATCCGGACGTATTAATATAAAACGTAGTTTCAGAAACGAAACAATTTTAATTGTCCTATGGTGATTTTAAATCTCACTGGCAATGCATAAACAACATCGTAATGTTTACGGGCTTACAGAAGCCTCTAAAGAAAAATATTATTTATTGCAGACAACATAGTGTTCTATTTTCCTCATGTTCAAACCGGTAACGGAGACGCTACTTCCAATGAGTAAATTATTAAGCATTTAAGGCATTTAAGGTCTTATAAAATACATAGTAGTTTTCGATAAAAGTGCGAGAAGTATATCATTTTGCACGAGTACCGAGGTTACTTGACCCGAGCCGACAGGCGAGCGAGGGTCAAGACTCGGGACGAGTGAAAATGACACTTCCGCACGTGTGTCGAACAACGTTTTTTTAAATACAATTGCGAAAAAACTACAATGAAATAAAATTATATTTGTATTCTTTAAGTGCAGTGTACAAAAGACAGCTTCATTCAATCGCGCGTTGTTCAAGTAATACTATTGGGTCTCGCATAATACATACTCCTTTATGCCCAATGGCGCGTTGTTCAGGTGGGTCATTTATAAGCAGGTCTCGCATAATGCTCATTTATTTAGAAAGTATCAATTAGATTACTTTTTAGCACTAGTGTATAAAATAAAACTTTACGCACGATTTGCAGCTACATAAGTTACATAACCTAAACTTTTTGATCAATTGTATAAAAAAATATATCTTTAGGTATCCACCCTGAACAGCTCTGTCACCATTCCTCTACATGAATTATCCGTGACCTATTTTTGTGACCTTTTCTTTTGTTTACTATCACTATCACTTAGTAAATAACTGATAGATTTGGCATATATCCAAAGTATTTTACGCGTATTTCAAGCCATGAGAGACATTGAATATTGGTATTTTTTTACTATAAATTAAATAAATATATTTCCTCTCAGAGATCTTTAAACAAAGCCCAATTTTTTACCCTAATTTAGCCTTTATACATATAATATTTGCTACGAGATCGGGTATTGGGGGTCCAAGGGCCCGATATTTATTTAATGTAAGTAGTTGAAATGTATATAGGATAATATTGAATTGTATATATGATTATTTGTTCGCAATGGCGAGTTGAGTTTATGTTCTTTATTGGCCTCGTAGTAAAAGTCAGAAGTTTTTATTTATTAAGTGAAGCTGTTGTACGAAAACAGCTGCTGGGCTCTGGCCTCGCACTCACAATTATCTGAAGCACAAAAATGTTACCGTATGACGGATTTTGGGTGCCGGCTCAATATGGTTCTCTCAGCTAAGTAAACTCTCGAACGTGCATGGTATATGAGATAGACAAAGTCTATTGACGGAGGCCGTATGTATTCATTAGGTTTACGACTTGCGGGAGTCCGAAGCTGTAAACTGAATGTGTGACGATTAATCCAGCGTCTGTCTCTTATAGGTCACAGCACAGAACTAAGCTTAGTGACATACTTTGGTTTCTGTTTACATATGACAATTCGAGAACATTCCCAATGTTTCCAAAGTAAATCACTGTCAATGAAGGGAGGGTATCGCACGTACTTTTGCAGATAGAAATCTGCAGAGTGTGCCACTGCCATGCCACAGAACCTGATGCAGCCTGTAAGGTTTGGCTGAATGAGTTTTTCGTTTACGTACTATATAGAAAACAAATATTTTTTTTATAAATGTTTTGATTTGTTTATTTTCAGTAAATAGATATACACTACTATATCAATTATAAACTTAAATATTTACATTTATTATTATTTACATCTTTTTAAGTTTATATTTACGTAGTAAGTACATAGTACCACTAGTACCTATTTACTTAAATACTTATTTACGAAACTTTACTTGAAATTATCAGTTAGCTTACGGTAAAAAGAAACTATTCTTGAAGAAATCTGTAGTGCTTATAAATAAAGTTGGATCACCTATCTGCTTGCTCTATTTAAGTAATAAAAGCTCTTTCTGTGTAAACTGGTTTTCTGGACTGCCTCGAAAACAATAACGACACGAAACGAAAGTAGGTACATATATTTTTTCACCTCACTACCTCGGAAAGCCCTTTTTTAGGGTTCCGTAGTCAACTAGGAACCCTTATAGTTTCGCCATGTCTGCCCGTCCGTCCGTCCGTCCGTCCGCGGATAATCTCAGTGACCGTTAGCACTAGAAAGCTGAAATTTGGTACTAATATGTATATCAATCACGCCGACAAAGTGGTAAAATAAAAAGTGGAAAAAAATGTTTTATTAGGGTACCTCCCCTATACGTAAAGTGGGGAGTGATTTTTTTTTTCATTTCAACCCTAACGTGTGATATATTGTTGGATAGGTATTTAAAAATGAATAGGGGTTTACCAGAATCATTTTTTGATAATGTAAATATTTTAGGAAATAATCGCTCCAGAAGTAAAAAAAAATGTGTCCCCCCCCTCTAACTTTTGAACCATAAGTTTGAAAAATATGAAAAAAATCTCAAAAGTAGAACTTTATAAAAACTTTTTAGGAAAATTATTTTGAACTCGATAGCTTGAATAGTTTTTGAAAAAAAATTACAAAATAATTTCTGAACTAAGTTTAGTACATTACTGCAGAATCCAGTAAGTAAGCCTTCCTGGCCAAGGATGAGTTAACCGGACCGAACCGCAGGTGAGGTCCGGTTATATACGAGGCCAGGATGGCTTTCTTACTGGTTGAGGCTTGTATAGTGCTTTTCTCAATAATGAAAGAAAGTTTAACAACAAATTCGTTTAATTAATATTGAAGGTTACATTCATATACGGGCAATTACTGATAGATATTTTTATCGATTTACCGGGGGCATTTATGTTTGTTTCTTGTACATCTGGATTAATGGACTCTTGGCTGACAGTAAATGTCTGTGAAACATTAATTTGGTTGTTTGGGAAGGTGGATGGTTGCGATGATGTTACGGTCAGGGGAATAGTGGTCGGTTCTTGGCGAGAGGTAGATGGCTGCGGAGTCAGGCTTAGCGGCTGTTGACGCGATGTAGACGGCTGCGGGGAGGTGAAAGATGGTGTTTTTTGAGTATTCAATTTAATTTTTTTATTTATATTGCTTGTAATTTCACTTTTATTTTCTAATGACTCTTCTATATATCCTTCTGCAACTCGGTCCGATTTCCACCCCCCGTGTCGTTTTATTGTCGTGAGATTGGCTCCAGAGTCAGCCAGAAGGGTAGCAGACGACCTCCGGAAACAATGGCCAGTATAGCTCTCTGGATTTGGTAAATTCAAATATTCTGCTATTTGTTTAGGCATTGCGGCAATCTTATGACGACCGATGTTTTGCCGCAAGCATGTCCCGCTTCTATAATTGATAAAAAAACGATCGCTTTTCGTATTTTCAGGGCGCAGGTCATGGTATTTCCTTACAATATGAGCTGACTCCTTGTGTATAACAAAAGAGCGATCAATTTTTGTTTTTGTTTCTCGTACTTTTACCAAAATTATTTCATTATGGTATTCCACGTCACTGTTTTTAATATTACAGAGCTCTATACTTCGGCAGGCGCCATTAACTCCCATTATAGTAATAACCTAAAAACAAAAAAAAAACTGTTTTAAATCGAGAATATAAAAATAAGTATCTGTTAATTGGAACCAGATTTAATAGCATAATTATATTATTACAACCGACTAACAGACAACTTACATCACAACAATTTAAATGAAATAAGTAAATAAAATAAATATTACCTTCGCTGCTAGATAAACATCATCGGGTGCTTCATTTAAAAACTTCTGTATGTTTTGGCTGGTAAATACACTCGATTTTTTTCCTTTGTAGCCAGTCGATTGTCTTTTCAACCAAGTGATTAAATTGGAATAATTCTTAATGTTTACATCGTGTTTATTTTGCACTACACATCGAAGCATAGAATACACAGCCCATAAACTTGTCGGCTGCATTGTTTGGCGAAGAAAGCTGAAATATGCCAAGAATACATTTTTAGACCAACTGTTGGCTTGTTTTTCTGACTTCCACTTCATAAATTTTTCATAAGTTTTCATATATCGCTCCTTGGATTTTGGAGGAAGTAAATTGTTTTTTGCTAATTCGGCCTCAGCTTTTAAATCAGGAGGAGTGCCATCTATTTCCGAATCGGATTCGCTTGAACTCATTTTTTGGGATTATTTATGTTCACGCGGTAAAATAAAACACAATTGTCGCAATTGAATGTGAAATCCCGCCAGTCGTTGTTTTTTTTTACTAAAAAGTTTGCGTTTAGTTTGGAACATTGTTCTATTTTTACATTACTTACATGAATGTTTTAGTAAAAAAATGTAAATTATTGTTTTTGAAACTCCATGTTAATTTTAGAATGGAAAGTTTTAATCCAACATGATTTATAAACTGAAATTACTAAATACAAACATAAAATCCCACTATACTTCTACAACATTACTAAGAACAAAACGCAACGTGCATACTTTTTCTGCGTCGCGTTAAGTGTCACAGACTATAAAATGGCTGTTTAAGGCTCCAAAAATATATCTATCTCATAAAATGACATACCGAAAAGAGAGATAGATATATATTTGGAGCCTCCCTCCTATAACCATGTTATATGGCTACACTCTAATCTGTGTCTGGTACTATGTTTTTTTTTCTAAGCAGATCTAAAGAGGATGACCTACTGTCCAGTAGGTAAATGACATACTTACTTACTGGACAGTAGGAGATTCCAAATTTAAAATCTCGCTTCTTACTGGATAGTTGTGAATATGTCTCCGGTAGAGTTCACTTTCTGGATACATTTTAGGGATATTATGGCAACATTACATACCATTTTTGAGAAATGTAATTTAACCATATAAGCAGGTGTTTATTGTACCTGTAATTTCTACAAAATGACAATGAAATGACGCGCTTTCAAATAAAGTAAAAACGGTGAAAATCGGTTCACGCAATAAAGAATTATCCCATAAAAATCATCTTCCATACTTTAAGCTCGCGCGCAATAGTTTACTTAATTTGCCGATAGATGTCGCTGTACGTGGAACGCTCATATCATATCCTACGTGGCGGTGTTATTTTAACCCTTAAGTGGGGACACTTACTGTGACGGACGGAAAACTACGGAACCCTACACTGAGCGTGGCCCGACACGCTCTTGGCCGGTTTTTTTATTCTTTAAAAACAGATAGCAAAACTGCATTTTATTCACAAGAGTGCAAAGAATATTTGAAATTCGAACGTGTCATTAGTAACTTTTTTAAACATAATAACATGTAAAGGCCACTCCAGACAGGACAATCTTCGCCCATCTGATTAAATTGTCTGACCAAATCAGGTGCTGTGGACGCAAACATAATTTTATATTTAATTGTATTCAATTAAAAACGTTTAGTATAATAGTAGTTTATGTAACTGTTACGTAATAAGGGTCCTTAAAACATGAGTGTGGTTTTATGAAACGAGCCGCAGGCGAGTTTCATAATAAGATCACGAGTGTTTTAAGGCCTAATTACGTAGAGTTGCATACACTGCTTTATCTACATTTATCCAAAATGCCGTATTCGGAAACCATAGAATGGCCGCCATTGCACTGCCATGACCAACTCGATTGTGTCGGGGAGGCGCGTGTCGGGCTGTCGGCGGATGCGAGGGAGGGTGCAGGTGTACATTATGTTATCAAAACTCATAGCACATCAATATTTGAGCATGAAAAGTTAAAATTACGTTACTGCCACAGATAAAAAGCTTATCATAGTAAAACCGGTCGTGGTAATGCTAGCCATTGCCTACCGTTTTCGAACACGTTTTAGAGAACTTACAATATGAGTGTAGATACACAATCTTATTACACGATTTTACAAGAAATTTTATTTTGATCGATTCTAATTGATTTTACATTTTCCAGTAGTTTTTTTGTACCTATGTTATAGTCTGGCAAACCATTTATGTCAGTAGAAAAGCGCGGAAAATTTGACAAATCGCGGGTTGGCAACACCTGTCTCAGAATAATTCGAAAATTGCGCATTGTTTTTGTTTTATCTGTGGCATGTAACTTTTTAATTTTAAAAATTTAGTTTTGTTTACTTATATTTTTGAGTTTCGGATTGCGTTTTGTATTATTTATTAATGTAATATCTGCCGTCACCTTTCAATAAATGTATTAAATCAACGCAAAGACCAGCTGAGATATTTATGTAGGTACTTACGATAGGTTTAATACATTTTGCGTGATATATGTGACTTTGAGGTTATGTAGAGTTTTGTACTGAATTACAATTTCAAGTTCTTTCTTTCAGTGTTAATTCGAAAAATTGAAGTGAAAACTAGTGCTAAATGAAGTCCAATATCGTTTGTTGCATAGGAGCAAGCGCTGCATATTGTCACAAAGCAAGATGACAGTAAAATTTAACAGGTTTAAGCACATTTAAGCATCCCGCTACCTACAACAGACTATTATCAAGCCGTTGTAATGTGTTCCTTCATGTACCTAAGCTATTTATAAAATAAATAAATACCAAAATCTCACGTGCGTTTATTGATTAATCAATTATAAAATTCGTACAATAGATTAAATAGTACCTACCCAATATAGTCGTCAAACGAAATGATACAAGGAAATCATAATAAATAGTAGTATACTAAGTAATATAATATATGTAAATTAACATGACTCTTATTCATACAGACAACGAAGCTAATCCTCCATTCTAAACTGGAAAGTTGTATTTACTGGTAGATATAAGTAATTACTCGTTTCCCTCGAATGGCCTTATGATTTTAGCAATCAATGTACCTAGGTAAGTATCAATGTTTCATTCCTTGCTGGATTTTAACTATTGTGTTATGACCGCATAATCATCTTTGTCATATGTATATGTTGGTTATTTTAATTTCTTCGCACCTTCCTTTTCCTTGAAAAGTTATAAGTATATCAGAAATATCAATTATTTCATTATTCAATGCAGAATTACAATTTTTGAAATGACGTAGGTACAAAAGCGCGCGACAGACGTTCAAACAAACTTAAGTTTTCTTTGATGTACATTGCTACTGCGTTCGTTTTGGCTGACCAGACTATATTTTCCTCGCTTTAGTGAGGTGAAAAGATTTGTGTTACACACGGCTGCAAAGTTATTTTTACGTCTCGTGTGTTGCAACACTCGCGACGTTCAGGATTCTATTTTTGAACTACTCGCTTCGCTCAGGATTCTATTTTCGAACCACTCGCTTCGGTCGCGGTTCAACCATGGAATCCATTCGCTAGCTCGTAGTTCAACTCTAGAATCCAATCTCTAGCTCGTGCTTCAATTCCACACTCGCGGTTAAAATACAACTTTGCACCCTTGTATAACAAATAACTATTATTGCGTTGGTTCTGCTCTGCACTTCAATTCAACGAATCGCTGGTCGATAATAACGTTTGCTTCTGTAAGATAAGGAAGAAGATATGGAACATTCTCTCCAAACGATTTCATTATTGGGAATCTCGTTTACCTATGTGATAGGTAAAATTACTTCGAGTACAAAATATTCGTACCTAATATTTTACAAATATTTAAATTAAATGAAGTTAAGTGAAATTGCTGATCCGCACGGAAGCTTCTAAGTGGTTGATTATTCCGCCTCGGAAGATCATGAAATTGCCGTATTAATTCTCGTGTGTAGCGTAATAATTTTCAAAATATCTACATGTTTAAATACTTAAAGGAGATTTTATTACCTAGAAACAGGCGGCCTTACCTTTTGTAGGTAACTTTCAACGGTTTCTTACCTACCTACCTACTCATTACAAAGCGTCGGATCATGGAAAGGTAGGCAACGAGTAGGTAATTATTGTCCTTCACGCACTTAAAGAAATAAATCAAAAAGAATTCGTAACGAGGAACTGGTGGGCCCGTGTTGGCAAATCCCGATTGGACAATAATCGCTTATACCCCAGTAAAGATCGGTTGCGTCAATCATTAATTTATATATTATTATTATAATTGATTTATTTATATATTAATAGCCAGATTTTTTTATTTTTCATACTTATGGCATATTTAAAGATAACATACGCAATAATCCTACAAACTTTTCACCCGGAAGTAGTTACAAAAATATGTATAAAAAATTGTGTATTTTTATTTACAATAATATCTATTATTTTTATTTGTAAATATGACGATATTTAAGTCTTCTTTCTGTTGAAAGCGAAAAACAAGAAACTGTGTCCATGTAAAACCACATAATTTACAAAATCTACGGCGCGGGCGATATATCCTAATTCGTTAGAAACAAATAGTAAATAAGTGGTAGTTTGTTCTTACACATTAAAAACTTACAAACAATATATTCATTAAAACTCTACAAGAAACCCGGTTTTTGGACCCGGGGAATGTCCTTAAACTACGTCCGGACTCCAAAAAGAGAGGTATGGGCACTGCGAATGGCATCCCGCTATTATAAGTGTGGTAGGGCACGTTCAGCGAATGTCATCTCGCTCAAATATGGAGCAGAGCCCGACTGGGGAAGTACCTCCACCTTACAGAAAACCACAGCCTAATAGCACTAGACCCTACTCATAGTGTTGTGTTCCTGCTGGTGAGTAAGGTTACCAAAGAGCTCAAAGAGGACCCATGCAGTGTGTTGACGATGAGGGACCTTCTTGTTCCTTTAGCCGTCAACACAGTGAATCCTCCTTTTTGTAAAGGGTCGGCAACGCGCATGTGACTCCTTTGGAGTGGCAGGCGTCCATAAGTTACGGTAGCTGCTTACCATCAGGCGAGCCGTATGCTTGTTGCCACCGTCATGGAATAAAAAAAAAAAAATTAAAACGCTTGTAACATGTGTGTATATATTTATGGCGGTTAGCGAATAATAATATTTTGTAGGATTTCATTGCGTAAATAATACTAGTATCATGATTCATAATATATTCGTTACACTAAAAATATTAGCTATTATTAATTATTTCCAATTCTCCATACTAGCCGCCCGTAAAATGACTTAGCAAAAGTTTAAATGTTGAAATGGATCGGCAACACAATCAACCAGGGTGATAATGATATAGCGTCGCGCGCATTGCTCTTAACTGGAAGAGGAAATAAATTTAATATTTTGTAACCTAGTGAATTTCTTGCTTTGTAGCTCAAATTTCACGATAAAATCTTATTTAATATGTATTTCTCTGCAATTTACGATCCTTTTTATGACATAACTATTCTATGCTCATTTCAGTCATTTTGCCAGTTACTACGGGATCATAATTATTTTTGCATGTTTTTAAAGTGGGGCATTCCACTCATACAATAGATTGTTATTAAATCAAATACAAACATTGAAAACATTGAATTAATAATCAACCCAGCAGGACTTGAACCTGCATCGATACGCCTTGCCGGGGCTCGATCGCTTTACCAATTAAGCTATGGGTCAAGTTACTGAGTTGACGAAATTTTCAATGCCTTCAATCATCTTTTTTGCATTTATTTTGATCTACTTCGGCTTTACAGCAGCCGTAAGCGACATCTAGGTACTAACTACTAGAGTTAGATACCCTTCCTGCCGACACTATCGCAAGTGTCACAACGGAAATATAGAGGGCGCTGCTATCAACTCATAATTATTAGTTATAATATATATTAGTTAGTATTAATATATATTAATATATATATTAGTATTAATATATATTAGTTAGTTATTGATTATTTTTTCAATGTTTTCAATGTTTGTATTTGATTTAATAACAATCTACTACGGGATCGTTTTATCTTTCACAGTCGACCTAACTCTACTACACGAAGTTACACAATTTGCACAGTTTGTTGCCTAAAAGAGCTATTTCTTAGGCTATTCACAAGAATGATAATAAGGCTCATTGTGTAAGGGCAAACAATAAACAAGTGATATACTTGCGGTTCTTAAAGTCATGTGTCTCGAGACTATTGAGCAGAAGAAAAAAAACAGCCAAGTGCGTGTCGGACCACGCATACTGTAGGGTTCCGTACCTTCAATGGAATAAGAATCAAACTAATATTTGATGCCTATGGAAGAAGTTTTTTGGAGATAACTCAAAAATGGCTGAAGCGAAAATGTTCAAAACAATATTCGTAGAAAGTTGTGATAAGGCGCGGCGCATCTTCTGAATTTATTAAATATTTTTTGGACTTACGGTTCAAAAGTTACAGACACATTTTTTTCTGATTTTCAAGGTTTATTCAGAGTTGATTATTTCTGAAAAAAAAGTAACCTAGACGTTATTTTTAAAGATATATCGATTGATACGCAACATGTTGATATTAGGTAATTTGTTTTTTAATTTTGTTACATACGTATGTATGGAGCGCCCCCCCCTAAAAGTATTTTTTCTGCAATTTAACTACATAACTAAATGGCCGCATGCAAACCTTATGTCAAAATTTTATTAAGATACGTCTTATACTCTCCGAGTAAAATGACTGTGACATACGGATGGACGGACGGACGGACGGACAGACGGACATGACGAAACTACAAGGGTTCTGTTTTTGCAATTTTGGCTACGGAACCCTAAAAACGATTCTGCTTCGCGATGTGAGGCCCAATTTGACTCGAGAAAGTGACCATCGTACAATATCAGTCTGGTAGTAATGTGGCACATGAACTATGACATTTTGCGAATAGACAAATGTGGGTTTGTCATTTGCCTTACATTAAAATATGACACAGCCGAGACATCGCCACTTTGTCAACACATGGCTTTGCTGTGGTTCCCTATGTCACATTTAGTTTTTTTGTCGAGTGAAATAGTGCCACAGTATTATTTTGCTTTTTTCTCATCATACTTGCTCAAAAAGCGTGCCATTATACGAAGGCGTAGCGAGAGTTTTAGGCTAAGGCCCTAGGGAGTAATGGAATGGACCAGTTGATAGGAAACTTATTTTTTTGTCTGTGTAATTCGGAGGGTAAGAATATTGCAAACTCGAATCATAAATGCCCCTCGGCTTGGTTCTCAGGCATTAAATATTATAGGACAATCTTACACAAAATCGACCTAGGCCCACGGTAAGCTCAATAAGGCTTGTGTTATGGGTACTAGACGACGATATATATAATAGATAAATACTAAATACATAGAAAACATCCATAACTCAGGAACAAATATCTGTGATAAACACACAAATAAATGCCCTGACCAGGATTCGAACCCGGGACCTCCTGCTTCGTATAGGCAGGATCACTACCGACTAGGCTAGGAGGCCGTTGATTAAATATATATACTTTTGTTTGCAATAGGTCTCTAACTCCCCACTGCTGCATGCAACATGCTGCGAATGCTGTTATTTGTTATTGTTACAATTGCTTTCAATCGTTTGTATATTAATACACTCACGAGCAAAAAAAACGATTCAAACTTAAATTTGATTTCAATATGAAATATCTCCGAAACCAATCATGGCATTTGAAAGATAATGATACCATTTTAAAGCGGACAATTTAAGCTTTCCCAAAATGAATAGGAAATTTTACAGGATTTTTATTTCAGCTGCTGAAAAAGACGTGATTTAAACAAAGAGCGGCTAAAACTTCGCTAAATTAGTAATAATAACTTTGAAAAGTTTAGCATTTTCACCATCAGGCGGGCCGTATGCTTGTTTGCCACCGTCGTGGTATAAAAAAAAAACCGGCCTAGAGCGTGTCGGGCCACGCTCAGTGTAGGGTTCCGTAGTTTTTCGTCCGTCACAGTAAGTGTCCCCACTTACCTATACATATCCTACCAGGCGGTGTTATTTTAACTATATAGTTAAAATAACACCGCCATGTAGGATATGATATGAGCGTTCTACGTACAGCGATATCTATCGGCAAATTAAGTAAACTATTGCGCGCGAGCTTAAAGTATGGAAGATGATTTTTATGGGATAATTCTTTATTGCGTGAACCGATTTTCACCGTTTTTACTTTATTTGAAAGCAAGTCTTTTCATTGTAATTTTGTAGAAATTACAGGTACAATACACACCTGCTTATACGGTTAAATTACAAACTTAGTTCAGAAATAATTTTGTATTTTTTTTTCAAAAACTATTCAACCTATCAAGTTCAAAATAATTTTCCTAGAAAGTTTTTATAAAGGTTTACTTTTCAGATTTTTTTCATATTTTTAAAACTTATGGTTCAAAAGTTAGAGGGGGGGGGGACACATTTTTTTTTACTTCTGGAGCGATTATTTCCGAAAATATTTACTGATTTAAAAATGATTTTAGTAAACCCCTATTCATTTCTAAATACCTATCCAACAATATATCACACGTTAGGGTTGAAATGAAAAAAAAAATCACTCCCCACTTTACGTATAGGGGAGGTACCCTAATTAAACATTTTTTTCCACTTTTTATTTTACCACTTTGTCGGCGTGATTGATATACATATTAGTACCAAATTTCAGCTTTCTAGTGCTAATGGTCACTGAGATTATCCGCGGACGGACGGACGGACGGACGGACGGGCAGACATGGCGAAATTATAAGGGTTCCTAGTTGACTACGGAACCCTAAAAAGTATCGAAAAGTTGAGCAAAAAAAAAAAAAAACATTACTATCTTAAATATGGCGGTGCAGCTGTCATCCCATAGAGAACTGTTAAACTTTTAATACAAGGAAACTGTAACTATGACGATTAATTTAGCAGACGGTTGGTGCAACCGGACCGCAGTAAATAATCTAGCAGACCTCAATCATTTCCGTAACAGTCGATAGGTCTTTTATTGTACGATCATCTTTGAAAGGCGTTTGTTGTTTACCCTCGCTCCTAAATACCTAAGTTAACTACTTATGTGTAGACTTGTGTAGGCAGGGATAGAGTTGGTTTAGAAGTTTTGTTTCAATAAACAAGCAAACGTTGCCACGGCCCAGTCGTTTGTTAGGGTAAATTGATTCTTTGCTACATTGTTTGTTGTAAGATTGTATGTGGATTATACTTATATGGATCAAACAGGAATGTTTTCCTTTGGCATTTTTTAATTTTTGTAGGTATACGCTACGATAAAAGAGATATGGATGGCATAACACTCTCATTACAAACATGATCCTTCACAGTCCTGATATTCCCCAGACATTGACTGCTTCATCACCTTCCCCGACTTTGAATATGACCGAATAAGCAATTATCCGCTCCATCAAAGTTATGTTATTAAACTTGAATAAACGGCTTGCTGTCATATGTCCCCGTGTCCCGCCTGCGATGCCTGCAACGATGTGGGGTCATTTTACTAATCCCATTTCTATCATTTGTCCTTCACCGGATATAGGTAACTTCGCATATATGATTTGCTCTTTATTGCTACGAGTATGTACGAAATGAGAACACTGCTGGACCTTCTGGAAGATACAAGCCGAGAATATGGACTAACCATAAATAAGGCGAAAACTAAAATTATGGTAGTAGATAGATTCGAAACCCGTGAGCATACAGACACCCTCAACAGCTATGATATAGTGGAACAGTTCATGTACCTGGGCGCTGTTTTGAGCAACAATGTGGATGTGAGACCAAAATCCGACGCAGAACCGGCATGGCAAAATGAGCAATGTCTCAGCTACAGAGGATAGGTATGGAAAGACAGGAACATTCTCAACAAAACCAAAATTAGAATAGCTCAGACGCTTGTCTTTCCCATATTTCTCTATGGGGCGGAAACATGGACACTCAAAGCAGACGTGCGGAAAAAAATTTATGCCTTCGAGATATAGATCTGGCGGCGAATGCTCCAAACTTCTGAACCGCACGTCGCACTAACGTATCAATAATATCCCAGCTCGAACTAGGAAAGCAACCGAGACACTATTTGCCTCCAACGAGTGCTGCAATACTTCGGTCACATAGCTCGCAGAGACCCTGGCAACTTGAAAAGACTTGTGGTGATGGAAAAGGTGGACGGTAGACGGCCTAGAGGACCAAGCCCAAGTAGCCCAACGCGACGATCAAGTATCGGACCAAATGGACATCAAACTTAGCAACGCTTTCCGCAAAGCAACCGATAGAGAGAAGTGAAGAGCTGCCATTAAGCAAATTAAGTCAGCGTAGTCACGATCCTCAGCAGTGCGGGACCAACTCCGAAGAAGAGACATGTACTATATACTCTTATTATTGATACTTATGGCGGATGACTGGGTGATTCCTATCCGCGCCGCTCCGAAGGTCTGTACACTACATAGGTCTGTAAATGCCGACGCCAGCGGGCCGTCATTACAGGTCCGTTAGTTCTAGATCAAGGCTGAAATGTATAAATATAGATAAATAAAAACAAATAATAATAAAAAATGTGAACATTTACTAATGTAAATAATCGCTTGTTGTATACAACAAATAATTACACAAAAATCTTATCTACATAGATATCAGAATTATTTAAGTTTTTTCCTACTTACATTGCCGGGAACACGAACTCCCAAATTATACAAGTAATTAGTCGCTAATTTAAATTCTGCTACAGACTTCTTTCTTTCCTTATTTTTTGTTTTTCTCGTTGAATATTCATCTCGAATCGGCACCAGCAGGGGCGTATTTACCCTATGGCCAAGAGGGCCATGGCCTGGGGCGGCAGGCTGCCAGGGGCGGCGCGAGCCGCCCCGTGTGCTTGGTTCTGGGCGCCTTTTTCGATGCTGAACTTCGATTAGGTACCGGCTCATAAGGCCTAAGAAAACGTAATTTTAAACAAACATTTTCTAAACGCCACAATCTGAATCAACATGAAGGGCGTTATTTTGTACTTAAGCCCCCTTCCATATCTGCCATTACCATGTATCACATAAAGTAAACTGCATTTTTTCCTAAAAAGGAGAACAATATAACTATGCCTGATTATTTAGCTAAGCTTCCGTTTTAGTCGGTTAACTTAATCAAGTCAATAAAAGTGAGAATCCGCGATACGGGTCTATCTTTCTTGATCTTAGCGTAGTTATCGTCCAATCTAGTATATTTTGCACCCTCCAGACACTCAGTCGTCAAGTTACTGGGAATGGTAGTTTCGGTTGGGAAAGATGGATAGGCTATGTACGACTACAAGCCTATTGGACCGGGCGGCCACCGTATGATCACTTACCTCATCGAGGAGCAGTTTTGGGTTGGAACCTTATTCATCGAAAAGAAAAAAAAATAGGTCACAAATCACTTGGTCGGACAGCTCTCACCCTGTTCAGTTCCGTTTTCGGACACTTTTAGTGGTCCAATTTTTGGGATGTTTTTATCTCATCGAGTAGCACGATGAAACCAATCTAATTTGATAGCTAACGTGATGCTCTTTCAATATTTTTTGTTCGCATAGCCCTCGGCCTGGTCTATTTTGTTTTCGGACACTTTTAGTGGTGCAATTTTTGGGGTTTTTTACCTCATCGAGTAGCAAGATGAAACCAACCTCATTTTATTGCTAAAGTGATGCTATTTCAATCTTTTTTGGTCAGACAGCGCTCAGTCTAGTCCGTTCCGTTTTCGGACACTTTTAGTGGTGCAATTTTTGGGGTGCTTTTTCCGTCTGTAGCGGAAATTAACGGCCCTATATTTATAAACTTTTGGTGTGTGAATGCCTGAATGGCTTTTATAACCCGCTACATATTGGGGCACAAGAATTATTTTTAAAAACATGTTTAGGGGTGCACTCCATACATGGAACAATTGTAACTGTTGAATAAAACAAAAACAAATGCTGAAAAATAAATTACTGATTTTCAGTTAGGTACGTTTTCAAAAATAAGTTTCAGGTTACTAATTTTTTTTATACAATAAATATTTATTAAGATATTTGTCTATACAGTTTTATACTCTTTCTAGCTTCTAAAATATGCAATTAAAAAATAAATCCAGGAGATAGCTCTTAATACACTCTTTCATGTAAAATTAATTTGAAAACCAAAACTGACCAGGCTGAAGCTGAGGGCTGTCCAACCAAGTGATTTACCGACCTATAAAATTTTTACTTTTCGATTAATAAGGTTCCAAACTGCTCCTCGACGAGGTAAGTGGTCTTACTGTGGCCGCCCGGTCCTTATACCACCTTGACACATAAACACGTTACCTGGTCCCATTACGCCTTTTGCAAATCTTCGTAGTCGATCGATAACGCGGTACAGCGCAGCACGTTATGCCGCGAAACCAGAGCGGATCGAGTGCGAATCAATAACGGAATCAAAACCGCGGAACCTTTCCACTCAAATTCGCACTTGTTTTGCTCTCGATCCGCGTGTAGCGCTGCATCGTGGTGTCCATCCAGCTACGCAGATGTGCAAAAGGCGTCAGCAGGGTGTTTTTAGGGTTCCGTAGCCAAAACTTAAGCCAAGCTATAACTTATTCATGTAGTTAAATTTGAAAAAAAAAAAATTAGGGGGCGCTCCATACATGTAACTAATTTTCGAAAAAAATGTTTTAACCGAAAATCAAAATGTGACACATCCATCGATAGGTCTTTAAAAATAACATATGAGGTTTCTTTGACCACTTTGTGATTAAGTGAATACTTTTTGAAATAATCGCTACGAAAGTCAGAAAAATTGTGCCCGTAAGTCCAAAAATATTAAAAAATTTGGGGAGATGCGCCTTATCAAATACTTTCTATGAAAATTATTTTGAACATTATCGGTTCAGCCATTTTTGAGTTATCTCCAAAAAACTTCTTCTATAGGCATCAGATACGACCTTTTGGTATTAGTTTGGTTTTTATTCCATTGAAGGTACTGAAGCCTCCTATGCGTGGTCCGACACGCACTTGGCCGGTTTTTTCGACTTCAACCGTACACTAAGGGTTCAGATAGGCTCAAGAAAATTTTAATATTCTGTCTGGTTAAGTAACAGGGGCGGCAAATTTTTCTGGCCCGGGGCGCCAAATTTCCAAATACGCCTCTGCGGCACCTAATTCGCCTCAGGTAAGTCTGATTTAATTAGAACACGTAGGCTTTCAGACAAAGGCGCCATGATTCTACCTATAGGATCTAATTACCGGTTATTCAGTGAGACTATTCAATCACCAGCATAAATTGTTTCTGCTGTGTTGTTGCCACGAAGAGAAGAAAACCGCAGCTCAAGCTAAAGGATAAAGATAAAGATAAAGAAAACTGCCGCCTCTTGGTGTTTCTTTTCGTGTAACTTAAAACAAGTGTACCTAAAGCCAATTTTATGGTCAAAGCGGTCTGTCTCCATAGTAATTTACGCTTAATTGTTACACTCAAATAGCCTATGCCTATTACACTACTTTGATTGAGACACTATTTAGAATTGTAGAGAGGTAGTGGCGGCGCGGCTTGTCAAAAATATTCGTAGGCAAGCTGTACTTAGCTAATTTGGTTTCTCTTTTCTCTTGACTTGTAGAAAAGTGCTCAATTTCTGAAAATTACGCAATCTGGTTGGGAATAATGTTCTATGGACTCGCCGCCACTGACGGGTAGAAACCCTCCAGAACACTAAGCAGGGGAACTGATTCCATAATCTCATACCGCGAGACTCGCGAGATTCCGCTTTTTAGAAATAGGACAGTAATAAGATTTATCTAATCATTGTAGATTATTAACAATTAAGATATATTATCTACTAGCTTTTGCCCGCGGCTTCGCTCGCGTTAAATTCGGGGTAACACGGTTCCCCTTTGGCCCCCGTAATGCTCCATACAAACTTCCACCCCCCATTTTAGGGAAGTGGGGGGTTAGAAAGAGACAAAAAGTAGCCTATGTCACTCTCCATCCCTTCAACTACCTCCACTTAAAAAATCACGTCAATTCGTCGCCCCGTTTTGCCGTGAATGACGGACAAACAAACAAACAAACACACACACTTTCCCATTTATAATATTAGTATGGATATGGATGTAGAAACCTACTCCAAAAACAACGAGGGTTTACAGTCACATTTATATAGGCTCTAATGACGCCTAGCGCTGAAAACATCACAGTGTGAATTAAGAATCATTGAATTTTATACCTTGTTGCCATGCAATAAAATAGACTTTCGCAAGGGCTGATAATTGTGGTGTAGGTCATCTACGCGCGTCTAACTCCAAACTATCAAACGCATGTCCTCTCGGTTACACTCGACATCGCGCGATCATCGCTGTAATTAAAGGCCTTTGTAATGTTAATCGATTTAGGGATGCGGTAAACTGCACTAACAACTTCCTTTTATTATGTTAAATTACTGTAGATATTATAATTGAAAGACAAATTCACCACACCGAGCAAGATTTAGACTTAGATACACCCTTTTTTAGGGTTCCGTACCTCGAAAGGAAAAAACGGAACCCTTATAGGATCACTTTGTTGTCCGTCTGTCTGTCAAGACCATTTTTCTCAGGAACGCGTATATATTATCAATCTGAAATTTATATCAAATACTCGGGTCTATTGTCCCTCGGAGCTGTGAAAAAATGAAACTTTAAAGCCAACACAATTAAAAGATACAGCCGTTCAAATTTTAGAGTTTTTCGGCACTCGCAAAACCTACGGGGTACTGCCCGTGAACTCAGAAACTTGAGATTTGGCACGAAGTAACGACATATAGCATAGACAATGGAAAAATTGTTTCTCAGTTGATGAGTTAATAAATAAACCTGTAAGTATTAGGTTTATTACCTTAATTGTACAAATATTGAAATGTGTGAATAATAACTATGTACATGAATAAAAAGGAAATAACAGGTGACAATACAATAAAAAATATTATAAATAACTATAAACTAGAGACTACCTACAAATAAAAAATGTCCTCCAAATCGCTGCCAATGGGCAGGGTGCCTAGAATGCTGGCCGCATTGCCACGTTGTATAGCGATGCTTATACGTTGTGCAAAGTATTGGCCAGCCCTCTGGTCACCCGTCGTTTCAATTTGGAAAAATTACAAAAAGTAGACATTTTTAGTAAAATCATAAAAAAAATATTTTTTTAAATTTTAAACTTACTACCTTTTTCCTCGTAAACGCGCAGAGGTATTAAATTGAAATGCATATCAAATACTCAGGTCTATAACACATTTAAGTTGTAAAGGTTTGTACGGAACCCACGGTGCGCGAGGGTTCCGTAATCATCCGATATCTCATAATGACAGCTTTAGTCCGATTAAATATCGATCTCCTTTGCTTATAAAATGGGAATCCACCCATGAAACCCTCGTCGGGTCAGTGTAGGTATCTTCCCTATTTTGTTACAACACATAATAATAATAATATATCTAAATGAGAATAAATGCGTTACATTGCGGCGGGTCCCTTGATGCCAAGGCATATTATCTCGCCTTTGGCCTACGCTCCTTATTTCAGGCCGCAGATATTCTCTGTAGTTTCAAAACACGTGTAACCACTGTTTGGGGTAGACAACCGGTTGTCTTGGCCACGGCTGCCATGTGTTGTTTGTAGGGAGCACCTATCTTACAACGTCAAGCTCTAAAAGCAAACTTTTAATTAACTGTATTCTTGTCACGCTACCTTGACACTGGCGAAAATGTCCCAACGAACAGAAACCATATAGTAAAAAAAAACTGAACTGAACTCGTAGAACGTAGAACCGAATGTGAGATCCTAAGACAGGCACGCATGTTATTGATATGGTAGACTATGTCTTAATCTCAGGGTCTATGAGAGTCCCGGGTGTTCTCGAGCGTTGATGGATGCGGCCTCCTACCGGCTGCGACGAAACGCGTCATTTTCCCGCTCCATTACGAAAATTGATGACAACCCATGCTGCTAAAACGTGTTTTCTTCATTAATTTTATTGCTGGTGTAATTCATTGTATAATGTTTTATTCCATTAAATAATTTGTGACTTTTTATGACACAAGAACCACCTACTATATATGTATTTTTTGAAAAAGTGAATTATTACATCTTTGACTGAAAGAATATATAAAGCTCTTGTTCAAAGTTGATTGCTTTATGTTTGAAATATAACTGCTATCAGGTACTTACATTTGTTATCTGTATAGATAATTAGTCATTATCATGAGACTAATCAAAATGCTGTTATTTATTGGAAAAATAGCTTATCCATAGATCTCCATGGCCACCGGTTGAAGTATACAAATTTACCCAGGGGCCGTATTCTAACTTTAAAACACGTATAAATACAACTCCAATGCATTAACAACGCAATACTGCTACGGCATAAACATCTGAATCAGAAATATCAGAATTTGCTTGAGAAATATTCCAACGCAACTCCAATACAACTTCAATATTGGTTGATTGTTTGTGGTGTGTTGGGTTATGTTTGAGATAGGTTGTGTTGTTATTGTATTGTTAATGTATTTTAAACTTAGAATCCGGCACCTGGTTAATAGTCCATATTGTATAGGTATCACCACGTTAGTTGAGGTCACGCACACGACAACATGTCATGTAATGACAGCGGGTTTTTGAAATTACTGTTCTTTTTTCGTACTGATAGCAAGTTCAACATTGATCTGCAAGATTTACTCTAATATAAGTTGACAAAGGAGATCGTCAATTTTTGTTAGGTGATCTGGCCCAGATTATTTAGGACCGTTTAAGAATGGTTCTTACCTTTAAAGAATCGTCATAATTTCTAGATCAGGATGGTGGTAAAAATATTGCGAAATCTAATGGGAAAACTGAAAAATCATGCATTTAAAACTTGAATCTGACAAGGACAATAATTGAAAGCGTGCTTGCCTATAGGGATGTTACGGAGGTTCGGCTTCGGCTCCGATATACCGAAACTTTCGGCTGAATTCACACCTCCGGCTTCGGCTTCGGTTTCGTCTAATTTGAAGCGAACGCCTTCGGCTCCGGCTTCGGTTTCGTCTAATGTTAAGCGGAGGTTTTAACGGATAGACCCGTACCGATAAATTATGAAGTTTCGATAATATTAAAGATGCTTATTATTCGCATACAGAGTTCAGGCCATTCAACTTAGCTAATAATAATAATTTGTGTCATCCTAGGTTGTTACGTAGGTAGAAACTTAGACATTTCTTTTTTTAAACATTATTCGTTAAATAGAAAATTAGAGATCAAAATTGTTTTTTCACTGTAACAGCAAAGTTGTTACTGACGCACGCACGCGTTTTGTGTCACTTTCGTCAATGGGAATACTGACGTTCAATCAGCACATATATGTGGACTTTTACAAGCCTATATAAAATTAGAGTTGATCGATTAGGTACTGTGCTTTCTAAAATATCGGTATCTATTATTTAAATAAATTTGTGCCATATTAATCAATGATATTTATTTACTTTAATTTTTTTTCTTGTATGACCCCTGTTAACAGTACAATAAAATATTAAAGTTATTAAAGTTTGCATCAATATTTTTATAAAAGCGTATCGAAACAATGTTTGAAATTTGTGTCATTATAATCAATGGATTATTTTTATTTTTCGGAATGAAAATTTGTTTTGCGTAACGGGCATGCGCGGGGAAGGGTAAAGCGCGGGCGGGGTTCATGTGCCGACCAGGCTGCCTAGCGGCTTGTTTGTTTTCTATTATTACTCTATACATACATATAGTAATAGTAGTAATAAGTGCGACAAAGACAAACAGCGATTTTTCAGTCGCTGTTCTTTATTTTTAATAGTAAAGAAAGCAATAATATAAAACTTAAGCAAGTTAAGGATAATTAACGTAAACGTAGTCCATAAGGGACTGCAACGGCGGATCTGTGTGCCACGGTAAACCTAGTTTACCATTTAAACAGTATTTTGGCAAATTGTAACTTGTAACTACTAAATATGTAATTTATGCATCAAGGCGGTGTGTTTACAGAGTGGCTATCGTGAAACGCGAAAATCGAAATATCGTTATCTGCCTCTCGGTTGGACTAGCAAAGGGCCGGGCTGGACTTAATAAATTTTTCATCAATGTGATGTCATAATAAGGCTATGTTTTTATTAACTTATCGTATATAACACATACAAATAAGCAACTTTTCTTTAACACATTTTTTTAACTCAATAATTTCGAAGTTATGGGGCCCTGAAGGTTAAGTACAATTTGGACTATTTTGGTTGGAATGGTATCATTATAACTAAACATCGGTATCAACGTTCAAATTTCGTGGCAATGTACGGTTGGCAGAAAAATAAATACAAACAAATCACTTAGTATTTTTAACCTTTATTTTGTATATGTAAATAAAAAAGCCCCTAAATAGTACATTTCCTAATTAGGGTGGTAAAACAAAGAAAGGCCGCGCAATCGCAATTATTGCGGCCCAAGCTGCAAGCGAGGGACGTAATTATGCGATCGAGGGCTTTCTTTATTACCTCCCGTGTTGGAAAAATATGTGCACATTTGGCCAGAAAGCGGCTCTATCCGTACGCGTAGCGTGCGGAAAAAGCCACTTTATGTCCAGGTGTGGCATACAATATTTTACGAGTTAGAATAGATCACTAAAATTTGTTCCATAGATTTTGCTGTCAATCTTTGACGTCTGTAAGAATATATCCATTTTAAATGACTAAAAGATCTTTCCACGCTGACTGAGGTAATAGGAAGGTATGTCAAGCATTGAAAATTTTGCACACAGTTTTTATTTACACTTTCTGGTATTTCAGCCTCGTTGCTTTTAGATAGTTGGTTAATTATTGGTACAGTCTTATAACCAGGATTTTTCTTTAATACACTTTTTAATTTAAAATAAACTTTTCTGGCATTTTGATGTAACCTTAACGTTGATTTTTTTTTTTGCAAACCATGAACAATGTTTAATGATTCTGCTAGACTCAGTTTTGGATCCTCCAATAATTTTATTGACTTAGCAATTATACTAAAGTGTGTATCGACGAATAGTAACTCAGTTTTTAAATTCCGGTTACGGAAAATTTTTTTTGCTTTAGAAATTGCACTCGCTTCACGCGGATTTAAGGCATCGATGACAGATTTGATTTTATCATAATGCATGTGATAATATGAGGCAGCATTTAACCATGTTCCCCATCTTGTTATCACGGGTCGGGGTGGTAGAGGAATATTTACACACATTTGATGAAATAAATTTGTCCTTGAAGGAGCGTTACGAAATATTTTTTTGATACAGTCAATCAAACTGTTTATGGTCGGGTAAAGACTTCTAATTATCTCTGCGACTCGATTACATCCATGTGCTATGCATGTTACATGAGTCATATTTTTATATTTCTGAACAAGGTTTTTAGCTGCTTTTACCATGTAGGAACCGGCATCCGTTATAAAAAATAATAATTTATCCATGTTTTTTTTGTATTCATCGCCCCAAAGATCTTCAAGGGTTTCCTCAACGAGTTTGGTTATTGTCGAATGGTTAGTCGCCTCCAATACCTTAGAAGCAAATAAATGTGGCTGGGTACTAGTTCCATCTAGAGCTCCGATCAAAATATTTGCCACTTTTTTTCCCACGGAATCTGATGTTTCATCAACACTGAGGTAAATCATTTTATTTTGTAATTTCTCTTTCAATTCATTTTTTTTCTTTTCATACAATTCAGGTAAGCATTTTACTCGTATTTTTGTTTCACTCGGCACAGTAATATCGTTTCCATATTTATGATTTAAAAGGTTTTCTACAAAATTTCAAAATTTAGGATTGTCTAATTTTGACCACGGTATATTCGAACAAATCATAAACTCTGTTAAATCTTTATTAAATTTTTCTTGTGCATTATTTTTATGAATTTTGTTGTGTAAATCTGTTTTTAAATGGCGGTCGATACTAGATTTAGAGGGAAATAATTTCGAATTACACAATTTGCAATATACGATATCGTCTTTAATTTCGAAATCAGCATTATCTCGTATTATATCCTGTAAATGGCAGCGTGAATCAGATAATTTATCTTGATGAGATTTTGATTTCAAATGTTTCTCTATATTGTACCTTTTCTTTTTTATATTCATTTCGCAAATAGTACAGCAAGCACCTTCGTTAGTGAATATAAAATCAGTATACTGCGTCAAATCCATTTTCTCAAGTCTGATAGGGAGTTGGGTAAAGATTTATCAATGCTAAATTGTAGTTGTAAGTGTTTTTAAGAACTATTATCGTTGAAGATTTTACCACATATTATTTTGCATGACAATTAAATTGACATTTGTTGCCTATTTGGCATTTAGAATTTTTTTTACAAATGGATAATGAAATGAGTATTGAGGTTCTATGACGTATTAAGAATATAAACCTCTTTAAATATATGTACAGTTTACCAAAGTACGATTAAGAATAAAAATAAATTAAATGTTATTTATTACTAATAAATAAAACAATGATACCTATGTATTTCTTTTTTTGCGACCCTTACCAAGTGCCACGAAATTTGAACGTTGATACCGATGTTTAATTATAACACATACTTTATTTTGTAGAATGTGTTAAAATAAGCAAGTTTTATAAGAAACATTTTTTTTACCCAAAAACATCGAAGTTACCGGACTTTGAAGATTGACTACATGGACTAATTTGGACTTAAAAAATAAAATGGCGACGGGGTATCATTATAACGTGTACTTTTAATGATTTTTTTCCCTATAGAATACGCTAAAATAAGCTTGTTTTATTTGAAAAACTTTTCTCCAAAATAAAAAATGGCTGATTGGACATGAAACTTGTATATCATTTGGAATTCGAAAAAAAAAACCATCGACGGGACGTCATTATAACGTGTACTTTTTATGGTATTTCGTATAGAATACGCTAAAATAAGCTTGGTTTATTTGATAAACTTTTCCCTAAAATAAAAAATGGCCGAGATAATGTTCTTTGAACTTGTATATAATTTTGATTTGGAAAAAAACTATCAACAGGACCTCATTATAACATGATCTTTTTATGATTTTTCCGTATAGAATACGCTAAAATATGCGTGTTTTATTATAAAAACATTTTTTTCTAAAATCGAAAATGGCTGAGATAATGGACTTTGAACTTGTATATAATTTGGACTTCGAAAAAAAACCATCGACGGGACTTCATTATAACGTGTACTTTTTATGATTATTCCGTATAGAATATGCTAAAATAAGCGTGTTTTATTTTAAAACTTTTCTTCATAATCAAAAATGGACTTTGAACTTGAATATCGAGACGTCATTATAACGTGTACTTTTTATGATTTTTCCGTATAGAATACGCTAAAAAAAGCGTGTGTTACTCATGTAACTTTTCTCTGAAATCAAAAATGGCCGAGATAATGGACTCTGAACTTGTATATAATTTTGACTTCGAAAAAACAACCAGCGATGGGGTATCATTATATAGCATATTTTTATGATTTTACCGTATATAATACGCTAAAATAAGCATGTTTTATTTGAAAAACTTTTCACCAAAATAAAAAATGGCCGATTGGACATGAAACTTGTATATCATTTGGACTTCGAAAAAAACCATCGACGAGACGTCATTATAACGTGTACTTTTTATGATATTTCGTGTAGAATACGCTAAAATAAGCTTGTTTTATCTGAGAAACTTCTCTAAAATAAAAAATGGCCGAGATAATGGACTTTGAACTTGTATATAATTTTGATTTGAAAAAAAACTATCGACAGGACGTCATTATAACATGAACTTTTTATGATTTTTCCGTATAGAATACGCTAAAATAAGCGTGTTTTATTTTAAAATAATTTTTTTCTAAAATCGAAAATGGCCGATTGGACATGGAACTTGTATATCATTTGGACTTCGAAAAAAAACCGTCGACGGGACGTCATTATAACGTGTACTTTTTATGATTTTTTCGTATAGAATACGCTAAAATAAGCTTGTTTAATTTCAGAAACTATTCTCTAAAATAAAAAATGGCCGTGTTAATGGACTTTGGACTTGTATATATGTAAAAGCGTGTTTCATTCGTCAAACTTTTCTCTAAAATCAAAAATGGCCGAGATAAATGGACTTATATATATTTTGGACTTCAAAATAAAACCATCGACGGGACGTCATTATAACGTGTACTTTTTATGATTATTCTGTACAGAATACGCTAAAATAAGCGTGTTTTATTTGAGAAACTTTTCTCTAAAATAAAAAAATGGCCGAGATAATGGACTTTGAACTTGTATATAATTTTGATTTGTAAAAAAAAAACTATCGACAGGACGTCATTATAACATGAACTTTTTATGATTTTTCCATATAGAATACGCTAAAATAAGTGTGTTTTACTTAAAAAACTTTTCTCTAAAATCAAAAATGGCCGAGATAATGGTCTCTGAACTTGTATATAATTTTGATTTGTAAAAAAAAAACTATCGACAGGACGTCATTATAACATGAACTTTTTATGATTTTTCCATATAGAATACGCTAAAATAAGCGTGTTTTACTTAAGAAACTTTTCTCTAAAATCAAAAATGGCCGAGATAATGGTCTCTGAACTTGTATATAATTTGGACTTCGAAAAAAAAACCATCGACGGGACTTCATTAAAACGTGTACTTTTTATGATTATTCCGTATAGAGTATGCTAAAATAAGTGTGTTTTAAGAAACTTTTCTCTAAAATCAATAATGGCCGAGATAATATGGACTTTGAACTTGTATATTATTTGGATTTCGAAAAAAACCATCGACGGGACGCCATTATAATTTTTTTCTCAAATCAAAAATGGCCGAGATAAAGGACTTTGAACTTATATATTATTTGGATTTCGAAAAAAAACCCATCGACGGGACGTCATTACAACATGTACTTTTTTATGATTTTTCCATATAGAATACGCTAAAATAAGCGTGTTTTATTTAAAAAACTATGCTCTAAAACCATCGGCCGAGGTAATGGACTCTGAACTTGTTCCTCCTTTTTGTAAAGGGTCGGCAACGCGCATGTGACACCTCTGGTGTTGCAGGCATCCATATGCTACTGCTTACCATCTGGCGGGCCGTATGCTTGTTTGCCACGTTGTGGTATATAAAAAAAAAGAGTAAAATAAGAATACAATAAAACAAAATAAACGGAATAAAAACAGACTCAATACAAAATGACAAAATAAAAACAAAATACAGACGAAAATAAAAAACAAAAATAAACAAAAGTAAAAACAAAATACGTTAGTGTCGTGGAACACTCGGTTAGAACGAAGTAATATTATTTATTTTTGACTTTTTCGTAATTTTTGTCGTTTTTGAATTTTTTGATTTTTTTGAGATTTTCGAGTTTTTGAGATTTTTTAGATGTTATAGATTTTATAGAGTTTATAGATTTTATAGATTTTATAGATTTTAAAGATTTTATAGATTTTATAGATTTTATAGATTTTAGATTTTATAAATTTGATAGATTTTATAGATTTTAGAGATTTTATAGATTTTTGAGATTTTATAGATTTTGGAGATTTTATAGATTTTTGAGGTTTTTGAGATTTTTGAGATTTTTGAGATTTTTGAGATTTTTGAGATTTTTGAGATTTTTGAGATTTTTGAGATTTTTGAGATTTTTGAGATTTTTGAAATTTTTGAAATTTTTGAAATTCTTGAAATTATTGAAATTTTTTAACTTGACTTTTTTCACTTTGTCACTTTGTCACTTCTCACTTTCACTTTCACTTTCACTTTCACTTCACTTCACTTTATTCTATTTTTCATTTTTTTTATTTCATTCCATTTCACATGTTTCTCAATGCTTTTTCGTGACGGTCACGTGACTTTATTTCGCCTAGCCCCCCATCCGCGAACCGCCCGATAAGGAACTTCGTTCCAATAAAACAGAACTAAATAAAAAAATTACGTTGCGTTTTCTACCCATAATTCACGATGCTTGATATCTTCGAAAATGTACTCAACAGTCTTGTCAAAACACAAACAAACCGGCTACCGCTTAAAAGGTACGCACGAGTTCATTGCCCGCGACTCGCTCCTCCGCTCAGTTTTGTCGTGTATGCCAGCTTTATCACCCCGCGCGTGCCTCCGTGAGCAAGTACCTACCTACATCGTAACAGCTAAGATGCCAGCGACTGGTTGACCCATGGATTAGCTTGTTAAGAAGCGAGCCGGGGGTCTACTTCTAGTGGTCGCTACAGAAGTAAGCCGAACAGGCGTGCCATCAAGGTCACGCGCTATAGTTAAGAAGATTTCCTCTGAACGCAAATATTGTTTCTGTTTAATTTTAGACGAAATATCATTGATGAAAGTGACACAAATTTAAATATCTACTTTAAAATCCCTTTTTGATTATTAGAATGTGAACTCTGATGACTTTAATAATTTATTGAAACGATCACAGCCTAAAAAAAACAAATTACTAAGAAACTTAAATTTTCATTGCTTAATTTGACACATATTGATTTTATTGACATATTTTGAGGTGATGATATAGTTAATCCTTATTTTATGAACTCTAATTATTTATACGTAGTTTTTTAGCGTTGTCATACTATATAAAATTGCACTCGACGTAAATGACACAAACTAGTTTTGTACAACAATAAAACTGTTCTTAATACAAAACAGTTTTACTCAAGTTATGGCAAGCTAAAAAAGTTAGCCTCAAATTATTGAATCACAAAAAAAGCACCAATTGAATATGACACAAAACGCACTGAAAGATTCTCATGTACACACTGTATTTCCAACTTCAATAATAAGTGACTTTAGAATTTTCGAAACTTAACCCTCAAAATATTGCCAACGAGACGGGACTAGGAGCCGAAAGTCAGCAGCCGCGGCGCGCGGCGTGTGCCTATGAGTACAAACAGGTTTTGACTTGTATCCCCGGGAATCACCCCACCCCACCTGTTTTACGACGATTGTTTACTCCAGGCCTCCACCTCCACCTTCACCTCCGGCTCCGGTTTCGGATTCGGTTTCGCTTTTGGGTTCGCTTTCGGTTTCGGATTCGCTTTCGGTTTCGTTAAAACAAATTTATAAACTACGGTTTCGGCTTCGGTTCCGATAAAACCACCTCCGTAACATCCCTACTTGCCTATGATTTATATATTAATGTAAAATAAGTACCGATTTTTTAAAGATAATGTACAAAAGCGGACTTGAAAACAAAACGGGAATCATGATGAAATAATAAAAAGTCATATTTTGATCGTATTTATAGTTCCTGTATTTCGGTAAACAAAGACGGCTGTCAAACCATCGCTGATACTATTAACTGAACATTCCTAACACCTATTGCGAAGGGATAGGGTTTACCACCGTTAAGTGCGATAGCACTAGTATTAGACATTACAAAATTGAAAAAAAGATGCGTTTCGTTATCGAAGGAGCATGATATTATGCCATTATGAAACCCACTTTTAATGTTCAAACTCCGATCAAAAATGTCGAATACAGTCGATTTCTAATTTAAACTTTCGTATTCGTAGGCTTAGATACTATTTTAATATTACAATGTTCTAACTTACCGAACAGTATTAAAACGCAGATTATGTAACGGTATACATTGACTCCAAATTGGATTTTTCTGAAATTGGATTGATCTCCAAAATTGACTTTCTCAGGCTCCCTCCGATAGTCTTCGATGGTATCCAAATTCCTTTTTCCAACCAAGTGAAAAATCTTGGCGTAATCATGGATCGTTGTCTATCATGGGTGCCTCAGGTGAGTGAAGTGAGCAGGAAGATGTTTGCTGCCATAGGGTCTCTCAGACGGCTCCGGGATTTCCTGCCAATTGCTACTAAAATTGCGCTTGCTCAGTCGTTACTTCTCCCCATTCTTGGTTATGCAGATATCTCCTATTTAGACCTAACCGAGGAGCAACTTAATAAGCTTGAGCGTATTCAAAATGCCTGCATTCGGTTCATTTTCGGATTACGCTAATTCGACCATGTTTCTAGTTTTCGTTCTCAACTCAAATGGCTCCCTATCCGTCACCGCTGTAACTCTCACATACTTTCTTTACTCTTTTCTATACTTTTTAACCCTGCAACTCCCCGCTACCTCAAAGAGCGTTTCTCTTATCTTAATTCTATTAGATCCTCTCAAAAATTGCTCCTAAAAGTGCCATCTTCATCTTCCAAATTTTATAATTGCTCATTTACGTTCCAGGCCGTTCGTTTGTGGAATTCTCTCCCTCTCAACATAAAACGCGCGCAATCTATTGGTAGCTTTAAATCGCAACTTAAGGAATACTATTTATCTCTTCCTTAGGTTTTTAAGTTGACACTGTTGTTTCTTACTCTGTGTATTATATATGTATATATGTACGTATATGTATGTTTATTTTGTATTTATTTAAGTATGTATATTCATATGAATGTGCTGTGTTATCTATTTCGTCTCTTTTGTTTCTATGCACCACCTACTGCTTATTGTTTTTCTCTAGTCTCCACTACCCAAAGGTTGTCTGGAAGAAATCGCTCATTAGCGATAAGACCGCCTGTTGTTATCTCTACCTAAATTTATCTAATTGTAAAATTTGTGCTTGTAACTGTATGAGGTGTGCAATAAAGAGTATTTATTATTATTATTATTATTATTGACAGTGTCAAACCAAAAAACAATCCCGTTTCAGTCCAGGAAAAGTTAAACTTTATGTCAATGCCATAAGGACGTTAACGACTTGTCTTGATGTATTTTAATCGTGGAAAAATCAACATAATGTTTATTTATTTAGTATTTCTAATTCCCGTTTCATTTTTTTGCAATATTTTGTCTACTTTAGTAATAAAATGAGTATTTATTTTACATTGCAGTACAAACTGTATACGGTTTATATCAGGTGGCCGAGAATTGACGATCTCCTTTCCTTCTCAAGAATCAATTTGTCAGTGATTCAATCCATATGATTAGCTATAGAACATAGATTAATACGAAATGTATGTCTTACTAGTTTTGTGATATTTCGCTTATATTGAAATGTGACGAGTGGGGCAAAGTCATGTTGAAAAGCCAAAGCTGTTCCTTTGTACACTATGTTATATTTAACATATACCCACTGATAATAATAGTACCTAGGTAGTGGCAAGTCGATCAATCACATCCCAGGCCTATCGGCACGTCGAGGGTGTTGTAGCTACTAGCTACTCCAAACTTTCTAAATCGACAGCTCGCTCAGTCTTTGTCAGTGCAAGAATCACATGGTATATTTTGACGCTTTCTTTATTTGGGTACTTTTCTATCAATCAGATTGATGGGGAACGCTTACATCTTGTCTTTCACATCATAAACGTAAGTTACTTTATACACGCGTTCAACAACTACCCGTATTGTGCGAGTGAATTACGTAGACATACTCGTAACATAACATAACATAACATAAATACTCATTATTGCACACCTCAAAATAAAGAAACACATAAAATACAAGTTACAAACAGAATAAACAGAGGTAAAACAATTGGCGGTCTTATCGCTAAAAAGCGATCTCTTCCAGACAACCTTTGGGAAGCGGAAACCATTGAAAATAATCAGAAATTCGTAGGTGTTGCAAATTCAAATCAACAAGCTAAACAATAATAAACTTACGCATATAAAATAAAAATAAACTTACATAAACCATACATATATAAATAAAAATTGATAAATTAAGACTATACAATCTAGGAGCAAGATACACACTATTTGCCACAGGTAGTTACAAAATCCGTTTAATGGAGTTACAGGATAACGTATCATGGGAGAGACAGATAATATTCTTTAAGGTATTTCTTAAACACAGCAAGAGATTTAGCACGCCTTAAGTCTGAGGGTAAATTGTTCCAAAGCCTAACAGCTTGAGAAGTGAAAGAACTACTATAAAATTTAGAAGAAGAAGATGGGACACTGAGTAGAAAATTTTGAGAGGATCTGGCCGAAAGCAGGTAACTAAATCGTTCTTTGAGGTAACGAGGAGTTGCGGGATGAAAAATAATGGTGTATAAAAGAGACGGAATGTGGGAATTACGATGAAGACGTATAGGAAGCCACTTGAGCTGAGAACGGAAGATAGAAACGTGATCATACTTGCGTAATCCAAATATAAATCGGATGCATAGATTTTGAATGCGTTCAAGCTTGTTTAGCTGCTCTTCAGTGAGGTCGAGGTACGAAATATCGGCGTAGTCCAAAATAGGGAGGAGTAAAGTTTGAGCGAGCGCAAACCAGACCATCCTGAATAACTTTTTTTATGGGAGCAACGCCTAAACCACAAAAAAATTGTTTCATAGCATACCATTTTGGCCGATCAGGTCGACTTTTTCTATGGGGAGGCCAAATGATTTTTTGGGTTTTCGGGGTTGGTCCTATAGAAAGTCGTTCATTATGACCTACATAGGTATCTAACCACCTCATACAATATAGCTAATTGTTGAAAAAACACTCTGTATGACGCAAGCTATAAGCGGTTCAGGCGTGTCAGGCGTGTTACATTTAAATGGAGGTACTTCTGCCCCATCCCATAGGTGCCATCATGGAATATTTAAATTATCTCTTCTGTGGGTGCCATTCAAAACTGACAGTGAGGTTTGGCTTGCGCCGCCCTGGGCAAGGCAACGGCCTTGCCCATTTAGCCTTAGGGTAAGTGCGTCCCTCAATAAATCCACGACCCTGACAGGCTCGATTGCATTTCAGAATATCCGTCCTGTTTATAAATACTTTCGTATTGTAAGTAGCAGAGTAAGTAGGCACGCACTAATGGAGGTTTGCTTAATGGAGTCTGTACGGAATACTTATTGATGTTTACGTGACATTTTTGCTAACAACATGTGTGAGGGAGTCGATCAATCATTCGGGTGGTTGTCCCAATTGCTTACCGAACAGGCAAATATTTATCCGAAGATAACTAATATAAGTGAGACCCGGAGTTATGATAACATTTTTAGAATTCCGTAATCAATATGGCAAGAACAGAGCTCTCAAAGTTTCATGTGTCCGTCTGTCTGTCCTTATGTTGAAACCATTGACATAATATGATTATATTGATTATATATGTAGATTATTCATAGGTTCAATTTTGTTATGCTAAGTACTTTACAATCGAGCACGCACACTTGTAAAATATATATTTTCCGAATAGAGTTTTGAAAAAATAAGACGCTAATTAAGTAGGTAAATTAATATTTAGACGCGTGATTAACATTAAACCATGTTATAAATGTCATGTTTACAGTTTAGGTAGGTATTTAAGTCATTATTAAAAAATTTGGGGTAAAATATTAAATCCCGTATGAATTTTTACAATCATAAGAAAACACACAAAGGTTAAAAAAACTGGCACTGTTATTAAATAAGTACATCGTACTTGTCTCGTTAGTTAAGTCAAATATATGGGAAATGCTAAAAAAACTGGGTAATTTGGCTGACCTACTAATTGGCGAAGGACCATGCGTCGCGTCTGTACTAAATTACGAGATTGCTGAAGTCTGAAACCGAAAACGTCGGTTTTAGTTTACACAATAATGCTTAATTATAATATTCCTAACATTATATTACGTTACAGACGCATAATTATATATACCTAAACAATATCTAGTTTTGACTCTTCAATTTTCTGCAGTACAGTTCCATTAGTCTCTTAAAATATGTACTTACTGAAGTAGTAAAAAAAACTAAATGAAATTATTTTCAATATAGCTTTCTATGAGATATGAGGATATCACGTATCATTTGTGGTATGTTGTACAAAAAAATCAGCCAAATCGTATCCGGAGGAGCTCAAAATAAGGCGCAAATGTAATGATGTGATATATTTTTGAAATCGTCTTAAAAAGCCCTTTCATATGATACCACACGCGATAGGTTTCTGGATAAAAAAAATATTATTTCCATACAAAAAAAATGGCTCGGCACACTGACTCCTAAGGGATTTTTTGTTTTGACCCCTAGTATGCGTGTGCCAAACGGCTAAACTATATCTATTTGCCGTTTTTTTTGCGTACACCAAATGCTATAAAAATGTTATAAACCAAGATGAAAATTGGTAATCGTAAACGTTATCGTATCGGTATGGTAGACTGTAATGAAGTTGATGTGTCTCATTTACATAAGTATATAATGTACTAGTAGCGCTAAACGATTAACGATATTCAACTGGGCTTCTCCTGGGACTCCCGAGGCTATCAATTTTTTTGAGAATAGGTATATGTTTTCTTATGGTAGGTACCTAAAAGCATTTATGGACAAGGCTCCCCGCCGCCACCCCTTTGCGATATCGCGAGGTACTCCCTTGTAGTTGGGAGCGCATTAGGTACTCCTGAAAAACTATGATAAAAGTTAAAGTACATGATGTCACGTTATCATAGTCGACTCCAGTCGACAAAGAAGGTAGGTACACTTAGCTTGCAATATGGTGACGCATTCTGTTGGTGGAACTTACTCGATCAATTAAATTAAACTGTCAACAACGAAAACTGCGACCTCACTCTAGGGGCATATTCTGACACGTGCAACTCAAAATGAAAACGTTAGTACATTGATTAATAGCTTTCGAGTACTTACTCGGACTGACGTGGATTTGAGCGCGACGTATATAAATTAATGTTGGATTGAGACTATATTGGGATTGAAATTCGGTTTCTGAATACGAGCCTGGTGTCCAGTGTTGAGTGGTGTGTCGAAACCACTTCAATACCGATTAATAATACGTATTATATATATATAGCTGGCCACGGTATACTTATGGCAAACATTTAAACAACCAAACACCTCGATTTACTATCGTTATCCTACTGCAATTAATTATAAATACATTTATTTACTTATTTATTTAGTTATTTTCTAAATCGGTGCAGCCGTTTCCGAACAATCGGTGAAAATACATTTAAAAAAATTTGCAATATCAAAGATCCCGACGAATTGAGAACCTCCGCCTTCGTTATCTTAAAAGTCAGTTGAAAAGTAAAGTATAATATATAAAACAATGTATAATATATTTGACATTTTTGTGACTGTTAGCTTTATGGATTTGTTTTTTTTGTGCCTTTTTAATTCTAAGTTTTAACATGTGGTTTTAATATATATATATATACTGAAAGAGTTATGGATGTTTTCTATATATATAAGTATTTATTTATATCTATATATTACATATATCGTCGCCTAGTACTTACCCACAACACAAGCCTTATTGAGCTTAACGTAGGCCTAGGTCGATTTGTGTAACATTGTCCCATAATATTTATTATTATTTTATTATATATATATATATATAAATATATGTAGTAATATAGTAGTGATATATAAAATAACTATAAATATAAATGTATTATACGTAATATTAACCTAAACGAAACTGTAGCTATAGTATGGTCGGCGGCATATACACGGTACCCGCGAGGTAACGTAAAGATTTGAACAGTATGTTCCAGTCATTCCAGATCATATTCATAGAGACAAAAATGTCATATAAACTTTTTTGAAATTCGCCTAGATTGAGAGTTAATACCAATTTATAAAAAATACATTTTTTATTGTGTTCAAAACGCCTTTTTGATGGCGATGTCGCCACTGGGATCTAGACATTCTAGGCGTCCTTATTGTCAGATATCAAAGTGACAAGGAACACTTTTAATATACTAGATTTTAAGAAAAAAAATGTTCCAATTCATATTAAACAATAATTTTTCCAAGAACATTTACTTATTACGTATAAAAACATAAAAAAAAAAAGAATACATTTATTCACGAAACAACCCTTGGTTTACTAACTTTTCTTCTGCCAAACTGCAGGACAGTTTGTTGGCAGAGGGGGCTCCCTTACATAAAGTGATGGGTAGGTTTATATATGTACTACTAGCCTTTTCCCGCGGCTTCGCCTGCGTACTATAAGTACTCAAAAAGGATACGATACCCATGTTGATTTTCAGACTTTGTGACCACATTTGCCCCTTTTAGGGGGTTGAATTTCAAAAAACCTGAAACACGTGTTTACTCATTTATCGTTAGGAATACTCCTGTAAAGTTGCGAATAAAATAGTCTTACAAATCTTGATTCGCCATACAAACTTTGGACCCCCATTTTACCCTCTTAGGGGATGAATTTTGAAAAATCCTTTCTTAGTGCATCCCTAGACCTTATAAGGAACCTACGTGCCAAATTTGGAATCTCTAGAACCAGCGGTTTGGGCTGTGCGTTGATATGTCAGTCAGTCAGTCAGTCAGTCAGTCAAACAGTCAGTCAGTCAATCAGTCAGTCAGTTTCTTCTTATATATATATATAGATTACGTAGTTAACAACAACAAAAAAATACTATAGTTAGGTACATATGAGTATATATGTCGCAGGGAAATGATTAAAACAGATTTGAACAAATCTCTAAGGGATATGATCAAATTACGCAGGATGTTAAAATGGAGACTCCATATCATCATTTCCCTAGAAAAATTCAGTAATTTCACCAAATCACTGACTCTGTTTAGTGGGAAGACAAAATCGGCCAAAAAACGCGACACGCTTTTTCATTTCACTAGATTTGTTTAGGAATTTGACAAAATCCCTAACCGCTACAGTAAGTTGATGAAACGAACTCAAAAAGTCGACTAGTTTTATCATTTCGCTAAACAAGTTTAGTAAAATGATAAAGTCTCAACTGGAAGATGGTATATGGTGATTTGATTAAATCTCTGAACTGGTTTAGTGAAATGACGAAAGGAAGTACCGAATACAATATTTTACTTTACAGTTAAGCGATTTAATCAAATCTCTGACTAGATAAAGTGAAACAGATATTAAATCAGAGATTTTGACAAATCTCTAAGGGATATGATCAAATCACGCAGGATGTTGAAATGGAGAATCCATATCATCATTTCCCTAGAAAAATTTAGTCATTTCACCAAATCACTGACTGATATGGAGTCTCCATTTTAACATCCTGCGTAATTTGATCATATCCCTTAGAGATTTGTTCAAATCTCTGTTTTAATCATTTCCCTGCGACATATACACTTCCCATTCAAAAGGTCTAAAAGAATTACAATTTTTTTGACGGAATAGATAATGTTTTCTAAATTGACCTGAATTTGTATGTAAAATTACAAGTTTAATTGGTTTTCTACCGTTCTTGGAAATAAAATAAATAATAATAATAATGTTTTTTCCTTCTTGATGACCTCAGGAATGCGTGGTTAAATTTCTTCCGTTTCTGCGCGGGCACCTTGTATAGCGATAGCTGAATCTATAAAGGTGCAACCACACCGCTGCTCAAAATACGCAGACGCAACGTGTACGCAGTGACGCATCGTACCCGTACCGTTTTTATCGCATGCCCTCCACACCGCTGCTCAAAATACGGTTTGGAAGGTTCGCGTCAAAAATATTTCGTATGGGGCACGTCACTGCGTACACGTTGCTTCTGCGTATTTTGAGCAGCGGTGTGGAGAGCATGTGTTAAAGTCGTGACGTTTACGGCACGTCATTGCGATTCCGTACCGTCAGCGTATTTTGAGCAGCGGTGTGGAGGGCATGCGATAAAAACGGTGCGGATACGATGCGTCACTGCGATTCCCTAACGTCGCCGTTTTTTAAGCAGCGGTGTGGTCGCACCTTAATACAGTAGCGACCTGCGGTTGTGGCTAGTATATACATATAGTTATTTCCTTGAATAAAAATATATATATATATATTATGGGACAATGTTACACAAATCAACCTAGTCCCACGGTAAGCTCAATAAGGCTTGTGTTGTGGGCACTAGGCGACGATATACAGTGTGTGTCTTTCATAACGACATTGGTTTTAAGTAACGATAGTTTAAAGTGCTGTTAACCACTTTATCAAAATAAAATTTAATGATTACCTTTTAATTATGAGTAATTAATTTAAAAAAAAATCTCGAGCAGCAATGTAATGCAAACATTTATTTGACGTTTCAGAGAGGAAGAGCTAGTTTCTTTTCCATTTAAATTCGATCAAAACATTAAAATAACTCTGAACTGTTGCCGACGTTAACTTATTTACTGAATTATCCACTAAGAAAACACTGCAATTTAAAACATACGCGATTTTGACCACACTAGCACAACAAATTTACATCAACAATTATTTTTCTTAGCAATCACATTTATGAATCGCATTATTCACTGAATTATTCAAAATCACTGCACATACATTTATTGTCACTTCTTAGAAATCACATTACCTAGTTCAAACATGTTTATTTTATTAAATTAATTAATATTAGGAAAATCTGTGTTGATCAACAAACTCGATGTTATCTTGACACTTCAACTCAATCAATGTGAAGTTATTAATCAGTACTTAAACGAAGCGATTACCTATCTTATTCCGCCTTCTTTGTTAAGAAGAAGTTACCTACTTACATTAGTCTTTTGAGTGCACTGGCTGGTATGACAGGATGCAGGTAGGTTGACGTAAAATGTTTAAATGACTTTTTTCATGAAATTGTCATGTCATAATTTTCTTGCCAAAATGCCTCGACCTTCGCCTTATACCTCGCAAGAATTAGCGGAAATGATTGTAATGTATGGCGAAGCTATGCAAGATGCTAACCAAGCGTTAAGATTGTATCGTGAACGATTTCCAAATCGTCGAATTCCGCAAAACCCTAGAGTCATAATGGGTGCATTGCAGCGTGTTCGGGAAGACATGCCCATTACTGGGAGAATCCAACCATTGGCAAATGGGCCCCGTCTTCATGTTCGTAATGAAGAAATTATACTGGAACATTTTGCTGAAAATCCAGAAGACACTACAAGGAATGCCGGGCGACATTTCCAAATGAAGCACAAAACAGTTCACAGGATTCTCAAAAAAAACTTGTAACATCCTTACAAATTTTTGAAGACACACGCAATATTGCCTAGGGATTTGGTGCCACGTTTAACATTTTGTCGGTGGCTATTGGACGAATACAATACCGACCCCCAATTTACCTCAAAAGTAATATGGACTGATGAGAGTACATTTACTCGGAACGGCGTGTGGAATCAGAGAAATACACACTATTGGGCAAGAGTAAATCCTCATGTACTAAGAGAGACCGGTCATCAATACCGATGGACCGTAAACGTCTGGGCAGCCATTCATGGTGACCGTATAATCGGTCCAGTATTTATCGACGGAAATCTCAATGGTGAAAAATTCCTGGAATTGCTTAGAGGTCCATTGACTAATTATTTCAACTTGTTGCCGGAAGAAGAACGTGAACTGACTTGGCTGCAAATGGACGGAGCTCCCGCACATTCATCAGTTCGCGTGCGTAATCATTTGAACTTAATGTTTGGAAACCACTGGCTCGGTAGATTTGGGCCTCGACGTTGGCCGGCCCGTTCACCGGACCTCACGATGTTAGATTTTTTTTTATGGGGGGCCATAAAAAACGAAGTGTATTCAAAACCACAAATATCTGTTGAAGATCTTCGGAACAGAATAACCGACGCGTTTCAAAAACTTCAGCAGAACAGTCATTTTGAAAGCGTACATCAGTCTCTCATATGCCGATGCAACACTTGCATCGAAATGCAAGGACGTCACATCGAACATCGTTATCTTCGACGAGTGAATCGCAGAGATTGAGTTTATTTTTGTAAATGTAAATTTACTTCATGTAAATTAAATGTTTTCATTAATTTTTACTTTTTTAAATAAAAAAACTTTTAAATTTATTTTTATTTTTAATCTAACTTTGACCAAGACACACTTACGAAATTTCTCCTCGAGCAACTTTTGTGAGTGAGAAAGAGAGGAGAAACTTCGTAGTGTTTCACGATAGCAGAGCTGTTAAGTCCTTTTCTTACGAACAAGGTCACTTGTCATGATTTTTGGCGGTCTTGTCAATCAAAAGTGTCAGCGCCATGTAGGATGTAGGTAATTGTCATAAGTGTCAGGATGTCACTAAGAGCGAAATTTCAAGGAAATCACATGTCAATTGTTAGGATTAATTTATTACTGATACATTGCGTGCCCAATTAATTAGTATGAAATTTTTTTGTTTTCTATTTTTTAATTAAATATGCCAATTTCAGTTCATTAGGACTTGTACTTTCAGCCCTTAAAATTAGTGTCATTATTAAAGACACACACTGTATATACAGGGTGGAAAGATAAGTCGGGCCCTGGAGGGAAACTACCTTAAAACCTTGAGATAGCTCAATTCGCTCAAAGGAAACATTCTTTTATTTTTCCTAAAAACTAAAACTGCATTCACAGTTTTTTTCTTAATTTTTACTTAATTCCATACTAATTGTATAAAAATTATTATTAATATTATTTACTAGCTGTGCCCGCGGCTCCGCCCGCGTGGAATTCGGTCTGTGTCAGTAAGCGGCTAATTCACCCCTAATTTCTCTCCGGCTACCCTGGAGGCGGAACTTGAAGTAAATTTGACAGATGACGCTAGAGGACAGTAGTCCTAATAATAATAAAATATTTTACAATTACCACTAAATGAAACTACACTCAAAAATGAATACTTTTTTTATCATATAATTTTTTTTTTGGCATGATTTAAACGACATAGAGTAGTAGGTGTATATCGGACGATACAGGACCACTTTTGTATTTATACGTTCATGTCCACGGCAAATATCATCCAAATCGATCCTCCCGTCAAATCAGTCGAAGCATGAAAGGTAAGAACAGGCGCGGTTGAAATTGGGGAGCGGGGGGGTCACAAATGCAGAAATGATTTTTTTCTATTTGAGGTGCACTTGGAGGGAGGAGGGGGTCCATGACCCATGCAAATTTAACTCAATCGAGTGTAGTGGCTACACCTCCCCCCCTTTTAGACGTTGAATTTGAGCATGATGAGATGAGAACCGGCCAAGAGCATGTCGGGCGATGCTCAGTGTAGAGTTTCGTACAGGCCGCCCTGTTACAAAACATCCGTTCAAAAGGTCGTTTATTAAGGGATATTTGGCGGCGCTTATGTCATTTTACTATTCGGCACTTCCTTTCACTATGCGTTTTTGACTGATAATTCAAAAACGGCTGAACCGATTTTTTTCAATATAGTTTTTATTGAAAGTTATTATCAGGCCTCACCAAATTTCAGCTTTCTAGTGCGAACGGTAACTGAGCTAGATCGCGGACAGACGGACGGGCATGGCGAAACTATAAGGGTTCCTAGTTGACTACGGAACCCTAAAAAGAGATAAATAGTAGTTTATGGAACTGTTACGTAATAAGGCCTAATTATGTAGAGAAGCATACACTGCTTTACCTACACACATATTAAAAATCCAATTTTCATACGTTTTTACCACACTGTCACAGATAAATCAAGATATTTATTCTTCAATGTAAGCACATTACAATGCACTAATGAACGTCAGAGAAAAATAAAATACGTGAGTGTCGTGGAACACGCGATTGGAACGAAATTATGTTATTTAATTTTATTTCATTTTTGAATTTTTTTTTGGAAATTTAATTTGATTTTGTATTTTTTTTTAATTTTTGAAATCGTTGAAATTGTTGAAATTGTTGAACTTTTTGAACATTTTAAAAAAAAATTAAATTCTTTAATTTTTACATTTTTTTGATATATTTGAAATTTTTTGAAAATCTTGCCATTTTTAGGGTTCCGTAGCCAAATGGCAAAAAACGGAACCCTTATGGATTCGTCATGTCTGTCTGTCTGTCTGTCTGTCTGTCCGTCCGTATGTCACAGGCATTTTACTCAGAAACTATACGACGTATCTGAATAAAATTTACACATAAGGTATATTTTGTATGCAGCTACTTAGTTATGTAGTTAAATTTGAAAAATAATAATTTTTAAGGGGCGCAGGTAACTAAATTAAAAAAAAATTTTTTTTACCAAACATCAACATGTGACACATTAATCGATAGGTCTTTCAAAATAACATTGAGGTTTATTTGACTATTTTGTGATTAAGTGAATATTTTCTGAAATAATCGCTTCGAAAGTCAGAAAAGTGTGTACGGGGGGGGGGCCCCCGTAACTTTTGAACCGTAAATTCAAAAAATATGAAAAAATTTGAAGAGATGTGCCTTATTATATACTTTCAACGAAAATTGTTTTGAACATTATCGGTTCAGCCATTGTTGAGTTATCTCCAAAAAACTTCTTCCATAGGCATCAGATACGACCTGTTGGTATTAGTTTGGTTCTTATTCCATTGAAGGTACGGAACCCTCCTATGCGTGGTCCGACACGCACTTGGCTAGTTTTTTTACTTTTAGGTTTTCGACTTTTTTCACTTTTATCACTTTGTCACTTCTCTTTTTAACTTTTCACTACAATTCACTTCACTTTATTCTATTTTATATATTTTTATTTCATTCCGTTGTACATGTTTCTCAATCGTATGGGTGTCGCTTTTTCGTGACGTGACGCTTTTTCGTGACGGTCACGTGACTTTTTTTCGCCTAGCCTCCCATCCGCGAACCGTCTGATAAGGAACTTCGTTCCAAAACTACCACTGGTTCTAACCCTACACCTCTGGCCCAAGAATTATTATGACATTTATGACCGAAAAGAAACTTGACGGGACTTATTTTTTTCAAAACAGTAAGTAATACATTATTATATCTTAAAGATACAAAATAATGCGTAGTTCTTCAAGTAGACATATATTATCAAAACAGCTTGAGAGACAGATAATGTACCCATTGTTTAATTATAAAGAAAAATAAATCCTAATCTGACTGCTTCACAAAACGTTTGATATGTTTTCCCACCTAAACGGTGTACTATAAATGTTAGATGATTTTGTAGTAGTTTTTTGGTTTGGGCCATGCATCTTTGTCCGTCATATATAGTCCTCAAACCTGGAATAACCCTTTGACATTCATGACATTTTCAAATATTGCTTAAGAGCGGGTAAAGGTAAATTTAAAGCATCGACGGGTAACATGTTATAAATATGAACACCTTGATCAAAAAATTACAAATTATTTCAATACGAAATTTCATCTAAACGTACAGCGGTTATTGGTTGTTTCTTCCCCATGTAAACTTCCACACCTTTTGCATCCGCTTAAGGGATAATTTCCGAGATAAAACTATTTCATTTCCTTTTCCAGAGCTCAAATTATCTCCATACCAAATCTTATCTAAATCGATTCTGCGGTTAATAATTCCCTATACAAATTTCCAACTCCCTTTTCACCCCTTTAGGGTTGATTTTGGGGTAAAAACTATCCTTTGTCCTTTCTCGAGACCCATACTATCTCTATACACATTTCCATCTAAATCAGTTCAGCGGTAAAAAAATCCTCATACCAACTTCCAACCCCCTTTTCACCCCCACAATGGTTTGAAAACTATCATTTGACGTTTCTCGAGACTCAAATTATCTCCATACTCATTTCTATCTAAATCGTTTCAGCAGTTAAAAATTCTCCATACAAACTTTCAACCCCATTTTCACCCCCACCAGGGTTGATTTTCGCGATTAAAACTATATATTATCCTTTCCCGCGACTCAAACTATCTCTTTACAAAATTTCATTAAAATCTGTTCAGCCGTTTTCACGTGATGCGCGGTCAAATAAACAGACAAACAGATAAACAGACAAACAGACAAAAATTCTAAAAATTGTTGTAACGTGTTCTGTTATCGATTCTAAGTATCCCCAGCCAACTTTTTTTCGATTATCTTCCATGTACAGACTTTTGACCCTCTTCAGCTTTATTATATGTATAGATATGTTCTCTTGTGCCCTAAACTTGGTTGGTATTTAGAAGTTTTTATCCTCGTTGGAAACAGGATCGATTGGCATCAATTGTCATAAAAATTATTTATGGCAAAAATTACAAAATAAATACTTTTTTTGAAAACTGTACTCTTTTCCAAAAAATTGTAAATGCAGTTATGTCCCTTTAAAGAAATTAAAGAATGTTTCCTTTCAGTGAATTGAGCTATCTCAACGTTTTAGGGTAGGTTTCCTCCAGGGCCCGATTTCTCTTTCCACCCTGTATAATAGATAGATATATGTAGATAAATACTTAAATACATAGAAAACATATAATTATAACCCAGGAACAACTATCCGTGATGAACACACAAATAAATGCCCTGACCAGGATTCGAACCCGGGTCCTCCTGCTTCATAGGCAGGTCAGAAATAGGTCAAAACAGGTCAAAATACAATCATAACAAAGGAAAATACAATACAATGTAAAAACTGAGAACCTCCTTTTTTGAAGTCAGTTAAAAAGGCGAACTTACCCGTGTAAGGGATCTTTTCCAGCTAACCTTTGAGCATTTGAGAGAGAGCTATAAGCACAGAATAACTAATAGTACTACTAAGGTACTATTAGTAAGCTATAAGATAGACGAACGAGCATTGATTTAATACTAAATAAAAAATCAAAAGATTTCACAATTTAATCGAGTATTCCGAGCTCACTACTGACTACTGACAGTTTCAAACTATAGCGCAGATACTGGCGCCTGGCAGCCGGACGTCGTTCCGGCCATATCGGTTCTGCTACCTGACTAATTTATTTAGTTCGTAATACATTCAGTCGCGCCTGTGAGCTTAATATTAATATAACTTGACCTCAAGGTCCATAATTACCCCGCAACTGGTGATCACGATTAAACTGGTTCGCCTAAAGTGATGCTCTCTCTAGGTAAGCGTAAATGGGCATGAGGTTACGATACATTTGTTACTCTGACAGAACCGGAACCGCCTATCCACTTCTAACAGTTCTAACCTACTACTTATAGCTAGACAAATATTCTACATAGTTGATCCGGGTGTTACCTACACCTGTGTAAGATTTATTAAATATTAGTACTTATTAGGAATAAATTACTTACGACTTTGAAGTTCTTGTCTGGGATCCTAACTCTACATGTGATAAAGTGGTGATAAATTTACGACTACATATTCAGAGCGCCACTGCAACCAATTTGCTACTGCTACTGCGGTCCGTGGTGAATAAGAAAAATGTAAAAAACTATAAGTTTAGTTGACTACGGAACCCTAAAAATTGTCATAATCAAAATATTCTTGACTGCTTAATTTTCTGATACGCGAGTCTTGTGCATACCTAATAATACCTGAGTCATTTCATTTTATATCAACAACTGAACCTTCTTGTGAACCAAACCGAATAGGCATGGTGAATTTTTTAACCGACTTCCAGATTTCAAAAGAGGAGGTTCTCAATTCGGCGTGTATGTTTTTTTTTTTTTTTGTTTTTTTTTTTTTTATGTTTGTTACTCCATAACTCCGTCATGTCTCAACCGATTTTGAAAATTATTTTTTTGATTGTAAGTATATATATACAGATTGGTCCCGTTTTTGCCAAAACGCAGTTCTGATGATGGGATCCATGAGGAATCGAGGGAACTCCTCAAATCTTAAAGGCCTACATATAGTGATTTTTATATTTTTATCAACAAATCCATCATTTTCATTCAAAACAGTGACATTAGATGAAGTAGAACTGCTGATGATGATCAGAACGGAACTGTTCAACGACGCATAGTTCACGTTTGGCGATTTGTTCTCTTCGCTGTGTTTGTTTAGCAAGTTTAATTGTCAGGACAAATTTTCGTCAGGCTCAAGTTCTGATGATGGGATCCATGAAGAATCGAGGGAACTCCTCAAATCTTAAGGGCTTACACATAGTGATTTTTGTATTTTTATCAACAAGTCAAGCATTTTCATTCTAAAGAGTGACATTTGATGAAGTGGAACTGCTGATGATGATCAGAACGGAACTCTTCAACGACGCATAGTTCACGTTTGGCGATTCGTCCCCTTCGCTGTGTTTGTTAAGCAAGTTAGATTGTCAGGACCAATTTTCGTCAAGCTCAAGTTCTGATGATGAGTTCTCATCAAAAATTATTTCATGTATGGTATCAATCGATTCGTATTGTTGTGAGGATCAAATGTCTATATGCGGCCGATTGCGTTAACGCAACACAAAAGTCAGAAATTAGACTTAAAGTCTGAGATTTGCATTTGTTTCTCGAAACGCTCCTAACAAAATGACGTGCAAAAGTGACGTCACGATCATATAGTCGCCCTGTTTAAAGTATGGAAAAATTATGAAATCGCTATTTTTACAGTGAAATGTTGCGATTATGTATATATATGGTTACCATACAATTTATTTAACAGTAAAATGTTAAAAATCTAATGGTATCGTTGTTTCTTTTAATTTCGTACTTTAAAAAATTTTGAAGCACGATATCTTTGAACTATTTCAATAGATTGTTTTAATTTTCAATTTATTTGGATATATTGGTAATTCTGCATCCTATCAACTAAATTTTATTGCATAATTCAACAACATAACACAACATCCCTATTGCTAATTTACGCTATGGCAACTAACTCCGTAATCTCTAATTTTTCAGCAATATTTGGTATTCCATTATCAAGTGCGGAGGGTCCCCGTAATCCCCGGGGAAATCCGCTCGTTTGTGGCTTTGTGCCGCACTACGTGCCTGCGGAATCTACCGGATTATCGGCTTTCCATTAGAGCCAATTAATTTTTTACCTGTCCATATAATTACGCGGAGATTTATTAGCTCATGTGGGCCTTCTGAGGGATTTCTGCTAACCGCAGGACGGTCAAGGTTAAAATAGGTGTATCACGAATCCGTGCGTTCATTTACATATAATCTGTTGACTATAGGTTGTAATGTTCCCTAAGACCTGTGAAGCCTTAGCCTAGTTTAACCTAAATTAACCATAATGTGATTGTCTCGAAGGGTCTACATTGGCACGTGATTCTAGTGGGGACCTACGTCGTGTGGTAGTATGACTCAGGTTCTTTTTACAAGATAGAAATGAAGCAAACTCTGAAAGAATAGGATAAAGTAACTTAAGATACGAGTAGTTTAACCAGTGTTGTCAAGAAAGCCTAGTAAGTCGACATTACTTTCACATAGTCTAAATTCTACAAAAATATTATTTTTGATTGGTAAAGTCTAGGCTCCTCCTTCTGCCTAAGAGATTGCTATCTCTCTCTGGACTACCAGAAGACAGTGCCCCTCGTCCCAGACTGGTCAGGGCCCCTCCAATCTTTTTTGTACTGTGCGGAGTAGAGGTGTTTTTCACCAGGGACATATTTCTCAACAAATGAAGCTACTTGCTATTTTAGTCAAGGAGTTTTCTGCAGAGTCAAAGGGAACTGTTACATCTCAATCCTTATAGGAATCTACTCCCTTAAGTATAGATATAAATAATCCTATTTTAGTGATTCTAAATAAATAAATAAGGTCTGACCCATTCTGGTATCAGGAGGTGACTGACTGTGCTTTGCTTAGTCAGATAGAACAGTAAGAGCTTCCATAATGTAAAGCTTTCAAGACCATGTAGATTGAGAGGTTAGAGTTCCTTAACCCATAGGAAATCTCGGGAATTGTAGAATTTGTAATACAATGTGAATGCAAATCCCTACTGAATCTACCAACGTTCCGGAATCGCGCAGTTCGTGAAGTGAAACGCCAAACTCCAACAAACTCAGGCGAGGTCCTGACGCTATAGTCAGAACCTAGCCCAAACGTCCCTGCCTAAGGTAAAATATTCGAGAATCCAGAGGTTAAGGAGTAAAGTAGAGTGGGTAACCATAGGGTCTCTGTTATACCTACCTACAACCTAATAAATCTAATAGTGAGAGGATCAGGGAATTGAATGTAGTGGACCTGACCTCAGACTATCCTAATATCCCTATCCTACCTATCCTACAGAAGTAGCTAGACTCAAGGTATTGAGTTGAATTGACTTGAGTCTCGCTACCATATAATATTTTAGAAATACGGTGAAGCTTGAGGTATTGAGTTAAATTGACTCAAGCCTGTTCCGTGGGGAAAGTGAGAAATCTATCAGGCTATTCTAAAGGCAAACTAGAGAGGAGACTCTCACATTTAAACTAATCGTGTGGTGTGGCCCTATGCTAGCGGACTAAATAGGGGCGAAGTCTGACCCCGATGTTTGGGTGAATCCCTAAGACTCCTGGGCTACAAAAATGGCAGAAACGGGTAGGTTTAAACCAGAGTGTCGAGCCCTCTATACCCAGTTAAGTATGACATAGTTGCCTGAATCCAATATGGGTATAGAAATACTTGGGCAACAAAATATATCAAGTCAGATAATACACATATCGCTAATGCTACATGAGAGTAGACGAAGGGGGTAACCTAGGACCACACTATTAGATATGTATTTAACTCAGAGTTGGCATCGTACATGTCTACATATATGAAAGTCGACTGGCCTATCCAGTGACTCTCCCATACAATCGATTACGCCTCCAGACTAGGTACTACCAACTAGTACCCTGGTATCCAACGATACCAGCTGGACGTGGGGGCTTTGCCCCCACGGGGTCCTCCATAAGCCTGCCCCCTAGACCCGGCCCTTTTACTCCAACTCATAACCGACCATACTACATGCCTTGCCTGTGTGCTTTCAATACACACTCTAGGAAGCCCCGGGCTTCCCTGTCCAATGTCCTTGCTTGTCTAGGTACATACACCGCAAGATTGGACTACGTCTTAGTGAAACTACGTTAACAAACGACGACCGTAGGTTAACCCCTGTTCCACCCTCATGTAGCTTAGAATTGTCGATTATAAAAGTATAGTGTTCACACTTACCAGGAAAGTATCTCGTGGTCCCGTGGAGGCTCATGCACTGCAGACCGTACAGCACACCCGGCGCCTTCCACACTTTCACACGATAACGTTACCTCCCTCCAGTCTATATGGGCGACAGTCCTTTCCCGCCATTAGAACTGTCAAACTATAGCTGTCAGTGTCGCCATATGACAGAATAGTGCTGTGGTCAGTACCACTTACCGGTATGCATCGCGCTCGGCGCGACACTCCCAACAGCTAAGAAGGTTACTGCAGTACGGCGAGTAAGTGTCGCGTCCATTCCAGGATTTTACCCCTGGCACGAATGGCTGCGACCCGCTTGGACCTTCTTTCGCCTGCTCCCTCTTGCTGATCTTCTGAAGGTAGGCTTTCATGATGACTGGTCACTTCACAGTCAGCCGGGGCGATCACGTCAACACCCGACCGTTCATCGAGTACAGGAGGATCAACGCCGTTTGGAACATCTAACTCCATTGTCTCCTCTACTGTATCAGCTGAATCCCTTGCTACCGGTTCTACCTCAGGCGTCTCGTCATCCACCTCCAACGGATAGAGGTGGCCAATGGAACGTGTTAAAGTAGAATCGTTAACCTTGACCTTCGCTACCCTACATTCGCCATCACGTCCCATGATCAACTCGTCGATCTTCCCAACTTTCCACAGATTTCTGTTTCTTAGATCGGATTTAACCTGTACGAGATCGCCAACTTGTGGTGTTCGGTGAGACCTAACTCTGGGCTGCTTAGGTGAGTTATTGTACCTCTCCCGGAGACTAGCAAGGTACTGACAGATGAACATTCTCTTAAATTCCTCCAGGATCTTGTATCCTCTCTTCCAGCTCTCAATCAGATCACTCTTTGTGGCTGTGTCACTTGTCGGATTATCCACGGCAGATGGCCTCATTGTCAAACATTGTCCTAGGCTTAAGAAATCTGCCGGGCACAGAACATGTTCCACTTCAGTACCAACTCTCGTTAGCGGCCTAGTGTTCAGCACCGACTGCACTTCCTTTATCACCGTCAGTAGCTTAGCATCCTCGAGAAGATGCTTTTCCAGGGTTCTTTTAAGGCAGTGCTTCACGAGGGATACGAGGCGCTCGTAATACCCACCATGCCACGGAGCTAACTGAGGTATGAACTTCCATTGGATGTCATTTTCGATGCAGTATGGTTTTTGTACCACTTCCGAAACCAATTTAAAACAAGTGGCATTATCCGAGTACATCCTCAGTGGCTTGTTTTTAGCTGCTATAAACCTTCGTACGGCTAGAAGACATTCTTCAGCTGAGAGGTCATTCACAATCTCAAGATGTATGGCTCGAACTGTCAAGCACGTAAATAAGGCTACCCAACGTTTCTCCTTACCAGCCTTGGTACTCACAAACAGCGGTCCCAGATAATCAACCCCGGTGTACGTGAAGGGTGGGTTGTAATTTACCCGTTCTGGTGGTAGCGCCGGTGTGGCTGGTAATCGATACGGCCCGCCGCCGTGTTTAATACATTGGGTACATCTCCTTATCACCTTTGTCACCTGGGCGCGCCCTTGGGGAATCCAATATCGCTCTCTGATGATGTTCAATGTATGTGAAACACCGACGTGGTAGTTACTTTCATGTGTGTCTCTTATGATTCCATCAGTGAACTCAGAGTCCTTTGGCAGTAGTATTGGATACTTCATGTCATAGCTCCAGGATGTGTTCGCCATACGTCCACGGCACCTCAAAACGCCATCTACATCAACAAAGAGATCCAGGTTCCTTGCTAGATGTGTCCTTTTCCCATTAAGCTCTTCTTGGAAGTAATACTTTTGCAAGACTTTTATATCAGACACTGTCTTCGCTACACTTGTCTGTTGCTGATTGCTTTCCTCATTGTGAACTTCAGGAGTGTCAAGTTCCATACGTCCTTCGGTGGGATATTCAAATTCATCTATGGGTATACTTGAATCCTGAGTGTCCATTGGTTCGTCATTGCCAGGATCACTGGGGCTTGTTCGTTCCATGGTCTCACTCTGGTCCAAATCAGCACCGGTATGTGTCAGCTCACCTGGGTCGTCATCCAGGACCTCCCCCACAGAAAGAAGGTTTTGATGTGCCTCATAGAGTCTATTCTGAGGCCAGTGAGACTCCTCTCTGATAAGGAACTCCGGTCCTTCAAGCCACAGTTGCTTCTTCTCATGGAACAGTTCCGGACGCGTAGCAATGTCAGCAGGGTTTGCTTTCGTGTGCACGTACAACATCTCCGTGCTGGGGTGGTCACGTTTAATTTCGTTTACCCTATTGGCAACAAAGGGTGGGAGCAGTTTATTTGACCTCATCCATCCATGTATTACCAAACTATCTGACCACAAATATTCCTTATCTATGTCAATATCCAGGTTTTTCCTCACATATTTCAAAAGTCTGCTTCCAATTAGAAATCCTAATAGTTCCAATTTAGGAATTTTCAGATCATCCTTATCCTTGGTCTGTGACACATGTGATTTCGCCATCAAAATGGAAACTGACTTTCCTTGTCCATCTTCAATTACTTTGAGGTAGATCACAGCAGCATATGCGTCTTTTGATGCATCTGTAAAGCAATGTAATTGGTACTTAAGACCACTCTTTGAGGCATCTGTTCCGATGTATCTGGGTACTTCAGTATCGGCTATGATCTTCAAACTTTCCATGACATTCTTTACAGATAATGTCAGTTCCATAGGTAGCTCCGTATCCCATTTACACTTCATCTCGCAGATATTCTGGAAAATCAACTTCATTGACAACATAAGAGGGCATACAAACCCGCAAGGATCATATACACGTGCCAGAGCCTGTAGAACCTTCCTCTTCGTGTTCACAGGGGGATTTGTGCTAAAATGGCTCTCTGTCAAGTTTAGTTTTAGCTTGTCTTCATCAACCTTCCATATCAGTCCGAGTACCTTGACATGGTCTTGTTTAGTACATCTGTGCTGTTCAGATATTGTGTCCATGAAAACCTGGTTGTTTGAAACCCAGTCTCTCATATTCATAGACAGCTGCTCAAATGTTGCTCTTGTTTGGTCATAGATTTGCTGAGCCTCCTGCAAAGTATTGGCTCCGGTAACTAGGTTGTCCACATAGCATTTATCAGCAACCTGCTCCAGTAGGGCCTTGTTTGATTGACTTATAAAGTGCCGGATCGTAGCTGTCAGTAGGAAAGGACTAGCAACAATTCCAAACGGTATCCTACGGAACCTCAAGTATAGTAAGTTATCGTCAGTTGCTTCTCTGCTCGTGTCCTTCACCCATATAAATCTTGTGACATCGCGATCATCCTCTTGAAGTGCAACTTGCAGGAACGCCTTCTCCACATCAGCTAATATGCCATATTTCTTTGTTCGGAACTTCAGAAGCAGCGCTGTCAGGTCCTCCAGCATAGATGGACCGCTGTAAAGACACTCGTTGAGGCTTTTCTGTCCTGTACACTTGGCGCTAGCATCATACACCAGACGGCCCTTGCCGGAACTCTTCACCATGTGGTGGGCAAGGTAGTGAACTGGGTGAACCGCGTTGGTATCCGATCCATCAGCAACAATTTCAATGATCCCGAGGTCGAGCTGTTCCTTCAGGATGGAATCATATTCTTTAATTGATTCACTATCCAGTCTCCTCAGTACGCTCTTTAGTCGACCTAAGGCCAAGCCATAGTTAGATGGCAAATCTGGTGGGTACTCAATCCATGGCCACTTTACCAAGTACCGACCATTCTGGTACTGCACAGTCTCGTTGAAGTGTCGAACTGCTTCCTCTTGTCTAGTGGCTTTGGGCGAGTCTGTGATCCCTAGGTTTTCTAATGACCATAAGAACCTTACGTCTATATTTCTTAAGGGCAGGTCGGGCTCAGTGAAATACGGACAACTCGGGGTATGACATTGGCAGTATGTGACTATAGAAAGGACTTCACTTCTATTTTCAGGAGTAACTTTTCCTGAAGGTACCCATCCAAAATCAGTATCCAATAAATAAAAGTTTTCTGACAACTGGATCTTGTTTTCTCTGAGAATTGCGCCAAAGAAGTCATTCCCTATAAGTACGTCAATAACCTCTCCAACGGTATCATCGTCAGCAAGCACGTCGACTCCAGGATGCTGGAACTTTGTCACTGGAACTCTGTCTGTGATCCTTGGTACGATGTTCACTGTAAACTGCTTAGTGACGTTACGCTTAGTTTGGATGTTGAGTACTGTCGAGGGGGTTGATGTCTTCCGTGGTTCAGATGCTCCAAAGGTGAAGATTAGGAGATGGTCATTCTGGAGTGTAGGCAGATCTAAATTCTTGGCAGCTGCTAGAGTGATGTAGCTCCGTTGACTCCCGCAGTCCAGGAAGATTCTGCCTCTGCTACTTTTGTTGGTTTGAGGATTTCGCAGGGTCGCTACAGCTGTCTGCAAAAAACTGTTCTGATTAGAAGTAGCACACAAGGATTCCAGAGGTTCAACAGAGTCATGTTCGATATTCGCACCATTTGAAGCCGGTTTGGGATTCGGACAGAACATGACCAGATGATCTCCCTTGCAGCGGAAACAGGAAATCTTGCGCTTGCAGGACGCGGTTGCGTGACTGCGCCTGAGGCAGTGAAGGCATCTTCCTGTCACTTGCTTCTGTCGAGCTTCCACGGTGCTGAATTTCCGGCAGTCGCCACTCGCGTGGCCTCTTCCATTGCAGAATAAGCACAGCCTCTTTGTCCGCTTTGCAGGTGGTCCGCCAGAGTTTCCAGGTTGTTTTCGTTTGCGACCACTTAGAAGCCTTGTTTCAGTACGGACTTGCAATGCTTCAGTAGTACTGCTGGCACTAGGTAAAGGAACCTCCGGCAAGAGCGCTGCTGATTTCTCCATCGCCGAGATAATCCGGTCCAAATTTCTCCTGATAGACGACAAATCATTTGTTTCAGCAATCAGGTGGTGCTCATGGATGACCTTTTCTGGGAACTTGGACAACACTAGAGCCCGCAGATGGTTTCCTACGGTGGGCTCCCCGAGCTTCTCTAACACTCTGAGGTTGCGCTCTATATTGTCTAGGACATTCCGACAACTGGCACCAGTGTTGTCTGCCTTCCTTAAGTTGCTGAGGGCTGTATAATGAGCGTCAATCAGCATGTCGCAGGATCCAAACCGTGCCTTTAAAGTATCGACGGCCACAGAGTAGTTTGCATTCGTGGCAGTTATTCCTGACACTGTATCCAGTGCTGCACCCTTAAGGCAGCTCAGTAGGTACATAAGTTTCTCCGAGTCTGGTAATTCCCTTCTATCTACATTTGCAGCAAATCTGTCCCAGAACTCAGACCACTTAAGTTTATCTCCATCAAAAGATGGGAGACCTAACTCCGGCAGCTTAGATTTAACAGCAACCTCGGATTTTTTCTTGCTTAACTGCCACGCAGTATCAAATTCAACCAAGATGTCTTCAGCCTTAAATTGGTCTTGGGTCATTTCATCTACATCTGCATCTGGTACGGCATTTAGGTACTGATACAGTTCTTTCTCGAAAGCCCCCAAGCATTGTTTTAATTTCAGGTGAAGTCCCGTAAATTCTTCTTGGTCGACTCCCTCTGCTTTACACTTCTCCAAAAGGCCTTGAGAATCCGCAGTTGCTTGCCTCAATTTATTTCGCCGGAGTACGAGTCTGTTGTACAGGCTTGCCATGATGCGGGCTGTAAATAATTAACATACTTAACCAAAATATCATTATGACTACTCCTCTCACTCGCTAGCTTCACATTTGTCTGAAGTGACTTGGTCAGAAAAAAGAAAAAAGGTAGGTAGTACTTTATCTCGGCGTAGGCACTACCGCGCCCGCGGTCACCTTTCATAGCAAAACAGGATAGACTTTCCATTATGGACCCACGATTTGGAAGTTCATATTTTTTTTATAAATAGTACTCGTAATTAGTAAGCGTTATCTGAATTTTCAGCTTTCGGAAATTCACGGTTCATGAGATATATATTTTTAAAGTTTCTATACAAAATACAAAAGAATACGATTTTCGGTTAGTCAATTTGTCATGTTAGGCGTCAAAGTTGACATTTTCCGTTTCGTTAACCGTTCAAAGTATACCCAATAGAAGGTAAGGTTAAAAAAGGTTAGGTTAAGAAAGGTTAAGTTACAAAATCTTAGGTAATGTAAGGTTTTTTGTGCATAAATATGATGGTTAAAAAAGGTTAGGTTAAGAAAGGTTAGGTTAAAAAAGGTTAGGTTAAAAAAGGTTAGGTTACAAAAGGTTAGGTTAAATAAGGTTTTTTTGTGCATTGTGCAATTAAAATATTAACTTTTGAAAATTCAAAAAATACCCAAAATTTAATATTTGGAAATCCGAAAAATACGCAAAACCCAATTTTTCGAAATCCAAAAAATCACAAAACCGAATCAGAGCACCCCACTATCCACGTGGTCTTGTCTGCCCTACCCCTAGAGTGTTTATAAAAGAGAGCGGAGGCGTGGAGGGAGAGCAGGCCTCGCCCGCCGTGACGAGCGCGGGAAGGAGCGAGGCGAGCGGCTGAGGCTGGTCGCCGAAGGCGACCAACAAGCCGAAGCTAGCAGAGCCGAGTGAACTGACCGTGTTGCGTCACGCGAGGGCGGAAGGGCTGCTCTTCCCGCAGCGCCGGAGTCACCCAGAAGCTAGAGCCGCACCGCTGAGGTCGAAGGCTCGCGGAGTAGCCCAGAGGTCAGCGAGCGACCTCAAGGGCGACGAAGCGGGCCTTCGGGCGAAGCGCGCCCCCCCCCCCCCCCCCCCTCCCCTCACCCCCTCTAACCCCATCCTCTATACCATGCCCCATGCCAAAAATGGCAGAAACGGGTAGGTTTAAACCAGAGTGTCGAGCCCTCTATACCCAGTTAAGTATGACATAGTTGCCTGAATCCAATATGGGTATAGAAATACTTGGGCAACAAAATATATCAAGTCAGATAATACACATATCGCTAATGCTACATGAGAGTAGACGAAGGGGGTAACCTAGGACCACACTATTAGATATGTATTTAACTCAGAGTTGGCATCGTACATGTCTACATATATGAAAGTCGACTGGCCTATCCAGTGACTCTCCCATACAATCGATTACGCCTCCAGACTAGGTACTACCAACTAGTACCCTGGTATCCAACGATACCAGCTGGACGTGGGGGCTTTGCCCCCACGGGGTCCTCCATAAGCCTGCCCCCTAGACCCGGCCCTTTTACTCCAACTCATAACCGACCATACTACATGCCTTGCCTGTGTGCTTTCAATACACACTCTAGGAAGCCCCGGGCTTCCCTGTCCAATGTCCTTGCTTGTCTAGGTACATACACCGCAAGATTGGACTACGTCTTAGTGAAACTACGTTAACAAACGACGACCGTAGGTTAACCCCTGTTACACCCTCATGTAGCTTAGAATTGTCGATTATAAAAGTATAGTGTTCACACTTACCAGGAAAGTATCTCGTGGTCCCGTGGAGGCTCATGCACTGCAGACCGTACAGCACACCCGGCGCCTTCCACACTTTCACACGATAACGTTACCTCCCTCCAGTCTATATGGGCGACAGTCCTTTCCCGCCATTAGAACTGTCAAACTATAGCTGTCAGTGTCGCCATATGACAGAATAGTGCTGTGGTCAGTACCACTTACCGGTATGCATCGCGCTCGGCGCGACACAGAGTATGATTCAAACTGTCCCCAATAGAACTCGCGGCGACAGCGCCGGCACGTACGCATCGTTTCCGTGCCGCTCCACGTTTAATAAATCATATCACCCGGATTTTTAACATAAAAGTAGATGTGTTGTGTATCAAAATGTGCGTGTTGACTCCAGCTAGCCATTCATGTAAAAACCTGGAGAATCAGACGTACAAGTGAAGTACAGTCAGTGAAATAGTGAAGGATAATCCACCACTGTAAAGAAAATTTCGCTATTGTGAACTGGATATTTGTGCTACCACCATAGTTTTTATACTAAAACCAACTACAGTGAATACACTAACTAGTACTCAAATCAGATTTAGCCGGACAATCTAGGCGTAAGTACAATCAACCGCTAAAAGTACAGTGACGGACAAAAAGTGAGAAAAACAATTGAAACTCGCAAAGTAGATGTACGACATATTTAAAATTATATATTCCTGCGTGTGTTTCAAGATCCTTCGTAAACTGTGAAAATTTCAGACTAGTTCCAATAGAAACGCCGAAGAAAACAGCAAAAAACCGCAAATAACCTAAACCACGTGACCTGTGAAAACAAAGTTCCCGAATCGTGCGGCTGTTTTTGGCAGTGGATCTATATTTTTTCCTATATAAATCAAAACTACTTTATGGACAATAAGTATATCAAATATCAGATCCTTTGATTGAACACCTTCCAAGAAAAAATAATTTTAAGCAACGTAATCCCTAGAATAGAATTAGGTACTTACGTGACATTTCGTAATTATCATTCCGTTTTCCACTTTTTTCTTTAATAAGTTTTTCAATATTTTTTGTGTATTTCCTGTATATTATAGTTAAAAATAGTTTCTGTGTGGTTCTCGACAACAATCACCACTCGCTTTTATGTGTAAATTATTTATGTGTAATTTTGAAAATTACGGGGTAAATAATCAGCTGTTCTACTTACCACTGTTGATTTACATTTGTTTTCTTGGATGAATACTGTAAACTTCTAATTGATCAAATCTCATTGTTATTGTAGTATATTAATTAATCATAAACAGAAATTCCGCAACTAAAATTGCACACCGAGTATTTAAACTTACTATCATTTCAAATTGTAATTATCATATACTTAATTTCCACTCACTCTTTTAAATTGTGAGTATTATCAGTGTATAACTACTTAAGCACACGTACCTACTTGATTTATTGTAATCTGTTGTTCCAAGTATTTAAATTCGATTTGAGAGTTTTATGTGTCAGTTCATGTGAATTTTCGTTAGAGTGTAACTGTTTAATTTAGAGTTAATTTAAGCTTAGAATATTATTAGTACTTGTGTTATTGAATTGCAACATTTGACACTCACTTTCTATACTTCTATTTCTTACTGATTCTAGCCTAAAATGATGGTTCACACGCCAGTAAAAACCCGCTTGCGATCTGCTAGGGGCCGATTTGAGGCTCCCCACGAACATGTCGATGAACAGGAACAGAACATCGCAGAGGCAAACCCTAGCGAACATGTAGAACCCTTCACAGGAATGTCGAGACATGATATGAATCTCATTGATATGAATCTGGAAGAGCCAGGCAACCACATCTCCAATTTAACCTTTTCGCTTGGGCATGCTGGAATAGCCGAGGTGGAGGTAGAGCATACAAGCATGCATGAACCAGTGGTTGCTGCTAACACAGACATCCTCGATGAAATAGAACCGCTCCTGCTTAGCCAGGAATCATCATCATCCCTAAAAATACCAGCAACGCACACTGCCCAGTCGGACACTAGCACTGTTTCGTCGTCATTTGCATTACTGGAACTGCCGCAGCGGCCTCAGCTGCGGTCCCAATCACAACCACAGTCACAGTCGCAGGCGCAGCCGCAGTTTCAGCTGCGGGATGCGACGCAGCCTAAAGTCAAGACTAAAAATTCCAAAAAGCTGAAACCTGAGGACCTGGTTGAGATTGGTGCATATGCAGCTGAGGTCACAGACATCGACACTTTTTTCTCTGTTGTCGGCCGCCTGGCCAAATTTACCGATAAGGCAATCAACGGGGAGAAAAGTGTCAACAAGGCTAAAAAGGATGCCATTACAAGAGCGTCTCACGAAATAACGAAATCCCTAGATAAATTCAAACATATCCTGAAATATGATGTTCAACCGTCGAAACTGAAAGAAATTCGGCAGGTGCTAGTGGACGCTAGAAGCCCACCTCCCACTCACAGACAGTCTAGAATTTCAGAATACCTAACATCTCCGATGAGAACAGACACTAATGAGGGAATAGTCAGGACGATTAGGACTGCAGTTACCGAGCCATTACACGGCATTTCACAAAAGATAGAAGAATTACCGAAAAAAGATGAAATGGCTCAAATGATCAGAGAAACCATCCAACATGAGCTGGGAGAAATAAAATCCCTTTTCCGTAATGAACAAAATTCAGAAAGCATAGGATTCGTAACTGATAATAAGGTAGGGTCCGCGTCTTGCTGTTCATCCGTTCAGAATGAGATAGCGGATAACGAAAGCGAATATACCCGGGTCCACTACAAGAGGTACAAGAAGAAGAGAGCGCAAAAACAGCAAGCTGAAATAGCACCTGCGCATACAAATAAGTCTACGCAGCCCAAATTCACAGTAATGATCGAATCAATTGATCCAAGACACAATGGCGAGGAGATTATTAAAGAAATTAAAAAGAAGATCGACGTTGTTGAAATGGGGATTGCAATCAACAGTCTTCGTATTACAAAGCAGCAAAAGATTGCAGTAGTTTGCCAGACGGAAATGGACCGCACTAAGTATGCCGACGCCGTCAAGAATAACACGGAGCGACTTACAGTTACAAACCCAGAGATGCGAAAGCCTCTTCTGCGACTCATTGGTGTCATACCAGATGTCACTAACGAAAAAATAATGGAGGGTGTTGTACGGCAAAATCAGAGTCTAATAGGGAACATTCCACAGGTTGATCGACAAATCAGAGTTGTTCGTCGCACCAAAGGGCGAACCAGCGCGACAAACAACGTTATAATCGAGGTCAGCCCTCTCATGTGGTCCACACTCAAGGACAATAAGGTCAGAATCGGTTACCAAGTGATACCTGTGTATGACCAGTCACCGATAATACAGTGCTTCCGGTGTCAGGAGTTCTGCCACAGAGCGACCAACTGCTCTAACAAAAACACATGCGGTTACTGCACCTCGGATCATGATACACGCAGTTGTCCAAACAGAGAGAGCACTAAACCATGCTGTGTCAACTGCAAAAAACAAGGTAAGGCGCATGAGCACCCTGCATACAGCACTGCCTGCCCAGAATGGCAGAAATGGGACCGGATAGCCCGGCTATCGGTCCAGTATTGCTAAGGGCAGCCAGATGCAATTCCACAGACGCAACAATACACAGGGAACTACTGGGGATACGATTCCAGCATTTAAAAACGCGCTTACTGTTGTCCAAGCTAATCTAGGTGCTATGCTGGCCCCGAGCATGCTACTGAAGAATTCTTCAGCACGCAATAGATGAAAGGTGTGACATTATGTTTATCAGCGAGCCATATGTAGGAAAGGGCACAAAAATGAAACCCATACCAGATTACGATATTTTCCAGCAGGCTGACTCGACGAGCCAAACACGAACCAAGGCATGCATTGCAGTCAAACGCAGACTAGGTGCGTGCCTGGGGATGATGCAGCATATCACGACTAACCTAGTGACCATACAAATAGTAACGAGAGATAGCAAGAAAATATACCTAACATCAGTATATATAGAACCCACGGAAGACCCTGCACAAACACTGCTACATTTAGAGGAGGTGATAAAGATGTACAAGTATCAGGTGCACATTATATGTGGCGATCTTAATGGCTGGCACACATCATGGGGCTCTTCAAAAAATAACGACAGAGGCAACTGTATATATGATATCCTTTTTAATAATGATATAGTTACATGCAACATTGGCAATGAGCCAACATTTGAATCCGTCACTCAAGGCAGAATTAGGACCTCCATAATTGATCTAACTATGGCAACTGCTAATCTCATTAATAACATTGAAGCATGGAAGATTAATCATGACATTATACCCTCTTCAGATCACCATGCTATACAATTCAGCATTAATCTTAGTAGCAAAGTGAAGAAAAAGTTGTCAACTTCCACTTTCAAATACAATACTACTAACGCAAACTAGGATGAATTTAAGACAACACTTCAGGAGAATATAACAGCATCCGGCTATGACATTACTAATATTGATAACTTAGATAACATACAATTGGACACATATATAAACAATATCACGAATGTAATTACCAAAACATGTAACACAACCTTCAGAAGACATACTTCTTTCATACGGATACCATGGTGGACACCTGAACTAACCTTACTGAAGAAGAAAGTTATCCATCTACACCACAGGTTACAGGACTTAAAAAGAGGTAATAAAGACTTGACTAGTATTATTGTAGAACTCAAAGAAGCACGGGACGAATATGCAAGAAAAATGCGAGCAACGTCTGCACAAGCCTTCCGGGAGTTCTGCAGTAAACAAGGAAAAGACAATGTATGGTCAGTGACGAACCGGCTACTCAAAAGCAGACCACTACCACAACCACCTGTCACGTTGAAAATAGATGAGCACAATTTCACCAAATCTGCAATAGACACGGCAGAGAAGTTAATAGTTAAATTTTTTCCCGATGACAATTCTTATGAAGACACAGCCTATCACGTACTAATAAGAAAACAAATGCTAGTCTATAACCACAATATAGATACCGATATCGAGCCCCCATTCACCGTAACTGAGGTTAAAGAGGCAATACAATCTATGTCTCCAAGGAAGGCACCAGGCATGGACAACTTGACGGCTGATATATGTAAAATTTTTATAGATATTTATCCTAACTTAGCCACCAAAATTTACAATAGATGCCTAATATTAAACCACTTCCCGACCCCTTGGAAAAACGCATATATAAAAACTATACCCAAACCGAACAAAGACAGTTATAACTGTTTGTCCTCCTATAGACCGATCGGTTTAATTAATGTTTTTGGGAAGGTGCTTGAAAAGCTTATAACGAAGCGCCTTACATATTTCCTGCATAAAACCGAAGCATGTAGTGAACATCAATATGGATTTAAGGAGCAGCGATCAACGTCTGATGCATTATACAAAGCCGTCAGCATTATAAGAGAGGCAAAAGAAAATAAAAAACTGGTACTGGCCATATCATTGGATATAGAAGGCGCATTTGACCATGCCTGGTGGCCAGCCCTGCTTAACAGGTTGAAAGAAACCCAATGTCCCAAGAACATCCACAACCTAATAAACAGTTATCTTACTAACCGCTCTATAATCCTTAACTATGCAGACGCCTCAATATCTAAAGTGCAATCCAGGGGATGTGTCCAAGGGTCAGTACTTGGTCCCATCTTTTGGAACACTATTATCGACCCACTACTGGGCCAGATACTACCCCAAGGTAATTATATACAAGCTTACGCTGACGATGTATTGATTATATGCACTGGTGAAAACATACAACAACTAGAACATAACGCCAACCAAATACTCCAGAATGTACACAGATGGGGAGTCAATAACAAATTAAAATTTGGTCCGCAGAAAACAAAAATGATCACCCCCACCCCTAAGGCCAAGGCAGCGCATATACACATGAATGGTGTGGGGATAAAGTTTGACAGCCAGTTTAAACTGCTGGGAGTGATCATTGATGAGCATCTGATGTTTATTAAGCATAGTGAGTACATCGTCAAAAAGGCACAGACTATATACAGAAAGCTTTGTATATACATAAGGCCAACATGGGGAATACACGCTGAAAACGTTAATACCATATATAGGCAGGTAATAGAGCCAATAATAACCTATGCTGCAGAAGTGTGGCACACTGCTACCAATTACAAAAAAGTCATCAACTCATTACTGAGTCTTCAGCGTGGATTCGCCATAAAGGCAATACGTGGCTTTAGGACTCTGCCTACGATAGCATCAATAGCGCTCGCTGGTTTTACGCCTTTACACTTAAAATTAAACGAGGTTGCCTCAACAGAACGTGTCAAGAGGAGTCTAATCACTGAATACCTACCAGATGACATCAAATATGATAAAAGAGTTCCTGTAACAGAGTTATTGCACCCAGCTAAAAGAATTGATATAATCATCTCGGAGGTTGTTAATCAAGAACAATTGGATCCCTATTACGAAGATATAGAGATGCACAGAGTCTTCACAGACGGCAGCAAGCACGATGGACTGGTCGGTGCAGCTGTCGTTATCGACTACCCTGATGGTCGGGGCTTGATGAAGAAGCTTAAGTTACACAGCAGCTGCACAGTCTTCCAGGCGGAGTGCTATGCACTGGAGCGTGCTTGTCGCGAGTGCTTTGAGCAGAAACTGCCAAAGGTCACTGTTTTCTCAGACTCCAAGTCTGCTCTGATGGAAATCGCAAATCGCAGTAGCACCAACAGCATCGTCAACAGCATCCACAAAATATTACACAGCATCAAGGAGTCTGGGAAAACAGTGATCGAATTCTGTTGGATAAAGGCGCATGTCGGCTTGAACGGGAACGAACGGGCTGATATGGCGGCCAAGGCTGCGGCAGCACTGCACAAGGCACCGGATTACGATCTGTTCCCGCTGTCGTACCATAAACTCAACCATAAAAAACATATATTCGCGCTACACAGTAAGTGGTATGAGGACAGTACAACTGGAAGACATATGAAGAAGTACCTACCTAGCATAGAGTCCATTAGGAGACTGCGCGGCTCCATGCCTATCAGTTTCCAGTTGACTCAAATACTCACGGGGCACGGCTATCACAAAAGTTACTTACACCGCTTTAAGATAGCCGACGATAATTTTTGCCCCTGTGATAAAGTAACCTGCCAGACAATTGAACACCTCCTCAAAGAGTGTCCAAAGTTCGATCGCGTTCGCATCGAACATGAAATTTTGTGTAAAATCATTAATATCGACCCTTATGACATAAGCAGCATAATCAACAAAGAACTATCAATAGAGTCATTTAACAAATTCATCGATAAAATTATCAATAGCCTCAAGAAATTCAATAGCACATAAATTACAGTACCTAGTTTAAAACTCCATAGATTACTTACAATCTTAGATTCAGGGTGAATGGTCGCCCGTATTGTTAGCGAGGGCCACTTACCCATAAATTATTTAGTTTAACAAAAAAAAAAAAAAAACTGTCCCCAATCTCTGCCCATCATATCACCGCGCACTCCACCTATCAGAGAACCAAGGAGCCAAGGAGGACCCATGGCACTCCAATATATAGCACGTCGCTATCACTCCGGTTATGACTTAGAGAGATTACTTCAAAATATCTTTCAACCAGGTCGATATAGAAAGCCGCGAAATTATAACTGGCAAACGTATATCACTTTGGTATCAAGGGATTTAGAATATCTGCACTAAGTCCCGCCTACACAATTATAAAAGCTCCCTAAAGTCCACAGGGTCCCAATACACAAAGAATAGGAATGGTCCCGAAGATCCTTTTCCAAATTCAGAGGGTAAGGGCCACGCCCCGTTGGACCCTAGGAGGGCTCAGAGTAAACGTCACTTTTCCTACTCAGAGGTCATTCATAGCACAACACCAAATAACTAATGTCACTATTTCCGATTTTCCCAAGTTATGAACGGTCTACCGGAACCAGTCCCTGGAATCACTGATAGTCGACCTCTAGATGTCACCTCCCGCTCATCCTTCTCTTATAACCTAAACGTAAGGAGCGCGAAACCCCTTAACATGGCCTTGGTGATCGATTGTCTAGTGGTATTGGGGACCCTCCGAAATGCTCCGTGTAACCCAAATTATTTTAATGAAAAACTGGCAAATCCTCAGGACTCTCGAAACACAATCACAATTTTAATAGCTTAATTTTACAGAAGAGTTATCTGAAGAAAATTTAAAAGTTGTGTAGATTTAAAAAAAAATAAAGTAGATTGATGAGTAAACAGAGGAATTACAAGTTCATTATAAAATTAGTTGATTTTACAGATTATAGAGTAGGCTATTGGCTTAATGTGGTTAAAGATAGTTAGTAGTCTTATAAAATATTATTTATTTAAAAAATTAATATCATCAACCGCCTCCTAACGGTGGCCGTGTGCATGCGACAACAGGTCCTTATAGTTTGTTTGGATATTTCCCTTTCAAACCCATTATCCTCCTAGCTAGCTAATAGGGAAATATATTAGTCTTGGGCAAAATATTTTATCTACTACATCTTAATAATGCAAACACCAGCTTGTCGTCATGGACGGATGATGTATGGCCACGCTAACCTAATACCCAATTTATTTTGTATTATTGTTATTAGGTATTCCTAGACTCCACAACATAAATAATCAGCGTTTCGTATCCTAGTTTTAAATGAGAAGAAACGCTAAAACAAACTAAATAATGTCAATCTTTTTTGACATGCCCAATATTTATTCTCAACATATTAAAGCTGATATTTCTAGGTCTATCTAAAACAAAGGCAAAATACTAAAGTAGTGACCTAAACAGCAAAGTCAAACCAGTCATTTACAGCATCAGTTTGACACATATACCCAACGCTCTGCATCGTTTGGCGTCAGGAGCAAGTCAGTCGTCCATCTCAGGCTAACTCACTATCCCAAGACATAAATGAAATTAAAATGAATGTGACCACAGACACTATAGAGATACCTTGCCTTCGCAATAGGAACCTAGAAATATAGAATTACAAAGATTTGCTTATAGAACAATGATCTCATTTACTCAATACCAAAAGATTTCAAAGTCAAAAAACCACCATATAAGTAGTAAATATATTGCTTTAAAGAACCACCTGATTTCAATAAATCATGAAAACCTGAGGAAGAAAAACCCTACCTACTTTCCCAGAAAGTGTGCGTGACTCTACCCTATCGTCTATCGTCCCTAATCTAGTACATTCAAAATACTAGCCGTTCTTACCATCAGCTTAATACTTTGAAATATACATAATGTATCCCTATGGAATCTGTACAGTTCGATAGGCGAAGTCGAGATAGCAAAACTATAGGCCCGTGTTATTGAGTCCCCCATTCACGGCCGCGGCCAGGGTGGTGAATAGTAAAGTAACTCGGCCCTATCCGGTGTATATAAAGAAATATATAAACATATTTAACAAGACCTCTGGCACCGATTACTGCAGACATTAGCGGGTCCGGATATCCCGAATGGCCAACTTAGTATAAAATTATGTGGCCCCCGCCTTTGCCTAACAGCTGGACTTCGGAACCAGGGATGGCACCTTAAGAGGTGTTTCAATCCTTATGTTGGTAAAGAAGGATTGCCAAGCACCATCAACTTGGAAACAAAATAGACCCCAAGCTAGCCATGTTTGTCACCGTGAGGTTATAGCTAGCTTGTCAAACGACTTATGTCTGGACAGTTTCTGGCTTTTAAAATATAACAAAACACATAGACTTTAAGTTTACATAAAAAATTTAAACAATAAAGTGCAACACTCCACATATATCTGATGTCAAAGTTCCCCGCTACAGAAACCTCGCTGGTTCCTGAATCGGAGAACAGAGACACATCTCCAAGTCACAGCATTACGACAATTTAGTTATTGCACATAAAACCAAACACAGAGATAGTAAGATATAGCAGAATTTTGCACTTACCAATAGATTAGTAAACCAGAGTCACTTGTCGGTCCGAACGTAGAGATTTGAATGAATGCTTGATAGCTGGCGTCGGCCCTTTTATACTAAATTCCAGACGAGAGACATTGTATGACAATGTAGCGACTTACTATGGGTTTTAGGCTACAAACTATGAAAATGTAGCGACATTCTATGAGTTTTAAGCTACAAACTATGAAAATGGAGCGACATACTATGTATTTTGAGCTACATTGCATACTAATCTGGCGACTTACTAGAGTTTCGAGCTACATTCCATACGAAATTAGCGACATCCTATACAAAAGTAGCGACACTCCTTATGTCAATCTCGTTAAGGTTCAATTTATTCAAGCTGTTACTCATGACGTTGACAGCCGTCAATATGACAGATGTCAATCCAGACAACCAAGCTGTTTGAGACATACAGAAAAACTGTAATACTATTATGATAGGCTCTAAGACGTGATGTGACTTTAGGTTGCGTTAATAATTCGTAAGATGTCGTTACAATACTCGCGAATTTGTTAGTTTTCTTGAACTTATTGTTAAGTGGAACAAAAATTTACCAAGTTTGTAATTAAATGCGTAATAATTTTATCGTATTATTTCTATCTTAGTAATTAAATACGAAGAAGGTCTCCCGTTTAGGTACACCCTTTTAGCTGCATTACCTCATTTATCAAATAACTGTATGGAATCGTAGGTATCTGACATAAAGCGCTAATCATCAGGGTTCTGATAACCAACTTCCTCGGACAAGTTCGCAGATCCGTTCGATAAGGCATAATCCCAGGGGAAATGAAAACATATAAGTACGTGCAGGTCAAGCCAACAGTTATTATCGGAGCTAGTACAAAGTTTAAAAAACCGGACAAGTGCGTGTCGGACCACTCATAATGGAGGGTTCCGTACCTTCAATGGAATAAGGGGATCAATGTTACTTGGGGATCAATGTTACTCTGCGTCCGTAGGAAACACCTTAGACAACCCTACACGTGATCCCTGGATGGTGCTAAAAGAGTAACATACTTGGCAGCTGCACTGTCCCATCTAGACCTCGCAGCACTCACTGGATTTTCTTCATCATCTGCTTTCCCACTACTACTAACCCAGAGAAGAAATGCCTATATACGTGTATCCAGTGACATGTAGCCATACGATAAAAAAATGGAATAAGAACCAAACTAATACCAAAAGGTCGTATCTGATGCCTATGGAAGAGGTTTTTTTTATAAGAAATAACTAAAAAAATGGCTGAACCTGAATTGTTTTGAATATTAATTCAAAACATTTTTTTTTTAAAGTATGTGATAAGGCGCATCTACTAATTTTGTTTTTCATATGTTTTGGACCTACGGTTCAAAAGTTACAGGGGGCGAACACAATTTTTCTTACTTTCGAAGCGATTATTTCTGAAAATATTCACTGACAACATGTTCGGAGAAACCTCAATGTTATTTTTAAAGACCTGTGGATTGATATGCAACATGTTAATATTAGGTAAAAAAAAATAGTTACATGTATGGAGCGCCCCCCTAAAAATATTTTTTTTACAATTTAACTACATAACTAAATAGTGGCATGTAAAATACACGTTGTCTAAATTTTATTAAGATACGTTTTATTTTATACTTAGTTTCCGACTTTAAAATGGCTATGACATACGGGCGGACGGACGGACGGACAGACGGACATGACGAATCTATAAGGGTTCCGGTTTTGCGATTTTGGCTACGAACTTTAAGCATTAATATGCTAAAAGTAGTTTGCTACTAATGTGAATTGTTATAATGTTGCATACCGTACCGTCGTATAGCCTGACCAGAAATATATGATCATGCGCCATGTTGCGGAATTTAATTGGAACTAATTTCTCACACTGGCAATAATTTTAATGATGGGTTGTCACTGTTGCCAGTGTCATTGAGACGGTTTACTTGAGTAATAGTAAAGTGTTGAATATTAAATAATAAATGTCAAGAAATGCCCAAAACTATTCAAAGTCAAGAGCAAAACATTGTAAATATGTTTGTAATAAACTGCTGGAAATAAAACGCTCGGGAAATAAAACTATTTCGCTACGGAACATTTACAAATTAACATCAGAACCTGACAGGAGTGACAGGTAAACAAATCAAGATGACATTATACCAGTTATATACATATTCATCTATGATTATACCATACAGAAAAATGTACTTTTTGACTATACTGAACTGTTGCCATATAAATGAGAATAATAGCGCCCTCTTCACAATGATCATATATTTCTGGTCAGGCTATACTAGTATTTAAACTCAAACTCAAACTCAAACATTTATTCAGTAAGTAGGCCACAAGGGCACTTTTACACGTCAAAGTAAAAGTGAGAAAAAAAAAATCAAACTACACCGGTTCTAACCCTACACCTCTGACCCGAGAAGAATTATGTCCGGCAAGAAACTCGGCGGGACTTATTTTTTCAAAACAACAGTACATCAAAACTAAACAATACATATAAGTGCGTTGTTCTAACAGAAAACATATCAAACCAAGGTTAGATTAACCAACAATAGGTTATAGTTAGGGTTTGCAATTATCCGGATATTATCCGAATAATACGAATATTATCCGGATAATTCCATACAAATGACTATTCGAAATATCCGACTTGCAAGCCCTAGTTATAGTTTAAGAAAAATACCAAAGAAAAAAGATGAGTCCAAATCTGACTGTTGAAAATGAATTACATACAAGTTTGATATACCTTCTTACCTGAACTGTGTCTTCTAAATAAATTTCCAAATTATAATAATCCATCATCAACAGTTAGAAACAAAATAATTTTGAATTTAAATAAAAAAAAGTAAGTGATTCTAATATACAATAAACATACTATTTCTAAATTATCCTTAGAGATGTATAAGGTCTCCAAGTGTCTTGATCTATATATTTTATATAATAATAAAAAATATGGATAATCAAGCACCGAATGTTGTGTCTAAAGCCAATTAAATTAAAATTAAATATGATCATAAAAAGTTACGTAAATGTGTTGCCCCAGTTTGCCTAAACAGACCTGTCTCCACAAACAGCACCCGTTAACGAGTATGACGCATATCTCAGCCATCGCCTCCCTCAACCTTTCTTCGGGAAAGTGGCGACCCGATCAACGACGCCACCATAAGCAGAGCCTTTTAAGCGAGCATGACATGTTCAAGCTGGCGGGCTTTATTAATTAATAAAAACTAGCCATGTTTAGTCTGGTGAGAAACAATGTTCTGTGCTCGTATTTTACATGCGTGAACTAAATTACAATATAAAAGTGACATAGAGATGTACATGTCTCTAAGTGTCCAAATACTAAATAAAAACAAAAAAAATAAAAACGTAAAACAGGTAATACTGGACACTAGTAAAGCTGCTTCATAGAGTAATGTACCTAATAATTTCTAAATTTGTATTGTACTAACCATATCAAGCTACAGGCTTAAAGGCATCGTTATCCTCAATGAATTCCTTTAAAGTATAGTACTCTCTCCTCAACAAATAGCGCTTAACATAAGACTTGAATTTATTTAGTGGCAAATTCACTACATCAGCGGGGACTTTGTTATAAAAACGTGTACAGTTCCCAGCAAAAGACGTACGAACCTTACCGAGGCGGTGGCCAGGCTCAGCAATCTTATCTTTATTTCTAGTGTTATAGTTATGGATATCACTGTTGAGCTTGAATTCATGGATGTTTTTCCGCACATACATAATGTTTTCAAGTACGTATTGAGATGCTACGGTAAGAATATTTGCCTCTTCAAATTTTCCTCTTACGGATGCTCGACCGCGCATTTTGTAAATGCCACGTACAGCTCGTTTTTGTAGCACAAATATGGTCCCAATATCAGCCGCTTTACCCCACAACAGAATTCCATACGACATAACACTGTGAAAATAACTGAAGTATACCAGCCTGGCAGTTTCACTGTTTGTTAGATGGCTGATTCGCCTCACGGCATAGGCTGCAGAGCTAAGTTTCTCAGCTAGGGTGGCTATATGTGGATGCCATTGTAATTTCGAGTCTAAAGTGACTCCTAAGAAAACAGTTTGCTTTTCGAATTCCATTGTTTCATCATTTATTATAATCTTGCTGCTGTTAATCTGCTTGACGTTGGGAAGTGTAAATTTGATGCACTTCGTTTTCTTGGCGTTCAAAAGTAGGTTATTAGCCGTAAACCAATTTACTACTGTGGAGAGTGCACTGTTAATACTATCGAAGCTGTTTTCTTTTCTGTCCACTTTAAATATCAGAGATGTGTCATCAGCAAATAACACTATATCATGTTTATCTTGCACAATTTTAGGTAGGTCATTAATGTACACCAAAAACAGGAAGGGACCAAGTATTGAGCCTTGAGGCACTCCGAGTGCCATAGGGGACCCAGAAGATTGAGTTCCATTAATAACCACTCGTTGTGTTCTATCCGATAGGTATGATGAGACGAGGTTAAGGGCACCAGCTTTGATCCCGTAATGGCTTAGTTTTCTCTTTAGATTTTCGTGATCAACGCAATCAAATGCCTTCGATAAGTCACAGAATATTCCAACAGCATCTTGTTTTTATCCCAAGCGGCAAAGATGTACTTAAGAAGAACAGCACCTGCGTCAGTAGTCGAGCGACCTCTGGTAAAACCAAATTGATTTCTGGCGAACAATGCGTTTCGGTTAAAATGTGACACAAGTTGATTTAGAATTAGTTTCTCGAAAACTTTGCTCAGTGCCGGCAGTATTGAAATTGGTCTGAAATTGCTTGGTTCTGTTCTCGATCCTGATTTGAACAAGGGGATGACTTTGCTGTGCTTCATCATGTCTGGAAATATTCCTGTATCAATACATTTGTTAAATATATCAGCTAAATGTGGTGCAATCGATTCAACAATCGAATGTAGAACTTTAATAGATAGGCCCCAAAGATCTTCAGTTTTCTTTAAATTTAGGGATTTAAATGTTTTAATAATTAAGTTCGGAGTAACATATGAAAATTTAAAGATATCTGTACACTCTGCTATATTTGTTTTCAGTATTGCCTCAGCGACGTCAGGCGATGAATGAAGAGACTTTGTTGTTTCTACCGGTATATTAGAGAAGAACTGCTCAAAATGATCCGCAACTTCAAGGTCCGAACTCACTAAATTATTATTAATACGTAGGTTGTAGTGCGGATCTTTGATTTTACGTTTCCCAGTTTCATCGTTGATTACTTGCCAAACAGTTTTTATTTTATCCTTGGAATTTTGGATCTTTCTGGACAGATAATCAGCTTTAGCTGCGGCACACATCATCTTAAAAGATTTAGAAAAGTTCCTGACATAATCTAGGAATTCCGGACTTTTATTAATTCTTCTCAAGTCATATAAATCATAGAGCCGTCGTCTTTTCTCATGAATATCCGGCGTAGCCCAGTCGCTAAATTTCGTCTTGACCTTGCCTTGTACCTTCTTCGGAATGAAACAGGCATCAAATTCCCTTTTAATACAGTTAAACAACTCAATACTCATACGGTTAGGGTTTTCCTGGGTAAATGGAAGATAACATAATTATTTCGTGATATTCCGACTGAATAAATCTAATCGCCTTTCGGAAATTGGTCTGCACATAGTGGCTTTATTACCTACTAGTAGTCTACCTTTATAATAAGACCCTAATGAGAATCGCTTTTGGGTCCTCTAGCTCCTTAACCCCTTAAGCGATCCTGTTCAAATTTTGATCACAAAATTTTATTTACCATAACTACGTAAATTTACATTACTAAGTAAATTTCGTTTAGATTTGAACAACTGTCTATTATACAGGTAGTTTATATACTGCGTAATAAACAATAAATAGTTATTTGTTATACAAGGGTGCAAAGTTGTATTTTAACCGCGAGTGTGGAATTGAAGCACGAGATAGCGAATGGATTCTAGGGTTGAACTGCGAGGTAGCGAATGGATTCTATGGTTGAACCGCGAGCGAAGCGAGTGGTTCGAAAATAGAATCCTGAGCGAAGCGAGTAGTTCAAAAATAGAATCCTGAGTGTTGCAAGTGTTGCAACACACGAGACGAGTTCTGATAAGGGGAAGGGGGAGTTTTATTTCTTGTGACGTCACAAATACAAATATCGTGTACATATATACACATAGTACAGTACTGTGTACACTTTTTTTGAAGGATAGGAACTCTTTATGTCTTCTAGTCTGACATTCAAACACTTTGGATTATTATTTTTCTTGCTTTGATTTCATTTAATATATTATTTAAAATGGGAAAATAAAGAAATAGTAATTTTAAACATTATTGTTGAAATTTGTTTGACGTAATTTGTGGATGTACCCTTATCTATCTAATTTATGTGTCTGCTAAAATACTAAAAATAATCGTAAATTTCATCTTAATCGGTTCAGCAGTTTAAGTGTGAAAAGGTAACAGACAGACAGAGACACTTTCGCATTAATAATATTAGTATGGTTAGAACTGTTAGAAGTACCATTATAAAGTTATCGTATCTATAAAATAAGTTGATCATTGGATTAATTAATCCAGTCAATCACGTTATTTTGTTTTCGAATTAAAGAAAATTAGTTTCTACTATAGGACAGAAAGTTACACCTTAAACAATGTGTTCGAAATTATCGATAATAAATAACGGGCCGCACTCTCGTGGCGGCAGGCGCGCGGCACCCATGTTGCCCAGCAACGTGGCTGCCGATCGTGTGACGAGACTGACGAGCGACGTTCGTATTTCCAAATACATTGCGCGTCACTCGCGTAATCCTGCGACCGCCAGCAATAGCAAGCGAGCAATTGATATGAATACTGATGTACCATCAGATAATGGGTGAATGTCGTAATAAAAGGCTAAAATTTTTGGAAAAAATGTGAAATACTCGGTTTTTATACTTACCGGTGGAAAGTAACTACTCCAGGGGCCTCTTTTAATTCGTTGCTTCGTATACGACACGACAAAATTGTACAACATGGCATTTTTACCTGTTTTTTGGCACTAAATTCGTCACACGTGGTCGAACGACGACTGAACCGCGCGGCACGAGGTTTCGACAAGTTTATGCGCATCTGATCATAAACCATGTAACGCGCGCCCGGCCCAGTACCGCGTCCATTAGTATTTATCTAGTCCGTGGAAAAACGTGTATTGTTTTTGTTTTATCTGTGACATGTAACTTTTTAATTTTAAAAAGTTAGTTTTGTTTACTTATATTTTTAAGTATCAGATTGCGTTTTTTTATTATTTATTAATGTAATATCTGCCATCACCTTTCAGTAAATGTATTAAATCAACGCAAAGACCATCTGAGATATTTATGTAGGTACTTACGACAGGTGTAATACATTTTTCGTGATATGTGACTTTGAGGTTATGTAGAGTTTTGTATCGAATTATCATTTCAAGTTGTTTCTTTCAGTGTAAAAACGAATAATTGAAGCGATAACTATTGCTAAATGAAGTCCAAGATCGTTTGTTGCATAGGAGTAAGTGCTGCATATTGTCACAAAGCAAGAAAACACTACAATTTAACAAGTTTAGGCACCAAGCATCCCGCTACCTACAACAGACTTTTATCAAGCCTTTGAAATATTTTCCTTTATGTACGGTCACGGACTTTAATCGTTGAGCCATATACGGTTCACTTTACACTGGACTTTTTATAGAGTAAGTATTAAACAAAAGAAAATAGCTTGACCCGTAAATGGCTCAACAATTAAAGTCCGTGACTGTACCTACCTAAGCTACATATGTATAAAATAAATAAACACCAAAACCTCACGTGCGTTTATTGATTATTCAATTATACAATTCGTACATTAGATTAAATATGTGCCTACCTAAAATAGTCGTCAAACGAAATGATAAAAGGAAATCATAATAAATAAGTAGGAGTATACTGAGTGATATAATATATGTAAATTCACATGACTCTCTTATTCATACAGATAATGAAGCTAATCCTGTTCCATTCTAAACTGAAAAGTTGTATTTTCTGGTTGATATAGGTAGTTACTCGTTTCCCTCGACTGGCCTTATGATTTTAGCAATCATTGTAAGCATCAATGTTTCATTCCTTCCTGGATGTCAACTATTGTATTTTGACCACATAATCTTCTGTCATTTTTATGTTGTCATTTTAATTTCTTCGCACCTTCTTTTTCATTGTAAAGTCATAAATATATCAGAATTATCAATTATTTTATTATTCAATGCAGAATTACAATTTTTGAAATGACGTACAAAAGCGCGCGACAGGCGTCCAAAAATACTAAGTTTTGTTTGATGTACATTGCTACTGCGTTCGTTGGCTGGCCAGACTATATTTTCCTCGCTTTAGTGAGGTGAAAAGATTTGTGTTACACACGGCTGCAAAGTTATTTTTACGTCTCGTGTGTTGCAACACTTGCAACACTCAGGATTCTATTTTTGAACTACTCGCTTCGCTCAGGATTCTATTTTCGAACCACTCGCTTCGCTCGCGGTTCAACCATAGGATCCATTCGCTACCTCGCAGTTCAACCCTAGAATCCATTCGCTAGCTCGTGCTTCAATTCCACACTCGCGGTTAAAATACAACTTTGCACCCTTGTATAACAAATAACTATTTATTTTTCCTAAAAACTAAAACTGCTTTCACAGTTTTTTTCTTAATTATAAGTTTTTTCCATACTGAAATGTATGAAAAATCTTTTTTTATTATTTATGGGTTCTCTTGTGCCCTAAACTTGGTTGATATTAAGAAGTTTTTATCCTTATTGGAAATAGGATCGATAAGCATTAATTGTCATAAAAAATATTTACGGCAAACATTACAAAATAAATAGTTTTTTTGTGAACTGTACTTTTTTCAAAAATTTGTAACTGCAGTTATGTCCCTTTAAACAAATTAAAGAATGTTTTCTTTGTGTGAATTGAGCTATCTCAACGTTTTAAGGTAGTTTCCGTCCAGGGCCCGACTTATTTTTCCACACTGTATAGTATAAGTGTTCTATGTTTTCTAACTTAACATACAGCCATCAAATCAAATCAAATCAAATCAAATAATTTATTTGCTCGAATACAGTCAGGTGGATCTTAAATACATTTTAGGTACAGTGTATTCAGCCTGCTAGTGGGCATGCAAATATTATACAATCCTAAACCTAAATTTCTTACAGCTAAGCATGCAGCATGCATGGATATTAACATTAATAACAATTATTAACACCTTATAGTATAGGTACTTAATAAAGAAATGGCGAATAAAATGCATTTTTTATTAAGAAGTCAAATAAATTAGTTTTAAATTGAGGCATGTCAGATTTCATTATTATGTCTGGTAACTTATTGTATAATGTGTGTGCCATGCCAAATACACTTTTATCACGCAAGGCTGTGTCTGACTTTGTGCACGTGATTTTATGTCGCTGACGCACACTTCTATAGGCAGAAAATTTGTGTTTATTTAATTTTACATACATAACTATTTCAAAAATATATAAACAGGGAAATGTCAAAATTTTAAGCTCAATATAGTAACTTTTGCAACAATCACTTTCCTTCAGTCCACAAACAGAACGTAAACACTTTCTTTGAGCCTTAAATGCCAAATTTCGGTACGTCGAATTACCCCAGAACATGATACCATAACGCAATGTGGCTGTTACATATACGTGATAGGCAGTGAGTACGGCTGCACGACTTACTATTTTATTCAGGTTGAACAATGCACGCGAAAATGATCTTAAGAGTCCGGTAATGCTTTGAATTCGAGCGAAGATACGAGTTTTACACAGTAACCGAACGCTTCCAGGTACCACCGGCGCGTGCACGTGCGCGGCCGCAATGAACAATATTGATACTTTAGGCGCTCTTGCGTAATATCAGAAATTTTGTTAGGTAAAATAAAACTAAAGGTAAATCTAGTAACCATTTAATATACCATGTTATTTATTATAACTTGTTATGCACTAAATCTATATCTATACATACATAATATAGGCGTTGGTGTAAATGGTTGATTGACTGATCAATGCAGACACAAAACTTACAGCAGATCGTATTACATTTTTAATGTGTACAAGTAATACGAAATTATTTTGAAAATTCAATCCCAAAAAGGGTTGAAAGATTGTATGGGTAGATAAAAAAAAATTAGTGACTCGAAACTAACTAAGTACGTTTATTACCAATTAAAAATAATAAAAGTGATTGAAAAGTGACGCTAACGTTTTCTGAAATTCAACCCCTAACGGGATTAAAAGCGGTTAAAAGTTTGTATGAAAAACGTATTTTTTTAGTATGAAACCTAATCATTCGTTTTTAACGCGCAAGCGAGTTTTTTGAAATAAAAAACAGATTTCAGCATTTCACATAATTTTTCCTAAAAGGTTTAAATAATAAAATATTGTATTATTAAATATGGGGTTGAAAGGTTTAAAATGACTATCATGAAACTTTGTATTTAGACGGCTCATAATTAAAGAACAACAAAAGTGATTGCAGTGTTTTACGAAATTAATCCTTTAACGGAGTTAAAAGGGCCACCCCTTTTCCACAAGCTATCCACATAGCTTGTATGGAAAATGTATAAGTTTTGATTCATATGTTTTCCGTGAATTACAGCTGGTACATGCTCTAAAGAATATTTATGCAGCATTGTTCGTACTAGCGGAGCGGAACTTATTGTACTTTTTCTTTTGCACACTTTGCCAAAGTTTGAGGCGGTTATCATGTTCCGCCTTAACTCGTGCCATAATGCACAATCCGATTGCAGTTGTGTCTCTTTTTCTATGGCCTCCCGGTCAGTCACTTTTTCAATCATGTGGACTACAATACTTGACCTATAAAAAAATTATAGGAATAAATAAAAATAATAACTATCAAACTATTTTATATACACGGTGCCTGCGAGGAAACGGAAAAAATTAACCACGCATTCCTGAGGTCATAAGAAGGAAAAAACATTATACAAGTTTAGGTAAATTCCGCCAAATAAAATATTATTGCTTTGTTTTGACTTTTCGAATGTTTTTATACATAATAAGTAAAAAATTCTTGGCAAAATTATCGATTAATATGAATTTGGTATTTATTTCGTAAAAACTAGTTTATTCAAAGTGTTCCTTGTCACTTTGATATCTGTCAATAAGGACGTCTAGACTAGGCCTCATAGTGGTGACATTGCCAACAAAACGGGGTTTTGCACTGAAACACATTAAAATTTTTTTTTTTTAAATTGGTATTAACTCTGAAACTAGGCGAATTTCAAAAAAGTTTGTATGACATTTTTATCTTTAAATACAATCTAGAATATACTGTTAAAATCTTTTCGATTCCTCGTGGGCACGTAGTAGAAAGGAAATTTGTAAAAATTCCCTCAGGCGAAACTAGAACTCACGATTATTGGATACCAGCCCACCTGGTTAACTGATTTACCGACAAGAGTGGACAACTCAACTTTTTTATTTTCCTCTAAGGTGGTATGTGTCACATAGAAGCAAAACTATTTTCACCTTGGGCTTTAACACTTGAATCCCTCACTACACTCAGTTTAGAATTCTATGATGGATTCAGTCGCATCTTTTGGGATTTACTATAGGCCCTCACCGTAAATATATCATTTTGCTCCCTTGTTACACAATCTACTACTTATTGATTTCTATTCGAAACGGGTTCAATTGGCATAAAAAATATAATGCAATTTACTCGCTCGCATACATTTTTCATAAATTTGTATGTTGATCGCCCTTACGTCCTTAATTAAAATGTAGCATCGTGAGATCTAGTATCTGCCCTCACTGGCCGATTTGGAAAATTCACCCTGTATAGGACCGTTCAACTATTGTGCATGTTTCTGTTTGGCTAAGTTAGGTTCTAACTCAAAAATTATATGAAAATCGCAGAATATTTAATAAAAATTTACGTACGTACGTAACGTACCTAAGATCAAGACTATTTGGAGTGGAGCGCGTTATATTTACGAGGCGAATATGGTAAATGATATAATTTCATAACAATTACGAAATAACTTAATAAAAATTTACTTAGCAAGTGTTCCAAAGGTCCCCAGATGTCAACGACTGGGTGATAACAAATTTTTCCCAATTTACGGGTGCCTTTGCACTTTTCGAATTCACACTAGTGTTCTAGCGGAGAGCGACACACGTCCTGCCTCCGTGAGCTCAGCGAGCGGACTAAATCGGCCGGCCTTGCTTCTTATAATTAATTGTAAGTTTATAGTTAATTTGAAGTGCTCTATTTACGAAAATTTACTATGAAATGGTATATATATTTTATATTATTTGGGTTCATAATAAGCTGAAGTTTATGTTTGTATTAATTTTTTTTTATAACTAATCATGTATGTAGTCAGAAACCGGGGTTATTCTTTGTGTATTTTTTCCGAAAGTCGACTGATTTAAATATTTTTTTTCTCAGTAATTTTGTATGACATTGGTAGATTATTTTATATTTATTCCATAGAAGACTATAAATTCAATATTACAAAAAAAAACTGTAGCAATACGACATCAATAAAATCCCGAAATTGATATCTGTCCGAACCTCCCCGAGCTAAAATTGGTAAAACACTTGTTGGGAATAGGTCAATTATTCAAAATACAATAATAATGTAGATAATTTTTTGTATTTATACAGTCCCTGTTGAAATGATCTTTCAAGTTATGCTGAAAAATTGGTTGATTTAGTACTCTTTGATGGCTAAATCATATCAAATAGTTGAGCGAAATTGTAAAAAGATTTTACCGGACTCTTAACTTTTTGCACAAATAATCAACTTGGTTTCTCCACGTTAACTTATTATCTAGACTTAATCCTAAAAATTGTGTATTGTCAGTTTCCTCAATTATATAATTATTATATGTCACAGTTAAATCAGTCATCCTATTGAGCCTTTGATAAAAATTCATAATTTTCGTTTTTTCTATATTGATACGCAGGTTATTAAGATTAAGCCAAGTGCATTATTTACATTTAGTTGACAAGTCTGTGGATCATCACCAGTCAGTATTACCGTGCTGTCATCGGCAAAGAGAACCATTGGGTAGTCAACTGCCTGTGGCATGTCATTTATATAAATGAGGAATAATAGTGGACCCAATACGCTTCCTTGTGGTACACCATGAGTGATTTTTCTAAATTTTGATGAATGAGTAACTTCACACTTTGATTTCATGCTTATATTATCTATTCGAACAACTTGTTTTCTGCCATCTAAGTATGACTTTAGCAATTCATAAATATTACCGCGTATTCCATAGCTATATAATTTTTGCAATAATATATTATGGTCAACTAGGTCGAAAGCCTTAGTTAAGTCCATGTAGAGTGCGCACACGGGTTTTTTTTTATCCATATTGGTCACTAATACTTCTAATAAATCAAATATAGCCATATTTATTGATTTATTCTTGCGAAATCCCTTTTGTTCCTGCGCAAATAGGTTATTTAATTCAAAATACTGACTTATGCGGCTGCTAATTACTCTTTCTATAATCTTGGAAAAAATAGGAAGGAGTGCAATAGGTCTATAGTTGTCCATATTTTCCATGTCACCTTTCTTAAATAGAGGTCGGACAATCGCTACTTTTAACTTTTCAGGAAAGATGCCCTGCTCTATACACATATTTATTATATAACTAATGGGCCATGATATGATGTGAGCAACTCTTTTAATAGTTTTAGTGCATATTCCATCATAACCAGTACTTTTACTGTTTTTTAGGGAATATATTATATTTAAAACTTCTTCTGGGCTTGTTGGTTGCATAAATAAGGAACGTGATGAATTATATGTCAATGTGTTATGTCGATGTAAATTATTATTTGATAAACCATTATTACAATTATTGGTATCAGTAATTAATTTAACTTGGTCAATAAAATGATTATTAAATTCTTCTGCAATTATTCGAGGGTCTGTTATTAACTTACAGTTATGTTTTATATGCGAGATATTCTCCCTAGGATTTAGCGTTTTAGTTCTGTTAACAATACTCCAAGTCGCTTTTGATTTATTTGACGAATTCTTTATAAAGTAGTCATTTTGAGACTTTTGCGTCAACAGTATAATTTTTCTTAGACGCTTGGAATATTGCTTTAAAATCCTTTTGTTGCTTTCATTTGGACATATTCTAGATTTCCATAGCAACGCTCTCTTTTTTGCACAACATTTCCTTATTCCTGAAGAAATCCATTTTGGCTTTCTAGTTAGGTTCATTTTTAGTCTAAGAAAAGGAAAACACAAGTTATAAAACAATAGGAATAGATCTATGAACTTATCATACGCTTCGCTAGCATTATTTGGCATATATACGCAATTAAAGCTTAAGCTCTGAAGACAATCTTCAAATTTAACTATATTTTCGGTACAAATGTCCCTTCTTTTTACATACCAGTGAGTTAGAAGACAAGTTTTTTTGACCGGGCAGATCATGATTTGTGCAGTATGGTCTGATAAAGCAAAGTCGATTACTTCTGTTTTGCCCCCTCGAACATTATAAATTATATTATCAATACATGTATTGCTAAGTAGCCGCGTGGGCTCCGTCACGCCTAATCTAAGATTATAACTAGCGAGTAAGTTCTGAAATTCTGTCGAAAATGTGGTTCTTTTCAAAATGACAATATTGAAGTCGCCGCAAATAACAATTTTCTTATTCTTCGTACATATTTTATCTAAAATTATTCCTAGTCTATTTAAAAATATTGTCATAGTTGTAGAGTCATATTTAGGAACTCGATAAATACAAATTATTATAATTTTTAAATCCATTAATTCTATCGCTGAACATTCCAATAAATTTTGAATAGACAGGTTTACAATATTATGTAGAGTTTTATATTTTAATTTATTTTTTATCAAGATACATGAGCCACCGGTTCTAGCTTCTCGGGAGAAGTGGCTTGCCAATTTATAGTTAGGTATATAGAGCTGCGCTTCGTCACCTGTTATCATGTTGTGTTCTGTGATACAAAGTATATCTACATTTTTTCCAGAATCAAATAGCTCGTGTAGATGGACGGTAAGTAGATCCGCCTTATTTATCAGACCATTAATGTTTTGGTGCAGAATAAAAATATTACAAAGCACGAAAAAGATCATTACTAATAGAGTTATCGATACTGGTATTTTGAATCTGCTGTGTGAGAGGTGATGTTATCGTCTTTTCGTCATTTAAAACATATCTGTCAATGTCCAGCATAAATTGCTTTAGATTATAGAAAGCAGCTCTAACGCCAAACTGCGTTAGTTTACCAGAATGGTGTGAAAACATATCGAAGGATAAGTCGCGGTTAGTGTCAAATAAATAAGCATAATTGTTACTCTGCATGTCCATATACAATAAATTCCCTAACATTTCTACTTTGTAATTATGTATAGGTGCTCCACAAATATACGTGGGCAAACAAATTATTTTATTTGTGTGAGAAATATTTGAGAGAGACTCGCGTATGCAGTTTACCAATTGAATGCTGTCTTGGGTGTCACTTAAGTCCTCTTCACCAATAAATATTATACAATAGTCGTTCAGAGTAAAATTCTTCAACTTATTCTCTAGACTATTCAGTAATACCATAATACTACTATTCGTTGCATTAAAATGACAGTACGTAACATTGTGGTCGAAGGTGTGCTCAGTGGCTTTCAAAATGCCACTGTTTTTTTTTGTACTTAGAATACATAGTTGAGTTGGTGTTAGTGAATTATTCATAGCAGCTATGTCCTGTTGAGGAGACGGCAGCCGCGGCAGGCTCGGCGGCTCCTGGTCGTCAGTGGAGGGTCCTGAATTTGTATGGCTCCTTTCCTTTTCTTATGAGAGATTTAAGTCCAATTTTAAACGATTCACGCTTTTTGAAGGTAACTTTTTTTTAATTTTTTTGGAAGTCGATGTACATATATGGGTCAGTTTTTTTATTGTCTGTTCATTTTCTTGTATATCTTTTTTCAAGCTACCATTTTCTAAAATTAGATTTTGAATTTCCAATTCCGCCGATTGCAAATTCTAAGTTATTTAATTTAATTTTGTACTCTTCTAGTGTCTCCTCACAAGTATTTCGCACATATGGGAGACTTCTGTTAAGAAGGCTTGATTCCATCGTTGTATTGCTTTCAGATTTGTTCGAAAAGTCTGATTCGTAAGATTGCAAGGAGTTATCAAGTTCAGGCTCTGGTAATAATTCTTGTACTTGTTGTTCTATTTGTAGTTTTTTTCTATGAGTAACGTTATTCTGTGACGGAGTACTATTAGCAGTATGAAGAGTACTTGCCGAGCTGGTTATGGTTTCGGTGACTGGACTTGGCTGGCTTAAGGGCAAGTCATCATTTTGTGAAATTGCTTCAGATAATATAACTTTGTTGTTTTTGTCGCACTGCGTGGCGGTTGGCTGCGTAACTGAGGACTTTCCAGGCGCCTGTGATGACTTTTCCTTAGCAATGTTTTTTGTTTTGACAGTATTGTCCTTCTTTTTCGGCAAATTAGTTTTTTTGTTCAAAACTTGATTTGGTGTGTTTGTACTAGGGCGACATTGTAGACAAACCCATGATTTCCTACTTTCTGTTGTCATTAATAGGAACAGTTTTAAAGATCTGCCTGCGCATTGTAAATCATAGACACTTTTGCAAGTAGAGCATTTAAGAGTGTCTTTATCTTGCAAGCTTTCACTGCATTTAATACATACTGGCGCCATCTTACAAAATTTCTGATAGACAAGTAAAGGAGGAATTTAGTTCATGCAGTAGACGCACGCGCAACCAGATATCTTTGCGTCGTAAGCGTTCGCAAATACGCCACTAGATGGCAGGTAAAAGCGCGTATCAATGCCGTAGCGTAGGTGGCCGTCTATTTGGTTATCGCTGTCGAAGCCGCGGGGAGTCACCGTTAGATGGCGCTTTAATCAATATCACGACTCTTCCTGTAGCCGAGGGCGTATTTAAGAGCATAAACGATAGGTGTCGCTAGTTTGCTATGACACTGACAAAGTATGACAATCAGCTGGCCTTTGTTTACTTTGAATCGTGTAACGGAATTCGATAAGATCTTAATTTTGTAACACTTCCTCTTTATCACGTGATATAATCTTTTGATCTTGTAACTTATTGTCAAACACATATATATTGCACTGTTCAAGTCACCTTAATCACGTCAATCTTATAAAATAGTCGTTGATCACATGCAAAAGAAAATAGTCTATAGTTTCTTTGTTAGTAGCTATTTACACTAGCGTTCACTTTCAGCACACAATTACACTAAAACTAGTCTAATCATTAAGTTCTCTCACTTTAAAACCATGTTTATCTATTTTATATCGATTAAAATACACGGACACGAAGTAACGCGTGGCAGTGGCACCACCTACCTTGAAAGCCATGAAAAGCTTTAACTACTCAGCAGTTGACCATAATAACTTCTTACAAACCGTAACCGCCCGTAAAACGGTACACCCATAGCTAGAGAAATAGGTAGATCTTGTAGAAATGTTTTAAATGAAAAAGGTTTATTATTATTTCACTGCCTCGTTAAGGTAATTGAATGGTATAAAGCGTAGCAGCTGTAGCAATTCCAGCAATTCCTGTTCCATTTGGCTGGCTATTCAAATAATTGAACCGGGAGGTAGATTTAATGTAGAATTATTACTGAATAAATCAAGGATATCTTGTCTAAGATTGTAACAAACAGTCTGCTACTGATTTAAGTAATAAAAAAAATCCAAAACCGTAAGTTAAACCTTAAGCTTGTTTAGGTAGTATTTACTGATAAGTATATAGGCACCTGAGTAGTTTTATACCGCTCATGAAGAAATTTTAGGCCAAATTAAGCTCCGACTCGCCTAACAAAATGTTTGACCCACCGCCACTGTATACATACTTACACTATGACTATACATAGGTACAGTAGTATCTCAACAAATGCAATCTTAAGATAATTTTAACACCCATATGATATTGATTTAAAATCAATTTCCAATATCTAATTCACATGCTACGAGTATATACCGACACTAGAAATCTAAATGTAAATAAAATATATGTCATTTGTTTCAGCTTCAGCTTCAGCAAATCATAAACGACCTAATTTCACCAACGTTGCCATGCCGTATAATTTCCATGAAATCTATATCTATACATATTATTAGATATTCGTCTAGACCTTTGTTTACTATGTAGGGTGTATACAACGCCTTAAGCGTGACATTGACAGTAGCTGTCAATTTAGGCGGGAACACGGGAGAACTGTCACTTATCCTTACGACGCTACGCGTGGGTGGACTTTGCTTTATCTTGTAAATTAGTTTATTCGAGCCGGTTGCCTGATATTATTGTAAAAACTTTGATTATAGAACCCAAGTTTGACCTGGAAGTGTTTTATTTCCAACATCAGACGTGGGAAACCAACTTTTAGCCTGCAAAGTGCATGCCGTACTACAAACCGCGTTGGTCATAGTTTATCGTTGTTTCGGCATCATTTCTCATTGTTTAAATCCGAAACAAGAAAGCTTCAGTGTAAATTAGTGAATTTCAATCACAAACACGTACCGCAATAAGCAATGTCCACGTACGTTAATAAGTTTCACGGAGAGATCAAAAAGGCTGGACTGGACGTATCGAGAACGACCATTAGTACCTAGAGTGCCTACAGCCTACGCGGACGCAGATAGGTGCTCGCAACATTTTGTTTTCAGCATTTACAGGTGATATCTAAGTACAGAGATGTGCCGATGAAGTCTTCGAAGCCGCAACAAATAGCGGAGCTGGAGATATCATTTCGTTGCTGCCTAGGCTATGCAGTTACTATTGAAACCAGGACACCACGGCGGCGTGAGCAGTCGCCAGTCACCAACTAAATGTATACAGCTCCATGGATGTGTCTCACCTGGTCGACTTAGTTTCATCAACAGTTATCAAGTGGCTTTGAAGTTCAATAAACTATGAATGCAAATTTGAAGAGTGCCGTGCCAAACTTTCTTCAAGGTGTATCTTGGCGCGAGCGCTCCAGTAACGCAGGAAGAGAGACGGTGGAGTTTCTCATAGAATGAAGAATTGTTAGTATCTACTAGCAAGCGGTAACTCATACGTGAACAAATACATTAATGTGAAGGTAGGGAGTAATGTATTTATGATGGTACATACTGTACACCACTAGCAGTAAATAGAGTATGCTAGTAATTTATTTATCATATGGCTACACGTCACTGGATATAGATAGGCGTTTCTTCCCTGATGTAGTAGTAGTGGGAAAGCAGATGATAAAGAAAATCCAGTGAGTGCTGCAAGGTCCAGATGGGACAGCGCAGCTGCCAAGTTTGTTACTCTTTTAGCACCACCCAGGGGTCACGTGTAGGATTGTCTAAGGTGTTTCCTATGGATGCAGAGTAACATTGATCCCCAAGTAGTGCTAGTAATCAATTACTAACATAAACACTTGTTCGTTCAATATTTTTATTTGTGAACTAAGATAAATGTAATTGTTGCTTTCCTAAATATTTGAACAAAATCATCGTATGACTTCCATACTTTAGCACAGCGGGTATGGGCTGCCTACCCTATGTTCCTATTCAAGCAGTTCATGCTCAGTAATATGGTGCAGAGACATTGAGAAATCTCTTCTTATTCATTATTGAAACATATTATTGCAGTAGACAATTAGTTAAAAATTTAGTCATAGTTATTAGAAAACCTGTGGATGTAATTTATGCAAGGGGGCGTCCATTAATCGCGTCATATTGTATAGGGGGGGGAGGGGGACAAGAAAAAATCACCAAAGATCACCACAGGGGGGAGGGGGGTCTGGACACATATCACGTGTAATTTTTTTGTTCTTTGTGCTATACTGTATAGTGTATTATGGTCAGTAAAATAAAAACTATCAACTTTTAAATGAATCAATCTGTCAAAAGCAGAGTAAAATTGCACTAGCACTATGAGTGTAAATAATTTTTACTGGCATTTGACATATTATTTTGTGAAGTAGGTTTTTAGGGTTCCGTAGCCAAAGTGGCAAAAACGTAACTTACATAACCCTTATAGTTTCGTTATGTCCGTCTGTCCGTCCGTCCGTATGTCACAGCTATTTTACTCGGAAACTATAAAACGTATCTTAATAAATATTTAAATATAAGGTGTGTTTTTGTATGCCGCTACTTAGTTTTGTAGTAAAATTGCTGAAAAAGATATTTTAAGGACCCCTCCTTACTGCATGTAATTATTTGTCAAAAAAAAATTTTTTTTTACCAAATATGACATGATGCACATCACTCGATAGGTCTTTAAAAATAACATTGAGGACTTTTTTATTTTTTTTTATTTAGTGAATATTCTAAGGAAAAATCACCCCGTAAGTCAAAAAAACTTGTGTCCCCCCTGTCACGTTTGAACCGGAGATCCAAATAATATGAAAAAAATTGAGAACATTATCGGTTTAGGAATTATTGAGTTATCTCCTAAAAACTCATTTCATACGCAGATACGACCTTTTGATATTACTTTTTCGATACTAGGTACGAAACCGCGTGGTCCGACATGCAATTGACCGGTTTTTTTCTATTAAAGATATTTTTTTTAAATATGTAGTTTCATTTTTAGGGTTCCGTAGCCAAATGGCAAAAAAGGAACCCTTATGGATTCGTCATGTCTGTCTGTCTGTCTGTCCGTCCGTATGTCACAGGCATTTTACTCGGAAACTATACGACGTATCTGAATAAAATTTACACATAAGGTGTATTTTGTATGCAGCTACTTAGTTATGTAGTTAAATTTGAAAAAAAAAATTTTTTAGGGGGGCGCTCCATACAGGGTAACTTCAAAAAATATGAAAAAATTTAAAGTGATGCGCCTTATTATATACTTTCAACGAAAATTGTTTTGAACATTATCGGTTCAGCCATTTTTGAGTTATCTCCAAAAAACTTCTTCCATAGGCATCAGATACGACCTTTTGTTATTAGTTTGGTTCTTATTCCATTGAAGGTACGGAACTCTCCTATGCGTGGTCCGACACGCACTTGGCCGGTTTTTTACCCTTTACGTGTACGTACGTTACGTAAGTAGGTTCACGTGTTAGAAAACTGTACTTACTTTAGTTAGCAAAAAATTACACGTCATATTGGATAGGGGGGGGGGGAGGGGTCCTGAAAATATCACCAAAGATCACCATGGGGGAGGGGGGGGGTCTAAAACAAGCCAAAAACGTATGACGCGATTAATGGACGCCCCCCAAGGCTGCAGTGCAGACCCAGGACATTGATAAGTTTCAGTATCAGATCTTTCTGTATATTGGTTCTTTTCTCTGTTCTGAGGAATTAGTCAACTCTACACAATAATCAAATTCGGGGATTTCTTCACTACTTACAAATATTAAGTCTTTCAGGTTAATATTGACCCTAGTAGCATTTCAATAAGGTTCAAATTCAGATGCCAGTCTTAATTGATCTTATAAAGTGAATTATGACTTACAAAGTGAAACTGAACCCACTTATATCACAATGGTGGCAAACATGTGTAAACTTCATCTGTGAGTTAGCAGACACCGGAGCCTATGGACGATTGCCACTCAAGCATTATGACAAATACACCACTGATCTTCTACCACAAGGATTTGGCATGTAGTTAAGTGACTCTATTTTTAAAGCATATAATTGGTAAAATAACTTATAGTTTCAACAAGTTGACACTACACATGTAATGACTGCTAAGTACATGATTGGGGTATGGAAAATAAATATTTCATCTGAGTCTGCTTATGGTCTCTATTAAAATTGATTTATTTGAGAATGTGTCAGGATCTGAGGAGTCCAAACAAGTTGAAATATTAAAAGTAAGCAAGCAGCCAAGCAGGTTTAAACTACGACCTGCTTTAAAGGAGTTTTGGTAATATACATTTTTATAGTATTGGATAGCCCAGTAAACAACGACGCTAGTCCAATCAATGACGATTCTAGTAATGCTTTCTTTGCAGCAGTTTACATCCTGAGTTATCTGTCGAGAACTAGTGACAACTATCTGTACCCTTGCCTTATGGCATTGTGTCAGATTATTAATAAAATGTTGTAAGATGTGTCGAACTACAGTATTGCCATGCATTGTTTCTCTGAGAATTTGGAGGAATAGTTAACTACTAATGCTAACTTATGCCTATTTCCGGCTATGTGTGCTTTGGTCTTTTAATTGCAGTTGCTGGATTTCTACGTGTTGATGCCCCGTGATGTCATTATTAGATTAACGGGAGGTGACAGAAGGATTCAGTGACTACATTTTTGTTGTTGTTGGACTTGTTGGCTATGTTGAGGACACTGGTAGCGCAAGCTGGCGTCAAAGATTTGAAGCTGTTTGATGGACCTCACTGTGGCAATTCAAGGAACAGCAGGACGACCATTCAGATGAAAATTAACAACCTTATGAGATTTTCATGTCAGCAACCATGTTGCGGGAAAGTTGGATTCAGAAGAAGCCGATGTATTCACCTGTGTGTGTGAAGGAGGGTGCTATGAAATGTGGTTATGAAATGGATCCCATGGCAAGATCACGATGTCACCCGCAGGAGTACTGTGTGCTGTTTTGAGGCGAGTGAGCCACAGGAGTTTCCAGAGTTATGCGCTGCATTCTCTAGAAGCGAGTTTTAACGACTCTGTCATAGTGCTTAAAAGTTGTGATTCTGTTTATCATTAAGCCTCTCTCTCTCTCCTCTCTCTTTTTAATTAATTTGTTCCTAAACAAGTTTTATTAAAACTAAACCAATTGACCTGACTAAACCTACTACATAACTGACTGATATTCCCTTTTATGATAAAACGAATTACAATACGGCTACCTATATATGACTAGGAGTTTGCCATGGTGTGGACAAGGTACCAGAGTATTGAGGGTACTCAATCTGGAGATGCCTCGACTCTGATGGGATTGTTCATTGTTTTACCATGCGCTTGAACAAGGTACCAAGGTATTGAGGGTACCCAATCTGGAGATGCCTCTACCTTGAGGGGATTGTTCATTGTTTTACTATGCGCTTAAACAAGGTCCAGGGTTTTGGGGGTACCCAATCTGGAGGTGCCTCTACCCTGAGGGGCTTGTTTATTATTTTGTCGTGGCGTGCACAAGGTACTTGAGTATCGAGGGTACCCAATCTGGAGACACCTCTACTCTGAGTAGATTGTTCATTATTCTACTATGGTAAAAGCTTGATCAAGTATTGGAGGGGGTTAAAAACGTGATTTCGTCTTTTCCTGGGCAGGCAATTCAGTGATGCCTCTGCTCAGGTGTGAAGTCTTCGCGTGTAAGACCCTCTGTGGCATCGTGATATTGTGAAATCCACGCTGCGGCATCGTCGTTTCTATTCTCATCTGTAGCGTGATTCATGTATGCAGTATCGTCTCTTCTATTCTCATCTGAAGCGTGATTCGTGTATTCTCAACAAGCGTGATGATTGAGTGAACAACAATGATGATCTTTTGTGATGATTTGATGTTTTTGGTTGTTGTTGAAACTTACTGCCTGTTGATTATGAATGATCAAATGGTTACTGTGAATGATAAGTTCTTGTCTGATAATTATGAATGGCCGAACGGTGTTTGTAGGAGAATAATGTTTAATGCGTCATTAGGTAGAGTATAAAGATTACTTTTCGGTTATTCAGATGACGAACTAATGCATCCTAATGCTGGACCTCCCCAAGACCTGGATCGCAGGGGCCAAGGGAGCTGAGCGGGGAGCGGCCGACTCTTCGCGTGTGTGCGTCCAGTACTGAAGAGGCGAGAGCTGCGGAAGCGGTCGAGGCCGACGCATCATCAGGATTGGCCGTATTAGATATTCGTCTAGACCTTTGTTTACTATGTAGGGTGTATACAACGCCTTAAGCGTGACATTGACAGTAGCTGTCAATTTAGGCGGGAACACGGGAGAACTGTCACTTATCCTTACGACGCTACGCGTGGGTGGACTTTGCTCTATCTTGTAAATTAGTTTATTCGAGCCTATTGCCTGATATTATTGTAAAACCTTTGATTATAGAACCCAAGTTTGATCTGGAAGTGTTTTATTTCCAACAATATAATAAAGCTGAAGAGGGTCGAAAGTCTGTACATGGAAGATAATCGAAAAAAAGTTGGCTGGGGATACTTACAATCGATAACAGAACACGTTCCAACAATTTTTAGAATTTATGTCTGTTTATCTGTTTGTCTGTTTGTCTATTTGTCTGTTTGTCTGTTTGTCTGTTTGTCTGTTTATCTGTTTGTCTGTTTATTTGACCGCGCATCACGTGAAAACGGCTGAACGGATTTTGATGAAATTTTGCATAGAGATAGTTTAAGTCCCGGAAAAGGATAAGATATAGTTTTAATCCCGAAAATCAACCCTGGTGGGGGTGAAAATGTGGTTGAAAGTTTGTATGGAGAATTTTTAACCGCTGAAACGATTTAGATTTAAATGAGTATGGAGATAATTTGAGTCTCGAGAAACGTCATAGGATAGTTTTCAAACCCTTGTGGGGGTGAAAAGGGGGTTGGAATTTGGTATGAGGATTTTTTTTACCGCTGAACTGATTTAGATGAAAATTGGTATAGATATAGTATGGGTCTCGAGAAAGGACAAAGGATAGCTTCATCTTCAAAAAAGCCCCCCCCCCATCTTACTTTAGAACCGTAGGTCCACAAAATTTGAATAAAAATAATGGAAGTGAAGCCTGAAAGGTACTTTCAATAAAAACTATCTATCTTCTATACATATAATAAAGCTGAAGAGGGTCGAAAGTCTGTTCATGGAATATATTCGAAAAAAAGTTGGATGGGGATACTAAGAATCGATAACAGAACACGTTCCAACAATTTTTAGAATTTTTATCTGTTTGTCTGTTTATCTGTTTGTCTGTTTATTTGACCGCGCATCACGTGAAAACGGCTGAACGGATGTTGATGAAATTTTGTGTAGATAGCTTGAGTCCAGGGAAAGGACAAATAATAGTTTTCATCCCGAAAATCAACTTTGGAGGGGATGAAAAAGAGGTTGAAAGATTGTATGGAGAATTTTTAATAGAAATTAGTATGGAGATAATTTGAGTCCCGAGAAACGACAGAATAGTTTTCATCCCGACAATAAACCCTTGTGGGGGTGAAAAGGGGGTTGGAAGTTGGTATGAGGATTTTTTACTGCTGAGCTGATAAAGATAAAATTTGGTATAGTATGGGTCCCAAGAAAGGAAAAAGGATAGTTTTCACCCCGAAAATCAACCCTAAAGGGGTGAAAAAGGAGTTGGAAATTTGTATAGGGAATTATTAACCGCAGAATCGATTTAGATAAAATTTGGTATGGAGAAATTTGAGCTCTGGAAAAGGAAATAAAATAGTTTTATCTCGGAAATTATCCCTTAAGCGGATGCAAAAGGGGTGGAAGTTTACATGGGGAAGAAACAACCAATAACCGCTGTACGTATTGTATTTAGATGAAATTTGGTAAGTATTGAAATAATTTGTAATTTTTTGGTCAAGGTGTTCATATTTATAACATGTTACATGTTACCTGTCGATGCTTTAAATTTACCTTTACCCGCTCTTAAGAAATATTTGAAAATGTCATGAATGTCAAAGGGTTATTGCAGGTTCGAGGACTATATTATGACGGACAAAGATGCATGGTGCAAACCAAAAAACAACTACGAAATCATCTAACATTTATAGGACACCGTTTAGGTAGGAAAACATATCAAATGTTTGTGAAGCAGTCAGATTAGGATTTATTTTTCTTTACAATTATAGTATGTTATTCAATCAAATACAAACACTGAAAACATTGAAAAAATAATCAACCCAGCAGGATTTGAACCTCGCATCGATACGCCTTACCGGGGCTCGATCGCTTTACCAATTAAGCTATGGGTTCAGTTACTGAGTTGACGAAATTCTCAATGCCTTCAATCATCTTTTTGCATTTATTTTTACATCGACTTTAAAGCAGCCGTAAGCGACATCTAGGTGCTAACTACTAGAGTTAGATACCCTTCCCGCCGACCCTTTTACAAGTGTCACAACGGAAATAATAGATGGCGCTGCTATCAACTCATAATTATTTTACATGTTTTTTTAAAGTGGGGCATTCCACTCATACAATAGTATGTTATTCAATCAAATACAAACACTGAATAACATACTATTGTATGAGTGGAATGCCCCACTTTAAAAAAACATGTAAAATAATTATTTACAATTATAATTAAACAATAGGTACATTATCTGTCTCTCAAGCTGTTTCGATATGTCTTCTTGAAGAACTACGCATTATTTTGTATCTTTAAGATCTAATAATGTAATACTGTTTTGAAAAAAATAAGTCCCGTCGAGTTTCTTTTCGGTCATAATACTTCCTGGGCCAGAGGTGTAGGGGTAGAACCGGTGGTAGTTTTGGAACAAAATTCCTTATCGGACGGTTCGCGGATGGGGGGCTAGGTGAAAAAAAGTTATGTGACCGTCACGAAAAAGCGTCACGTCACGAAAACTCGACACCCATACGATTGAGAAACATGTAAAATGGAATGAAAAAAAAAATAGAATAAAGTGAAGTGAGAAGTGACAAAGTGATAAAAGTCGAGAACCTAAAAGTGAACCTAAAAGTAAATGTCAATAATGGCAAAATTTCTAAATTTCAAAAATTTCAAAAAATTACAAAAATTTCGAAAATTTAAAAAAAATCAAAAATTTCAAATATGTCAAAAATTTCAAAAAAATACATTTTTTTTTACGAAAAAGTCAAAATTGAAATAAAATTAAATAACAACTTCGTTCCAACCGAGTGTTCCACGACACTCACGTATTTTATTTTTCTCTGACGTTCATTAGTGCATTGTAATGTGCTTACATTCCGCGTTCGGAACCAGTATTGCAACCAGTAACGTAACATCAGTGTATGTATCTGTGACAGTGTGGTAAAAACGTATGAAAATTCATTACCAACGGTAACGTAATGAAAATCCGCCCCACCCGACCGCCGGCGCAATAAGGTTGGTCATGGCGGTCATTCTAATGGTTTCAATGGATTTTTAATATGTGGGTAGGTAAAGCAGTGTATGCTTCTGTACATAATTAGGCCTTATTACGTAACAGTTACATAAACTACTATTTATCTCTTTTTAGGGTTCCGTAGTCAACTAGGAACCCTTATAGTTTCGCCATGTCCGTCCGTCTGTCCGCGGTCTAGCTCAGTTACCGTTCGCACTAGAAAGCTGAAATTTGGTGAGGCCTGATAAGAACTTTCAATAAAAACTATATTGAATAAAATCGGTTCAGCCGTTTTTGAAATATCAGTCAAAAACGCATAGTGAAAGGAAGTGCCGGATAGTAAAATGACGTAAGCGCCGCCAAATATCCCTTAATAAACGACCTTTTGAACGGATGTTTTGTAACAGGGCGGCATCTACGAAACTCTACACTGAACATCGCCCGACATGCGCTTGGCCGGTTTTTTTTGCACTGTTATCCCGGAAATCACCCCGGTAATCCTTAAGTTACTCATTCCAATTCAAGAAAATCCCCAGCCAGGTTATACGTAGCCTATAAAATTCAACGTCTAAAAGGGGGGGTAGCCACTACACTCGATTGAGTTAAATTTGCATGGGTCATGGACTCCCCCCCCTCCAAGTGCACCTCAAATAAAAAAAAAACATTTCTGCATTTGTGACCCCCCCCCCCCCCAATTTCAACCGCGCCTGTTCCTTACCTTACCTTTCATGCTTAGACTGATTTGACGGGAGGATCGATTTGGATGATATTTGCCGTGGACATGAACGTATTTACAAAAGTGGTCCTGTATCGTCCGATATACACCTACTACTCTGTCGTTTAAATCATGCCAAAAAAAAATTATAGGATAAAAAAGTATTCATTTTTGAGTGTAGTTTCATTTAGTGGTAATTGTAAAATATTTTATTAGGACTACTGTCCTTTAGCGTGTCCATCTGTCAACTTTACTTCAAGTTCCGCCTCCAGGGTAGCGGGAGAGAAATTAGGGGTGAATTAGCCGCTTACTGACACAGACCGAATTCCACGCGGGCGGAGCCGCGGGCATAGCTAGTGTATTTATAAATACCTACCTTCTTATAGACGGTACATTCTGAAGGTTGGTTCCAGAACCAACGTTCAGAATGTACCGTCTATAAGAAGGTAGGTATGCTGGGTGAATCTACCCAGGTAGATTCATTTCTGCGTAGCATGATTCATTTCAATCCTCGAGAGGAAACAAGAAATGAAAAGTCAAGAAAAACACGGAGACGGACAATGGATATTTTACGTTTACTGTTAGAACTTCCTGTCACGTACAATGGTATTATTTTGTAAGGCAACCTTATGTAGTGTAGTGGTAAACAATTTTCCTACTGTGTAGTTTAGATACCGTCCAATAGCGGGAATATAATAAGTCTCCTAATTACCTAATTGTCATCGAAGCGATGAACAGGTACAGACACCGGCAATAGTATCTTCCTACACGAAGGCCGCAAAAATATGTGACACGCTCTTATCACGCTACAAATAAGTGCGTGTCACATATTTTCGCGTCTTCATGTAGGAAGATACTACGAGTATTGCCGGTGACTTTACAACATGAGATCGGACCAATTTTCATGGATAAAAATGCTATTATGTACATGTGACAGATTACTCAACTAACTAGTTCTCATTACAGCTAAAAGCTGCCTAAATTCAAAATTTCACCGTTTATTTTAAGTGAAGTTTTAGAGGCCTAGTACGTACTACGTAGACCTAAAGTAGAGTGAACCTCAGAGCCTACTGCGACTAAGTGGCGGAGTCCTAACGACCACCCAACGCTACGCAAATTTACCAAGTTAGAATAGCCCAATCTTAATTATTACTCAAGTTCGAAAAGCTTGTTGTTGCTACGGTTCTGAATTTATTTATTATTTCGCCACGTTTGAGTTAACTTTGAAAAGGCCAAGTTAAATGCTAAGAGTTTCTTTGATTAATCTACGAAATTAACTAAATTGCGTCAATTGTTAATATCAAAGTGTTAGATCTCAGTAATTTTAGTAGATAATAAATTACTTTTTAGGAATATAACTAACTATAGCTTTCCGCCCGTGACTTCGTCCGCGTATAATACAGCGGTTCTTCATACAGAGTTTCATATCAAATTGTATCTTCTTAACTAACTTTTGTTAATCCCCGAACCATCTTCTTAATCTATTTATACTTATAGCTATTTTGGTGAAAACACGGGTAACGTAGACATAGTTTCAGTTACAAATAAGTGTTAATATGCAAATAATAACGTAAATGTACCCTATTAAATATTTGCGTAACTTCTTTGTGTACTATATAGTGGTGGTTTTTTTTTATGATACGATAACCAGACTATTGTCAGAGCTCACTCTGGAACATGGAAATAGGAACAATAATTCTAGTAAATCTCAAACCAAAAAAATTGTAAATCTCTATACACACTTTCCACCCGTTTTTAGCCCCGTTCTAGGTTGAATTTTGAAAAACGCTGAAATTGCGTTTATTATTTTTTAATTATTAGTAAACGTACGAAGTTTCAAATCTCTAACTCTACATTTTAAACCCCACCGAGACTTTTAACCCCCATTTTACCCCCTTTGGGGGTTGAACTTTTCAAAATCGCTTCTTATTAGTTGTACAGATTGTAAATGTAACTCGTCCTGCAAATTACAACTTTCTAGCTTCAGTAGTAAAGGCCTCCCTTTCATACAAACTTTGTAACCCCGTTTCAACTCCTCTGGGGTGGAATTTTGAAAAACGTTGAAATCAGATTTTTTGCTAGAAAGTTAGTAGCCTACAAACGAAATTTCAAGTCTGTCACAAAAAAAAATCTCTGTACAAACTTTCAACCCCTTTTTTACCCTGTTAGAGGCTGAATTTTGAAAAACGCTGAAACGATGAAACGCTTTTATTGTTTTTTAATTATTAGTAAATGTACGAAGTTTGAAATCTCTAACTCAAAATTTTAAATCCGATTTATACAAATTTTCAACACCCTTTTTACCCTCTTAGGGGATGAATTTTGAAAACCCCTTCTTAGTGGATACTAACGTTATAAAAACTACCTATTGTGAAAAATTCAGCTCTCTAGGTCCAACGGTTCGGGCTGGGTGTTGATTTAAGCGAGTCAGTCAGTCAGTCAGTCAGGACTTTTACGTTTATATATATAGATGTTAGTACTTAGTAATTTTTTTATGTGAATTAATATGAAAGTGTATCGAAATTAAATATTGAAATGAAGTAAATTAATCATAGGTAAGGATAATCTACGAAGTCATACATACATTATACAACCTGCCTCTGAGCGTGGAGCTTTAAATGCGAGGACTGATTGTACTCCTTAAACTAAGCTAAGTATTTGTAGTCTACAACTTTTTGATTAAAGGTAATTTTTTCATACAAACTAAATACTTTTTTTCAATGTAAGTACAATAAATAAAGTAATTGACATCGTCTGTCACACTTCAAAAACTGATGATTTTGCAGTACATTGCTTGCTCAATAAGTTTTGAACTGTATTTTTTTACACATCCAGATATTTTCAAAAGTTGTAGGTCAGTTTATGAGCAAAATCGATCCTTACATTCAAAGGCCCATGGTCAGAGGCACACTGAATGTTTCAGAAATTATTTCGTTACACTGACTGTCATAATTTGTATCGGTAGGTGGACGTACCCATGACCGTAGGTAATAGAGACGGGAGAGATTCCTTCGGGATATAAACGTAAAAATACTAAGGTGGTGGACACTTTAATTCATGTGGCAAAAATACGGAATGTAATTGTGTGGCATGATGTAGAGTACTGTGTACCTACTCGTTTATTAACCACGTACCCCGGTTAGGTATACAAGGAAAAACTTATGAAATTTATAGACCCAGACGAAAGCAAGCGGTAACTATGTATATTTTATTTTGCGAGTAAAAACGAGTAGCTCGTTGAATTCCATCCATAATATAAAATAATAAAAATATAGGTATATTCAAGTAAAACCCTTTAATATTTATTTAGTTCGTTAAGGCATATTAAATAAAAGTGCCCAAATACGGATATTTCACGTCGCAAACGGTAACGGGTTTTCCTCATTAACTAGTACCTACGTTGTTTAATGAAGTTAAACATGGTTAATGAGAGGAAATAATTGGACGCATTAACGCGGAAAGGAAAATAATACCTACAAGGTCCTAAATTGGTAGCTTTTTTCCTCATTCCTATTTGTATTACTAAAAGCTATTCTAAGCTATATCTAAAGCGATATCTAAGTACTAGCCTTTTCCCGCGGCTTCGCCCGCGTACTATAAGTACTCAAAAAAACCCATGTTGATATTCAGACTTTGTGACCACATTTGCCTCTTTTGGGGGTTGAATTTCAAAAAACCTGAAACACGTGTTTACTCATTTATCGTTAGGAATACTCCTGTGAAGTTTTGAATAAAATAGTCTAACAAATCTTGTTTCGCCATACAAACTTTGGACCCCCATTTTACCCCCTTAGGGGGTGAATTTTGAAAAATCCTTTCTTAGTGCTCCCCTAGACCTTATAAGGAACCTATGTGCCAAATTTGATATCTCTAGACCCAGCGGTTTGGGCTCTGCGTTGATATGTCAGTCAGTCAGTCAGTTTCTTCTTTTATATATATATAGATAGATAACTAATCTAAAAGCAGCCGTCAGTCCACAAAAATACTTAAAAAATTTTTCTTCCTGAACTCAAAAGCTTTGTGACTTACGATACCACAGCCTGAAGGACGGAGATGGATTGCCGGTCGTGATTCACATTTGCCCAACCCAAACGAACTCTCAATTTGTCATTGTCCTAATGAAAATCTCTGGATGTCTTTGCTTTGTCCCATTATCAAATCAATATTCAACCCACTGAAGCAAATCTCTGACCGAAAATAATTTGGGCTTCATCCAATCCAAGCTTTATTTTCGTTCAGTGACCACTTGTACTTTGAGCTTTTAGGTAGGTATATAGGTGAGCTTTTAGGTAATGCCTATACTGATAATGGACGTACATAGTTTGTATACGAGACTGTCAAATATATATTTGAAAATGTCGCTCGGTGTACGAACGAAGTACATAATAATGTACCTAAGTGCGTATTAATCGACATTAATGTTAAATACTTTTTTATTTGATAAATATTTATACTTGAGCATACAGGTATTAGCTTAGAACTAATACGTTCTTAGATTGTTACCAAAAATCTACATTCTAAATTCTATCATACAAAGCAAAAATCCAGTTTCTCTAAAATTCCGCGGGTGGCACCCTATATAATTTCAAGGATTCAATTTAACATCAATTTGCTTCTGTACACGACTAAATTGATGTTGGGTTAGATTAGAATAGACAAATCAAGGGACGCGGTAGGATTTCATCTAAATTGGACAATTTCGTCGAATCGTCAAATTATCGGCAGCTATTATGGCATATATATATATGTATGTATATATATTATCATCTATTACGTCTTCACAGCGAAATTTGTATCTAGGTACTTGCGCCGGCAGCCAAATGGTACCTTTTCCGAAAAAGTGTCATATTATGTAACTAACATTAGACTTAGTTCATACTTAATATTGTTCGGACCATTGTGTTGTCTGTAGATAAATCAATTTCAATTTTATTTTTCGATAGCAATTCGAAATAAACTTACAACCTTATAATTTTACAACCTAAATTAAACTTTTGTTCAACAACTATTAAAAAATGTGTATTCTCTATATCCCTTTTTCATATAAACAATAGTACCTACCTATTTTCAACGTACGTTAAAATGAATTTCGAAATACATTGCATGTTCGAATAAACTAAAAATCAAACCACGAGTTATTTTCAGGGACCCGCCCGGTATCCCCTTCGAGGGTTTTTGAAAGGGTTTTTCGTAAGGCTTTGCTTACCAAAGCCGATGCTCCTCAAAACCCATTAATTTGGCTATTAAAGCGCTATAAATACGGTATCCCCTTCGAGGGTTTTTGAAAGGGTTTTTCGTAAGGCTTTGCTCGCCAAAGCCGTTGCTTCTCAATACCCATTCATTTAGCTATTTAAAGCGCTTTAAATACGGGTAAGCAGTTCCCCTAACTAATATCAGATACCTTCTCAAGCGCTTAAAAAAGCCTTTCGAAAGGGTAGCGTTGGTAGCTCTTGAAGGGGTTTCCCTTTCTACGCTCATGCAATTTTTATCCTTTTTCTAATGACAATAAGAGCAAAATTGTAAATTTACGTTGGACGACCGTATGTCTAGCGCGGTGTCGAAGCGGCGGCGCCTTTGACAAAGCCCCCAAGTTGCCGCTGCTTGCGGTTAAGAAGTACCTTATTGCATTGTAATACGGTTACCTTTTGTGTGGCGAAGGGGCGGAAGAATTTGGAGCGCGTGCGACGCATCGTTTTGGGAAGTTTGGAACTGTATTTGTTTTTGTTTATGTATCGGCACAGATTATATAATAGTTCTTACGAAGTATCGGTCTGAATATTCATTATTTGTGCCATTTCTTTCGCGAACACCACGGTGTCGGTTTTCGTAAGGCTTTTCTTTCCAAAGCCGTTGCCTCTCAAATCAAAACCCATTCATTTGGCTTTATAGACGAGCACCAGAAAATACATGTACCTCGATTGTGGGTGGATTAATCAACGCGTAGTCCCGCCTCCTTGCCAACGCGGTGTTGTGGTAGTTCGCTCAGACTAAAGGCTCAAAGATAGTTCACTTGGAACAAACGACAAAACGACGAGGAGCCAGATTCACTCGAACATGTACATCATATCGTACAAAAACGTGTATGCACTATTATATATTATATGATCGTATATACACGTTTTTAAATAAACATTAATGATAGTTATCAATAAAGACGACGGAGAGCTGGCTACGTCAGATATGACACAATAATGAGAGCAACGAAACCTAGTTAGTTTGCTATTCTATGCTTTTTTCTAGCTCCGGACATCTGGCAGCTGTTCATTGGTAGAGGTCAAAAAATGTAAACCACTTCAAAAAGACAAATCCTAGCGTTCTAAGTTTAATATAATTTTCTTAATTCTATATGATAATAAATTATGCAAATAATTAGATTATATCATTGCCTAAAGTTTTTGTTGGAAAAAAATTGTGCCAAACGACGCCATATCATATATAATGGGGAACTGTCAAAATGAAATTTCCAACAATGGTCCTTAGAAAAGCAAAATTTGTATGGTGGGAAGTAGTTTTTATTTATTTTAGCGAAAACTACTGTTTCATCTCGAATTGGTCCCTAAGTGAAATTCTAAAGTTTCCAAAATACTCTAAAATTAAAATGCTGTAGAATAAAGCGACAGGGAAGATTTCCCCTAAGAAAAGCCTTCTGACTGTATATAGTTTCAGTACATTGTTAAGGACCATTCATCTTCTCTCACTGTATGCAGTTGTATGGAATCCGGAACAGCGCCCTCTACAAAAAGTTTTCACCGGCCATTATCATTCATAGTTTGTCGTTTGTCGTTCTGTCCTCTATAAATGAGAAAACTTGGGCAGTTTTTACCTATTTTGGTATTACTTTTTTCCAACAGAAAATTTTTGTTGGTGAATCACTCTGACCTCCACCCATTAAAAGCTGCCAGATGCCCAGATCTATCTATCGTTGCCGGCTAATTAGGGGGTGTAGATTTCGAAAATGATCTGTTTTAAAATCCAAGATGGCGGTTGTACTTACTACTTACTTACTTACTCCGTTGGCTCAGCGACCCAAAGTGAATCTTGGCCTCCGATACCAGGGTGTGCCACTTTCCTCGATCCTGCGCTAGCTCTTGCCAATTTCAGTTTCGGAGTTCGCTCAGATCCGCCTCGATCATGTCTTTCCAGCGATACCGTGGTCGTCCAACAGGGTGTCGCCCTTCCGGACAACCATGGAATGCGTTCTTCACTTTCCAATCTTCCCCCATCCTCTCGAGGTGGCCAAGCCAGCGAAGTCTGTGAGCTTTGGTCTCTCCTATAATATTAGGTTCAGCCACCAGGTCTTCTTTTTCCGCGTTCTTTAGAACTCTCCAGCTTCCATCCAGTCGTTGTTTCGGCCCGAGGATCTTGCGAAGTATCTTTCTTTCTGCGACTAGCAGCATATTCTCCTCTCCAAGTGTCAGTGTCCATGCCTCACAACCGTGCATAAGGATTGGCCTAATGGTTTTATAAATACGGATTTTAGCGGATCTGGTCAGCAGTTTAAACGCTAACACTTTGTGAAGGGCAGCACTGCATCGCAAGGTGTATTGCACTCGGATTTTGATTTCTTCTCTGCGAGTGTTTATATTTGTGATGGTGCAGCCTAAGTACCTGAATTTCTCCATGCCTCTGTAAGTAGTATCTCCGACATGCAGGTCCTACGGTTGAATACGAGTGTTTTTGTATCGTTTCATGTGGAGATACTCCTCTGTTTTTTCGTGGGATATCCTTAGGCCGATCTTCGATCTGCAAGGACCCTTACAGACTCCCGCACCTGGTCTATAGATGGCCAGATCATCTGCGTATCCTATCATCTTGTGCCTTCAACTCAGTTCTAGCCATCCCTCCAGTGTTAAAACTTTCCTTAGGACATATTCTAAGACTAAGTTGAAGAGCATAGGTGACAAGGCATCGCCCTGCTTGAGTCCCCCGTCACTACTGTGAAGTCGTCAGTAAGTTCCCCCTCGACACGCACCACCATTTTGCTCTCCCCTGTCGCAACCTGAACCATGTTGCTCATGTTGGGGAAGTCAAAATTCCTTAAGATGGTGAAGAGAGCGTTTCGTAGGCCGTATGATATGATGATAGTATGATAGCGCAGGGCGAATGAAGATGACGGTTACAGTACAGAATAATTAATAGTACAAGTACAGCAGATTCTCCTACCTGAATTTTAAGCTTTACTTAGTATTTATATGTCCACAATCTATCAAGAATCTGCTAAAAAGTGAGTTAAGTACTCGTAAGGTTAGAGCTCTAACCCTCAATGAACCCGAACGGCTGCTCAAAGAGTGGGCTAGGTTAGGTTAGAACTGTGACTCTCAACAAACCCGAACAACTTAAAACGGATTATATTCGGAATTCAAACTGCAATTTAAATTAAAATGGCTAAGAGATATGATAAAATCGCGCAGGATGACAAAATGGCTTACCCATTCCATAATTTCTCTAGTAATCTAACTAAATCTGAGTAAAATGAATGAGTAAAACTAGATTTGTCATTTCACTAAACTGGTTTAGCGATTAGATGAAATGTCTAAACCAGGTTATTAAGTTGACAAAATGGGTTCGATATTATAACTTCTTTGCCATTGAACTAACCCGATTTAAAAAAATTATAAAATCTCAACTGACACAAAAGGAAGTAGGTAACTCAAGTTAAATAGATGGCGCTGTACTAAATATTGTAGATAAATGTGAAATATACCTACCTAAACTTTGGTTTAATGACGCTACAATAACTATTAAAGTGAAATGTAAAAAGATTGAGATCTTTAGAGTGACCCTGTTTTCAACTGCTCATTACGTCGAGCGATTTGAGCCAAAACTGCATGACTCATTCTCCAATCCTGAGATCCAGTAGGTAGTATGTAGGTTTCTTAAAAGAGTGTATTACCGCGTATAGTATTATATCTTAGATTTTAAAACAGACAGAAGTTAAGAAATCTTCACGCCCTAATTAGCCGGAAATTACTACCATGACGATTTTTCATAAATAAGTGTACAACAGCGATGTTGGATTTTAGACACACATAATTTTCGAAATCTGTATCCCCTAATTAGCCGAAAACAACACCATAACGATTTTTGAGAAAACAGAGTGTATCCGCCATCTTGGATTTAAAAACAGACAAAATTTTCGAAATCTACACCCCCTAATTAGCTAAAAGGACTCTACCATGATGATTTTTGAGAAAAAAAGAGTAAAACTGCCTTAAAAAGACCGTAAAAACCGTTTATACAGGTAGCCTTTCAGTCCCTGTTTGACACCCCTCAAAATATGCTGCGCAATTTGTATGAAAATTGCACATGTTTTCTCCTCCGCTCCCTTTTGGACTAAGAGCTGGTCACGTCAGATATGACACAATAATGAGAGCAACAAAACCCGTCTGGTTAGATTGCTATACTATCCTTATTGCTAGATCCGGGCATCTGGGTGCTTTTAATTGGTGGAGGTCAGAGAAAATAGTAATACCAAAATAGGTAAAAACTGCCGAATTTGTCTCAGTTATAAAGGACAGGGCCTATATTTTAACATTAGAATAAGAAACATTGCGTATTATCACGGAAACAAAAACAGTAGGCGACAAACGATGAATTACATTATACGTCGTTTGGCACTACTTCCTACAACAGAAACTGTTGGCAATGATATAATCTAATTATTTATATAATTTCTCATAATATTGCATGAAACCCAGAACTCTAGGATTGGTTTTCTTGAAGTGGTTTGCTTTCTTTGACCTCCACCACTTTACAGCTGCCAGGTGTCCAGATCTAGAAATAAGCATAGTATATAGCAAACTGACTAGAGGAGTTTCGTTGCTCTCATTATTGTGTCATTTCTGACGTGGCTCCTAAGGTTGCCCCGGAAAAGGCCGAAATACGTCCACTGTACTGTATAGAAGCTGTTTACACTGAGGTAGAATCTGTCCGGAAAGAGAAGTGTCGTAGAATGTATGAGCTCCCATATAAACCACGACACTTCTGTATTTGGACAAACTCCATAAGGTAAAAAAAAAAAAAACTATTGTTGACGCAATTAATTATCTTGCAATAATAATAATATTATTGACTTAAGTATCTTTTAATAGTTTATCGCATGATTCGCATGTTCTATGTTATAATATAAGTAGGTACAAAACCGGCGTGTCTCGCCCAGCGCGCAAGTATAGTTGCAGTGAACTTACTGTTGTTTATTCTGTAGTTCAAACGACTACCCTAAATTAAACTACATATTATACGAGTATTTTTGTATGGAGATACAGTTTTGATCAACGCAAAAAACGTTGTTGTAAACAGATCTGCAAATAGAGTGTAATAAATAATTAAAAGCACTTTATTTTTGTAAAAATAACCGCTGACGCCGACAAACAATAACCCATCGTGGGCCGTGGCGGCTTACAACTGATCAAATGTAGCAAAGGATAGCGCCAAGGTAATTCGTGGCGCCTGGAAGCGCGTTTATGAAATGTCGTAAGCGTCATATCACTTTATGCCATCTCAAGGTGAAAGTAAGCAACGAATTAAATTTTCATCATTGAGTTATTATTACTTATTGAGTTATTATTACTGACGTATAGAGAAGACATCGCCCATCACTACTTTGTTCCGTTCAACTGCGGTCGGCCGGCCGCACGTTACTCAGTCGCTTGTGAGTTCTAAAGCGCCGCAGTCGTATTTGTTTTAAAACGAAACAGTGTAAAAACTCGTTAAACATGCCCTCGTGTGTGCTGCGATATTGCACTAATAATTCAAGCAATACGTCGAAGTGCAAAGGAGTAACTTTCCATGGGTAAGGAACTATATAATCATTTTAAATCTTAATTTGAGCAAAATTGTTAGTGGACGCCATGTTGCGTCATTTGACATAGACTAAAAATTGAGAGATGTGCCATTGTGTGGATAGTAAGGTGATTTTGCTTTATAATATTTGTACACAGTATTTAGAAAAGAACTGACTTAAGTTAATGGATGAAAAAGGTAAAATATGGAAAAACTGTCCTTGAAAATTTGAAAGTGATAATTTGTCTTTTTTTATTAAAGTTTTCCACGTCTGGGGCGCAAAGACAGGGAAAAATGGATAAAATTTGTCCCAAACAACCGCAGCGAAGAGACCTGGCTACCGTCTGATCATACTTATGTATGTTCGTTGCATTTTGGCGAAGAGGATATATATATAACAAAGGCGGGAAGGCGTTTTTTGAAGTCTGCAGTACCTTGTATTGATGTAAGTAACATTAAAAAATTTATGAAAATAGTAACCATTAATGAAAGTAGCAGTTATTTCAGCCGACACTAACATTATATTATGTTTGTTTTGCGTTTTGCTAAATACACTTTCAGTTATATAACTGTCAATACTTTGTTCAGAAGGAGGTATTTACATCATTAATTCAACATTTTTTTCAGCAACCAAGCACCTTAAATCACCGAACACATTTGATACGGGCCATCATAAATAAATACACATCTATACGCTTGAAACATGAAGCTGAAACTGATCGGACAACTAATTATTTCTCAAAGCGGCAAAAGTTAACAAAACTTATATTGTTTAAGGGTAACTAAATAAAAAGAATATTACTAAAAAACTATACGGCTATTTTTTTTTAATGAAAGCAAAAGGCTTTTCATGCCCCCCTGAACCAGTTAATATATGTCGGATCAGAGCGGCCACGGTGCTAAAAAATAACTGAATATGCACTCTAACGCTGTGACAATAGAGGCCTGGTCAGATGTTTGTGAACACCCTGGCTGCTCCGATATATCTTATGGTGACTGTACATACCTCAGAGACAAGTGTAATAAATATTACACTTACCTAATTAAAATTATCCATTTATTTTTTATAAACAAAAAATAAACAGACAATATTATTATAACTTAATATTAAATGTATTATCCACGTTCCCGTAGGTACCTAATTAAATAGGCAGAATATAAACAAAAGTGTCGCGTCTGCGACGGTGACATCGTATGACTAGTTAGTCGCCCTGCCCGCGCCCCGCACTGCCGCGCTTGCTACCCATATTTCGTTCGTGCCGTCTGTTCTATGTACGTAGTACATTATACTTCAATGATTTTCATCCTACAATCCTAAAGAACTAGTTAATACAATTTTATCCTTATTGTCTTTATAATTGAGCAATAAAATCAGTTTTAGGTTAAAATAAGACCTGACTTTGAATAATAAAACTCTCGAGGAAATTGTAGCCAATCGTGTTTTATATAGTCGTAAATTATTCTTGAAAGTATCAAACTAATATTGCAAATATGTTTCAAAAAAATTTAAATCTGCTGAGCACAACTTCAGTCATGTATCACCTTAAAGCGCTTTAAATACGGGTAAGCGGTTCCCTTAACTAATATCAGATACCTTTTCCAAGCGCTTAAAAATAGCCTTTCGAAAGGGTTTTTCTATCAGTAGAGGTAGTCTCGTAAGGGAAACCCCTTCATACGGCTAAGTAAAATGAATGGGTATTCAAGCGATATCGGACAGCAAGTGATTTGGGCTGTTAAACGAACGACTAGCCGTTCAAAGGCTTTTTTCTGGGAAGGGGTGGGCGGGTCCCTGATTATTTTATGATGTCACTGAACAAACGCTACTAGTTTAAGGAGTAGAATCTACTTTTTAATTTTTTTGCTCGTATTACAGGAGACATCCGGTATACTGTAGACATGACGTAGGCGCTTGACGAATGTAACATGATATTAGAATAATTTAATATAGAATATCGGGTTACGAACCGAATAAGGTAATCATAATAACATTTATTTATAATGTAAATATACCAATATGGTTTAAATGTCAACATAAACGTCACGCACGTAATCATCCACTATAAAACCTCAGCCTTCCCTCAATAAAGCGTTCAGTATTCAACCGACTTGTGTCTTATTATTTACCCCAGTAACTCGTACTTTTCATGGCGACCGTGACAGTCGAGCTGCTCGAGGCAGCTCTACTATAATTGTCACCAGAGCAGTCCAGGACCTGCGAAGTACAATCACGGGCAGCCAGTGCGCGAAAGAAGGCAGAAAAGAAGAAATAATCAGAATGGAGCTTCCAACAGTGCAAGAACCACCCAGGCTGACAGCAACACAGTAGTAATCTTCGTGACCACAACAGTGCTAGTGCTGATAGCAAGTTGTTTGGAAGAAGATCCACAAATGTCTTACGAGGATAATCGAGCGACAAGCAGTAGCAGTGGCGATGCGTAAGCCAATCGCCGTCTAAACCAGATCTTAGCGGGACGTCAACTTCACCAGTGAAGGCCGCACTTCACCAGCCCTACCCCGGAAGCCCAGCCCTATGCAGCCCATCAGAAGAATATGGATCACGGTATTATTTAAATTTAATCAAAAACTGATATTATCATATACTTTGATCTATCTATACGTCACCTAACTTAGCATGAATTATGAAATTGTAACATATATGAAGACCTAGACGCAGGGAATAAAAAAAAAAGGTCAAGATAAACTAGAGCAGGCAGAAAAATTATATAACCAATACGAACAATATTTAGAACAAACCAGTAAAAAGGTAGAAATATCAGAAATATCTTTTGAAGACAGTGAATTAATACAATCTTATCACATAAAAATAGAGGAAATTTATAATAAAATTATTACATACAAGTACAAGAAGAGGGAAACGTAAAAATGCCTTCCAGTGATAATTTTGAGTTGAAGGCCGCGGTGTCATTATTACCAGTTATGGATGGTTCTGAAGACGTCACTAAGCAATTTATTGACGCAATAGAACTATACGCAACAATGATTAAAATGTATAGTGTATTTGTGGTGTGGTTTACATGTACATTTCACCATATTGATGTTGTTAAAAAAAATAATATATATATTTTAAAAACATTACTGGTCAAGTGTCTTGGTCATCCGTAGCAGAACCTAGAAATGTTATGCGTATTTCCTTTACGTAGGTAGGTATAGCTTAGCAATAGTTAGCAAAAATAAACAAAATGGTTAGTCAACTTCAAACTCATAAAAAAAATAGTAATACATTTTTCTAAACTCTAATAATTCTTAATTTCTCAGGCGCAATTCGTTTTTCCAACCAAAAACGAAAACATTTTATTTCCGGATGGTATTCCAAAATAAATTGACATTACAAGTTAACATAATAATTGGACAAGAGTCTTTTTAGGGTTCCGTAGTCAACTATGAACCCTTATAGTTTCGCCATGTCTGCCCGTCCGTCCGTCCGTCCGCGGATAATCTCAGTGGCCGTTTGCACTAGAAAGCTGAAATTTGGTACTGATATGTATATCAGTCACGCCGACAAAGTGGTAAAATAAAAAGTGGAAAAAATGTTTTATTAGGGTACCTCCCCTATACGTAAAGTGGGGAGTGATTTTTTTTTTCATTTCAACCCTAACGTGTGATATATTGTTGGAAAGGTATTTAAAAATGAATACGGGTTTACTATAATAATTTTTTGATAATGTAAATATTTTCGGAAATAATCGCTCCAGAAGTTTAAAAAAATGTGTGTCCCCCCCTCTAACTTTTGAACCATAAGTTTTAAAAATTTGAAAAAAATCTCAAAAGTAGAACTTTATAAAAACTTTCTAGGAAAATTATTTTGAACTTGATAGGTTGAATAGTTTAAAAAAAAAAATTACAAAATAATTTCTGAACTAAGTTTGTAATTTAACCATATAAGCAGGTGTTTATTGTACCTGTAATTTCTACAAAATGACAATGAAATGACGTGCTTTCAAATAAAGTAAAAACGGTGAAAATCGGTTCACGCAATAAAGAATTATCCCATAAAAATCATCTTCCATACTTTAAGCTCGCGCGCAATAGTTTACTTAATTTGCCGATAGATGTCGCTGTACGTGGAACGCTCATATCATATCCTACATGGCAGTGTTATGTTAACTCTTAAGTGGGGACACTTACTGTGACGGACGGAAAACTACGGAACCCTACACTGAGCGTGGCCCGACACGCTCTTGGCCGGTTTCTTTTAAATTATTATGAGTTCTACATGACATGACATAAATAGGGATATTATTATATTAAGAATAATTAAGGGATGTATAGCGTGAAAAAAAAAGCTAAAACAGATAAGTGTTGCAATGCAACCAACAATTAGCCTGATCACCTAAAAGTTATTGTGACCTTTATATGCTTTAAGTTTACAAAGTAATGGGTTTCCTTGCATTCCTCTTTCCTTCACGCACTACTAGGTAGCCCGATAGTACATACTAACGCGCGATATTAAATATTTATTCTGTATCCTTAATAAATAAAAATATTGTAATAGGGTCGGCCGACCAGATGCGCTAAAATGCGCCGTGTACTCATTAAAAGAAGGTGACAAGTATCACAAAGAAGCTTACATTAGGACACAATGCAGACATTGCAAAATGGCTCATTTATTATTGCCAATCATTTCCAGAAAAAGTTGCACGCATAAGACGCACATTTTAAAAATGTGAACAAAAGACGTACTTTACAGGATATGTCGAAAATAAGGTAGCTACTATACCAATGAAATAATAGTTATTTACGTCACCACCTGGCCATAATGTGAGTTTTACCGCTCGCTACGCTTACGGTAAAACTCGCATTATGGCCAGGTGGGGACGTAAAATTGTGTACTCACCACGGGCAGTAAAAAAGAAAGCCCTCTATCGCATATTTACAACCCTCGCCTGCGGCTCGGGTCCCAAATACCTGCGATTTCGGGCTTTCTTTTTTTTACAGCCCTAGGTAAGTAATGTACTATTGTTATACAAGCGTGCAAAGTTGTATTTTAACCGCGAGTGTGGAATTGAAGCACGAGTTAGCGAATGGATTCTAGGGTTGAACTGCGAGGTAGCGAATGGATTCTATGGTTGAACCGCGAGCGAAGCGAGTGGTTCGAAAATAGAATCCTGAGCGAAGCGAGTAGTTCAAAAATAGAATCCTGAGTGTTGCAAGTGTTGCAACACACGAGACGTAAAAATAACTTTGCAGCCGTGTGTAACACAAATCTTTTCACCTCACTAAAGCGAGGAAAATATAGTCTGGCCAGCCAACGAACGCAGTAGCAATGTACATCGAACAAAACTTAGTATTTTTGGACGCCTGTCGCGCGCTTTTGTACGTCATTTCAAAAATTGTAATTCTGCATTGAATAATAAAATAATTGATAATTCTGATATATTTATGACTTTACAATGAAAAAGAAGGTGCGAAGAAATTAAAATGACAACATAAAAATGACAGAAGATTATGTGGTCAAAATACAATAGTTGACATCCAGGAAGGAATGAAACATTGATGCTTACAATGATTGCTAAAATCATAAGGCCAGTCGAGGGAAACGAGTAACTACCTATATCTACCAGAAAATACAACTTTTCAGTTTAGAATGGAACAGGATTAGCTTCATTATCTGTATGAATAAGAGAATCATGTTAATTTACATATATTATATCACTCAGTATACTCCTGCTTATTTATTATGATTTCCTTTTATCATTTCGTTTGACGACTATTTTAGGTAGGCACTTATTTAATCTAATGTACGAATTGTATAATTGAATAATCAATAAACGCACGTGAGGTTTTGGTGTTTATTTATTTTATACATAGCTTAGGTAGGTACATAAACGAAAACATTTCAAAGGCTTGATAAAAGTCTGTTGTAGGTAGCAGGATACTTGGTGCTTAAACCTGTTAAATTGTAGTATTTTCTTGCTTTGTGACTATATGCATCACTTGCTCCTATGCAACAAACGATCTTGGACTTCATTTAGCACTAGTTTCCGCTTCAATTATTCGATTTTACACTGAAATAAAGAACTTGAAATGATAATTCGATACACAACTCTACATAACCTCAAAGTCACATATATCACGAAAAATGTATTACACCTCTCGTAAGTACCTACATAAATATCTCAGCTGGTCTTTGCGTTGATTTAATACATTTATTGAAAGGTGATGGCAGATATTACATTAATAAATAATAATAAACGCAATCCGAAACTTAAAAATATAAGTAAACAAAACTAACTTTTTAAAATTAAAAAGTTACATGTCACAGATAAAACAAAAACAATGCACAATTTTCGAATTATTCTGAGACAGGTAGTTCATCAATTAAAATGGATCGATCAAAATAATATTTCTTGAAAGATTTAAATCGTTTTACAGTAAAATCATGAAACAAAATTGTTTACACTAAATGTTTTAATTGAATACAATTAAATATAAAATAATTTTTGCGTCCACAGCACCTGATTTGATCAGACAATTTAATCAGATGGGCGAAGATTGTCCTGTCTGGAGTGGCCTTTACATGTTATTATGTTCAAAAAAGTGACTAATATCACGTTCGAATTTCAAATATTCTTTGCACTCTTGTGAATAAAATGCAGTTTTGCTATCTGTTTTTAAAGAATAAAAAAGAGCTTTACGAGCCAGTGAGGTGAAAAGAAATAAATTCAAACGTACGCACATACGTGCGTACTCGAGATATTTAATAATGCATTATAGTGTGTTGACGAATACCTACACCGATAAACTAGAGGTTATGAATATTTTAACAACATCCAACCAGGACATGTATCCTGTCCTTCAAAATTTATAATAGTGCCAAAATAACGAATATTATGCCGAGTGGCAAACTCACCACTAAATGTAACCACTTTCTCAAAAACATTCGCCAATTCCATATTAAAACGAAAAACGATAAAAAAAATTAAGAAATAAAAGCCCAACATAAAGAAATTTAACAATTCACTAGGCAAATCTGCCTTCGGAACACATACGAGACTGATCTAATACGAGGGTTGCTACTTATATATCCGGAAACAAAAAAACAAACAAACGTACACGGCTGAAAATGGTTTTATTGTTTTTCAAAGTATTCCCCTTGATGATCTATGCACTTTTGCATTCGCGTGAACCAATTTTTAAAGCACTTCTGCCACTCCGCCTGAGGTACCTCCATAACGTGTTGTTTGAATGCGTCGACAGCATCTTCAGCGGTCGAAAATCGTTGACCGCGTAATTTATTCTTTATATTTGGAAATAAATAAAAATCGTTGGGTGCCAAGTCAGGGCTGTACGGCGGATGACCCGTTAATTCCACATTTTGACCCTCCAAAAATAGAGTTGTTTCGCGTGACGTATGACAGCTGGCATTGTCATGATGAAGAATGATTCTTCGTCGCTGGTTAGTTTTACGAATTTGTTCAAATACTTCCGGTAAGCAAATGGTCGTGTACCACTCTGAATTAACCGTTCTACGGTTTTCTAGTGGCACTGTAGCTACATGGCCATTAATACCGAAGAAGCAGGCCACCATTTGTTTCAATGTACTTTTTGCACGAGTAACTTTCGTAGGGTTCGGCTCATTTTGAAACACCCATACCGTTGATTGTTGCTTCGTTTCGGGATCGTATGCATAGATCCAGGATTCGTCACCTGTATAGATGTTATAAACGGCTTTTGAGTCACCACGGTTATATTTTTTTAACATTTTATTGCACCATTCGACGCGAGCATCTTTTTGCTCTTTTGTTAAGTTGTGGGGTATCCAACGCGAACAAATTTTTTTTACAGCCAAATAATTATGTAATATGCTATTAATGCTGGTCATAGAAATACCCAGAGTCGCCTCTATCTCGCGGTACGTAACATGTCGGTCGTCCATTATAAGTTTTCGCACAGCCTCGATATTTTGTTGTACAACGACCGATTTCGGGCGACCTGCCTTAACTTCGTCCGTAAGCATACTACGTCCACGATTGAACTCACTAAACCAGTGATACACAGTAGTTTTAGATGGGGCTTCATCACCAAAAGTTGAAGTTAGTTGATCTATGCACTGTTGTTGCGTTAAACCACGCCGAAAATCATAATAAATCATAGCACGAATATTTTCACGAGTGAGTTCCATTCTTGCTGCGAGATGACATTTAAAACCCGTCAAAAACAAAACACGAGCGTTAATAAGAAAGAAAAAATATACCGGCCCGTACTTAAAAAAGTTCAAATTTTACCATGGAGGTCAAATATGCTATTTAAGAAGATTGTAATCCCGGTTTCCGGATATATAAATAGCAGCCCTTGTAAATTACAGATATAATAAATTGCAATCAACAACATAAACTTGCGAAATGAAATTAGAAACCAATAACACTTACCATAACAGTGGAATCCAAAAACGGATCTCCATCTTCCTAAATAAGTATTAAAATACTGAATAAGCATTAAACAATAAGATAGCGTCACATTGTTTACAGTGTCTTAGATTGTAATTTAAACTCAAGCACATATTAATTATCAACTATGCACTTTTGAAATTATAAATAGGAAGTATTTAGAATATAACATTAAGAATATTATTTTTTTAACCTTAAGATAAATTAGTTAGACTAAGCTGTTAATTAAAATGTTATTTACTGTAAAGTAATAATAACAATAAACTATAAGATTATATAAACAAGAACTATGTATCCTTTCAGATTGTTAAGTTATATTAAAACAAAAATTGTAACCTAATTATTCAAAAAAAAAAAGTGTATAACTAGTAGTCCGCATCGAACTGAGAACTCGCTATTTACTTGCAAACAAGCTGGCCAGTATAACAAAACCCATGTGATGATTTTTTCGGGCCTTCTAGCTCATAACCCCTTGATCGATCCTGCTCATATACGAACTCTCAAATTATATGTATCTCTGTTACAACCCCGACAAATTTCATAAAGATCAGAAAAACGCTACTAAAGTTATAGCGGAACAAATTCTCAAAATCAAAAAGCCATCGAAATGCCGAGACGTCCCAGTAGCCGAAGTTGTTTGTAAGAACTCACTTCGCTTACGCTCCGCTCGTTCGACTATCTTAGATTAATAAGTTACATTTAAGGAAAAATTGTAAACTATACAAAAACAATATATATCTATACATATATCCTTTAGAAAGTAAGTTATGTTTTACCTTAAAATTGTAACCAATTTTTTTTTTTCAAAAAAAAAGGGGGAAGGTATACTGTAGACATGACGTAGGCGCTTGACGAATGTAACATGATATTAGAATAATTTAATATAGAATATCGGGTTACGATCCGAATAAGGTAATCCCAAATAAGGTAATCATAATAACATTTATTTATAATTTAAATATACCAATATGGTTTAAATGTCAACCTACACGTCACGCACGTAATCATCCACTATAAAACCTCAGCTTTCCCTCAATAAAGCGTTTAGTATTCAACCGACTTCTGTCTTATTATTTACCCCAGTAACTCGTACTTTTCACGAATGATGAAAAGGATCAATATCGAACAGATGTTTATTATAAAAACTGGGAACTCGCTTGAAAAGGTACCTGTCTAGAATAGTTCTTGCGAGAAAAACTGACATGGAACCAGAGATGTGCAAAATGGTTTAGAAAAAGTATTTAAATACAAAATGCAAATACTTTCATAATTTACTATTTCAAATACAAAATACTTAGCAAAATTGTATTTCAAATACTAAATACTAAATAGGTATTTTCAAAATACTTTTTTAAAATACAAATGCTTTTTAGAATTCCGTCGCCAAGATGGATAAAGCGGAATCCTTAGCTCGTCATGTCCGTCTGCCCGTGATCATATGTCATCGTCATAGCATAGACATTTTAATCAATAAATATGAAGCAAATGTTTTGTGTGCCACTAATTTGTTTTGTAGGTAAATGGTTAAAATATGTTTTAGGGTCGGCAGTCGATACATGTAATTAAATGGTTTTTTTTTCATGCTCTGATAGTGAGTTATATTTATGTATATGGATCCAAATGTCAATAATTTCCTTTCCAGGGAATTTGCTTTCCAAGTATGTATATTTTTTTTAGTTTAATGCAATGTAAATTCGGTACAAAAATGGATTGCTAATTTAATACGATTTCCATTCTTATAATTCTTATATCCTGGCGATCCCCTTCTCCCGGCGGTTCCCTTGGTTACGCGGTGTCCTGTCCTATCAATACCCATGTAGGAGCAATATATAACTATAACCTGTTAAAACTACCCTTTCTATGTTATGTTACAAAAAAAGTATTTTGTATTTTCAAAATACAAAATGGTTCTCAAAAAGTATTTCAAATAAAATACAAAATGCTTTTGTTAAAAAGGTATTTAAATACAAAATAGGAAATAGGTATTTTGCATTTTGTATTTGCATTTTAAATACAAGTATTTCAAATAAGTCACATCTCTGCATGGAACTTACAGAGAAAGTAAATTGTTCACTCAGTGCTTGATAAAATAATAGCACCGTTAATTAAAGGATTTGATTTCCGTAAGGCCTAATTCAATTTAAATTTAAACTTTAAAAATAACAGAAAGCAGCCCTTCCAGAGGTTAAAAATATACAAACCAATACAAACGTTTACGCAGAAGCCAAATATAGACGGCACCGCGTTCCGCTGCCCTGCCTTCATTTACCTATGCATGAAATTTCCCAACAGGGTCAAGCAGAAGCCATGGCAACATTTCCAGGCATGTTGCAACATCGCCAAGTATGCCCGTGTCCCGAGTACCTACCCTCGTGTACCGGACTGACCCAGTTCCGCTTTCCTGCGGGTTACCGAAATGGGGTAGCTACCGGAATTCAAGGTAACATAATTTCATACTTAAGCTATGGAACCTTCTAGTAGTATATTATGCAAAGGAGCTTAAGGACTTAACATTCAAAGTATTGAAATACTTGACGTAAGTATATATTCTATATAAATTAGGCAGTGATTTTCATCCATTCTTATGAAATTCATTTAAACATGAAAAGCCTGCTCATATTAATTTAATAAATTAAAATCTAATTAAGTACTTTTGGCACGAATTATTACCCTTTGCCTGAACTTAATTCAAGCTTCATCATTAGGTAGCAAATAATATAGGTATTTCAGAATTAACTTTTAGTCTAACATTTTACAGTCCTTTCAGCTCAAAGGCATATCAACGCAAACTACCCCTAATCAGTAAGATTTTTGTTTGCAATCCCTACTAACTAGCTGCTTTGTATTTAAGTAGACTAGAATCTTAATTGGTGTAGCATGGGCCAAGAATTTGAATGTTGGATAACATCTTAAACGTCTTCTTATTCTACTTTTTACTTTAGATAATCACAAAGTTCATGTTTCGTAGGCGTGGCGAAGGATTACAGCTAGATTTATTCTAAATGGAATAATATAGTTCTTGTCTCCTGTTGGAAGCTTCATGAATAATCTTTCGATTTTCTGTTATAATAGTACCTTATTGCAGAGGACGGGAAAGATAAATTCGTGGACGAGCGATTTTTTCGGACGAAGCGCAGCTGAGTATACTAATATACATGGTAAGTACCCCGTTTCAAATAATATTTATAATGTGAATGACCATGTGAGCTTGGAAACAATACAGTAATGGATTTTAGTATAACTTGACGTCCGCTAAGACAGGGCAATAATGATATATTTTTTTTAAATTTGTATAAGTAAATAATGACGAACATCACGTACTAATTTTACTACAGTAATGTGAACATTTCCGAGCACATTGTATGATTCTGGTTTTGAACAAGTGTCTCACAGACCTCCTACCATGACCTTACGTTGTCAGACGCATCTCCATGTCAAGCGCGACTGAAGTATCTACCTATGCAGTAGCGTGCAACAACCAAATTTATGCCACGGGTCTGAAAGTGTAAATGAAAATAAAATTAGCCAGGGTCAGCAACGCGCATGTGAGACATCTGGAGATGGTCACACATTGGTCAAACATTGGACCAATGTGAGACCAATGTCTGATCAATGTGAGATCAATGTGAGACCAATGTTGAATGAAAATCTGTTCGAATAGCAAATGTCAATGTCGTTATAGCGTTGTGTTGAGTTGGGTTGGAGCTGTGTCTGTCCAGTGTGTGTGTTTATTAACGTGAAGGCGTACGTTAAAGGGTTAGGTTTTTGACAAAGCTTGTTGCAGATTTTATCTTGTACACTTTTGACGAAGCCTGTGGCAGATTATTACTGGTATAGAGTGGACGAAGTTTGTTGCGGATGCCGTTTTGAATCCTTTTTGACGAAACCAGCGCTGTGCATTTAAGCCGTGTTTCGTTTTTTTGTCACAGTAAACATTTATGACTTTAATATCTGTATGTGTTCTAAAATACGAAATATGGATGTTCATGTTTTTGTCTAAATGTTTGGGTAATATCTACATAAAATAATGACAAATAACCGTATACTTACTATATTTTTAAAATCTTTATTTCTTTCTAGAAAATCAATACACGATAATACATTGGTCATTATATAGCTTATTTCAAGATACCTTGTTGTATTTTACATACGTTTTTCTTAGGTCTAAAAATATTTATTTCATTAGGTTATATGCTAGGTATTTGAAGATTTTGGCACGATATCAGTACAAAACATATGGTTACAGTAAAAGCAATAGATACGCTCAAAGTGGCTTTGGGATTTACAGTACCTATTTAATTAAACGTAATTAAACAATTTTAAACAATAGGCAGTGCAGATAAAGACAGGCGTAAGCTATCATTTATTATTGGAATTCTTTGCTAATACGACGTTAATCCAGAAAAAAAATTTAACACAGAAAACGTTAATTAACAAAAACGTTATCAAAGATGAAGCATTATATGTCCATTTAATTTGGTATGATCAATATAGTTATTCAGTTCATTAGCATATTCAGCTTTTGTGAATTTCATAACCAAACATTGATATTTTTTTTACAAAAAAACGAAAAGTGGGAGTTTTAGTCTGCTGTTTAAAATCATGCAAACTATAGGTATGACTGAAATAAAAATGGTGTGAGACAAAAATAGGGTCCATAACACACATGCAAAAAGAGGGGTGTCATAAGTTTGACAGCTATGTGTGTCTGTCTGTCTGTGTATCTGTCTGTGGCACCATAGCGCTTTAACGGTTGATTTTGAAAGCAGGTTTTGTAGTGAGTGATCTTAGACATGTTTTATAAAAATCAGTTCAACCGTTTCGGGCGTTTTCCAAAATGCTTAGCAATAGTAATAATACCAAACATAAAAACAATTGAGTTAGTACCAATAAAACCGAACCGGTATGTCCTACAAGTTCAACAACTTAACTCCTTCAATAAACAACAACTAAATAGTAAACCCACGTCATAAACTTGTGAATATCAATTGTCGGACTGATTTTCGATAAACTCTTATTAAATTATTATAAACATGCGGTATTAAACTTGATTAAAATAACAAATGATATTGAAAAAGGTTTCTTGATATGCATGCATCATATAATATGTATTATTGTATGCATGAAGTAGGCGTTGTAGCGATGTTAAAATTTGTACGTAATAAATAAAAAACTAGCGGTAATGTAATGTATTTCTTTTTGAATTATTTTTATACGAGCTCCCGAAAGAAAATCCAGGTAGTTTTTCTCTTTACCCCACACATTACCCTTTTCAACAACATTTATTCGAGTACTAATCTCTATCACAGTAAAATCCATCTTGTGATCACATCTAACATTTACTACTTATCGTCATAAATAATCTTATTTACACGCCTTTCGATGTTCACGCAATGCAAAAACCTTGGGGCGTTATTCGACATTGATTCCGATAACTCATGACATAGCAAATCTTGTGACATGACATATAATATTAACAAGAAATGCCATATGTCACCAATATATTTTTACAACAGCAGCTATTTGACTTATTAAAAAAAGTCGAATTAGTCCCCTTATACATGTACAGTTACCATCCGTCTAAGTCTACACATATTTAGGTACATAGACACACCATCAAAAATAAGTTATCTACGCCTCTGCGACACGTAAAACTACGTTCGGATCACGCATTGATGTACACTTCGTCATCCTTGACGGGGTAATCCTTAGGTGGTAGTTTAAAGCTGTTCCTAAGATACGTGAAGCGATGAAAGTTGTAGTAGTACTCTTTTCCGTCTGGGGAGTACTGGGGGTAGAGGGTGTAAGAGGGGAAGTCGTGGTCGACGAGGGAGTCCGCGAGCGCGTGGCGTGCGAACTCCTGCTTGTATCGTCATGACTGCTGGCGGTACGCGCGCCGCTTGGAGCACTTCTCGTGGAGGATGTAGCAGAGCGCGATGGCTATGAGCACGGCTATCGCAATCGCCATGCCTATGCTGATCCAGATGATTTCCTCGTTAATGCCACTTGTTGATTTACCTGAAGAAACATAATTAAGGTCGTTACACGGCGAGGGATCAAACTGTGCCTTTCATGCGGTAATTACACTAGGTCGGTCGGTGGCAGGCAATGTATACTTAAATCACTCGACTAGATTACTCAAAAATATGTCCGAACGCTCTTACACTGGCTGGCGTGGCCAAGGCCTTTGAACATAATTTATAAGATACTTACATATTTGTAAATTTGACTGGATCAAATGAATCAATCTTTTTTTGGTTATTTAATTATTTTTTTTAATTTACATCGGCGCCATTCAGGTAAGAAGCCTTAATAAGACCCTTTCACTGAAATCATTTCTAGAATTTCAAAGACATAACACTACTTACTAGTTAGTTATGAAATGTAATTAAAAGCTCATTATTTTGACAAAACACGGGGCCTTAAACGCGTACACTTACTTTTATTATTTTCCTGACGTTTCGAGCGTGTCAAAACGCTCGTGGTCGCAGGCCGGCAGAATTAAAAGCTGTTTTTAGCTTCATTAAAAATAATGCCTTGTGCCAGATGTTTGTTGTGTGAGTTTTGTTTTCCCTCTTATTTATATTGCCATCTACGTTGAATATTTTGTTTTACCTCCTCTTTTTTGATTTAATTTTTGCTCGTTAAATTACCGGAGCAGATTTTATAAATGTATGCCGAGCCCATTTAATGAACTTCGGAGTTACAGCGAATTTTTGTTTCGAGGTAACGATACGTTAAATAATCTCGTAAAGTATTTAATTCTGAACTCTGTATATTTCAGTACAAAAGTACCTGTGTAAATTATGTATAAAAAGTAAGTAAAGCGGGTTTTAAAAATAATTCAAAGGCTCTGATACGGATGGTTGATAAAGGTAAAGCCAATTTAAATGATAATGGACCGTTTGTGAATCTTTCATAAACATTTTTGGCTAAAAGTTACGCAAGTCGTGAATCACTAAGAAAAGGTTCTTAATGAAATCCCTGCGTTCTGAAGCTAATAGAGGTAAATGGAAGCCGCATTCATTATTTGGAACCAATTGGAATATAAAGAAGGTTTGATGGCATCGACGCGAGAGAAGTACTTTTGCATGTTCATATATTTTAACATATTAACTCGAGTTGAGTACTTATATGATAATAATTAAGTATATACTTAAAGCTGTACCTTCAATTAATTAGAAAGTTTTAGGTATATTTAGACATTAAATAAAAAATGATTAAAGCAAACAAATGATAAAAGTGAGACCTGTATAAGCTGAAAAAGATGACATAAAATAAAAAAGTGAGCAAGTGTGCCGAGGGGTAATTGAACCAGCGTCTTCTGTTTTCGCGCAAGGACCATTTGACTTCAGCCTTGGGGTCTGGCTCTGGCTGGAGGCTTTGGTCATATTTCAGTTGATAACTTACTCATATTACTACTTAAAAAAATATAAGATAATTAACTTACTTGCTCCCTTTTTATTTTATGAGTTAAATAAATGGGTATATCATGATACACAGAAAAATTACGTTCTAACCTCTAAACTTTCACCTCAAGCCTTTTTGGAGTAAGCCCTACTAATTAATAATTTTTTTGTACTAAAACTTTTAGAAACTTTATTGTATTAATATAAAAAGCCCAACTGGGAAGCTTTGTCGCCTGTTGCAAAAAATTCGGAGTAAAAATGGCCTCGTTTTAAACTCGTTAGTATTTGATGTTTTACGTTAGAAGTAAGTTTGAGTTTTCAAAAAGCAAGCAACTAAGTTTTTATTTCTGTTTTATTTAAACGAGGCGGTATTTTCAGTATATTTTAATATCTTTACTTTTAAAATAGGGTAATAATTCTTAGCGCATCTTAAAAATAACTATCTGCTTTTTAGGGTTCCGTAGTCAACTAGGTACCTTTATAGTTTCACCATATCTGTCTGTCTGTGGCTTAGCTCAGTTATCGTTTACACTAGAAAGCTGAAATTTGGTACAATTACGTCTATTAAATAATCACGCCAACAAAACGGTAAAATAAAATCAGACAAAAAAGTTCTTTGTTGGGGTATCTCCCGAACACATGAAGTGAGAGTGTTTTTTTTCGCTTCAACCCCTAAGTATTGTGTGTCGTTGAAGAGGTATTTCAAAAGGAACAGGGGTCTTTTATGAGTTTTTTGATAAAGTCAATAATTTCGGAAATAATGGCTCTCAAAATGAAAATGCATGTGTTGCCCTCTCTAACTTTTGAACCGTGGGTCCCAAAAATTATGAAAATTTCATAATAGTCTCACTCAGTGGATTGTTATAATATAAAGCTACAGAGCTTTCACTGGCTTTTAAGTTTTCTAAAGTAATGCAAATATATTCAGAAACTGACTTTTACAGATAGGTACTCGTACTTAAAAAACAAATATTCTTAGAGTAAGTACCAAGTGAAATAAACACAACATATAGTTTGCGACTTCTTAACTCTTAAAAAAGTGATGTCTCCGCCTCAAACTGAGAACTAGCGATTTACTTGCAAACGAGTTGACCAATATAACTAGATCTTTATGTAGATCGTTTCACGCCTTCTCGCTCCACAACCCCTTGATCGATCCTGCTCATATGCCAACTCTCAAATTATATTTATCTCTGCTACAACCCCAACAAATTTCATAAAGATAGAAACACGTTACTAAAGTTATCGCAGAGCAACTATTCAAAATCAAAACGCCATCGAAATTAACAGACGTCTAGGAGGCCAGCTTGAGAGTTCCGTTGTGTCCGATGTTGTCTGTAATAACATCACTTCGCTTACGCTCCGCTCGTTCGATAAAAGATCCTTAATAGTGAAAAACCTCTTTGCCAAGACGGCACTATATTGGGTTTGAAATCCGACACTTGAAGCGATCATTCTTTATTACTCACGGGACTCTCCGTTTGACACTCAATTAATGGCTCGTGTCTCGTAGTTTCTTATAAGTCTTATCGTTATAAGAAGCTTGGTCATCCTTTTATGGACTGCATATGCATTTTTACGAATATAATGGTCACTGTGACTGTAATATGCGATGAAATTTAAGGGTTAAATCCGTCAGTTTTACGAAATTTTCGAACAATTCACAGGATGCAAGAATATGAATAAGCTACGCGTAATGTAATATATTTCAGAAGCCGATATGCTTCTATTTGTTTTTTAATAGGAATTAAACATCGTTAAAATGCGAAAAAATAATTCATGAATTGTAGCATTTTTAATCGTAAGTATATATAAATAAATAAATAAATTTGAAATTTTATATTTTGTATTCAATCCGGTTATGTTACTAAATACATTAATTTTAGTTACAATGTTAGCATCTCCATAGTTTAGAAAGTACCTACATTTCATGAATTAAATAAACATAGCAGCTACGTCGCTCCCCAGCTGCTTCATTTAGTTTGGTAATGACGGTTACGTGCGTATCATTTGCATATCACACTATCAGTTCCAAAATTATACATTTGCTTAGGCGCGCTTAAGTAAATGTTATAGTTATGGCCTAACCCAGTGAGTCTTACACACACACAAGGGTAAGATACGTGTTTTCTCGGGTTTGCTGTGCTTATCTTTTGCTAACATCTAAGCATAACGGCCTCCTCGCCCAGTCGGTATAGTGACACTGCCTACGAAGCAGGAGGTCCCGGGTTCGAATCCTGGTCAGGGCATTTATTTGTGTGTTTATCACAGATATGAGTTATGGATGTTTTATATGTATTTAAGTATTTATCAATATCTATCTATTATATATATCGTCGTCTAGTACCCACAACACAAGCCTTATTGAGTTTACTGTGGGACTAGGTCGGTTTGTGTAAGATTGTCCTATAATATTTATTTATTATTTATTTATTTATAACGAGAAAGGGTTGACTTGACGCGATGGCTGCGTCATGTACTATTTACTTCAGTCTTTATACAAAGTTTAAGAATTATTGTTAAAAACTGTAAAAACTTTAGTAACGTATAAGGGTCTCAATTATCCGGATAATACGAATAATTCGAATAGTTTCCATATAAATTACTATCCAAAATATTCGGATTGCAAGACGTAGAAACGTAGGTTACAAGTGTAAGTGTAAGTTTACATTGATACCGTTTTGAGAATTAATTATCTGCATATTTTTATGCCAGCTTGAATCATTACTATAGGTTCCTCCGTCATAAGCGTTATGTCCTAACCTAACAGAAGTTTTTAATTTTGAACACCGAAATGAAGTTCGGGTTGAAAACAGAACTCGTATAAACAGATATCACGTCCCCAATGTCAGCTGCACGCTGTGCAGAAAGCTCTTCCGTTGTCCTATATTCTGCAGGAGACTGAAGCAAGCAGTCTCTTTGTCGACAAAATTGCACGATATAAGTGAGATATTTATGTGCGTTCCTTGCCGTCACGACATTTATGAAATATATAGTAAATAACCATGTATGTATATGTATAACCTTTGCATATTTGTATCGACTACTGAAAGGCTGACAATTTTTTTTTTTTAAATAAGCTGATCGACATTTCAGTGCCTTTAATTTTTTTTAATAATTTAAAATTTCTTGACCTTATCTCACTTCATACATGGACGGTCTTAATAAGTTAATAATCTAACCAACTAGGGACATTACAAAGTCTGAGATTTATTTCGATGTTAAATCGAAGTAATAAGTTTCATAATATAAAGGGCGAAAAAACACAGAGTTTCTTCATTTTTCAGCTGCCACTCAATCCACTCAAAATCTCAACCTAAGCAATGGAGTGTCATACGCCACTCACTGTCAGTTCTTATTACACTATCGGTTTATATTATGTGCCGTGAACGAAATAATAATAATAGTAATTTTTTACTTACAATAGCGTCAGGAAACCACCACAAAGTTAGTAGAGTAATAGTCACCATCAGAAGCCGCCTACCTTGTCAGCTACGAGCGCGGACACCGCGGCTTGGCATCACCAACACTGATCCTGTCCGCAGTCTCCTTACATACAAACAAAGACCACTAACCGCTGCTCTTGTTGGAGTATCCTCCTTGCCAGCCACGGACATCTCGGCTCTAGCCACCACCAACACTAATCCTGTCCGCAGTGTGCGCACCGCGCCCACGGACAGGGACCACTCACCGCTGCTCTTGTTGGAGTATCCGCCAACCTTGCCGGCCACTCGCGCGGAGTCCCCGGCTCTAGCCACCACCAACACTAATCCTGTCCGCAGTGTCCGCACCGCGGCCACGGACAGAGACCACTCACCGCTGCTCTTGTTGGAGTATCCTCCTTGCCAGCCACGGACATCCCGGCTCTAGCCACCACCAACACTAATCCTGCCCGCAGTGTCCGCACCGCGCCCACGGACAGGGACCACTCACCGCTGCTCTTGTTGGAGTATCCGCCAACCTTGCCGGCCACTCGCGCGGACACGCCGGCGCTGCTCGCCACCACCAGCACCACTACTCCTGTCCGCGCGCTCGCACCGCCTACAAACAAAAGAATGTGATATGTTAATCCTTTCACACCGAACGGTAACTAAAATACGCTTCACCAACAATATGTATACCTTTTATAAGAAGTAAATAAGTTTTTACTATACAGAAAATAAGATAAAATTCCGTTTCAAAACAATTTTCTTACACATCACGGATGGGAGATCCAATCCGATTGTTTTCTTATTCGAGAAAATATGATTAGGTTCATGTATAAAAGAGCCACATTCAAAATTCCATATGTTATTTATGTATGAATGAATGAAAGAATGAAAGATTTATTCATGACAATTACAAAAACATAATAAACAATAACATATACAACCCGAAACATTAATTACCACGAAATGCTCGCAACTCAGCGTTAAATGCCGGCAGGGCCAGACTAGAACGGGGTCGGCAAACTTTTTTGACAAATGAAAATATGGATTTTTTGGGAAGCTCATAGAGCCACAGTTTTATAGCCACTGTAATATTCGTTTTTTTTTAATTTAGCGGAATTTGAAGAGCCACAACTGACCCTTTCAAAGAGACTGCGGCCCGCGGTTTGCCGACCCCTGGACTAGATGATCGTTAGGAATCGTTAATGTAAGACCGATAGAACTTGGTTAAAACGACTTTGAGTAAAATCAATTAGGCAGTTCTCTAATCGCTGACCGAAATACCGAGCTGTCACAAAACAATATTAAACTGCCGAAACATGCCTTGAATGTAATTGTGGTCGGTCGCGACTCGCGAACACCATTAGCCATTACTTTAGGAGGTGTGTTCAGATTTTCAAACACATGATGTTGATTTGATATTCAACTCGATCACTCTCAACATTCTTGCGAGTTGCAAGATTTGCGAGTGTACACTGTCAAGTCAATATCATACTGTTCACATCTGAATGCGCCTATAGCTCTTCGCGTGGGTGAACTTAATTGTAATCGTTATGTTCTCGTTTGATACAACTTAATGTCAAAAGTGTACATTTTGTATAAAAATATCGTTTTTGTTAACAACCCTGCAGGCCGAACAAATTTGTTTCTTAATGATCAAAGTTAATTTATAAACATGGAAAGTAATTTTATAATAGTTTTTAAATGTGCAGCCATAATTTGTCAGGAAATTCAAATAAATATAAAATACAGAAAGAGTATGTAAATAGACCCTACAAATAATGACTAAAGTAGATAGGCTAACACGCGAGCGAAATACGTACAAATAGGCAAATACGTTGAAAGTGCGTTCTGCTGGAATTTGTTTGTTGCTAATAAAAGTTGTTTTCCCACTCGTGCTCTCTATATACCGGATACGGATGCAAGGTCTTTATCTCCATAAATAAATCCTATCATACATTTGCAGCGAGATCCGTCCAAATCGGGTAGTTGCCAAATCCGGTCTTCAAGTTGGAACATAGAGGAACAAACAAGTTCCTGTAGAGTTGTTGAGGAAAGGAACTTTCGAGAACTGTTTAGACGGAAGGTCAAACTTGTAAAGTATTATTCTTTTCCGTAATTTTGAGAGCGATGATAGTATGTAAGACAGTAGTTTTGCTAGGAACTGCACAACTGAATAATATACTACATGCAATATTTTATACCATGACAGCCCAGGCTTACTCGTACTTTTAATCCTATTACTATTTTTAGGGTTCCATAACCAAAATGGCAAAAACGGAACCATTATAGTTTCGTTATGTCCATCTGTCCGTCCGTTTGTATATAACAGCAATTTTATTCGTAAACTATAAAACATATATTTATGAAATTTTATTCACAGGTGTGTTTTAAGTACCGCTACTTAAATTTGCAGCTAAATTGCTGACAAAATATTTTTAGTTAGCCTAAGCATATTAGGGTCTACCTCGGAATCTGAGATAATAAGCTGGAAACTCGTTTTATGTAGGTAGTATCTATCTATAGTATGTATGTATGTATGTATGTAAAGTATATAGGGTAATTTATTGCTCTTATTACAGGTAATAAGAGCAATAAATTAAAACGTAGATTCTACTCCTCAAACAATGAAACGTTTGTTCTACAATTAAAAAAAAAATGAAGTTTTTATATTGTCTCTTTTTCATACATACTAAATAGTATTGTCAATGTACGTTAAAATCCGTCTAATTGACATTGCTTGTCACTCTTGTCACCCAACAGAAATAATCAATTTCGCAATACATTGCGTGTTCGAATAATTTTTTTAAAGTGAAATAAAAATCAAATTATGAGTTATTTTTAAAAGTCTCTGAACTAATATTGTCCAGTTTGAGGAGTAGAATTTACGGTTTAATTTATCGCCCCTATTACAGGAAACACCCGGTATATACCTATTGTATTTATGTAAGAAGTTTATTTATATTTATGTATGATACCGAACTGAGTATCTACCTAATTAGATCATAAATTATAATACAACTCATCTTAACGTACCGTACAGTACTCCGTGGTTTAGGTGTACATCTACAGGCATATCATGCTACTGCCACTGATAAGGCCAATCACGTGGGCTTGCATCACTACATTATCGTATAGCCATACCCCTCCCCTGCTTCGAGGAACAAAGGAAACCTGGGAGTCTTCATCATCATCATCAACTTAAGAGTTATTCTCTTGTGTTTGGAGTATTTCCCATCTATCCCTATCCTGCGCCAGTTCCTTGACCTTTTGATACGACACGGCTCTTACTTTTTCCTTCACTTGGTCCATGTAGCTGCGTCTGGGTTTGCCTCGAGGCTCTGGTAATTTAACTGCCTAAATATTTAAAACTTTCTACCTGCTGCATAGGTGTATTATCATACTACTGGACTGGGAGTCTTATCATACTAGAAACTGGTTTTTTTTTCTTTTTTTTACATACTACGCTAGGTTTTTTGCATTGCAGCAACACTATTTCGTGTTCCACTATTGAAGACGGAATTAATTATATATATCTATTTATCATCTAGGAGTCTTATCGAAGTAGGTTTAGTGTCGTGGGCTCTTATACTATTTTATTTAATAATCAAAATAGTACATTTTATACTATTTCATTTAATTATCATAATATCATTGTAGGGTCTAAATACTTACTTATCACAATTTTCATCGTGGTGCCTTTTCGTCAAGCTTTCAGATCAAGCAGTAATTCAGACGCTGCTAAATGTTCTCTTCTTAAGAAGATTCATTATTTCAATCCCCATCTGTGAAAGAAATAAATATTCACAAAAAAGACTACGACAATTATCACAAAAATGCGACGCACAATATAAGTTCGCGAATTAATTTTTCCTCTGGCGTAATCTAAAGTGAAATTGAAAACCCGGAAAAATACACATTTCCGGAAGAGTGTTTTTTTCAACAGCCCCTGACTGCTATTTCATGGCTTATCTACAATATCGCCTGAGGACAACCAGTGTAACTGTGAACTTCGGAGATCCATAAGAACTGTGTAATGTACTAGATAGTAAACACAACAGATGTAGGAAAAAGATGTATTTTCGTGCGTTCAATTTTATATCTGCCCGTTAAGTAATGTAATGTATCTCATAATCCCAGGCGCCACTGTCCGTAATGTCAGTATAGATTATTTTGTTATCGCGACTGAACTGTCCATTTAAATTACTCATGTTGATATGCGACATAGTAATCATGCTACGATTGCTACGTTCTTTCATTTTCCTTAGTCAAATTCCTGATACGATACAATCGTTCGGTAAGCGAACGCAATAGTAGTCAGCTCTGTTCGGGATATACTCATACTACAGTCAAGCACCGCAGCCCCCGTCATAAATTACTCAGTTACGCCCAAATCTCATATTTTGCCGGTTGAAAGAGCACGTGTCCTCGCCTCGCGCTTTACCAAATTTTTTGCTCAACTTGGAACGTGTTGGGAATGTTATCATGCTATCTATAAATCTAAGGTTTTTGTGGATATTATATATAGGCTTTGTCACAGATAAATTATGAACTAAGAGTAGTCTTGTGATAGTAGTGGTGTGAATGACCTACAACCAAGCATTTCGTTTCCTTATCGATTTCACATACATTATACAATGGATCGGAGTGAAGAAAATCGAGGTATGTCTTTTAGCACACGCGTAGCACACAGGAGCATGGCGCTCATTTAGACGACGTATTGTGCTTGCTACGGGCTACGCCGACGTATAGTGGCCGTTGTAGCTGTAGCAGAAAAAATACGCTAATCTATACATATAATAAAGCTGAAGAGGGTCGAAAGTCTGTACATGGAAGATAATCGAAAAAAAGTTGGCTGGGGATACTTAGAATCGATAACAGAACACGTTCCAACAATTTTTAGAATTTTTGTCTGTTTATCTGTTTGTCTGTTTATTTGACCGCGCATCACGTGAAAACGGCTGAACGGATTTTCATTAAATTTTGTATAGAGATAGTTTGAGTCCCGGGAAAGGATAATATATAGTTTTAATCCCGAAAATCAACCCTGGTGGGGGTGAAAATGGGGTTGAAAGTTTGTATGGAGAATTTTTAACCGCTGAAACGATTTAGATAGAAATGAGTATGGAGATAATTTGCGTCTCGAGAAACGTCATAGGATAGTTTTCAAAACCTTGTGTGTGTGAAAAGGGGGTTGGAAGTTGGTATGAGGATTTTTTTACCGCTGAACTGATTTAGATGAAAATTGGTATAGAGATAGTATGGGTCTCGAGACCTTTCTTGTCCTTACAAGGGATAGTTTCATCTTCGAAAAAACCTCCCCCCCCCATCTTACTTTAGAACCGTAGGTCCAATAACTTTGAAAAAAATAATGGAAGTGAAGCCTGAAAGGTACCTTCAATAAAAACTATCTATCTATACATATAATAAAGCTGAAGAGGGTCGAAAGTCTGTTCATGGAATATGAATCGATAACAGAACACGTTTCAACAATTTTTTGAATTTTTGTCTGTTTATCTGTTTGTCTGTTTATTTGACCGCGCATCACGTGAAAACGGCTGAACGAATTTTGATGAAATTTTGTGCAGAGATATTTTGAGTCCCGGGAAAGGATAATGTATAGTTTTCATCCCAAAAATCAACGCTGGAGGGGGTGAAAAGGGGGTTGAAAGTTTGTATGGAGAATTTTTAATAGAAATTAGTATGGAGATAATTTGAGTCCCGAGAAACGACAGTATAGTTTTCATCCCGAAAATAAACCCTTGTGGGTGTGAAAAGGGGGTTAGAAGTTGGTATTAGGATTTTTTTACCGCTGAACTGATAAAGATGAAATTTGGTATAGTATGGGTCTCAAGAAAGGACATAGGATAGTTTTCATCCCGAAAATCAACCCTAAAGGGGTGAAAAGGGAGTTGGAAATTTGTATAGAGAATTATGTATTAACCGCAGAATCGATTTAGATAAAATTTGGTATGGAGAAATTATCCCTTAAGCGGATGCAAAAGGGGTGGAAGTTTACATGGGGAAGAAACAACCAATAACCGCTGTACGTATTTAGATGAAATTTGGTGTTGAAATAATTTGTAATATTTTGGTCAAGGTGTTCATATTTTTAACATGTTACCCGTCGATGCTTTAAATTTACCATTACCCGCTCTTAAGAAATATTTGAAAATGTCATGAATGTCAAAGGGTTATTGCAGGTTCGAGGACTATATATGACGGACAAAGATGCATGGCTCAAACCAAAAAACTACTACAAAATCATCTAATATATAAATATTAGATGATTTTGTAGTAGTTTTTTGGTACACCGTTGGTTGGTTGGTTTGTAGGACACCGTTTAGGTAGGAAAATATATCAAACGTTTTGTGCAGCAGTCAGATTAGGATTTATTTTTCTTTATAATTAATCACTAGATACATTATCTGTCTCTCAATCTGTTTTGATATATCTTCTTGAAGAACTTCGCATTTTTTGTATCTTTAAGATCTAATAAAATAATGTATTACTGTTTTGAAAAAAATAAGTCCCGTCGAGTTTCTTTTCAGTCATAATACTTCTTGGGCCAGAGGTGTAGGGTTAGAACCGGTGGTAGTTTTGGAACGAAGTTACTTATCGGACGGTTCGCGGATGTGGGGCTAGATGAAAAAAAGTCACGTGACTGTCACGAAAAAGCGTCACGTCACGAAAACGCGACACCCATACGATTGAGAAACATATAAAATGGAATGAAATAAAAAATATATAAAATAGAATAAAGTGAAGTGAACTTCACTTCACCTAGTGAAACTTTCACGTAGTGAAAAGTGAAAGTGTGAAGTGACAAAGTGATAAAAGTGAAAAAATTAGGGAATCTAAAAGTAAAAAATGTCGAAAATGTCAAAAATGGCAAAATTTCAAAATTTCTAAAATTAAAAAACTTCAAAAATATCCGACCAACCGAGTGTTCCACGACACTCCCGTATTTTGTTTTTCTCTGACGTTCATTAGTGCATTGTAATGTGCATTATAATGTGAAGAATAAATATCTTGATCTACACCAATATCATAAATCCTATATTCCGCGTTCGGAACCGTACATTATTGCAACCAGTAACGTAACATCAGTGTATTATCTGTGACAGTGTGGTAAAAACGTATGAAAATTCCCCCCCCCCCCCCCCCCCCCCCCCCCGACCGCCGGCGCCATAAGGTTGGTCATGGCTGTGTAATGGCGGTCATTGTATCAATGTTGGTTTCAATGTATTTTTAATATGTGTGTAGATAAAGCAGAGTATGCTTCTGTACATAATTAGACCTTAATACGTAACAGTTACATAAACTACTATTTATCTCTTTTTAGGGTTCCGTAGTCAACTAGGAACCCTTATAGTTTCGCCATGTCCGTCCGTCTGTCCGCGGTCTAGCTCAGTTACCGTTCGCACTAGAAAGCTGAAATTTGGTGAGGCCTGATAAGAACTTTCAATAAAAACTAAATTGAATAAAGTCGGTTCAGCCGTTTTTGAATTATCAGTCAAAGGAAGTGCCGGATAGTAAAATGACGTAAGCGCCGCCAAATATCCCTTAATAAACGACCTTTTGAACGGATGTTTTGTAACAGGGCGGCATCTACGAAACTACACTGAGCATCGCCCGACATGCTCTTGGCCGGTTTTTTTTGCATTGTTATCCCGGAAATCACCCCTTAAGGATTACTAATTCCAATTCAAGAAAATCCCCCGCCAGGTTATACGTAGCCTATAAAAATTCAACGTCTAAAAGGGGGGTAGCCACTACACTCGATTGAGTTAAATTTGCATGGGTCATGGACCCCCCCCCCCCTCCAAGTGCACCTCAAATAGAAAAAAATAATTTCTGCACTTGTGACCCCCTTGTGTTATGGTATAATTTTGACTAAACAACTAAGTATACTATTATTATAGTTACTTATTTAATAAAATATAATTGGACGTAATCGTTTCAAGGGTATGGTACGTTCCGTACGTTATTTAATCGCTGTGAGAAATCGTATTTAAACGAAAGATGTCCAGGTAGGTACCTACCTATTCCATAAAATAAAAGCAGTTTTGTAAATGATGTACCTAAAGAGCGAGCGACGATGCGAATACAAAGTTTATAATGTTTGAACAAGCTTTGTTCATTGTGTTGCGAGTTCACAAATGTTTCGTACAGAATATTTACTCATTAGAAACACTTTTATTTGCTTTATTTACGGGCTTCGCTCTCTACCCCTTTCGTTAACGCATTCGTTTTGTTGGAAAGAGAATTATGGTGTTGTTTGTACCAGCCGTATCTAACGCGTATTACTCGTATTCCGTAGGGCGACAGTCAGTTGTTTGTAGCCGTGTAAAATAAACCGAGCGAACAAGAATCCGATCCAGTCACTCCGTAACAGTGGCGTTTTTCACTGAATGAAGTGAATAATCAAACAAATAGAAAGCAATTATTTACTAACAGGAAGTAAATTGAGAGAACAGCCGTTATTGTCGATCTCTAAGCCGTAAAAACGAAAACAGGTAGAAACTCCTTTCACATAAGTTTGTTGTCGAAAAAAGTTTTGGATAAGACAACTTAACTAGATATTTTCGTTTATAAACGAAATGTTATATATGTAGTTTGTCCGGCGGCTTAAGGACAAATGCTATATACTTAAACTATGGCGCATTTATCCTTAAGCCGCCGGACAAACTACACATCTTGTCATTAAGCTCTAAGATTGTTCCTTTTTTATTTATTTAAAACTTTATTCTAAAATACAATAAGGTAAAAATAGCGGTTTAATTCCATAATGAATTCTAGTCATTGCTATTCAGTCAGTGAACTAAAGGAAGATAAACAACGACACTAATTAGATGTTTTTCCTTAGAATGTGTTAGCTCAGTAAGTATATTTCGAGAAACAGGTTTTTATCGGTGTAAAAGTTAAGGTAAACTTGCACTGAAGTAAGTGTAATTTCAGTGTAAGTAATGACACGTTTGACAATTGTACATTTTGTTGGCAATGTTGTAATTTGGTATTTCAAGTAAGAATTAGTATATTTTTGTAATCCAGTTCTTGGGCGCACAATCTTCTTGTCTGCGCCTTTGTTCAGTAAATGGATTAAAGAAGTATTATGATTACCGGTCTTTATGATAATAAATATTTGTCCCCGGCGGGTTTATGATCGCGTCTAAATTGTTTATCCCTGTTGATAAAACATTTGTTAATCTTATATACATAGTGCCAGAACGTGACTGATATATTTTATCGGTACACAGCAGCGACATAGGAGCGCAAGCTTTTATTTTATTAGTTGTTGGAAAAACTACGTATTTTTCCTTGCGGATAATAATTTGGCAAGAATTTTATTTGTAATATTATTGCGCAGTGGGCTTGTCCGGTTTTGTTTAATCAAAAAATCTTGTCCATGTATTACCTAACTTAAATACTGTTAGCAAGTCGAAATCAATCTACAGTTATTCAGAATTAATCAGCGGTGACTAAAACTGCCTGGGCGAGTGATATTAAGAATAATATCTAGCTCAAAGAGTTGTCACGTAGGCTATCCTTTTACCGAGGCCCAGTTAATGGGAGGCCATTCTGTTTACGACTACATGTGACCTCTACTACTGTTACTACCTACTATGCTACGTATCCTTAACTTTAAGGTTGCGGAACACTTAAGAAACCATTTTATGCTCTCTCTCCTAATAGTAACAAGGAAAATAAGTTGATATTTAAAGTTAAGATGACAAATTTGAGTGTGCTTGGATGTGTAGACGCTAGAATCTAATAAAACTAAATATTTAGGATCAAATTTCGTAAATTGGAAACAAGAACATAGCGTTTTAACAATAGATACAAAAACGATAACAAATGGATGCAATGGAAATATTTATTTGATTGAATCAACCGCAGAATCACAAGCTGTATCAAATTAGCGATACATATTTATTATCAGTGGGTGAGAGTTTATATTACCAACGCCACATATCTATACCAATATTTGTGAATGTGAAACAGCTGTTTATTATTTGTTTAAGTATTCACGGAACAATCTTTACCCGAAACAATACGGCCCTAAAATAAATCCAATATTTTATTAGTGTTGTCACATCGTAAACATATACTATAAAACTCGAATGTATGTTGGTATGTATTTACAGAAGTAGTAATCAAGTACTGCACGTAAAATTTTATAGGCCCGACGGGACCCACGGAGAGGCCACCGCGACCGGATCTAGGCCAGACAGTCATCGACATATAATATCAAGACGAGTAAAGGCAAGCAAAGTTCATGTGAAAACACGACCCATTTTCACGTTTATAAAACTAAAATGTCTTATGTCGTATTAACCAATCAAGTACTCATTCTTTAAGCATATTTTTTTGTGTTAACCTTAATTTCGCAAAGGTTTTATGCCATTTCACCAATAAGAAAAGTTGCCGTGTTGTGAGTGGTCAAAATCAATTTGACAATGATGTTTAATTGGACAGGAGATACTCAAATGAAATCACTGAAATGTCAAGTTAACGTATAATAAATACGCCTAAGCTTGACGTGGATGGGTTCGCGTGATAAATAATAATGCAATCAATTAACAATTTATTTTTAGTGCATTTTTCATTACTTATGAATAAGGAATAATCGTAATTGGAATAAGAAATAATATGAAAGCCTTCTATTCATCTTTCATTTATTTAATAAAAGTGTTTAATTACAATACTTAGGACTTACATACTACAAAATAAGCATAAATTAACATAAAATAGTAAAGATTTTGAACTTTTTTACAATTTTATAAATTGGTATTAGGGAGACCCTCTTGGTCTCAAGCCACATATTGTTAAGCAATTAAGGTTGATTATGGCAAAAAAAACTATTATTTCTTAACTTTATTTATGACCAGACTAGAAAATAATAGCATATCTTCAATATAAATAGTTAAAATTCTCTTTGCTCCCTCGTTTTTTAGAACTAAAAAAATAACGGATGTGTTCGTTATGTGTACTATTTATTTTAGCAGGCTTAGGTTTGTACAAAGATAAATTTACATTTTGTATCCATTTTCTTATACTACAAACAAACAGCAAACAAGCAAGCAAGCAAGCAAGGTAGCAAACAGGTATTTGGCTCACCTGATGGTAAGCCGTAGCCTATGGACGCCTGTAACTCCAGAGGTGTTTCATGTGCGTTGCCGACGCTTTCATATAAAAGAGGATTCACTGTGTTGACAGCTAAAGGGACAAGAGGATCCCCCGTCGTCAACACACTGCATCCTCTAAGCTCTCTGGCAACCTTACTCACCAGCAGGAACACAACACTATGAGTAGGGTCTAGTGCTAATTGACTGTGGTTTTCTGTAAGGTAGAGGTTGTTGCCCAGTCGGGCTCTGCTCTAGATTTGATAATTAAAGACTATGCTATGAAGTTATAGCATTCATTATTAATGAAAAATAAGAATCATACCCATTAGTCAGTTGTACTAAAAATGGCACGGCCAAAATGGTATGATTTTACCAGAGTATGTATGGTAGGTACTAATTCGAAGGGTTTTGTTCTGTCGATTTCGTTAACTTTACTTAATATTAGTGATTTGAAAAAAAAAACTAATTATACACATACTCTTGAAGTCATCATTATAACAGAATTTAAATTATATTTAGTAGGTATGTAAAACCGACTGAGGTGGCATATTCAGATTGTTTATTAAGTACGTATCTCATATTCCCAATATATGAGTACAAGGGAGACATTTCAATATTATCAAAGTAAATATTATACTAATATTGATAAAGATTTATTCCAAGGACCCATACTGTAGGTATATCGAAAAAACAAACTGAAAAGATTTTTTGTTAACAACGGAAACCTAACTGCTATCACTACTAAATAGGTAATACTTATAATAAATGAACATTCATTATACTTTTCCTCAAATGAGTTATGTTTACTTTTCCAAAACTTATATTGCATAACATCGACCAAGTCCGTAATGTATGAGAATATCTATGCGTGATTTACTTACCGATGAAAAGAAATATCATCATCTTTGGCGCCTGTGTGGCTCCTGCACCAATGCACGGCACAAGCCGGCATTTTAATACCGATATATTACCGAAATTCATGGGCCGAAAAAACTAATGTTTTGACGACATGACAATTTCAAAATGTTTGACATGACATTAGGGCACCGCTGTCACAAGCTCCGCCCACTTTGGCACCAGGAAAGTGGAGCACATTTTGAGCGTTGATTACGCTTCCTTACTTATTATTCTTCCAAGCAGACAGTGGAAAAACAACACAACTATTGGGTATGTTAGGTGAACAATGTCACGAGATTTGTTTTACTGTTTTATGCGCCTCAGCGTGAGGCGGTGAGGCAGCACTTTCCAACGACCTTTTATGTTTTATACGTTTAGTTTTACGACGATACTATAGGTATACTATATCAATGATACTATAGCACCTATGTAGTTTGTATGAGTGTAAGTATTTATGAATTTGTGACAAGTCATCGGCCTGCTTAGTTTGATATTGGTATTGTAACTAATCATAAATAATAACACACGTACTTAGACAGTAAGTACATAATTATGTCTGTACGTTATTTACTTTGTCACCCTAATAAAGGGAAACTTGTTTGAATTATAAATCCAAAACGTAAGACTAAATTCATGTTCAAATTACAGAAATAACGAAGAAGATTATGCTTTATTTCGTGCTTGATTTTATTGAACGGAGTCCAACAGCTACGTGACAGTTTTACCAAAACAACACTGCCTCAGCTTCAGAGTGCCGACGAATAACGATAAAGAGTTTTATTGAATTTCATTAGCACGCGCTTTATTACTTCCTAAATGTCTGGTAAAAAAATTATTTTCTCCAGCTTCGTATATAACTAAGTGGCACGGGATATAAGCGCGCGAATATTAAACATTAAATGCAGACTGCGATTGCAGCTAGCTCAAAGTTTCCTCTTTAATTCAGTGAATTCACATTTTCATAAACTAATTTTTCATTAAATGATTACCTTTTATGAAATTCGTATTTCAGGTGCATCCGTGCCAGACCGCTTTAGATATTATTTGTTTTCGCCTTTGTGGATCTATTGATTGGACTCTATTCATCTTTACACAATGCCTTGAAGCTGGCAGTGACAACAAACATGGTCTCGAAGTAGTGTTCCAAAGGACTCGAGCCTTTTAGCTCTTTTTTTTAAGGCTGGCCTCGATTTTGTCGCCTCGAGGGCTAAAAGCCTATAAAGCTCTTTAGCCCCTAAGCCTAGTCAAATTTAGCAGCCTAGACTCTCGGAGCTCGTCGCCTTATTAAGAGGCTATACATTTAAAGGCTAAAAGTTCTTGTCAAAATACTGAGGCTTAACATTATTTTAGCCTCGAAGCTTCATTAGGCTCAGAGGCTAAAATATTTGGAGTGTATAAAAATATTAAATTAGTTCGACGCTTTTTTAGTGTAGTGTTTTAAATAAAATTTAAGACTCGAGTCGGTATGTATGTTTATTTTAAAAATTATTATTATCACTATAAAATATAACGGTTACACTTACACACACGTCACTTTAGTCACTTCGCGCGACATGTTTCGGAGAGCTTAGGTCTCCATCTTCAAGCACTAAAAGTGGTATTTAAACCGGCCCGTAGGTTAACTATTATTATTATGAACATAATCTATTTTATATTTAAAACCGGAAAAAAACGCCAATAATATACATATTTAAAAATAAATAAATAAAATATAAATATTTTTAATACGTTAGAGTCTCACGAAAGTTTTATAGTTCAAATATACATATTTCGCGAAGAAGCTCCCTTATTTTTTATATATAAGTATTTCTTGTTATACCGGCAACACAAATACACAACTGATTTTTACGAATATGTTTCGTAGTGAGCACATCAATTATATTATAGTAATCCCCAATATTCACGGTATAAGATTTCGTTATCAGCATAGCACATATAAAACACTTGCATAGGTCTTAAATTATTTTATTCGGAAGTTCCGATTTAGTTAATTCTCTTCGTATACACTCCTTCCGTAAAAATAAGATGCTATTGCGAAAAGGAAAAACCAATCAAGAGCATATCAGGCCATGCTCAATGAAGGGTTCCGTAGTTACCGGTCTACCGACAGTACACCCACTCGAAAGGTCGTTTTCATAGGATATTTTTGCAGCACTTACGTCCTTTTCCTGGTGTCGCTTACGTCTTTTTCTGATTACAACATTTTACGAGAACTCAAAAACGGCTGAGCCGATTTCATTTACCTTAGTTTTCATTGACACTACTTGTTAAGCCTCAAATTCATTAATTTTTTCACATTTTTTTGACCCTACTGACTACTACATGACTAACTGACTGAATGCGATAACGAACGATGTTAGCTCGTAGGATAGAAAGAGTACGAAATTATATTTTTTTAAACATGAGGGTAGGTGCGTTTCTTGCATTTATCGTCTTGATTTATTTTGTTTGCAAGGAAAACGATTGAAGTATTCTGACCTTATATATTACGTAGTAGTAACCAAGTTAATTTCCTGTGTATACAATATTAAAATCGTCCCTTATTGTGTCGTTATTGGAAAATGGAAAACGATCTGGAAGACCGTGACTTATTTTTGGCACAATAAACAGCTGTAAATAATACGCTCGGGAAAGGGAACTATTTCGCTGTGAATCATTTTCAAATTAACATCAGAGCTGACAGGTAAACAAATCAAGATGTCACTATACCATAGAGAAATAATACGCTCTATGGCTATACTGAACTGTTGCCATATAAAGGAGAATAATAGCGCCCTCTTGATAATATTCATATACTCAGGTCAGGCTTTAAATTAACTAATATTCGTTTCTTCTTATCTGTCACTTTGACAGTTGTGTTTGTTAGAAACAGACAAAACATAAATTAACTAATTGAAGCCTGGGAGACGTTTATGAATAAGGGGGTAGGTATGTAAGGATTACAAATTATTTATTTTGTAAGTAGGCCACTAGGGGACTTATACAAGTTACAATTCAGCTTAGGTTTGAAAAGAGGCTACAATCTTTAAAAAGGCTTAAGCCCTTAAAAAGGCTAAAACCTTTAAAATAAGCCTATAGCCTTTTTTAAGACTAAGGCCTTATTAAAACCACCAGTTCTTCGAAATCCATTCCATTAAGCCAGCTCTAAAAAGAGCTCCGGAGCTGTAAAATTTGGGCTAAAAAGGCTCGAGTCCTATGGAACACTGTCTCGAAGTAGTAAATTACTTCTCTGTAGAGGACTAAAACAAATCAGAGAACTTAAGTGGTAAATTAAATATTAGTCAGAATCTTTGATTAAAGTAAAAAGAGGAAGATACCTGACGTTCATAGCTGACAAAATTGAAATGTGTTCCGGCACCCACACACTTGTAAATGCTTACACACTGCTATAAATGCTATAATGTACATGTGCATCAGGGGTAAAAGAGATACACCAATATACTTAACACGGGCGTGTAAGCGAGACTTCCATATATTGCGCATTTCACAAAGTGTGACAGAGACCAACTAATATAATTTACAGTAGTATAGACAAGATCGTCATATTTCTAACAATGACGTATAGAAGTAATAAGAGAGTCATTTGGGTTTGAAAAAATTAAAATATTAAATTGATATTAATCGTAGTAAGTCCTTGTCGCATCAATATGAAAACGGGCAAGATGGACCGAGATAGAAAATTAAATGTCGAGTCAATAGCATACTATATTTTTTAAATATGAATAAATCTCTAGTTCTAAACTTCTGGTGCTCTAGTCGAATATTCCAGTGTTCATCGAAATAGGTAACGAACGATCGTCTCAAAAAACCAGTATAAAGGCATCTACGATTACGCGTAGGTGTTACGGATCTAGAGGTTTCTCTTTTTAATGCAATAATGGTTTGTCAAAAGAGCCGCGTATGGTAAGCGACAGTTATATTGCACTACGCAGAAACTGCGAATGATCCGTGTGGTCCTAGTACTTTAATTTCCATCGCCTACCTCGCGCACGACTCAAAAAAACCAATGTAAAGGTGTGACCTCGTATTGTGCATAGTTATAATGGTATAAAAGATTCACTTATCCTGAACGCGTTGTAAGTCTCGGGAATCAGCGCTAGGTGCCTAATTTCGTAAGTAGCGTTGGCAAATAAAACTTTTTAATACCACGACGGTGGCAAACAAGCATACGGCCCGCCTACCTACCCGTAGCCTATGTACGCCTGCAACTCCAGAGGTGTCACATGCGCGTTGCCGACCCTTTACAAAAAGGAGTATTCACTGTGTTCACGGCTAAAGGAGCAAGAGCAAATAAAACTGTTAGAAATTTAAGTAATATACTTTCTAGAAACGTTTTCATTATCGGGTAATTCGGGTATTAAAGATATAGGCTTACATTAATCGGGTAACACCCAAAACTCACTAATTACTACCACAAGTTTATAGCCGTAATGAACCATATTAGTAACAAAACAAGGTTGATTTTAGTTTAATAATTTTATTGCAATTACTGAGTTTTGGTTGTCACCTGACGAATTATATTTTCTAGAAACGTATTTATTCTCTGGTATTAAAGATAATTGCTTAAAAGGTTTTGACGTGTAAAATCGAAATTTATATCTAGACTAGAAAACTATAGGTATACATGTTTTTAGGGTTCCGTAGTCAACTAGGAACCCTTATAGTTTCGCCATGTCTGCCCGTCCGTCCGTCCGTCCGTCCGCGGATAATCTCAGTGACCGTTAGCACTCGAAAGCTGAAATTTGGTACTAATATGTATATCAATCACGCCGACAAAGTGGTAAAATAAAAAGTGGATTTTATTTATTTATTAGGGTACCTCCCCTATACGTAAAGTGGGGACTGATTTTTTTTTTCATTTCAACCCTAACGTGTGATATATTGTTGGATAGGTATTTAAAAATGAATAGGGGTTTACTAAAATCATTTTTCGATAATGTAAATATTTTCGGAAATAATCGCTCCAGAAGTAAAAAAATATGCGTCCCCCCCCCTCTAACTTTTGAACCATAACTTTTAAAAATATGAAAAAAATCTCAAAAGTAGAACTTTATAAAAACTTTCTAGGAAAATTATTTTGAACTTGATAGGATGAATAGTTTTTGAAAAAAAATTACAAAATAATTTCTGAACTAAGTTTGTAATTTAACCGTATAAGCAGGTGTTTATTGTACCTGTAATTTCTACAAAATTACAATGAAATGACGTGCTTTCAAATAAAGTAAAAACGGTGAAAATCGGTTCACGCAATAAAGAATTATTCCATAAAAATCATCTTCCATACTTTAAGCTCGCGCGCAAAAGTTTACTTAATTTGCCGAGAGATGTCGCTGTACGTGGAACTCTCATATCATATCCTACATGGCGGTGTTATTAACTCTTAAGTGGGGACACTTACTGTGACGGACGGAAAACTACGGAACCCTACACTGAGCGTGGCCCGACACGCTCTTGGCCGGTTTTTTCATTTACAGATGTTTCAAGTCAAAAAATAATTTATCTAATAAGTCTCTATAGACCGTAAGCCAGGAACAAATTTTGTTGGTCATCGCGTCCCAGGCGATAACTTGTCAAGTGGTTAAGCTGCCTCTCCGTTGGTGGGTTGAGGAACGGCAGCGATTTAATCAATTCTCCAAAAATCCTTCTCTTTTGAATATGGGAAAATTCAAGAGCTTGAGACCTAATAATTACTTTCAATGAAAACTATATTGAAAAACTATTGAGTTATTTGAGCGATTTTTGAGTTATTTCAAAAAGCTGTTTATTCATAGTAAAAGGACGTAAAATATCCTATAAAAATACATTTTGATTGGGTTGTATTGTGACGGCAACTACGGAACCCTACATTCAGCAAATATTACAATTCACAAATTGTCATGCAACAGGCTCTAGTTTAAGTAGTAGCCTATGGACGCCTGCAACTTCAGAGGTGTCACATGCGCGTTGCCGACCCTTTACAAAAAGGAGGATTCACTGTGTTCACGACTAAATGAGCAAGAGCAAATAAAACTGTTAGAAATTTAAGTAATATACTTTCTAGAAACGTTTTCATTATCGGGTAATTCGGGTATTAAAGATAATTGCTTACATTAATCGGGTAAAACCCAAAACTCACTAATATAAACATAAATTTGTTTAATATTTAATATGTGAGTAGGTTTGCATATTGTGATAGTTTTTGAACGGAGGTAATTGTATATTTTTCCTCAGTCGACCCGTTGACCACGAACGCTGTAAAGTGTTCGAAACGTCGGGATGTAATTTAAGCTCAGTACACGCGATATAATCCGTTTTTAGTTGTTTTATTTCATGAATAACTATCGCGGCAACCGAAGACAATATTAGGTTTTGACATGTAAAATCGAAATTTATGTCTAGACTAGAAAACTATAGGTATGCATTTTTCTCATTTACAGATGTTTCAAGTAAAAAAATAATTTATAATACCTATTAGGCTTAAGTAATATGTCTCTATAGACCGTAAGCCAGGAACAAATTTTGTTGGTCATCGCCTCCCAGGCGATTACTTGTCAAGTGTTTGAGGGTGATGTGTAATGAAGCCTCGTGAAGGTCAGCTGCCTCTCCGTTGGTGGGTTGAGGAACGGCAGCGATTTAATCAATCTAAAAAAATGGTCATCGCGTCCCGATTGAAACTTTCGCGGATATAATGGCTCCAAAAATCCTTCTAACTTTTGAATATGGGAAAATTCAAGAGCTTGAGACCTAATAATTACTTTCAATGAAAACTATATTGAAAAACTATTGAGTTATTTGAGCGATTTTTGAGTTATTTCAAAAAGCTGTTTATTCATAGTAAAAGGACGTAAAATATCCTATAAAAATACATTTTGATTGGGTGTATTGTGACGACAACTACGGAACCCTACATTCAGCAAATATTACAATTCACAAATTGTCATGCAACAGGCTCTAGTTTAGAAGTATAAATAAAAAAAAACCGGCCAAGTGCGAGTCGGACTCGCGCACCGAGGGTTCCGTACAAACCCGTAGGTATATAAGTAAAAGTTCACCCAATGCATTGACATAGAAAATTTATTTTGTTACAGCTTAAAGGTATTACAGACCTGAGTATTTGATATGAATTTCAATTTAATACCTCTACGCGTTTACGAGGAAAAAGGTAGTAAGTTTAAAATTTGAAAAAATATTTTTTGTACGATTTTACTAAAAATGTCTACTTTTCGTAATTTTTCCTTTGTCTGTGCTATATGAAGTTTCTTCGTACCAAGTTTCAAGTTTCTGAGTTTACGGGAAGTACCCTGTAGGTTTTGAGTTTCTTGCGAGTACTCAGTTTCAAAATATGCGACTTAAATTGCTATTTCTTTTGATTGCGTTGACATAAAAGTTTAGTTTTTTCGACATCTGAAAGGTCTGAAAGGTAGCTCTGAGTATTTGACATGAATTTCAATTTAAGACCTCCACGCGTTTACGAGGAAAAAGGTAGTAAGTTTAAAATAAAAATAAAAATTGTTTTGTACGATTTTACTAAATATTTCTACTTTTTGTAATTTTTCCATTGTCTATGCTATATGATGTTGCTTCGTGCCAAATTTCAAGTTTCTGAGTTCACGGGAAGTACCCCGTAGGTTTTGCAAGTGCCGAAAAACTCTAAAATTGCAGCATAAACGACTGTATCTTTTGATTGCGTTGGCTTTTAAGTTTGATTTTTTCACAGCTCCAAAGGACAATAGACTTGAGTATTTGATATAAATTTCAGCTTGATACCTCCACGCGTTCCTGAGAAAAATGGTCTTGACAGACAGACGGACAGACAGACAGACAGACAGACAGACAGACAGACAGACAGACAGACGGACAACAAAGTGATCCTATAAGGGTTCCGTTTTTTCCTTTCGAGGTACGGAACCCTAAAAATGACATAACCATAAATATTTGTACATACGTTTAGCTTGGTAACGGTTTCAAACACTAGGAGAACAGAATGAAATAAAAATGCATTTTTATCAGCATATTATTTGCTAACGCTACCCAAAGGGGCATGACACTCGGACATACGTGTTTCACGCGTGGGTAATGCCTATTTAGCTGTCTCGCTTACTCAATAACAAAAATGTTTTTGATAAATTTTGATAAAAAATTATGTTTGCCTATTTAAAACAGTACTTACGAATGAAAAGTTATTCCGTGAGATTTGTTTTTATGTTTTGAGCTATTAAAGCATTCAAAAAAGGTACAATTTGGCATGATTTACGGGTATTTTAGTCGTTATTCTTGAAAGCACGCTCTTCGGCGGCCATGACACGACTGATTCAATATAGGCGCCGGAACCTATATTTGATGGCACACGATCGTGCGCCTGGTACCATATCTATTCCCCAGAATACCAAGTGAGTACGGTCTGTTCAGAGAGCGGCGTTCTGATTTTGCGCGGTGTTTGAGCAAATCAAGTTAGATCGCTGTACTATCTCAACGGTTTCTTTCAGTTTCTTTCCTTTGTTATAATATAAACCTAATCCACAACTATAAGTATAAGATAACGAGCCCAAAAGCACTTCCAAATTTATGTTATAGCAATGATTCTATTAAAATGTTGATTTATATTCGCAATCATTGTCATTATTTTTATTAGGAAATTAACCCTTCGACCGTCAAGCATCGGAGAAAATAATCTTTTCACACCACCTGCTCGACAATGCCAAATTATATATCATGCAAACCTCACCGAAAGCAAATCATTCCCTTGGCTTTAGCCGGGTTATACTCGTAATGTTGTACTAAATCTCATTATAACCCGCTGGTTAATAATGTGATTTCACTTCCCATAGTTCTTATTGTTATGTGCTTAAAGTCTAATTTAGTAAAGTCCGCACGGTGCACAGCCCCGCAACGCCAGCCGGGGCCCGCGCCGCCGCGTCGAACTGATTTGAAAATCGAATTTATTCGGAAAATCGTGCTGGCCACCTCAATTTTAAATACCTAAAACAAATGCCGCGAGTGTCATAAGACGCTGCAGTATACGGAGTAAAACTGCAGGTTCTATAAAAATAGAAGATATAAAATTAGAATAAAATGGACTAATGTATCAAGAATCAATTTTTAGGGTTCCGTATCAAATGGCAAAAAACGGAACCCTTATGGATTCGTCATGTCTGTCTGTATGTCTGTCCGTCCGTATGTCACAGACATTTTACTCGGAAACTATACGACGTATCTGAATAAAATTTACACATACGGTGTATTTTGTATGCCGCTACTTAGTTATGTAGTTAAATTTGAAAAAAAAAAATAATTAGGGGGGGGGGCCCTCATTACATGTAACAATTTTTTTTTTACTATTATCCACATGTGACACATCAATCGATAGGTCTTTAAAAATAACATTGAGGTTTTTTTGACCATTTTGTGATTAAGTGAATATTTTCTGAAATAATCGCTTCGAAAGTCAGAAAAATTGTGTCCCCCCTGTAACTTTTGAACCATAAGTCCAAAGATTATGAAAAAATTTAAGGAGATGCGCCTTATCATATACTTTCTACGAAAATTGTTTTGAACATTATCGGTTTAGCCATTTTTGAGTTATCTCCAAAAAACTTCTTCCATAGGTATCAGATACGACCTTTTGGTATTAGTTTGGTTCTTATTCCATTGAAGGTACGGAACCCTCCTATGTGTGGTCCGACACGCACTTGGCCGGTTTTTACTTTTGATTTACTTTAATAAAAATCAGTTTCTAGTAGCCTTAGCTATTTTATTCTCTCGCAAGAGGTGAGAAAAGTAGAGTATACTCCTCGGGGATAAATAAAATAAAATAAATAAAATAAAAGCTGTTTTTGTTACAGGCGCGCTTGAACCCCTCACTGCACTCAGGACTCAGTCTAAATTCCCTCGCTTCGCTCGGGAATTAACTCATAGCCCCCTCGCTGCGCTCGGGAGTAAAATCTGGAGTCCTTCGTTACGTTCAGGATTCAATATTGCGCCCGTGACATAAAACAGTGATTTATCCCCTTGGTGTACAATCTACTATTAAATCTATAAAAGAGGAGAGTACGTACAAGGAATTTTGTTTTTTTACGGAATAATTGTTTACGGACGTATCAATAAAAGGTACGTACGACACGTACCTTACGCGTAGGTACGGACGTATCATCGGTAAAAGATGGAAATAGTACATTACTGCAGAGACCAGTAAGTAAGCTTTCCTGGCTGAGTATTTAGTAGCCGTCCGAGTCGAAGACGAGGACGGCTACAATACGAAGCCAGGTAAGCTGATTACGGTCGAAGCATGTATAGTGCTTTTCTCAAACATGTAAGGAAATAAAATTACTTGTTTAGTGCTTCAGTTACTGGCTGAGTGATTTAATGTTGTATGAAAATCCTTTACGTACGTCGCGCTGAACCTGCCTTGGAATAGAGTCCCTACTGGTCTCTAATTACTAACGTAACAGGAACATTTCCGAGCATGTTTGAGAAAAAACAATTACTATGCGTGAAGCCTTCACTTGGTGGCAGTAGTTCTATAGATCTATAATTTTATTAACCCAGCGAGTTAGTGTCGTAAATTATTGTTATGGCCCGAGCCGGAGTTCAGCACAATACTATACATATAGACAATTATCTACCTATTGCATACCTTACGACTATATAATAATCTCCTCCGCGAATGAAGATTTGCATATCGGTTTGGAGGCAAAATTGTAATACAGACGTTTACGTACGAGTAATGCCGCTATAACATTTTATCGTCGGACGCTGTGTCGGTAGGAAGAAGGAATAGGTACGTAGCTACATCACTACATAAAATTTTATCACAAAGCCACTTTGTATAAAATGTAATGCTACACCCTGGGCGTATTCTAACTTAAAAACACGTTTAGTTAGACACGATCCAATTTCAATACGAATCCAATGCATTAAGTACGCAATACAGCTTATAAAGGCTAGCGCCTACACGTCTGAATTAGAAATATTTGAATTTGCTTGAAACATATTCCGATACAACTCCAATACAATACAACTTCAATATTGGTTGATTATTTGTTGTATGTTGGAGTTTTGTTTGAGATAAATTGTGTTTTCAATCGACTTCAAGATTTCGAAGGAGGAGGTTATCAATTCGCCGGGATCTTTGTTTTTTTATGTATGTTCACCATCGACATATAATATCAAGACGAGTAAAGGCAAGCAAAGTTCATGTGAAAACACGACCCATTTTCACGTTTACAAAACTAAAATGTCTTATGTCTTATTAACCAATCAAGTACTCATTCTTTAAGCATATTTTTTTGTGATAACCTTAATTCCGCAAAGGTTTCATGCCATTTCACCAATAAGAAAAGTTGCCGTGTTGTGAGTGGTCAAAATCAATTTGACATTGAAGTTTAATTGGACAGGAGATATGCAAATGAAATAACTGAAATGTCAAGTTAACGTATAATAAATACGCCTAAGCATGACGTGGATGGGTTCACGTAGTAAATAATAACGTAATCAATTAGCAATTTATTTTTTAGTGCATTTTTCATTACTTATGTAATATACGTAAATTTAATCGTTCTTGGAATAAGGAATAATATGAAAGCCTTTCTTTATATTCATCTTTCATTTATTTAATAAAAGTGCATAATTACAACATAGGGAGTCATACCACAAAATAAGCATAAATTAACATAAAATAGTAATGATTTTGAACTTTTTTACAATTTTATAAATCCGTTACATTAGGGAGACCCTCTTGGTCTCAAGCAACATATTGTTAAGCAATTAAGGTTGATTATGGCAAATAATAAAAGGGATTATTTTTTAACATTATTTTTGACCAGACTAGAAAATATTAGCATACCTTCAATATAAATAGTTAAAATTATTTTTGCTTCCTTGTTTTTTAGAACTAAAAAAATAACGGATGAGTTCGTTATGTGTACTATTTATTTTAGCAGGCTCAGGGAAATACAAAGATAAATTTACATTTTGTATCCATTTTTTTATACTACAACGGTAGCAAACAGGCATACGGCTCACCTGATCGTAAGCAGCTACCGTAGTCTATAGACGCCTGTAACTCCAGAGGATTCACTGTGTTGACAGCTAAAGGGACAAGAGGATCCCCCGTCGTCAACACACTGCATCCTCTGAGCTCTCTGGCAACCTTACTCACCGGCAGGAACATAACACTATGAGTAGGGTGTAGTGCTAATTGGCTGTGGTTTTCTGTAAGGTAGAGGTAGTTCCCCAGTCGGGCTCTGCTCTAGATTTGATAATTAAAGACTATGCTATGAAGTTATAGTATTCATTATTAATGAAAAATAAGAGTCATACCTATTAGTCAGTTGTACTAGAAATGGCACGGCCAGAATGGTATGATCTTACCAGAGTAAGTATGGTAGGTACTAATTCGAAGGGTTATGTTCTGTCGATTTCGTTGACTTTACTTAATATTAGTGATTTGAAAAAAAAAAACTTTAAACATACACATACTGTTGAAGTCATCATTATAACAGAATTTAAATTATATTTAGTAGGTAAGTAAAACCCACTGAGGTGGCATATTCAGATTGTTTATTAAGTACGTATCCCATATTCCCAATAGATGAGTACAAGGGAGACATTTCAATATTATCAAAGTAGTATAATATTGATACAGATTTATTCCAAGGAACCATACTGTATATCGAAAAAAACAAACTGAAAAGATTATTTGTTAACAACGGAAACCTAACTGCTATTACTACTAGGTAATAGGGGAAGTACGGACAAAATGACAGGGTGTTTTGTTTTTGGGTCATATTTATTTATTTATTATAATTATGTCATTTTGTCCGAAATATAGATATGTCATTTTTCCCAAATGTAAAAAGAAACGTGTAAAATCATATTTAATTAAAATGACTGTAGATCGTATTACAACTTGGTCAATTCACAAGCGTATATGGCATGTCTTTAGTTTTTGTCAAAATAATAACAAATGATAACCTATACCTCACCAAAAAACCGAAAATATCCACATATAAAATTAACTTTTGCGAGCACGAAACACGATCTGACTCGCTACTTCCACGAAACTAAGCCAATGGTGCTAGGTATCTTGCAGGTTTGTAAAAATGACCATCGCCGTCTGTTGCTATGGCCTCGCTAAAGACCGCCAAATTCGAAATATGTCCGCTATGTCATTTTGTCAGTATATGTCATTATGTCCGTATTTCCCCTACTTATATATGAACATTCATTATACTTTTCCTCAAATGAGTTATGTTTACTTTTCCAAAACTTATATTGCATAACATCGACCAAGTCCGTAATGTATGAGAATATGTATTTTTTTATTTTATTTATTTAAGGTTTGCCAACAGGTGTAATACATATTAATACTTATTGCTAGCCATGACAAAAAAAAAAAATTGCTTGAGTATTCACCCAATAACAGGCAAACACCACATGCATGTTAAGAACTACTTGCTTACATATACTTAAACTAAGTAGACAGAGAATGTAGCTTATTTCAAAAGGCAGTAAAATTAGGCACTTAAATTGGTTCAGGAATTTTGAGACACAGATCTCTATAATCATCTTAATCCTTAGGTATTTTTATTACTATAATGAGTGTCTCAAAATTCTAGAATGTTCTATAAAATTAAATGTACGAAAAAATGTTTGAAAAAAAGAAAACTAAAGGTTTTTTTTTTTATATAACTAAATATTAACCTTCCGTCTGTGTAGATATGTTTTAAACTGGTTACATGACATTTTTAATATATCTACCCTATACTGTTTAAATAATAAATTATGCTCTTTACTTATTCTAGGAATTAAGCTATGAGATCCAACATTCGTTCTGTATGTTTTATACGAAAAAGGCCGAAAGTTTGCTAGGCGAGAGTGTGGCCGAGGAACAGTCCAAGTAATTGCTTGCAAAAGCTGTGGACAGTCAAGCTTACCAGAGACAATTTTATGTAGAAACACCTGGTCAGAAATCCAACGACGGTCCTCGAGGGTTATCATTTTAAAATGTTTCAAGCGAGCATTGTATGAGCTTAGCACACGAACCTTTTTTTGATGTACTGTAAGGAAAAATAGGAAACGCTTTTGTATTTTTTCAATCCTCTCAATATGGCATTTATACAACGGATTCCATATGTGGGAACAGTACTCCAGCGAACTACGAACCAAAGCACAAAAAGCAGTCTTCAAAGCGGAGATGTTTTTAAATTTCTTACAGTTTCGCCAAATAAAACCAAGGAGTTTGTTAGATTGTTTTATAATGTTATCTATGTGTATGATGAAGGATAACTCTTTGTCTAGAGTTACCCCGAGATCTCTAATTTGTGAAACTTCTTCTAAAGGAACATCGTCTATAAAATAAGTTGTGTTTAGAGGTAAAAGCTTTTTTGTAAATTTGATGTGCTTACATTTCCCCCGGTTTAATGGTAGTTTATTTTTGTAAGACCATGTTGCAATACGTGTCAAGTCAGCTTGGAGCTGCTGTGAATCTAATGTATTCTCTATAACTTTAGTAATTTTTAAATCGTCTGCAAAGAAAGAAAAATTGGAATGGTGAATTACTTTTGCCAAATCGTTCACAAATATCAAAAATAACGTAGGCCCTAAGTGGGATCCTTGAGGTACTCCTGAAGTTGCCTCAAAAGTTCTGGATTCGTGACCACATATTAAAACTTTTTGTGATCTCGAGGTTAAATAAGAGGAAAACCAATTCAATAATTTTCCATGCACTCCTGCCTTGTAAATCTTGCTGATTAGTAAGCCATGTATACGTGATTTACTTACCGATGAAAAGAAATATCACATCTTTGACGCCTGTGTGGCTCCTGCACCAATGCACGGCACAAGCCGGCATTTTAATACCGATATATTACCGAAATTTCATGGGCCGAAAAAACTAATATTTTGACGACATGACAATTTCAAAATGTTTGACATGACATTAGGGCACTGCTGTCACAAGCTCCGCCCACTTTGGCACCAGGAAAGTGGAGCACATTTTGAGCGTTGATTCCGCTTCCTTACTTATTATTCTTCCAAGATGTTCACCCATTATTCGAAGACGGCTGGACCGATTTGGCAAATTCTTTTTTTGTTTGAAAGTATACTTACCAGTTGGTCCCATTGCAACTAGGTCAGAATCTGATGATGGGATCCTGGAGAAATCGAGGGAACTCTTCAACTATTATAGGCACACCTATAGTGATTTGAGTATTTTTACAGCAGCTCGAGCATTTGCTTTTGAAAAGGTGGAGGCTAAGTGAAGTCGTTGTTTTTGTTTAAAATTATTTATGTATTGAAAATAGATGTCATTTACTTTAGAAAAAGTGACCAAACCCTCCGGTGTCCGAGGCCAGATCTGGCCTACATCTATTTTCAGTTTATATATAGTAGTGTAACTACTTAAAAAATTGCAAATCAAAAAATATTGAAAAAAATAATTTGATTTGCTTCAAGATTTATTTATGTATTGTTTGTGTATTTTAAAATTAGGATACGGCACCCTGACACTTTAACTGTTGTCTGTGGAAGTAAGTATGTAGGTATGTATTATGCAGCCGCAATGAGAATGGGATTAGACTTTGCAGATTTGCCATACACCACAGACCTAAAATTGCGCTTTGCTAAAAGACAGACGAAGTGCGCAAAAGAGAAACCAACACGTATATGAACATTCCGCGAGTGCGAAAGAGATACATGATCAGTCTCCTAGCTGGACGACATTTGACATCACTCGTTACACTTAAACACCTGCGTCCGGAGTGCTCATATTTCATCTTCAAAAATATAATATTATCCGCTGTGAACCTACCTGGAATGAAACAAAAGAAGAACGGTGTCGTGTTGCGTCCCGGATTGCACAATTACACAAATAAAAAACCCAGGCAATCACTCGTTTCACAGGTAAATATGATATTCCGATCGTTGTTTTTGAAACCATATTTTATCAAATTAGCCAAATAAATCATGTAAATAACCGTTTGATACCATTAAATATTAATGTCTCTTTTACTGCATGTGAATATTTTATCATAATAGTTAATATTAAAGATTATTTTGTGTACAAATCAAAATTGTCATTTTACGCTAGGGTTTGACAAAATATCGTAGGGACATAATATCGATAACTGTTCGATATGAAAATTATAATTATAGCTTCGAAAGAATTATAATAAATAATTAATCTCGTATTAACATTATGTCATTCATTACGTATAAATGTTAAATTGCGATCTTATTGTATTTTTGTACCCGTTTTGAATCTTGCTTGATAGAACCTATTCGGAAAGAGAAGTATCGTAGAATGAAGGAGCTCTCATAAAAACCACGACACTTCTCTTTTCGGACAAACGATAAATAGTAAATTTTAACTGTAATACCCGATTTAGGGGCTTATTTATTACATTTACCTATTTGTAAGACACGATCTATATCCTCTTATCTCTTTTTTGGGTTCCGTAGTCAAAATGGCAAAAATGGAATCCTTATAGTTTTGTCATGTGTCTGTCCCTATATCACAGCCATATATAATTAAAGGCATATATTGATGAAATTATAACGTTTTTTATGTGCCGCTAATGGCCGCTACCCAGTTTTTTTAGCTAAAAAAATATTTTTAGGGGGAGGGGAGACATCCCGTGATGCTACGCGAAAATAGTCTGAGAAACCTTCCCTCAATTTTTAATTAATGAAGATTGGCGGATAGTTTGGAAAAAACATACAAGTTGTGAGAAAAAGGTCATTTTTGACAAACTTTTTTTAAATGTTCATTCCAATCCAGGATCAAAAGCTTGTATGGGACAAAAAATCTGAAAAGCTTTTCCCATACAATTTGTATGAAGATTAAAACTTTTATTTTTTACTATAGATTTAAATAATTCTTCTGATTGGAAACTGCTATAATGGTTCCTTTTTTGCGATTTTGTAACCCTAAAAAGGAGGAAAGCCCAAATTCTACTGTTAGGGTTCCGTAGCGAAATGGCAAAAAAAGGAACCCTTATGGATTCGTCATGTCTGTCTGTCTGTCCGTCCGTATGTCACAGCCATTTTACTCGGAATCTATACGACGTATCTGAATAAAATTTACACATAAGGTGTATTTGTATGCCGCAACTTAGTTATGGAGTTAAATTTGAAAAAAAAAAAAAATTTAAGGGGGCGCTCCATAGATGTAACTAAATTTCAAAAAATGTTTTTTAACCAAATATCAACATGTGACACATCAATCGATAGGTCTTTAAAAATAACATTGAGGTTTCTTTGACCATTTTGTGATTAAGTGAATATTTTCTGAAATAATCGCTTCGAAAGTCAGAAAAATTGTGTCCCCCCCCCCTGTAACTTTTGAACCGTAAGTCCAAAAAATATGAAAAAATTTGAGGCGATGTGCCTTATCATATACTTTCTACGAAAATTATGTGGAAATTATTTTGAATTGTTTATGGCTTAAACAAAATAATGTATTGATAAACCTGGATAAAACTAAGATAATTCACTTCAGGCAACGTAAAACGCCTCCTCCAATTTGCTGCAAATATGATGGTAAAACTATAGACTCTGTTACTGAAACTAGGTTTTTGGGTGTACAGATAGATGAGCATTTATCTTGGAAGGCTCATACGGAAGAAATATCAAAAAAGCTTAGCCAATATGCCTACGCCTTACATAAACTAGCCAAACAAGCCAGTCCTCATGCAGTTTTAATGGCATATCATGGTTTTGTGGCTTCAAAATTGAGGTATGGCATTATTTTTTGGGGCAACTCTACAAATAAAAAAAATCGTTCTCAAGGCACAAAAAAACTGCATTAGATCAATGTGTGGCCTAAAGACAACTGACAGTGTTGTATCCTATTTTAAGAATTTAAAAATTTTGACAATGCCCTCGTTTTTCATTTTCTAAGCAATTATGTATATCAAAAACAATGCAAGCCTATTCAAAAAACATAGAGATATTTCTCGTAGAAATTTAAGAACAAAATATGTACACAATATCTGCACAACCTCTGCCAATACAGCACTAAAGAAGAAGAGTGTGTATTACTTAGCTAGTAAAATATATAACAAGTTGCCGAATAACCTTAAGTCCTTGAATATGCCAGAATTAAAAAATAAGTTAATGACATTATTAATCAATAAATGCTATTATTCCCTTGCAGATTATTTTAAAGACAGTTTAGAATGAAATATGACAATTAACTAATTAAATAACTATTTTATTAATTATTCTGATTATATATAAAAATATTTGCCTTGACTCGTTTTTTTAAGGTTCATATATTTAGTTTAATGACAAACTGCTGTAGCTTTAATATTACAATCTGTATAGTCTGTGCATTATAGGATAGATAAGTAAATACCTTATTGTTTAGGATTAAGTTCATATTTTTTGTACGCCTGATGGCAAAATATAGTGAAACTATGTATAAATTTACCACCATTGTAACTACCTATATTTACAAATAAATCTTACTTACTTACTTACTTACTTAACATTATCGGTTTAGCCATTTTTAAGTTATCTCCAAAAAACTTCTTCCATAGGCATCAGATACGACCTTTTGGTATTAGTTTGGTTCTTATTAAATCTTATTACGCACTTGGCCGGTTTTTAACCGACTTCAAGATTTCAAAAGAGGAGGTTTTCAATTCGGCGTGCATGTTTTTTTAATGTTTGTTACTCCATAACTCCGTCATGTCTGAACCGATTTAAAAAATTATTTCTTTGATTGTAAGTATATATATATATATATATATACAGATTGGTCCTGTTTTTGTCAAAATCCAGTTCTGATGATGGGATCCATGAGGAATCGAAGGAACTCCTCAAATCTTAAAGGCATACATATAGTGATTTTAATATTTTTAGCAACAAATCGAGCATTTTCATTCAAAAGAGTGACATTTGATGAAGTGGAACGAACTCTTCAACGACGCATAGTTCACGTTTGGCGATTTGTCCTCTCCGCTGCGTTTGTTAAGCAAGTTATTTCATTGTATGGAATCTAAGTGCACCATCTACAATAATCCTTCACCGGCTACCCCCATTGAAGTCGGTTTTTTTTCATATTAATTATTTGTATGTTAGTAACGCGATTACTCCGCCATTTCTAAATCACCTTCTATTTTTTGATTGAAACATTGTGGAGTCCGACCACTCTAATTCTGCAAGTCTGCATCTTGTCTGCATAGACTTTGTTGTGGTAATATTATATAAATGTGACGTTTATGCTGACTCTCACACATTGCAAAATCGGTGCAGAGTTAGCGTAGTCAGACTATGGCTTTAGATTGGTTCGTTTTTTTGTATGTAAGTAAATCAGTATTAACATTTCCAAATTATGTCATCATTCTCTTCCAATTTCAGTTTTCCCAAGAACCCCGATCGGCGTAAGAAATGGTTACGTGCAATTGATAGAAAAAACTGGACCCCCCATAAACGGTCTGTTGTTTGCGGAAAACATTTTGAAGAGAAATGCTTCCAAGGAAAATTACGACGAGCAACCCTCGGACGGCGCTATTCCAACCTTGTTTATTCGTGTAAGCATAAAATAAACCATAAGTAATTTATTGAATCGAACTCGCAATCCCGCAACTCGGGATCGTGGCAAGCCTCGAAGGCGATGGCGGGAAGGCGTCGAGCCTTTAACAGACTGGCGGGAGACGAGTCAGAACAGCGATACATGGAGGGCGAGGAGGGACACCTTTGCCCAGCAGCGGGATACTCTACGCTCATATAAATAAATAAATAATTTATCGAACATTGTTACTATTCAATATAAAGGTTACACTCACGTCTCTTTAGTCACTTAGCGCGACATATTTTGTAGAGCCTAAGTCTCCATCTTCACACTAAGAGTGCTACTGAACCGGTCCGTGGCTCGCTACTGCCATTTTATTTTAGTGGTGGGAGGGTGGGAAAATGAATGCATGCAAAATACGCAAATCAGTATAACGGAGTGGCACTAATCGACTAGCTCTTTATTACACTGCAGAATAGCAAATAAAAATATTGTTGTTAAAGCATAAGTAAGCTAAGAGTGCTCACTCCATAGAAGACCCTAAAGTCTTAATAAATACATAATATGGGATCTAAGTTAATACTCACGAGTATTATACCAGGTGTAACAAAAATGCTGGTGATCCGTTTAAAGGCGTAATTGATATCCCATTCTAATTATGAAAACCTAACAAAAAAATATTTTTGACGCGTAAAAAAATATTGTTTTGTATGGAGGGTTAGCCGGCTGGCACGACGTGCCCCATATAAAAAATAAATCTCCTACTTTTTCTTAGTCGTATTACGATACCAATTATGCGCTTAAACGGATCACCAGTATTTTTGTTACACCCTAGTGGTTTTTAATATGGAATAGTCCTTGTTCTGATTTTTTATGGGGAGCACCGGAAACTCTCTATACGGATTTGTATAGAAAACGAGTACCAGGAGCACCCTCTAGTTTTTAACCATGTATAAAGTGAACATTCTAGGCTTACTTATTTCTCCATACAGTATGCTTATAATGTAGGTAGATAAAATATTGCACCTGCAGGTACAAGTAGAAGAAAGAAGGCCAACTTCATATGTAAACAGGAGTTTACCCGGGACATCTGGATCATTGCCGATGGAACCGACGCCCGGATCTTCAAACACAGTCATGTCGCCAAAGAAAAAAAAACAAATCACCAAATATACAAGGCTTAAAGAAAAGATAGCCGCCAAAAATAAAATCATAAAGAACTTGAAAGCTCGAGCCAAGCGTATGTCTAAACAGATTGTGACTTTAAAAGAAGTTGTTAAGGAGTTAAATAAAAGACCAGGACTTCAAAACCATCTCAATGTAGTAGAAGTAGCTTGCCGGAAACTACTAAACAGGGTAAATGGCAGAGTAACGGGCGCCATCAGTCACACCGCTCATTACGATGAAGAGATAAAAAAACTGGCCTTGACTTTACATTTCTACAGCCCAAAAAGTTATTCCTATATAAGAGAAAAGTTTGACCTTTGCTTGCCACATGTTAGCACTTTAAGAAAGTGGTATTCGCGTTTGGACTGCGAGCCGGGATTTACCAAAGAATCTTTAAACACCATTTCAGAGCTAGCAAAAAAAGGACCAGTCATCGTAAATCTGACTTTTGATGAAATAAAAATAAGAGAACAACCTGAAATAGTGGGAAATAAACATTATGGTTATGTCAATGTCGGGAATGACTTATACGGTGATGAAGTAGAAGTTGCAAAAGAGGTTCTAGTCTTCATGGTAACAGCTGTAAATGGCTATTGGAAATTGCCTGTTGGTTTTTTTCTTGCTAAAAGCTTTACAGCCGCAGAAAAAGCAAGATTGCTTAAAACTTGCTTAGATTTATTACAAGATGCTAATTGTGACGTTATCTGTGTAACCTTTGACGGAATTTCATCGAACCTAAACATGGTAAAATTGCTTGGCGGATCAGTTACTACGCCTCCATACAGACCTTATTTTAAATACAAGAACAAAAAAATACTGCATATTATTCGATCCATGCCACTTACTGAAACTGATAAGGAATTGTTTTTTGATGGTAAAATATTTTACGACGCTTTAGGACTCAAAATTGATTTTAAATTCATCGAACAGTTACATCTTTTACAGAAACGTGAAGGCTTACACCTCGCAAACAAATTGTCTGCCCGACACATCGATTTCCAGACGCAAAAAATGAAAGTCAGGCTAGCTGCTCAATTATTAAGCAGATCTGTGGCTATCGCAATTGATGTTTGCGACAAAGATCTACAAAATCCTGAATTTCAAGACTCCGACGCCACAGTGGAATTTCTTCAGTATGTGAATGACATTTTCGACATATTCAATTCGAGAAATTTAAACAACTTTAATTTCAAAAAGCCACTTTGTGTTGGCAACAGAGAATACATATTCAAAAAACTTGACGAGGTCTATGACTATTTCATATCTTTAAAAAATGAAAAAAACGTACTTCTGATCAATACACAAAGGCGTTTAGGTTTTCTGGGTTTTGTTAACAACATCATTACTTTGAAGTGGCTCTATGTTTCGTACATAGAAAATCCTAAATTAAAATTTCTGCCCACCTACAAGTTGTCACAGGACCATCTGGAAACATTTTTTGGGGCAATTAGGTCAAAGGGAGGATTCAATAATAACCCAACAGTAAAGAATTTCATTTCAGCCTATAAACGATTACTTTGCCATACGGAAATTAAAATTAGTGAAAGCAGCAACTGCTTAGAACTCGAAAAAATTGCAATTTTGTCTACCAGTAAAATACCGACTATTGATCAAATCAACGGGTCCTCAAATTATAACAAAATATTTAACGAACTAGTACAAGAATCTCCTCTAGAGGATGACCGAATTGACCAAAACCTCGACAATTACTTTGATAATGAAAGCGTGCATATAGATAATTCGGCATCTATGTCTCAAATAACTATGATGATTGTTTCTTATATATCTGGCAGAGTAGTCAAGACAATGGCAAAGAAAATAAAATGCGATCCATGTGTGCAGAGTTTACTGTCCAGTAAATCAGACTCAAACGATTTAACAAAACGATTAATTGTGAAGAGAGATTATTCGACAACAAACGATGGCTTCTTGACATATCCATCGAATGATGTCATTACGTTATGCAGTAAAGCTGAAAGTCATTTTAGGATAAATATGAAAGGAAAAATTATGACTGATGCCCTTTTGGCTAAAAACGTGTTGCAGGTTATACGTAACAATCAGGTTTTATTCGACAATTTGAAGCAACACATTTTAGATCAAGACCCTTTAGATAGCCACAGGTATTTAGTTATAAAAAGCGTGATAGAAATTTATTTTAATATACGCCTGAAGTACGAGACCAAATTGTTAAAATTCGACAGGCCAACACTTCGCACACATTTAAATAAAACCGTCATATTCCGAGGGCAATAAATTGAAAGGGCAGTGAATTCATCCTTACTTGTCTTATCATGTCAACAATATTTTTTTAGACATTAACGGTATTGAGCTACGATAAAACGGGGACCAAAAGCCAATGTAAATATGAAAATCTGTTTTATAGGATTTGTGTTTTCGCAACTCCATTATATTATTTAGGTACCTACTTTTAAAACTCATTTGCGAATCACAACTAAATTATTATTCGGCTTTGAAAGACGCGTGGCGTGATTGTAAAAAAAATGTTATAATAATTATCAAAGACTAATTTATATTAAACATTTAAAATATATATAATTGTTATTAAAGACTGATTTATATTAAACATTCAAAAAAATGTTATAATTATTATTAAAGACTGATTCATATTAAACATTTAAAAAATGTTATAATTATTACTAGACTGATTAATATTAAACGTTTGAAAAATGTTGTAATTATTATTAGACTGATTAATATTAAACATTTAAAAAGTGTTATAATTATTACTAGACTGATTAATATTAAACATTTAAAAAATGTTATAATTATTACTAGACTGATTAATATTTAAAAAATTTTAAATGTTATAATTATTACTAGACTGATTAATATTATTATTCGGCTTTGAAAGACGCGTGGCATGATTGTAAAAAAAATGTTATAATAATTATCAAAGACTAATTTATATTAAACATTTAAAATATATATAATTGTTATTAAAGACTGATTTATATTAAACATTCAAAAAAATGTTATAATTATTATTAAAGACTGATTTATATTAAACATTTAAAAAATGTTATAATTATTACTAGACTGATTAATATTAAACGTTTGAAAAATGTTGTAATTATTATTAGACTGATTAATATTAAACATTTAAAAAATGTTATAATTATTACTAGACTGATTAATATTAAACATTTAAAAAATGGTATAATTATTACTAGACTGATTAATATTAAAAAAAATTTAAATGTTATAATTATTACTAGACTGATTAATATTAAACATATAAATTTTTTAAAGTATAATTATTACTAGACTGATTCATATTAAACATTAAAAAAAAATATAATTATTACTAGACTGATTAATATTAAACATTTAAAAAAAATTGTAATTGTTATTAAAGACTGATTTATATTAAACATAAAAAAAATATAATTATTATTAAAGACTGATTTAAATTAAACTTTATTTCATTTAAATATGGCGCAAACACACTTAGCGGAATTCAGCTACCATCAAAAAGTAGGCGAAAAACGGAAATCAGGCTGAATGTTGTCTATGTGCTCCATACAAAAATTCAGCCCCTACAGAGAAATTTCCCACTTCCGCTTACTTTTATCTATGAAAGCTAAATTCCACTCTTAAGTGTGTGCTGCGCCTACCACTTCGACTTCCACCCAACTTCCACTCCACCAAGATTGCATTGATGCAAGACTACATTTGCATGCGATTTGATTAGCGTCACAATTAATAACGCTATAATAAAGAAGTATGTAAAAAACAAACTATCACGTATATAAACACTCCACAAGTGCGAGAGAAAAAAATGACAAATCTAAAGGCGTGCCAACATCTTAATTTCTGTAAAATAACATGAACCCGCTTTTTAACAGATCATATTTAATCGTGTGAAATATAAAATAATTCTGAATAAATATATTTTAGTTTTCTAGAATTTTAATATGCCGTTTAGTGTAAAACATGAATATAAATTTAACGTTGCAACTTATCGATAATAAAGTCAAAAATCGATAGATAATTGACCTGTTGTACTTGGCACCACTATTTTTTACGCTCACATAGACAATTTACCCACACTCTAGCATTTCAGTTTTTGTCGCACTTTTGATATTTGTCAAACCATCTGTCTATACTAGATCTGTGCCATACACATACTTCAAAATTAATATGGATTGACAGCTATGTCAATCCCATTCTAATTGCGGTTTAGTAATACAAGCCGGTTGTTTTATATAGTTTATCTACACGCATATTGTAAGTCCTCTAAAATGCGTTCAAAAACCGTAGGCAATGACCAGCATTACAACAAACGATTTCACTATGATAAGTTTCTTATCTGTGGCAGTAATGTAATTTTAACTTTACATGCTCAAATATTGTTAAGTTATGAGTTTCAAATTTGGAACAGCTGTCAAAACCAACACAATTTCAATGGGTTTCTATTCTAGTATCCATAGATTTTAAAATGTTGTCGATACGAAACGTCAGTACGATATATTTTTTGACATAAACCGCACGACATTTTGATCTCGGATGACATGAGAATAAGGACTTCGTTCGTTGGCTAATATTAAAAAAAAACTCGCGACAGAAGTTTGTACATATATATATTTCTCTATGGTTTGTACGGCCGCCATTTCTGTTATCAACTTGTCAGTTATTGTTTGCCGAAACATTTTTGATTGCTAAAATGTAAATGTTTACTATTAACTATATTATAATAAATAAACATACTTTCCGTATCAGTTCTAATTTATTTATTTTTATTAAGCTTACACCTGTGGGTATGTTTCAGCACTTGTATCTATCTACCTAGTAATGCAGGTCAATTGCCTTCGGCTTCTGAACCCATCTTCGAGTACTTGCAATATGTGTGTAGATAAAGTAATGTATGCAACTGTACATAATTAGGCCTTAAAACACTCGTGTGATCCTATAATGAAACTCGCTGCGCTCGTTTCATTAAACCCCACTCGTGTTTTAAGGCCCCTCTTTATGTATCAGTTGCATAAACTACTATTTGTACTTTCATTTTAAATTCCGGTTAACTTTGTCTTTTCAGAGAGAATGTTCTTCTCTTTAGCGATTAAATGTTTCAAACTACAAATTATTCAATACCGTATGGCTGTATATAAAATGTTTTTTTCTACTCCGGTACTTTTATCTGTCAATTATATGGTCCCGCAAATGAATATAAAAGCATGTCTTATGCAATTTCAAAAAAGTCTATCTAGCCTATTCTTCATAAAGACCCTAGAGTTATTATGTGATATAATGCAAATGCTAACAGAGGTGCCCTGTAAACCCAACAAATATTTTTTTTTCTACTCCCGTTTATCTATCATTTATACATTCGTCATCCATCATCTATATACTCAAAGAAACACAGATAATATACTCGAAGAAAAGTCTATCTAGTCTATTCCCCAAAAAAACAATAAAATATTAAATAAAAGCGCCAAAATAGAATCGCGTGCAGTCAGGACTTTAGAAGAAAATACATTACTGCCAACCTAAGAAACCTAAATAAATGTAGCCTTTTGGGAAAAAAAAACTTTAAAAAAGAAAAAATGAAAAGAAACAGACATACTTTGTAGTTTTTACGTTTGCCATTCGTTTGTGATGGCAAACTGCAAACTTTGAAAATAATATATTTTTACTAATCTCTGTCGCTCTTTGATAATTGATTTAATAACGACGGTGTGCGTTTGTGTTAGTATTCTTGAAATACAGTGTTTTAAAAGGTGAAACTTAAATTATTGTTGATTATGTTGACAAAATAACTGCAATATCCATGAAGTGTTCAATTTTGCATTTTTTGTAAAACTATGTGCAGTCGTAGAAAAAGTATTGTATGCAACGTCGTATAAGTAGGTCAAAAATTTTTCGTGGCGTTTTTCTTAACAATTTTCGCCACCGGCTGCGCCTACGGCTCAAATTGTTACCCACGCCACTCACCTTTTTTGACCCCTCTTATACAACTGTTGCATAAAATACTATAATATTGATTCACTAATAGCAATAGGCTGATAATTGTATGTATTAAGTACGTTAACCATTGTCCTGATTAATTAATGAAATATTTTTGATCGTTACGAGAATATTACATTTCTCTATTGTTGGTACGTACCTACATTTGAATAACAATGAAGTATAAGACCATTCGTCCCTTGTTATTACCATTTCGGATCCTCGATTCCCATTTCTAAATAATACACATCAAATCAAAATGAACGAATGTAATGGAAATGTAATTTTCCATTCTGAAACTGAAAACGCGCGTTTGAGTGTCCATTGGGTATAAAAATATAAAATAAAACTTATGTTCGACTGATATGAGCTTTTGATTACCGCAGGCACCCAATGGAGCATACGAGTTTTTTTGCAGTATAAAAGCAAAAATAGTGGAGTTTGCTTTGATCAAGGGCTTATTATTAGCGCCCGCGCCGTACGCATCACGCTTCGCTAGATATTACTGTTTACCTACCTACCTATATATAAAGGTTGGTCTAACTCCATGCTCATATTCTTTTTCTAATAATAACACATTTATTTAAATTTTTTGCTCCCTCATTTATTTCAATGTATAACTAGTAACTACAATATTCCTATATAAGTACTTATGTTAGAGTCGCTCTGAAATTACAATGACCAAGGAATTAAAGAGCGATATCCAGATTCTCTGCCCACAGGACTGCGTTTTCACTAGGCGCAAGCAGGTCTGCAATATTGCAGTTAAACTTTCTCTTAGGGCAGTAAAATATTTCAAGTTTAATTAATCTTAAACACTACGAGTAAGTAAATCATGGTCAACCTTATGACGTTTGACTTACTCTGTATAGGAAACAACAAGACCTAACATTGAATAGGGTGACCAAATTGTATGCAATTTATTTCCTACTTTTCATCAAATATCTTGTATTCATGTCCGGATAGCGGAAAAGTGCTTCTTTGAACTATAGATGGCACTATAGTTAATGATATAAAACACGCAATATATTTCGCTTCAGTTGAAAGCCCGTAGACGAGATTTGACTCCCAGTACCTTCCTCAAAGGAATAATTAAAACATTTACACTATACCTTCACAGCTAGCCATAATAATTTATATTCTAAAGTCAATTTATTTTCAATTTCCACTAGAAAGTTTACTGTCTTATCCATATAGTTGGATCACTCAGCGACTTCTTTCCAAAGACCATTCCACCTTCTACCTTCGTTCCATTAAAAACTACCGCGAACTATTCAATCACGTTCAAGCAGTTTTATAGCTAAAGTATGAGCGGCACCGTCCGTCCGTCCGCCTGAGTAAATTAGCCTACGTAACTCGAATGCAACTTCTGAAAAGCATACCAGAGCTTCACTTGCTAGTTTTACTTTTTAGCTTATCTAGTGTTCCACTAGGTTTTAAATAATATCTTGGCAAATTTTGGCAAAGCTATGGTTGACATCAATAAAAACATTAGCCGTAATCCTATTAACCTCAAAATCCACTTTTTATAACTAACGTTATGAACATTAAATAGTTTCCACCACACACTTCACATTTGCATTATCGCTATAGCAAACTCGAGACTGTTGTGATGGCTCACTATAGTTTGATTATGTAGCTTGGACCTATATACAAATATGTGCAGTCAGTTTATACTCAAGCCGGAGTACCTACAGGACCTACATGATAGACCTATGCGAAACGCAATTTTCTTGACCTAAAACAGTGCAGAATTTCCTTCCGTTTCACACAAAAGTGGTCCTTGCCCGTTCTCTTCTGGTTCCTCTCCTAGACTACGCAGACCTTTGTACGTATATGTTGTGTTATATGTCTTTCGTTGTGTTTTCTTGTACAATAGTGTTTTACTACTACTACTAACAGTATTTATTAAGGTTGGTTCCAATGTATAACCGTCACCAAGTAACTAAATTACTCAGAAGCATAGATGAGTCTGGGGGTATCTATATAATCAAATTTGGGATTTAGTCCGTCAACAAGGATAGATTAATAGTCGTTTATTTTTTTATCAAACACGGTTCTTCACGTTAGGTGTACGTACTGTACGATGCGGTGCAGCCAAGACTCGGTGTGGTGTAATCTTAAAACGTTAAGATGAAATTCTTTTCAACCAATTTTGTTCGGTATAAGGAAATACGTGCTAAAAAAGAAGTAGGTCAAATCCTTTGCATACAAGAGTTTTATTGTTTTTTGTGGCAATCCACACCATTCACAAATAGCCCCGACATGCAAACTTCTCTTGAATATTCAATTGCTTGCATATCTACACTACTATCTTAAGTAACAACTTAAGACTAACATTAATACATTGATTTATTACGTAGCATTAATAGAGTTAATAGATGTGTTCAAAAACACTTATTTACTGTCTGCGTATGTTGAACCAAAATACCCGTTTGGCGAAATAAATCAAATATCATTATTTTCTAGTTAAAAGGATCATTGGTGTATATTACTAACAGGGGCCTATTTCTAAAAAAGTATTGACTAATATCATTACTATCATTAGTTCACGAACTGTGAAATGGTATGGGTTTCCATGACAACACACTAATAATATTAGTCTAATACCGTCCGAGAAATAGGCCGCAGCTTTACTTATGTCCCGTCCCATAATGGACATTGTACATATACAATGTGTTTGGACACCTATGTTGGAGCCGTTAACCACGTATGGTACTGTAAAGGTTTGCTATCTATACTTAGAGCATCAGTAATATACGTACGCATATGCCGCCTGACCGGTCTCCATTAGGATTATTAATTATCAGTTCGGTTTAATATTCCTGATACATGCGAGTACGTGAAACGTATTCAATAAAATTTAAACATATTATCTACTAACGTAATATCTACCTAATTAAGATGCATCTACACAAACTATCTAATCGTTTACGTTTCACGTTTTGTTATTTTTGCGTCGTGTTCTGTATGTAATTTGATCGAAGTTTGTTGTGAATAATAATTACTTGTATTATACAAGTACTTTAGTATTTTATTTGCAGTTTCTTTGTGTAGTTTCGTGGAAGAAATAGACTACTTAATGTAATTTTCTAATCGTGCCTAAATACCTGCAACATTCATCATCAATTAGTCAATTACATTTTAAATCAATTGCTCGACAAGTCGACCTACAAGGCACGCACGTGAAACAATGTACATAATTAACACTGAAACAATCGCGAAATTAAACCAAACAAGTAACATTTCCCCATCGCGAGACAGTTATTTCGTCCCGGGGTCTATTCTGATCGTCTACCAAAAGCAAGTGAGTCTAAAGCTTACTCTAAGCCCATATAAGGCAAACCAAATTTGAGTCAGCTCTCCTGTTGTTGTTTATTGTTAAGATTTTTTCACAGTTTTCGGTATGAAATTGAGTTTATTTCACAGTTTTCGGTATGAAATTGAGAAAAATGTATAAGTCGGAAGAAAATAATTTGTGAAGCAGTTTTGTAGCGGTACCCAAGGATTAATATTTTACGTTTAGAACTTTTATGTAACTTTGATTGTTATCAAATTATTTACATTTTACTAAGGTACTAATTTTGACTCAGTTATGCACCTAACTGTATGTATGAGTACTTAGTTTCGCCTGCCCTTGAGTTTGGTAAGCAATAGAAAATATAGAAATACTCGGCTTTTTGTATAAACTTGGTCTTCTGTTTTTGATATAGGTAGACTTTAATTACCTTACGTGCTCAAATATTTTTTATTATAACCAAAGCGCCAAGCTTTGTTTTGACGTGGGTGGGGAGGTGCCATTAATTAACTTGAATAGGATGAAAACGCAAAACAATCAAAAGTTGAGAGTGTTGTTAACTTACAATTAATTTAAATGAGGCACAATGATTACTATACCATACAATAATCAAATAATTCATTAATTATTATTTTTGGTTATTTGCATATGGTATTTGATGAAATTACAGGATGCAAAACGCCGTCAAAAACAACTCCTATCCACAAAAGCAATTTTGGAGCAAACCTTTAAGTGTGATTTTAAATAGATTGGAACTGTTATGGTACTTGTACGAAGGTTCAATGGGCTCTTATTTTTATACTAGCATTTGCCCGCGACTTCGTCTGAGTGGAATTAGTAATCCAACCCCCTTTTTACCCCCTTAAGTAATGACTTCTGGGATAGCAACTATTCTATATCTTTCCCCACAACTCAAACTATCTTCGTACCAAATTTCATCTAAATAGGTTCAGCAGTTATTGATTCCCCATAAAAAATTCCAACCCCCTTTACACTCTCCAAAGTATTGATTTTAGAGACAAATAAATGATCCTATATTGTTTCCAATGACTCAAACTATCTATGTAACACAGCTGGTTCCGCGGTTAATAAGTCGGTATACCAACTATCAACAGTTCAACCTCTCAAGGGTTAATTTTCGTGATAAAAACTATTTTATATTGTTTCCCGGGACTCAAACTATATTCATACCTTTCATCTATCTCGGTTCCCGGTCAAAAATTCTCCATACCACCCTCCAACCCCCATTCAACCCCCTTGAGGGTTGATCTTTGGGACAAAAACTATTCTATGTCCCTTCCCGGGATTCAAACTATCTTTATACCACGCTTCATCTAAATCGGTTCAGCTGTTAATAATTCTCCGTACAAACTTCTAAGCCCCTTTGCACCCCCTTAAGGGTTAATTTCGAGATAAAAACTATTTCATGTACGTTCCGAGGACTCAAACTATCTGTATACCAAAATTTTATCTGAATCGGTTCAACGTTTAAAAATTCCCCACACAAACTTTCAACCCCCGCGTGACCCCTTTAAGAGTCCGGTAAAGTTTTTTTTCGATTTCGCTCAACTTTCTGATAAAAGATATAAAGATAAAAAGATAAAAGATATTTATTCTTCAATTTAGGCACATTACAATGCACTTATGAACGTCAGAGAGAAAAAAAAAACTACCTCCGGTTCTAACCCTACACCTCTGACCCGAGAAGAATTATTTATGACCGGCAAGAAACTCGGCGGGACTTATTTTTTCAAAACAGTAATACAGTAATATTACATCTTAAAGATACACAATAATGCGTAGTTCTATAAGAAGGCATATCAAAACAGCTTGAGAGACATACAATGTACGTATTGTTTAATTAAAATAAAATAATAATAATAAAATCCAAATCTGATTGCTTCACAAAACGTTTGATATGCTTTCCTATCTGAACTGTGTCCTCTAAATGTTAGATGATTTTGTAGTATTTTCTGGTTTGGGCCATGCATCTTTGTCCGTCATATAGTCCTCGACCCTGTAATAACCCTTTGACATTAAACTTTTTTTCAAATATTTCTTAAGAGCGGGAAATGATAAATTTAAAGCATCGACGGGTAACTTGTTATAAATGTGAATACCTTGACCAAAAAATTACTTATATGCTTTGCGGATACGACTACTGATAGCAAGCTTGTTTTTATTTCTAGTGTTATGTGATACTAGTTTACAGTAACTAATAAGACTACTTTTAGTTTGTATTCATATATTGAAAGGTAGTTCCTTGTTAAACTGTATAAGTGTAAAACTTTTTTGATTTTATGTGTCATTTATAAATAATGCTGTTTCGCGATTTTTGCTTGGAGAGGTGAAAAGAGTAAGATTTTTATTGATTAAAATGATGTTAAACTAGTAAGTAAAATATATAAATACGTTGGAAAATGAGTCGTTTAAGGAATAAGTAGAACAGTTTTTTTAATTTTAATACATATTTTTTAAGCAAGTGTATGTTTATCTAGAACGATTTTGGGAAAAATTGCCGAAGTTTAGGTGGTATTTATGGGAACAAGTTAGAGTATTTTACAAAAAATTTAATGCAGAAATAAACTTGGCTTCATGCTTTATTGAGATAATATAAAACATATTGGAGGGCACACCAATTAATAATAAAGACACAAGCGACAAAATTGCACGAATCAACGTCCTCACTAAACAATCTCTGCAAGAATTGAGTTTTCGGGTATTAAATAATAATAAATGTGGACCAAAATAGATATTTTTTTGCAACAACAAGACTTCAAACTATCTTATCAAATACAATTCATATGCGTTATTTCGTTATTAGAGATTTTCGTTCTCAAATCATTACCGGACTCTTAAGTATTGATTTTATTTAGGGATATACAATCGTAATCCTTTCTCGATCGATACTCAAACTATATCTATACTAAGTTTCATTTAAATAGGTTCAGTAGTTAATTTTTGTGATAAAAAGTATATTATGTCTCTTTCCGGGATTCAAACTATCTTTATATCAAGTATCATCTAAATCGGTTCAAAAATGCGTATACAAAGTTCGAACCCCTTTTCACCCCCTTAAGGGTTGATTTTCGGGTGAAAACTACCCTATGTCATTTCCCGGGACCGACAAACTTTCGAGTATTTGGATTAAGATAAGTACTTGACGTTGAATGTAACCTTACACATAATTACGTTTCTTGTTTAGAAGTATTACTCACATAGTGTTTTTTTTTTCTCTTGGTGCACAACAACGCATTTTATTATTATTATTATAGTGCATAGCATACCTATACATACTATTATTAATCTATGACCCTGTCTCGAAATGAAACATAACAAATTGAAGTCTTGTCGATGTACATACCTATAGCCAGTCTTATCGAATTTATTGTGCTCTGTGTTCCGCCAAACCGCAATTACGAGTACATTGTCATGTAAAAATATAAACAAGCTCTTTCAAATCAGAAATATAATAAATGGAAACATGCAATAATCCCCGTCGTTGTGGATGTGCGTCATTGTTTCCAATTTTTGTTTTGTACTTCGTTCGTTTGGTTCGTTGTTCAGGCTGGCCAATGAACAAATGTCATGGAAACAGTTAAACTATAACACGTCGTTAACAACAATAATCGCATAGGTACCAAATGTACACTCGACGTCAAAGATATATTTACACTTTTCCACCTTATTACAAAGGAGTAAGTTGCAAAAGTGTAAACATATATTTGACGTCGACTGTATATGTATTTTCTCATCAGATTATGGTAAAATGGGTGTAAGGTAAGGTACCTAATTGACTTCGCAATTGTTACCTACATTGGTAAATGGACAACCTTGGGATAGTACTATGTCGGACAGTGATATTTGACAAGTGAGTACGAATTTTATTTGTATAGGTACATAAATATACGCGTATTAGGCTTTAAGGATAAACAAAAGGAAGCGTGCAGTGTGAGTGGGTACAGCAGGGAAAGTGAAAGCAAGGAGCAAAAAAGGTAAACCAATAATCATTTGCATTGTCTAAGTGAAAAAAAAATTAAAATAGAATCGTATATGCTGTTACAGCGAAGGATACAGAAATATAAAAATTGCTCGATACTCAACTAACAAGAGTCCAGCTCTTTATTATCTTAAGATGATGATAAGGCTTACAGGACAGAAGAAAACAAAGCGAAAGATATATGAGTAGCAAGTAGAGCAGGCACTTAACATTACCTACATAAAACCTTATAGATCAGTATACAGTATAAGCAGGTAGTACATGTAATAATTGTATATACTATATGTATATAACATGTAGTTATTAGTATAACGAGTTATGAGTTGATAGCAGCGCCATCTATTATTTCCGTTGTGACACTTGTAAAAGGGTCGGCGGGAAGGGTATCTAACTCTAGTAGTTAGCACCTAGATGTCGCTTACGGCTGCTATAAAGTCGATGTAAAAATAAATGCAAAAAGATGATTGAAGGCATTGAGAATTTCGTCAACTCAGTAACTGAACCCATAGCTTAATTGGTAAAGCGATCGAGCCCCGGTAAGGCGTATCGATGCGAGGTTCAAATCCTGCTGGGTTGATTATTTTTTTTCAATGTTTTCAGTGTTTGTATTTGATTGAATAACATACTATTGTATGAGTGGAATGCCCCACTTTAAAAAAAAAACATGTAAAATAATTATGTAGTTATTACATTACCTTTTGTAACACCCATTTCGTATAATTAAGGCCCATTACACTTAATAGGTACTATTTATGCCGATAATGACAAAAAAAAGGTGGCATCTAACAATGTTTATCTACACTCACATAGTAAGTTCTCTAAAACGTGTTCGAAAACGGTAGGCAATGGCTAGCATTACCAAAACCGATTTTACTATGATAAGATAAGCTTTTTATCTGTGGCAGTAACGTAATTTTAACTTTACATGCTCAACTATTGATGTGTTATGAGTTTTTATAACATAATGTACACCTGCACGCGCCGACACGCGACCAGGCGACCGCCGGCACACAAGAGTTGGCCATGGCGGTGCAATGGCGGCCATTCTATGGTTTCCGAATACGGCATTTAGGATAAATAATATGAGTGTAGATAAAGCAGTGTATGTAACTGTACGTAATTAGGCCTTAAAACGCAACAGTTACATAAACTACTATTTCAATAGCTACTTAGAACTGTTAAAACAGAATATTACCAAAAGGTCATAAAACAAATGTCATATCAGCAACTAGGTATACGCAAGCATAGCTATAAAAATTGGGCACACACATATAATATGTTTTCATACCATAACAGTCGCTCAGACTGAAACCTTTTATCGGATCCAATTTACATTAATAAAAAAAATAATCCACAACGAATATAATGAAATTAATTAACTTGCATTTTGATCCAATAGAAAATATGAATTCCATAATCCTCTCGGCATAATCCAAGACACTAGCAGGCCACAATCCTTCCTTTGTGAAGTCGTTGACGCGAGCTCTTCGAATGGACCGACTCAAGTAGCGATTAGGTTGGTTCCCATTGTGCACAACTCGTGATAAGTTAGTCGTGGGTTGCGCGTGACGGCGCCGGCGGCGGGAGCGACCGGATCGGCAGCCGGGAGAGCACTGAAGCGGCGTGAACCCGGGCTTGCCGCGCCCTACGCACGCCTCCGCCCGCCGCGACAACTTCCAAACATTGGGGGCAAGTTGCGAACGTGTAGAGTAAAAAATAATCCCAAAAAAATAATTAGAATTGCCCCGCTAAAGATTGTTATTTTTTCATTTCAAAGAGTTTCAATTCACAACACGTTGTCGGGGCCGCGGCGCTTTCAGGCTCTTCACAATTTTTCGTGGGTTGATTAATCGTGGTTTAAACTGTTTGCAACGCGCTGAATGAGATACTCAGCGTTAAGATAACGACAATCCACTGAAGTTGAAAAATGCGAAAGGCTTTGATGCGCTTAAAAACAAGGATATCGCTTATTATTTAGTGATGCAACGAATACGAATATGTGTTATGGTGACGGGCCGGCAACTACGGAACTCTACATTAAGGATAGCCTGACATGCTCTTTACCGGTTTTTTAATTCTTTATTTTACCCCCCCCCCCCCCCCCCACCCACTTAATGTTTAAAACGTATTAATTAACCTTACATATCTGTCTTTAGGTCGCTGAACTTACATACATTTACGATCACGCGTCTGAAAATATGGATACATTTAATGTGACATGTATTCAAGACTCGATAAACCTTTGGCCTTGGTAATAGAGTCTTGGCTATAAATATTTTTGTCACATTAAATGTATTCATATTTCCAGACGTGACTGTACAAAATTTTAGCTCAATCGGTTCAGTGGTCTCGGAGCAAATTTAATCGATGACAGACAGACAGAGTCGAATCTAAAGGTTCCTTTAACCATTTGAAATTTGATCTACTGGAAATTTGAAACCCTAAAAAGGAAAATTCTAGATTTTTAATTAAGATATATTGATTTATTTAAAATTATAGTATCTGTCTAATCTTGTATGAGTCAGAAATACCTCCAGGCTCCAGGCTTACGTGGCCGTTATAGTCGCTTGGCAGCCAGGGAGCTTACCTTTGTTGTTTAAGTAGTAAACAATGACATCTTAGTCAGCGCTCGACGTGTAAGTCTCCCGCCCTCGCCCTTGCATTTGACGTGTCTCACGTCAGCGCCGTTAACGCAATTGTCTATGGTCTGTTATACGTATAACGCTTGCTTCGGTAGGATGTGGTAAACCCATGGTAAACCCAAGATGTCTTTATTACAATATTTTTTCTTCACGAGTTTTTATTTTCTTTAAGCGTCTAGTAAACATCAAATTCTATTTCTACGAGTTTTTATTTTCTTTAAGCGTCTAGTAAACATCAAATTCTATTTCTGAGTTTCGAAAATCTTACTGGTAGGTGAATTATGGTTCGAAATATTCGACACCGTGACCTACGGATTCAAATTCTGGCTTTTGGTATCGTTACAAGAAGGTACGTAGTATATTAGTTATAATATACTACGTACCTTCTTGTAACGATTTGTTAAGTATGTTCCTGTTGTGTGTGTATGTAGTGTGTTGTTGTGACCGGGTGGTCTAGTGGTCAGGACGTCAGCCGCGAAAGCTGAAGACGCCAGTTCAAATCTGGCCTCGGATACCGGAGGGTTTGGTCACTTTTTCTGAAGTATATGACATCTATTTTAAGTATGTTCCTATTTAGTTTGATCACTCGTCTATGAACGCGGGCATTGATTTTATTTTATTTAGTTATGTAAAGTAAAAGTAAGTTGGTTTGTATTTAATTAAAGAAGACTTAGTAGGGAATCAGATAGATATATAAAACAATAACTTACAACCATGTACCTATTTTGGATACTAAACATGTCGATCGTAAAAGTTGTCACATTAAAGCACGCCCAGCGAATTAATATGATACAGGGTGCATCAACACTCAGTAAGTACTTATGTGTTTATAGCTTTGTCTCGAGTTTCAGTGAGAGTTTCAGGGAGTAGCATTATTTAAGTACTTCTGTCTGATAATCTATTCCGAGGGAATCTCTTCTTTTTCTACCGATATTTGCATAAAATGCTTACATGCTTATGGTTGCTTTTGGGTTGCCCGAATCACTGATCAGTGCGCCCTCAGTGAACTCATTTAAAAATAGACTAGACAAACATTTTCAACTGGACTAAACTCAAGTGGACAATGATATGCACGTATCAGCTATAAGCTGCCTGTGCATTCATAAATAATAATAATATTCATAAGCCCGCAGGGCAGCTTGTGGCGAGCTGTCGGGGAGTGACGACCCCGCGGACCCGAATGCTCCAGAGAGTCGGTCAGGGTCCCCGTCTCCGGCGTGTCTTCGTCGGTCGGAGTGGACTCCAAGGGGACCCGCAGGACTCTTGGCTCTGGCTTGCCTTAATTGGCCGTCCAGAGAGGAGCCGTCAGAGCTATATGCTCGCAGGGTGGAAGTGAAATATGCATAAGTCGCGAGTTGGTACAGTGGCTGGGCTTCCTACAGTCACTGGCAGAAAGCGGTGTACACCTCTCCACACCCTGAGCCGCTCACACCGATGTTGCTCCTGGTCGTTTTTGCAACGGCAGTTTCAGGGGCCCATCTAGTTGGCGGCGAGTCAACGCCTGCCTCGATAACATGTTATAAAATTGTTATGGCAGGTGTCCGGACCTCTGTACAATAGCCTAATCTTTGACCAGCCAAACTTCAATACCATAGCCCTTTACTCTGTCCATTTTATTTACAATATCTACAACGCCTGCTGGAACCGGTTCACGGGTATCTATTAATGTACCCGTGAATGGGTTCTAGCAGTTGTATAACATAGCAAATTTCTCCAAGGGGCCTCTGCGTGTTGGATCTGTATCCCCACGCAAGCCTATCAAAAGACCGGGATATAAAGGCCCGTGATTCTCAAAGAAAATTTGTATCTAGAAATATTCATAAGCATATTTCCGCAGAAACGTTTGAGAAAAGCTATGTGATTAACATTAGATTTAAAATCTATCATGCTGTGCTATTATTATAATATAGTTTTTTTAATGGCAAAGCGAAGGTAGCGTGAAGGTAGTTTTTAAGAAATACTCTTACTATTCTAACGATAAGCAGGTAGTGCTTGTGCTTGAGACGACCGAGGCAATACGCAGGTCAAACCACTAGTGTGAAGGACAGTATTGACGAAATATATTTAGTAAATAATTTTATTTATTTAGGTATAGTTTTTCCGACGCCTTAAGGACAAATGCTCCATACTTAAAGTATGGTGCATTTATCCTTAAGCCGCCGAACAAACTATACTTTGTTTATAGAGAAAATATGTCATTTATGTGTTATATTAATAGAGGGTAAATGTATTTTATAATCTGTAGGGGGAACTGTTCTACCCTGGACATATTTTTACCTAGGTCAGTCGACTTTTTCTAGAAACATACTGATTCTTTAAAATATTGGGTATGACACTTTTACCGTTTTTTAGGGTTCCGTAGTCAACTAGGAACCCTTATAGTTTCGCCATGTCTGTCCGTCCGTCCGCGGATAATCTCAGTGACCGTTAGCACTAGAAAGCTGAAATTTGGTACTAATATGTACAGTTAGGTGCAAAACTGTCCCAATAGTAGCATCTTAGTAGAATGTGGAGAAGTAGATGTCGATCGAGGAGAGGGGCACATGATTAATACATACCAGTACTATTTAAAATTTCCTACAAATCAGCCTTACATATGATATACTTAGAATTTACGGTTATTTTGTAATTTAGAATCGAAAAGTAGAAAAAAACACATTTTTATTTTTTCGAATATTTCTAGTTCCTCTTATGGAAACTCCAAATAGGGAACCATACATAATTAAGAAATTCTGCCTCTATAAAATCATCATGCAATTGCTTTAATGGGGCATATTTTTCAAGTTACTTTTAGGTGGCTTATAGTTCGGTGCAAAAGTGTACCATTAAAAACAGCCATAGAAAGTGTTTGTTAGTTCAATGTTCAAGACGACTTTTACTCTGCCATAACTACAAAACTATGTTTGTGATTTTGAAATCACTGTTTACAGTTGATACCTTATTTTATATAACGTAACGTAAGATATGCTAGCCGGCCTGCTCCGACCCCATTAAATCAGGAAAAATTTTAACACCGCCATGTAGGATATGAGCGTTCCACGTTAAGGCACTGGTCCCACCGCCGGCTACAAACTATAAGCGAGTAGAACTATAAACTACAAACGAGTGGGCGAGAGGCGAAAAGCTAGTATAGTCTTCATAGTTTTGACGCTCGGCTACGAGTGTTCGCGTGCGACGGGCGATTACTCGCTCCCACTAGCTCATGGCCCAGCATAAGGTGAAAAACTTAAGAGGGCCCTATTCGCCAATGACCTCGAGGATTTGACCTTTGAGCTCAACATACAAATTAAAGACAAAGTAATTGCCTATGTTTTTCTATAAGAACCATTTTGTAGTTCAGAAGCCTTAGCGAATTTAAATTTGAAAACAGCTCCCACGGAATATATATTTTTTGACATAGTAATTAAGTATTAACTTATGAAAGTTTCCAATATACAAGGAAGAAGAAAATGTAAATGTAAAAATATTTTGCGGCACATTATCAGGTAATCTTATTCTATAACATGCAATGTAAACCTATCATGTCACAATTAGTGAAAATGTTTCTATGGAATACAGATTGTAAACAGAAGTTTGGTGCATTAAGTGAAAAGATAAATCTGTCATATGCGTTGTAAGCATGTTTTTGTCATTTAGTGTGTACACTTATTTCAATGTAATAGTAGTTTATACAATCGTTTCACAAAAAGGTACGAGACTTTAAGAACTAATTGTGAAACGATTGTATATAATACTTTTTCTACAAGTCATCATCATCGTCATCCGAACTAGACAACAAAGATAGTTCATATGATGCTTTAAATTCATTGTAAATACGTGCACTCGAATCCACGTTGTAAGGTAGAATGATCGCTCTGATCGCCAAGCAGGCATCGAGCGAGTACCGCTGAGCTAGTTTTATAGTCGATAGCTTTTATCGCTGCGGTCAACTAGTAGACAGTGGTCCCACCGTCAGCTAACGGCGAACTCGGCAATTAACTAGTAAAATTCTGTACTAGAAACAGTTGACAATCGGCAGGAGGCTAGTAAAAATTCTATGGAATTATCGCTTACTCGCCGGGCGGTGAGATAGTGACCTCGCCGGCAGTGTGAACAGCCAGCGATGTACTATAAATATATATCTCTCTCTTTTATTTACACGGAAGCGATTATCTTTTGTTAGTTTCTTGGGCTAGAAAATAGCCGATAGCTCATAGCTTACTCGCTCGCGGTGGGACCAGTGCCTAGTGCCAGTTCCGTAGTCAACTAGGAACCCTTATAGTAAAGTGGGGAACATACTTACAACGCATATGACAGATTTATCTTTTCACTTAATGCACCAAACTTCTGTTTACAATCTGTATTCAATAGAAACATTTTCACAAATTTTGACATAATAGGTTTACATTGCATGTTACAGAATAAGATTACCTGATAATGTGCCGCAAAATATTTTTACATTTACATTTTCTTCTTCTTGTACGTGGAACGCTCATATTCTACATGGCGGTGTTAAGATTTTTCCTGATTTAATGGGGTCGGAGCAGGCCGGCTAGCATATCTTACGTTGTCGCCTGTCATTCCATACTTCGAGTCGCGCTTGAAGTATGAACTGTCGCGTCAAACGTCAAGTCATGCTAGGCGTGCAGGTGCGCCCATACATTAGGTCGAAAATGTGTCGTGCCCAAATTGTCTTAGTTGTCTTTGGTCGTTCGTTGTCTAATAATAATAATAAAATTGTTCGCTAAGTATTGCTTGTATTGTGTCTATAATACAGGGTCGATTTGATTTGGGAATTTGAACTCTCTTGCTCAAACATTCGGTTCAACCCTAAAAACTACGGAACCCTACACTGAGCCGGGACTACTCTTGGCCGGTTTTTTGTGAACAATTCTGTCACATTAGTATTATTTTTTTATATGACAGATTTCTGAAAAAAGAACAACAAGCCAAAACCAATTTGGCTTGTTGTTCTTTCCTCCAACATTGTTCAAGGAATTTATGATATGTATATTTTTTGTCTAAATTAACTACCAAATGGTATTTGCTATAATTACCATTTGGTAATCCTTTTGTCAAATTTAATATTATTATGAACTATTGATTTACTGAAATTTTCCTTAGATTTATTTCTATATTTTTAACTACCTAGGCGTCTACTCTTGTCTATGCCTCAGAAAAATTAATACTCTCTTAAATTTAAATCTTGAATTTGCAATATTGCACGAACTGTTGATGTCAAAATGAAAATTGTAATGTGTTGAGTACGTCAAAAAGATTCTAATATTACTTAAATAAATCTTAATAATAACCTAATGATAATTAATAACTTAATGATATCTTTAGTTGACGATGGATGAGGGATTGTTATTTGTGATCCCTATCAGTCAACACATTGAACTGAACGCTGGTAGGAGTGGTAGGCCGCAGCCAGTAGACGATACCTTTTTTAACCGACTTCAAGATTTCAAAAGAGGAGGTTCTCAATTCGGCGTGTATGTTTTTTTTTTTTTTTTGTTTTTTATTTTTTATGTTTGTTACTCCATAACTCCGTCATGTCTGAACCGATTTTGAAAATTCTTTTTTTGATTGTAAGTATATATATACAGATTGGTCCCGTTTTTGTCAAAACGCAGTTCTGATGATGGGATCCATGAGGAATCGAGGGAACCTCTCAAATCTTAAAGGCATACATATAATATGTAATAAAAGCATGTTTTTGTCATTTAGTGTGTACACTTATTTCAATGTAATAGTAGTTTATACAATCGTTTCACAAAAAGGTACGAGACTTTAAGAACTAATTGTGAAACGATTGTATATAATACTTTTTCTACAAGTCATCATCATCGTCATCCGAACTAGACAACAAAGATAGTTCATATGATGCTTTAAATTCATTGTAAATACGTGCACTCGAATCCACGTTGTAAGGTAGAATGATCGCTCTGATCGCCAAGCAGGCATCGAGCGAGTACCGCTGAGCTAGTTTTATAGTCGATAGCTTTTATCGCTGCGGTCAACTAGTAGACAGTGGTCCCACCGTCAGCTAACGGCGAACTCGGCAATTAACTAGTAAAATTCTGTACTAGAAACAGTTGACAATCGGCAGGAGGCTAGTAAAAATTCTATGGAATTATCGCTTACTCGCCGGGCGGTGAGATAGTGACCTCGCCGGCAGTGTGAACAGCCAGCGATGAACTATAAATATATATCTCTCTCTTTTATTTACACGGAAGCGATTATCTTTTGTTAGTTTCTTGGGCTAGAAAATAGCCGATAGCTCATAGCTTACTCGCTCGCGGTGGGACCAGTGCCTAAGTAAACTATTGCGCGCGAGCTTAAAGTATGGAAGATGATTTTTATGGGATAATTCTTTATTGCGTGAACCGATTTTAACCGTTTTTACTTTATTTGAAAGCACGTCATTTCATTGTGATTTTGTAGAAATTACAGGTACAATAAACACTTGCTTATACGGTTAAATTACAAACTTAGTTCAGTAATTATTTTGTAATTTTTTTTCAAAAACTTTTCAACCTATCAAGTTCAAAATAATTTTCCTAGAAAGTATTTATAAAGTTCTACGTTTGAGATTTTTTTCATATTTTTAAAACTTATGGTTCAAAAGTTAGAGGGGGGAGACACATTTTTTTTACATCTAGATCGATTATTTCCGAAAATAATTACATTATCAAAAAATAATTTTACTAAACCCCTATTCATTTTTAAATACCGATCTAACAATATATCACACGTTAGGGTTGAAATGAAAAAAAAAATCACTCCCCACTTTACTATAAGGGTTCCTAGTTGACTACGGAACTGGCACTAGGCACTGGTCCCACCGCGAGCGAGTAAGCTATGAGCTATCGGCTATTTTCTAGCCCAAGAAACTAACAAAAGATAATCGCTTCCGTGTAAATAAAAGAGAGAGATATATATTTATAGTTCATCGCTGGCTGTTCACACTGCCGGCGAGGACACTATCTCACCGCCCGGCGAGTAAGCGATAATTCCATAGAAATTTTACTAGCCTCCTGCCGATTGTCAACTGTTTCTAGTACAGAATTTAACTAGTTAATTGCCGAGTTCGCCGATAGCTGACGGTGGGACCACTGTCTACTAGTTGACCGCAGCGATAAAAGCTATCGACTATAAAACTAGCTCAGCGGTACTCGCTCGATGCCTGCTTGGCGATCAGAGCGATCATTCTACCTTACAACGTGGATTCGAGTGCACGTATTTACAATGAATTTAAAGCATCATATGAACTATCTTTGTTGTCTAGTTCGGATGACGATGATGATGACTTGTAGAAAAAGTATTATATACAATCGTTTCACAATTAGTTCTTAAAGTCTCGTACCTTTTTGTGAAACGATTGTATAAACTACTATTACATTGAAATAAGTGTACACACTAAATGACAAAAACATACTTACAACGCATATGACAGATTTATCTTTTCACTTAATGCACCAAACTTCTGTTTACAATCTGTATTCAATAGAAACATTTTCACAAATTTTGACATAATAGGTTTACATTGCATGTTACAGAATAAGATTACCTGATAATGTGCCGCAAAATATTTTTACATTTACATTTTCTTCTTCTTGTACGTGGAACGCTCATATTCTACATGGCGGTGTTAAGATTTTTCCTGATTTAATGGGGTCGGAGCAGGCCGGCTAGCATATCTTACGTTGTCGCCTGTCATTCCATACTTCGAGTCGCGCTTGAAGTATGAACTGTCGCGTCAAACGTCAAGTCATGCTAGGCGTGCAGGTGCGCCCATACATTAGGTCGAAAATGTGTCGTGCCCAAATTGTCTTAGTTGTCTTTGGTCGTTCGTTGTCTAATAATAATAATAAAATTGTTCGCTAAGTATTGCTTGTATTGTGTCTATAATACAGGGTCGATTTGATTTGGGAATTTGAACTCTCTTGCTCAAACATTCGGTTCAACCCTAAAAACTACGGAACCCTACACTGAGCGTGGCCCGACACGCTCTTGGCCGGTTTTTTGTGAACATTTCTGTCACATTAGTATTATTTTTTTATATGACAGATTTCTGAAAAAAGAACAACAAGCCAAAACCAATTTGGCTTGTTGTTCTTTCCTCCAACATTGTTCAAGGAATTTATGATATGTATATTTTTTGTCTAAATTAACTACCAAATGGTATTTGCTATAATTACCATTTGGTAATCCTTTTGTCAAATTTAATATTATTATGAACTATTGATTTACTGAAATTTTCCTTAGATTTATTTCTATATTTTTAACTACCTAGGCGTCTACTCTTGTCTATGCCTCAGAAAAATTAATACTCTCTTAAATTTAAATCTTGAATTTGCAATATTGCACGAACTGTTGATGTCAAAATGAAAATTGTAATGTGTTGAGTACGTCAAAAAGATTCTAATATTACTTAAATAAATCTTAATAATAACCTAATGATAATTAATAACTTAATGATATCTTTAGTTGACGATGGATGAGGGATTGTTATTTGTGATCCCTATCAGTCAACACATTGAACTGAACGCTGGTAGGAGTGGTAGGCCGCAGCCAGTAGACGATACCTTTTTTAACCGACTTCAAGATTTCAAAAGAGGAGGTTCTCAATTCGGCGTGTATGTTTTTTTTTTTTTTGTTTTTTATTTTTTATGTTTGTTACTCCATAACTCCGTCATGTCTGAACCGATTTTGAAAATTCTTTTTTTGATTGTAAGTATATATATACAGATTGGTCCCGTTTTTGTCAAAACGCAGTTCTGATGATGGGATCCATGAGGAATCGAGGGAACCTCTCAAATCTTAAAGGCATACATATAGTGATTTTTAAATTTTTATCAACAAATTCATCATTTTCATTCAAAACAGTGACATTTGATGAAGTAGAACTGCTGATGATGATCAGAACGGAACTCTTCAACGACGCATAGTTCACGTTTGGCGATTTGTCCTCTTCGCTGTGTTTGTTTAGCAAGTTTAAGAGGCCTTATTCCCAAAATGCGCGTAATTTGCGAAATTCATCATTTTCTTCGGAGGTTATAGCGAAAATGCTTTGTGTTTTTAAATTAACTTTTAATGCATATAATAGTCCCTTCCTTTATCTAGACGGCCATGGGAAAAAATATTACATTTTTGAGAAAAAAACCTGAAAAACATGGCTTCTCTTGGCAGGCCTCTTCAGAGTTTGCAGTTAGACGTCTGGTTTTTTTTCAGATTACTCAAATAAAGGGAACCTTTCTCATAAAATTTGAATACAATTCAATTCAGTATATCATGTTCAAGACGGCCATGGTAAGAAAAATTGAAGATTCATCTTGGATAATAGACAAAATACCTTCTGAATATTGCAATTTTTTTGATGAAAACCGGTTTACATTTAATTTTTTTCACGGAAGTCCTATAAATATTCTGCCCTAAAGATATAAATATATTAAAGTTCAGCTATAGATCTACCACGAAAAAAAAAATCATTACTGTAACGCAAAATTTAAATAAAGTGTAATTTTTTGAAGATGACTCTAAATCGGTTAAAAACTTGACAAAACACATCGCGCCGTCGCCTCTAGCTCAGTATGGAACGAGAGCTCACAGACGACGGACCTGTGCTAAATCGTCCTACGCGCATTACGTAAGTTTGCCAGCTAGATACACTAAGAGGCCACTAAAACGGGTAACGTTGTATGAAATCCCCAACACGTAGTGACCGGTTTCCATTGCCCTATAGTTGCGAGAAGTGCGATTGAATTATAAAGATCCTTGAAATAAAAGATTGAAATATTTACTTTACTTTAATATTATTATAGTACATTACTTACCAAGGACTGTAAAAGAAAGAAAGCCCGAAATCGCAGGTACTTGTAACCCGAGCCGCAGGCGAGGGTTGTAATTATGCGATAGAGGGCTTTCTTTTTTACTGCCCGTGGTGAGTACACAATTAGCGTAGCGTGCGGTAAAACTCACATTATGGCCAGGTGTGACGTAAAATGATTTTTTATTTGAAAACTAGACAATTTTGTCAATATCGTCATGGTAGTCATTTCCGACTAATTCGGGTAAGCAGATATCGAAAATAATGTCTATTTTGAAATCCAAGATGGCGGTCATACACTTTTTTTGTAAAAATCGTTATGGTAGTCATTTTCGATTAATTCAGGGTTGTAGATTTCGAAAATAAGGTCCGTTTTAAAATCGAAGATGGCGGAAACGGAAAATTCTGTCAAAATCGTCATGGTAGTCATTTCCGACTAATTCGGGTAAGCAAATATCGAAAATAATGTCTATTTTGAAATCCAAGATGGCGGTCATACACTTTTTTGTAAAAATCATTATGGTAGTCATTTTTGATTAATTCAGGGGTGTAGATTTCGAAAATAAGGACCGTTTTAAAATCAAAGATGGCGGAAACGGAAAATTCTGTCAAAATCGTCATGGTAGTCATTTCCGACTAATTCGGGTAAGCAGATATCGAAAATAATGTCTATTTCGAAATCCAAATGGCGGTCATACACTTTTTTGGTAAAATCCGTTAAATTTGTCACGGTAGCCATTTTCGACTAATTTGGGTGTGCAGATTTCGAAAATATTGTCTATTTTGAAATCCAAGATGGCGGTTATACACTTTTTTGGTAAAAATCGTTAAATCGAAAATAAAGACCGTTTTAAAATACAAGATGGCGGAAATGGAAAATTTTGTCAAAATCGTCATGGTATTCGTCTTCGACTAATTCGGGGGTGTATTCCAATTCCAAGATGGCGGTCAAACACTTTTTTGGTAAAAATCGTTATGGTAGTCATTTTCGGTTAATTTAGGGGTGTAGATTTCGAAAATAAGGTCCGTTTTAAAATCAAAGATGGCGGAAACGGAAAATTCTGTCAAAATCGTCATGGTAGTCATTTCCGACTAATTCGGGTAAGCAGATATCGAAAATAATGTCTATTTTGAAATCCAAGATGGCGGTCAAACACTTTTTTGGTAAAAATCGTTATGGTAGTCATTTTCGGTTAATTTAGGGGTGTAGATTTCGAAAATAAGGTCCGTTTTAAAATCGAAGATGGCGGAAACGGAAAATTCTGTCAAAATCGTCATGGTAGTCGTCTTCGACTAATTCGGGGGTGTAGATTTCGAAAATGATGTCTATTTTGAAATCGAAGATGGCGGTCATACACTTTTTTGTAAAAATCGTTATGGTAGTCATTTTCGATTAATGCAGGGGTGTAGATTTCGCAAATAAGGACCGTTTTAAAATAAAAGATGGTGGAAACGGAAAATTCTGTCAAAATCGTCATGGTAGTCATTTCCGACTAATTTGGCTAAGCAGATATCGAAAATAATGTCAATTTTGAAATCCAAGATGGTGGTCAAACACTTTTTTGGTAAAAATCGTTATGGTAGTCATTTTCGGTTAATTTAGGGGTGTAGATTTCGAAAATAAGGTCCGTTTTAAAATCGAAGATGGCGGAAACGGAAAATTCTGTCAAAATCGTCATGGTAGTCATTTCTGACTAATTCGGGTAAGCAAATATCGAAAATAATGTCTTTTTTGAAATCCAAGATGGCGGTCATACACTTTTTTGTAAAAATCGTCATGGTAGTCATTTCCGACTAATTCGGGTAAGCAGATATCTAAAATGATGTCTATTTTGAAATCCAAGATGGCGGTCATACACTTTTTTGTAAAAATCGTTATGGTAGTCATTTTCGATTAATTCAGGTGTATAGATTTCGAAAATAAGGACCGTTTTAAAATCAAAGATGGCGGAAATGGAAAATTCTGTCAAAATCGTCATGGTAGTCATTTCCGACTAATTCGGGTAAGCAGATATCGAAAATAATGTCTATTTTGAAATCCAAGATGGCGGTCAAACACTTTTTTGGTAAAAATCGTTATGGTAGTCATTTTCGGTTAATTTAGGGGTGTAGATTTCGAAAATAAGGTCCGTTTTAAAATCGAAGATGGCGGAAACGGAAAATTCTGTCAAAATCGTCATGGTAGTCATTTCCGACTAATTCGGGTAAGCAGATATCGAAAATAATGTCTATTTTGAAATCCAAGATGGCGGTCAAACACTTTTTTGGTAAAAATCGTTATGGTAGTCATTTTCGGTTAATTTAGGGGTGTAGATTTCGAAAATAAGGTCCGTTTTAAAATCGAAGATGGCGGAAACGGAAAATTCTGTCAAAATCGTCATGGTAGTCATTTCCGACTAATTCGGGTAAGCAGATATCGAAAATAATGTCTATTTTGAAATCCAAGATGGCGGTCATACACTTTTTTGTAAAAATCGTTATGGTAGTCATTTTCGATTAATTCAGGTGTGTAGATTTCGAAAATAAGGACCGTTTTAAAATCAAAGATGGCGGAAACGGAAAATTCTGTCAAAATCGTCATGGTAGTCGTCTTCGACAAATTCGGGGGTGTAGATTTCGAAAATGATGTCTATTTTGAAATCAAAGATGGCGGTCATACACTTTTTTGTAAAAATCGTTATGGTAGTCATTTTCGATTAATTCAGGTGTGTAGATTTCGAAAATAAGGACCGTTTTAAAATCAAAGATGGCGGAAACGGAAAATTCTGTCAAAATCGTCATGGTAGTCGTCTTCGACAAATTCGGGGGTGTAGATTTCGAAAATGATGTCTATTTTGAAATCGAAGATGGCGGTCATACACTTTTTTGTAAAAATCGTTATTGTAGTCATTTTCGATTAATGCAGGGGTGTAGATTTCGAAAATAAGGTCCGTTTTAAAATCAAAGATGGCGGAAACGGAAAATTCCGTCAAAATCGTCATGTTAGTCATTTCCGACTAATTCGGGTAAGCAGATATTGAAAATAATGTCTATTTTGAAATCCAAATGGTGGTCATACACTTTTTTTGTAAAAATCGTTCAATTTGTCGTTATGGTAGTCATTTTCAATTCAATCGGGGATGCAAAAAAGTATATGGCCGCCGGCTTGAATTTTAAAACAGAATTTGTTTTTGAAATCGACATATCTGAATACCAACGATTTTTATAAATGAATAACCATTTCTGCCATCTTGGATTTTGAAACGGACTTTATTTTTGAAATCTACACGCCTGAATTAATCGAAAATGGCTAAAATAACAAGTAAAGTGTGTGATCGCCATCTTGGATTTCAAAATAGACATTATTTTCGACAATTACCGAAATAGTCGAGAACGACTTCCATGACGAATTTGAAAATTTTTCATTTCCGCCATCTTTGATTTTAAAACGGTCCTTATTTTCGAAATCTACAGACTTGAATTAATCGGAAATGACTACCATATGGATTTTCACCAAAAAGTGTTTGATCGCCATCTTGGATTTTAAAACAGACATTATTTTCAAAATCTGCACACCCAAATTAGTCGAAGACGACAACCATGACGATTTTGACAAAATTTTTAGTTCCCCCATCTTTGAGTTTAAAACGATCCTTATTTTCGAATTATTCATCCCAGAATTAATTAGAAATGACGTCCATTACGATTTTCAAGTAAAAAGTGTATGGCCGCCATCTTGGATTTCAAAATAGACATTATTTTCGAAATCTGCACACCCAAATTAGTCGAAAATGACTACCATGACGATTTTGACAAAGTTTACCATTTCTGCCATCTTGAATTAAAAAAAAAAAATTTTTTTATCGAAAATAATGATATCGATCTGCTTACCCGAATTAGTCGAAAATGACTACCATGACGATTTTGATAAAATTTTACGTTACCGCCATCTTTGATTTTAAAACGGTCCTTATTTTATAAATCTACACACGTAAATTAGTAAAAATTACTACCATGACGATTTTTACAATAATTGTCCTTTAACACCCATATTGGATCTCAAATCGGTCCTTATATCGAAATCTACACCCCTGAATTAATTAAAAACGACTTACATGATGATTTTTACTAAAAAAGTGTATGACCGCGGTCTTGGATTTCAAAATAGACATAATTTTAGAAATCTGCACACCATAATTAGTCGAAAATGACTACCATGACGATTTTGACAAAATTTACCATTTCTGCCATCTTGAATTTTAAAACGGTCTTCTTTTGAAATATACATCCCTGCAGTAGTCGAAAATGACTACTGTAACGATTTTTACAAAAAAAGTGTATGACCGCCATCTTGGATTTCAAAATAGACATTATTTTCGATATCTGCTTACCCGAATTAGTCGGAAATGACTACCATGACGATTATGACCAAAATTTTCCGTTTTCGCCATCTTTGATTTTCAAACCGTCCTTTTTTCCGAAATCTACACCCCTGAATTAATCGGATATGACTACCATAACGATTTTTACCATAAAGTGTTTGACCGCCATCTTGGATTTCTAAATAGACATTATTTTCGAAATCTGCACACCCTACTTAGTCGAAAATGTCTACCATGACAAATTTAACGATATTTACAAAAAAAGTGTATAACCAACATTTCGATTTCGAAATAGACATTATTTTCGATATCTGCTTACCCAAATTAGTCGGAAATGACTACCATGACGATTTTGACAGAATTTTCCGTTTCCGCCATCTTTTATTTTAAAACGGTCCTTATTTGCGAAATCTACACCCCTGCATTAATCGAAAATGACTACCATAACGATTTTTACAAAAAAGTGTATGACCGCCATCTTCGATTTCAAAATAGACATATTTTTGAAATCTACACCCCCGAATTAGTCGAAAACGACTACCATGACGATTTTGACAGAATTTTCCGTTTCCGCCATCTTTGATTTTAAAACGGTCCTTATTTTCGAAATCTACACACCTGAATTAATCTAAAATGACTACCATAACGATTTTTACGAAAAAGTGTATGACCGCCATCTTGGATTTCAAAATAGACATTATTTTCGATATCTGCTTACCCGAATTAGTCGGAAATGACTACCATGACGATTTTGACAGAATTTTCCGTTTCCGCCATCTTTGATTTTAAAATGGACCTTATTTTCGAAATCTACACCCCTGAATTTATCGAAAATGACTACCATAACGATTTTTACAAAAAAGTGTATGACCGCCATCTTCGATTTCAAAATAGACATCATTTTCGAAATCTGCACCCCCGAATTAGTAGAAGACGACTACCATGACGATTTTGACAAAATTTTCCATTTCCGCCATCTTGTATTTTAAAACGGTCTTTATTTTCGATTTACCAAAAAAGTGTATAACCGCCATCTTGGATTTCAAAATAGACAATATTTTCGAAATCTGCACACCCAAATTAGTCGAAAATGGCTACCGTGACAAATTTAACGGATTTTACCAAAAAAGTGTATGACCGCCATTTGGATTTCGAAATAGACATTATTTTCGATATCTGCTTACCCGAATTAGTCGGAAATGACTACCATGACGATTTTGACAGAATTTTCTGTTTCCGCCATCTTTGATTTCAAAACGGTCCTTATTTTCGAAATCTACACCCCTGAATTAATCAAAAATGACTACCATAACGATTTTTACAAAAAAGTGTATGACCGCCATCTTGGATTTCAAAATACACATTATTTTCGATATTTGCTTACCCGAATTAGTCGGAAATGACTACCATGACGATTTTGACAGAATTTTCCGTTTCCGCCATCTTCGATTTTAAAACGGACCTTATTTTCGAAATCTACACCCCTGAATTAATCGAAAATGTCTACCATAACGATTTTAACAAAAAAAGTGTATGACCGCCATCTTGGATTTCAAAATAGACATTATTTTCGATATCTGCTTACCCGAATTAGTCGGAAATGACTACCATGGCGATTTTGACAGAATTTTCTGTTCCCGCCATCTTTGATTTTAAAACGGTCCTTATTTTCGAAATCTAGACCCCTGAATTAATCGAAAATGACTACCATAACGATTTTTACAAAAAAGTGTATGACCGCCATCTTGGATTTCGAAATAGACATTATTTTCGATATTTGCTTACCCGAATTATTCGGAAATGACTACCATGACGATTTTGACAGAATTTTCCGTTTCCGCCATCTTTGATTTTAAAACGGACCTTATTTTCGAAATCTACACCCCTGAATTAATCGGAAATGACTACCATAACGATTTTTACAAAAAAAATTGTATGACCGCCATCTTGGATTTCAAAATAGACATTATTTTCGATATCTGCTTACCCGAAGTAGTCGGAAATGACTACCATGACGGTTTTGACAGAATTTTCCGTTTCCGCCATCATTGATTTTAAAACCGTCCTTTTTTCCGAAATCTACACCCCTAAATTAATCGAAAATTACTAACATAACGATTTTTACCATAAAGTGTATGACCGCCATCTTTGTTTTTAAAATAACCATTATTTTTAAATTCTGCACATCCTGAGTTAGTCGAAAATGACTACCATGACGATGATCATTTTCGTAATCTACACACCCGAAGTAGTCGAAATTTGCAACCATGACCATTTTTACAAAAAAAAAATTTCAGCCATATTGGAATAAAAAAAAATAAAAAAAATACTACCTATGTATGTATAAGTAATAAATTATTTCCTACCGAATACAGGCATATTGAAGGAGGGTAAAAATTAAACATAAGTGTAAAACAGTCTATACAATCTATACTAATATTATAAATGTGAAAGTGTGTCTGTCTGTCTGTTTGTTTGTCCGTCTTTCACGGCAAAAGGGGGCGACGAATTGACGTGTTTTTTTAAGTGGAGATAGTTGAAGGGATGGAGAGTGACATAGGCTACTTTTTGTCTCTTTCTAACCCCCCACTTCCCTAAAATGGGGGGTGGAAGTTTGTATGCAGCATTACGAGGGGGCAAAGGGGAACCGTGTTATCCCGAATTTAACGCGAGCGAAGCCGCGGGCAAAAGCTAGTACTAAATAAACCTAATTTTCGAAATTCGAAATTTATTATACTTTTAATTCGAAAAGTATCTCCAACAGTCCCTACGACATACTTTAATTAGTAGTATCTTCCATATAAAAGAAAATAAATAGCCTGTGTGTAACTTATGCGTAAAAAGAATTTTACTTGTAATTGAAGTTGAAAACGATCAAGATCGTTCGATCGTCGATCATTGCCAGCGGTCGCGTACTGAGCGCTACCGCCATCTATCGAGTAAGATTTCATGAAATTGAGGAACGTTCATGGGAATAAGGCCTCTTAATTGTCAGGACTAATTTTCGTCAAGCTCAAGTTCTGATGATGGGATCCATGAAGAATCGAGGGAACTCCTCAAATCTTAAGGGCTTACACATAGTCATTTTTATATTTTTATCAACAAGTCAAGCATTTCATTCAAAAGAGTGACATTTGATGAAGTGGAACAGCTGATGATGATCAGAACGGAACTCTTCAACGACGCATAGTTCACGTTTGGCGATTCGTCCTCTTCGCGGTGTTTGTTAAGCAAGTTAGATTGTCAGGACCAATTTTCGTCAAGCTCAAGTTCTGATGATGAGTTCCATGAGGAATAGAGGGAATTCCTCAAATCTTAAAGACGGAGATGAAGATAAAGTGACTTTCGTATTTTTATCAACATATCAAGCATTTTCATTAAAAAGAGTGACATTTGATGAAGTGGAACTGCTGATGATGATCAGAATGGAACTCTTCAACGACGCATAGTTCACGTTTGGCGATTTGTCCTCTCCGCTGCGTTTGTTAAGCAAGTTATTTCATTGTATGGAATCAAAGTGCACCATCTACAATAATGCTTCACCGGCTACCCCCATGGAAGTCGGTTTTTTTTCTTAAAAATTATTATACCTTTTGCTCTAAATCCGCCGTGAAGGCGAGATTGCAATGCTCAGTTAGTTGGAAATAAACAACTACGTAAATATGTTGCACGACCGTTAAACCAATTGTATTTTCTCCCCAAGAAGTGAATTCATGAAAATAATATCACGCAGCCCTAAATGGTTTTGCGGTACAGCGCTAGCCGAGTGCATTGCCTCAGTTGAACACCAGTTCTTTCAACTCGATTTCAGAAACACTCATTGTTAATCGAGATCATAACTGAGCCTCGATTCGACATGCCAAACTGTGAGACGTGGATGTCACACTTGTATCGCTAGTGGATAGAGTGATATCCATCTGTCCACACGTATCCACACCTAACTGTCAAGCTGTCAGGCTATGGCCACCATTTTAGATATCACTCTTGAGTGATTCCACTCCAAATTTCAACTGTCACAAAAGTGTGATATCATAGTTGTCTCGCAAGCGACTGTCAGATATGCCATGTCGAATCGAGGCCCTGTATGATCTAGATTACCAACGAGGGTTTCTGAAATATTGATGAGGTTTTTTGACAGCAGCTGTATACCCACCAATAAAAAAATGATTGGTGGTTTATGACAACTATACCTCTCGCCACGGTGATGCCTCATTGCTGTTAAAAATCTCGAATGAGGTCACAGTTATACTGGTTCTTTCTCAGTCCTAAGAGATGCTCCAAGTACGATATGGTTTGATTAAACTGAACTGGGCTCCGGTGCGAGATGTATCTATTCCAGTGAAGAATTGATATAATAAATCATTCTTTACCTACTCAATCGCATTCGATGTTACCCCAAAATACACCTGGGCCGCGATTCGATATTGAAATATAACATTTGGAATACGAATAGTGAAATTGCAAGAGATTACGAGTAGATATTCAATATAATATGTATTCTTGGTGTATTGTGTATTGAATTAAATTTGTGCCTACCTATAAGTATTTCCGATAAAAGTACTACTATGCCTACTACTGAATAATATCATATATGCGTAAGACTGATATTTAAATTTAAGTGTTAGCAGTTTTTAAATAGCATTAAAAGTAGTAACTAGTAACAAAGTAGGTACCTAATACTTGCATAATATGCGTTCTACGGCGAATGTTGATCCGGATGACAGTTGTTATTATAGTTCATAAATGTCACTTGTTTACTGTTGCTGCCAGGAGCTGCCAAGTTACTCCACTGGATTATGAATTCTACCTTAATTAATTGAAAGGATGTTCACAAAAACAACATAACTAACATTTTTGGAGATTTGTATTTTTGATGTGATCGTGTTCGTCTCCAAAGGGGCAACGAAAGGTGAAAAAATGTTTGGCCAAAAACTATTCAGTGTGTTGAAAAATTGCCATTAAAATTTCCTGCATAGTACTATATCCTTAAAAAGTGACAATAAAACCAGGATAATTAAGAATTACAATAAAATAAATTAACATTAAAATAGAATTTTCGTCGATATGACGAAAACTTTCGGTATAAAAAAATCAGAACAATTTTTTTTTCTTATTGCACAAGAACAACGTAACTGACTAAAATTTTACAAAAATAAGTAACAAAGTTTATGTCATATCTTTTTGGAAAAATAAAGAGCCTTGAAACAAATCGGAAGATATTCCTAACTTGGTGGCTATATATCTTTGTCGCCCCTGAAAATCGGGCTACAGTCATTATTATTTAAAGACAAATTTAGTTTTATCGATCTCCTGTACATGCCTAATGTAATTAGATATGTTGTTTTTGTAAACATCCCTTCAATTGTTAATGTAGGTTTACACAATGGGAAAGATAAAAATTAAAAATTATTTCAGTAATGAAGCTAATTAGGATTCTGGTGTCTTTGAGAAATTAACTTCATTTAAGCTGAGGAATGTACCCTCGAAATGAACGAAAAAAAACCGGCCAAGAGCGTGTCGAGCCACGCCCAGTGTACCGTAGTTTTCCGTCCGTCACAGTAAGTGTCCCCACTTAAGAGTTAAAAAAATTGTGTCATTTAATTGTGATTTTGTAGAAATTACAGTTACAATAAACACCTGCTTATACGGTTAAATTACAAACTTAGTTCAGAAATTATTTTGTATTTTTTTTCAAAAACTATTCAACCTATCAAGTTCAAAATAATTTTCCTAAGAAGTTTTTATAAAGTTCTACTTTTGAGATTTTTTTCATATTTTTAAAACTTATGGTTCAAAAGTTAGAGGGGGGGGAAACATTTTTTTTACTTCTGGAGCGATTATTTCCGCGATTATTTATCAAAAAATGATTTTACTAAACCCCTATTAATTTTTAAATACCCAACAATATATCACACGTTAAGGTTGAAATGAAGAAAAAAATCACTCCCCACTTAACGTATAGGAGAGGCAGGGACCGGAACCGGTAACCAAGAAAGGGGTATTAGATTGAGTATTTGATAGAGTTGTTTTTACACCCTATCAATTCGGTAAGCGTATCGTTTGACTTACCCGAACGAAAGGCTAACCATGTCAATACAGTTAATTCGGGTAAGTGGTTACAACCCAGCATATGGTTTCCCTATCATATAGGGTTTTTCAAATGCGATTAAGCTATTTTAAACTCTGTGACCAATACATTTGGGTTATTTATTATTCGAGCACCCTACGAGCTACGCGCTGCCGGTATGGCGGCACGAGCGAGCCTACAGACAAACAAGAATCTTTTTGCGTATGTTTTCGTACTTACGCCTTTGATCTAGACGCTATTAAAGGTTGAACACGCCAAAACCTGGGCATGTAAAAATAGCTATAGTTATTCGAAAAATGGAGATATTCAAACTTTTTAAACAACAATGTTCTCACAAGGAACTGGGCTATAAAATAATGATAAATTTATTTTCTTTTATTTATTCGTTGGCAAAATGTCGAGCGTACAACATCAAACACGTGAACGCATTTTGCACGAACATGTAAAAAATCCCATGTTAAGCTACAGAGATATCGCGAAAAGGCTGAAATATCCACAATCTACGGTTGGTCACGTATTAAAAACTTTCCGTGAACGCTTGACAATAGATAGAAAGCCAGGAAGTGGTGGGTTGCAGGGAGTCAAGAACAAGAAAAAGGAAAGAGTATTTTAAAGATTTTTGCCTCAAATCATACGATTTCATCTCGTGATGTTGCTAAAAAAGTGAAAGTGTCTCAGTCCTATGTCCAAAAAGTGAAACAGAGGGCAGAACTGAGGAGTTATAAAGCCCAGGCCGCACCAGATCGAGACTCAAAACAGAACTTATCCCCAAAGATACGGTCGCGACAACTCTATGAAGATTTTCTTACAAAATTTGAATAGGCGGTGATGGACGACGAGACCTATATAAAATTGGATTTTAAACAAATACCTGGTCATGAGTTTTATACTAGCAGATATCGAACAGATACTCCTGAAGATTTTGAATTAAAAAAACGAAGGCGATTTCCAAAAAAATACCTTCTTTGGCAGGCAGTATGTAGCTGTGGTAAAATAAGTCGCTCGTTTATCACCACCGGGACAATAAACGGCTATATTTATCGGAATTTATAATAGCGGATATTTATCGGAAAGATTGTTTACACAAGCGTTTGCTGCCTTTTATAAGACAGCATGCCTCACCACCGCTGTTTTGGCCAGATATAGCCAGTAACCAATACGCAAAATCAGTTATGAAATGGTACAACGCTAACAGGATCATGGTGGTACCCAAAATATGCAATCCGCCAAATAGTCCAGAACTGTGGCCTGTTGAAGAGTACTGGAGTATTATGAAAGGAATTCTAAAAAAGAAAGGCGGAGAAGTAAAATCGGTCCCTGAGCTACAAAAAATATGGACCTGGGCGACAAAAATCTTAGACGGTGCAAAGTCCTATGAGCCGTGTGCGTAGAAAAGTTCGATCTATGGCTTACTGTGTAAACATTAATTAAAATTTAAAATGCCATTTTAGAATTCATTAAATTTGTCATTAAATCTGGTATTCATAATGTGTTTTTTTATTTTTAAACTGGTTTAAAAACAAATTTTGCGTGCTCGAGTTTTGGCGTGTTCAACCTTTATTGCTTGTTAGTGCGCTAAAAGATCGTTGTGTGGTGCCGGTGTTTTTGTTTTTGCCATTCGAACGTGACGGCTCGTGTCGATTGAATTGAATCTTAGACCCAGGCTTATAGGAACCAAAATCAAATGCATATTGTGAAGTGTTAAAATATATAATTTTGTGTTATTCTAGTTATAGGTAGTACTTTGTTTCAATGGCTCCAGCAAAATGTGACGCCGTTCACCGATACTTCTAGTATAATGAAACGATCAATATCAGTCAGTGTTGGACACTCAAGAATTAAATCATTATTTGAAAAAAAAATATGGTAAGAATAAACTTATGTTGATTGTATTCCCGTTACAATGATTCCAAACAATTTCGTCGGGACTAATTCATATGCGAGAAAATGTAATAAAAATAATTGATTCTTAACAGAATTTTTTAATCATGCTTTTTATTTTAAATAATGTTCCGCGTATAAGAATGTAATCTGGGTTTTTTGGTGTATGAAAACATCGTGTGGAAACTGGACCTAATCCCAATAAGGCGTTGTTTCCCTTATGCCCAGCAAAAGTTATATCTGTTTCAAAATCCAAGGTAGGCAGATATACTCTTTTCACTTCTCATTTTCTCATTCTCTTCTAGGAGTTGATAATAGTTAAGAAATGCCCCGAAATGTTTTGATGACTTGGCAGAAAAATTCTAAATACACATGTTAAAAATTCAAAAAAATATATTAAAAAATTAATTGGTGGGACCCATATTTGTTTTCATTGTAATATTTTTGGTACAACTTGAAATCGTCTTACGATTACCGATAAATAATTTCCTCGCAATTGAAGTGAAAATTAGAGTGTAACCCGCGTCCATAAAACCCATTTTACACTCGACTTTATATCAATCCTCGCTCGCAAGCTCGCTCGGATGGATAAACGCCTCGTTCATAAAATTAAATAAAAATTAAATAAAAATTAAATAAAAACGAAATAAAAACGAAATAAAAACGAAATAAAAACGAAATAAAAACGAAATAAAAACGAAATAAAAACGAAATAAAAACGAAATGAAAACGAAATGAATACGAAATAAAAACGAAATGAAACGAAATGAAAACGAAATGAAAACGAAATGAAAACGAAATGAAAACGAAATGAAAACGAAATGAAAACGGAATGAAAACGGAATGAAAACGAAATGAAAACGAAATGAAAACGAAATGAAAACGAAATGAAAACGAAATGAAAACGAAATGAAAACGAAATGAAAACGAAATGAAAACGAAATGAAAACGAAATGAAAACGAAATGAAAACGAAATGAAAACGAAATGAAAACGAAATGAAAACGAAATGAAAACGAAATGAAAACGAAATGAAAACGAAATGAAAACGAAATGAAAACGTAATGAAAACGAAATAAAAAGATACCGGCAATATAAAGATACCGGCGAGCTGTGTGCCGCATTTCATTCAGCAAAAAATACTTACCTTAGTTTCTATATAATATACATCTTAGAATTAGGCGTGTTTGTAAAAAACAACTATCACATGTTTCCACAATATTCCCGTCCTGTGAATCTACGCCCTCAAAACAGGTTAGCTCGACCGGATTCAAAGTTGATTCATTCGGGTCCATTTGCTATGTCAGCAAAAATATATAACAAAATACCGAAATCCATCACAAAAGAGAATAACATAAAAAAATTTAAAGCTTTATTAAAGGATTTCTTGATAAAAAAGTGTTATTATTCTGTAGAAAAATTTCTAGTTGATAAGACATTAGACTAAAGTGTGTGAAAAAACTGTGTCCTAAACGAGTTAAATTTTGTAAATAAGTACCTAGGAGTAAGTTAAATGTATTTAGGCTATATTCACAGGAGCTGGCACGGGATAAATAAAGATTGTTAACATCTCCAACATAAAAATTCGCGCAAGCTCCTGTGAATTTACCTACAAGCATAGCATAGATCTAGCTATAAGCATATAGTTTAGTATCTATTTAATATTGCGATGCCCTTGCAGGGTTCATGTGTACCACTTCAATAATTGTAACATCATATCTACCATGAGTGCAATAAATAAATGAATATGAATATGAATATGAAATAAAAACGAAATAAAAACGAAATAAAAACGAAATAAAAACGAAATAAAAACGAAATAAAAACGAATTAAAAATGAAATAAAAATGAAAATTTAATGAAAGTTAAATGAAAATTAAATGAAAATTAATGAAAATTAATGAAAATTAAATGAAAATTAAATAAAAATTAAATGAATATTAGATGAAAATTAGATGAAAATCACATGAAAATTAGATGAAAATTAGATGAACATTAGATGAAAATTAGATGAAAATTAGATGAAAATTAGATGAAAATTAGATGAAAATTAGATGAAAATTAGATGAAAATAAGATGAAAATTAGATGAAAATTAGATGAAAATAAGATGAAAATTAGATGAAAATTAGATGAAAATTAGACGAAAATTAGATGAAAATCACATGAAAATTAGATGAAAATTAGATGAAAAACAGATGTAAATTAGATGAAAATTAGATGAAAATTAGATTAAAAATACATGAAAATGAGATGAAAATAAGATGAAAATCTGATGAAAATTAGATGAAAATTAGATGAAAATTAGATGAAAATAAGATGAAAATTAGATGAAAATTAGATGAAAATTAGATGAAAATTAGATGAAAATTAGATGAAAATTAGATGAAAATTAGATGAAAATTAAATGAAAATTAAATAAAAGTTAAATGAAAATTAAATGAAAGAAAATGAATATAAAATGAAATTAAAATGAAAAACAAAATGAAAATAAAATGTAAATAAAATTAAAATACAATGTAAATAAAATGAAAATACAATGAAAAAAAAATGAAAAAAAAATGAAAAAAAAGAAAAAAAATTAAAAAAACTAAAAAAATTAACAAAAATATTATAAACCGAAAATAAAATGAATATAAAATGAATATATATACGTTGAATCTGAGTAACCCGACAGATTTTAACCATAAATTCCTGATAATTGACTGATAAATAACTGACTGAGACTAAAATGCAGTATAAACTTTTCTGGAATTAGCCTAGTTTCTGAGTTCTTCTTCTTTTTCGTTACACTCTTTACAGAGTGGTCGTGGCTAAAATGTACTTATTTATTTTAATCGACAGTGTTACTAATAACATTTATGTTTTTATGTTCAGAAGCATTTTAAAAATCCAAAAAACGAAAAAAAAATTTTTTTGGCGAAATCGACCTAAATTCATATAACATTTATTACTCCTTATGACCTCAGGAATTTATGGTTGAAATCTGTCGGGTTACTCAGATTCACCGTGTATAATAATAATAATAAAAAAACCAGTCCATCTTGAATTTTAAAACAGATATAATTGATACACCCCGAATAATTAACCGAAAATAACTACCATGACGATATTTCAGTAAAAAGTATATAACCGCCATCTTGGATTATAAAACAAAAATAATTTTCGAAATATACATCCCTTAATTATATCGGGTGCCCAATACCGCTAATATACATGGTAAATACCCCGTTTCAAATAATATTTATAATGTGAATGACCATGTGAGCTTAAAATCTTATATCCCATAATCAGCTGAAAACGACTACCAATCCCTACGCCAATTCATGGGATTAGGTTGCCAAGCGGACCACAGGCTCAACTGAGCCGTGGCAAAAGACGGGACAAACGATAGGAGGATGAATGTATTAATTAGTGTCAAATCGATTTGCTGCGTATCTCTGTAGTTGCGCGAAAACGAAATGAAAACGAAATGAAAACGAAATGAAAACGAAATGAAAACGAAATGAAAACGTAATGAAAACGAAATACAAAACGAAATAAAAAGATACCGGCAATATAAAGATACCGGCGAGCTGTGTGCCGCATTTCATTCAGCAAAAATACTTACCTTAGTTTCTATATAATATACATCTTAGAATTAGGCGTGTTTGTAAAAAACAACTATCACATGTTTCCACAATATTCCCGTCCTGTGAATCTACGCCCTCAAAACAGGTTAGCTCGACCGGATTCAAAGTTAGGGATGATTCATTCGGGTCCATTTGCTATGTCAGCAAAAATATATAACAAAATACCGAAATCCATCACAAAAGAGAATAACATAAAAAAATTTAAAGCTTTATTAAAGGATTTCTTGATAAAAAAGTGTTATTATTCTGTAGAAAATTTTCTAGATGATAAGACATTAGACTAAAGTGTGTGAAAAAACTGTGTTCTAAACGAGTTAAATTTTGTAAATAAGTACCTAGGAGTAAGTTAAATGTATTTAGGCTATGTTCACAGGAGCTGGCACGGGATAAATAAAGATTGTTAACATCTCCAACATAAAAATTCGCGCAAGCTCCTGTGAATTTACCTACAAGTATAGCATAGATCTAGCTATAAGCATATAGTTTAGTATCTATTTAATATTGCGATGCCCTTGCAGGGTTCATGTGTACCACTTCAATAATTGTAACATCATATCTACCATGAGTGCAATAAATAAATGAATATGAATATGAAATAAAAACGAAATAAAAACGAATTAAAAATGAAATAAAAATGAAAATTTAATGAAAGTTAAATGAAAATTAAATGAAAATTAATGAAAATTAAATGAAAATTAATATTGTCTTCGGTTGCCGCGATAGTTATTCATGAAATAAAACAATTAAAAACGGATTTTATCGCGTGTATTGAGTTTAAATTACATCCCGACGTTTCAAACACTTTACAGCGTTCGTGGTCAACGGGTCGACTGAGGAAAAATGTACAATTACCTCCGTTCAAAAACTATCTCAATATGCAAACCTACCCACATATTAAATATTAAACAAATTTAGTGTTTGCACATGCCGGAGGGGCCTTTATAAAAACAAATTATTTTTTATTACAAAACAAATTATTAAACAAATTATTTTATTATTATTAATTATTATTTTCATTTTTATTTTTAATTTTTTAAATTAGTATTAAATTATTATTAGTGTCCACACTGTTTATGGTCATTATGGTCTCACAGTCCTATGTCTAGCTTGCTCCTTAACCAAATGAATAACTGGATCCCAAGCTGGTGGTACCGAAAAACCATCCTCTCTGTTGAAATTTGGATATTTTTTAATCTCGATTGCCTCTCGCAACATCCGGGGAATGTATCGTTTCTCCTTGACGAGGACTTGCGGTTTGTCAAATTTAACTGAGTGGTTGGGTCTATCCATGACATGCTCACAGACTGCTGACCTTGGTCGACGGTGCTTTACATCGGCTATATGTTCCTTTACCCGAGTAGAGATGCTCCGCTTAGTCTGGCCTACATATGATAGACCACATTCACATTCCAGCCTGTAGACCCCTGCACTCTGTAGGTCCTCAAGGCCCTTATCTCTTCCTTAGGTAAGTTTGTTTTCGGCGGCTTTGCCCTTCGCAATAATGACGAGACATCTTGGCGTATAGCCTCCGAATCTTCCTTTTTCACCTGATTTTTCACCAGACACATGTTAACAGGTGTCTGGTGGAACAATGAATTCTTCCTGCAAGTCGACGGTGTAGCCATGGGGTCCCCGGTATCTCCAGTAGTCGCTGACATCTTTATGGAGGACTTTGAGGAGAGGGCGCTCTCATTGGCTCCCGTGCAGCCGAAGATTTTCAAAAGATACGTAGATGATACTTTTACTATATTACCTAAAAATAGTGTTTCAGTTTTCCTTGACCACCTCAATTCCATTCATAGTAAGATTAAGTTTACCATGGAATTGGAAAATAATTGTTCACTGCCTTTCTTAGATGTACTAGTATTGAGAAACCCCGATAATACCTTAGGCCGCACTGTATATAGGAAACCTACACATACAAATAGATATTTGAATGGTAGATCACACCACCACCCCAGTCAGCTAGCTACTGTAGGCAAGTCTTTGTTTCAGAGAGCCCAGAGGATATGTGATGAGCAGCACCTGGCGGCGGAACTCCGGCATGCCAAGGATGCACTTCAAGCGAACGGGCTCAAGATTCCACGGCTCAATCAGAAAGCTCGGATGAAGATTCCTACAGTTGAGCGCCGGCCTGCCGTCTTGCCTTTTGTCCGAGGAGTCACTGACAGGATTGGCAACATCTTGAAACGTGCTTCTATAAAAACTTACTTTAAGCCAATGAAGAAGATGTCACAGTTCCTGAGGTCAGTGAAGTCGGCTACTCCTCTACAGAGTGCAGGGGTCTACAGGCTGGAATGGGAATGTGGTCTATCATATGTAGGCCAGACTAAGCGGAGCATCTCTACTCGGGTAAAGGAACATATAGCCGATGTAAAGCACCGTCGACCAAGGTCAGCAGTCTGTGAGCATGTCATGGATAGACCCAACCACTCAGTTAAATTTGACAAACCGCAAGTCCTCGTCAAGGAGAAACGATACATTCCCCGGATGTTGCGAGAGGCAATCGAGATTAAAAAATATCCAAATTTCAACAGAGAGGATGGTTTTTCGGTACCACCAGCTTGGGATCCAGTTATTCATTTGGTTAAGGAGCAAGCTAGACATAGGACTGTGAGACCATAATGACCATAAACAGTGTGGACACTAATAATAATTTAATACTAATTTAAAAAATTAAAAATAAAAATGAAAATAATAATTAATAATAATAAAATAATTTGTTTAATAATTTGTTTTGTAATAAAAAATAATTTGTTTTTATAAAGGCCCCTCCGGCATGTGCAAACACTAAATTTGTTTATTATTTAATATGTGGGTAGGTTTGCATATTGAGATAGTTTTTGAACGGAGGTAATTGTACATTTTTCCTCAGTCGACCCGTTGACCACGAACGCTGTAAAGTGTTTGAAACGTCGGAATGTAATTTAAACTCAATACACGCGATAAAATCCGTTTTTAATTGTTTTATTTCATAAATGAAAATTAGATGAAAATTAGATGAAAATCACATGAAAATTAGATGAAAATTAGATGAACATTAGATGAAAATTAGATGAAAATTAGATGAGAATTAGATGAAAATAAGATGAAAATTAGATGAAAATTAGATGAAAATTAGATGAAAATAAGATGAAAATTAGATGAAAATTAGATGAAAATTAGATGAAAATCACATGAAAATTAGATGAAAATTAGATGAAAAACAGATGTAAATTCGATGAAAATTAGATGAAAATTAGATTAAAAATACATGAAAATGAGATGAAAATAAGATGAAAATCAGATGAAAATTAGATGAAAATTAGATGAAAATTAGATGAAAATTAGATGAAAATTAGATGAAAATTAGATGAAAATTAGATGAAAATTAGATGAAAATTAGATGAAAATTAGATGAAAATTAGATGAAAATTAAATGAAAATTTAATAAAAGTTAAATGAAAATTAAATGAAAGAAAATGAATATAAAATGAAATTAAAATGAAAAACAAAATGAAAATAAAATGTAAATAAAATTAAAATACAATGTAAATAAAATGTAAATACAATGAAAAAAAAATGAAAAAAAAGAAAAAAAATTAAAAAAACTAAAAAAATTAACAAAAATATTATAAACCGAAAATAAAATTAATATAAAATGAATATATATACGTTGAATCTGAGTAACCCGACAGATTTTAACCATAAATTCCTGATAATTGACTGATAAATAACTGACTGAGACTAAAATGCAGTATAAACTTTTCTGGAATTAGCCTAGTTTCTGAGTTCTTCTTCTTTTTCGTTACACTCTTTACAGAGTGGTCGTGGCTAAAATGTACTTATTTATTTTAATCGACAGTGTTACTAATAACATTTATGTTTTTATGTTCAGAAGCATTTTAAAAATCCAAAAAACGAAAAAAAAAATGTTTTTGGCGAAATCGACCTAAATTCATATAACATTTATTACTCCTTATGACCTCAGGAATTTATGGTTGAAATCTGTCGGGTTACTCAGATTCACCGTGTATAATAATAATATTAAAAAATCCAGTCCATCTTGAATTTTAAAACAGATATAATTGATACACCCCGAATAATTAACCTAAAATAACTACCATGACGATATTTCAGTAAAAAGTATATAACCGCCATCTTGGATTATAAAACAAAAATAATTTTCGAAATATACATCCCTTAATTATATCGGGTGCCCAATACCGCTAATATACATGGTAAATACCCCGTTTCAAATAATATTTATAATGTGAATGACCATGTGAGCTTAAAATCTTATATCCCATAATCAGCTGAAAACGACTACCAATCCCTACGCCAATTCATGGGATTAGGTTGCCAAGCGGACCACAGGCTCAACTGAGCCGTGGCAAAAGACGGGACAAACGATAGGATGATGAATGTATTAATTAGTGTCAAATCGATTTGAATATGAATAAAAATTGTGTTTTTATTCTTATTCAAAAGAATTATTGCCCAACTCATCAGTACGTGCGAACTATGCAAAAATAAACTGAAGGTAAGACACATTTCTTTAACAGAAATTATTTAATTTAAAGTTGTGTACGCGAGCAGAGGACTGGACTGTGAGTGTGACTTTTCCAGAATGAATAAACGACAGCAAATCTTATATTCACTCAATTTGTTCCGCCGCCACCTCTCCTATTCCATTTCAAATGAGAAAGATAGAAATGATTTATGCCTGCCTACGTGGAAGAGACAGGAAAAGGGTAGCCCCATGATAGGGTAAGCGGTAAATATTAAAGCTATCTTTACCCCATTCGACTCGGAAACCACATTGAAAAGGGTTAAGCCTATTCAAAATGATTTCCATATCGATAGGCTAACCCAATGATAGGGTAACCCTATCATTAGGGTAATACTTTAATAGGGTTACCGTATCGAAACGATTAATCAAATGAAGGGGTTTTCCGGTCCCTGAGAAGAGGTACCCTAATAAAACATTTTTTTCCACTTTTTATTTTACCACTTTGTCGGCGTGATTGATATACATATTAGTACCAAATTTCAGCTTTCTAGTGCTAACGGTCACTGAGATTATCCGCGGACGGACGGACGGACGGGCAGACATGGCGAAACTATAAGGGTTCCTAGTTGACTACGGAACCCTAAAAAACAGGCTGTATACAAAAGGTCTGTTAAACTCTAAATTCATTTAGATATTGTAGGATCTATTATGATGATGAAATCAAGAGAATCATCCTACAACATTTCAGCCTTTGTGGGTAATCCCTTTGTGAGATTATAAATAAGTATGCCTTGTTCTTTTGACAATACGTTGCCATGTAGTCTAATAAATAATGAAGGAATTCATAGGTCCATAGGCTTGAAAATCCAAAAGGCGTATTTAAACTTAAATAAGTGTAGGTATACGTGTGTACCTACGTAACAAGCTAACCCGTGATACTCGTGTGTTTGTTTAGTGTATGTTTATGCAAGAAAAACATGTACGAGTAATGATTACATATTGTGTCTATCTATACCAGGGGTCACCAAATGGCGGACCAGGGTCCGCATCCGGACCGCCGACCTATTTTGTGTGGACCTTAAGTAAACAGTAACTATTATATGAAAATGATCGTTTTCCAAGAAAATGCAAATTTGAGTTTTAAATAAAACACAAACATACGGAAGTTCCTTATGAAGAGTTCTGGATAAAATTGATTTGGTAATAAATACCCAGATAATTAAAAAAATGGCCTTGAAACTTCTTACTATGTTAGGGTGTAGCAGCATTTTCGAAGATGAATTTCAGTAAAAATAAATCTCGATCTCGACTTATTGATGAACAATTTTAGGATTTAATGACAATAGCTTGCACCAATTTTACTTCAGACAAATAGTTCAATGCAAAAAATAAAAATTTTCACGGGAGCCTGCCTTTTCGCCGAATAACGTTTCCCAAACTGAATCTGAAATTCTTACAGTTTCATAAAAAAATGCAGTATGCCAAATGACACAGTTGGCAAATGAAACAGTTTGGGAAACGTTATTTGGCGAAAAGGCAGAGAACCCATTTTCACATTGATGCCTATAAAAATCCTGGTTACTTCTGTATATTACATGCGCGTATTTATTTAAGGCCTTTTTAATAAACTATAGTAGAAACGGACCGCGATGGTTATTTTATTTTATAAACCGGACCCCAAAAGAAGCTAATTGATGACCCCTGATCTATACATTAGCGAACTTTTGCCAGCAATATTTTGCTGGAGTAAAAAAGTTAGGATTGTTACGATAAATAGGTATAACGGCTTGAGTAGATCCTCGTTGACGGGGCTAACGTTCAAAAGCTCTAATAATTAAATTTGTCCTCAATGTCCTCATCTCTTAGGGCGGCCTTTGTACTCAAACTTTATACTCACTAAATATCGGATTTTTGACTTTCATTTCAAAACTGTTTCATGTTTTAAAAAATTAAACAATAATTGTATTATGGTAGCCTAGTCTACCTATGATAAGTATATCAGAATCTGGAATTTAAACTTTTAAACAATAAATTAAATGTTAAATCAATCAAAAAGTCCAAAACCAGACTGGTTTCCTGCTGAACACATGGGCTCTTATGCGTGGTTGGGCAGATCTCCCTACGCATTCCCCCATCTGACAACGACAGGGAGTTGGGCAACTGTAATTTAGTAACACAACACGCGTTTAATACAAGAACATTACTTATTTCAGGCCTCCATCAGTCAGCGAGCGGACCCGGCAAACCTCATTTACGGCGAATGAGGTCGCAAGATTAACCCACAGTAATAAGTGCGATGGGTTGTACGTTGTTTTATAGACTACATTTTCGCAGAATACTAGTTCATAGAAAATGTTTCTCATATTTTCATTTCATAGAGTGATCATTTGTCAGAGCTCTTACATTGTAGAATCTGGTTTTGTATATTTTTTATTGTTCAGATAAGTAGTTTTTCGAATTTCAGTTCATTACGTTTTAAATCAAATATTATTAATCCGTATAGTATTTAGTTTGTATAACATTTGTTTCAAAGCCTGCATATTCATAGAATGTTGTTTCTGATTTTATCAAACTTAATATTTTCGTTTCATAGAAGTCTCAATTTCTCAATACATTGTAATATACAATTGTAGAATTTTTATATCAATTATGCTGATTATTAAACTTAAATAAAGAAATGTGCCTTTTATTAATGTATTTCATTTAATCTATTTAATTTAGCAATATGTTTAATTTTACTATTCTAATTGTACTATTCTAACAACAGTTTGTTTCTGTGGGGGTCGCAGTTCTAATCTAACCTAACCAACTTTTCTTGCAACCGTTTGTTTCTGTAGGGGTCGCAGTTCTAACCTAACCTAACCAGCTTTTCTGGCAACCGTTTGTTTCTGTGAGGGTCGCAGTTCGAACCTAACCTAACCAACTTTTCTGGCAACCGTTTGTTTCTGTAGGAGTCGCAGTTCTAACTTAACCTAACCAACTTTTCTGGCAACCGTTTGTTTCTGTAGGGGTCGCAGTTCTAACCTAACCTAACCAACTTTTCTGGCAACAGTTTGTTTCTGTAGGGGTCGCAGTTCTAACCTAACCCAACCAACTTTTCTGGCAACAGTTTGTTTCTGTGGGGGTCGCAGTTTAACCCAACCTAACCAACTTTTCTGACAACAATTTATTTCTGGGGGGTCGCAGTTCTAACCTAACCTAACCAACTTTTCTGGCAACTGTTTGTTCCTGGAATTTTGTTGTGTGTGTAACAGATCTAATATCATTATTTATATTCTTTGCAATAAGTTTCTTTGCAATTAATGTAAATGAAGTGCATAAATACTAAAATAATAATATTGGAAACGAAAATAGTGGAACTAAATATTATATAAAACAGTAACTATGAAACAACAATCTATGAAATCTGTGTCTACGAACCAAAAATACATGAAATATGATTCTAATGTTTGATAACTTTGTAAATTAAAAAAGTTTGATAGCAATATACATGGAACTGATTGTCTGTGAAATATGTTTTAACCAATTGAATAGTGTATGAAACAATAATATTGGAACAGAAAGTACATGAACCAAATAATGTATGAAATAATTTCTGAGAAACGAAATTCTATGAAATTTCTGTCTATGAAAGAGGGTGACACCAAGTGCGATGGGATGTCGAACTAAAAGCCCATTTCTTTAACTTCCCTATGAAGTGCATCTTATTTATTACAGGTTAAGAATATGAATGTCTATCGTTTCTGATTTGTATCAATAACCATATTCCATAATCCGAGCCCGTAGATCATAAGATCATTGTGCGATAGCTTAATGAGATATATCTCCCGCTGAATATTATATTGTGCTAAAAGCCCATTTCTTTAACTTACCTATGAAGTGCAGATGCACCACCACACCACACTGAATAAGATTATTTATTATAGGTTAAGAATATGAATGTCTATCGTTTCTGATTTGTATCAATAACCATATTCCATAATCCGAGCCCGTGGATCATAAGATAATTGTGCGATAGCTTAATGAGAATTATCTCCCGCTGAATATTATATTGTGCTAAAAGCCCATTTCTTTAACTTACCTATGAAGTGCATCTTATTTATTACAGGTTAAGAATATGAATGTCTATCGTTTCTGATTTGTATCAATAACCATATTCCATAATCCGAGCCCGTAGATCATAAGATCATTGTGCGATAGCTTAATGAGATATATCTCCCGCTGAATATTATATTGTGCTAAAAGCCCATTTCTTTAACTTACCTATGAAGTGCAGATGCACCACCACACCACACTGAATAAGATTATTTATTATAGGTTAAGAATATGAATGTCTATCGTTTCTGATTTGTATCAATAACCATATTCCATAATCCGAGCCCGTGGATCATAAGATAATTGTGCGATAGCTTAATGAGAATTATCTCCCGCTGAATATTATATTGTGCTAAAAGCCCATTTCTTTAACTTACCTATGAAGTGCATCTTATTTATTATAGGTTAAGAATATGAATGTCTATCGTTTCTGATTTGTATCAATAACCATATTCCATAATCCGAGCCCGTAGATCATAAGATCATTGTGCGATAGCTTAATGAGATATATCTCCCGCTGAATATTATATTGTGCTAAAAGCCCATTTCTTTAACTTACCTATGAAGTGCAGATGCACCACCACACCACACTGAATAAGATTATTTATTATAGGTTAAGAATATGAATGTCTATCGTTTCTGATTTGTATCAATAACCATATTCCATAATCCGAGCCCGTAGATCATAAGATCATTGTGCGATAGCTTAATGGGCTATATCTCCCGCTGAATATTGTGTCACGTTTGTGACGACTCGCGGTTTAAAAAAAAAACTTATCAATATTTGCTTTATAGTTTACGAGTAAAATTCTGGCGACATACAGATAAACAGACGGACAGATAGATACGACGAACTATAAGAGTTTACGGAACCCTAAAAACGAAGTCGCAAGTCGTGCCGTTGTGTTGAATCCTATATCGTTTTACACTACTACTATGCCCTTAGCATGTCTGTAGGACCGACTGAGATGAAAGGCATGCTCCATTATCAAGGAACCTTCGGTGAAGTAACATCGAGACATCTTACATAGGGTACTTGGTAAGTGATCTGCGACCACATGTAGGACGTGATGTGACGGAAAACCTTTTCCGACTAAGCCTCTATTAAAGTAGGCCAGCTTCTGCGTTCGCGTACAAGTCCATTTAAAAAGCAAAGATGGCTGGCTACGGGCTTTTAAATAGCTTTCCATTAGCTGTTCTCCACTGCCCCACTTAATAAATCTTCGTACGTTTGGCCACCGACTTGTGTCGTTCTTTTCACAGAATAATTTGTGGGGAACTAACAATTATTATTAATTTATTCGCAGTTTTGACTATATATCTACAAAAATGCTAATTAAAAATGTAAAGAAACTAGTGTGTACGATAACTATAACAGGTAGGTGGCTAATTTAAATTAAAGTTAAAAAATTAACACATGTTAGGTAATCATTTATTTTATTTTATTTCCCCTCTCTAAATAGTCGTATTATCTAAGAGAAGTAATATTGTGTCACCAAACCAATTATGGATTTTCGTATTTGTCGTTATGGTGTTGTAAATTCATCAGGTGTCCGAAATCAATACCCGTAGCAGTAAATCATGTGGAACGTGAAACGATCTATCATCCCGTCCTCCCGTGTTCAGCAGTACCATCACACTTTATATAATGATAAATGTGTGGAAAGCCGTAACCACGTATTTTCATGAAATTATGTACACCTACATACTTACATGTACATAGTCGTACATACCAATTTATAATTTGTTTCTTGCATGACGAAAAAAGGCAGCTTCTACCAAAAACACATTAAAGCTCTACTATGAATTCGTAACAAAAAAGGAATGACGCCCCGCAACGGTTAGCGCTTTGTTAAGAACTGCCTTTTCAACATAGGTATCAAACAATCTGGTATATTATTCGACTGGCGTGAGATTGATCGGAGTTAGCTTCAGCAAAGCGTTTTGAATCTCTCTTTGTTAGTTAAATGGAGAGCGCTCAACCTTGAGTGCTCGTTAATGTGATGTGTGATGTGGTGAGAGGTGAAACGTGCATGCTTGTAAGTGGGCGCCAGTTCATTTCGAAAAAAATGTAAACAAATATGGCTGACCATCAATTGCATTTGTTGTCTATGAAAATAGTGATGGGAATAGTATTAACATTCATGGACTAAAAATATCCTTCGCGAAATACTTACGAACTTGGAAGGAACACAAAATAAATATGTAGGTATTATTAATACTTCTATAAATTTTTACCCAATCATAGACAACATTTTGTTCAAGTAATTTAAGGTTCCTAATTTAAGTATATCTATAAAATATATAAAATGTGTTACTGCGGCCGTCTGTATTTTTCAAAGTTCATATTTAACAGAAGTTTAGTTTATTTACTATCCATATTAAAGCTTGTTTAAACACAGATACATCGGTATTTTTAAAAATAAAAATTGATCAAATGTAGACATTTAAAAGAATCCTCTTCATAGCATCGGTCAGTTGTTTTTTGACAATTTTAGCTTGTTTCGGTGGCTTTAATCCTCCTGTCCTGGGTCCTGGTTCAGTCATTGTAATCTAAATTAAAGTGAGATAATAAGACACACTAAACACATACACTTTTTGAGTTTAATTCAAAAGAAATCTAAAAGAAGTTACCTTTATAACGATTGAAGAGGAAATGAGGTCCGTTAATAGCAAAACCAGTTGCTTTATTCAGTAGCAAAAGAGCAACAAAATTACAATGCTTATCTAAGTCCAATTATGAAATAGCCAAGTCGTAGTTTATCCAGTAGCAAAAGTCCAACCAAATCACAATTATCGAAGTCCAAATATAAAAGCCAAGTCGCAATAAAGTAAAAAATCAGAATAAATAAATAAATAAATAAACAATACACAATACCTGTAATAACACGAATGGGTTGCATTTTCATTTTTTTCTTAAATAGGTAACCGTTTTCAGTTTTTCCCAAATATACTCTGGCCAGCCAACGAACGCAGTATTAGCAATGTACAGCGAACAAAAGTATGACAACACTAAGAATCAGTGAGAAAGCAACAATGATCATCAAATTTTATGTTTTTAATTTTAGGTGGTATTTCCGCCCCTTTCATTAGGTGACATTTACGGTGTGTAAAAAGGAAAGTTCCGTCTGGATATATCTCGTCTGATATGTCATCAACTGCAACAGATAATCTGGTTGAGGCAATTGACATATGGCTTAAAAATGAATTTAAATTTAATTGGGAACGTTGCAGGAGTTCTATCTCACTCGCGCTTAAGATGAGAGAGTGAAATGCACTAGAAACAAATTCAATGTGAATAGAAATGTTCGTCATGAAATACGGTGTCTCATTACAAAGGGTTGCCACATGTACGTATTTTGATTTTGCCGCGCGGTTCTACTGACAGAAATGGTTTGCCAGACTATACCTACCAATTCTGGCCGTCATGGTTAAGCCGCATACACACTCGAACAGTCATATAATTTCAAAAATTTTATTTTTTTGTCATAGTCTGGCAAATGAAAGATGTCTTATCTAAACTTAAAGGTCTCTACACACATGGCGATCGGTCGCACGATTAGAGTGAGATGAAGCCATAGTTAGAGTGAGGCAGGACGCGGGCAAGACATGTTTGTCCTACTCTAACTATCGCTCCATCTCACTCTAATCGTGCGACAAGTTGATTAATGTAGCGGCCACATGACGTTTGACGATTCAGCTTATGTTGCCATATAAAAAGTTGCATAAAAAACTCATTCTCATCTTTCATTTGCAAGACTCTATATTTTCAGTATTTTCCTACATATAATTTCAAAATATTAAATTAAAAAGATCCCGTGTCTACATTGAATCGATAACAAAATGACACTGTTCATGTCCCATCATTACCAATTGAAGTTTTTTCATAGACAATATAGATTTCGATGAGTAAAAAATCTCGCCTAGCCTTTGACACATATCGTAAAACACGTTCGTAGATTTCTTTTTACTTTAATACTAATAAATATCAAATATTTTAAATAAAAATGTATGTGAACTCAATGTTTAAGGTTTTAAGTTGGTGATAAGACCAAGATTGTGTTCTGAAAGTGCGTGATTTCGAAATAATGCAGGTTTGTTGGTTTGTTTACATTTTTTTCGAAATGAACTGGCGCCCACTTTTAGTAAATCTAGTAGTAGTATAATACTTTATTGTACAATAAAGAAAAATACAACAGAAATAATACATAATATTTACATATATCTTCCAAAAAGGATAGATAACAAACAAGACATATTGCTTGCTTTTTACGAGGTATTCTACTGAGCGGAGTACAACTTGTCTAGTTTTTTTTAACAAATTACCACTGTCGAAAACCCGATAGATGTAACGTAACCCAACGTAATTTTGAAATTTTCCCGGTTTCTAAGGTCCTCCACCCACCCACTACCCAGATTATTCAAATCGGGCTTAATTGAAACTGAGAAACGGAGACACTTTAGGCGCGCAGTCGTAGGTAGGTACTGGTACTGCGGTAGGGACTCAGTTAATTACTCGGAACGATTGGTATCGTAATATTTGTCGCCTTATATATAAAGATTGTAAACGCCGAGCGCCGAATATTGCTAATTAAGCCTTTCACTTTACACAAAAATAGAACATACCTTTAAATGTTGCCGACATAGTTTCCCTACTACCGACATGCTCGTTTTGGAATTCCCAACTTCCACGATGAAGTTATTTTGTTCCGTCTACAGGGCTAAAAGGTATTCTGTATAGTGTATATGTGCGGATTCATGTGATTTCTTTCAATGAAGCCGTTATTAATCCCTCGGGAATCGCTTGCTCGGCCAATATTGAATGCAGAAAAATCTATTAGGTCAAGAAGGCGCTTTGGATACCGCCGGCCGTGCGGAATGCGCCCGGCTCGGGGAATGTCTTAGCTCTCGTTCACAGAATATTATGGTAAATGTTTTGCTAATTTTTGTTTGAGGTCCTTGTCACTCAAATTGTTTCTATCTGTATGCTATTAAACTGAGATTCATTGAATCCTGTGTAATGTGTAGATAAGAAGGGTTTTATGGTAATGAGGCCTTAGCCGTATAAGTATGATTTGAACAAAAAAGGCTCTCGTTTGGTTCTATTTCAAATACTTGGACGAATTTGGTATACTACGACGTGATATGTAAAGTGCATTAATTTAAACCTAATAAAGGATCAAAAACGCATTGCTACAGTACGTTGTACTCGTAACATCAATTGAGCGGTACACTTGAGCAGTCATAAACCATTCATACGCCTCGTAAAAGCGAAATAAGTGCTCAGGTCAACCCCAAGTTGAACGACTCAATCTCGCCAATATTTACAAGTGGTGTATTGATTCCGGAATTAGTAAATTTAGATGGTATATTTTCGTAAACGGATTCACTGTTGAATTGGTACGGTGAGCGTAGGAAACATTTATTACCTTATAAAGTTTACTTTAGGGTTTTAAACCTACCTAAGTATTATAAGGATACGGTATTATAAACGAGCGGGAAGGAAACTGGTCGTTGATGAGTGGTGATTTTATTGGAATTTGGCATCAATATATTAGAAAATTGTAAACCCCAGCTCAATTATATGATCTCCGGTCTCAGGTAGCAAACATGCCACTATTACAGGCAAATTATAACGAACACAGTTATTGCTGCCAACACAAAGCGGCTATATAAAATTCAGGTAACGTATTCTCATACTAGTTACCCTAAAACGTTAACATAAAGGCCGGCAAGTATAAGTTTGTAAAACCTAAGAGGTTATTCATTCAAAACATGTCCTCGACGAGTCGCAGCGGTGTTGACAAGGTTTCGACTCTACATGAGACCTGTTATTTACAATGGTTACCGAGTGCATTAAATTAAGAAAACCAGTATAAAAAGTTCACGCTCTTTCTGTATAACTGCCCCGGAACCTAAGGTCGTTTTATACTAGGAACAAATTTACAGTCGCGAAACAAATAGTATTATGAATGTAACACACGTGTATGTGAGGTAACGAGATAGCCGCCGTAGTCGTATCCCATTAATTTAGATGAAATATAATGATTCTATAGCTGATAAATGTGATAAACTTGGAAACGTCACTCTAACGAAAATCTGATTTCAAATGACATCGCAATGTTTTTTGTTCTAAAATATAGGCCCTGACAACTTCGGCAGTATTTACCTATTTTGGTATTACTATTTTCCAATTCAAAAAATTTGTCGCTCTGACCTCCACCCATTAAAAGCTGCCAGATGCCCGGATCTAGCAATAAGGATAGTACAGCAATCTAACCAGACGGGTTTTGTTGCTCTCATTATTGTGTCATATCTGACGTGGCCAGCTCTTAGTCCAAAATGTTTAGTTGTCAACCTGTCATACCACCAAAACTTAATTGGATTATGTACACATGTTAGTTATAGACGGAGAGCTGGCCACGGCAGGTATGACACAATAATGAGAGCAACGAAATTGATATAGTTAGACTGCTATACTATTGTTATTATACCTAATCTGGTAATCTGGCAGCTTTAAGCCGGGGGGGGGGGGTTCATGAGTAGCAGACCAGAAAATTTGTTTAAAAATCTAGGGAACGACGCAATACTGAGAGTTCTTGCTTTAGTACGATATCGTGGCATTTGATGTATATAATTGGAATATAAAGTGGAAGCTATCCCAGTGGGGGGGAATTAGGCAGGTTGAAGTTAAATGCATTTATACCGGACGCCTGTGGTTTATTTCATTCTGATCTGTGAAAACTGTTCGTAATTAATCAGGCGCTCGAATAAAACTTATTAGTTGACAGCTTTCCATACCAAGACGATATTACCGATAGTTATTTCTAAATAGGAAATCGACTTTAACAGCCAGGATTCTCGGTTTAAATTGTTAAATATGTAACATATTAGGTTTTGTTCTGATAATGAACTTAGCTTACAAAGCCACATCATAATACAGCTACTCGTCATTAGATTGCGCTAATATCTACTAAACATAGACAGGGTATGACATTTGAATTCCAACTGCTGACCCAGCACGGGTGAGCAGTAGATAATAAACCAGTATAAGTGTGCCGCATTGCTACGAATCTTGCGGTCATGTTACACTGGCAGTTAGAGAAGTTGGCTCGCCAAGGGGCGCACAACTATTTGGAAATTACGGATATATGGCTGCCTAATTTGTCGATAAAAATATTAACCCTTAGCAATGCCTGGCAATATTTTGACCATTGTATACGTAGAGAATTCAACCAACCGGAGTCGCCATTGACAGGCGTTCCCTTCTGCCGAAAACATATGACCAGTGGTCATACACTTGTATGGACTGACGTTTATTTGACGTAGCTATTTGTACGTTACGTACGAATACATTTGACGTTCCCCTCCACCGCAAAAATTGGCAGACTTTTTTTGTACTACTCCATCCGGGTTGAAGTCTCTAAGTTGAATACCGATTCTGATAGACATCAGCATTAAAAGAAAAGTAATTTCTTATTTTATTATTATATTCTCTTTATTTATCTTTCTTCTTCGGCTAGGTTTTTTACAATATCAATATAAAAGTAATGTTGGAAATGTCATTGTGATAGTTGCCTTCCCCATTCATTTTAATTAAGTACATTAAGTAAGATTTAAACAAGAGTGTACATCTGAACGAAGTGACAGCTACGGCCTTGGAACGTATCGGATACGTTTTCGGGGTTGTCAAAATCCCCTTCGTTTATTTGCTGCATGACCACAGGTAAGATAAATTATTTATGTAGTTTATAGTAGTAGTTTCGTTCTAAAATAACGGTTAGATTGGGCAAATTAAGTAATTAATCTTACACATTACATTTATGTATTTTTGTATTAAAATAACTGATGTATCAGGTAGATTGGGGCAGGTCCAGCAATCAAACTAAACGCGTACTTATCAAGCCTAGATAATCGACAGAAAAAATTGTATGTATACGTCATGTGCCACCGTTCATATGTCAAAGTTCTGTCAAACACTGATTTTGTAGGGAATATTGAAGAGCTTATCCTTGCCTATTAATCATTAACTTTTATCGATATAAATATCGACTTTGCGCAGCATTTGAGTAGCGAGTATTTGAAGTGACAGAATGATAGAAAGTTCTAGATAAATAAATAGTACTATTATTTACTTGGTGGTACTACGAATGCGCAACATAGATTACCTCACTAAGATTCCGCACTATAGCGGTTATGAAGGCTCGCAGTCGTTATCTATATGCTGTTTTATTTATTAAATATTGAGCCGCCTGTCGCACCAGTGGATTTTAAGGTTATGTACAATATTTGAAACTACAAAACCTAACGCCTACTCAATGAACTCCATTCATATCTCATTTTGTAAGAAAGATTGGCGCCATTCGTATGCGGGAACATTCATACTTTGGCCATATATCGATTTTAAAAACACGCTGATACATTATTTTTGTATGCAAGATTCCCTCTCATACGCTTAGAATACTCTCGAAGAATGGTAACAATAACACTGTTGGTTTCCTTGAAAAGAGAGTTTTTTGTGATTTGATAACTACAGACTCTGCATAGGTTTAAAAACTTCCTGCCTGTGAGTACCAAGAAGCTGCTTGTGCAGGCCTTAGTTTTTCCTATTATAGAGTAAGCTGATGTGTGCACTACCAACATTTCCCAGGCTTCCCTAAACAGACTCGATCGTATATTAAATAATGCCAAACGCTTTATTTTCGGCTTGCGTAAATTCGATCACGTCTCAGGTTATCGTTACCAACTCCAATGCTGCCTGCACGTCAACGCAGGACTCTTAGAATTTTTTGTACTCTCTTCTCTATTTTGTTTGAGCTCTCTGCTCCAGACTACCTTAAGTCCCAATTCAGTTTTGTCAACCTCCATCCCGGGTGTGAATTTCGCTCCTCCCGGTCTCTTAAGCTTCTAGTACATCCTCCCCATAGCGGTTATCTCTCTTCTTCTTTTACAGTCCAGGCTATTTGCCTCTGGAATGCACTTCCCCTGACAATAAGACAAGCCCCAAGCAAGTTCGTTTTCCAACGCTTGCTTCACAAGCACCTGCTGGATCATGACCAGCGTGAATGAGTTTTTTCCCCTTTGCTTTTCCCCTTATGTTTATTAGTATGTATATATATATTGGTATTTGTGTAGTTTATGTAGTATGTATCGAAGTATATTTTAAGTAGCTACAAATAAGTTATAGGATAAATCAGCAAGTTTTCTCTTACAGCACCCACTTTAGCGAATTTCTGTTTGGCCCTATGGTTGACTGGTAGAGAATGCCTTGAGGCATTAAGTCCGCCATTTGTACTTATTTTTACTGTGCAATGAAGTTTAAATAAATAACTAAAATGATTGGGTGCATATTTAAATGCACCTATCTGTAGTAATATTTGTACAATTGCAGTGTTATTTTGCATAGTTTATGACCAAATACCAAACAATATAAAATGTACATTAGTTTTAGGATATCCCTTAGGATTTAGGATTTTTACTGTATATAAGTTTCAAACGGCTGTACCTACTTACTTGTGTTTAGTCACTACCAGGGACTGTTTTCGTTACGGTATAAGCGGTACGGTAGCGCTATAGAATTTCGATATCTTTATGTTATAAAGGTAGTATTATACCGGTTGAAATTTAACGGTGCACTACCGGTATAAAATTACGGTATCGCTATTTTTCGATACGGTACTTATACCTTTATTATAACGATATCCAACCGGTATTATTTCGGTATCGTAAATTTAGATCGTAGCTTGTACGGCGCGCGCGGCGATAAGGGAACTGTGCGGGCGGGCGGGGCGCGGAGGACGGAGAGCCGGCAGGCAGCCCATACTTCAACCTCAATGAAAAGTATTACCGGTTGAGGTATCTAAAAAAATATACGGTACCGTTATATGTCGACACAGAAAATATCGGTTGCGCTACCGAAATCATACCGAAATAAACGGTATGACGTCATATCGTTTCAAAACGGTACCTGTATTTTTCCGATATGCAGTCCCTGGTCACTACACAATATTATCAAAGACTCAGTAAATAAATATTTTCATAATTCCTTATTCATACAAAATGACGGACGTCTGAATAAACAAACTCTCCTTAAAGTGGCCCAAACCGGGGCATCTGGCCTAATATTTTTAGATGATCGTTTTCCGAAAAAAAATTAGCCATTTTAAAAATCGTTTTCCTAGTACCTGCACTCAATTTTCTACTCTTTAAAACAATAGATTATTTTTAATTAGTAGGTACAGTCACCATTAAATAAATCGGAGCGGCCAAGGTACTCAAAAATATCTGAATATACGCCTTGACAATAGAGGCGTTGTTCAGATATTTGTGACCACCTTGGCCGCTCCGATATATCTGATGGCGACTGTGCTTAAATTATTAACGCTAATATATGTAGTGATCACGCGAGTCGTTTTGTATGCTCAATCTAATGTGTACATAAGTTGTGCCGTTTATTCCCACCTATAGTTGTGCGCACCTTGGCGAGCCAACTGCTCAAACTACCAGTGTAACATGACCGCGAGATTCGTAGCAATGCAGCACACTTATACTGGTTTAGTTTCTACTGCTCACCCGTGCTAGGTCAGCAGTTGGAATTCAAATGTCATAACCTGTCTATGTTTAGTAGATATTAGAGCAATCTAGTGACGTGTAGCTGTATTATGATGTGGCTTTGTAAGCTAAGTTCATTATCAGAACAAAACCTAATATGTTACATATTTAACAATTTAAACCGAGAATCCTGGCTGTTAAAGTCGATTTCCTATTTAGAAATAACTATCGGTAATATCGTCTTGGTATGGAAAGCTGTCAACTAATAAGTTTTATTCGAGCGCCTGATTAATTACGAACAGTTTTCACAGATCAGAATGAAATAAACCGCAGGCGTCCGGTATAAATGCATTTAACTTCAACCTGCCTAATTCCCCCCCACTGGGTTAGCTTCCACGTTATATTCCAATTATATACATCAAATGCCACGATATCGTACTAAAGCAAGAACTCTCAGTATTGCGTCGTTCCCTAGATTTTTAAACAACTTTTCTGGTCTGCTACTCATGAACAGGGGCTTAAAGCTGCCAGATTGCCAGATTAGGTAATAACAATAGTATAGCAGTCTAACTATATCAATTTCGTTGCTCTCATTATTGTGTCATACCTGCCGTGGCCAGCTCTTAGTCCATTAGATAAAACTTGCGACCATAACAGAAACTAAATGCTGCTATAAAAGTAGGTTAGGTAAGGTTATTAGAACTGCGACCCTAACAGGAACGAAAAGCTGCTAGGAAGTATGTTAGGTTAGGTTAAAACTGCGACCTCAACAGAACAGTGCCGTGCCGCGCAGAGGTGTCACATGCGCGTTGGCAACCCTTTACAAAAAGGAGGATTCACTGTGTTGACGGCTTAAGGAACTAGGAGGTCCCTCATCGTCAACATACTGGATCCTCTTTGAGCTCTTTGGCAACCTTACTCACCAGCTGGAACATAACACTATGAGTATGGTCTAGTGCTATTTGGCTGTGGTTTTCTGTAAGGTGGAGGTACTTCCCCAGTCGGGCTCTGCTCCAGATTTGGGCGAGATGACATTCGGTGTGCTGTGTCCTAAGCGAGATTAGCGAGATGACATTCGCAGTACCCATACCTCTCTTTTGAAAATAGCAGGCATTGGTTACCAGCAGGGTTACGGATATCTTTTAAAATAGGATATAAGCATATAACAGTATTTACCTATCGGCATGGTTCTTGGGAGGACATCTATGCCCATTGTTACCCTGAATAAAACTGTCTTATATCGTGTTTCTATTTCAACATATCATTTTCATCTCTCTCGGAAAGTTTTATTTTCCTGGGTAGAGCCGGGTGGAAAATTGCTTTTCCATCCCTAGGGTGGAAAGTAATTAGCTGTGTTAATTGTGGATTAAGCCGGTGCCCACCCGGATGTCCTCCTCTCCGACCACCGGCAAAAAATTGAATTAGTATTTTTCAAATTTTACTTAACATTTTTATAGATTATTCTTTATATACCTGTTTTATAAAATGTGCGTGTATTATTGTACTTTCCTGACAGTCGAAATGAAAAGCAGAGTGTTTAACTCGGGTGAAATTACCCATTTCACCCTCGAACTATTGGCGCTCTCACTTCGTTCGAGCGCCAGAAATATCTCAGGTGAAATGGGTCAGTTTCAACCCTTGGTTAACAATCTACTATTTCGGATATTACTTTACGAAATGACGAAGAAACCTTGAATCTAAATTTAAAAGCAATGTGTGTGTCGGTTTAGATTCTATTATCATATCGTGATTCCGTATTATTCGAATTATCCGGATCTTGTACACAGTGGGATCCGGATCCGAAAATTGGCGGATATCCGGAATACAAACCTTAACTGCGACCTCAACAGAAACAAAATAGATCTTGTTAGGACAGGTTAGCGCAGCATCATCCATGCATATTAAAATATTAAGGTGTAGGGGAGGTAAGCCTAAAACGGGTAGCTCGCCTAAAACGGGTAAGCTTGTTAGTTTGCGTATTACGACTATTATTGAGAATGTACGAGTGCGGTGCGGTAACGTGACTGTCACCCAATCACAGGCAGTCGGTTCCCCGCTGTGGCGCAAGCGCTGGCAAGGTAAGACAAAAAACATTTTTTTTGATGTTATTAATAAAAAAAATAGAAGTAGTCCAACTCTGAATACTCAAATATTGTATGTAATATGTTTACTTAAGATTTGTGTTGTGAATTTGCAAGGAATATGCTTCTAAATTTCCAAAACTCGTTGTTGGTCTTGCGTTCTGTTTTGGGCCATAAGGCGGTTGAAAATAAAAACGTGCTTTTGGGCATAAGGGGTAGGGGCAAAACGGGTATGCTCGTGTAGGTGGTTTGGGTAGTGGAGACGAAGTTTTATTTTTTAAATTATTTTATAATTCTAAATGGTTAAAAAAATGTATAAGAAAAACTTTTAATGCATTATGGGACGAGGAAGTCATGAAACTTGCTACGAGAAGCTGGTAAAACCTCGGTGAATAGTACGTTACGGCTAAGAAGTACGATATAAACTTATCCACGTTATTTAATAAGCTTAAATAAGCAAATGTAAGTGACATTATGTTACAAAAAAGTTTTATAACTTTAAAAACATGTTATTTTTTTGATTGATCTCATTATTTACCCTTTACCCGTTTTGCCCAGACGCGGTACCCGATTTAGGCCCCCCATAAGCGCAAAACGGGTATTTGGAAGGGTTTTCTATATTGTGTTTTTCTCAGATTATTGAAGACAATGATTATGTTTGTTTTTATTTTTTAATACTTTATTAGATGAACGATTCTTGTAATCAAAATGTTTGGTACATTTACGTTTTTAAATATGTTTTAATTCACATCTCCCTTAGCTTACCCGTTTTAGGCTTACCTCCCCTAACAAAAAATACACGATTTTTTTTTAAATACAAAATGTATAGTAATACGAAGTAAAATTCGACTACCTAAATGAAAATTAGAGGAAATCAATAAGTTGCGAAGTGAATATAGATGAATTAAAATTAGACAACCCGTAATTGGGTGAAAAGTTGTTAGACGAAACGAAGGAAAACCGCAAAACATAGCTGTTACGTTCGAATACTAAACTCCTCTTTCAGGACACACATGCGTGGCGTGGTTTAATAATTTTGCCCTGCCGAGCCGAATGCCTTAAATATATTCGCACGACAGCTATTGCGTTAAATGAGTTAGCTTTGAAGTTGGCGTCGAAGGAAAATTTTGCGTGTAAAATGTTACACGTGATTAAAATGTAGGTAATGTAGTTATTCTTGTGTGTTATTTCATTATTTGGAACACGTATTTTTTGTCAGAATGCGGTTTCTTAATCCTCCTTATGGTGTCTCATTGCGAACTGCCCGTATTCAGCGGTTGTCTGTGATCTTGCCAAACATTACTAACATCAAATCGGTGTCCTCGAGTCGAATGGCGTTGGGAAGTTGGGATCGCACACAATTGACGATTAAATCGGATTAAAGCCAGGTTTGCCAGATTGCTTCAATTCCCGTGAATAGAGTTGGCACCACTCCGGATCATAAATGACTTTAACCTGTCATGATCCAACATCATATTTATACTACATATTAACTATTATACCGCACGTCTTATCCTTCATGCTGCCTCAGTCAATTAATTTCGTATTGAATCAAAATGTAAGCGGATTATCTCTACGTCGCGCTCTTAAACAATTTTGTAATATATATAGGTACGCTACCGAAGGTATTAACGTCAGCCATTTCAGTAAATAAAACTAAAGAAAAATAAAAACTATTACTAAATAAAACGAAAATATATCTAAAAAATCGGGCCCCCGCGGCATGGTGCCGAGGATGCTGACAGCATTTCCCTGCTATATGAGTCTTTTTTTAAGCTCTAAAAAGTTGCTGTGGGCACTGGGTCCCCACGGACCAAGGGTCTCGACTCCGAAAGGTGAAAAAATGTTTTCGGGGCTTAAAAACTGAAGACTCATAAATACAGGTGTCTCGACATCTGTATTTATGAGTATTCAGTTTTTCGGCTGCTTCTTGAACTTCAATCTAGTTTACGATACAAGATACTTTACGATTAACCTGTTAATTATAACTTCCGCTTCAAGATCAAAATCTTGTTAGTATTTTCCGAGCAGAACTAACGGAAGGTAAAGCAGATTAATGTTTAAAGTTACGGGACCAGCTTGTCGATTTAAGACGATGTTGCCTCCTAAATAACATAGCGCCTTATCTCGCCTGACCCTGACCCTAATATAACTTGACCTAAAGATCCGTACTAGCTATACCTTATTATAGATCAGACGCATATTCAACCATCTGGCAGGATGCGATCGGTAAGCTTTGCGGATATCAGGTCTAAGGAGATCAAGAGATGATTTAGGCGCTTAGCTTTGGATAATCTTCATTAAGCTAAGCTGATTTATCTTATATGCGGATAATCTTTTTGCACTTCACCGTGAACCAGTAGTTTCCGAAGCTATATCGGTTTCGGTTGTAAAATGAAATGTTAGTTATATGTTTAGTACTTTATAATATCGCATCGATAACGACATAGGGCAACTGAAAATAATTGTAAACAAAAAAGAACGTCGCTTCACTTAGCCTCCACCTTTCCAAAAGCAAATGCTCGAGCTACTGTAAAAAATACTCAAATCACTATAGGTGTGCCTATAAATATTTGAAGAGTTCCCTCGATTTTTCCAGGATCCCCATCATCAGATCCTGACTTGATGACAATAGGACCAACTGTGAAGTATACTCTTTCAAACAAAAAACAATTTTCCAAATCGGTCCAGCCGTCTTCGGATAATGGGTGAACATACATTTAATAAAATAAAATAGCGATAAGACCGCCTGTTGTTTGCCTTTTTTATGTTTATTATGTATTTTCTACTGTGTTGTAATTTTTTTAGGTCTGCAATTAAGCATTCATTCATTCATTCATTCACGGGGTATTGTTAGTAATTAGTATACAACTACACATTATTTAAAAATGCGTAATATATGGAACGGACTAAAGAAATGTTGGTATTCAATTATTAAAACAGCAAGGGTACAGTCGACGTCACAGATATGTTTACACTCTTGCACCTTACTCCTTTGTAACAAGGTGCAAAAGTGTAAACATATTTTTATACATACCTACCTATACATACACTTTTACGTTCAGCATTCAGTTATAAGAACATATTAATCATGTTTTTTTGTATTAACGTTAAAATCATTCAATCGTTAAATTATTTAAAAATACCCTTAGCCAACAAACTTTATAGAAAAATAGATGAGCGATTTTTAAATTATAGTAATTAAATTGAAAGCTTCTTTGATGGAGACCATCTCCATCTTCATACAACGATAATGAAAAACTCCGTCGGAGTGTACAGGTATTTATATAAGGTACCTTCTTAAATTATACGAGTAGTAGTCATTAATAAAAGTTTTGTTCACTCTTGTTGATTATATTATAGCGATTTTAACTATTTATAAAATAAACCAGCCATAAGCATGTCTGTACAACAAAACTTTAACAATAATAATAGTAAACCGATCATGTTTAAAATAGTTAACATTGAATGCCCTTTATCTATTGCAAAATTTTGACAGGGAAGAAGACACATTTTTGTTTTTAACTCGGAGCGATAAAATGTGACGTTTTCAAGTCAAAGGTACATCATTGTCGATTGTAAACAGACTTTATTTCTAAATGATTTTCAATGGCAGGATCGACTTATTGACTACCGACAATTATATATTAGGTACCTTTGACTTGAAAATATTTCAAATAATGGGACATACTTAACGCTTTTCGACCTAGTTCCACAATAAGCTTAATAAGACTTATGTTGTGATTACTAGACGTCGAATTACATAATAGATACATTGATTAATGATTACGTAAGTGCTTAATACTTAAAGTAGTATTTTTAATAGATTGAAGTAATTCGACAGCAGATTATTTGACTTTACAAATCAATTTGTATGCCAGGAGCAGCAGCCAATTAAAAATACCACTTTATATAAATACTTACATAGAAAACATCCGTAACTCACCAACAAATGCCCTTTCCGGGATTCGATTTCGAGGCCTCCAGCTTCGTAGGCATACTACTACCATACTATTGACCAGGGTAGGCCAAACCTATTCTCGCTATCGAATAATACTCTTAGAAGACCCCTATTTTCAAAACACCTATCCAACATCATTGCTGAAAAATCCAATCCTCCCTACAATTTCTTAACTTTCGCAGCAACGATACAGCAGTCGGTGAGACACAAAATGTAAAGGCAAATAATTTTATTTACACCATTATCTAGTCCGTGATTTACACCAATATCATAAATCCTCTGTTCCGCGTTCCGAAACCGTATGTAATTACCACTATTATTGCAACCAGTAACGTAACATCAGTGTATTATCTGTGAAAGTGTGGTTAAAAGGTATGAAAATTCATGAACTACGGTAACGTAATGAAAATCTGCTCTCCTCTCCTCCAACCGCCGGCACGCGCCCGCCTGTTGCAATGGCGGTCATTCTAATGGGTTCCGAACACTTCATTTAGGATTTATAATATGTGTGTAGATAAAGCAGTGTATGCAACTACGTACGTAATTGGGCCTTATTACGTAACAGTTACATAAACTACTATTACGACCTACACGGAAACTAGTTATACGGGAAAGCTATTGTACGGCAGACGTCAAAGAGAAGTATACAGGCAAGAGGTAAAGCGAAAAGCCACCTTATTACAATGGATTAAGGTGTAAAATTGTTAACATGTCATAGATATCGCCACTCGCTCTACTTGCGGCTGTTAAAATGCAAATAGTGTTAAATGAAACATGAGCTTTGTTCCTCATTTGACCAGAACATTGTTTCTGAATTGCATTCAGAAACACAATCAGAATGTGTTCCTATTCATTCGTGACACGTACATGTCGTACATAAAGAACATCTCCCTGATGATAAAACAAGGTATGCAAATGTTTCAAAGTTGTTTTACACTGCATATAAAATATGTAATCATCAATTAAGTAGTATCTGCTTATATTCACATCCTACCTACTCTTTACCATCACCTCCACTCCATTTTAAATCCCTGATTGCAAGCCGAGCAGTGGCAAATCCATATTTATTTGCAGCATAAAACATTGAATCAATTTGTATACCTACTTATATCAGAGCCGTGAAATAAAAAAATGCTGCAAAAACTAAGCGTGGTATAGGTCATATTTTACCATTGAGTAACAGAAGTTGACATCCGTAAGATTTTTTTCGCCATGAGATGAGGTGACCGGCACTTAAAATCCATACATTCACTCTTGAACAACTGATGCCAATCAACTGACAGCTGTCAACCGCCAAACATGGCGCACGAATTTGTTCTAGACAGCCTAGTAGATTCTAGATTGATTCTGTAGGATACATAAGCCGTGGTCCGAATCACGCTTACAGCACTCACAGCGCGCCAACGTCATTGAATGATATCACTTGACAGCGTTTACAGTGCTCACGGTCCTAAGCGTAAGCACAAAGGTCAAGTTGACATTTGGCATACGATTGACACATGATTTTCATTAATTTGACGTTGACAGCGCTCACGCAGCCGTTTACGGTGGTCCGAATCAAAACACTACTTACGCGGCCTTGAGCGCGCTAATGATTCGGACCGACTATCAGCACTTTTAGCGTTGTGAGCGTTGTAAGTGTGATTCGGACCACGGCTATAATAAATCAATGTATTTTACAATTTTTTTAAATAGGTGCAAAGGCAACTTATAGTAGGTAGCATAGAGTTGTCAGTTTACGCGTGTCAAACAAACTGTAGAAGCTGATTGCGAGTGCAAAATGTAAATAAGTTTTAATTGGAACACGAACAGCTTTGTTCTATGGTCTTATTCCAGTGGCTTACCGAAAGCTCTTCTAAAGTTGTATTTTTAATTCAAATCAGTAATCTGCAAGCTTCTGTCATACATTGTAAGCCACTTTGTATGGCAAGAGCTGTCCGATTACTGTTTTGAATTAAAAATACTACTTTAGTGTTCATTTAAGTGCAATGAACTGTGCAAAGGCAATAGGAACACTAACATAACCTATCACAACTGAGTAAAGTTGGGAAATAAACTGTGGCGCGATTAATGAGATTTATAATCAGATTTGTTTTTAGACAGAATTTGAAATCATTTTCGCATTGCTTTTATGTTTGACATTTAGATATGAAAATGATATTCGGTGGCAGTTGTAGGCGGCTTTCACACTGGCGCCGTGTCCCGCTCCGGTGAACTAGACAGCGCTACACATGCAGAGCGCCATCTCGCTCACACATCTTCGCCGCATGCAGAAACCGTATCATTGTGATAACGGCTTTATATAGCCGCGGGGCAAGCTGTGTAGGTGTAAGCTGGCTCGTGAAAACAATACGTCCAGATCAATATGCCAAGAAACACGTTTCAACCTCTTACAGAGTAAAAAAGGGGTTGAAAGTTTGTATAGAGATTTTTTTTTGTGACAGACTTGAAAGTTCGTTTGTAAGCTACTTACTTCAAGGCAAAAAAACTATTTTCAGCGTTTTCCAAAATTCCACCCCAGAGGGGTTGAAATGAGGTTGAAAAGTTTATATTTGTACAACTAATAAGAAGCGATTTTGAAAAATTCAACCCCTAAGGGGGTAAAAGTTTGTATCGGTGGGGTTTAAAATTTGGAGTTAGAGATTTAAAACTTCGTACGTTTACTAATAATAAAATAATAATAAACGCAATTTCAGCGTTTTACAAAATTCAACCTAGAACGGGGCTAAAAAGGGGCTGAAAGTTCGTATAGAGATTTACTATTTTTTTGGTTTGAAATTTACTAGGAATTATTGTTCCTATTTCCGTTCCATTTCCATGCTCCAGAGTGAGCTCTTACAATAGTTTGGTCATCGTATCGCCAAATAACGTACACAAAGAAGTTACGCAAAGTAGGTTACATTTACGTTATTATTTGCATATTAACACTTATTTGTAACTGAAGCTACATATGTCTACGTTACCCGTTTTTTCGCCAAAATAGCTATAAGTATAAATAGATTAAGAAGAGGGTTCGGGGATTAACAAAAGTTAGTTAAAAAGATAAAATTGGATATGAAACTCTGTATGAGGAACCATATTATACGCGGACGAAGTCGTGGGCGGAAAGCTAGTTTAACTATATTCTTCCTCCTAGCGTTTGTCTCGGCTTGGGGTCCGCATGACAAGCTAATCCCATGGATTGACGTAGGCACTAGATTTTATGAACGCGACTCCATCTGACCTCCCAACCCAGAGGGCAAACTAGGCCTTTCGGGATTAGGTCCGGTTTCCTTACGATATTTTCCTTCACCGAAAAGCGACTGGTAAATATAAAATGAAATTCCGTACCTATGTTTCGAAAAACTCAGCTGTACGAGCCGGGGTTTGAACCCTAGACCTCCGGATTGAAAGTCGGACGTCTTACCGCCAGGCTATCTGGTAGCTGGTGCTGGCGCTCTGGTAATTTAACTATATTATATTACCTAATGGTTATTTTGAACACCGTACCCTCTTCGCTACCTGCTTCTGATGCTGACTATGATCCCACTTGATTTTGTAAATTATACTTACATGGAACCCAAAAAGAAATTTCGTACTTGTAGATAGTTAGTTACCGTTAGATAAGAAAAGATCGTAGGCAGGTTATCCCCAGTGACAAAAGAAGAGGGTGGGACCCTGATCAACGGAATCGCTCTCTTGATGTTCTCGAGGTCATCACACACTTGTCAATTCGATACCCCTGGCGGAAATCAGGCTTAACAAATTAAGCCTATCTGGATGCTTACGACTTAATCATGAGGATGGCTATCGCCCTGGTCCTAGTCCAAGGTCCTGCCTTATCAGGATAAAATAATAAGAAGACTAAATACTGATATATTGAGTAAAATACTTATTCTAATTGATATTGTGCTAGAAAGAAAGGTCAAACTATGCGCACTAAGCGCTTTCCCGTCATCTCAGACAGTTATGTTGCCAAAACAATAAGCTAAAGTAGTTACATGTATAGTCACGAACCCGGATTATTGAGCCACTCGCTGACAGTTGAGAGCTATACTTCGTTTTTTTTGAGATTAGAAAAATGTTGACAGAACGATGTACAGGGTTCTTTATTAGGCACGATAAATGTCACAACTGTCAAAGTGCCTACGCCGTCATTAAACATACTTAAATATATTTGTATTTATAGTAAAGCCATGCCTACGTATTTGTAAATGTTATATTGAGTATTTAACAATATTTTGGTAGTTGTTATATGCACTGAATATTTAATTTTTTATCATTGTTAATGTTCTTGAGAATGTTGCACCATAAAATACCTAGAGAAGATGAGGTTCGCAACAGATGGTTCGATTTTAAATATTTTTTCGCGTCACCTGACATAAGTATCTCTCAGCCATACCTGGATAGTTTTTTTTAATGTTTAAAGCTTAATGTGATTCTTATTTAAGTAAAGGTATTGGCTTGCTCTATTATTTTGCGTTTGGTTGGAGGGTTATGGAGCAATCAGAGGCAGGCTCGAGTGGCATACAACAAGAAAAGCGACCTCGTAGTCCACCAAATCTTTTACCATCACCTAAGACAATTGCTTTATTATTTAGTATTATATAATAAAACTATTAAATAACGTTTAGACGCACTTTTATTTACGAAAATTGATTAATAAGTGCAAATTTATTATGATTGTCAAATTAAATAATCTTAAGTTTTCGTTTTAGAACGTGCGTCACTGTCAGGTCAGTTTTCATTTTTCACGTGTCTCTAACGTTGGCATACAAAATCTAAAATGAAATTGTGTTATTATTGTTGTGTTGGATGATTTAATCTGCAAATTGTTATTATTTATTCTAAAATGTGAACTCTTAATCATGTTAACTAATCGTTTGTTGGTGTGCTTGCAGTGTGTTTAAATTGAACATTTAGAACAGGTTGGCAACTACTGTTTCTATGTTTACTCAATTTCTAATCTCAAAAGAAACGAAGTATAGTCGGTAACATCGGGCATTCATAACACGGCAAATTTACGAACAATGGCAAGTGGCTCAATCATCCGGGTTCGTGACTGTACATGTGTACATTACATCGGCGTCAATCGACCGCCGGTCCCGACGAGCTATCAAAGCAACGATAGCATGTGTTTAAGTGAAGTTTCCTACAAAAAATACCTAGCGGCACAATTCTAGTTCGTGACGATCGACAACCGAAGCGTCAAGTTGATAGGTGTGCGTTAACCTCACAGACGTGATTTCGTTGAATTTTGCCACGATCCAAAATAACCGGAATTTTCTCTCAGTTGGAAAGTTTTACTGAATTCCGCTTCGTTTGTTGTTTAGGATACTGAATAAATAAAATCACTCCATAGCAAAACAGTAGCCACTTATACCATACCAACACGTAATATTAGAAATGTTATGGAAACATGTGTGTGGCAACTGAGTACCTACAACATAGCTTTGTCACGATTATGATTCTAACAATCAATCTTACAAATCACTTTTTGCGGATCTCGGCCCTGTCAAGGCAGTATAAAGTTGTTTAATGCTTAACACCTTTATTGTTACTAAAGTGTAAGCCAGTAGTAATAAATTTGAAATGAAGACCTATTTAGGAAAGGAGAATAAGAGCATTCCATTTCAACTTGCAAGTTAACGCCTTGTCTTTGTTACTCATATTGTTGGACCGAGTGTGCAAAACTCAATGCACTTTATAAACTTTTCTTTCTTAAAACGCAATACATGATTGCAAGTTTCCTACAATTTAGTATCAATACGTTACATTTCCCAAAATCAAATCATTTTAAAAAAACTGTTCATTTTCAACGCATATTTTTGCGTTTTTGCGTTTACTACTTGTTTACGTGAACTTAGCACTTAGTTACCTGGGTACTCTTGGAGCTGCACTCGTAATGCGCTTTATTTCTAAATACCCTCTGTTGTGTTTTATTAGTTTTAATTAATCACTAAACTTAAATTTACGCATTAGTGCTTTTTGGTGTTAATGTAATTGTATTCTGCTTATAGTCTAACTCTTAAGAACCTATACACATATAAAGTTGTTACCTACATATGTAAAGTTGTTCCTTATGTTATGATAGTGGATGATTAATTTCACTCCACCGTAATACAGTTTTTAACTAGTACGGGGAGTGATGAGCATTGTCACACTCAAATAATAGTAACTTTCAACTTAAATAATTAGTAAGTAAAGTACTGTACCTTACCTTATGTACCATTTGTTGTTGGTTTAATAAAGTTATTTTTATTTTTATTTTTATTTTATATTAATATCCTTCACAAGAATCATGAGAACTAAACGTGGTTTAAAGTTAGAATACGGCCCATATCTATAATTCTACGTAGCTACTAACTGTCGTAGGCCCCTGCTACGGCGTAGCAGCGTAGCTGTCTATGACTAAAACCGACCGACAGGCTGTTTGAGGTTCAAAAGTATATGGGTTCAAACGACCGTAAAAAGTGTTAAAACACAGGAAATTGGGAACTAAATATTTAAAGAGAGTTTTCAAATGTAAAAAAAATATTACCTATCACAATACTGAAGGATCGCGTGAGTGATCGAAAGTATTAGTTAGGAAATTAAAATTCGTCTGAATATTTCATAAATGGGGGACTTTTATTGAGTAGGTATTTAATTTTCTTTAACCCTTTTATTTTGAATTGAAAAACACACAGCACTGTTTTAACTAATTTGTCCACCACACACATTCTAAAATTCTCCGCTTTCGGCTCATTCCGTAAAGTGTGCCGACTGGTTACAAAGGCCTTTGTGTAAGTTCCATGTCGAACCGCGTCTGATAAGTAGACGCTACCTACGAGTGCATAGTTGCCATTAATAACATACCCACTGAACATACAATACAATACAATACAAATACTCTTTATTGAACACCTCAAAATGAAAACCAGTACAGAAAATGCATAAAGTCAGAATAGAGATAACCAACAGGCGGTCTTATCGCTAAAAAGCGATTTCTCCCAGACAACCTTTAGGCGCATAATGTTTAATACACAGTTAACTGGTTTTGATTAAGTCACGAAATAGGTCATGAGGGTACAATGTTGTAACGAATTAATTATAGGTATTAGCGATGATAAACTAATTGTCATTTCAGAGCAGTTTCCCACCAGGCATTTCACGTTTTTGTGTCACGTTCATCCTTAACACATACCTAACCGATATAGTAGGGCCTGTCTGATACCTACAGCTATTCAAGTCAAATTAGACAAGTTGCAGACATATAAGGAGGGCGATACCAGTATATATTTATTTATTGCGACGGTTTGTCAAATTATGGTGTTAATTTAGAGCAGGGGAAGCAACGAAAGGTAACGTCGAGTGTCCAATGAGAGCGAATATCAAATAAGAGCCTGCTTCTATATGTATAAACTTACGTGATTAATTACTTTACGATGTACCTAACTATAAATTAACAGCCATAGCAACCAATCAGCTCTTAGCACGAGTAACGAAACTAAATTATGTAGCATCAAATTTTGCTTGCTGATAACGAGGTCGAGAAGTAACTTCCATACCACAATAAATTCATAGTAACTCCTACTACGACGCTTACTTTAAATCGACGTAACATAGCACATTTAACAAGCTAGCTTGTTAAATATTCATTATACTGTATACAGTAACAAAGTTTATCCAAATTATATTAACAAGGCCTAATGTCTGTCTCTTGGATTAGCTGGAGCACCTACACACTTATTTTTCTTATTTTTCTTCAAGCTTACATCATGATACCTACGAAAGCAGACATCAATCAGTTTGTTTATAAAAATGTTTTAAATAAACGCAGTGTCCCGAAGCTTTTCTTACATCAGCCAGTCAAGAAAAGGTGCCTTCATTAGACAAATTCGCTGCTCTGAAGTCTTAGCCGAGTCTTTTAAGTTTTGTTAGATAGTCTTCGGTTACGCCTCGCACCTGCTGCGTAATTAAAGTTTATAATAGAGCTAATATAATTCAACTATGCAGTACAGTTTTGCACTTGTTGTTGTGTTACATGGAGACTACAATCATGTTTCTGAGTAGGTCACACTCGATCCCTTTGCACTCACTCCGCTTTAAAAATCAACTTTAAGAAAAAACCGGCTAAGTGCGTGTCGGACCACGCATAATGAAGGGTTCCGTACCTATTATCGAAAAAACTAATATCAAAAAGTCGTCTCTGCCTATGAAAGAGTTTTTCGGAGATAACTCGACTTAACCGATAATGTTCAAAACAATTTTCGTTATAAGAATATACAATGATGTATGTAGTACGAGTATCTCAATGTTTTTCATATTTTTGGATTTCCGGTTCAAAGGCTATTTCTTAAAATATTGACTTAATCATAAAATGCTTAAGCAACCTCAATGTTATTTTTAAAGACCTATTGATTGATGTGCAACATTTTAATATTTGGTAGGTTTTTTTTACATGTAATTAAAGCCTGACCAGAAATATGTGATCATGCGCTATCTTGCGGAATTTCATTGGAACTAATTTCTAGCATTGGCAATAACTTTATTTCATAGGAAAACTTACAGCTAGGGTAACAAGATACAGTAATGTAGAAACAGTGAGCCAATTAAAAGTTTCCACAGGATGAAGTTTAATGACAGAATGATATGCATGAAGTATGCATGTGTGAGGGCATGTGATAGGCTGTCACTTTTGTCATTGTCATTGTGACGGTTTATTTTAATAATAGTAAATTGTTGAATATTAAATAATAAACGACAAAAAAATCACACAATTATTCATGGTCAAGAGCGAAACATTGTAAATAGTGTATGTAATAAACATCTGTAAATAATATGCTCGGGAAATGAAACTATTTCGCAGTGAAACATTTTAAAATGGCTTATAATTTTCCGGGCATCTAAAACATGAATCGGCAACTTTTCTAAGGCATATAATAATATAAATTGGCCGTGAATTAATATTTTAGCGACAATATTTTTTTATAAGCGTCAAACATGTGGCATCATATTATAGAAAAACGGCAGCAATATATAGCTGACCAAAAAATTAACCAGGAACTTGAAATAATAGGTTGGCCACAAAAGTATTAACTTGGCATCTATTATTCAAAGCAGGCTTGGTTTAAATATTTGTTGCCAGCTATTTGTTTCTACCTAATTAACCATTTTTTGGGTATCAATTGCTGGTATCATTTTAATTACGGGAGCACTAAAATTTCAGGAAACTAAAATTTTAAGGTTCCGTACCAATGGTTTAAAAGGAAGCATCTGCTACTCTGTCTTGCCACAATGTCTATTTGCTCCGAAATTGCAAGATCGATTGAGCTGAAACTTTGTAGGTAATATGTCTCCTGGTGCTTTAAGGGGGTAATTAAGAAAATTTTATAAAATGTTTTGCAAACCATAGGGGCATTGTTAGTTACCATAAGCGGGCCGTATGCTTGTTTGCCACCGTCGTGATATAAAAAAAATTGTCTGCGCGACCGGTATGCATGTTGGTTATGCCGGTTGGCGGACACATGTCCGCTTAACACATGTCCCTGTAGTGAATTTTGTTTTTCATTACGTGTTTCACATTATTTAAAAAACATCCTTTACTGCATACCAAGCCATTTCTGGTCGTTATAGCTTTTAACTTTATTGGTAGTGTGTAAATTAAAGGGCTTGATTTAGATTTAGATTAGATGGATTAGATAGATATAGACAATATTTATGTCATATAAACTTACAACCTTTGATGACTTTATGCAAAAAATAGTTTATAACATAAACGTACATATGCCTTAAAAAAACGGTAAAAAAGAAATTCGTGAATAATATTCCCTGGATATCGGACTCTATAAATAGCTTACAACAAGACATGTATGACATAAGTCTGTTTCGTAAACAATTCCCACATATTAACTTTGAGCACATCTTAAGTTACAAGAGGCAAACTTTGCAAAAGTCTTTATTAGATATTTAAAAAAAATACACTAAGGAACGAATTACACACTCAAAAAACCCCAAAAAAGAGGTGTGGAAAATAATAAAGGAAGAAAGTAATAACTCTGTACAAGAATATAACTGGTATATTAAGGACATAGTAACAAAAAATCCTATCCATATCACCGAAATACCAGATTATATAACCCGGTTTTTAGTTCAAATAGGTACCGATCTCGCCGTCAATAATAAGCCTGATGTAGATGAAGCAATAGCACAACTGACTATTCAATACTCTGACATGCAGCCTGCATTCACATTTTCTAACGTCAGTCAGAAAAACATCATACAGTTAGCAAGACAGAAGATATCAAAATCGCACACCAAGGATATATATGAAATTATTTATTTGACCGTATTAATATATATTTTTATATTTTTTGTAACTTAAAATTATTTGGCGTTGTAAATTAGGTATTTGACATTATTAGCATTTGTTTTTTATAAAGGCCCCTCTGGCATGTGCAAACACTAAACTTGTTTAATATTTAATGTGGGTAGATTTGCATATTGTGATAGTTTTTGAACGGAGGTAATTATATATTTTTCCTCAGTCGACCCGTTGACCACGAACGCTGTAAAGTGTTTGAAACGTGGGGATGTAATTTAAGCTCAGTACACGCGATAAAATCCGTTTTTAATTGTTTTATTTCATGAATAACTATCGCGGCAACCGAAGACAATATTAAATTACTAATAGGTTTTTTGAAATGGCATTCCATGCTTTCTTATTATTCTATGGCCCTCGCCATCTGGTTTACCTTGCTGTATCGCTTCATATATGTATAGGTCGTATATTGCTGGCCTAATATTACAGGGTTCTATGTTAGATTTTGAGGATAGTTAAATTTAGACTTTCAATAGAGGTTCAAATTTCAATTCGATTAAAGTAAAACATGCAACCCTGTAATATTGGGCAAACGACATTAAAGCGCACTTGACATACGGAGTTATACACTATACATACATCAAGTAGGTCTAAAGTGTTCTAAACATAATTCACTTACACTTGATGTTTATTTTCACTCCACTTTGACATCTAATAATAAATAATGATAACATTGGCACGTGTCTAAGACTTAAAAAAAGTGCCGTGACGATGCGCTCGAGTCGCTCGACCCGCGCAAAGTAACAAACAGCCATCACAGCATTTTGCCATTGAAAATTTAACCGTATTTCATCTACAGCGGCTTCGATCATTTCGAAGCGCGCGAACATCGAGCGCGTGGATTCGGAGGAATGTGTGTTTTATGAACAAGGTAGACGATTTAAATTAGCACGCAGTATGCTAAAAGGGAAGCCCTTATATAAGGCTAACCCTTATAAGCGATATGTAAGGTTTGGTGAGCGGATGATAAGGGTTTCGTAAGGGTATTGGGATAGCGGTGCTAGCCTTTATATAAGGGCTTTAAAAGCAATATGAAAGGGTATCGTCGGGGAAAGGGTATGGTTAGTAAAGCCTTATGCAAAACCCATACAAAACCCTTTATAAGGGATAGCGGGCCGGTCCCTGTAAAATTTTTACTCCCTCGAGGAATGATTTTCTTGATAAAACTATCTTATGTCCTTCCTCAGGACTTGGGACATTTTATAAAAGTCACATACCTTATAAATAATATTTTAAGTTCGAATACATATACCCAATCTCTAAAACAGACTCGTTTGTGTCCCATTTATAAAGGTAAAGGAGAGAAAACAGATGTAGGTAATTACAGACCCATCACAATAGTCCCTACAGTATCAAAACTTGTAGATTCAATAATATCAAGAGATATCCTTAGACACATTGAGAAAAATAATGCTCTGTCAGAGGCACAGTATGCCTATAGACCCGGACGTTCCACCATTGCAGCAACACAAAGATTTATGGAGACTGTAATTAAGTGTTTAGAACACAAACAAAAAGTAGTAGGTATATTTCTAGATTTATCAAAAGCTTTCGACTCTGTAAATCATACACTGTTGTTGGCTAAACTGCGTGCTTATGGTATAAGAGGTCACAGTGCCGAATTACTAAAATCATTTCTATCAAACAGAATGCAAACGGTAGAAGTAAAAATGGAAGGTAAGAGCTACAAGTCAATGCCGCAACCTGTGACAATAGGAGTCCCGCAAGGCTCATCCTTAGGTAACGTGCTGTTCTCAATATTTTTGAATGACGTAGCAAATCTAGACATCGATAGTGAAATAATTTTATATGCAGATGACACGACAATAATTGTAAGTGAGGAATCTGATGATTAAAAAGATAACCCCAATTTTATCAAAATTAGAAAACTGGTTCAAAAACAATGGTCTAAAGTTAAATGCTGAAAAGACACGTATAATGAAATTTAACACTAGAAACAATGAGTCTAATATCATAGAAGTACCTCTGTCGAATGGCACACTAATTCAAAGTGTACAGAACGTAATACCTACTAGGATTTAATCTAGATCCTACGTTCTCGTGGAAAACGCATATAGACTCAATCTGTGGAAAGATTGCAAAAGGGGTATACGTTTTAAGGCAATTAAGAGATATGATTTCAAGCGAACTCCTAAAAGAAGCATACTATGCTCATATTCACTTTATTTTTTCGTACGGAATTATACTTTGGGGAAACTCTACGTACTTCGAGCGTGTCCTGAAGATGTAAAAACGCGCAATCCGTGTCCTAGCACATGCAAATTATAGAGATAGTTGTATAGAACACTTTAAAGACCTAGGGATATTAACGTTTGTTCCGACATATATACTTGAAATTGTGCTATGTGTAAAGAAAAAACCCAGCGATTTTGTGCGTATTGGCGATGTCAGTAAACGTCCAACAAGGTACCCAGAGAATTTAACACAGACCGAATGTAGGTTAAAAATGGCGAAAAAGTGTCCCAAGATAATGGCTCAGAAATTATATAATAAGCTACCTAAAGTATTAAATGCTGAAACTAATATCAACATTTTTCGCCACAAAGTAAAAACTCTGCTGCTAAGTGAGACATTGTATAATTTTAAACAATTCATAAACCATAAATATTAATGTGTTCATGTTACGAGTACTTTAAATAAGTAAGTTTACTATCTAATAATTCTGTAACTCTATTTAAATTATATTATCGATAAAAATTGTTAAATGTTAAACTTATTATAAATTTAATTGTTACTTTTAAATTATTTGACATAATTTGTATTGAAAATGTTAATTTAATGTATTTTGACGATCTCAGTATGTATCCATATTTATATTACTTAGCTATAATGTAATATTATTGAGAGAATAAATAAATCTAAATCTAAATCTTGAACCGCGTACGATTCGGAATGGGCTTCATTAAAAAATATATACTTTTTCATTTGACATTCTATTATTCTAGGTTCTAAGTGTTTTTTTTATAAGAAAATTTAGATTTATATTTATTTTTGTAGTTTTAATTTTTGTTTTAGGTTTATATTTAAGTACTTTAAGTTTTAGTGTTAGTTTAATTAATCTATTAAATTACGGTTCTAAGTTGACATTTTGGTTCTAGATATCTGACTATAGATACTTACCTACTTATAGGTACCTACTAATATTCATAGACCCTAGAAACTTTTTAAGAATCCATTTTACCTTATAATTACAGCTCGTGTAAAGTTGCCCGTTGTACTAATATTGAATATGTAATTCACTTTAATTGCTTCTTAAATATTTTAAAAGTACCTTCTTTTTAATTTAATAGGTAATCGTTTTCGATTAAAATAAGGCTTCTTAAAATGCTTCCCAGTTATAAATTCAGTTTTCAATATAATTATTTGATACCTACCTATAGTTAAACAATGGCTATTAAGACATTAAAAAACAGCCCATTTTGAGATAATGTACGGCCCCAAATTAGTCGCCAACCTATTAATTTCGGTACCCATTTTTATTTTTGATAGCTACCCAAATTCAATTATTTTGCAGCCTGGTTAAATACATGCCTTTTCAAATTACGAGATCAGAGCTGACAGGTAAACAAATCAAGATGTCATCATACCATAGAGAATAATACATAGGCTGCTATTTATATATCCGGAAACCGGGATTACAATCTTCTTAAATAGCATATTTGACCTCCATGGTAAAATTTGAACTTTTGTAAGTACTGGCCGGTATATCTTTTCTTTCTTATTAACGCTCGTGTTTTGTTTTTGACGGGTTTTAAATGTCATCTCGCAGCAAGAATGGGACTCACTCGTGAAAATATTCGTGCTATGATTTATTATGATTTTCGGCGTGGTTTAACGCAACAACAGTGCATAGATCAACTAACTTCAACTTTTGGTGATGAAGCCCCATCTAAAACTACTGTGTATCACTGGTTTAGTGAGTTCAATCGTGGACGTAGTATGCTTACGGACGAAGTTAAGGCAGGTCGCCCGAAATCGGTCGTTGTACAACAAAATATCGAGGCTGTGCGAAAACTTATAATGGACGACCGACATGTTACGTACCGCGAGATAGAGGCGACTCTGGGTATTTCTATGACCAGCATTAATAGCATATTACATAATTATTTGGCTGTAAAAAAAATTTGTTCGCGTTGGATACCCCACAACTTAACAAAAGAGCAAAAAGATGCTCGCGTCGAATGGTGCAATAAAATGTTAAAAAAATATAACCGTGGTGACTCAAAAGCCGTTTATAACATCTATACAGGTGAGGAATCCTGGATCTATGCATACGATCCCGAAACGAAGCAACAATCAACGGTATGGGTGTTTCAAAATGAGCCGAACCCTACGAAAGTTACTCGTGCAAAAAGTACATTGAAACAAATGGTGGCCTGCTTCTTCGGTATTAATGGCCATGTAGCTACAGTGCCACTAGAAAACCGTAGAACGGTTAATTCAGAGTGGTACACGACCATTTGCTTACCGGAAGTATTTGAACAAATTCGTAAAACTAACCAGCGACGAAGAATCATTCTTCATCATGACAATGCCAGCTGTCATACGTCACGCGAAACAACTCTATTTTTGGAGGGTCAAAATGTGGAATTAACGGGTCATCCGCCGTACAGCCCTGACTTGGCACCCAACGATTTTTATTTATTTCCAAATATAAAGAATAAATTACGCGGTCAACGATTTTCGACCGCTGAAGATGCTGTCGACGCACTCAAACAACACGTTATGGAGGTACCTCAGGCGGAGTGGCAGAAGTGCTTTAAAAATTGGTTCACGCGAATGCAAAAGTGCATAGATCATCAAGGGGAATACTTTGAAAAACAATAAAACCATTTTCAGCCGTGTACGTTTGTTTGTTTTTTTGTTTCCGGATATATAAGTAGCAACCCTGGATTTTTTTTTTTTTTATCAATTACCTGATACATCTACCGCGAATTAACCCATTCACCGCTACGCCCGATCTATAAAATAATTAAATAATAATATTAATACAGATTTAAAATAAATTGTAACTACACTCGCATAAGTATAAAAGGAGTGTATAGGTTCCTAAAGGGTAGGCAACGCGCATGTAAATCCTCTGGGGTTGCAGGCGTCCATAGGCTACGGTAACTGCTTACCACCAGGCGGGCCGTATGCTTGTTGGCCACCGTCGTGGTATAAAAAAAAAAAAAAAAAAGTATGTACGTAGTCGGTTCATAAGTTCTATGTTCTATCACTAGGGTTTTGACAGGTAAAATTGGAACTTTTAGAGAGTGCAATTATTTCAATATATGGTATCCATAATTTAACGCGGGTCTGACTGACATAATGCTCGTACGTGCTGAACTATTGCCATATAAATGATAATAATGTATGTGATTTGTTATTAAAATAGGTTATGGGTTGCACAGAATCGAGTAAATACATACTTTACTAGTCACTAGAGAAATAATTTAGGACGTCACCCGGCAATATAATTATAAAAAAATTCGAGAAAAAGAATCAAACATTTCTTAAGTATAAATCAAATTATAGCACGGATGAAGACCTTGGCAACTTTTTAAGTAAAAGCACAAAGTCGAAAAGATAAAGTCTCACCTCTGTTCGAAAAGTTCGACCTGCGGTGCAGAATAGATGTATAAAAGTACATAACAGTTTCATAAACCTTTAAAAGATCGTTACGGGAAAAGCCTAAAACGATTTTACTTCAAACGATTTCTCGCTGTCGTCATATTTTAAACGAAGCGCTAAAAGGCCCGAAATTAAGACGTTTGAGGCTAGCGGACTTCGAAATTCGAAATTTCGTTACCCCCGTCTCTATCACTCTTGCATATTCGAAAAGAGAGAGATTCAAACAGACGATTCGACGAACAAAGTGGTTCGCGGTTAGAGGCCTCGTTACCACAACTTTACTCAGGGAAAGCTCTTCCGAGTTTTCATTAGATTTGGTTTAAATCGTGGGTACCAATAAAGCTTAGCTATGTAAATGTCGTAATACTCGTAATCCGTAGCAAGCTAGATCTGGTTGCAAAAATTGCTTGTGTAATGCGAGCGCTGCATATACGAGTATTAGGATTTACGTTCACCGAGTGATATCCCTATAGAGTCCTATGTAAGATAATATAAATTATATTCAGCACATTTCTCACTTCAACAACAAACTTGACTCAATATAAATTACGGCACGATAAAAGAGAAAATGATTATTCGATTTTATTAACTAATTTACCTACATTTATTAAGCACTTGTAATTAGCTCAGATCCTAGCAAACTTTTGTCTAATATGGGTAAATAATTTTTTTTTAACTGTTTCTGGCCTGACTAATAAATACATTTAAACTCTCACCTCCCCTAATTGACACTCGAAGTAAAAGTGTTGGGCGCGCTAATTTATATTTCGTATTAATGTGTCGGTGGGGTACAATTTTCCGCGCCAGTTTGCCCAGTAATTGCTAAGGCCGAGTCGAGCCGAGCCCAAAACTTCGTTGGCGCGCTGCCAACGAGGCTGCAATCCACAGGTGATGGAATGAATTCGTTGCTAGGACGGCATAAATTGAGGAATTTGAAGAAACTTGCGCTGAATATGCTAACAGTAAATTTACAATTCAATTTTTGGTTCGTGTTCAATTCTTGTTACTCGGACAGCCATATTACCTATTTATATACCTAACCTAACCTAACATATTTATATTATATTGTACTGTTTTCTTCCTAAACTTCAGGTCCTATAAGGATACAAAAGTTTAAACTGAAGATTGGTTCACAAAACACACGCCTCAAGTATTCAAAACAAACCTGTCGCCAACCCAACTCCAATGATCAGGAATTTTTGAGACCTTTGAGTATCACTCGCTGAATATCAAGTCTAATGCGACCTTATTCTCTTACGGGCATTAATCACCCGGGTTGACTCATCAGAAGCATGAAAGGGACCAGATTAGTACGCAGAATGGGCGGTGCCGCTAATGATCATTAGTACCTATGCTTAATGAATATGCTTGTCAGGAACTGCTGAATGGAACGCGATTCCAGTTTAATGCTCCTGACGAGTACATAAATGGGATTTTAATGATTACAAACTTATTTCTCGACTGGACGAGGACGATATGAGGGTAATTTACCTACTTCCCCGAGAGTCCCTTCATTAATTGGGCACGCTATGCATCATAACCTTAAACAGTTTCACAGATTTTGTCATACCCATAGATTTAATCTGGCGGTATACCTACCTTTCAACCGTGACGTGACAGTGTCGCTTGTACCACATTTATGCAATAAGTCAAGCTTTCGTGGTAGCATCGCGTACCTAATCCTAATTTAATGGCTTTCCAACGAGTGTTCTCGTATGCCAGTGGTGCTCTCGGGGCAAGATGCATTTATATCACTATAATATATGACTATGAATCTAGAATGGATATTGGGAGTCTTAAAATTTTACTGATCCGCAACTGGCTTTGAAGACCTGAATGTCGGAGTGTAGCACTTGGTGTATTTGACAAGGTACGAGTATAACATATTCTTACACGACGTGCTCCATCGTCGGAGAATTCTTTTGGGCAATCTCCAGGGCAAATAAATATCCAGATACAAAAAAATACAAATTTAACACTGAATTTACGCGAACAACCCGGTCCCTATCGTTCCTGTTGCGAAGGCATTTTGTATTAAATATTTATAATCGCCTTTAGCATCAAACATGCCTTAACGTACGTATTGAATTGTAACAACAATGATGCCAGTGGATGAAATTTCCTTTTTTTACTAATATTAATTCAAGGTGAAAATGAATTTACAAAATATTCATATTCATTCATATTAGACAGAGCGTACTTAGAGAAATTAATGCAGGATATAACTACCGGCACTAAACCAAACAAAATATTCTCAAATTAACAAGCCAGCAAATAGTATTTTATACAATCACTAGCCTTTTCCCGCGGCTTCGCCCGCGTACTATAAGTACTCAAAAAGTATACGATACTTATGTTGATTTTCAGATTTTGTGACCACATTTGCCCCTTTTAGGGGTTGAATTTTCAAAAAACCTGAAACACGTGTTTACTCATTTATTGTTAGGAATACTCCTGTGAAGTTTCGAATTAATTAGTCTAACAAATCTTGATTCGCCATACAAACTTTGGACCCCCATTTTACCCCCTTAGGGGGTGAATTTTGAAAAATCCTTTCTTAGTGCATCCCTAGACCTTATAAGGAACCTACGTGCCAAATTTGGAATCTCTAGAACCAGCGGTTTGGGCTGTGCGTTGATATGTCAGTCAGTCAGTCAGTCAGTCAGTCAGTCAGTCAGTCAGTCAGTCAGTTTCTTCTTTTATATATTTAGATTACTAGGCCAAGAAAATTAGATTTTTTCGAAGAATTAATTCCCAGCAGGCTGGAAATCGCTTTAGTACCTTCATGTGGTCCTAAATGCATGTAATCCGAGTTTGCCCAATCCCAAGAGGTGTGCATAACTTTTTAGCGAAATTTTTGCTCTTTGTCAGGTTTTTACTTGTAGCTCGAAAACAGTACGTCCGACGGAAAATGTCATGTATATCAATATCAAAGAGGGTTAAATTCTGCGTCGAGTGAGTAACTTAACTTCTAATTCAGTTCAGCGTTACAGCCGAAATCAAAAGTTATAAACCGAGAAAATGTCTCATTTAATTGAAAAACCAGTATTTTGATTTCCATACCACATATCTTTGAAACAGATGACTCCTGTTGAAAAACCTATAGAATAAAAGTTGTAGAGAATACAATTTCACGTTATATCGACATCTCAATTTTCAAGTAGAGTCATTTTGAAAGACTAAATTTGGCATGAATTCAAAATCAGTTTTTTCTAAATCCTTCTGAGTTGCATATTTTCCATAAAATATGAGGTGTGAGGCGTACATTTAATGCATCGTTACAACTAAAAACATTTAATTGCATATTTCTAAAACGCATCCAATCATAAAACTATTTATACACCGTGTTTTATTTTATTTTCCGGTAATTCCAAGGGTACATTCCTGAGCTTAACTTAAGTATATTTCTTAAAGACTTAGTGTCCTAATTTGCGCCAGTTCTGAGGTAATCGATAGTTCTTTTTCGTCTTTCTGATTGTGTATATTTTTCTTTTAGTCTGAGAACCCGCTATAAAGTCATGTAACTGTGTGTTAAGTCAATACAATATTAATTTTGTACCTAAGAAGGTTTTTCAACAGGAGTCATCTGTTTCAAAGATATGTGGTATGGAAGTGAAAATACGAGTTTTTCAATTAAATGAGACATTTTCCCGGTTAATAACTTTTGATTTCGGCTGTACAGCTGAACCGAATTAGAAGTTAAGTTACTCATTCGATGCATAATTTAACCCTCTTTAATATTGATATACATGACATTTTCCGTCGGACGTACTGTTTTCGAGCTACAAGCAAAAACTTGACAAAGAGCAAAAATTTCGCTAAAAAGTTTTGCACACCTCTTGGAATTGGGCAAACTAGGATTACATGCATTTAGGATCACATGAAGGTATTAAAGCGATTTCCAGCCTGCTGGGAATTAATTCTTCAAAACACTTTTTATAGATCTTATTTGCTTGGCCTATACATAATAAAAAGCCTTTCAGTCGAGTACCGTGAGTAGACCACGAATCTTGCTGAGTGGCCTAAGTAACGTACGATATTGAAAAGCTTAATTATGTCACTATTGTATACAATACTTTTTCTACGAGTCCTCAAAATAGGCGAGCCGGTAAGAATTAAGTTCGACGAATGCCTTACACAACCTGTTCGCTCTATACAATTTAGTAACTTCGATCTCCCGTCGGATCGTACCGGCAGTCGGGGAGGAGGACGGTCATCCTCCCCGACCATTGTTTAATATTGTATGAAAATCCATTTCCCATCCGCGACTATGCTAAAATTTGCGACCATAAAACCTCCATCGAGAAGTATGCGCTAGTAGTTCCGTCTACAAACTCTCAATTCAAGCATTATAGTCGACGAGTAGAAAAAGATAATAAATGTAGTTTTTCGGGGCTTATTGTACTGATATAGTAGTTTATGTAACTGTTACGTAATAAGGGTCCTTAAAATACGAGTGTGGTTTTATGAAACGAGCCGCAGGTGAGTTTCATAATAAGATCACACGAGTGTTTTAAGGCCTAATTACGTACAGTTGCATACACTGCTTTATCTACACTCATATTATTTATACTAAATGCCGGGTTCGGAAACCATAGAATGACCGCCATTGCACCGCCATGGCCAACTCGATTGTGCCGGCGGTCGCGCGGGCGTGTGTCGGCGCCTGCGCGGGAGCGTGCAGGTGTACATTATGTTATCAAAACTCATAACGTATCAATACTTGAGCATGTAAAGTTAAAATTACGTTACTGCCACAGATAAAAAGCTTATCATAGTAAAATCGGTTGTAATGCTAGCCATTGCCTACCGTTTTTGAACACGGTTTAGAGGACTTACAATGTGAGTGTAGATAAATTTATTTATTTATTTATTTAAACTTTATTGCACAATTTAAGACATAAGTACAAACGGCGGACTTAACGCCTTGAGGCATTCTCTACCAGTCAACCATTACGCTAACCAGAAAAAGTTTGTTTGGTGCAGGATTGCAGAGTAATCATGAAGAAACACGAACACACAAGTCAAACTAAAGTAAAAATAACAATATACCTACGCAAATACAAAATAAAAAAATAGAAATCTACATATATCATACATATATATTATACATATATATTATGCATATATATTATGCATATATATATACATATATATTATACATATATATTATGAATGTACCTAGTACGAGACATCACATAGAGGTTTAGTCGCGAACGTTTTCAAATAAGTGCTTACGCAGATTTCTTTTGAATGATAACTTGCTTTGAGCCTGCCTGATAGGCAAAGGAAGAGCTTTCCAGAGCCGAATAGCCTGGCAGGCGAATGAGTTAGACAAAAATCTATGATAGAGTCTGACAAAAGAGTGACCTATCAGCAGATTCGTACAAGCCTAGGCATCGGTATGAGTCAAGTCCATAAAATCCTCCATGAACATTTAGCGGTGAGGAAGCTTTGTGCCCGGTGGATACCTCATAATTTGACAAAGGCCCAAAAAATCCGTCGTGTTGATTGGTGCCATGAAATGGCTCGAAGATTTAACGGTGGCGACTTAAATGCTGTGTTCGACATAGTTACGGGTGACGAAAGCTGGATTTACTGTTACGATCCTGAAACTAAAAGACAGTCTGCTGAGTGGGTGTTTCCTTCCGAGGAGTTGCCTACTAAAGTGAAGAGAGGTCGAAGTGTGGGGAAAACGATGGTCGCCTCGTTCTTCGGAAGGACAGGTCATTAGTGTCATTACGCAACAATTGTTTTTTTAGAGGATCAAAAAACAGTTACTGCAAAGCGGTATACTAACAATTGTTTGTCACTTGTCTTGGAAAAAGTTCGGGAGAAACGACCTCGACGTAGGATCCTCCTTCACCACGACAACGCCTCGTCGCACACCGCCAAGCAAACGATCGACTATTTGGCCAAGGCAGACGTGCAATCAATAGGTCACCCGCCTTATAGCCCCGACCTTGTGATCTTTATTTATTCCCAAAAATTATAGAAAAACTCAGAGGAAAACGTTTTATGGACGCCGAGGAAGCAGTGGCTGCGTTTTAAAAGACCGTCAAAGAGACCCCTAAGGAGGAGTGGGCAAAGTGCTTTTCTCAGTGGTTCTATCGGATGCAGCGATGTATTGATGTAGAGGGACACTATTTTGAAAAGATACCTAATAACATGCCGATAAATAAAACGAATAACATGCCAGTTTTTCAGTTTTTGATTTTCTAAAAATTTTCAGTGTCACCCGTCACCCTCGTATATAGCTATCTTTAAAATAAATATTTTGAACTCCGAGAGCTTCGCAACTGCAGGCCCACAAAAATTGTATGCTACGTACTTAGATAACTTAGGTAAGTACATGAAATATCAAGATTGTAGTTCCTTCGTACATTTCACCCTTGTAAACTGCACTAGTCTTCAAAAATCTTACAATTTTAGTGGCAATATATTTTAGCCGGCAAGTTGTTTGTTTCTCAAGTTGGCGAGCCGCCAGTGAGTCCACGCTCTTAAAGAAATTCTACGCTAGCGCTACAAAGTTAATTTAATATCGCGTCATTTCTTCAGCAATGCCCCAAGAGATTCCAACCAACTTTTAAGTAAGTAACTGGGGAATTCCTTGACATATGTAGCTTCTTATTAAATTCTGAAAGATGTGCGTCTTATATGTAGGTAGTTTTTTTATTATTTGACTAGTTTGGTAAATTATTTGTAGCTATACTGAATTCATCCCTACTTATGATGTAAACAAACACTTCTCAAATACGTTATCACACTTTTCTCTGGGATTATCGCTTGTTGTTATACGTATACTTGAAGAAACTTACAAAATATTGAATTCAACCTAGTAAACACTGAAAAATATCATTACTAATGACATTTTCTTTAATAATCGAAGTAACGAACGCATAACATGAAATGTAAATAATATTACGGTGTATAGATAGACAGACATTAGTTTACATGATATACTTATCAAGTAAGGATGAATGTTTAGTTTTAAGTATTACAAGAATTACTAAACGTAGATTTACTAATTGTAAATGGATTAGAGTAATACAGAAACTAACAGTAGACAAAAGGAAAATACTATTATACTCGTAATTTATATCCCTTATCCGTAACAAATCGTTGGTTGCATTGCTCATAGCTAAAAAAACCATCAACAGCGTAAAGGGAAATGGAATGAACGGAGGAAAACACTGGAAACAAAAGATAAACGGTCTCATTCCCGACAGTTGTCGAGTTAGAAAATGTAATCTTTGTAAAACATTTAAGGTACTGAGTCACATTCTCATGGGATACGAGGAGGAGGTAAGCGATTCCATTTAGTTTAGTTGTGTTTTTGCATATTTGCAAGTAATAAAAAGTGTAGGTACAGTTAAGAACTGAAACTATGTCGACTCTTAAATGCTCAACACTTTAAGGTTAAAATAAAACAAACCTTCAACAAAAATCACAAATTTATCTATAAGACAGCTGAGGCCTACGTACCTACATCATTAGCGCGTTTCGGAACATAACTAGGCCTAGTTCAGTCCCACTACCCGGTTCTGCTTTGACAGCCAGCTTAACGGATACGGATGTATCCACGTCCGATTGAACTGAAAAGACTGGCGACGCCGACGAGCGACTAACGAACTGGAAATGCTGACAGCCTCCCACATTTCTGTTTGCTTACGGCTTGTTTAAGTAATCGTATATATATGTATTTTTCCTTACATTATTTACGTTTTACGTTTCACAATATACATATGGTAATAGAATTACGCGTTACCCTTGGGGCTACAAAAAGTCTAAAAAGGGATAATAATAAATAAATAAATATTATAGGACAATCTTACACAAATCGATCGGTCATCGATCATCAATCAATCGATCAGTCAGCTCCATAAGGCTTGTGTTATATTTAGGTACAGTCAAGTGTAAAAATATGGGTGTACTCATGTTACTCAAAAATATGTCCCATGGTATCTTATTCCGTTGTAATAAGTGCGTAGTACCATATTTATGAGACGATTTTTTCGATACGTATTTTTGCACTTGACTGTACTAGACGACGATATATATAATAGATACATATTGATAAATACTTAAATACATAGAAAACATCCATAACTCAGGAACAAATATCTGTGATAAACACACAAACAAATGCCCTGACCAGGAATTGAACCCGGGCCCTCCTGCTTCGTAGGCAGGGTCACTACCGACTGGGCTAGGAGGCCGTTAACGGAGGCCGCTAAAGGGATGGATTTGTGTTGCTATAAGGTTTTTACGTGTTATGGTACAGTCGACGTCAAATATATGTTTACACTTTTGTACCTTATTACAAAGGAGTAAGGTACAAAAGTGTATACATATCTTTGACATAGGCTGTACATGTATACGATGTAAACTTGTAGTATCTATGCTACTATAAAATACAGGATATGCCCTGATATTTCACTTTTTTTTAAAGATATTCCAACAGCTAACATATATACAATAAACATCTTACATAGAAATACAGAGCCAATTACAGGAACTCACAGTTAGGAAACAGAATATGATAGTATATACTACACTTAGTTACTAAAAGCACATGTTTATATAATCAGACTTAAACATTACAGTAGTAGACTTAAATATTCCGCTACAAAACAGGCTATTTAAACTCAAACAGACTAATAAGATTTAGGGACAAAAGTCAAGTAGGTACTTACACTACATATTTTATTAATTATTACACTATAATTATAATTATTTTAACATAATCGCTACCTGCAACTAGTTAGTTTTCGAAGCACGGTTTAGCTAGGTTACGCTTCAAAGTTGGGATTGAGCAATTAAACACGTCAATATCTAGATCCTTTGACAAACTATTCACCTGGCGAGCTGCGCGACACAGAAAGCTATTTTGTCTATGATTTAAACTTGAACAAAATTAAAAAACCAATAACGTAACATTTCTTATCTGTAATATCGACAGGATTGTAAGGTTAAAGTTGTATTATATACTAAAACCCACAAAGAACCTAATAATATCTGTGATAGTTTTTCGAGGTAAAGTGAAACACCATCAGCCCAGCGTTTAAATCGTGATTTAAATAGACGACAATGTTAACGCAGTTAGTAAGTATGTAATATCTCAAATTCCACCGTTCCCAATATCTGGTAAAGCACCTTAATAACTCAAATTACCTTCTTAATTGTTATTATATTAAGTATATAAAGTTACCTGCAGCGGATGGCGGTGGTAAAGTTGTTAGTTGCGCCGACCGCCCCGCAGCCGCACGGTTCTGACGCCAACCACAAAACAAGCGACAACCACGTCCACAATTTTCGAACTTAGTCTGATAACGCGCGACGTGTTCTGTTAACATATAAGTTTAGTTAGTTGTTTCGTCACACGTTATATGTACGTAAGTATATAATACCAAAGCTAATTTAGCAACTATATACAGACAACGAAAATGGAGACAGCACGATCCTTTTTTTTTCATAAAGATACCAATCTTTTTCTTTGTGACATGTCATCATCATGTGATCATCGAATATCGTCATCATAAAATAATTTTAAACAAAAAAGAACCGACTTCACTTAGCATCCACCTTTCCAAAAGCAAATGCTCGAGCTGCTGTAAAAAATACTCAAATCACTATAGGTGTGCCTATAATAGTTGAAGAGTTCCCTCGATATCTCCAGGATCCTATCATCAGATCCTGACCTGGTTACAATGGGACCAACTGTGAAGTATACTCTTTCAAACCAAAAAAAATATTTTTTCAAATCGGTCCAGCCGTCTTCGAATAATTAATTGGTGAACATACATAAAAAAAAATGCAAAAACAATGATCCCGACGAATTGATAACCTCCTTATTCGAAATCTTGAAGTCGGTTGATAACCTCTGACGAGCCCTATTCATATGTAGAGCACTCACTGGGTTCCAAAACATCCGTTGGCTTCTCACTTGGGCTTTTCGGTAAAACGTAAAGAAAAATAAAGACAAAAGAAGATATAAATACACAAAAAAGATAGAAGAAGATTTTTGAAGATAAATAGGTATCAAGATAAGTGAAAGTAGCAAGGTTTGTCATCGAAGCCATTTCATTAGGATTCAGATATACTTCCTGCGCACGTTAAATATTAAATTAGTCTGAAACTATCTTGTCGAGAGAGAAAAAGTAAAATTAATTCTTAAAACGTAGAATTGTCTGAAATCACCAACGGACCCGAGTGCACCAATCTAAAATACCTTTCAGAAATATTTTTACTTGAATTATCCGAGAGAGTATTTAATTCATAATTTAAGTTTCTTTTTTATTAAATATTAAATAATAAATATTTATTATTTTAGCGCTTGAAATTTTATCTCAAGTAATAACCAAGTCAACACAGGAAGAAAGTATTCAGCCTTTTCCTGGTGGATATAAAATGATTCCATGAGCTTTTTTGTCCAAGCAATAAATAAGTTTTATCGAAAAAGTTTTGCCGACGATTGGTCTGGAAATGATATGTTCAAAAGGTTTTCCCTCATTTTATTGCTTTGAGCCGTAAAAGTTAGATGTACATTTTTCATGTAAGTAAGTATAATTAGCTGGTTAGGCTGCAGTTACGATTTATTTCATTCATATAATATTTCGGAGTTGTAAAGTTCAGTTGGCAATAAATAAATTTGTTTTTTTTAGATCGCCTTTAGTTTCGACGTAATCGTGGATCAGACAATATGCAATTATTCGTTCTATTATGCTACCAGTCACATTATGGCTAAAGCTTTATTGCACAACAATAAAAATATAACTATTATAAATTAAACATTTATCTGAACTCCCGAAACGTCTGAACCGATTTTGATAAAACGGGAAGACTCCTGCGCCTGGCGGGACCAGAGCCATTGCTGTACGCAGGCTTCATTCGTTAGAGGCGAAGCTAGCCAAGAATCCAGTCTTCGCTGAGAAATATAAGGATTTCATGCGAGAATATGAGTCGCTAGGACCAGAGATGTGACTTATTTGAAATACTTGTATTTAAAATGCAAATACAAAATGCAAAATACCTATTTCCCATTTTGTATTTAAATGCCTTTTTAACAAAAACATTTTGTATTTTATTTGAAATACTTTTTGGGACCCATTTTCTATTTTGAAAATACAAAATACTTTCTTTTGTAATCTATACATATAATAAAGCTGAAGAGGGTCGAAAGTCTGTACATGGAAGATAATCGAAAAAAAGTTGGCTGGGGATACTTAGAATCGATAACAGAACACGTTACAACAATTTTTAGAATTTTTGTCTGTTTGTCTGTTTGTCTGTTTATCTGTTTATCTGTTTGTCTGTTTATTTGACCGCGCATCACGTGAAAACGCCTGAACGGATTTTGATGAAATTTTGTATAGAGATAGTTTGAGTCCCGGGTAAGGATAATATATAGTTTTAATCCCGAAAATCAACCCTGGTGGGGGTGAAAATGGGGTTGAAAGTTTGTATGGAGAATTTTTAACCGCTGAAACGATTTAGATAGAAATGAGTATGAAGATAATTTGAGTCTCGAGAAACGTCATAGGATAGTTTTCAAACCCTTGTGGGGGTGAAAAGGGGGTTGGAAGTTGGTATGAGGAATGTTTTACCGCTGAACTGATTTAGATGGAAATGTGTATAGAGATAGTATGGGTCTCGAGAAAGGACAAAGGATAGTGTTTACCCCAAAATCAACCCTAAAGGGGTGAAAAGGGAGTTGGAAATTTGTATAGGGAATTATTAACCGCAGAATCGATTTAGATAAAATTTGCTATGGAGATAATTTGAGCTCTGGAAAAGGAAATGAAATAGTTTTATCTCGGAAATTATCCCTTAAGCGGATGCAAAAAGTTTACATGGGGAAGAAACAACCAATAACCGCTGTACATATTTAGATGAAATTTGGTATTGAAATAATTTGTAATTTTTTGGTCCAGGTGTTCATATTTATAACATGTTACCCGTCGATGCTTTAAATTTACCTTTACCCGCTCTTAAGAAATATTTGAAAATGTCATGAATGTCAAAGGGTTATTCCAGGTTCGAGGACTATATTGACAGACAAAGATGCATGGCCCAAACCAAAAAACTACTACAAAATCATCTAACATTTATAGGACACCGTTTAGGTAGGAAAACATATCAAACGTTTTGTGAAGCAGTCAGATTAGGATTTATTTTTCTTTATAATTAAACAATGGGTACATTATCTGTCTCTCAAGCTGTTTTGATATGTCTTCTTAAAGAACTACGCATTATTTTGTATCTTTAAGATCTAATAATGTATTACTTACTGTTTTGAAAAAAATAAGTCCCGTCGAGTTTCTTTTCGGTCATAAATGTCATAATACTTCTTGGGCCAGAGGTGTATGTAGGGTTAGAACCGGTGATAGTTTTGGAACGAAGTTCCTTATCGGACGGTTCGCGGATGGGAGGCTAGGCGAAAAAAAGTCACGAAAAAGCGTCACGTCACGAAAACGCGACACCCATACGATTGAGAAACATGTAAAATGGAATGAAATAAAAAATATATAAAATATAATAAAGTGAAGTGAATTGAAGTGTAGTGAAAAGTTAAAGTGAGAAGTGACAAAGTGATAAAAGTGAAAAGACTGAAAAAAGTCGGGAACCTAAAAGTAAACAATGGCAAAATTTTCAAAAAATTTCATAAATTTCAAAAATTTCAAAAACTCCAAAAACTTCAAAAATTTCAAATAATTTCCAAAATTTTAAAAATTTCAATACTTTTATAAATTAAAAAAAATTCAACAATTTCAACAATTTCAAAAACACAAAAAAAAATTCCAAAAAAAATTAAAATTAAATAACATAACTTCGTTCCAATCGCGTGTTCCACGACACTCACGTATTTTATTTTTCTCTGACGTTAATTAGTGCAGTGTAATGTGCTTACATTGATAAATAAATATTTTGATTTATCTGTGACAGTGTGGTAAAAACGTATGAAAGTTCATTACCCCCGACCGCCGGCACGCCCGCCCCCCCCTGGATTTTTAATATGTGTGTAGGTAAAGCAGTGTATGCTTCTGTACATAATTAGGCCTTATTACTTAACAGTTACATAACTACTATTTATCCCTTTTTAGGGTTCCGTAGTCAACTAGGAACCCTTATAGTTTCGCCATGTCCGTCCGTCTGTCCGCGGTCTAGCTCAGTTACCGTTCGCACTAGAAAGCTGAAATTTGGTGAGGCCTGATAAGAACTCTCAATAAAAACTATATTGAATAAAATCGGTTCAGCCGTTTTTGAATCATCAGTCAAAAACGCATAGTGAAAGGAAGTGCCGAATAGTAAAATGACGTAAGCGCCGCCAAATATCCCTTAATAAACGACCTTTTGAACGGATGTTTTCTAACAGGGCGGCCTCTACGAAACTCTACACTGAGCATCGCCCGACATGCTCTTTGCCGGTTCTCATCTCATCATGCTCAAATTCAACGTCTAAAGGGGGGGGGGGGTAGCCTCTACACTCGATTGAGTTAAATTTGCATGGGTCATGGACCCCCTCCCCGCTCCAAGTGCACCTCAAATTGAATGAGGAGGTCATTCAATTCCCTCCCCCCCCAATTTCAACCGCGCCTGTTCTTGCCTTTCATGCTGAGACTGATTTGACGGGAGGATCGATTTGGATGATATTTGCCGTGGACATGAACGTATAAATACAGAAGTGGTCCTGTATCGTCCGATATACACCTACTACTCTATGTCGTTTAAATCATGCCAAAAAAAAATATGATAAAAAAAGTATTCATTTTTGAGTGTACTTTCATTTAGTGGTAATTGTAAAATATTTTATTAGGACTACTGTCCTCTAGCGTCATCTGTCAACCTTACTTCAAGTTCCGCCTCCAGGGTAGCGGGAGAGAAATTAGGGGTGAATTAGCCGCTTACTGACACAGACCGAATTCCAGTTGCGGGCGGAGCCGCGGGCACAGCTAGTTTAATATAATGTTGCTAGAAAGGGTAGGTTTAACAGGTTATAGTGGTATTGCTCCTACGTGGGTGATTGGTTTGGACGACACCGCGTAACCAAGGGAAAAAAGGCACTCATTCCTAACGATCTCGTCATTTTGTAACTAGTCGTCTGTTTTGAAATGGAGAGTTAAGATATGGAAATCATCATCCTCTTAGCGTTAGTCCCGGCTTGGCGAACTAATCACGTGAATTGGCATAGACACTAGTTTTTACAAAAGCGACTGCCATCTGACCTTCCAAACCAGAGAAGAAACTACGCCTTATGGGGATTAGTTCCAGTTTCCGCGGGATGTTTTTCTTCACCGAAAAGCGACTGATAAATATAATACGTACATAAGTTCCGAAAATCTCAGTGGTACAAAGTCGGGATTCGATCCCGAGACCTCCAGATTGAAAGTCGGACGTATCTTATCGCATATACCAGCGCTTATAATAATGGAAATCGTATTAAATAGCAATCCATTTTTGTACCTAATTTACATTGCATTGAAACTAAAAAAATATACATACTTGGAAAGTAAATTCCCAGGAACGGAAAGAAATGAATGACATTTGGATCCATATAGATAAATATAACTCACTATCAGAGCATGAAAAAAAAACATTTAATTACATGTATCGAGTGCCGACCCTAAAAATATTTTAACCGTTTACCTACAAAACAAATTAGTGGCACACACAACTCACCTCTAGTTAAAGATTGATTAATATTTGCTTTATATTTATTGATTAAAATGGCTATGCTATGACTATATATGATCATGGGCAGACGGACATGACGAGGTAAGGATTCCGTTTTTTCCATCTTGGCGACGGAATTCTAAAAAGCATTTGTATTTAAAAAAAGTATTTTGAAAATACCTATTTTGTATTTAGTATTTGAAATACAATTTTGCTAAGTATTTTGTATTTTGCATTTGAAATAATAAATCATGAAAGTATTTGCATTTTGTATTTAAATACTTTTTCTAAACCATTTTGCACATCTCTGGCTAGGACACATGTCTAAATTCCGTTACCAGTTTGACTCTGAGCACTACGTTATAATTCATCACGGAATTTTCAAAAAAGATTCAGATAAGCTTCGTGTCGTTTTTAGCGGAGCATCGAAGAGTAGCAATGGAATAACTCTTAATCAATGCCTGCACTCAGGCAAGCCTCTTCATAATGATATTACAAAGATATTATTGAATTTCAGACGGCACCAGTTCGTGTTCACGGCCGACATTCGTATGATGTTCCGGCAGACGTGGATACACCCCAGTGATAGGCGCTATCAGCTGATCCTGTGGCGTGAGGACCCGTCGCAGACATACAGGTATACGAGTTGAATACTAATACCTACGGACTACGGTCAAGCCCTTTTGTCGCAATACGGACGCTGTTGCAGTTAGCCGCGGATTGGCAAGCTCAGCATCCAGGGTCTCCAGCTGCTGACATCATACGACGTCAGAGCGACGTCGACGACCTTCTGGTTGGAGCAAACTCAATTACAGAGGCTCGGCAGCTTCAATCGGAGCTCATAGAACTCATGAGCAGTGCCGGCTACGAGCTCAGGAAATGGTCGTCTAACTGTCACGAGTTACTCCGCGACCTACCACAGGAATATTGTGAGATGCCTCGTCAACTCGACGCAGAAGACAGGAGCCTCATAAAGGTGTTGGGAATACAGTGGAACCCGGTGCACGACACCATGTCGTATCAGGTCAATGTACCGTTGGGGCAGGCGGTAACGAAGCGAAGCGTTTTAAGTACTATAGCTAGGCTTTATGATCCGTGCGGGTACTGCGCACCGATTGTCTACAGATTCAAGCTGTTCATGCAGTCATTATTTACCGATGGAATGACGTGGGATGAACCGCTCCTGGATTCTCAGGAGATTCAGTGGAACGAGTTGGTTCAGGATTTAAACCATTTGTCTCAATTACAGATCCCTCGTTGCGTCGCGTTACCAGGATCTGCCTCTTACTCACTCCACGGGTTTGGAGATGCCTCGGAGCAGGGTTATGGAGCGTGCGTGTACCTTCGGACAGAGGACACGTCTGGAAACATCATGGTACGATTAGTCCTAGCTAAGACACGGGTGGCCTCGAAGAAAATCAAACAAACCATTCCGAAGAATGAGTTGAACGCAGCTCACATGGTTTGTAAACTCTTAAATCATGTTGCAGCGGCCTATGAAGACGAAATTGAGATTGAGAAGGACCACCGATGGTCACAATTATTGATGGAGCACTATCACCGGATCTATTGTCATGCATCGACAAGTGCCCTGATTAATATACTTAGACAACGATACTGGATTCCGTCACCACGGCGTCAGGTGTCTCGTGTCATCAGGGGTTGTATGTCATGTTTCAGATTCAACGCGACAGATCAGGCGCCTTTCATGGCTGATCTGCCCGCGGATCGCGTCACGGCGACGCGTCCATTTTCCGGCGTAGCGACGGATTTCGCTGGCCCCTACTTAGTTAAAAGTAGCCAGCTCAGAAATGCTAAGTCTCTTCAAGCTTACCTGTGTGTTTTTGTATGTCTAGGTACCAAGGCGGTACACCACGAGGTCGTCTCGTCGCTGAGCACCGAGGCATTCATCGCTGTGTTCACCCGGTTTGTGAGTCGACGTGGGCTGCCCGCCCTCATCCGGAGTGACCAAGGTACCAATATTAAATCTGCTAGCTCATACCTCCGAGAGGTTAACCAGTTCTTGCTTGACCACGAAACCATCCTAGAAGATGAGTTTCGTCGCCAAGGCGTCCGCTGGGAGTTCAATCCTCCCGGCGCCCCTCACATGTCTGGCCTAGTGGAAGCAGCGGTCAAGAGTAGCAAGAACTTGCTTAAACGAGAGATTGGGGGACCGTATCCTGACCTTTGAAGGTCTGCAGATGGTATTCTGCAGGGCGGAAGCTATCCTCAACTCTAGAGCGCTGGTTCCAATGTCAGAGGATCCTTGTGACCTGGAAGTTCTCAGCCCAGGTCATTTTTTGATAGGTCAACCTTTGGTGTCATTACCTGAACCTTCCTGGAAGGACACGAATATGTCACGGCTGTCGCATTTTCAATTATTCAGGCTGTAACTCAAAAGTTTTGGGCTAGGTATCACTTAGAATATTTAAATAATTTGCAAGCCCGTAACAAATGGAACAGACCTAATGTAGCATTAAACGATTTAGTCTTCGTAAAGGACGAAAATTCCCCGCCTCTACAATGGCGTCGAGGTAGGGTCATCCAAGTTTTCAAAGGCTCCGACGGAGTCGTCAGGTCTGTAAAGCTGAAAACACAGATAGGCAAACTTGTCCGCCCCGTTGTCAAATTATGTAAATTACCTATGGAGCTTTAATTATTTGAGTAGCTCTTGTAAATTACCAATTATAAATCTGGTTTTAAATTGTAGCAATTAGTACTAATTATCTTGACTATGTACCACTGTTTCCTCGGGGAACCATGTAACTAACTTAGTAAGTAGCTTATCTTTATTGTTTTTACTCTGTATACACTCTGTCTGTGTATTGTTGATATTCTGTTGGAATGTTATTGAGTGCAAGTGCACTGGATGGTCACAGATTACTTATACTGTAGACAACTCATGTAACATTTATTACTGTTAATAATTGTCTCGGATGTCTCGGATGGACGTGCTGTCATTAAAGCCTAGCGGCTAGTTTTCTTTGCCGAGGTCGCCGCCGATACTCGAAGACCTAATCGAGGTGTAATCCGCGTCGCGAGCGGGAAATCTAATGCGCTGTGCGCGAACATTTCGTTAAGTGTCAAACCAGTAGTATTTTAGGTTAAGTCGAGTGAAATATACGTATAAAGTGTGCCCGTTGTTTCTCTTCGAACAACCCATCCGCCATTACCACAGCAGGTGCGGCGGCGTACCCGTCTACGTCACAGACGGTGGTGGCCTTTGGAACCTCTCTTCAGCGGCGTGCCGGAGCGACTCGTCGGCTACGGAGAAGTACCTAACCGGCCTACCGCGGCGACTAGGCTAGTATTGCGTACAATGTCTAAGATCACTCGCTAGTAAACCTGCTTTCAAAAAAAAAGAAAAAAACGCATTTAAAACGGTTCAACTGTTTTAACACTACTCTGCCACAGACAGACGCACATAGAGGTTAAGCTTATAACGCCTATTTTTGCGTCGGGGGTTAAAACCAGTTGCAGAATCACAAAATATAGGGCAAGTGAATCTCCTGCCTGACATAAAGGAGACGGGACGCCTCAAGTTAATAGGTTAAGCGCCCTGCTAGATCACTAGCCAGCTAGTCGAGTGGAATGACAAGAGGGAAAAGCGGCCGCAACTTTGCCTGAAGTGCCTTGTCGCCAATCTTCAATCCCTTTGGTTGTAGTCTGAATGAGATGATTGTGCTTTTTTGCGAGTGCTAACGCTAACCTAAACTACTTATATGTACAGTCACCATTAGATATATCGGAGCGGCCATGGTGGTCACAAATATTTGGAATTTTTTAAGTTTAAATCGGCTAGGGGCCGCGCGTGTGCACAGGAAAATAAAAATGTTTCAAAGACTGAAATATTAATTGGGAAATTTGTATTTATAGGCTAGGAGCCTCGCGTAGGCAAAGAAGATATAGAAAATGTTTCATAGAAGTAAATATTCCTTACTGACTGACTTAATCTATCGACACATTTCTTTTGTCATACAACGTTTGCTAAAAAGGGGCCCCAACAATTGCATTGCCTAGGGGCCCCAACAATTGTATTGCTTAGGGGCCCCGAAGTGCTTAATACGGCCCTGTATACACGTGCAGAGCGGTATTTCGCTCGCGCACCGGCGCCGCATGCGGAAACCGCAGCAGTGTGAAAGTCGCCTCCCGGTGCATCCTGCACCGTATCCGGACGGCGGCGCGGAGCAAACCGTACGGTAGTGCGGTTCCGTGCCTCCGCTGCCGCATGCGAATACGTCGCGCCGTGCAACCGAGCGGGAAGCGGCGCCAGTGGGAAACCCGTCTTACGCATTGTGCCTCATTTTCATTTGACAAATGGAGATAATAGCTGACCTCGTCTTTGAGCATTTCTGAACATTTCTAAGTAAATATATGCTGCTCACGTCCAAGGGACATAGCGAAGCGCTTAAGATAGGCATTTTACGTACTAAATCGCCTATGGCTGCTTCTGATATGAATATAAAATTCCAGGGAATCGTAGCGTGGGTGGTTGTGCTTTTGTTTTAACTCTAAACGGCAGTGAAATAAAATGTAAGGAGAATATCATTTCCGAGCCGTGTATTCCAAGTACCTTTGTAGGTATAGGTTACCTGCCTCGGACAAAATTCGTCATCTTGCTTAATTTCTATTTAATTTATTAATTTATGATGAGTAGGTACAATTTTGTCCCCGATCCCAATATTATGTTAATATCGGTTGAACGCCACTCTCCGTATAAGAAAGATTTCAATGTGAATTTTGAAGTTTTTTCTCTGCATTATGCACACGAGACCCAAAATTAAAAAAAAAGTTACGTTTGTAAATGTATTCTGAATCTAAAACAGACATATACCTTTAATGAAATCCTTCTTATTAGTCATAAATTTGCAAATTAAAAAAAAGTTGACATGACAAAATGTATGACAAAAACTTACATGTGTGCTCGAATAAATATCATAAAATAACGGAACAAACACTATTATCATGTATTTCAAACACACTCAATCTAAACCCAATTTTCGGAATATTAAAGTTTAGTGATTTTCTGTAATAAATTATAGGTAAGGTACCACTTTGTCGATGTACTAAAGTTTAGTAACTCGTTAGTGAAATATTGTTTTAAAATGGATTATTGTCATTTCAGGCATGTTACAAAACATTGTTATGAATAGTTAATAACAGATTATTACTTTTATAGTTCGTTTGTGCGTTTTTTCGTTTTTGAGAGTGATTTTTTTTACTTAAAATATGGGTACCACTTTGTCGCTTACATGATTCGGAGTCCCCAAAAAAGTGTTAAAAATCTTATTTAAAACGTTACTGTCTGCTGGAGTAGTTTTTTATTATGTTTTAAATGTATATTGAACCAAAATGAAACGAAAACAGTAATGTTTGGTAACTATCGATAAAGCCGACTTCAGTCAGCGTTGAATAAACAACAAAAAAGGTACGGAGCAATAAAAAAACACTATAATTCATTTCCATCCAATTCCACCTCCACCTAATTCCCTCCAGTTTTACTGACTTCCGCTCCAATCCCGCTACAATTTTTCCAGCTCCGCTCCTTTTCCGCGAGTTCCGCTTCATTTTCAACCAGTTCCGCATCACTTCCGCTCTACTTTCACTGATTCCCACTTAATTTCCGCCTCTTTTACTGACTTCCGCTCCAATTTCGCCACTATATTATATTACAAATAGTACATTTACTAAAAACTAGTGCCGGTGCCAAATATTGTGATTTCCAAGCTATTTTGGTGTGCATTGTGAGTATGATTAACAAAAGAAAAGGAAAACCGATATTATGATCGCTCTATGTGGCTCTGTATTAATAATATCTTGGCTAAAAGTATGATATCGTCGTTTTTTCCAGGTGTCGACAAAGTGGTACCCTAGGCACTAAACTTTGAGGCTCTCAAAAGGTGCTTAAAATGGTCATTTCAGCGTTGGGTTTTGTCATGTTTCACTAAACTGCCCGTAACTCGGTAACTAGAATCGACAAAGTGGTACCCTGCACTAAACTCGTACACATTTTTTTATAATACGAGTATAAATTCAGCGCAAATTATATGCGCTCGGGCACATATTGTTATTCAACTGAGTACTGAGTACATGTATCACGAATTCTGGCCCGACCACGACATTATAATCATATTTAACGATTGCACAAATACGTCGCATTTTAGGTGCTATTGAGTGCTGTCACATGTGTTATATTATTTACCTACCTATACATCATTTTTTTTAAGTTTGTTCCGCAGGTACAGTCGCCATCAAATATAACGGAGCGGCCAGGGTACTCCAAAATATCTAAAAAAGCACATTATCGCCTTGACAATAGAGTCCTTGTTCAGATGTTTGTGACCACCTTGAACGCTCTGATATATCTCATGGCGACTATTCCCGACTGACTGGATATTCCCGATCGTGTTCCGTAGGTACCTAGCTATTCCCGACCGTTCATTTGGTGTGAGATTGCTTGCGAAACGATAATATCGTTTGTGTTTGTTTTCGATCGCAATTAACTGGACGATCGTTCGCGCAAATCGCAGATCAAATAGAAGAACCAATTCTCTCAGGCTGCAGAATCGTAGAGAAAGTTTGCCGGAAAACTTGGCGAGTACTTTACAAATAGGTACTGAACTACTACTAAATTAAGGTGCCTTGGGGTAAGACCGGGTCGGAGGAAACCGCACAATTAATTATGTAGAAAAATAGCCGTTATTTGCTAATGCAGATCACGCACCCTTCAACACATATTCTTGGCATCAATATCATATAACACCCAGTGCTCTATTCTAATTTAAAAAACCGGCCAAGAGCGTGTCGGGCCACGCTCAGTGTAGGGTTCCGTAGTTTTACGTCCGTCACAGTAAGTGGCCCACTTAAGAGTTAAAAACTTAGTTCAGAAATTATTTTGTAATTTTTTTCAAAACTTTATTTGAAAGCACGTCATTTCATTGTGATTTTGTAGAAATTACAGGTACAATAAACACCTGCTTATACGGTTAAATTACAAACTTAGTTCCGAAATTATTTTGTAATTTTTTTTAAAAACTATTTAACCTATCAAGTTCAAAATAATTTTCCTAAGAAGGTTTTTATAAAGTTCTACTTTTTTGATTTTTTTCATATTTTTAAAAGTTATGGTTCAAAAGTTAGAGGGGGACACATTTTTTTTACTTCTGGAGCGATTATTTCCGAAAATATTTACATTCTGCCCACACCAACATATAAATATTTACATATCTGGCCTCGGACACCGGAGGGTTTGGTCACTTTTTCTGAAGTATATGACATCTATTTTCAATATTTACATTATCAAAAAATGATTTTACTAAACCCCTATTCATTTTTAAATACCTATCCAACAATATATCCCACGTTAGGGTTGAAATGAAACTCACACTTTACGTATAGGGGAGGTACCCTAATAAAACATTTTTTTCCACTTTTTATTTTACCACTTTGTCGGCGTGATTGATATACATATTAGTACCAAATTTCAGCTTTCTTGTGCTAACGGTCACTGAGATTATCCGCGGACGGACGGACGGACGGACAGACATGGCGAAACTATAAGGGTTCCTAGTTGTCTACGGAACCCTAAAAATAACATAAGCAATACATTAAAAACACTAGCTATTTCAAACATAACTACAACACACAACAAAATAATCAACTAATATTGAAGTTGTATTGGAGTTTAATCGGAATATTTTTTGATCAAATTCGGATATTTCTGATTCAAACGTTCAGGCGCTACCTGTATTGCGTTGTTAATGCATTGGAGTTGTATTGAAGTTGAATCTTGTCTGAACGTGTTTTAAAGTTAGAATACGGCCCCCAGTCGCATTAGATTTAGGGTACTTAGCTGTTATGAATACCTACCTAATATCTAGCTTATTATGAATAATAGGTACACTTACACTTAGTTGCATACATTTGTGGCTTTCCATCAGAGAAGGGCCCTTATGCTCATTTCTAGTTCCGGAGATTTTGTGAAATACTTCAAAATCATCATTTTTTTAGGGTTTCGTATCCAAAGGGTAATAACGGGACCTTATTACAAAGACTCCGCTGTCCTTCCCAATCTGCCAAATATTTATTTTCATGTAACTTTAATCGTTTATAATTAAAAAATTGAGTAGTTGATAATTGAATAATAACACTATTTTGATACATTTTTAGACTGCTTAAACCACGTAATTTATAGCACCTACACTAAAATTGTTAAAAATGTGCGTGAAATTAAAAGAAAATGTATATCTTTGTTGTTTAAACAAAAATGTAGATTTTGTTAATTCTACTTATTTATTTTTATCCTAACGTGTAAATTAAAATATTTCCGACCACACATATGTCAAAGATATCAAAATCGAATCGATTTGTCGAATGCTGCGGCTGTGGAATGAACTCCCTACCGAGGTTTTCCCAGTGGGCTACAGTATGAGGTTCTTCAAAAAAGGAGTGTATAGGTTCCTAAAGAGTAGGCAACGTGCATGTGAATCCTCTGGGGTTGCAGGCGTCCGTAGGCTACGGTAACTGCTTACGATGACATACGGCCCGCCTGATGAGGCGGGCCGTATGCTTGTTTGCCACCGTCGTGGTATGTTTTTTTTTTTTTTAAACAATCTACAAGACAGCTGTGCGACCTGCCATGATGTACGGAGCAGAGTGCTGGACAACAGCAAAAAAGCATGAACAACAATTGCACACAGCCGAAATGAAGATGCTGCGCTGAGCAGGCGGGGTTACACGTCTGGATAGAATACGGAATGAGCACGTGAGGGGATCATTCAGAGTGGCCCCTATAACAGAGAAACTTAAGGAAAGCAGGCTTAGATGGTACGGCCACATAATGAGACGCGATGATAATTTCTGTGTGAAGACCGTCCTAAATATCCCAACAAAATCTCTGGGAAGAGGAAGACCCCGTGAAACATGGTGGTCCACTATCAAAAGGGAATTAAAAGCGCAGAATTTAACCCCCACGACAACCCAGGATAGAGCATCCTGGCGCCGCCGTACAAGGAGGCCCGACCCCAGATAGAACTGGGACTAAGGGAAGGAAGAAGGAGAAGAACAATCTACAAATACATTATTTTTCCCATTTCTTTATTTCGATGCCTTGCCGTAATCAAACCCTATTTTTTCACGGTCGGAGTCACATTGAAACAAATAATGTTGCATTTTAAAGAAAAACACCTTAAAATGAAAATATATAATCAATCATAATCTTTGTAACTTCTTATGGGACGTAGTTAAAATACGTTTCAAACTTCTTAGTCCAGCAGTTATGTACATCTTACCTGGAAAGTAATCCGAACTCAACGGAACTTTAACGGGTTGCTTGGGGAAATACTAGGAAGACTCTCCTAAGTTTTCGACCTCGACGTGTCGAACTTGAAGGGGGGACAAAAACGCCAAATATTTTCAGTTTTTCTCTTATATCTCATTCAGTTCAGCCCTTTTTGTGTACGTCTTGGTTGTATGGCAAAGTTAAAGAGCAATAAATTCCCTGAAAGTTACCACATGTTCAGGCCAAATATTAACGAAGATACAGCCAATTATTAGTTGAGATTCCAATATGGCGTCGGAACTAATTTTTTTTTGCAATTCTGAAAAGGTATGACTTTACAAGTGTATGACATGACACGTGACATCTTAACGGAAAATAATATATCCAAAGATTTTCTGGAAGAGATCGCTTATTAGCGATAAGACCGCCTGTGTTTTGCCTCTCTTTATATGTAAATACGGTTGGTGTGCTGTATTCTTATTCTTAGGTGTGCAATAAATAGGATTTTACTTTACTTTTACTTAATATCTACATAGGTCATATGTTATTGGTTTTCTAAAACGTCAAAAGTTCTGATTCTTTAGATTTAGGATCTATGGTTAACTCAATATCGAGCATAAGGGCCCTTTTGGCATGGAACGCCACATTTTAATATCTCATGATAGTTTGGGGTCGTTCAGATATCATGATCGCTTAAGGAGGGGTGGGGGTAAGAAAAATATCACGAATGATCACGATGGGTCAGAGAAGTTATCACGTGTAATTTTTTTTCAAAGCGGGAAAGTCAAAAACAGCAATTTTACTCAAAAAATTTATCAGATCAAATAATCCGCTCTATTTTTTTTTTAATTCAGTGATAAGCAGATTTTTACGATGCCTGTTTTTCAGAGATAGTATCTTAAACATATACGCAATACGAGTTCGTACAGTAGAAACGACATTAGACTTGCTTCACTTGCTTAGCGTCTAAAGGTACCCCGCATCATAATTATCACGTAATCTTGTGGCAGGAGTAGCGTTAAAACCACCAAATATCAAAAGGAGGGGGTCCAAAATCGGCCAAACATAATCACATGATTTCTGGACGACCCCTTTTGATTTGATTGCCTGAAAGTTGCACCCATTACGACAAATTAAGGTGAAATCCAAATAAATGGGACAAGGGCAAGCGAATAATGAGTTACTTTCGATGAGTAAGGTACTTTTATTTAAATATTTTTTACCTACAGACAATTTCACCGTGTTCTGAGTTCTGAGAAACAATTTCACCTTGTTCTGGGAAAAAACGCCTCCGCATTCGAAATTACCTACGCAAAGGGACAAATCCATTTGGGCCAAAGCAAACAACCAGGCCCTCCAGAAATGCCCAGAGGCGCACAATTTGCCTTTTACTTACACATTCCCTTACTTTCTTTCTTCCGGGCTCACTTTATATTCACCACTTAGTTACTTGGCCGAGTCAAGTTACGAATTAATTTAATTTTACTCCTACCTACTAAAAGCTGAGTTCCTATTTGGGGCTAATAAATAATTATTAGTTTTGTTTTTTAAAGACAAACTCTGGTAGATTTTAGTTACTACTAAACTCAACAATCAAAATACGACAAAACTCGAAAGGCAGCCTCGTTATTTTCGGCATACCCTCGGTTTGGACCTACTAAACCCTAATGGCAGACTAGATCAAGTTTCGCAAATACGAACGAGGTGGACGGACCCCACATATAGCTGTACCTATATCTACTTAGCTGTTACATTTCCCCTTATACTATACAAGTATTTTTATTTTTAGGAAATAAATAAATGTAGACAACCGTGGAAAATTAATACATATTAAACATTTTATAGGGATAATATCGTAAACAGGTACTCAAGTTTAAGTACTCAGTTTCAGTAAAGACACCAAGGAAAATGTTTACTGGTTTAGATTTAGTGTAAAATGTTCAATATTTAAGTATTTAGTATTCAGATAGACAGCGTGTCATGCTAAATGCCTCAGTCGGCGCAATTAAGTGACAGGACATCGTAACATTTTTTTTGCCATGAGTTTAATTGACCTGCACTTCAAGTCCATAAATTCGCTGTTGAACCACTAACATGATGTCAAGCAACTGACAGCTGTGAACCGCCAAACATGGCGCACAAATTTGTTCTAGATAGCCGATCTAGTAGAATACATAATAAATCAATGGTCAGCGCAGCTAAGTGTTTAAAATGATTGATTTTACTCAAGTTACTCAGATTACCACGCTCTTACCTTCGGAAACCCATTTGTTCTGCAACGGTGTACGAGTACAGTAACTTACTCTTGTCAGAGTATAGATCAATTGCGGTAACATTGTTTCAAATATGATTTATTATTCCCTGCTGGAAGTCAGGAGTTAGAAGATTTAATATTTCAAATGTTCCCCAACATTTTCGGAGTTCGAGTGGAGAGTCTATTCCGGGCAGGATCGGTACTTTCATTGATTAATCAAACGTTTTGAATATTTAATTGTACACAGATGCTAGTGGTTTAGCTAGGTGTAGCGCCACGTAGCGCAGACATGATTAACTATGCCTTAATAAATAGGTAACATTACATCTACATATAGGGCATTATTTCTGAAGCTATATAAAACATACATTAGGCCTTTACTTGAATATGCTTACCAAATTTGGAGTCCATACTTCGTGAAGGATATGAATATGCTTGAAAAGGTGCAACGTAGGGCAACGAAAATGGTATATGGATTACGTAACATGCCATATGAACAAAGGCTTAGATGTCTTGGCTTGACAACTCTGGAGCAAAGAAGACAGCGTGGCGACCTCATTGAAACTTATAAGATCCTACATGATTGTTATGACGTACCAGAATTAAAAAACATGTTTATTATGAGTAGGCATCATCGTCTGAGAGGCCATAGCCTAAAAATTAATCGAGGACCCAGCGCGGGCAATCCTAGAAAACACTTTTTATGCAATCGAGTTGTGCGCGAGTGGAATAAATTACCAGAGACAGTGATAAGTGCCCCCTCAGTGAACAGTTTTAAAAACAGACTAGATAAACATTTGTAATCAAAAATAATTTAACTTTTTGCTTATAAACAAGTGCAGTGATATACACGCATCAGCTCATAGCTGCTAGTGTATTAAACAATATAATATATAATAATAATAATAATATGTATGCGCTTGTTTGAATTTTATCTAGCAGCTTTTCCAGAAAGTAATTAAAATAAAGGAAACCTGTGTATCACTAAATACTGTTATTTCAAAAGAGATGCTCTAACAATTACAACCCTTTTCAAAGCTGCAAATTCTAACTAAGTTTCCATTTTTATTAACGACCTCTTGTTATTGTAGATATGATGTTGTATGATGTTAATGAATACAAGGCGCATTATAGTCCAGCAGTATGTACATTTCACCTGGAAAGTAATCCAAACTCAATGGAACTTTAAGGGGTAGTTTGGGGGTATACCACAAATACTCTCATAAGTTTTCGACCTCGAGGACCTTGTGGAATTTGGAGGGGGGACAAAAAACTATTTTTTTTAAAGTTTTTTGCTTCTATCTAATAAACTAAGCACTTTTTGTGTACACCTTGTATGGCAAAATTGAAGAGCAATAAATTTTTTGAATGTTAGCTGTCATACTAGATTTTCAGGCCAAATATTAACGAAGATACAGCCAATTTATTGTTGAGATTCAAATATGGCGGCAGAACCATAATTTATTAGTAATTCTGAAAAGTTATGACTTTTCAAGTGTCATAACACTCATAACACTTAACAGCTTAACGAAAAATAATACAGCCAATGGTTGTCTGGAAGAGATCACTTATTATTAGCAATAAGACCGCCTGTTGTTTACCTCTATATAAGAGTTTATACGGTCCTTAAGTTCGAAATAAGTTAACTATTCATATGTTATAATGCTTCCTGTGTTACTTGGGTTACTATCCATAGGAAGACCCAAGTTTCGTGTTACGCAAACACGCTCCAAGAGATCACCCATGATGACTACTTGTGGTGTGGCACGTAAATCTCAAGGTCACGCAACCGCTTTTTCGAACCAAACATCATTAATTTACCTACTAGGAGAGATAATTATTTCTTATTTAACACTGAACATGCTCTTTGTGCGAGTTTTATTTAAAAACGTCAAGGTAGAATTTATAATTGAGTGGAGTAATTTGACAACCGCTTTATACGAATTCTGAATTGTGAAGTACCGTAGAATGTATGAGTTCCTATATAAACCACGAGACTTCTGTTTCCGAACAGACTTACCTGTTAATAGCGAGATTTTCGCTATTAACAGGTAGGTAAAATCAGTTACAAAGTTACTGATATTGTTTTCTTACGCTTACATGCTCAAACTATTATCGATGTCGAGAATGCGACCCATGTCACGTCTGACACTTCTCAATGGACCTCTCACCGGAGCCATTAACGTGCAAGGGCACGGGTAACCAGGCCCTTATAAATCCTTGGAGGTTAAATTCATTTTTAGCGAAAACAAATTGTGACAGTCAGATAAAAAATCGTTTTCAAATTGTTAATACCCTTGTCAAATGTAAAAAGACGAAGGTAGGTGTTCTAAGTCATACTTTGAACGATGAGGATAGGGAAGGCATCAAGGCCGTAGTAGAGCGTAGTGTTGTCTATCCTTTTAATAGTAACTACCCCTATTTTTGGGTACATGCACTTGCTTGTTCAAACGCTTACTGACAAAGCATTGAGAAGAAGGCTTCATTAACAGTTCTTGCATACTTAGACAAATGGACATACAATTTAATTTTTTCTGGGTCTTTAGGGGTCGCTACCACGCTTTGAATTTTTTTCATGTCAGAGACTAGGTTAAGGGGGTGAGAGCCAGAAAAAATGAAAATCATGAAAATAATCAACGCCCTAACATACACTTACGTTATAAAGAATAAATAATTATGTAAATAATTAATAAAATATACCTAGCGTTTTTACGGCAGCGCGCTATAAACATAATAACTAAAAATTACAGTTTCGGCTCGACACGAATTTAATTTCCCTTTACTCCGTGCAATATTAAATACCCCGTGGAAAAGCGTGTTTTATTAATAAACATCACGGCAATGATGCGGTATCAATTTGCAGCAGACAACCAATTTACCCAGCCATGTTGACTTCCGCGTTGCCTGGAGGCGTATTTAAATATTTAAAAATATGATATCGACTTTGTTAAAATCTTTGTGTTCCGTTAAAAAATAAGTATCATTATCATGTTTAAAAAAGGATATTTAAAATTTCGAAACTCGCAAGGGAATCAAAACCTACAGGGTACTTCCCGTGAACTCAGAATCTTGAAATTTGGTACGAAGCAACGTCTTATAGCACAGATAAAGGAAAAATTGCGAAAACCGTAAATTTTTAGTTACATCATATAATAAAAATATTTTTTTATAATTTTAAAGTTACAACCCCTTTCCTCATGAACGCGGAGAAGTATTAAATTGAAATTCATATCAAACCTACAGGTTTGTACGGAACCCTCGGTGCGCGAGTCCGACTCGCACTTGACCGGTTTTTTTTTATTTAGAAAACAAACAGCCATATACAAAAATAGTCATTACAAATACACAAATAGACACAAATTAGGCCTAAAGTTTCCTATATTACTACGTAAACATTTAGAAATTAATCTAGAATTTTACAACTAATGTTACATATTTAATTGTGTACTACACGCAAATAAAATATATAGGGGTCCCGTGCAATATGTTTTTACTCTCTGGTTAAGACTGCTAGGGGTTGTGTGGTATCGTTTCCGTATAAAACAGACATGCAGAATTCATTTTTGATATTAAAAAAGTAAAAATCCATATTAATAATAAAGTTCTGCGGAAAGGAAAAACACTAAAAAAAATATTATTTTCTAGAACGTTATATAACTAATAAATGTCATTTATTTTTAAATAAAATAATGTTCTAAGGAGGCATATTTAATGCAGTATTTAAATATATACAATATTAAAGCTTTTATCATACAAAAACTAAGCGAAAAAAAATCATTCGCGTCGTGGTGTATATGTTTTCTCCGTAGTAAGTATAAAAAATCAATGTGAAACGTGAACATCCGTAGCGTATTATTCTTAAATTGTATGTATTGCTTATTATTAGTCAATTTTGCTCAGAATACTTTCTACAAAATGAAAAAAAAAAACACATATTTCCTTCCTAACTTAAGTATAAATCATTAGAATTGGAACAAATGTGTTTTTTAATTCTTTTTTTTCATTTCTGCATTTTAAAACATCTCTAACATGTAATAGACGGAGAGCTGGCCACGTCAGATATGACACAAAACAAATCCTAGAGCTTTGGGTTTGATGCAATATTAGTAGTAGTTAATTAGACTATAATCATAGCCAGAAGTTTCTGTTGTGGGAAAGTAGTGCCAAATGATGTATAATGCAATTTATAGTTAGTCACCTACTGTTTTTGTTTCCACAATAATACACAATGCTTTTTGTTTTAATGTTAAAAAATATGGACCCTGTCCCCTATAAACGTCACAATTCAGCAGTTTTTACCTATTTTTTTTCTAACTGAAAACTTTGTTGGTCTGTCACTCTGACCTCCACCCATTAAAAGCAGCCAGATGGCCGGAAAGCAATCTAACTAGACAGGTTTCGTTGCTCTCATTATTGTGTCATATCTGACATGGCCAGCTCTTAGTCCATAATGCAATGCAACGCGCAGCGGTGCCGCTACGAGTTGGCTCTTTCATAAGTAGCTCGATAAAAAATAGGTGTTATAGATGACCACCAGGACGAAAATAGTTAATACGAGAACAAGACCGTGTCAAAATCATTTTGAACCCCTTGTCCGCTTAGCTACTTCTGCTGATGAGTGTACATAACTGTTTTTGGCATTACTTACTTCGTTTCAGTCGCAACACAAGGGCCACATACACACCGCCATTCTCTCAAATAAGTAATATCTGTTTCTGACATTTTCTGGATTCCTTTTGCCAGTCACGTAGAAGCGTGTTTTTTAAGAAACTGTTTAATGAAAGCTAAGAAAAATTTAGTTTCCCGGTAAACTCGTAACAACCCAGTTCTCATAGGAGTATGAAATACAATTACATATACATTGTATCGGGATACAATTCAGCAACAATGTGACCCTTATCATTTATGCCTGTGGGAATAATCAAATATCTCTTTGTTCATATAGTATTCTGAACATAATATCTGTACCTGATAGCATTGTCATACTGCTACATCTGTTACTAGTAACTTCCTACATATATAAATTCCTAGGTTTAGGTAATATTAAGCGTTTATTCAATCAATGTAACCTTTTTCTTCTCAGCATATTCGAGTCCGCTGCTGGGCAATATGTCATAATTATGTTAACACTCATAACCTCTAATTATTAGGTAAAATGGTATATTTTATTTCGCATAACACTCATAAACATATGCAAATTAAATTATAACTACTTGTAAAAGGAAACTACAACAACTAAATCTGAATTAAAAAATAAATACATACCTACTTAAGAGTCCGGTAAAGTTTTTTTTCGATTTCGCTCAAATTTTCGATACTAGTTTACAGCGGGTTTACAGTAATTAATAAGACTACTTTTAGTTTGTATACAATATATTGAAAGGTAGTTCCATTTTAAAATGTATAAGTGGAACTCTTTTTTTATTTTATGTGTCATTTATAAATAATTCACCTTAATCTAACAGCTGTTTCGCGATTTTTGCTTGGAGAGGTGAAAAGAGTAAGATTTTTATTTATTAAAATGATGTTAAGCTAGTATGTAAAATATATAAATACATACGTTGGAAAATGAGTCGTTTAAGGAATAAGTAGACCAGTTTTTTTTTCATTTTCATACTTATTTTTTAAGCAAGAGTATGTTTACCTAAAACGATTTTAGGAAAAATTGCCGAAGTTTAGGTGGTATTTATGGGAATGTGTTAAAGTATTTCATAAAAAAAATCAGTTGTCTGTAAAGTCGGTTTACTGACGATAGTTGAACGTGACAACGTCATAAGAAAATACTGATGGAATAGTTGCATTTTTTACTCATCGTGAAAGAGTTCTGTTAACTTATTGTTATAGTTTTGTCAATTATAGCATAACCTACAATCGCTGCACTAGCGGACCGATGCTATTTATTTTAATGATGAAAGCACGAATATCCGACAATACATACCTTGAACATATATTTAATATCGAAAGAATCATTACCTTTATCGCCGCAATTATCGTCGCTATAAACAATTGACACCACATTCACTTTTCACTGCACTTCATACTTGACGAAAACATGTAAATGTATTATTGTATAGCAGCTGTCCACGCGGACGCATCGCTCACTCAAGTAGAAGAGAGACAGATGTCGAACGCTGCCGAACGCGAAGGCCGATTGTGCCTCTTTGTCGCTCGTTCCGCGCTCTCGCTTGCACTTCAAGCCTTAAATGGAATGCCTCAGAGCGAGGTAACGCCGCATGAGTCATGTTTTTTCGTGCGTGCAGCCGGCTCCATCGAATTATAAGACGTTGTCACGTCAAAAATCAATGTAGAAATAAACTGGGCTTCATGCTTTATTCAGATAATGTAAAACATATTGGAGGGCAGAAGATTGCACGAATCAACGTCCTCACTAAACTAAAATGTTCTAAAATGCTATGGATCATGGTTATCTGGAAATAAATGACTATTTAATTTAATTTAATTTAAACAAGCTCCGCAAGAATTGAGTTTTCGGGTATTAAATAATAAGAAATGTGGACCAAAAGTATTTTTTTGCAATAACAATACTTCAAACTAGTTCAAACTATGTTATCAAATACAATTTATGTGCGTTATTTCATTATTTGCGATTTTCGTTTTCAAATCATTACCGAACTCTTAAAATCAAGGTGCAGGTGCCCATCACACATCGATATGCTGTACCTCCCCCCCCCCCCCCCCCCCACTTAATCTAAACTAACGAAAATCTAACTAACATAAACTTAAACGTAGAGGCCAAACGCGTGATCAGTCTAGGGAAAAGACACCTATGTTGTACCGCAGTAACCCATTTTCTTTTAACGTGAGATCAGTTATTCTTCGGACTCCGGTGGAAATAGCAACCTAACCCCTTGTAACCCCTAGGAGGATAATAAAACCGCATAGAATGTACCTGAATTACCTAATGAATAAGTAATATAATGAGAACACAAGAACCAGAGTCTCTTGGTATAAAATTTCAGAATGATAAATTTTTATTGTAAAATGTAAGGTAAAATGCATAAAAATAAGTTAATTTTTTTGGTAAAGGTCCCCAATGGCCTATTTAGTCCTTAGGATAACAAGAATGCAGCAAACTTCCTGGAATAAGTCCATATAACGCCTATATATATTATTGAATTTACTCCTATCATCTGAGTGCTATGCTAAGCGTGAATATCACACTAAGGTACCGCATCCTTGCCCGATGAGGTATTAAGGCACCTTACTACCGAATAGTTAAGTCATTCGAGCTTGCCTATCCCTACCTGCTTAACTCTAGGAGTGTAAGACCCTTCGAGCGACTCTACTAACGGTTTGGAACCTTAGGTGACCTTTTGATGAAGAAAACCGCCAAAATATTCATCGTCAACCTTTTAGTCTCATTTAGCAACATGAGAACAAATCTAAACGCCAAAATCCCTCGTCCATCCCATAAACTGTAAACTGAGTTTTCTAACATGTAGAACCAAGAACCAACCTTAGTTGTTGACCACCAATTTTTATGAAGTCAAACTAACCAATTTAAGCATTATGTAACTTTGAATTATACAATGGACTGATCTGCTTGCCACTGGACCAAATCAGACTACTGTTTCAGAATGATTTGTTATTCAGAGTTATATGAATTCTATAAAACCAATGAAATGTATATTTATACCTTTATTATACCAGAAAACTCACAGATTGACTAGAAAATATCGCAAAAGATTAGAATACTGCTTTGAAAACGTTAAAATCAGGATAATATCCGAAAAACCGCTATTCATAAAGAATAATGCTTTCAAAAACATGAAAGGCTTTAAGAAAATGTCTACTTCCCCATAGTGTGTGAATTTAAACTGTCACTATCCCCATCTGCTTAGTATTTCTGGAATATATGTCGTACTTACCATAGCCCAAATATTACAGACAATACTCAAGTGTATCCCTAAGCTGTAATAAGTTCGGCCAATGAATCCGAGGTTGCAAAGCTATCAATATGGTGTTGTGTAGGTCTCCCCTTCCACGGCTAAAACGCCAGGGTGGTGGAAGTAAGTCCGGTCCCTATCTGGTGTATATAAAGAATATTACATATATTTAACAAGACCCGAGCACGATCTCTGTAAGGCTTCGACAAGTCTTGTCACAAGCTGGCCAGCAACTTAACATCGAATCGAGGCCCTTGTCTAACCTTACAGCTGGCCTCTCGTGTTCAGTGTGGCACCACATAGTGATGTAACGCTATTGTGTTGGTAAAAAGCAACGCCGAGCTTCCATGTGGAAGTTCAGTCAGTTCTAGTTTTGTTATGAGCATGTGCTCATAACAAAACTAGAACTCCAGCCCTGTCTCAGTTGACACCGGTTAGGTTAAAACAGAGCTGAATAACCATACTTTTTGGTTAAGACAGTAACTGGTTCTATTATTTAAATAAACACTCAAGAAAATTTTCGTCATACCATATCATTTCCGAGATACTTTCAAAGGATCCGCAAAGCCTAGATTTAACTCTGAGCCGAATCAAAATCATATTGATTAAAACTCTAGCTCAAAGCTTCGCGGCACTGAAAATTTCACTCACACGTACCAATAATAATGATTTCCAAAACAAGTCACTAATCCGTTCGACAATTAAGAATTGAATGCCCGAGCGCGTCCCTTGCACCTCTATTTATAACCTTGGATGCTTACTTTATGCTTACATTAGACGGAAAGCCGGCCACGTCAAGCACGACCCGACAATGTAAACAACGAAATCCCCCAATCAGTCCGCCACACCATGTCTACCTTCATATCCGGAATATCTGGCAGCTGTAAAGTGGTGGAGGCCAAAGAATGCAATCCACTTTAGTAAAACAAACCCTGAAGTTCCGGGTTTGATGCAATATAATAGATACATTAGTTACTTAAGTACTATGTAAGACCTTGCCTAATGTAAGACCTTATGTAACACATTATTATGAAGCAATTAATGAATAAATGAAAGAATTATGAATTATTATGAGAAATTATATGAACCTCGGTGGTTTTTTTTTCCTATTTTTGGTATTATTATTTTCCAAATCAACAATTTCGATAGTCTGTCACTTCGACCTCCACCCATCAAAAGCCGCCAGATGCCCAGACCCAGTATCAAGGATAATATAGCAATTAAACCAGACGGGCCCTGAACGCTTCCCCCACCGCGCCACATCCAACACGGTTAGCTCCCAGTCTATCAGAAACACAATTACTATTAATCGAATGCTTACATCTTGACTTATGAAAAAAATCATAACTCTTCTTGCCTTTCTGCTTATTATGTGTCTTATGCCATTTTCATAAGGTTCAATATTATTTGACCTCCATTCATGGGAAATAAATCAATAAAAATATCCTTGACTCAAATGCAAAGGATCGTAATTCTCTTTGGCCTTCTGTTTACTTTATGTCTTCTGCCATTGCCTTAAGGTGTAAAGGAGATCATCAATTCTGGGCCACCTGATATAAACCGTATACAGTTTGTACTGCAATGTAAAATAAATACTCATTTTATTACTAAAGTAGACAAAATATTGCAAAAAAATTAAACGGGAATTAGAAATACTAAATAAATAAACATTATGTTGATTTTTCCGCGATTAAAATACAGCAAGACAAGTTGTTATATATAATATTGAAGTTTAAATTAGAAATCGACTTTTAATACAGTCGATTTCTAATATTACAACTACTAACTATTTTAATATTACAATGTTCTAACTTACCGAACAGTATCAAAACGCAGATTATGTAACGGTATACATAAACAGTGACAAACCAAAAACAATCCCGTTTCAGGCCAGGGTGAAGTTAAACTTTATGTCAACGCCTAAAGATTGAAAATGCTTATTTTTTCATTTTTGATCGGAGTTTGAATATTAAAAGTGGGTTTCATAATGGCATAATATCATGCTCCTTCGATAACGAAACGCATCTTATTTTCAATTTTGTAATGTCAGATACTAGTGCTATCGCACTTAACGGTGGTAAACCTTATCCCTTCGCAATAGGTGTTAGGAATGTTCAGTTAATAGTATCAACGATGGTTTGACAGCAGTCTTTGTTTACCGAAATACAGGAACTATAAATACGATCAAAATATGGCTTTTTATTATTTCATCATGATTCCCGTTTTGTTTTCAAGTCTTTGTACATTATCTTTAAAACATCGGTACTTTTTTTACATTAATATATAAATCATAGGCAAGCACGATTTCAAATATTGTCCTTGTCAGATTCAAGTTTTAAATGCATAATTTTTCAATTTTCCCATTAGATTTTGCAATATTTTTATCACCATCCTGATCTAGAAATTATGACGATTCTTTAAAAGTAAGAACCATTCCTGGGCCAGATCACCTAACAAAAATTGACGATCTCTTTTATTTGACAACGTCTCACTGACCTGCATTTTAATAATATGAATTTTATTGTTTGTCAATTTTCTTCTCCGAAATTGCTATGGGAACCAAACACGGTTATGTACCTGGTAATAATACTAATTACATAATATATCTATTTTTGATATACGGAATGTTGCCGCTTGATGTTTCTTTGGATTAATTGGTTATTGTATTGAAGTAATAATTTGTCACGCCCGGCCCATTACTAAGCAATTTTCGTGATTCTTAACCTTTATCTTTGAATGAAAAAAATATAATAAAGATCCTCAATGTTCATATTTTAATAGGCAACGTAGATTCTGAACGAGGTATGTATTTAGTTACAATGCTTGTTGCCGGCGTTGCCGCCGACGTGGTGTAACATTTATTACTTAGTAGAAAAATGTCAAAGTTCAAGCTTAGCTACTCCTCTGCTGACTGTACAAGTGTGCTAAGTTGACCACTATACGAAGCGATACTATGCGTGCGAGCGAGAGCGAGCGCGCATAAGGAAGTTGAGTATTGTAATGATCAGGCACACACGTTTTATACGACGTTTTTCAACACACTTGAGAGGAAAAAACAGAATAGGGTAGTTAATAGCTTATTTATGCGACAGAGTTATAAAACGTAGGTACGTATTATTATTAATATTAACTAAACATTCTTCTCAGGTACCTACTGATTATCCGAAACTTATTTTCAAAGCATTTCTTAAGATAAAATTCAATACTTCACATTTATTGACATAATAAGTGTCCGTTTGTAAATTCCATCACAAAACCAGATACATGAATTATTGATGTATTTCTCACTATATATTTGAGATGCATACTACTTATAAAGGGATCTGAAAGATCCCGGCGAATTAAGAACCTCCTCCTTCGAAATCTCGAAGTCGATTGATTAAGTGTGTATCAACCACCAACTTACGTATATATACCTACTTTCTCGAATGTATTAGTTTGGTAGGTACATTTACATGTTGTAATGAAGATGATGATGTTTGCATATTCCGGGGTAAAGGGTTACTTTAAATGATAAAATATAGCGGCGGGTTCGATGAGTCATTCACACCGGCACCGATATCGAGTTCGGTAGTTTAGCTCGGCGGCTGAACACGACACCGATACTCAATGGCCATCACCCATCACACGATGGTGTTGGCGTGTAGTGTAGTGTATAACAGTACAGTTCGTTTACTGACTACGTGCAGCGGATGACAAAACAAAATTACTAACATCGCTTACGGTCAAATGGGGTGACTTTAGGAAGTTTTTGAGCCACTTTGATAGACTTCACATTGTTCAAATGATCATAATCATAAAAACTACGACGGAAAAAATCCAATGAAATACAATTTACCTACCTTTTTGTTATACCACGGCGGTGGCAAACAAGTATATGGCCCGCCTGAAGGTAAGCATTTACCGTAGCCTATGGACGCCTGTAACTCCAGAGGACTCACATGCGCGTCGCGTACCCTTTAAGATCCCTATACCTACACACCATTTTTGAAGAACCTCATACTATAAGCCCTCTGGGAAAACCTCGGCAGGTAATTCATTCCACAGCCGGAGCATTCGCGGGAGAAAATTGGGCGACCCTTTAACTACCTACCTATACTCGTATACGTATTACGTGTAAACGCAATCGGTAAGAACACTTTGGCAAATAATTTTGTGAATAAGTGAGCCTAAATCAGCTCTACCTATATAATGGGTCATAATAACTGCAATATCTACCCGATTCAAGGAACTAAGACATTTAAAAAAAATACCTACCCGTGCGTGCAAATATATAGTAGCACTTAGATATTAATTTCGCTTTCTTAACCAACGACGCAGAAAGAGAGGTAAGATAACTATGACCGCTATGTGTGTCTGTCTGTGGCACCGTAGCGATTTGTTTTTAAATGCGATTCGTTTTTAATTTAAAGCAGATTTTAGAACGAGTTATCTTAGACATGTGTTATCAAAATCGGTTCAGCGGTATCTGCGTTGGAGTTTAAAAAAATTATAATACTTAGGTATATGTAAAGCGTACAACGCCCTAAGGGTACAGTATAACAACGTTTTCAGGATGCTGATGGGACTGCCACGTCACTGTAGTGCATCCGGAATGTTTGCTGAGGCGCACACGGACGATTTTTACGCGATTATACGCAACAGATCGGCGTCGCTTATGCGGAGAGTGAGTGGCAGTTGCAATAGTATCCTGAAAACGTTGGCAGGCAGGTTTGATGCACCATTACTCAAGCACTGGAATAGCCTACATGTGGCAAAGTCAGATGTTGAGAAATGGTGCATCTAGACTTGTGATATGTAAGTATACTGTTCCGATTGTTTTTCTGTGTTTTTGTTTTTAGTTTTTATTCGTATTTTATTTAATTATTTTGTAATTCCATGTTACTAACCCTAATTTTAAGTCTTCTCTAGCTGTATGTACTAACAATCTATGGATCCTTAATTGATTCGAAATAAATTTTGATTGATTGATTGATTGAAATATACTGAGCGATAAACTCTCTCCATTTTATTTTTAACATAACAAACGCTCGGCGGATATTACCTACTTCCGACTATCAGATATTTTCTTCCATAACTTTTCCTCGTAGGTATTGTTAATTTTAATCATTTTTACCTCTTTCCAGTGACATGGAAAAATGAGAATTGCAGCACGTAGGAGGCGGGTCTCGTTATTTCTTTACATTTGCGCTCAGACACCTCTTTAATGAAAATGTATCAGCCACATAAGACTCGAGTTTCTACTCAATTCGCAACAAGCAAGGCGTCTTTAGATAAAATCTTCATGTCTGTAGGTATTTAGTAGTAGTGGAGAGTTCAGAACTCGATTTTAAGACGATTGTCGCCAGAGTGTCCTTGAGCGTTTGGGCGCTCTGTACCCGCGCCACCCGCTTACCCCTCTCATGCGATCGTACGTAAATCCGCCACGATGTACTATTTTAGTTGGAACGATGTTCAAAGAATATGACTACCCAGAGGCGCGCGGTCAGCTTTATAATAATTAAAATCCTTTTGCGGATGTTTTGTGATTTGAATACTATGATTAAGTACTGCAATCACGATATTTTTAGGAATGCTACTTACCTATTAAATAAGATAAGTAATAATCCAGCCTCTGTTTTAACACTTATATCTACCGTATTCTACAGGTCTCCAAGAAAAAACAAGCCAAATGCGCCTGCTGCTAAACGTATCACCAAATCCATACTTCTTTTCGAATCTCAAAAAATAAATGAACCACTACGAACAAATGTGTTATTTCTTTGCATACGCGGGTAGGTATAAGTTTGTTGCCTATTCAATCACTTGGCTTGGCAACACAATCTAAAATAGCGCTGACACAAATAGAAACGAAACTTCACCCCCAATTCGCAAACATTCTTATTTTGAAGAAAAACTTCCAGTAAATAAGTACCTACCCGACCCAAAAGACCCTTAGCGATTACCATATTCAAGTGATAAATTGAACTGAGCCTATCGCTCCACTTCACGAATAGTCCTATTTCATGAATTTCTCCAAGTAAGGGTAAATTAATTATTTCGCATAAAAATTTAAAATTACCTTTTTGTCAGCGAGTTTAGGTTGGCCCTTTTTTTAGTGTAGGTGACATATTTAACATAAAATTGTAGCCTTAAGTAGCAAAATAACAATTTATGGGCTATAATTATGTCGTAACCTTCCGAAGGACAAGGATTCGGACAAGGAAATTGCTTCTGGCTTAATGGTCGTAGGAAAACTGAGTTTCGTATTACGAAATGGCTTTGCGAGTCTCCTGATTTTAGAGTCTAATAATAATGAATGAATACTTTTTCTTTGACATAATTACTCTCGTAATTATGCATTAGAAGATATAGGTACTGTTTTACTAATAAATAAAGACATGATATATTCTTGTAATGTACCTAGTGAACAAATATTGGATTCTAACAGTGACTTGGTCAAGTACTACAGTTATTAAATAAAAACAATTTTTTTCAAAGCTGTGGCTTTGGAACTATAGAATAACCTAATAAAGTTAGGGGCAAACTACGATGTTAACAAAATTGTTTAAACTGCCTAACCTTTTCGTAACTTTGGATTTTACGTAACCACATTAGGTTTACTAATCAATTAAAGTAGGAGTAGGTAGATATGTTCACCTGGTTGTTTTAAATGATTCTCATCGATTTCGATGACGGCGACCTTAATAGCAAACCTTATGGAAATTGGCAATTGTGAGCCTAAGGTGTTTTACAGTCTGTTCAATATTTATACTTTAATAAAATTATAGAAGTACCAAGAGAGTTCAGCTTTTAAATTTCTAAAGGCATAAAAAAATCACAAAGCACTCATAAACATAAAAATAACGTTGAAACCATTAATTTTCCCGTGGACGCATGACGCGACTCATTTTTGCAGGTTTAAAAATTGAACAGCTAATTCGTGGCGCGGGAACGTCGCTATAAATGTGTTAGCTAAGTGCATATAATTCTAAACACATTTTTTCGCGCCATATAGTCTCTCGTGTAACTTGAGCTCGACATGTGAAGTGATTTTGCGTAACACGAGATTACACACATAATGGCTTACTTCAAAAGGTTTATTCGTTAAGCGTCTAAATACGGTAGACTCTAGTCTAGTCTTTAATATTATATGCGCTGCAACATGTTAGAGTTAGAGGACATATTCAAAATGTTAATTTATCCGAATTGGTAAAACTTAACTCTGATGTTCGGGAGATGAACGCTTCAGAAAACGATCATCGTAGTTGATTGAAACATTTTGAGAGAAAATCTAATAAGCTTGAGAGCGTTATCACACTTGCTATTTGCGAGTAAGTAATGTATAGGAGCGAACACGCCGCGAGATCGCCGCGTACGAGTTTTGTATAGAAATCGCTTTCTAATCGCTCAAGTGTGATAAGGCCCCTAAGTAATTAAGGAATAGATTCTAGACGTATTATTTTATTACGCTTGGGCCTCACTACAGTTAAATGCATAACTACAAAATAGACTTTGTTCCTAGTATATTCATTAGTAATGAATCATCACTAAAGACTCATACCTATTTAAACGAACTTTGTTACTTTTGTGTCGTTGTTGCGTATCTATATTTTTTTACGGTTTCAGTCGTACATTATCTACTTGTGATGAAGTATATGTCCCGTCCTATTTGTTTGGAAAATAAACCGGCACAACTGCATATATTTATCATCGACATATAATATCAAGACGAGTAAAGGCAAGCAAAGTTCATGTGAAAACACGACCCATTTTCACGTTTACAAAACTAAAATGTCTTATTAACCAATCAAGTACTCATTCTTTAAGCATATTTTTTTGTGTTAACCTTAATTCCGCAAAGGTTTCATGCCATTTCACCAATAAGAAAAGTTGCCGTGTTGTGAGTGGTCAAAATCAATTTGACAATGAAGTTTAATTGGACAGAAGATACTCAAATGAAATGACTGAAATGTCAAGTTAACGTATAATAAATATGCCTAAGCTTGACGTGGATGGGTTCACGTGATAAATAATAATGCAATCAATTAACAATTTATTTTTTAGTGCATTTTTCATTACTTATGTAATGTACGTAAATTTAATCGTTCTTGGAATAAGGAATAATATGACCCTTATGAGCCTTATATTCATCTTTCATTTATTTAATAAAAGTGCTTAATTACAATATAGGGACTTACATACTACAAAATAAGCATAAATTAACATAAAATAGTAAAGATTTTGAACTTTTTTACAATTTTATAAATCCGTTACATTATGGAGACCCTCTTGGTCTCAAGCAACATATTGTTAAGCAACTAAGGTTGATTATGTCAAAAAAAAACCATTATTTTTTTACTTTATTTATGACCAGACTAGAAAATAATAGCATACCTTCAATATAAATAGTTAAAATTCTCTTTGCTTCCTCGTTTTTTAGAACTAAAAAAATAACGGATGAGTTCGTTATGTGTACTATTTATTTTAGCAGGCTTAGGCAAATACAAAGAGAAATTTACATTTTGTATCCATTTTTTAATACTACAACCTTTGATTATTAAACGAACCGGATGCGAGACGCGCACTAATTTATATCACAAAAAGTCTGCCAACTTCTGCGCGGGGGACGAGGAAACGCACACAAATACTGTTAACACTAATGCATTTTCCATTGACGTCGCTACACACGCACATGATAAAATTATCAAACACTAGCAAAAAATATACTCACACAAGCACAAACACAGTCACAGACAACCTGTCCGTGAACGAGATAATGTCATCTTTAAGTAAACGTAGATAGTGCGAGGAACGCGTCGATAATAATATACTTAAGTATCGATATTTGTGACGTTTTCAAGTCAAAGGTACATCATTGTCGGCTGTTAATAGAGTTAAATTTTAAATGATTTTTTTATGGTAACGCCTTATTGACAACCGATAATGATGTACCTTTGACTTGAAAATGTCACATTTGATCGTAGATTTATTTATCGTATGCCTACATGTCACTGGATATAGATAGGCATTTCTTCCCTAGGGCAGTGGGAAAGCAGATTATGAAGAAAATCCAGTGAGTGCTGCGAGGTCCAGGTAGGACAGTAGAGCTGCCAAGTTTGTAACACTTTTAGCACCACCCATGATCACGTGTAGGGTTGTCTAAGGTGTTTCCTATGGACTCAGAGAAACATTGATCGTAGGTTAGTTATATATTTTTGTTTCTTTACCACGTATAAGGTTTAGCTATTGATAAAATTATAATGTTAAGTTGTGATTAAATATCAAGTTTTTCTACCAGCATATTACTTACAATGTTAGTATTCTACGTAAGTTAGTTTGCCTATTTGTTCAGGACAAATCTTGCAAGCTGAATTAGAATAACTTTTTTATTATCAATTTAATATTTTGATGTGTATTTGCTTTTATATTTAGTGGAAAATACTACAAATTGGAAAAAAATAACTATTACAATGAAACAATGAACTGCAAAGAACTCTGGAACATCACGGAATTCGAACCCACGTGTTTAGATTACCGTTCCAATGTGCTTCCAATTACACTAGACGTTCCTCTATCCACCTCAGTGAATTTTTCACTGTAATGAACAATGATGAATCAGTCACTAGCGACATCGTGATGTTCCAGAGTCCTTCGCAGTTGATATTTTGATTGTAATGGGCATCTGTTTCCAATTTGTGTTTCTATTTCTAATATCTCTTCTTAATTTTCTATTATAAATAAAAAGTATATCATACTGCTAATGTTAATATCGACATTTATTTTTGTGCTGTCCCATCACTAAAACTTACCTGTTAGGTACAGTGATACCAGAGTCGGAAATTAAAAGTGCCTATTTAAGGGGATAAGTGCGTATAACGTACTTTATAATAAATAAAGTATAATCCATATAAAATTAAAATGCTACATAAAATGTATGGTGAAAATAAAGGAACGAATTAATTTCTAAACAGGAATATCGTTATTTCAAGCATTTACAAGTATATTTTACTTAAGGGGCGCCACACATTAGAGCGGAATTCAGTGCGGAATTCATCACACTAGCTGAAATTTGTCTATTAAAACGGAAATTTGTTTATGGTAGCTGTATTTTTGAGACCATAGACAAATTTCAATAATTTAAAAGTCGATTAAAATATGTTTAGAAACCATTTAATAACAACACACACACACAGAGACACACTGCTTTTTTTAACAGAGCAATGCTTACAATTATGGCTGTATGCTGAATGGGTCTTTGCCTAACCCACGGAGTATCCTTTAAGTGTATTGGCAATGACAATGAATGACATAATGGCGGATGTATTTCTGCCGCACTGGAGTCGATTACTCTTGTTTGTAATATTTCACTTACCTCCCTCGATGTAATCGTGTTCATAATTGCATACCCAATTTATGAATGAATTCATTGTTAATTGGGTATGCCATTATGAACCCGATGGTACAATGTACTAGGAAGAGTCAAGTTTAAAAATTACCCCAAAGATGTAGTACCATTAAGTGGCAACACTTTTTGATTGACAATATTTTTTAGTTTTTTGCTAATTTCGTGCACTATTTGATGATATTTAGACGTAATTATACTTAGATATGAGAGAAACGTTATCCTTCTGTAAACTAGATAATTCAGATCTTTTCTTACATGAAAACACGCAGCAATTCGGCATTTTTACCTCAGATCGTTCCGCGCTGACTGACATTCATTGAATGGCGTTTGACGCGCGACAACTAGTTTTATATAACCGCTACGACCAGTGGTCTTGTAGTTTTGACAGAGGGGGACGCCTGACAATTACCACTCCATTGGTTTATTTATCTGAGACTACAACGGTAGCAAACAGGTTTTTAGCTCACCTGATGGTAAGCAGCTACCGTAGCCTATGGACGCCTGTAACTCCAGAGGTGTCTCATGTGCGTTGCCGACGCTTTCATATAAAAGAGGATTCACTGTGTTGACAGCTAAATGGACAGGAGGATCCCCGTCGGCAACACACTGCATCCTCTGAGCTCTCTGGCAACCTTACTCACCGGCAAGAACATAACACTATGAGTAGGGTGTAGTGCTAATTGGCTGTGGGTTTCTGTAAGGTGGAGGTAGTTCCCCAGTCGGGCTCTGCTCTAGATTTGATAATTAAAGACGGATTATGAAGGTATAGCATTCATTATTAATGAAAAATAAGAGTCATACCTATTAGTCAGTTGTACTAGAAATGGCACGGCCGGAATGGTACGATTTTACCAGAGTAAGTATGGTAGGTACTAATTCGAAGGGTTTTGTTCTGTCGATTTCTTTGACTTTACTTAATATTAGTGATTTGAAAAAAAAAAAAACTTTAAACATACACATACTGTTGAAGTCATCATTATAACATAATTTAAATTATATATAGTAGGTAAGTAAAACCGACTGAGGTGGCATCTTTAGATTGTTTATGAAGTACGTATCTCATATTCCCAATATATGAGTACCTACAAGGGAGACATTTCAATATTATCAAAGTAGTATAAGGGGGCGTCCATTAATCGCGTCATACGATTTTGGCTTGTTTTAGACCCCCCCCCTCCCCCATGGTGATCTTTCAGGACCTATTTTCAGGACCCCTCCCCCCCTATCCAATATGACGTGTAATTTTTTGCTAAATAAAGTAAGTACAGTTGTGTAACACGTGAACCTACTTACGTAACGTACGTACACGTAAAGGGTAAAAAAATGAAACTACATTTATATAAAATAAAATAATACCCCCCCCCCCCCTAATATTGATAAAGATTTATTCCAAGGACCCATATTGTATATCGAAAAAAACAAACTGAAAAGATTTTTTGTTAACAACGGAAACCTAACTGCTATTACTACTAGGTAATACTTATAATTCTTATAAATGAACATTCATTATACTTTTTCTCAAATGAGTTATGTTTACTTTTCCAAAACTTATATTGCATAACATCGACCAAGTCCGTAATGTATGAGAGTATCTATGCGTGATTTACTTACCGATGAAATGAAATATCATCATGTTTGGCGCCTGTGTGGCTTCTGTACCAATGCACGGCACAAGCCGGCATTTTAGTACCGATATATTACCGAAATTTCATGGGCCGAAAAAACTAATATTTTGACGACATGACAATTTCAAAATGTTTGACATGACATTAGGGCACCGCTGTCACAAGCTCCGCCCACTTTGGCACCAGGAAAGTGGAGCACATTTTGAGCGTTGATTACGCTTCCTTACTTATTATTCTTCCAAGATATTTATTCATAAACTGACATCTCCGGCGATCCCTACGCATAAACCCTATCGCATACATGCAACTACATGAATATTTACCGTTTGCTAAATCCATTGTTGCCAACCACACCTCTCAGTAAACTACTACCATACTACTATTACTACTTGGTACTATTACCAAGTAAACTTAGAAAATATTTCACAAAATGTTTTTCCACAAAATATTTCCATCTCTTATATGGGAAACTGTGTTGTTTCTTTTACGCTTTACACAGCAGGTTGGTATAAAACATGCAAGTATATTTTGCATACATTAGTTGAAGTCCTAGACAAACATTTACTTTAGTCGAACCCACACATGAAAGTCGAACGTCGCAAAAATAATATATGAAGGCTATACATATATAGGTCACAAACTAGAAACCTGTTTACTTTTAACACGATAATCTGTCTTAAGAGGCTGACAACACCCGATGACCTTCAAATTGACTTTACTCGAACAGTTTTTTAGCTAAAAGTACTTGTTTTGAGAAATTAAAAAAATATATATGTTATTATTCGTTATATTTGGAAGAACTTGTTGATTCCGATACACGATTGGACGAAATCGGCTCGATAGAAAATAATTCCAAAGTTACATCTTAAAATTTGCTTTAAACAGTCGTAGGTATGTCTTTAGTTTCTTGACTTATACGTCTGTAACTAAGGACAAAATTCCGCCGCACTAATACTAAAAACTTCGTTGTTTTATATGTCATCATTTTGTTTCATAAATTTTTCAATGAGTTCCCATACTAATCGTAACACAGTGTTTCTCTTTCACTCGCGCTGAAAAAGATAGGGAGGGAATTTAACTGTTGTCAGCCCTTTAATCTAGGTTTTGCGCGACCGATGACAGGTAACCCAATGACATACCTTTTTAGACCCGTACCGATAAATTATGAAGTTTCGATAATATTAAAGATGCTTATTATTCGCATACAGAGTTCAGGCCATCCAACTTGCTAATAATAATAATTTGTGTCATCCTAGGTTGTTGCGTAGGTAGAAACTTAGACATTTCTTTTTTTAAACATTATTCGGTAAATAGAAAATTAGAGATCAAAATTATTTTTTCACTGTAACAGCAAAGTTGTTACTGACGCACGCACGCGTTTTGTGTCACTTTCGTCAATGGGAATACTGACGTTCAATCAGCACATATATGTGGACTTTTACAAGCCTATATAAAATTAGAGTTGATCGATTAGGTACTGTGCTTTCTAAAATATCGGTATCTATTATTTGAATAAATTTGTGCCATATTAATCAATGATATTTATTTACTTTAATTTATTTCTTGCATAATTTAACAGTACAATAAAATATTAAAGTTATTAAAGTTTGCGTCAATATTTTTATAAAAGCGTATCGAAACAATGTTTGAAATTTGTGTCATTATAATCAATGGATTATTTTTATTTTTCAGAACGAAAACTTGTTTTGCGTAAAGGGCATGCGCGGGGAATGGTAAGGCGCGGGCGGGGTTCATGTGCCGACCAGGCTGCCTAGCGGCTCGTTTGTTTTCTATTATTACTCTATACATACATATAGTAATAGTTGTAATAAGTGCGACAAAGACAAACAGCGATTTTTCAGTCGCTCTTCTTTATTTTTCATAGTAAAGAAAGCAATAATATAAAACTTAAGTAAGTTAAGGATAATTATTGGTGATATAACGTATGACTACACCGTAGTCCATAAGGGATGGCAACGGCGGATCTGTGTGCCACGGTAAACCTAGTTTACCATTTAAACAGTATTTTGGCAAATTGTCACAGATAATTTGTAACTAATAAGATAGTTAATACTAGAAGATATCGTGAAACGCGAAAATCGAAATATCTTTATCTGCCTCTCGGTTGGACTGGCAAAGGGCCGGGCTGGACTTAATAAATTTTTCATCAGTGTGATGTCATAATAAGGCTATGTTTTTATTAACTTGTCGTATATAACACATAAAAATAAGTAACTTTTCTTTAATACATTTTTTTTTAACTCAATAATTTCGAAGTTATGGGGCCCTGAAGGTTGAGTACAATTTGGACTATTTTGGTTGGAATGGTGTCATTATGACACATACTTTATTTTGTCTTATTGTGTAGAATGTGTTAAAATAAGCAAGTTTTATAAGAAACGTTTTTTTTACCCAAAAACTTCGAAGTTACCGGACTTTGAAGATTGACTACATGGACTAATATGGACTTAAAAAATAAAATGGCGACGGGGTATCATTATAACGTGTACTTTTAATGATTTTTTCCGTATAGAATACGCTAAACTAAGCGTCTTTTATTTGAAACACTTTTCCCTAAAATCAAAAATGGCCGAGATAATGGACTTTGAACTTGTACATAATTTGTACTACGAAAAAAAACCCGCGATGGGGCATCATCATAAAGTATACTTTTTATGATTTTCACGTATATAATATGCTAAAATAAGCGTGTTTTATTCGAAAAACTTAGTTCTAAAACCAAAAATGGCCGAGATAATGGACTTTGAACTTGCATATAATTTAGACTTCGAAAAAAAATCATCGACGGGACGTGATTATAACGTGTACATTTTATGATTTTGCCGTATAGAATACGCTAAAATGAGCGTGTTTTACTTAAGAAACTTTTCTCTAAAATCAAAAATGGCCGAGGTAATGGACTCCGAACTTGTATATAATTTGGACTTCGAAAAAAAACCATCGACGGGACTTCATTATAACGTGTACTTTTTATGATTATTCCGTATATAATATGTTAAAATAAACGTGTTTTATTTGAAAAACTTTTCGTTATAATCAAAAATGGCCGAGATAATGGACTTTGAACTTGTATATCGGGACATCGTTATAACGTGTACATTTTATGATTTTTCCGTATTGAATACGCTATAATAAGCGTGTTTTACTTGAGAAACTTTTCTCTAAAATCAAAAATGGCCGAGGTAATGGACTCCGAACTTGTATATAATTTGGAGTTCGAAAAAAAACCATCGACGGGACTTCATTATAACGTGTACTTTTTATGATTATTCCGTATAGATTATACTAAAATAAGCGTGTTTTATTTGAAAAACTTCTCTTTATAATAAAAAATGGCCAAGATAATGGACTTTGAACTTGTATATCCCGATATACGTCATTATAACGTGTACTTTTTATGATTTTTCCCTATAGAATAAGCTAAAATAAGCGTTTTCATTTCCGAAGCTTTTCTCTAAAATCAAAAATGGCCGAGATAATGGACTTTGAACTTGTATATAATTTGGACTTCAAAAAAAATACCATCGACGGGACGTTATTATAACGAGTACATTTTATGATTATTCTGTATAGAATACGCTAAAATAAGCGTGTTTTATTTGAAAAACTTTTCTCTAAAATCAAAAATGGCCGATTGGACATGGAACTTGTATATCATTTGGACTACGAAAAAAAACCATCGACGGGACGTTATTGTAACGTGTACTTTTTATGATTTTTTCATATAGAATACGCTAAAATAAGCGTGTTTTTCATTGAGAAACTTTTCTCTACAATCAAAAATGGCTGAGATAATGAACTTTGAACATATAATTTGGACTTCGAAAAAAACCATCGACGGGACTTCATTATAACGAGTACTTTTCATGATTTTTCCGCATAGAATACGCTAAAAAAGCGTGTTTTACTTAAGTAACTTTTCTCTAAAATCAAAAATGGCCGAGATAATGGACTCTGAACTTGTATATAATTTTGACTTCGAAAAAAAAACCAGCGATGGGGTATCATTATATAGCATATTTTTTATGATTTTACTGTATAGAATACGCTAAAATAAGCATGTTTTATTTGAAAAACTTTTCTCTTAAATCAAAAATGGCCGATTGGACATGGAACTTGTATATCATTTGGACTTCGAAAAAAAACCATCGACGGGACGTCATTATAACGTGTACTTTTTATGATATTTCGTATAGAATACGCTAAAATAAGCTTATTTCATTTCAGAAACTCTTCTCTAAAATAAAAAATGGCCGTGATAATGGACTTTGAACTTGTATATATGTAAAAGCGTGTTTCAGTCGAAAAACTTTTCTCTAACATCAAAAATGGCCGAGATAAATGGACTTTGAACTTGTATATAATTTGGATTTCGAAAAAAAAACCATTGACGGGACGTCATTATAACATGAACTTTTTATGATTTTTCCGTATAGAATACGCTAAAATAGGCGTGTTTTATTTTAAAATCATTTTCTTCTAAAATCGAAAATGGCCGATTGGATATGGAACTTGTATATCATTTGGACTTCGAAAAAAAACCATCGACGGGACGTCATTATAACGTGTACTTTTTATGATTTTTTCGTATAGAATACGCTAAAATAAGCTTGTTTCATTTCAGAAACTTTTCTCTAAAATAAAAAATGGCCGTGATAATGGACTTTGAACTTGTATATATGTTAAAGCCTGTTTCATTCGAAAAACTTTTCTCTAACATCAAAAATGGCCGAGATAAATGGACTTTGAACTTGTATATAATTTGGATTTCGAAAAAAAAACCATTGACGGGACGTCATTATTTTATTTTTATTTTCTTTATTGGAGAAACAACAGAGGTAAGTACATAATAAAATACAGTTTAAATAGTATGTAGTACATTAGGTGTATACCTACTTCCTTAAATGTTCTCACTGAGAGATTTTAACTTCAGTACATATAGAAATGCTATGGTAAACTAAGCCAAACTTATCACACTAAGCTAGGTACTAACAATAAAGCGACATTATAAAATAATAAAATGATAATTTCAAGTTGCCTCAGCTAGGACATCAAGTATCTCTTTTTGGAAACGTGGTCTGCTTGTGTTATAGATATCTATGGATGTAAACAACTTGTTGTAAGTATTGCAAAGGCGGCGTAACGGTGCACGATGACCAGCATTAGTCGAACTGATCGGGACGGCGAACAAGGCGGCCGAGCGTGAGGTACAACGGGGGACTCTAAACCGAATGTTCTCCAGCAACTCTGTGCAGTCGTAATTATCTCTGCATATATTGTAAAGAAACATCATATCAGAGCATTTGCGTCTTAAGTTGAGGGAGGTTAGCTTGTAATGCTTTAATAAGCCGTCATAGGGTAAATATTTACCTGTTAAGCGTCTCTGTGCTGCTCGCAGGAACTTTTTTTGGATCATTTCAATAACATTAGAATACTTCGAATAAAATGGGTTCCAGACAACCGATGCGTAATCTAGATGAGGTCGAACGAGAGCTTTGTATAAGAGAAGGTAAGTCGATGACTTTTTGAAAACTTTTGCAGATCTTAATACGAAACCTAACATTTGATATGCTTTAGAAATGATTTGTTCGACATGGCAAGAGAAATCTAATTTTTTGTCAAATAATATACCCAAGTCTCGTACAGAGGATACTTTTGTAATAGCTGTATTGCCAATCTTATATTGTGAGTCATAAACATTTTTCTTATTTTTAGTAAAACATATATGTAGACATGTATCGCTCGCTAACTGGAGTTTATTTGTATGACAGTAAGCGGTGAAGTTGTTAATGTCATCTTGAATCAGGGTGATATCATTAAGAGATTTAACAGATTCATATATTTTTAAATTTGTATATATACTTTGAACTTGTATATATTTTGGACTTCATAATAAAACCATCGACGGGACGTCATTATAACATGTACATTTTATGATTTTTCCATATAGAATACGCTAAAATAAGCGTGTTTTATTCGAAAAACTTTTCTCTACAATCAAAAATGGCCGAGATAATGGACTTTGAACTTGTACATAATTTGAAATTTTAAAAAAAACCATCGACAAGACGTCATCAAACCGTGTAATTTCATGATTATGCTGTATAGAATACGCTTAAATAAGCGTGTTTTATGTGAGAAACTTTTCTCTAAAATCAAAAATGGCCGAGATAATTAGACGTTAAACATGTATATAATTAGGATTTCGAAAAAAATCCATCGATGGGACGTCATTATAACATGTACTTTTTATGATTTTTCCATATAGAATACGCTAAAATAAGCGTGTTTTATTTACGAAACTTTTCTCTAAAATCAAAAATGGCCCAGATGATGTCGTCTCTGAACTTGTATATAATTTGGACTTCGAAAAAAAAACATCGACGGGACTTCATTATAACGTGTACTTTTTATGATTAATCCGTCTAGAGTATGCTAAAATAAGCGTGTTTTATTTGAAAAACTTTTCTTAATAATCATAAATGGCCGAGATAATGGACTTTGAACATGTATATCGGGACGTCATTATAACGAGTACTTTTTATGATTTTTCCGTATTGAATACGCTAAAATAAGCGTGTTTTACTTAAGAAACTTTTCTCTAAAATCAAAAACGGCCGAGATAATGGACTTTGAACTTGTATATAATTTGGATTTCGAAAAAAAAAACCATTGACGGGACGTCATTATAACATGTACTTTTTATGATTTTTCTATATAGAATACGCTAAAATAAGCGTGTTTTATTCAAAAAACTTTTCTCTAAAATCAAAAATGGCTGAGATAATGGACTTTGAACTTGTACATAATTTGAAATTAAAATAAAAACCATCGACGGGACGTCATTATAACGTGTACTTTTTATGATCATCCTGTATAGAATACGCTAAAATAAGCGTGTTTTATTTGAAAAACTTTTCTCTAAAATCAAAAATGGCCGAGATAATAGACGTTGAACATGTATATAATTAGGATTTCAAAAAAATCCATCGACGGGACGTAGACGTGTGCGCTGCCATAAAAATCCGCAGCGGCGGCGCGCCGGGAATTATTGGCGGCGTGGCTGCGCCACGCCGGCGTCAAGGTCACATTTGGCTTCACTCGCAAGGCTCACGTTTCGCATTAAAAATATGTTAAATATCAATATTTTTTAGGAATAAGGAACAAAACGATATATAAGGCCGTTTGCTTATTTAAGGGTGTTTTTTTTTCTAGTACACTTCAGTTTTGCCTATTTTTCTGAAATCGCTTTTATGTTGATGTTTTTCATAATTGTGATAAATTAAGATCCTTTTAAAGCCAACTCCATCTAAAGCGTGTACTAAGGTTAGCTATATACCAAGAAATGTCTTGCGGGAGCTCGCCAGAAAGTTGGCTCTCAAGATAAAGGAAGTTATAAGGGATCCTTTTGAAGATACAGAGACAACTTGGAATGGCTTCAAGGCGGTTGTGTCCGAAACAGCGAAAGAAGTCATCCACACCCCTGGGAGCCAAGCAAGACGGAAACCCTGGATTTCTGATGCTACCTGGGAACTTATTGAGCGACAGAGGACTCTTAAAGTACAAGGCCTTAACACAGACAGCAAGAAAGGAGTATTCCAGGCTAGACACTTGCGTGAAAAGGGAATGCAGACGCGATAAGAATAATTCAATCCATGCTTTGTGTGACGAAATTGAAAACCATGCTGCAACTGCCCATTCTAAGGACTTGTTCCAGAAAGTCAAACTTGTCACCCGCGACTACAAACCTAAAGCTAAAAAGCTGGCAGATAGCGGATACTGATGGAAACACTATATCAGACTTGGGAAAAGTGTTGGCTAGATGGAGAGATTATTCGGAACAACTCTATCGAGAAGTTCCGGAAAATCTTTTAGTGCGAAATGACGCTGTGCATCCACTAGAGCCGGACATATTTATTTCCGAAGTGGAACACGCTATCAGACGTCTGAAAGTTAATGCCGTCGGTACTGATGGTATATGCGCTAGTCTCCTAAAAAATGTGGCGAAGGTACACCAGATGTGCTGCAAAGTGTGGAGAACTGGCCAGTAGCCGAGAGACTGGACTGAATCCATGGTTATACTTCTCCATAAAAAAGGCTCGACGCTAAAATGTGACAACTATAGAGCTTTGTCTATTATATCGCATGCCAGTAAAGTATTTCTATACATCATGAATTCGCGATTGACAAAGTTCCTGGAGCGGCAAATACTTGCAGAGCAGGCTGGCTTTGTGTCTGGGCGAGAGACACGGGAGCAGATTTTCATCGTGCGCTAGATCATCGAGAGATATCGTGAATGGAACAAGCCATTAGTCCTATGCTTCATAGATTACGCCAAAGCATTCGACTGTGTTAGATGGAAAAACATGCTGTACGTGCTCCTGGAAAAGGGTGTCCCTGCTCATTTAGCTCACCTTATTGAGAACTTGTACGCCGAAAGTACTGCCAGAGTGCGCATCGAGAACACCTTGTCGGACCAGTACAAACCGTAAATAGGAGTAAGACAGGGCTGTATAGTGTCTCCGAAGCTCTTTAATATCTACGGCGAATACATCTTACGTAAGGTCACCGAGAACTGGGACGGTAGCATATCAATTAGCGGAAAAACGATCAGCAACCTACGCTATGTTGACGACACAACGCTCTTGGCTTCCAATGAGGAGGAGATGTGTCTTTTTTTCCGGCGAATAGAAGCGGAAAACATCGAATTAGGACTTCACGTCAATCATGCCAAAACCAAGTTAATGTTCGTACACCGGAAACAGTCTCCTCCACGAAGCCTAGCACTGAAAGACCTAGACAGCGCTTTCACCTCGGTTCACTTCTATCTAGCGATGGTAGGTGTGAACGTGAAATCATCCGGAGGATTCAAATAGCGAAGGGTGCTATAACTCGGTTAGATAGGATCTGGAGAGATCACGGCATACAAAGGCAGACTAAGGTTAGACCTATACGTTCCCTGGTGTTCCCAATTTTCCTATACGGTTCGAAAACTTGGACTATCAAGGCAGATCTGAAAAGCCGTATCGACGTGTTCGAGATGTGGTGTTGGCGAGAGCTTTTACGGATACCTTGGACTGCGATGCGTACTAATCAGTCCATACTAGAGGAGCTACGCATAAAACGCTGGTTGTCTACGACGTGCCAGGACCACATACTTCGGACACTTCTCTCGATGCTCCTCGGATAACCTGGAGAGGATTATCATAACGGGAAAAGTTGAAGGCACAAAACTAAGAGGCCCTCCCCCTGCAAGATGGTGTGCCCAAATCACTGCACCCATGTAATTAAAACTGCAAGAAGCCATGCGCTTAGCGACGGATACAAGCCTATGGAGGAACCTGGTCTTCAACAGACATGATCCTGAGGGAACGACTAGTGATGATGAAGATCCTTTTTTGACTCGCAGTAGGTCCAAACATACTGTTCAGTATTATGGATCAATCCTGTCACCGAAAACACTTCTTTTCTCAGGATAATTTAGTTGGTCGTACAATTTTGATGGCAGATTTATTATTTTAGTTACCAATCTTATTAATAAAGCCATCGACTTCATATTTGTTAGGTGAGCGGTTAAATCATACTCATTTATTAATCTCCCGAAAGATAAGGAATTCGCCAAACCCAAACTATTTCAATGTGTAATGTTTTCATGGTTTAATTGTACCATGTTAAATTTTCAACTGACTTTCCTGTATCGGTAATTGTCATTGGCAAATTTTTGCCGAATTCTGAAATTTTGGCCTACGGCGTGGATTTTGGAATCCGCGGCGGCGGCGGCGGCGTGAGTCCCACGACGCGGCTACGCCACGCCGGCGCGGCGCACACGTCTAACGGGACGTCTTTATAACATGTACTTTATATGATTTTTCCATATAGAATACGCTAAAATAAGCGTGTTTTACTTACGAAACTTTTCTCTAAAATCAAAATTGGCCGAGATAATTGTCTCTGAACTTGTATATAATTTGGACTTCGAAAAAAAACCATCGACGGGACTTCATTATAACGTGTATTTTTATGATTATTCCGTATAGAGTATGCTAAACTAAGCGTGTTTTATTCGAAAAACTTTTCTCTAAAATAAAAAATGGCCGAGATAATGGACTTTGAACTTTTACATAATTTGAAATTAAAAAAAAAACCATCGACGGGACGTCATTATAACATGTACTTTTTATGATTTTTCCATATAGAATACTCTAAAATAAGCGTGTTTTACTTACGAAACTTTTCTCTAAAATCAAAATTGGCCGAGATATAGTCTCTGAACTTGTATATAATTTGGACTTCGAAAAAAAATCATCGACGGGACTTTATTATAACGTGTACTTTTTATGATTATTCCGTAGAGAGTATGCTAAAATAAGCGTGTTTCATTAGAAAAACTTTTCTCTAAAATCAAAAATGGCCGAGATAATGGACTTTGAACTTGTACATAATTTGAAATTTTAAAAAAACCATCAACGGGACGTCATTATAACGTGTACTTTTTATGATTATTCTGTATAGAATACGCTAAAATAAGCGTGTTTTATTTGAGAAACTTTTCTCTAAAATCAAAAATGGCCGAGATAATAGACGTTGAACATGTATATAATTAGGATTTCGAAAAAAATCCATCGACGGGACGTCATTATAACATGTACTTTTTATGATTTTTCCATATAGAATACGATAAAATAAGCGTGTTTTACCTACGAAACTTTTCTCTAAAATAAAAAAAGGCCGATATAATGGTCTCTGAACTTGTATACAGTGTGAGTCTTTATAATGTGCACATCGCACGTTGTGGTATAAAAAAAAAGATTATAAAGAATACGCTAAAATAAGCTTGTTTCATTTCAGAAACTTTTCTCTAAAATAAAAAATGGCCGTGATAATGGACTTTGAACTTGTATATATGTAAAAGCGTGTTTCACTCGAAAAACTTTTCTCTAAAATCAAAAATAGCCCAGATAAATGGACTTTGAACTTAACAAGTATATAATCGATTAGAAAAACAGAATTTAAAACAAATAATATTGTACTAAGTATCTAAAGCTAATAACTTAATAAGCTAGGGCTGAAGATGCTGCCTGCGTTGCCTCGCTGTATCGCAAGCGATATTTGCTGCACCAAGTATGCACCGGACCTAGGGTCGCCACTTTTGTCCCTTAGACGCCGTCCTAGACTTTTAACAAAGGACTTGGCTTCGGCGCACCAAGGGCCAGAAGTCTCTACCGCCACTGGAACAAAGTTGTAGGCCGGCTCTAAATTGGAGTACTTGGCGTGCTTTAATTTAGCTGCGTTTTCGGCGGCGGCTCCAGCTTTGCGCACCGTGTGATTCAGGTGCGAAGGAGCAAAAGTGCTCACGCATGTCGCGTCCCAAATGAGGCTGCGTCCTCGTGCCCATGGGATCAGTGTTAAACCGTCTGGTCTTTTTCCATCGGTCCTATTTAGACCCTGGGGTTCTAAGGCGCAAGGCACATTTACGGACACCAGTGCGCGACGTATAATGTCGTTAATAGACTGATGTCTGGGGAATCGGCCAGCACAGCGAACGCAGCTCAGCCCATGGTGGCCATTTCTTTCGACTTTAGCTCCACAAACACACTGGTGGGGTTCACATACAGCACTGCCCAGTCTTAGTGTTACGCCTACACGAAGGGAATCGTTATCTAGGAGCGAGCGTGCCTAGGTGCGACGATGGTAGTGCGTGTAGCCATGCTCCGGATTCAGGCAGAACTACCGCTTTCAATCGAGCCGCATCGACGCCCACAGTGGCTTCAAGTAGACCGTCATAAGTTATTTTACTTAATATGTCGTCCCAGGATCGTTGAAGCTTGAGATTATCAGCCCATGCGTCGTTTGGACACCTAACCTTCCTCATAAAAGGCTTCTTCCAAGAATGGAATTCGGTCATTGCCACCATTTATTGATAGAATGCGAGTGACAAGGTCCATGGAAGCATGAGCAGAGGCTATAAAGGCGACGAGGCCCACATCGTGTACTCGGCGTATACCGAAGCCACCATAGCGGATAGGCAGCGAAGATTGTGACCACTGAGACTCACTCAAGCTGACATTTAAAATGGCTTCAAGCCCATGTCGCAAGATTTGATCGAAATCGCTAATGTTTTGGGGAAATAACCATGAAGGTGCTGTTCGTAGTGTATAAATCATGCGAGGCATGGAGAAGCAGCTACGCAACAGGACAAGGGCAACATGGGCTGAGAGCTGTTGCAGATGGACAAGTGAAGATGATAATGCATCACCTTTTTTTTTAATTGTAGAAGGAAATCCCTCTGCAAATATAGGGGCTCTTAAAAGTGAGAAAGACGTGGTGTCAATATGTTTCAAGCCGGGTAATAAGGTATGAAATTCAGTGACAGGCCCGGATGAGTTACTTGTACAAGGGAAAATTTCACAATTTTCAGGATTGACTTCTAAGCCAATCGCCGACAGAGCTGGTAGTAATTTCTTTAGATCGTTCAGAACAACATTGGCCGGTCCTCCAATAGTGCCGTCATCCAGGTACCACACGTTCAAGGGAGAGTCCAATGTTGATAACTGTTTTTGAATGGCCAGACAGAAAACTAGTGGGCCCAATGGATCTCCCTGTTGACAACCGACTTGCGATGATAGAATGCTACAATTATAAAAGAGGTTACTAGGAGAGGCATAACACTGGTAGAGGAAAGGATATAAAGAAGGTACCAAATCCCTTACTTCCTTTAGCAGTGTATCCCTCTCCACGCTATTAAAAGCATTTTTTAGATCCAATTTTAAAATAACTTTGTCATTGCCATCATGCAAGACAGCGATAGAACGTGTAGCATGAATAGGTGCTTCACAACCCAAGGGTGTGCCGAAATCAACCTGGTGCGGCTGAAGGTAAACCGCCATGTCATCCCTAACAGATTGGCAACACACCTTAGCAACTAGACGACGTATAGTGTTCCCAATCGCGATGGGTCGAATGCCTCCATCCTTTTTTGATAAGGCACACAGCGATGCACCATATAAATATGGGCAGACTTGTACGTGCACCATCCCTCGTAGCATAAAATTACACAACCTTGTTAATGTATCCAGTAATTTAGGCCCATTGCTTCCCGCTGAAGGAGAAGTCAGTTCCTTAAGGTGTTGGGGACGAAGACCATCCAGCCCAGCAGCGGAACCATTGTAGAAACTTGCTAGAGCGTTTGTTATCTCCGTGTTTGTTATACTTAAATAAGGACTTGATGAGTTAGGCTCAGCTGGTAGGGCAAGCTGCCTTGATGGAGGTGGGTGTTTTTTTTCTTGTTCTCCTAAAGTGTTATTATTATTGGGCGCTAACGTCGATTCAGACAGCAGGAGGCCAACTGCACCCTTCAAATCTCCCTCATGTACCTTGGTTTCTATAGACCGGTACAGAGAGTGTGGTTTATAACTTACTTCATCAGGGAAACATGCGTTAATCGACTCGATGTTCTCTTTTACTTTGGACGTGAGGGATTGGCGAGAAGAGCTTTCCGGAACTCTAAGCGCCGTAAAAGAGAAAGATAATAAAACAAACCAGTCGTCTGTACTATTTGTTTTCTATAATACCCGCTAGTCTACTGGCAGCTAAGCTTCTGGCCCCTTTTGGTATATGTTTAAGTACTCGAACATGTTTCTTTAAGCTAGGTAATGTATCTAAGCCCGGTCTAGTTCCACTGTCTGAATTCTGTGTCCGAGAGGGGATGGGTTGCGACGTGTTTGTGCCATGAAAACGGCTTAAATGAATCTTTAGTCCTCTTTGGCCTTTAAAAAGACGACCTGGTGGGCAAAAAGGGCATTGTACATCAGATACAGGAGGAGGGGCAACATTAAGTGGGGTACCTGTCGCTGTAGAACACATTTAACAATAGATTTATAAAACGGAGGCAATATGTACAATATATACAATCAAATATATAAAATACTTTACAAACACTGTTAATTTCACTTTATCCATGTACACGCAAGTTCGGCGTTCCTTATGTGTAGTGTGGTCGGAGCGGGAACGCGATTAAGTTGCTATTTGAAATGAAGCGCTAGCATATTTTAGAAGAATCCGCACAGACGCAGCCACATTAGATTATAAAAATAAGTAAACATTCCTCGTATTTTCTTAGTTAAAACGTTTGACAGCAGTTGTCACTCTCGTGTAGTAAGAGTGTTGTAGCCTGAGGATTGGCACTCGGGCTTCCACGGAGGACTTTTATTCACAGAACGCTGTCTATTCGCTTAAACAGTGCGGGCAAAAAGTCAAACACTGTTTTACGGGCTGATTACAGCGGTTTTAACTAAAATAAAAATTAGTTACAAATTTTGAACTTTGCTTTTCCGTTGCTAGGTGATAATTGTATATATTTTGGACTTCAAAATAAAACCATCGACGGGACGTCATTATAACGTGTACTTTTTATGATTATTCTATACAGAATACGCTAAAATAAGCGTGTTTAATAAAAGAAACTTTTCTCTAAAATTCAAAATGGCTGAGATAATGGACTTTGAACTTGTATATAATTTGGATTTCGAAAAAAAACCATTGACAGGACGTCATTATAACATTTATAACATGTACTTTTTATGATTTTTCCATACAGAATACGCTAAAATAAGCGTGTTTTATTCGAAAAACTTTTGTCTACAATCAAAAATGGCCGAGATAATGGAATTTGAACTGGTACATAATTTGAATTTAAAAAAAAAAACCATCGATGGGACGTCATTATACCGTGTATTTTTATGATTATGCTGTATAGAATACGCTAAAATAAGCGTATTTTATTTGAGAAACTTTTCTCTAAAATCAAAAATGGCCGAGATAATTAGACGTTGAAAATGTTTATAATTAGGATTTCGAAAAAAATCCATCGACGGGACGTCATTATAACATGTACTTTTTATGATTTTTCCCATATAGAATACGCTAAAATAAGCGTGTTTTACTTACGAAACTTTTCTCTAAAATCTAAAATGGCCGAGATAATGCTCTCTGAACTTGTTGGACTTCGAAAAAAAACCATCGACGGGACTTCATTATAACGTGTACTTTTTATGATGATTCCGTAGAGAGTATGTTAAAATAAGCGTATTTTATTCGAAAAACTTTTCTCTAAAATAAAAAATGGCCGAGATAATGGAATTTGAACTTGTACATAATTTGAAATTAAAAAAAAACCATCGACGGGACGTCATTATAACGTGTACTTTTTATAATTATTCTGTATAGAATACGCTAAAATAAGCGCGTTTTATTTGAGAAACTTTTCTCTAAAATCAAAAATGGCCGAGATAATAGACGTTGAACATGTATATAATTAGGATTTTGAAAAAATCCATCGACGGGACGTCATAATAACATGTACTTTTTATGATTTTTCCATATAGAATACGCTAAAATAAGCGTGTTTTACTTACGAAACTTTTCTCTAAAATCAAAATTGGCCGAGATATAGTCTCTGAACTTGTATATAATTTGGACTTCGAAAAAAAACCATCGACGGGACTTCATTATAACGTGTACTTTTTATGATTATTCCGTAGGGAGTATGCTAAAATAAGCGTGTTTTATTGGAAAAACCTTTCTCTAAAATCAAAAATGGCCGAGATAATGGACTTTGAACTTGTACATAATTTGAAATTTAAAAAAAAACCATCGACGGGACGTCATTATAACGTGTATTTTTATGATTATTCTGCATAGAATACGCTAAAATAAGCGTGTTTTATCTGAAAAACTTTTCTCTAAAATCAAAAATGGCCGAGATAATAGACGTTGAACATGTATATAATTGGGATTTCGAAAAAATCCATCGACGGGACGTCATTATAATATGTACTTTTTATGATTTTTCCATATAGAATACGCTAAAATAAGCGTGTTTTACCTACGAAACTTTTCTCTAAAATCAAAAATGGCCGAGATAATGGTCTCTGAACTTGTATACAGTGTGAGTCATTATAATGTGCACATCGCACGTTGTGATATAAAAAAAAAGAGTAATAAAGAATACGCTAAAATAAGCTTGTTTCATTTCAGAAACTTTTCTCTAATATAAAAAATGGCCGTGATAATGGACTTTGAACTTGTATATATGTAAAAGCGTGTTTCACTCGAAAAACTTTTCTCTAAAATCAAAAATGGCCCAGATAAATGGACTTTGAACTTGTATATATTTTGGACTTCAAAATAAAACCATCGACGGGACGTCATTATAACGTGTACTTTTTATGATTATTCTGTACAGAATACGCTAAAATAAGCGTCAATTAAAGAAACTTTTCTCTAAAATTCAAAATGGCTGAGATAATGGACTTTGAACTTGTATATAATTTGGATTTCGAAAAAAAACCATTGACGGGACGTCATTATAACATGTACTTTTTATGATTTTTCCATACAGAATACGCTAAAATAAGCGTGTTTTATTCGAAAAACTTTTGTGTACAATCAAAAATGGCCGAGATAATGGAATTTGAACTTGTACATAATTTGAAATTTTAAAAAAAACCATCGATGGGACGTCATTATACCGTGTATTTTTATGATTATGCTGTATAGAATACGCTAAAATAAGCGTATTTTATTTGAGAAACTTTTCTCTAAAATCAAAAATGGCCGAGATAATTAGACGTTGAACATGTATATAAGTAGGATTTCGAAAAAATCCATCGACGGGACGTCATTATAACATGTACTTTTTATGATTTTTCCCATATAGAATACGCTAAAATAAGCGTGTTTTACTTACGAAACTTTTCTCTAAAATCAAAAATCGCCGAGATAATGGTCTCTGAACTTGTATATAATTTGGTCTTCGAAAAAAAACCATCGACGGGACTTCATTATAACGTGTACTTTTTATGATTATTCCGTATAGAGTATGCTAAAATAAGCGTGTTTTACTTAAGAAACTTTTCTCTAAAATCAAAAATGGCCGAGATAATGGACTTTGAACTTGTACATAATTTGAAATTTAAAAAAAAACCATCGACGGGACGTCATTATAACGTGTATTTTTTATGATTATTCTGTATAGAACACGCTAAAATAAGCGTGTTTTATTTGAGAAACTTTTCTCTAAAATCAAAAATGGCCGAGTTAATAGACGTTGCACATGTATATAATTAGGATTTCGAAAAATCCATCGACGGGACGTCATCATAACATGTACTTTTTATGATTTTTCCATATAGAATACGCTAAAATAAGCGTGTTTTATAAGAGAAACTTTTCTCTGAAATCAAAAATGGCCGAGATAATAGACGTTGAACATGTGTATAATTAGGATTTCGAAAAAAATGCATCGACGGGACGTCATTATAACATATACTTTTTATGATTTTTACATATAGAATACGCTAAAATAAGCGTGTTTTACTCACGAAACTTTTCTCTAAAATCAAAAATCGCCGAGATAATGGTCTCTGAACTTGTATATAATTTGGTCTTCGAAAAAAAACCATCGACGGGACTTCATTATAACGTGTACTTTTTATGATTATTCCGTATAGAGTATGCTAAAATAAGCGTGTTTTACTGAAGAAACTTTTCTCTAAAATCAAAAATGGCCGAGATAATGGACTTTGAACTTGTACATAATTTGAAATTTAAAAAAAAACCATCGACGGGACGTCATTATAACGTGTATTTTTTATGATTATTCTGTATAGAACACGCTAAAATAAGCGTGTTTTATTTGAGAAACTTTTCTCTAAAATCAAAAATGGCCGAGTTAATAGACGTTGCACATGTATATAATTAGGATTTCGAAAAATCCATCGACGGGACGTCATCATAACATGTACTTTTTATAATTTTTCCATATAGAATACGCTAAAATAAGCGTGTTTTATTAGAAAAACTTTTCTCTAAAATCAAAAATGGCCGAGATAATAGACGTTGAACATGTATATAATTAGGATTTCGAAAAAACTGCATCGACGGGACGTCATTATAACATATACTTTTTATGATTTTTCCATATAGAATATGCTAAAATAAGCGTGTTTTACTTACGAAATTTTTTTCTAAAATCAAAAATGGCCGAGATAATGGTCTCTGAACTTGTATACAGTGTGAGTCTTTATAATGTGCACATCGCACGTTGTGGTATAAAAAAAAGAGTAAAATAATAATACAATAAAACAAAATAAACGTAATTAAAACAGAATCAATACAAAATGACGAAATAAATACAAAACACAGACGAAAATAAAAAACAAAAATAAAACAAAAGTAAAAAAAAAATACGTTAGTGTCGTGGAACACTCGGTTGTAACGAAGTTATTAAAAAAGTTATTATAAGTATTATTAAATTTTTAACTTTTTCATAATTTTTGTGGTTTTTGTATTTTTTGTATTTTTTTTATTTTTTTATTTTTGAAATTTTTGAAATTATTGAAATTTTTGTAATATTTGTAATTTTCGAAATTTTTGTAATTTATGAAATTTTTGAACTTGCCTTTTGTCACTTTGTCACTTCTCACTTTCACTTCACTTCACTATATTCTATTTTTAATTTTTTTTATTTCATTCCATTTCACATGTTTCTCAATGCTTTTTCGTGACGGTCACGTGACTTTTTTTCGCCTAGCCCCCCATCCGCGAACCGTCCGATAAGAAACTTCGTTCCAATAAAACAGAACTAAATAAAAATTTTACGTTGCGTTTTCTACCCATAATTCACGATTCTTGAAATCTTCGAAAATGTACTCAACAGTCTAGTCAAAACACAAACAAAGCGGCTACCGCTTAAAAGGTACGTATGGGCTAGACATGCACGAGTTCATTGCCCTACTCGCCGGCTTCCCGCGACTCGCTCCTCCGCTCAGTTCCTTTGTCGAGTATGTCAGCTTTATCACCCCGCACGCGCCCCCGTGAGCAAGTACCTACATCGTAACAGCTAAGATGCCAGCGCCTGGTTGACCCATGGATTAGCTTGTTAAGAAGCGAGCCGGGGGTCTACTTCTAGTGGTCACTACAGAAGTTATAGTTAAGAAGATTTCCTTTGAACGAAAATATTGTTTCTGTTTAATTTTAGACGAAATATCATTGATGAAAGTGACACAAATTGAAATATCTACTTTAAAATCCCTTTTTGATTATTAGAATGTGAACTCTGATGACTTTAATAATTTATTAAAACGATAACAGCCTAAAAAAACTAAATTACCAAGAAACTTAAATTTTCATTGCTTAATTTGACACATATTGATTTTATTGATATATTTTGAGGTGATGATATATTTAATCCTTATTTTATGAACTCTAATTTTTTATACGTAGTTTTTAGCGTTGTCATACTATATCAAATTGCACTCGACGTAAATGACACAAACTGGTTTTGTACAACAATAAAACTGTTCTAAATACAAAACAGTTATATTTTCTAACTCTAATATTCTTTTACTCAAGTTATGGCAAGCTAAAAAAGTTAACCTCAAATTATTGAATTACAAAAAAAGCACCAATTGAATATGACACAAAACGCACTAGAAGATTCTCATGTACACACTGTATTTCCAACTTCAATAATAAGTGACTTTAGAATTTTCGAAACTTAACCCTCAAAATATTGCCAACGAGACGGGACTATTTTACTAAGGTGCCTAAAAAATGTTTCAATGAGTTTAGAAATATGTACATACGCATGAGTTACAATCGGGTTACAATTTCTTAAGTAGTGTATTGGAATTATTGCCTAAACAATCAAATTACACGTTAAACCAATTTAAACTATTTCACGAACATGGCGACTTATATTATGGTCGTATGAGGCTAGGCCATGGAGCTATATAAAGTGCAGGATGCTCTTCGACCAAAAAGTGAGACCGAAAGAGATGCCAAAGTAGAGGACTGCGTTTCGATAGGATCAAAGGATTTAATGGATTTAACCAGAACTAGATGATTCTTAACGCAGGGTCAGTAAGAGTAGCACAAAATTGGTTTAAGCCACCGATCAAATAATACAAGGAATACAGAATCAGCCCAAAAAATTGCCCCACAATAGTACCGCAAGAACGACTGGTGCGGTACTTTCTCTGTCAGTCAGTTACAAATTTATCACGAGCCATATTTTCAGTAAATCTTGTTTGAATCTGTACCTCCCTTATATTGTGGCTCGAAAGTTCAAGCGTTTTCAGTCCAGGAATTTTGATGTCAAAAATGAAGTCTCTGTCTGCTCTTTTACGGGTAAATTTGATGCCATTTTTGAAAAAGTGTAGCACTTGTAGCAGGTTGACAGATGAAGAGTTCGGTGTTGAACACAAAACAGTTTGACCATGACCCATTTGAAAAGGTCTGAATCGGGGTATTACATACAAACAAGGTCGATGTTTGGGTACCGCACAAGCTTACTGAAAGAAACCTAATCAATCGTATACTAACGCCATACCACACACGTCCTTGGACACTGCAAAAATTGAGGGAGGTTGGTTGGGAAGTGTTAATGCATCTGACATATAGCCCTGAGGCCCCTGAGTTGCATCCTCAGAGTTTCATCACGAGCGGACTGTTACTAAACTATATTTGTCGCAGTTTATTGATCAGAGGTCTCAAAATTTTTACAGCAATGGGATAATGTAGACCTACAAAATGGCAACATGTTATCGAATAAAATTACACGTCTCTTTTACCTAAATATAACAAGCTACATGTAATAAATAAATATCTTGAATTACTCCTACCGTCATATGCTCCAACTTTGCCCGTTTCTTTTTATAAAATGAATTTTTCATAAAAAATTAAATGATAACATACTATCCTTTTTTTGACCATACATATTACGCTTCCATTTTTTTAAACATCAACTTCCGCTTTTTTTGCTATTTTGAGGGCGGGTAAAGTTATATCGAGTTTTGGCTAACATTGCCCACGACGATTTTACGCTTAATACAGCACTTATGGCATTGAAACAACAAGTTCCCTTTAAATAGCTCAACGATAAGTACGTGAACTTTTGGAGAAATCGGGTAGGCAATGTTAGATACCCGGTTTTGATCTTTTCCATACAGGGCGCACTCAAGTATTTCAAAAGTAGGTACTATGGTTTCCACTTCTGAGTAAAGTTTAATTTAGGCATGTAATTTTTTTTCAATGCATTACGAGTATTATAGTGATTAAATTAAACATAGGTAAGTAAATGGGCTAATTTTTATTATTTGTAATTGAAAAAAACGATAACGAGCTAATCATAGTAATGTTTACAAATAAATCGACAGATTAAAGGAAATAATGTATAGATTGAATATGGTTTCACGGTAACACTTAAATTTAAAAACAGGTAGAAAAACAGTTCCAACGTTTTGGATATATTTAAAAAACCACCACCTTTTTTCGCGCTGAGTGGTTAATACAAAAAGGTGACAGCCCTAAGCTAAAGCTAAAGGTGACGTTAGCTTTCTTGTTTTTATTTTCTATTCTAATTTAATGATTATTATGTTTTAAATATGACTGTCTAATTTAATGATTGTTCTTATTTTGAATCTTTATTATTTTGCAATGTAATTCCCGATAATAATATTTTTTAGCTTGTGTGTGTCCAGTTAATTTTATAATGTAATTAAGTGTGATGTGAACGAAAGCTTGAAATACTTAAATGATTTTTATGTTTGTTATTTTTGTGTAATATTTGACGTGGCTAGCTCTCCGTCTATAATATAAATATACTAGATTAGAGGCGACTCGGCTGAGCCCATCCTTGTCACAAATATTGACCTAACCATAAGAAAGGCGTGCCTTGCTATGGTGTTATTCATCTTACAAATTGATTTCCTTATGAATTACTACATGACGAAGACCATCTTTAAAATGTATTTAGATGATTCATTTTGTTAGAGTATAACCCATCCATAGTATCATATCATTGGCTAATGAGGCACGAAACACAAAGCAGATTTAAGCAGAGACTCTAAGTACAGTGGGAAAAATTAAGTAGGTCTGCAAAACGCGAGAACACCGGAATTTGCTTTACGCAAATTCCGGTGTTCTCGCGTTTTGCAGACCACGCTGCCTTCTAAAAGAGTTTTAAAAATTGTGGTAGGGAAGTACATTTTATTCACCGTAAACCCGACCAAACTGGCAGAATTGTACGTTTTCGGACCTATTTCCGAGACTATTCTATCGTCTCGTCGTAGATAGAATGAATTCAGATTGATTTATTTGAACTATTATTTGTATATGTACAGTCAAGTGCAAAAATACGTATCGAAATAATCGTCTCATAAATATGGTACTACGCACTTATTACAACGGAATAAGATACTATGGGACATATTTTTGAGTAAGATGAGTACACCCATATTTTTACACTTGACTGTACAAAGTAAATTCATTCCATTCAGTTATATTGTAAGTAAGGTGAATTCTCAATTTAAACACGATATAAGGCAACATAATTTACAATAAAATCGTCAAGTTTAAGTACCTACATCGTTATAAGTAGGTTGACAAATTAAGACTGAAATGGCGTAATCTCCGTATTCTGACCTTCATTATATATACATATTTGTTTAAGCATATTTCAATTAATCCATTAAAAACTCGTGTTTCTAAACATTATATTCAAAAGCAATCCTCTAGAGTATCTAGCTGCTAAACTCGCAAGAATCCTAAAAGCCAAAAGTTGGATCGTTTTGGATCACAGATTTAGTTTTAACGCAAAAGTATTTTGTATTCGTCGAGGGATAAATCTTTAAAAAGTTTTGTGTATTTTATGTGTAAATGAAATCATTATCGCTTTGTCACTCTTGAAGTTTAAGACGGTACGTGGTTATAAAGCTGATGGATTTTGAATGTTTTCTGCACACACAAATTGCTTTAGCAAAGGGTTCGCGCAGTTGTAAGACACAAAAGTACTTTAAAAATACGTAGAAATATCTGAGATCATATTAAACTATCGCAATACCTATGTATGAGTTTATTTTAAGAACTGACTACTTAAAACACAAATTTGGATTGAAAGCATTAAATTTTATTGGCATGTATTTAACCAGGCTGCTAAATAATTGAATTTGGGTAGCTATAAAAAATAAAAATGGGTACCAAAATTAATAGGTTGGCGACTAATTACGGGCCGTACATTATCTCAAGCCTTTTTTTAATCGAAAACGATTACCTATTAAATTAAAAATAAGTTACTTTTAAAATATTTAGGAAGCAATTAAAGCAATTAGTACAACGGGCAACTATACATGAGCTGTAACTATAAGATAAAATGGATTCTTAAAAAATATCTAGGGTCTATGAATATTGGTAGGTAGGTACCTATAAATAGGTAAGTATCTATACTATTCATATGCCACATAAGATTTAGAAAAAATTAAAGGTGCCTTTTGTATTTGTGTTGTACAACGGGCAACTATACACGAGCTGTAACTATAAGATAAAATGGATTCTTAAAAAATATCTAGGGTCTATGAATATTGGTAGGTAGGTACCTATAAATAGGTAAGTATCTATACTATTCATATGCCACATAAGATTTAGAAAAAATTAAAGGTGCCTTTTGTATTTGTGTTGTACAACGGGCAACTATACACGAGCTGTAACTATAAGATAAAATGGATTCTTAAAAAATATCTAGGGTCTATGAATATTGGTAGGTAGGTACCTATAAATAGGTAAGTATCTTTACTATTCATATGCCACATAAGATTTAGAAAAAATTAAAGGTGCCTTTTGTATAGTATTACCAAAATACCAACCTAGTTAATAGAGCATAATGAATGGTGCCTTTTGTGTAGATACCTACACCTATTCATTTACTGAAATACCTACCTACCTAGTTAATAGAAAATATGGAGGGTGCGTTTTGTGTTGCTATTACCTAAATACCTACCTGTTTACTAATTGAACATGTTCAAAACAATTTTCGTGGAAAGTATCTAATAAGGCGCATCTTCTCAATTTTTTTTTGTATTTTTTGTACTTACGGTTCAAGAGTTGCAGGGAGACACAATTTTTCTGACTTTCGCAGCGATTATTTCGGAAAATATTCATTTAATCACAAAATGTTCAAAGATACCTCGATGTTATTTTTAAAGAACCATTGATTGATGAGCAACATGTTGATATTCAGTAATAACTTTTTTAAATTTAGTTACTTGTATGAAGCGCCCCACCCCCAAAAATATTTTCTTCTGCAATTTAAACACATAACTAAATAGCGGCATACAAACTTTGTTTAAATTTTAGTATGATACGTCCATAGATTATATAAGTCCCAGATAGAGTGCGGCTAACAAAATTTTGTGATTCCATAAAGAGCCAATGTCCTCGTCGTTACGCACTTCACAAACATACGCACTACACACACATACGCACAGCAATAATGAGCCGCTCCCCCGCCATTCGTGTCCAAACGTCTATGCAGTCAAGAGCAGTTAAAAAATAATTAAAATATGCCGTCGTGCGTTGTCAAATGCTGCAAAAATGCTACCGGTCGAAAGAAAAAAACGGATGGGATAACTTTTCACCGTTAAGTAAACAATTAATTGCCTAATCACATTAAATATCAGTAATTTCATAAACTATTAACTTCATGGTAGCGGTGTTGCCAGGTGGTTGAATAGGGAAACTTCCCGAATGTAAAGGGGTCTATAATCGCCGCGATATGGTGTCAACACGATATGAACCAAACACAACTTGATGTTTTATTTCACGCACGTTTTCAACTAATATTAACATATTACCTAATAGTTCATAAATTATAAGTTTTTGAAAGCAAATTATATTCCTTAGTATTTTTTGAATAAAATTTGTTAATAAACTAAATTATATATTTCTTAAAATAATTACAAAAATTGCGTGAAACATAAAGCTCATATATTATCAAGTCGTAGGTTGAATGCGCAAAATTATGCCACAATGAGTGATCTGTCCAACTTTTGTCTCATTCTAACTATCGCTCCCTCTCACTCTGATCGGTTGACTAGTCGCTTTAGTAAGCGACTGGTCAAGCGATTAGAACGAGATTGAACTATAGTTAGAATGAGAGAGGTTAGCTGTCAAACCGGTTGTGTTGATCGATCTAGGAGCATTTTTAACCGACTTCAAAAAAAGGAGGTTCTCAGTTTATGTGTGTGTTCACGATTATCTCGCGTTTGGCTGAATCAATTTTGATGCGGTCCTTATATACAGCTGTATTTTTTATCTATCGCGTTCGTGAAAACAAAATATACGTTTAAATATTATCTAATACACTGAACTTTACTGTAATAAAATTTACCATGCCGCAGCATTGCGTAGTTCCATATTTTTTAAAAAAAGGAGAATTTCTGAGCTACGCTTTTAAAGGATTCACATTCAATGATTCGTAACAAATCTCAGAAAGTCGTGAAGCGAAGGAGGCAAACTATGGAAACTGTCTTCACTTACACTATCTAAGGAGGAAAAAGATAAATACTGATCACTGTTATCACTGAAAGGCATCTGAAAAATATATATAAAGTTAAAAATATAATAAGTTTATAATAAGTGTATACTAATATTCAATAAATATAAAAATATATACAGTAAAAACTAAACAAAAACTCCACAATCTACCCGCCAGCAGCAAATAAAGAAAGAAATACACTTATAAAGAAACGGAAGTTCAATTTAAAAATACATGTTGGCTTCAGATTCGACAGGCATTAAGTTAAATCACAAAACTAAGGAAATAATTAACTAAGAAAAACGGAACGTAATTAAATAAAGAAATATTTAACTTGGTAAAGCGGACCGCAATTTAACAGTTGGCAACACTATACCTGCCATCCGGAATTATTAGGTAACTACTTCGATTAATAATACATCAATGGGTTCTACCGTTCTGTACGTTCTAGGACTTCTAGGTTATATTAAGGAGACCAGTTAATGTTAAATTTATGCAACATTGTTCCCAAAATGATTAGTTTACTACATCGTGGATTCCTGGTTGATCTAATTTGATTTTCGAATATTGGAAAAGTTTTCTCTGCGCCTGCCATCGCGCCAGTTGACTAGTTTTGGAAGTAATTTATACGAACGTTTGAAATTGTCTTTTAGTTAGCCAAAACAATGAGTTTTTTTATAATGAACATTATAACAACATGAAACAGTCCAGTTCTAGAAAATATAGATGCGAATATATGAACATAACTTTAGTCCTACGGGTAATACGGGTTAAAGATCGTGTATAATTGTCCAATTAATCGCATCGATATTTAAGAACTTGCACGATTATCCTTTATAAAGTAATAGATAAATCTGAATAATAATCATGAATGTTTAGGTAGGCTTAGGTATCTATCAGACCGCATGAATTGCGAATAACCCAAAGTCGTAAATATGAATAGACCTAATGATTATTCCTAGTTACAAAAAATAGCTACCTTATATTAGTTATTCTTGTCTATGTTGGTATTTCACGTATCACTCCGTTTATATTATTTTTAGTTTCCATGAGTAATCGTTTTGCAAGCCGAATCGTGGGGTGTGTTTATTATAACAAGTATTAAATCACAGCCAAATAGCACTAGACCCTACTCAGAGTGTTGTGTTCCTGCCGGTGAGTAAGGTTGCCAAAGAGCTCAAAGAGGACCCAGTGTGTTGACGATGAGGGACCTTCTTGTTCCTTTAGTCGTCAACACAGTGAATCCTCCTTTTTGTAAAGGGTCGGCAACGCGCATGTGACTCCTTTGGAGTTGCAGGCGTCCATAGGTTACGGTAGCTGCTTACCATCAGGCGGGCCGTATGCTTGTTTGCCACCGTCGTGGTATAAAAAAAAAAAGTATGTATTATGACATTTATGACGGATTCGGAATTTGGGACAAATGGCTTCATAACATTGCCCTGGCCCGGTGGAAGTCAACAGGAGTATTTAAAAGTTATAGATCAAGAGTAGGCCGTAGGCAACCATACCCAGTAGCAGCATCATCCTCCCCTCATCCGGAGCCTCATTTCGGCTTATGAAGGGCACTGCGCGGTAAAATGTAATGTATTTTAGTACCTGGTAGCTTGAGCCGAAGTTGGAACATTTTGTACAGTCAGCAAAATATGACCCTATTTTTTGACAAAAACTACTTAATCGACTAGCAAATGGGCAAGTGGACGCGTGGCCCATTTGATAGTGCTCATCGAGAAGTGCCAAAAACTTGTCGTAACAAAATGCAAATCGGACATTTTAGGAAACAAAAAAATTCTTTAAAAGTTGATGTGTTCTTTCGAATTGCACAAGTTTTATCTTTTACAAGGTTAATTATTGGACTGTACAAGTGTACAACATGCTCCAAGTGTAGCGCAGGCTACTAAGTACTAAAAAACATAACTTTTGATGGTGCTTTACCCTACATAAGCCGAATTCTGCTCCTCAATGAGGTAGGGTCCATCCACCATTTAATAATTTCCAAGCAGAAAAAAAGAACTGAACCAAACTAAAAGGATTAAAAGTTAATAAATAAAGTTCGGCTCGAAATTACTAGGGCCTATTTCAATAAAGCTTTAGGAATTAAGCGAGGGGTAAAAACCGCAATCAGTAGACGAAGTAGACGAAGTCAGGATTTACCAATTAATTGGATGCGTTATTTAAACTAATAAAGTTTAAACAAAGATGGAGCAAGTTTAATTGGTTAGTTGAGATGACTGAATAAAATTGGCTTATAATTTTCCGGGTATCTAAAACATGAATCGGCAACTTTTCTAAGGCATATAATAATATAAATTGGCCGTGAATTAATATTTCAGCGACAATATTTTTTTATAAGCGTCAAACATGTGGCATCAGATTATTGAAAAACGGAAGCAATATATAGCTGACCATAAAATTAACCAGGAACTTGAAATAATAGGTTGGCAACAAAAATATTAACTTGGCATCTATTATTCAAAGCAGGCTTGGTTTAAATATTTGTTGCCAGCTATTTGTTTCTACCTAATTAACCATTTTTTGGGTATCAATTGCTGGTATCATTTTAATTACGGGAGCACTAAAATTTCAGGAAACTGGAATATTTTTAAGGTCCCGTACAGTCGCCATCAAATATATCGGAGCGGCCAAGGTACTCAAAAATATTTGAACATGCACTTTTTTGCCTTGACAATAGGCGTTGTTCAGATATTTGCTACCACCTTGGCCGCTTCGAAATATCTGATGGCGACTGTAGGTACCAAAATGGTTTAAAAGGAAGCATGTGCTACTCTGTCTTGTCACAATGTCTATTTGCTCCGAAATTGCTAGATCGATTGAGCTGAAATTTGTTAGGTTGTATGTCACCTGGTGCTTTAAGGGGACAATTAAGAAAATTAAATAAAATGTTTTGCAAACCATAGGGTCATTGTTAGTTACCATCAGGCGGGCCGTATGCTTGTTTGCCACCGTCGTGGTTTAAAAAAAATTGTCTGCGCGACCGGTATGCATGTTGGTTATTAGGTAACCCGGTTGGCGAACACATGTCCGCATACTGACACCCTGTAGTGAATTTTGTTTTTCACTTCGTGTTTCACATCATTTAAAAAACTAACCCTTTACTGCATACCAAGCCATTTCTGGCCGTTATAGCTTTTAACTTTATTGGTAGTGTGTAAATTAAAGGGCTTGTTTTGAGAATGTAAATTTTTATTTTTTGTCATAAATATCTTGTGGTGAAGTTAAGAATCGGACTCAAGAAAAATATTATTAAAATTGTGTGATGTATGGAACCCTCGGGGCGCGACTCGCACTTGACCAGTTTTTAGGGTTCCGTAGCCAAAATGGCAAAAACGGAACCCTAATAGTTTTGTCATGTCCGTCTGTCCGTACGTCCGTCCGTCCGTATGTCACAGCCAGTTTACTCGGAAACTATAAGACGTATCCTTGGACGAAAAAAATTAAAGGATGGAGCATGGCTGTACAACAAACTGTGACGCAAGATGGCGGCTGGTTTGAATGTGTGTGTCCAGACGAGTGTTGCCATGTAATACAAATTTTCCCGATTAAGAATACAGTATTTTTGAATAAAAAAATAAATAGATTATTAATATATATGTTTAAATAGAATTAATAAGCACCTGTTTTAATAAATTTGATGAAATATATTTCTGAAGAGGCGGATAAAAGAAAAAATAATGATGTAAAAAATCTAAATTTATAAATTAATAAAAGGACACGACTTGAGTGTGTCCGGCCTCTCTTCTCGACCCAATATTATTATTTTAAGCATTTATCATACCTTTTTAATATGGCCAAGGTGAACCCAACTAAAAGCATATTATTATAAACTTACCTTATCTAAAAACCGTTTCACACTAGAGAACCAAAATTCAGTCAGGTTGAGCTTCGTCGTCAGCCTTGTTGGCAACCATCTAGCAGACGCTAAAGCGTTATGAGCTTGTGTTGTGAGTCTTGGCCGCTAATTTTACATGGCTTGCTTTTGGTAAGATTAGGCGCAACACACACTTAGCGGGATTCAGTTCAGCCAGGTCTATGGGTTCTGGCTTTTTTATATGGGGCCCACTGATAATTTTCCATCGTGCAAAACCTACTTACGACAGCCTTCTAGCCACAGTCGTGGACAGTAGCCCTTCTGGCATAATTATAAGATGTTATTAATTTAGTAGAAATAAAATGTACTAATATAATATGGAAACTTTCGAAATAAATGATCATTAAATTGAATTGAATTTATATTTATATCAGGCACGTGGGCTACAAGGGCAAAACAATAAGCAGTAGGTGGTGCATAGAAACAAAAGAGACGAAATAGATAACACAGCACATTCATATGAATATACATACTTAAATAAATACAAAATAAACATACATATACGTACATATATACATATATAATACACACAGTAAGAAACAACAGTGTCAACTTAAAAACCTAAGGAAGAGATAAATAGTATTCCTTAAGTTGCGATTTAAAGCTACCAATAGATTGCGCGCGTTTTATGTTGAGAGGGAGAGAATTCCACAAACGAACGGCCTGGAACGTAAATGAGCAATTATAAAATTTGGAAGATGAAGATGGCACTTTTAGGAGCAATTTTTGAGAGGATCTAATAGAATTAAGATAAGAGAAACGCTCTTTGAGGTAGCGGGAAGTTGCAGGGTTAAAAAGTATAGAAAAGAGTAAAGAAAGTATGTGAGAGTTACGGCGGTGACGGATAGGGAGCCATTTGAGTTGAGAACGAAAACTAGAAACATGGTCGAATTTGCGTAATCCGAAAATGAACCGAATGCAGGCATTTTGAATACGCTCAAGCTTATTAAGTTGCTCCTCGGTTAGGTCTAAATAGGAGATATCTGCATAATCAAGAATGGGGAGAAGTAACGACTGAGCAAGCGCAATTTTAGTAGCAATTGGCAGGAAATTCCGGAGCCGTCTGAGAGACCCTATGGCAGCAAACATCTTCCTGCTCACTTCACTCACCTGAGGCACCCATGATAGACAACGATCCATGATTACGCCAAGATTTTTCACTTGGTTGGAAAAAGGAATTTGGATACCATCGAAGACTATCGGAAGGAGCCTGAGAAAGTCAATTTTGGAGATTTGTTTAGCGCTACCCATTACAATTACCTGTGACTTTAGAGGGGTAACTTTTAAACCGTAATTTTGACTCCAATTTGATATGCGGAGCAGATCAAGATTCGTGGCTTCTATAACTGAATTGAAATCGCTATGCATACCCTGCGAATATATTTGAAGGTCGTCGGCATAGAGGTGATACGAAGAGGAGAGATCAAGAGTTATGGAATTAATGAAGATAGAAAATAAAAGAGGAGACAGCACACCACCCTGTGGAACACCAGCTGATGTGCTGCACCAGGAAGAACACGAAGAATCTAGTTTTATTCTTTGCCGACGACCAACCAAATAGCTGCGGAACCAGTCAATCGCTGCAGCCGATATGTTAAGAGACTGTAAGAACGCGAGAAAAATCTCAATCTCAGTTTAATGATGTACCTAAACATTTTAACGTTGTGCATTTAAATGCGCAAAGTATTCCTGCACATTACAGCGATATGTTACTCTCTTTTGACATTAAGAACATTCATGCTATTTTAATTTCCGAATCGTGGCTCAGACCAGCTTTGCCTTCAACGTCTTACTCTTTACCTGGTTTCAATTTAATTCGGCACGACCGCCTTGGAAGAGGTGGCGGTGGAGTTGCGATTTACCTTCGTTCTTACATCCCCTATTCAATTGTTAATGTATCTGCCATTTCTTCTACTTCTGATGCCGCAGAGTATATGTTTCTCGACGTTTCCCTCTCTCATTCCAAACTTTTACTTGGCGTATTTTATTCCCCCTCCCTTCACGTTAATTACTTTTATTCTCTTGAGAAACTTCTCGAGGACCTTATGCCTTCTTATAATCATCACATTCTTATGGGAGATCTAAATACGTGTCTTCTGAAGGATGACAGTCGATCCCGGCGCCTTAAATCCCTGGTAGATGCATGCAATCTAACTATTCTCCCTTCAGACGCCACACACTATTTTCCAAATTGCTCGCCTTCTCTTCTTGATTTAACTTTAGTTTCTTCGACTTCTCATGTGTCTAAATTTGGACAATACTCCGCGGATGCCTTCTCATATCATGATCTGCTCTATCTCTCTTACAAAATTCGTCCTCCCAAATCTAAATCAAAAATTCTTTTGCAGCGCAATTTTAGTGGATTAAATGTGGAAAAGCTTCGAGATGACGCTTTAACAATCGATTGGAGCAGTATCGCTCGAGCGGGTTCGGTAGACGATCAAGTTTCTCTCTTTAATTCGCTCCTCATACAACTTTATGACGCTCATGCTCCTGTTCGTGCAATAAAAGTCAAGCATCTCCCTGCTCCTTGGCTCACTGAGGATATTAAAGCCCTTATAGAGAGGAAGAATCAATCTAAATCTAAGTATAAGGCTAACAACTCTGAGAAAAATAAACTTAAATATCATACCCTGCGCAATCGCTGTAGCACTATATGTCGAGATGCTCAGAGGCGTCATATTCACAGTTCTGTTGAAGATGGAAATCCAGCCAAAGTGTGGAAATTTTTGAAAGGTCTCGGAGTTGGCAAATCTCAACAGGCAACCAATTTAAACAATATTAGCGTTGACCAGCTTAACCAGCATTTTTCATCGTCCACCTGTTTCAGTGGTCCTAAGAAATCTAACTCACTTCATCATCTTTCATCACTTCCTGCCTTAGATTTCTCTTCTTTCTATTTTAGCCATTTCTGTGAGAGTGATGTTAGGAAGGGTATATTGAATATCACTTCTAACGCCGTTGGTGTTGACTGTGTTAGCCGAAATATGATACTCCCTCTCCTTGATTTGTTTGTTCCTATTATCACCGGTATTCTGAATTTTTCCATTTCATCAAGTACTTTTCCCAGTCTGTGGAAGGATGCCAATATTATTCCTTTACCCAAAAAATCCAACCCCAGTTCCTTCTCTGACTATCGCCCCATCTCCATTCTTCCTTTCCTATCCAAAGTCCTCGAACGGCTAGTGCATCAGCAACTAACTTCCTTCCTGAATAGAAATGACCTCCTAAACCCATTTCAATCTGGTTTTCGTCCGGGCCACAGTACTACCTCGGCTCTTGTCAAGGTTACCGATGACATCCGTTTGGGTATGAATGACCAGAAGCTTACAGTTCCTGCACTTCTAGATTTCAGTAATGCCTGTAACACGGTCGATTTTGACATTTTTCTCGCGTTCTTACAGTCTCTTAACATATCGGCTGCAGCGATTGACTGGTTCCGCAGCTATTTGGTTGGTCGTCGGCAAAGAATAAAACTAGATTCTTCGTGTTCTTCCTGGTGCAGCACATCAGCTGGTGTTCCACAGGGTGGTGTGCTGTCTCCTCTTTTATTTTCTATCTTCATTAATTCCATAACTCTTGATCTCTCCTCTTCGTATCACCTCTATGCCGACGACCTTCAAATATATTCGCAGGGTATGCATAGCGATTTCAATTCAGTTATAGAAGCCACGAATCTTGATCTGCTCCGCATATCAAATTGGAGTCAAAATTACGGTTTACAAGTTACCCCTCTAAAGTCACAGGTAATTGTAATGGGTAGCGCTAAACAAATCTCCAAAATTGACTTTCTCAGGCTCCCTCCGATAGTCTTCGATGGTATCCAAATTCCTTTTTCCAACCAAGTGAAAAATCTTGGCGTAATCATGGATCGTTGTCTATCATGGGTGCCTCAGGTGAGTGAAGTGAGCAGGAAGATGTTTGCTGCCATAGGGTCTCTCAGACGGCTCCGGAATTTCCTGCCAATTGCTACTAAAATTGCGCTTGCTCAGTCGTTACTTCTCCCCATTCTTGATTATGCAGATATCTCCTATTTAGACCTAACCGAGGAGCAACTTAATAAGCTTGAGCGTATTCAAAATGCCTGCATTCGGTTCATTTTCGGATTACGCAAATTCGACCATGTTTCTAGTTTTCGTTCTCAACTCAAATGGCTCCCTATCCGTCACCGCCGTAACTCTCACATACTTTCTTTACTCTTTTCTATACTTTTTAACCCTGCAACTTCCCGCTACCTCAAAGAGCGTTTGTCTTATCTTAATTCTATTAGATCCTCTCAAAAATTGCTCCTAAAAGTGCCATCTTCATCTTCCAAATTTTATAATTGCTCATTTACGTTCCAGGCCGTTCGTTTGTGGAATTCTCTCCCTCTCAACATAAAACGCGCGCAATCTATTGGTAGCTTTAAATCGCAACTTAAGGAATACTATTTATCTCTTCCTTAGGTTTTTAAGTTGACACTGTTGTTTCTTACTGTGTGTATTATATATGTATATATGTACGTATATGTATGTTTATTTTGTATTTATTTAAGTATGTATATTCATATGAATGTGCTGTGTTATCTATTTCGTCTCTTTTGTTTCTATGCACCACCTACTGCTTATTGTTTTTCTCTAGTCTCCACTACCCAAAGGTTGTCTGGAAGAAATCGCTCATTAGCGATAAGACCGCCTGTTGTTACCTCTACCTAAATTTATCTAATTATAAAATTTGTGTTTGTAACTGTATGAGGTGTGCAATACAGAGTATTTATTATTATTATTAATTCCAGAAGTCCCAGTAAAACCCGGGTCCCTTAAGAGCTTTCACTGCGTAGTTTTCGCATTTTCTAACATTATTTCAATCGATCCCTCATAGAAACGTTTACAGCTTATGAAATACTGTTTACATATTTGTAATAAGAAGTTTATGAACTAGAATACATGCTTTATAGTTTGAGTTTGATTGTTTAACTAAAATATTTTCAGAAAAATAACGATGTATTAATATTAGCATATTTCATGGCAGTTATTAGCACAGCTAAACTACGTAAAAATAGGTAGGTCTTTGCTTTATACTAGTATATAAGTACCTTATAATAATATATATATTTATTTATTTATCAATCATCTATCGGGTTTTTTATCTGACCATATTTTACTTAGTTTAAAAAAATCGGTTGTCTGTAAAGTCAGTTTACTGACGATAGTTGAACGTGACAACGTCATAAGAAAATACTGATGGAATGGTTGTATTTTTCAAAAGAAAATTATAATTTCACTACACTTCATACTTGACGAAAACATGTAAATGTATTATTGTATAGCAGCTGTCCACGCGGACGCATCGCTCACTCAAGTAGGAGGGACAGATGTCGAACGCTGCCGAACGCGAAGGCCGATTGTGCCTCTTTATCGCTCGTTCCGCGCTCTCGCTTGCACTTCAAGCCTTAAATGGAACGCCTCAGAGCGAGGTAACGCCGCATGAGTCATGTTTTTTCGTGCGTGCAGCCGGCTCCATCGAATTATAAGACGTTGTCACGTCAAAAAATCTTGATTTTATCATTTTTGCTCAACAAACAAACTATAACATATTTATATTTACGTTTCTTAATATGGATATAACTTAATATAACTTCAGGCAGTTTATGAATCAATCGTAAAATAAAATGACATGTTTTGGTGGGGGCGATTTTTGGCTTTCGAGCGTTCGAATTCGAAGAATTTACGCACGAAGCAATCGCACAGAAGAGTTTAATCGCGCAGAGAGAGTGCCTTTATTTTTCATGATATTAATGGTTTAAACAATCGTGATTTTAAATTCCTGCTGTTATTTTTAAAATATCATTTTATTCAGAGTTTTAAAAAAATCGCACCCCTGGGCTCTATGATTTGGCGATAAATTTTCAATGTCTTCATCATACCCAGTTGATAAACTACTTTTTTTAAATATGTAAACAGTATTTCACAAACTGTAAACGTTTCTTTGTGGGATTGATTTAAAAAATGTAAGAAAACGCCTACACAAAGGCCGGCTTTTCTACGCAGTGAACGCACTTTAGGAGCAAATCCAATATGCCCGCAGTATGTCGTTAAGAAACTATTTATCAAAATTCGTGATAATTCACTCATTTCCTACGTCCAGTTCCTTTCACAATTGTTAAACCTACATAGGTATAACAATAGCGAGGCAAACATTTTCTCCCCTTTCAAGTGTTTCTATTAAGGAACCCTTTTAAACAGATTCACGATGGGTCCGCGGAAGCAACAATGGTATTTAATTTGTTTTTTAACCTTCCACTTTGTATTGCTATAGAGATATACGGTTAAAGGGTAATTACTCAAGGACCGATTCGTATGTATAACGAAACAAATACTACATAAAAACCGGTCAAGAGCGTGTCGGGCCACGCTCAGTATAGGGTTCCGTAGTTGTCCGTCCGTCACAGTAAGTGTCCCCACTTAAGAGTTAAAATAACACCGCCATGTAGGATATGATATGAGCGTTCCACGTACAGCGACATCTATCGGCAAATTAAGTAAACTATTGCGCGCGAGCTTAAAGTATGGAAGATGATTTTTATGGGATAGTTCTTTATTGCGTGAACCGATTTTCACCGTTTTTACTTTATTTGAAATCACGTCATTTCATTGTGATTTTGTAGAAATTACAGGTAAGTACAATAAACACCTGCTTATACGGTTAAATTACAAACTTAGTTCAGAAATTATTTTGTAATTTTTTTTCAAAAACTATTCAACCTACCAAGTTCAAAATAATTTTCCCAGTAAATTTTTATAAAGTTCTACTTTTGAGATTTTTTTCACATTTTAAAAACTTATGGTTCAAAAGTTAGAGGGGGGGGGCACATTTTTATTTACTTCTGGAGCGATTATTTCCGAAAATATTTACATTATCAAAAAATGATTTTAGTAAACCTCTATTCATTTTTAAATACCTATCCAACAATATATCACACGTTAGGGTTGAAATGAAAAAAAAAATCACTCCCCACTTTACGTACCTATAGGGGAGGTACCCTAATAAAACATTTTTTTCCACTTTTTATTTTACCACTTTGTCGGCGTGATTGATATGCATATTAGTACCAAATTTCAGCTTTCTAGTGCTAACGGTCACTGAGATTATCCGCGGACGGACGGACGGACGGGCAGACATGGCGAAACTATAAGGGTTCCTAGTTGACTACGGAACCCTAAAAACCGTAATGTGCGACCACGCATAATGGAGGGTTCCGTACCTTCAATGGCGTTAAGAACCAAACTAATACCAAAAGGTCGTATCTGATGCCTATGGAAGAAGTTTTTTGGAGATAACTTCAGAAATGGCTGAACCGGTAATATTCATAATATTTTTGTAAGCAGTACGTGATAACAACTACATAACTAAATAGTGGCAAACAAAATACGGATCGACGAACGGACAGACGGAAATGACGAAACGATAAGGGTTCCGTTTTTGCCATTTTGGCTACGGAACCCTAAAAATGAGGTTAAAGAACATTTTGATACTAGGATAAAGTGCAGTATCTATCATGATAGCAGTCTATTTCATAATTGAATAAAACAATACTTATGCGGTATTAACTAAATACCGAAAACTACCTACACGTATACCTTACTCGCATTAGAATCTGGACAGTGATGTGGATGTCTTGTAACGTAAAAAACTGAAAACGTTTTATATTACAACATGAAATCAAATCAAATCGTTTATTTATTCAACACGGGTAAATAGTACAGAGGTACAGGTCTTACAGCAACTAGGCTTACAAATTTAGGTTTTTTTCTATAGTTTAGATTTTTGACAGAGCGATACCGGAGAAGTGTACAGCTTTGCCCGCTCTTTGCGATCTTTTACTTTTTTCCAGGTTAATGGTCTATATTGTATAATTTATCTTTGCCACTCACAAGTTGAGCGTTAGGTGAGCAAACTAAAGTAAAAACCAGTTAAAGTAGTCAAGAAAAAGGGTTTTAAATAGGCGGGCCAAAAAAACTATAAAATTATTAGTCTTATATGGTCATAACTAATCAATATTATAATCTAAAATAGGATTGGCATAGTTGTATCGTATCATAAGTTCTTTAATTGTGATATTTCACCACAAATATTATTAGGGCAAAGTCATTAAAAAAATTGTGAATACTTTCATACAAAATCCTAGAATCCTAATCCTAAAATTTGGTAGAGTTGTTCATTACTGATTGCTTGTAGGTACCCGACTACGCCTTAACAAGGTATAGTATGAGTTTAATTTAGTGGTGATTAAATTGTGTCTAGGTGAAGGTAAATGACATATGAAGAAGGTAAATGCTAAATAACACGCTTATATTGATAAGCGTTGTCAATACAATGCCTGTGTTTGCCAATGCAAACACAGGGTTTTTAATACCTTGTATCATAGAGCTATTAGTGAAAAACTGGTCTCAAATTAAATGGAGATACCCCTATGTATATATCCTTAATAAAGAAATATTTCTAGGCGACAATCGAATACTGTGAAAAAAATTACGGTATTGTTGTAAGTATTTTTTAGATTTGCAGTTATCTCAGTGACACTTAGTTATCAATATTGGTCTAAAGTTACTTACTGTATGTAACTTAAGATTATTTTTCCATAAAAAACCTCTGCCAATCGGCGTCAGACTTTAAGACTCTCGTTACTAAGTTTGACCTTTCCCCCCGCATTTCACAATGTACATAACGTGTTATGGAAAATGCGTCCTCTCAAATGAATTATATTAACTGACAACCCTAAAGGTAGAATTGTGCTGAGAAAAGTCGTAAAAAGTGATACGCAAAGCCAATACGTTTATGACATACCCATTACCACAATTACGAAAATGTTGTTGTCCCAGTGTTGCCAACAATATGATTAGCTATAAAACACAGATTGGGAAAGTGTATGTGTTACTAGTTTTGTGATATTTCGTTTTTACTGAAATGTGACGCATTGGGCAAAGTTATGTTGAAAAGGCAAAGTTGTAAGGTTTCACGGTAGCGATAGTTTCAGCTTGGGTAAAAACACCTCCCTACCTGGTAGCCTGGTGGTAAGACGTTCGACTTTCAATTCGGAGGTTTCGAGTTCAAACCCTAGCTCGTACCCTACCACTGAGTTTATCGGAACTTATGTACGAAACATCATTGGATATTTACCAGTCGCTTTTCGGTGAAGAAAAAAATCGTGAGGAAACCGGACCTAATCCCACTAAGGCCTAGTTTCTCCTCTGGGTTGGAAGCTCAGATGGCAGTCGCTTTCGCAAAAACTAGTTCCTACGCCAATTAATTCAGGAGATTAATTTGCTAAGCGGACTCTCATTCTTTAGACTCAATTGAGCTATGGCAAAAGCCGGAACAAACGCTAATAGGAGGATGAATTGTACCAGCGTTTTCTGTAAGTTATCTGTAGCGTTGGCGGCTTTTGACTCGAAGTCAAAATGTGCTCAAGAGGGTTCGGGATCTCACTTATACTACAGTCATTTTACGGGCGGCTAGTATGGGGAATTGGAAATAATTAATAATAGCTAATATTTTTAGTGTAACGGATATATCATGATACAAGTATTATTTACGCAATGAAATCCTACAAAATATCGTTATTCGCTAAGCGCCACAAATATGTACACACATATTACAAGCGTTTTTCTTGTAGGATTTTAATGAATATATCGTTTCTAAGTCATTTAAAAAGTGTAAGAACAAACTACCAATTATTACTATTTGTTTCTAACGAATTAGGATATATATCGCCCGCGCCGTACATTTTGTTATTTATGTGGTTTTACATGGACATGGTTTCTTGTTTTTCGCTTTAAACAGAAAGAAGACTTAAATATCGTAATATTTACAAATAAAAATAATTGATATTATTGTAAATAAAAATTTACAATTTTTTTACCTATTTAACTACTTCCGGGTGAAAAGTTGGTAGGATTTTTGCTTATATTATCTATAAATATTCCATAAGAATGAATAATAAAAAAATCAGGCTATTATAAATTAATGTTTGACGCAACCGTATCTTTCCTGTACTATAACTGGTACCTTAGGTCACTACGAAAGTTTTGAGATACAAAAAAACTACTAAAGCTATTGAAATATTTTGTTTCTCAAAATACTCTCCGTTAGCTTCTAAGCAACGGTTCATCCGCCTAAACCATGATTTGTAGCATTCCCGGTACTCTTCTTTAGGAAGGTCTTCTACGGCCTGCAAGTAGGCATTCCGAGCATCCTCAGGACTATTGAATCGCGTGTCACGAAGTCCGAGTTTGATTTTCTGGAAGAGAATGAAATCGCAAGGAGCTAAATCGGGGCTATATGGAGGATGACACAACTCTTCGATATCCGTACGCATCAAAAAGTCTTTGGTGAGAATGGCCTTGTGTGGCGACGCATTGTCATGATGCAGAAATAGCCCCCTCAAACCAGATTTAGGTCGTTTTTCAGTCAAATTTTTAAACACAGCCGGTAAGCACACTTCAGTATACCACTGAGCATTCACAGTCTTTTGGTCATCCAAAGAAATTTTAGCTACATGACACTTGCGGAAAAAAATGTGGCCACCATTTTTTTCCGACACTTCGCCCGCGTTTCACCTTTGTTGGAGATTCATCGTCAGGAAACACCCAAACTGTCGATTGCCGCTTAGTTGGTGGATCGTATTGGTAAAACCAACTCTCATCTCCAGTAATAATATTAAAGATGGTCAGTCCCTCACCCTGGTTAAATTTTTTGAGCATATATTTGCACCAGGTGACGCGAGCTCCTTTTTGTTCTTCATTCAATGCGTGAGGCACCCATCGTGAACATAGTTTCCTGACACCAAGCCGGTTCTGTAAAATATCATTAATGGCCGGCGATGAAATCTTCAGAACCTCTTCTATTTGTTTATAAGTCACTTTTGGATCTTCCTTTATAATTGTTTTTACAGCTAAGATGTTTTCTTCTGTAACATAGTAGCTGGACGACCACTTCTTTCATCGCCATTCAAGGAGAAGTCTCCACGTTTGAATGGGGTAAACCATCTGAAAACTGTTGCACGCGACGGTGCACAGTCCCCAAATGCTGAAACTAAACGCTCTCTGCACTCACTTTCATTCAACCCAAACTTATAGTCGTACAAAATCATCGCACGGAAATGTTCTCGCGAAAAATCCATGGTTGACGAAAAATTACCGCGGAATTGAATTAAAAAATAACCGTATTTTTTTAATTTGGAAATGATTCATCAAATGGTTGTCTATGTTTGAATGCTGAACAAATAATGTTTAAAAAAAAGTATAAACCAGTGCCGTTTCTTTTTTAAATTTGAAGTATCTCAAAACTTTCCTAGTGCCCCACGTAGATAAAGTGCGAAGTAATATGCAGATAGTTTTATCTGGCAGTTAATTTACTTGTTAATTAGCTATCCAATACTTTACATGGACATTGTGAAACAGGCCCTTAATGTAGTTTTTGTATTTTAAAATTAGAATACGGCACCCAGCCCATTGTAAGCACCGATGCACAGGTTTTCCAGACGAGAATTCTATACCGCAAATGTGCAATATTAACAGAATTTCAGGCAAGAAAATTAAATCATCCGTCTAAATATTAAATTAGATAAACCGACTACCACTGGCTCCTTGCTTTATTGGCACTCTGGCAGCTCTGCGTTGTGATTTTCCGGGGTGAAATATTTGCAGAAAGCGTCGAACGTAACGATTTCCGTGCGCGGAAATGGAATCTGCTTGCCTTGCTTATGTGTGTTCTGACGACGAAAAAGTATGAAGATTGCACCAAACCGTCTGTTAACATCAACGTCATCGTTAAAAAATCTTGTATGAAAATTTGGACAGTTTTCTATGGGATGACAGCTCCGTCGCCATATTTAACGTTGAGCAGTTCGTTAGTTATGCTATGCGTGATGCACCCCACCCTAAGTAATTAGTCGCTAAAAAAATGAAAGGAAAAGTGGTATTTAGGTATCTAGTACTTAGTACATAGGTACTTGTCACGAAGCGTCTATAGGCCTCGATTTCTACCGGCTTTTCTTTAAGAAAGTTAAGCTCTATTCCTACATCTTATATTATAAAGAAAAAGATAGCCAAAAGACTCTCCACTGGTATTATTTATTTAGTAATGTACCTACATCTCTAAGTCATAAAGATGACCCAGAAATGTTACTTCGTATATTAATAGCCTTTTATCTACTCCGGCAGTCCACTGTAAATCTAACAATACCGAACAACAGCTTCAAACTTGCAGCAAATAATATATATTGTTCGACAAATGATACAAAATATTTTAGAAGCTGTCCTCCGACGCGTAGAGATGGGTCGTATTCTTTGTCCCCGTATTCAGGATTTTACGGTTCACTGGGGAAATGTATGAGTGTAGATGTAGGCTAGTGTTGCCATGTATTTACATTCAGATTTATTTTTGTTTATAATATAGTAATTACCTGCCTTCATATTGTCCATCATTTGTATAAATGTCATTTGGATCTCACGTTATAGGTACGTTAGTAGGTAGGTATTAGCTAGGATATCATGTTACTGAAAATAGAAGAACCACAATGTTTAATAAATAACATCATTATACAACACATTTCATTGGTAATATGTAAAGAACCACCTATAATACATAATCGCGCCTGTTGGGCAACTTTCCACATTTAGCTAAATCATGTTCATGGCCAAAAGTTATAGAGCACCCATGCGATTCTCATACAAAACTCGAAAATTTTATCTGGACTAAACGCTGGACGTTTCCATTTTTTTTTAAAGTTAATTTATCTATTAATTCAAACTGAATAGGCATGTTCTGAGGTTAGTAGTAACTGCATGGAATATTTGCAATTTGACGCACCGACTTAAATTCGCATTTCTGTTACCTTCAGTTTTCGTATTTTATAGGTACCTCGAAAGTGTTATTAAGTGAAGTTTTCTAAGTGTATAAATAAAATATAACATTTTACGTCATCGTACATAATTTTAAATCTTATAATGGATGACCAGGGGCGTATTTACCCTATGGCCAAGAGGGCCATGGCCCGGGGCGGCAGGCTGCCAGGGGCGGCGCGAGCCGCCCCGTGTGCTTGGTTCTGGGCGCCTTTTTCGATGCTGAACTTCAGTTTGGCACCGGCTCATAAGACCTAAGAAAGAGTAATTTTAAACATTTCTAAACGCCACAATCTAAATCAACATGAAGGGCGTTATTTTGTACTTAAGCCCCCTTCCATATCTGCCATTACCATGTATCACATAAAGTAAACTGTATTTTTTCCTAAAAAGGAGAACAATATAACTATGCCTGATTATTTAGCTAAGCTTCCGTTTTCAGTCGGTAAACTTAATCAAGTCAATAAAAGTGAGAATCCGCGATACGGGTCTATCTTTCCTGATCTTAGCATTCGTCCAATCTAGTTTATTTTGCACCCTCCAGATACTCAGTCGTCAAGTTACTGGGAATGGTAGTTTCGGTATGGGTAATGGTTGGGAAAGATGGAGAGGCTACGTACGACTACAAGCCTATTGGACCGGGCGGCCACAGTATGATCATGATCACTTACCTCACCGAGGGGCAGTTTGGGTTGGAACCTTATTCATCGAAAAGAAAAAATAATTGGTCACAAATCACTTGGTCGGACAGCTCTCATCCCGTTCCGTTTTCGGACACTTTTAGTGGTCCAATTTTTGGGATTTTTTTACCTCATCGAGTAGCACGATGAAACCAATCTCATTTAATAGCTAAAGTGATGCTCTTTCAATATTTTTTATCCGCATAGCCCTCGGCCTGGTCTATTTTGTTTTCGGACACTTTTAGTGGTGCAATTTTTGGGGTGTTTTTACTTCATCGAGTAGCAAGATGAAACCAACCTCATTTGATTGCTAAAGTGATGCTCTTTCAATCTTTTTTGGTCAGACAGCGCTCAGTCTAGTCCGTTCCGTTTTCGGACACTTTTAGTGGTGCAATTTTTGGAGTGCTTTTTCCGTCTGTAGCGGAAATTAACGGCCATATATTTATAAAATTTTGGTGTGTATTCACACACCAAAATTTTATAAATTCAGGCATTCGCCTGAATGGCTTTTATAACCCGCTATATATTGGAGCACAAGAATTATTTTTAAAAACATTTTTAGGGGTGCACTCCATACATGTAACAATTGTAACTGTTGAATAAAACAAAAACAAATACTGAAAAATAAATTACTGATTTTCAGTTAGGTGCGTTTTCAAAAATAAGTTTAAGGTTACTAATTTTTTTTTATACAATAAATATTTCATAAGATGTTTGATATACAGTTTTATACTCTTTCTAGCTTCTAAAATATGCAATTAAAAAATAAATCCAGGAGATAGGTCTTAATACACTCTTTCATGTAAAATTAATTTGAAAACCAAAACCGACCAGGCTGAGGGCTGTCCAACCAAGTGATTTACCGACCTATAAAATTTTTACTTTTCGATTAATAAGGTTCCAAACTGCTCTTCGACTAGGTAAGTGATCATAATACTGTGGCCGCCCGGTACTTATACCACCTTGACTTTACACATAAACACGTTACCCGGTCCCATTACGCCTTTTGCAAATCTTCGTAGTCGATCGATAACGCGGTACAGCGCAGCACGTTACGCCGCGAAACCAGAGCGGATCGAGTGCGAATCAAGAACGGAATCTAAACCGCGGAACCTCTCCACTCAAATTCGCACTTGTCTTGCTCTCGATCCGCTGTTGTTACGGGCCGAAATGTGTAGCGCTGCATCGCGGTGTCCATCCCGCTACGCAGATGTGCAAAAGGCGTCAGCAGGGTGTTTTTAGGGTTCCGTAGCGAAATGGAAAAAAACGGAACCCTTATGGATTCGTCATGTCTATCTGTCTGTCCGTATGTCACAGCCATTTTACTCGGAAACTATACGACGTATCTTAATAAAATTTACACATAAGGTGTTTTTTGTATGCAGCTACTTAGTTATGTAGTTAAATTTGAAAAAAAAAATTTAGGGGGGGCGCTCCATATATGTAACATGTAACTAAATTTCGAAAAATGTTTTTTAAACCATATATCAACATGTGACAATCGATCAATCGATAGGTCTTTAAATATAACATTGAGGTTTCTTTGACCATTTTGTGATTAAGTGAATATTTTCTGAAATAATCGCTTCGAAAGTCAGAAAAATTGTGCCCCGCAAGTCCAAAAAATATTTAAAAATTTGGGGAGATGCCCCTTATCATATACTTTCTAAGAAAATTGTTTTGAACATTATCGGTTCAGCCATTTTCGAGTTATCTCCAAAAAACTTCTTCCGTAGGCATCAGATACAACCTTTCGGTATTAGTTTGGTTCTTATTCCATTGAAGGTACTGAACCCTCCTATGCGTGGTCCGACACGCACTTGGCAGGTTTTTTCAACTTCAACCGTACACTAAGGGTTCAGATAGTCTCAAGAAAATTTTGATATTCTGTCTGGTTAAGTAACAGGAGCGGCAAATTTTTCTGGCCCGGGGCGCCAAATTTCCAAATACGCCTTGGTGGATGACGGTATAACCGACGGTTGGTACGAGTCAAAAGTGTAGGTACGCTACTATAGTCAATGTCAGTAAAAATAAACTAGTATAATTTTTTTTCGTTATTCGTCTCATACTTGTCAAAAAAATTCACGCTTTGTCTAGCAGTTTTTTGCCAACCTATGGCAACACTGATGTAGGCGTTTGCTGAGATGGTATGCCCCCGTTTTTATTACAATCACGTCTTGCCAACTTCTACGACTGCGCGCCACTAATGCAATTTACTGTAGGGTAGCCCGCCATTTTGATGGAAAGGTTTTATCTTTTGTTTTTATCCCAGTTGCCCGTGACGCTCGTGTTAACTTTCACCCAGACGGGATTATGGTAATTGACCGTGGAAAGCGCAACGGTTGTTAGAGAAACGAGGAATTAGTTAACTCTCATTATGTTTTAGAAAGTTTTTCTTTATAAGTACTCTTTTTTTCAACTGAGTTTTTTTTTTCTTTTGCCTCGTTTATGTTACATACATCACAAAAACGACCTGCAAAATAGCATGCCCCTTTTATGAAAGAATCCGTTCACGTTTTCATGCGACTTTGCAGCTTCCTGTACAGAGCCATTAAAATGTCAATTATATTTTGGACTTTCTTCAACAACGTAACTAACATTTTTGGCGGATTTGTGTTTTTGGTGTCATCTCCAAAGGGGCTAAGAAAGGTGAAAAAATTTTTGTCCAAAAACTATTCCGTGTGTGGAAAAATGGCCATTAAAATTTCCTGCATGAGTACTACATATATCTTTAAAATTTACAATAAAAACAGCAGAATTAAAAATTACAATAAAATAAATCAGAAAATAGAGAAATTTAGAAACTTTATATAAAAAAAATATTTTCAGAATAGATATGTTTTTTATTGCACAAGAACAACGTAACTAACCAAAATTTTACAATAATAGCATAAGTGACAAAGTTTATTTCATATCTTTTCCGAAAAGTAAAGAGCCTTAAAACAAATAAAGACATATTCCTAACTTCGTGGCCATATATCTTTATCGTCCCTTAAAATCAAGCTTTAATCACTATTATTTAAATGCCCAATGTAGTTATGTTGTTTTTGTAAACATCCCTTCAAATGAAATAGTACATTACTGCAGAGACCAGTAAGTAAGCTTTCCTGGCTGAGTATTTAGTAGCCGTCCGAGTCGAAGACGAGGACGGCTACAATACGAAGCCAGGTAAGCTGATTACGGTCGAAGCATGTATAGTGCTTTTCTCAAACATGTAAGGAAATAAAATTACTTGTTTAGTGCTTCAGTTACTGGCTGAGTGATTTAATGTTGTATGAAAATCCTTTACGTACGTCGCGCTGAACCTGCCTTGGAATAGAGTCCCTACTGGTCTCTAATTACTAACGTAACAGGAACATTTCCGAGCATGTTTGAGAAAAGACTATTTTCAGTGTTAACTATAAAACTTTCGTGAGACTAACATATTAAAAATATTTATAACGGGTTACTCACGTAATTTAAGTCGATTTTTGCTCGACATGTTTCGATCAATTTACGATTATCATTCTCACGAGCGGCCTTCCGTGACGGGAGCTCGCCGGTTTTATTTACTATTTTCAGTACCTAAATACTTAGCATTAATTTCCTTGGGTAACGGTTTTCTCGTTTGCGTTTACGCCACTGCCAATACCTACCGGTGCGCCTGAAGTCTTCGGAAGCGATTGGAATAGCGGAATGTGCTTATCTAATCCACCTATAAGTAAATACTTTACAAACTTTTTTCATTTCCCGTCAACGGCGACGTTTAGCGATGTCTTTTCTCTTTCACGGAACTTTTATGAGGCTGTGCACGATTTCCCATTTAGGTTTGTATGATAAATAGCATAACATCTTCAGTCTTTATTTTTATTGCACACGCAAAATAAAGAAACACATAAATACAAGTTACAAACAGTAAAAGTATTGGTAATACAATTGGCGATCTTATTGCTAAAAAGCTATCTCTTCTAGACCACCTTTGGGAAGCGGAAACCATTGAAAATTATCAGAAAAAATAAAATACAATACCTGTTTGATTTCATAACAGCTTAGTGCATCTTGGTCGCACACATGTACAGTCAGCAGCAGAAGTAGCTTAGCGGGTGAGGTGTTCAAAATGACCTTCACGCGCCCTTATTTTCTTAACAATAAAGTCGTGTCGAGCTCATTTTGAACACCTCACCCACTTAGCTACTTGTGGTCCTGACTGTACTTAGCTACAGACCCCACTAACCCACTTGGAGCTGTGTTTCGCAAGTCCGACTTTTTGATAGTTTTTTTTTTCAAACTCTCTTCATTAAGTCTTCTCTTAACGAGGCGACATACTCGTTTATTGCAAAAGCTCCTTAATAAATGAAAAAAAAATTGCTGCTTATAAATCGTTTTGCATAATTTATGGAAAAACGTCAGGCTTATAGTAACTACAGAAAAAGGGCGTGGGCACACGGTTTTACCGTACGCCTATTTTGGTATTACTTTTTTCCAATAGAAAAATTTTGCTAGTCTGTCACTCTGACCTCCACCCATTAAAAGCTCCCAGATGCTCGGATCTAGTACTAAGGATAGTATTGCAACCTTACTAGACGGGTTTTGTTGCTCTCATTATTATGTCACATCTGACGGGGCCAGCTCTTAGTCCAATACGTATTTTTAAAGAACAATTCTTGTTAAACTGCATAAGTGGAACACTTTTTTGGTTGTATGTTTCATTTATAAATAATTCACCGTAAACCAACAACTGTTTCGAGAGTTTTTCTTGGAGAGGTGAAAAAGTAAGACCTTTATTGATTAAAATTATGTTGAACTAGTACGTACCTAAATATATAAATAAATCGGAAAATGAGTTGTCTAAAGAATAAGTGGAACAGTTTTAGCTAGAGCAATTTAACGAAAAATTCCCTATATTCCTTGATATTTTTGAGAATGAATTAAAATATTTTATAAAAATAAATATGTAGAAATTAACTTGACTGTATGCTTTAATCAAATAATATTAAACATACTAGGGGGCATACAAAATAATAATAATAAATCAAGCGACCAATCAACGTTTTCACCAAACAAGCTCTGTAAGTATTGAGTTTTCGGTATAACTAATAATACTTATGACTTTTATAAGACTACGAAGATATTTAGACTAAATAATAATTACGTATGGACCAAAAGTTATTTTTATGCAATAAACAGACTTCAAACTATCTTATCAAATGCAATTCAATTTAATTATTACCGATTTTTCGTTATTTAATTATTAGTGATTTTCGTTTTCTAATCGTTACCGGGCTCTTAACGCACTGCATGACTTTAAAATAGAATCGGTATTAAGTTATTCGTTTAAACATGTCCCAATGAAGCGTATATATTGAACATTTTTAGAACGAAACCATGGCGTTCCCTCAAAAGGCCCAATTCACCTCCATTTATATCAAGCTATAACAGAAGCGCCCCTTTTATTGCATACGTTTTTCATGCCTAGGGTTCGTTTGATTGGTAATTTTCGGGCAAAGGAAGGATTGGACACCGTAATAGTCGATAGGCCCGTGAATTGGCACTCGAACAACGAACATCCTCGTAAACTTGTCAGTTTTGTGCTAAAAGACAGTAGCATTAAGGCGACATGCCGTAAAAATTACCCACTGAAACTGGGTCTGCGATAGACGATCTAAGTTAGATATGCAAATTGAGAAATTTTATGTTAGCTCAGTTTAGATGGCAAAAGCTTTTGCTCAGGAGTGCGATTTTTGAATCTCACCAAGTGACTAATTCTCACCGATGTGAGTGATTTACTATCGGAAATCACTCACATCGGTGAGAATTAGTCACTTGGTGAGATTCAAAAATCGCACTCCAGATCTTAATTAAAGTCACTAGTAATGAAATACTGTGTTAAAAAAAGATGATCCCTAGTGGTGAAAATGAAATGTATTTTTACGGCGCTTATCAACTAAAACCAACTCCACCGCAGTAATAATTAAAGGAAAATTTTATTTCCATCTGCTTTGTCAATTGCGCCTTATGAATATTAGCTGTGGATGTTACCTATAATTCATTTCATTTCATTTATTCCTTTATAAAACATAGTTTTACATGTCAATATATAATACTAGCTTTTGCCCGCGGCTTCGCTCGCGTTAAATTCGGGGTAACACGGTTCCCCTTTGCCCTCCGTAATGCTCCATACAAACTTCCACCCCCCATTTTAGGGAAGTGGGGGGTTAGAAAGAGACAAAAAGTTGCCTATGTCACTCTCCATCCCTTCAACTATCTCCACTTAAAAAATCACGTCAATTCGTCGCCCCGTTTTGCCGTGAAAGACGGACAAACAAACAAACACACACACATTCCCAATTATAATATTAGTATGGATTTAATAGGTACAAAATTCATCTAAGTAGGTAACTATATCTAATTAGATAAACATCTACCTGTTATATAACTTAAGCTAGGAATTAATTAAGCATGATGTATTATCTGTTGGTAATCGTAAATAAAACGAAAATATAAAATATAAAAAACCGGCCAAGAGCGTGTCGGGCCACGCTCACTGTAGGGTTCCGTAGTTTTCCGTCCGTCACAATAAGTGTCCCCACTTAAGAGTTAATAACACCGCTATGTAGGATATGATATGAGAGTTCCACATACAGCGACATCTATCGGCAAATTAAGTAAACTATTGCGCGCGAGCATAAAGTATGGAAGATGATTTTTATGGGATAATTCTTTATTGCGTGAACCGATTTTCACCGTTTTTACTTTATTTGAAAGCACGTCATTTCATTGTAATTTTGTAGAAATTACAGGTACAATAAACACCTGCTTATACGGTTAAATTACAAACTTAGTTCAGAAATTATTTTGTATTTTTTTTTCAAAAACTATTCATCCTATCAAGTTCAAAATAATTTTCCTAGAAAGTTTTTATAAAGTTCTACTTTTGAGATTTTTTTCATATTTTTAAAACTTATGGTTCAAAAGTTAGAGGGGGGGGGACGCATATTTTTTTACTTCTGGAGCGATTATTTCCGAAAATATTTACATTATCGAAAAATGATTTTAGAAAACCCCTATTCATTTTTAAATACCTATCCAATAATATATCACACGTTAGGGTTGAAATGAAAAAAAAAATCACTCCCCACTTTACGTATAGGGGAGGTACCCTAATAAAAAAAAATTTCACTTTTTATTTTACCACTTTGTCGGCGTGATTGATATACATATTAGTACCAAATTTCAGCTTTCTAGTGCTAACGGTCACTGAGATTATCCGCGGACGGACGGACGGACGGACGGGCAGACATGGCGAAACTATAAGGGTTCCTAGTTGACTGCGGAACCCTAAAAACAAATGACGATTTCGACTGCGTCATTCGGCTTTCACCCTTTACGTTAACATGTTCGGTCCTGCTGTACTGTTCACACTATCCCATGTAAGTTTTCCTCCGGTTTCTCCGACCGTTATCGGGATAATAATGGAACAGTGCGAAATAGGTTAGTGGCGTCCCGCGAGGCGAGAGATGTGACATCACTCCGGGCATTGTGCGCGGCTGACTCGACAGGACAACTATTATCTTGGACACATTCCGTTATATAATGGGATAAATAATTAAAAGAATACCATTCCATTGAAGGATGCACTGTTTTTTTATTTGCCAGGATGAATCTCACGAACATAGATAGCTATGTATACAAATCAAGAAACGTGATTTCACGGCATTTTCTATCTGACAGGCTTTTGTCATCGACATATAATATCAAGACGAGTAAAGGCAAGCAAAGTTCATGTGAAAACACGACCCATTTTCACGTTTATAAAACTAAAATGTCTTATGTCGTATTAACCAATCAAGTACTCATTCTTTAAGCATATTTTTTTGTGTTAACCTTAATTTCGCAAAGGTTTTATGCCATTTCACCAATAAGAAAAGTTGCCGTGTTGTGAGTGGTCAAAATCAATTTGACAATGATGTTTAATTGGACAGGAGATACTCAAATGAAATCACTGAAATGTCAAGTTAACGTATAATAAATACGCCTAAGCTTGACGTGGATGGGTTCGCGTGATAAATAATAATGCAATCAATTAACGATTTATTTTTAGTGCATTTTTCATTACTTATGAATAAGGAATAATCGTAATTGGAATAAGAAATAATATGAAAGCCTTCTATTCATCTTTCATTTATTTAATAAAAGTGCTTAATTACAATACTTAGGACTTACATACTACAAAATAAGCATAAATTAACATAAAATAGTAAAGATTTTGAACTTTTTTACAATTTTATAAATTGGTATAAGGGAGACCCTCTTGGTCTCAAGCAACATATTGTTAAGCAATTAAGGTTGATTATGGCAAAAAAAACTATTATTTTTTTACTTTATTTATGACCAGACTAGAAAATAATAGCATATCTTCAATATAAATAGTTAAAATTCTCTTTGCTCCCTCGTTTTTTAGAACTAAAAAAATAACGGATGTGTTCGTTATGTGTACTATTTATTTTAGCAGGCTTAGGTTTGTACAAAGATAAATTTACATTTTGTATCCATTTTCTTATACTACAAACAAACAGCAAACAAGCAAGCAAGCAAGCAAGGTAGCAAACAGGTATTTGGCTCACCTGATGGTAAGCCGTAGCCTATGGACGCCTGTAACTCCAGAGGTGTTTCATGTGCGTTGCCGACGCTTTCATATAAAAGAGGATTCACTGTGTTGACAGCTAAAGGGACAAGAGGATCCCCCGTCGTCAACACACTGCATCCTCTAAGCTCTCTGGCAACCTTACTCACCAGCAGGAACACAACACTATGAGTAGGGTCTAGTGCTAATTGACTGTGGTTTTCTGTAAGGTAGAGGTTGTTCCCCAGTCGGGCTCTGCTCTAGATTTGATAATTAAAGACTATGCTATGAAGTTATAGCATTCATTATTAATGAAAAATAAGAATCATACCCATTAGTCAGTTGTACTAAAAATGGCACGGCCAGAATGGTATGATTTTACCAGAGTATGTATGGTAGGTACTAATTCGAAGGGTTTTGTTCTGTCGATTTCGTTAACTTTACTTAATATTAGTGATTTGAAAAAAAAAACTAATTATACACATACTCTTGAAGTCATCATTATAACACAATTTAAATTATATTTAGTAGGTATGTAAAACCGACTGAGGTGGCATATTCAGATTGTTTATTAAGTACGTATCTCATATTCCCAATATATGAGTACAAGGGAGACATTTCAATATTATCAAAGTAAATATTATACTAATATTGATAAAGATTTATTCCAAGGACCCATACTGTAGGTATATCGAAAAAACAAACTGTAAAGATTTTTTGTTAACAACGGAAACCTAACTGCTATCACTACTAAATAGGTAATACTTATAATAAATGAACATTCATTATACTTTTCCTCAAATGAGTTATGTTTACTTTTCCAAAACTTATATTGCATAACATCGACCAAGTCCGTAATGTATGAGAATATCTATGCGTGATTTACTTACCGATGAAAAGAAATATCATCATCTTTGGCGCCTGTGTGGCTCCTGCACCAATGCACGGCACAAGCCGGCATTTTAATACCGATATATTACCGAAATTCATGGGCCGAAAAAACTAATGTTTTGACGACATGACAATTTCAAAATGTTTGACATGACATTAGGGCACCGCTGTCACAAGCTCCGCCCACTTTGGCACCAGGAAAGTGGAGCACATTTTGAGCGTTGATTACGCTTCCTTACTTATTATTCTTCCAAGGCTTTTGTATCGTATGAACACTTGCCTACAGACAGATGTCGTAGGTATGGACTGGAGAAAGTAAAAAAGTGTCTATTTTTTCGGATTAGGTTTAATATTTAAGAATAATATCGTTATAAAATATACTTACTCACCCTTTTATATAGGTAAGGTTCGTACTTATACGTAGATATACCTTTGTTCTTCGACAAGAACTACAAAGAAAGCCTTAAATGGGTGTAATTACAGTGACAAATGCGAACAAACGGAGTTTTTCATTAACCTGCCGCTGGGGGGGCACAGCGCAGCCTGCTCCTTTCCGACGAGAACAAGTAACCGACGAACGGTAATGAGGAAAATCGCGTCCATTCTACTTGGCAAATTGCTTTTTCCGGTTATTTTACTTGGATTATAATGCCTCGTTATACACTCTTCATCTTTATTACTTACTCTTAAACGTCTCTCAAACCAAACATATAACCTATACACGGTGAAATGTAATCGGTAATCAGGAACCAATTTTTCTAATTCGGTTATCTGTACAGGAACAACTTTTAGTATGGGACCAACACCGAAATCGCAAAATTGTTTTGGCTGTTTCATACACTTAGGCCGATCAGGTGTCGTTTTCTATGGGGACGCCAAATTTTTTTTTGCGATTTCATAATTATCATCATCATATCAGCCGAAAGAAGTCCACTGCTGGACATAGGCCTCCCCCAAAGAGTGCCACAATGACCGGTCCTGCGCCACCCGCATCCAGCGGACTCCCGCGACCTTCACCAGGTCATCAGTCCACCTCGCGGGGGGTCTACCCACGCTGCGCCTTCCGGTTCGTGGTCGCCACTCGAGAACCTTTCCGCCCCAACGGCCATCGGTTCTACGAGCAATGTGTCCCGCCCACCGCCACTTTAGTTTAGCGATTCGGAGGGCTATATCGGTTACTTTGGTTCTACTGCGGATGGCCTCATTTCTGATGCGATCACGCAGAGAGACTCCAACCATAGCCCTCTCCATTGCCCTTTGGGTGACTTTGAGCTTTCTTATGAGGCCCCTTGTAAGCGACCACGTTTCAGTACCATATATATGTCATCACTGGCAACACACACTGGTCAAAGACTTTCGTCTTGAGACACTGCGGAATATTGGACAAAAAGATGTGCCGTAGCTTCCCGAACGCTGCCCAACCGAGTCGGATTCGTCAATTGACCTCTTTCTCGAAGTTGGATCTACCTAACTGGACAGTATGTATGTCCTAAGTATATATAATCGTCTACAACTTCGAGTGTAAAGTCTCCGATTGTAACGGGAGTTGGTGCTTTTGCGATTTGCAACTATTTAAATAATTCGTTTTAATAGTTTTACAAACTATGCCTTGATGCATTAAGTCCGCCATTTGTAGATACTTATTTTTATTGTGCAATAAGGTTTAAATAAATAAATAGGTAACTTAACTTTGTCTAGGTTATTATTAAGATAATGCAATTGTGAGGTGTGTATTTTATGTGTAACTAAGGCCTCATTACGTACAGCTACACATGCATACTCGTACACTGCTTTATCTACATACATATTATAAATCCTAAATGAAGTGTTCGGAAACCATTAGAATGACTGCCATTGCACCGCCATGACCAAACTCGATTGTGCCGGCGCACTGTGGGCTGAAAATCGGCTTTCATAGAAATGGAAATCGATTTCATAATTTGAAATAAATTTTTTCTACCAGGTGCACTTTTTTAATAAATTTATTTTAAAAAAAAATTTTTGTTTTTTTTTAGAAATAGGTTTTACTCATTACTTTGACCTTATTAAATAAATCTGAGACCATTTGAGTCAAAAACTTAGGAGCAGTGAGCTTTTTTTCGAAATAGATATATGGAGCGTTTCGGACATATCAGATTTTCTTCAAACATGAAAAATAAACCGTTATATCCTCGCAGATGGTTATAGTACTAATTATTGGTTGCTATAACCATAGCACCAATTATTGCTGATTTTATGATATACTCACATTTTTTTATCAGGTGCCCTTTTTTAAAAAAAAAAAACACTTATTTTTATTAAATTTGCTCGTTATGTGGACCATAAAAATTATTCTGAGCCTGTTTAAGTCAAAAACTTACGTGTAGTAAGTTTTTTTCTCGAAATTGATATTAGGATTTTCTTTAAAAATAAAGGCTAAAATGACTAGGTACTTCTAAGTTTTTGATTCAAATGGGCTCAGAATTATTTAATAAAGTCAAAGTAATGAGTAAAACCTACTTCTAAAAAAAACTTGAAAAATTTTTCTTTTTTAAATCGATTTAAAAAAAAGTGCACCTGGTAGAAAAAAATTGAGTATGACAAAAAATCAAGAATAATTGGCACTATAACCATCTGCGAGGATATAACGGTTTGGCTTTTATATTTGAAGAAAATTTCATTTTTCTCATTCGCTCCATACATATTTTATTTTATTTTATTATAATTATTTTTTTTCCCAACCAAATTACCTCAGACTCATTTTGGGACATATTAATACCTAGGTAAAGCTATTTCAAGAAAAAAACGGTACAAATTATGAAATCGATTTCTATTTCTATGAAAGCTGATTTTCAGCCCACAGTGCGGCGGTCGGCCGGCGCGTGCTGGCCGCGGTCGGAGAGGAGGGCAGATTTTCATTACGTTACCGTAGGTAATGAACTTTCATACGTTTCTACCACACTGTCACAGATAACAGATAATACACTGATGTTACGTTACTGGTTGCAATAATGGTGGTAATTACATACGGTTTCCGAACGCGGAATAGAGATTTATGATACCAAATAAAGAATATTTATGTTATGTGATGCTATGGTTATATATTTCTGTCCTTCATTAAGTGTCCGACGAAACGGAGAATGTCATGTATGTAAATGTAACAGGCCCTTTAGGCGCTTATCATACTGCTGCGGTTTCCGCATGCGGCGACGCTGTGCGAGCGAGATAGCGCTCTGTATGTGTATATCGCTGTCTCGTTCACCGGAGCAAGACGCGGCGCCAGTATGAGATCCGCCATAGGATAGGTAATCAAAACCGAATGCCAACATTAGTTTACTCGACCTAGTTGGAAAATATTAGATATTAGAGAAGTTTGACCATAAAACTCGAGAATTATGGTATCTTCCAACCACAGTAATAAGGAAAACGATTAAAAAATATGACTTGCTCATAAACGTCCATTTACTCACACTCAGAAAATATTACGCACGTAGAATAAGTTTAACCATAAAACTGTTATACGGTACTATAGACATATAAAATAAGGAGACGTAATCCCACAAAGATAAAATACGTAACTGGGGTTTCGTAACCTGATTTCGATCAAAGCTTTTTTTTAGGTACTAACTAACGTAACTGGCTTCGGTCATGCACTTTGTTTTACTCGTACTTAACTGGCTTCGATCAAGTCATTTTCAAGTTTCTTGTCGCCTACGTAACCGGAGTTTGACAATGTTTGTAATCTTTTTACCTTTTTTTTTATGTTTTTTTTTTTATATAGAGGGGAAAATGCGTTACGCATACCGCCGGGCCTCGGGAACGTAAGGCCCAGGCGGTTATGTGGGACTCCCATTTCGGTGTACCCACTAAAAACCCCTCTGTTTGCCGCCTCATCGCTAAAAGGCGAGACCACGGGAACTCCGAAGTACACTAACCGTGGCCTCGCCAGCGGCTGGCTGTTGAGCCACCTCTCTGAGGACTTTGTCCTCTTACGCTGGATATGGCGTGGCTAGGTGTCTGCCACGCTCTTCGCCTCGAGGACCTATACCTTTAGGGTGACAGTCGTGACTGCCCCCCGGAGGTCCTCCTTAAGGCGGCAAGCGGCGGTCATGGGCGACTCGCCTGCGCCCGGGTCTCTTGCGCCGCATCGGGTGAGCTTCCACGTCCTGCTCCCGAGCGCGCTCAGAGGCTTCTTTCTCCGTCATTACTAATTGACTGTAGTAAGACATCGCCTTCCATTTAGTCCTATTTTCAAGGATGCCCCTTACGACGCTGGGTAGCGACAAGTCGCTGCCGACCACCGCGGTTAGCTGGTTCCGCGCCTCGGTAAATCTTTTTCGGTAAGTCACGCTCACGATACATTTTTTACGAATACTAGTTACCAGAGAGATCAATATTCAATGAGGATGAACTAGGTTGAGCTACGAGTATCTTGGGATAGGTAAAAGGATTACAAACATTTTCAAACTCCGGTTACGTAGGCGACCGAAAGAAACTTGAAAATGACTTGATCGAAGCCAGTTAAGTACGAGTAAAACAAAGTGCTTGACCGAAGCCAGTTACGTAGAAGTAAAAAAAAAGCTTTGATCGAAACCAGGTTACGAAACCCCGGTTACGTAGGCGGCCGACGATTCCGACGAAGGGGATTCGATAATAAGCCGCCGTTTCGTGCACACACGCACTCACTTTCGTCGTTTGAACCAATCACCGGTTGTCCACGAGTTGTATGTTTTTTTTATATACCACGACGGTGGCAAACTAGCATACGGCCCACCTGATGGTAAGCAGCTACCGTAGCCTATGGACGCCTGCAACTCCAGAGGTGTCACATTCGCATTGCCGACCCTTTACAAAAAAGGAGGATTCACTAAGTTGACGGCTAAAGGAACAAGAGGGTCCCTCGTCGTCAACACACTGGGTCCTCTTTGAGCTCTTTGGCAACCTTACTCACCAGCAGGAACACAACACTATGAGTAGGGTCTAGTGTGTGTGCGAGTCGCGCGTAATCACGAAGATATCGTCTTATTATGGAATCACAATTTTGTCTTCAGGGCGTTTCGTCTCCTTATTTTATGTCTATGTACGGTACAGTCAGCAGCAGAAGTGTCCTAGAACTGAAAATGAGACACAATAAAGAGAGCAATGAAAGCCTCTATTTACTTTGCTATACTATCCTTATTTCTAGATCCGGGCATCTGGCAGCTGTGCATTGCTGGAGGTCAGAGTGACGTCAACAAAACTTTTGACCTGTCACTCTGACCTAGTCTAGTATTAAGGATAGCAAACTAACTAAAAGGGTTTCTTTGCTCTCGATAGTGTCACATTTGTCGGGGCTAGCTCTTAGTCTATAGCTAAGCGTCGTGCAAAGACTGCGAGCTGTTCAAAATGAACTTAGTTCTAAGTACATTATTTTTTCCTTTGTTTGACTTAGCATATTTGCAGCGTAATTTACGTGTTTTTCATGCTTTCCACATTGTGAATGTTAGTTTTAATACTTTTTAAATATTTAGTTCTAAAGTACATTTCATTTTGTTTTAAACTAAAGTGCTTATTATCTCACCTTTAAAAACTCAGTCTGACTATGACATTTTTACATCACCAAGGCTCTTTTTAGCAACATCACGCAGTTCTTGCTCTTTCCCTTCTGCTCTTCTGTTTCATGCCGGTCAGTCAACGGAGCCGTTATATTGTTCAAATTATTGAGACGGAGGAAATAAATTCCAGGGTGCTACATCGTGACACACCGGAGTACTATGATGTTGGCAGCGACTACCTTCGTCATCGGGACAAAAATAGGACCCTTCGAATGCTTGCGGCGGAATAAGCGTATAAATAGTTTTATTTAAAGTGAGCTACTGTGTTTAATTTAAACATCTCCAGCTTAAAACGTAGTTGTGACTGGAAGAGATTGCTTTTTAGCGACAAGACCGCCAATTATTTTACCTCTACTTTTATTGTTTATAACTTGTATTTTGTGTGTTTCTTTATTTTGAGGTGTGCAATTGTGCAATTGGTGTGTATTTTATACAATCGTGACATAATTAAGAGCTTTTCAGTCGAGTAGCGTGTTTAGGCCACGAAGCTTGCCGAGTATTGAAAAGCTTGATTATGTCACTATTGTACACAATACTTTTTCTACGAGTGCTCAATATAGGCAAGCCGGTAAGAATTGAGTTCGACGAAAGACCTGCTGCCTCTATACAATTGAGTAAGTTCTACATATTTCCCGGTGGGGAGGAGGACAACAGTGTTACAATATTGTATGAAAATCCTTTGTACCATCGTTGTCGATGCTACAAAATGCGACCATAAAAGCTCTATCGAAAAGTATGCGCTAGTAGTTCGGTCTACACAATCTCAATTCAAGCATTACAGTCGACGAGTATAAAAAGAGTATTTATGTTTGTTTATTATTATTGAAAGAATTCATTATTGCATTAGCTACTTCTGCTGCCGACTATACCTACCATCATCATCCTTCTAGCGTTCGTCCCGGATTTTTGCTACGGCTCAACGGGGTCCGTTCGGTGGCAACCTAATCTCAATATTTTGTCTAGATACTAGTTTTTACGAAAGCATCTACCATATAACTTTCCAACCCAGAGGGGCAACTAGGCAGTATTGGAATTAGGTTCGGTTTCCTCTCGATGTTTTCCTTCACAAAAAAGCGACTGATAAGTATCAAAATGTACTTCGTACGCGCCGCAGTTTGAACCAGATACTTCCGGAGTAAAAGTAGAATTTCATTAAAAAATACAGTCAGATTCGGTAATCTGACTGTATTCCCATAGTCAGCGCCACGTCGGTACGTGGCGCTGACTATGGGACCTACCAATGACTAGAGAAATGGAGTTAATAAAGAGATCTTACCTAAATATGTTCGCATTGACTGGCCTGTAGCGAAATTGCTCGTGTCTGCAAACAGAATATCAAAAGAAGTTTACTCGCCCGCGGAAACGAGTATGAGAATTTTATTACTTATTCATACCATATTTATTATGGCTTTGTAGCTAAATTAAGGCATAATTCACTTTGTTGTCCTTGGGCCTATGTAGAATAGAACGTCAGACGTTTTCTTGGTACTATATAAGAACAGATTTTTAAATATAACTTACTAGCTTTTGCCCGCGGCTTCGCTCACGTTAAATTCGGGGTAACTCGGTTCCCCTTTCCTGATTTAAAACACAGAAGAGAACTCGGAACAGAATAAACCGCACACAAATAGTCCGCATACCAATTTTTAGCTTTCTACCTTGAAAATTGCGGAATGCTACATACAAACTTCCACCCCCCATTTTAGGGAAGTGGGGGGTTAGAAAGAGACAAAAAGTTGCCTATGTCACTCTCCATCCCTTCAACTATCTCCACTTAAAAAATCACGTCAATTCGTCGCCCCGTTTTGCCGTGAAAGACGGACAAACAAACAAACACACATACACTTTCCCATTTATAATATTAGTATGGACAAGTAACAATTGCGATATTTCTTTATAGTAAGTAGGTATCAGTTTATTTTGAACCGACTTCAAGATTTCGAAGGAGGAGGTTATCAATTCGTCGGGATCTTTGTTTTTGCTATTTATTTATTTTTTATTTTTTTTTATGTATGTTCACCGATTATTCGAAGACGGCTGGACCGATTTGGAAAATTCTTTTTTTGTTTGAAAGCGTATACTTCACAGTTGGTCCCATTGTAACCATGTCAGGATCTGATGATGGGATCCTGGAGAAATCGAGGGAACTCTTCAACTATTATAGGCACACCTATAGTGATTTGAGTATTTTTTACAGCAGCTCGAGCATTTGCTTTTGGAAAGGTGGATGTTTAGTGAAGTCGGTTCTTTTTTGTTCAAAATTATATTGTATGTGTTATGGAAAAGTCTAACTTCAATTTAGCTCTTAAAAAAAAAGGTACGTCTATTATAGGTATGTGCAAAACTTACTCATTTGACATTGGCTAATAGTATTTATCCATGAACGGTGAATTTTTATAACGCCCAACTTAAAAAAATCTAAATCTCCAAACATTTACGTAGGATCTCTGTTTACATGCTACTGTTAAACAATTCACGTTATTACTATTTGTGTGTGGTATGAAGCACTAGGTACTTATTTTGACCAACCTCTACCCGGGATTTCGACCGTGTGAAAGTCTAACTCTGCCCCTAAAGATAGAATTTCAAAAATACCTTAATTAGAGCTCCACGATTTTTGAAGGAAATGTATTGAAAGGTTTTATTTTCAATGATTTATTCTTTACTTTGTATGTCATGTCTCTAAACGTGAATTTTTTTAAGTATTTAGAATCAGATATCATTAACTACTTAATTAACAATAACACAATTTATTTAAAGCATGAATGAAACAATCATCTAGTAAAAAATTCTAATTTTATTCACTACATAATACTCGCATTACATTATCAAACGTTACAATCAATACAAAATTAAATAAAATGGCGATGAGAGGATTAAATATGGAATATTTCACCTACACTACTCCTAATTCTATTATATATGGATTAAATTACTTAGTTAATTCTAAAATTGTTATTAATAATATGCCATTCCTTGTGCTTCGTATATTTTCACTTCGTCTTTTTTCATTTCCAAGTCAGGTCTGAAAAGAAGTTAAGACAGTTAGACTTTAGAATCTACAAGATTGTTTGTACCTTGTACAAGTAGATATTATTTATACTTACAAGGCCAGTTGCACGGTTTGTTGTTGCACTGAAACAAATTAAAATTATTTAAAACTGTATGTAATGATATCAAAAAAGAAGAGAAATATTCACACCTATTCTTAACAGATAATAAAGACTCAATGGTGGAAAGGGAAGTTTTTGTAGATCCATGGCCGGGTTTATGTAAGAGGCCTGGACGATCGTGGTCAGTTAGGCGAATCGGCGACCTATCGAGGTCATGTCGTCTTTGGTAAGTCGTAATAGGCATGATGACACATGTTGAATTTTGTAATAAAAGTAAGTTAAATGGATGCAAAATGACAAATATATCCAAATAAAGTGAAATTTAAAAAAATATATTGAAACGGTTCAAAGATATGAGACTTCAAAATTTCGAAATTTTACGATTTTTTAAAGTACGATATTAAAAAAACCCATTGATACCATTCGATTTTTAACAGTTTACCGTAAAAAAAATTGTATGGCAACCATATACATAAGCGCAATATTTCACCGTCAAAATAACAATTTCATATTTTTTCCATACTTTAAACAGAGCGACTATGCAACCGTAACGTCACTGTTGCATAGCATTTTGTTAGAAGCGTTTTGTGAAACAAAACCGGGTGCCAGATTTTGAATCTCATTTCTGATTTTGGTGTTGCTTTAACGCAATTGGCCCTATACAGACATTTGATCCTTACAACAAAACGAATTGATTGTTACCATACATGAAAAAAATTCATCATGCCTATTACATAAATATCGGTACTTACCCATAGTAGGCTGCTGTTGTATCATGCCAGTGACGTCAGTGAAGTACAACTGGTGATTGTTCTGCGGGTCCGTGGCCGGGTCTATGAAAGTGGCCACGATGGTGGTGGGCTGGGCCACGATGGGCTGAGGTCCCCACTGCACCATGTCCTCGGTGCTCTCCTGCATCTTCTGCATGCGCTCGACTTGTTTGTATGAGGGCTCGCCACCTATGTAGTCGCGTTTGCTGCGATTGTGATTGCGTATTTCGTGTTTGCGGAGGTCCGATCTAGACAATAAACATTTAATCAATGACAAACCTTAATCGTAAACGTTTAAAACTAGCGGCTCTGTGAGCTGTAGACCACTATATAAATCTGGCTACAAAATTTCACGAGGATCGGTTGCATAGATGCAACCTCATGTAGAGAACAGTAGGGGCCCGTTTCTCGAAAGCTTGTAGCTTGTATTACAAGCGGATGTCACTTTTCGTCATCTTTTGCTAGAAAGGGACTTTCGCTTGTGTTACAAGTTACAAGCTTTTGAGAAATGGGCCCCAGGACATTCGCCGGAAAGACATAAAACATAATTTTTACCAATCTGAAACGCAGAGTATGCTGTCCTCCTTTCACTCCCCAACCACAGGATTCTTACCAAAATACTATTTTTAAGATCTCTGTTTTTCTATTGATTAGTATGAACCATAGATAAATAAGCTTAGGTACTTAATTCCGTGTGGTATAAACATCGAGAAGATTATAGCAGGACATTCCAAATTCTTTAAAACATTAGTAATATTTTTAGCTCCTATAAAATAAAGGGATTTTCGCAAAACTTTTGAAATGAAACTGCTTTGTTTGCTAGAACACTGGGGAATTGAAAGCATTGCAATATCAGCCGCGCCGACGTAAAGAAGCGCAGGCTTTTGTTCGACTAAACGTCGCATCCTTGTTCGAACTGAACATTGATAAAACATTACGAAGCGTGCAAATATTTTATACAGGATGTAACAAGAATACTGGTGACCCGTATAAGGGCATAATATAATTGATATCGTATTGTGAGTAAGAAAAAGTAGGACAAAAATATTTTTTTGGAGGCGAAAAAAAAAAAGTTTTGTATACGAAACCATATATATATGTGTCTTATATACGAGACACGTCGTCCCAGCCGGCCAACCCTTCGTACAAAATTTTTTTTAGCAAGATTTTTTTTTTTTTGTCAGCATTTTTGATACACCTTGTATAATAAAGCTTGAGATTTTATTTAAAATATTCAATATTTTAAAAGGTTATGATAAATTTGATATGCAAGTTAAAACATTGCAACCTGTAGTAGGTACCTATACAATGCACGATATACATCATATCCAAAAACATCAGTCACACGCCTAGATCACTGACGCAAGCAATCCAATATAAACCTTGCTTGAAAGGGTTAAGACTGTTAAGGTTACAACGTGTACGCCACACTTTTAGGTGTTCTCGACGTCCAGAAGTTAATAAAAGGCAAATTTAAGCGGAGATGGCGTCTTTCGAAATGATAGGGTTGATATTGCCGTAGAAAGAGACACTGTAAGAAAGAGAGCCTTTGCCCAGCAGTAGGACACTACAGGCTAATAAATAAAATAAATAAATATAGTCTGGCCAGCCAACGAACGCAGTAGCAATGTACAGCGAACAGAAGTATGACAACACTAAGAATCAGTGAGAAAAGCAGCAATGATCATCAAATTCTATGTTTTTAATTTTAGTTGGTGTTTCAGCCCCTTTCATTAGGTGCAATGTACTGTGTGTAAAAAGGAGACGGATATATTTCGTCTGATCTGTCATCAACTGCAACAGATAATCTGGTTGAGGCAATTGACATATGGCTTAAAAATGAATTTAAATTTAATTGGGAACTTTGCAGGAGTTCTATCTCACTCGCGCTTAAGATGAGAGAGTGAAATGCACTAGAAACAAATTCAATGTGAATTGAATTGTTCGCCACGAATATGGTGTCACATCAAAAAGGGGTTGCCACATGTACGTATTTTAAATTTGCCGCGTTTTTCTACTGACAGAAATGGTTTGCCAGACTATAATAAATGACTTACTTATAGCAGAAGTCCCGGCCGCAGTAGTTGCAGGTGTGCTTGATGTTCATGTGCGCCGCCTCGTGGTGCTCGCGGAGCGCCGCGTTCGTACGGAACGCCTTCTCACACATCATGCACTATGGACAATGTTTAGATTACATTTAATCTTTGTAAAATTTTGGACCCGGGTCCTTAAACTACGTCCAAAAGAGAGGTATGGGTACTGCGAATGTCATCTCGCTATGTGTGGTAGGGCACAGCGCAGCGAATGGCATATCACTCAAATCTGGAGCAGAGGCCGACTGGGGAAGTACCTCCACCTTACAGAAAACCACAGCCAAATAGCACTAGACCCTACTCATAGTGTTGTATTCCTGCTGGTGAGTAAGGTTTCCAAAGAGCTCAAAGACGACCCAGTGTGTCGATGATGAGGGACCCTCTTGTTCCTTTAGCCGTCAACACAGTGAATCCTCCTTTTTGTAAAGGGTTGGCAACGCGCATATGACACCTCTTGAGTTGCAGGTGTCCATAGGCTACGGTAGCTGCTTACCATCACGCGGGCCGTATGCTTGTTTACCACCGTCGTGGTATTTAAAAAAAGACGGCAATTAAGTAATAGGAGTTAAAAGTAAGTTTCACATTGATATTGACAGCCAACCACCCTATATGATAAATTGATAATGAAAGTATCATAGTATGCCTGCCATATCTGGCAGTAGAAACTTGTTTCAAACGTTCATGCGTCCAGTCCAGGTATAAGTAGAGAATGCTCTTGAATGCGCTGTTTGCGAAAACCTTGCAATCTGCTAAATAAAATAATGGTTGTTTTTTTTAGTCAGATTCTACTACAGTTTTCTGCTGGATCAACTACATTTTATTATTAACTCGCCGTAAACTGCTTCTTCTGGTGCCCGAGCTTATGCTTGTTGAAGTTGGACGGGTTGATGTAGGAGACGGGGCACTCTTACACTACTGGCCGGCTTTAACCACTACACATATAGACGGGGCACTCTTACACTACTGGCCGGCTTTAACCACTACACATATATGAAGCTACATATTAAACCCACCTTAAACTGCTTCTCCTGGTGCATACAAGATCACACACGCCGTTTATTGAGGTTAGACGGGTTGACAAAGGTGTGCGGGGCACTGCGTACTCTTATATCTCTTATATGACAGGCCGGTGTTAACCACTACACATGAAGCTACATGTGAAACTCACCTTAAACTGCTTCTCCTGGTGCGTGAGCTTGTGTTTATTGAGGTTAAACGGGTTGACGAAGGTGTGCGGGGCACTGCGCGCTCTTATTTGACAGGCTGGTGTTAACCACTACACACAATGAAGCTACATATGAAACTCACCTTAAACTGCTTCTCTTGATGCGTTAACTTGTGCTTGTTGAGGTTAGACGGGTTGACGAAGGTGTGCCCCGGCACCGCGCACTCTTATACGACAGGCCGGTGTTAACCACTTCACACAATGAAGCTACATATGAAACTCACCTTAAACTGCTTCTCCTGGTGCGTTAGCTTGTGCTTGTTGAGGTTAGACGGGTTGACGAAGGTGGCGGGGCACTGCGCACACTTGTACGGTTTCTCACCGGTGTGGGTGCGCATGTGCATCACCAGGTAGTACTTGTGCTTGCACTTGTACGGGCACAGGTCACAGAAGAAGTTGAACGTGTCGGTGTGGACCATCCTGCAGCCAAAGTAATTCTTAAATAGGCGAAGGAAGTGACAGAAAAACGGTAGCTGCAGTGCGGACTTGGCAAGTATATCTGTTAGCTTCCCAATAAAATATTGTTTTTTTTTAAGAAATTTCTATATCGTGACACAATACTGGTAAAATCCGGAAACTCCATTAAACGTTTCTCCGATTTGATATTTGCGATATTCGGCCAGTGATCCCCCATCTATATAGCAATGTGTTTGTGAACCACTTTGGTCAAATATGCTTATGGCGCCACCACACTTCGTTATGTGTTATTCGTTATGCGGCTTCGCTTTATTTGCCTAAATATATGTTATGTGAAGCGAACAACAAATAGGGGGTACCACACTTCGCCGTATTTGGCGAATAATTATTCGTGTCCTTTGATGGTGAAACCACACTTCGCCTATGCGGACAAATATTCGTGTTGCGTCTCTTTCCTGTTCTATACAATAAGAAAGAGACGCAACACGAATATTTGTCCACATAGGCGAAGTGTGGTCGCAGCATTAAGTATGTCAAATGGTGGACCACACTTCGTCGTATTCGGACGAACAACGCGCATACCGAAGTGTGGTTTCAGCATTAGGAATGCGGCAAGCAGGAAGGCCAGTAGTGCATATGTATGACAACATGTGGTTCTTGTAGCGCGCCACGATCGGGAACTCTTTGCCCCAAGTATTGCATTCATGCAGCATAGTCTGCTTGTGTACGTGCCGCATATGCTGAGTGATGAACACCACGAGTTGACTGCACAGTCTGGTTTTGCTAATTAGTAAGACTCACATGTGGTTCTTGTAACGCGCGATGATCGGGAACTCTTTGCCACAAGTATTGCATTTATGCAGCATGGTCTGCCCGTGTACGTGCCGCATATGCTGAGTGATGGACAGTACGAGTTGGCAGTCTGGTTTTGCTACTTAGTATGACTCACATGTGGTTTTTGAGGCGCGCAATAATGGGGAACTCCTTGCCACAAGTGTTGCATTTATGCGGCACAGTCTGCTTGTGTATGTGGCGCATATGCTGAGTGATGGACAGCACGAGTTGGCCGCACAGCTCGCATGCGCGCCGCATACACTGCCGTTCGCGACGATGCTCCATTAGTGTGTCCTGTAATATATCCACACTAGGTGTGTTCATTTTGTATTGGAATTAGCAGTGGCAGCCTTAGGTGGCGAACAAGGCAGTCAACTGGGGCCTCCCGCTCGCAACAACCCAATCAGACTTTTACAAGGGCCTCGTAGAGCAGATTTTACAAGGGCCTCCAAGGGAAGGTTAAGGCCACCACTGGCAATTTAGGGAGCTTGGCTGTTAAGTAGGTACATACTTTGTCAGGAAAACACATGTCACAAGGTGAACATTTAAATTGTTTAATTCTTGGAGCCTTCTTCATGGAAATCTTCTCTCGTTTCATTAGCTCCCTATTCTTGGCTTCCTCTATCTTCATCCTCTTCTTCTTCATATCATGGAGAATAAGTTGGAAGTCATGTTTAGAATATGGGTATGAGTGGAATGTGGGGTCACCCATGGGGTGCAAAATCTTTCGGAACTTCCTGTCTGAAGTTTCACAATTCTTCTTGAATGTCAATGCTGTCTTTAAGTTGTACAGACATACTGAGCAAATAAATTTAGGCAAGGCATCATCGGCAGAAACCTGAAAATAATGATTGATAATTTAGATGATTTACTAAGGATGTATCAAGTAAGAACCGATTCTTTTTAAACATGCTGAATACACAAAATATAAAAAAATATATAAATCAGCGTATGAATAAAATTTACAGATAATATGTAAAAGCAAAAATCTAATAACATTTCAGAAGTCATGACAAGTACAAAACAAACTTACAGAGACGTTAGTTATACTTCTTATAGCACTCATGATGTCGTAATCAAAGACTTTTTCAGTCAGTGGGGTGCAGCCACCTTTGGCACAAATTCGGCATATCATATCTTTCTCCAGGCGCACACTTTTCTTACTGAAATTCGTATGAAATTATTAAACAGTGACTTCTCTCAGCATGGAATAACCGTGGTACTGCAAGGGTACTGTAGTGACAGCAAGAGCCTCGCGAAGCAACAAAAAATATTAAACTAAAGCTCACAATCAATTATAAAGGGTTAAAGCAGCGTTTACGTATACTAGTGCCACTACACAATGTTAATTACCAGTCAGCTTTAAGTTTTTGCCAGTGATCACTGTTGTTACTGCCCTCGTCTTCATTACTGAAAGTCGAGGGGTATTTTGTTTTGTTGAACTTAGAGAGCATTGATTTAGTAACGTATACCGCCATTATTTTCAGTAATTTTAGTTACAGTTATCACAATAAAATTAAAATAAATCTAAACTGTGTATAAATAAAAAATATTAAAAATATACAAGGTAGAGTACAGATAAAAAATATTTTTGTTTTTTTAATTGTTCAGTTTAGTGATGTACAACCTACGAACTAAAAACCGATACTTTTTCATTCGCTTTATTATGCTTAAAACGGGTATTAGACATAGCAATTTGTAGGGCCCAATCTATTGTGTACCCTGCCTGTCCCACTCCTCCTTCAGCTCCCTACGGGCCCTACCTCCTATCTTATTACACCTCCCAACCTGACAGATTGGGCCCTACAAATTGCAATGTCTAATACCTACTTAATTCAGTTCCATCTACGTTCAAGTCATCATCAATCAAAATCATTAAAAAAACTGTTTTTGTGTAATCTGTGGCAGAGTGTGGTTGTCAAGTGTCAAGTACTCTATTACATTATTTATTTACAAAATACGGCTTTATTCCTAAAAAACTACACTTATAAGTAATAATTAAGTCTCTGAAGAATATTCAAGCTTCATAAAACTAATGGCATCACTTCTTTTACTTAGATCTGTTTTATATGCTAATGCTTTGCACAAATCAAAGAAAAAGAAACAAAAAAAGCGTAAGAAATCGAAATCGTAAGTATCTAAAAACTTCTATAAACGTTGCATTCGAGTAATCCTACAGATCCTACTGAATGATAAAATATTGCAGGTATAGTTCTATATCGAACATTAAAATAGCTCCAGGCATGTGCAGGATATGTGCCTCAGAAAATGGGGATGTTCCCATTTTCAACAACTTTGTTCAACCTAATATCGCGGACGAAATTAAACATTTTTCAGGTGTTACGGTAAGTTTTTGAAAAATTTGATTTTTAACTGAAATTTTGGGGTAATTTATTAACACATTTGTAATTTTGTCAATAAATGTTTCCAGATCTGCAAGTCTGATACCATGACACAGATGTGTCAAAACTGTCTTGACCTACTCAATGGGTGTATTATGTTCAGAGATATGTGCCAAAAGAATAACAAACGATTACAGGAGCTAGAAGAGTTCTCTGTAAAGGAAGGTAAATTTCAGCCACTAATCCTAAAGCAAAAAAGTTACATAAAGTTTTAGAATATTTTACTAAGTGGAATAAATTTAATAATTATGTCATGATTTAAACTCACACGATTTTCACTCATTATTTTGACAAAAAACTGGACTTAATCGCTTAAGTAAGTACTTATATTATTTTCCTGACGTATCGAGCGTGTCATAATGGCGTACATAAGTACTTATATTTTATTCCTGACGTTTCGAGCGTGTCATAACGCTCGTGGTTGCTGAGTCAGACTCAAAATAATAAAAGTAAGTGAAAGCAATTACGGTAGAATTAATAATTCCGTGGAGTGATTTGACAGAACTTTACATACATTTGACAACCGCTTTGTATGCTAAGAGCTGTCAAATCACTCCGCGGAATTATTAATTCTACCGTAAGTCCCGGATTTTGTCAAAAGAATGGGATAAAATAATTATGTTCCAAAGTGGATTAACAACAAAACTTTTAACTAAATTTTTTTTTAAATCTAAATTACAGTTGAAATCTTTATTATTAATAGTTATTTTCCCCCTCTGTAGTCTTAGTGGAGAAAAATGTTTATTCCCCAAACCCCTGTCTTATCAAAAAGGTGTATGTGTTATTGGTAGACAACAGCCTAGTTTACTGCCAAGAACCCGCCTCGAGGGTGCTCATAACTTTGCTCAGATGCCTGACGACTCACTGGGCGTGTTGTTTTGTACGTAGCTATGGACGCCCGGTTTCAGAAGTAGGATGTCATTTTTCGTCTGGCAGTTAATGTGTTAAGAATGGATTTCAATATTTTGTTACATATTTTCTTTTTTGCAGAATATGTAAAATGTGAAAGAAGTAAAGATCAAAACGACGATGATCAGGATCTGAATGATGTGCCGGATGAGCACAATGAAGACAGCAATGACTCGTACAACATACCCTCGCCTACATTTTCAGATGATGCAGCTATTTGGGGTTGTAATACATGTGCAAAGGACTTTTTTGATATGGTCAGTGCTAAAGGATAAAACTATAAGCCATATTAGCATTAAAATAGTGTCCTAACTAGACCTTGCCGCCACCGCTTGCTTGCTTTGTGCTGGCCTCGGGGATGGGCAAAGGCCCAGAGGGAGCTGGGTCTGGGCCTCATAACGTTGCAGTTCACCATCAGAGGTGAACAGATTGTGGCGCTGGGGTGCCAAGACTGATTCGCCCAGGGCGCCTGGAAAGCGAAAGCCGAATGCTTGCTATTGATTCTGATTTTGTAAGGTCAGAATCAGAAAATTCCCTGGTTCTTGTATACTGGTACTGGAAATCGGTACTGGGAGCATGCCCTAATCCTAACCAAGGACAATATAATACTGAACCAACAATGTCTATACAAAATTGCGTTCTCGTAATCCAGGCAAATTTACTAGCGCCATCTAACACGTCACTAACGCAGAAAGACTCAGTTCCATACATGTAGTTTGGCAGTTCGACTGTCAAAAATAACTCAACATTCGTTCAATAGATGGTGCTACGGCACCTGAACCCATGAAACAGGTATAGCCTGAATATGTATTGGAGGAATGCGATTTTATATTGAAATTTCATCATCCTTCCTACATTATACATCATCCTTAATCGAAACAGAATTTAAGCATTGTAATAAAACATAAAATAGATAGCTGAGGTGGTTAGAATAGCGCCATCCCTGTTTCACGTAAAATTGACACGCTAGATGTTGACTTGCGGTAAATGCCCAGTAGAACTGACTAACTAACTAGAAACGTAGATTTTAAGTTTTTCAAGTTGCATGCTGCATTAAATTTTGCAAGAGAAATTCAGGCCTATTGATTAAAATAGCAAGATAAAATTTCACCAACAAACTTTTAAAAATATTATTGTAGGATTGGTAGGGCAAAATTGCATGCCTAGATGGCATCACATGTCCTAAAAAATACATATATGTATTTGAATTATAGGAGTCGTACAGTGATCATCTATCTCGTTGTCCTGGAGACAGCGCGCCAAAACCACCTGAGGAGCTGACAAAGAGGAAATTCCTGTGTGATATATGTGGGAAAACATGCTCGTCCAATGCCAGTCTTCTCGTGCACATGTAAGTTGTCACAGTAAGGTTATAGCTATGAGGTTCTTCAAAAAAGGAGTGTATTTATAGCTGTTCAGAGGCCTTAGTCCCATGAACGTTCCTCAATTTCACGAAATCTGACTCGATAGATGGCGTTAGCGCTCAGTACACGACCGCTGGCAATGATCGACGATCGAACGGTCTTGATCGTTTTCAACTTCAATTACAAGTAACATTTTTTTTAGGCATAAGTTACACACAGACTATTTATCTTCTTTTATATGGAAGATACTACTAATTAAAGTCTGTTTGAAGGAAATATACGCATCTAACACCAAAGACGGATTATTACTTAATCAGTTGGGACTGTTGGAGATACTTTTCGAATTAAAAGTATAATAAATTTCGAATTTCGAAAATTAGGTTTGTTTTAAATTCCAATATGGCTGAAATTTTTTTTTTTTTTAAATGGTCAAAATAGCCAATTTCGACTACTTCGGGTGTGTAGATTTCGAAAATGATGTCTGTTTTTAAATCCAAGATGGCGGTTATATACATTATTCAGAAAAGGCGTCATGGTAGTTATTTTCGGCTAATTAAGGGGTGTAGATTTCGAAAATTATGTCCGATTTTAAATCCAAGATGGCGGTTATACACTTTATTCTGAAAAATCGTCATGGTAGTGATTTTCGGCTAATTACGGGGTGTCGATTTTGAAAATTATGTCTGTTTTAAAATCCAACATCAATCCTAAATCTGTGGACATTGTCGTTGGTCTCACACTTTGTAATTTGTGTATTGTTACTATTAGCCATAATCTCGTGTGTTACTGTTTTTGTCCCAAATAAATTGAACAAAAAAAAAAGATGACGGTTATACACTTTATTCTGAAAAATCGGAACGGTAGTCATTATCTGCTAATTAGTGGGTGTATATTTCGAAAATTATGTCTATTTTTAAATCCAAGATGGCGGTCATACACATTTTTAGTAAAAATCGTTATGGTAGTCATTTTCCATTAATTCAGGGATGTAGATTTCGAAAATAAGGACAATTTTAAAATCCAAGATGGCGGAAATGGGCAATTTTGTCAAAATCGTCATGGTAGTTATTTTCGACTAATGAGGGTGTGTAGATTTCGAAAATGATGTATATTTGTAATCCAAGACCGCGTTCGTACACTTTTTTGGTAAAAATCATCATGTTAGTCGTTTTCGATTAATTCAGGGGTGTAAATTTCGAAAAAAAGACCGTTTTAAAATCAAAGATAGCGGCATCGGAAAAAAAATTCAAAATCGTCATGGTAGTAATTTTCGACTAATTCGGGTGTGCAGCTTTCGAAAATAATGTCTATTTAGAAAGCGAAAATGGCGGTCAAACACTTTTTGGGTACAAATCGTTATGGTAGTCATTTTCGATTAATTTAGGGAAGTAGATTTCGAATTCCAAGACTGCGGTCATACACTTTTTTGGTGAAAATCATCATGTTAGTCGTTTTCGATTAATGCAGGGGTTTAGATTTCGAAAAACGGACCGCTTTAAAATCAAAGATGGCGGAAACGGAAAAATATGTCAAAATCGTCATGGTAGTCATATCCGACTAATTCGGGTGTGTAGATTTCGAAAATAATGTCTCTTTAGAAAACCAAGATGGCGGTCAAACACTTTTTTGGTAAAACTCGTTATGGTACTCATTTTCGATTAATTCAGGGAAGTAGATTTCGAAAATAAAGACCGTTTTAAAATCCAAGGTAGCGAAAATGGATAATTTTGTCAAAATCGTCATGGTAGTCGTTTTCGACTAATTGGGGTGTGCAGATTTCGAAAATAATGCCTATTTTTAAATCCAGGATAGCTCTCGCACACTTATTTGGTAAAAATCGTTATGGTACTCATTTTCGATTAATTCAGGGAAGTAGATTTCGAAAATAAAGACCGTTTTAAAATCCAAGATAGCGAAAACGGATAATTTTGTCAAAATCGTCATGGTAGTCGTTTTCGACTAATTTGGGTGTGCAGATTTCGAAAATAATGTCTATTTTTAAATCCAAGATAGCTCTCGCACACTTATTTGGTGAAAATCGAATGAGTGTCGTTTTAGATTAACTTGGGGATTTAAATTTCGAAAATAAATACCGTTTTAAAATTCAAAATGGCTGAAATTGACAATTTTATTAAAATCGTCATGATAGTTTTTTTTGTCTCATTTGGGTGTGTACTGTGTAGATTTCGAAAATAATGTATGTTTTAAAATCCAAAATGACGGCCATACACTTTTTTCTAAAACAAATTTATGGTAGTCGCTTGTGATTAATTGAGGGGTGTAGATTTCGATATAAGGACCGATTTGAGATCCAAAATGGGTGTTAAAGGACAATTATTGTAAAAATCGTCATGCTAGTCATTTTTACTAATTCACGTGTGTAGATTAAGAAAATAATATCTGTTTTAAAATCCAAGACGGCAGTCATACAATTTTAGTAAAAATCGTTATAGTAGTGTCTGTTGATTAATTCGGCAATGTCAATTCCGATAATAAACACTGTTTTAAAATATAAGATAGCAGTGATGCCCTTTTTGTGAAAATCTTTATGGTAATCGTATTCGACTGATTCAGGTGTTTAGATTTCGAGAAAATGGTCTGTTTTAAATTCCAAGATGGCGGCCATACACTTTTTTCTATATAATCGTTATGGTAGTCATTTTCGATTCAATCGGGGTTACAAAAAAATATATGAACGCCATCTTGAATTTTAAAACAGAATTTGTTTTCGAAATCTACATATCTGAATGACGACGATTTTTATAAATGAATGACAATATCTACCATCTTGGATTTTGAAATGGACTTTATTTTTGAAATCTACACGCCTGTATTAATCGAAAATGGCTAAAGTAACAAGTAAAGTGTGTGATCGCCATTTTGGATTTCAAAATAGACAATTTTTTCGAGATCTACATTTCCCGAATTAGTCGTACGACTTCCATGACGAATTTGACAACTTTTTTCATTTCCGCCATCTTTGATTTTAAAACAGTCTTTATTTTCGAAATCTACACCCCTGAATTAATCGAAAATGACTACCATATGGATTTTTACCAAAATAGTGTTTGATCGCCATCTTGGATTTTAAAACAGACATTATTTTCGAAATCTGCACACCCGAATTAGTCGAAGACGACAACCATGCCAATTTTGACAAAATTTACCGTTTCCGCCATCTTTCATTTTAAAACGGTCCTTATTTTCGAAGTCTTCATCCCTGAATTAATCAATAATGACGTCCATTACGATTTTTAAGTAAAAAGTGTATGGCCGCCATCTTGGATTTCAAAATAGAATGTATATTTTCAAAATTACACACCCAAATTAGTCGAAAATGACTACGATGATGATTTTGACAAAATTGTCCATTTCCGCCATCTTGGATTTTAAAACGGTCTTCATTTTCGATTGAACAATTTTTACCAAAAAAGTGTATGACCGCCATCTTGGATTTCAAAATAGACATTATTTTCGAAATCTGCACACCCAAATTAGTCGAAAATGACTACTATGACGATTTTAACAAAATTGTCCATTTCCGCCATCTTTGATTTTAAAACGGATATTATTTTCGAAATCTACACCCGTGAATTAATCGAAAATGACTACCATAACGATTTTTACCAAAAAAGTGTTTGACCGCCATCTTGGATTTCTAAATAAACTTTATTTTCGAAATCTGCACACCAAAATTAGTCGAAAATGACTACCATGACGATTTTGACAAAATTGTCCATTTCCGCCATCTTTGATTTTAAAATTGATATTATTTTCGAAATCTACACCCGTGAATTAATCGAAAATGACTACCATAACGATTTTTATCAAAAAATGGTTTGACCGCCATCTTGGATTTCTAAATAGACATTATTTTCGAAATCTGCACACCCGAATTAGTCGGAAATGACTACCATGACGATTTTGACAAAATTTTCCGTTTCCGCCATCTTTGATTTTAAAACCGTCCTTTTTTCCGAAATCTACACCCCTGAATTAATCGGATATGACTACCATAACGATTTTACCATAAAGTGTTTGACTGCCATCTTGGATTTCTCAATATACATTATTTTCGGAATCTGCACCTAGTTTTCAAATAAAAAAGTCATTTAATAATATTAAGTAAAGTAAATATTTCAATTTTTTATTTCAAGGATCTTTTTAATTCAATCGCACTTCTCGCAACTATAGGGCAATGGAAACAGGTCACTACGTGTTGGGGATTTCATACAAGGTTACCCGTTTTAGCGGCCTCTTAGTGTATCTAGCTGGCAAACTTACGTAATGCGCGTAGGACGATTTAGCACAGGTCCGTCGTCTGTGAGCTCTCGTTCCATACTGAGCCAGAGGCTTTTTTTTTCCTTCCGCGACCTAACGTGACGAGTTTGCTACGTTGGAATGCTCCTACCGAGCTTGCGCTTCCAGCGAGATCAGTTGAAGCGAGTTCAACCTGATCTGGGTGAGTGGGGGGGGATCGAGCTAATGGGGGTTTTGTCGCTGGTTCGCGACTGTTCCGAGGTGGGCGTCCCCGCCGGCGGGGGCGCCGCAATGTATATGTGGGGGAGGGCGCACGCACAGCGTTCCATTTCTCATGAATGACCGCTGTGAGTGCGTCGTCCTGGTCCGTGACGTAGTGTCTAGGCCGCCGAACCGAGCGGCCCCTAATCAGTGACTTCCGTGTTAAGAGTCCGAGGGGGGGAGGGTTGGGAATGTAGTTCGCAGCCTTCCTAACTAACGGATTACTACTGTGCGGAGCGTTGTCAAAATAACGCCGGGCAGTCTGCTTAAAGAAACCATAAAGGGAGTCAAGCCCCGCGTCATGGTGCAAACTGAGGGTCGTCTGGTACCACGGGGCCCCAGTCGCCCTACGGAGGAAACGATTCTGAACGACCTGAAGCGGCTCGAGACTTGACATACCCACGTGGGTAAAAACCACACTTGAGTATGCCATGATTGGACGAACACAAGTCTTGGAGAGTGTCAGCTTATTTCTAAGTGACATTTTACTAAACTTGTTAATCATCGGCCCTAGCCTTCCTAATACGAACAGCGCTCTGTTGCGTACCCTACGGATGTGGCTTTTGAAAGTCATACGACGGTCGAGAGTGACGCCTAGATATTTGACCTCGTTAACCCACGGAATGGGCTGGTCAAAAAGCCGGACCTGAGCCAGAGGCGACGGCGCGATGTGTTTTGTCAAGTTTTGAACCGATTTAGAGTGATCTTCAAAAAATTACACTTTATTTAAATTTTGCGTGACAGTAATGATTTTTTTTTCGTGGTAGATCTATAGCTGAACTTTGATATATTTATATTTTTAGGGCAGAATATGTATAGGACTTCCGTGAAATTTTTTTATTGTAAACCTGTTTTCATCAAAAAATTTGCAATATTCAGAAGGTATTTTTTCTATTATCCAAGATATGAATCTTCAATTTTTCTTACCATGGCCGTCTTGAACATGATATACTGAATTGAATTGTATTCAAATTTTATAAGTAAGGTTCCCTTTATTTGAGTAATCTGAAAAAAAAACAGACGTCTAACTGCAAACTCTGAAGAGGCCTGCCAAGAGAAGCCATGTTTTTCAGGTTTTTTTTCTCAAAAATTTAAAAACAAAGCATTTTCGCTATAACCTCCGAAGAAAATGATGCATTTCGCAAAATACGCGTATTTTGGGAATAAGGCCTCTTAAAGCGTGGGCTACGCACATGAATCCTGTCGAGTTGCAGGCGTTCATAGGCTACGGTAACTGCTTACCAGCAGGCGGACCGTATAAACAAGAAGGTACCTTACTTTGTTTTTTTTTGTATGAAATTTTAATAAATTTATTCAATCACTGGTGTACCCTTTCGCCGCCTCGATCGTGCTCACTGCTCAGTATGCCAATTGGAATGATTACTATGATGAAAAACCGTTTCTCATCAGTCCTAGGCGGGTACAGATGGGAATATACTATCACACTACATTCAAACCAGCAGTGTACCAGTAACCTACTTATAAAGTGTCACTCTGCCAAAAAGCGCGTCATGTAGTTTCACAGTACTGTGCGCTGCCAAAGGCTTAAAGGCTTAAGTGTCACTACAAACAAAATATTATTATTTTTAAAACCTATCTTATGTTATGAATTATTGTTAATATTGAAGTCACTGTAATATTCTATCTATACTCCACTGTACCGCACTGATTGATCATCATCTTCTTCTTAGCGTTAGTCCCGGCTATTGGACACGGCTCAATAGAGCCTCCTGAAGTCCGCTCGGAAAGCTAAACTTAATACATGGCGTGGTCACTAATATTTTACGAAAGCGACTGGTGTCCGGCCTGCCAACCCAGAGAGCAAAATGGGCTTGTTAAGATTAAGACCACTTTCCTCACAATGTTTTTCTTCACCGAAAAGCGATTAGTGAATATCAACAAACATTTCGTACATAAAGATACGAAAAACTCTGCTGTTCAGTCACCTCCAGCAATATCTCACACAACGTAGCGGGCAATAATATTTTTGCAGAGCGATAAGAGTATAATAGTACATTACTTACCAAGGACTGTAAAAGAAAGAAAGCCCGAAATCGCAGGTATTTGTGACCCGAGCCGCAGGCGAGGGTTGTAAATATGCGATAGAGGGCTTTCTTTTTTACTGCCCGTGGTGAGTACACAATTTTACGTCTCCACCTGGCCATAATGCGAGTATTACCGTACGCGTAGCGTGCGGTAATACTCATATTATGGCCAGGTGTGACGTAAAATATTTTTGTGGCCTTCGTTGTGCAAGATATTATAAAAAAAATCATTTTAAGTTGATCAAAATGTAACTTGCGTAACTTCGTTGAAAAGCAGCAAATGGGTAAAAACGTCAGTGTTTTTTAGTTAACTATCACTTGTTTCTACATCATTCCGAAATAGAAAAGACGTTTTATATATTACTACGTTGAAAAAACGTATCTAGCCAGAAACGTTTCTTTGTAGTAACAAATGTTTTTTTTTGTTTTTTTTTTATACTAAGAAACATAAAATTTAATTTATTTTTAACATAACATGGTACAAAATTGTAATTCGAATCTACAGCTCGATAGTTCATACGTTAATACACATTTTTGTATAAAGAAATTGCATATTAACTATTCTCTTTCTTGCGGGGATTTTTTAAATTTTAATAAAACAAAACACCTTTTTTATGTTTATATAGAAGCGCTCTTTTCCGCATGACGGCAGTGCAGGTGACTGAAAGCTTGCTTTGCCGCCAGTGCCGCCACGCAACCAAAGCTCTGTGCGCGACGACATTGGTATCTTTTTGTTACTAGCTCTTTTGTGATCAGCATACGTCTGTTCCAGGGGCATCCATGAAAACGTGTTTCCCTTCAAATGCGATGTTTGCCCGTACCAAGGCCGCACCATGGACCTGCTGAAGGTGCACAAAAGGTCCCACATGGCCGACAAGCCGTTCAAGTGCACGCAGTGCCCGAAGGCCACCACCACCTCCAGCAACCTCGCCAAACACATGCGCCATGTACACAGCACGCAGAGGCCTTTCAAGGTATCTTACAGTTTCTTACACCGCACATTTGAACTAAGGTCAGTGGCAATAGAGAAGCAAATAGAGGTAAACAAATATGACTGGTTGACAACTGGATTTCTAGGGAAAAAAGCTTACATACTAAGCTTTTTTCGTAATTCTAGCGTAACTGTGTCGTTCTTTTCAAGAACTCTATGATTCTAAACCCAAAATACAAATTTATTTTAGTGGGCGGAATGTTCACTTTTTTCATGTTTAATCGAGAAGTGTCAATGAGGTTGAGGATAAACGCGCAAAGCAATGCGTAGATAGTAAAATACAAACATCTTGTGTTGTGTTGGCTTGGATATTGCAAAATTCTTTCAGTGCTGATCTCTAAATGTAACGTAATGTAAGGTGCCGAAAAACAATAGACAATCGGAACATCAAGCAATATAATTTGATAAGAACCCCAAAGTGCCACTTATTTGGTGCAAAAATTCCTTACAGATAAATCGCAACATAAATTTCGTTTCAGTGTACGTACTGCGACAAGGCGTTCTCGTACCAGCACGACATGAAGCGACACATCAAGGACATCCACTTGCGGCAGGGCACCGTCGAGTGCGACGTCTGCTACAAGAAGTTCAACACCAAGTAAGATCTCAACGTTTACTGGTCGTATCCTAAAGAGACTATCCGTGCTAAAGGTTTTAACGGTCCTCTAGCTTAGTCGGTAGGGTTCGACCCGGATTCAGGGCATTTACGAGGGTTGCTACTTATATATCCGGAAACAAAAAAACAAACAAACGTACACGGCTGAAAATGGTTTTATTGTTTTTCAAAGTATTCCCCTTGATGATCTATGCACTTTTGCATTCGCGTGAACCAATTTTTAAAGCACTTCTGCCACTCCGCCTGAGGTACCTCCATAACGTGTTGTTTGAATGCGTCGACAGCATCTTCAGCGGTCGAAAATCGTTGACCGCGTAATTTATTCTTTATATTTGGAAATAAATAAAAATCGTTGGGTGCCAAGTCAGGGCTGTACGGCGGATGACCCGTTAATTCCACATTTTGACCCTCCAAAAATAGAGTTGTTTCGCGTGACGTATGACAGCTGGCATTGTCATGATGAAGAATGATTCTTCGTCGCTGGTTAGTTTTACGAATTTGTTCAAATACTTCCGGTAAGCAAATGGTCGTGTACCACTCTGAATTAACCGTTCTACGGTTTTCTAGTGGCACTGTAGCTACATGGCCATTAATACCGAAGAAGCAGGCCACCATTTGTTTCAATGTACTTTTTGGACGAGTAACTTTCGTAGGGTTCGGCTCATTTTGAAACACCCATACCGTTGATTGTTGCTTCGTTTCGGGATCGTATGCATAGATCCAGGATTCGTCACCTGTATAGATGTTATAAACGGCTTTTGAGTCACCACGGTTATATTTTTTTAACATTTTATTGCACCATTCGACGCGAGCATCTTTTTGCTCTTTTGTTAAGTTGTGGGGTATCCAACGCGAACAAATTTTTTTTACAACCAAATAATTATGTAATATGCTATTAATGCTGGTCATAGAAATACCCAGAGTCGCCTCTATCTCGCGGTACGTAACATGTCGGTCGTCCATTATAAGTTTTCGCACAGCCTCGATATTTTGTTGTACAACGACCGATTTCGGGCGACCTGCCTTAACTTCGTCCGTAAGCATACTACGTCCACGATTGAACTCACTAAACCAGTGATACACAGTAGTTTTAGATGGGGCTTCATCACCAAAAGTTGAAGTTAGTTGATCTATGCACTGTTGTTGCGTTAAACCACGCCGAAAATCATAATAAATCATAGCACGAATATTTTCACGAGTGAGTTCCATTCTTGCTGCGAGATGACATTTAAAACCCGTCAAAAACAAAACACGAGCGTTAATAAGAAAGAAAAAATATACCGGCCAGTACTTAAAAAAGTTCAAATTTTACCATGGAGGTCAAATATGCTATTTAAGAAGATTGTAATCCCGGTTTCCGGATATATAAATAGCAGCCCTTGTATTTGTGTGTTTATCACGGATATTTGTTTCTGAGTTATGGATGTATTTAAGTATGTATCTATACGATACGACGATATATATAATAGACTAGCTTTTGCCCGCGGCTTCGCTCGCGTTAAATTCGGGGTAACAAATCATACAAACTTCCACCCCCCCTTTTAGGGAAGTGGGGGGTTAGAAAGACACAAAAAGTAGCCTATGTCACTCTCCATCCCTTCAACTATCTCCACTTAAAAAATCACGTCAATTCGTCGCCCCGTTTTGCCGTGAAAGAAGGACAAACAAACAAACACACACATACACTTTCCCATTTATAATATTAGTATGGATAGATATCTATCTATACATATAATAAAGCTGAAGAGAGTCGAAAGTCTGTACATGGAAAATAATCGAAAAAAAGTTGGCTGGGGATACTTAGAATCGATAACAGAACACGTTCCAACAATTTTTTGAATTTTTGTCTGTTTATCTGTTTATTTGACCGCGCATCACGTGAAAACGGCTGAACGGATTTTGATTAAATTTCGTACAGAGATAGTTTGAGTCCCGGGAAAGGATAATATATAGTTTTAACCCCGAAAATCAACCCTGGTGGGGGTGAAAATGGGGTTGAAAGTTTGTATGGAGAATTTTTATTTGAGTCTCGAGAAACGTCATAGGATAGTTTTCAAACCCTGGGGGGGTGAAAAGGGGGTTGGAAGTTGGTATGAGGGTTTTTTTTTCCGCTGAAGACGATTGTCGCCGGAGTGTCCTTGAGCGTTTGGGCGCTCTCTACCCGCGCCACCCGCGTACCCTTCTCATTGCGATCGTGCGTAAATCCGCCGCGATGCACAGCAATAATGTTCAAAGAATATGACTTTACTCAGAGGCGCGCGGGCAGATTTATAATAATCATACCTAATCCGTTTGTGGATGTTTTGTGATTTGAATACTGTGATTAAGTACTACGGTGACATTTTTCAGGAATGCTACTAAATAAGATAAGTAATAAGTGTAATAACGATCTCGATTAGTAGATTTTTATGTAAAAAAATGAAAACCTAGATTTTTAATTTGAAGTACAGTGAGCGGCAAAATATTTATGAATTTACGAAATATGGTTAAAAATATTCCGCATATCAGAAAAAAATAAAAAAAATACTGACTAGTACAGCAAAAAAAAAACTGAATGCACATCAAAGCGGTGTTTTCATGTGAATTTGGATTTTTTTTTGCTGTGCAAGTGAGCTTAATAGATGGTTATTTTTTTGTTGCGATTTTAAATATTAACCGTAAAAAATCACTTAATTACGATACATTAACAAAACTAAGCCTGTTGCGAGTTGCGAATAGTAAAAATGCACATGTAAGGAGCGGTATTTGTGCACGAAATCGTCATACAAATGAGAGCTGTAAGCCCATTAAATTTAGATCTTTAAAATATAACACAGCGCAAACACTTCTTAGGGTTCCATAGCCAAAATGGTAAAAACGGAACCCTTAAAAGTTTTTTTAAACATGTCCGTCTGTCCGTCCGTATGTCACAGCCATTTTTATTATAAAACATATATTACTGAAATTTTATCTAGAGGTGTGTTTCATGTGCCGCTACTTAGTTTTCTGGCTAAATTGCTAAAAAAATCTTTTAGGTAAGGCACTATATCTTATATATATATATATTTAAAACTTTTTTATTAAGTCAATATTTTCAGAAATAATTGCTTCGAAAGTCTAAATATAATAGCCCCCATCTAACTTTTAATCCGTAAGTCTAAAAAATATGAAAAAATACCAAGAGGGCTTAGTACTTAATTTTCTACGAAAATTATTTCACATATTATCGGTTCATCCATTTTTGAGTTATCTCCAAGAAACTACTTTCTACGGAACCCTACATTATACATGGTCCGATACAAACTTGGCCGGTCTTTTAAAGATATTTGATAGGTAGTATTAACCCTTAGTAGTAATTTATTTATTCACTTGTGTTGATAATTAATATAAAATTTGCATTTCACCGACATAGTAAAGTTTTTTTTAGGTTAGTCAACGCGCATGTGAATCTTCTGGGGTTGCAGGCGTCCATAGGCTTTATAACTGCTTTCAATCAGGCGGGTCGTATGCTTGTTTGCCAGCGTCGTGGTATAAATAAAAGCTTTTTTCCCTTTATTCTTACATACATTGAACTCTTAAATATCAGCAATTTTTTATTAGATTCTCAAGCAGGCTTTGCTCAGTGATAGTTAGTAGACTGAAATTTGGTATGAGTAATTATGTGTTTTAATTACGCCTACAAAGTGGTAAAACAATAAGTATCTGAAACCCATTGTTGGATAGGTCTTTCAAGAAGAATATGCCTTAAACAACTTTTGGATAAAACGAATAATTTCGTAAATAATAGCTTCGAAAGCTAAAATGCTCTTTGATTTTTGAACCGTGGGTCCAAAAAAATTGGAAAAATTCCTGTAAGTGAGGCCATTGAAATACTTATCACGTATTTTCAATAAAAACTATATGGAATAAAATCGGTTGAGCCGTTTTTGAGTTATGCCTATAGTAAAATAACGTAAGTGCCACAATTTTTTTCTTTATAGACTACCTTTTGAATGGATGTATTGTAACAGGCCGGCAACTACGGATCCCTACACTGAGCATAGCCCGATATTCTCTTGGCTGGTTTATCTGCAATCCTTTGCAGTTTACTTCGCAATTTCTAGATTTGAGAAATTAGTATAAAGTATAACATTAAAGATTGTGTTTAATCTTAAAATAAAACGCATATTACATTCGTTTAGAACACGGTATTCTTATTCGGTAGGCACAGTAAGTCCGATATTATTGTTCACGGGCCAAGCACAAGTATATGTAGTACAAGGGAAGCACGGAGCGACGAGCGACACAGCCTCCTCGTCTCAAAGCTAGCTCACGACTGCCAGCAACGCCGTTTTCGAGCTAATAACGCACGAAATGTGGAATTATGATCAAGTTGTTTAAGAAAATTTAATCAATTTAAATATCCTACGTTGAGTTTGTAGTGTTCTGTAGTACATATTTTTTAGTTCAACAATATTTTAAATCGAATGAGCCGTTCAGTAGATATAAGCAAAATTAACCGTAAAACGACATTTCGTTACATTTACATAACGGAGAAACTATACGTTACACGAGTTATTCAAACGTTGACAATGTTGTACATGAAATGGTAAATCACATATATTTTTTTCAAAATTTTTTAATGACCCGTTATGGAGATATATCCCTTAGAAAGTAACAGTTTTCGGCCACAATCAGCGCCTAGCGCCTGGACTGATTTAGATGAAAATTGGTATATGGGTCTCGAGAAAGGACAAAGGATAGTTTCATCTTCAAAAAAGCCCCCCCCCCCCATCTTACTTTAGAACCGTAAGTCCAAAAAAATTTCAAAACAATGGAAGTGAAGCCTGAAAGGTACTTTCAATAAAAACTATCTATACTAATATATTTGAAAAAAAGTTGGCTGGGGATACATAGGCTACTATTTATATATCCGGAAACCGGGATTACAATCTTCTTAAATAGCATATTTGACCTCCATGGTAAAATTTGAACTTTTTTAAGTACTGGCCGGTATATCTTTTCTTTCTTATTAACGCTCGTGTTTTGTTTTTGACGGGTTTTAAATGTCATCTCGCAGCAAGAATGGAACTCACTCGTGAAAATATTCGTGCTATGATTTATTATGATTTTCGGCGTGGTTTAACGCAACAACAGTGCATAGATCAACTAACTTCAACTTTTGGTGATGAAGCCCCATCTAAAACTACTGTGTATCACTGGTTTAGTGAGTTCAATCGTGGACGTAGTATGCTTACGGACGAAGTTAAGGCAGGTCGCCCGAAATCGGTCGTTGTACCACAAAATATCGAGGCTGTGCGAAAACTTATAATGGACGACCGACATGTTACGTACCGCGAGATAGAGGCGACTCTGGGTATTTCTATGACCAGCATTAATAGCATATTACATAATTATTTGGCTGTAAAAAAAATTTGTTCGCGTTGGATACCCCACAGCTTAACAAAAGAGCAAAAAGATGCTCGCGTCGAATGGTGCAATAAAATGTTAAAAAAATATAACCGTGGTGACTCAAAAGCCGTTTATAACATCTATACAGGTGACGAATCCTGGATCTATGCATACGATCCCGAAACGAAGCAACAATCAACGGTATGGGTGTTTCAAAATGAGCCGAACCCTACGAAAGTTACTCGTGCAAAAAGTACATTGAAACAAATGGTGGCCTGCTTCTTCGGTATTAATGGCCATGTAGCTACAGTGCCACTAGAAAACCGTAGAACGGTTAATTCAGAGTGGTACACGACCATTTGCTTACCGGAAGTATTTGAACAAATTCGTAAAACTAACCAGCGACGAAGAATCATTCTTCATCATGACAATGCCAGCTGTCATAGGTCACGCGAAACAACTCTATTTTTGGAGGGTCAAAATGTGGAATTAACGGGTCATCCGCCGTACAGCCCTGACTTGGCACCCAACGATTTTTATTTATTTCCAAATATAAAGAATAAATTACGCGGTCAACGATTTTCGACCGCTGAAGATGCTGTCGACGCATTCAAACAACACGTTATGGAGGTACCTCAGGCGGAGTGGCAGAAGTGCTTTAAAAATTGGTTCACGCGAATGCAAAAGTGCATAGATCATCAAGGGGAATACTTTGAAAAACAATAAAACCATTTTCAGCCGTGTACGTTTGTTTGTTTTTTTGTTTCCGGATATATAAGTAGCAACCCTCGTACTTAGAATCGATAACAGACCACGTTCCAACAATTTTTAGAATTTTTGTCTGCTTATCTCGGAAATTATCCCTTAAGCGGATGCAAAAGGGGTGGAAGTTTACATGGGGAAGATACAACCAATAACCGCTGTACGTATTTAGATGAAATTTGGTATTGAAATAATTTGTAATCTTTTGGTCAAGGTGTTCATATTTATAACATGTTACCCGTCGATGCTTTAAATTTACCTTTACCCGCTCTTAAGAAATATTTGAAAATGTCATGAATGTCAAAGGGTTATTGCAGGTTCGAGGACTATATATGACGGACAAAGATGCATGTCCCAAACCAGAAACTACTACAAAATCATCTAACATTTATAGGACACCGTTTAGGTAGGAAAACATATCAAACGTTTTGTGAAGCAGTCAGATTAGGATTTATTTTTCTTTGTAATTAAACAATAGATACATTATCTGTCTCTCAAGCTGTTTTGATGTCTTCTTGAAGAACTACGCATTATTTTGTATCTTTAAGATCTAATAATGTATTACTGTTTCGAAAAAAATAAGTCCCGTCGAGGTTAGAACCGGTGGTAGTTTTTTAAGTTCCTTCTCGGACGGTTCGCAGAGCCGGATCTAGGGGGGGGCAGACCGGGGCCCATGCCCCGGGCGGCAACTTCAGGGGGCGGCAAATTCGAACTTTCTGGCAAACGAATACATGTCTCATCATCGCCCATCATCAACGCAACCTGGACCACTGAGACAGGTGTACATTCGCGGGGCGCGTAGGCGCAGGTCAACAATCAGAATCACGCTCGCCCGCGGGAAATGAAACGCGCTCTCATTTGAGGGCGATTAGGGCGCGTGTCGACGATACCGCCCCTGCGCCGCTACCGGCCTCTGCGCTATGTATACGAGACGCGTAAAGCCCGCCACCACGCCGCCGTCGCCGCACCTCTGCGCTGTGTATATGATACGCGTAAAATTCGCCACCGCGCCGCCGCCCTCTGCGCTGTGTATGCGAGAAACAAAAGCCCGCGGCGGCGGCGCGGTGGCGGTTTTTACGCGTATCGTATACACAGCGCAGAGGTACGGCGGCGGCGCGATGACGGCGTGGCGGCGGAATCGTGTACATGATACCCGCAGTAGCAGCGCGGCGGCGGCGCGGGGGCGGCATCGTTTACACGCGCCCTTAGCCTGCGTGTGAAAAAGATGAAGGTATATTTGGTAACTCCTTCATCGGTATCTCTCAGAGCTGTGTGTTGTTTCAAACATCTACAAAACACCTGTTTCTGTCAAAAATTCTGTTTGTGTCAAAAACCAGCTCACCAAACCCTCCTACTCATGAAGTACTCTTACTAGGTAAGTATTTTATCATATCTTGTGCTTTTTAAGTTGCTTACTAATAAGATCCGCGTTAAAATCTTAATAATATATTTCTCAGTAATTTATTGAAAAAATTTAAAATATAGTACTTACAATATAGTTTGGCTTTTTAAAAATAATAGGGGTCTTCTAAATCAAGTACGAGTATTGGATAAAATCAATAGTTAAGTAAATAATAGCTTCGAAATTTAAAAAAAGCGTACCGTCCTTTAACTTTTGAACCCTGGGCCAAAAAAATATGGAAAATTCATTGAGTAACAGGAGATGACATCCCTAAGAAATTTTTTGTCCCAAAAGTTGTAGTGAAAATCACTACAAGTCTATACTACTCTTTGATTCTGTCATAGCTATCAACCGCCAAATATGGCGCACAAAATTTGTTCTAGATGTCACATCTAGTATAATACATAATAAATCAATGGGAAGATTCATGGATGTGTGTCTAAATAAGAGTTTTCAATGCAAACTGTATAGAATAGAATTGTTTGAGCAGTTTTTAAGTTATCGCAAAACTTGTAATTTCATGGCAAAATATCCTAAAAATCGATTTTATGAATAGGTATAAATATAGTGACGGGCCCGCAGCTGCGGAAACCTACATTAGGCATGGCCGGGCATGCTTTTGGCCGATGTTTATTAAAATGATTTTAAGGGAAACTTCGGTAGGCGAACAAAACATGTGAATAAATTTGCCAGCTCAAATTTGCCCTGACACCATAGATAATAGTTATTTATTATACAAGGGGGCTAAGTCGATGTTTATTTTCTCGTGCTTTATTGAGACCCGATCTACCGAAGATTCCAAAATTGAGCCACGAGCGTAGCAAGCTAAAAAATGGAATCTTGAGCGTACGAGGGCCTAAAGGCAAGAGAGGTTGAACAAACTTTTCTGCCGAGTATAATACAAAAAATTTCACCACACCACCTCAGGAAAAATATAAGCTATAAAATATCGAAGCCCAATATACTTTCAAAATTATATAATTGAAAATCATCTCTTTAAAGTCCATCCTGCCAGATAACGTGAAAAAGCAAGTCAAAACTTGTACCAAATTACTTTCCCCACATGTGGCTAAAATGCGTTTTCACCATCCGTTTTCAAGGGATAAAGAGCACGTTTCCGAGGTGGAGTGGTGGAAAGCAACTTTTACTGTTTGTTGCGTAACTTGTATGATTGTATGCACGTATTTATAGGAACGCTCACTAACGTAATGGACCGGGCGGCCACAGTATGATCAGTTACCTCATCGAGGAGCATTTTGGAACTTGGACTTATTAATCGAAAATAAAAGTTTAATAGGTCACAAATCACTTGGTCGGACAGCCCTCAGTCTGGTCCGTTTCGTTTCGTGTTTTTACCTCATCAGGGTAGCAGGATGAAAACAACCTTATTTGATATCTAAAGTGATGCTCTTTCAATATTTCTTGAGCGGACAGCCCTCAGCATGGTCCGTTCCGTTTCCGGACACTTTTAGTGGTGCAATTTTTGGGGTGTTTTTACCTCATCGAGTAGCAGGATGAAGCCATCCTCATTTGATAGCCAAAGTGATGCTCTTTCAATATTTTTTGGTAGGCCAACCCTCAGCCTGGCCCGTTCCGTTTTCGGTCACTTTTAGTGGTGCAATTTTTGGGGCGCTTTCCGTCTGAAGCCGGATTTGCGGCCCTATATTAATAAAATTTGGTGTGTTTGGCTTTTATAACTCGCCATATATTGGAGCATAAGAATTATTTTTAATACATGAAAAGGTGCATATTAAGGGTTAAAGAGGTATTTCCCGTTAGATATATGGATACCACGTATCATTTTATGATTAATATGTACTGTATCTGTACTACAGTTCCATAAGTCACGCCAAATAGGTATTGAAGTAGAACTGTGTCACTTTGTAATATTGAAAAATTAAAAAAAAAAACTTAATGAAATTATTTTCAAAATTACTTTTTTGAGGTTAGATATGAGGATATTACGTATCATTTGTGATATATATATATATTTTTTAAATCAGCCATATCGTGTCTGGAAGAGCCCAAACTTGATATGTTTCGAAAATTATTTTTGTGTTAATTAAAAAAAATGGCTGAAATGTAATGATATGGTATTTTTTTAGAATCGCCTTAAAATGCCCTTTCATAAGATACCACACACGATAGGTTTCTGAAAAAAAAAATTTTTTTTTCCATACTATTAAAAAAATGTCTCGGCACTCCCCTCCTAAGGGAATTTTTTTAAGAACTGCGGGTCAAAAAATGTATTTTGACCTCTAGTATAACGCGTGTGCCAAACGGCTAAACTGTACATCGATTTGCGGTATTTTTAATCGTACGGCTACCACTATATCAAATGAGGTTAGTTTCATCCTGCTACTCGATGAGGTAAAGCCACCCCAAAAATTGCACCACTAAAAGTGTCCGAAAACGGAACGGACCAGGCTGAGGGCTGTCCGACAAAAAAATATTGTAAAAGCATTATTTTAGCTATCAACTTAAGTTGGTTTCATCCTGCTACTCGATGAGGTAAAAATACCCCAAAAATTGCACCACTAAAAGTGTCCGAAAACTGAACGGACCAGGCTGAGGTCTGTCCGACCAAGTGATTTATGACCTATTAAACTTTTGTTTTTCGATTAATAAGGTTCCAAACTGCTCCTCGATGAAGTAAGTGATCATACTGTGGCCGCCCGGTCCATATAACTACGACGCACGGGGGCGCAGAAAAGGTTTAGATAGAGCGAATTTTTTTCCGTATTTGCCGCATAACTAAGTTATTCTAATTATAAGTATTCGAAAAAAAAAGGCTTAACACAGAAAGAAAAACGCTAGACCGGTCGTTGTGGCGTTCTTTCCGTTAATCTATGACTAATAGTAGGCGTCTGTTGGTCGAAATTATATGATAGTTAATAATTAAGGAAAAAATAGAATACATATCAAATATATGCAGGGGTAGGGGGCGGCATTTTTCAGATTTTGCCCCGCCTCGAAAAAGTTCTAGATCCGGCGCTGACGGTTCGCGGTTAGGCCTCTTTTACGGTTAGGCGAAAAAGCGTCACGTCACGAAAACGCGGCACCCATACGATTGAGAAACATGTAAAATGGAATGAAATAAAAAATATATAAAATATAATAAAGTGAAGTGAAGTGTAGTGTAAGTGAGAAGTGACAAAGTGATAAAAGTGAAAAAAGTCGAGAACTAAAAGTAAAAAATGTCAAAAATTTCGAAAATGTCAAAAATGGCAAAATTTCTAAATTTCAAAAATTTCATAAACTTCAAAAATTTCCAAAATTTCAAGAATTTCCAAAATGTCCAAAATGTCCAAAATTTCCAAAATGTCAAAACCAAAATTTTTAAATTTCCAAAATTTCCAAAATTTCTAAAATTTTCATAAATTTCCAAAAAATACAAAAAAAAATAAAACCACAAAATTTACGATAAAGTCAAAAATGATATAAAATTAATTAACATAACTTCGTTCCAATCGAGTGTTCCACGACACTCACGTATTTTATTTTTCTCTGACGTTCATTAGTGCATTGTAATGTGCTTACATTGAAGAATAAATATCTTGATCTACACCAATATCATAAATCCTCTATTCCGCGTTCGGAACCGTATGTAATTACCACCATTATTGCAACCAGTAACGTAACATCAGTGTATTATCTGTGACAGTGTGGTAAAAACGTATGAAAATTACCTACGGTAACGTAATAAAATTCCGTAGTCAACTAGGAACCCTTATAGTTTCGCCATGTCCGTCCGTCTGTCCGCGGTCTAGCTCAGTTACCGTTCGCACTTGAATGCTGAAATTCGGTGAAGCCTGATAAGAACTTTCAATAAAAACTATATTGAATAAAATCGGTTCAGCCGTTTTTGAATTGTCAGTCAAAAACGCATAGTGAAAGGAAGTGCCGAATAGTAAAATGATGTAAGCGCCGCCAAATATCCCTTAATAAACGTCCTTTTGAACGGATGTTTTGTAACAGGGCAGCATCTACGAAACTCTACACTGAGCATCGCCCGACATGCTCTTGGCCGGTTTTTTTGCATTGTTATCCCGGAAATCGCAGCTTAAGGATTACTAATTCCAATTCAAGAAAATCCCCAGCCAGGTTATACGTAGCCTATAAAAATTCAACGTCTAAAATGGGGGGGGGGGGGGGGCAGCCACTACACTCGATTGAGTTAAATTTGCATGGGTCATGGACCCCCCCACACCCCAATTTCAACCGCGCCTGTTCTTACCTTTCATGCTTAGACTGATTTGACGGGAGGATCGATTTGGATGATATTTGCCGTGTACATGAACGTATAAATACAAAAGTGATCATGTATCGTCCGATATACACCACACCTACTACTCTCTATGTCGTTTAAATCATGCCAAAAAAATATATAAAACGAAGTATTAATTTTTGAGTTTAGTTTCATTTAGTGGTAATTGTAAAATATAGGTATATTGTTTTATTAGGACTACTGTCCTCTAGCGTATCCATCTTTTTTTATACCACGACGGTGGCAAACAAGCATACGGCCCGCCTGATGGTAAGCAGTTACCGTAGCCTATGGACGCCTGCAACCCCAGAGGATTCACATGCGCGTTGCCTACCCTTTAAGAACCTATACACTCCTTTTTTGAAGAACCTCATACTGTAGCCCGCTGGGAAAACCTCGACAGGGAGTTCATTCCACAGTCGCAGCGTTCGTGGGAGGAAATTCCTCTTAAACCGTACAGTGCGCGACCCATTAGGCTCCAGGGTGTGAGGATGAACACCCTGCCGGCGGCGAGCGGTGCGGTGATAAAAAGCTGCCGTGGGTATCATATCAAACAGTTCCTCAGAGCACAACCCATTGTACAAGCGATAGAACACACATAAGGAGGCAAAGTCTCTCCTTAGACTCAATGGTTCAATATCGCTTGTAAGATTGGGATCGTCGACGATCCGCACAGCGCGCCTTTGCACCGTCTGTCAACTTTACTTCAAGTTCCGCCTCCAGGGTAGCGGGAGAGAAATTAGGGGTGAATTAGCTGCTTATTTAATTGTATGGCATGCCTTGGTCGCTTTACAAAACAACTGTAATTTACAAATTAATATCTAGGTTCTTCACCCAATGGGCTGCGTTTTCGCTAAATGATAGTAAATCCAGAGGGCAGTCTCCAGGGTATTTCCTTATTTGGCATTCATGGACAATGTGGTGGATAGACGTACAGGTGCCCCACAGTCGCACTTCGGAGAATCGCGCCAGCCACACCTAAACATGAAATCGCCAGACCAACCGTGCCCAGTCCGCAGCCTGTTTAATTGGCACCATTCCCGTCTCGGAGCAGAGAAGCCCTGGGGTTTTTGAGTAGGATCATAGCTGATCTGAGCTCCACTAGGCAAGTTAGTAATCCAGTACTCTTTCCATTTGTCCTTTAAGCTGAAATTACACTCTTTCAGTTCCTGTACCGTGTCATATGGTGGATGACGAAATTTTAAACGTGTCTTAGGGGGGCCGAAAAACTCTCTGGAAACTGGCAGCTCTGGGTTCGCAGCAATTTTGTCGGCTTCGTTTAGTAGGGCTTGTTGTCTCCTAAGGTGAGGTGGGGGTATATGGCTTAGAGTTGGCAGCCATTCTATTGGAGTAGACTGGATGGTACAAGAAACGCAGCGCATGGTTTTCCGCAGCTGGACATCTACCTGCTCCACATGCGAGCTATTTAGCCAGACGGGCGCGCAGTATTCTCCAGCGGAATAAACAAGGCTAATTCCTGTGGTGCGAAGCACGTCGGCGCTGGCTCCCCATGTAGTTCCAGTCAGTTTGTGCAGAATGTTATTGCGGGTTCCTAGCTTCTTGCTAAGCTTACTGAGATGGGGACGGTATGTAAGAGAGCGGTCTAGAGTTACACCCAAGTATTTAGGCTGTGGGTTGTACGTAAGGTTTTTGCCATCAAAGTTTACTGAGGGGTTATACGAGGCCAGTTTATTGTTTAGGTGGAAAGTAGAAATCTCAGTTTTGCTGGTGTTAAGTACCAGTCTCCACTTTTTAAAGTATGCGTTAAGCGATTGGAGGTCTGAGGTGAGTTGTGTTTCCGACAGCTCAAAGGTGTTATGCTGATGGGCCAGGGCAATGTCATCAGCATAGATGAACTTTCTGGACGCTGTTTCTGGAAGGTCGTGTGTGTATAAATTAAAAAGCAGAGGAGCCAGAGTGGATCCTTGTGGAAGGCCGTTGTGAAGTTTTCTGGGGCGGCTAGAGTGGATCCTTGTGGAAGGCCGTTGTGAAGTTTTCTGGGGCGGCTATGCTTATCTCCTAGGTGGACGACGAATTCTCTGTTGCAAAGCATGTTGATTATTAGGCTAGTAATTCGTCGGCAGGGGACAGCTTTCATGAGCTTTAGGTGGAGACCATGCCGCCATACTGTATCGTAAGCTGCGGACAAGTCTACAAATACAGCAACTCTTTTAAGCTGCTTTTGAAACCCAGTCTCAATATGTGTAGTAAGTAAGGGAGAGTACTTGGTCTACACAATTACGGCCCTCTCTGAAACCAGCCTGTTCCAACGATCTTATTAATCTGGGGCGAGACCCTACTTGAGAGCAACTTTTCCAACAGTTTTTATAAAGAGCTAAGCAGTGCTATTGGTCTGTAGCTTTTAGGGTCATCTGCTGGCTTGTTAGGTTTAAGGATGGCTATCACTTTGTAGTAGTTAAAGGAAGGAGGCAATTTATTTATTTTTTAGCTGCTTACTGACACAGACCGAATTCCACGCGGGCGGAGCCGCGGGCACAGCTAGTTTATTATATATATCGTCGCCTAGAACCCACAACACGAGCCTTATTAAGCTTACTGTGGGAGAAAGAGCTCAATGAGGACCCAGTGTGTTGACGGTGACGGACCCTCTTGTTCCTTTAGCCGTCAACACAGTTAATTAGCGATGTATCGAGTCGCCTATTTTTCAACTCGAATGGATTCGGCCGCTGATTCGAGTCGAAATTCAAGTTACCTCGACTTGTTAAAAATGGTTGATATGAAAAGGTTCTCGACTTTAAAGACAATCGAACGGAGACATGTGGGTAAAGACCGCGCCTCGAATCGAGACGACGAATCAGAGTCCGAATCAAGCGGTAAAGATAAAGTGCAAAAAGCTTCGAGACATTGACATAAGGCTTATTTTGATATGGCCTGTGGCACTGGTTTTTAGGGTTCCGTAGTCAACTAGGAACCCTTATAGTTTCGCCATGTCTGCCCGTCCGTCCGTCCGTCCGTCCGTCCGCGGATAATCTCAGTGACCGTTAGCACTAGAAAGCTGAAATTTGGTACTAATATGTATATCAATCACGCCGACAAAGTGGTAAAATAAAAAGTGGAAATTTTTTTTTTATTAGGGTACCTCCCCTATACGTAAAGTGGGGAGTGATTTTTTTTTTCATTTCAACCCTAACGTATGATATATTATTGGATAGGTATTTAAAAATGAATAGGGGTTTTCTAAAATCATTTTTCGATAATGTAAATATTTTCGGAAATAATCGCTCCGGAAGTAAAAAAATATGCGTCCCCCCCCCTCTAACTTTTGAACCATAAGTTTTAAAAATATGAAAAAAATCTCAAAAGTAGAACTTTATAAAAACTTTCTAGGAAAATTATTTTGAACTTGATAGGATGAATAGTTTTTGAAAAAAAAATACAAAATAATTTCTGAACTAAGTTTGTAATTTAACCGTATAAGCAGGTGTTTATTGTACCTGTAATTTCTACAAAATTACAATGAAATGACGTGCTTTCAAATAAAGTAAAAATGGTGAAAATCGGTTCACGCAATAAAGAATTATCCCATAAAAATCATCTTCCATACTTTATGCTCGCGCGCAATAGTTTACTTAATTTGCCGATAGATGTCGCTGTACGTGGAACTCTCATATCATATCCTACATGGCGGTGTTATTAACTCTTAAGTGGGGACACTTACTGTGACGGACGGAAAACTACGGAACCCTACAGTGAGCGTGGCCCGACACGCTCTTGGCCGGTTTTTTCTCTAGGCCTACAATGTCTACACAGTATGGCGGGATTTTGCAAGCAATAAAACAAAAATAGTTTCGTATTTACTTATTTTTATTGAAAGGAAATCCAAACACTTTATATATTTAAAAGAAAATATAAAACGTTTGGATAACTTAGAGACAGAATTTAATCACTAACTTGAAAACAGCTATTTAGTTACGTTTATGAAATTTACCTATACTCGTACTGTAGGAACTGAAGAATTTAAACCAAATATCATTAAATAAAATAATCTATTGTATACATACTTATTGTATAAAATACACCAAATGCATTTAAAAAAAACGTGTTTCACCATCTCTGCCAATCTAATTACTTAGAGCCTAGAGATAGGGCTGGAGATGCCAACCACTTGACTCATAAAAACCAGCCGAACAACAACAACTCGAAAAACGATTGATTCGATCTGAATAGTATAGCAGTGAGCGATAGCGTCGAGATAATTCGGCTGTCCCGGATCGGCTAATTGAAGACTCGCGTTCATGTTTCGTCATTCGACGGTTGATCGAGTTCATTCGAGTTGCACAGAAACTTGATTCGAGTTGACTCGTCTGTACGGTGATTCGAGTTATTCGAATTAGACAACTCGACTCGCCCATCTGACCCATCTCTACAGTGCATCCTCCCTGTAAAGTAAAGGGTCGGCAACACGCATGTGACCCCTCTGGTGTTGCCGGCGTTCTTAGGCTACCGTAGCTGCTTACCATCAGGCGGGCCGTATGCTTGTTTGCCACCGTTGTGGTATATATATAAAAAAAACTAGGTTGATTTTTGTAAGATTGTCCCATAATATTTATTTATTCCCACCTCGTTGTGTAAGTCGCAACTTAATGAAATAGCGTTTAACAAGTCAAGCATGACATTAACAATTCAAGCCAGTAAAGAGTGGGGCCCTGCTCCCTACATTTCACGCTGGCTCCCTAAAGTGCCACCAATCAAATTTCAAATTTGGTAACTACAAGTACTTATATAGATTTCTCTCACAAAGTTTTCCTACGCCAAAGAGTAACTCGTAAATATCGAATGATATTTCTTACATAACTTAATAGAACTCATCGGTACCAATCCGCATACGAACCTACAACCTTCAGTTTAAAGCTGCGCGCCTTCTAGGCCATCAGCGTACCCAATCAATTCTGCACATTCTCAAGCACAATTATCGTAAACCTTATCTTATATCGTTATATACTATCTTTAATAGGTACTTACATGCGTGATTATAAGGGGCATGCATAAAGTATAATCACAATAGTATGACCACTTGAGAATAATACAATGTACTTAATAGGTAATTATCGAGTCGCCCACTGCAATTAACGAGCGCAATAAAAAGTGACTTGTAGCAAAACGTTAACATTTATTGTTAATTTTATGGGTTAGTGAGGGGTGTTACATACTTTAGGTGGTATTAACAGTTTTTTTTTTACGAAGATTGCATAGCTAAATATATTTTCCAAGCAATATAGGTTGAAGAAAGTATTAAGACGATTGGGGGTATGGTAGCTCTAAGTCTATAGGATATCGATACCGCTTGGTTATAAAACGGAGAATTATAAAGGTACGCTACTGGTGTAAAATATCGGTATCGCTATTTTTGATAAGTTTACCTATAGCTACAAACCCTTGTTATAACGGTAGTCTACTGGTATTAGTCCGGTTGTGTGCGCAAAAGAGGCGATATCAGTGTGTAGGGAACCAGCGCACCCTTTAAGGTATCAAAACAACGGTACCGATCTGATATATTCCGCTACTGAAAAAAAAATTGTTGCGCTACCGCAACCCAATCGTATCGAATCGGTATGACGTCATAATGCTATCGTTTTGTACCTTGTTATATTTCGGTTAGGTATGCAAACTCTCACCAACTACAGCCTTGGCCAGAAGTGTTGAGCATAGCTCTTTTTTGTTTAAAATTTTGATGTTAAATATTAATTCCCTATCATAACAATGTACGATGACGTAAAATGTTATATTTTATTGATATATCTAGAAAACTTCACTTAATAACACTTCCAAGGTACCTATAAAATATGAAAAAAGGAGGTCCTAAAAATGCGAATTTAGGTCGGTGCGAAAAATTGCATACATTCTATGCAGTTACTACTCACTTCAAAAAAACATGCCTGTTCAGTTTGAATTAATTGATAGAAAACTTCAAAAAAGATTCAAAGAAATTCTTCAAGAGAACGCCGGTCTAAACTTTCGAGTTTTGTATGAAAATCGCAAGGGTGCTCAACACTTCTGGCCAAGGCTGTATCATATTTTACAAGGTTTGGTAGTCTTAACACATTTTTTTATTATTGCAGAAAAATATTACAAGGCCACCGGTGGAAAATTCACAAAATCAAAGGGGAAAGGCAAGGACGCCTGCCGTCGTACCTGCAGCACCAGATGGAGGAGCAGGACCACCACGAACAAGAGATCGCCATGGGGCACATGGACCAGCCCTACTGATAATCACAGAACGCATATTATCGGTAACTTTGAATATTGGGGAAGTGAGGATCCGTTGCATCAATATTTGATAGACTTTCAATTTATAGGTATAAATAACAAATGGGTTAACACTACTAACTGGACATCTCACTCGCTCCCGCTATTTGTCAAAAACTAATCTTCTCAGTCTATTAACTTGAGCCATGAAAATATTTTAGTTTTAGCGTTGCGACTGTCTTAAAAATAAAACCACGAAACTGAGTCGGAAGCACAAACAATACCTATTATTAATTTACAAGCACCAACATTAGATTTAAAATGTACTCTAATTTTTTACTCTTAAGTTTTTAAGTACAATACACATTGGTTAATTGATGACCGTATGTTAATATGTCTAAGGGTGAGTTGCACCATGCACAATTAACGGACTCTAAATATGGCCCATAGAAAACTGTCAAAATTTTCATACAAGATTTTTTTAACGATGACGTTGACGTTAACAGACGATTTGGTGCGACCGGCCCTAAGTCTCTGTATTTATTTATTGTTCTTGGGTGTAAATAGTGCAATAGGACACAAATGTTAAAAACAACTGGTTCTAAATTGAATACATATTTAATTCAATATGTAATTAATTTACTTATCTTAAAGAGAATCGCCATCATTTATTCTTTCGATTGTATATTATTATTTATTATTGTGTTAAATTTTATATAAAATATTATTAATGATGCCTTTTTGGTGCTTCCTAAACTAACATGTTTTATTCAAATAATAAATTTAAATGATGCAAACACCGACGCAATCAATTTCGTTATTTTTATTATTTTGTGAGATTTTATTTATAACATACGCGGATAAATTATTATTATTTTATGCGCCATTAAATTATAGGTAATTTATTAATTAGATACGCTTTTATTGCTTGATAAAAATAATGAGATGCAATCATCACTGTAGAGCTAAAGTCACTAAGAGTTAGACTCGTTTCTTTTGTTTCAATTAATCATGAATTTTCTCGTATTTTTACTTATTTTGAGAAGTTGTGTCGCATTTGATTTACCGCGCTGCAAACCAGACTTAAATATTGACAAGGATCAGTACAAGGTATCCGACACGTACCACATAGGTGACGCGGTGCCCACGGACGCCCACTATGATGTCTATGGGAACTTATTCTATGTAAAGTCTGGAAGTAACAGTGATGGGTATTACTATGACATCTATTGTGTCAAGTTTAAGACTACAACTGCCCAGAAAATCACCGGTAAGATTTAGGTTTTTTTTGGCCTGTTTAAATGATTTTTAATAGGTATCCTAAAAGTTTTTGGTTTGATTTTGGTAGGTATTTCTAACTAGTCAAATTCCCAGTTAATTGCGAAAAGCTGGTTGCCACTAAATTGGTGTTTACTCTTCATCTAGGGCATCATCTAAACATCTAATTAATTTCTGTATACAAAAATAATTTAATTGTATATTTATAAGGTTTGCCGGAAGGACTAAGCTACTCTGTAGCGGTAGACAAGAAGGATGGCAAGGTATACTTCGGTACCGAAAAAGGAATGTTCCGGTACAACTATGAATCTCACAACGCCACTCAAGTATCCAACTCCTTACTGAAAATAAATATGATATTCGTTGACAGAAACGGTAATAAGTACATAACTAACAGCAACAATGGGGTAGAAGAGCTGTATTTGCTAGATGGGGAAAAGAAAATTCGATTTAATACTTTAGAAGCGTTGAACGAATTGGCAATTGATGATAAGGATAACTTCTATTTCATTAAACATGAACAGCTGTTTGTTTTGAAATCAACGCAATCGATGCCCGTGCATATTGGCAACGTTACCTACACAGGCGCTGGGCAAATCTCAATTCACAAGGATAAAGTATTCGTCGCCAGTGACCATTTGGCATATTTCCATGAGAATGAGACGGGCAAGATGAAATTAATTTCAAACGTACCGGACAAAGTTACGGCCATAGCTTTTGATAGGACGGGTGATTTTGTGCTTGGTACTCGTGGTAAACTGTTGAAGTATAAAAAGAATGAATGCTATATTAGGAAAACAGATGACTCAGTGTAGATTTAGAAATATAAACTGCAGGAAATTTCAGTTTCTCGTTAACATAAGACTTAGACTTTCAATTCAGTAATAAAACTAATAAACGGAGCAGGAAAAATCATGTAGAATACTTAAATACTAACACTTAAATAAATACTTTTATTTACAAACAACTGGAAATTGATTTATTTGTACAACACTCGAACATTGATATCCTCTGTATAACGGAGCACTGGCTAAAAGGTCATGAATTTATGTTTAATTTCCACAATCATAGTGTAGTAAGTAAATTTTTTAGAAAATCCTGCATTCGCGGCGGGTCATTAATAATGGTAAAACATGATATAAAAAGTAAGGAGCGGAAAGACATTGTTGAATTGTCTGTGGAACGCCATATTGAACTTTCTTGTGTCGAGTTAGAAGAATTTATAATTATATGCGTGTACAGGCCTCCATTGGCAAACTATAACACATTTGAGTCAGTGATAGATGAAGTTCTTACAAGTGTTTTTTGTAGTAATAAAAGTGTTATTGTGTGTGGTGATTTTAATATCAACTTACTTGAAGATTCATCCATGTGTGTAAGGTTACTTAGTACTTTCAAATCCTACAATTTAGTAAATTTATTTTGTGAGCCTACACGAATCACAGCAACCAGTGCTACATGTATAGATAACATTTTCAGTAACAAGGATGCGACTAGTAAATCTATAATAAACAACTTAAGTTCTGACCACTGTGGACAAAAAGCCTCTTTTAGCGGAAAAACTAAGGATATTCCACAAGTCACTATGTGCAGACCAATTTCCGAAAGACGATTAGATTTATTCAGTCGGAATATCACGAAACAATTATGTTATGTTCCATTTACCCAGGAAAACCCTAACCGTATGAGTATTGAGTTGTTTAACTGTATTAAAAGGGAATTTGATGCCTGTTTCATTCCGAAGAAGGTGCAAGGCAAGGTCAAGACGAAATTTAGCGACTGGGCTACGCCGGATATTCATGAGAAAAGACGACGGCTCTATGATTTATATGACTTGAGAAGAATTAATAAAAGTCCGGAATTCCTAGATTATGTCAGGAACTTTTCTAAATCTTTTAAGATGATGTGTGCCGCTGCTAAAGCTGATTATCTGTCCAGAAAGATCCAAAATTCCAAGGATAAAGTAAAAACTGTTTGGCAAGTAATCAACGATGAAACTGGGAAACGTAAAATCAAAGATCCGCACTACAACCTACGTATTAATAATAATTTAGTGAGTTCGGACCTTGAAGTTGCGGATCATTTTGAGCAGTTCTTCTCTAATATACCGGTAGAAACAACAAAGTCTCTTCATTCATCGCCTGACGTCGCTGAGGCAATACTGAAAACAAACATAGCAGAGTGTACAGATTTCTTTAAATTTTCATATGTTACTCCGAACTTAGTTATTAAAACATTTAAATCCCTAAATTTAAAGAAAACTGAAGATCTTTGGGGCCTATCTGTTAAAGTTCTACATTCCATTGTTGAATCGATTGCACCACATTTAGCTGATATATTTAACAAATGTATTGATACAGGAATATTTCCAGACATAATGAAGCACAGCAAAGTCATCCCCTTGTTCAAATCAGGATCGAGAACAGAACCAAGCAATTTCAGACCAATTTCAATACTGCCGGCACTGAGCAAAGTTTTCGAGAAACTAATTCTAAATCAACTTGTGTCACATTTTAACCGAAACGAATTGTTCGCCAGAAATCAATTTGGTTTTACCAGAGGTCGCTCGACTACTGACGCAGGTGCTGTTCTTCTTGAGCACATCTTTGCCGCTTGGGAAAAAAAACAAGATGCTGTTGGAATATTCTGTGACCTATCGAAGGCATTTGATTGCGTTGATCACGAAAATCTAAAGAGAAAACTAAGCCATTACGGGATCAAAGCTGGTGCCCTTAACCTCGTCTCATCATACCTATCGGATAGAACACAACGAGTGGTTATTAATGGAACTCAATCTTCTGGGTCCCCTGTGGCACTCGGAGTGCCTCAAGGCTCAATACTTGGTCCTTTCCTGTTTTTGGTGTACATTAATGACCTACCTAAAATTGTGCAAGATAAACATGATATAGTGTTATTTGCTGATGACACATCTCTGATATTTAAAGTGGACAGAAAAGAAAACAGCTTCGATAGTATTAACAGTGCACTCTCCAAAGTAGTAAATTGGTTTACGGCTAATAACCTACTTTTGAACGCCAAGAAAACGAAGTGCATCAAATTTACACTTCCCAACGTCAAGCAGATTAACAGCAGCAAGATTATAATAAATGATGAAATAATGGAATTCGAAAATCAAACTGTTTTCTTAGGAGTCACTTTAGACTCGAAATTACAATGGCATCCACATATAGCTACCCTAGCTGGGAAACTTAGCTCTGCAGCCTATGCCGTGAGGCGAATCAGCCATCTAACAAACAGTGAAACTGCCAGGCTGGTATACTTCAGTTACTTTCACAGTGTTATGTCGTATGGAATTCTGTTGTGGGGTAAAGCAGCTGATATTGGGACCATATTTGTGCTACAAAAACGAGCTGTACGTGGCATTTATAAAATGCGCGGTCGAGCATCCGTAAGAGGAAAATTTGAAGAGGCAAATATTCTTACCGTAGCATCTCAATACGTACTTGAAAACATTATGTATGTGCGGAAAAACATCCATAAATTCAAGCTCAACAGTGATATCCATAACTATAACACTAGAAATAAAGATAAGATTGCTGAGCCTGGCCACCGCCTCGGTAAGGTTCGTACGTCTTTTACTGGGAACTGTACACGTTTTTATAACAAAGTCCCCGCTGATGTAGTGAATTTGCCACTAAATAAATTCAAGTCTTATGTTAAGCGCTATTTGTTGAGGAGAGAGTACTATACTTTAAAGGAATTCATTGAGGATAACGATGCCTTTAAGCCTGTAGCTTGATATAGTTAGTACAATACAAATTGAGAAATTATTAGGTACATTACTCTATGAAGCAGCTTTACTAGTGTCCAGTATTACCTGTTTTTCATTTTTATTTTATTTTGTTTTTATTTAGTATTTGGACACTTAGAGACGTTATACATCTCTAAGTCTTGCATTCGCAAATATTTATATGTATAGATATATATTTAATGATCCTGACGCTTAGAGACATGTACATCTCTATGTCACTTTTATATTGTAATTTAGTTCACGCATGTAAAATACGAGCACAGAATATTGTTTCTCACCAGACTAAACATGGCTAGTTTTTATTAATTAATACTTTTTATTAATCATATTTAATTTTAGTTTAATTGGCTTTAGACACAACATTCGGTGCTTGATTATCCATATTTTTTATTATATAGAATATATAGATCAAGACACTTGGAGACCTTATACATCTCTAAGTATATTTTAGAAATAGTATGTTTATTGTATACTAGAATCACTTAAGTACTTTTTTTTATATTATTTAAATTCAAAGTTTATTTCTAACTGTTGATGATGGATTATTATAATTTGGAAATTTATGTAGAAGACACAGTTCAGGTAAGAAAGTATATCAAACTTGTATGTAATTTATTTTCAATAGTCAGATTTGGACTCATCTTTTTTCTTTGGTATTTTTCTTAAACTATAACCTATTGTTGGTTAATCTAACCTTGGTTTGATATGTTTTCTTATAGAACAACGCACTTATATGTATTGTTTAGTTTTGATGTACTGTTGTTTTGAAAAAATAAGTCCCGCCGAGTTTCTTGCCGGACATAATTCTTCTCGGGTCAGAGGTGTAGGGTTAGAACCGGTGTAGTTTGATTTTTTTTCTCTCTCTTTTACTTTGACGTGTAAAAGTGCCCTTGTGGCCTACTTACTGAATAAATGTTTGAGTTTGAGTTTGAGTTTGACAGTTATTGAGCTTAGAGCGCCACATTTTTATATCACTGCAATATATTTAATTAATTAGCGTTAACCTACATTATTATTATGCCTTCCCATTCGTCCTCTCCCTAAATGAAGCTACAGTACAGCTAGGCTAAACTACAGAATGAAGAGCTAAATAAGTAGTAATTTTTAGCACTTCAATTTTATTATAGAGTAGTTTCCTCGTCGTAAGATAGCTACCCGGATTGGAAATAATGATTAGCAACGCAAATACTGTGCTTTCGACTGAACGTACTTTTAGCGCCATTTTATAAATACATAATGTTTAAGTAGTTAATTAAGTTTATTCATTATTCGTTGATCATATTAGTAGCTTACTTTAAAATAATTTACAAATAAAACAATTTGAATAGAACGTGTAGTTTCATTTTAATGTTAAATATATTGTAACCTATCATTACAGCCAATTGATTTAACATACCATAGCTCAATATCACATACATAGTAAAAACCCTTACTTGACATTTCGTTGAGAATATGTGCAAACAGGGCAAAGCCATAAAGATATATGTTAGGTATATAGTCTCCCCTTCAATTTATTTTATTTTTTGGGTGTCAATAACTGGTGGTTTTAACTTTTACCCTGTTTTGCAATACATATTTAACATTATTTCATTGACAGTTTGTAAAATTATAATTAATACAATAAGTAACTAAAATTTTTGGGGCTTTCCTCTTAATTGGGCACGTTTTGTTCTACACGTAAGGTAAGTTGGGGCAAGTGTCCCCAAGGAGTATCTATGGCTACTCAATGAATAAAGTACTTATTACGTACTGGTGGCGCCCAACTGACCTTATGTCAAGTTAACAGTAAAATTAAAACTTAAGTCAAAAAATATAATATGGGCGTGTTTCTGTTTACATCGAGTCAAATACGGTAATCTACCTATAATAAATTACCCCACTGTGTTCTACCTATGGCCCTGCTTGCTCGAGAAACTATGAACTGATCACTGAAATAAATAACTAATATTTATTCATACCTAATAGTTTAAGCTTGGATATCATGCTTATTTACAAATGAATAGCTAGCTAATGATGATCCTTATTCATAATCGTATACAATATTAAACAAATGGAGCTAAAGATAACACTTTTATTCAGAGCAATGACGCATAGTTTCAGTGTCCGCGAGGACTTGGTTTTTCATCCTCCCTCCTCAATTTCCAGTACCTTCATGTGATGAAGAACGAACAATTGCCATTCACACCGGCTGGTCGGTTATTGATCCCTGAGTTGGAAGCCGGGAAAAAATGAGGGGGGGAAATGAAAAAACAAAGTCCTGGGTCAGTTCGGTTGCACAGGGTGGTTTCATAACACACGTAGGGAGCTTAAATATTGCAAGCCATCCGGTTGCCTCTTGGACACTGTCACTACGCGCCATTGCTTTAACTATTTCTCTATTCGCAGAAAATGTGGATTGTGATAACAATATTTTCATAGCAAACACTGATAAGTAGTGACATAATAAGAATGGCATAACAAATGTTATTACTTCAATGCAATAGCTATGTGATAATTATGTTATTATGTATGTATACAAATTTAACATTATTCTATATATATTTAAACGTAAAAGTCCTGACTGACTCACTTAAATCAACGCTCAGCCCGAACCGTTGGACCTAGAGAGCTGAATTTTTCACAATAGGTTGTTTTTATAACGTTAGTATCCACTAAGAAGGGGTTTTTCTAAATTCATCCCCTAAGGGGGTAAAAAGGGGGTTGAAAGGTTGTACGGATGGGGTTTAAAATTTTGAGTTAGAGATTTGAAACTTCGTACGTTTACTAATAATTAAAAAACAATAAAAGTGATTTCAGCGTTTTTTAAAATTCAACCTCTAACAGGGTAAAAAAGGGGTTGAAAGTTTGTATAGCTATAAGTATAAATATATTAAGAAGATGGTTCGGGGATTAACAAAAATTAGTTAAGAAGATAAAATCGGATATGAAACTCTGTATGAGGAACCGTATTATACGTGGACGAAGTCGCGGGCGCAAAGCTAGTTATGCATATTAATGAACAGCTATAAATATAGGAAATCCTATTGTCAGATTTAAATAACATTATTAACAATGGCTACTCCCTTAGGTTATAGGCGTCGTAGCCTACTTTATATATTAAAAAATCCTAGACCACAGGATTGAGATTTTTCCCCTATGTAGGTTATTAGATAGCATTACGTTTTACAATAAAATACTGTATAACACACACTTATAACACAATAAGTTTCACTAAAAATAAATTGAAACATTATTGTAAAAGTTAAATCACAAACAAATACCTAAATAGTTAACACTATATCAGAGCCTTTTAAAAATCAGTGTGGCAATATACTCTGAGATATGATTGGAAAGGTTAAGGGCTGGTTTTGCGAATTGGAAAGAGCCATTGGCTGGCTAGTGCTAGAGATAGTAATCTGTTGCGTGGAGGTTTGATGGACAAGCTGCTGGCCAGAAGGGACCTGTTGGGCAGCCAGCTGTTGAGCAGATTGTTGGGCTAACTGCTGAGACTGCTGCGCCGCTAGGTGTTGCGCCGATTGTTGCGCAGCCAAATGTTGTTGCGCGGACTGTTGCGCCGCCGCCAAATGCTGCGCCGACTGTTGTGCCGCCGCCAAATGCTGCGCGGACTGTTGTGCCGCCGCCAAATGCTGCGCGGACTGTTGTGCCGCCGCCAAATGCTGTGCGGACTGTTGTGCCGCCGCCAAATGCTGTGCGGACTGTTGTGCCGCCGCCAAATGCTGCGCAGACTGTTGCGCGGCGAGGTGTTGAGCGTTCTGCTGCGCGGCAGCGAGGTGCTGCACGGATTGTTGTGCCGTGAACTGTTGTTGCTGCGCGGCCAACTGCGGTGGCAACGCCGTCTGCTGCACCAGCTGTTGCACCGTCGTTTGTGACGCATTCCCCATAAGCTGTTGCGGCGGCGGCGCCAGTGTCAACTGTGCAGGAGTCACCGCAACTACAGTCTGTCCACCTCCCATCAAAGTCCCTGAATCACTCACTTGCATCAACTGCTGGGCTCCTGCACTAGTCACTATGAGTGCTCCTGAGTTACCCATCAACTGTTGTGTTGTGCTTACAGTCAACAATTGTGGGGCAGGAGTTAACAACTGAGCTCTTGATGCAGCAGGTGCCAGTGCCAAATTTGGAGTTGCTGCTGCAGGAACTAAGGCAGGTAATGCACCAGAGAGACTCACTACAGGTGTCATGCTAACTGTAGCTAATGACACTGGAGCTGAAGTACCATGGCGGGAGGTGATAATACAAGACTGTTCACCCCTATTTGCATTTGCCTGCTGCAGCAAAAACTCATTCATAGAAGTCAGTTGAACATTTTTCTCTGTCAAGTCGGCTACTTTCTTCAGCAAAACACTTATGTTATCATGCAGCAGTTTAACTTTATGGTCTAAACAATCACAATTTTGGCATATATTTGGTGCAGGTATTTGATTCTCTAAGGCAACATCTTCATAAGTGAACCGCCTTACTTTGCATTCAGGGGGCGAGTCTTCATCTCTTAGCATATGAAGTGGACGATTGAAATGTGGTGGTGGCATATTAAGCTCAGGGTGGTATTCATTACTGGCTGGATAGAGAGGGTGAACCAACTGACAGTCTGGGTTGGAGCAGGAACCGTGCAAATACGCCTGGCATACTGGAATCATCCCACGTTCCCGAGGATCAGATTGAGGGAAATTTCCCGTTGAATAAAAATGCGCTTCTTCTTCTAGCGTAAAATGCAGAAACTTACAATTGTGTCTGAAACATCCTTTATTTTGATAGTCGTGACAAAACCGAAACAACTCTTTTAGACGATTTTTAGGTGGCTTTTCGTGAGTATAACGACAATTTTCTCGCACGCAGCATCCTCGGACGTAATCACGGCAGATATTGGCCAGAGCTACTTTCTCATCGTCGGAGATCATATTTCCGTCTACAAGAACCATTACGCTTCGTATCAAATTGCCTGCCTTTAGTATCTTCCGCTAATAAATAGAATATAAAACAGTTCTTCAATACCTTGAAACGTTTTCTGCGTCCATCACATTTGTACCACAATGAAACTCGCACCACATATTTTGAACTAAATATTATAAATTACCTACGTATGTTTCGAAAAAAACTGTTTTAACAAATTTTTCTTTTACCAGTGATGGCAGTTATATACATATTCATCTATGAGTGATGGTACATTGATACAAAAATTACAAGACACGAGCTGCATTACATTGCATTACTCTACCACAGAGTCATCACAAAACTGAACTGAACTAGTGTTGCCAGGTCTCATTTGCGAAAATCAGAAGAACACTAGCCAAAAAATCAGGAGATCGAAAAAAAAATCAGGAAATCAGTTTTTATGAATCAAAACTTACCTAAATGCCTTTTTATATTATTTTTCAGTTCATATAACCCCGATTAGGATTTTAAAAGGCAAAGTAAGCATTTTGTCAGATTTTGTATAAAGCGCAAAACACATTGGAGCGGAATTCAGCTATTCTAAACAAATTTCCGCTTTTGTCTATGAATAGCAAAATAGAGCCCCTAAAAACAAAACACACTTGAACTAGTTGAGCTGAATTCGGCTGTCATGGACGGGAGTCGGCCGTAGTACGGAAAAATCCAACATCCGGCTGAATTTTGTCTAGGGGCTCCATACAAAAAAATTAATACCATTGAATAATATCCGACTTGTGGCTGCGCGCTAAATTCCACTCAAGTATGTTTTTCGCCTAATATTGCTGATTCAGGACGGTGAGGCAGAAGAAATGAAGATCGGCAACTATTAGAGTATAATTGTTACATCTTAGTCTGGTTTAAACTTTATAATGAGACATAAAATTAAATTTGTGTATTATTATTTATTACCTACATCACCCGCACGATAGTGCCGATACGGATGTTGCGTTTCACGAAAATGTTGTGATTAATATTTTAAAATAAATAAATATTTGTTTCCAAAAATCGCAAGTTAAAAATTGTTAATGAAGTTTATTGTATAGAGAGACTCTTAAAAGATTTTTTTAACTCTTTACTTTGACAGTAGCTTTTATTTAAACCTCTATGATAGGTTAACATGACTGTTCAATTTATGTTCATATCAAAATTACAGAAGTATTTGATGTCAAAAGTGAACTCCAAAAAATCAGGAGAATCTGTAGTAAAATCAGTAGATCAGGAGACATAGTCCGAAATCAGGAGATCTCCTGATAAATCAGGAGACCTGGCAACACTGAACTGAACTGATTGACGTAAAATGAATTAAATGAATGAATATGGACAAACCATGAAGTTGTAATTAATCACTGGAGTATACTCTTCGGCGACAAAATGAGGCTGAAAGAGAGAGATAAATCACATAATCATCGGATATTCGAGTGTACTGTCGAGTTCTATAAACAACACTTCGTTTTCCTCCTTTTTTGGGAAAAAAAAAATCCATGTTTGTTCCGATTTATTTGAACGGTACAACACTATTTCTCTCCTCATTCGGTTATGCATATCCATTCACCAAACAAATCCAACCGAATGAACAGTGTTGCCAATTTAGCATTTTATATGCTAGATCTAGCATACTATCATCTCAATCAGTATTTTATTTTAGCATTTAGCATATAGCATATTTTTTTAGCATATTTAGACGAAGCAAGAAAGCAGAATACAACTATATTATTTCATAAGAAAATTAATTTCTGCTATTAAAAATTGTATATCTGTTTTCGAACGGTTATTATTTTTTACATACTTAGGGACCTTGACACATGGTCGCCACCAAGACTCTCAAAAAAATGCCCAGTCACTACATAATCCATATACTTTTTTCAAAAATTTTGGCCGATTTGATCAGGTCTGGCATATTTTTTTGTTATAGTATGGTGGACAATCAACCAAATCCGAGATTATAGGCTCAAGGGCACATATAAAATGAAGTTGGCATATTATTAGCATTTTTTCATCCTCACTCTAGCATATTCAGGACCATTCGAGTTGGCAACACTGCGAATGAATCAAATTACTCAAAAATAAACATGGCGGCGTTTTAGAGTAATTTCAGTAGTAATATGCAAGTACTGGGCAATATATTACATTTTTCAATGGTGATAAATGATAAACAGGCTTGCATTTAAACAAAGATAGCGTATTTTTAATATACGATAAGATGTGTATCCAAAACATCGTAATTCATAATGAACGACACTATGAAGTAAGTCAAGTTTAATGATCAATAACACTCCACATGTTATTTTTCAGTGTCATTATAGTGTGTTTCTTTCAGATAACATTATAGTAAAATGTTTAAACAACAAGTGTCGCCGCGGAGCGTCCATCCGTACCAGACAACGATGGTGCCGCGGAGCGAGCAACAGTTCGTTTCTGCAGCTCATCAAAGGGCCAAGTTTCCTTGGGCGGAAGACATCAACCCTCCTGTATACCAGGTTGCAGGAACGGACAGCTCCACGTCAGACACTGCCTACCATGTAAGTAGGAATAAACGTTATAACAACCAGAAAATGACCATATAAAGAAGGCATAATTTGACTATTTTGTACAAAATGCAAAAAATCTAGTGACGTGAGGTATTCCATAAATGGAACTAGATTTTGGCCTTATATAAACCCCCTAGAATACTTTTGTGCATAATAATCAAAATCTGTTGCTTTATGTCTAACAAAAGCAGTGTTTGGCATCAATTTTACATTTGAAAATTTGTTATGAACTAATCACTTACATTTGTAAAAATTATACATATGGATGTTTCTTTTTCAGGTTCCTCACTACTATAATGAAGATATAAGAGAGTATGGTCCTCCATCACCTGTCTACCAGTCTCCGTACGGAGCCGGGACATGGAGGAGCTACAAAAAAGGGCAGAAGCTTCAAATGCACACAACAGCCTCACAAGCATACACCTTTCCCGAGTGTGCTTCAGCATTCTCACTGCCAATATGTGATATGGAAAACCGAATGAAGCCTCCAGGGCGGTCACCGGTGCCTCCCATACCTTCAGCAAGCCCTGAACCTTTGATTGGCGCATGTGGTGGCCACTGTCCTGGGTTTGAATATGTGTGCTATTATATTTTACAGGTAGAGAAACTATAATATTTGATTTAAACAGATATGAGAATTGTAAAAAAAAATAGTATTGTAAAGTCATAAAGGTAATCTTAGAAAAAATTATGTTATATTAGATTTTTCTGTTTCAGGTTATATTCGTCGTAGGGATATTAACTGGGATCTCATTATGTATTGCTGGAATTGTGTTAAGGCGTACCAACAGAAATGGTGACTTAGGAGTTCTAGTTTACATAGGTAAGAAAACAAAAGAAAATTACATAGGTTAAATGTGTTTTAACCTTTTTGACGCCAACAACGGATGTATCCGCACTGCAGGTTCAACAGCAATGACAGATGTACCTGTCATAACCCCTAGCTGCCCAGAAGCCTATTAATCCAGCACTTCCAGCAGTTATGTCGAATGAAGGCAGATAGTATGGGGGTATACTACAAAAACTCCAAATTGTTTCGACCTCGAGGACCGTTGAAACTTGGCGGGTGGAGAACCTCAAAATCATCTGACTTTTGTCAGTTTCTTGCTTATATCTCATGAACTAAGCACATTTTTTGTATACAATGTATGACAAAATTAAAAAGCAATAAATTTCCTCAAAGTAAACTGTCAAACGAGGCTTTAAGGCCAAATATCAACAAAGATACAACGCAACAAAGTTAGAGAAACTTATTAAAATGTAGAATGTAGTACTATTTTTGTACTCAATTCTATGTAATTTTAAAAAAAGGGGTTTTCAAAATCTAGTGGCTACGCCAATTAATGGGATCTGATTGCTAAGTGGATCCCAGGCTCAAGTATAAATACTAGAATTTTGAAGTCTTAGAAAACCAAAGTAAGTAAAATCCTCTTTATTGCACACCTTCATAAGAATACAGCACACCAAACCTATTTACATATGAAAAGAGGCAAAAAACAAGCGGTCTTATCGCTAATAAGCGATCTCTTCCAGACAACCTTTGGATATTTTATTTTCCGTTAAACTGTCACGTGACATGATACACGAGAAGTCATGACCATTCAGAATTACTAAAAATGTTTTGGTTCTGCAGCCATATTGGAATGTCAATAATAAACTGGCTGTATCTTTGTTAATATATGGCCTGAAAATCTGATATGTCCTTGAGGTAGAAAACTTGGGAGTCTTCGTTAGTATACCAGCAAACTATCCGTTAAAGTTCCATTGAGTTCATATTACTTTCCAGGTGACCGCTGGGCTATATACAAAGGTGGCGTCAAAAAGGATCTAACAAAATATACAAAAATGTAAACAATTACAATCAACCTCATGGCAATGTGCTATAAATTCAATGCATTTTGAAACTAAGTAAATCCCAAACAAGTATTTAACCCTGTGACCGCCAAGCATCGGATAGAAAAATCGTGCCACTGACGCCAGAGCGCGCGAGCGCACTCTGTTATATTTAGGACGTGATATCACGCGCTGGCGCTGAAGGCACGACTTTTCGTGCACGTGATTTGACGTCTGGCGGTCAAAGGTTTAAGCATAGTATTAAAACCTGTATTTCTGTTGGCAGGATGCCTGTCATCGTGCGTGTGCTGCGTGCTGCTGGGCGTGCAGTGCTGCGTGCGGCGCGAGATCCGCCAGCGGAAGCTGCGGCCCAACGTGCACATACCCTTGCAGCCCATTCAGGTACATCATAGTCACCTTTCAAAATATGGTTACATTTAATGTGACAAAAATATGTACGTGCCGCGACTCTGTTACCAAAGCGTAAGTCTTGGATACATGTTTTTGTCACATTAAATGTGTCATGTTTTCAGACGTGACCATATTTCAAACACTTAGGCGTATCACATATTTGAGCGGATTCAGCTTTTAATAGACATCATAGGAAAAAGTAGGAAATAATGTCTATGGTAGCTGAATTTTGGTATGACGCCACAGACAATTTACAGCCGGATATCCGTCTTATTTTTCTCTATAATAGCTAATACCGTTAGCCCTTTGACCGCCAAAGACGTCAAATCACGCGCCCGGAGAGTCGTGCCCTCAGCGCCAGCACGTGATGTCACGTCCAAAATACATTCGGTTTGCCTTGCTCGCTGGCGCTGAGGGCACGATTTTTCCGTCTAATGCTTGGCGGTCAAAGGGTTGAGTGTGTGGAGCGCCTCATAGCAAATATTGTTGCATTTACCCTACAAGATGTGGTATTTATTACAGTTATGGCATTATTCATGACGTTTAACTGCCATTTTAAAATTTGTGTTCTCTAGATGGAGCCAAAATTTAATCAACTGTAGACAAAGAATTTTTTTTTATACCACGACGGTGGCAAACAAGCATACGGCCCACCTGATGGTAAACAGCTACCGTAAACTATGGACGCCTGCAACTCCAGAGGAGTCACATGCGCGTTGCCGACCCTTTACAAAAAGGAGGATTCACTGTGTTGACGGCTAAAGGAACAACAGGGTCCCTCATCGTCAACACACTGAGTCCTCTTTGAGCTCCTATACTATGGCAATTCCCAGCAGGGTCACTTCAGCTTTTTTTAATAGATAGATTTAAAAAAAACTATATTTACTCATAAAAATATATAATTTTTTGACCCGACTGTATTGTGGCCATGCTAGATGGATGGCCTACGGAACCCGTAAATAAGAAGTTTGTTCATGTTACAGGAAGCACCAGCGCCAGCTTGTCCATTATTGTCGTCCACACTACCTCATAGCCAAGTATATAGGTATGTTTATTCCCTATTATGTACTGTTCTTATAGTTTTGTAAAATAGCAAGACTGGTTGTAACTATCTGTAAGCATCAATGCTGATACATTTCACATTTCCAAACTTCTTAGTTGTCATTTGGTGCTTTAAACCACTATACAGAATTATAATTAATACACGGTATTTCAGACCAACTGCCATTCTTTGCCAAGAAGAAGATGTTACTGGAATACCCTGGTGGCGAAGAACTACGAGAGACTGAATAGGTTTAAGATTTTTACCTTTGTGTATATGAAATTATATTTTGTGTAATGTAACGTTTAAGCTAAACTAATTGTTTTTATAAGTATGACGAGACGACATTAATATCAAATAATAAACTCGTAAAGCTCAGCTAACCTTTTTATTTATTACTAGCTGACCCGGCGAACTTCGTACCTCCAACTAATTTTTTAAGTTATTCTGCTGTTTGGGGCGGAGATAAATAAAAAATATCAAACATCATTAAAATCAGTTCAGCTGTTCTTGAGTTATAAATGGTGTGACCGACACGATTTGTTTTATATACTATGTAGATAAGATAAAACAGCATCATTGAGAATATGACTTATATTCAATGTATCATCGGTGAATGTCGATAAAATCATCAATATTAAGTACATGGTAAAAATAAAAATTATGTAGTTACTTTAGATAGGTACATACTTTCTGTAAATATAAAACATCAAATACTTAATCAAACAAAATTCACATAAGGCCCATTTACACATTGATTAGTGTTAAGTGCGAGTCCATACATTTGTTACTAAACACAAGTAGAAAATGTATGGACTCGCACTAAACACTAATCAATGTGTAAACAGGCCCTTAGTTAGTGAATAATGTTCCTTTCTAAAGAAGTACATAGATTTGATTTCGAACTTACAATATTCATAGTAATCTTTTTATAATTATTTCTCCACATATATTTACACGATTTATAAAAATTGCAACTGTTTCTGAAGTTATACTTGTACATTAGTTTCATTATGACTAATTATTCAAAAACTATTGAACGATTACCAAGAGAGCTTAACATAATATCAGTTTCAATATAAATTAAACTAACTCCTATACAAATAGAACACAACAACCTCGAAACACGACCATGTTTATCCAGCAACTTGCGCTTACGTCTACACAGGACGGTTCTAACCTAACAAGAATTTTATATTCGACATGAAAAAAAATATTATAGAATCTTGATTAGATTTATAAATACGCTACACTTATGTGTTAAATCATTTCATATATGAGATAGAAAATAAAATTATAATGTATAAAGTTGAATAATACTTTGAGATACATATTAATTTGATAAGCTACATACACTTCAAAATAAGCAGATCATTTTAAGACGATGTCTTTCTAATACAATAAATAGGTAGTAAATATAGATGTCTATATTTATACATTACTCTGGACGTTAATTTGGCCACTTGTCTTTCACTAATTACTTGTATTAATTAAGACAATCCTTACCAAAACGTGAATGGATTAAGTAACTTTACTTATAGTAATTACTTACAACTTGAATTATTAAATGCATATAAGTAATCAGAAGGCGTAATTTCGAGATAAGATCATATAAATTAGCCTTCGGCACAACATTTGACTGGCTAATTGTAGTTTTATTGATACTTTAAATTTAGCCCAACGGGATGAGACACTATCAACTCCGCTACATCGTTGTTAACTGATATCTAGTCCCTATCCTTATAGTGGATAAAAAAACGTAAGTGCTTAAAAATAATACCATCACGCAAACAAGCACACATTTGACATTTTATCTTTTGGGTAATCAATCAGCACTTTGTACCTCGAAATGCACATCATACAATGATCACAATTTCCCGAGTGGCGATACTACCCTATTCTACGATATTACTTCTTCGTCACCTTTGTAAAATATTTTTCTTATGAATCTACTCATCCTACATCCGTAAGTCTATGTACCAATAATACCACTCGATCTTATGTTAGGGGGACAAAATTGTAACTCTGAGTAGTGACCTAAGAGTTCGCTAGGTAGGTTCTGGTGATAGGCGTGGCTTTATGCGAGAGATGGTCGTCCATCCAGCATTTTGTCGCTTTCCTCCGCACTGCTCAAGCTGAAAACAAAAACATCATCTATAGTACCGAAACAAAACACAATTTCAAAAGCGTTGGCGACGCTATCCCGGTAGCTATAGCTATACCGCTTTTCAAAACAGTTTTGTGTAAAATTATAATCAAGAGAAAATACGCAGCGTGCGTCATTCTACCAACCATAACAAGCGTGTATTGCAATGATTCAATGGTGATTGATTAAGAATAAGAAACACTAAGCAGGTGTACACGTGTACAGGGATTACGCTAGTGTGATAAAAATCACATTTACCTATGTTTACACATTCGAACCTACTACAGTCTCACCGGTTGCATGCTCAACTGAAATAATAACCGTGTGAAGTAAGTACAGAAAACTTTACGTTTGCATATCGCAGTATTTTGTTTTATTTCATACGACCATGGATTAATCCTTGCGCTTGAACTTTAACACTTCGCACCTGCCGTGTGACAATAGGCGTAATGTACCTTTGTTGTAACTTCAGTAAACAACGCTGAAGCGATTGATGCCATGGATTATTATCCATTCACGTGTTACAACATAACATAGTAATATACAATTCCAGCAACGTGCTCGTACCTCATCGATTCTATTAGGTATATTTTATAATATTGAGTAGAAGTACGCAACACGCAATCGCATATTTTTTAGTTTAATCGTGTAGATTATAATTACGAGTACCTAGGCTACGCTCAAGTGGGAATTGATGGCGACTCTCCTTGTTGTCCATGAGGTTGCGCATCTCGTCGTCAGGCGCGGGCGGGGCGTCGCACACGGGCACGTACTGGTCAGTCACCAGCGGGTCGGTGGATGGGTTCAGAGCGGTCAGTCCGAGTATCACTAGTGACTCACCAGTCCTTGTTGTCCATGAGGTTGCGCATATCGTCGTCAGGCGCGGGCGGGGCGTCGCGCACGGGCACGTACTGGTCAGTCACCAGCGGGTCGGTGGATGGGTTCAGAGCGGTCAGTCCGAGTATCACTAGTGACTCACCAGTCCTTGTTGTCCATGAGGTTGCGCATATCGTCGTCAGGCGCGGGCGGGGCGTCGCGCACGGGCACGTACTGGTCAGTCACCAGCGGGTCGGTGGATGGGTTCAGAGCGGTCAGTCCGAGTATCACTAGTGACTCACCAGTCCTTGTTGTCCATGAGGTTGCGCATCTCGTCGTCAGGCGCGGGAGGGGCGTCGCACACGGCCACGTACTGGTCAGTCACCAGCGGGTCGGTGGATGGGTTCAGAGCGGTCAGCCCGAGTATCACTAGTGACTCACCAGTCCTTGTTGTCCATGAGGTTGCGCATCTCGTCATCAGGCGCGGGCGGGGCGTCGCGCACGGCCACGTACTGGTCAGTCACCAGCGGGTCGGTGGATGGGTTCAGAGCGGTCAGTCCGAGTATCACTAGTGACTCACCAGTCCTTGTTGTCCATGAGGTTGCGCATCTCGTCGTCAGGCGCGGGAGGGGCGTCGCACACGGGCACGTACTGGTCAGTCACCAGCGGGTCGGTGGATGGGTTCAGAGCGGTCAGCCCGAGTATCACTAGTGACTCACCAGTCCTTGTTGTCCATGAGGTTGCGCATCTCGTCATCAGGCGCGGGCGGGGCGTCGCGCACGGCCACGTACTGGTCAGTCACCAGCGGGTCGGTGGATGTGTTCAGAGCGGTCAGTCCGAGTATCACTAGTGACTCACCAGTCCTTGTTGTCCATGAGGTTGCGCATCTCGTCATCAGGCGCGGGCGGGGCGTCGCGCACGGCCACGTACTGGTCAGTCACCAGCGGGTCGGTGGATGGGTTCAGAGCGGTCAGTCCGAGTATCACTAGTGACTCACCAGTCCTTGTTGTCCATGAGGTTGCGCATCTCGTCATCAGGCGCGGGCGGGGCGTCGCGCACGGCCACGTACTGGTCAGTCACCAGCGGGTCGGTGGATGGGTTCAGAGCGGTCAGTCCGAGTATCACTAGTGACTCACCAGTCCTTGTTGTCCATGAGGTTGCGCATCTCGTCGTCAGGCGCGGGCGGGGCGTCGCACACGGGCACGTACTGGTCAGTCACCAGCGGGTCGGTGGATGGGTTCAGAGCGGTCAGCCCGAGTATCACTAGTGACTCACCAGTCCTTGTTGTCCATGAGGTTGCGCATCTCGTCATCAGGCGCGGGCGGGGCGTCGCGCACGGCCACGTACTGGTCAGTCACCAGCGGGTCGGTGGATGGGTTCAGAGCGGTCAGCCCGAGTATCACTAGTGACTCGCCAGTCCTTGTTGTCCATGAGGTTGCGCATCTCGTCATCAGGCGCGGGCGGGGCGTCGCGCACGGCCACGTACTGGTCAGTCACCAGCGGGTCGGTGGATGGGTTCAGAGCGGTCAGTCCGAGTATCACTAGTGACTCACCAGTCCTTGTTGTCCATGAGGTTGCGCATCTCGTCATCAGGCGCGGGCGGGGCGTCGCGCACGGGCGCGTACTGCTCAGCGACTAGCGGGTCGGTAGATGGGTTCAGAGCGGTCAGTCCGGCTGCACCGGTTGAAGGCATCTCCTTTCCGCCACCCCATCTTGCTGACCAGGCCCAGCCGCCAACACCTGTAAATAAGTTTATGGAACAGTTTACATAAATGTCCTTACCTTAAGTATACTTAAGTAGTTTGTCCGCCAAAAGAAGGGTAGTTATAGGTACTATCGGGTTCAGAATTGCATGGCCAATTTATGAATGAATTCATTGATAAATTGACCATGCAATTTTGAACCTGATGGTACATAAGGAACGACGGGAGATGTAAGTTGCTACAGCAAAATATCTTAATCTCTTACTTAACAATACAATAGGAAGTGACTTTTAGAGAAGCAAACAATGTTCATTACACAATTCGCTCTATCGCCGCTTGCGTGCCAATGCCAAGGGTGTCTGAATGAAATCTATAAAGGCTTAATAAGTGTTAACACGTGGAAATTCGGTTTTACAGCAACCGTGCGAATTCATAGGGGCAGATCTTGCTTGCTTGTCTAAAATTGACATTTTGCAATAAGGTTCTACCACGACCCAATGAAACTACATGTATGCGTGATTAGCTGATTACATTTAATACTGGTTTACGACGAAACAAGAATACGACGAATCAGGAATCCGACGAAACAGGAATCCGACGAAACAGGGATACGGCGAATCAGGAACAAACCGATTAAACATAGATAGTTCTAGTTACTTATATGAAGTGCAATCAGTTGCAACGCACTATTCAGAGGCAGGTCCAAATTTTGGTTTCTACTAAGTATTTGGAAAACAAAGTATTACTATCATCCCTACAAAAGTGTTCCACTTCTGGCATACTTTATAAATCTTTCAAACTTATGGGTCCATCAGTAGCGTACGGATAGGCGGTGGCATTATTGAGAGTAGGCCCTCCATATAGTCGCCTATGTTACATTTAATGATTGAATTACTAATAATTAAATTATGTTTTGTCTAAAAGGTCTCTAGTGCCCTCTCTTCTCAAAAATGCCACCACCTGTCCGTACGCTAAATTCATCAATTAATTAATATTATATAAAAACCAGCCAAGAGCTTGTCGGACCATGCTCACGCTCAGTGTAGGGTTCCATTGTTGCAATATACCATATACCCATTCAAAACGTCGTTTTTTATACGATATTTTGCGGCACTGAGCTAAGCTAAGCTAATTCGAGGCTTTTTAGGGTTCCTAGTTTACTATACGGAACCCTAAAAAGCCTCGAATTATATAAAGCGATCGAATTACTAAAACGAATCCTGTGTAAGTATAAAGATGTTCACGAAGTTCACGAACTCAACCCAAACTTTAGCCTTCGTATTCTGAAGTCAGGTAAAATAAAACCTGAACCACAAAACCGTATTCTACTTCGAGTATAGCGCAAATCGAGTAGTGGTTCTATTCACGTCCATTGTTAAACACGCCGTGACAGTGACAGGGCCACCTATTACGATTTTCCTTAGAATTGTAACGTTGAAAGACAAATGAGGATCCCATGGGTGAGTATAGTAAATGAAAGCCAGTTAGTGAAGCTTCATACCTAGTAGGTAGGCGAGGAAACGATAATGGACGGCGGTATCGGCGCGCAATCTTTCGGGTTAAGGTCATGAATGCATTAAAGCTACCGTTTAACCTTTAGCATGCCTTTGTTTACTAGTGTAAATACACGTACCTTTACTTAGTTAACCTTTCTGAATGGCTAGCTAAGCAAAGTTTATGTTGATGGAATTAAGACATTGGGATAGGAATTCCATATTTTAGGAACTATATACGGCCTCCTAGCCCAGTCGGTAGTGACCCTGCCTACGAAGCAGGAGGTCCCGGATTCGAATCCTGGTCAGGGCATTTATTTGTGTGTTTATCACAGATATTTGTTCCTGAGTTATGGATGTTTTCTATGTATTTAAGTATTTATCTATTATATATATCGTCGTCTAGTACCTATAACACAAGCCTTATTGAGCTTACTGTGGGCCTAGGTCGATTTGTGTAAGATTGTCCTATAATATATATTTATTTATATTTATAGACAGGCTTCGTCAGCCTGCGCAAGCCACATAAGGTTTACACAATAAACGATAGGTAAGTACTGTAACTAGGTACATTCGATAATATTTAACAATAAAAAATATGAAATTACGTCAGCTAATTATCGACGGAACAGATAGCTTCGTACAATTGCAAGGTTAAACTCTGCGCTATAGTAGAGACTTTATCGTAACTAAATTAAACATTGTAAAAATTAGTAGAATAAAAAGCATAAATCGGTCGCCCGTTTGGGCCCCAAAGAACGCAATGCTCGCACTCACCGTTCAGTTCAAACATCCACTTTTAAAGTTTTGTTTAGTGACTACTGTGACTAGACTAGGCAGAGGCAGCGTCGTGGTGTACGAGTATATAGACTTAGTGACACTATCTAATAGACTAGCTAGAAAATCAAACCCGAATCCATGTGCCATCATAAATATATCTGGTACTCATGATCGTTCTCTGGAGACTCATAATTAGAGCGAAGAAGCTAAAAGCTCGATCATCCACTTTCACTACCAGACTGCCGGCGTTCTTAAGGCCGCTAAGGAGCTCCAGCGCAAGAATAATGGTAGCGTTCTCAAGTCAAAGGTCGGTTGTTAATAGAGTTCATTTCTAAATGATTTTTTATAGCAGTTGACAACCCACAGGACTGGTACATGAGCGCCCAGCGCTAACACATTCAGTGCCGAAAACCCGACTATCGGGTATTTTATGATTTCGTTCCCAGGTCGGACGACCATTGGGTCGGGATCGTAGTACTACAGCTTTATATGACGAAATTTTTGTGGCCTGGCGCAGATGTCTTGTTTGGCTGGGTGGCAATGAATGTGTTAAATGACAACAGCTAACCAGCTCAAAAGAACCGACAGACTCAGGGTGTAACTGGAAACTTACCAGCGAACAGCAGCCCGAGGCACAGGATGACACCGCCCGCAATGAGCGTGCCGACGCCGCTGTCGACGTCCGGCGCCGCCGACGCCGGCGTGTTGGAGTACTGCACGCCGCCCGCTATCACCAGCGCCAGCCCTGTAAAACAAACACGACTTTAGTATATCTGCTTTATTCGTCTATAGCTCGGATTTCTGAGACATTATGTAGCACTTCACTATATAAGGACAGACAGTATCAGTCTTGTTAAAAACATGGTCAAACTTAACGTTCCTAACGACTACCGTAACAGACGCATAAAAGTTCCCCTATTAGCAACCGTAACGGCGCGTACCAACCTCTACCTGTACTCCCCCATTCCTCGCGCTGCTGCTCTCCTCAACTCCGTACTCGCAGCTTCACCGCAGTGTGATGTGTTTGCGGACAGTGTGGCGCGACTAATAACTGTATGGAGGAGAGTGCTAGAGAGATGGATATGTGAATCAAAATTATTTTATTTTATTTTTAGTTAGATTAATTCCGATTGTAACGCTTTGGTCTTAACTGTTATGTTACAATTTTTGGTTCAATAAATAATAAATAAATCTGCTTTATTCGTCTATAATCGTAGAGCCGGGAATATAATTTCGTACAGTTGAGATTAACATTCGTAATACGTCCAGGGTTTAGTTAAGATTAGAGCAATTTTTTGATTACAAACCACACTTCAAAATGGTCATTTAACTGTGTCGCTGTTGTTACAAATTATAACACGTCTCGCTCATAGTATTTTCTAGCGGGTCAATATATCTTTCCTTACCACATCATATTTCTATTATATTTGTTCAATATTCTTAGTATTGGAATGACTCATCAAGAATGATTGGTCATGACATGACTCATACATACTCTACGTTCTTACGATACTATACTCGTAAGCTAGACGAGACTTCAGACAGCTTTTACGATACTTGTGTCTCTCTCGACGTAACACGTGTACTATTTACACGGAATATAAATCAACATGTAAATTGACAGTCACACGAGCCAACACAACGCCCGTGATTCATCAAGCTCACTAAATACTTCGCTACAAACAGACTAGCCGGTCTGGTAAGTCATTGTTGTACAATACAAAGGTGTAAATGACGCCCTAGATTCCCTAGAATGAGCCGTTGTGAAAATACGCGAAAATGTCGTCCCGAGGTCCTGGAGTCCTCTGACCTAACAATGCAGAAGTTTGGTGAAGGTTTTAGTGCAAAAAAATACCATATACTACCCATATTGTCGAAAGCTAAATGTGCTCTGAGCTTTCTTAAACTAAAAAAGATGCTAATTTATACAAAGTAGGTACGAAACGTTTTTTGAACAGATAGGAAGGGAACGCTTTACTGCCGTGTTTATAGTCTAAACAATTTGAACTGAGCTCATCCACTTAGTGTCTTATCTTTTGTGTGTAAACCGCAGGCTCGCGTGCCACTATGGAAAAAATGGTTTGGCCACATGTTAGCGTTTACTGAATTTCTACTATATGGACCACGCAATAAGATTCAATATGAACTAATACGAAAAAAGCTCTATGTTCTATACGGTTGCATCCAGTACAAGCGATTCAAATGCTCTAGAACCAGCGTAATTCGACACCGAGATCCGAAACAAATGTGCATAATTGGAGATCGCGCTTGCACTGGTATTCCGAGCGCACGGCTAGTTAGCGATTAGGAGGCAATTGTAATTTTCGCGAAAGGGCAGGTAAAACAGGGTTGGATTCTGATTAAAACATTTGGGTGGATGTACGATTTACAAATATTTAATATATGAAATACATATATAATAGATTTTAATAAATATTGGGTATGTTAAAATTATAATCAGGCATATAAATACTTAACTATTTTAAAATTGCTTTCTTAATTTTACAGCTTAGACTTACTTTTACCTATAGCAAATTATGTACTGAGAATAACTCAATTCAAATATAAATAATATGAATTTCTAAAGCCTATTATAGTATAGAAGACGATTATTTTACTATAGTATAGTATAGAAGATTTATTAAAAAATAATGATTTAAATTTTCCTTCTGACATTTGCATTTTATTCTAGAAATATTCTAAACTAGTATTTTATTATACATTTTTTTATCTTTTAAGTTTTGTCGATTTTATTGTGAAATTATTATGATACATTTTGACCCGTATTTTTTTTGTATAATTGCATCAATATATTTCTATTAATTATATAATAGCTTAAGATAATAATCGTTACTGACGATTCGAAAGTGCTTGTTGCTATGCCTACTTGAATAAATACATTTTTGACTTTGACTTTGAGTATTTAAAGGACTGATTATAATTGTAACATACTCAGCCTATATTTATTAAAATCTGTTATTTATTTATTTTCTTTTAAAACGTTTGTAAATCTGATAAGAAATGTAATAAACATGACAAACCCTCATTCGAGGAATAGTTGTAGGCACGTTAATTAATCTAGAAAAAAAAATGAAATTAATATGATGAAAAGATTAATATGATTATTTTTGTTGACTAATATGTACTGTAAATATATATATTTTTATATTTTTCTACAACACATTCGAATTATGATAACAAGCAGAACTATAATGTAGATTCATATTATTTATATTTGAATTGAGTTATTCTCAGTACATAATTTGCTATAGGTAAAAGTAAGTCTAAGCTGTAAAATTAAGAAAGCAATTTTAAAATAGTTGATTATTTACATGTCTGATAATAATTTTAACATACCCAATATTTATTAAAATCTATTATATATGTATATATATTTCATATATTAGATATTTGTAAATCGTACATCCACCTAAATGATTTAATCAGAATCCAACCCTGTTTTACCTGCCCGTTCGGGAAAATTACAATTGCTTCCTAATCGCTAACTAGCCGTGCGCTCGGAATACCAGTGCAAGCGCGATCTCCAATTACGCACTTTTGTTTCGGATCTCGGTGTCGAGTTACGCTGGTTCTAGAGCATTTGAATCGCTTGTACTGGGTGCAACCGTATAGAACTTAGAGGTTTTTTCGTATTAGTTGATATTGAATCTTATTCCGTGGTCCATATAGCAGATATTCAATAAACGCTAACAGGTAGCCAAACCCTTTTTTTCATAGTGGCACGTGCGCCTGCGGTTTACACACAAAAGATAAGACACTAAGTGGATGAGCTCAGTTCAAATTGTTTAGACTATACGAGACTCGTCACGCCGAGTGAGCTCGTTGGGTGGTCGCCGATTTGATCCCAAAATATCACATTGTTATCGGCTTGCGAAACTAACGTGCCTCTAAGTCAATGTAGGGACAGTTTAATTGCTGATAATTTTATTTTGGGAGATTCTCAAAAGAAAATCCCGGATGAAATGATCAGTTAGGTTGATAACTCGTAGGTATGTTCTTTTCTTTTGCAATGCAATAGCGTTATACTGCGCAATAGGCGGGAACGAGGCATTGGTCATCAATATATTCGGTTTATGATCATGCCAATTTGTTCCTTTAGTGTCGAAACGCTTATCGCCTTAAGGCTCCTTATTCCCTAAAAGGTCGAAAAACTGTATTAATGGAAAAAGCCGCATAAAATGCTATTTATAAGATAGTTTGAAGAATTAGTAATACGAAAAAATACTTTAGAACCATGTTTATTATTATTAAGTACCCAAAAATACGATTCTTACAAAAAGTGTCCTGTGAAGTGTGATTTATAGGTCATTTTTAAAAGTTCATACTATTTTTAAATTGACCACTATAGTAATGATATTTTTTTATCGTGATAGAAATATAGTCTAACTTTGTTATGGTAATATTTTTAGGGCTAAATATTTATAGGGTTTTCGTGGAAAAAATTAAATGTAACCGTGTTTTCATCAAAAAACTGGCATATAATCAGAAGGTATTTTGTCTATTATCCAAGATGAATCTTCGATTTTTATTTCGATGGCCGTCTCAGACATGATATACTCAATTGGATTTTATTGAAATTGAATAAGAATTGTTACCCTTTTTTGCGTAGTTTGGAAATAAACGGTACATCTAACTGGAAAATCCGGAAAGGTCTTTAAAGACAACCAATTTTTTTCATATTTTATTTTTAAAATGTAATTTTTGCTCCGATGGCCGTCTAGATAAAGAAATGAACTATTATATGCATAAATAGTTGATTTAAAAAAACTAAGATTTTTCGCCATAGCCTTCGAAGAAAATGAAGCATTTCGTGAAATTCGCGCGTTTTGGGAATAAGGCCTCTTAAGGACTGATATTTGACAATATTGACATAAAAGTGCGTACAACCATATAATTTACTTTTGCTATTCTGCTGCTTATTTCTGGCTTCTATAGTCAGCAGCTGACAATAGAAGCCAGCACCCGCTTGGAACTTGTCAGTAACACAACTTTATTGTAAAGAGTGTAATGTGGAGGCATATTTCGATCTGAGTGTCCATGTGATTTTAAACACTTACCTACTTCTACTGCAGACTGTACCTACACCACTGCATGTAGTCTACATACGATTTCAGTAGGTAATAGGTATAGCAATAGCACATATCACCTACCCAACAATATTATGCGTTCTTGGCATCGAAATGAAAACTCATTAATTCGCACATTCGACCCAACGATGTTTGCCTTGGCTGTGGCTAATTCAGATCGATAATATTGTCGTTTTGTATTACCTCCTACATATCATTGTTTTTTAAAACAGTTTGTTATTGCGTTAATTAAAATAAACGCTACATAAAACAACAGTTTCTCAAACTGCATCAATTAACAACACCAAGCGTGAAACAGACTCGTGACGTGACCAGTACATTCGAGCAGGTTTTCTCCAATTTAGCACTTGACAAATTGATCCCAATTTTAAAACCGGTTTTTTTTACTCCTTGCCCGATGAACAAGATTTAAACAGCACCATCAAAAGGAATAGGTACTTAAGGTATTTCCTAAACGAGTAGGTAGTCCGATGTTAATAAGGCGAATTAAATATTTAAAAAAAAACATTATGTAAAAATCTCTACATAAATACTTCGCGTCAATTCAAAATTAATCGTCAATATAGATAGAGTCGTGATAAGTGCAGTGAAAAGAGGTCTTAAAACCTTAATGTCTTCGTCACAAAACAGAGACTGGCATGTAAATGTATCACTACTAATTATTTTAAGGTATGCAGACTTGCAGAGTGAAGATAACAAGGAAAACCAATGCTGTTATTATATCATGTAACTATAACCCCAACGTTTAGGGAAATCGTCGAAGCAGGTATTTGTCATTAGATAAAGGCGCCAATACAGTTATGACGTAGTTCTAGTTATACCGCTAACTAATGACTAAACGCTATTCTATGTTAATTGCTTCAAAATTGTGTAAAGAATCTGGGCCAGTTACTTCGTAAGTTGTTTCGTTTTGAAGTCAAGACGGTCTATATTCAGAACCGTTTAAAATGTTTTAGCATTTGTTTTCTGAGCTTATAATAACTCAAGTGTCTGTCTATATACAGATCTTTGTTCGATCGTTTAACAGGGAACAATCGTGGCATTCGTGGCTACAATCTGTGGGGATTGATGCGATAGTACTACTAACATGTACACATACACACACTTAACTGACTATTAAAAGATTGTAATCATCTCATTGCAAGTGGTCAGTGAACTGTAACGACTGGTTTACAATACAATCTAGGTACCTATATATCGTTAGTTCGTAATCGTAACTAACAAATTTAGCTTCTGTTAACAAAGTAAAACTTTACATTTTACAATTAGACCTAGTCATGACCAGACAGAAGTTTTTGTGGCAAAAATAACAATTAACGAGGGATTCCCTTCCATTCCAATATCAAATTTAACAATAACTGTCGAAGTGACATTTCAAATTTCATAGCAGATACTAAGTTCATCGGGTAAAGTATAAACCTGTAATGCTGATAACTACATATCGACGTAGTATGTTATATTTTAACACTTAGAAAAAAAAAACAGGAATTAATTATAACAAGTAAAACAAAACGAATGAAAACCATCTTCGTAATCGATAATATGCAACTTGCAAATTCATCATTAATGAATTCACATGTACAGTCACCGGCAATAATATCTTCCTACACGAAGGCTGCAAAAAAAGTGACACGCTCTTACAGCCCTACAATAAGAGCGTGTCACATATTTTTGCGGCCTTCGGGGAAGGAAGATACTATTGCCGGTGACTGTACATCATAACTGTAATCAGGATTTATCGATACAATTAATATCGTTGGGAAGTCCCTATGACATTTTCATTCCTGCCACTAACTAATGTCAGATCATGACACATGATTCTAAATTGAAATAATCATTATTGACATATTGTTATGCAGGCAGTGGCTGACAAGATATAGATATAGGTTTGTATGTTAAGTCGAAACTTACAATGATCGAAAGTATGTAACTGATAGTAAAGGCCAAATAAAAAAAGGCTGACTGTACTCCAGCGTGTAAAGTACCTTGCCTAATGGGCTGTTTCCAAATAAGGTCTAGTCCAAGTTGCAAAAATCTTTTATCCCTCGGTGGGAACAAAGTATAATGTGCGTTAAATATATGGCATCTTGTGGTCACTTGCGCAAAACCAGAAATACGAGTACGACTCCTTGCGGCTTAAAACAGAACATTTTGTCGCGCCTGTGGGCATAGGTCTAGTATCTATAACTTGAGCTAAAGTGCTGGTAACACCATGCTTTATCGGGGATCACACTTATACTGGTTAGTCTATGGCCATCAGTAAGGGTCGTGAATAACAAATTGGGAAGCCAGGCTGGTTTTCTTGCAGCCTAGATTAATTTTAGCTCAAGTGTCAACGGTAACGATCTAATTCACCTTGACGGACAACGTAGGCTGTCGATTTTTACTTCAACGCGTAAAATATGCATTGGCCACGAGAAGTATATTGGCATGCAGCCTCAAATGACATCATCACATCGGATTGGACACGAATAGCTAGTAATTTTTTACGCCCTAGGAAGGAAAGAAACGATAAACGAACGGTAACTCCAAAATTTGTGACAAAAATGGACTCAAGTTCAACATTGACCCACTTACAACAACGGTGCATGTATTGTTAATGTAAATCGATTAAAGGCCGTTCTTGGTATAGGCGAGGGTTTAAAAAAGCAACTTGTGAACATAATGAATTACGTTGCAATGCAAGTAGCTAGGACAGGACACCTAGGTTTACGAAAATGAGAAACAATCATATATATCCTCACAAAACCTCTAAATTCGATTTATTTATTTAGCCGTATGGCATGCTTTTATTTTACATAATAGGCAATTGATTAATTTTATAATTCTAAAGCAAGTAAAGTCAAATGTCAACATTTCGAGCAGTGGTTCTTAACCGGTGGTCTGCGGACCACTAGGGGTCCCTAACATCTGAAGTGGTCTGCGAATTTATGAACAGAACAACTCTTTGTTGACTTAATGCAATATTATTGACTTGCAAATAGTTGGTGTTTCCTTATCCCGGAAAGGTTAAGCACCCCTGATTTTTACAGTTAGTCACATATACTCTTAACTGCATTGGATGTGAGTGCAGCAGGTTTTCTCAATTTGATGCAGAATGGTTTATTAGCCGCGCCGGTATTTGTTATAATATAATGATTGGTAGTTTCTTTACCAAGCTAAGATTTCTTAGGTTTGCGAAAATTGTACATATTACAAACTTGTAACATAGTCGTTACATGGCAATAAAATCATGTCTACATGTTGAAAAGTCGAGGACAGCAAAGTATGATTATTTCTCTACTCAACCGCCATGAAGGTTAAATATTTTCATTCCACGACAGTACAAGTGTACATCGTTACATCACTGATATTCCACAGTTAACAATAAATCAAAACAATTGACAGTAACAAATAATCCAATTAAGTAACATGTATTCAACGAATACATGGACGCGACTGTACGTGTTTCGAACATTTAAAGTCATGGTCGTACATTCTTGATGTCTGCAGATCTATCTCGGTTAGTAACTTGCACAAAAACTGACCGTCTGACTCATCAACGAGTCGTTCAATTCAACCTATGTACTCGCTGAAACTGGAATATCAAGAAAGCAAGCGTATGTGTACATCGCATACATATTAGTCGCCGTACCTAAGAATCATTACTATAATTACATAATGTGTTTTAATAAATAACGCTTCATACAGCCTAGTTTTATATTGCTCCCAAATTAATAGTGCAGTTATTGTACTTAATGTTAATGTAATACTAAACTGCGTTAAAACACTTAAAACTGACTGAGACTGACTGAGTTAAAACTGAAAACCTCAAGTCAGAGTCACTTAATATTCCTGACTTTACCTTTGATAGGCACCGATCAAATAATACTAAGGGATATACAACCAGCCCAAAAAAATGGCCCTAAAATAGTAACGAGTAACTAACGACTCGGGTGGTACTTTCTTTGACACTCTTATTACGGTATAAGACTGGCCGGTTACAAAATTTCAGTAAATATTATTTGAGTTTGTACATTGTTGCTCGAAGTTGATAGGTAACTTAAATGACTACTTTCAATAGGCTGCAGGTTTAGAAGGACTATAAAACGCTCATGGCGACTATGGCAAGTAAAACAATCTATGATAGGTAGCCTTAGGTAGCTACCTAAGGTAATATCGGGTTCAGAAGTGCATGGCCAATTTATGAATGAATTCATTGATAAATTGACCATGCAATTTTGAACCCGATGGTACAATGGAGTGAGACTGCAGTAGGTACAGATCAGATACATAATTTCTAAAAACGGAATATACGAGTAGACAACATTGGCAGCAATGTAAAGACGTTCAACCTAGCTTATTAATGAAATTATAATGAAATTAATATAGCTAATAAAGCAATGCATTACTATATATTCTTGACCGCGCCTGACCCCTTATTATATGTAGATTGCGTTTAATTACTAGTGAATGATATGGTATGCATGAATATTCCTTAAAGTTAACGAACATAGCCAAACATTTTGTTCACGAAACACAATAGAAACCACGGTGTCTTGCCTTTTCGCCGAAAATTGTATTGCCGAATTTCACTTGCCAACCAACTTTTCGCAGACGTTTCATTTGACCGAATAACTTTGACCAAATAATTATTTCGCAACAATTTCATTTCCCAACCCCATAGTTGGACCAGAAACCACACATGATGGGAATAATCGCTCAGTACTAACTAGGTCATTCATGGAACGTACTATGTATAGAACCCGTACGATAACGTCATGATAATATTTATGAATGGGACCGGTAGTAGTATAATTAAGATAATTGGCCTTAATTTTCCTATTTCATTTCCTGTTTCATTTTGACCTCTGTGCACAGGTTTGACGTCATTTTATATGTAGGGTGTTATGGACGGGAGAGCATGACTTGTTGCAATATTATGATAAGATTCTGTAATGAATAAAGTATTTATAATATTGTTAACAACGTGTATTATGTAATGGTGTACTCGACCCACAAGGCTGGGTAAGTAATATACATAGGTATTAAGTAATTAGCGGGCCCACCGCGAACGTCGGAAATCTGAACTTCGGGATCTTCCTATCTATCGCACTTGCAGATACAAGCAAAAGAGACGCAGATAACGAAATTTCGATTATTAAAGTTCGCGGTAAACCCGTTATATATTGAGAGTCATATCCATATAAAACAAATCCTGGTTATAATTATAAGTTATAACCGTTTACTCATACCGAAACACTAAGAAGTAAAGTGGGGCTAAATTATACGAAGATTTACGTGTGTATTTTACAAATAATTTAACACAAACTAATATAAAGACAGTTTGACCAATATAAAGAAATACACATAATTTCCTTTCTTCGATAGAAGGTAAAATGCTTTCAAAGAATAATGAAGATTGAACATTTACTGCGACAAAGACTTGACTAAACCCTAGTTACCCTAAACCATTATTTACACACAGGCCAAATACGGAACATGTGGTAGTAATAAAAGATTGTGCGTTGCCCCGCAACGACGCGTTGATCAACAAAGCACTTGGCTTAATCCATCAGTAAACATAAACAAGCATTACTCATACTCATTGCAGCCCTGTATTTATTCCATTTGCAGCACGAGCGCTGGCGAGTTGGAAATACGACTTCTGGGAGAACCAGTATAGCGGAAACAACAAATGAGATGAGCAACAATCGGAGAGGGCACTTATTGTGGGAGTGAAGTCCCATATGTGTTTTTGATTTGAAGTTGCAGAATTTTTGTACTTCAAGTTCACGGAAGGTGACCTTTGTGCATGGCTTAACCTTGGACTCGCTTGCGTTCGCTAAGCTGTATGAATGATAACCTAGCCCGGCGGAGGGACGGCGCTTATTTTAGACTGCTCTGCTCCTTATAGCCACGAGAGCTTCAATGCAAAGTGCAGTAATGAATACATTTAAAGTTCGTCGGTCAATGCACTCTAACCTTACTGAAGTAACTGGCTTATTAAATATGATGAGTATTTCTTCATAGTTCAGTTCAGAGATCGCAGTAAACAAATGAATGAACAAAAACTAGACAACTGACAACTTGTAATATAGCAGTTTAAAGACTTTGACGCCATCAAAGTCACGTATGGAGGCTATAGTTAGTACATCCAAGTCCTTTGAGACTCGAAGCGCCGTCGGCCGATAGCTCTGGGACATTGCGAAAATAGGGCAGTGCAGCGGAAACGCCGGGTTAAGGCAGTGGGCAGAACGCATTAGTGATTCATTAGGCCGCTTTCACTGCGACTGGAACAATAACCACCCACACAAAGACTCATAGCCTATTGAGGACTTGCTGTTGCTATATTTTTCCATACTACAGTATTGTATCAAGTAACGCTTGATTACCAAGTCAGTAATGCCAGAACTGGTCTTTTTACATTGCGACTTTAAAGCTTGGGCCTCATTCATTAGTCAACGTAAAACACTCGCGTTACTGCTCACGGCGGGCAGCACGCTTGTTTGCTTTGCTACAGTCGTGTCGTGGTAAAGTAAAACATGAACTATACTATCATGTACATCATTAAAGAAAGTCCTTTGAGACTTGAAGCGCCCTCGAACCTGGAGTATTGCGAAAATAGGGCAGTGCAACGGAATCGTCTGGTTAAGGCAGTGGGCAGAACGTATTATTGTTTATTCATTGGACAGCTTTCACTGCTACTGGAACAAGTGGGACGATAACCACCCAGTCCACCCACATAAAAGCAGGCACATAACTTGCTCATTGATATCTATAAGAACTCTATTAGAAGTGCACATTTGAAGATGAAGTATCAGAGGAGGGGTATTACTACAAGGTTGTCTTATATTTGGCGGTAACTGTATTAAACACTTATTTTTATTTTAACTACTGAGTTACCGAAAAAGAAACCCTTAGGGCATCTCCGCCAAGTTCAGCTTCAAAAGACCTCTTCGATATATTTTTTGTCTATGGTCCATTTAAGAAAACCAAGTCATAAGTGACGTGAAAACTGAACAAATGCTAAACGAACACGGACAGATACAGGCATTACGGACAGCCTTGAGACATGTAGAATTTTAAGTAATCATTTATTAATCAAAGCAGGGAAACCAGTCGTACAGATTATGATATACCTAAGTATTATTGATTATGAAACATATTGAGTGGTCTAATTAAATAAGAATATGAGGAAATCACAAAATAACCGCTAAAACCACAATTCCTTTGTGCCATATCGCTGGCTCAATATTACAGGGTTCCATGTTACATTTTCAGAGTAGTTAAGGCTCCTTATTCCCTAAAGGGTCGAAAAACTCTATTAATGAAAAAAGCCGCATAAAATGCTATTTTATAAGATAGTTTGAAGTATTAGTAATACAAAAAAATAATTTTGAACCATGTTTATTATTATTAAGTACCCAAAAATACGATTCTTCCAAAAAGTGTACTGTGAAGTGTGATTTAAGTGTCATTTAAAAAAATTCATAGTAATTTGAAATTTACTGCTATAGTAATGTTTTCTTTTTATCGTGATAGAAATATAGTTTAACTTTGCAATGGTAATATTTTTGGGGCAAAATATTCATAGGGTTTTCGTGGAAAAAATGAAATATAACCGTGTTTTCATCAAAAAACTGGCATATAATCAGAAGGTATTTTGTCGATTATCCAAGATGAATCTTCGATTTTTATTTCCATGGCCGTCTCATACATGATATACTCAATTGAATTTAATTCAAATTGAATAAGAATTTTTACCCTTTTTTGCGTAATCTGAAAATGAACGGTAGGGTCAGGGAGGGTACAGTCGCTCGGTGGGAACAGTGGCTCGAATGTGCTGTGCGAGAAATGGAAAGAGCTTTATGTCTGTCCTCTACATCAATCGGAAGCGTTCCGTACCCTATCATGTACGAACTAGTTAGTGAGCCACTTCGGCGCCATGCCAATATATTATGGTGCGTTTTTGTGTTGAATGCTATCAAAATTACATTTCCAGGTAAGTTTCACTCCTCTTTTTTCTTAACTCGAACGAGATTTTTAATTACTTATATTTTTATCGAAGAGTGTGTCTAATCTACTTAGTATTGGCTGATAATTCAAGGCCCTCGATGTTTCTATTTGTTTTTAGTTCTATCTAAAATACAAAATGGCGCGAAGGTCAACAGTCGTTCGTTTCAGAAAAGTACACGGTGGCTCGCGAACCACTGTGCACCTTACAGAGTTGGGCTAAAATTTACTGGAATATGAATAAGAACAAAAGTTCTTTTATTATTAAAAATAATTCTTGCACTCTTTTTTTAATAAAATGAAAGTGAATACATCATGCGACATTTATTAGGTTAGTACCTATTTTAAATGAAGAATGAATCAGGAACTATTATTCCGGAATTAGGCTTACCTATTCTAATTACCGTTTTATTCAACAAAAATGTTTTTTGTTATAAAGTTTATTTAGGTTCGATTCTTATGTAGCCATTGTGTACTGTTAGAACCACTGTGTACAGGGCGTAGTACACAGTGACTCGAGCCACTGTGTACTGTTAGAACCACTGTGTACTAGGGGGTCCTAGTCACTGTGTACAGCAACGGGTACACAGTGGCTCGATTCCCAATTTCTAAAAAAGAATGGATATATCTTTTTTGGTGAAAGTAACAGCAAATATATTTGCTACATATGAAAGTTTAATAATACACTGTGCTCTGTGCTTGCACCAATTAGTTCAGGGATTTATATTTTTCATGCTACAGCCTGTTGAAAAAATCCTAGCGACTGTTCCCTCCCTGACCCTACACCTAACTGGAAAATCCGGAAAGGCCTTCCAAGACAACCAATTTTTTTCATATTTCACTCGTTAAAATGTAATATTTGCTCCGATGGCCGTCTAGATAAAGAAATGAACTATTATGTGCATCAATAGTTGATTTAAAAAAACTTAGTATTTTCGCCATAGCCTTCGAAGAAAATGAAGCATTTCGTGAAATTCGCGCGTTTTGGGAATAAGGCCTCTTAAAATTAGACTTAGTGCCACTACGACAATGTTCAAATTTCAATTCGATAAAAGTGAAACATAGATCCCTGTAATATAGGGCCAACGATATGGGCTTTAACATTCATGTGGATATTGTGGATATAAATTATTATATTTTTTTATTAATAATAATACCTACCTAATGAAACACTGAATAAGAAGGTAAAACCTTACGTAAGTATAAATACAAATAAGAATTTTTAATCAGATGGCCGCTAATGAGATGTTGGATACAGCTTTGCATCTACAACAATGATGAAATGCACCTTGAAGAATAACGTATCGTTTCTATCGAATATCGAGTCCAACGGAATGGTCAAGCAGTAAGAACGCGTCGGCCCACACAACACAACGACCGACGAAACCGGTGTGGCATAATTGTCGGTCCCTATTTCAAATTACACTATTACATGGCGATAGCCACGCAAGTATCAATAAGTGTAGGTAATCAACGGCTTTGAGCGTTGTCTTGTAACCGAAGTTAACCAACGTAACTTGAGAATCTCGGCTTACGAGGTCACGTGCTCTGCGGGTTTACATTTTCCGTTGCTTTCAACCCTCGTCTTGCATTAGGAGATTAGAAGCCCTTGTATAAAAACGTCTGGTTATGATCAGACATATCGTTTTTTAATCGTGTTTGTGGGGACATTGCGTTGAGGTTGCATAGGCCTGCAGAACTGTAATTATTTAATAACTATTGATTTCAAATGAACCTACCTACGTTTGTATTTAAAATTTAGGATATAAAGTACAACTATTGCATCAGTTTCAATAATTTTATACTTACATGTACTTATAGTATTGCTCGTTTATACCTATGAGATAGTTAGCAGGAAGAGGTCGAAGGTCAAAATAAATTAAATTCAAGAGATGTCTAACAGCCCTTCGTGTCAGAGTAAAGGGGAAATTCATATTGTGCGTAACATTGACGTGTCTTTCATTGTTATGGAGAACGGATCAACAATTGTTTTTTTTAATGCAAGGGCCACTAAATATCTCACGTACCGTACGACGCTTTTTTTCTATAGGGTGACTTGTACAGAAGTTCCGGAACGTGCTTCCGTCCAGCTCGCATCCTTCGGACAGTAACGCAGGCCGCAGCATAAGGACATTGGATTGCAAGTCGTCTCTGAGTCGGAGGAAATGAGAAGTGATCGGTACGGAAGCGTTGGCGGTGGTGGGGTGGCAGAGTTTGACGACCTTCGCTCGCCTGCTCCATTCGGCACATGAATCTTTTAGAACTGCCGCTTGAAAACTTGAAACGAAGTAGGCGAAGATGTTGTTACGTGAAAGTTTCTTCGTTAAAATATTTGGACGTTCGTTACTTCAAGCACTCAAAACAGCTAAATAAATGAGGTTGAATGTTTGGACCACACACTAAATTTTGGGTAATAAATAAGTTAGGTAATTTTCGAAAGTTAGACTCCGAGGCAGTTAAAATATCTAAAATTAGGCCCGAGAAAACAGCGGAGAGAATAGACCTCAGGCTCAAATGATTCTTGACGTGTAGATACGAGTATATAGATCTTTTCCGACGACATACTTCATAATCTTCATATTAAACTTTAGTTGGAAGGTTAGAATTGGAACATGTGGTTTTTCGGTTAATTTACAAAGGTTGTCTGGAAGACATAGCTTTTTAGCGATAAGACCGCCAATTGTTTAACATCTACTTTTATGTTTGTAACATGTGTATACTTTGTATCCTTCATTTGAGGTGTGAAATAAAGAGTATTTATGTTACGTTATGTGACTCATCATCTCATCAAGCTGTAAATGCTGTCAACAATATAATATTTTCATGACTCATAGAAGTAGAATACACCGGTCTGAACTTTACCCTTCAAAACAAAGCGACTGAATTCACCAGACGATCCTCCTGGACATTTGCCAGCCGTCTCAGACTGCACTTAGGTTATCTTAATCCCGACGTACAATTAGATATACGATACGAGTATAGACTGGTAGAACCTTAAAATTTGATGGTCCTGTAGGTATTAACTATTGCAGCATAATTTAATCGAGATCTAAATCGTATAAAACATGACTTTCGTGTAGGTAGGTAGGTACGCCACACAAAATAATATATTCGCAAGAGTTACAGTTCTTGTTGTAAGGTTTCATTGGTCTGTGGCCTGTTGTGATCACGCAGCCGCCGATGACTCACCGCGAGCCTGCGCCCGCGCGCACGACACCGACATCGGCTCCATTTACAACCGCAACCATTGTATGCGATACGCACAATCAAAGCTTATCTCTGCTACCGAACTCCCAGTAGCCATTTATGTTGCCCGATGCACGTTGAGCCCATTTATCCTGACAGGATTTTTACAGCTTTAGCACGATTTCCAAACAAAACGGGTAGTTTTTGAATTCGTCCCAATTTTTAGGTGGGACTTATGGAATGTAGGGGTTATGTAGACACCTCGTAGTAAGTTTTGAAAACCAGTCCTCATCAGCCAAGAGAACTCGTCGGTACACATTTATATTTTGATGGATCGTATTATCGTTAATTGTTGAGGATTTATGTAAAACACATAATTCACGAACACAAAATGCCTATCTATCAGCAGTGGGCATTTGGGACTTCTAGCTATAAGCTAAAGCTAGTCAAATAAAACAAGTACGTAGGAAGGTACTTTGAACGTGCATCGTAACCATATTTGGACCAGCCACCAACACCCTAAGGCGGCCTAAGGGCATGAACGCTCGAATAGGTCATTACCTCTCTATAAGGCAATAGCGTCTATAATCTCCGGAAGACAGACTGCGCAATCCATCGAACTTAAATGGTTGTTCGTATACATACGGTGAAATAAAGGCATGTCTTCCCACTTCGAATTTGATGCAGATGCTCCTCCTAGTTCTTGGTTATTGTTACACAGCACTTCGCCTCAGATAACCAAAACAAAGCTGACCAACGAAAAAGCACGTTTGTTACAGATCTCGAGGCCAAGTTATGGTAGGGATGAGTTCATAATCGCGACAAAATGGTTAGTGATTAGGTAGTTCAGAGATAAACGAAACAGAGCGGAACGAATTACGCAACGTGAAAATGGATTCATCATTTCGAGGTAGAAACATTTGTAAGTCTCAACTTGATGTACGAGCTGACATTTCGAGCTAGCACGTAATTAATAGCGGAAGTTATTTCACCACAAATCTGTTTGACAATTATCAAATGAATAGTCTAATTAGCAGAGTTGACTTTAGAAACTTGTCGTCAGTAGTTAAGTTACGCTACGGCGAATTATCAACGCATAACACGTGTCGCTTCAAGGAGACTAGTACTAGGTAAAATAAGCAAACCTTTGACGCAGTAGGAGTATCATCAGTACTTTGACTGCGTATGCGTAATGATCGAAAACTGATAAACAATCATTGGTGTAAAATAAATATTGGAACCGAACTGTTATACAAAACTACCTGGATCATCTCATAACATACGGATGCATATTTCTGACGATCTAATTTGTTTGGTCAGAACAACGCTTACAACACAATCAAAATATGAACCTGAAGTGCAGCAGCCTTTTATCAAATAAAGTACCTACCTATAAAACATCTAACGCGCGTATGCAACATCAAGGGTTTGATCGACACCGTTTGGGTAAATCCATTACTATTTATTTAGATCCCAGACCGACAGCATTCTACCATTCCTTGGCCACCTTAACAAATACAAAATAGCTTGTATTGAGTACTCCTAGCTGTGCGACAAGATTGAAAAGATACAAACAAATGCAACTTGACCACTAAAATTAACCCAGACCTTTCCCTTTCCTTTACACGTTGTGTAGCTATATTCATTCTGGTAGTTCTGCAAGATTGGTAAGCAGGTACTTATAGGCAGGGATCGGGAACCGTTCTTTGCTCCATACTGAAATACCGGATTTTACGTTCTCATTTAGTTCTTTTGTTTCCTTTTTCATATTTAACCAAGCAATGTACCTAAGTCCATTATCACACTGGCGCCGCAACCGGATGCGGCCATGGTGTGCAAGCGTGACAGTGCTATACACATACAGAGCGCTATCTCGCTCGCGCACCGACACCGCATGCGGAAACCGCAGCAGTGTGAAAGCCGCCTAAATACAATTTCGAGTTCTACGTGAAGCCCATTAAATTATTAAATATATCGCGTTATTTCAGGGGTTTTTGAAAATACCGATTAGGATCCCTGCTTATTGTATGATCAGTATGATCACAGAAGTTGCGAAGTCACCCTACTGATTATGTGGACCGTGTTTTCAAGAATTTCTAGCAACGCAGCCTACGCCATTTGTGTTGTACGTCCGGATATAGTTCGTCATTCATACCCGCTCGGAAGGATACAAGAGCCGTTGTACTACGTCGTGACTATACATAATTTATCGCCATCGCGTTGTCACACTGCCGAGATTAAATTATAGCTGATGGCGATATGGGATATCGAAGTAGGTAGGCATATTACGTAGAGAAAATTGTACTCAAACTGGTTTATTACGTGACGAATATCCTTTAGTAAGTCTAAGTTATTTTATGTATTGTTATGTAATTACCTACATACTTACACATTCTTAGAATGGAATGGAATTATAATTTTACCATTAGAGATACCGATAAGTTGATGAAATTCAAGGTAGGTACTTACCTACTATAATCATGGAGAAAAATGCTGGGGTATCAACTTTTGGGCCAATCTCTTCATCATCAAAGAACTCCGTATCAAGCAGCGTCGATCAACTAAACACCCACATACCTACTCAGGTTATTCGGTAGCCAGAGTTAAAGCGAAATAACGTAGAGCAATCACAGACAGACAGACAGACAGACTGACCAGATCAAATCTGCTGTGCAAGGACCCTTGAACAAGATTGTTAGAATGACCTCAAGAATGCAGGAAATCATTAACAACGAGGACCAGACACTGTCAACTATCACAACACTTCAAGACAAGGTTCAAGGACTAAGAAGAGACCATAATTTTACTCAATACTCATAAAAACTGCGGATGGAGGCCATCCGCAGCAGAACCAAAGTAACCGATATAGCCCTCCGAATCGTTAAACTAAAGTGGCAGTGGGCGGGGCACATTGCTCGTAGAACCGATGGCCGTTGGGGCGGAAAGGTTCTCGAGTGGCGACCACGAACCGGAAGGCGCAGCGTGGGTAGACCCCCCGCAAGGTGGACTGATGACCTGGTGAAGGTCGCGGGAGTCCGCTGGATGCGGGTGGCGCAGGACCGGTCATTGTGGCACTCTTTGGGGGAGGCCTATGTCCAGCAGTGGACGTCTTTCGGCTGATATGATGATGATGATGACTCATAAAAAGCCCCTGTAGGTATGTAGTATTGGGTGAGTTTTGGTTAACAAGTGGTGAGTCAGCGAACCCCCTGTAATACCTATAAGAAGGGTAACCTGTGAGCCTATGACACACCTAACTCCCAAGTATTAGCCTTAGTACCCCTTATAAGTAATCAGATGGGAAAACAAACCTTACTGCACCGTGCTTTTAGGTATTTTTCAGCTTAAAGTTAGTATCCCATTAATGTGAAAATACCTTGCTGATATATTGATCGTTCTAGTCTTAGGAATATTAGAAAAAGTAACTAAAACATTTTTAATTCCACAAGGAAACAACAAGTTTGTTTACAGTTAGGTGATAAACTTGTTTCACGAGCATTTTGTACTCCATTGTTGTGCAACACCAATTAGGTTTTTACCAGAAAGTTCTGACTGGAAAAAACTGGTACAAAAAGTTGAATGCCTTTCACAGTGCTGCACTCTGCCTGAGTTACACAACATGAGATTCCACTATTAAGTGACCTTTTATCTGGTTGTATAATGTATACTTAGCAAGATGCATGTTAATGGTACATAGGTACATGAACTGTGATGTAGTTAAGGTACCTATGTTTTTGTTATACCCCATGAATATTGAAGTAATAATATTATAAGATTAATAAACCATTTTCCACTAACATGTGTATGAAGAGGATATAGGGCAAATGCACCGGTTGTGGCCAGGCCACTGTGCCGGTTTTGGCCATTTTCAACTATTAAGGTATATACAAATATACAAGTCTATAATTTATAGTTAATATAAGGGTTTGTTAAATATAAAATGGCTTTCTCCATTTGTACACGGCAATGGGAATTTTGCCAATGACTATGTTAATCACACTTTTATTTATTGAAATTAAGTATAGGCAACATTAATTGGTAGAGGCCTTGCTTTTTGTAGGGAGATAGCTGCTCCCTACAAACAACATGTGGCAGCCGTGGCCAGGACAAACGGTTGTCTAACCCAGTGATTACACGCGTTTTGAGACTAATTCTTCATTAGCTGCACACTTGTTCATTAGATCACCGCACAATAACCTATAAAGTTTTGCCAAATATAATAGAAATTTTCGAAACAATAAAAAATTTGTCGGTGTTCATTCCCAAAGCACAGCTTTCTACAGATATTGTATTTATTTTATGTGAATTAAAATATTTAATTGTATTCTGATGAATTTAAGAGTTTGGACGATGATCAATTTAAAAAGAAAATAAATTAATGGTTACAAAATATAATGTTTTATATACCTGATGAATTTTTAGAAAATAAAGGCAATTTGTGATTTGAATGACATTTATGAAACCTAGTTAAGTATTTAAATTCTTTGCTAACATGTTCTAATTAGGTAAGCTTCTTAACTCTATATATTATTTGAAATTTACTATTGTATCTTTATAACATTGAACTCACAATTATTTTAGCTCTAAGATATATTGTACACCATTGACATGGTAGGCTATGGTTTTAGTACCTCAAACAAATGTAACGCCTGTTTATACACCTATAGTCTCAATAAATATATTTTGATTTTTAAATTACACACTGAACTATGAAAATGAACAAAAAACTATTATAAAGACACAACCACCATGTTTGCGTCTCAAGCCGGAAGTCCAATATAATAGTCAATTATGGCAGCACAGATGGAAAAATGTGGCCAAAACTGGCACCTAAGAAAAAAAGATCTAATGTAAGAAACAGTGGAGATTCATATAAATATAGTAATATATTTTCAAAGACTCGGTACATAAAGTGTGTCATAATCATAAAGTGTGTGAAAACTCTCCTTAAAGTAGCCAAAACCAGGGCATCTGCCCTACCTACTTATTTATAAAATGTATTTGTTTACACGACACTCCTCTATTATTTTACCTTATCTTAAACTAAAAATAACTTGAATAAACTAATTCAACAGAATTTAATCAATGTCTAAATACATGTATATTACAGTTTTAGCAATTAAATATATAAACAAACTGTATTATTGTATTTGTTATGTTTGCAAAATAAAATTTAATCTCTGTTGTTAAAATAATACATTCATTCTTTTGTAATGTTTCATCATTGCATGTCATGTAAAGTTATGTACAGAAGTTGAAAATGTTTAGAAAACTAACTTTTATTTTTGAAATAGGTACGGGATTTTATCATCATCATGTACAAAAAATATTGTACTATTGATAGTTAATGCACCTTATGATATTTTAATGAAATTAGTAGCAATCGAGCAGCCTGATGGGAAGCGGTCAACGTCGCCCATGAACATATGCAACGATTTGTTTCTGTTTTGACCATGGCAATGGGAATAGTGGCAGAGCTATTTTCTAATCCGACCTATCTATTGTATAATGATAATAATGAAGATAAACACTCACCAATAATGAAAAGCGTGCTCCCCAGCAAACAAAGTCCAAGGCGCACACAGACTGCCCTGTTCAGGCTACTTGTCACCCGACGTGAGAAGTAGCTGATGGGGCAGTTCCATCGCTGGTCGTTCGGCTGCTGCTCGTACGTCACCGTCGTCGGCTGGTACACTGCACTCGTCGGCATCGTATCCAATAAGACCTCAACTCTTCACAATGAAAACAATCCCCGACCACTGCAGAATCACTTCACCCCACGCAATGTTACAACACCAGTTGAGAATTCACGCAGCTTTCAACTTATATATGAAAACAAAATACAAATAAAACTTAAAGCGAGGTGCTAAATTGTATTTTCTTTTATGCCTATAAGGTAATTATATTAATCGAGCGCGGACCGACGCGCATAACGCGTTCGCAAAGTTGACAGAAGTGAAGTAGGTGAGTGAGTGATTTGATTTGAAGGGAATGAATCGAATGATATGTTATGTGAGTGAATGGAAATATGCGGTTATGGTGCGTACACAACATACCTTCAGTTCATCGACAAACGATTAGAGTGAGCGGGAACTATAGTTAGAATGAGACAAAAGTTGTCAAATCGCGTGTTTTGGCAAGCGTTGGCGCCTTAGAGAATTCAACCCGGATGGAGAAGCCATGTCTGTCATTTTCTATACAAAAAGTCTGCCGATTTTTGCGGGGGAGGGGAGCGTCAAATGTATGGCTATTCGTACGTAACGTACAAATAGCTACGTCAGATAAACGTCAGTCCATACATGTCTATGACCGCATGTTTTCAGCAGAGGTCCTGTTACACTTTACTTTTTTAGTGTCCTAACTAGCATCCTAATTAGGATCCTAACTTTTTTCAATAGTAAATTTACTTGCTAAATGCGGTTAGAGTTGACTAAATTTAGAAACTAAATCATTTAGGAAGCTAACTAGGACAAGTGTAACAAGGCTTTTAGCAAGTAAATCTAAATATATAAAAGAAGAAACTGACTGACTGACATATCAACGCACAGTCCAAACCGCTAGTTTTAGAGATTCCAAATTTGGCACGTAGGTTCCTTAAGGTCTAGGGATGCACTAAGAAAGGATTTTTCAAAATTCACCCCCTAAGGGGGTAAAATGGGGGTCCAAAGTTTGTATGGCGAATCAAGATTTGTTAGACTATTTTATTCGAAACTTCACAGGAGTATTCCTCGCGATAAATGAGTAAACACGTATATCAGGTTTTTTGAAAATTCAACCCCTAAAAGGGGCAAATGTGGTCACAAAGTATCCTTTTTGAGTACTTATAGTACGCGGGCGAAGCCGCGAGAAAAGGCTAGTTTACTATGAAAACTAGTTAGGATCCTAATTAGGACGCTAGTTAGGACACAAAAAAAAAGTAAAGTGTAACAGAGCCTTTAGTCGAACGAGTATAGCACTTAAAGCCCTGTTACACTAGTTCTAGTTAGCTTCCTAAATGAGTTAGTTTCTAAATTTAGTCAACTCTAACCGCATTTAGCAAGTAAATTTGCTATGAAAACTACTTAGGATTCTAATTAGGATGCTAGTTAGGACACTAAAAAAAGTAAAGTGTAACAGGGCTTTTAGGCTAAGGGGATTCATACATTTAAAAAATAATATCAGTTATTGTGCAAAAATACTTTAATTATATGCTTTTAAATACTACTAATAAATCATTTCATATCAGTTTAAAATACAAACTATTTTCTTAAGCAGTTAAAAGGCACTGATCCTTGTTTACATGTCACCTCTAAATATTTACAATATGCGAATTTAATTTGATATTATAATTGTATAAATATAGTCATAGTGTTAATATAATTGACAAAAATCTTTTTGTCGGCATTTTAAAATAAGGATGTGTTTACATTGGTCGATTCAAAAGTAGTATGAGTCAATATAAAAGCATGACGGTATTGCCCGACCAATACAAACGACCTACTATGGGCGCGCCCTTATGCAAACAGAATGATTGTGTCCTTAGTTAAGGCACCAGCACAGCAGCGTCAGCATTAATGCCTGGCAATGATTGAACACAATGAAATTACTACATATGCATTGTTACATTTGTACTGACTTGTAAATGTGATACATAATAGTTTACAAAAATACATAGGTACTTCGTAATTCACACATCTTTGTACATATTAGCAGGGGCTACTTAGTCAATAGAATTGTAAAAATAACGCTGTCTACATAAATAAATAAATGGTATATAAATTATATTACGTTGTGCGGTTGTTTATTATACATTTACAAATACGGAAATTCAATAAAAGCACGTGGAAGCCCACTCGCTAGAAAAACACAATGTTTCTCATTCACATATGGCAATATTACTTATGATAATACACTGATTTTGAGCATAATCAATTATTGAAATGAATGTTCCTCGTCAGTTTCAATACTCACATGTTATTTGTGCAACCAACACCTACTGGGTATAGAATTTAGACTAAATTAATCTAAACAAAATCATAATAGATAATAAGCAAAATAATATTGAGTACCTATAGTAGTAAATCTATAAAATTAAAGCACTAACTCAGTTGTCTTGAATATGTCTTTTTCCATCTCGTCATAAGCAACTATCAAGACTTGTTAACAATAGGTAAAAAAGCCAATACTTGTCTGCCATTTAAAAGGTGTTAAAATATACATATCAAAGCAGAGAATATCACAAGGCCGCAATGAAGATACGCGTCGCAATTCGTTTGTAGCAAATCGCTCGCCCAATATTATAGGGTTCTATGTATCACTTTTATCGAATTGAAATTTGAACAATTGTCATAGTGACACTAAGTCTAAATTTAAAAATTTAACTACCCTGAAAATGTAACATTGGGCCAGCGAAATGATATTCGAAATTTATATAAAGCTTTTCAGTAAAGTGTAACAATAGTAAACTATCCGCATCCTTTTTTAAACCCCAGATTTGTATATAACTACTTAGGGGAATATCATCTTTGTCATGTTTACTAATTTAGAAATTCAGTCAGTCTCATCCTCTATTCAATACAACTCAGACTAGTCGCGACAGTTTAGGAGTCCAGAGGCTACAATATGTGTCATTTTTAGAGAAGAGGCGTCATTGTGCGATGTGCGCTTTTATTATCCTGGTTAGATAAATGTAAGCTACCACTTAAGGTTCCTTTTCTCTAAAAAAGACTCGTATAGACTAATAGAGTCGGCGATAAATACAAGCCACTAATAATATCGTTTCCGTCACTCGACAGCGAACCCTGCCGTCTCCAACACAGCCTGTTTTAGTTTATCGTGAAACTTCTCCTTCGTAGGGTAGGGCGGGAGATCTAGGCGGTTGAAGCAGGTGTGGGCTTTCGGCAGCGAGTCAGGAGATGCATCCGCTACTAGATGTAATGTGAACAGTCGGGGGGCCGCAGCGCCTGTGGAGCCTTGCAGGGCTCGGAAACCAGCGAGTGGGACTCGCCTGGATCCAGTTACGAATTGTAGGAGTCTCGCTCGCATTTCAGCGTCGAATTGCTCGACTATTTCCCAGAACCAGCCGACTATAGGCGCGTCGGCGGTGACGTGTTTGAGCCGCGTGTGGCGGCGCCAGTCGGCCGGGTCGAGATCGGCACGGCCGGCCAGTAGCGGCTGCAAGTCGCGAGGGGAGAGCGGCCGTAACAACTGTGGAGGCACCACATCAGCCAGCCCTCGTTGCAGGGCCAGCCACTGTCGCTCCGCCCCTCTGGTGAAGCGGTGTGCCACGTAGAGGCGCACGTAGTCTCGCTTGTTGGTGTCCGAGACGGCGTCCGCGGCGCCGCCGGGCCGCAGCTCCACGCTCCGCACGGCGCCGAACGACGAACACTCCACGGAGAACGTCGTGTCTATGACGCCCGCGATGCTGTTCTCCCTGCAAAAATAACCAGTAACTTAAGACACGGGCCGTGAAATCAGGCGAATGTAATGTGTACGATTTACAACTAACATACAAGTAAGCGGCACATTCGCCAAATCTAAACGGACCTTTATACAGTTTATATATATGTATGTATGTATGTATGAGCTATGTAAGTTTATTTTTTTTATTTATTTATATATTTTTCTTTCTTTTATATGTGTAAGTTTATTAATGTTTGGTTTATTTGCTTTGCAACACCTACTTTTCTGTTAATTTACAAAGGTTTCCGCTTCCCAAAGGTTGTCTGGAAGAGATCGCTCTTTAGCGATAAGACCGCCAATTGTTTTGCCTCTGTTTTTTTGTTTCTATCTTGTGTATACTTTGTGTATATTATTTGAGGTGTGCAATAAAGAGTATTTATGTTATGTTATTTATGTCACACCAAGTAAATACATTTTTTCAATCCATTATTCACAATCTACGAGATAGCTGGCACAAAATTTACATTGGCTTCAAGATTTACATTGGAATGCAATCAACCGTAGCAATACGTAATAGATCTTGCTCCAATTTATTCATGTTTTGATAACAAGGCGTGAGTAGAACCACGTCATTAAAAGAACTTGTATCAATTGAAAACAATTACGTTCAATATCATGTTCGGCATATTTTTATAAGTATTAAAGGTCACCTTATGATTATGATATGACTATTGTCTTTTATTGCATCTAACTACTATCAATCAGTTACGAAATTTCATGGAATCTGTATGGGACAGAGAGTTCTAAACCAGGAGAGGCCTTAAGTATCATTTCCCCTCTGTCAAAAGTATTGGCAGGAAAATCCAGTACATCTCAGAGAAATGGGATGACAAAGAATGCTTGTCAACGATCAAAAGTGTGGCAAAAAAATGAAATCCATGTATGTGTCTAATTCAGCCCGATTTCCGTTTTCGGCTGCTTTTTGACTATGGTAGCAAATTCCGCTAAATGTGTTGAGCGCCATATTTGAATGAAATAATACAAGTACTGCAAGGTAAAGAAATCTTTAATAATAAAAAAACCCGTTTAAAACGTGATGTAATAAGAACCTAATTTAATCTTCTTACGTAATGACTGAATTCTAAATTAATTTATTCATTGGATTTTTTTGAAGCAATAATTATAATTTTCATATTGAACAGTTATCGATATAAGTCCCTAAAACGTTTTGTCGATCCCTAGCGTCGAATAAATGTTTCGGTATTTACACAAAATAATCATGAATATTAACTATTATGATAAAATATTAGCACACAGTATAAGAAACACTAATAATTAATTGTATCTACTAAATACTTACACGATTTATTTTGCTAATTTGATAAAATATTGTTTCAAAGACATCGATCGGAATATCATGTAAACCTGTGAAATTAGTAATTACTTGGGTTTTTCCTATGAGTAATAGTCCATTCTGGAACACAACACGACACCATATTTCTCCTTTTTCATCCCAAGTTATTTTATTTACGATTGTTTTATATTTTCCACGCTAAAATATGAGCTGTCACGACGTGGGTACGTAAGCTAACTACCCAAATTCAAAAGCTGTCACTCCTTCAAAATGATCGTGTGTCTCTTTTGGACTCGTGGAATGTTCATATACGTGTTGGTTTCTCTTTTGCGCACTTCGTTTATCTTTTAGCGGCAAGCGCCATTTTATACCTATGGTACATCTATAAAAACTATTTCAATAATCGATGTCACGCATTTTCGTCATCGCTGTCAATGGATAACAAGCTCCGTGAAAATGCCCTTATGCGCTGTTTTTGGATGTAAAAAATGTTATATTTCGTCTAGTTTACAAAAAGATGAAATACCATTTCAGATGTAAGTACAGTTTTACTTTATTTATCATTACTTTCGTAATAAAAGATTTAACCTAAATCGAAAATCAAGCTTCGTTTACAGAATCGATTCAAAGACAATCGTTTTCTTTCTGACGGGCAGTAACTATTTGACGTTTGACACTTCTCCATATTTAACGCGCTTAAGGATTGCTGTGTTCTATATTTTGTTTGAAAATACAATCAAAAATGATCCTTGGCTTTTTTGTTTGACATTTGCAAAGACTGCATCCAATAATGAACCATATGTTAACATTGGTACAGTCGACTATCTATTGCTCCATTTAGTGTTATATGAAGTATAAAAAGAATATGTCAAATATGTTTGGTGTTTTTAAGTCAAAGGTACATCTTTGTCGGTTGTCAATAAAGCGTTGCTGCCATAAAAAATAATTTAGAAATAAACTGTATTAACAACCGACAACGATGTACCTTTGATTTGAAAACATCACATGCGTGCTACCTCGCCCCCCTCAGATTTTGGCAGACTTTTTTGTTTGAAAAGATGAGGCGAAGCGTACTCCATTTATAGAGCTTTATGGTATGGGATGATCCACTCCACCCTTGTTCTTTTTTCGTTCGAAGAGCTGCTTGTCTACTCACAGCATCCAGGACAGCGAGCGGTGCAGCTCCGGGTCCACGTCTCTAATGTCCCGCAGCGTGATGGGGCGGCCGAGGAGCTGCTTGAAGAAGGGCGCCGTGAAGGCAGCTGGTAGTGTCTACTCACAGCATCCAGGACAGCGAGCGGTGCAGCTCCGGGTCCACGTCTCTAATGTCCCGCAGCGTGATGAGGCGGCCGAGGAGCTGCTTGTAGAAGGGCGCCGTGAAGGCAGAGGACAATGTCTACTCACAGCATCCAGGACAGCGAGCGGTGCAGCTCCGGGTCCACGTCTCTAATGTCCCGCAGCGTGATGGGGCGGCCGAGGAGCTGCTTGTAGAAGGGCGCCGTGAAGGCAGAGGACAGTGTCTACTCACAGCATCCAGGACAGCGAGCGGTGCAGCTCCGGGTCCACGTCTCTAATGTCCCGCAGCGTGATGGGGCGGCCGAGGAGCTGCTTGTAGAAGGGCGCCGTGAAGGCAGAGGACAGTGTCTACTCACAGCATCCAGGACAGCGAGCGGTGCAGCTCCGGGTCCACGTCTCTAATGTCCCGCAGCGTGATGGGGCGGCCGAGGAGCTGCTTGTAGAAGGGCGCCGTGAAGGCCGCGTCGAGCTGGTGGCCGTGGAACAGCGCTACGCCGAGGATGCGGCCCGCGAAGTGGAAGTAGGAGAGGTGCTCGGGGTTCACCTGGAAAATTTAAACAATGACTATTTACACGCCGTTTTTACTTTCTAACTGTGGGCAGGGCAGTTAGAAGGGCATGGTGCAACAGTTCCTGCTCACTCTACTCGTGTTTGCCGTCTTTCGAGCGGCAGTCAAAGGATAGGCAGTATCAGCACTCGGAAAGCTGCAACTATGTGCAGGCGGCGGCATTAACAAGCCTATAAGCTTTGTATAAATTATGATCCAGAAATAAAGATTAGTACCTACTCATTAAACAGTTCATCTCCCAACAGATGGAGCCACTACCTAGCTACACTGCCGCCAGAGAGTTCTAAACCAGGAGAGGCCTTAGGTATCATTTCCCCTCTGTCAAAAGTATTGGCAGGAAAATCTAGTACATCTATAAAAACTATTTCAATAATCGATGTCACGCACTTTCGTCATCGCTGTCGATGGATAACAAGCTCCGTGAAAATGCCCTTATGCGCTGTTTTTGGATGTAAAAAATGTTATATTTCGTCTAGTTTACAAAAAGATGAAATACCATTTCAGATGTAAGTACAGTTTTACTTTATTTATCATTACTTTCGTAATAAAAGATTTAACCTAAATCGAAAATCAAGCTTCGTTTACAGAATCGATTCAAAGACAATCGTTTTCTTTCTGACGGGCAGTAACTATTTGACGTTTGACATTTCTCCATATTTAACGCGCTGAAGGATTGCTGTCTTCTATATTTAGTTTGAAAATACAATCAAAAATGATCCTTGGCTTTTTTGTTTGACATTTGCAAAGACTGCATCCAATAATGAACCATTACACAACCGTTACACGTTACGTGTACAGTCGACTATCTATTGCTCCATTTAGTGTTATGATTATGATTTATGAAGTATAAAAAGAATATGTCAAATATGTTTGGTGTTTTCAAGTCAAAGGTACATCTTTGTCGGTTATCATTATCAATAAAGCGTTGTTGCCATAAAAAATCATTTAGAAATAAACTGTATTAACAACCGACAATGATGTACCTTTGACTAGAAAACATCACATGCGTGCTACCTCGGCCCCCTCAGATTTTGGCATACTTTTTTGTTTGGAAAGATGAGGCGAAGCGTACTCGATTTATAGAGCTTTATGACTGCCGCAGTACAGACCCTGTTGCTACTCATCCCAGAATCAGCGGTGATTTGCAACGCCACCGTTCAACTGCAACGCCAACGTCGCCAGCGTTCGCGTACTGGAACAGGCCGTAATCGGGGTTAAACGGTTCGCCGCCCAACAGAAGGAGCCACTCTCTGGCTACCCTGCCGTAGTCGAGACCCTGTGACCACTCACCCCAGAATCAGCGTTTAGCTGCAACGCGTATCTATCGTCGCTAGCGTTAGCGTACTGAAACAGGCCGTAGTGGTGGTTAAACAGTTCGCCGCCCAACAGAAGGAGCCACTCCCTGGCTACACTGCCGTAGTCGAGACCCTGTGACCACTCACCCCAGAATCAGCGTTTATCTGCAACGCGTATCTATCGTCGCTAGCGTTAGCGTACTGAAACAGGCCGTAGTGGGGGTTAAACAGTTCGCCGCCCAACAGAAGGAGCCACTCTCTGGCTACACTGCCGTAGTCGAGACCCTGTGACCACTCACCCCAGAATCAGCGTTGATCTGAAACGCGTATCTATCGTCGCTAGCGTTAGCGTACTGAAACAGGCCGTAGTGGGGGTTAAACAGTTCGCCGCCCAGCAGAAGGAGCCACTCTCTGGCTACACTGCCGTAGTCGAGACCCTGTGACCACTCACCCCAGAATCAGCGTTGATCTGAAACGCGTATCTATCGTCGCTAGCGTTAGCGTACTGAAACAGGCCGTAGTGGGGGTTAAACAGTTCGCCGCCCAGCAGATGGAGCCACTCTCTGGCTACACTGCCGTAGTCGAGACCCTGTGACCACTCACCCCAGAATCAGCGTTGATCTGCAACGCGTATCTATCGTCGCTAGCGTTAGCGTACTGAAACAGGCCGTAGTGAACAGTTCGCCGCCCAGCAGATGGAGCCACTCTCTGGCTACACTGCCGTAGTCGAGACCCTGTGACCACTCACCCCAGAATCAGCGTTTATCTGCAACGCGTATCTATCGTCGCTAGCGTTAGCGTACTGAAACAGGCCGTAGTGGGGGTTAAACAGTTCGCCGCCCAACAGAAGGAGCCACTCCCTGGCTACACTGCCGTAGTCGAGACCCTGTGACCACTCACCCCAGAATCAGCGTTGATCTGAAACGCGTATCTATCTTCGCTAGCGTTAGCGTACTGAAACAGGCCGTAGTGGGGGTTAAACAGTTCGCCGCCCAGCAGATGGAGCCACTCTCTGGCTACACTGCCGTAGTCGAGACCCTGTGACCACTCACCCCAGAATCAGCGTTGATCTGCAACGCGTATCTATCGTCGCCAGCGTTCGCGTACTGGAACAGGCCGTAGTGGGGGTTAAACAGTTCGCCGCCCAGCAGATGGAGCCACTCTCTGGCTACACCGCCGTAGTCGAGACCCTCTTCGTCACGGAACTTCACTAGCAGTCGCTTGCGGAGCTCTTTGCCTCTTAGCTTCATCACGAGCCGGTAGGATTCTTCGAGAACTTGGGTGCGTGAAACCTGAACAAAAAATATTTTTACAGATGTGTAGAAAGAGAAAGTAAAATATTGTGTATGTATTTATATAGATTGATCCTACTGGTTACCTGAAAAATTGATCTTAGTTGGTCTTGAAATAAATGAATATATATATCAGATTGAATGCTGTAGAAATTAGAATCAAGTCAAGGAGCTTGGCTAAGCTGCAACACCCAAAACTTGCAGTTCACTGTAGCTCGTTGACCACCTCGGCCGACTTTTAATTTCTTGCCGAAATATAAAAAAAGTTAAATAACATAATATTGGGCGGGATCGTTGGTTTGTGGGACTTTGGTCAGTTTTAGCACGGCTCTTCCTCATCTTTTCCATCATAGGTAAAATGTGCACGCGCGGGTACAAATTGTGTAAAATAGTATGAGCGGCGCGGATGCGGCTACGGATTTGTTTTGTCCGCTACGTGCAACCGTGTCAGTTAGCGGACGCCCTGCGGGTGGGTTATACTCTAACAAAATGAGCACAAAAATACTTCCAAAGTTATTTCATAACCTATGAATGATTCTGTTATGTTTATGTATATTGACAATCATTACATCTTTGTCGCTCTCGTTATTAGAAAATTACAGTTTGTCTCTTTTTCACGCGGGTGACGGAAGCTCATTAGCTGAAGCATTAGCATATGTCGCTTGCCGGTGCGAGAGACAATTGCTTGAATTCACTCATTTTCAGTGCTTCACTTTTGGAGCGTGTAGGGTTACCAGGCCCAAAAATAAAAAAGCCGGACTTCGCGCTTAATTTAGCCGGACATTTGATCCCAAAAGCCGGACATGCCTTTTTAATAGCTAGCATTTGCGGTGTTGCATACGCTACGCTGGTCTTTCCAAAAGCCTAACAAAAGCCGGACAGGCCGGACGAGGAATTATTTGGCCGGACACACCCGTAAAAAGCCAAACATGTCCGGCTTGGCAACCCTAGGAGCGTGCATAACCCATATGTCATTATTATATATCATAGCCTGAGGGTAGAAATAGATAGGTACCTCTATCCGGCAGTGGCCCGTCTGCGGCTGCAGCGCCTGCAGTTCCGCGCGCAGCACGCGCGCCTTGGCGGCCAGGTCGCGCTTGTAGCGCGGCAGCTCGTCCCCCGCCTCGCCCGCCGGCGCCGGGGCCGCCGGGGCCGCCGGGGCCGTCGGGGCCGTCGGGGGCTCCGGCAAGGGCTGTGGGGTTCAACTTATTGGTTCTAATTTACGGAAATATAAGGGTAAGCCTTTAAGGGGTAAAATTTTCTTCTCATCTATAGCTAGCTCGTTACTGCGGCTGCCGCGCAAAGGCATGGTCAGCCCGTAACAGGAGATTACACGCGTCAAGCAACAAGGCTATTAGAAAGACAGAAAGTCGATCAAAACACAGAGCAGAGCAGAATGGTGGTTATGCCTATGAGACATAAGGTTTTAAAGTCAAAGGTCACAATTATAATACTATACCAGAGTGTCGCACTCTAAGTTAAGTAACGATGAAAGTACTAGGAGACAGTACTCACCGGCCTGGCACTGGCACACAGCGCGAGCATGGGGTCAGTGAACTGCGTGGTCTTGTTGTTGTGGTCCACGAAGTACGGGCGGCCCGACGGCGCGTGCCGCATCTCCCAGCCGGGCGGCAGCGGGCCCGCCGCCACCGAGCAGTGGCGGAGGTGGGTGGTGATGTAGGAGACAGTACTCACCGGCCTACTGGCACACAGCGCGAGCCTGGGGTCAGTGAACTGCGTGGTCTTGTTGTTGTGGTCCACGAAGTACGGGCGACCCGACGGCGCGTGCCGCATCTCCCAGCCGGGCGGCAGCGGGCCCGCCGCCACCGAGCAGTGGCAGAGGTGGATGGTGATGTAGGAGACAGTACTCACCGGCCTACTGGCACACAGCGCGAGCCTGGGGTCAGTGAACTGCGTGGTCTTGTTGTTGTGGTCCACGAAGTACGGGCGGCCCGACGGCGCGTGCCGCATCTCCCAGCCGGGCGGCAGCGGGCCCGCCGCCACCGAGCAGTGGCGGAGGTGGATGGTGATGTAGGAGACAGTACTCACCGGCCTACTGGCACACAGCGCGAGCCTGGGGTCAGTGAACTGCGTGGTCTTGTTGTTGTGGTCCACGAAGTACGGGCGGCCCGACGGCGCGTGCCGCATCTCCCAGCCGGGCGGCAGCGGGCCCGCCGCCACCGAGCAGTGGCGGAGGTGGGTGGTGATGTAGGAGACAGTACTCACCGGCCTACTGGCACACAGCGCGAGCCTGGGGTCAGTGAACTGCGTGGTCTTGTTGTTGTGGTCCACGAAGTACGGACGGCCCGACGGCGCGTGCCGCATCTCCCAGCCGGGCGGCAGCGGGCCCGCCGCCACCGAGCAGTGGCGGAGGTGGGTGGTGATGTAGGAGACAGTACTCACCGGCCTACTGGCACACAGCGCGAGCCTGGGGTCAGTGAACTGCGTGGTCTTGTTGTTGTGGTCCACGAAGTACGGGCGGCCCGACGGCGCGTGCCGCATCTCCCAGCCGGGCGGCAGCGGGCCCGCCGCCACCGAGCAGTGGCGGAGGTGGGTGGTGATGTAGGAGACAGTACTCACCGGCCTACTGGCACACAGCGCGAGCCTGGGGTCAGTGAACTGCGTGGTCTTGTTGTTGTGGTCCACGAAGTACGGGCGGCCCGACGGCGCGTGCCGCATCTCCCAGCCGGGCGGCAGCGGGCCCGCCGCCACCGAGCAGTGGCGGAGGTGGGTGGTGATGTAGGAGACAGTACTCACCGGCCTACTGGCACACAGCGCGAGCCTGGGGTCAGTGAACTGCGTGGTCTTGTTGTTGTGGTCCACGAAGTACGGGCGGCCCGACGGCGCGTGCCGCATCTCCCAGCCGGGCGGCAGCGGGCCCGCCGCCACCGAGCAGTGGCGGAGGTGGGTGGTGATGTAGGAGACAGTACTCACCGGCCTACTGGCACACAGCGCGAGCCTGGGGTCAGTGAACTGCGTGGTCTTGTTGTTGTGGTCCACGAAGTACGGGCGGCCCGACGGCGCGTGCCGCATCTCCCAGCCGGGCGGCAGCGGGCCCGCCGCCACCGAGCAGTGGCGGAGGTGGGTGGTGATGTAGGAGACAGTACTCACCGGCCTACTGGCACACAGCGCGAGCCTGGGGTCAGTGAACTGCGTGGTCTTGTTGTTGTGGTCCACGAAGTACGGGCGGCCCGACGGCGCGTGCCGCATCTCCCAGCCGGGCGGCAGCGGGCCCGCCGCCACCGAGCAGTGGCGGAGGTGGGTGGTGATGTAGGAGACAGTACTCACCGGCCTACTGGCACACAGCGCGAGCCTGGGGTCAGTGAACTGCGTGGTCTTGTTGTTGTGGTACACGAAGTACGGGCGACCCGACGGCGCGTGCCGCATCTCCCAGCCGGGCGGCAGCGGGCCCGCCGCCACCGAGCAGTGGCGGAGGTGGGTGGTGATGTAGGAGACAGTACTCACCGGCCTACTGGCACACAGCGCGAGCCTGGGGTCAGTGAACTGCGTGGTCTTGTTGTTGTGGTCCACGAAGTACGGGCGGCCCGACGGCGCGTGCCGCATCTCCCAGCCGGGCGGCAGCGGGCCCGCCGCCACCGAGCAGTGGCGGAGGTGGGTGGTGATGTAGGAGACAGTACTCACCGGCCTACTGGCACACAGCGCGAGCCTGGGGTCAGTGAACTGCGTGGTCTTGTTGTTGTGGTCCACGAAGTACGGGCGGCCCGACGGCGCGTGCCGCATCTCCCAGCCGGGCGGCAGCGGGCCCGCCGCCACCGAGCAGTGGCGGAGGTGGGTGGTGATGTAGGAGACAGTACTCACCGGCCTACTGGCACACAGCGCGAGCCTGGGGTCAGTGAACTGCGTGGTCTTGTTGTTGTGGTCCACGAAGTACGGGCGGCCCGACGGCGCGTGCCGCATCTCCCAGCCGGGCGGCAGCGGGCCCGCCGCCACCGAGCAGTGGCGGAGGTGGATGGTGATGTAGGAGACAGTACTCACCGGCCTACTGGCACACAGCGCGAGCCTGGGGTCAGTGAACTGCGTGGTCGTTGTTGTGGTCCACGAAGTACGGGCGGCCCGACGGCGCGTGCCGCATCTCCCAGCCGGGCGGCAGCGGGCCCGCCGCCACCGAGCAGTGGCGGAGGTGGGTGGTGATGTAGGAGACAGTACTCACCGGCCTACTGGCACACAGCGCGAGCCTGGGGTCAGTGAACTGCGTGGTCTTGTTGTTGTGGTCCACGAAGTACGGGCGGCCCGACGGCGCGTGCCGCATCTCCCAGCCGGGCGGCAGCGGGCCCGCCGCCACCGAGCAGTGGCGGAGGTGGATGGTGATGTAGGAGACAGTACTCACCGGCCTACTGGCACACAGCGCGAGCCTGGGGTCAGTGAACTGCGTGGTCTTGTTGTTGTGGTCCACGAAGTACGGGCGGCCCGACGGCGCGTGCCGCATCTCCCAGCCGGGCGGCAGCGGGCCCGCCGCCACCGAGCAGTGGCGGAGGTGGATGGTGATGTAGGAGACAGTACTCACCGGCCTACTGGCACACAGCGCGAGCCTGGGGTCAGTGAACTGCGTGGTCTTGTTGTTGTGGTCCACGAAGTACGGGCGGCCCGACGGCGCGTGCCGCATCTCCCAGCCGGGCGGCAGCGGGCCCGCCGCCACCGAGCAGTGGCGGAGGTGGGTGGTGATGTAGGAGACAGTACTCACCGGCCTACTGGCACACAGCGCGAGCCTGGGGTCAGTGAACTGCGTGGTCTTGTTGTTGTGGTCCACGAAGTACGGACGGCCCGACGGCGCGTGCCGCATCTCCCAGCCGGGCGGCAGCGGGCCCGCCGCCACCGAGCAGTGGCGGAGGTGGATGGTGATGTAGGAGACAGTACTCACCGGCCTACTGGCACACAGCGCGAGCCTGGGGTCAGTGAACTGCGTGGTCTTGTTGTTGTGGTCCACGAAGTACGGGCGGCCCGACGGCGCGTGCCGCATCTCCCAGCCGGGCGGCAGCGGGCCCGCCGCCACCGAGCAGTGGCGGAGGTGGATGGTGATGTAGGAGACAGTACTCACCGGCCTACTGGCACACAGCGCGAGCCTGGGGTCAGTGAACTGCGTGGTCTTGTTGTTGTGGTCCACGAAGTACGGGCGGCCCGACGGCGCGTGCCGCATCTCCCAGCCGGGCGGCAGCGGGCCCGCCGCCACCGAGCAGTGGCGGAGGTGGGTGGTGATGTAGGAGACAGTACTCACCGGCCTACTGGCACACAGCGCGAGCCTGGGGTCAGTGAACTGCGTGGTCTTGTTGTTGTGGTCCACGAAGTACGGGCGGCCCGACGGCGCGTGCCGCATCTCCCAGCCGGGCGGCAGCGGGCCCGCCGCCACCGAGCAGTGGCGGAGGTGGGTGGTGATGTAGGAGACAGTACTCACCGGCCTACTGGCACACAGCGCGAGCCTGGGGTCAGTGAACTGCGTGGTCTTGTTGTTGTGGTCCACGAAGTACGGGCGGCCCGACGGCGCGTGCCGCATCTCCCAGCCGGGCGGCAGCGGGCCCGCCGCCACCGAGCAGTGGCGGAGGTGGATGGTGATGTAGGAGACAGTACTCACCGGCCTACTGGCACACAGCGCGAGCCTGGGGTCAGTGAACTGCGTGGTCTTGTTGTTGTGGTCCACGAAGTACGGGCGGCCCGACGGCGCGTGCCGCATCTCCCAGCCGGGCGGCAGCGGGCCCGCCGCCACCGAGCAGTGGCGGAGGTGGGTGGTGATGTAGGAGACAGTACTCACCGGCCTACTGGCACACAGCGCGAGCCTGGGGTCAGTGAACTGCGTGGTCTTGTTGTTGTGGTCCACGAAGTACGGGCGGCCCGACGGCGCGTGCCGCATCTCCCAGCCGGGCGGCAGCGGGCCCGCCGCCACCGAGCAGTGGCGGAGGTGGGTGGTGATGTAGGAGACAGTACTCACCGGCCTACTGGCACACAGCGCGAGCCTGGGGTCAGTGAACTGCGTGGTCTTGTTGTTGTGGTCCACGAAGTACGGGCGGCCCGACGGCGCGTGCCGCATCTCCCAGCCGGGCGGCAGCGGGCCCGCCGCCACCGAGCAGTGGCGGAGGTGGGTGGTGATGTAGGAGACAGTACTCACCGGCCTACTGGCACACAGCGCGAGCCTGGGGTCAGTGAACTGCGTGGTCTTGTTGTTGTGGTCCACGAAGTACGGGCGGCCCGACGGCGCGTGCCGCATCTCCCAGCCGGGCGGCAGCGGGCCCGCCGCCACCGAGCAGTGGCGGAGGTGGGTGGTGATGTAGGAGACAGTACTCACCGGCCTACTGGCACACAGCGCGAGCCTGGGGTCAGTGAACTGCGTGGTCTTGTTGTTGTGGTCCACGAAGTACGGGCGGCCCGACGGCGCGTGCCGCATCTCCCAGCCGGGCGGCAGCGGGCCCGCCGCCACCGAGCAGTGGCGGAGGTGGATGGTGATGTAGGAGACAGTACTCACCGGCCTACTGGCACACAGCGCGAGCCTGGGGTCAGTGAACTGCGTGGTCTTGTTGTTGTGGTCCACGAAGTACGGGCGGCCCGACGGCGCGTGCCGCATCTCCCAGCCGGGCGGCAGCGGGCCCGCCGCCACCGAGCAGTGGCGGAGGTGGGTGGTGATGTAGGAGACAGTACTCACCGGCCTACTGGCACACAGCGCGAGCCTGGGGTCAGTGAACTGCGTGGTCTTGTTGTTGTGGTCCACGAAGTACGGGCGGCCCGACGGCGCGTGCCGCATCTCCCAGCCGGGCGGCAGCGGGCCCGCCGCCACCGAGCAGTGGCGGAGGTGGGTGGTGATGTAGGAGACAGTACTCACCGGCCTACTGGCACACAGCGCGAGCCTGGGGTCAGTGAACTGCGTGGTCTTGTTGTTGTGGTCCACGAAGTACGGGCGGCCCGACGGCGCGTGCCGCATCTCCCAGCCGGGCGGCAGCGGGCCCGCCGCCACCGAGCAGTGGCGGAGGTGGGTGGGCACGCGCGGGTCGTGCCACGTCGACGAGCCCGTGCCGCTGTTGTAGAAGTACACTTGTCCTTGGGCCGTTGTGCGCATTTCTGAGGATATAAAAGAATCAGAGAAAATTAGGACAAGGTCATCTAGTTTAAGGGTTTACTTTCACACTTCGACACTTTCTCACTTTGACAGGTAAGGCAAACTGGCGGCGCGGAGAGGAGATCATCGAAGAGCATTTCCTCCGCGTAACGCACACTGACGAGGGCAAATCCCCCACGATGCCGTCAGCGCGGGACCGGCGGCCGGCGCACTCGCGAGGACTTCGGCGCATGCCGGAAGATGCTGCGGCATGTCGGTGCCTACAAGCGCGGCATCCTTTAGCGTGCTCCAGAGAGATTTCCTCCGTGATGCTCCGAGATCGGTCTCAGAGCATTAACATTTATACCTTATTCTGATTGAAATAGCGAAAAATAATCCACTCCGCTCTACCAGATTGAGCGGGTCTTTAATTCATTCACTCTTTTACCGCCGACAACCACTATAGGTGACTACTCATTCCTTCAGATAAGATTTAGGTACTATTGCACGTTATACAAAAGTGTGGTAGCGGTTAGAAGGTCAAAAGGCTGAAACTGCGAATTTACGCGGATATAACCGATATAAAAAAAACCAAGATCTAACGGCCTCCTAGCCCAGTCGGTAGTGACACTGCCTACGAAGAGAGGTCCCGGGTTCGAATCCTAGTAAGGGCATTTATTTGTGTATTTATCACAGACATTTTTACCCGAGTTATGGATGTTCTCTATGTATTTAAGTATTTATCAATATATATCTATTATATATATCGTCGTCTAGTACCCACAACTTACTGTGGGACTAGGTCGGTTTGTGTAAGATTGTCCTGTAATTTTTTATTTTTTTTTAAGATGAAAGTGTAATCACCATATCCTGGGGGTAGATCGGCCGCCACCGGTGTGGCAGGGGAGGAGGGGGACGTCGGCGCGGAGGTGGCGGGGGCGGGGGCGGGCGGCTGCCGTCGCGACGCCGTTTGCGGCTGCGGTTCGGGCCTGTCCGGTATTAAATCATAAGTTACTATTCATTTATTTAAAACTAAGGGGCGTCTATTATTAACACCCGACCCGGGACACGGGTATATCCTTAAAATACGTCCAAAAGAGAGGTATGGGTACTGCGAATGTCATCTCGCTCAAATCTGGAGCAGAGCCTGACTGAAATAGCACTAGACCCTACTCATAGTGTTGTGTTCCTGCTGGTAAGTAAAGTTACCAAAGAGCTCAAAGAGGACCCAGTGTGTTGACGACGAGGGACCCTCTTGTTCCTTTAGCCGTCAACACAGTGAATCCTCCTTTTTGTAAAGGGTCTGTGACACCGCTGGAGTTGCAGGCGTCCATAGGCTACGGTAGCTGCTTACCATCAGGCGGGCCGTATGCTTGTTTGCCACCGTCGTGGTATAAAAAACCATGGGGAGTTTTAGAGGGGGAAAGGGTTCAGCAACATCTCACTAGAGGGGTGGTCGAAAAATCGTATCGGCGTATTTTATTAACGCGCCTTTCAGGTAGTTTGTCTAATCTATTTTTAAACTGGTTAACACTTTTGAAGTTCACAATTAACAACTTCGGAGAGTAATTTGTTCAAAGTCTTTGCAATTCGGGTCCGGTTGCAGTTCGGTATTGTTGTTTAAAACTGTGTCCTCTTGTCCTCATAGACGGAGAGCTAGCCACGTCAGATATGACACAATAATGAGAGCGACGAAACCCTTCTCGTTACTTTGCTATACTATGCTTACTTCTAGATCCGACCATCTGGCAGCTGTAAAGTGGTGGAGGTCAAAGAATTCAAACCACTTTGAGAATACAAATCCTAGAGTTTTGATTTTGATGCAGTATTATGAAAAATTATATAAATAATTAGATCATATCATTGCCAAAAGTTTCTGATGGGGGAAAGTAGCCCAAAACGACGTACAATGTAATTCATAGTTTGTCGCCTACTGTTTCTGTTTCCGAAATATCACGTAATGTTTTTTGTTCTACTGTTAAAATATAGGCCCCGTCCTCTACAAATAAGATAACTTCGGCCGTTTTTACCTATTTTGGTATAACTTTTTTCCAATTCAAAAACTTTGCTAGTCTGTCACTCCGACATCCACCCATTAAAAGTTGCCAGATGCCCGGATCTAGCAATAAGGATAGTATTGCAATCTTACTAGATGGGTTTCATTGCTCTATTGCTCTCGTTATTGTGTCATATCTGACGTGGCCAACTCTTAGACCATCAGCATCAGTCAGTTACCTCATGGATATAGAGGTCGCATTGTTGACATCGGTGTCGGACGTCGGCGACGTGGCCGGGGAGGCGGCGGGCGTGACCGGGGACGCCAGCGGAGTCCCGGGCGCGGGGGGGGGCGAGGGCGGCGCCGCGGCGGGCCGCTCCCACTGCGTCAGGCGCAGGGCGTGGTTCACGTAGTACGCTCTGGAAACAGAACATAAGTTAAACTGATAAACTGATATTAAAAATAATTAAACTTGCAATCACATACACCCATACTCCTTGTAATATAATTATTTTTGCATGTTTTTAAAGTGGGGGATTCCACTCATACACTAGTCAGATCAAATACAAACATTGAAAAAATAATCAACATAGCAGAACTCGAACCTGCATCGATACGCCTTGCCGGGACTCGATCGCTTTACCAATTAAGCTATGGGTCAAGGTACTAGTTTGACGAAATTTTCAATGCCTTCAATCATCTTTCTGCATTTATTTTGATCTACAGCAGCAATATTTTATTTAATTTTTCAATGTTTGTATTTGATTTAATAACGGTCTGTTGGTCTAGCTAGTGGAGATAAATAAGCAGACTGTAAAGGTAGCCATACACGAAGCGATTTACTTGCGCAAGTTTAGACTTGCACAAGTATACTGTAACGTGTATTGAAAGATATTGCGCAAATATCTTCCAATACACGTTACAGTATACTATTGTGCAAGTCTAAATTTGCGCAAGTAAATCGCTTCGTGTATGGCTACCTTTATGCGCTGGTACTTGTGCTATCAGCAACACGGTCCTTATAATATATTCTACAGATCGCTAGTTCAACATACATAAGCATTCTTTTATCACTGCAAGGGCTGCCAGCACTCAGTACATTCCAATGCCATTTTTTCCTAGTGCTTAAATGAATTATTAAGTTTTATCTAGGAATCTTTAAATTTACATAAATACCAGGTCATAAGCGAGGACTCAACTGATATAAACAGCTGCTTACTTATACTAAACTATTAGCGATAATGGTAGGGCCAATGTATGGTGACCGCGAGCCGTATACGCTATTATAATAATTAAAAATATATAACCGGCCAAGTGCGAATCGGACTTGCGCACGAAGGGTTCCGTACCATCTATAAAAACGGCAAAAAAATCACATGTGTTGTATGGGGACCCCCTTCAATAATTATTTTATTCTGTTTTTAGTATTTGTTGTTATAGTGGCAACAGAAATACATTATCAGTGAAAATTTCAACTGTGTAACTATCACGGTTCATGAGATACAGCCTGGTGACAGAAAAAAACGGGAAAAAAAACATGTCTGTTGTATGGGAGATGGGAGCCCCGTTAAATATTTATTTTATTGTTTTTTAGTTGTTATAGCGGCAAGCAAAAACACTATCTGTGAAAATTTCAACTGTCTAACTATCACGGTTCATGAGATACATGCATGCTGACAGACGGACGGACAGCGGAGTCTTAGTAATAGGGTCCCGTTTTTACCCTTTGGGTACGCAACCCTAAAAAGGAACCGACTTCACTTAGCCTTCACCTTTCCAAAAGCAAATGCCCGAGCTTCTGTAAAAAATACTCAAATCACTATAGGTGTGCCTATAATAGTTGAAGAGTTCCCTCGATTTCTCCGGGATCCCATCATCAGATCCTGACCTGAGTCTTCATAGTCGATCCAGCGGTCTTCGAATAATTTGTGAACATACATAAAAAAAATTAGCAAAAACAAAGATCCAAAGGAATTGAGAACCTAGTCCTACGAAATCTTGAAGTCGGTTGACAACTATTATAGATACACTAGCCTTTTCCCGCGGCTTCGCCCGCGTACTATAAGTACTCAAAAAGGGTACGATACCCATGTTGATTTTCAGACTTTGTGACTACATTTGCCCCTTTTAGGGGTTGAATTTTCAAAAACCTAAAACACTTGTTTAGTCATTTATCGTTAGGAATACTCCCGTGAAGTTTCGAATAAAATAATCTAACAAATCTTGATTCGCCATACAAACTTTGGACCCCCATTTTACCCCCTTAGGGGGATATTTTGAAAAATCCTTTCTTAGTGCACCCCTAGACCTTATAAGGAACCTACGTGCCAAATTTGGAATCTCTAGAACCAGTGGTTAGGGCTGTGCGTTGATATGTCAGTCAGTCAGTCAGTCAGTCAGTCAGTCAGTTTCTTCTTTTATATATTTAGATTTAAACCTCAAACGCGAGACGTTATAAATGACCTTTCACGTTTTTATACACAAATAACCATAAACAAAAACAGATGAAGACCGTACACGAAGCATAACCATGGTCCCTGATCTTCAATACAATGACCTTTTTCGATTACAGAAAATCCAGCTCCCGTAAAAGCGTGACCAAACGCTGTTACATTGTCCGTATCTTCAACATTCATCTCTTTATGTACAATTTACAAACATGATATGCTAATGAGTGTGTCAGTCTAAATGAGAATGCTAATTGTAATTACCTACGGTCGTCGCTGTGAATCTTTTTTCTCAATGTCATGACAATGGCAACAGTGTCACATTTTTCTATATAACACGTCAGCATACAGGCTGCCTGACGTTGATAGTACTAGGGACTAGGGTATGTCATATAAAGTGGCCAGACTGGCAGGTATACAGGATGATCAATCCAAAAGGGTCAGTATGGGGAAGTAAGAAACTATGAGAGAGCGAAATCTGTTCTTAGGAACCATGGCGTCGATTTTAGATTTAATAATAATGACCAGGGCCCGTAATTTTCATGCCGATGACATCAATTTGACGTCACGCTCCATATAGGATGATCCCAAATAGTTTTATTGTAAATTATTAATCATTAGTCGTCAATCATTTTAATCATGTACAAATGACTTCAAAAGTACTTTATTTACACATGATATAAATAATAACTACTTGATACGTGAAACGTAAATAAAACTATTTGATTTGTTTTTATACATACACTTTATTACATGGTATTGCTAACAACACATTACAATTCATTAGAAAACAGAATTCCTCTCTAACGTAAAGCACGCCATCCTTCTTGCATTAACTCCCATGCAATGAAAATCTAAGTCGCGTTCATACGGAAAGCAATATTCATAAAAATCTTTTTTTTTTGTAATCGTATTTTTGTTTGTTGTGTGGTTAATTATTCCAACTTCTCTGCTAAAATGAACATGTATAATTGATGGACACATTTTTTCTGATTTTAACAACTAAAATTAGGAAATCAGTATTTTTATTTCTCAGTGGCACTTGTAACATTTTTGACAGAACGTTTTTTTAATGAGAACGAATAAAAAAGGTTACATTTAAAAAAGGTTTTATTACATATTGATTTATAAACAGCCAAGGAAATTGATTTGTGTAACATTACGTACTTTGTCATAGTGACAATCAACATCTAGACGATAGAGATTTCATATTATTGTCACTGTGACAAGGTTCTAAATGGTATGCAAATCAAAGTCCTGGGCTATACCTACACGAATAACCAGATACTTAATGATATTATTTACAAACGAGATTTTGTACAATATAATATACAAGTTAGTTTTGTACATAATTATTTACAAATTAATTTGAAACATATTTACATTTCTACTTTATTTGCCCCTTATATTTTGATTCGAAGTTAATAATTAGAATTTGCTCAAGGTTTTTAGGGGTCATGCTGCATCGCCGGTTTGTAAAAATCCATTTTAATATTGAAAAGGACCTTTCAACTTCTACTGATGTAATAGGGGCATACTTAAAATAAGGCCATAAATCTATTTTCTCATTGCTTCCATCAAGACGAACTTCTTTATTGTCGTTTAAGTCGGCCATTATTTGCATGGTTGGTAATTCCTTGTTTTTGTGTAAGACTGTTTTATGCTTTTTATAAATAAATTTTCCTTTTTCATGCAGATTAACCCTTGATAATTTGCCTGTCACAGTTTTAACTACTTGTAGCGACTCACTCAATGTCAGCGTAGAACTCTCCATTTGCTTGGTAGCTTTTACTAAAACTGTGCAGCTTTCAGTTATGAATTTTAAATGCTTTTTCAGATGAGGTTTCCCAATTGCTAATTTAGCCCGTCTTACTTTTGCGGTATTCTGGTCATCGAGATTGTTAAGAACGTTTTTGATTTCATCGAAGCAAGTCATGTCATGTAGTAAATACAGGCCTCAATCCACGTATTCCATCTTGTTATAACTGGACGGGGAGGTTGTGGCATATTAGGATATAACTGTTTTAACTTTTTTGTTCGTGATGGGGATTTTAAAAATGTCGTTTTCATACTACAAATCAACTCGTTTACATCCTCATACAAACCTCGAACTGTGTCAGCAACACGGTTGAAGCCATGGGCCAAGCATGTCACGTGTATCAGATTTGGAAATGAATTCCGTAGAGTTTTACCTGCTTTTACCATATAGGGAGCCCCGTCAGTCAAAAATAACACCACCCTTTCATTGTAATTGTCATCTCCATAAAGATTTTTCAACGATTCGATTACTAAATTGTTTACAGTGGCATGATTAGTCCTGTCAAGGACCTTGGAAGCTATTATGTGTGGTTTACTTGCGTTAGTCTTTCTGAGTGCTCCAACGATAACATTGGCCACATTTTGGTCCAATTGATCTTTCGTCTCGTCAACACTTACGTAAATATACGAATCCGCGATATCATTCCTGATAGAATCGAAAACCTTTTTGAACATTTTAGGTAAATACTGTACTCTTAAGTTTGACTCCGATGGAACTTTTGCTGTTTTCGCATACTTGCCATCAATGCATTTTTGAAGGAAGTTACGGAAATTTTCATTTTCTAATTGAAACCATGGTATGTTTGACGCTACCATAAAATTCGTAAGATCCAGGTTAAACTCATTTTGTGTTAATTTTCCTTCTTCTCTTTCAATATGTTTAGTTGTTTGCAAATGTGCTGTGACATTGCTGACTTTTGATGTTATATATTGATCACAACAGGAACAATAAACGTTTTCGTCGTATACGATTAAAAACGGATATCTGTAGCAAAACTGGTGTAAAGATGACATTGTACCTATTTACATTTATCCAACAACACCTAACAAATAAATTAATAATAATTAAAACACAACAATATGTATTATTTTAAGCTGACAGCTATATAAGTCAATTAGTCATGGTACTGATTATTTCAAGTATCGATATCGGTTACCTGCAGAGGTTGTTCAACATAGACATAAACAAAAAGGAAGATGAGTGACGTTCATAGTAAACAAAACTGAAATGTGGTCCAGCACCTACACACTTGTAAAATGCTACACACCGCTGTACTCAAACTCAAACATTTATTCAGTAAGTAGGCCACAAGGGCACTTTTACACGTCAAAGTAAAAGAGAGAAAAAAAATCAAACTACACCGGTTCTAACCCTACACTTCTGACCCGAGAAGAATTATGTCCGGCAAGAAACTCGGCGGGACTTATTTTTTCAAAACAACAGTACATCAAAACTAAACAATACATATAAGTGCGTTATTCTATAAGAAAACATATCAAACCAAGGTTAGATTAACCAACAATAGGTTATAGTTTAAGAAAAATACCAAGTGAGTCTAAATTTGACTATTTGAAAATGAATTACATACAAGTTTGATATACTTTCTTACCTGAACTGTGTCTTCTACATACATTTCCAAATTATAATAATCCATCATCAACAGTTAGAAAAAAAAATTGAATTTAAATTTAAAAAAAAGTATGTGTGTATAAGGTCTCCAAGTGTGTTGATCTATAAATTCTATATAATAATAAAAAAATATGGATAATCAAGCACCGAATGTTGTGTCTAAAGCCAATTAAACTAAAATTAAATATGATTAATAAAAAGTTACGTGATTGTGTGGCCTCAGTTAATACATGTGTATCATGGGCAAAAGAGATAAACCTATATAGTTAACACGGCTATGCAAGCGAGACCTCCATATTTTACGTATTGCACAAAGTGTAACTGAGAGACTCTGCCACACGACTAATTCAATATAGGTCCCGGAACCTATATTTGATTGCACACAATCGAGCGCCTGGTACCGTATCTCTCTTTTTGTATAAATCAATGTTGTTAAATGATTAATTATGACGAATTTAATTGGAATCATACTCTATGCAGCATGACTCTATGTAGCAATTGGGAAACATCATCTGAAAAATCATTTAAAATTCATACCTGAAAGCTGCAGAGTTCTAGTAAAAGCTACCAAGCAAATGGAGAGTTTTACGCTGACATTGAGTGAGTCGCTACAAGTAGTTAAAACTGTGACAGGCAAATTATCAAGGGTTAGTCTGCATGAAAAAGGAAATTTTATTTATAAAAAGCATAAAACAGTCTTACACAAAAACAAGGAATTACCAACCATGCAAATAATGGCTGACTTAAACGACAATAATGAAGTTCGTCTTGATGGAAGCAATGGGAAAATTGATTTATGGTCTTATTTTAAGTATGCCCCTATTACATCTGTAGAAGTTGAAAGGTCCTTTTTAATATTAAAATGGATTTTTACAAACCGGGGATGCAGTATGACCCCTAAAATCCTTGAGCAAATTCTAATTATTAATTCCGAATCAAAATATAAGGGGCAAAAAAAGTAGAAATGTAAATATGTTTTAAATGAATTTGTAAATAATTACGAGTATGTACAAAACTAACTTGTACAGCCTTGGCCAGAAGTATGCCCCTATTACATCTGTAGAAGTTGAAAGGTCCTTTTTAATATTAAAATGGATTTTTACAAACCGGCGATGCAGTATGACCCCTAAAAACCTTGCGCAAATTCTAATTATCAATTTCGAATCAAAATATAAGGGGCAAAAAAAGTAGAAATGTAAATATGTTTTAAATTAATTTGTAAATAATTACGAGTATGTACAAAACTAACTTGTACAGCCTTGGCCAGAAGTGTTGAGCATAGCTCTTTTTTGCTTGCAATTTTGATGTTAAGTATTAATTCCCTATCATAACAATGTACAATGACGTAAAATGTTATATTTTATTGATATATCTAGAAAACTTCACTTAATAACACTTTCAAGGTACCTATAAAATATGAAAAGTGGAGGTCCCAAAAATGCGAATTTAGGTCGGTGCGAAAAATTGCAAATATTCGATGCAGTTACTACTCATTTCAACAAAACATGCCTGTTCAGTTTAAATTAATTGATAAAATAACTTCAAAAAAGTCAGAAACACCGGTCTAAACTTTCGAGTTTTGTATGAAAATCGCAAGGATGCTCAATACTTCTGGCCAAGGCTGTATATAATAAATAATAATGTACAAAACCTCGTTTGTAAATAATATCATTAAGTATCTAGTTATTCGTGTAGTTATGGCCCAGGACTTTGATTTGCATACCATTTAGAACCTGGTCACAGTGACAATAATATGAAATCTCTAGCGTCTAGATGTTGATTGACACTATGACAAAGTACGTAATGTTACACAAATCAATTTCCTTGGCTGTTTATAAATCAATATGTAATAAAACCTTTTTAAATGTAACCTTTTTTATTCGTTCTCATTAAAAAACGTTCTGTCAAAAATGTTACAAGTGCCACTGAGAAATAAAAATACTGATTTCCTAATTGTATTAGTTGTTAAAATCAGAAAAAAATTGTCCATCAATTATACAAAATTACAACAAAATTAACAGGGAACTTGACATACACTCAAAACCATACCACGAGTGTAAATCGCTCATCACAAAGTGGCTCAAAAGGAAATCCTATGAGGATACGGAGAGTATGTTGCGACCGCTATACTAGGAAGCACCACACACACATGTACACACACCACACACACACACACACACACACACACACACACACACACACACACACACACACACACACACACACACACACACATACACTCACACTCACATACTACTATTATTCTAATATTAAGTATGTTCAAGCATGTCCCATGTATGTAGTGCCTAAGCTAAAAACCATTAATTACCTACAAAACTTTTACCCTTTTAACTTTTATAAACCTAAGGGAAGAGCGGTGCCTCCCAACACAGCCAATATTTTGCTTACCGGGTGGCCCCATCCCCTGTATCATAACCCTGTATGCATTTATGAAATAAATAATTTTGAATTTTTTTTTTTTTTTGACATTTTCTTTTTAGCAGAGAATTTGAAATAATTAACCAAATGTGTGACACAACAAACAAAAATACGATTACAAAACAAAATGATTTTTATGAATATTGCGTTAGGTACGTATGAACGCGAAGATGACTTAGATTTTCTTTGCATGGGAATTAATGCAAGAAGGATGGCGTGCTTTACGTTAGAGAGGAATTCTGTTTTCTACGTAACAATTGTAATGTGTTGTTAACAATACCATTTAATAAAATGTATGTATAAAAACAAATCAAATAGTTGTATGTACGTTTCACGTATCAAGTAGGTATTATTTATTCCATGTGTAAATAGAGTACTTATGAAGTCATTTGTACATGATTAAAATGATTGACGACTAATGATTAATAATTTATATAAAACTATATGGGATCACCCTATATGGAGCGTGACGTCAAATTGATGTCATCGGCATGAAAATTACGGGCCCTGATAATGACATTAATGACATTCAAACTTTTCTTTAAACTCTACGGAAATCGAACCTGATAAATATTATTTATGTAATCGCGTGTAGTATTTGTTTGTATAATTGATCCTAAAAGTATAAGGACCAAATTTTGCTATGAAATCTTGTGAAAAAATTGAATGCCATTATTATTAAATATAAAATCGAAGGGTTCCTAAGAACACATGTCCCTATCTCTCATAGTTTCTGACTTCTCCCTACTGACCTATTTGGATTGATCACCCTGTATATCAATGATTATATCCGACAAACACATCATATCAATGTATGAGCCTAGATCTTGTTAGTGTTAGTGGAGTAATAGCCATAATCTTTATTACCGACTTTCCCCTTTTTATGATTCATAAATACACATCCAAGGTTGTACCTGGCTTTAGTTGTCTTCTATTTTTCCTTAAAATTAGTTTATATGTACTGAAACTTTACATAACAGTAACAGTATTACTAATATATCATATCGGCACTGCCCATTCATTGTTTTGAGTTCATACTTTCCTGCTACACAAAGGTTGTCTGGTAGAGATCGCTTTTTAGCGATAAGACCGCCTGTTGTTACCTAGTTTTTGTCACTGTATTGCTGTATATATTCCTCTTTTCGCATGTGGTGCACAATAATAGTAGTTTATGTAACTGTTACGTAATAAGGGTCCTTAAAACATGAGTGTGGTTTTAATAAGAAGTCATAATAAGATCACACGAGTGTTTTAAGGCCTAATTACAGTTGCATACACTGCTTTATCTACACTCATATTATTTATCCAAAATGCCGTATTCGGAAACCATAGAATGGCCGCCATTGCACCGCCATGACCAACTCGATTGTGTCGGGGAGGCGCGTGTCGGGCTGTCGGCGGATGCGCGGGAGGGTGCAGGTGTACATTATGTTATCAAAACTCATAGCACATCAATATTTGAGCATGAAAAGTAAAAATTACGTTACTGCCACAGATAAAAAGCTTATCATAGTAAAATCGGTCGTGGTAATGCTAGCCATTGCCTACCGTTTTCGAACACGTTTTAGAGAACTTACATTATGAGTGTAGATAAAGAATATTTATTATTATTATATTGCTGCTAGAATAAAGAAAGCGAAGGCCGCGTTTGCCCAGATCTAACCAATGTGGGAGTCAAACGTTTTTACCAGTAGCATCAAGCTGGCCCTTTTCGAGGACCCTACAGTCCTAGATTTTCCTCCAGCTACCATCCCACCAATCAGTCCGCTGGCTTTAGACATGGGCCGTTCGCTCTTCTTCAACTCACTGAAGATTTAACTCGCTCAGTAACTTTTCTAGCTCGCTCTTTCCCATTCATGATTCAAATGAGCCGGCCGGGTCAAACGAGTGAGACGAATCGAATATGCGAACAGATCTACTGAGCGAAGTGAGTGATACATATCTCTGACTATGAAAGATTTGAATCAATTTTTTCAAATCAGTGAAGCGTTTTGCGTATCCCTAGCTCGCTTTACCGATCTAGTAGCATAAGGCCCAAGACAGTATTCAGTATTATAAAATCTGGAATCGGTTACTGGTAGCGCGTAGCGAACTGTGTTACGGAGTGTTCATTTTAATTACAGTAAAACTCGCTAAAGACGCTTTTGAAGCCAGGACCAGGAACCAGTCGCGACTTGAGCGGGAAAGCGTATTATATGGGACTGTCCTGTGGGACATCAAGTTGCTGGGACTTGTAAAAATGGCGTATTAAACGTGATAGTATTAGCCGGGTACTGTACCTGCCGCTTCCCGTAAACCTCTCCTCCCAATGTTGCGGCAGAGGTTTCTGCGAGGCGTTGTGTGCCTGCGGCTCCCTCGGAGCCCTGACGTCCCCGGCCGGGCCCACGACGGCCAGCGGGGAGCCCTCGCCGGCCGCGGAGGCGGGCTCGCCGCGCGCGCCGTCCCGCGACATCAGGGACACGATCACTTGGCCTCTGACGCCGCAGGTCTCGCCGGAACCGTCTTCGCATAGTTCCAGACATTGATCTTGAAAATAAAAAGAAGGGGTTTGTTAAAATTGCCATGTAATAACAAGGTTTTATTTCTTTAAGCATATTGTTTGATAAAAATAAATTAGAATAAATTAATGTTTTTACAATAAACGCCCCTATGCCATGTAGTAAGGAAATTGGTAATCAATTATTAGTAATTTCCGAGGTAAACATTATTCTTTCTAACACTTAATATAAAATAAAAACTATGGTTTGGTACTTAATTTTATGTGAAATGTGAATTTAATCAATAATTTATTCTGTATTTTGAGTGTTGTTTGAGTACAGAAAATGTATAGTTATCAAGTTCAGTTTGCCATACGGCATACGGCATAGGCATATGAATCAAAATATATTGATAAAATGGGGAAGTAAATAACATTAAGTCATTTGCATAATTATTGGAACAATACTGTTTTAACACAGATAGCAAAACTACAAGTAACAAGTGTGTATTTATATTCATTAAAATAAAGAAGCATTCAGACTGGCATGACTAATATACCTATACAACAATATACTAAGAAACTTAGTATTCCAAGTAAGTATAGTCCATAAGGCAGACCAAAACAACATTAATTATCAACCACAAATTTTATACAGCAATGTGACTCACAGCCGGTGTCCTTTAGCTTGTGAACGGTAGACGGCTGGATGCGGACACAACCAAGGAACCCGGATCCTTGTCGTTTCTGCACTTTCCTCTGGTTCCATACACTGGAAAGTAACACAAAATTTACTTATTGAGTATTTATTGAAGGAACAATCTTAATCTTTTTGCAGCAACTATCTATCTAAAGCTTTTAACAATCTTATTATTAAAAAGTATTTTTATTTCTTTTGTATATTATTTATTAAAAAGGGGCTAGAAATATTGTTTGTAATAAAAAAAATTGTAAACCCCATTTTAACAAAAGAAGTGTTATTTGTTTTGTGAATGGGATACAATATTCCGCATATCAAAAAATACTGCTGTGCGCAGCAAAAAAACAATGTGTGCACATCAAAGCGATATTATGATGTTAATTTGGATTCTTTTGGTGCACAAGCCTTGTCACGTTATGCCTATTTTTTTATTGTGCCTTTAAATACTAACCTTAAAGAATTTTAAGTGCCATTTAAATATTGTTATACATATAAGTAGTCTACGGACAAGGGTGGCATTATTGAGCAGAGAGAGCACTGGAGTTGCTTAGGTTACATTTTATGACTAATTATTCAAATAATTTTTTCGTCATAAACATACATTTCTTATTTAAGCAGTGCCAATATTTTTGGATCAAATTATTTAATCCCCCGGGGCAGTTGTGGGTAGGAACGTTTTTGCATAACTACGTCCAAATAAGAAATGTATGTTTTAGGCAAAAAACTAATTTAATCATTAGTCATTCAATCATAAAATGTAACATAGGCGACTCCAGTGCCCTCTCTGCTCAATAAAGCCACCACCTATCTGTATGCTATATATAACTTACCAATATCACTAGATTTTGTAAAAATAATACCTAATAAATTAATACAGTCTACATTTCACCAAACCGAAAAAGGGAGAGTTATCAATTTACCTGATTGTGATTCCATCTGCCTTAGTAAGATATAAATCATAGTGTGTATTCCATTTTGGATCCAGGGTTGCTTTCACAGCGTTCGTTGTGTACACCTGAGCACTTCCATTGACTGATATTTTGGCAAACGGATCTGGCATTCCTACAGCATGCAAAACAACTTGATCAGTATTCACAACAAAAACAAAACACTTATTATCAATATTAGACGTGACTGTATAGAGCAGGAAGCACACAGTAACATTTTAAAACGAAACACCGACAGTCTCTTGCGAACAAATCATGTTCGCACGTCAATTCGCGTTAATATGCTCCAAACGGCACAGACACTTATTTCTCAGACCTTGAGGGAGACCTCCATTTACATACTGATAACAATAGAACGAATTTGAATGTCCACTTACGAAAGAGATCCCTCCTAGCCAAATTTCTTGCACAAACAACTGAAAAAAAATGATTCGTAATTAAATTGAAACGAAATGTAAAATATTCACACAGTCCCGAGGTGCGGAAGTTATTGGAATATTTAATTATGTCCTTACTTGTGAGTCGTATCTTTTGAGCTCCATACTTTCGTTCCGATGCAGGAGTCGACATTGTAACATAATTTTAACTAATACACTTAGAACATTTTAATTTTTAGTTTCTATCACCTCAGCATAAATGTTTCACAAACCATCACCATCAGCCACCATTTTTCTTTCTGATCTAAAATTTCATTCACATTTATGTCAAACCACCATTCATTCACTCGCATATTTTGTTTCATTCCTTTAAATCGGTATTAGACATAGCAATATGTAGGGCTTAACTTGTCAGATTGGGAGGTATAGATGTAAAGACCAATTTACACTTGCAAGTTTACTTGCGGCAAGTAGGCACGCAGCTATATGCAAGAATGAAATAGTGATATCAGAGAGTTCTAAACCAGGAGAGGCCTTAGGTATCATTTCCCCTCTGTCAAAAGTATTGGCAGGAAAATCTAGTACATCTATAAAAACTATTTCAATAATCGATGTCACGCATTTTCGTCATCGCTGTCAATGGATAACAAGCTCCGTGAAAATGCCCTTATGCGCTGTTTTTGGATGTAAAATATGTTATATTTCGTCTAGTTTACAAAAAGATGAAATACCATTTCAGATGTAAGTACAGTTTTACTTTATTTATCAGTACTTCCGTAATAAAAGATTTAACCTAAATCGAAAATCACGCTTCGTTTACAGAATCGATTCAAAGACAATCGTTTTCTTTCTGACGGGCAGTAACTATTTGACGTTTGACAATTCTCCATATTTAACGCTCTTAAGGATTGCTGTCTTCTATATTTTGTTTGAAAATACAATCAAAAATGATCCTTGGCTTTTTTGTTTGACATTTGCAAAGACTGCATCCAATAATGAACCATTACACAACCGTTAACGTATGTACAGTCGACTATCTATTGCTCCATTTAGTGTTATGAAGCATAAAAAGAATATGTCAAATATGTTTGGTGTTTTCAAGTCAAAGGTACATCTTTGTCGGTTGTCAATAAAGCGTTGCTGCCATAAAAAAAATATTTAGAAATAAACTGTATTAACAACCGACAACGATCTACCTTTGACTTGAAAACATCACATGCGTGCTACCTCGCCCCCCTCAGATTTTGGCAGACTTTTTTCTTTGGAAAGATGAGGCGAAGCGTACTCCATTTATAGAGCTTTATGAGTGATATTCATATCTCATTTGGAACTATAGCTGCGTCCCTACTTGCCGCAAGTAAACTTGCAAGTGTACGAGACCCTTAATAATAAAGTTGTTAGGGCACTTAGGGGGCTAGAACCTAAAAGCCTTGTTACATTTGTAACATTTGTCCTAGTTAGCTTCCTAAATGATTTAGTTTCTAAATTTAGTTAAGTGTAACCGCATTTAGCAAGTAAATTTACTATGAAAACTAGTTAGGATCAGGGGCGTATTTACCCTATGGCCAAGAGGGCCATGGCCCGGGGCGGCAGGCTGCCAGGGGCGGCGCGAACCGCCCTGTGTGCTTGGTTCTGGGCGCCTTTTTCGATGCTGAAATTCATTTAGGTACCGGCTCAATTTCAAAACGCTACAATTTAAATAAACATGAAGGGCGTTATTTTGTACTTATGCCGCCTTTCCATCTCTGCCATTACCATGTATTAGTTGTATCACATAAAGTAAAATGCAGTTTTTCCTAAAAGGGCGGACAATATAACCATGCGGTTATTTAACTAAGCTTCCGTTTTCAGTCAGTAAACTTAATCAAGTCATTAAAATTTGATCGTTGAGAATCCGCGATACGGGTCTATAATCTTTCCTGATCTTATCGTTCGTCCAATCTAGTATATTTTGCAGCCTCCAGAAACTCAGTCGTCAAGATACTGGGAATAGTAGTTTCGGTATGGGTAATGGTTGGGAAAGATGGATAGGCTACGACTACAAGCCTATTGGACCGGGCGGCCACCATATGATCACTTGCTTACCTCATCGAGGAGCAGTTTGGAACCTTATTCATTGAAAAGAAAAAACAGTAGGGATGATGCAGCTATAATATGTACCATTATTTTGTAAACGAATGTTGAAAAAAGATAAAATAATAACTATAACGTTTTTACTTTAGTTTATACTAATTTCAAACAATAATTACGATTTGAAGTAATGCGAAACGGAACGTATTTTAATCCACCAATCAGCGTCTGGTGACGTCACTCCTGTTGTGACAACTATGGATGGTATAGTAAAGGATGACAATCTCATATGGCGGAACAGTCAAAAAAGTGTCCAGTTGTAAGCAGTAAATAACAGTTCCAAATCCCTCCATAAAGTGCGCTGGTATAGCTAGAGAGTATGAAATGAACTTAGCACTTTTCTGACTAATGAAGTGCGCTGCATGTGATTGACCGTGGATGCGTTGCGTTGGAAATTTCAACATTTAGGTCACTAGAGAAAGCAAAAAAACCTTAAACTTACCTAAAATACCTATAAAATTAATATGCTGAGTGTTTTTCCGCTCTGAAAATATTCGAACGAGCGAAGTGAGTTCTTACAAACAACTTCGGCTACTGGGACGTTTCAGTGGCAGTTTCATTTCGATGGCTTTTTGATTTTGAGAGTTTGTTCCGCGATAACTTTAGTAACGTTTTTCTGATCTTTATGAAATTTGTTGGGGTTGTAGCAGAGATCAATATAATTTGAGAGTTCGTATATGAGCAGGATCGGTCAATGGATTATGGAGCTAGAAGGCGCGAAAAAATCATTACATGGGTCTTGTTATATTGGTCAGCTTGTTTGTAAGTAAATCGCGAGTTCTGAGTTCGAGGCGGACTACTAGTTATTTTCAAATATGTACGGATTTTTACATTTAAATATCAATAACATAATATACACAATAACAAGTATCCGTAATAAACACACAAATAAATGTCCTGACCAGGATTCGAATCTGGGGCCCTCTGTTTCGTAGGCAGGGTCACTACCGACCGGACCAGAAATTTACTCCCTAGCTACTATCTCTGTAGCTATTGTGGCGCCACGATTTTAACGTCTTTTGACGAAAACTTTTGAACATAGATATTGTCATCCTTACCTTCTACCATCCATAGAACCAAGGAATTAACAAATATGGCGACTATGGCGAGTGACACTGACACACATGAGTGACGTCACAGGCACTGTAGATCTGTTTAGGCGCGTACATTTAAATTGTCAGTTTGTAACAGCAATTTTTGACCATAACTTAAAGTATTTTAATTTTTTTATACACTCGTGGTCTATTCTCCGTGCAATTCTTTCAAATGAAAGCAAAAATAAAAATATTGCATCTTGCCTATTGTAGGTCACAAATCACTTGGTCGGACAGCTCTGGTCTGGTCCGTTCCGTTTTTGGACACTTTTAGGGCCTGTTTCACAATGTCCAAGTAAAGTCCTGAATAAGCTACTTGCCAGTTATCTGACGGATAAAGTCATCGTTGGCGTTTCACAATCTTCAAATAAGCTTAACTGGTAGATAAAGTGCTAAGTTTTGTAGGTAGTTTTATCTAGCAGTTAATTTATTTGTTAATTAGCTATCCAATACTTTACTTGGAAATTGTGAAACAGGCCCTAAGTGGTGCAATTTTTGGGGTGTTTTTACCTCATCGAGTAGCAAAATTAAATCAACCTCATTTGATTGCTAAAGTGATGCTCTTTCAATAATTTTTGGTCGGAAAGCGCTCAGCCTAGTCCGTTCCGTTTTCGGACATTTTTAGTGGTGCAATTTTTGGGGTGATTTTTCCGTTTGTAGCCGAAATTTACGGCCCTATATTAATAAAATATGGTGTGTATGGCTTTTATAACCCGCCACATATTGGAGCACAAGAATTATTTTTAAAAACTTTTTAGGGGTGCACTCCATACATGTATGTAACTATTGTAACATTTGTAACTGTTGAATAAAACAAAAACGAATACTGAAAAATAAATTACTGATTTGCAGTTCGGTACGTTTTCAAAAATTAGTTTAAGGTTACTTATGTATAAAATAAATATTTAATAAGATACTTGACTATAAAATTTTGTTATCTTTCTAGCTTCTAAAATATGCAATTTAAAAAAATCAGGGGATAGCTGTTAATACACTGTTTCATATAAAATTTATTTGAAAATCAAAACCGACCAGGCTGTCCGACCAAGTGATTTACCGACCTATAAAACTTTTACTTTTAAATTAATAAGGTTCCAAACTGCTCCTCGATGAGGTAAGTATCATACTGTGGCCGCACGGTCCTTATACCACCTTGATCTTACACATACACACGTTACCCGGTCCCATTACGCCTTTTGCACATCTTCGTAGTGGATCGATAACGCGGTACAGCGCAGCGCAGCACGTTTCGCCGTGAAACCAGAGCGGATCGAGAGCGAATCAAGAACGGAATCAAAACCGCGGAACCTCGCCGCACGAACTCGCACCTGTTTCGCTCTCGATCCGCTGAGGTTACGCGCCCAAAACGTGTAGCGCTGTACCGCGGTGTCGATCCCGCTACGCAGATGTTCAAAAGGCGTCAGCAGGGTGTTTTTGGGGTTCCGTAGCTAAAATAGCAAAAACGCCTTATAGTTTTGTCATGTCCGTCTGTCCGTATGTCGCAGCCATTTTACTCCGAAACTATAAGACGTATCTTAATGAAATTTAGACATAAGGTGTATTTTGTATGCCGCTATATAGTTATGGAGTTAAATAGCAGAAACAAATATTTTAGGGAAGCGTAATACATGTAACTAAATTTGAAAAAAGTTTTTTTACCAAATATCAACCCAAACTTTTTTAACCAAATTGTGCACATCAATCGATAGGTCTTCAAAAATAACATCCAGGTTTTTTAAAACATTTTTTGATTAAGTTAATATTTTCAGAAATAATCGCTTCGAAAGTCAGAAAAATTGTTTATCCCCCCCCCCCTGTAACTTTTGAACCGTAAGTCCAAAATATATGAAAAAATTTGAAAGATGCGCCTTATCACATACTCTCTACGAAAATTGTTTTGAACATTATTGGTTTACCCATTTTTGAGTTATTTCAAAAAATCTTCTTCCTTAGGCATTAGATACGACCTTTTGGTATTAGTTTGGTTCTTATTCAATTCAAGGTACGGAACCTTACATTATGCGTGGTCCGACACGCACTTGGCCGGTTTTTTCAACGTTTAGACCGTACACTAAAGGGTTCAGAGAGTCTCATGAAAATTTTAATATTCTGTCTGGTTAAGTAACAGGGGCGGCAAATTTTGCTGGCCTGGGGCGCCAAATTTCCAAATACGCCTCTGGTTAGGATCCTCATTAGGATGCTAGTTAGAATACAAATAAAAGTAAAGAGTAACAGGGCCTTAAGGGAGGGCTAGGAAGAGGCAGTATAAAACGGCTATTAGACATGGCAATTTGTAGGGCCCAACATGTTGTGTTGGGAGGTGTAATAGGAGGTTGATCCCGTAGGGAGCTGAAGGAGGGTGAGGGAGAGGCAGGGTCCAACCTGTCGGGCTGGTAGGTGTAATGGCACCTAGGGAGTAGGAGTCCCGATCTAGGGCGATCGGGGCGATCGGCAGTGCCCAGAGAGTTTTTATGGGAGTGCCCCGACACCCGCAGCTGTTTATGGAGGTCGTTAGAGTTATTTTACCTTTTTTATTTATAAATTTGCTACACATTCCGTCTGGTTTTTTATTTAAAATAAAAGTTAAAATGTGTAGATTCGCTGGTAATTAATATATTTATCTAGTTTTGTATTTAAATAATAGAAGGGTTGGGCAGATGAAGTTAGATTCAGGCAGCTCGAGCGGTCATTTAAATATCTATAATAATAAAAACGGTTTCTTTTTTTATTTAATGTATACTGTTATAAGTACTATTACCGTGCTTCACTAAAATACATTTTTTAGATGTTTTGAAGGCATCTCTGTAAACGTTGGTAGGGACGATTTGTTGGTGAGGTAGGGTTTGTAGGGACGATTTGTAAGGAAAGTGTAATAATGGGCCCAACGCCGACAGGAGTTGGACACAACAGGTTGGGCCCTACAAATTGCAATGTGTAAAACTGCTAGTACACATGGCAATTTGTAGGGCCCAACATGTTGTGTTGGGAGGTGTAATAGGAGGTTGGACCTGTAGGGAGCTGAAGGAGGGTGAGGGAGAGGCAGGGTACACAACAAGTTGGGCCCTACAAATTGCCATGTGTTAGCAGTTAGACCGGTTTTTATTCCTACCTGTTAAGTGGCTTTTACACGCCAAAAATACCGGTTATGTACAACACTAGTAAAATTAAATTAATTATCGATATGGTTATGACACATGTTATTAGTGTCTCACTGGTATGCTATAGATAGAACATAGAAGCTTTCGCTGTCACGCTGTCAAACATAAGTATTTAATTATTTTTGTTTTTCGCAGAGATAAGGAAAATAATTATCAAAACTTCTTCTCAGTGATAAAAGTTTTAAGTGTAAATCGAGTAACTTGTTTGTTTCCTGTTACAATATTTACTGTAGCATAGATGCAAACGTGTAAACAACGAACGGTTATTTGTTTAACAACAATTATGATCTTCTACAAATTAAACGCTTTACTGTTATCAATAAAATTGTTCTGATAACGATATGATATCGAGTATATAATTTCACTTGACTAAGTGCATTCTACTTGCAACAGTCTAGCGTACTAGATGTTATTCAGTTAAGGTACTTCTACAAATTATTCAAAATGAAGCCAATCATTATTGTACACGGTGGAGCTGGGGATATTCCTCAAAGCCGGGTGCAAGGCAAATTAGATGGAAATAAAGTAGCCGCGACAGTCGGTTTCAAAGTTCTCGAAAGGGGTGGCAGTGCTCTAGAGGCCGTAGAAGCAGCTGTGGTTTCTATGGAATTGGACGAGAATTTCAATGCAGGTATAAGTTTTATTTAACTTGCTAAGGTTCTTAGTTACGTGTTATGTCGGTCATATTTGAGAAGCTGAATTTGAACGACTGTCCAATGTCCCGTTGGGCTCAAACGTATTGCACCCTATGAATATAGCGTCTTAATTACCGGCTTGAAGAAGCCAGTTGAAAGTGCTCTCTTTTTTGCAGGCTGATTCTGTTTTAACAAGTGCTATTTACGGATACGTTCAGTAACGAAAGAGATGGTAATCAAAACCATCATCATCATTTGGCCAAAGATACGCTAGATGATATTATATCCAAGGGACATAATATCCTTGGTTGAAATAAAATTTAGCGTACCCATACTAGAATAACTGCTATAATTATGAATGATGTTATGCAATCGAGTTGTTATCTGATGATGGAAACAGAAGACTGCCATAAAGCTTAAAAAAAACATCGAATTGCAATGAGTTTCAGTTTATAACGACGAATGAGTTTTAACGGCCTCCTAGCCCAGTCGGTAGTGACATTGCCTACGAAGCAGGAGGTCCCGGGTTTGAATCCTGGTAAGGGCATTTATTTGTGTGTTTATCACAGATATTTATGCCTGAGTTATGGATGTTTTCTATGTATTTATGTATTTATATATATCGTCGCCTAGTACCCACAGCCACAACACAAGCCTTATTGAGCTTACTGTGGGACTAGGTCGGTTTGTGTAAGACGGTTTGTCAGTTAGGACAATCCTATAATATTTATTTTATTTATAAACTTATAGATGTCATACAAAGGAAAAAGTGACCAAAGCCTCCAAGTTCAGTGCTGGGATCGACCCCAGTTTGATCCCAGCCTGGGCATCGGAGGCCTTCTTGGTCACTTTTTCCTTTGCATACGACATATATTTAAGTTTGTTATTAATATAGTGGAGAGTCTGATAAAAAAAATCAAATTACTTATACATTAAGAATTACTTGACTTGTTCTCCAGTTGAGCTGATAAAATCGTAAATGATTGTTTTGAAGGTGTATGTGAAGTCCCCAACTCGCTTTGGGCAAGCGTGAGGACTATAGCCTGATCCCTCTAGTGTATGAGAGGAGGCCTTTGTCGAGCAGTGGGACGCATATATGCTAACATGATTATTATTATATTTTAATATTTACTCAAATCTGTTTTCATTACAAAATAAATTAATCTTGATTTTTTCAGGTTATGGATCAGTTTTAAATCTTCGGGGCGAGGTAGAAATGGAAGCGAGCATTATGTGTGGAAAAAACTTAGACGTCGGTGCTGTAACCTTGATTAAAGACTTTTTACACCCAATAAGCATTGCACACAAGATTTTAACAGACTCCCCTCATAGTTTACTAGGCGCTGAAGGTGCTAAACTATTTGCATTAGAGAAGGTAAATTTTTTTATTTTTATTTATTTTAGCTTACATAAATAATAAAGTAAGTCGTGCTGTATTAATACGTGAATATATTTATTTCTTTTCAAATCATGACTTGTAGTAGACAACGGCTACTACAGCAGAAAAAATACGGCTTTTCATGAACAAAAGATTTTCTTCGGCATGATTATTCCTTAGGTCCCAACGATGGATTTGAAAAGTGGAGCAACCAAGATTTTTGTTGTAAATTTGTGAAAGATGGAATACAAAACTAAGTTATTTTTTATTTTACATATTTTGCTTTGGAACGGTGTAAAAATGACACAATAAATCAGCGGTTTGTAACGGGCCGTCTGTACTTGGATGTGTATTACTGATCTTTTACCAAAAATTATTTGCCAGATTTTCACTTCCCAAATAATGTTTCCCAAAAATATGAATACCAAATAATCATTTCCCAACTACATGTTACGCAAACAATTTTTTAGCAACTCAACAATATGCAAATAAATCTTTAGGCAATTCCTTATTTTGTCAATTTTCACTTCACCAATTTTTAATTAACCGAACGCATAAGTTGCCAAAACATACGAAACGCAAAACAAGTCATGGCAAACGTAACATTCAGCAAATACATTTTTAGCAAATGACCCGCTTGGTCATTTTTTATTTTACAAAATTTCATATGCCAAATCATCATTCAGCAAATTAATCTATGCCAAATCATCATTCAGCAAACTAATTTATCCCAAATCGTCATTGGGCAAACTAATTTTGAATCAAAAACCCGTTTGGTATTTTTGTCATTTTACAAAAAGTCGTTTTTAGGGTTGTTAATATAATCAACAAAACTTACGAGATTGTCTGTTACTCGTTTTATTTATAGAAAAACATTTTAATAAGATTATCACAATATGCTTTTACACCATGTCAGACAAAAAAAAATCATAGAGATATTTGAAATAGGAATGAACTCAGTGTTGCCACTATAAATGTACATTATTCCAACACGCCTTCTTACATTTATATGGCAACAAAATCATTTAGTAACATTAAAGTATTGTAACAATATTATATCTAAAGTTAAACAAAAATAATATTTGAGAGACTGTATGAACCAAGTTACCCTAACCTTATTTTTAAATGTCTCGCTTCTATACTTTTATACTCAGTCTCTCTAAATTTAATAAATATAACATTTCCAAATAGTGTTAACTATCAAATACTATACTATACTTCACATTTTCATTTGATTAAGATTTCAAATTAATTTCCATAGACGTTTTGTACAATTTGACATTTTGATGTTTTACTAATGACTCAATATACTGTTCATGACTCAAAGTTAAGGTGTTGTTTTGTTCATAGTTATATATATTTAATGTCTATACCAATATTTGGATTTCTTAACTTTATCTGAAACCTTCATTTTAATTTTGCCACATAATCTACTTTTAATGTCACCTATTTTATTTTTGTCTCTACAGCAAATCAAAGGATCATCAACAAATAATAAAATGTACACATCCAAGTTATTTTCCTTTTTAAAATATAAACAACAGTCATATTTGCTTCTTTGAAAATCTAGTATAGTCAAAGACAACAAAAGTTTCAAACTTGGCATTTTAGCCACAGGAGAGTAAGTATCATCTACACAATCAGTTTGTTGGAATCTTCATTTCTTTGACATAAAACACATTTATCAGTTTTACCTCCGATTTTTCTCCATAGACTGTGAAATATGTTGAAATGTTACCAACTTTGGTTGCTTCTAAAACTCTACCATCTCCAACTTTCACTTTGGCTGTCTTCTTTAGTGTCTCACAAGCTTCAAAGTATTCATCAGTATTAATTATATGGTCCGTGCATCCGGAATCAAGTAACCAATTTATTTCTCTTTTCTTCAGCATATCTTGCAGCATTGTTTACAATTGTTGTATGGAAACTATTTCCATATTGTTCCTGATGATAATTCCTCGGCCTCTATGAAAATTTCTAGTATTAAATGTTCCACGTCCTCTACTGTTAGAGCGACCTCTAGTTCCAGAAAATCCTCGAGCTCTATTTGCAGAAAGACCATGACTGCGGCCTCTTGGTAAGTAATTAGTGCGAGCACGACAATCTCTCTGTAAATGGCCAGGACTTCCACATGAAAAACAGGTGTAGTTTGTCTGTGATGATGACCTAGCGTCAACTCGAAAGGCATTTGAGCTGTCATTGGACATCTCATTTAATTTTTCTTCCACACTTTTAAGTTAAATTTTGCTTTTTAAATATTCAACCGTTCTCTCCTTTTCTGGCAAAACATCAATCAAGTCACCAATATGACTATAAGTTTGAGGCAAAGCCTTCAGCATATAGTTCAGTTTTTCTTGTTCTGTTATATCTGCGCCTGCCTGCTTCAATTCGTTAACGGCCTTTTCGAAGTCATCGAAAAATAAAGTTACATCCTCGTAGTTCTTTAACTTGACGTTTTCAAGATTATGCCGGCACACAATCTGTAAGGCCGTAGATTTCTTTAGGTACATTTCGTCAAATTTTTGTATGATTTCATAAGCAGTGTCTAAATCACTAATATATTCTAGTTGTTTATTAGATATTGCGCTATATATGTAATTCGTTGCCTGAACATCTCGATTATTCCATTTGTCATCGTCGTCTTTTGTTTTAGCTCTCATGACCACATCTTTGCACTTTTTAAATTGCAAAAATTTCAATATGCGTATTTTCCAGTTACTGTAGTCTGCTCCATCAAAAATTGGTATATTTATATCACCGTTCTTCGCCGACATTCTCCCTTTATTTCTAGTCTTCACTCTCCCAACACAAATATATTTCTTGACGTCCTTTTCTGTATCTCTTCTACACTCTTATATTTCTTTGTAACCACGCTCTGCTACCATGTTAATATAATGAATAAAACTTACGAGATTGTCTGTTACTCGTTTTATTTATAGAAAAACATTTTAATAAGATTATCACAATACGCTTTTACACCATGACAGACAAAAAAAATCATAGAGATATTTGAAATAGGAATGAACTCAGTGTTGCCACTATAAATGTACATTATTCCAACAAGGGTCATAAAAATAAAATAACCCTAACCTACCTATCTCTGGGAGCAGTTTCATTTTGAGGGTCATAAAAATAAAATAACCCTAACCTACCTATCTCTTTGAGCAGTTTCGTTTTTAGGGTCATAAAAATAAAATAACCCTAACCTACCTATCTCTGGGAGCAGTTTCATTTTGAGGGTCATAAAAATAAAATAACCCTAACCTACCTATCTCTTGGAGCAGTTTTGTTTTTAGGGTCATAATTTAAAAATAAAATAACCTTAACCTACCTATCTCTGGGAGCAGTTTCGTTTTTAGGGTCATAAAAAAATAGCCCTAACCTACCTATCTCTGGGAGCAGTTTCGTTTTTAGGGTCATCAAAATAAAATAACCCTAACCTTTTAGGGTCATAAAAAAATAACCCTAACCTACCTATCTCTGGGTGCAGTTTCATTTTGAGGGTCATAAAAATAAAATAACACTAACCTAGCTATCTCTTGGAGCAGTTTCGTTTTTAGGGTCATAAAAATAAAATAACCCTAACCTACATATCTCTGGGAGCAGTTTCGTTTTTAGGGTCATAAAAAAATAACCCTAGCCCACCTATCTCTGGGAGCAGTTTCGTTTTTAATCCAATTTATATTGCTACACAATTGGCTTGGCAGTTGAGCCCTAGATTCGGACTTTCGCAGGCTAATATCGTACACATAATATTCCATCATTGAACATTTTACATTTTACAATCCGTCATTTATCTTGGTAATTATCGTGTTTAGAGAAAAGTTGCCCTTACAAAACATGCTTATTTTAGCATCTTCTATACGATAGCATCATAAAAAATGTGTGTCATAATGATAGTTACCACCCCCATCGTATTTTTTCATAGTCCAAAAATTGTGTCCATTTAGGAGCCAATATCTCGGTAATTATCAAATTTAGAGAAAAGTTGCCCATACAAAACATGCTTATTTTAGCGTCCTCTATACGATAGCATCACTAAAAGTAGGTGTCATAATGACACCACCCACACCCCCATCAACATTTTTCTAAGTCCCAGGCCCCCTTTGCTATACACCAACCACAAAACATTTGACAAACACTATTTGACTAAACATTTATTTGGATTTAAATAATTTGTCCAGTAATTTATTTGATAAAATAAAAGTTGAGTAAATATTTTTTTTCCAAGTAAAACCTTTGACAAACAATATTTGACTGAACTTTGCTTTGGATATAAATCATTTGTCCAGTGATTAATTTGACAAAATGAGAGTTGAGGAAACATTTTGTGTAAGTAATACTTTTGACAAACATTTTTTGTCTAAACATTTATTTGGATAAAAATCATTTGACCAATAATTTATTTGACAAAATTAAAATTTTTTGTCCAAGTGAAACATTTGGCAAAACATCAGTTGGTCTATTGAAAGTTACCTGAGTAATAATTTGGGAAGTGATCATTTGTCGAAATTTTCAATTGTCAAATAAGTATATGGGAAAGATTGGATTGGCAAATGTACGGTTGGGAAAGTTTGGTTGGGAAATGGAATTTGGTCAAAAATATTTTGGCCAAATGGCAGGATCCCAATTAAATATTGTCTAAACACCCCTTAGTTTTAGTTGCTTAATAATACTGGTTGACATGCGCTGTCGAGTGGATAGTGAATAATCGCCTTAGACGTTTACCTTTGGCTATGCCTGGGAAATTTCTATGCTTCTAAGGTCTAGATATGAAGAAAACGGCAAAATTTGAATTTATTTGGAATTGCGAGGTGACAAGGAAAGTCAAATCGGTTCAGAGTCAGTTTACGCCACAGACTACTTAGTAGATACTACGTATCAGACGACCGACTGTCTAATATAATTTTTAACATGTTGTTTAATCTGTGGCAGGCATGTGACAGGGGCAAAATAGAAGTTTTTTAGCCTAGTCGGTAGTGAGCCTGCCTGCTAAACCGGGGGCTCGGGTTCAAATCCTGGTGTGAACATTTAGTGTATTTCAGAAAATCAGGGTCCCTTTTTTCATTTTTTACGTACCTATATTTATTTATTTTTGTCATTGTAAGATTTTATAAAAGTATTCTGTGTAATTTGAGGCCAATTAAAAGAATACTAATTCTGCAGTTGAAATTATCATTCTGTTATTTTTTGACGTGATAACGTCTTTAAAATCGTTTTAGTCGGGTGACATGTTCAGAAACTTGTGTCACACCAAAACCTCACGAGCGCGATCGCAGGTATAACGAGAGAGAGACGGACCGATCTCCCGTCTCATCTCGAGCGCTGCCAGTCATTCCTTGAAACTTGTCACGCGGAATCCTCACGAGCGGTTAGACGTTATCACGTAAACATCTCGATCGTAAACCTACTTTACAAACAACCAATTTTTTTTTACGATTTTTCGATTCTCCCAAGTTTAACATTAGAACAGGATATTAAAAATAAAAAGTACATTGCCGAGGGACGGAAAGTCATGGATTCCTGAAGAAATAGCTGGGGAAGTAGCCGGGGAGAGACTTGTCGGTTTCCGTTGAAGTAATCCTTTGTAATGCATGGAAATACAATCAAAAACATTACAAACAACATGCTGTATGCATTTTCCAAAATTAGATATTAACTGCAGTAACATTTTCTCAATTAAGAATGAGTTCTATTAGTGTCATTGAGAGGAACACAATATGTATCTATATTTTGAATCTAATGGATTACATTGAAACATATGTAGTAATTGAAATAATAATTCGAATTACAAGAAAATGCGGCCATCAAGTGATTCTCGATATAAGGGATGATAATGTCATGAAAATAAAATAACGATTATTTTACACGATTTATTAATTGACATTGTATAGGTACCTAAGAGAAATAATTTAACAATAAAATATATTCTAATGAAGTTTTGATTTACATTAATCTGATCTTTATTATAATCAGCCACTATGAGCATATTAAGTAACTTTTGACTTTTGCAGTTGGATCGCATTTACAGTAGTTGTGATCGAAATGCCTCTCCATGTGTTGAATTGCTGAAATGACAATAATAGGGATTATTAACTACTAATATAACTAGCGGTACCCGCGGCTTCGCCCGTGTGTGTTTCAGTAGGCTCTATCATTTTCCAAAACTTAATACGCTTTCTACAAGTCAAATTTCATAACATCAAATCGTTAAGACCCGCGAATCTGGGACCGGAACCGGTTACCAATAAAGGGATATTATATCTGGTAGGGTAGTTACACACCTACCAAACTATTGTAAAAAATATTTTTTTATAAAAAAAGCCCTCAGCAAGTAGTATTTATTACCGTGTAGATAATATTTACCTATAGTAGACAATTAAAACTGTATAATGAAATAGTTCAAGATATTATTTTTGTATCACAAAGCAGCCAAAATCGATATAAGTGGTAAATATTGAAATTTCAACAGGGAAACTACATTAAATTTATATGGTTAACCAAATGAAGCGGTTTGCTGGTCGCTGCTTATGATATATATAAGGAAAAATAGGTTGTTATAAGTTAAATATGGATGAAAAATCTAATAAAAATACTTACTACCAGTGAGTCTTGGTACTTTTACGGGCGGATCACTTTTAAAATAGCTGTGATCTAAATGTCTTTTCCGCGAATTCTGATATTCAAGTGCTGAAATGAAAATACCTAATTAAAATAAAATCTATGTACAGGAAAAATGTGAATTTATAAGAGACTAGGCCAAATACTTACAAATATCTGGGTACTGTTGTGCAGGTACTCTACTAGTTATTTCATCAGGTGTGAACAATGTCGGATAGGCACCATATTTCAGTCGGCTATTTGGTTTTATAAACCGTCTCTCAAAATGTACGTGACACACTGAGCGCGTACTCAATATGCCTTTTGGTAATACTTTTAGCGACTCCAAGTTTACACAGGCCAACCATTAATTCAATCTCTTTTCGTCACTTACTGGAAAAAAATGCAAAAATGCATTCTCTCGTTTGTTACCACAAATACAGCATTTTGGGGTCCGCATTATGTCTCCAGTTATACAATTTAAAGTAATTGAAATTATCCAACACTTGAAAATAACCGTCAGTCACAATTACAGACAAACCAATATGGCGCCGCGGGGAAAAAATTCGAAAGATGAAATATCCGTATCACACTACCCTAAATGTAGGGTAGTGTAGCGTACGAAAAAGAGCGAGGCTACTAGCCTTCATTTTCATTTTTCCCCTCGATTTGACAAACGTCAAGTCAACGTCTATGATGAGAAAGTTAGTATCAGAGAAATGGGATGACAAAGAATGCTTGTCAACGATCAAAAGTGTGGCAAAAAAATAAAATCCATGTATGTGTCTAAATTGTCTATGTGAGCGTAAAATAGTGATGCCAAATACAACAGGTTAATTATCTATCGGTATTTGACTTTCTTATCGATACGTTCTAAAGGCCTCTACAGACGTAAGCGACTAGTCAAAGTAGTCAACTGTGACGTCAATTGACATCCCCACTACCAACTTGACGTTTCATTTCACGCACATTTTCGACTAATATTATTACATTACCTAATAGTTAATAACTAATATGTTTGTTCTAAGCAAATTATATTCTTTAGTATAAAAAAATGTAAATAAATAAAATTATTTATTATTAAATTAAAAATATTAAATAAACAAAATTATTTCCTAAAATAATTTCAAATATTTCATAAAACGGAAAACGGAATTTCAAGTCGCCAATCGAAGTCGCATTCGATTGATCGCACGACCATTTTTACAGCTGACCTCTCATTCCTACTATATTTCTATCTCGTTCTAATCGTTTGACTAGTCGCTTGTAGGCGCGGCACACACTTGAGCGGAATCCAGCCCAGCTATCATAAATAAAAATCAACCGTAGCATAAAAGTCGGAAATTTCTTTACGGGAGCTGAATTTTTGTATGGAGCCCATGTACAATATTCAGCCCGATTTCCGTTTTCGGCTGCTGTTTGACTATGGTAGCGAATTCCACTAAATGTGTTTAGCGCCATATTTGAATGAAATAATACAAGTACTGCAAGGTAAAAAAATCTTTAATAATAAAAAAACCCGTTTAAACCTGGATATAATAAGAACCTAATTTAATCTACTTACGTAATGACGTAATGTGAATATAAGATTAATTTATTCATAGGATTTTTTTGAAGCAATAATTATAATTTTCATATTAAACAATTATCGATATAAGTCCCTAAAACGTTTTATCAATCCCTAGCGTCGAATAAATGTTTCGGTTTTTACACAAAATAATCATGAATATTAACTATTATGATAAAATATTGGCACACAGTATAAGAAACACTAATAATTAATTGTATCTAGTAAATACTTACACGGTTTATTTTGCTATTTTGATAAAATATTGTTTCAAAGACATCGATCGGAATATCATGTAAACCTGTAAAATGAGTAATTACTTGGGTCTTTCCTATGAGTAATAGTCCAATCTGGAACACAACACGAAAACATGTTTCTCCTTTTTCATCCCAAGTTATTTTATTCACGATTGTTTTATATTTTCCACGCTAATATATGAGCTGTCACGACGTGGGTACGTAAGCTAACTACCCAAATTCAAAAGCTGTCACTCCTTCAAAATGATCGTGTGTCTCTTTTGCACTCGTGGAATGTTCATATACGTGTTGGTTTCTCTTTTGTGCACTTCGTTTATCTTTTAGCGGCAAGCGCCATTTTATATCTATGGTTAGTATAGCGCCATTTTATATCTATGGTTAGTATGGCAGTAAACCGGGTGTGGTTTACGCCCTGCTCTCCACCACAACGGTTCGCTAAATAAGCTGTTTAAATTCATAATTTATAATTCAAACTCAAACTCAAACTCAAACATTTATTCAGTAAGTAGGCCACAAGGGCACTTTTACACGTCAAAGTAAAAGAGAGAAAAAAAAAATCAAACTACACCGGTTCTAACCCTACACCTCTGACCCGAGAAGAATTATGTCCGGCAAGAAACTCGGCGGGACTTATTTTTTCAAAACAACAGTACATCAAAACTAAACAATACATATAGTGCGTTGTTCTATAAGAAAACATATCAAACCAAGGTTAGATTAACCAACAATAGGTTATAGTTTAAGAAAAATACCAAAGAAAAAAGATGAGTCCAAATCTGACTATTGAAAATAAATTACATACAAGTTTGATATACTTTCTTACCTGAACTGTGTCTTCTACATAAATTTCCAAATTATAATAATCCATCATCAACAGTTAGAAACAAACTTTGAATTTAAATAATATAAAAAAAAGTACTTAAGTGATTCTAGTATACAATAAACATACTATTTCTAAATTATACTTAGAGATGTATAAGGTCTCCAAGTGTCTTGAATAAAAAAATATGGATAATCAAGCACCGAATGTTGTGTCTAAAGCCAATTAAACTAAAATTAAATATGATTAATAAAAAGTTACGTAAATGTGTTGCCCCAGTTAGCCTAAACAGACCTACTACGACGACTAATCGACTTAGCTTCATAACTATCAGTTATGAATTTGTAATAAACTTGCTATCTTCGCGATCGTAGGAAATTCAAAGTGCACACCGCTGATCTCCTAAGGAATACCGGGATGCCTGGAGCTGGAAAATGGGATCTACTGAGACTCTAGAGGTCGACTATCAGTGATTCCAGGGACTGGCTCCGGTAGACCGTTCATAACTTGGGAAAAGCGGAAATAGTGACATTAGTTATTTGGTGTTGTGCTATGAATGACCACCGAGTAGGAAAAGTGACGTTTACTCTGAGCCCTCCTAGGGTCTAACGTGGCGTGGCCCTCACCCTCTGAATTTGGAAAAGGATCTTCGGGACCATTTCTATTCTTTGTGTATTGGGACCCTGTGCACTTTAGGGAGCTTTTACAATTGTGTAGGCGGGACTTAATTCAGATATTCTAAATCCCTTGATACCAAAGTGATATACGCTTGCCAGTTATAATTTCGCGGCTCCTATATCGACCTGGTTGAAAGATATTTTGAAGTAATCTCTCTAAGTCATAACCGGAGTGAGAGCGACGTGCTATACTATTGGAGTGTCAAGGGTCCTCTTTGGCACCTTGGTTCTCTGATAGGTGGAGTGCGCGGTGATATGATGGGCAGGGATTGGGGACAGTTTGGATCATACTCTGGTCTAAACCTACCCGTTTCTGCCATTTTTGTAGCCCAGGAGTCTTAGGGATGCACCCAAACATCGGGGTCAGACTTCGCCCCATTTAGTCCGCTAGCATAGGGCCACACCACACGATTAGTTTAAATGTGAGAGTCTCCTCTCTATTTTGCCTTTAGAATAGCCTGATAGATTTCTCACTTTCCCCACGGAACAGGCTTGAGTCAATTTAACTCAATACCTCAAGCTTCACAGTATTTCTAATATATTATATGGTAGCGAGTAGACATGTGCGCCGCGCCGCCGCGCCGCCGCCGCCGACAATTTTTCCACGCCGCCGCCGCCGATGATTTTGACCGGCGTAGAATCGGCGTGGCAATTTTCAAGTCTTTATCTTGTTTTAATGCCCGGAAATGGTAGTGAGTGGCCAGTATACTACTTCTTTTAAAATAATGCTTTTCCTTCTTTACTTATTCCTTGCCGGTGTACCAACTAACATTATTTTTGCTGTCATTTCAATGCTATCGTAAGATTTACGTCGATGACTTATCGATAATTTATGACAACGTCTGGTTTTTAAATGATATGTTTATATTTTTATATAATTTGCTTTTTCTGGCTTTTGAATAGAAATAATTTTGATTTACGTACTTTAAATTTTCCCTAAAATAAGAGTGAAGCAACAAATTTTTATTTTCTGTCTGACTTCAAAAAGCTGCAGGGTCTCATTTGTTGTTTTCATTTCGCGAAGACGACTGGGTTAGTTTCTTTTGTTTAAATGGCCTATTCTCATTAGGTCAAGTTTGATTTTGGGATCGAGAAAGAGATATATATTTACGTTAATGTTAAGTATAGTTATGTAACGTTACACCTGCAGTAAATTGTAATTTACTTGCTTTTATAATAGCTCGCACATTTTCGCTCTGCTAGCGACACTTAATAATTAATAGTGAATTGGAACTGTGAATATCACTATAAAATTATGTCAAACTATTTGGAAAAGATGGTTCAATTTTGTTTTTAAGTTCATCATCATCATATATGTAAGAGCTAAGCTCTTGTTGGTAGAGCAATTTCCATGCCTGTCTATCATTTGCCTTCTCTTTTACAGCCTGATACGACACGACGTTTATTTTTTCCTTTACATGATCCATGTATAATCTCCTTGGCTTTCCTGCCTTCCTTTCTGCTTCAGCTCTACCTTCTATGATGTTTCTTTTAAACTCGTCGTGTCGTAGCAGGTGTCCAAGCATCTTCCCTCTTCTGTTATCTATGGTTTTCAACAGACTTCTCTTTTCTTTTACTATACTTAAAACTTACTGTTTTAAAGTTACTCGTTATTTTTATCCGATGCTACTGACGTGCGTTAGGCGCATGGATTTATCGTGGTTCATCGATATTCATCAGCACGCATGTGTTTGCTATTAACATAAAATAGAACTTCGCAAGCCGCTTGCAGCGGGGATGATTGGATGAAATAAATAACACAAATAATTGAAAAAAGCTGAATTCTGTTAGTTAGTCAAGGAATCTAATCCATAATTATTTAAGCATTTTTTTAGAGTGATGCATTGAACATTTCTTCATCTTAGTTACTAGACCCATAGCTGAATTGGGAACATCCGTGAAAAATCTTTAATTGAATTTGTTCAATAAGCACGTCCAATAACAACACCAAATTAATTTAAAATAGTGGAAATCCGTAATAATTTATAAATATTTTTGTAAATATATTCCGGTTTAAAAACGTTAAATTTGAGCAATTTTTTGAATACCCCAAATATATTTTCAAAAGCTCAATTCGATTACTTGTGTTCTTACAAGAAAAAAAAGTATAACAACTGTATAGGTAAAAACACATTGTTTCGTGCCCAAAAGTTACATAAACATTCCAAAAACTTATTCCTTCCAAACAGTTTTCCGCAACTTTGAGGCTGGCGCAGCTACCTACCGTATTTTCGCATTTTTGACGTTTCAAGGCTACAATAGATAGTAGGTTTATTAGAGACATTTGAATCTAACGGGAAATAGAATCAAATGATAAAAAATCATGTATGTTGCGAATCGGTAAAGCGATCGAACCCTGGCAAGGCGTATTGATGTTGGTTCAAGGCCAACTGGGTTTGATTATTTTTCAATTTTCGTATTTGATTTAATAACAAACTAGAATCCAATCCATCCATCGAAGAACGATAAAATAAAATGTAGATTTTATTTCGTTAGAAAATTCGGGCTAATATGTCTTTTAGAACTTAGAATCAACATTTTCTCTAACAAATTACAAATTGTAAATCAGTCTGTTCTGCACTTATTAACTTCGGGGCTTTTTGTATTATGATCGTAGTTGATTTTCAGGCATGTGGTGTGGCCAGTTCTACATAGATAAAACATTAAGTACGGAGCTATAAATGTGGACCATAACTAGTCCATCTTTTGGAAAATTCTTTATAATCAAGTCTTTCATTTAAAATGTGCAACATTTGCGAGACAATCATACGTTTTCAAAGATTTGGGGTGTTTTATTAAAGCAGTTTATCCTTATAAATACTCAGTAGGCTTTAATTTAGAAGTTATAAATGAGTCAAATTCCCCAGGCATAGTAAAAATATGTACCACGCCGATTTCACGCCGATCACGCCGCCGCCGCCGGTCAAAAAACGATCGGACGCCGCCGCCGATGCTTTTGCCATCGGCGCACACCTCTAGTAGCGAGACTCAAGTCAATTCAACTCAATAACTTGAGTCTAGCTACTTCTGTAGGATAGGCAGGATATGGATAGTAGGATAGTCTGAGGTCAGGTCCACTACACTCAACTCCCTGATCCTCTCACTATTAGATTTATTAAGTTGTAGGTAGGTATAACGGAGACCCTATGGTTAAGTCCACTCTACTTTACTCCTTAACCTCCGGATTCTCGAATATTTTACCTTAGGCAGGGACGTTTGGGCTAGGTTCTGACTATAGCGTCAGGACCTCGCCTGAGTTTGTTGGAGTTTGGCGTTTCACTTCACGAACTGCGCGACTCCGAAACGTTAATAGATTCAGTAGGGATTTGCGTTCACATTGTATTAGAAATTCTACAGTACCCGAGATTTCCTATGGGTTAAGGAACTCTAACCTCTCAATCTACATGGTCCTAAAAGCTTTACATTGTGGAAGCTCTTACTGTTCGATCTGACTAAGCAAAGCACAGTCAGTTACCTCCTGATACCAGAATGGGTCAGACCTTATTTATTTATTTAGAATCACTAAAATAGGATTCTTTATATCTATACATAGTAGATTCCTAAACTCCATAAGGATTGAGATGTAACAGTTCCCTTTGACTCTGCAGAAAACTCCTTGACTAATATAGCAAGTAGCTTCATTTGTTGAGAAATATGTCCCTGGTGAAAAACACCTCTACTCCGCATAGTACAAAAAAAGATTGGAGGGGCCCTGACCAGTCTGGGACGAGGGGCACTATCTTCTGGTAGTCCCGAGAGAGATAGCAATCTCTTAGGCGGAAGGAGGAGCCTAGACTTTACCAATCAAAAATAATATTTTTGTAGAATTTAGACTATGTGAATGTAATATCGACTTACTAGGCTTTCTTCACAATACTGGTTAAACTACTCTTATCTTAAGTTACTTTATCATATTCTTTCAGAGTTTGCTTCATTTCTATCTTCTAAAAATAACCTGAGTCATACTACCACACGGGTAGACCCTTCGAGACCAACATATTATGGTTAATTTAGGTTAAACTAGACGGGGTAGCTTCGGGTTTTAGAGATCATTACAGGTTCTCAATTTTTTTTAATTAAAAGATTTAAATATTACAAACTCCATTTTAATTACAACATATTTGTATTCTAACATAACTGTATTATTTGATATTTTAAATGTTGATGTCTAACAAAGAAAGTGAGATGTGAGATATCAGCATACACATACACAATATAGATGTGTATGCTTACTTATTTTGCAAACAGTTCTTTTATTAATAATAACCACGATGTAACAGGGTTCTAAGGACTAATCATGCCGAAGGAAATGTTTTGTTCACGAAATGCCGTATTTTACCATTTTATGTCATGTGGAAACGCAACTTTTATTTTTTCAGGGCTTTAAAACAGTTCCACCTGAATCTCTAATATCAGAAAACGCAAAAAATGCACTACAGATAATATTAAAAGATGGCGATTATAGCAGAACCGAGATTGGAGTCGTAGATGAGGTATTTTGTAAATGATTTTAAAGATCTGAAAAATAAATAAAAGAATAGAATAATATCAACTTAATGAATGCATATTTTTTGTTTTACTTCTTCAAGTATTTATATGAACTGTAACATCTCTATTTTTTGTAATAGGGTGGCGTAGGAACAGTGGGAGCAGTAGCGATTGATGCTGAAGGTCACGTAGCTGTAGCCACCAGCACCGGAGGTATGAGTGGAAAAGCTGTTGGCCGAATTGGTGATACACCACAAATTGGCAGTGGAACTTACGCAGATGACAACATGGGCGGCGTGTCAACCACAGGGCATTAACTCACATATTTAAATTTGATAGCCCTATTTCATATATGCCTAACCTAGTACGAGGATCAGCATAAATGTACCGTTCTGTAATTTTATTTTTGAAATAAACTTATTGTATTTGTATTTTAACGGTTAAGTACAACTTACTTATTCAATTCAATTCCATTCAATTCAACACTATAATATTTCATTTATAATATAAATTCCATTTGGTTAGCAACACACAAAAAACAAAAACAAATAAAAATCTTATATTACTAATGTACTTGCAAAAAAAATAACGAAATAATAAAATCCACAACTACAAGTATGGGGGGCGCGAGACGTGTACATATGCGTCCACCTACGAAGCAACACGGAGTCCCAGCGGTCTGCGAACTTGCTCAGGACCCTCTTGGTGCTGCAGTAGACTAGGGCTAGCAGGGACGCGCACCGCTTGCGCATTATAGCTGTAAAGTCATCATTCCGTGCCTCCGCGAACATGCCCGACGCACTATAAAGCCGCGGCAGCACCAACAGTATCCTAAACGCGTTGTTATATTTGACACGCAAGTCGCACGTATATAGTCTGGCCAGCCAACGAACGCAGTAGCAATGAACAGCGAACAAAAGTATGACAACACTAAGAATCAGTGAAAAAAGCAGCAATGATCATCAAATTTTATATTTTTAATTTTATGGTTTTAGGTGGTATGCCCGCCCCTTTCATGAGGTGACATTTACGGTGTGTAAAAAGGAGACGGATATATTTCGTCTGATCTGTCATCAACTGCAACTAATAATCTGGTTGAGGCAATTTACATATGGCTTAAAAGTGAATTTAAATTTAATTGGCAACGTTGCAAGAGTTCTATCTCACTCGCGCTTAAGATGAGAGAGTGAAATGCATTAGAAACAAATTCAATGTGAATTAAAATGTTCGTCATGAAATACGATGTCTCATCACAAAGGGTTGCCACATATTCGTATTTTGAATTTGCCGCGCGTTTCTACTGACAGAAATGGTTTGCCAGACTATATTTAAAAAAGACTAGCAAAATGCATTGAACTGGTTTGATTTTTGATTGAAAATTGAAGTTATTTTTATTTTTACTTGCCGTATACATCGTTAAAACGTGCGTGCAACACGTTATACCGGACAGCCAGTGACCTATGATCCCTCTCCAAATCATTATTATCTATTAAGTCTTCTGTAAACAGTGAACCAAATATTTAAATTGCTGAACTCTGTTTAGAGTTGTGCCGCATAGCGAGATATCAGGAGCATCTGCATAGCTCTTCGACCCTGCCTTAAAGATAATCATCTCGCTCTTTTTGGCATTATATTTGTGTCCGTGGGCCACAGCGTGCGGCTCACACATTGCTACAAGTTTTCTCAAGGTGCCAATAGATGGACTCAGCAGCACCATATCATCCACATAGCTGATGTTATTTACACACACATCGCGAACGTACAACCGATATAAATGCTGTTGAGCTCACTAATTAGCCGGTTCATATAGAGATTGAAGAGCCGGGGCGAACTTAGCCCTCCATGCCTCACCCATACTCCTCTGAACATGACTCTGCCTTCTGCATCTTACTCTGTTCTTTTGATTCCTCAAATCATTTTGATGTTTCTCTATTGGTACAGAATGATGCTCTCGCAGTAACGTGGTTTTAAGTTGCAGCTTATTCCACAGTAAATTATAGTCTACTAGGTCAAATGCCTTTGAAAGGTCCAAAAACATGCAAACATGGGTGTAATCCTGTCCGTGTAGTACTGAACTTGTATGCTTGAGGCACATTATTGCACTTTCTGTGGATAGCTCAGGCCTGAAGCTCAGACTTATAATTAATATTGATTTGATCTTTACAGGCCATGGGGAGACAATTCTAAAATTCTGCCTTGCTCATAGCATTATAAACAAAATGAGGGATGGAATTCATGCTGATATAGCAACTCGAAATGCTGTCAACGGTAAGGCTTATTTGTGCATTAATTTGTTATTTTTTTATTTGGATATTAATGGAATATCGAAATAATTAGAACATAACCATGTTTTTGTTTCAGAAATGACAGCCCGTTTAAATAATACTGCTGGCGCAATAACATTATCAAAAAATGGCGATGTTGGAGTTCATTTTTCGTCAAAGCGAATGTCATGGGCATACATCAAAGATGGTTCTATATTTTATGGCATTGAGCATGGACAAGTTCTTGTAGACAAGTACAGTCCTGATACAAAATAAATGTGAAATCGAAAATTACATATGAATACATAGATTCTTTATTACATTACGATTTTTACTAAGACCTTGATGGCATGTGATGTGATGAGTACAATGCAATTTTGTCTTGTTTGTGATTACCACAGCTGAAACAAAAAATTTAGACAGCATTTATTGCCTGTCACTCACCAATGTGCGATGGTGTGGGAAAAGTGCGAGTGTTTGCGGACGTATGGTATAATGGCGATGGCGGTATCAGCCTACTGCAAACTTCGAAAATCGAAATTTCGTTATCTCCGTGTCAATCGCTCTTGCATATTCGAAAAAGAGTGATGCAAATAGGCGATTTGACGAATGAAGTCGTTCGGGATGGGCAACCTTTTAGCAGCCAAGGGCCACATAGTAGCTAACGAAATTGACGCGGGCCGCACTCTGTTAATAATTTGTGACTTTATCCGGCAAAAGGTATCACATTTTCGGTAGTGAATAACGACGCCCGCGGGCCGTCGGTTTCTGACCCCTGGCCTAATGGATCTGAAAATGCATTTTTAACAGTTGATGATTGGATGTGCGCATATGAGTGATGTCGGTTGTACGTAAACCCATTAATGTAATAAATAAAATAAAAATGTTTATTCACGAAACGGTTCAAAAAAAATTCATATCAGTTCTTCTGCCAAACCACAATGTGGTTTGTTGGCAGATGAGGCTCTAGTATACAAATTCTATAGTAAGCTATATATATAAACTAGCTATGATACCCGGTCTCGCTCGGGAGTTGATATGAGATTACGTGGTAGATGAAATAAAAAAACATACTATGACGTAAAAAGTAAAAAATATATTTTGAAAACATTTTCTATATTTACATGTATTTACATTTTCTCATTATTTACACTACTTGTTTATAAACAACATTTTTCATTTTATTGTCCGGGGTATATATATATATATAAATTTTTCGAACTTCCTACTCTTGAGCAAGCTATATATAGCTGACCGTGAGAGAAGCAGGATTCTTTGAGGTTGATGCCACAATATTTCAAAGTTTGCCCTTTCGCTTTGTTAATTGTAAAACTAAAGGCTAATTTAATTGGAAATTTTAAATTGAAATGGCAATTCAGAAGAGATCAGTGGTATTCTAGGTATAAATACTGTGTGTCCTTTGTTCTTTCCAGAAATAAGTTCAGCTTCAATGACATTATTCGATAGCTGTTTTACGATCATCCTCGTTCCATTACATAGTTTTGGGGAGTTGAGATTTCTGAGTAGTATGATTGGAGATCCAATTTTCAGACGAAGGCAGTGTAATGGCATTCCTGGTACTTGTAAAGTCTAGAAATTCAGTAGGAAAGTTGACACTTTCTTCAATGGATACCATCGTGTCGATCGATTTATATACTTTCTCTTCACCCGGTATTTTCTTTAGAATATTAAAATTGATATCGTCAACAATATTATTTTTAGTGGCCAAAATTGCTCTTTGAAATAACCACTCTACGTTGGTATAGTTCTGAATAATATTTGGATAAATTTTGTCGATTAGTTCGTTTTCAGTAGTGGCTATGTTACAGAAATCACTATTGCGTTCAATGAGGCCGGTCGTTTGGTCAGTAGGATATGTACCTTCGTCTATTTGTAAAAGTATTTTAGCAAAATGTGCTGTTGTTTCATCTTTTGATAATTCAACCCTCATGTTTTTTGATGCTAGTGCCAGTGCGATGTGTTTTTCAGCACGTATTTCCGCCAGTATTAGATTTATTAGAAACGTTTTACCGGTGCCTCCTGGTGCGTCCAAGTAAATAATTCCACCAGTGTTGTTATTTATTCGGTTCATTATAACGTTGTAAATTTTTTTTTGATTGTCATTGAGGAGTGGTTTGTTGTGAGCAATGTATTCAAGTAGTTCATTGACGTTGTAGATTTTTTCCTTTGTAATTTCGTAGTTTAGCACACTGAAAGTATTTCTTTGTGGTGCTGGCATTCCAATTTCTACTAAGGTCTGGTTATTTATTGCTAAACATTTATCTTCTAAGCGAATGAGTGTTTCATTGAAGATGTCGTCATTGAATTCTATAGTCAGTTCTGGATTAGCTTGTCGGATTTGGTACAATATATCATCACTCATATTCCTTTTGAAAGAGTCCCATAGCTGTTTTGGGTTTGATGGGTTACATGTTGTTAGAATTATGGCGAATAACTCTCGAATTTGTTCAGCTGAAGCTGTGAGTGTGGCTTCTTGTAGTGTTAATTCCCAGTGGTTATCGTTTTCCAATAATCCTAAACGTTGACATGCTTCTCTGTAAGTCTGGCATATGTAGCCGTCAATAGTCCTGAGATCTGTGAAACTTGTTGGTCCCCGTATTTCGTGTAACAACATTCGGAGATAGAAACATTCGGCATTGTTTGGATGTACAGTGTATACTCGACCTATTGCGTTAGTTTTCATTATTTCTGGATGACCCTCTTCTGGCATTCCTTGTTTTCGTCGTTGAAAAATTTTCCTTGTTTTGTCCCACGTATAATAAATAGGGACGTCGACATACAGTAACGTCTTTGCGAATGGATCCGTTTGGCAAAGTTGGAAAAAAGCTGTTAATGTTGTGTTCTGAGGTGGTTCGCTTGCAATTTTTCTAGCCGAGTCTTTTGTGAAGTAAACTCTCTGTCCATTCTCCAAATGTACTGCTAGATGTTGCACAGCTGGTTCGCGTTCGTGTATGGGAAAACTAAAAATCCTCCACGCTGCTTCGTTACTGTTGATGTATCTTCCCATTTGGTACATGAGGATTTCATCATTTCTATTATTTTGTTCGCTATTTTGGACTATTTGAAATACTGCCATATCACTACCTTTGTTTACGTACTTACATATATATTTAATAGATTTTACTGAATTTCAATATTCAACGTTTATGTGTGCTTGGAACATTTTGGAAAGTAGTGGGTTATATGGTACTACCCATTGATTATTTATTTCCAGTTCGTCTCTGCCTTGTATTCGTATTTTTGCTGTGAAGCCACCGTTTTTCGGTGATCGTCTTCTATATTTGGGATAGCCGTCATCTTCAGTTTTTGTATCGTCCAAGTATGGTTTTGGATATTTTTTTGTACATTTTCCATCATTCATGCATGGCGCATTGAAGTTTAATAGTCCACATGGTCCGTGAATCATGTTTTTCACTACTATGTTGTATAGTTCCGGATCATTTTGTGGATTGGGAAATTCAGCTTGGATGATTTTGTCGATATCCGTGGGATAAATTTTATCGTGTAGCCATATGAGATTGTGTGAGTGAGGTAATCCTCGTTTTTGCCACTCGATTGTATACATCCAGCATCTAACGGTTCCAAAGATGTGGTATTTTGTGATGACTTCAATAAATCTTATTTGTTTTTGTCGAAAAACTCGGGCTATCATGTCGTTTTGATCCATGGAGGTTTGTCCGTATTTTAGTTGTTCTTTGATTTCTGGCCATGATGAGTTGCATGTAAATGTTATGAAGAGATCAGGTCGTCCATATTTTCTTACGTAGGTCATGGCATCTTGAGTATATTCGTGCATATGTCTTGGACTTCCTATGTATGATGAGGGTAAGATTACCATTGTTCCAATATCGTCAATATTGCCGTCATTTATGATCGCATCTCGAAGGTGGATGTATTCTTCTGTGCGTAGTTTCTTCTGATTCAGTCTTATGTAAAGCATCCGTTCTGCTTCTATTTTTGCGTACATATCTACCAGAAATTGTTGGAATAAACGGCGAGTGTTGAGAATGTGATTGTATATTTCATTGTCTCTGATCATTAAGCGGTAAGCATAGAACTCCTTGGAAGTGACTTTTTTGTTTGTTTCTATGCCTGTTTTAGGATGAATTTGTTTTATATTGAAATGATAACCATCCTCTCCGTGCAGAAATATTAACGGATATTGAAGAGCATCATATGAACGGTGTGTCTCTGCAATGCGTTGTAGTCCTTTTCTTCTTCGTTGTACAATTATGTCACGGCTTGTATTTTCATTGTCCACAATTACGATGGCGACTTCATCTATCTGAGGTGCATTAAATCTACGTTCGTGTTCTCCACGTGGTCTTTTATCGGCTCGAATTACAATTTTATAGTCATCAGAAATCATGCGGTCTAGTGTTGTTTTGAATATGTAAATCAGTTGATTGTATTTGTGTAAGATCCTCTGTACATCTTGGATTATTTCGCGTTTCAATCCAATAAAATTTGTACATCGTTGATCAATTTCGTTTTCTTCATTTCCGATGAAATATACTTGCAGAAATTTATAGTCATCGTTAGGCATTGGTAGTAACGATCCAATTTTGTGATTTTGCCCTTGAATTGAAAATACATATTCAAATTTGTCTCTATTAGTGTCAGTCGAAGTAACACCGAAAGAAGTCATTTGAAAGCAGGAGTTGTATGATCTTATATTTTGAAGAAAGTGTTTTGATTCTGGTGTTTCCCCGGTCATGTAATGTAGAAATTCCTGTGGAGGTGCTTCCAGTGGTGGTAATCGAATTTTTCCATTCATGCAACAGAGACCTGGTGTTTCTTTACTGAATTTTTTCGCGTGGCAAAATTGGCAAATGTTATTCATTTTTCCGATCACAACATATTTATGATCGTAATATTTCTTCGTCGGTTCGTAGTGGAATGCTTCCTTTGTTAGATTATCTTTTAAAATGCTCGATTCTTCAATACTTTTATTTTCTTTTCTTTCTTCGCTTTTTCCGCTTCTCAGGGTGCTCATTCTGGTTCGTTGATTTTGTAAACGTGCTTCGCGCTCTTCTTCCGTTTAATTTCTTCGATTTTCTTTTTGTTTCCGCCGTTTCGCTGCAGAACTGGCAAGATCTCCACCTCTTTTACGTCTAGGCATTGTATTCTGTAAAATATAAATTAAATGAACATTTTATAGACAAATATATTGTTACGTAAACGTGGAGCACGTTGAGACAAAGAAAAAAAAAATTAATCTTCAAGCGGTCGCGCGATATTTTGTTTACGGCCAAAGTATATAGAAGGCATCGATTCAACGCCGCGCGACTACTTGAAAGTTAAGGAAATTACAATTAAAAGAAAATAAAATAAAAAAACCATTAGAATTAATTAAATACACTATTAAAAATACTCACATTTGATATTTCACAATAAAGGCTCACAGATAACTTTTTTCTTCTTCGCTTCGAAATCGAGAATTAATTAAACACACTATTAAAAATACTCACACGTGATACTTCAAAATAAAGGCTCACACACAGATAATTTCTTTCTTTTTCGTTTCGAAATCGCTTGTTTCGCTGTTCAAATCAAACTAACTCTGGCGGGTGACACCGGGCTCTTATATATTCAGAAAGCTAGGCTCTAGGATATTCGAGAAAGTTGGCGCTAGGATATTCGAGAAAGTTTGGGAATAATCGTTCGTCTAAGTCCATATTGTGTACAATGAATGAAATTCAACTATTCGACAACAGATGGCGCCACTTTGGACAATGAATGAAGTTCAACTACTCGACAACAGATGGCGCCACTACACTTACTTTCCGAGTTGAAGGGTTGGAAAAGCCCTTATATCTTTAAAGTCACAACCTTTAGGTTAAAACGGGAACTTTCTTGTTCGAGGGGGAATAAAGGGCTATCACACTATATAAGTCCCTTTATCGTGCTGGGACTCCTTTTTAAGTTTTATCGGCACGCACATTTTCCCAACTTAGTTTTATTATATATAATGATTTATATTTTAAGTTACATTATATTTACACCAACACCAACAAAACAATAACTCCCGACTGACCATTGATTAGACCCTATCCCAATGTAATAAAATAAATAAGGTCCACAAACGGTCACCTATAAAAATACCATTTAAATATAACATGTAATTTTAATGTTAATACAGATGAAGTAAAATGAAGGTTTGGATACAATTTCAATATGTTAGTCTCACGAGAGTTTTATAAATCAATGCATGAAACCAACACTTCACGGAAAAGCATGAATGTCATTTAAGATTCGTATATATGCATTGGCGAATATAGTCCTACACCTGCTGGTTCACAAATTTGTAAGCAGGCGAGAGACTGGGGTAAAACACGTTGTCCAATTAGTACAGTCATTTTACGGTTGGCTAGTATAGCGAATTTGAAATAATTAATAATAGCTAATATTTTTAGTGTGACGGATTACTAGTATTATTTACGCAACTAAATCCTACAAAATATCATTATTCGCTAACCGCCACAACTATGTAATATGTATATACATATTACACGCGTTTTTCTTGTAGGATTTTAACGAATATATCGTATCTGTCTTTTGAAATGTGTAAAAACAAACTACCCCTTATTACTATTTGTTACTAACGAATTACGATATATATCGCGCGCGCCGTACATTTTATAAATTATGTGGTTTCATATGGACACGGTTTCTTGTTTTCGCTTTGAACAGAAAGAATTTTTAAATATCGTTATGTTTACAAATAAAAATAATAGATATTATTTTAAATAAAAATATACAATCTAAATATATAAAAGAATAAACTGACTGACTGATTGACTGACTGACTGACTGACTGACTGACTGATTGACTGACTGACTGACTGACATATCAACGCACAGCCCAAACCGCTGGTTCTAAAGACTCCAAATTTGGCACGTAGGTTCCTTATAAGGTCTAAGGATGCCTTAAGAAAGGACTTTTCAAAATTCACCCCCTAAGGTGGTAAAATGGGGGTCCAAAGTTTGTATGGCGAATCAAGATTTGTTAGACTATTTTATTCGAAACTTCACAGGAGTATTTCTAACGATAAATGAGTAAACACGTGTTTCAGGTTTTTTGAAAATTCAACCCCTAAAAGGGGCAAATGTGGTCACAAAATCTGAAAATCAACATGGGTATCGTATCCTTTTTGAGTACTTATAGTACGCGGGCGAAGCCGCGGGAAAAGGCTAGTTTTTTTATATATATTTTTAATCTATAAGTATCCTATAAGAATGAAAAAAAAAACAGGCTATTATAAATTAATGTTTGACGCAACAGGCTGTAAATCAAACAACAAATCTTTCAAACAAACAGCCAAACACGTAGTATGCTTGTCAAACATGACCGCAGACTGTCAAATAATTTGCCAAACACGTTAAATTTGACAAATTATTTGAGCGTTTACAGCCGACTTAATTTTAGATTACATTATGATATAGAACTTTGTAAATAGTGTGTATTGTTGTCACTCGTTTGTTCGACTCGTAGTAGTTCATTGTAAAAAATTACTTATTTGCTTTGAACCCCATTTCTATTAAAGTATCGATCTAGACACGCGGCAGCGTGTCAAGCCAAGTTCTAGCAAAGGAACTGGCTAGCCAGCGCCAAGTGTATATTACACGAACCACTTGGTGCCACTTTTGACCCTTCTATAACTCAAAAAACCTCTTTAACGTAAACACATAAAACTACGTGTGTTTAATTATATCCATAAGGAAATCTAGAAGCCCAAATTTCATGAAGCTAGCTCAAACGGTTATAAAGATGTGAAGGTAAAAAAGTTGTAAATTTTAGCACTGACTGACTGACTGACATATAGTACCTAAATCTAACCTACTTCCAGATGACCTAGAAGGATGAAATTTGGAATCCAGCTCGGTAATTGTGTGTAAGCGTAGGAAAAAATCTTAAAATAAAAAAAAGTTAAAAAATACAATTTTTTTATTGTAACGTTGGAACCGTTACAAGCAGATATTTGAAACTATCCCAAAATATGTATTATTATATTTGCTTTATAACAGAAATATAAAAATAAAGTTAAGTCCCCATACAAAAAACTTGTAATACGCGCTAAACGACCGGCCAACGGTGTGTCGTCGGCGGCGCGCGGCACCACATAATTATACACAGAACAGAAGTAAACAGAATGTAGACAATAGCTTAAAAAAGAAAACCATGCAACGGAAACGCAAGAAAAAACAATACAATACAATACAAATACTCTTTATTGAACACCTCAAAAAGAAAACCAGTACAGAAAATGCATAAAGTCAGAATAGAGGTAAACAACAGGCGGTCTTATCGCTAAAAAGCGATTTCTCCCAGACAACCTTTAGGTAGTGGAATTGTGTTAAATAAACTAAGTCAGTAGGTATTGCAAACAGTGAAGAAAAGCGAAAAAAAATACTTAATATCACAAAACAATATCCTAATAAATAAATAAATAAATAAATAACCATATTAAGATACAATACACTTAAACAAAATAAATATAGAAATATATATACATACATGCCGGCTGTAAAGAGAAAGTGTCACGGACGAGACAAATAGTAAAGTTTAAGGAAACAACATTGAATCTTAATACCTGCCTCGTTTTCTTTACAAAAAGTAATGATATCCCACCAAAAACATAAATGTAAAAAAGTAGAGCCAAGTTCAATACAAAAATTATACTTGGCTGTGGGCTTTGCCGCAAAAATAATGGAGATCTAAATGAGTGCCAAGTTCTATGCAAAATCCAAATATGTATTTGTAGGATCAAAATAACAAGTATTCTAACTCTATTTCTATTAAACTCTATTTCTTTGCTTTATTGGATACCTATAACAATTGCTGTTATTTAAAAATGTGAGATCTTAAAGTAGGTTAGATTTGACTTAGCCAGTTTTAATCAGAATTAAAAAAAATATATATATTTTTTTTTATACTACGACAAACAAGCATACGGCCCACCTGATGGCAAGCAGTTACCGTAGCCTATGGACGCCTGTAACCCCAGAGGATTCACATGCGCGTTGCCTACCCTTTAGGTACCTATTCACTTCTTTTTTGAAGAACCTCAGACTCATAAACAGGGTGATTCATGAGACGTGAGCAGGCTTAACACTACGGATTCAGTTAAAAATAAGCTATTGTTTGATATCAGTATTAGTGTGATAAGCGCAAAAAAATGTTTTTAAATAAAAATAAAACGTTTGAAATTATTTACGATTCGCATAGTCACTCTACAATTAGAATACTCCGTCGAGTACTGATATTCTCTTGTTTTTCTGTGATATGTGTCAAATTGATGTCTGGTTACTTTTGAAACATCGTATCTCACTTAATTTTTTTTTAATTTTTCATAATCAAAGTGCTTTCATAATTGTCAAAGAGGTTTTATCTTTATTGATTTGTTTATGTGGGGTGACCATGATTACAGAGAATAAAATTTCTACGAAACAAAAAGGTAAAAAAAAATTGAAAGGCGTTATTGTTTCACTTAAACATGATGGCGGTCGATTCATTATCGTTAACTAAGTGTGTAGGGTTGTTCCTGCTCACGTCTCATGAATCATTCTGTATATGTTGAATAACTTTATAAAATGACTGATGTAATGAAAACTTGAACCCCATTTCTATTAAAGTATCGATATAAATTTACGTTAATTACCGATTTTTACTACTACTGTAGAGCTGTCACTGTCAGAGAGGTGACAGTCATATGTTTTTGACAAATGGGATAAATTTTTACGGCTGAATTCCATGCGTATTTTGTATATTATTTTTCTCCTAATGAATATAAACGTAAATTAAATAAATATGTTAATTAACGGTAACTTATCTCTAAGATTTAAAACAGCTGAATTGCATTACTTCAACTGGTTATATAGCGTGGCGCCATGCTTCGCAGTAAACGCGTCGAAAATTAATATTATCACCGACCCGCGAAAATTTTACGATTCTCTGTATGAAAGGTTTAAGACAGCTAATCGAAGAATATCAGTGGCCAGTTTATACATAGGAACGGGAGCTCTGGAAAAGGATCTGTTGAAAGTGACAAAGGAAAATATTCTGGGGAATAAGGCGTTGAAATTCAGTGTTTTGTTGGATTACCAGCGAGGAACACGAGGAGCGGTGAACTCACGGAGTTTGTTACAAGATTTCTTGACGAGTGTTCCAGAACAGTGTAATATTTCTTTATATCAAACACCCCGTCTTCATGGCTCTTGGTCAAAAGCTCTGCCGGCCAGATATAATGAGATTTTGGGTCTTCAGCACATGAAGCTGTACATTGCTGATGACTCAGTATTGTTGAGTGGGGCCAACTGTTCTAATGATTACTTTGAGAGGAGACAAGACCGGTATATTGAAATCCAGGATGCAGACTTGGCTGATTTTTATTGTGAACTTATAGGTATGCTTATGTAAGTTGTTAGTTTTTGTTTCTTTTGTTTAGTTAAAAGATTAGGGCTTTAAAGCTTTATTCGGTTCTGTTTAAAAATTTATTAAATTATTTTTAAAGGTCAAAATACTGAATATTATTTTCTATTCCCTTCTCTCAGTTATTATAAGATTTTCTTATTTTCTCAGATGTTGTAAGTAATTATAGCAAAAGATGCATAAAGGATGGTTATATTCAAAACAAGTATACTTCTAGAGAAGCTGTTACTCAAGAAGTAAACGAGAAGATAATTAACTTCATCCAGAGATGGAAGGAGAAACAAGACTCAAGAACTTTGTCCAGTGGTAAGAATTTAATCTAACCTACCTATTACTATGTCACTGTTTCTGCTAATGTTTCTATGCCTGTTACTCAAATATGCAGAAAAACACAATAACAATGTAATAATTACTATGTCACTGTTTCTGCTAATGTTTCTATGCCTGTTACTCAAATATGCAGAAAAACATAATATCAATGTAATAATTACTATTACTATGTCACTGTTTCTGCTAATGTTTCTATGCCTGTTACTCAAATATGCAGAAAAACATAATAAAGGCGGAATCAGACGGTTCATTTTTCGTTCATTTTTATGTTTCATTCCGCACCTTTCACCCGAAGTGACACGTCTGATCATAAAGTGAACCAAAAGTGCCGAACAATCACCCGAGGTTCACTCGGATGAATGTTCATCCGAGTGAACCGTCTGATTCCGCCTTAACAATGTAATAATTACTATTACTATGCACTGTTTCTGCTAATGTTTCTATGCCTGTTACTCAAATATGCAGAAAAACACAATAACAATGTAATAATTACTTCTCACATACTAAAGTCCGGGTGGAAGTTTCTAACTAAGTGAGTGCCATTAACAAGCAGCTCCATGCAGATGATATCACAGACTGCTGTTATTTCTTTTTTTTTAATTTATAAGCATATCTGTCTACCCAGAAAACTAAAATATTGGTCTGTTTGTTGTATGTAATGCTACTAATGGTAGGATTAAGCCCGTCCCTGATTATGTGTGGCAAAGTACTGATTGAATGCCGCAATCCAGCAAACTGGTATGTAAAAACAAGCTGCGCGCCTTGCCGTGCGTAATCTAGACATGGGTTATGGTTTTGTACAGTAAATGTAGGACTGGTTAAGGGACACACACTGATGCCTTAAATGATTGTATAATTTTGACAAATAAGTAATTCTGAAAGCAGTCACGTTTATATGGTCACATCTGAAAATATGGATACATTTGATGTGACAAACCTTACAAAGGTATCCAAGACTTTACGCCCTGGTAATAGAGACATAAAATAGAGAATAATAAAAAGGATAAATGGACAAGAGAAGTCACAGAATGGTACCCAAGAGAAAACAAAAGATCACAACAAAGAACCTATAAAAGATGATGATTCTCCTGATGAGATGACTGACGAGTACAGTCAAATAATCGCGAGGAATGGCGTCGCTTAGAGGAGGCCTAGGTCAAAGACAGCCTGACAAAGAAGAAAGAAAAGAAAAACAAGAACAAAAATATAAATAATTATATATAGTACGATTTTTTTAAGATGTCGGAATTGTCGGTAGAACTCCATAGTAAGATTCCGATATCTTAAAAAATTACTACTATAAACAAGTTTAAAAAGTCAGTAAATAAAGGCTATTATTAAATTGAATTAAATTAAAAAAATAGAGTCATCCATACTAATATTATAAATTTGAAAGTGTATGTGTGTGTTTGTTTGTTTGCGTGTCCGTCTTTCACGGCAAAACGAGGCGACGAATTGACGTGATTTTTTAAGTGGAGATAGTTGAAGGGATGGAGAGTGACATAGGCTACTTTTTGTCTCTTTCTAACCCCCCACTTCCCAAAAAGGGGGGGTGGAAGTTTGTATGGTTTGTTACCCCGAATTTAACGCGAGCGAAGCCGCGGGCAAAAGCTAGTAGCTACATATTTTTGTCACATTCAGTCATGTCATGTTTTCAGACGTGACTCTACCATATCTCTGTAATACTCAGTTTCAGATCCCAGTAAGGATACATGGGTATTCCCACTGATCCAAATGGGTGAGTTTGACATCCGTCAAGATGAAAGAGTGACGCAAGGCTTGCTAAACTCAGCTCCGGCAGACTCCCTTATCAGATTAGCCACTGGCTATTTTAACTTGACTGGAGAATATGCAGACACTCTTCTGAAGGATTGTAAAGCGAATATTAGTTTGTTGATGGCTCATCCCAATGTGAGTTATTTATCTTTTATTTATTATTTGTCATATTAGAAGTTGTAACTTATAATAAGCAAAAAAAATATAAGCATCAAGGTCAAATTTCTGGAAACTTGGAATTCTAATTAATTGGAAGAGATCAGTTCAAGGGATAAGTGTACCTTTGTACAAATGATTTATGTTATTCTTCCTGTTGTGTTTTAGGGTTCCGTAGCCAAAAACGGAACCCTTATAGTTTCGCCATGTCCGTCTGTCCGTCCGTCCGTCTGTATGTCACAGCCATTTTACTCGGAAACTATAAGACGTATCTTAATAAAATTTAGACATGAGGTGTATTTTGTATGCCGCTATTTAGGTAGTTATGTAGTGAAATTGCAGAAAAAAATATTTTCAGAAGGACGCTCCATACATGTAGCTAACAAAATTTCAAAAAAAATATTTTACCAAATATCAACATGTTGCACATCAATCGATAGGTCTTTAAAAATAACATTGAACATTATCGATCTAGCCATTTTTGAGTTATTTCCAAAAAACTTCTTCCATAGGCATCAGATACGACCTTTTGGTATAAGAACCAAACTATGGTTCTTATTCCATTTAAGGTACGGAACCCTCCTATGCGTGGTCCGACACGCACTTGGCCGGTTTTTTCTTCTGTTGCACAATGAAGTGTTTTACTACTAGGTACTCCTAAGAGTTTTAAGACGCTAACAGAATTTTTAAACAACCTCCTTATTTTCTGTATAAAGATCTTCTATCACCTGAGCGTCGTATAATTAAAATACATACATTTGTAATTGTTTGTGGTATTTTTCAGGCAAACGGATTTATGGGGGCCGCGGGGCCCGCAGGGGGCATTCCACACGCATACTCCCTGATAGCAAGAAAGTAAGTTTTAGTAGGTAAATAATTTTATTTACACTCATATTGTAAGTTCTCTAAAACGTGTTCGAAAACGGTAGGCAATGGCTAGCATTACCACGACCGATTTTACTATGATAAGCTTTTTATCCGTGGCAGTAACGTAATTTTAACTTTTCATGCTCAAATATTGATGTGCTATGAGTTTTGATAACATAATGTACACCTGCATCCTCCCGCGCATCCGCCGACAGCCCGACTCGCGCCTCCCCGACACAATCGAGTTGGCCACGGCGGTGCAATGGCGGCCATTCTATGGTTTCCGAATACGGCATTTTGGATAAATAATATGAGTGTAGATAAAGCAGTGTATGCAACTGTACGTAATAAGGGTCCTTAAAAAACGAGTGTGGTTTATAAGATCACACGAGTGTTTTAAGGCCTAACAGTTACATAAACTACTAATACTGGTAATCCTTTTGAGGGCATAATTGACATCGTATTCTAATTATGAAAAACGGAAAAAAATAATTTGGTTTTGTATGGAGGGTTGGCCGGCTGGGTCTCATACAAAAAAAGTTTTTTTTTCGCTACCAAATTTTTTTTCTCCTACTTTTTTTTAATCGCAATACGATACCCATTATGCCTTTAAACGGATCACTAGTATTTCTGTTACACTCTGTATAATAAAAGTGCTACAACCGCTCATCTTTGTTCTGACTAACAATTCACTGTTTGATTTTAGTTTAGTTAAATTTCATTGTTGACTCCTGTTGGTTGTCCTGAAAACCAGCTACATGGCTAAGAATCTTAGCTATCGGCATATGCTGAGCGGCATCCTTTTTGGTTACGTGGGCTTTAGGACAAAATTGTAAATAGATTTTTAAGTTGATATATTTTTTTGTGTATCACCAAATAAACAATTTCTATTCTATTCTACTTTAGTCCAGTGTTTAAGAGCTGCTCTTCGCCCCGGACCATCATAGGGACGCAGTTCCGCATTTACACTAGGCCATGAAGGCCCGTGGTGGAGAGCAGCCTTAACTTATTCAGTCCCGGTCCGATACGCCCATGACTTTGATTGAGCTGCAATTTTAGATTTGGATCATTGTTTTTATTAACAACAAACTGAAATAAGTAGGTTTTAGAAATAGTTAATTAATCAAGCAATTATTTCACCAAAGCGTTTGTTGCGGCTTTAGCCCGACGGCTAAGAGACCGCGGAACCGATCCCCGTTCTGGTGAGTACCTGGCGCAAAGAATATTCCTAGCCATACAACATGGTAACTCCGCCATGTCCGCCAGTATACTAGGGATCTTTTCTCCGGCCTCTCACCGGAACGAGTTTAGTTTATATTTAATATATTTTTCGTTGTCATTGAAACGATTTCTAGCTATACTTAATAAACGAATTACATATTATTTCTTTCTTTCAGGTTCTGGAACAGAGTAGAGGCGTCGAACCAAACAAGCAGGGTCCAAATGTTGGAGTATGAACGACCGGACTGGACATTCCACGCAAAAGGTTTATGGTAATTATTCACTACATTATAATAGTACATTGTTGTAGAGGCTTGAAAGTAAGCTATAGGTGGATCGAGTTAGTTCGAGGGCCGACCCGCCAGGGGAGGCCCTCGACGATACGAGTCCACCTATAGCGCTTTCGGCCGAGATATTACATAGTGCTTTTCACGACTACTGTGAGGAAATAAAAAAAACATGTGTCATAATAATATAAATGCTTTAATAGAATATCCAATTCAGTATTCCATTCCCGCCTTTTTACTTTTTTTTTCACTTTCAAGAAGCTTTTTTCTGTTGTTTGCTTCAAACCGACTCATTACTTAGAGGCGTTTTTGATAGAAAACCACAAACGGCTAAAAAAGTAAAAACGCCCGAAGGGTGAATAAATGGTTTTGACGTTTCTTTTTTTTTAAACAGGTAGTTGGCCCGATAAACAACCTTATATTATTTTTGAAACATAAAGTTGTGCCAAAAAAGACCTTTTAATGTTTTTAATGAATGCAATGACATAACTGGACAATTTACTTTCCAACTAATGACATTTCATCGCTACAATAACATTGCTGTAGTGGTGGTTTAGGTGCTTCAGCAAATGCGTTCTCTTTTCAGGTTAAAGCACTAGCGTCATCTATCGGTCACACCAGACACTAAATCCTAGTTTTTAATACTTTGTTCGTCGCTTAACGCTGACAGAATAACTCGACTTCAGACTCGACAAATGGCGCTGTGGCACTGTGTACCGAAAACAGACGTATAGCCTGAACGCGATTTTGTATAGGCATTGTCAATCCATGTCTTAATCATCCTTGATGCCTATACAAAATCGCAATATTGAATTGAAACGGTCGCAATGAAATATTTTTACTGAACTCCAATGGGGATTGAGTTCTATGGACACCGGCTTGGTTTTTCATTAGATCTCAATACTTTATGCGGTCCAAGAACTTCGTTGCGAGACTTGCGATTTGTACATCAATAGTAGTTTATGTAACTGTTACGTAATAAGGGTCCTTAAAACATGAGTGTGGTTTTATGAAATGAGCCGCAGGCGAATTTCATAATAAGATCACACGAGTGTTTTAAGGCCTAATTACGTACAGTTGCATACACTGCTTTATCTACACTCATATTATTTATTATAAATGCCGTATTCGGAAATCATAGAATGGCCGCCATTGCACCGCCGCGGCCATCTCGATTGTGTCGGCGTGGCCAACTCGATTGTGTCGGGGCTCGCGCGGGACCAATCGAGTTGGCCATGGCGGTAACATTCTGTTATCAAATTCGAAGTTCCAAATTTGAAACTCATTGTTTAACAATATTTGAGCATGCAAAGTTAAAATTACGTTACTGCCGCAGATAAGAAACTTATCATAGTTAAATCGTTTGTTGTAATGCTTGTCATTGTCTACGGTTTTTGAACGCATTTTAGAGTACTTACAGTATGAGTGTAGATAAAAACATTAACATGTTTTTGATGGGATTACATATATATATTTGACAGGTACTACCCGCCAGGTAGCGGAGTGCCGTGGGGCACGCTGGTGGGCTCGGCGAACCTCGGCGAGCGATCCGTCAAACGGGACCTCGAGGCACAAGCTGCTATCTTCACCGTCTCGCCGGACCTTCAGGTAGGCTGGTGGTGCTACTGCAAGTACTAACTTGCTGCCGTACTGCTGGTAGCGTACCGTGAGTCACGCTAGTGGGTTAGGATTAGGAACCTTTGACACCTATTGAGAGAAAGAAGAAGAAAGAAAGAAAGAAACATTTTATTCTCAAAAAGCACACATTACAGAACAAAAAAAGGTAAGATTACAAAACTAAAACACAAAACAGAAACATTAAAAAGTTGAAAAAGTAACACATTAAATACAGAAAAAAAGAAGCTTAAATATAAATATGGGAAATGCTGGTGTTGAGAGGGCTGTCAAACTTTAATTGGAGATCCAAATGTCAATTGACAATTCAGCTGACCTCAAAAAAAATCTCTTTAAACGCCATCTTTGATTTTTTACCGTTTAGAATAAGGCACTTTGAGAAAGCGATCTAGTTCTGTAACATTGCATTAATAATAACAGTTATCTGTCCGTTTCCAGGAACAGCTTCACAAGGAAGTGTCCCTCCTGCACTCGTTCGCCGCGGAGTGCTCCCGCGAGCTCCAAGAGCGCTCGGCGCCGCTGTGGGTGCGCGCCACCGTCGGCCTCTTCCGCTCGTACTTCTGAAGGCCAAGGTTACCTTACCTACCCTACCACTCTTACCAGATAATCTAACGCTACCAATGCAAGCGAACAAGATACCAGTGGCGCTAGTGGATACGAAGAAACTCTGAGCGATCATAACTTCCTGCGTCTAACACTAGGTGTCGCTAATAGTCTTCATAGAGAGAAATAAGTTTTTTTTTAATATACCACGACGGTGGCAAACAAGCATATGACCCGCCTGATGGTACGCCTGAAACTCCAGAGGTGTGACTTGCGTAGCACATGATGCATTGCCGGCTCAAAGTATGTTTTTCTCAGATAAGTACTTTAAGTACTATTTTTTTATTGGGTGAAGTAATCTGACAGGTCCTGCCTTAATCAAAGTTGGTTGGCTGGTTTGCAAAGTCATATAAGATGTTGTCAAGCTACTCAATTAAAAATGCTACTTTAGTGTGCAAACTTTTATTGCGGTTACAAGAATGACGAATATGAATGAGGAAATAACCCATCGATAGAATTTGAAAAATATTATTTAAGTTCGATGTAACGGTAGAACTGGATGTCGACTTGCGGAAAAACGCCCAGGATAACTAACTAACTAACTAAAACTAACGGTAGAACGATAATCATAGTAATAAAATTAGGTAACTCTAGTCCATTTTCAGAGTTTGGTAACGCCGCCTGTGGTCACCATACAATTTATTTATTTTTACATTTTAGGTTATACAACTGTCAACAGTGAAATATACAAATAATATATATATATATATATGTTCATGCAGCGGCAAAATCTAGTATTTTATTTTGATTGATAGTCATTACGTTCAGTCTACATAGTAGTACCTGATATCTGCCTTCTAGAGTGCACGTAAAGACGGTGTCGTGGAATTAATTAGTTCCCAAACAAACCACGACACTTCTCTTTTCATACAAACTCTACCGAGGTCTCTGGCACGACACGAACCGCACAGCGGCGCTCTCTTTTGGTGATATAGCAAAACTGTCGTTTCTCCTACCCCTTGCCAAGAATGTCTAAATCCACGAAGGGACAGCTACGGCCTTGGAACGTATCGGCAGAGACTACGAGTATAAATAATATAGACAGCCACAGTCTAAGAACATTTTGAGGCCCATGTTTGAAGAACCATTTGGACGATGGCAACCCAAAGGTACAAAAGTAGTAGCAAAATGTCATTTTCCCGTATTTTTGTATCTTTGGATTGCTTTCGTCCAGATGGCGCTACAGACTTGGAGCTTCAAAAAGTTCTTGACTGTGCTGCTCTATTAAATTATATACTCTATGGTATTGGATACGTTTTCGAGGTTGTCAAAATTCCCTTAGCATGACCACAGATAAGATAAAATATTTATGTAGTTTTTTGTAGGTAATATTAATAAACCTGACATTTAATACAATTTTTTTCTTGTTTTGTATTAAAATTACTGATGTATTAGGTAGATTGGGGCATTTGGGGCAGGAGTACGATTTTTGAATCTCACCAGGTGACTAATTCTCACCGATGTGAGTGATTTACTTACGGAAATCACTCACATCGGTGAGAATTAGTCACTTGGTGAGATTCAAAAATCGCACTCCAGGTCCAGCAATCGAACTAATCGCGTACTTGTCAGCCCTGGCCCTAGTACGTCGAAAGGCAAAATTGTATGGAGACGTCATGTTTCACCGTTCAACTGTCAAACACTGATTTTGTAGGGAAGATAACCTTCTGTATGTAATACTATTATATTTATTCTGTGCCCTTGCGGTCATTTTATGATTATAAACTTTATCCAGCAAATATGCAGCAAATCTTAGAGAATTCAACCCGGAGTAGCCATGTCTGTCATTTTCTATACAAAAAAGTCTGCCGATTTTTGCGTGGGAGGAGAACGTCAAATGTATGGCTATTCGTACGTAACGTACAAATAGCCAAGTCAGATAAACGTCAGTCGATACATGTGTATGACCACTGGTCATATGTTATCAGCAAAGGAGAATGCCTGTCAATGGCGACTCCGGTTGGTTAAATTCTCAAAGCAGCAAATAGTCATATAAACGTGTCTTTGCGTTATAGATAAATGTAACTGCACCATTGAAAATTGATTTACCGTGTTCACATTAATGAGTCACATATTAGTTTCTAATAAAAATTGTTATACATTTTCAGAATGTGAGAGTAGATTTTGTTAAGTACCTACTTATTAAGATTGTTTTGTAAAGTATTTTAGCTTTAATATCGTTGTAATTGTTGAGAAAATGAATAATTTCGTTATAAGTAATCGTTTTTTCAATGTACTATAGAGTAAAGTTAGCTACCCATTTCCTAATATGTACCCAAGTTATTTTATCAGATTTGCATGTTGGCCCTGTGGGCAAGATCACTTTAGGTGTTCTTGGCTTTGAAAGGGTTACTAAAAACCAAGGATGATTAAGACATGGGTTGACAATGCCTATACAAAATCGCGTTCCTCTAACCTTCAGGTTATAAGTCTGTTTTCGGTACTAAGTGCCACAGCGCCATCTGTCGAGTCTGGAGTCGAATTATTCTGTTAGCGTTAAGCGTCGAACAAAATATTAGGAACTAGGATTTAGTGTTTGTGGTGACCGATAGATGAAGCTAGTGCTTTAACCTGAAATAAGGGAACGCGATTTTGTATGGATATTGTCAATCCATGTCTATATCATCCTTGCTAAAAACTATACAACTGTGTCATTGTTCGTGCTCAATAGATGTCCCTATTGGCATTATATCCGAATACATAATTTACAGCGTATACACCGTGGGCACGTATAACCCACCACGATCACCAGATCTTAACCACGAATTTCTGAGACCAAAAGCAGGAAAAAATATTATGTGACTTTAGGTCGACTTCGCCAAAAAAATATTTTTTTTTTCAATTTTTTGAATTTTTATTGCACATGAAAAGAAAATGTTATTAATAAAATTAACGCCTAAATCAAATTGGTACATTTTTTTGAACACACACACATTGAAAAATTTAGATTCTGCTTAGTTTTCCTTGTCACTTTGATATCTGTCAATAAGGACGTGTAAACTATGCCCAATAGTGGCAACAACGCCATCAGAAAGGCGTTTTGTGCTGAGTTATAATAAAAAGTGTATTTTTTTTTCAATTGGTATTAACTGTGAAACTAGGCGTATTCCAGAAAAGTTTATAGGACATTTTAGTGTCTAAATATGATCAGGAATACTGCACTGTTAAAATCTTTCTAGTTATAAGGGCCCACGGTGTATATATACAATGTGTTTGGCTCACAGAGAACCTCCTATAGAGTAATAATGTTGCTCATTTTGTTCGCGCCGCGAGTCACCAAGTCTTGCGGAAGACGTGAGGGGCGGGTGGGTGATAGCGGCGCTGCGATTGGTCGATTCAAGGACCGCGCGCTATCATCACGCTATCACGTGGTTGCGTAGTGATGGGACATGTGTACTACAAGTAAACGGTACTGTACCGTACCGTACCGTAATTTGTTGTTGTTAATTGTGGTATTTACTGTTTACTAAATTGATAACAAATAACAATAATGCAATATGTATTTGCCTACTTTAAAAACGTATTACCAATAAATTTTACCTAGTCGCCTTATAGACTAATCTGAAATTACCTTATCTGTGCATTGAAAGTACTTTTAGGAGCGACTACCATGCGACACCCAATTCAAAGTGTCTTATAGAAGCAACGCTCATGTGACACCCATAAATAGTTCCTTAAAGCCACTCCTATGTGACACCTATTGAAAGCGCCTTATAGAAGAAACGCTCGTTTGACACCCATTGAATGCGTCTTATAGAAGCAACGCTCATGTGACACACATGGAAAGCGTCTTATAGAAGCAACACTCATGTGACACTCATTAAAAGCGTTTTATAAAAGCAACGCCCATGTGACTCCCATTGTGTTTTAGTTAGCGTCTTATAGAAGCAACACTCATGTGACACCCTTTGAAAGCGTCTTATAGAAGCAACGCTCATGTGACACCAATTGAAAATGTCTCATAGAAGCAACGCTCATGTGACACCAATTAAAAGTTATTTAAAACAACTTTCATGTGACACCCATTGAAAGTATCTTATAGAAGCAACGCTCATGTGGCACCCTTAATACCCATATTTATTATAAGTATATGAAAAGAAAAATTACCAACAGAATACATCTTTAAATTCTACCAACTACTCAAACTAAAAGAAAAAAATAAAATAAAACAAAGATCTCCTGTTTTCCATTGTACTTCGTATATTTGTTAAGTCGAAAGTACGTGGTGCCGGTATATAAGTCCGGTACACATCATTCGCACATCACTATCGTACACGTGCTTCCGAAAGAAAGGAATAGCACATTGCATTCTTAACATGATAAAAAGAGACGAGCATACTAACTACTTCTCAATTGACTAATTCAAAATGAACTCCGCTGGCTAGAAACATATTAAAGTAAAAAAAATATTTTGAAGTAAAAGTGGAAAGTAATTCCAACTCTTTTGATTCTTAACGTTTAAAAACATTTGCCACGCCACCTTACACTACAATATGCCTGGATTTTGAATAGTTTTCATACGTATTCAATTTTTGTTCTTGCATACACGCACACTACGTGCAGGTCTAAAACATGGTCGTTACTGAACGGCACGGCGGACACCCGCGAAATGTTTAAGTCGTTTTACTCCAACGTGTGGTGACCCCAAGTCGCCTTGTAAGGGTTATCTAGTGGTTACCTTATCTGTGGTTTGGCTACATATGTTGGAGCCGTTAACCACGTATAGTATGATGAATTTTATCAACATATCAACCCCCATCCCTTTTTTTCCCATCCATTTATAAACTGCACCCCTTTAAAATTCTATGGCACCACACTCTACCGCCCTTGGTAGATTAACCATTATGTGTCAAAATATCCGTCGTTCATGTGCAAAAGATGTGTCTTTCTGCAGCTTACGAACTAGGGCATACATTTCTGCCAAAAATGTTGCAGAAAAGTTACGGCTCGAACATAGGTGTACAAACACATTGTATAATATATACCTATATGAGTATATAAATTGCCTGATTATAGGAGGGTTTATGTTAAATAATACAAGGCATAAAGCTTTTCAATCACTTTTAATCATTATATTCATTATTCATTCTTATTTTCATCCGTATAATCACATAATAATAATTATCTCGATTCACACTTAAAATAATTTTAAAATAAATTAAATGAAAAACACTCTGCAATAATTTATACAAAATCAGTCGTTTTGTGACATTTGATTAGATTACAAGTATACAATTAAAATTACAATAATAGGAATCAGGCACGTTAACATTTAAAACATATAGTGAGCGCCGCGCCGCGGCCTCCCGGAATACAAACAATTATTCGTAAATAATTGATCCCAAAAATAAAAACTCGCTTTTGAGCATAATCATTTGAGATTATTATTGCAATCATATAAATTGAGCAAGAAATAGTTGCTGATTACTTAACAAATGATTAGTAATACTGTTAAATCAATAGGGGCATATTTCCGACGAATCAATTTTTTGCGTCGCTCTCATTAAAAAGGGTCTGTTAAATATTGTATTAGGAGCTTACAACTAGGAGCACTTTGGAGCGTTGACAATCGCATGCCACATAAAGACCTTTTTAATAAGAACGACACATTTTTACATAATCAGATTAGATTAAACCAAATACTGCGGAAAGTCAATTCACCATTTTTGCTTGGACGCCATTTATTCTAATCTTTGGTGCGCTGGGTGTAACTACGCTCACTCTCAACTAAATGCAATGTTTGTTTACATTAACTCATTGGACGGCCATGAGTGTTATAGGACGAATACGAGTTTAATACAAAATTTTATTTCAACTCATTTCTCTGCAATTACAAGAAGTTTGAAAAAACGTTGAAAATATTGTATTTAATTTAAGATTTTTTTTTAAGTATTGCTACTAATTTATCGTATTATGATAGGTAATTATTATTTTATCAATATAATATAACAATACATTCAATTGAAACATTTTATACTCTAAAATAAATAAAGCATTGCATTTAGTCGAAGCGCCAGTCCACATGGAAACAGTGTTGTCGCGGTAACGCCTTCTCCCTCTAACACTACGGACGCAGATAGTACAAAAATAGTTCACCTATCCAATACAATTAACACTACTTAACAATTAAGTATGCGAGGAGGCTGACTTACTCCCTAACCAATCAACGGACAAACCTCACGAGGCAAATACAAAAACAAAGATTCATAAATCTTACTGGAATAGACAACATACACGGCGTGTAAGACTAAACGAAATTAACCTCCTCAAATAATCCTACTTATCGCGAATCACACTAAGGTAAATTGACTAGGCGTTGTGAGTGGGTCGCACTGGTTGCGTACTCAGGCTTCGATTTACAAATGAATTATAACTTAGGCGGAAAATAATCTCGAAACGCCTACATGTCTAAACCGGCGCTTGATAAATTACAATGTAAATCGCACACTAATAAATTATCAAACGGCAAGTTCGAAGACTAATCAACATAATCAAACTATCGATACCTCTCGCTACAATCAAATAGGGTAGCGCGTTTCAAGGTCGCCTAAGTCAGGTAGTCAGGTCAGAAGCCGGCATCAGGCGGCGGGTCGGGCGGCATGTAATGCAACTCGTCTATGGGTGCACTGAACACGTTGTACAAGACTGCGAACAACGTACATGCCGCGTAGGCCCCTAGAGCCGCCCACCACAGTAGCCGCTCCCACAGTCGCTGCTGCGCGTGCTTGAGTACTAGCAGCCCTATCGTGAGGCCGGCGAGCGCACCCGCCACGTGCGCCGCGTATGACACTGGTGGCGCTTCCTGGAACAAACATTTATATCTGCGTTATGATAATTAATTTTAGAATTCTTTTGAGCTTTAAGCAGCATTAGGGTATTTTTTAACTTGTACATACTTTAAAGCACGACTTAAGTCCTGTTTCAGTAACGTCTAACCGTCACATTTCCGAGAAAATGTATGGGATTTGACATTGACCGTCAGTTTTGCGACGATTGCTAACTGGCTGTTAATGGTACACTATTAAGTGAATATGCCCATTTAATTAGAAACTCAGGAAAATACCCGAGACGGCTGAACTGTTTTTGATAAAATATGTCTATGTCGTAGATCTTTCGCTATAGTAAATCTCCTTTCAAATAAAACAAACCGCATGAAAATCTGTTCTAGCGTTTTAGCGCGACGGTGTCACCTATAGATACACATAACGGTGAAACTTATAACATAACACCCTCAATAGTGGGACTACAGTTAGTCCGTATGAAATCAGAAAGATCTGGATCAGGACTGATGATGACAAATTTCGGTGAAATATTATATTATATTTCTGAATAATTTTACTGTGATTCGTCGTGAGTATTTTTTCGCTAGATGTAACATAATACTCCTTAGCATCGACAGTAGCATGAATAACTAAAACGAATAAGAACATGACGCAGCTCACCTTAGTATACCTAGCGTGGACCGCAAAGCCCACGTCACACGACGCGACGGCAAGCGCGGCAACTAGCCGCACCGCGCCGTACCGCATCGCATGGAAGTTGAGCAGCGCATTGGCCAGATGTGCCGCTAAGAGCGCGTACACACCGCCCGACGCGCCCGCCAGGCACACGTCCGGGTCCAGGACGGAGGCGGCGAGGGAGCCCCCCAGCACGCCGGCTAGGTACACGGCGCCGCAGCGGAGCGCCCCGTGGACCATCTCCAGAGGTAAACCGACCTGAAAATAAAACTCATGTTTAGTATTTGTATGAAGTCAGCTACCGTAACATATGGACGCCTGCAACTGCAAAGGAGTAACATGCCCTTTACAAAAAGGAGGATTCACTGTGTTGACGGCTAAAGGAACAAGAAGGTCCCTCATCGTCAACACACTGGGTCCTCTTTGAGCTCTTTGGCAACCTTACTCACCAGCAGGAACACAACACTATGAGTAGGGTCTAGTGCTATTTGGCTGTGGTTTTCTGTAAGGTGGAGGTACTTCCCCAGACGGGCTCTGCTCCAGATTTGAGCGAGATGACATTCGCTGAACGTGCCCTACCACACTTAGCGAGATGCCATTCGCAGTGCCCATACCTCTCTTTTTGGCGTAGTTTGAGGACATACCCAAGTCTGGACGTAGTTTAAGGACATACCCCGGGTCCAGATTATCTCATTGGAAAATGATTTACGGTTGACATTTTAACGGAGTAACTTCTAAACACAACTGTTCCCGTATATTTATCAATAGGTAACAACACACACAGTAGTAGTATAATACTTTATTGTACAGTCGAGGAGGAGGAGGAGTTGTGTTGCGTTGTAATAAGGTCCAAAAGTGTATACATCTCTTTGTCCTCGACTGTACAACAAAGAAAAATACAACAGGAAAGAATAGGTACACAATATTTGTACAGAGGCGAACTTATCCCTTAAGGGATCTCTGCCAGTTTTTGACTATGTAAATATTTGGTGCGGTGAGTGTATAAATTCGAAGTCTAACTAAACGTCTCATTGTCACTCGTAGTATTTGTTGCATTTGGGAAATCCTACTAACCCAATGATATCATATTGTGAAACCCCTGGGGAAAACTTACAGTTCGATGACTCGTACCTATCATGATTATTGGCAATACTGTCAACTGCTACAAGTTTGCCTGGCTTGAAAAACATGGTTTTCTTCACCAAACAGCTATAGCTCCTTAGATCGAAGAAAGGCGGCCATCTCAGGAATAAGATATAAATAGCTGTTTGGTGAAGTAAACCATGTTTTTCGAGCCAGGAAAAGTTGAGCATCGTAGGCAAAGTTGTAGCAGTTGACGGTATGGACTTGCTCAAGAATCCTTTAAAATACTTATTCCAGAAAAGGCAAAATTGAATCTGACATTGTCGGATATTGATGTCTTGAATTGCCCAATCCTGACTCAGGTAAAGCTATCTGTTACTGAGTCCGCAAAGAAGAGCGGTAACGGTAGCGGGAGCGGTTAAAAATGAGTCAATGATTTTTCCGAATAATGTGACGAGAGCCGTTCGCACGGATTTACGTGCCGAGCGACGTAATTAAGTATCACGCTGAATGACCTACATCTATTTGGCGCTAAACTACTTATAAAAATATTGCAAAGGTGCGGCGTTATATGCGAATGTAATTACAAATTAATGGCGTGTTTCGTTATTACTCAAGTATCAAGGACGTTTTAAATTGTATTAATTTCGCACATTAAAAGGTGACAAATAAGCACCGATATGTAATAAAAAAAAAACGAGACACAATCAGCCCAAAAAAATGGCCCCACAATAGTGCTGTAAGAACGACTCGTACAGCAGTTTATCTGACAGTCTTATTACGGTATAGCACTGGCCGGTTTTAATGAGCCATATTTTCGGTAAATCTTGATTGTGACTGTACTAATTTGATTTGGTTTGACGGAATTTTGACCGACATAATCCCGTCCCACTCCCGTTTACGATTTTTACTGTACCTAAAATGTTCATATTACTAACCACATTTTATGTATTGGGATGGGGCGCTTCTAAAGAAGAAAACATGGGGCCGCGTCCAAAATGCCTTATATGACGTATAGGTACATATGTATTCGAATTGCATTTTTTGACCGAACGAAATCCCGGGTAACTTCATTAAAGGGTTAGGCCTCTGCCTGACCGGTCTGTACTCACCGCCAACTGTACGAGCAGGTTGAAGGCGAGGTGCAGCCACCCAGCATGCACGACGCTGTAGGTGAGGAAGCGCCACAGCTCGTGGCGGCGGTCGGGCCGGTACACGAGCGGAGAGTCCACGGGCACGGGCCCCGCCGCCGCCGCCACGCCGCCCGCGCCCCACGCGTACCATGCAAACACGCCCAGCTACAAAAAAAACATTAATACAATAAAATAAAAATATATGTAATCCTTATCATAACCCACTTTTCCTCTATAAATTTAGTTGTTTAATCTGCTTGGCACACGAGAAGTTATTTAATACACCTAGCGTAATAGGTAGGTACGATATTGTTTGTTTGACGAGGAAAATTCATCAGTTTTCGAGATCCGGTGTGGTTCTTGGGACATTTTCGAAGGTCTATATTTATGTAAGTATTCATTCCATACGGTTACCAAAAAAAATCTCCAACGTATGTTGCTAAATGTCCCCTTGACCGCTCTACCAGAAATAGCAACATTGCGACGTGGAAGTGTACAGGATAAGATATATTGAAAACCATTACGGTATCTTGAAATTGCGCACAATAAGCCTTTTAGTGTAAAAGCCTTTTCATGTGGCAACTTTAGGGCCCAAAGACAAATCCAGTGTGTCAACGTCTTGTTCAAATAGTGCGCTTTGTCGCCTTTTCGGCACCAGACGTAATTTAGGCTATACGGCTATATTGCTATCGTCATTTGAAATATTTGTATTGAATATAATGCCTAATAACATCTGAATATGTAATATTGCCCTGATAATAAAGTACCAAAGTGCCAAGTATTCGGATATTTTGTGAACCCCTCGTTCAGTCATGAGAGCCTTTCATATATCTGATGTAAACAGTTTTAATGCATTGAAATGAAATTTGCAAGGATAAAAATGGGTTTCTGTTCTATTATGATAAAATCCTTAGGTAAAGTCAATTGCAGAGATATTTGACCCTCAGCATACAAAGATTGTAAATATCTTATCAACAAAGTTTGTATACAGGGGGAATAGTCCATCCCTGCAACTGACTATACAAGAATCCATGTTCTTACTTACCGCAACGTGGATACAAAAGGTTAGTCACCAAATAAGCTAGATATTTCTATACAATAATGATCAGCACCTACCAACAGTTAAGTCTCAGGTTGTGGCAGAGTATTAACTTTCAATACGAGCTCAATTGTTTAACGTAGGCACGCGTAGCAGGAAGACCGTTAGCAGAAAGCATGCGATTTATCTATAGCGGAGCGCCCACAGACATACAGATGTCGTATGTATATTTGTATGAAATGAAGACTAAACGTGCTAATGTTTGTGTGACGTTACTTATTTACTCATCGCGCCGATTCTTTTAGGGTAAGAAGACCGATATGTCTTTGCTTCGATTTTCTATCAAGCAACTTTTTTAACACTGGCAAATATACCAAGATATCATGTTTATATCTGTGCCAATAAGCACCTTTTAATCCCTGTCGTAAACAACTTGCGTGGGTAAAAATCAATTTTGTAAACAATTTTTTTATTGTTAATGTGTTGTTGTGTTAATGTATGGCCATTCTAAAGGTTGAACACGCCAAAACTTGGGCACGTAAAATTTGTTTTTAAACCAGTTTGTAAATAAATAACTGCATTATGAATACCACATTTAATGACAAATTTAATGACTTCTAAAATCACATTTTTAACTTAAATTAATGTTTACACAGTAAGCCATAATCGAACTTGTCTACGCACACGGGTCATAAGACTTTGCACGCTTTCTTTAGAAATGATTTTTGTCGCCCATGTCCATATTTTTTGTAGATCAGAGACCGATTTTACTTCTCCGCCTTTCTTTTTTAGAATTCCTTTCATAATACTCCAGTACTCTTCAACAGGCCGCAGTTCTGGACTATTTGGCGGATTGTATATTTTGGGTACCACCGTGATCCTGTTAGCCTTGTACCATTCCATAACCGATTTTGCGTATGGCAACTGGCTAGATCTGGCCAAAACAGCGGTAATGAGGCATGCTGTCTTATAAAAGGCAGTAAACGCTTCTGTAAACAATCTTTCCGGTAAATATCGCCGTTTATTGTCCCGGTGGTGATAAAAGAGCGACTTCTTTTACCACAGCTACATATTGCCTGCCAAAGAAGGTATTTTTTTGGAAATTGCCCTCGTTTTTTTAATTCAAAATCTTCAAGAATATCTGTCCGAGATTTGCTAGTATAAAACTCTTGACCAGGTATTTGTTTAAAATCCAATTTTGTATACGTATCGTCGTCCATCACCGCGCATTCAAATTTTGTAAGAAAATCTTCATAGAGTTGTCGCGACCGTATCTTTGCGGATAAGTTCTGTTTTGAGTCTCGATCTGGTGCGGCCTGGGCTTTATAACTCCTCAGTCCTGCCCTCTGTTTCACTTTTTGTACATAGGACTGAGACATTTTCACTTTTTTAGCATCATCACGAGATGAGATCGTATGATTTGAGGCAAAAACCTTTAAAATACTCTTTCCTTTTTCTTATTCTTGACTCCCTGCAACCCACCACTTCCTGGCTTTCTACCTATTGTCAAGCGTTCACGGAAAGTTTTTAAATACGTGACCAACCGTAGATTATGGATATTTCAGCCTTTTCGCGATATCTCTGTAGCTTAACATGGGATTTTTTACATGTTCGTGCAAAATGCGTTCACGTTTTTGATGTTGTACGCTCGACATTTTGCCAACGAATAAATAAAAGAAAATAAAACTATCATCATTTTATAGCTCAGTTCCTTGTGAGAAAATTGTTGTTTAAAAAGTTTGAATATCTCCATTTTTCGAATAACTATAGCTATTTTTACATGCCCAGGTTTTGGCGTGTTCAACCTTTAATAGCATTTTTACCGTTGCAGATTATGCTCGTTGCCATCGCCGAGGTCCGTCCAGTGGTCTATTTAGATAAATGTCCGCGCATGAATCAATGTGTGACGGCGCGGACGCACCGATTGTTGTGATTCACGTAAACCGCTTGCGCGGATGTGAAATCCGCAATTACACTTTTTAATTAAGCAGAAACTGGAGCGCGGATTGTGCTGTTAATAGAAAGTGACCTGCACGATTTTACGTTATCTATGCATATATTGATTGAGCATGAGTTCGGGTATTGAAAATGCCTGCGATCTCCGTAAAATTTTGGCTTTAATTCTCGTATTTTTCCGGGTTTCTAATTAGTATACCAGCTTTTCTAACAAGAAACGTAGAATTTAACCGGCATTATAGATACATCTAATTGGAATCGACGAAACAACTTGTTACAGCAAAAGCATCTACAATCTGAACTTCGAACTCAGAATGGACTTTTTTGTACTGCCGTTGTCAGGTAGACTTTTTGAAGTTGCCCTAGAGTCAGTAAAAGCAACTACACATGAGGTATATCAGCGATAGAAAATACTGTATCTACTTATACAAAAAATATAGTAACTATCTATGACCATTTAGAGCGCAGCGCCGAAAGACGCGGCTGCTTAGAACCCCTAGAATGACCTAGGTACGTTGTCATTACGTACTCTGAAGTCATGGTACTCATGCTGGCAACTCATGTTTATGCTGGCAGCTTTATTTCGGGAAAGAGTAAGTAAATCACGGAATCTTACTTCGAGGAGTGTGACGCAGATGATGAATAGCGGCGGGGGGCAGCATGTATACCGCTCCTGGTAATACTTCCGCTCCCTCTCCTCCGGGAGCACTTCCATTGCGACTAAGTGCACCATCCTGTGGAAAAGTACCCTCATTAGTACTATGTAGTTGTAACTACAAAACTAGTAGCAGTAGTAGTCGTAGTGATAGTAGTAAATGCAATAGTAATAATCAAAACCTAACTAAGTAGTAAATAATTTTAAACAAAAAAGAACCGACTTCACTAAGCAATCCACCTTTCCAACACCAAATGCTCGAGCTGCTGTAAAAAATACTCAAATCACTACAGGTGTGCCTATAATAGTTGAAGAGTTCCCTCGATTTCTCCAGGATCCCATCATCAGATCCTGACCTGGTTACAATGGGACCAACTGTGAAGTATACTCTTTCAAACAAAAAAAGAATTTTCCAAATCGGTCCAGCCGTCTTCGAATAATCGGTGAACATACATAAAAAAAAAAAAAAAAAAAATAGCAAAAACAAAGATCCCGACGAATTGATAACCTCCTCCTTCGAAATCTTGAAGTCGGTTGAAAAGGAGTGTATAGGTTCCTAAAGGGTAGGCAACGCGCATGTAAATCCTCTGGGGTTGCAGGCGTCCATAGGCTACGGTAACTGCTTACCACCAGGCGGGCCGTATGCTTGTTTGCCACCGTCGTGGTATAAAAAAAAAAAAAAAAGTACTAATAAGAACTAGTTAGGTTTTGATTATTTTCAACAGAACTGACGATCGTTGGGATAAGCAACGGATAGATAACTAGTTGGTATAGGGAACGCATTCTGGTGGCGAGATGATCTATGCACACAGCTGCTATCTACAGCTGGTTTGCAGAACTGCAGGTCTGGCTTGGTGACGTAAAATGAGACAGGTCGTCCAGTTGTGGACTAACATGGGCTGATAATGATTTTAGCTAGTTTAGTTTAGGTCTAAAGGAATGAAAGACTTCGAAGAAACTTCGCGTAGTATCCGGTGTAAAAGCAGCCTAACTTTTGAAACCTTTCTTTTATACAGCGAAAAAATCGTGTGCTTACTTTCACGAGTTTCACGTAATGTTTCGATTGGCCTCCACCAGGCAATCTATTAACGATTTATGATTCGGAACCGTTTCCAACATGTCAATGTGACACGAACAACGACAGCTTGAAATATTTTTAGCGAGGTTAATCAATACACGTACACCATATTGTTTGAAAAACGTTCTACTTTTACACGTAACAATTTTGAAACACAAAAATTTTACATATCACGTTTTTTGCAGTTACATTTTACTTTAAATTTTGCGGTCGGACATTTAAACTGGAGTTAATAAAGCGGAAAGCTTGTCAAATGCACGGCATATCCGATGTCGGTTTATCTATGGTTTTATAACGTGTTACACACCTCCTTCTAAAATTATTTCACAAAGTACAGTATACAGTTTTGTTTAGTAAATCGAAACAATGTTGGTATTTATAATTATTATAATTACTTATAATAAACTTTGTACTATAAACAAATCTGCATATCATACGAAACCGGCTTTAACGTTCATGTATTGTGAATCGCTATAACCATTACTTTACCTACCCATCTTCGTACGAGAATAAAATGGAAGTAAAATTTGACCGGCCCGCCAACGGGGGCGATGGGCGGCAGCCGCCGGCAACGGAAAGCGCTCAGAAGGTACGAGTATAATTTTCCTAAAAGCTTACTATAATAGTGTTGTGTGCGACTGAGTGTCATCACCAGCTTTGTTAATAAAGCGCACCAACCTGGCGAAGAACGTAGGGTCTTCGAGTAGAAGTCGGAAGTCGTTCTCGGAGCTGACCTCGCGGTCGCGCTGGTGCACTGCGCATCTATAGCTGCGCGTGCGTTTGCCACTCATCTGAAACAATAGACAGTCTGGTAAGTTTAACAATACCAAATAATATCTATGTTCAAAATAAAATCTATGATTATTCTGGTCTGCAAAATGTGACGCGTTGTATAGTGTCTGACGTCTTGATACTTGTCTTCAACAAATAATAATACCTTAGTTTTCTTTAGCCATACTCCAAACAGGTGGTATCCCGGAATACAATTTTCCCATACATTAATAACGACTCGTTATAGTGTAGTAGGGGTACACAACTACGCTATCCCCCGGTTACGGTGTGTTTTCCCGTGTTCCGTCACACGCGGTTAATTCTCAACATAGGTAGTGTTTTGTTAAAAGCGCTTTAGGCAGCTTACACACTGGCGCCGCGTCTCGCTCTGGTGAACGAGACAGCGCTATATACATGCAGAACGCTATCTTGCTCACGCACCGTCGCCGCATTCGGAAACTGCATCACTGTGATAACCGCCTTAGTATATCTTATGTATGTTTAAGGTGTTGAATCATTAAATAAATTGTACAATTAATATACCAAATTTAACTAAGGGCGATATACCTATTTGAATAAGTATTTACAGCGGTAAATAAGTACACCACACCACAAAATCGGTCTCAGGACACTCTGGACTGCAAAACGTACTAGCCAATTGAAAAGCACATTTGATAGGTGCATTTTTTATACCGTCAAGTCATTTTACAAAAAGAGGTTAACGCAACAAAATAACAAATACACAAAAAGGCTTTGCAAATGTTATTTGTCAGCGGCAGCGGCAATCTCACAAGAAACTCATAAAAGTTTGCTAACTCGAGATCGTCAATAAAACTGGCTCTTCGTACTATTAGTGAAGTATTTATGTGCATAAACATCCATCGAGTGGCATCGAGGTTTAGTGTGAGAACTGCCAGTTTAGCGTCGCGAGGGTGGATTTATGAGTCTTGGTCGTCGCTGGCTCGCGTCCAGCGCCTATCGACCCCGCCGCAGAACAAATATCTGAGTCAGTACTTTTAACTTCGTACGAAAAAAAATCCCGCCATACAGTAAAAATGAAGAGAGACTGAGAATAAGCTGTCTTACCCAATATCAATCTCTTAAATATTAATTAATAGTACTTTGTTACACGTAATTATTCTACATCACAATTGGCTTTAATGAGAACAATGCTTTAATACACATTGGTCTACATTTCTCATAGAGTATTTTGATTCATCTATATAATAGCAAAGTTTAACCAGTCAAAATACTGCTTGTTTAGCTGCGAAGTCGGCCGCCGCCCTTGGGAATCAACCCGAGCCGACATATCGCACCCTCGATAAAACAATGTCGTTGGTGACTGTATTGTCCATAGGCATTTGGGACGTTATTTGTTCAAGGTGAGTATGGATTGTGGACAGTAAACTCCGAGATTAGACTCGAGTTAGCTATATGTACACCTTTTGATAAGATATTTAGTACCGATGGTTTGAATCCAGAGGTTAACACCATGAATAAGTATTACATCGCACCACCATTCTATTAGAGTTATAAATTGTACTGCGTGTGCGGGCGATCAATTCTAAAGAAGTAATGTGATATAAAAGATCTACTCTACTAATTCAATATTTAACACTGGTATACTGACAGACGGAGTTAGTTCAGAAAATTTAGGTATGAGTAGTTAAATCACGATTTCAAACTGTGAATAACGGTTTAACAACCACATTAGGCATTAAATACTTTCTGACGGTGAATCAGGTGCGGCATTCGAGCTTAAATGACACAAGAATTCCATTCCTATTAGACTGCAGTCAGTCAACTTGACAACCGAAAATTAAGGTATTGAGTTTGTGGCTGCACCCTCTTAATTTTTGCCATACATTCAGTGTATCAAATCAAATATACTACATATCTACGTCAATATACTAAAGTATAGGTTGAAATCCTTTTAATGCAGATATCGGCCGTCTCGGTGGCACCACATTCTTCAGATTATTTGAAGAACATTTAAAATAGACACTAATATAGGTAGATAGTTAGGTACTCCATGCAAGTTTAACAAGACTTATATGTAGTAAACAATTGGCATGTGCAATGCTAGATGGTGTGAGGCAACGGCGGCGGGTGGGCGTTCGACGCGGTGAACGACTGGCCGCGATGCCGACCAGCATTGTCTCCCCAGTCGTTCAACTCCGTTTCCCACGAGACTGCGAAATGCCCATTGCCAAAGCCCAAATACAAATAACCTAGACGCGCCGCAGACGCTGCTAAATCCGTCTCGGCTTGGAACTCGGAGTGTCGTTATCGCGGAATCGGTATTGATCATTGTTACTCCATCTTGCTATTGATCTGATACTTTCTGGGTTAACTCTGTACTTAGTGATGTACAGATAGTGATTATTGATTTACACGATTACAAATGAAATACTGTTATAAAGCATGTAGCAAAAATAGGTTACGTTACAAATAAAAAAAACAATATCAGCAATCGGCACGTTTTGATACTTGGGAATTTCAAATTAAGAATGACACAAGCCAATATTATTTGTGTGTCTAAATAATTCATCGATGGGTTTGATTGTGCCATTATAAAATCGAATGATAAACAGTTCCATAAAAGACAGGTAGTCTTCCATATTCGGCTTAATTGTATTGTCTGGATCGTGCCGCTATCTGCAGGCCAATGTTTGTGTGTCAAGTCTGGATTTGAAATACTAGAGCGGTGAATGCAGTCTATTGATGTTTAAGCTTATGGTGACGGGACGTGAGGAGTTGGTGTAATAGTTGGTAGTGCGCGGGCGCCGTGGGCGCGGCGCAGGCCCGCGTGGGCGCCGCGTGACTCACGCCGACATCCGACACGTCCGATACGTATCCGGAACCACTAACTAGCCACTATAGCCATCGCCCGTGCCCGTCAAACGGGCACGCGAGCCTATGCGACATAATATACATTATAATGGCCTCTTTATTAGGTGGATTGAATCACATACTTACAGAATTAAAAATCTTTATTAAATCACAGTAAAAATTATCTTAAAGAATTACACATACATAATTCGATAAAGCTAAACTTTTTAAAGTTAAAATGGCGGTATGGATTTTAATTGAATAAAATTAAAAAAATCGAATTATAAATAACTAACTCTTTTTCTATAAAATTGCTTGAATTCAAACTAAAGATTAACTGTCGGGTTTCATTATTTCATGTTCAAATATGGGTGCTGATTTATTGGTCGGTGACTTATGGACACCTACGCTCGGAAATAGACTCAATGCGACTTTTATGAATGGAGCTATAATTGATTTTCTTGCGCAGTTCACTGTATTATTCATATATCATTTAATGAATATTTATAATGTTGAAATTTAAATGACAAAGTTTTAATCAGCGATGCTTAACCAGCATCATGTAGAATTCGTAGCTTAATTCTTTGGAGCAATATCACAATGAGCTTTCCCGGGAGAAATGTCGCTGCTCGAAAGACACAATGAGTGAATCTCCGCATTGCGGGGTTTTATCTAAATCTAGCATATTAATGTTAGATTTAGTGTGGCAAAGTGGTGTGCCGGGCACGTGAACGCTGGGAGTTTCCCACGCGCCCACCTCCGCATTATTATGTTCAAATCTCTTCTAGTCTCTTTCCATTATTACAATGCCGAGAAAGTACGCCATACGTTTTGCTAGTGGGAAGAATAGATATGCAACGTTTGTTCGAAGTATTAATTAAATAAACACTGTTAAATTAATGCCTTCTCTTTATTTACGACTCAATATATATTTTTTAAAAACAGGCTTATTGATTCAGGGGTAGAACTAACTTGATTGAAACTTGATCTTAGAAATTTAATGTAGGTTTTCATATAGCTAACCGTTAAGCCGCTGTAATTGTAGCCAAATTAGGGTGAGCCGTGGAATTGATTGGGTCGGTGGTCGGCGCGTGGAACTCGCGGCAAGGTGTGCTTTGCTTTCCTGCCGTTGCTTCCGGTTACGACCACCGCTTATTGTAGAGTTCATTGATATGTGCCGGTGTTTTAAAGGGAGCCCTAATCCAAACCCACCCGCTATATTAATGTCGCAGTGTTGCGCTCATGGCTGGTTGACATTATTCGATAAAGGTTGTATTAAATCTGTCTTTAATATCTTTATGTTATTCATGTTATAAAAATTAATTAATAAACAACACTTTCCTTTGACCACATAGAGGAATTACCAGGAGAATAAAAGTAAATGATCACGATTAAGCCCCGTTTTTATGTTTAAAAATATTACCAGGAGGTTTCATAAACTGGAACTCAATCTCTGTTAATTTATGTTACTATCGCGCTAGTGCTTGACTGTATTAATATAATTATTAATTAGACTGACTAAATGGTTTGCAGTAGGCGATTGAATGGATGACCAATCTCATTGAATACAATGAGCTGCCTACTAGCAGACGGTTTAGTTACTTGAGTTGTTTCACATTCACCAATGCGTTTATGAATGAATTTTGACATACTTCGCTACTTGGGGTGTTGGGTACAAGTTGCGACCTGTTCACGCTAGTTGCTTGGCCGTCGGCTACCATGATTTGAACGTAAAAAAATTGATCATTATCATTATTGCACAATCATTTAGTAATAATACTACAACTTAGTTATAGGATTAGAAAAAAAAATCTAAAAAAAGGATAACATGAATTAAGAAAAAAATTTTTGTCAATTTTTTTTTACTTTACTTTCTACAGAATTTCAATAATAGCTAATATGAAAATGAAAAATGAAAATGAAAATAGTTTATTTCATAAACAGTTGGTACATAAATGAACAACAGGGTTGGGTCTTCCTGGTAGGTAAAAGGATACCTGTGTCAGGAAGTCCCGCTCCTCCATAATAATCGGTGGTTGTGTTTTCTTATTAACATCTTATTATTTTCTACCTATAGATAGCCTAAATTACTATTATCTTAAATTACCATAGCTAAAACATAATTTCGAAGACAGAGCAGCCGTAGATGAACAGACCTAATGTAATGTCATGAAAAAGTGTGTGTGTTGGTGTTAGTGTGTGCGTGTGTGTATAGTTAAGTACATTTAATTTAGTACAAGATTAAGTAGTAGTTCAGTATCTTCATAGTTAAGCATCTTCAACCATTCCGTCACAGTTTTTTTACAGTCATATAATCTTTGTTCATAAATATTTAATTTTACATTTATTTTGTTAGAAAGGTATGCAGATTGTGTATTATACTGTCTTTTAGCATACAAAGATTTATATGTTGTGAGTGGGTAATAATATGACTAGATGTAATTAAGAAAGATAGTATAACTAAGGGAACCATATATATATATATCATCTTATTAGATTTTGGCAGGGGAAAGTGTCTACCCACGTACGTACAAGTATAAGTTTCGGAGCAGATATATTGCTGAAAACAAAAATAAAGACTTCAGGGCTTCAGCGTAAGTAGTGTAACATTGAACAGCATTATTGAGCAAGGTTGCCTAAGTTCGTTAATATAATTACTAGGTCTATATGCGAAGTAAAATCGCGTGTGAGAATTAAACTAACTAACTATAGTAGGTATACGTATTGCAAGTTGCACAACTTGTGTGTTCTACCTATTGATTTCGGAGCTGTTAATATTTAAGGTCATGCGATGCGATGCAAATATGGTCTGGCTAACTGGTGATTATTACTATTTTGAACAATTTTTTTAAATTAAAAGCCGTATAATTGTTACGGTTTTATACTTGGCTGGTAAACACTTCAGTGAGCTCAACTCATTCCGTGAGCCAACCAAATCATTCATGACCAATTTTTATCTCAAATCGTTAGGTAGATGTGCCACGATCAGCGTATCGGATTGTCTCGTTTCGGTTAATTTTATTTCGATGGCTAGTGAGATTCATGTCAATACGATGTCGTACCGTGAAGTCAGTAGCGGTTGATCTACATAAAAAAATGCAGCATAAATCACGGCTCAAGTTCCCAGGCGATTACTCACGCTCGTGAGCCTTTTGCAGGTGAAAATAATCGGTTAGTTTCAATGTAACGCTGAAAAACTTTCGGAGTGTCGAGTCAAGTCTATCAATGTGTTATAGTTTAATTTATACAACTACTACACTCGCGGCCAAAATTATCTTTTCAGCATGTACAATTAAGTCTTCCGACGTATATGTGTTCTATCAATGTATTTTCAAGTTTTATGTCACCACTAAAATATCTAGAAGGTAACATGAAACTTGATATTAAAACAAAACAAAAAATGTGAGGACTTTCATCATCTCAAGTTTATGTCTGATAATGATAGGATTTCCAAAAGCATAAAACTACGTCATACAAAAACACAAATTTTGAAAGTATCAAAACTTCTCCGTCAGTGTATTGCTAGTAGAATAATATAATCTATATAATAATTTATATTTCATTTAAGTATGTATTTGTATTATGTCCACCATCGATTGAAACATTATTTACTTAGGAAATCTAACTCAAGTAATTCGTATACGAAGTAACCTATCTGTCTAGGTTAGGTTACCTACTTTATTAATTTTATTTTCGCAGATATAAATCTATTAGTTATATTAACGTAACGATGGAAAAATAACAAATTAATAAAGTTTCACTAGATATTAATAGATTACCATTTCCCAAGAAAAAAAAATCGAAAACAGAAACCAAGGTTTTGTTAATTTTGTTGACATACAAAAACATCGACACCGGCTAACCTAAATGCACCATTTTTTCTCAAAATTTATACGAATCATAGCCTTCATTCCATTTTACTAAATTCACAAAACACACAACAACACAAAACGAGTAGATATTACTTAAACAATCTCAAAAATATTGTAGGTTAACATAAAAACAAAATCACAAACTTACCCATCATTTTCGAAAATTATTAATACGGCCACAAACAATGATCTCGTTCTTATAATAAATAATTAACACTGCACTTTCTAGTCTCTATATATTAACAATAGTATAACTGTTGTTTGTGAAACTTTTAATTAACGTGTTTTGCTAGAGAAGACGCGAGCGTGTAACAGCTGGTAGTGGGAAAATAATGGCACGCGCTCTCCGCTCGAGCGCTGAGCACAGACTGACGGATGGAATGGAACGAACGCATGTAGACGTTTCATTCCATTTGCATCCTTCCTATTTTTTTATTTTTTCCGGCGGCTGCCGGAATCGCATTGGCACCCCTAAACCAACCCTAAACGCAAGGGATCTTTATATCGCTGGAATAAGGAGGGGTAGTTTAGAAAAAAAAAGTTTGTTTGTGAATGGTAAAAGAACTTCGTGCCGTTCGTATGTGGTGCGGTTAAACTTTTAAACGTTTGAAAAAATAATGAATTAAGTATAATGATACGAGTAGGTACCATTAATTAATTGTAATGCAGGTTACATATAATGTTTTTGATGGGATCTCATTCCTTTTTGTAAGTAGGGTTCCCATTTCTCCTTTTACGTTCATGCTCATGCACATTTCCATACCTATTCTCACACAGAAACTCGTACGCAAGCCCATATTAGGTATTACCTAGCCTACAGGGTACCTTACTTCGGTGTTCGGTACCTAACCTATATTATTTAATTAGGTACATAGAGTAAAAAAAGCTAAAATTTTATCAACAGAAAAAATTACTTTGTTACCGGATATATTCGAACGAGCGGAGCGTAAGCGAAGCAAGTTCTTACAAACAACATACATAGGACCAATATAACAAGACCCATCTGAAGATTTTTTATCGTTCCTCGTTCGAAAAAACTTTTAAAAAATGTGTAGAAAAAAAGTAAATACCTAATTTTGATTTTAGGCTGCCATGGTGCTATGAAAAAAAGCATGTATTTTTATCATTTTCGCATAGTATGATATGATAGTAGTTTTGATTTGTGGGTTTTCTAGTGCCACAAGCCACAACCTAAGTAGGTATGCTATATACACGGTGCCCATGAGCATTGCGAGAGATTTTAACCACGCATTTCTGAGGTCAAAAGAATGAAAAAACATTATATGACTTTTGTTGTAAAACGCCAAAAAAAATTTTTATTTTTTATTTTTTTTTTCAGTTTTTTGGAATGCTGTTCTACATAAAAAGTAAATGTCATTAGAAAAAAGTAACGGAAAAAGTAAATTGCTACATTTTTTCTCGTAAAAACTAGTCCATGAAAAGTGTTTCTTAGGTCTTTGATATCAGTCAATAAGAGATGTCTAGACTATGCCCCATACCGGTGAGATCGCCATCAAAAAATCATTTTACACTGAGAAACAATTCAAAATGCAATTTTTTGTAAGTAGTATTTACTCTGAAACTATGGCGAATTTCGGAAAAGTTTAAAGGAAAAGTTCTCTAAATATGATCATGAATACACTGTTAAAGTCTCTCGCTATGCTCACGGGCACGTTGTATAGAGACTTTTAATCCCTGTTAGAAACAAAATACATATTTTCTTAGCATCTTGGGATCTGGTGCTGCCTTCATTGGCATATTTGGAAAATCAGTGTGCAAGCACGTTTTATAAATAAGAATGATATTTCTAAAGTGTAAATGCAGTAAACAAGCACGTGGTCAGGTAGTGCCAGATGTGCAATTCCTTTATTACCTTCCTAACTTGATCTAGGAACAAACAGACTTTAAAACTTTTTGTATTATTGTTTACCAATAAATGTAAAAGGAAACATTTGTTCCAAATCGTCAATTTGCTGCACAAATGTGCAACATCTGTTAGGGTCGCTGATTTTAGGTAATTACCAGCCTTTATCCTTCCCAGGTGTTCATGCACTTTCGTGGTAATAATTTCTATGGTTATTGCACGGCTATTTCCTTTTTAGGGCTTTCATATTTTGCGGCGACTTTGGGCTTTCTAAATAAATGCATGAGTAAGAAATAGGTAGAAAAATACATGTGTTTTTAGTGAATTTATTTAAAGCTGTACCTACTCGTGTGATTCTAAATCCTAAACATATGGGTGAATTTCACAAGCGTTTCAACCGCCGCTTGATTGATGTTATGAATTTATGACAAAATGTTATGAATTTATGACAAAACTAGCCTTTTCCCGCGGCTTCGCCCGCGTACTATAAGTACTAAAAAAGAATACGATACCCATGTTGATTTTCAGACTTTGTGGCCACACTTGCCCCTTTTAGGGGTTGAATTTTCAAAAAACCTGAAATACGTGTTTACTCATGTATCGTTAGGAACGAACACTCCTGTGAAGTTTCGAACAAAATAGTCTAACAAATCTTGATTCGCCATACAAACCCCTATTTTACCACCTTAGGGGGTGAATTTTGAAAAATCCTTTCTTAGTGCATCCCTAGACCTTATAACTCTTATAAGGAACCTACGTGCCAAATTTGGAATCTCTAGAACCAGCGGTTTGGGCTGTGCGTTGATATGTCAGTCAGTCAGTCAGTTTCTTCTTTTATATATTTAGATGTTATGAATTTATGACATAAAAGCTGCTCGTAATTCGCAAAATACAGTACAATACAAATACTCTATAATACGACCACCTCAAAAAGAAAACCAGGACAGAAAATGCTTAAAGTCAAATTAGAGGTAAACAACAGGCGGTCTTATCGCTAAAAAGCGATTTCTAACAGACAACCTTTAGGCAGTGGAATTTCATTAAATAAACTAAGTCAGTAGGTGTTGCAAAACAGTGAACGAAAGCCTAGTGGAAATAAAAAAACTTAATACCCCAAAACAATATCCTAATAAATAAATAAATAACCATATTAAGATACAATACACTCAAAGGTTGTCTGGAAAAAATCGCTCATTAGCGATAAGACCGCATGTTGTTACCTCTACCTAAATTTATCTAATTGTAAAATTTGTGCTTGTAACTGTATGAGGTGTGCAATAAAGAGTATTTATTATTATTATTATTACACTTAAACAAAACTAGTAGTCCGCCTCGAAATTAGAACTCGCGATTTACTTGCAAACAAGCTGACCAATATAACATTGACCCATGTGATTATTTTTCGCGCCTTCTAGCTCCACAACCCGTTGACCGATCCTGCTCATATACGAACTCTCAAATTATATGTATCTCTGTTAGAACCCCCACAAATTTCATAAAGAAACGTTACTAAAGTTATCGCGGAACAAACTCTCAAAATCAAAAAGCCATCGAAATGCCGAGACGTCCCAGTAGCCAGAAGTTGTTTGTAAGAACTTCACTTCGCTTACGCATCCGATCGTTCGATAAATATATATACATATGTATTGTATACAGTGCGAGAGAAGTGTCACGGACGAGACAAATAGTAAAGTTAAATAGAGGAGCTTTTGTGGGTGATTGAGTTGAGCGGCGTACATCTAGCCAGATATTCTAGAGGCAGAGAATTCCAAAGTCGAATCGAACCGCAACACACTCATTAAGTTTAATATGATAGACAATTTTCGAATAATTTTGTGTTTTTTTTATAAATTATTATAAGCAACTTTTATGTCATAAATTCGTAACACAATTGAACCGGCGGTTGAAACGCGTGTGGAATTTACTCTAATAGGATTACCTAATAATATAAAATTATCACTTTTTCCCCGTGCTGAAAAATAGATCCCATCACAAGAGTCCCTATTAATTACTAATTTCTCCTTTTTATATTTCACAGTGAGAAGTTCGTTGAACTATGACAGCTGGTCAGATGCACGTCAGTAAAAGGGCCTAAGTCGCAGATCATCGTCATGGTCTAACAGCCTTTTACACAATGCACGCTCTCCGTCACCGGAGCGCGTTAATGATATTTTACGCCTTATTGGCATGATCAGTATGATCACAGCAGCCGACACTCAGGGATTAGCGTGCTCCTACACATGCCTATGTATGTTAGTTTTCGGCTTTCATATTAGGCGTTAACATTTTATATGTAAACTTGTTAAAGCAGGTTTTTTTTAGGTCTTAGAATTGGAAATTGTTAAAGTATGATGTTCTTCATTCGTTACGTATTTACCTAATTTATAATAGTTTAATCCAAATTTTACTTATGTAAGTTTTTACTTTTTCATTCCAAAAATTAAGCTCGACCATTACGGCATTGCTAGTCACAGAAAACTCGACTATCTAACAACTTTACCATGATGAGAATAATGACTTCATGATTTCAAATTTCTACATAATAATGACTGTTTTAATTACGCCGAGAAAGTTTTAAAACAAAATCTGAAAAAAGATTATTTTTTCGGGTACACATGAAGTGGGGGGGGGTAAATATTTTTTTTACTCCAACCCTAATGTGTGGGATATCGTTGGATAGGTCTTTAAAAAAAAAATACGAGTATTCTAAAATTTTTTTGGATAAAACGAATACTTTAGTAAATAATAGCTCCGAAAGTTTAAAAAAGTGTTTATCGTATTTCCTCGATATCTCATTGAACATTGATCCCAGCAGAAAAGTGCAAAGAATCTTTTTTATAGAAAATTATATGTGGATGACTTAAGTACAAGAACATGTTTTCGTATGAGCCACCGTTACTGAGTTATTTACGAAAAACCAAAAAAAGGGACCTTTACACCCCCCTCTCCCCGTTAGCGGCACCACCATCCACCGGTACTTTTAGTATGTTGTGTAAGATACCTTTATCTACAACTACACCAAAATTCAGCTATACACGAATTATTTCCTCTAAGTTTTCCTTCGTTGGGTGGGCTATAATACCAAAAGGTCGTATCCGATGCCTATGGAAGAAGTTTTTTGGAGATAACTCAAAAATGGCTGAACCGATAATGTTCAAAATAATTTTCGTCGAATGGTGATAAGGCGCATCTCTTCAATTTTTTTCATATTTTTTGAACTTACGGTTCAAACGTTACGGTGGGGGGGGGGCTACACAACTTTTCTGACTTTCGAAGCGATTATTTCAGAAAATATTCACTTAATCACAAAATAGTCAAAGAAACCTCAATGTTATTTTGAAAGACCTATCGATTGATGTGCCACATGTTAATATTTGGTTCATTTTTTAGGGTTCCGTACCTCGAAAGGAAAAAACGGAACCCTTATAGGATCACTTTGTTGTCCGTCTGTCTGTCTGTCTGTCTGTCTGTCTGTCTGTCTGTCTGTCAAGACCATTTTTCTCAGGTACGCGTGGAGGTATCAAGCTGAAATTTATATCAAATACTCAAGTCTATTGTCCCTTGAAGCTGTGAAAAAATCAAACTTAAAAGCCAACGCAATCAAAAGATACAGTCGTTTATGCTGCAAATTTTAGAGTTTTTCGGCACTTTGAAAACCTACGGGGTACTTCCCGTGAATCAGAAACTTGAAATTTGGCACGAAGCAACGTCATATAGCATAGACAATGGAAAAATTACAAAAAGTAGAAATTTTTAGTAAAATCATACAAAAATATATTTTTTTAAATTTTAAACTTACTACCTTTTTCCTCGTAAACGCGTGGAGGTATTAAATTGAAATTCATGTCAAATACTTAGCGCTATAAGACCTTTCAAATGTAGCAAAACCAAACTTTTATGTCAACGCAATAAAAAGAAATTGCAATTTAAGTCGCTTATTTTGAAACTGAGTACTCGCAAGAAACTCAAAACCTAAAGGATACTTCCCGTAAACTCAGAAACTTGAAACTTGGCACGAAAAAACTTCATATATCACAGACAAAGGAAAAATTACGAAAAGTAGACATTATTAGTAAAATCATACAAAAAATATTTTTTGAAATTTTAAACTTACTACCTTTTTCCTCGTAAACGCGTGGAGGTATTAAATTGAAATTCATGTTAAATACTCAGGGCTATAGGACCTTTCCGATGTAGCAAAACCAAACTTTTATGTGAACGAAATCAAAAAAAATAGCAATTTAAGTCGCATATTTTGAAACTGAGTACTCGCAAGAAACTCAAAACCTAAAGGCTACTTCCCGTAAACTCAGAAACTTGAAACTTGGCACGAAGAAACTTCATATAGCACAGACAAAGGAAAAATTACGAAAAGTAGACATTTTTAGTAAAATCATACAAAAAATATTTTTTGAAATTCTAAACTTACTACCTTTTTCCTCGTAAACGCGTGGAGGTATTCAATTGAAATTCATGTTAAATACTTAGGGCTATAGGACCTTTCCGATGTAGCAAAACCAAACTTTTATGTGAACGCAATCAAAAGAAAAAGCAATTTAAGTGGCATATTTTGAAACTGAGTACTCGCAAGAAACTCAAAACCTACAGGGTACTTCCCGTAAACTCAGAAACTTGAAACTTGGCACGAAGAAACTTCATATAGCACAGACAAAGGAAAAATTACGAAAAGTAGACATTTTTAGTAAAATCATACAAAAAATATTTTTTGAAATTTTAAACTTACTACCTTTTTCCTCGTAAACGCGTAGAGGTATTAAATTGAAATAAGTAATAAACATACTACAACTTTTGCTTGTTATAGGTTTGTACGGAACCCTCGGTGCGCGAGTCCGACTCGCACTTGGCCGGTTTTTTTTTAAATTTAGTTACCTGTATGGAGCGCCCCCATAAAAAAATATTTTTTTTCAAATTTAACTACATAACTAAGTAGCTGCATACAAAATACACCTTATGTGTAAATTTTATTCAGATACGTCGTATAGTTTCCGAGTAAAATGCCTGTGACATACGGACGGACAGACAGACAGACATGACGAATCCATAAGGGTTCCGTTTTTTGCCATTTGGCTACGGAACCCTAAAAATAGCCAGTTGGTCATCAAAAATCAAAGTTCCCTTAATACCTATACTAAAGCTTGTAAGAAAGTAAATGTTTAGAAGATTATTAAGCTATGTTAAATAAAGATGGTGCATGACATGTGCGAGCCCGGCCGAGCCCAGCAGGTGTCCGCCAGGGGGTCCGATAATTTGGCCAATATTTATCGCAGAATGGCGTCTGCACAAATCGTGCATCGTAAGGCGGTTGTCACACTGCCGCCGCGTCTCGTTGCGAGACGCGGAGCAACGGACTCGCATGCGGAGACAACGCACCGAAGTCCGAGTTTTCTCCGCATCTCCGTCCGGAGTTGCGATGCGCTACGTCCCGCGTTACTTCCGTCTCGCGTTCATTTCGCATTCGAACGTTAAGGTGAAAATAGTTCCTATTTGTCGATAAAATGGACATGAAACTCATTCAGAACGGTGCGGTGATACTTTCAGTTTGGTTTTTGTACAATCGAGTCATAAAACGCAGAAGACACTGGGTACATTCCTATTTACAAACCAGACCTATCTAGGGTCTTTTGCTAGAGATTACCAAGATTTAAGGCAACACGAAGAATTTCTTTTTAATTGTACCCGTATGTCAACCGCGTCATTTGATTATTTGCTAAGCAAAACTGGAGTTATTATTACTGGCGCGGACACAAATTTTCGACGTTCTATTACAGCGGAAGAAAAGCCTTGGCTTACATTCAAGTAAGTAATAACCTTCAATCTTCAATTATACTTTTATAAGAATTCCTAGATTATTATTAAATGAACGACTTTCAATTTCAAAAATAAACTTATAGACGTCGATATCCATTGCGCCAACGTCCTTTCTTGCACTAAAATCCGCACGGCACTGCGTAGCTCGGTGTGACATACCCTGCGGCACGCACCGCGTCTCCGTCCGAGCGCGCGAGTCGTCGTGCGTCTCGCTCCTCCGCGCGTCGAGGCGGAGCCAGTGTGTCGTACCATGCGATTTTTCTATACAAAATCAAGATTCTACATACAAAGTTAAAAAACGCATCAACGGACGCCGCTGCGAGATGCGTAGCAGTGTGACGACCGCCTTAGTATCATTACGGCGTCATTTGGCGCGGCGGCTCGAGTAATGCAGGCTCGGCCCATCACTATTTCATCATAGGACTTTTTTTAATATCCATATTTGGACAGACGAAGGAAAACGAATTGTCAGCCAGTCAGTTACAAGTTTTTGCGGTGTTAGGACCGGGAAATCATATTACGTAGTTGTAATTATTTTATTTGCTTCTTTACCTAGCATTGGAAGCGCGCTAGCTGTCCTTTGTAGTCGTCTTTCAGGATCCTATTTATTCCAAAGCTATTTATGAGACACTGCGCACATTCAATTAAAATGAGTCTAGTCTTCAACGGAAGGATTTGATGTCACGATCATCAGCACAGACAACTGATGATGATTTCCAAGTTACAGTTAAGTTAACCATGTCTCCGCATGTAAGCTTGAATTTCACACCGCGGAACTAGATTAAGATACGAGTAAAATATTTGAACTTGAGCCTCTACCTTAGTGCCCAAAAGTAGGTCCTCAACGCCCCAAACACGCGGTTCGCAGGTAACTTATTATAATGGCAAGCCAACACGTTAACGACTCCAACATATGGCGCTCACGGCTGGCGCGTTATCAGAAATTTGTTAATCTACTCAAAACAGCCAGTCATCCCGGCTGTTCGTACTGTTATTTGAGGGTAGTGTCATTACTATGATTAAGTTGTTGGACTTGAACTTGGGTTACATATTTTATTGTGTTTGTAAGTGCGTCTCACTTGGAACAGTTTAATAGCACGTTTATTAATGGCCGAATATATTTTGTCTGTAGTATTGCGCTTTTGGGGAAAAACTATTTTTATGTATTTTAAAACCTTTATGAATATACCTAGTATACCCACATGCTAATGCTGTTTCTTGAGGGCAGATAAAGATCACGGTTTCCCCCTTGGTTTCCCAATTGCTGCGAACCTGGCATACCTAAATATTTTGTTTGCAATGTTTTGTTTCCTTACTTCCGATTTGGCTGGTAATCTTAGCCAATAACATTCTCTTCCAACTTTCTATGTATTTAGGTACCTACATACTTATTTATACGAGTATCTACCCATTTTGTTTGTCTTATCGACCCAATTGTCTTTACATTATGTTCACACTATCGAACAGAAACATAATTTTATCTCTACATCAGGTCCCTTGAATTTTGTCATTTAATGTTTATTACATTTCAGTAATGTTTGGAATGAAATCCTTAATTTACCAAGCACTGCGTTCAAATTAGACGTAGCACACACGCTTTAACAAAGATTAAAAGATTACGTCTGACATTGATAAATAGCGCTCTAGAAAATTCACCATTACCACATCGTGCCGATATTATTTTACGCCGTGTGTGCAACAGCGCTCTCGTAACAATACGTATTTCAAATAAACGTTACAGCGCGAGTTTCTCTTCCGTTATTTGAAAAGTGCCGAACGGCGCGCTTCATGCGTTTCAGCTGCATAACGAAGTTTGACTTTCAACCGACTTCAAGATTTCGAAGGAGGAGATCTTCAATTTGTCGGGATCCTTGTTTTCAACCGACTTCGATCTTTGTTTTTTTTACGTATGTTCACCGATTATTCGAAGACTGGACCGGTATAGAAAATTCTTCTTTTGTTTGAAAGAGTATCAAACAGTTCACAGTTGGTCCCATTGTCATCAGGTCAGGATCTGATGATGGGATCCTGGAGAAATCGAGAGAACTCTTCAACTATTATAGGCACACCTATAGTGATTCGAGTGTTTTTTTTACAGCAGCTCGAGCATTTGCCTTTGGAAAGGTGGAGGCACAGTGAAGTCGGTTCTTTTTTGTTTAAAATTATTGTTCATTTCAATCGATTGATTTTGCAAGTAGGTAGGTTATGGCACCAGTAAACAAAATTTGTTCGTCAAGCTCACGGCCTCCACACAGAACCCGTAGCCAGAGGGCAGTGCTAATTTAAGGTAGATATCATGGCCAATTTTAAGGTGGGGCATATATTTTATTTTCACAGTTCTTCGACCCCATGGTAGTTTCTATGGTAGGGCGTTGCCCCATATTCCCCCTAATGCCCTCCCTAGCTACGGCCCTGTCTCCACATGGAAGCTCATACTGATACATTTTGTTTGGCTTATCTTATAGCACCTACATACGAGTACATGTAAGACAATGCTAATATGATGCGGCGATCGGCAGATGTTTTTGAGGGCGGTCAATATTTAAAGAGGCTGGAAGCGGCTAGCCACTCCGGCGCATAATTTGGACAAATCGATTTAGATCGGGCGGCGCTTTTGTCCGATGATTTAACACCGACAAATTGGGCCCATCGGTGATCGATACACGTAGGGTTACCATATCAGATATAAAGATAAAAAAATTTGGTGAATAGATTTAGCAGATATATATTGAACATATGTTGAAGATATTTACATATAAAAAAAATTTTACGAAAAAAAAACAACAAATGTGGTCAAAAACTACCAATAAAAATAAAAATCAAACGTGTGTTGATTTACTTTCTTGCACAAACAATAAAACGATTGTTGGCTGACTATATGTCAAAAGGGATACTCTACCACAGTCATTAGTCAACAATTAATGACATAATGACACACAACACATCACATCAATACCTATGGAATTCATAGTAAAAGTGTAGGTACCTACAGTATACCTGTTATCTAGTCACTACATGGAATATGACGAACATGCAACAATCATGCCGTAGGGTAGCTGGTAGCCCTGGATACCAGGTCTCCGTAATCTGGATCCAAGCGGTCAGCAATTACAAGGAGTTGAAAGTAAACTGACAGCAATTTGGTTGAGTCCGTCCGTCATTACAGAAAGGTTTCCAAAAGCCTACTGTCATAAGGGCCCTTTCAATACGGATCATCACATATGCGACTTTAGGTTATATCAACGTTTACAGCCGTTTAGGTTAGTTTACGGCCGCAGCGGAGAGCGACTGGCGATGCGACCAGCGTTGCGTCGAGCTTACAAGGGAAATGAGCAAAGTTCACTGACGCCACTCGAAGTCAATAAGGCGTTACTGCCATAAAAACAATTAGAAATAAACTTTATTATAACACCGACAATATACATTTGACTTGAAAACGTCACACATATTTAAAAAAATCAACAGATCAGTGTACTTAAATCTCGCACATAAAAATAACACTTCGTTAATTTACGTAATTAGGCAATACATGCATAAGTCACACGCTAATTACGTCTTTATACTGTAATAGATCACTGTATCTGTTTGGGGTGTGATTCAACTCGAGATGAGTCACGATTACACCAGGTTATGCGAGAGTGAGTGACCGGCCTTGTAAACATTAGTGAAAACTGTGCTACTCGCGCAAGCGCGTCATAAGCGTCATTGCTTATTTCTTCCGGACCATTGTGTAATCCATATATTATCATAATTGATATATTTATTAGAAATTAATTTAGCATACAGCACTCAACGACAATGAAAAAAGGTTCCTTGATATAGAAAATTCGTTACAATCGAAAGGGCTTGGTGACGTGGTACACAAGTGGATTTCATGAGTTCGAGTTCTGCCAGTTTTTCTATCAGGTAGAGTATGGAGCTTTTAGGTAAAGAAAAATGGAGGAATTAGTTTTTCGTTTTAGGTTGAAAAGTTGAATTCTGTGTGTCAATTTATACAGAATGATTGGAAATTCGCCGTATTCCTTGAAAGGGGTTATTCTATAGCTCATTTGCAATGATATAAGTCCAGTCAACTAGGGGTCAAAACTCATTGGTTTCCAAGTTATTCAAGTTAACATTAATAGTATTTTGAATTAATGTCTAATATCTCTTTACATATAAGATAAATGAATTTATGCGTGCTTAATATTTGCGATGATTAATTATTCGACATATTAAAGTAGCACTAGGTGTGCCTAAGTAAATACTTATATATAGTAGTTAATAAAGGAGAGGCCTATACTCAGGAGAGGGTGGATACGGGCTGAATAGATAGATAGCTATACCAGGTGTTTCCTGTAATAAGAGCAATAAATTAAAACGTAGATTCTACTCCTCAAATATAAAACTTTTATTGAACATCTTTTAAAAAATATGTATTCTTTTTCATACAAACTAAATAGTATTTTTGATGTACGTTGAAATCCGTCTACTTGACATTGCTTGTCAGTCTTGTCACTCTACAGACAAAACTCAGACAAAATCAATTTCGCAATACAATGCGTGTTCGAATAAAATTTAAAGTGTTCTAAATATCAAACCGCAAGTTATTTTTCACCTCACTGGCTCGGAAAGCTCTTTTTTATTCTTTAAAAACAGATAGCAAAACTGCATTTTATTCACAAGAGTGCAAAGAATATTTGAAATTCGACCGTGATATTAGTCACTTTTTAGGGTTCCGTAGTCAACTAGGAACCCTTATAGTTTCGCTTTGTCTGCCCGTCCGTCCGTCCGTCCGTCCGTCCGCGGATAATCTCAGTGACCGTTAGCACTAGAAAGCTGAAATTTGGTACTAATATGTATATCAATCACGCCGACAAAGTGGTAAAATAAAAAGTGGAAATTTTTTTTTTATTAGGGTACCTCCCCTATACGTAAAGTGGGGAGTGATTTTTTTTTTCATTTCAAGCCTAACGTGTGATATATTGTTGGATAGGTATTTAAAAATGAATAGGGGTTTCCTAAAATCATTTTTCGATAATGTAAATATTTTCGGAAATATTCGCTCCAGAAGTAAAAAAATATGCGTCCCCCCCCCTCTAACTTTTGAACCGTAAGTTTTAAAAATATGAAAAAAATCTCAAAAGTAGAACTTTATAAAAACTTTCTAGGAAAATTATTTTGAACTTGATAGGATGAATAGTTTTTGAAAAAAAATTACAAAATAATTTCTGAACTAAGTTTGTAATTTAACCGCATAAGCAGGTGTTTATTGTACCTGTAATTTCTACAAAATTACAATGAAATGACGTGCTTTCAAATAAAGTAAAAACGGTGAAAATCGGTTCACGCAATAAAGAATTATTCCATAAAAATCATCTTCCATACTTTAAGCTCGCGCGCAATAGTTTACTTAATTTGCCGATAGATGTCGCTGTACGTGGAACTCTCATATCATATCCTACATGGCGGTGTTATTAACTCTTAAGTGGGGACACTTACTGTGACGGACGGAAAACTACGGAACCCTACACTGAGCGTGGCCCGACACGCTCTTGGCCGGTTTTTTAAACATAATAACATGTATAGGCCACTCCAGACAGGACAATCTTCGCTTATCTGATTAAATTGTCTGATCAAATCAGGTGCTGTGGACGCGAAAATTATTTTATATTTTATTGTATTCAATTAAAAACATTTGGTGTAAACGATTTTGTTTCATGATTTTACTATATAACGCTTTAAATCTTTCAAGAAATAATATTTTGATTGATCCATTTTAATTGATGAACTACCTGTCTCAGAATAATACGAAAATTGTGCATTGTTTTTGTTTTATCTGTGACATGTAACTTTTTAATTTTAAAAAGTTAGTTTTGTTTACTTATATTTTTAAGTTTTAGATTGCGTTTTTTATTATTTATTAATGTAATATCTGCCATCACCTTTCAATAAATGTATTAAATCAACGCAAAGACCAGCTGAGATATTTATGTAGGTACTTACGACAGGTGTAATACATTTTTCGTGAAATATGTGACTTTGAGGTTATTTAGAGTTTTGTATCTAATTATCATTTCAAGTTCTTTCTTTCAGTGTAAAATCGAATAATTGAAGCGAAAACTAGTGTTAAATGAAGTCCAAGATCATTTGTTGCTTACGAGCAAGTGCTGCATATTGTCACAAAGCAAGAAAACACTACAATTTAACAGGTTTAAGCACCAAGCATCCCGCTACCTACAACAGACTTTTATCAAGCCTTTTGAAATGTTTTCGTTTATGTAGGTTAATAAAATTAAACAAATAAACACCAAAACCTCACGTGCGTTTATTGATTATTCAATTATACAATTCGTACATTAGATTAAATAAGTGCCTGCCGCCTAAGTTTATTTTTTAATTTTTAGCATTTAATTTTTATTTTAGGTCTAGTTTTATTGTTTATTGTAATGTTATCTGTTTCTGTGAATAAATATCCATCCAGTGCCTACCTAAAATAGTCGTCAAACGAAATGATAAAAGGAAATCATAATAAATAAGTAGGAGTATACTGAGTGATATAATATATGTAAATTAACATGACTCTCTTATTCATATCGATAATGAAGCTAATCCTGTTCCATTCTAAACTGAAAAGTTGTATTTTCTGGTAGATATAGGTAGTTACTCGTTTCCCTCGACTGGCCTTATGATATTGTAGCAATCATTGTAAGAATCAATGTTTCATTCCTTCCTGGATGTCAACTATTGTATTTTGATCGCATAATCTTCTGTCATTTTTATGTTGTTATTTTAATTTCTTCGCACCTTCTTTTTCATTGTAAAGTCATAAATATATCAGAATTATCAATTATTTTATTATTCAATGCAGAATTACAATTTTCCAAATGACTTACAAAAGCGCGCGACAGGCATCCAAAAAATACTAAGTTTTGTTTGATGTACATTGCTACTGCGTTCGTTGGCTGGCCAGACTATATTTTCCTCGCTTTAGTGAAGTGAAAATATTTGTGTTACACACGGCTGCAAAGTTATTTTTACGTCTCGTGTGTTGCAACACTTGCTACGCTCAGGATTCTATTTTTGAACTACTCGCTTCGCTCAGGATTCTATTTTCGAACCACTCGCTTCGCTCGCGGTTCAACCATAGAATCCATTCGCTACCTCGCAGTTCAACCCTAGAATCCATTCGCTAGCTCGTGCTTCAATTCCACACTTGCAGTTAAAATACAACTTTGCACCCTTGTATAACAAATAACTATTTCAGTCACTGAACAAACGTTGTCTTATTTGAGGAGTAAAGGTTGAACACGCCAAAACTCGGGCACGCAAAATTTGTTTTTAAACCAGTTTAAAAATAAAAAACCACATTATGAATACCACATTTAATGACAAATTTAATGAATTCTAAAATCACATTTTTAATTTTACACAGTAAGCCATAGATCGAATTTTCTACGCACACGGCTCATAAGACTTTGCACCCTCTCTTTAGGAAAGATTTTTGTCGCCCAGGTCCATATTTTTTGTAGCTCAGTGACCGATTTCACTTTTCCGCCTTTTTTTTTAGAATCCCTTTCATAATACTCCAGTATTCTTCAACAGGCCGCAGTTCTGGACTATTTGGCGGATTGCATATTTTGGGTACCACCATGATCCTGTTAGCGTTGAACCATTTCATAACTGATTTTGCGTATTGGCTACTGGCTAGATCTGGCCAAAACAGTGGTGGTGAGGCATGCTGTCTTATAAAAGGCAGCAAACTCTTGTGTAAACAATATTTCCGATAAATATCGCCGTTTATTGTCCCGGTGGTGATAAACGAGCGACTTATTTTACCACAGCTATACATATTGCCTGCCAAAGAAGGTATTTTTTGGAAATTGCCCTCGTTTTTTTAATTCAAAATCTTCAGGAGTATTTGTTCGAGATTTGCTAGTATAGAACTCTTGACCAGGTATTTGTTTAAAATCCAATTTTATATACGTCTCGTCGTCCATCACCGCCTATTCACATTTTGTAAGAAAATCTTCATAGAGTTGTCGCTACCGTATCTTTGCGGATAAGTTCTGTTTTGAGTCTCGATCTGGTGCGGCTTGGGCTTTATAACTCCTCAGTCCTGCCCTCTGTTTCACTTTTTGGACATAGGACTGAGACATTTTCACTTTTTTAGCAACATCACGAGATGAAATCGTATGATATAAGGCAAAAATCTTTAAAATACTCCTTATACTTTCCTCTTTCTTGTTCTTGACTCCCTGCAACCCACCACTTCCTGGCTTTCTATCTATTGTCAAGCGTTCACGGAAAGTTTTATATACGTGACCAACCGTAGATTGTGGATATTTCAGCCTTTTCGCGATATCTCTGTAGCTTAACATGGGATTTTTTACATGTTCGTGCAAAATGCGTTCACGTTTTTGATGTTGTACGCTCGACATTTTACCAACGAATAAATAAAAGAAAATAAATTTATCATCATTTTATAGCCCAGTTCCTTGTGAGAAAATTGTTGTTTAAAAAGTTTGAATATCTTCATTTTTAGAATAACTATAGCTATTTTTACATGCCCAGGTTTTGGCGTGTTCAACCTTTAGAATCTATGTTTTAATTTATAGCTCGTATTACAGAAAACACCCGGTATTGGTAGGTAATACAATAGTTACAATACATCCACAGTAAACTCCATAAATCCGTGTTAGCCATTAAGAAGCGCCTTATTATGTCGCATTGCTATCATTAGGCTGTACACTATACTATAGCAAATCATTAATTGATTGCTAAACTCAATGTGGGTGGTACAATATAGTTTTCAAGCTTGTTGCTTTCATTACGTAACTTTGCTATACACTATTCGCTACGCCATGGCGTTAGCACTACATAATACATATTCTTAGGTAGGTAGTGCATATTTATAAAGTCTGGCCAGTTATCTGATTCAGAAGAGTAGGTTAGAACAGTCAGTTTAGTACAAAATATCTGGGAATCCCAATTTTTTGAAACATAGAAAAACATTTCACCAACTGAGATATTTACCGGAGCTTCTTTTATTTCAAGGGGTGTAAGTTCTAGATGGAGGCATAGTAGAAGACCATCACTTTAATTCTCAAACTTTAAATTTTTAGGTAATTTTAACTAACTTAGTGGATCCCACCTTGCGGAGTGCGGGGCCAGGTTAGGTTCACCAGAATTGTAGAGCATGCAGAAACCACTAAGGCACTTCCACTAATTTCGCTCAAAATTACCCCAAAATGTAAAGTTTAGAATCAAAGTGGTATCTGTGAAGTAGTGGTGGCCATAATTACCTTGTTTTCTTCTACCATGTATGGAGGATGGAAGCCGTATAGTTAATGTCATATTAACTCATCAATATCATACTCATATTAATGTCATATTCGTTTTATAACAACAGACAATATTTTGTTGTATCATATGAGCTACCACAAAGTGAATCTACTGCTATATCCATACGCTCGTTTGCCGTGGTTTTAAAAACCGCGTTTTATTTATGACAAATTCTAATATTTCTAGCAATTGGGGTTAGGCGACTCACGGCATTGACCGGATGGCGGGGTGGTGCGTGACCTCTCGCTTATTTATCGTCCAAATGTGCCTTAGTCCAGGTAATAACCAGGCAATGGGGGACATTACCCTATTTTGATTGACGATCACGATCGCGGCAGAAAGGGGTGAATTTTGGACGTTTGTCACAGTTGTGGACGTTAAGTAGTTATGACAGCCTGGTTTTAAGCGTCGTGTTCTATGTAAAGTTGTAAATAAATCGTATTACGTAATAATTTAGAGATATCGACTTAGAAAAACAGTATTACACACGGTTACCTAGCAGTCTAAGTGGGTGACACGAGTCAGTCAGAGAAAACTTTAAGGTAATTAAAAATCATATGAAAATAATTGTGTTCTTAGTAGACGACGATAATGTACCTAAGGTCCAATCACGGAGTAAATAATAATACTATGGGTATACTATAGAGGTCTCACTGTAACGTCACGAATCATTTTGTCCCTTCTTAACGTATGACAAGTTCTCTTAGTCACTTATGCAAAAGTATCGGATACTATCTTCGAGCAACAATGTAAAGGAGATACAGACTCAAACAAGATTTCCTGAAAATATGGCTTCTGAAAATTTGTAACCGGCCAGTCTTATACCGTAATAAGAAATCAATGTCAATGAAAGTACCGCCCGAGGCGTTCTTGCGGTACTATTATGGGGCCATTTTTTTGGGCTGGTTGTGTATCCCTATAGTATTATTTGATCGATACTATGTTTTAAAACTCAATTTTTTTCACACTGACACATATACCCTTGGCCCAGTCAAAAAATCGGAGGTCGTTTTAAAACGGATAGGTGGGAACCAAATATGTATGCCTTAAAACATATTTTGGCTTAGTATTATCTAATTTTGCGTTATCATAATAATAGTATTGTTATTATATTTCATTCACGTATGATCGTTGTTTCGTAGCGCATGCTTTTTTTGCCAAATTAATCTTTAAAGGGGAGTTCGATAAATAATAACCCGAGGGTATCGCCAAAGTGCAACGTTCCCGATTCCCGACACGCAAGCGGTCAAAATCCTGGCCGCGTATTCCCATATCCGTTAGAAGCAGCACCAATTTCAAATAATATAACTAACTGTTTTAAACTGACCTTGAGATCTGTAACAAATATGCACGACCAGAAAGCGCACTTGAACTGGTCTGCCTGAGCTTTTGACTCGCACGTTTTCCGCAAGCGATTGCTTAACACCCCTCGCATGATAATGGAGTCTTAAGAAAATAAGGTTGCATTGACGCTGAAAACTTTAGAGACATAAGTCTCTTTTCAGTTTGAGAGTAGGATATGAATATGAACGGTCATAACGCAGCCCTCGTTCTGTTTTCAACGAAAATTTGCATTCAAAATTGGAACGCGAATGGCACGAGCGCCCGCGGCGTCGCTACCGATTGCACATTGTATGAGCCGACGTTGATTTTTTTGCAATTTTCGTAATTTGGCGTAAACTTTATTTGAGACGATAATTTTGTATTGAAATAAAATGGCAGCTACACGCGATATTTAAATTAGCGGAAATAAACGTTTAGTTTGAATTGATATCGGAATCGGTAATTGCCCTAATCCTAATCCTAGGGCTATAACAGGAAGGCTTTTAATAATTATGTAAAGACATTACGTGAGTTCGGCTCTTTTTTGCAGTATCGAATGTGTAGGTATCCGTTTAAAGCCAATAAGAGGAATGAAGACTACAAAGTACTCATGATGAGTTTATGTAGGTACCTCTACCTAGCTAACTGATAATCTATTTACTGGTGATTGGTGATACAGAAGTCTCTAAACAATACGGAACTTTAAAGGTCATGTTAAACAGAATGTGTTTTTCAAAATTTGTTTTACATCTTTCTGCCGTGACAATGAATCGTTTGGCGTTGAAGCCTCGTCGCTCGGAGCGACACCATTGAAGATCTCGTTCGCGACGGCGTCGAACGCGACCTACCCTGCGGCTCGCTGATTGATTACTCTTCTTTCTCGACATTAAACGACGTATTCTTATAAGAAAAGTCCAGGACTTAGGACCTTTCAACTAGTTATCCCTACGCAGGTTGTGGGTACAACTCAGTGTCGCTCGAAGCGACTGACGACGCGACGATTGATTGTGGTGTTTCAAACTTCATTTTCTCGCCATTAGCAAATTGAGTTTGAGTTAATTTATTTTTGCTGCGGAACTGACCATTTTACTTGACACTTCTGTCTATGATGGGAGCACACAGAGAGGGACTTTCATAGAGTTTTTCTTTAATCAATTATTTAAAAAAAAAACACAACTCAAAACTAGTTATATTTAGTTTATGGTGAAAGAGTGATACCTAGTAAAGTTGTTGGGATTCGTTTTTATAGAGTTCGATAATCTTCGGTAGGCGTCTGTATCCACATCACACTATATCTGATCAATGGCACCGCACGATTTTTCTCACTAATGCAAAGTGCGCATAACAAGGCAATTTGTATCAATGGGTTGATCAGGAGTCGTCAACGGACTCAAAGCAACCGCCGCACCTGCTTAAGAATTATTCGCGTAGAATAGCTCTAATTTATTCCAGATTAATCTAATAGGGCTCTTATGTCGATGGTATAAGATGTGTTTTGGCAGTTATAGATGAGATTTACATATGTTGTTTTAAAGTGCAAGTCGTAATTTTTAGCCACAAACCGCGGAATGATAGGCTCGCGCGGTTAAGGCCGCTCAAGAGAACTATTTTTATGCAAGCCTGTGACGTTGCGTGATGTTGAAATATAAATGCATCCTTGCATCGACAATTATTTTACTGATCGACCGATATTCATAAAATTACCTAGTTAAATAAGTTACTAAGAAAAAAGTTCAATCGCTAATGTGTATACATAAAAACGTGTTTAAATTTAAACGTGGGATTATTATATTGTTATGCTTATTATGGTCATCGCTTAATTAAATTAAACAGTTGATTGTCTATAAAGGTGGTAGGTTTACCGTTCTTTAAAGTACGTAATAGCGCATTGCTGAAAAATAAAAACTTTGCATTTAACGGAAGTAATTATTGTTTGTTTACGTGAAAATGTTTCCTTTGTAAATGATTTCTTACAGGAAATATTTAAGAGCTAATAGATACTGTTGAGTTAGTCAACCCAGGAGCACGCTCGGAATCCACAACACTGATTGTTCTGGCAGGTGACAATAGTATGAGATGCGTGTCCTATTTGTGTAGGTACCTTCGCTAGACAATCTCGGTGTGTCACATCACACCTAATGAGAAAATGTCAACACTCTTTGTTGAGCATTTCCTATTGTTTTAAAGAAACAAGTCATGCCCGGTGGTCAAGACGCTTCCTTGCGGAGTCATAGACTTTTCTGGAGACACATTCATCTTGAAGGGTACGAGGCATAAAATTTTATTGACTTACCGATATGTTTTCGTAAGACAGACGCAAAAAAATTAAACTGAAGTATAATTTCCTATAGGACACAACTAACATGCAATGCAAATCTCTGCGATGTCACCAGCAATAAAAATACAAAGTGGAATTGTGGATTCAACTTATATACTTTCATGGTACTTTTAGACGGATGAGATGCAGTCACTTTAAATTCAAGAAAACTCGGAGACAACAATCGCCATATGACAATGTTAAAATTAAATTCATAAAGGTGCGTGCGAGTTGATCGTTGATAAGGCATTGTTAGACTCTTCTTATTGGAAAGGTTCCTATGCAAATGCGTATCTCGTGCCGGCGACAGGTGACGCGGCACCCTTAATTGTTTTTTGTATAATATTTAAATATTATGACGTTTTTTCTTATCTTTTTTTCTAGGTTTTTGTAGCGTGGCGCGGGTGGCGTACCAGGTGGTTTCGTAGAAAAAACTGTTCCTGTAACAGCTTGCGAGGTATGGATTTAGGATGGGGAACAAAGAGACTAATTTTACCCTAAATATGGTGTTTTGATGTAAATGATATGACGTGACCGAACAGGGCTTTTGTACGGAACACCGGGGCTGATGACGCTGACGTGGAACTAAACCGCAATTAAGTGCTACTCAAAAAGTTTTCGAGCTCAATTTTTATAAGGCTACCTTCAAATACATCAATAATTTCGGAATCTTAGTATGTAGGTACTTTTGAGATATCTGTTCCTTTAGTACTATCGTAGGCCAATTTTATTTTATTTTTTTATACAACGACGGGGGCAAACAAGCATACGGTCCGCCTGATGGTAAGCAGTTACCGTAGCCTATGGACGCCTGTAACTCCAGAGGATTCACATGCGCGTTGTCTACCCTTTAGGAACCCATACAGTCCTTTTTTGAAGAACCCTCATTAACCAAATGCTACGTCGATAAAAAATAATAATGTAATAAAACTAATGTTTTCAGACTGATTAAAAAAAATTCATAAAATAACTTTGGAACGTAGTAGGTTAATGTTTATAATTTAACATAAAAACGACACATTTTGAACCAATACTAAAAACCGTATGAACGGTATGAACTCGATTAACATTTTAAAAACACTCGTATAAAGCTGACAGCTATCGTCGGCCCTCTTGCAGCTGACGCTGCCCTTTAGAAAGTGCATCTCCACTGCACCAGCGATCTTGACACGCTCTGATGCCTTCATTACTGCTGTATTTGCATAATAAACCCTTTTTAATCGGGTTTGAATGAGGTCTATGTATTTGGAGCTTTATTCGCTGAAGATTACTAACCTTTTTACGATAGTATTAAAACAAGTTAAAAAATAGGACCATGGATGGGGGCTAATAAGATACTTAACTAGTTAACTTGTCAATAAATATGTAAGTAGTACCTATGTGATAACACAGAATAACTAATAGTACTTGATAAAGTAATGATTTACTAACCAAATGATAATATGTAAATAAAATAGCATGAGATTAAGTTTATTCGATAACTCATCAATCATCATCATTATGTTGCAAAACCGACATGTCCATTAATTTACTACCGTAAAGGTTATAACTTTGCCCGCCTTTTGCGATCTTTTTATTTTTTTTCCAAGGTTAATGGTTCATATTTATAATTTATCCTGTGCCACTCACACGTTGACATACATTCATTTGTATTTTGTCTACGGAACCCTAAAAAGGTGTAGTATGAGTATTTTGTTGTGATTAAATTGTGCCTAGATTAAGGTACTTACTTAAAGGATACATTGCTTATCAACACACACGCAATTTTGTTTTTTAATGTCTTGTATCATTGGATATAAAAAAAATCATAAATTAAATGCAAAACATAAAACATTCTAGGCGAAAATCGAATACTGTAAAAAAAATAACGGAATTTGTCGCAGATAGCTTAAAATTACTGTTGTTTTTGTGTACGAGTAACTAGATCTAAGTTAATCATTTTCTCGATTTATACCAATTTGTTTATTTTTGTAATTTAATAAAGTGTATAAATTCGTGTTTACATGTCTAGTTCTTAAGTACTGATTTATGTCTTAATTTTATTGATATCATGTCATAATACGCAAAATGTCTAGATTATAAGAATTTTGTACTAATTTATGAAGAAATGTCCCATATAAATATCAATTTTAACCCTCCTACCAACATGTAATACTGTAAGCTTATTCGTGAATAAATATCTAATTTACACGGCACATACCAGCCACTAGTACGAGCACGCTAAAAAACCCATAAAAGAGGCCAGCACTCGTACTCGTTGCTCACTTCAACCTCACTTCTACAACTACTCCCAGCGGGGAAACACCTGCAACTACACTGCTCAAATGTTTTACAATTCTAAATAAGTGTTTTTATTCATCTCCCTACATGACCTGGTAAATGATACAGCGGGTCAGCGCTGCTTGGTTCGACGTGGTAATCCGGTCTGCACACAACAGAATTATTGTAAGTATTATTTAGATTTGCATTCCTCCCGCATTACACAATGAATAATAGCGTTTTATGGAAAATAGCTCCCTGAAGTGAGTTATAGGATACCACTGACAACCCTAGAGGAAGAATTGTGCTGGGTAAAGTCGTAAAAAGTGGTACCCAAATTCGTTTATGACATTGCCCACTACCATAATCACGAAAATAATAGAGATATGATGTTAAAATTCCTTCTCCATCGTTTATATAATACTTAGCCGTAGAACTTTTATAGACCTATATACCACCAAAGTTTTTGAGGGCCTTTTGGCCCAGCAAAAAACACATCCGCAATCACAGCTGATACGCGCGACTGAAGTTAGATACGGGACAATCAATTTGCCAGTATTGCCAACAATAATTAGCTAGTTTTGTGATATTTCGCTTCTATTGAAACGTGACGCATTGGGCAAAGTCATGTTGAAAAGGCAAAGTTGTACAGTTATACGGTAGTCTTACTACTAAGATAACTTACTGAAATAACACACTAAGATTAGATTTCAAACCTCACTTGAGAAATGTCGTCTTACCGCAGCATAGGTAAAATAGTGAGTTAAATACTCGTAGGTATGCTTGTTTACTATATGTACCTAATACCGATCTGTGCGGGAAATGACGTCCAACGTTTTGAGGCGTTGATTGTAATGCAGGGCGCTACGCCGGCCGGAACCGGCGAGTTAAAGTGTTAATCTATTCAAATCTGCCTCATTACGGCCGTTTTAGAAGGTTGCCTGGCCGCAGTTTTGTCCCTTATATGTCTATGAACCAAATGTGTGCTATCGGAAGTTTGAGAATGCTTTCCTTCCCGTAACATTCGCTTTTCACGATTTACAAACGATTTAGGTACATTTTTTTGTAATTATTTTTCTGTTTTTTTTTTTAATAATTACTTTATCTACATATTTTAAAATCCATGTCGCAGGCTTCGCCACATGGATACAAACGCAGGTCAACCACAGGCTTCGTTACATAGCATTCAATATTTACAAAATGAAATTCACCACATGCTTTGTCAATAATAACTACACACTAAACCTTACTTACACAGACTTCGCCGTACAGGATTTTTTAAATTCATATTTTGATATATTACATCAATCGCCATTGCACCTTACTCGTTCTTATTACAAATATGCATTGAAATTATCAAATTAAAGCTATGACACAACACACACACACAACTACACACACACACACACACACACACAACACAATTCAACAAAATCGAATTAAAAACAGACTAGAAAAGTTGGCTGCTCCAGGGAACCTGTTAAAAGTGAATATACTTACGTTGCGAGGAAAAAAGTGAGAACTTAGCAACTCTATTAGCATTTACACCACGGAAGTTTTACGTAGAGGTCAAGAGTTTACCACGGCGCCGTGTTCAGCTAAGGTAGTTCTAACTTTTTCTGCAGCGTTACATAGCCATGGCTACCAGTAGGTAGATAGGTTTGTAATGGTTGTCGTGAGGGCAACCACACATATCCTTCAGCCTGAGGGGCTTTGTGAAGGTTTCCAAGCTAACTCAGGGTTTGGAGGATAGGGTTAAAGTAAAACGCCAAGGTAACTACTATAACTGGGTCTTGTACGCCCTTTATTGAAAGTAAACCTTAGTCTAAGTTGTAAGTTAGGTCTCCTGAAGGGAGCTAGATTCTACGCTACGGGTTAGTTCCGGTATACGCGATTATGCGGTAGGTACGGTAATCCTGGCTTAGGACAGGATATCGGAGTGTTCCCCGTGGAACGGCGGGATCTGGAATAAACCCCCGGCTAACGACGCGAGGTTTCGCGCGGCCTTCTGGGTTTACGGGTATCAGGACTAACTGGGGAAACCTCCCGGCTATCAACGCGAGATTTCGCGCGGCCCTCTGAGGTTATAACTACGGGGGGAAGGGAACGGGAAAGTCCTCCGGCTAACAACGCGAGATTTCGCGCGGCCCTCTAGGACTTAGCAGCCGGTGTTCGCCGCCCGGGCTCGGAACATCGACTGCCACTGCGGCTTTTTTTTTTTTTTTTTTTTTTTTTTTTTTTTTTTTTTTTTTTTTTTTTTTTTTTTTTTTTTTTTTTTTTTTTTTTTGAGCCTGACTTGGGCTTTATGCTTCTGGAGCGCTAAAGCGGGCGGACTGTTTGGTGGGATGGTTGCCGGGGGAGGAAACGATTCTGAACGACCTGAAGCGGCTCGAGACTTGACATACCCACGTGGGTAAAAACCACACTTGAGTATGCCATGATTGGACGAACACAAGTCTTGTAGAGTGTCAGCTTATTTCTAAGTGACATTTTACTAAACTTGTTAATCATCGGCCCTAGCCTTCCTAATACGAACAGCGCTCTGTTGCGTACCCTACGGATGTGGCTTTTGAAAGTCATACGACGGTCGAGAGTGACGCCTAGATATTTGACCTCGTTAACCCACGGAATGGGCTGGTCAAAAAGCCGGACCGGAGCCACCTTCCTGCCTGTCGGACCTATGGCAGTAGGGTGGAAGATAATCGCTGCGCTCTTGTCCGGATTGACTTCAATACGCCAAAGACGAAACCATTGACCTAGGCCATTGATTGCCTCTTGGAGGTATTTCCGAACAAGAATGTAGCGATTGTGCGTCGTAAAGAGCGCGGTGTCGTCCGCGAACAACCCTAGTTCGACACGCGGGTGTCTAGGAATGTCGTTCGTGAACAACGAATAGAGTGTAGGCGAGAGGACGGAGCCTTGCGGGACTCCTGCCCTAATAGGATGTGGAGGTGAAAGCGTTCCCTCCAGTCGGTAGCAAAAGCTTCTGTCCGTAAGGAAATCTCGTATTATGAGTACGAGTCTGTCCGGCATACCGATCTGATATAACTTGTATATCAACCCGTTATGCCAGACCTTGTCGAAGGCTTTCGCCACGTCAAGAAAGATCGCTCCCGTCTTCAACCCTGTTCGACGCGAGAAGCCGTCCAGCACGTGCTCCGTGATGCGGTGCACCTGTTGGACGCACGAGTGTCCGGCACGAAAGCCGAACTGCTCGTCCGTGATAATTGAATTCTCAGTCGTGAACCTGAGAATCCGAGCGAGGATGATTCGCTCATACAGCTTAGCAAGCGAGCTGAGTAAGCTGATGGGCCTGTAAGAGGCTGGCGAGGCCCGGGGTTTGCCGGGCTTCGCTATTCCGATGACCGTGGCACGTTTCCACGCGGCTGGAAAGTGACTATTGGACAGGGCGGCATTGAAGATGCCGACCAGAATGAGTAAGAGATGTTCGGGCAGAAGTCTCAGCATGCGGTTGGAGATGCCATCCGCACCCGGGGACTTCCTTACTCGAAGATACCTTACTCGATCGTGGACTTCCTTAACCGACACCGGTACGAGAGGTGAAGTTACGGGGAGACGCGATCTCCTGTCCACCTCAGAATTTACCCTCTCGACATGGGCTTCATCGGCAGGCAGGAGGCTGGGCGAACATTGAGACTCTAAACTATTGGCGAGACATTCTGCTTTCTCGTCGTCCTCGAGTGCGCGGGTTGGACTACCGGGGCGTTCCAAAGGGGGGATAGTCCAGACGGTATCTGATTTGAGAGATCTAGCTAGTTTCCAGTAAGCCTGGTGACTAGGCTTTATCTCCCCCATCAGATCCCTAAAAGAGTTCTCCCGAAATTCGGCAATTCGCTGTTTGGACTCGTGACACAAGCCCCTCAGGATTTGACGATTTTCGGGGGAAGGCCAGTTAGAGTAGGTCCTAATGGCGCGATTTTTCCTAGTCAGCAACTCTCTCAGTTCCCTAGGCAGGGGGCGGCGTTGGATTTCCTCGGCCGACACCTCCCTAGAGGCTTCGCTTTTGACAGCGTTGAGGTAGTTGGTGAATAGGTCGATCGCTTGGTCAGTCTGTTGAGTTGTGGTAATAATGTCAGGTATGTCTCTAAGTATGGGGGCGTCTGTCTTTAGGAGACCTTGTTGCACCTTGTCCCAGTCCACGAGTGTCCTGGTAGGAGGGGCTTGATCGGAGTGAGGGCCCAGTCGCAAGAGGACCGGCCTATGATCTGAAGTTAATTCGTCTAGCACTTCTATAGAACGCAGAGTGAGCGCTACGTTCTTTAGAAGGGCTACGTCAAGTATGTCTGGTCGGTGTCCTTCAGTATGGGGGTAGTGGGTTGCTTCAAGGGGAGGGAGGATATCGAAAGGGAGGCTTTCGATCAACAGACGATTGAGCAGCCTACCGTTGGGGTTAGTCGCGACGCATCCCCAGTCGACGTGTTTGCTATTTAGGTCCCCGGCCACGATGACCGAGGGGCCTAGGGCTGCTAAAATATCTAGGTCAGTCTGTAGTATGTTAAGTGATGGAGAGATGTAGGCTGACGCAATCGATATGGGGGGATGACCGTCCATCGATATGCGGCAGACCGACACTTCCATATTTGTCAGTGGAGGGGGGTTGAGAGAGATGCAATGTAGGAAACTTTTATAGAAGATGCAAGTGCCCCCGCGGGCCCTACCAATCCTATCGTTTCTAATCTGAGTGTAACCAGGGACGCGGAAACATTGCATAAACGGTTTATAGAATGTTTCCTGTACTAGGAAGATGTCGACGGAATGATCGCGCAGAAAGAGTGTAATCTCATCCTTCATTCGGCTTAGGCCATCGGCGTTATAAAAACCGATGGTTAGCGAACTGGGTTTAAGCTTGAGGCAACTATTATTCATTCTGGTGGAGAGCGACTTGACGGCCTAACACTGAGGCGAAGAAGTAATTGCTAGCGTTTGCTATATAAGCCTCATATTCCCTCTGCTCCTGGGGAGAGAGGGTCTTTGAGGCCAGTATAGAAACTGGGAGGGGACCTGGGGCAGGCCGGCCTGCTTGAGGTGCGGGGGTACCTCGGGCAACGGGGCCCCCCTGGGACGAGGGCACTGAGGGTGCCGGAGAGGGTGCTGCGACCGCAGAGGGCGGCGGGTTCCTATTGGCAAGCCCTAATCCTACAGCCTTAAGGGCGGGGAACTCTTGTGCGCTAGTGGTCTGAGGAGCCACCTGAGTCTTGCCTGACCTGCGCCCGTCAGGTTGCGAGGGCTTCGGTTTGCCGGAGGTGTCCTTCCGCTTTGGAGCACAGGGGCAGCCTCCCCAGTTGGCGGTATGCCCATGGGGAAGTTTGCGCTCCAAGCAGTTGACACACCGCCGGCCTACCGGGTCCTTGCAACCCTTCGGACGCGGGCAGTTGCGAGACGAGTGGTCGCCAGCACACTTGACGCAGCGGGGGGGAGAGTTACAGCCACGAGCGCTGTGACCGTACCTCTGGCAGTTGTGACACTGCGTGACGTAGTTCCTCTTGTTGGGAGGTTCTACCCTAACCGTAACACCTAACACGTTCTTGATGGCTTGAAGAGCCTGACGCGAGCTAGGACTGGGATCAGTCTTCACCAGAACAATATCATATTTGCCCCTAGACTTATGATAGAGACGACACACCTCCCGAACGTTAATTCCCTTATACCACTGCGGCACGGTCCGGGCGGGCTTATATGGGCGCGGCGCGGCGCTGGCGGCCGGGCGCGTGGAGGGGATGCGGCTGTTGCTCTCCGCTCGCCGCGCGTCGCACCCCGCCGCTCCGGTTGTCGTGGCGCTGTGACGTCATCGAGACGTCACACTGCCTCCCCCGTCGAGAAGATTTTTGCCTAGGCTAAAAATCACCGTGTTATAAAAAAATATACACTGGTTATATGGGGTCCTATTTACCCCGCCTGTACAACTTGTATCTTGTAATTTTTTCATTTTAACTTTATAATTCTCAATTATGAAATTATCTTTTTATGTTATTTATACTTTCTACTGTCTCTTTTATGGTAGGTACTCTATTTATTTACTTATTTTACTTAACCAAAAAAAATAAAACAAGCTTAATAACCAAACCAGAAACGAAAGAAAAGAAAAAGAAAAGTGAGGATATACCGAATATACCCTCTACTTCGGTCTTTGTTTTGTACGTGGTAACCTTACCACCCCTCGACTCGAGCCGCCGTTCCTGCGCCGCCCCGTTCTATACTTCTTTCCTCTCCGTCCCCGCGGGACTGGTTCGGTGCTCGCTTCGATCTCCCCTGGCTGGGTCCAACTGTCTGGTAGACCGTCTCCTAGCATTTCGGATAGAAATGCGGAGTATTCTGCCTCATGCTCGTTCTCCTCCTCTGCCACGCAGATGGGGTTCCTAGATATTTTGTTGATTTTTCTGTAATCAACACGGACTCTATGTTGTCCGTTTTCTTTCTTAACTAATACGGCCGGTGAGCTGTACGGGCTGTCCGACTTCTCGATTATGCCTTGTGACTTTCCCTTTACATGTGCATGTATAATTTGCTGTTGCTTAGGGTTCCTCGGGTAATATTTCTGTTTTACGGGTTCTGTGTGTTTCCGTTTTATTTTATGTTCCGCACGCGTGTTTCTTTTCGGGGCTTTCTCGCCTTTTGTAAATTCTTGTTGTAGTCGTGTCTGTAATTCCTGCCGTTGTAACTCAGTGCATTCGTGTTTACTGTCACCAATATCAGTCTTATCTGAACTCGGTCTGATTTGGCTTACTTGCTCCTCAGTTCCGCTATGTTGTGGCTCTGAGCTGTCGTTCTCGTTCTGTTTTGGTCGACTACTTCCGCCTATGTCGCCGTCATCTTTTCTTTTGACGGGATTTTCCGTTGCCCATGTCATTGACATTCCGGCTCGTTTCAATATATCCATGCCTATGATAGTGCATGAGGCGGAGGGTAGCACGCGGATCCAATGCTTAAATCGGGCGTTCCTCATTTGAATGTCTACTAATATATTTTTCGTTACTCGCGTTTTTCCCCCGTTAGCGAGTATTACTTCCCTTTGTACTCCTTTTTCCTCTGCACCATTCTCCATGCATTCCTCGTATGTCTGTTGGTCAACGTAAGTGTTTGTTGAGCCTGTGTCTACGAGACAGCGATATTCTTTCCCCATTATTTGGATCCGTTCGTATATCCGGTTGTCCTCTCGGTTTTCATCTCCTGTAGCTCCTACAGCTTCATTTTTCCCCCATTGTTTCCTTTTACAGCAGTTTTTACTCAGGACTCCCTGTCTACCGCACTCACTGCAAAATATCCTCCTTGTCGATCGGCAGTCTTTAGTCATGTGTCCTGTTCTCCCGCATGACCAGCAGCAGGTACGTGTGTTGTATGTGGGGTTGACTTTGGTGTCGTTTCCTGAATTGGTGCTTTTGCCTTGCGGTTGGTATTGATTCATGTAGTTCGATGACTTACTTGATTGACTGGTTGAATAGGGTGTCCCTGCTCCTTCCTGTGAGGTTGTGTCTTGGTTGACATCGTATGATCTCCTATTCATACTGAACCTGTCACTAAATGGTGTCATCTTTATATTCTCGTACTCGGAAGCGAGCTGCAGTAATCCGGGCAGATCTTCGAAGTCCTGTTTTTTAATATATAATTTATAGCTACTCTGCATGTTCTCGTGGATACGGTTTATCTTTTCTTTATCGGTTAGCTTTCCATACCTTCGCATCAATGTCTGGAGGTCAGTTAGGTAGTCTGTAAAACTTTCCCTGTACCTCTGTTTCCTGGCTACGATCCTTGTGACTAGGGTTTCTTCATAATTTGTAGGAAAATAGTAGAGTTTAAACAGCGTGATGAACTCCTCCCATGTCTCCCATGTCTCTGCGTTATTACTGTACCACAGTAAGGCTTTCTCCCGTAGTATCCGGGGCAGGATAGGCAAAACGTCCTCTTTTGTTATACTACTTGCCGCTATTAATTGCTCCAGTCTTTCGATAAACTCGACTGCGTCGTCTGTTGGTTTAAAGGTGAGGTTCCAGTCCCTGATTATCTTTCTCAAATCTTTGTTAGGCTGTTCCATCTTCGTAGTTGGTTTTTCGTCTGGTGTTCCAAACTCGTCGGGTTTGCCTTAGTTGGCGTCTTCTTTCACGTCCTCTACCAATAGTTTTCGTATCTGTTCCACGTTTAGACCTTCAGTCTGTATGTTCCATTCCTCAGCTGCCTGAGTTAACTGTTCTTTCCTCAAGTGGTATATCCAGGATGTCGACATCGGCGATACGTTGAAACGTTCCGGTGGATCGACGCGTTAGGGCTCTCTTTGTGTAACTTACCGGCACTGTAGATGGGTAGTGGTTCAAGATAGCGGCTACGACTCACCTAAGTGCTGGATACGGCCGGTATTACCTTCCTTGGTTACAATCACACGGCTGGGGGACGGCGGCAGGTAATGGGGCTATTCTGTGGAATATAATTAAGCTTTCGTCTCTCCCGATTCACGGGTGGGTGGGACGCGTCGAATAAAAAGAAAAAAAAATCTTTATCATCGACCCTTATCCTCCTGAGCTAACCAAAACTCCTGTATGTGAGTTTTTCCGTTGGGCGCCAAATGTAATGGTTATCGTGAGGGCAACCTCACATATCCTTCAGCCTGAGGGGCTTTGTGAAGGTTTCCAAGCTAACTCAGGGTTTGGGGGATAGGGTTAAAGTAAAACGCCAAGGTAACTACTATAACTGGGTCTTGTACGCCCTTTATTGAAAGTAAACCTTAGTCTAAGTTGTAAGTTAGGTCTCCTGAAGGGAGCTAGATTCTACGCTACGGGTTAGTTCCGGTATACGCGATTATGCGGTACGGTAATCCTGGCTTAGGACAGGATATCGGAGTGTTCCCCGTGGAACGGCGGGATCAGGAATAAACCCCCGGCTAACGACGCGAGGCTTCGCGCGGCCTTCTGGGTTTACGGGTATCAGGACTAACGGTTAACGCTCAGTCTAAAGTCACTGTCGCACTAATGTGGAAGAGTGATAAAGAGAGTGAGTGACTACGATACGCTACGGAACGTTAACGATTGGCACGTTGGCTATGCACCCAGATCTACCGGATTTGACGCACTGTACCCCGTACTTTCAGGTAACAATGTTCCTGGATTAATAAAGTAATTTAAAAATATTGTCAGTAAATACTTAGATAATACGCGTAATTGAATTCCTATAATTTAAAAATACTTTTTTGAAATAACTGCCACTTAGTTCTCATGTTTCGTCTATTGACACTGGTGTATTAGTTAGGATATAACAAATGTATTAAAAGTCGTGTTTGAATAAGAATATCAAAATATTTTTTTTGTTGGCGTTTTTTCCCGCAAGCGGTTGTCAACTCTCTTTAAGTTCCTCTCTAGATTGAACCTTTATAATATAATTTATAAATCCAGACAAGATCTTTTTATTGTGGAAAAGAATCAGAACGACCAAACGGTCTAACCAAACATTCCTAAAGTCGGCGGAATAAAGCTCCGCGTATTGGAAGTTTTTATGAACGCTGTACGAGCTCTACAATTTTACTACCGACCAATATGATTAAATGGTTTAAGGCTTTAGTTATTGGCGTGTGCTGGGTTGATATTTACAACACTTAGAAAGAACATCCACAAAAGACTACCATTATAAGTGAATATCTTATTAGCCGTAGTAATTAAGGCTCTCAGTTCAAGTTATACTAGGGATGTGCAAGCCAAGACATTATTTTTTGTGAACAGTGTAGGTGCGTGCGGCAGCGCGGGCGCAGCGCACCTGCCGGCCGATTATATGGTCATTAGCCAGCACGGAACCCGCCGAAATTATTGTGTGCGCAACCCTAATCGCGCTCCGCGAATTCGATATTGTATCGCTAAGCGTTTGAACGGCTAAACAAACTGGATTTTTCGGAGGTGATTTTCACGGTATTTAATAATTTTATACAAGAAAGAACCGACTTTTATTAGCTTCCACCTTTCAAAAAGTAAATGCTCCAACTGCTGTAAAAAATGCTCAAATCACTATAGGTATGCCGATAATAGTTGAAGAGATCCCTTGATTTCTCCAGGGTCCCATCATCAGATCCTGACCTAATGACAGTAGGATCAACTGTGAAGTATACTCTTTCAAACGAAAAAATATTTTTTTTTATCGGTGTAGCCGTCTTCGAATAATTGGTGAACTTACCTACTAGTGGCAGTTCTAGCAGTAAAAATACGACTTTTCGTGAACCAGAGATTTCCTTCGGCGTGATTATTCCTTAGGACCCAAGGATGGATTTGAGAAGTGGAGCCACCAAGATTTTTGATGTAATTATTTAGGGGGGGGGGGGGGGGGGGGGAGGCTCTCAACTTTATCTTGATCTACATCTATCTACATCCGTTAACCTACTAGGCCAAGTTTGGTATCGTTTTCGTATAAATCGATGATGCCGAATTCATTTATGGTATAATTTTGACACCATTCCAAAGCAAAAAAATACTCATTTTGAAATTCCCTATTTCACAAGGAAAAACTCCATAACATAATTATGAATCTTGAACAAATAAAAGGTGTTTTAGTGAGCCCTATTATTCAGTGAGTCAGTCAGCCGTATTTGTTTACCTTATTTTATTTTTATACTATACATATACCCTGAATTTAGATAAAATTTGGTATTGCAAGGGCTGAAAATCCCGCACCTATAGATTTTTAGCTTAGCCTGCAAGTCTGCAACAGTGATTAAAACTAATAAAAGCCCAGTCCAAAAGGTCTAATACTGGTTACTTACCGGGTGGCCTGCAATGTATCATTACAGGCTGAATACGTTAAAATGATCGAAACGATATCGGCAAGTTTCACCTTTTCATTTCATACGCATAGTCAGTGATTTGGAAGTAATAAAAACTGGAGAGAAATCCCATAAACCGGTCAATGCTGAAAAAAATATTCGGAATTGCATAATACAAGCGAAGTACCCAGTAAAATTTCATTATGTAAATACATCACATCATGTTTTTAAAAAGTATTTGTTATTTAAGTATAATGTACAAAAAGAGGCCGACGTATTACTTATTTTTCCGGTAAAATTTTGAAAGGTTTTTTATAAGGTTGTTAATTTAAAAACTATGTCTCCTTAATTGCCATCTAGATTTTTATCTTTTTGTCAATACTTTGTCATAACATTATTTTTATTACATACTCCACTTTTAGGCTCAGTTACATAACTATATACGAGTATAATACATGATACTAACACAAAATATACGCTAGTTTTTTGCTTATTTTGCATTACCACACTCGTGTTTTATGATGTCTTAGTTATCCTCTGTTGCTTAAGGTTAAATCACAATCAATTTTATTATGAAAACAACAATAAAAAATCCTTTAAAAAAATGCTCTAATTATTTATGACTCGTGACCATTATGACTGTTGTTAAAATAGAGTCAGTTTTGAGATATTTCAAATAAAGTGAGTAAAATATACGTCCTAGTTATCGACACGCCCAACGAATGCCCAATAAATTCAATTTAATGATGACTTCGGCCAGCACAGTGACGAGCACTGGGAAGTTTACCTTACTTAGGTATTACATCGCAGTACACCTAATTAGAATCTTCGTCAGTATCTCGCAAGAGCTATGCGGGGGGTCAAATTATTTACTTAACCCGTTCCAAAATAATAATAAGCCTCCGACTTATGGCCGAACGTGGACCGATTTTTATCTCATAATTGCGGGTCTCGCTTTGAATCCTTCATTAGGGGAGGGTTGTAGGAGGGTGGGAGGGGGGCAGGTATAGTGTGAGGACACAATGGCGCCCCCCGCGGTATTGTGCGCTAATGTATGCGCGCGCGGCGTCGGGGACGGCGACGCCACAACACAAACATTTCAACGCATCTAATTTATTGTCGTGTAGCACCGCGAGATGCGGCGCGCAAAAAATATACAGTTAAGGGGCAGTCGCTTTAGATTAAATGACGAGCGGTGATTAAAACAGTTAAATTGATGATCATATTTAAATTAGGTATTCGTGTTCGTGCATGTATGATCTGCGCATCGGCAGTGCTTTAAGGGCCATATCACACTTGAGCGATTTGAAATCGATTTCTAAACAAAACTCATACGCGGCGAACTATGGCGAACACGCCACGAACACGTTCCCTTCCCATACAAAACTCGCTCGCAAATCGTAAGTGTGATAACGCCGCTAGAGTGACTTTTACCAGGTACGGTAGGTTAATCATTAACATTACCCAAGTAACACATCAAAGCAGTATAATGGCCGTCTTACAGCATATCTGTATGCTTTTAGCATTTTGAGTTCGTTTTGTTAACATTATAAACGCTTATAGTGCTGATATAGCTCTTAAATGGGCACAAATTACCCAGCTTGAGATCTTATATATGTTATTTAATAGCATTACAGGCGCATTATGTCTGCCCTATTAGCATTATCGTTGTTATGGTAAGTGCCAATCGCATTAAAGAAGCATTAGTATGCTCTATTATGTGGCCAACCGCATTAAAGAAACATTACTACGACCAAAAAAGTTGCTAATCATATTTAAACAGGGGGGGCTTACCTCCCCCAAGCTTTTCAATCTCTACATGGATGCTCTGATTGGTGGGCTTAGCAGTATGCATGTTGGATGTCACATAGACAGAGTTTGTTTTAATAACATAAGTTATGCTGACGACATGGTACTGCTGAGCCCCTCAGTTGGTGGTTTGCGTGTACTGATTGAAAAGTGTGAATCTTATGCTTTAAGTCACGGTCTGAGATACAATGTGCTCAAAAGTGAGTACATGGTATTTAAGGCGGGGAACAAGTGCCCATCTCATGTCCCACCCATTCGTCTGAATGGCGTACAACTAAAAAGGGTTTACACGTTTAAATATCTTGGGCACTTGGTCACCGATGACCTGCGTGACGACGCGGATATAGAACGCGAGCGTAGGGCACTGGCCGTGAGGGCCAACATGATAGCCCGGAGGTTCAGCAGGTGTACAGCGCAGGTTAAAGTAACAATCTTTCGAGCGTACTGTACTTCGCTGTACGCCTGTTGCCTGTGGACGAGGTACACGCAGCGTACCATGTATGCTATGCGTGTACAATACAATGACGCGTTCAGGGTACTGTTGAGGCTGCCTCGGTACTGCAGTGCGTCGGGCATGTTTGCCGATGCACATGTGGACGGCTTTCATGCCACGCTGCGTAAGCGCTGCGCCGCGACGCTCCGCAGAGTGCGCGCCAGCCACAACAGTCTCCTGGCCGTCGTGGCAGAGAGTTGGGATAGCGCCCTAATCAGGCACTGGATCTCCCAACACTTAAGTTTAGTTACTAACATAGTTATTTAAGTTCTATTGTAATACTAACACTATATGGATTTCTTTGTCCGAAATAAATGCTTTTTATTTTAATTTTTTTTAATTTTTATAATCGCAGTAAAGAAGCATTAGTACGCTCGATTAAGTTGCCAATCGCAATACAAAAGCATTATACTAGCATAAGAGTGTAGTAAAATAAACCTTACGTCAATGCAAAAACGTCTCTAATACCAACGGAACAAATGTTGTAATACAATGAACGTTGTGATTTAACTACTTTGTCTCGCAGTATAAAATGGACGAAGACGGTACAAAAAACAGAATGAGTGACACGTCATATTTGTTTGCATCGTAACAAAATTTATTAAAGTTTTTGACTCTTTTACGTTATCATATCCTTCAAATATTACTGCGCAATGTAGTTTACTGTAAACGTGTATATAAGTTTCATTGAAAATTTTCACACGCCTTTGATTTATTGTGGTTTTGCAATAAAATATTATAAAAAGATATGCGTCAAATAAACAAAACAATTGTGTAATCCTCGTATATAACGAGTTTTGCATTAGTACGCTCTATTATGTTGCCAACCGCATTAAAGAAACATTACTACGGCCAAAAAAGTTGCTAATCGCAGTAAAGAAGCATTAGTACGCTCGATTAAGTTGCCAATCGCAATACAAAAGCATTATACTAGCATAAGAGTGTAGTAAAATAAACCTTACGTCAATGCAAAAACGTCTCTAACACCGACGCAACAAATATTATAATACAATGAACGTTGTGATTTAACTACTTTGTCTCGCAATATAAAATGGACGAAGACGGTACAAAAAACTGAATGAGTGACACGTCATATTTGTTTGCATCTTAACAAAATTTATAAAAGTTTTTGACTCTTTTACGTTATTATATCCTTCAAATATGACTGCGCAATGTAGTTTACTGTAAATGTGTATATAAGTTTCATTGAAAATTTTCACGCGCCTTTGATTTATTGTGGTTTTGCTATAAAATAGTACAAAAAGATATGCGTCAAATAAACAAAACAATTGTGTGATCCTCGTATAGAACGAGTTTAGCATTATTAACATAATAGTGTTGGTTGAGCAGTCTTAAATTAAGTAATTTCATTATTATATAGGTATTTTCCTTGTATAAATAGGTCCGCATGATTTTATTTTTAGGTTATAAATTATTTGCAAAATGGCGTTGGTCTATATAGACGGAGAGCTAGCCACGTCAGATATGACACAATAATGAGAGCAACCAAACCCCTCTAGTCAGATTGGTATACTATGCTTATTTCTAGATCTGGACATCTGGCAGCTTTAAAGTGGTGGAGGTCAAAGAATGCAAACCATTTCTAGAGATCTGGGTTTGATGCAATATTATGAGAAACTATACAAATACTATACAATATTAAGAGAAATTATACTAAAGTTTATGTTAGGGGAAAATAGTGCCAAACAATGTATAATATAATTCATAGTTTGTCGCTTACTGTTTTTGTTTCCGTAATAATACACAATATTTTTTGGTCTAACGTTTTTTTTATCGATTTTTGACTAGTTTTGAGTCGATATTCCAACATATTCACTACAGATAGAATTATAAGGCAAACGACTATCGGTTCTTGAATCTTTTATCTCCATTCTGTAGAGCCGGATCTTGAAATAACTGAACCGTTATTTTTTTAATGATATTTTTAAAATATGGTCTAAAAAAAAACACTTTTATCGATATTCGAATGGTGTAAAGAATCTTACATATTAGGGTTCCTCTTTGATGTATCTAAAAACTGTAGAGAGATTTTAATTTTTAACTAATTGTAATAACACAAAATTTATGACCATAAAACCACTTTTTTAGCCTAAACCGGTTCGACTTTGATGTCAAATATCTCGAAGACAATTAATATTGAAGTGATAATATGATAAGCTATGTAAATCATTAGAAAAAGGGAATCAGATCTAAGGTCGTTGGCGCCAGGGAGCCCCTTAAAATATAGGCCCTGTGCTTTATAACTGAGACAACTTCGTTTTTACAGTTTTTACCTAGTTTGGTATTACTATTTTCCAATTAAAACATTTTGCTAGTCTGTCACTGTGACCTCCACCCACTAAAAGCTGCCAGATGCCAGGATCTAGCAATAAGGATAGTATAGCAATCTAACCAGACGGGTTTTGTTGCTCTCATTATTGTGTCATATCTGACGTGGCTAGCTCTTAGTCCAATAGCAGCTCAGCGACCCTCAAAAAAAGCTTATTAATGCCTACAGCATTGCACGTGACTAATTATGCTATTAAACAACATTAAGCATTATATACTACTTAAAATTGCTATTGTAGACCCTAAGGCACTAAAACAGCTAAAAGCTGTATAGGGGCTGTTCATAAATTACGTCATCAATTTTGATGATTTTTACCCCCCCCCCCCTAAAATCATCCAACCCTCCCCCTGCCAAATAAAGTGACGTCATTTAAAAAAAAAGCGTTTTTAGCCTTATTGTAAAATAAAAAAAAGATTTAGTAGAAAATATTTTATAGCATTAAAAGTTTATAGAAACACGAATTTCATTCCTTTTTTCACACATTGAAGCACTTTTTTAAAAGAAAGATGCGAGAGATGATGTGATCTTCGGAATGACCGCCCCCCCCCTCCTACGTCATGCTACCATCATCCGATGTCCAGAACCCCCCCCCCCCCCCATTTGAAATGACGTAACTTATGAACAGCCCCTTATAGTGAATTACTTGGCTTTATAATGGTTTATACTATTGCTATTATACAGCATTAAGAATGTATTACCTACTTATAAATGCTATTGTAGAACCTAAAGCACTAAAAACAGCTAAAAGCTGCATACCGGATTTACGTGGCATTATAATGGCTAATATTCATTCTCATAAACAGCATTAAGCATTTATTTATGCTATTGTAGAACCTAAGGCACTAAACCACACCGAAGCATTAGTGTAGCAAACCAAAACGCAACTGTACAGCATTCAGCTGTACAGTTGCATTTTGGTTCGCTGCACTAAAACTAAAGGCTCTAAAAAAGCATAAATGCTTTACTCTAAAAAAGCATATATGCCATTATACAACTGTTATACAGCTTAAAGCATTATATAATGCTATTGTAGAACCTAAAGCACTTAAGTGCTTTTAAACAGCTGAAAGCTGTACAGTCGCGTTGTGGTTTGCTGCACTAAAGCTAAAGGCTTTACAAAAGCATTCAGATATGCCATTATACAACCGTTATACAGCTCACAGCATCATATAATGCGACAAGTTGCTCGGTGAACGTATATAAGAGTTTATATGGTCCTTAAGATCTAAATAAGTTAACTATTCATATGTTATAATGCTTCCTGTGTTACTTGGGTAGGTACTAGACTAGAACGGTAGATTTTTACGCGGGCAAAAGAAGTATAGTACGATTTTTTTAAGATGTCGGAATTGTCGGTAGAACTCCTTAGTAAGATTCCGACATCTTATAAAATTACCACACATTAGTTTATTGTGTTTAGACTTTGCATTGCATCGTTTGTTGTCGTACCAATTTTTTGATGCATTCCTAATTATTGACGGCCTCCTACTTAGCCCAGTCGGTAGTGACACTGCCTACAACGCAAGAGGTCCCGGGTTCGAATCCTGGTAAGGGCATTTATTTGTGTGTTTATCACAAATATTTGTACCTGAGTCATAGATGTTTTCTATGTATTTAAGTATTTATCCATATTTATCTATTATATATCGTCGTCTAGTACCCACAACACAAGCCTTATTGAGCTTACTGTGGGCCTAGGTCGATTTGTGTAAGATTGTCCTATAATATTATTTATTTATAATTATACGAATGAAAACTTAAGTATTGGCTTAGAACTATACAAGATTATTTACACAACAAAACACATGTTTTAAAGTTTTACCTGCTTCAAAACATTTCCATTTCAACAATTGTGTTGTGCTAGCTATAACTTCTAACAATGAGTTAGTATGCTACTGAGATTGTTGCTTCGCTACAAAGTGGCGCCAACGGTTCCATATATCGTGTTTATTGCTAAACTTATGACTTTCCAACGAGACAGCGGAACACCTTAAATAAAATTGAATATAAGTCTCGTCTGACGAAGGATGACTCAGTCGCTGAGAGCAATTTTAAATATATGTAAACTAGTTGGTTTGTTTGCCGGCGCGACCATGTTTTTGTGCCTCTACACAATTAGTGACATTTATTAGAACAACGATTGTGTATGAATGACATCTCATGCATATTATTTGGGACCATGTTCGGTTAACGTATGGGTGGCAACTGCTTCTTTAATGTGGTTAATATACATTATTGCATGTACGCACTAAAATTTTGATAAGATTTTAACACAAATAAAACAATAAATATTTTAGAAATTCTTAATTTTCTGTTTTTTGTTCCTTGATAGCTAGAAAAAATTCAAAAGGTTAGTAAAGTACACGCGTTTAAAATGTAGAGGTCACTAATACATCAGTGGCAGTGGGTAAACATTTTTTAGGCAAGCCGGAGCTTTTCTGGCTTAAAATTTCTTAATGAGCTGGAGGAAAACTGCTCAAATGCCTGAAAATTAGGCAAGCCGACGGGAATCGTATTCTATGGACGCGCCGCCACTGCTATACATACATACTTACGCTAATGATCTATAGGTACATATGTGATAGTCTAGAACAAAAGGGACCATTTGGCGGCCGGCTGTTACGGTTTTATTTCACAATCATCTGTATAACGTAAAACCTAATAAGCGCTTTACACCAAACGGTACCTTTTCCAAAAAGCGTCACATATTAGCTATAATTAGCTATGATATTCGCAAATGTGATTGTTTTCTCTACCACGTCTGAGACACTGATTCTTCATAGTCATTCTGTCAAGCAGTTAGTATACTTACAACTGCAAAACAAACTCATAACGCCGATTTGAGCGTTTGAGGTTATTCGTACGATTCGGATACACATGCGGCCACCCACTGCATTCGGTTCTACTCAATTGGTAGCTGCAAAAACTGCATTTGCATAGGCGATGCGCCGATAGCGGCCACCGCGAGGTCGCCTCTACTGCCATCTACGAATGGTTGGATAAGTTCCTTATTGGGAATATCTAAAGTTTAGCATTTTTTTAAAGACGATTCCCCTGATGTAGTTGCTGCTCAGGAACTTCATCAGGGGAATCGTCTAAAAAATGTTTGGATGAGCTGTACAAAAATTTAAAATAGTTTGACACAACTTTGTTGTCAAGCTAACCAAAAGCTAGTCATGATCATTTCGAACACCGCCCGCTTAGCCACTTTTGAAGCTGACTGATACGTCTATAGTCAGTATTAAAGTCATTTTGTAGTAATTTTTCATTGGAGTAATGATTGCATACATACCTACTATTTGTTTACTACATACTGTTTGTTTGTTACGTATCTGAACAGTCGCATCGCAGGTCTCAGGTTCGCCGCTGCAAGCAGAATATGGCTTGGGGCTGCTTCCTAGCTAATTTACCCAGAGTACTTGGAACACAACACCGCAAACAATAGTGCATTTGGCGTGATTTGCAATCCTATATTCTTTGTCTGAATCCAACTTTTGAGACGCTGGACTGCCAACACCACTGCCATCTGGAATCCATTTTTTTTTACCACGACGGTGACAAACAATAATACGGCCCGCCTGATGGTAAGCAGCTACCGTAGTCTATGGACGCCTGCAACTCCAGAGGTGTCACATGCGCGTTGCCGACCCTTTACAAAAAGGAGGATTCACTATGTTGACGGCTAAAGGAACATGACATTATCTAAGAAACCTCGACGAAGAACATGATTTATCTGTATTTGTATGTAAGTCATGGGTCAGTTCGTAAATAAGAAAGATATACAAGTAATTTTTGCACCCATTATCTTATAAGGTCCAAGTTTGCTCAGTGGTGTCAGTGAGCGCACTCGCGCCGGGATCCCGGCGAGCAGCGGTGACAAATGCCGATGCCACCCACCGCACGCACGACCTCGCGACGATCAAATAAATACCTTCTATTTATTTATACCTCCATGTTTTTATTCAAGTAATCTCCGTTGCGACGAGGACGTCTTACTTTTGATAATAACTTCATTTTGAGGGCGGAGGGAATGTGATGTTGAGGAGCGTTGCATTCGTATTTATATTTTATATACTTACGTTGGTATGTTTTTATTATATTACGATTACACGACACTGTAAATAGGTTTTAAAATAATCCGATTGATACTGTTTTGAGGTCAGGTAGAGAGGGTCATCACACTTATTACTCATCAGATGGGAATAATAATTGCCAAGGAGAGAGAGAGAGAGAATAGGTCCTGAGCTTCGAAGCAGTATTATTTAGTAGCTGAATCTAAGGAGAGAGACTACATAAGGTACCATAGTATGGTCAAAGTTCTTAATACGGTGTATTCCAATCTGTGCTCGCTGGAGATATGTAGATGAGAACAGGTTTTTCATAGTAATCATTCCTATTTGTCCAAGTCTAGGAATCGGAAACCGTTTTTTGCAAAAACTCCAAAATAGCCCAATATTTTGAATTAATTTATGCTCATTATGTAGAACTCCATCATATAGGTAGGTAATGACTCCATATTATTAAATTGTTCAATTAAAAAAGAAACAATTAACCAAAGAACGAAAAAAACGCTTGAATACCAACCGGTATTTTAGTATGGAGCAAAGAATGGTCCCCGATCCCTGGTCCCAACATCTCCATAGTGCGCGAGATCGAGGCGGGGACAGGTGGGAATATTGGGAATTATAGGTTCACCCTTAATGCATTTATAAACAGTAATCATTAATTTAAGGTATGAACACTAAATTACATAATAACTGTTAGAGTGTGCACACACCTGCACCTGTCACGCTATAAATTCCGCAAATTTTGCCATACATTGTTGGGTGAAATAATTTTGAACGCTAATTATTAATTTTGAAATACAAATTTATATATAGAGGTCCCTATTTCAAAATACAAGTAGACCAAAAGGTATTTTATATGAGTTTTATAATCGATTTTGAAGCCTTAAGGCCTACGGTAAAACGGATGTCGTATAGTGCTATATTATCACTTACCTATATGTATACCCACTACAACCATAAACTGTTGTTCTAAACGCGGGCTAATTACGAGGGCTATCTCGGGCTTATTTCGGCATAACCTGGTCCAAAACCAATTTATATCGGAATGTGATATACGCCGACGCCCGCGGGCACGCGCCCGGGCGGTTTTAATCACCTTTATACCACCTGGAGCCAAAAAATCATGTGATACTTCGTCGCTTGCACGCCGTTAAGCCTTTTTGGTGTAAGGTTCCAGTTTACCCCACTTGACGGAGTTAACTGCCGCCGAGTGCTGCCAAGGCAGGCGCCACTCGGCCTTTGCTGTGCGCCGCCGTTGTTCATTTTGTTATTTTCATTTGCGTTTAGCGAAGAGCCAAGCAATTTACCCAAAAAAATGTACAGTCGCCATCAAATATATCGCAGCGGCCAAGGTACTCCAAAACATCTGAACATGCAATTTATCGCCTTTATAATAGAGGTGTTCAGATATTTGTGACCACCTTGGCCGCTCCGATATATCTGATGGCGACTGTACCTGTGTAAAGTTACAACTTTTCTGCACTACGCGAGTGGGAGCTAGGTACTCACTGAGTTTCTAAGAACACCGGATTTGTGTAGGAATTATCACAGAGTATAACTATATTAGCCTTTATTAAAAAACAATACCGTTAAGGCGGGTTGCTTTAGCCCTGGAGGGTACTTACCCTCCTCATGGCCTTTGGGATTTCCTTGGTTTATTTTCTATAAATTGCAAATTTACCATTTTATGTGTTTTATTAGATCTTTCTATGTAATTTTTCATATGGACCAAAGTTCAGACGGAGGGTTCCATTAGAGCAAAGTAACTCCGAAGCAATTACATGTTATACTTCCGTGAACACTGATTTTTAGGCACAAAGTAAAGCCTGACCAGAAATATATGATCATGCGCCATGTTGCGGAATTTCATTGGAACTAATTTCTTACACTGGCAATAATTTTAATGACAGGAAGATATGCGTGTGTGAGTGCATGTGATTAACTTGTATAATAGTAAAGAGTGGCTGTTAACTTGAGTAATAGTAAAGTGTTGAATATTAAATAATAAACGACAAAATATTCTCAAAATTATCCATAGTCAAGAGTGAAAAATTGTAAATAGTGTATATAATACGCGGCTGTAAATAATACGGTCGAGAAATGAAACTATTTCGCTGTGAAACATTTTCAAATTAACATCAGAGCTGACAGGTAAACAAATCAAGATGTCACCATACCACTCTATGACTATACTGAACTGTTGCCATATAAATGAGAAAAATAGCGCCCTCTTGACAATGATCATATATTTCTGGTCAGTTTTTACATAATGTTAAATCTTGCGCGATGGCAATAATATCGTGTGCGATTCCAACTTGCATTTAACCGGCTTTTACTCAACCACGTAATACTTACTTACCATAATAACACGGAATACACGGATCCTCAACGACAGCAATGCAACATTGTAAGAGTAAACTTCTTATAAATACGTACGTAGAAGTTTACGATTGATGAAATTAAGGAGTACATCACAGGCCGCGGTTGCGGTCGCCAGTTGACGTGGACGCACGCGATGCGAGCGTTTTCAAGTAGACTCACAATTTCTTACAGCCTCAGGCTATCGCCAAAACTGCACTTTACATCCAAAGCGACTTAAACGCCCGCTAGTGCTCGTTCTATTTTAAGTTGTAACAGTGAATACATACGCCGTGATATTGCTTGGGAAACATTGGGAGTTCTCATGCTTTTCGTAGTCGGGTGAAAAAATTACAGTGGACCCGCGGAGCAATTATGAGTTCGGCGCGTGTGGGAACCGTTTTATTAAGATCTAATCGCTCGCAATTAAAATACGCATCGCGAGGAGGTTGTGCAAATTAATGCGCGCGCGCCGCTACGACGCTACGGCACGTAGCACGTAACCTTCTACAAGCAAGTATGGTCATTACGTGAGCGACATTACGCTGTGAAACTATGTATTCTGTTGTGCTTCTGTCATCTTTATGATTATATGTCAACTTTGCTTCCAATCTAGGAAAATAAATGTCAAACTAGTGATCGTGATCAGAACCTAATGGTCGTGAGAGAGGATTTGAATATAATAAAAAAAAGTTTAAATATATGTAGCTAATTGGGTACTTTCCTGGGTAAAAAAAATATAATTCTATTTAGTCCGTCAGTTAGGTAATCAAAAAATATTGGACACGTATTTTTTATTTTGTCAATGAAACAACAATTGGTGAAGATATAGCCCGTTAAAGTTCCGCGTGACGTCACATTATACTAAAAATTGTAGTGAAATGTGACGTCACGCGGAACTTTAACGGACTATATCTTCACCAATTGTTGTTTGATTAACAAAATAAAAAATACGTGTCCAATCTTTTTTGATAATCTAACTGACGGACTAAATATATTTTTTTAGGAAAGTAGCCAATTCCTCCTTAAAATAAGTAAAGGAAAAGATTAGAGCTTTAGATACATTTTGGTTAAATAAATATATAGTTGAGCCGTTATGGACTTAACCCCCGACGCAAAACGAGGGGGTGTTATACGTAGGGTTCGGAAATGCCGATGCTTTTATACTTACAGCATAAGCATGTATGGAGTCGGCTACTTAATTTTTTTTTATTGAAGTTCCGAGATTTCGGGATTGTAAAAAACGTTACGAGAATGTTATTAGTAATACCTTGCAAAAATGTATAGGTTGATTATATGGCTATTATTAATGTTTTATTACGTTGATTTCACTCGATAAGTTAAATTAAATAACATTTACTTAGTGGATAGGTACCTACTTAAATAAAATAACTTGAAATACTTTTATAAATGTGTGTTTGTGTTATTCTAAATTTAGATATCCCGGGAAAATTAACAAAATTAAATTGAATCCGCCTCCATACTACTCAACATTCAACAAAAACTAAGTGTAGGCACCGATGCCAAAGTTTAGGTATAAAAGCATCGGCATTTTCGTACCCTGGTCATAAGTTTGACCGCTATCTGTCTGTGATGTGATGACACAGACAGACACGTAGCGCTAAACGGTTGAACCGATTCAAAGGTTTTTTATTCATTTTTTTTAGTCAGTGATATTAGACATATTTTATCAAGAATAAGGGCCGTGTTCAGCCGTTTCGCGGGTTTCAGAGTTCAGTCGTTTCGGAGGTTTTAGAGTTCAGCCGTTTTGGGGGTTTTAGAGTTCAGCCGTTTCGGGGGTTTCACATTTTTTTCAATTTAAAATATAATATTTAGTTACAAATACTATACGGTATGAACAATTAAATACCTGTATATTGTTATAGTATCAGTACCTATAGCGTCCACATAGATATCACTCATGTTCGCCTTCTTCCTTAACAACAGCTCTACAAAGTCGTCATTATTTTTATATAGTATACCTACGTTTGCTTTGCGGAAAGGTAGATAGATTCACGTTCCGAAATCACATCCAAATTTTCTAAATGTAATGAACCACTTCTTTAGTTTCTTAACCTATCTAACCTGCAGTAAAGATGGAGCGTTATATCTCGGTGTAAAATAAAATTAATTTAATAATGAGCACAGCGCGACAATAGCCCGTCCCACGGCGGACCTCCCGGGCGCGCATATATTAGAGGATTGCCCACACGCACTCACTTTACGCATCTACACTAAACCACAATGAAAATCTTCAAAGTAGGAGAAAAGTTCTTAATATTTTCCTAATTTAAGCGACAAGCACTACCTTAAATCACTTTAAAACGTTAATAAATAGCCCCTCCCCTAATTTCCCGGAACGTAAACTGTTTTCCTTCATAGCAGTGAAGAAAAAGAACGGTAGGCATCGCTAGCGAGAATGTCACTTTCACCGATAAGCGCGTCTCTATACGTGTCCATTAAGGGACAATACCTAATTTAAACGACATGCAAGAAAACCATCACTGTTGTATTTCATAGATCCAGTTTGTTAAAGTATATGTTTGTCGCGTGGTCGCGTCCGTTAAGACAATAGGTCACAGACGGCTGAAACAAATGACCGCGCGATATCTTGTCACGCGATTAAACATTCAATTTGTAGCCTGATTTAAGCGAAATAGAAACAGGTGGTAATTTAAGAGTATACAGGATATCAATATAGTTCATTTACACTACTAATGTCAAAGATAGGATTTAGATGTTATGATTTTCGTTCGAATCATATCATCAAAACAAATGAAACTGTTTCAATTCAAACTGACTTTAATTCATTTAAGTATTTAATAGGACAGTGGGCCTTAGGAGGCTATTGAACACCCCAGATGATCTGCTGCATCATCCACAAAACGTTAGGTCGTCAAAAAAAGGAGCACATACATTTGGTAAGCTCGCCCAGATCGCGGTATTAGCATGTTAATGAAGAGGCGTGGTCCACAAATCACGCGTCGTGATATATGCGCCCTTTAATAACCTATTACATTGTCCAACCAAGGGCTATTCGGGGATCGTTTGACATAAGGTCATAGACTAAACTCTTAAAAAAAAACAGAAATTCAGAACACAAAGTTTAGTGCAAGTGACAGCCAAGTCCTAAAGTAAAAAACATTTTATTTTATTCTCTGTATTACAAAATACTTGGTCCTAATTAGCTATAAAAGGTAGACAGGTATAACTGTAAAACTAGAAATGCAACCTGTAATTATTTACATGGGAATTATAGATAATTTAGGTATCGATATTTTCCCATACATTTTTTATTGGTTTGCATTTCCTAACCGTGAGTTCCACTAAACTTTAGATTTTTCCGGCAGTTTCAGTTTCTGATCTGAAATAGGTATTTTTTCAAATATTTCCCAGCAGGGAATTTTAGCAACAATAATCATTCTTTAATTAATATGGTAAAAAAAAGATACAATGTAAACACCAAATTCAATTTTCTAATAAAATTGTCTATTCAAATTATTGCAAACTAAAGCTTTAACATATATTAATAAACTTCACTCGAGCAAGAAATGGTGCTCATGATAAATATTCAGACTCGCTAACCTTGCAGATTGGGCCCAAAAATAAAATTTATCAGCTAAATTTAAAACTAAAACTCTATGAACAAATTAAATACAAAACCGTAACCGAAATGCCAGTCAATTAGCTACTTAATTCCAAATTCCAAATATTCCTACGCATCCCACAGGTTTCTTAAGGTAGCCGAATTACCATAGTAACGAAGGGGCGGGGCACGGTAACTCACGCCCAGTACAAAATAAATAATTGACGCCAGGAATGCGGGCTGCATGCGAAGAAGGACTTAAATCATAAGACTACAACCACGATCATAAACATGTAAACATTTTACAACCTTATTCCATGAAAATAGAGTTCAAAAACGTATACAAATCTTGACCGTAACTAAGTCTCGCTCAGATAATCCCTTTTGTGTGAAAAGGAGCAATATGAAGCCGACAGATAAATGGACCACCGCTCTGAGGGTCTAGGAATTTTGATTTTGTTAGCTCACTTGGTGATGGGTAATTGTTATCTGTTAAGGAATGGGTTACGTTTAGCTTTATCTTAAGCAATGATAAACTCTACTGAACATAAGCAGGTCTTAGGTCGTATAGTCACTAGTTAAACCCCGAAAATTCGACATTTTTTTTTGAGTATTTGACTAAATAAAACGTTACCTACACTTTAATTTAAAAATTGTTAGCAGTATACATGCTTTGACTATAAAATATTACTTATTCTGCTTTAGCTATATTACTTTCCTTTTGCAATAATTATTCCCACGCGTTTAATAATTTTATGTTATCTTAATAATCATTCGTCAACCAGACCCAAAATAAAAGGTATTTAAAAAAATATACACACAGAAATTACACATGTAGTTAGCGATGTTGTAGCCAAATTTAGTGTATAATAATATAATTTATATTAGTTTTGGACCGTTTAGTGACCTTGAGACGAACCATTAGGTTTACCTACTTAGCGACCAATCAAGCCGCGAACTTGAGACGCCCTCTGCACTGGTCACTACTGGTTTATCTCTAGTCTAGGCTAATAAATAACGAAGTTGGTCAATCTACGTTTAGGCTAACATTCTTTGATCCTCATTATCTTAGTATTTTTTTAAAAGTAGTCGCAAAAAAAAATGTGAGTCATGCTAGTTACCGAAGATACCTACACCTTCTAACACAGTTTACATCATAAGTGTAAAATATTGCTGGCAAAATGGATAACGCTTTAATAACGTTACCTTAAATCATTTTTAGTTTCGATACCTCTAAAACCAAAATCGGTTCACGAAAAGGGAAGTAAGTATATTCTTCGATTTGCAATTGGTTTATAAAGTTGGTATAACAAAAATAACGGCACAATACCCAATCACAAGCACACACTTATATGTACTTAGGTAGATATAGATAAGATGAAAATCGGTATAGCCATGGATCTAGTAAGGGGATAGTTTATTTGAAACAAGGGTGGTATATCATTATTATACCAAGACTCCCGAGATATCTGGCCACGAGTTAACACATGTGCATTGAGCATCTGTATTAGAAATTGTTGTCGTGTCGCATTTATATAATCTGAATTTTGTACTACCAATTTTATGCCTATAACAGCAATATACCAAAAACGTTTGGCCAAAAATTTAAAGTGAATACTGCAATTATATACAAATAAGATAAAAGATGAATCAAAATACCGTAATTGGTACAACAATTCTCGTTAGTGGATTTACATTTAAACAGCATTAAATTAAGTATAAGCGTAATATTTATTTACGCGTTTTCGAATGTAAATCGAAACTAAATAACTCTCAACAATCTAAAGACTAAGGGAATCCAAAATAAGATTAGAATAACTTAAGTATGTGATAATTAAAATAAGAGCGTGCGGTAGATATGCTACTGGTTTTTGTTATCTTTAAGTAACACCGGTCATTCGAAAATTTGATTACAATACCTGGCCCTGTAGCCAAGATGACAATCGTTTGCAGAAAACGAAACGAAACGCTACACTCTCTCGCTCACTCTTCCATATTAGTGCAATAGAGAGATGGTTAGCGTTTCGATTCGTTTTCTGCAAACGATTGTCATCTTGGCTAAGCCCCCTGTACCTGACTAACTACCCGTTACCTCTCTCTGATATTGAATACAAAATGTTATCATATTTGTAATTTCTGTATATGGCTCTTATATTTAAAGATCTTAATTAACGGTTAATAAAGCGCATTCAGAGAAAGCAGCACAAAGACTGCCGAAACAAATTCACAGCATTAAATCGAACTTAATCACCACTAATTAGGCGCACTTATCGTAAGAACTCTAGGTGATAATCTGTATCCCGTACAAGTACACGGCACGGTACAAATATTTAAATCCGTTTATTAACACTGAATTAAAGGCAAAAAAAAACAATCGGAGACGGTGAGGGAGAAATTCAAAAGAATCAAAAGATGTAATTTCTTGTAATAAACAATCCTAATTCTTTAGCGAATTTGATTATCATTTGTTCTAAATTTGCATAATTTTTGGAACTGAATAATGCGTTAAACAGTAAATAACTGTTTGGGAAAAAAAATTCGGCAGTAAAAACTTGTATTTCAAATTAATTTTTTGACCAAAGCTAAATGGGTGCTGTAAGTATTTAAAAATAAAAGTGTGGTATGTTAATGTTAACCACTTTTATTACATAAACTCCTCATAATTTTTGCCATCAGTCTATGCGCCAAGAATCGAAGCATCCAAAACAAAAAAATAACTGGTCGAAGGCAAATGTTTTGACCGCGGTCAGACATGCGCAAGCGGCTCGGTTCGGAGGCGGAATGCAACAATCGCCGGTACAGGTGCACGCGCACCTGCCGCGGTGACAATCCCATACTACACTACCAAAACATCACACATGCAAAGTGCCTGGTAAACTAAAATCAACTTTATATAAACACGAATAAGATTCAAATTACAACGGATCTAAAATGGTACTCAGAACATTTCGAGTTACATGTTTTCGCGATGGATCGATACATCGCTATGAGCTCGGATACATCGGTACTGGATCAACGCATCGATAGCTTCTGCGTTTATTTGTGTACTTGGGCTCAAATTGAGCGTTAAGAATGTTTTCTGTACTACGGCTCTAATTAAAGGTAATGTGCTTATGTAAATGGAGGGCTCGTGCTGATTTTACGTAATTTTCTCAATATGTTTGTAACGTAAAGGTCAACTGACCGATCGGTTAAAGCTTTGAAGCATCCGCATAAATAAAAACAATGGAAATTTTAGTTAAAACGTCGTTCTTTTGTTTCAAATATACCTATATTTTTCTTTTTGTAGGTATCCAAGGAACACTTAAGAGTCTACTTGCTATTTCTTAAAATTTTCGTCTTTTGCCGCGAAAGCATGAAGTAAACTTGTTTTAGTTTAAAGATTGAATTGAGCGCTACGTCAACAAACTGTCTCACAGTTTGGCGAAAACTTAATTTAAGGTACTATGTATCTGTATTTCTTATTTAAATATATATAAAAAATAAAATAAAAAAAAAGTGAACTAACACAGAGTCAAAACTGAAATACTTAGATGTCATAATATATCTATTTCAGTTTACAATTTATATAACAGTAGTAAATATATGTAGCTTTCGAAGCGACTGCTATAGACAGAGACTCGTGGAAGTTGTGGAAGAAAGAGAGGGATGCCTTTGTCCAGCAATGGGACACTACAGGCCAATAAAAAAAAATAAAAAAATATAGTGGTGTCACTTAAAAAAACAACAGAAATCAAAATATATTATTAATAATTTGATTTGTTGCTAGAAGCAGAGTGTGATTCATTTTGAACGCTTCAATTCGGTAATCGCACAGTTACCGAGGCGCCGGCGCTCGCTTCACTCAGCTGTGACACGGAACTGTGACTAAATAACCACAATTTCCACTAAGACCGATGACACTGGCACTATTGTTTTAGGTACTACCGTCTCATTTAGGTCAATCAACTCTTTAGAGTCGTTATTCTAAACCTTATTGAGACCGCAGTGATTGCATACAGATTCTTCAACAAATGTTTCTTACATTACGCTAAATATACGTATAGACGGTTACATTAATTGATTAACACACAGTTAGCGTGTGGCCTAACCTTTAATCACTGTTCTTTCTTTTTTCATCCTTTTACCCGCTGCTGTAGTCTTCCACTGACTTCGGTTCTGTGCGGTCTGGGTCACCTCCTCCCATCCCATCCTCAATACACCATCACTTGCCCCACAGTACGGTTCCAAGTAGATTTGGGGCGGCCCTTATTCCGTTTGCCGGGCATCTTCCAGGTCAGGGTAATCTTGTATAGGCGAGTGTCAGGTTTTCTGAGGATATTTATGCCCAATCCATTGCCATTTCCCTACTTGGATCTTCTCTCTTAGGCCAAAAGATTCGCAGGATTGGCCTTAAGCAGGGCCGGATTAACCACCCCCGGGCCCCTAGGCAATGCAATTCATGGGCCCCTTTTTAACAAAAAAAAATCAGTAAATATTTTTCAATACCACGACGGTGGCAAACAGCCATATGGTAAGCAGTTACCGTAGCCTATGGACGCCTGTAACTCGTGAAGATTCACATGCGCGTTGCCTACCCTAAAATTAACTTTTATATTAACTCTCTCTTATCTATATCTTTTTTTCTTTTTTCTACTCTTACTCTTATATTAACTTTCCTAACTTTTTAGGGTATAGTACTCAACGTAGTGCTTTTTGTTTCGTTATGTCCTTGTCCACTTGTCTGTTTGCAGCTTAGCTTAGCGCTTGAGGGACCAAAAAAAAGGAAAACAAATATTAAAGAAAGCATTTTGAACCGTTTATGAGTTAAGTATCGCTAAAATATATCACTTCTTATACGGCGTTTACAATTGCATATTCGTACTCGCTTCAGTGCTTGTCGAATCATTCGCGTACGAGTGCCAACACGAATGTCCGTTCTCATATTCGTCTCCCCGTACAACCCCCCGATTCGAAACGCGTGCGAATATGCGCGCAAAACCGAGACGCATAATATGTAAACATTCCGCACGCTATTCGCCTCGTCATTCGGCTCGTCACTCGCGCGCAAGTGTAATCGCAACATTAGTTAAAGTACTTTTAGGTGTGTGTATTTATGTATTAAGCAGGGCCTAAAATGCTCTTATTTTTTGGATACAGAATCGTTCATAACATCTTAAAATTTGCCCTATTTACCGAGTCCCATAAAGATAATTTACATAGCAATTGAAAAAATATTAAAAGTTAGGTCAGCTGGATAATTTTGTCGTGGCTTTTCAGTTGGCAGCTTCTAGTCAACGTCTTAACATTAAAACGTCTCGTTCTTCTTTTTTTACTGACACTGATTTGTGAGTGTGGTAAAACTTAACGCTGTCCCCACTAAAATAGGACTACTACTACTACTCTTGTCACAATGTTTTCTGAAAAACCACTGCATATAAAAAATCTTTATCGATGTAAAACATTTACTTGTCCTTTAAAAACACTTTTGTAGTTTTTATGTACCTTTTTACCATTATTATTTACCTGACACTAGAAAAACCGAAAATATCATCTGATTGTCGGTAATGAAAGAGAACGGCTTAAAACATGATTTATATTTGTATGGAACTTTCAAACTTGAAATGCATTTTTCTTAGAAAAAAGTGATCATAAAATGGGCCCAAAAGGCTGAATCATTAAACAGATTTACAAGCTTGATTAATTTAACAATGATTTCACCCTTGCACACTTAATATTACATACCGTTGGAAACATTTTCCACTGTGCACACGCGGGCCCCTAGCCGATAAATACAGATTTTCCAATTAATATTTAACTCTATGAAGCAATTTCATTTTCCACTGTTCACCTGCGGGGCCCCTAGCCGACATTTGCATATACAAATTTTTTGTAAGATATTAATTTTTTTCTGTGTACGAGGGGACCCTGGCCGAGGCGGGGCCCCTAGGCAGTTGCCTACTCTGCCTAAAGGCTAATCCGGCTCTGGCCTTTAGCATTTGTTCACAGACAGTCGGAGTTTCCTGTTAGGTCCCTTTAATCATACGTAGGGTTATCTACAACTAATACACAAGTGAAGTTATTCATAGGAAACATAGATTAGTTGTTAACCGTAATTAGTCATTTAAAAATTGTAATGCATATGCTAGGCACACGTATATCGTATAACTATAAATAAGTACAAAAATACTTTTAGCCTGAAATCGGAATAGAGCCGTAACAAATAGGCACTCGTTCGGAATTTAACGTAAAAACTAAAGACGGGATTCTCCGAGAGCATTCCCATAGAATCGAAGTGACAAATCAATAGGTAAACCGACGTATTTTAATCGACTTCTTTGATTATTGTAATTGGATTTTGCTGGCTGAAAATTAGTCTATGTCATGATGATTAAGTTTAAGAGTTTACCTATAGAGACAGCGAAGTAATAAACTATCGAACACTATTAAAAATATTAAAATTTAGGTACCTACTTAAAGCACAGAATAACTAATAGTACTACCGTACTTAAAGTATGTTTTGTGAAGTATGTAGGTACCTAGTGTACTTAATATCGAATCAAATCAAATCAAATATTTATTTGCAAAATGTAGTGATAAATACAGTTGGAATTGGAAAGTACAGGTTAAATGCGGTTATTTTACTTTAACAATCATGCAAGTTTAACTTATTATTATTAACTACCCACTAATCTAGAAGGCTGTGCCAATAGGGAGTTATTCAATGTAATATAAAGCATTATAATTTAAAAAAGATTATCTTATCACACTTTATTAACATACAGCCTTGGCCAGAAGTGTTGAGCATAGCTCTTTTTTGTTTACAAATTTGATGTTAAGTATTAATTCCCTATCATAAATTGTTATTACATTGGTACGATGACGTAAAATGTTATATTTTATTGATATATCTAGAAAACTTCACTTAATAACACTTTCAAGGTAGCTATAAAATATGAAAAGTGGAGGTCCCAAAAATGCGAATTTAGGTCGGTGCGAAAAATTACAAATATTCTATGCAGTTACTAACTCACTTCCATAACACATGCCTGTTCAGTTCGAATTAATTGATAAAATAACTTCAAAAAAGATAGAACTTCGGTCTAAACTTTCGAGTTTTGTATGAAAATCGCAAGGGTGCTCAACACTTCTGGCACAGATTATATAATAGTTCCTTCTGGCCAAGGCTGTACTTATGTTAATCATAACCATAAGTTTATGGTATTTCATAAAATCACTATAATATTTTTTTGTTTGTTTAAAAGATACTTTTTCAATTTGGCTTTAATACAACAAAAGAGTAACACAGTCGCGAATCATGATTTAAATATTGTATTTTAAAAGACCTTCTTAAGTCTAAGATTTAAAAAATGAATTGTAGTATGTTTGAGAAACAGCTTTCGGGCGATAGTATTTAATTCGTATTAAGTACTCGTAAATACACATTCAAACATATTCAATATAGGTCTTCTCTATAAGCCCAGAGCAATAACAAAAAAATGTTCCCCCCACCATTCTCCTAGAGCCCCATTCTCCATAACCCTAATCAATTTAAGCCATGCAAATGACCACAAATTACACATAAACTTACGTAAAACAGCTAAATGTAGTGGAAGGGCGCATTTGCAACGTCTCCCTTCGTTAACTCTCTGCTATTTGGTATAATAACTAGCAACAAAGTTTTCAGGTTTAAGTACTTTCGTAATTAAAAGCCAATGTATGGTCTATGCTTACCGAGTCCAGGCGAAGAGCACCAAGGAAATCTGAATAACTTTGAATGCGAACTTTGACAGAGAGATAGCGAAATATCCGTTTCAGCTTGGGAAAATATGCTTTCGTACGGTCACGTCTGAAAATATGGATACATTTAATGTGACAAAAATGTGTGTGTGGATCCAAGACTTTACGCCTTGGTAATAGTCAAAGCTACACATTATTGTCACATTAAATGTATCCATATTTACAGACGTGACTGTATGTCCGTCCGGCGTCTGTTCGGCTGTTTTCCTCTTAAATCAAGAGTAGGCGTAGGTAACCCTACCTCATCGAGTAGCAGATTTCTTCTTATGTAGGGCAATGCACGGTGAAAAGTTATGTTTTTGAGTACTTGGTACCTTGGGCTAAACTTGGACCATTGTCGCATTGGTGCATTGTAGCCATCTTATCTTATCTTATCTTATTTGGCTCGGGGGCCCATATGGATACACTTCGACCCAAAGGGATCTTTTGTGTAATTGCCCCCTAGTACACTTACTCAAGAGCTTTTTCAACCATCTCCATGTGTTGGGTGATGGAGCTCAAAGGCAGTGCTTTGAGGTCCTCTGGATCTGGATAGCCGATTCCAAAGTCCCCCATTCTTAGTCTGGCAAGAGCGTGACATTCACACATTAAGTGTTTCATTGTTTCTTCCTCTTCGCCACACATTCTACAATCAGTATTGTCTGACAGTCCCATTTTAGCCAGTACTCCTTTCACGGCGTAATGGCCTGTAAACACTCCTGTTATGATTTGGAGCCTTTTTCTACTAAGTTTCCAAAGCTTTTTGCTCCAGCTTGAGTCAACTCTATGCATGAAGAGCTTTGAATGCCTTAGACCTGTCAAACTACCCCACTCTTGTTGGTGTTTATGTTTGGTGTGGTCCTTTATGGCCGTTGTTATGGTTCCCTTTGAGAGCCCCACAAATGGTTCCGGGCCTAAGAAGTTATTCATAGAGCCCCTTCTAGCAAGCTCATCAGCATTTTCGTTGCCGATAAAGCCCTCGTGCCCTGGGATCCACATCAGTTGCACTTTGTTTTGCCTTCCAAGCATGTTGAGGACTTGGATGCCATTGAATATCAGTCTGGACTCCACTGCATTGTAGCCATACATCTATTCCGTTTTAGCTATGCTCGTCGGCAGGTCACAAAATCAGTAGTATGATAATTGGCGCATGCTTAGCAAGTGGAATAACGAAACTGTGGTTTTGCTCACTACATTTGATGAGCAATCTTCATTAAGATAACAAAGTTTTGTGCAAGCACGGCAGCGTATTAAGTTATTGCATTTGTTGCTAATGCAATTTTTCGAATAAACTAGAATAGGTAACCGCTGTCTAGAAGTCAGCACGTTTTAGATAATGAACCGCTATGAATAGCTAAGCAATGATGATGAATGAATGAGGCAATGCAACTCTTAGGTATGTTTTATGATTGCAAAAGCTGTGCTTTTAATTTGCTATTTATTTATTTAGGTAATCTTTATTGTACAAAAAATTATCGTACATAAGGCGGGCTTAATGCCCTAAACGGGTCGGTATCAAAACGACTGAATCTGAAAATGACCGGTTCTCATGAGGACGGGATCGCAAAACGACCACAATAGCAGAAAGCCTATATCTCAAAATAACATGGTAGCAAAACGACTACCTTGCAAAAGGTCTTCGTCTCAGAATGGTTTAATATCAAAACTACTAGTTCGCAAAAAGACCACCTCGTGGAACGTCTACATCTTTAAATGCCTTAGTAGTAAAACGACTAGATCGCAAAAAGACCAAGTGGCGGAACGTCTACGTTTCTTGGTATCAAAACGACTAGTTTATCAATATAGCTATAATATTTATCTATCTTCTATCTATATTATCTACCTGTGGAAACTTTTAATTGGCTCACTGTTTCTACATTACTGCCTATCTTGTTACCCTAGCTGTAAGTTTTCCTATGAAATAAAATAAAATAAAATAAATATATATAAAAGAAGAAGTCCTGATCTACCATCAACGCACAGCCGAAACTATTGGAACTAGAAACTTCAAATTTGGTACAGAGCTTTTTTTATGACGTAAGCAAGGGATAAGACGCGATTTTTAGAAATTCCACCCCGAAGGGGATCAAACAGGGGTGCAAAGTTTGTATGGCGGAAACTTTTTTTTTGAGCTGAAGACTTCAAAAATTGTAAAAGGTTACGTACTTAAATCTAAAAAAGGGTTTTCAGCGTATGGCTTCATTTCGTGACATTAACGCATACATTTCGGGGTATGTTTGAGAAAAAAAACATACTTCAATATATGCATACTTTATAAGCATGGTCCGTCCATTTTTAGGGTCATAAATAAATAACCCTAACCTACATATCTCTGGGAGTACTTTCGTTTTTATTCCATGCAATAGCTGTCAACTAATTTTTCAGAGGTAGAATTTTCGACCCTTATTATAAATTACTAATTGACTGTTACAAAATCACATGTCAAATAATACATTATGGCAAACATTTTTAAGCCAATGGTAGGTTTATTAGTTAACTTTGTTGTTAAATATGCATTTGTCAAATAAACTTTAATAAAAAGAAATTTTATTGGTTAATTATTTGGTTAAGACAATAATTTGTCAATAATGTTGTTGTAAAAAAAAGATTTGTAAAAATATAATTTTGCCAGTAGTTGGTTGCCAAGTGTCAATTTGCTAAACATTTTTTGGTCAAACGACAGGAAACCATGTTTTTGCCGTTGATTGTACCGTATTATACGCGGGCGAAGTCGCGGGCGGAAAGCTAGTTAAGTATAAAACAATGAAAAGGAGATCTTAAATTTAAGGTCAGCTATTGAAAATATGTAAAAGGATTACTTCAAACGTGCTTCAAACCATAAAAAATAAAACAAAAAATATTAAAAACTAATATATTTATTTTATGGTATGTATGTAATACAAGTTACAAGCTTTCGAGAAACGGGCCCCAGGTCGTCAAGTCCCTAAACCCGGCTGACAGGTATCACTGGATTTATAAAAAAATAAATGGTTTATGTTCTTTCAATAACAAGTATTTTGGCTACTGAGCCATTCTGAGATTCAGTTCTTCTACGATCTAGTCATTTCACTACAAAGGCATTTAAAGATATAGACGTTCCACGAGGTGGTCTTTTTGCGAACTAGTAGTTTTGATACTAAATCATTCTGCGACGAAGACCTTTTGCAAGGTAGTCGTTTTGCTACCATGTTATACTGAGATATAGGCTTTCTGCTATTGTGGTCGTTTTGCGATCCCATCCTCATGAGAACCGGTCATTTTCAGATCCAGTCGTTTTGATACCGACCCGATTAATTAAACACTATTTACTCAAAAGGTATTTCCTTACAAACGTGACATTTTTAATGTAGCTACACATTTAATTAGGTAGTGTGGTAAATTTCAATAATGGGACAATAAATGAAAGCTTTTTGTATACTTGTCACTCGACTCAACGCTACTAAGACGCGTAGGGAGTATGTACCTACCTAACCCACTTATTTATTCATTGGCTCTAAATCTCAGCGTTGAAAGAAAGGTGACATTTTCTTTGATAACCAAGTCTCTTTCGTCATTATTCCAATGGTAAATATTCAGAGGCCCGGAATTTTCCTTGTCAAGCGATTCCCTTACGCAAGCGGGCAGGCGGTGGCCGCAGCCCGCTGTTTAACGTTCCCAGGCGATAGCAGCTATCTCTCGCAAACACCTGATTGTTTGAACCACCGCCATCCATACATACTACAATAACAACGGTCAATGCGACTCTCGATCTTATTACAAAGACGTAAGGGACGGTAGACGTGTTTGCGATGTTTTAGTCCGCGCCGGGCTCTAGTCCTTGTTTTAGTGACACGCGACGACTTATCTATCGATACTTTCAAGTGAAGTCGCGCGTCATTTACTATTTGTGTTTGTTTATTGACGAACACTTAGAAGTATATTTTCAAAGGATTATCTACTTCATTCAACTTATATTCAGATTAAGCCTGCAACTAAGCGATTTGCGGTTTTATCTTTGTCAAACCCATTTATAGAACCTCCTGATGACCCGCGTGCTATACATAAATAAGCCCCAATGAAGTTTTAACTTTTATCAATTCGACAGAGAAAATTTAATGGCCTAAGAAGACACTTAATATAATTACCGTCCGTATAAAAGGTTTCGCCATCTTTTTGGCCGCAACACATGTAACATCAGCAAAAACATTAACAGCCGCTTAGCACGAGTGCATTACTCGTTAATGCATGCACCTGCGTGGTGCATCTGCAAGGCCGTAGCACTCGCTAGACAAGTCCGAAAGAACTCATGTCCATGGTCATCGTAAGGGACGGCGGCCCTTGTAGTGTAGCCACTGTACCCGAATAGGTCACAAGGCCGGCCCGCTACGCTTCACCCGCCGGTTCCAGGGCCAAGGCTTCAGCTGTGCTTGTACTTTGTAGTCTATTTTTACTTTGGTAATAGCCATGAGACTCAAACTATATGCAAAGTTCTAATCATTTGCTAGTTAAGTAGTTCCAGCTTTTGGTCCGATTTAATAAATCGGTGTCTTATATCTTACAGGAGTTACAGGCTATTATATGACTACTAAAATTCAAGTAGGTATGGGAGGTACTAGGCAAATACAGTGTATTTTTTTTAAATTGACATTTGAATGTAAACTCTAGGTGCCAGTATTGGTATTATTTTTACACATTGAGTATATTACCTAAATATTTAAATAAAAAGATCGTGAACCCTTGCTTTCCTAATTTTCCTGACATTTATACTCGTAGCGTGTCGTAACTAGGGCATGCAAATATCGGACGATTCTCAATACCGGTATTGAATCCGATTTAGCTCTCAATACCGGAATTCCGGTATTAATACCGGTATTGGAGGTGACCATTGAAGAACGTTGTTTAAAGGCTAAAATCAGTTAAAAACTCAATCAATCTTAACAGTTAATCATATTTTGTTGTATTTATTAACTGCAACTTGTTAATATTAATTTCATATAAGTACAGTCGAGTTGATTGATGATTTTTGGTCTTTTAAATGTGTGGTCCAGCAACTGGGTACGTAACGTTTTATAAAATGTCATATCATACCTATATTCTAGTATTACATATCGTTGTTTCGTACAAGGTAATAAAAAGCATAACGTTTTTGTTTTTTTTTAAATAAGCAGTTACCGTAGCCTAATGGACGCCTGCAACCCCAGACGATTCACACGCGGGTTGCCTACCCTTTAAGAACCTATACACTTTTTTTTTGAAGAACCTCATACTGTAGCCCGCTGGGAAAACCTCGGCAGGGAGTTTATTCTACAGCCGCAGCGTTCGTGGGAGGAAATTCCTCTTAAACCGTACGGTGCGCGATCCTGGCGGAACACCCTGGCGGAAAGCAGTGCGATGATAAAGATAATGTTAGGTATTCATTGAATTTTTTTATGTAATCTAGATAGAATCATTGAGTATAACTACAGTACATTGTGTCTAAATGATGTCATAAATGTCATATTTGAATTGAATATGTATTAAATCTATACAAAAACATACGAATGTAGGTGCCTTTAGATTTGGTTTGGTGGTTTAGTTAGAACTACGAAGCGCAACCGCTTATTTCAGTTGAGTTAACGTTTTTGATCATTACTCATGTGAATTAAAAATATTCAGGAAAATCAAGTTATAGGGGTTAACCTGGATTGTTAAACTATAAAATGGTGTTGAATAATATTGAGATGTGCTGTTCGAATCGTAGAAATTTACGAATTAAATTGAGCTTATGTGTGGTGACCTCGTGCTCCTTGTAAAAGCTTAATGGTGAGTAGTCTGTCTATTCTGTTTCTCAAAACATAAGCAATCTTATGTTTCGATAATTATTTTTTCGAAAAAGCTAATGTTATTATTTTGTGATATTACAACTTCCCAAAAAACAATTTGTTATCGTTTGAGTTCCATTGACATAATTTAAAACTTAGATAGTTTTTGCTTGTTTGTAGGTACGAGACTACCTATACAGTATTAAAAATATATCAATATTATTCGATAGCGGACATTCAACAGAACCGTAAACTAAAATTTTCAGATGTAAGTTTCGCACGTCTTTGACCTAAACAAACAGATATCATTGGTGAATCTGTCATTACAGAGTTAACAAAAGTATTCAAATTTTGTTTTCTTCAAACTTCGATTGATTACTTCAATATGGGAAAACACATTAGATAGGTACTTAATAAGTGCGTGCAAGGGTCTACGACATTTTCTTACTGATATTTTAACTATATTTTTTCCACGGATAATAATACATTTCGCTGTGTAAAATTAAATCCCATCAAAAACATAAATGTGAAAGGCTGCCAAGTTCGATACTATGGGAATGCTTCGCCTATAAAAGAAGTGAGATCTGAATAAGTACCAAGTTCCATAAAAATACCTCAAATCATAAATAGTTATAGGAATGCACACTTGATTTCCAGCAGTTTTTAAGGAACATTTTGAATAAGTATCACGTTACATAGAAATACCTAAAATTATAATAGTCAGAGAAACGCACACCGGTTTTTTTAGCAGTTTCCTGATAACATTTATTATTTTCAGTACTTTTTAATGATGTTACTTGGCAAGTTTTCACACACTACACACCTTTTCAATGCAATGAATGGACACCTTTGGACTGCAATGTGTCAAGTATATAATTTTCTATTAAAACTTGCCAAGTTACATCATTAAAAAGTACTGAAAATAATAAATGTTATCAGGAAACTGCTAAAAAAACCGGTGTGCGTTTCTCTGACTATTATAATTTTAGGTATTTCTATGTAACGTGATACTTATTCAAAATGTACCTTAAAAACTGCTGGAAATCAAGTGTGCATTCCTATAACTATTTATGATTTGAGGTATTTTTATGGAACTTGGTACTTATTCAGATCTCACTTCTTTTATAGGCGAAGCATTCCCATAGTATCGAACTTGGCAGCCTTTCACATTTATGTTTTTGATGGGATTTCATTTATTTTTGTTAGGTGTAGGTTCTTTATTGTTTTTTTATCACTTTTGCTTTAGGAAATGTCTCATTCCACTTAGGTATGTACTTTATACTATAACCCTTTATACTAAGCGTCTAATTCTATTTTACTATTTATTTATAGGTGATTTTTACAAATAAACTGGCTCCCTACACCTATAAAATGTACCTACTTACATATAATTACATACATCAATAACGTACTTTATTCTGTTTGTAAGTACGCTACCTACATAGATAATTAATAACTTGGTAATAGGCCACCAATTATAATACCTGCTGGTAGGTAGGCCTACCAGTAGGTATTATAATTGTGCACCATCCCATCCCATCCCGTGGCGTATCGGAGGGTGAGATGGGCAGTAGTATACAGGGTGTTTGGTAACCGGATGCAAAGCCGAAAGTAGGAGATAGTCTAGGTCATGTAGAACATTTTTAGCCATACTTGTCTTAGACAAATGTTATTAGTTTTTTTTAAATTTAAATTTTAAGATTTGTCGGAGAAAACTGCAAAACTTCAGACTAAATCGATAATTAGTACTTTTTTTACTGCAGGTAGATTTTTTTTTGTTTTATTTCTTATTGTGCAATGTCTATCAAACACTAGAAAAGTGATTTCAAACATCTGTGTCTAAAGAAAACAAGTTGACAGCGATTTAAAATTTTAGTTACATGAAAATGTAAACGATTTAAGTGATTTCAAAGTACGATAAAAAAAAAACTAAAATAGCCACGAATTTTCAAACCATTTTAAAAACATGCTTGGCTTTTACCCTTTTATTTAAGCTATCAAACACGACTGTAGCTACTGTATCCTTGAAAATAAGCCACCTAAACCAACTGGGTAGCTAAAATGTTTCACTCTACTTGTGATACTTGTGGTAGTTGTGGTGACGAATCTCATTATGATTTTACAATAAAACATTGGTTCTGAATACTAAGTTGGCGTTGACTTGACATTTGACTTGTTTTAAAAGGGTTAAGTGTACTGGACAAAACTACCACATGCAATTTTAACAAACAAAGGCTTGCGGCGGTGAGAGACAAAAGAGACTGATAGCGGCAGGCGGTGAGCGGCGTTAAACAAAGATGATCGGTTTTGTGCTTTATTGACAAAGATAAACTGATTAGCTACATGAGTATTTGTGCAAAAACTAGTAATTTAGTCTAGTTACAACTTCAGTTGCGATTAGACGTTCATTGTGGTTTAATTTCCCGCTCTCATCTCAATTTACCGTGTCAAGTTGTAGCTGCCGTAGGCGCTCCTTCACGTGTAATTACGACTTCTTCATTGTAAACATGGAGTTTACGAACGAAGAATACGCCGACATTATCTACATGTACTGCAAAGCTGACAGTAATGGAGCGATGGCCCGACGGATGTACCAAGAGCGTTTTCCAAACCGGAGATTGCCTAATGTGAGAGTGTTTTACAATTCATTCCGAAGGCTACGTGAGAATGGTATTGCTGTGCAACATGGAGGGAATCCAGGACGTAATCGCCCTGAAGTGGAGGAAGACGTTCTACAGGCATTTGCAGAGGATCCGAATACGAGCATCAGAGTGGTAGCTCGTAATCTGAACTTGTCCACATGGAAAGTATGGGCCACAATGAATCGTGAGGGAAAACATCCTTTTCGCGGCATCGGAGTTCAAGGTTTGGACGAAGGAGATCCTGCACGCCGAGTGGACTTCTGCCGATTTTTACTCAATGCGGATATCGAAGACCGACGTTTTTTGCGAAGCATTCTTTGGACCGATGAATCGAAATTTTCCCGTGAGGGGATCACAAATTTCCATAACCTACACCTGGGCACTACACCATATGGGCTGACAAAAACAACAATCCAGATTGGAAAAAGCAAGTGTCCTTCCAAAGAAGGTTTTCCGTCAATGTGTGGGCTGGAATCATCGGCAGAGTCCTTATTGGGCCACATTTTTTGCCAAATAATTTAAATGGGGCAAATTATTTGGAATTTTTACAAAACGATTTGCCCAGGCTTATTGACGAAGACCAGCTGCCCGGTGCAGTGACATTTCAACACGACGGTTGTCCCGCCCATTACTCTCTGGCTGTAAGGGAGCATCTGGATAACTGTTTCCCGGACGGTTGGATCGGCAGAGGCGGACGAATCCCTTGGCCCGCTCGGTCACCTGATTTGACACCATTGGATTTTTTCGTTTGGGGCCGAGCTAAGGAGCTAGTCTACACACAAGAGGTCATTAATACCGTAGAAGAGCTGAGGGAGAGGATAGAAGCGGCGTTCGAAAGGATGAGGGAAGAAATGATATTCGGAACAACCACCACAGAAGTAAGAAGACGGGCTCGTGCTTGTATTCGAAACGGCGGGTCACATTTTGAAAACGAGCGATGATGTGTAATTTTAATGTGTTGATCGTAAAAATAAATAACTTATCTTTTATGCTTTTGTTTTAATTTACCCTAAACATTCCCTCTTATTAGTACAGGTAGCCTATTTTCAAAGATAAAATGGCTTGAGACATGATTGTCTTATCGCCCGCCGCCTGCCGCTATCAGTCCCTTTTGTCTCTCACCGCCGCAAGCCTTTGTTTGTTAAAATTGCATGTGGTAGTTTTGTACAGTACACTTAACCCTTTTAAAACAAGTCAAATGTCAAGTCAACGCCAACTTAGTATTCAGAACCAATGTTTTATTGTAAAATCATAATGAGATTCGTCACCACAACTACCACAAGTATCACAAGTAGAGTGAAACATTTTAGCTACCCAGTTGGTTTAGGTGGCTTATTTTCAAGGATACAGTAGCTACAGTCGTGTTTGATAGCTTAAATAAAAGGGTAAAAGCCAAGCATGTTTTTAAAATGGTTTGAAAATTCGTGGCTATTTTAGTTTTTTTTTTTCGTACTTTGAAATCACTTAAATCGTTTACATTTTCATGTAACTAAAATTTTAAATCGCTGTCAACTTGTTTTCTTTAGACACAGATGTTTGAAATCACTTTTCTAGTGTTTGATAGACATTGCACAATACGAAATAAAACAAAAAAAATCTACCTGCAGTAAAAAAAGTACTAATTATCGATTTAGTCTGAAGTTTTGCAGTTTTCTCCGACAAATTTTTAAATTTAAATTAAAAAAAAACTAATAACATTTGTCTAAGACAAGTATGGCTAAAAATGTTCTACATGACCTAGGCTATCTCCTACTTTCGGCTTTGCATCCGGTTACCAAACACCCTGTATATAATTCCATCTTAGAGTATATATGATTTCCATGTTCTTGAATCTGCGATTTTATTAGTTGTAAAATTAGAAATTATTTAGACTATGCGAGAAAAAATAGTCTTTTCATTTTTGTTTGACTGATTTAGCGCACCTAGGGTACCTAGTGACCTGCTTTGCACTTCGTAAATCGTGGGTTCGGTTCCCGCAACAGACACACACAGAGTGGTGAACAATTTTATTGTTCTTGTCTTTAAGACAAACATGTATTGTCTTAAATTGGTATGTATCTAAATTTAAATAAGCCTTATCTTATTTCCACTCCATACCTACTTATAGTAGAACAAAATTACACATTCGTTGTTTTCGAAACTGACTCACACTTGGCCGTTTTCAGATTTTTACTTTATTTCGACCTAAAGACAAACCTTCGAGCCAAATTTCAGGTCGGTACGACCATTGGAAGATAGACCCATTTAGTTCATTATGACTTCATAGTAGAACAAAGTTACACCTTCGCTATTTTTAAAACTGACTCACTACTTCACTTTTAGTGTTGTGTTCCTGCTGGTGAGTAAGGTTGCCAAAGAGCTCAAAGAGGACCCAGTGTGTTGACGATGAGGGACCTTCTTGTTCCTTTAGTCGTCAACACAGTGAATCCTCCTTTTTGTAAAGGGTCGGCAACGCGCATGTGACGCCTTTGGAGTTGCAGGCGTCCATAGGTTACGGTAGCTGCTTACCATCAGGCGGGCCGTATGCTTGTTTGCCACCGTCGTGGTATAAAAAAAAAAAAAAAAAAACACTTGGCCGTTTTCAGATTTTCGCCTTTACTTAGACCTTAAGACCTACCTCCATGCCAAATTTCAAGTCAGTACGACCATTGGAAGTGGTTTAGGTTTTTGATGAGTCAGTGAGTCAGTGAGTGAGTGTATAGTAAAAATAGCGATTTTCTGACGTCAATATCTCAAGAACTGCTATAGGTAGAATAATGAAATTTTGTATTCTAGACAATTAAGGGGATGTCAACAGACACTCGAAATTTCATATGCGTAGATAAAATATGTTTTGAGTTATAGGGTGGTCGAAATTGGCCCGAAATGGTTCGTGTAATATAACCCACGGCCGGTGTGTCGCTTTTTTTTGCTCGAACTTGGCGGACACACTGCCGTGTGTCTAGATTCTGTAAAATGTTATCAACGGATTTTCTCATTTTACTAGTCGTAGTACCTACTCGTAGTTAACTTCCAAAATATCTTAGGTTGATTTGATAAAAATCGTCAATCAATCGAAATAATATGGAGCTGATTTTGTATCAATTTAAATGTCCCTGCGGAACTAATTAGCCAGCCATATTTAAACTGAACAAACAAAGATTAAAGAAGATAAATAGTGCAGTAGGTACAAGCAAAATAATAATTACTTATAATATTATACTCAATATCTGCAAATTTGTACATTTACCCATTAATTCAATCAAATTTACATAATATTTTACGAAAACTTTCCAATACCGGGATTCCGATATTTCGATATTGGTCCTTAACAATACCGGTATTGAAATATCGTAAATATTGGTCCGAGATTCCGGTATTCATGCCCTAGTCGTAACGTTCGTGGTCGCAGGCAGACACTAAGTAGATAATGTAAATAAGTTACCATTACCCATTACCATTCCAGAAATACCCTGCAATAATAGCTGTATAGGTATAATAGGACATTTTATCTTCATTACTCCCACTAGTCCCACTAAAACAAAGCAATCCCGCGCAGACCGAAAAAGCTCGTCGTGAGCAGTAAACGATAAAATTATAGAAGTCGTATTATTACATATTTGTTTAAATACCACCGCGCATGAGATTTGATGTACAAAAATTTTAGCTACTGAACTTTGACCAATCACAACTATTTTCAATAGCGGGAAATTTCGTTTTGGGTATTTTTAAAGGGGGTGAAATGTTTACAGCTAGGGAAATATTAAGCACCGTTTTTGAAGCCATGATTGTAAAGCCTGATATAAGAACATGCGCCATGTTGCGGAATTTCGTTGGAACTAATTTCTTACACTGGCAATAATTTTACTGATAGGTTGTGATTGTTGTCAGTGCCATTGTGGCCGTTTACTAGAATCATAATAAAGTATTGAATATTAAATAATAAATGAGAAAAAGTGCTAAAAACGATTTATAGTCAAGAGCGAAACATCGTAACTAATAAACTGCTCGGGAAATAAAACTACATATTTTGCTACGAAACATTTCCAAATTAACATCAGAGCTGACCGGTAAACAAATGAAAAGATCGCCATACCATAGAGAATAATATACTTTTTGCCTATATTGAGCAGTTGCCATGTAAATGAGAGTAATAGCGCTTTCTTGACAATTATCATATATTTCTGGTCAGGCTTTACTGAGGATTTCGTCTATATCTTATTCGGTCGTAGGTGTTTAGTATGACTTGTTCACAAAAGATTTAAACTCTGAACTGCTATACTTAGCTTTTCTTTTCAACACTGAACACTAAAGCACTGACGATAACATTAGTTCAAGCATCTCCGTGCCCGTTGCAAATCCTTTGCAGCTCGTGCTAAATCCGGACATCGTTCGAGAGAGTTTATTCAGCAGGTCCAGGTGATATCAAGATTAGACTAAATTGAAACATGATCTAAAATAAAATAAACAAAAATTAAAAAATCTTTAAGTATTTAGGTATAAACCGATTACATTTAAATTAATTTATTATTTTTTTATTATTTATTTATTAACTTGAAAAATATATAGCTTACACAATTAAAAGGTCCCACAAAACAGTTTTCACGGTTTGACTGTGGAGTTTTCACGGTTTGACGGTTTGAAATTAAAACTACCTATGAATGAAATACATTAAATTAAAATACCTTAGAATAATTAAATTAGTAGGCGATTGACGAGACCTTGCTTGCGAAATAACATGACGCACACACTGCCTTTATAATGCTGTTCGTCGATTCACTCACTCTTCCAACAGAAGACCAATGCCTTTTACGCATTACAGCGTAAAAGTCATCTACTCGGTTCGAGTTCGGTTCGATGATGCAAGCTCCACCTCAATTTTGTAAATGCTTTAAACTTAAAGCATTAAAGCAGCTTAAAGCATTTTTATGTTTTAAGGGTCGGCAACGCTCATGTGACACCTCTGGAGTTGCAGGCGTCCATAGGCTACGGTAGCTCCTGGTAAGGAGCCCTCCTGATGGTAATCAGGCGGGCCGTATGTTTGTTTGCCACCGTCGTGGTATAAAAAAACTTAGCTCTATGATTTAAAAATACGCTTGCGGCCTGCCTTAGGTCAAACTAAAAGTCAACAACATGATCCAAATTAAAACGATTATGTCCACATGTGCACTATCTATATATCTAGTAGATACATATAATCTAACCGTAGTTAGTAAGTAAACCTACACATTAAATTTAGTGTATTTAAATTGGGTTCTGCTATGTAAACGCATGCAGGCACATTTGTTTCCATGTATTCTCTTTGCGACGTCGCGACGCCACTGTGTATCCGCCTCACAGTTGATGCGATGCAATATGTTGCATCTCATCTTAGAGGTAGGCCGGTTTTAACTTACTATATTTCAGCTTTATTTTCCTACTTAAAGGGCTTTATGTCTTATGTCTAGAGTTAACTGCACCAGTAAAATGTTCTTAACGAATTTCACTGACAGTGACATGCTTTTTCATTTTGTTGCCGTGACAAGGATATTGGAGTAGTGGCTACAGAGCCGTATTTTGTAAAGTTTGTTCCATTTACAGGGTAATTTGGAGACATGAGCAGGAACAACCCTACATCCTTAGTTAATGATAATGAATCGGCCGCTATCATGCTTAAGTAAAACAATAACGCCTTTTTATTTTTTTAAACCATTTTGTCTCTTAGAATTTTTATTATCTGTAAGAATGGTCACCCTAATTTTATAATTGAAAGAAATTGAATTTCGCTTGCAGACGTTTCTGCTTAGTACAAATATAATTTATGGTCACCCTACTTAACAAATCGATGAAGATAAAACCTCTTTAACAATTATGACAGCAATTTGATTACGAAAAAAATAATTGTCAAATTAAGAGGTAACCACACATCAATTTAACACGTATCACAGAAAAACAAGAGAGTATTAGTACTTGACTTAGAGAATTTAACCCGGATGGAGTAGCCATGTCTATCATTTCTGATACAAAAAAAGTCTGCCGATTTTTGCAGGGGAGGGGAACGTCAAATGTATGGCTATTCGTACGTAACGTACAAATAGATAAATGTCAGTCCATACATGTGTATGACCACTGGTCATACAGTATTTCTCTAAGGTATTTGACGGAGTATTATAATTGTAGAGTTACCATGCGTATCGTAAATAATTAAAAAACTTTTTAATTTTCACATTAAAAAGAAATTACTTCAATCACACTGATACAGGTATCAAACAATAGCTTGTTATTAACTGAATCCGTAGTGTTAACCCTGCTCACGTCTAGTGAATCAACCTGTATAAGAAGTTAAAACGGGTAACACTATTGCTTGTTCAGAGAGTTTCCATTGAACTCAAAGACTACATCTGAATGTCTGTCAAATTAGACCTGCTTGACAGAACTGGTATCCCACGAGGAGCTCTTGGCCCTATTAACTATTAGAATTAGTTCTTAGTTATAGTTTTTTAACAGTTGACCTACAAGTAATCTTAAGTGTTCTCATTATCTTCAATTATTTTATGGACTCGCATATAGCATAGTTTACATTTATATAGGATAGTAACCGTGTTCCCGCTTTGTCTGGGCGGGCGGCTTGCCATTGATTTTGTTCCGGCCAGATTTTGCAGCGTCTGTCTGTAGGCCACGGGCGGGTAATAATAAACGGCCGGCGTCATTAAAAATAACCTGGATTTGTGTATTTGTGACTGTGTCCGTCTGACTGGAGTCTGAACGTATCAGCAACTCACTTGTTACTTACTACAGGTTAAAGCTTAATCGGTTAAGAGTAGAAAGCGTTTATGTATTTAATTTAATTTAAGTTTGTTGACTTTTGTGAAAATGTGTATACACGAGTCATTTAGCGCTGCAGATATGTATCGAGGAGGGCCAAAGGAACAATTAAAATGAGTTTTCTGGATTTTTAAAATTACATTGGGTATACTGGTAAAATACTTATCAAATTTGCTTTTTGTATTAACGTAGTAGTATATTTTTTAAGGAATTTAGCAGGTACACACCCGCTTTATCTTATCTAGGATAAATGAACCACAGAAAAACTATTAATGTTGCATTTTCTAAACTAGGGATGTCGTGACAACACACATACGATTTCAGCTAATCTGCGCAATCATGTATTACGGTTACTGCGCTTTTATTAGGACTGTAAGGCACGGTTGGCTGGGGCACAGAAACATGTCGTTTGCATTAAAGTAGCGATAGCGGGGCTGTTATTCACAACGCATCTAATAATTAAAAAAAAATATTTCAACCCTTCTTACCCAGAAATCCTTTGTAAACTTTGAAATGTTAGGAATACAGTAAAATATTGAAAACATATCATAAATCATAAATCATTTATTTGCTTGAAAAGGGTACAGTTAAAGATGTTACATGTGTTTTGTTGTCCTCCTTATTCAGCTGTCCACAAACAACATGCAAACAATACAATTGTATAAGCACTAATATTAAAATACAATGATATTAAATTAAATTAAATGTCCATGCCTATGTATAATAATTGGCGAGTAAAGATTTTAAAGAGTGAGCCATGAGTCATTAATCTAAGTGAGGCAATTTTATTATAATCACACGTAACGAAAAATATAAACTCCTTAGACCACCTGATAAATAACTACTGATATATTTTTTAATACTTCGTAACTAAGTCTTGCGAAGTGTGTGTCGGATGACTTCAGATATAATGGCATATAGGCATAAGATCTCCAACCCCCGGCACGGAGAAGGTACTTGAAGAAGAAGAAGAACTAAAAACATTAAGTATAATACTGCACGGATGTGGCCAAATCCGTCTATCTTTGACAGCCGAAGTACGTGAAAAGATAACACTTGAAAAAGTTACACATCTCGAACTTTTAGATTTCTTGACTCTTTGAGTTCATGTTATATTGGTACTACTAGAGAAGTAGAGAACTCACATTCGATATAGAATGTTACGTGAACTAGGCAGTAGCGTGTGGCACGCCACGATGCGGCAGACGTTGTCAAATTAGGGCGAGAACATCGAGCAGTGGACATTGACTCGTGAAGACATCGATGAATCAAATTTTACGGTTTTATCGGTTTTTGCGATTAGGGGAGGCATTAGTGACACGCGAGTGAAAAGTAAAGTCAATGTGTTTGTAATGTATAGTAAGCAAAGTATTAAGACAGCAGGCAGGAGGTACTGGTGTTCAGATCAAAGTCCAATTTGTAAGAGCTTGAGCATTTCCGACTTCAAACCCCTAATTTACGTATTAATGAAACATTTCTTACGGATATCAGTTCATGTTGTCTGAAATAAAACGAAACAAATGACTAATGACGATTTTTATGAACATAGAGCTTCTTTGGACCGGTTCAAGCCGCGTCAATTAATGATATCTTTATGTTCCATTTAAGCTACTCTGTAAATATTTTGAAGAAGCGCAAACTGCTTAAAAGTCAAGTTTAAGGAGACAAGTTGCACATAGTTTGCATTTTTACCGACAATTAGAATTCGTTCAAAATTCTCCCCATTGAAGTCTATAATAAGTTAATAACTTGGCAAACGAGACAAGTCTAAGTTGTCAAGTTTAAGGAGACAAGTTGCACATAGTTTGCATTTTTACCGACACTTGGAATTCGTTCAAAATTCTCCCATTGAAGTCTATAATAAGTTAATAACTTAGCAAAGGAATATTAGATCGGTTTTACTAAAGGTTGTCATGTAAACTTTAGTAAATAAAATAGCAGAATTTCTAGGACAAAATATTAATGCTAGCAATTATTGGGCAGGTCGCTTTTTATTGCTGCGACTATTTGTAAAGTGGCGTGCCTGGAGGCCACAAATCACATGTTTAATCTAATATAAGTCTAATCAAAATAACTAGACAGGGTTAATTAATTCAGAATAATGGTCTTGACATGCGACCATTACTGCTGCTAACAAGAGTTGTATATTTATTAATCAATAATACTAGTTATTTTTAATATTGTTTTTCAATCAATAGGACAGAATCTACGTGACAATGTAAAGTTACCTAATTTACAAATTAACCTACTTGTCTTCTAAATAAAAATCTGAGACATAGGGTGGGGATACTATCTACCCTAAAGGAGGGTTAAAAATAAGATTACTTACTATAACAAGTTCGTCATATTAATAAGGAGTGTCAAACACCAGAAGTGGAGGGCTATTAAACATTTTTGCTTAACTGACTGAATAAATGTAATTGCAGGAATAATAATTTGACCTGCGACCGCCGTGGTGCAAATTGATACAACATTAGTTATTTTAAGAAGGTAGTTGCTATTATTTTCTGTTCAAAGTGATGCACATCGGTTAATATTTTGAAAAAATCTCTTAATTTTATAATATTATATTATGTATAATACTTATTGCTGATAATGGTGATACGACATACCGTCGTATAGATAAATTAACGAGAGCATGGAATTGCATATGTAGTATTGTATGTTTACAGGCATTCTATATTTGAATTTTCTATTTTCTCGTACTATCAGCATAAAAAGAGGTTTGTTATATATTGAAGAAGTAAATACCAAAATAATGTCAGTGTCAAATTGTGAATATTATTTACGTTGTGCATATATTTTTACGTCTGATTTTATTGTATTCTCACAATGATCAGAATAATTTTGTGTCAGCCCGTACGACTAAGTGTAAGTTACATAATTTTCAAAAAATATGGCAGTGAGTAATTTTGGTCCGATTGAGAGTCAAAGTAAGCAAATTATTTTTAACTGTTATAAATATTTTGAACTTGAACTGAAGAAAAATTTAAATTCCCTTTACACCGCTGCCCACTTAGTTGAAAAAGCTACAGGTGTTTGTCTCTCTACTGTTTATAACATTGTGTCTGAGAGCAATAGTGAGAAATTCGCAACAACAAAGATTCACGTCCCCGAGAATTAAAAAGTTACGTACTTGTCCGTCATCAGCAGTAGACGATTTTGATCAGGAAGTCATCCGGAGAACTATATACAATTTTCATCTGTCCCATAAGCAATTTCCAACCTTAAAGGCACTCCACTCTGTGTTAAAATCCGGTATAGATTACAAATTTGGCATTTCCACCTTACGAAAACAAATACAAAAATTAGGATTTAAATGGAAAAAGACCGAGGACAACCGAAAAATATTAATGGAAAGACACAACATACGACTGCTAAGAATAAATTACCTTACCAAAATTGCGGAATATCGGTCTGAAGATCGACCACTAGTTTATACTGATGAAACCTACATCCACACTTCACATGTGTCCGGAGAGGCTTGGACCGATGGAACAGAATTTGGTGTAAAAAAACAAATCAGTACAGGCCAGCGGTTAATAATAGTGCACGCAGGAGGAAAAGATGGTTTTATTCCCAACGCTTTGTTAATGTTTAAGGCAAACCAAAAAACGGGAGATTACCATGACCAGATGAACTTTGTCAACTACGAAAAATGGTTATAAGAAAAATTAATACCGAACCTTAAACCGAATAGCGTACTTATCGTAGATAATGCGTCCTATCACAACAAACTTTTGAATCGTGCTCCAACGTCAAATTCTCATAAACAAGAAATGATGGATTGGTTGACAGAACACAACATTTCGTATAGCCCGTTGATGTACAAAACCAGTTTGTACGATTTAATTAAACAAAATAAAGAGCGGTTTCGTGAGTACCACATAGATGCAATTTTAAAAGAACATGGCCACTCCGTTTTACGATTGCCACCGTATCACCCGACATTCAATCCGATCGAAAATGGATATGTAGCGAAAAGAAACGTTTTATTAAACATGCAAGGCATTATGAGTTTAGCAACTGAACGGATGAACACTATTACTGCTGAGGACTGGGAAAATATTTGTCGCCGTGTCGAAAGTGAATAAAATAAATATCGATGTCAGGAAGGGGAAATGGATCGAATTTCAAACAATCTTATTATCAATACTTGTGACAGCTCAGATGAAGAACATGATAGCGACTAAAAGCAAAAAACAGAGGACTACTACTTATTCCATTTCTTAAGGGTATGTAATTTTATTAAATTAAGAGAAAATTATTCTCCTTTTGTTGCAAACGGTACAACCACTACAAATGCAATTCCATGATCTCGATAAGTCATCTATACTGTCGTTCTAACAAAGGGTAGACAAATAAAAGTGCGTAAAACATGGTCGAGAGAACATATTAAAAGAGCACAATTATGAAAATACAATAGCTAATGTTCCCAATTATAATGTGGTACAATTTTATTCAATGCAGCGTCCAATCATTCCTTTTGGAATCCGTGGGAGCATTTTAGTGAGTGTGTGAGAACGGGCGACAATGGCCAAAGCATACATGATGCACCGCGGAATTGACACTTCCACCTACTTAGCGAGCCCGGGTGAGTAGAAGGCTTACAGTAAACCAGTATAAGTGCACGGCGGTTAGGGTTTCCCCAATCCGCCGATTGCATAAGCTTTGATGAACTTCGCGATGAAAATGGTCTAATTTATACTTATATATCCCTCTGCAATTATTTATCTCTGGCTTCGGCCCTAATGTTTGAGATCTTGGTCAGAATAAGGTTGCTCCACCGGTTTCAGTATTCTATACAGCGCGTATCCTACGACTACGGACTTGTAGAATTTCAAGAACGATATATCTTTTAATTGATCTAGTTACTCTTTCTTCTTATAGTTATGATTAAGCCCATGTCACAAGAATTTACTTGGCTCCGTTGGTCCAAGCTGATTTCACCCGATATGAGCTTTGCTCATCACTGGGGATCACAGTATCTTGGTTTGATAACTGATTCACCTACGTTTGCACCTATGGCAATGTGCGGGCAAAGCTCTGATTTAGAAGACACATTATATACGTCGAACAATGCAGCATTGCTGTGGCGCAATACGATAATTACGTGTTGCGTGGGTTGCATGGGAAAGTGTCCTAGCGCTAGGTCACTAATAAATTGGGCTGGTATTTAATGATATGCAATTATATCTCAACGATTGGTTGTCGAAAAAGGACAATGATTAGATTGTCGTATGAAGGTAGCTATTTATGTCATGAATTCTGTTACGAGTATACGAGTAATACCCCTTGTTAATTGGATAGCCGATGATTTTAACTACCGTCTATTGCTGCAACATTGCCTGCCATGCTCAACTATGCCTGGCTTGAAAAACAGTGATTACTTTAATTCCGCGTTTCTCAGGAATAAGACATAAACATCTGTTTCGTGAAGAACACCAGGGTTATCATGCCAGGTAAAATTGAGCATGGTAGGCAATGTTGCAGCAGTAGAGATCTGAGATGGTAACGGAAAATATTTGTGAGAGGCGCCGAGGACCGCCTGTCGCATACAAAGTTCTATCACCCGTCTTCCTCTGATATAACATAACACGTCTGAATGCTCCTTTACAACTTTCGCTAGCCAACCGACTATTTGAGGAAATTGCGAATATAAATATGTGTACAGTCGCCATCAGATATATCGGAGCGGCCAAGGTGGTCACAAATATTTGAACAACGCCTCTATTATCAAGGCGATAAAGTGCATGTTCAGATATTTATGAGTACCCTGGCCGCTCCGATATATTTGATGGCGACTGTACGAGTATTTCTCTAAAAATGAGAGTTACTTGAGCTGAGTTCAGCTAACGTCAAATTTTACCCCCGTTTATACTATGAAAGTAGGTAAGTACTTTTTATAAAAGTTGTCTACTGTCTTGTGTTGTGTTTCATAAAAATTCTCAGCAATGATGCGATCGCTCCGACTGTGGAATGAACCGAGGTTTTCCCAAGTTATTACAGTATGGGGTGTTCAGATTCCTAAAGGGAGGTAACGCGCATGTGACACCTCTGGAGTTGCAGGCGTCTACAGACTACGGTAGCTGCTTCCCATCAGGCGGGCCTTGCTTGTTTGCCGCTATCGTGGTATAAAAAACATTTTAATGAAAAGCAGAGCAATATATTATTATACTTATACTTACAACATATTACGATACTTAAGCGGCCATAAAAACATGGATATTCCGGTTATGCCCAATGAAAGAAGGTTTAGACAAAAACTTTGCACCAGCACCAGCTGAATAACGGTATGCGAGCCATTATTACATACTATCTGCTTCGAAAAACCTAACATGAGTACAGGAACAGGATGCCAGGACAATATTTCTGGAGGGTTCCGTTGAAACAAATACCTTTATCTACACTCATATTGTAAGTTCTCTAAAACGTGTTCGAAAACGGTAGGCAATGGCTAGCATTACCACGACCGATTTTACTATGATAAGCTTTTTATCCGTGGCAGTAACGTAATTTTAACTTTTCATGCTCAATTATTGATGTGCTATGAGTTTTGATAACGTAATGTACACCTGCACCCTCCCGCGCATCCGCCGACAGCCCGACACGCGCCTCCCCGACCGCCGGCACAATCGAGTTGGCCATGGCGGTGCAATGGCGGCCATTCTATGGTTTCCGAATACGGCATTTTGGATAAATAATATGAGTGTAGATAAAGCAGTGTATGCAACAGTGTATGAACTCACCTGCGGCTCGTTTCATAAAACCACACTCATGTTTTAAGGACCCTTATTACGTAACAGTTACATAAACTACTATTAGGTACGGCACTGACGGCACGTTAAAAACATTCTTAGCCAATATGCCTAACTATTATTTGTAACGGGGTATTTACCATGTATATTAGAGTTTTTGAGTACCCGATATTTAGGCACAGTTGCATGCGTCATCATCACGGAGTTACTTCGCCGCAACTGTGTCGAAATATTGGGTGCTTAAAAACTCTAATGTACATGGTAAATACCCCGTTACAAATAATAGTGGTACTGTGAATGACCATGTGAACTTGAAATTGTATATTATTAGCCAAGCCGGAGCAAATTTATATTAAAGGGTTGGCAAACGCGCATGTTCCACCTCTGCACTTCCATGCGTCCATAGGCTTACGGTAGCTACTTGCCATCAGACGGGCCGTAAACTTGTTTGCAACTGTCGTGGCATAAAAAATTGGCTTTATTTTTCCTCGTGGCCTGTAAGAAAATTAATCAACATCCTGAAAATTTGGCAAGCCTACGAGAATTTACTTTTATCAACTTCCTGCCACTGCAATACCTACGGATGCTTATGTGTTCATGACTTATGATCAGATTTTATGCAAAAGTTGATGACTTGGTTGCGAGATACCTACAATCTCCATACAATAAAAAATCATATTAATGCCACTGTGATGGGCGCTTTTATACTTTACTGTGTGGACGTCCACGGCACGGTAAAACTCTACGGTTTCATTCATAACTAGTCAAAAGTCTGTCTACGGTCTATTTATGAATGAAACCATAGAGTTTTACCGCGCCGCGGACATCCACGGCGCGGTAAAACTCTATCTATGGTTTCATTCATAATTAGTCAAAAGTCTGCCTACGGTCTATTTATGAATGTAACCATAGAGTTTTACCGTGCTGTGTACTTCCACAGTAAAGTATAAAAGTGGCCATTGAATTAAGTTTGGTACATACTACTTATTTATTACATAAATTGGATACCTACTTTGATTTACTTATTCTATTGGATAGCTACGAGCACCTTAGTATACTTACATAAGAAAACCAAAGTATTTTTAAAATTAAGTCAACGCGTTGAATGATCTGATTAAAGAAAGGTTTCATTAATGTGGAACGTGGATATAAGATGGGTTTCCATATAAAGGTTTCCGTTCATGAAAGAACCTTAAAATTATCGTATTGGTCGAACAGGAATCCGGTACGTTCTGCCTAAGGTTGGAGCTTTAAAGGAAGCGGGAGGCTTATCTAGAAAGACCAACCTTTTAATTTAGTGCTTAACCCGCCGGTGTACCTACCCTTGTTTTGTCGACAACCTTTTCATCGAATAATTATTTCATCGACAACTATTCATTAATCAATCAATCAATCAATCAATATTTATTTGCAAAATGTAGTATTACAATAAGTTCTTATAAGCAAAAAGGTGCGTACATCCTGCTTGAACAAGCATGAAATTTTTACTTACGGGCTACTTAATTAAAACTATGCTAATAGCTTATGCTAAAAGTTAGTCAACAGAACAAAATTATAATCACTAAGTAACTACTACAAGAGAATAAATTAATAGTTAGACATTAAACATCATTAGACATCGAAACTTTAGTACTAGTAATATTGTTTGGCGTTATTTTATTTCAACTACTATTTATTTAAATTTATCTTTATAAAATAACTCTAAAATTAGCTTTTATATTTATCATTTATATTTTTTTACCTAAGTTAATACTTAAGTTACATTGATCACATTATAGTTATCATTGATAATAATCATTGTATCTTTACGTCTCCCGATTTCATATTTCTTGGAGCAAAGAAGTAAAAAACTATATGATACTCATGTTTTTATAAAAAAAGCCCCTGAAGTCTTTTAGTTTAATGAGAAAAAAGATCACTATCACAATCGTCTACTATAGAAGACCTCTCCTTACCAACAGCCCTTACAAAATCAAGTTCCGCGAGAACTTTTTATCAATCTTTTTGACGCATAAGCTGTGTAAGTATGTATAAATAATGGAGCGGGCCAGGATACTTGCACATTTCATTCATGCCGTTTCCGCGCACGCGCTCCGCCTCGGCAGGTGGACAGTGCCATTAACATTCAATACGTCCTGTCTTTTTTACCCTCGTCATTATAATTACTATCAGAATCCTGAGGAATTCCTACACGTATGTACGATACTTTTTTGATAATGACCATTAAGAAGCGAGCGGTACTTTGCGAGACGCGTGCTGAAATAACTATTCAATTTGCTAGCGCTTTTGTAACTTAAACCAGAAAAGTATATCTGTTATAATGTACTATTTTCTGATCTGTTGACCTACATTTTCCCTCCCTATTACTTATTTATGCACCCCACTAAGCACAAATAGCTGAAGCTTAGATTTTCTATTGTGCGAGGGGATTCAGTAAAAACATTTTTCTGAAAGCATCTATTTTGCGCAATTTCCAACTGAATAGAATAACGTCAAATCGGTATGCCACCGAGATCTGAGAAACCCGATCAAGTGGGATCGTATTGTTGACGTTTTGTACTATTACTTTCTTTGAATTATACACCAATTCCCACGTTTTCCTTTATCGAAGGCTTTCTCTGAGATAAGAATGAAGTGACAACAATGGCGTATAATCGAAGAAAGTTTAGCGTCTCAGTATTTTAATACACTGGGCATTAACGCTCTTATAGCCGTGCTAATTCCGCAGACAATGCATTAAAAGTTTTCTATGGATTTGATCTTTTAAAATCAGATAGCGTAACTTCTTCTAAGCATCTAAAACTATAAGCTCGTTTCATGTTATTAAATCGATATTAATGTTAACTAATTGTTGCCGTTACACTTATACTGAGCCCGATTCGACATGCCAAACTGTGAGACGTGGATGTCACACTTGTATCGCTAGTGGATAGAGTGATATCCATCCTGTCCACACGTGTCCACACCTAACTGTCAAGCTGTCAGTAGGTCTCGCTAGAGCGTTTTGTCTATGGCTATGGCCACCATTTTAGATATCACTCTTAAGTGATTCCACTCCGATTTCAACTGTCACAAAAGTGTGATATCATAGTTGTCTCGCAAGCGACTGTCAGTTATGCCATGTCGAGTGGGGCCCTGTTATTGTAGTTTTGCACATCTTCTCAACTTATGGGGTAGGGATCAGCCACTGAAGTACAGCCACTGAGGTGTTCAGAATGATCTTGACACGACTTTATTGTTAAGAGAATAAGAGCGCATGGAGGTCATTTTGAACACCTCACCCGCTAAGCTACTTCTGCTGCTGACTGTACCATTATATCTAGAGGACTTGGGTATAAAACGTTGAGAATAGAAACCTTTTAATTAATTCAACTATTTATAGAGTTTAGTAGGTTAAGTTTAATCTAATCGTGGTATTAAATGGCGGGTCTGTCGGACTGAAAACATTTGTTCACGGGCAAAATATATAGAGGCCCGCATGACTTAATCAGACTACTTCCTACGTTGCTTATCCGGGATTTATGTGCTTACCATGGTAATTATACACCTGCTTTTTTTAAACTGCTTATTTATGACAAAATACACTTTATATTATAGTTAATGTTGTGTGCCTTGGCCGTTGAAGGGTACACAAGGGTACAAAACCAGGTGCTCCAGCAGACACCAGATTCAATAACCAGCTATTGAATTGAATCAACGTTTCCCAAGTGGCGATTCTCCATCGTCAATGAGTAGCGGTTCTGGCGACAGATTGGTGCAATGGTGTCATGGAGCACCTGGTTTTGTACCCTTGTGTACCCTTCAACGGCCAAGTCACACAACATTAACTATAATATTAAAGAAATCGCAGTAAGGAACCTTAGACTTGGCACGACTTTGTCTAGATTTCATTACTTTTTAGAGATAAACAAGCAGCTCCATCGAGACTTGGCTAGTTTTTTACAGAATTTTTTTGGTGGGATTTTAATATTAGAACAAAAAACATTGCGTATTATTTCGAAAACAGAAACAGTAGGCGACAAACTATGAATTACATTATGCGTCATTTTGGACTACTTTCCCCCATCAAAAAGTTTTGGCAATGATATAATCTAATTATTTGTATAATTTCTCATAATACTGCATTAAAACCATAACTCTAGGATTTGTATTCTTAAAGTGATTTGCATTATTTGACCTCCACCACTTTTCAGCTGCCAGATGTGCGGATCTAGAAATAAGCATAGTATAGCAAACTAACGAGAGGGGTTTCGTCGCTCTCATTATTGTGTCATATCTGACGTGGCTAGCTAGCTCTCGGTCTATAAGTATAGTTTGTATACAACAAGAAGCAAGTATGTTGATACAAGGCCACCCCGCGGCGACTACTGCGTGACATGTGGACCTGCCAAATAGGTTCCTAAATTAAGTTGACACGCTACTTATAAAATTCTACAAACATTAAATTGTAAGCAGTATTCTGACTACAAAATTGATTGCTAGAGAGGCGAGTTGGTGTAGATCAAGGTTGTTAAATCGCTACATAATTAAAATATTATCTTATTGTTAAGTAACTCAAGCTATTGCAATGTTCATAAAACAAAAATGTCGATCCCAGCAATTTTTCCAACTCACCTTATTGCTATCCCTACTAACCCCAACTACGAGGTGAGGTGGGATATCTCACTATTTTGTGTTTATCATTAAAATGATGAAATTAATCGACATAAACGTGTCGGTCAACGCATAACGGAGGGTTCCGTAGCTTTAATGGAATAAGAACCAGACTAATGCCATTAGGTCGTATCTTGATGCCTATGGAAGAAGTTTTTTGGAAATAACTCAAAAATGGCTAAACCGATAATGTTCAAAACAATTTTCGTAGAAAGTATATGATAACGCGCATCTTCTCAAAGTTTTTCATATTTTTTGGACGTACGGTTCAAAAGTTACAGGGGTGGGACGCTATTTTTTCGACTTTCGAAGCGATTATTTCTGAAACTATTCAACACAAAATGTTCAAACCTCAATGTTATTTTTAAAGACCTATCGATTGATATGCAACATGTTGATATTTAGTAAAAAAAAATTTTTGGAATTTAGTTACATGTATGGAGCGCCCCCCCCGAACATATTTTTTCTGCACTTTTACTACATAACTAAATAGCGGCATACAAACTACATTTTATGTCTAAATTTTATTAAGATACATCTTATAGTTTCCGAGTAAAATGGCTGTGGGTCCATATTGGGTTGCATAAAATTTTAAGTCATATCCTTGCTGCGCATAACCACTTGTTTCATAGTCATCATTGCGCATACAATAAGAAAGTTATATTATTTTGTGTCATACATTTTTAGTCATAAGAATTTTGATCATACTCGGTAGTGGTCATATATTTTTTACGCAGATAAATTTAAATTATAATAAATTAAATGTCATAACATAACAACTATGAGCATAATTGTCAATAACTATAACGTTAACCCGCATAACGATTTGAAGCATAATAATAATCAACCATAAAGCTTTAAACCTATAATATTATTATGCACCGTTACACGCCCATCCATAACGCCTTGAAATTATAGCGACTTCATTCATTTATCCATCCATTCATTCATTGGTTTCATCTGCCTTATATTTCTTTTTATTGATTATTGCTTAATAAAAACATAAAATATTAAAGAAGCTATTTGAATTAAGCCTAACTCCTGTCTTCAAAAAAATACATCTTAACTAATTTGCAAAGCCCGGATGACGGAGAAATTATGTGTTGACGTCTCAATAGTGCGAGGACACACATTTTATAAGTCGATAAAATCTCGATAAAAAGCACGATGTACTGGACCACGGTTAAGATATTCAGAAAAATTATAAGTAGTTGTAAAAAAAATTAAAATTAGCTGTTTGTATTTTTTTTATATTTTATATAATCTTCGTAATAAACAATTAATATTTTTTCTACATTTTTGGATTTTTTACTGTTCGTTTCTGTAGGGGTCGCAATTCTAACCTAACCCACTTTTCTAGTAACAGTTCGTTTCTGTGGGGTCGCAGTTCTAACCTAACGTAACCCACTTTTCTGGTAACAGTTTGTGTCTGTGGGGTTCGCAATTCTAACCTAACCTAACCCACTTTTCTGGTAACAGGTTGGGACTGTGGGGGTCGCAGTTCTAACCTAACCTAACCCACTTTTCTGGTAACAGTTCATGTCTGTGGGGGTCGCAGTTCTAACCTAACCCACGTTTCTGGTAACAGTTTGTATCTGTGGGGGGTCGCAGTTCTAACATAACCTAACCCACTTTTCTGGTAACAGTTCATGTCTGTGGGGGTCGCAGTTCTAACCTAACCTGACCCACTTTTCTGGTAACAGTTTGTGTCTGTGGGGGTCGCAGTTCTAACCTAACCTAACCCACTTTTCTGGTTACAGTTCGCGTCTGTGGGGGTCGCAGTTCTAACCTAACCCACTTTTCTTAATCTAAGTCTCTTCCTAGTTTCGTTCTCGTATTTCTGTAAAGGGTGTTTCATGCAAGTAAATTATCAATGGAATAATAATATTTGAATTAAAAATACAAGAACCAAATAATACGTGAAAATTTTTCTGTATAACAAAATTCTATGAAATTTCTATCTGCGAATGAAGGGGACACCGTTTTTTGGCTTATACTGACTTCTTTATAATTTGTAGGTTTTATGCAATTTTGTCCCGCCCAAGAGTAGATGTAGCCCCGCGAAGCAGGGCTCCTATTTCCGGACAAAAGATACCGCATTGTTCATAAGCTAATTCAAGCTTTGTATTTTTTTATGAATAAAATATGTTATGAGCCTTAAATATATGACAATTTTTTTAATGAAATGTTAATAATATGCGTTGCAATACTTATAACTAAAGACAATTATGGTCATCATACATATGATTAAAAATATGATGCCAAATAAAAGTATGACTATAAAAATATGCTTTAGCTCATTTATGACAAAAAAACGAGGTATGCTCAAAAATAATTATGACAAAAAATATTTATGACAAACTAATATATGCGAAAAGTGTTATGACAATTAAAAATATGACAATATTTTGTATGCGACCAGAGGGAGACCCCAATTATCACATCACAGATAAAGCCCAGACGTGCGGCTGCCAAATTGAAGCCTTAGTATGTACATAGTGTAGCTTTCTTCTGTATTTGTTCGGGTTATACTGCTTGACGCTTTTCTATTTCGACGTGTAATCACTGTTATTTGTTGTATACCCTCTTTAATAGTCTCCCGTAAATATTATAAATTAATTCCAATAACTTCATTGCTAACTTTAAATGTCACTTTGCCAAGTTCCAACTGACATTGACAGTGTGACATGTGTGCTGACGGATGGCAGGTATAGTGTTGCCAACTGTTAAATTGCGGTCCGCTTTACCAAGTTAAATATTTCCTTATTAAATTACGTTCCGTTTTACTTAGTTAATTATTTCCTTAGTTTTGTGATTTAACTTAATGCCTGTCGAATCTGAAACCAACATTTATTTTTAAATTGAACTTCCGTTTCTTTATAAGTGTATTTCTTTCTTTATTTGCTGCTGGCGGGTAGATTGTGGAGTTTTTGTTTAGTTTTTACTGTATATATTTCTATATTTATTGAGTATACACTTATTACATACTTATTATATTTTTAACTTTATATATATTTTTCAGATGCCTTTCAGTGATAACAGTGATCAGTATTTATCTTTTTCCTCCTTAGATAGTGTAAGTGAAGACAGTTTCCATAGTTTGCCTCCTTCGCTTCACGACTTTCTGGAATCTCAGTTTAATGATGTACCTAAAAATTTTAACGTTGTGCATTTAAATGCGCAAAGTATTCCTGCACATTACAGCGATATGTTACTCTCTTTTGACATTAAGAACATTCATGCTATTTTAATTTCCGAATCGTGGCTCAGACCAGCTTTGCCTTCAACGTCTTACTCTTTACCTGGTTTCAATTTAATTCGGCACGACCGCCTTGGAAGAGGTGGCGGTGGAGTTGCGATTTACCTTCGTTCTTACATCCCCTATTCAATTGTTAATGTATCTGCCAGTTCTTCTACTTCTGATGCCGCAGAGTATATGTTTCTCGACGTTTCGCTCTCTCATTCCAAACTTTTACTTGGCGTTTTTTATTCCCCCTCCCTTCACGTTAATTACTTTGATTCTCTTGAGAAACTTCTCGAAGACCTTATGCCTTCTTATAATGATCACATTCTTATGGGAGATCTAAATAAGTGTCTTCTCAAGGATGACAGTCGATCCCGGCGCCTTAAATCCCTGGTAGATGCATGCAATCTAACTATTCTCCCTTCAGACGCCACACACTATTTTCCAAATTGCTCGCCTTCTCTTCTTGATTTAACTTTAGTTTCTTCGACTTCTCATGTGTCTAAATTTGGACAATACTCCGCGGATGCCTTGTCATATCATGATCTGCTCTATCTCGCTTACAAAATTCGTCCTCCCAAATCTAAATCAAAAATTTTTTTGCAGCGCAATTTTAGTGGATTAAATGTGGAAAAGCTTCGAGATGACGCTTTAACAATCGATTGGAGCAGTATCGCTCGAGCGGGTTCGGTAGACGATCAAGTTTCTCTCTTTAATTCGCTCCTCATACAACTTTATGACGCTCATGCTCCTGTTCGTGCAATAAAAGTCAAGCATCTCCCTGCTCCTTGGCTCACTGAGGATATTAAAGCCCTTATAGAGAGGAAGAATCAATCTAAATCTAAGTATAAGGCTAACAACTCTGAGAAAAATAAACTTAAATATCATATCCTGCGCAATCGCTGTAGCACTGTATGTCGAGATGCTCAGAGGCGTCATATTCACAGTTCTGTTGAAGATGGAAACCCAGCCAAAGTGTGGAAATTTTTGAAAGGTCTCGGAGTTGGCAAATCTCAACAGGCAACCAATTTAAACAATATTAGCGTTGACCAGCTTAACCAGCATTTTTCATCGTCCACCTGTTTCAGTGGTCCTAAGAAATCTAACTCACTTCATCATCTTTCATCACTTCCTGCCTTAGATTTCTCTTCTTTCTATTTTAGCCATTTCTGTGAGAGTGATGTTAGGAATATCACTTCTAACGCCGTTGGTGTTGACTGTGTTAGCCGAAATATGATACTCCCTCTCCTTGATTTGTTTGTTCCTATTATCACCGGTATTCTGATTTTTTCCATTTCATCAAGTACTTTTCCCAGTCTGTGGAAGGATGCCAATATTATTCCTTTACCCAAAAAATCCAACCCCAGTTCCTTCTCTGACTATCGCCCCATCTCCATTCTTCCTTTCCTATCCAAAGTCCTCGAACGGCTAGTGCATCAGCAACTAACTTCCTTCCTGAATAGAAATGACCTCCTAAACCCATTTCAATCTGGTTTTCGTCCGGGCCATAGTACTACCTCGGCTCTTGTCAAGGTTACCGATGACATCCGTTTGGGTATGAATGACCAGAAGCTTACAGTTCTTGCACTTCTAGATTTCAGTAATGCCTTTAACACGGTCGATTTTGAAATTTTGCTCGCGTTCTTACAGTCTCTTAACATATCGGCTGCAGCGATTGACTGGTTCCGCAGCTATTTGGTTGGTCGTCGGCAAAGAATAAAACTAGATTCTTCGTGTTCTTCCTGGTGCAGCACATCAGCTGGTGTTCCACAGGGTGGTGTGCTGTCTCCTCTTTTATTTTCTATCTTCATTAATTCCATAACTCTTGATCTCTCCTCTTCGTATCACCTCTATGCCGACGACCTTCAAATAATATATTCGCAGGGTATGCATAGCGATCTCAATTCAGTTATAGAAGCCACGAATCTTGATCTGCTCCGCATATCAAATTGGAGTCAAAATTACGGTTTAAAAGTAAACCCCCTAAAGTCACAGGTAATTGTGATGGGTAGCGCTAAACAAATCTCCAAAATTGACTTTCTCAGGCTCCCTCCGATAGTCTTCGATGGTATCCAAATTCCTTTTTCCAACCAAGTGAAAAATCTTGGCGTAATCATGGATCGTTGTCTATCATGGGTGCCTCAGGTGAGTGAAGTGAGCAGGAAGATGTTTGCTGCCATAGGGTCTCTCAGACGGCTCCGGAATTTCCTGCCAATTGCTACTAAAATTGCGCTTGCTCAGTCGTTACTTCTCCCCATTCTTGATTATGCAGATATCTCCTATTTAGACCTAACCGAGGAGCAACTTAATAAGCTTGAGCGTATTCAAAATGCCTGCATTCGGTTCATTTTCGGATTACGCAAATTCGACCATGTTTCTAGTTTTCGTTCTCAACTCAAATGGCTCCCTATCCGTCACCGCCGTAACTCTCACATACTTTCTTTACTCTTTTCTATACTTTTTAACCGACGAAAAAAACGGAGGAGGTTCTCAAGTCGACGCGTATATTTTTTTTTTTTTTTTTATGTATGATCACGCATAACTTTTTACAGAGTGGTTCGATTTTGATAATTATTTTTTTATTGGAAAGGGTATACCCCGAAATTGGTCCCATATAAATTTGAAACGAAAATTCCAACCTTTAGGGTAGGAAAATAGGGGATGATTGATTTTTCACTCACCGATTGTAACGTATGACCACGCATAACTTTTTACAGAGTAGTTCGATTTTGATAATAATTTTTTTATTGGAAAGGGTATATCCCGAAGTAGGTCCCATATAAATTTGAAAAAGGAAATTCTAACCTTAAGGGTAGGAAAAAAGGGGATGATTGATTTTTCACTCACCGATTACTATATTCACTAACGTATGGCCGCGCATAACTTTTTACAGAGTAGTCCGATTTTTTGGATAAAAATCTTACCCTAAGGGTGGGCAAATAGGGGTAATTTATTGTTCACTCGCAGATTTTAAAGCAGAGTTTTTACAAAAAAAACCTCACGAGTTTTGACAATGAGTTTTAGACCTGCCAGTCTCTTCTTTCTATTTGCTTCCATCCTTTTTTTTTCTCATTATTAGATTCTTCTAAATATCTTTTTCTCATTCGAGCAGAATTTTTTGTAGGCCTACCCATGTTGGTATATAAAGCCTGTTCTTTTTTAAGTATTTATATTACAGAACAAAATAATAGTTAAAGAAGCTTATTAATATAACAGTTAATAGCTAAAGCAAGGTAGGTAGCTATTTTAAAAGTAATAAAAAATTAAGCATGTAATAATTTTTATAAATTATAGCCACAGAAAATTATGAAATAAAAACTTTTTAACAAAAAAATTGAACCGCCGAAAAGAAAAAAAAAAGCCAATAAAAAACCGTTAAAACGAAACGAATCGACCAACAAAAAAAAACAATAGCGCACTGAAAAGAAAAAAATAATAATTTGGTCTTCAATAACGCAAGTGCATACCTACCCTACAATTACAATTATAATCTATTTCTATACACTTTCTATATACCTAAAACAATCGCTAGGCTTATATCAATTTAATTACATCTAGAAAGTATGAACTATATACATACTTCTGAAATCAATCACACAAATCTGCGTATTTATATATTTACAATCAGTTATTTTTGGAGTCGGTGCCAGCCTCAAACAAACTTGAGCACCTTTAACCACATAATGTGTTGCGTTCAACTCTTCACTAAGGTGCTCAAGATTGTTTGAGGCTGCCACCGACTCCAAAAATAACTGATTGTAAATATATAAATACGCAGATTTGTGTGATTGATTTCAGAAGTATGTATATAGTTCATACTTTCTAGATGTAATTAAATTGATATAAGCCTAGCGATTGTTTTAGGTATATAGAAAGTGTATAGAAATAGATTATAATTGTAATTGTAGGGTAGGTATGCACTTGCGTTATTGAAGACCAAATTATTATTTTTTTCTTTTCAGTGCGCTATTGTTTTTTTTTGTTGGTCGATTCGTTTCGTTTTAACGGTTTTTTATTGGCTTTTTTTTTTCTTTTCGGCGGTTCAATTTTTTTGTTAAAAAGTTTTTAACCCTGCAACTCCCCGCTACCTCAAAGAGCGTTTCTCTTATCGTAATTCTATTAGATCCTCTCAAAAATTGCTCCTAAAAGTGCCATCTTCATCTTCCAAATTTTATAATTGCTCATTTACGTTCCAGGCCGTTCGTTTGTGGAATTCTCTCCCTCTCAACATAAAACGCGCGCAATCTATTGGTAGCTTTAAATCGCAACTTAAGACATACTATTTATCTCTTCCTTAGGTTTTTAAGTTGACACTGTTGTTTCTTGCTGTGTGCATTATATATGTATATATGTACGTATATGTATGTTTATTTTGTATTTATTTAAGTATGTATATTCATATGAATGTGCTGTGTATATTTCGTGTGTGTATTTCGTCTCTTTTGTTTCTATGCACCACCTACTGCTTATTGTTTTTCTCTAGTCTCCACTACCCAAAGGTTGTCTGGAAGAAATCGCTCATTAGCGATAAGACCGCCTGTTGTTACCTCTACCTAAATTTATCTAATTGTAAAATTTGTGCTAGTAACTGTATGAGGTGTGCAATAAAGAGTATTTATTATTATTATTATTTATTATTATCACTACGGGTGAAGTTCATATACTGATGCCAATGCTCATATAATTGGCATACATTATGAGAATTATGACCATTGCTGTTAGGTTAGTATTGAAATGAATTAAACTGAAATAAATAAGGTATTACTTAGAGTTGGTAATCGCCGTTATTATTTTGAGGGTATATAGTTCATTTTATTGCTGCTTTGGCGTGCGCTCACAGCCATCGAATAGGCTGAAATTGCCTATTAAGTGGCATGTTTGAAAAAATTATATTTCTTTGCACTTATGTAGATACCTACCTATTTCTGAATTTGAATTCGTTCTGAAGCCATGCTAGAGTAATGGACGTACCTGCAGTTGTATGTAAGTTTTTTGAGATTTTATTAATAAAAGCTTCATATCTAGACACGCGGCAGCGTGTCAAGCCAAGTTCAAGCAAAGGAACGGGCTAGCCAGCGCCAAGTGTATATTACACGAACCACTTGGTGCCACTTTTGACCCTTCTATAACTCAAAACCTCTTTAACGTAAACACATAAAACTACGTGTGTTTAATTGTATCCATAAGGACATCTAGAAGCCCAAATTTCATGAAGCTAGCTCAAACGGTTATAAAGATATGAAGGTCAAAAAGTCGTAAATTTTAGCACTGACTGACTGACATATAGTACCTAAATCTAACCTACTTCCAGATGACCTAGAAGGATGAAATTTGGAATCCAGCTCGGTAATTGTGTGTAAGCGTAGGAAAAAATCTAAAAATAAAAAAAAGTAAAAAAATAGGGGGGGTCCCCATACAATTTTTTTTTTAAATTGTATCGTTGGAACCGTTACAAGCAGATATTTGAAACTATCCCAATATATGTATTATTGTATTTGCTATATAACAGAAATAGAAAAATAAAGTTAAGTCAAAAAATAAGTGGTGTCCCCATACAAAAAAATTGTAATACGCGCTTAACGACCGGCCAACGGTGTGTCGTCGGCGGCGCGCGGCACCACATAATTATACAGAGAACAGAAGTAAAGAGAATGTAGACAATAGCATAAAAAAGAAAACCATGCAGCGGAAACGCATGAAAAAACATTAAATCTCAATACCTGCCTAGTTTTCTTAACAAAAAGTAATGATATCCCACCATGAAGGCCAGTATATATGTTGAATAACTTTATAAAATGACTGACGTAATGAAAACTTGGCCAGTATGATGATGTTTTTTTTTCATTTCAACCCTAACGTGTGATATATTATTGGATAGGTATTTAAAAATAAATTGGGGTTTCCTATAATCATTTTTCGATAATGTAAATATTTTCGGAAATAATCGCTCCAGAAGTAAAAAAATATGCGTCCCCCCCCCCTCTAACTTTTGAACAATAAGTTTTAAAAATATGAAAAAAATCTCAAAAGTAGAACTTTATAAAAACTTTCTTGGAAAATTATTTTGAACTTGATAGGATGAATAGTTTTTGAAAAAAAAATACAAAATAGTTTCTGAACTAAGTTTGTAATTTAACCGTATAAGCAGGTGTTTATTGTACCTGTAATTTCTACAAAATTACAATGAAATGACGTGCTTTCAAATAAAGTAAAAACGGTGAAAATCGGTTCACGCAATAAAGAATTATCCCATAAAAATCATCTTCCATACTTTATGCTCGCGCGCAATAGTTTACTCAATTTGCCGATAGATGTCGCTGTACATGGAACTCTCATATCATATCCTACATGGCGGTGTTATTAACTCTTAAGTGGGGACACTTACTGTGACGGACGGAAAACTACGGAACCCTACAGTGAGCGTGGCCCGACACGCTCTTGGCCGGTTTTTACATTTATGTTTTTGGTGGGATTTACCTACAGCTTATTTATTATAATATAAGAAACCCTAATAATAGTATATTTCCGTGAAATATAAATATTACTAGCAAATCTGTAAAAAGAGCTCTATTGTACACTAGAAGAAACATATTAAGATTAAAGTCATTTCAATGATCAAATCAATGATCAGTTGATCACACTCTTAATTTTAACGGTGATCTGCTCAGAGATGTTCGAACTTGATACACATATATTTATATTTCAACTTTCGTTAGTTGAATTTCACAAACCAATTATTAATGTCGAGCTAATAGATTTTAAAATATTTATACTCAAGTAGGTACCTAAATATATTATTTGAATTTGATTACGATAGAAAAATTATCAAGTCCAATAGCGAGCCGAGGCATTGACCGCGATCGCGTAACTTTTTCGTGTAGCCTGGAAATATGAACTGTAATAAAGCAATCGCATCGGGACATGCAACCCATTAATTCAACACACGGCTGTTTAGAAAAATGTTTCGTAAACAAAAGAAGTAGGTTTTCAAAATTATTTATTTTCAAAGCAATTTGTAAGCAAATAACATACGAGTACACTGCCGTTTTTTCCCCTGAAACATTTTATATTTACCCACCAACTAGCCTTGTGGTATTTTTTTTATTTGAATTAGGTGTTTGAAAGTAGGAATTGATTGGAAATGTTATTAAATTGCATTTGGAGTATAAGGAATAGATTTTAAAACAATTAAATACACCCATTTAATGATTAACTATGGAGGAACCTGGTCTTCAACAGAAGGACATAATGTGACGATCCTTAGCTCTGAGGGAACGTCTAATGATGATGATTTAATAATTACAAAAATTACCATTAAACTACCTAACTATACTCTTAGTCTAAAAAACTATGGTCCAAAACGAACTCAAATATCTTTGATTAGTGTGAATTTAATAAAAAATATATGTTAGTGAATGAATTACTATTGAATTTAAACTTTCGTGAGTCATATTAACACTATTAACATTTCATGCGGCTGTACTCACTTGTGTTTAGTCACTACGCTCGACCTAAGCTCTCCGAAACATGTCGCCCGTAGTGACTGTTTAGTCACTACGTGGGACATGTTTCGGAGAGCTTAGGTCGAACACAAAAACACAAAAATACTTACAAACATAAAACCAAAAAGAACATTGGGAGAGAGAATACTCAATTAATAATTACCTAAGTATTGAATTTGAGGATCATAGTTGCAGTACTACACTATAGTTGGGTGGTTTTGTTGCAGAGTATTTATTTCATAATGAGTTATTCTTCCATATTTTATGTACCTAAAAGTGTCATACTATAGGTATCAGCATCATTACATTCTATCTATATTTTCCCATTTCTCCATCGTAAAAAATAGTCTGTATCGACATTCTCTAATGGGTTATGAAATCAACCCTTATCAATACACTGGCTGGAAAATGTTTAGGGTCGTTTTCCCTTGCCGGCAATCCTGTATCGGATTGCGATAAATTCGCTAGGGGAGCGTAGGGTGGCAGGGAGCATCGGCTCCTTATTTTTTTAGCCGCCTTGAAGAAAGTTCAAGGCGGCTAAAAAAATAAGGAGCCGATGTTGTCGATTTAGGCTGGACTTTATTTTTCACGTTATATTTTCCGAGATTGAATTGATTTTGTAATAGGCAATTCCGGTCGTGATTGTAAGATATTTAATTATTCGTGGATTTTAGTTCAATAATTAGTGTGTAAAACATATACGTTTCTTTTAACGCCAGCTAGGCAAATACGCGTCGAGCATTTAATGGCAAAAGTGCACTTTAGCGAGTTAGGTACGGAAAATAATCGATACATATTTAATACATTGTCAAGGAAACCGGGCACTAGCCTCTAATAAAAGTATCAATAGCCCCAAAAATAAAACACACAGTCCAACAATAACTGATTATTTTCGCAATGAAGCCGGCTGTCGTTATAATTGTCTGCATGTTCGTCGCGACAAGCGGGGCGGCCAAGAATAACGCGACCACCTTAGAATCACTGAATCACAAAATTATTCCTAGACGCGGCGCCACCGCGTCTGAGCAATGCACGTTATCGTAGACGGCGATGTTATAATTTTTTCTTCGTTAATAAAGTCAGCGTCCGTCATTGGAATATTTTTGCCGTTTATCTCGGCTCATGCATTAAAGATGCGGCGAAAGTGATTGAGATATTGAACGCGCAGGGAAATTAGCAGTTGTGGCGATGTTGAAATTTCCAAAACAAGTTTATTGGGAAAGATTAGGAATCGAGCGTCATACCTTGCAATAGTGTCACAATGCACGTCGATAAAATAATTAGCTATCTGAAAAATTTAATCCGGCTAACCTGCCAAACTCAACTCGCAATGCCAAAGTCCGGCTACAATCTGGCTTAAAATTCCGACATTCTTATCCTGACAAATCTGGACGTAAGGCAAACGTATCATTTAAAACCGAGTAATAAATGAAACTAAAAAAAAAAAAGAAAGCTTACCGACATTGGCACACGTCTAAACCTGGAAAGACGACAAACATCGCGTAAATCTGTTTTAGTTCTCCATTATCGGTGCTATCTAGACATTCACGAAGTCACCAGGCTCTCTGGCGCCCACTCAAGTGCCTAATACGTCAATATTTTGCCACAAAAATATCTAGCTTTTATAACATCCAAGCCGGTTCGCCCACTATGTTTACGTGAAGCCTATAGAAATGAAATTCCATACGCTTGTCAGATCGTTATTATGTGGACCTTTTGTCCTGTTATTGTGGTACAGTACTTGAAAAGGAAAATGTCCAGCCTTGTAGAGTGTCACCAATTAAATATAATTACGATTGTTAGTATTTCTATTGTGTCTTGAAGGTGTAGTCCGATTGGGAAGTAGCTAAATACCGTGTAATCATTGCGAGCAATGAACAGCGATTATTTGAATCGGAATAGCATTTCCGCAGTGGACTTTTATTATTTTACCATTGTGAATTGTGAAATGGTCGCGTGATTGCTTCGGTCGGCAGGTTTATTATAGCTAGAATACGTGATTTAAGGTAGTATAATGTTTACGAACTTCTCAAAAATACACAATACACGTAAAAAAATAGAATTCGTCGACATAACTTCTCGGCTCCCGGGGTGCGACAATAAGCAGCAAGCTTTTAAGTTATATCTTTGTAGAGACCATTTTTGATTTATTTCTATCGTTGTATTAATGGGTAATGAAAATACTCTGTGTAATAGTAATAGTTTTGTGGAGCAATCATTTTTCATAAATGTAAAGAACCAGTGTTTGTACTTTTTGTAAGGTGAGCTCGATAACCATATCTACTCGGTTTCATAAGCTTGCTTTACAGAAAATCAAATCCTAAGTATATATTACCGGTTTCGACCCACTTAATTTAAAGTTTAGATTACGTTTTAGGGGCATCTTATAATTCAGACCATAATTTTACTGTATTGTCGCGGAAATAGGAAAATTGATGATAAATCACTGGTAACATATAATAAAATAGGAACTCCAAAACCTACCAATTTTCAAAATATTCGTATTTTTACGGGGCAACGATGGACTTTTCCGTGTAATGATCCTTTAGCAACTCAGTACAAAATACACAAGGCTACAGTTGGTTCCCCTTTTCTGTTATTCAAGCTATACTATACTGTATGTAGATGTCCGTTGCGTCACGGGTTTTCCCCATTTGACCCGTATAACGAAATGTGAAAAGTTAAATTAGTTTACCCTAGCTTTATCACGCAAAAAGCACAGTGGGTTCCGTTGAAACTACACACTTACTTAACTAGTTTTTGAATTAACTTCTAATTAAAATAATAATCCAGATTAATAGAAACTGACAGACGACGCACAGCCTAAGCTCTGGAAGGCATATACTTGAAATTTGGCACATATATTAATAAAGAACTTTTTCTGATTCAACTTCTAAGGCAAAAAAAAGACTTTGGTTTCTACATCGATAAAGTAGTAAAAATAGATGTAGATAAAGCTTAGTTTTCAAATATTATGGAGTAACATGTAATGGTTTCAACATTTTTGGCAAATCTTGTTTAAATTCGTTAATTTAAATAAATAAATGTTGTAGGACAATCTTACACCAATCGACCTAGGCCCGCGGTAATTCCAATAAGGCTTGTGTTATGGGTACTAGACCACGATGTATAGATAATTTGGATAAGTACTTAAATACATAGAAAATATCCATAACTCCGGAACAAATAGCTGTGATAAACACACAAATAAATGCCCTGACCAGGATTCGAACCCGGGATCTCCTGCTTCGTAGGCAGAGTCACTACCGACTAGGCTAGGAGGCCGTTTAATTGAAACGTATACCTCTACTTTAAAAGTTCCTATGACAGTTGGAGGGTTAGTAAGTTTTCACATCACTGTGAAAACTAGTCTTAACCAAAGAAGTGATTATTTGGGTTTTATATTTTTTAGATACTCGTGTTATTTAGTTTTAATTGTATCGTTTGCTTAGATTAATATAATGAACCTGGTAGTCGTAAGAAAAGTAGCCAACATTTGTTGAATGTAACCGTACCTAGAAAATAAATCAAATTATGTTAAACATTAAATGCATAGTTACATTTGATATATTTATAAGTAGAAACTCTGGTAAGATTCCAGTTAGCCCCGAACGCCTTGGTCATTTTTTCTTCCGTATATAACGTTAATTTCAGTTTATAACACTTAGTAGCGTCAGTGGCATCTTGGCCCCACCAACCCGGTATGCAGCTAATAGATCACGCACTCACGTGTCTGCGACCACCTTTCTGTCAAATTGGCAGTAGCACATGTCTGTGAAAAAACGCATTAGCACCCGGCCGGTGGCCCAGATTGGGCCCCCTAATGCTTTGAGGCAGAAGTAACATTATTAAGTGCATGTGTTAAAATTTTGTTTAAGAAATTGTTGCGAGATGCGACAAAGGACGTTTCGTGGGTAAGTAGTTTAATTGTCGCTTTCCATATTAGTTTACTGGGAGACTGGGATGATATTGATATATATAATTGGCTCTGATTATACTTGATTATATTCGGCACGCTAAAACAACGCCCCATGTAAATACTTAAGTACCTAGTTATATTTGCAAAGTGTCTGAATATAATGTCGGAATTGGGCAATTTTATAAATAATTGACGCTGCTAATTTGTAAAAAAAACACACAGAAACTTTGCAATAGTCTATTAAATTAAATACTTACATGTAAAATAGCGTCAAGTCAATGATTGTTCACTGTCTTATTTTTCTCGCACTGTAAATACCTATTTTCAATAGCATACACAGAAAATCGAAATCAGTATTTATTGTCAATTGTACAGATACTGTAAGCAGCAAGTGAAGTGCTCAAAATTATCTTGACACACTCTTCTTACAAATGAAGCTGTGTTGTGTCCAGCTCATTCTGAGCACCTCGCCCCCTTAGCTACTTCTGCTGCTGACTGTACTATGCTATACTAGCTTTTTCCCGCGGCTTCGCCCGCGTACTATAAGTACTCAAACAGGAGGTTCTCAGTTAGATTGGTATGTTTGTATGTACCACATTTTCCCCTTTTAGAGGTTGAATTTTCAAAAAACCTGAAACACGTGTTTACTCACTTATCGTTAGGAATACTCCTGTGAAGTTTCGAGTAAAATAGTCTAACAAATCTTGTTTCGCCATACAAACTTTGGACCCCCATTTTACCCCATTAGGGGGTGAATTTTGAAAAATCCTTTCTTAGTGCACCCCTAGACCTTATAAGGAACCTACGTGCGGTTTGGGCTGTGCGTTGATATGTCAGTCAGTCAGTCAGTCAGTCAGTCAATCAGTCAGTCAGTCAGTCAGTCAGTTTCTTCTTTTATATATGTAGATTGGTGTGCGTACTCGCATCTTTGTTTACGAGCAACATTTTGTAATTGTGACCCATTCTCGCAGCCTCCCGAGCCTGGCACATGTGTTGCAAAAACTGTAATAGTTTCTAGACACCTTGCCGGCCAGATGTTATCGGCTGGGATAATGCATGGATGGGATTGGCCCATACAAATCTGGGATTACGGTGGAGAATAACTTGATTATAGACCGATGTAGACACATTGCGTTCGAATAGGTGCCCACTAAAAGGTGTAAGTAGTAAGTATTAATCAAAAGATTCATAGACCCACTATCTACAACTTAGATTTATGGTAATTCACAAATAACAAAACAAAAAAGGTTAACAAATAATTAAGAAAATTCATAAGAACGTGGACCTATACTTGCAGTTTAAATTGATGATAAATCACTGGTAACATATAGGTAATGAAATAGGATATCTATATTATCTATATTAACGGATTATAGGATATATTAAAGTGATAATAAAAAACAGACATGAAAATAATCTTTTTAATACAACTGGTCAAAACGTTTAGTTTTGTAGCTGCAAATCGTGCGTAGAGTTTGATTTAATAAACTAGTGCTAAAAAGTAAGCTGATTGATACTTTATAAATGGATGAGTATTATGCGAGATCCGCTTCTAAATGACCCACCTGAACAACGCGCGATTGGGCATAAAGGAGTATTATGCGAGACCCAATTTTTAAATAAATAAGTATAATGCGAGACCCGCTTCTAATAAATGATCCACCTGAACAACGTGCGATTGGGCATAAATGAGTATTATGCGAGACCCAATAGTATTACTTGAACAACGCGCGGTTGAATGAAGCTGTCTTTCGTTGCACTTAAGAATATAAATGTAATTTTATTATATTTTAGTTTTTTCGCAATTGTATTAAAAAACGTTCGACACACGTGCGGAAGTGTCATTTTCACTCGTCCCGAGTCTTGACCCTCGCCTATCGGCTCGGGTCAAGTAACCTCGGTACTCATGCAAGATGACATACTTCTCGCACTTGTATCGAAAACTACTATTATAAACGTTATATGTATATAGTTTATGAATTTATTTGTTATGGAAAAATTTACAATCATATAATGTAAAAGAGGGTCATACCTTCATTTGTACGTAACGTACTCTTACGTACCTAATCACCTGTTTGTCATACGAAAAGGTTCATTATCCTTCCTGGTTAGCTACAATGAAATAAAATAAAAAATATGTTGCATATTTATTACAATACGTAAACAAAGGAAGAAGTTAACAAAAATAAAAAGGAAAGCATAAGTAGTTCGTCTAAGCATACAAACAAAACGTGTGAACATTGCAACAAAAACAATTGTTCAACAATTAACTAAATCAAATTAAACCAAATAACGACATTATATAGGTACAAAACGATCAAGATTAGCGACATAATAGAAAGATAACATCGTAAACAGCCGAGCGATCTCGTATCGAATTACCTGTGTTCCGAGATTTGCTTCGTTAGAGATCAGCTAGGAGATAACACGGTGTTGCCATGGCTATTAACAACACATCACTTATAACCACTATAATTCTAACTTTCAATCTCATATAATTCTTTCAAAAGTCGGGGCCAAGTTTTATAAGGACTCAGCTTACGGTCGAGACAAAAGTTCTTGTGAGTTAAAGCAGGCGTTAGATCGTACATGGACAATGGGATTACGGCCAAATACAATGCTCTATCTCAGAACTATTTAGTCCAACACGGTACTTAAATATATTGGAGATACGACCATTCGCGTTTTAGTATAACGGATAAGGGTGAGGAAGCTAAAGAGCTTAATATTGTATTAAAGGATCGAACAAATAGTGTAACAAGATTACAAGGCGCCTGTGACACTACTGTTGGTGTATTATGTAGATGGTTATCTGAGCTGTAGACCGGTAATCAGAGAGGCTTACCTGCAACAAGAAATACGGCAAATTAGAATAGGTGTTAAATTAGATCAATATGTTGGTAGCAAATATTTTTTTAGGTTGAAAAAAAAACTACCATCAATTCAACTAAAGAAAATTTTCGAATTTCAATTAAAAAAAATGTCGACTACGATTAAATATACTGAAGAACCAAGTCTTTACAGGGGTAATATATCCAGAAAAATAAAAATCGGGTAGCAAGGCTTTTGGAAAATTTCGGAACTGCTTATGTCACTGTGTAAGCGATAGGTCAAAAGTATTATTAATTAAAGCTTCATAATGTTTACGAAATACAAACGATTGCGATTCTTCTTTATTTAAACTAAACAAAAAGGAAAGTGAAAGCTTATCACTTTTAAATATCCGTTTTTAGGGTTCCGTAGCCAAATGGCAAAAAACGGAACCCTATTATGGATTCGTCATGTCTGTCTGTCTGTCTGTCCGTCCGTATGTCACAGGCATTTTACTCGGAAACTATACGACGTATCTGAATAAAATTTACACATAATGTGTATTTTGTATGCAGCTACTTAGTTATGTAGTTAAATTTGAAAAAAAAAAAATATTTTTAGGGGGGCGCTCCATACAGGTAACTAAATTAAAAAAAAAAAATTAACCAAATATCAACATGTGACACATCAATCGATAGGTCTTTCAAAATAACATTGAGGTTTCTTTGACCATTTTGTGATTAAGTGAATATTTTCTGAAATAATCGCTTCGAAAGTCAGAAAAGTTGTGTAGCCCCCCCCGTAACTTTTGAACCGTAAGTTCAAAAAATATGAAAAAATTTGAAAAGATGCGCCTTATCATATAATTTCAACGAAAATTATTTTGAACATTATCGGTTCAGCCATTTTTGAGTTATCTCCAAAAAACTTCTTCCATAGGCATCAGATACGACCTTTTGGTATTAGTTTGGTTCTTATTCCATTGAAGGTACGGAACCCTCCTATGCGTAGTCCGACACGCACTTGGCCGGTTTTTTAAATAATGTGAAGGTTCAACAAGAAGTGACAACCCATTGCTCTCCGCGACTGTGCACTCAATAACACAACATAGTACATTTTATTGTACCTTTACACATATAACTTACAACCGAAGCTCTCTATCAAGCTCAATTAACTATATATAAGTACAGACTATAAAAAAGACTTAATGTAGTCGATATAATACCATTTGTGCCTACTCAGCGGAAGCAGGTTGGCGGAAAGGGGTATTTGAGCGCGTGGCTTTTTGTGGCTTTGTAGCGTTGGGGGGTTTCGGGCAGATGGGGTCGCGTAATCGAATTACTAGTACATGTGCAATACGCGAGTACCTGAGCAACGAGGTGACTAGACTGAAGTTAGTAAGAGTTCGATCCAAAATTAAAACTACCCAGTTTCATGAAACTCCCTGCTTTAAATAGTTGAGAGCCTTTTGAGCCGTACGATAATTGCAATCGGAAGAAGCATTTGTTCTGTAGCCAGGTGGTATGATGTTTGACTTATTCGAGTGCAAAACCCGGCTTGTACCAAGGAGGATTTCTGTACATATACTGTATTAAACTTATGTACGAAATATCGTTCGAAATTTACTACCCCCTTTTTTGGTTAAGGAAAACACAGTTAGAAAACCTGCATACATCCGTGAAGAATTCAAAGGTGTATGTGAAGTCCCCTTCCCTCGTTGGGCCAACATGGGGACTACAGTTCAACCCCTATCGTGCATACGAGGAGGCCCACGCCCAGTACTTGTACGTACGAGTATATAGGCTATAACTCCAAGTAATAGTTTTACTCGTGTCTCGTTATTAGTTATACTTAATAATAATAATACAAATATAGATAAACTAGCTTTTGCCCGCGGCTTCGCTCGCGTTAAATTCGGGGTAGCACGGTTCCCCTTTCCTGATTGCCCCCCGGAATGCTCCATACAAACTTCCACCCCCCCATTTTTGAAAAGTGGGGGGTTAGAAAGAGACCAAAAGTAGCCTATGTCACTCTCCATCCCTTCAACTATCTCCACTTAAAAAATCACGTCAATTCGTCGTCCCGTTTTGCCGTGAAAGACGGACAAACAAACACACACTTTCCCATTTATAATATTAGTATGGATTAATGTCATTTTTAAGTTATAAATGTTGGCAATAATCTGTGTTCCTGATGACCCAGACAGAAAGCGGCGCCGAAAGACTATTCCAACATGAAAGCACTAAACGTCCATCTCTTATTCGTGAAGTTTCCTGCGGACGCGCCTCCATAAATCCTTTCGTTATTAGATCTCCCTTACAGAACACATGAAAATTAATAACCGTGAACAAACCAAACACTTACTTACTTTTTAAAACTCATATCTTTTCCATTTAGCGTGGTAAAAACAACCTTAAACTTTACCCAATAAAGTAGACATTACGAAGTTACTAAAGAAAGATACGAAGTTGTGATAGTATAACATGAAATGTGAAGTATTTGTCAACACTGGCAGATAAAAAGTTGAGGTGCTCTTGATCTCTCCTGTAGATCTATTTTGGAGGTATGAAAAAAAGAAACATCTGTACGAATGGCTTCCGTTCAGCTGGGAACAATCATGCTGAAATTAAATACGAGCACGTTTCAGATTGGTTTTAATTCAGGCCAGGCCTATAACCGCGAACCACTTCGTTCGTCGAATCGTCTATTTGCATCACTCTCTTTCGAATATGCAAGAGCGATAGAGACGGAGATAACGATAACGAAATGTCGATTTTCGAACTACGCGGTAGGCCCGCCGGGTTGCTAATTTCAGATTTTTTAAGTTTTTAGGGTTCCGTAGTCAACTAGGAACCCTTATAGTTTCGCTTTGTCTGCCCGTCCGTCCGTCCGTCCGTCCGTCCGCGGATAATCTCAGTGACCGTTAGCACTAGAAAGCTGAAATTTGGTACTAATATGTATATCAATCACGCCGACAAAGTGGTAAAATAAAAAGTGGAAATTTTTTTTTTATTAGGGTACCTCCCCTATACGTAAAGTGGGGAGTGATTTTTTTTTTCATTTCAAGCCTAACGTGTGATATATTGTTGGATAGGTATTTAAAAATGAATAGGGGTTTCCTAAAATCATTTTTCGATAATGTAAATATTTTCGGAAATATTCGCTCCAGAAGTAAAAAAATATGCGTCCCCCCCCCTCTAACTTTTGAACCGTAAGTTTTAAAAATATGAAAAAAATCTCAAAAGTAGAACTTTATAAAAACTTTCTAGGAAAATTATTTTGAACTTGATAGGATGAATAGTTTTTGAAAAAAAATTACAAAATAATTTCTGAACTAAGTTTGTAATTTAACCGCATAAGCAGGTGTTTATTGTACCTGTAATTTCTACAAAATTACAATGAAATGACGTGCTTTCAAATAAAGTAAAAACGGTGAAAATCGGTTCACGCAATAAAGAATTATTCCATAAAAATCATCTTCCATACTTTAAGCTCGCGCGCAATAGTTTACTTAATTTGCCGATAGATGTCGCTGTACGTGGAACTCTCATATCATATCCTACATGGCGGTGTTATTAACTCTTAAGTGGGGACACTTACTGTGACGGACGGAAAACTACGGAATCCTACACTGAGCGTGGCCCGACACGCTCTTGGCCGGTTTTTTTTTATTAAGGTTCACCAACAATTGTTGACATCGATACATGTTTACATTTTAAAAGCTTACCTACTTAAAGAATAATGTCACAATTACTTATAGGTAAACACCGCATGCAAAATAATTTGGATAAAACCAACTATGTGTAACATAAAAAACAAACAAAACAAAAAACAAACAAAACAAAAAAACAAACAAGTATTATTAACGTGTGTAACGTGTATATTACTATATCAGAATGCTCTACCTACAGGTCGGATCGGTGGAACAAAGGTATGCCAAATTGTACGTATTTTTAAGGTTCCGTACCCGAAGGGTAAAAACGCGACCCTAACTATTACTAAGACTCCGCTGTCCGTCTGTCACCAGGCTGTATCTCATGAACCGTGATAGTTAGACAGTTGAAAATTTCACAGATGATGTATTTCTGTTGCCGCTATAACAACAAATACTAAAAAAACAGAATAAAATAAATATTTAAGGGGGCTCCCAAATACAACGGACATCATTTTTTTGCCGTTTTTATAGATAATGTTACGGAACCCTTCCTGCGCGAGTCCGACTCGCATATGCCCGGTTTTTTTAATAAATGTGACATAATGGAAAAAAATCTAGTTCTTGAAAGACCCTGTCCTCTAGGTATACAAAACTGATAAAAGAATCGTGTATTTAACGTAAAACCGTGATTTTACAGATACTAATCTAGTGTATTAATTTCTATTTTTACCGTACTTCGGGCTTTTACAGTACCGCATACATACATAAGTAGGTGCTTACTTTAATTTATACCACGGGCACTGCATAAGTTTTTAAGCTAGTACTTATTTGTTTTTTGTCTCACTTAATAATAGCTCTCATATCATAACGTACCCCCAAATTATTTTCATACAGTCGGCATGTTATTTTTGAATATGAAATGCTGTTTTTCATTTAGCAGTAGACCCCCTTGCAGTGTCTCAAGAGATAATTTTTTGTAATCCAGGTGATAAATCGACGGAAGCTGGGCGTCCCCTAGGGTTATCTTAAAATAAATGTTATGTTTTTATTTTTTTTGTGCCATAACTGTTATGGTATGTGGTCTATTTACGGTAAGAGCCACACGTGACGCAAATTCTTGAGGGCAAAAACGTTAATTTGGGATTTGTGTATTAGAAAATATACAAATAAATAAACTAAGACAAGGTAAGGCAAGATATATATCCATAAGATTCAGATATTGAATTTTTTAACAATAAAAGTAATAATTAGGTCACCTGATAAAAAAAGCCTAATAGGCTTATATATAACACAATCAAAATACGACAAAACTCAAAATCGGTCGGACAGTTTTGAAATTCGGTGTGTATGTTGATTAGAGGTCTCGTTTTATTGTGTCCACACCATTTGACATTTGAGCACCTCGAGGAACCGCCAGCACCTTGGAAAATCTCCTGAAGAAATTCCCTTTTCCCTACGAATCTACGCACTCTCACACCAAATTTCAAAACTGTCCGACGGATTTCGACTTTTGTCGTATTTTGATTGTGTTATTAGCCTCTGCCTGAACAATGTAAAAAATGACTGACTTCTAACTATACTGAAATTAGGTAAATAAATTAAAATGCGTGTATGTAGATTGTTGCACTGCTTTAGATATACGTAAAACTTATCCCTTTAAATATTTGTCATGATTAGGTACCTACTCTTCAAGAGATCGATTCACATTATCACATCACATTGCCTTGAAATACTTAAGGTCTTTAAATGCATGTTTATTTATTTGTCTACCTATTATTTTAAGCAGTAAATAAATATAATGGGACAATCTTGAACAATTCGGCCTAGTCTCACAATAAGCCCAATTAGCGTTGTAATTTAAATAATCAATGTGTAATTGTGTATAAATTACTCCATTCATAAGCGCTTGTATAGTATATACCCCTAATAATATTATTAACGTAAATGAATGTTTTCCTCTTTTCGATGAATTAATCAGTAATCACAAACCTTTTGTCATGCTTCGGACCCTTACTGTGTATTGGCTGCACGTTAAAACCATTCAAACAATCACTCCTGGTTACCGTAGGGTAATGTCTTTAGATTTGTAGTGGTTTAACTGTGTTCTACGACATGCTAAACGGAAATGAGCTATTAGGGCAGCTGCTGCTCGCGGATAAACGGATATACTCACAGTAGGTCCGCTTAATACAAGGATTACCGGCTTAGGCGAAGACATTATTGGTTTCTACGTAAAACACAGTGACAGCTGCTATGCTTTTTAGGTGAATGGCAAAGCAGTGTATTTTTTATGTTGTGCATGCTTTGCCGCCCAAAAGTCATGACTTGATAGAGCATCTTGAGAGGTGTAGTCGAATTCATTTCAATCCGGGTTGTTTTGTTTAGTTTTTAAATAAGTAATTAGATTACTTAGGTACTTAGATTACTTCGTTTCCTCCCTTTGACGATAGGTTTGTAATTATAGAACTTTATGGGTCATGGTTGGTAATTTACAACCCGGTACGATTAGCACGAATAATTTGATCAACCAGTTACTGTGCAATTGTGTGCAATATGTATTTCTATGTGGTTAAGTTTGACAATTCAATGATATCATTGTATTTGACAACAATTAATGCAATGATAATCGGATTACATATCTAATTAGAATAAGGATTAGCGCCGACTCAGTGTCCGTTCTGGTGATAGCTGCCAAAGCCAGTCGAAAATGTATGCCATTCCATAGTCGAACTGCGAAATAATTTGAACGACAACCTCTAAGAAGACAACAGTATATTTTGATTGATTGCAAGGATTGTAAAAAAGGTACATGTCTCGCGAAAATATCGGCTGACACTATACATAGAGTAGGTATATAGCAAAATGTATACTTAATGCTTTGGTATCTTGAAATACTAATCACCCGACTGACAAAGAGTGGATCCACTGTCCATTTTTATCTATGCAGTTATCTATTTTTAATGTAAAATAATAAAAATATGGCACAATAATGGCAGACGTTACAATTTTTTTATAATTGCCCTGCTATGCCTATGTGCAGTACGGCGGCGCACGCGCAGCTGCCGCCGAAATTCGGCGATCGCGAAACGCGCCTTCCGTTTCCGCCCGATTGTTCTGCCTTCGCCGCCAGAGGGTGGACATTTCGACGTAGATTGACGTTGCCGAATGTCCCTTAATCCAAATTCCGACGTTTTTACATAACGTTCTTTTTATTATGACAAAAGGGCACACTGTAAGATTCGCTTTCTTCTGTCAATATCAAACAAAGCTATGTTTACTTCAAAAATCGTAACAATATTATGTAGATCAAGACGGATTTGTTCCCGGCAGATAAATTTACTGACTTATAAACCGTAGTGATATACATACATAAATGTAATAATATGCAACAATTATGCTCGTTCTTTCCTATTTAAATAAAACTCAAATATAAAATCAAACTTTAGTTATACAAACTTATATAAATGTAAAAGGTGACTGACCACCTATAGCCGCTGTTTCTCACAGAATCGTAGCGCCGTTAAAATAATAAATGGTCTTTCATTTGCAAGTAGAAAGTCTGCTATGGTTCTCAGGACTTGCATTATATATTTACAGAATTATAAATTAGAAATAACGCTGCTACACTCAGACTCATTATGAGCATTCCACCGTATTATAAGTATTTATTACGAGCTATTCTTTTCATTCTTTCAGGTAGGTAGGAGGCTAGTAAAACGAATTTTAGTTACCTTCTGTTTCTAAAAATTTTCAGGTCAAGCTTAGAATATCGTATACAAAAATCTGATACTTGGAATTTTCTATTTCATTAGTGGCGTAGCGTTTAATCTCACACCTGAGGATGCCGAAGACCGGGCAAAGTTGAGAAGGCTAAACAGAAAAGCTAAGCCTGGCGCTAGGCTGGGAAAACCACTACCTAAGCCGAAGAAGAAGATTAGTGGATGGAGTAGCGTTCATAAACTCTGATTATATTATTAAGTATTAAAACCTGGATAGCTTAACCTTTAAGGACCAAGAATCAGAATTGAGATATATATACATATTTGACCATAATTTCGTACACTCCAGGCATAGAGAAATAGGCGCTTACTTATTTCTCTGTGCCCCAGGCAGAAAAGGATATGAATCGAAAAAGCCTAACGAGTTTTAATTAAATGTAAGGGACTCTTTTGCTCAGACTTATTCTGAGGGCAAAATAATGTATTTAGCAGCAACATATCCTTCTAAATAAGTGGCACAAAATTACTTGTTACAATAGGAGTAGCATGTTTATACATTGTAATGTATAATATAGCTGGTACATTTGGGAACAGGTCCGGAGCGGGTGTCAAGTGACAGAGTGACAACAAGTTTGCTACTCGGAGGTATTGTAGGGACAAGTATTGTTCAGTAACAGTAGTTGTCGAGCCAGTTTCGTGGCAAACTCGTTATTGTAATATATGTGTTTAAATGATGTATTAACACATTTTGTTGGGCCAATATTGAGAACTCTTTAAAATAGTTAATTTGCTCTTTGATTGGAGTTTAAGAATTTTATGTCTCTATATGTTAAATTGGTTGTACTCTGACAGAAGGTGGACCATTGTAGCTACAAAATGGAGAGGACCGTCTGGAAAGAGACGTGTTGGCAGGCCGAAACAACGCTGGGCCGACGGTTTAATCAAAGTTGCTGGCAAAAGTTGGGAAACTTGGGCTGCAAACAGAATGCTATGGACGGAGTTGGAGGAGGCCTTCACCCAAAGAGGGGTTCATATCAAAGAAAACTAAATGAAACTCAAATTTATTTGTATATTTTTTTTACTTACAACACAAAACATGTAATACTTATACTTAAGTTTGATATGAATAAACTTTAACATTATATGTTAAATTGTTTAATGATGATGTTGTTGCCAAACTTACCCCAATACGGACATAACGTAACCGGACTCTATATCTTGTAATTAGGCCACAGCCTCACTTGATCTGCGTTCTTATATCAACATGAAAAGGGTCCAGTGAAATATAAGACGCAGAATCAGTTGGGCTTAAAACGTTTATTTGCCATTGGTCAATGTCAGGTCGCCTAACCGCGCTAAAATGTGTTAATATGGCAATTTTTTCACCGGTTTTGCCGCCCACGGGACGGAGTACAGTAGGACACCTACCATTAATGTAATAACTAACAATAATATTTTCAATGTAAACTATGTAAATCTCCCATAACAATGTGCACGACATTTCTCGGCTCCACATGAAGAACGGCCTCCTCGTCGCAGTCACCGGTTAATAATCAGGGCTCCGTAATTAAAGCAAGGAATTCCAAATCTACTTTCTAGATAGATTTCGACAACGATAAGTTTCCACGCCAAGTGCTTCGTCAAGTATGGCTCTCCCATATACATTAGCTAGCCGGCCATTAGCTATGTGTGGCAGGAATTGGGCACGGATGTGTCTGCGGACTGATCTGAAAAGACCGATTTATTGACGGATTTGTCCTTTGGACATGTCCGCCACACAGATCCCGTGGACAAATCCGTGCGTAGGTATATTGCTAGCTTTTGTCACTGCTATGTCGGTGCAAACGGAGTTTAGACAGAGTCTAGAAATGTGGTACGGAACCCTCGGTGCTCGAGTCGGATTCGCACTTGTCCGAGTTATAGTTATGTCCCAGCGGAGCGTAACGCTAAGCAGGTGCCGACTTGATTGCGACCGCGGTAATGATTCCATTCTTGATTGACTGACGGAAATGTTACGGATTACGCACTTTCTAAATTCCATGTTTTGAAGTTAAATAGAATAACTTCATTTGGTTCACATAATTAAAATATTTACTTTATTTTATGAATAACTAGTTATAGAACGCTGTACGTTGCTATAAAGCAGTATGCGAAAATTTTAATACACTGCTTTAGATTTTATTTGGCGTTATATTCTTCATTAAGAAAGAGAGTAACTAGACACTTTCTTATTAAGTACTTGCATTTTCCATATTTCAAATTTCTGAAGCGCCATTTTGTAGGTAATTAATTATAAAGCTATCTTGTACCAATTTAAAAAGAAATACTTTATAACTTTCATCGATAAAATATTAAACAAAAACTAATAGATGTTCCATGTTTTTACCGCGTACCAGAAAATTCCTGCTGATTCAGTCTTAATTAAATTGGAGCGACTATTAATTATTTTTTGTCCGCGCTCATGTATTTAGGTGCGGAAAGCTGCATCGCACGTGCGTGCACGCACCTGCCGCCCTCGAGCCCTTAGAACCTCTCAGCCACCGAAAACGTACATGTGGCATAGTCTTTATGTTATTGGATACAGAGTTTACTTATGCTTGATTCAGCGATTTTTAACTGTGGTATTTGAATACTCAGAGCGCCGCACGGCGCTACGCTACCCGCTGTTAATACAGAAGTACTCAGAAGAATAACGTCACATATAAATTTGAAGTGTTTAGTGACTTATTATGTTGTTCGCTTTATGAAAGAAATATTTTCTAAGTAATTAGCGGCTGTTATAGCCTACAATGTGTGTAAATACGAGATAACAGATCGGAAGGAAGCTTAGGGATGATAAAACGACAATGGTTCCGTGTTCCGCTTGTTTGAATGTGTGACGGTTACCTAAGTAGTTTGTATCGTGTATTCGTGTAACAAATAGAAACCTGTAATGTAACTATAATAGTAAATATTTCAAACATACAATTTCTTATACATAATTTAAAACTATTTTTACCTACTACCCGTGACTTTGTCTGCGTCGGGTTAGTAATCCATCCCCCTCTTTACTCCCTTAAGGGATGATTTCGGATATAAAAAATATTCTATCCTACCCCAAACAAAACTCCTCTTCCTCAAACTATCTCCATACAAAATTTAATCTTAATCGCTTCAGCAGTTTAAGCGTGAAGAGGTAACGGATAGACAGACACACTTTCGCATTTATAATATTAGTTTGGATATATCTGCAAAAGATCGTGTGATTGTAATAAAATGTTGTTATTGTTTTGTGTTAGCCCATTAAAATATTAATCACACCGCTCTACTTGCATTTTACTGTTGCACATTTGAAAACGATTTCATATTTGTAAGCCAGTCCTTCTGCATTGCAGCAAAGCTCTTTAAAACAGATAAAATCTTTTAAGACTCGTAAACTCAATCCCGCTAAAGTAATGAATCCAGAGAAAACCAATTTCGGGACGAGATGTTCGTTTTGATAAATAAAGAAAAGGAACTGAATATCCAGTGTTTCCTTAACGTCTTCGTTTGTGCTAGATTTCCTTTGTCGATTAAAAACTTATCCCAAGTTGCGTAACGAACTGAAAAAGGAAAGAAGCTGTATTGTAATTTATTACAATTTTATAGTTTATTCTGAAGTAGTTATTCTTTCTTAAGTTTGTAAAAGCTTAATGGACACAGTGAATAATGAAGTTTTACTAGTATCATTTTCTACTATTTAGTACCTAATCTTAATGCATTGTGTCGTAAATGTCATAATTTGAACGTAATATGTTTTACACTAATTTCTTGAAGTAACTAACAATAGTTGGTATTGTTTTTCAGTTAAATTTTCATGCAATATTTTGTAAATTTAATTAAATGGTTATCGAGTTAAACTTAATAGTATATGAACCCGTACTATTTACGTATCCGCGATATATCCTTCATGGGCTCAAAATCAACAGTCTCATTTGTAATATCATTACTTGAGAATATAATAAACCGTTAGCAGAGGAAGTATGTAGAAAATTTGGACAGTTTACAATTTGTAAAATCGACTAGCAAGTAGGCTATTAAACTGTTTTTACGATCGCTTTAAGCAGCTGTTAAGGACCCATTAGCATTTATCGGCGTCCCCTTAGCGGCGTTAAACTTACTTAAGGGGATTTGCATTTTCAATTAGTCTCACGAAAACAGTTTGGTCAAACATTACTTTGTCAAATAAAACTTAGTAGAAAAACAATTTTATAGCAACTTTGAAAGTTTTTGTTACGAAATACTACTGCAGTCAAGACTAATTTGATCGTTATTTTACATGATTACACTGTAAATGCAATTATCGAGGGCTTATTGATTTCAGAAGCAGTTATTCAGGAGGGGAAGACAATGCAGCACAAGCGCGCTTGTCCACTGTGTTATAAAGACAATCAATGCCTAATACTTATTTATTATAGACCGCAGATACATAGTAAATAATTTGTCGGTCAATATTCTCTGATTACACCGCACATGTCGACTATACCGAGTCGAGGGATCATTGCTTCGGAAGCAGTTAATAAGTAGGGGAAGACAATGCAGGACAAACCAGCAAGTCCGCCGAATGCCACCCACCATCATCAGTATCGTCACTCACAGCACCGGCACACGTCACGTACTTGTTACTTTAGTCCCATAAAAATCTGCAGGTAGACAACCAACTTGATAGTAAAATGATACTGCCGAACAGCATACAATACGAGTATATAGGATTGGAAAAAAATGGATCAGAGTAGCATAATAATTAAGATGCTATACGAAATACATACACATAAACACAATAATTCTATTACTATTACATCTTTGCGTATCATTTTCCCTATCACTTGTTTCAGTGTGAATTTACCTAAGGGTTCATTGATTTCGGATGTAAGCACCTAGTGTTAATGAGTAGGGGAAGACAATGCGGGACAAGTGTGTCCGCCGGATGCCACCCACCATCCATCATCACTCATAACAACAACGCAGGTCACGTACGGAGCCAATCAATGCCTACTTATGATAGACCACAGAGACAGATTTTTTTTGTCGTAGTTTGTCCGTCTAAAATCTATAATTTGCTAATTGTAGGGAGGAAAATACTTTTTAATACATATACGATTTTAATATCGGAAACTCGAAAAAAAAAACGTGAGTATCGTAGAAGACGTATGTTCTTCTTTGTAATGTTGGTCATTCTTGACATTTTGACTTTTTAAAACTTTTTTACTTTTTAGACTTTATTGACTTTTTTTTACCTATTGACTTTTCACCAAGTCACATCTAACTTTTTACTTTTCACTTCACTTCAATTTTTATTTTATTTAATTTCACATGTTTCACAATCCTATGACTTTGTGTCGCGTTTTCGTGACTTTTTTTGCCTAGCATAGCATCCATCCGCGAACCATCCGATAAGGAACTTCGTTCCAAAAACAAATACACATGGTAAATACGTTTTAGATACTTTTTAATATATTTGTTAATTTCGTGTTTTCATTCGATTCAAATGGCTGTATGTATTGCTTCGATTACCTACCTATCCAATTCATACTTACGGTTGCGTTTGTTTTCGTTCGGTCGGACTTATGTAACGCCATGTGACTATATCATTCGCCAAAGTAAGGTAAACAAACGTCTTAGTGCCCGACACGCTAATGCCCGATAGCTGACACCCCGGTAGTCATCTTTATCGCTAATGACTTAAGTTTAAAGATGACATGCACTGGGACAGTGTCGGGGACTCGGACGTTTACCTTAGATACGTTTATTTGGATATTTGACAAAGTAATTTAAAAGATTCAGACGCTTGGTTTTCAAAAAATCCCGGTAAAAGCGACGTCTATACCAGTCATAAGTCTGTATTGTTTGCGTTAATACTTCCTCAGAATAGAAACATTGCATTTACCCGTACAATTTCTAAACAATACAAACATTCATATCACCATGTCCGCAGGAAGGACAAAAAACGTTCCCACGGATGACAATAATTGCATTTACTCACCCAAAAGTCATTACGTGATTGTATGCAAGTTGGGCAGCTTATAGTCTTTGAGATGGTTTATGGCACCTTTACCTTAGCCGCCTCTACAATAGAAGCGTATCTGTTGTACAGGCACGTAGGATTCGGGAGGTGAGGTTGGTTTAACTTTAAAACAACATTCTCACGTTCCGTATCCATTGTAAACACTAAACGGCGGGGGACGCCCGTTACGTTTCGTTTACTGCTCTCATTGTCTGCCTATGTATTCTGAAGGATTACAGAGTACAAAGCACCCTCGCACTATGATATCGAAATTCCTGAAAGTATGGGTAATTAGAGAGCGCACTTATATTGGTTCATCTAAGATTTGGACTCGTTAAGCGATGGGAATGAAGATTGTTCTGTGCTTGTGAAACGCAAACAGTACCGTGAAAACTTAGACGGGTAGGTGAATGAAACATTTTTTATGTTTACGATTGGAGGTAATCCTTTGGGTTGTGAAGGTATTGGTGAATGAGTTGATTCTGGCATCCGCATTGCTGTCACGTAGTAATAGTATCGGGTTCCTTGGGGTGTATTATTATTAGTTAGATGACCATAACTTAACTTTAAGTACCTACCATAAGCTTTAACATTTAAATCTTTAAGCTGCGTACCTAGGTAGGTACTTATTAATTTTAAATATATTTTATGTTGTATTATGTAATACGTATAACGGCGTCGGTAGTGACATTGCCTACGAAACAGGTCCCGGGTTCGAATCCTGGTAAGGGCATTTATTTGTGTGTTTATCATATATAATTGACCTGAGTTATGGATGTTTTCTATGTATTTATCTATATATATCGTCGTCTAACTAGTACCCACAACACAAGTCTTAATGTGCTTACTGTGGGACTAGGTCGGTTCGTGTAAGATATTTACTATTATTATTTATTTATTTTAATGTTTAAGCAATCATTCATTAATTTTTCACTTTCGTAGTGGACTTACACAAAACACAACTACAAAAAATATAAAAAAAATACATTACGTGAGAAAATCTGTCAAATGATTGTAGAATATTATATCCGAATCATAATGGTTGCTATGTTATAGGTAACATAGGTAACAACGGTAGGCCCTTGGTTGCTGCTATGTTGCTGGAAAGTATAACTAGGGTACCAAGTTGTTTGCAAGGTTCTATACTGTAGAAATATCCATGCTAAAACGTTTTAATGAAGTTGCAAGGACATTTACAAGGTAGGTACCTATCTACTGTATAACGCAGGTGCATTGCGGTATTAATGCACTGACTGGCACACGCTACGCCGACGCATACGTCATGGTTTGCCCTGCGGGAATCTGGGGCCGTATTCTAACTTTAATGCACGTTTAAACACGATCCAACTTCAATACAACTCCAATGCATTAACTACGCAATACAGCTAGCGCCTGAACGTCTGAATCAGAAATATCAGAATTTGCTTGAAAATTATTCCGCTGCAACTCCGATACAACTTCAATATTGGTTGATTACTTGTTGTGTTGGAGTTAAGTTTGAGATAGATTGTGTTTTAATGTATTGTTTATGTATTTTAAAATTAGAATACGGCACCTGGGGTCGTATTCTAACTTTAAAACACGTTTAGTTAGACACAGGGCCGTATTCTCGATAGACACTCGATAACACGTATAGACACGATCCAACTTCAATACAACTCCAACGCATTAACACCGCAATACAGCTACGGCATAAACATCTGAATCAGAAATATCAGAATTTGCTTGAGAAATATTCCAACGCAACTCCAATACAACTTCAATATTGGTTGATTGTTTGTTGTGTGTTGGAGTTATGTTTGAGATAGGTTGTGTTCTTAATGTATTGTTAATGTATTTTAAAATTAGAATCCAGCACACGATCCTACTGCAATACAACTCTAATGCATTAACTACGCAATACCTACAGCTAGCGCCTAACCGTATGAATTGAATCAGAAATATCAGAATTGGCTTGAAAATTATTCCGATGCAACTTCGACACAACTTCAATATTGGTTGATTATTTGTTGTGGGTAAGAGTTATGTTTGAGATAGTGTTTTGATGTATTGTTTATGTCTTTTTAAATTAGAATACGGCACCTGATTTGTGTACTGCTACAAGGACTAATGAAATAAATAAGGATACCAATGCCACGCTAGGGAGTAATAGGGGTTTTAAATTTCTTTACGACTCTCACGCGGACGAACAGAAGGCGGAGGCTTTAGTCAACCTGTGGCCTATTTAATGAAGCTACAAATGACAATTTACAAGTGGAAGTCTCCTTTTAACCCTATGTATTAGAAAGAGACTATCGCATGTAAATGCTTGTAGCTTGTACTTGTGCCTTTATTAAATAGGCCACTGAAGTAGTTCAGCTAGGTAAGTAGTCATTGATAATGATAAGCGACCAGGTACCTATTTCACTAATTGATTTTTTACTAACACTTCTACTTAACAGATATTATACAATTTTTATTGTAGTTTAAACTATCCGAATTTCTTTTAAATCTCCACTTCCACTTTAATGACGCACAGTTTGTCATACGTCACGTCGCGCCCTCGCGGACATCCGTCCACGGTGCCTTTCCACCGTGACTAACGAGTAGGCAGGGCGTTGATTCTGAAACAACTAATGTCGTTAACTATTTTTTATGGCGAGCTTTTTTGACTTGACTAAGAACCTTTGAATTGAATTGATTAAGAATTTAGAGGTACAATTACAAAGACATTTTATCGTGCATCGAACTTAACAAAGTTCTTCAAAATATAATGAATTTTAACATATATTTTTCCCAAAACAAATAGAGCTAAAAACTGTTTAAGTAAAGTCACTTTCAAGGCCATCGGCTGTTGTCAGCATCTAAGCGTGTAGAAATAACACCAATATTGCAGGATTAGTCTTGCAGAATAGTAATTTCTAACTTTATAAAATTTGCCTATGTAGTAAAAACGATCGGCTCTCGGCCTAGAAGTCGATCAATGGAAGCCGCAGAGCCTCCGAAGAGCGACTCGGTCCCGGAACAGCCACGCGTGTTCATTCAATCGAGTGATTCACTTCCTATCCATGGTTACCGGGCATTTGACGTCATGTGACAACGTAGTAGAAATGACCGGCGGTTGTTGCTGCTATTAAATTTTGGGGTGCCGTGAACCGAGTCGTTAACTCGTTATTTGCCTTATTATTTCTGAAGAAAAGTCTTAAAACTATTACCATATTTATAAAATTGATACGTGCCAAAAATATTATGAAGATACGGCAGTAATACACCCTGTTTTAGACTACAAAGCCCTTGAAATAGCGTATATACCGCAATTACCGTATCAGGCACATTACAGACGACCGGGTCTCGGACTAACCATCGATCAATGGAAGCCGAAGAGCCTCCGGTAAGCAGTCCGGTCCCGGAACGGCTACATGTTTATTCGATCGAGTGATTCACATCCTATCCACGCATACCGGGGTTCGACAATATGTCACACCGACCTTGTATTTGAGATATATTGAAAAGGAGTCGGTGCTTAAATAATTTAAATGGATAAATAAATGAGATACATTGCCAATTAAGAACAATATATTTCTTTATAATCGAACGAGCGGAGCGTAAGCGAAGTGAAGTTCTTTCAGACAACTGTCAGCAGGCTACTTAGACGTCCCTGCATTTCGATGGTTTTTTGATTTTGAATAGTTGTCGCGCGATACCCTTAGTAACGTTTTTCTGATCTATATGAAATTTGTTGGGGTTGTAGTAGAGGTCAATACAATTTGAGAGTTCGTTCATGAGCATGATCGATCAAAGGGTTATGGAGCTAGAAGGCTCGAAAAAAATATCATTAGGATCTTGTTATATTGGTCAACTCGTTTGTAAGAAAATCGCGAGTTCTCAGTTCAAGACGGACTACTAGTAATATTTCAATACCACTCGTATGACAAATCGACGAATTAATAAGGTATATAGGGATGCACAGTTATTTAAATTATCCGAATAAGCAATAATATCGATAATTATAAGTAGCATTCAAAAGGAAGGGAATATGAATACGAGATGTCGGGTGAGAGGAAGGAATGGAAGAGGAAAACATGCTGCGCCGACCTAAAATATGTATGTATGTATCACTTTATTGCACCTAAACAAATAAATGGGATAAGAGCAAGCCAATGATGATGAAATTAGCATTCAATGAATAGCATTGATTGGAAATTACCTTAAATTTGATCTATACAATATCAATGAAATTACGATTGATGAAATTAGATTATCATTATCATACTCGTTTAGTATGTCATTACGCACAGGCGGCACAGGTACGAGCGTACATGCGACACGTACATCGTCTGGCCGTCTTGCAGCTGATGGCTTGACAAAACGACATGTATTTAAAACATAAGCATAACAGCCTTTCCGCCAGTCTCATTAAAACTAAATTCGTAAGTAATAACGCGGAAAATTACTATATAATTTCAGTAATTTTACACGAGGAGGGTGCTAAGTATAATTTGTGAATGCAGTGACTTCCGCAGTGGCCGGAATGTCGCGTCCATCAATGGGTGCGTTTGGACGGACGTTGAATGCAAGCCAAAGGCCGGGTACACACGTGCTGTTCAATTAATTTAATATCATACAAGTTACCCTAGCATCCTGGCGGTGATCCTCTTATACAGTTCGCAGGAAAAGTAGCTAAGCGGACAAGGAGTTCAAAATGATCTAAACACGTACTTTGTTTTCTCAACAGTAAAATCTCTAACAATAACAATACAATACAAATACTCTTTATTGCACACCTCAATAAAATATAACAGTACAGTACACAGATTAAAAGTAGAGGCAGTCAACAGGCGGCATAACATTGAGTTAATATTACTACGTAGTAATAATAGTTCAATAAACAATAAGATCTATTCACGCACTTCGTCTGCTGTGCCACACGATCCTTATTTTACCAGTATAGTTACAAATTAATATATGCATAAGCACGCGTACCTACTTATATAAAATTTTAAGGAATAGAACGTTGTAACTCAGTAACACTAGAAACTAGACACTATCCTACGTACAACTTCACAACCCGTCGCACGTTCATAATGGGCTTTATAAAAACTATGAATGGGGCGACAAAGCGCATCAAAACAATGACAGCGCCGACGGCGCGTGCGCTGCCTGCGCAAGCGATCTCATGAAAAAATCACCGGATTCTAAACCTTATTACAAGGGAATTAAGTGTACTGGTCAGCTTATGGTTTTCCATTATTAACTCTCCAATTCTGATTTTTATTGCAGGGAAAAAGAGTCTACGAGTGATCATTCGGAAATGTTCGTTTGTACGGAATTGCTTCACGCGCGTAATGATGGGCAGGTACGGACAGGCATGATAACAGAGGAAGTTAAAAAATGCGCTGTTTAATCATTCATATGATTCTATTACATTCTATACATAATATAATAGTATTTTATGCAATCGTGACATAATAAAGAGCTTTTCAGTCGAGCACCGTAAGCTTCTTCGTGGCCTAAGTAAATAAGGTACGAAATTGAAAAGCTATATTATGACACTATTGTATAAGTACAATACTTTACGCGTGCTCAAAATAGACAGGCCGGTAAGAATTGAGTTCAACGAATGCCTCACAACCTGCTGCCTCTATAAAATTGAGTAACTTCAATCTCCCGATGGATTGTGCCGACGCTCCCCCGACGGCGGCGGTGGCGCCGGGCGGGCATCGGCAGCGAGTGTGCTAAAATAATGTATGAAAATCCTTAATACAATGGTCTGCGATGCTAAAATTTGCGACCATAAATGCTCCATCGAAAAGTATGCGCTAGTAGTTCGGTCTACAAAGTCTCAATTTACGCATTACAGTCAACGAGTAGAAAATAGTACATTATGATACAAGTGTGCTAAGTTGATCATTACATACGAAGCGATATTGTGCGCACGAACGCACGTGAGTGCGCATAAGGAAGCTGAGCTTATGTAATGATCAAGCACACGCGTTTCATACGACGTTTTTCAACACACTTGCGAGGAAATAACAGAATAGTATAATTAATAACTTTTGATAGATACATTAATTGTCAGAATGTTTACAGGATAGAGGTACTTACGAACCTAAGATAATTAAATTTAACTAACCTTTTTGTGATGTTATTGAGTATCTGGAACTCTTTTTCAAATCATTTCATAAAATTAAAGACTTCACATTTTATTGTGCAATAAATTATAGTATTTTTTTCTTACGTATTGCTCACTAGATTTTTATGATGACATTTTACTGGTATGTATCACAATTTTGAAATATATCCAAAGGTTAAATTAATGCTAAAGTTGTCTTCTTATTCATTGAAAGTATAATTTGTTTAAATTAATAAAACACGACGAGAAAAATCTAACAAATAAACAATGATTTGAGGTTAACTTATAAATGGCGCGCAATTTTCTTTTTTGGATGTGCGTGCAGCTTGAGGTAAAGGTGCGGACGTATAATGCCAAACAGCCAATATTAAAACAGACAATTCGTGTTTTGAACACGAATTATTGTGTATTACCAGTAATATAATAAGTTGAAATGATTCTTATTCACAATCAGGATTGTATAATTTGTATTCTATAGTAAATGTGTATATTTTTAATAAATTGACTTTTTTTTTACTTTTTTACAATGTAAACTCATAAAGAGTTAAAAAAAGTAAAGGTAATACCCGACTAAATTACAACGATACGTCTGCGTACGTACAACTTGGTACTAGAGTACAAACGCCACTTGATCGGATTATTAAATTATTCCACTAATTGGATAATTATTGTGAAATGCAAGTGTGTTTAATATTTAGGATTATGAGCATAAAAGCGGTGGAATAAGAACCTCGTTACGAGCAGGTGTGTTGAAAATGATTTAGACACACGGCAGTGTGTCCGCCAAGTTCGAGCAAAAAAAAGCGACACACCGGCCGTGGGTTATATTACACGAACCATTTCGGGCCAATTTCGACCACCCTATAACTTAAAACATATTTTATCTACGCATATGAAATTTCGAGTGTCTGTTGACATCCCCTTAATTGTCTAGAATACAAAATTTCATTATTCTACCTATAGCAGTTCTTGAGATATTGACGTCAGAAAATCGCTATTTTTACTATACACTCACTGACACTGACTCACTGACTCATCAAAAACCTGGACCACTTCCAATGGTCGTACTGACTTGAAATTTAGCATGGAGATAGGTCTTAAGGTCAAAGTAAAGGGAAAAATCTGAAAACGGCCAAGTGTGAGTCAGTTTTAAAAATAGCGAAGGTGTAACTTTGTTCTACTATGAAGTCATAATGAACTAAATGGGTCTATCTTCCAATGGTCTTACCGACCTGAAATTTGGCTCGAAGGTTTGTCTTTAGGTTGAAATAAAGTAAAAATCTGAAAACGGCCAAGTGTGAGTCAGTTTCGAAAACAACGAATGTGTAATTTTGTTCTACTATAAGTAGGTATGGAGTGGAAATGAGATAAGACTTATTTAAATTTAGATACATACCAATTTAAGACAATACATGTTTGTCTTAAAGACAAGTACAATAAAATTGTTCACCACTCTGTGTGTGTCTGTTGCGGGAACCGAACCCACGATTTACGAAGTGCAAAGCAGGTCACTAGGTACACTAGGTGCGCTAAATCAGTCAAACAAAAATGAAATGACTATTTTTTCTCGCATAGTCTAAATAATTTCTAATTTTACAACTAATAAAATCGCAGATTCAAGAACATGGAAATCATATATACTCTAAGATGGAATTATATATACTACTGCCCATCTCACCCTCCGATACGCCACGGGATGAGATGGGATGGTGCACTTCTAGGGCTACATAATAGGCCACGAATTATAATACCTACTGGTAGGTAGGTATTACCAAGTTATTAATTATCTATGTAGGTAGCGTACTTACAAACAGAATAAAGTACGTTATTGATGTATGTAATTATATGTAAGTAGGTACATTTTATAGGTGTAGGGAGCCAGTTTATTTGTAAAAATCACCTATAAATAAATAGTAAAATAGAATTAGACGCTTAGTATAAAGGGTATAGTATAAAGTACATACCTAAGTGGAATGAGACATTTCCTAAAGCAAAAGTGATAAAAAAATAATAAAGAACCTACACCTAACAAAAATAAATGAAATCCCATCAAAAACATAAATGTGAAAGGCTGCCAAGTTCGATACTATGGGAATGCTTCGCCTATAAAAGAAGTGAGATCTGAATAAGTACCAAGTTCCATAAAAATACCTCAAATCATAAATAGTTATAGGAATGCACACTTGATTTCCAGTAGTTTTTAAGATACATTTTGAATAAGTATCACGTTACATAGAAATACCTAAAATTATAATAGTCAGAGAAACGCACACCCGTTTTTTTAGCAGTTTCCTGATAACATTTATTATTTTCAGTACTTTTTAATGATGTAACTTTGCAAGTTTTAATAGAAAATTATATACTTGACACATTGCAGTCCAAAGGTGTCGATTAATTGCATTGAAAAGGTGTGTGGTGTGTGAAAACTTGCCAAGTAACATCATTAAAAAGTACTGAAAATAATAAATGTTATCAGGAAACTGCTAAAAAAACCGGTGTGCGTTTCTCTGACTATTATTATTTTAGGTATTTCTATGTAACGTGATACTTATTCAAAATGTACCTTAAAAACTGCTGGAAATCAAGTGCGCATTCCTATAACTATTTATGATTTGAGGTATTTTTATGGAAGTTGGTACTTATTCAGATCTCACTTCTTTTATAGGCGAAGCATTCCCATAGTATCGAACTTGGCAGCCTTTCACATTTATGTTTTTGATGGGATATTATTAACAGCGCACAGTTAAAATCAAACATGTAAAAATAAGTACTCTTACGGCTAAGAACAATGTACAAAATATGTCAACATGACTATGCCTAACCTTGCCTTGCTTGACACCCTAGTACGAAAATTGTACTGTATTGTGTACCTATACTTATTGATATTGATATTGTGATATTTTTACACACACCAACCCGAATTGTCTTACACCTGAGGGCAAGGGCAAAGTTGCTTTTTCTCAGCGCTGAACGTGTTAACTGACTATTAGTGGACCTTGCATTGCAATAGGGTCCACAAACAATTTTTTTTTGTAAAAATTGTTTCCCAAGGAGGATGAATTCGGTGGGTTGTATGTCATAGTCTCGAGGACGAAGTCCTTTTAGTCATCCTGTTGATGATCGTTGGTTCTAATTATTATATCGGTACTTAATCGAGTAAGTAATCGCTGTAGAAATATTTACTCTTTGTATGTAAAATTGTAAAAATTACTGAACAACAAGTAAAAAGGTCGTTGATCTCATTAATTGTATCTGTAAAGTTTTAATAAAAAGGCTTTCATTTTTATATCGTCATTTACTTGTAGGTATGTATTCACATATGTACCTATATATGTATTCTTGAACATGCTTGGGGACTTTGAATTGCACCAAACCATCTGTTAACGTCAACGTCATCGTTAAAAAAATCTTGTATGAAAAGTTTGTCAGTTTTCTATGGGATGACAGCTCCGTCGCCATATTTGACGTTGATCAGTTCGCTAATTATGTAATTAGTTTTATGTAGTTAGTTGTCAATATATAGCGAAACTTGGTTGTATATATTATATTAACGTACCTAATTTCGTTCTTTAGGAATTCGAAGCCGAATTCGAATCTTCAATGGAATAAGAACCAAACTAATACCAAAAGGTCGTATCTGATAGAAGAAGTGTTTTTGGAGATAACTCAAACATGGCTGAACCGATAATGTTCAAAACAATTTTCGTAAAAATTATATGATAAGGCGCATCTTCTTAAATTTTTCATGTTTTATGGACTTACGGTTCAAAAGTCAGATAAATTGTGTACCCACCCCGTACACAATTTTTCTGACTTTCGAAGCGATTATTTCTGGAAATATTCACTTAATCACAAAATATTCAAAGAAAGCTCGATGGTATTTTTAAATACCTATCGATTGCTGTGCGACATGTTGGGATTTGCAACAGTTTTTTTTTCGAAATTTAGTTACATGGAGTGCTGCCCCCCCCCCCCCCCCCCCTTCCATACCTAAATAGCGGCATACAAAATACATCTTATATCTACGTTTTATGAAGATACGTCGACATGACGAAACTGTAAAGGTTCCATTTTTTTCATGTTGGCTACGGAACCCTAAAAACTAGCTTATTATTATGTCATCCAAATTGTACCTGTTCAACAAGATGGCTTTCCAGGCGCTCATAGTCGAGACTACAATTTACACTCGATCGGCGTTAACAATTGTAGCCAATGTTTGTCTTCACACCGCGTCGGCGGCGGCGCCGCGAGTTCACACCCCGCGCTTCGCCGAACTGCCCTGTTGGCCGATTCCATTTTCAACATTGCGACCGTGTGAAAATAATAACTAGCTTACTCTTTCCCGGCTGTTAAGTATTTCACACGAATTTTAAGTTCATTTAATTATATATTTAATGATTGCGGCACTCATAATATACCTATCTCATCAAGTTGAGAAAGCATAACCCAATTATAAAATAACGAAATAAGTACCTAAATATTAGTACCTATAGCCAAGTTTGTGGTGTGCATATCGGTAAGGGAATACCTATAATATGTAAGGGAAATGTTACCCTAGATAAATTATGTGTTCCTTTGCGACATCGTCTTTCACATCAACAATATCTTTTTCGCCAAAATTATCGGCACCAGTCAGCACTCAGCAGTTATCTGCGTACCCACCTTTGTTTTCTGTTACTTTGGCAAACACTTCGTCTTGCGTCAGGTCTTGATTATCTTTTGTGTGCGCTTCGTATTGTTAATTTATCCATTGACCGACTTTTTGCTACATATAAGGAACTTCTTTATTGTATTAACGCCAAAAACAATGAAACAAAACGTTTTCTTATCGCGCTAGCCGTGAGAATTATGTGTGTGGGTCAATGCCCATATTTAAGATCTAACTGTAAAAATTGTGAATTGTTTAAGCAAAAGCATGAATATTTCTTACATTCTTAGTTTAGCGGATTTATTAACGAAACATTTGAAAGCATTTATTAACTCAATTAAGCCCGCGACGGTAAACGGTATCGCGGCAGTCTACATTATCATTACCGTTACGTCTAGGTAGGTACATGAAAAATATATGAAGTTCACTATTTTATATATATATATATATGGCTAGGTTTTCTTGTCGATCAATCAAGGAAATATTTAATGTTGTTCGCTTGTAATAGTAAATAAGTCGTAAATGTTAGCCTTTAAAAGAAGCAATACAAAAATATTTCAAATAAATATAATTATTTTGAAAAAACAAACAACAAAAGCGATAAATTATTGGCCGTTACTACATTTGATTAGAAGTTCATCACCATCAGTCACTTTCTCCCTTATCCGCGTCCCGCATTAACCGTAGGGCGCGATCTGGGGCCTATAATATTCCTTCTACTTGTAATTCCAATTGCCGAACTAACATAGGGTCAGGGTCAGGACTCAGGTGAGCCGTTGTGGGAGTTCTCTCTGCATAGTCGTCATCGTTACGGCTCATGTGACTCAACTACAGTCCATTACGTCTGAATAATAAAATAAAAACTCTAAAATAACCATTGTAATAAGAAATATTTAATATAAATACCTAAACAACACAATGGTACACCTTTCTGTCATGATAAATATAATATATATCTAGTAGTGGCCTGTACAGGCCGTGCGACTCGCCTGCCTCCAGTATGCAGTAGAATAGGAACAAGCAGCCTGTAACCGAGCCGTCTCCATTACCTCCCGTGGGAACCCACACACTCCAAATTATTAACAAAAATATTGACCGGCTGCCTACTTAAAAGATTTGACCACAACTGTTTGCCCTGACAGTTGGCCGCACACTACAAATATGGACTGTTTCTCGAACTTTATGGGAAAACTGTGAGGACAACTAAACTCGACTCGGTCAACAACTCGAGATCTCTTGTACACTTAGCGATAGATAAGGGTATAGCTAATTAACGGGGTACATACATTAAAATCTTGTTTTTCCACGAAGATTTAAACTTATGATATATTGCTAAACAGAGCATAGGAATATTAATTAAGTGTAATTACTAATTACACAATTCAGTGGCTACAATGCATAGCGAACGGGGGCGTGAAAGCGTAGTGCAACGCATACGTCTACCGTGACGAATCCCTACGTTCTACAGAGAAATAAGACCACTGGAAGATTTGCATACTCTTGCAATAGCGGACCGCTTAGTCACTTGGTAACAAAGCAGAAATATTTCATTATCCTTTTGCAAATAGCACATTCTGTCTCGGCCGATGAAAACAGAGCCACTGTCGGCTGTCCTCGATTGGAATAGATTTTGTAACGGACTTGTCTGTTTGTAAATCCGACTACCCGAAAAGGATATAACAAGGTTCAAACACCCCAAAAATACTGTCGGCTTACAGTTACCTCAATTACGCGGTCAACTTAGACAATACCTAAATGTCATCTACGGTGTTTCCCAAGCTTAAGTACTTGTAAGAGTTCCCCGTCGGCTCGCTAATCCATTAATTAAAACACTGAGCAATTAATTGGCCGAGTTCACGTGGATCCAACGACCGTGGAGGTAGACGCCGGAACGTAGCTTTTTGTATTAAAAAAATGCGGAAAAACGGTTTCAACTTCGTTATCTCTAATTTGATGGGAATTGCATTCGCGCGTCTCTCCACGGTTGACTTTCGTGATTATCTTTTCTGCTATTTAAATTCCGCGATGATGATTTGAGCAGTCTTGTTCTGTACTAGTTTTTAATACCGGAAAGTTGGTATTAAGTATGATATCAAAAAACTTTAAATTGATATTTAAAGTACGTTACCCAATGAGTAAAATCACATTGTTAATTTTTTTAAATAAAGTAGTAATATTAAAAATATTAAGTTTTAACTTTAATCTAAACGCTCCCATATATTTAGTACGACGTTCCTTGAGGCTGTAATTTTCTTACCGTAAGAGATAAAACTGTTTTAAGATTTATAATTTGCACGAATAAAATAATAAAACTACCTTTTATGAAATAATAAATCTAACATTAACTTTTTAAGGAACTATTTGAGAGTCTCAACGATCGGCATGCGTACTAAATGTATGTGATGGTTTGAAGTTAATATTTGGGATATTTTTGGTTTTATTAAAAAAAGTGATGGATCTGATTTTACTCCTTGGGTAACACTTTCGATACCATTTTAAAGTTTTCTGATATCTCTTATATTTACTGTATAATCGCCTTAACGTTCACACTTACCCCCCTATTTTGTTTTGTTTGTTTGTTTCACCTTTTGAGATTATGTTACCAAAAAAGTAAAAAACCAAATTCTTAAAGTTTTGTCATATCTTTCTGTCCGTCCAGGCATGAATACAATTTCACAGAACTATTTTATATTGTACAATCATCAAAAGAAATATCGCAAATGAATAATGGCATAAAAAATTGTACGTAGGTAAATATGATAGTTGGTGAGGTGGCTAGGTTTCGTTTGACCGGCATCATCGGCAGGTTGCATGAGAGCTGAACGTAGGTCGGGTATTATAATTGCTTTAATTAAGCGCTGCGGGGCACGGGCGCGTCGAAAACACCCGAATCTCGAAATTCTCGAACCTAACGTTAACTCGAACCTAACGCTCGTGATATAAATATTAGCGTAACCGGACCTAGTTTTACAAGGACTACTTCCTAATAGCGCTTGTTCCAGCTTTTTACTGAATTGAGCCTGGGGTCCGCTCGGCAACCGAATCCCAGGAATTGGCGTAGGCACTAGTTTTTAAAAAAGCGACTGCCATCTGTCTTTTCAACTCAGCTCAGAGGAAAAACTAGGCCTTGTTGGGATTAGATCCGGTTTCCTCACAATGTTTTCCTTCACCGAAAAGCGACTGGTAAATATCAAATGATATTTCGTACATATGCCTAAGTTCCGAAAAACTCAGTGGTACGAGCCGGGGATTGAACCCGCGATCTTCGGATTTAAAGTGTCCTACCGCCAGGCTACCAGCGCTTTTGATGTCTTACCGCCATACTAGTCGCCATACCACCTAGTTTTCCAAGGGCACCCCCAAAAAATAGAGGCCGTTCGAAATAGTCATCCATCAATAAAACTTCCGTTTGAACAATATATTTTTATAAAATTAAGCAAGGTTTCTTATAAATGCGGCTAGGTAAGGTAAACTGATTGGTATCTAGACACACGGCAGTGTGTCCGCCAAGTTCGAGCAAAAAAAAGCGACACACCGGCCGTGGGTTATATTACACGAACCATTCCGGGCCAATTTCGACCACTCTATAACTCAAAACATATTTTATCTACGCATATGAAATTTCGAGTGTCTGTTGACATCCCCTTAATTGTCTAGAATACAAAATTTCATTATTCTACCTATAGCAGTTCTTGAGATATTGACGTCAGAAAATCGCTATTTTTACTATACACTCACTGACTCACTGACTCACTGACTCATCAAAAACCTAGACCACTTCCAATGGTCGTACTAACTTGAAATTTGGCATGGAGATAGGTCTTAAGGTCAAAGTAAAGGGAAAAATCTGAAAACGGCCAAGTGTGAGTCAGTTTTAAAAATAGCGAAGGTGTAACTTTGTTCTACTATGAAGTCATAATGAACTAAATGGGTCTATCTTCCAATGGTCTTACCGACCTGAAATTTGGCTCGAAGGTTTGTCTTTAGGTTGAAATAAAGTAAAAATCTGAAAACGGCCAAGTGTGAGTCAGTTTCGAAAACAACGAATGTGTAATTTTGTTCTACTATAAGTAGGTATGGAGTGGAAATGAGATAAGACTTATTTAAATTTAGATACATACCAATTTAAGACAATACATGTTTGTCTTAAAGACAAGTACAATAAAATTGTTCACCACTCTGTGTGTGTCTGTTGCGGGAACCGAACCCACGATTTACGAAGTGCAAAGCAGGTCACTAGGTACACTAGGTGCGCTAAATCAGTCAAACAAAAATGAAATGACTATTTTTTCTCGCATAGTCTAAATAATTTCTAATTTTACAACTAATAAAATCGCAGATTCAAGAACATGGAAATCATATATACTCTAAGATGGAATTATATATACTACTGCCCATCTCACCCTCCGATACGCCACGGGATGAGATGGGATGGTGCACTTCTAGGGCTACATAATAGGCCACGAATTATAATACCTACTGGTAGGTAAGCATTACCAAGTTATTAATTATCTATGTAGGTAGCGTACTTACAAACAGAATAAAGTACGTTATTGATGTATGTAATTATATGTAAGTAGGTACATTTTATAGGTGTAGGGAGCCAGTTTATTTGTAAAAATCACCTATAAATAAATAGTAAAATAGGATTTATCATACATTATAGGTACTTGCGCTGCCCGATCGATCCCGAAATCCCGATATATGTATGTATAGTGATACTAGATAAAAATTCCGTTCCCCGCCTCGCGCACCCTCCGTCGCTGCCTACACTCGTCCGCCGCGCTCGCGCCGTCCGCCAGCTCATGCCATCCGTTCGCCCGCTCATGCCGCCGGGGGGATGCGTACGCGCGGGAGGCGGGGAGTCGACGAACCAAAGCGTTCGGCAGCCGCGCGTCATACACGAGACATTTCCAAAAGCAAAAGTGATAAAAAAATAATAAAGAACCTACACCTAACAAAAATAAATGAAATCCCATCAAAAACATAAATGTGAAAGGCTGCCAAGTTCGATACTATGGGAATGCTTTGCCTATAAAAGAAGTGAGATCTGAATAAGTACCAAGTTCCATAAAAATACCTCAAATCATTTTTAATATATCAGTTTTAATAGAAAATTATATACTTGACACATTGCAGTGCAAAGGTGTCGATTCATTGCATTGAAAAGGTGTGTGGTGTGTGAAAACTTGCCAAGTAACATCATTAAAAAGTACTGAAAATAATAAATGTTATCAGGAAACTGCTAAAAAAACCGGTGTGCGTTTATTTTATTATAATTTTAGGTATTTCTATGTAACGTGATACTTATTCAAAATGTACCTTAAAAACTGCTGGAAATCAAGTGTGCATTCCTATAACTATTTATGATTTGAGGTATTTTTATGGAACTTGGTACTTATTCAGATCTCACTTCTTTTATAGGCGAAGCATTCCCATAGTATCGAACTTGGCAGCCTTTCACAGTTATGTTTTTGATGGGATATACTTTACATTACTCTAATGAGGTGCCGGTAAAAGGCAGGTTTATGCATAACTTATTCTACCTTAGTTCTTAGTATATGTACAGTGTAGTAATAAGTTTTTATTTGTGAGTTCACAATTATCCGAATATCAGATAGATAAAATAATTTGCATTTTCTCTATTACATAATTATATTCATTATACTCTGAGCTGCAGTGTCAAAAACACCGTACATACATAACGGTTGACTTCAAAACAGAAAGGCAAAAAAAAATCTTTTTAAGTATATATACAAACAAGAGTATTACTTAATTTGTAAAATGTTCACATGGATATATTAGATATCGTACGCGGCGAGCGTAGACGTAGCTATGACGACTAAGTAATCATTCAATCATCCAATTGATCGAGAGTGGCTCATTATCCAATCACACGGCGCCCGCGCACCGCATCTTATTATTCATATTGCGTATATACGGCGAAAAAACTAGTAATACACTATGAAGGGATATTAAGAGAAATATGAGCAGGGCCGCGTTTTGTAACAATTTTGTAAAATTGTAATAGATCTGACTGTAAAACTGATGCGATTGACACGCGCTTGCTCGACTATTCCTAATCACGTTTTGTCAAATTTATAAACATTTTTATAAAATTGTAAAACATCTCTGGCATGTTACTGATCCCAAAATCGAAATAACAACGATTTTTACTCCAACGATAATTTTACGTTGTTTCCTGAATACTAAATATTTTATATTAATAATCGACACGTATACGAAGAGAGGCCTATGCTCAGCAGTGGGCGATAAAGGGCTGATGATGATGATGATTAATAATCAACGATTTTAAACCGATGTTTTTTCGTTTATTCGGTTCAAATTACAATTACCAATATAAAAACACAAAGTCGAGACATGTTATATTCTACCCATGCTTCATGTCTGGCTAAATAACAAGGTAAGGACGGCCTAACATTTGACGTCACACAAGCTAGACAAGGCCAGGTAGCCAGTAAGGTGCCTACTTTTAGGCATAAGTTTTTGTCGAGGTTTCTGAACTAGGCACGCTTAATTGGGCATTATGGACTTGTTTTGTGTGTTAAGCAACTTAAGCATTCATACATTCATTCTCACGTTATTTCAATTTATTTGAATATGTACGTACATAAACAATTAAACATAATGAATTATTTCGTAATGCTAGACAACTTTTCACCGTATGTTTACTTGTTTGCAAATAACCCCTTATTTAATTAACATTAGTTAAAACGCAAATGAGAAACACTGCATTATTATATGAAACTAAACTTCTCTTTCCTCACAGACTCTATGATGAGTCATGAAAATCTCTTCATGTTTTGAATTCATTTGTCACAATTGCGTGGCGCCGCGGCGCCGTCATCGGAGGAAGAGACCAATTTTCACATTGGTATGACCTACTAATGGGTTAGCACTTCGGACCCGGCACCTGACTCGCCCGCCCGCCAATAACAATTTAAGGTCGTGATGAAGTCTATTGGTTCCATAATGAAGTGTTGACCGTGAACTACTACACTACTAGTAGTCCGCCTCGATCTCAAAACTCACTATTTACTTGCAAATGAATTGACCAATATAATAAGACCCTCATGAAAATCGCTTTGGCGTCTTCTAGCTCCATAACCCCTTGATCGATCCTGCCCAAACAAGAATTCTCAAATTATATCAATCTCTGCTACAACCCCAATAAATTTCATAAAGATCAGAAAAACGTTACTAAAGTTATCGCGTTACAACAATTAAAAATCAAAAAGCCATCGAAGCACAGGGACATCCCGGTAGCCAGCTAAGAGTTCCGTTGTATCCGAAGTGGTATGTAAGAACTTCGCTTCGCTGCACTCGCTCGTTCCACTAACTGCTGTCTCGAAAATCTGTGCATTTTGAGAAAGAAGCCGTCATAGTATAGGAGCAAGAGTATATCCTTATTAGAAGAACGGGTCATACCATGACAGGATTCAGTCATTATAAGATTTATAAGTCAATTGGCACTTCCCACCTGACTCGTATCAGCCACGCCATTCTGTTATTAGGGTACTTTAAATATATATAGATTGGTAATTTCATGTCCGTCTGTCCGTTTGTTCGAGTTATTTTGCTTATTACTATGAGGCGTATATGCCATTTGAATTGATTTGGGGATGTGTTGTATGTGACGTATCTACTTAGTTTTTGTAGTTAAAAAAAAAAAGTGGTTTCCTCTTACCTATTATGTAACAATTTTGTCAAAAAAGCAAACATTGAAAAAACATTGACATGTTTGAAAGATTATTTGGAAATAACTTTGATATATTAAGTTAAGTCAACAATCCTAGAAATGATCACTGACTTTGTTTTTAAGCTTTTTCGATTATGAAACGGTCTACGGTACCTAGAATACGTGTAGTGCGGTGTGTAAATTGAGTTGTGTTGTTTTATTACTTTTTTTTCTACCAATAGAATACCAGAAACGAGTATGAGTTAAATACTGCAATTCTCTAAGTTGTGACAACTCTTATAGTTTTTTTTTTATACCACGACGGTGGCAAACAAGCATACGGCCCACCTGATGGTAAGCAGCTACCGTAACCTATGGACGCTTGCAACTCCAAAGGAGTCACATGCGCGTTGCCGACCCTTTACAAAAAGGAGGATTCACTGTGTTGACGGCTAAAGGAACAAGAAGGTCCCTCATTGTCAACAGACTGAGCCTGAGTCCTCTTTGAGCTCTTTGGCAACCTTACTCACCAGCAGGAACACAACACTATGAGTAGGGTCTAGTGCTATTTGGCTGTGGTTTTCTGTAAGGTGGAGGTACTTCCCCAGTCGGGCTCTGCTCCAGATTTGAGCGAGATGACATTCGCTGAACGTGCCCTACCACACTTTAGTACAGTAAAGATCCGGTTGCGTCAAACATTAATTTATAATAGCATGATTTTTTTATGATTCATTCTTATGGAATATTTAAAGATAATATATGCAAAAATCCTACCAATTTTTCACCCGGAAGTAGTTAAATAGGTAAAATAAAATATATAAAAAATTTGTATATTTTTATTTACAATAATATCAATTATTTATTTTTTGTAAATATGACGACATTTAAGTCTTATTTGTGTTTAAAGCGAAAAACAAGAAACCGTGTCCATGTAAAACCACATAAATAACAAAATGTACGGCGCGGGCGATATATATCCTAATTCGTTAGAAACAAATAGTAATAATTGGTAGTTTGTTCTTCCACATTTTAAATGACTTAGAAACGATATATTCATTAAAATCCTACAAGAAAAACTCTTGTAATATGTGTGTACATATTTGTGGCGGTTAGCGAATAACGATATTTTTTAGGATTTCATTGCGTAAATAATACTTGTATCATGATATATCCGTTACACTAAAAATATTAGCTATTATTAATTATTTCCAATTCCCCATACTAGCCGCCCGTAAAATGACTGTAGTACTTAGCGAGATGCTATTCGCAGTGCCCATACCTCTCTTTTTGGCGTAGTTTAAGGACATACCCAAGTCCGGACGTAGTTTAAGGACATACCCCGGGTCCAAAAGTGCTCCTATTTACTATCTTCTTAAAAGCTTTTTCTGATTCGAATTGACAAATATCTCTGAGCCATTTCTAACTCAAGTTTGCTGTTCGAGAAACTATATTTACAAGGCTTATTTCGAGCCTTTCAACACCGAACAAACAGCAAAAAATTGAGAGTACCATTGTTTATATCGCATTTTGCGGACTGCCGGACATCCTCGGCATTTCCTCATTGGCGCACGCGCCGGCCACGTCTTCTTTTTGCCCGTGCGCAGCAGTCGCTTTTTATTAACACTTATCGTTGATATGCCGTCATTGCTACACATCAGTGCTCTGGAATTTGTCTCGTTAACTTTATTACAACGACAAAAATGGTAAATTGAAGTATAATTGACGTCAAAGATATGTTTATATTGCACCTTACTCCTTTGTATTAAGGTCCAAAAGTGTAAAGATATCTATGACGCCGACTACAAAGAGATGTATCAACTTTTGGACCTTATAACAACGCTAAATAAGGTGAAAAAGTGGATACATCCCATTGTAGTCGACTGTACCTATCATATTTTAATTATCATCAACTTATACGGTGAGTCACAAGAAAAATGATTAAGAACAATAGCTTCACCTATCTCCCAGTGCATTCTCGCCTGCTTGCTTAATTTTCCGACAGTTGACCAGTTTTCCAACAGCTAATGAAGAAGAAAATGAAAGCCAAATTAGCACCAGCTTGTCTTAAATAAAAATATTCATATATTTTTATAAGGTGAAATTTTGAGTTGGAAACTTTCGGAACTGATAACGTTGGTGTACAGTCGACGTCAAAGATATATTTACAATTGAAAGTTACAAAAAAATCTTTACCGTACAATAAGTTGCCATGTAATGTGACAAGTACTTGTTTACGTGATGTATTACAGTTTTATATTTTCACTCAATGTGCCCAAAATATGTTTACACTATTTAATCCATGTAGTTTGCCACTTTTTCTGACTTATGTTCGTTTACATGACAAGTTACAGAATAATATTTACTCTTAATGTACCAAATTAAATTGCATGTAAAGATCTAATGTAATATTTACAATCAACCATACATAAACAGTTTTATACCTCCTGCTAAATAAATATCTTCACAAACAATTGAAAGCTGCACTCTAATTTCAAATAATGACAATCGTCGAAAAGAGCACCATACTGTCAAATGGTCTGTTTGTCTCGTTAGTTTAGATGACGTCAATGCTATGTCGAGTATGTAATTCCGATGTTTACATTTAAACCATTTTCAGTATTTTTGATTTTCAGGGTTTCGTACCCAAAGGTTAAAACCGACCCAATTACTAAACCTCTACTGTCCGTTCATCTGTCTGTCTGTCACCAGACTGTATCTATCTCACAAATAGATAAAACTTTCAGACGATGTATTTCTGTGCCGTTAAGTTTAATAACAAATACTAAAATCAGAATAAAACAGAATAAAATATATATTTAAGTGGAGCTCCCATACAACAAACGTAATTTTTTGCCAATTGTACGGAACCCTTAATGGACGAATCCGACTCGCCCTTGGCCGGTTATTTTGTAAATGCATAGATACTGAAGAATTATAAGTTTAACCTTTTCGGCGCCATGTCAAACGCAAAAGCTAACGCTCACACGCCACGTCATCGAAATTTCAAAGTTGAACTTTATGCGTGTGCACGTAGGTCTAATTTGCTCTGTGGTCGAGGACATATATAATATAAAGTTTGAATGCCATTATATAAAATAAATAAATAAATATTATAGGACAATCTTACACAAATCGACCCAGGCCCACAGTAAGCTCAATAAGGCTTGTGTTATGGGTACTAGACGACGATATATATAATAGATAAATATGAATAAATACTTAAATACATAGAAATATCCATAACTCAGGAACAAATATCTGTGATAAACACACAAACAAATGCCCTGACCAGGATTCGAACCCGGGACCTCCTGCTTCGTAGGTAGTGTCACTACCAACTTGGCTAGGAGGCCGTTATGATTAAATCTAAAATCGAAGCCATGGTTCCTAAGAACAGATGTCGCTATCTCTCATAATTTCAGACTTCTCCCTACTGACCCATTTGGATTGGTCAGCCTGTATATATATAAACATATATATATATATATATATATATATATATATAGGCCTATGTCCAGCAGTGGACTGCAACGGGCTGATGATGATGATGATGATATATATACGTTTTGGCGTTGAACCTGCGGTGCCAATATATACGTCTTTGGCGTTGAAAAGGTTAAATAAAAGTGAATTTAGGGCCGAAGTTCCTCACGTAAGATAAGATAAGATTCGATGAATAACTGTATGGATTGTCATGGGTATCTGTAGGATAAATGTTTACCTGAGGAATCAAAATCGGCCCTTAAGTTCAGTGCTTTTTAGCTTTAGGGGGCTTTTATTTTTAAAAGAAACCGACTTTACGTTTTTATCACAAGTATGTAGGAACGTGGCTTTATTGCTTATGTTGATCAAAAACTTACATACCTACTTTCGTTTCTACTATACCTTTTGATTAAAAGACTTATGACAGTAAAGTTAGATGATTTAATTTCAAAAAAATGTTATACTACTTCTATTAAAAAAAAGATTACTTCTTATATTAATAACCATACAACGTGTGAATATCTTAATGTTTAAACATTTTAAAATCGTGTGTAGCCGCCAAAAGCATCCTGTACGTCTTGTAAGCGTTGGCCCATAGAACGAACTAAATTTACACAGTAGTCAGTACCGCGATGGTACTCCCACAGCTCCTGTACATGTTCCCTTAAATTTTGTTTGGTCTTTACCTTCGAAGAGTCCCAGTTTTGGACCATAAGACCCCACATGTTTTCAATGACATTCATGTCCGGGGATTTTGGTGGCAACTTCATCAGTTCTATGCTATCTTGTTCATTGATCCATGCTTGAACTATACGGGAATTATGGACCGATGAGTTGTCCTGTATGAAATATATTTTTTTATCACCAAATGAAGCTTTAAGTGTTGGTAGTAAGATATCCCTGAGGATTTCTATGTAGTTGTTGGCATTCATTCGTGTTGTGATTTCCACAAGTTCACCTGGACCCGAACTCGAAATCCACCCCCAAAAACCAATTGATAAACGCCCACTTCTTCTATCAGCCAAGACATTATGTTCGTCGTAACGCGTGTTTTCCACGCGATATAGGGAAACGCGTCCATCTTGGCGTGTTGTGAAGACCTTTTCGTCGACAAAAACCGCGTCTTCAAAGTCGAAGTGTCGAAAGTTATTGGCAAAATTCAACCGTAAACTTTTGTGCCGGTCAGTTAATTGCGGCTTCCTTGCAGGGATTCTACGACGAAGTCCTCCACTCTTTAATCGTCTTCTGATCGTATTAACACTAACATTTAATTGTTGTGCATATGTAGGTACGCTTATAAATCGCTGGACCATCACACTTTCTATTAAAGCCCTATCAGTGTCTTCCGAGGTTTTTTTATTTCGGCCCTTAGATGAGTGACATTTCACTGTTCCCTCATTGCCCCATCTGTTGATCCACAGATACACCGTTGGTCGCTGAAACAATATGAGAGTGATGAGATTCGCTATTTAATATTTCTCATAAAATTTAATATGTTATGACGTAAGGCCATATTTCCTACCGTCATTTAAATGTTTACTTACCGAAATGCCCAGTTCTTCCGATATATCCGTAACCGTAGCTCCATATTCACGCATGGTAATTATTTTGTACTTTGTATGGTCGTCTATGCGAAACATTTTATTTAATATTGTTTATGAAATTTATCTTTACAATGCCACTCGTAATTCATCAATGACTCTCGAAAAGATAAAACACTTCTAGAAACATCATATATAGAATGGAAATTTCTTAATATGGATTAATAAAAATAAGTAGGAAGGTAAAGAAAATTATAGCAAGGAGGTTTCATAAATAAAAAGTATGCCAGAATGAAATAGATGAATTATAAAGAAATTAGTAAATAAACAGGTGAAGTATGTAAATATGTTTTTGTAGCAGAATGCGTAAAAGTTTTTATGCATCATGAAACGTAAAAACAGAAATGTTGCTCTTGACGTGTAAATGTTGCTCTTGACGTGTATCACGTTTGACACATTGGGTGTAAATATTATTCTGTAACTTGTCATGTAAACGAACATAAGTCAGAAAAAGTGGCAAACTACATGGATTAAATAGTGTAAACATATTTTGGGCACATTCAGTGAAAATATAAAACTGTAATATATCACGTAAACAAGTACTTGTCACATTACATGGCAACTTATTTTAATGTAAAGATTTTTTTGTAACTTTCAATTGTAAATATATCTTTGACGTCGACTGTACAACGCGCCTGAAGCATATTTACTAAATAATATTATTTAGGATCGGTTGGCCCAAACCGTCTGTCACCGTTACGATACAACGTGCGCAAAATTTTATTGTAAGTATGCATTTTTTTATAGTCGGTTTTAATTTAAAATTAATTGGCAACATTTACGATTCAGTCTGTGTATCACAATGAAAAGTACAAAGACGCGTTCAATTCATAAGATTGCGCCTTCAGTTATGTAATGAACACGATTTTAACGAGTTATCATGCCTAAGTGTTCTCATGAGTCAACGCGGCAGTCGGGCCTACATGACAGGGCACCACTCATTACCTCCATCCTGCCGTGCCTGTCTCCAGCCTAACACTGACCCACATTCCTAGAACGCAGATAATCAGGTCGATAGTCAATCAAAAGGTATTAAGGCCAGATGTGTATTGTTAAGCAAACATACCGAAGAATATGTGTTTTTTCACCCCCAATTGCTCGCAACAGTGGCAGCGACTAACCGATAATCCCATTTTTTTTCCAAACGATATAACCTTATTTGTCGATTCGTATCGGCATGTTTAAATGCAGGGGACACAATATAATGCTTTTTGTGCCGTTCCATTGAATCAATTTTGCGTTTTTTGCGTGGATTCGGAAGCCGCAGGTAGAGGCTAGATCCGGGTCCCTTTGTGTTGCGCTATTCTTGTGATTTACTAATGTTTACAAATTCCTAATTTTAAAGCAATAACTGTCAGAACGCATCAGCTGTTTGCGGCCAATTGGGTTGCACGCTAGACGAACCACTCGTTGTTAAGTAAATGTTTACAGCTTGTTTATAACCAATTGCAAATACATATATCGAAAGGCACTTAAGAATAAGCATAAACTTAACCATCAAAGTATGGGTTTTCTATATATTTAAGAGTATATTTATCTATATAAGCAGATATATCGTCGCTTATAGTACCCACAGTACAAGCTTTGCTTAGTTTGATGGCAATGGGACTAGGTTGACTTGAGTGTAAGATTGTCCCCAAATATTCATTTATTTATTCATTTTAGAGCTTTTCCTATTAATTACTCTTATTTTGTTTACATAAATATTGGGTATTCCTGTTACACTTTATGAGGATATATTTTCCCAAGGGCTATGTAAATAAAAATAAGGCACTGATGAATCAAATGAAAAATGTAAGCCAATAAGCAGTTCTGTTTTATTTAGTCTTACATAAATATAACCTACTCAAATAATGATGAAGTCAAAATATTTCAAATAAAAATCCAAGGTTATATATACCCTCTATGATTTCGGCATTCGCTATGCGACTCAGGTAGTGCAATTTATGTTTTTATTCCGGTACGCTCAGCCTCACTCCTTTATCTCATTTTTAACACGTCACTGAATACAGATTCGTAATCGCCCCGTGACAAATGAATAACGGCAGAATAAACTTTGCATACTGTCCGTGAAATAGCATTTATTGCGTTATCTTTATCTATTATGATTGAAATGAAAAGCTTTCACAATGCTCATTCAGTTAAGCATATTTCATAGAATAGCTAATTCGAAATTTTAAAGAGATGTCATAAGTTTATTGTTGCTAAGTGTAGCGAAATAAATAAGTATTTCGTATTCATAATTCATTTCATATATTAGGTTTCGTTACTAACGTTAATAATACATTCAATATAGAAAAGAAATAGGAAAAAGAGTGCGTTAAACGCATAAATGCTTTGTTCATCATTGTATCGATCTGTGATAGCTGATGATAGCCCATTTACATTTACCAAGCACAAGTCTATTTGTTTGCCAGTTATTTCCATTTAATTAATGCGTTCATTAATTAACCCAGACCAGACCATCGAACACGTAGTGCTGGAATTCCCCCTCACGAAATACACAGGCCACATAGAAGATTTCAAGAACCTAACTGAGGATGCGGTTGCCTACTTGAGCCGGGCAAAATTTTAATCTTAGATTTTTTTTCAATTTTAAGGTGACGTTTTATAATGTAATAGCCAGTGTCATGTACCAAGCCATACGATAAATAAATAATGCGTTATATATTTAAGGAACTATAAAATCCTATATTAGTCAACTAGAAATTGTGCTATGATGTTAGTAAAGCGCTAAGATGGGGTAAATAGATACATATCACACGATACTTTGCTAGCCACTATTGAATAGCAAGTAGCATGACTGAAACCCGGGAATAAAAAAAATCCGGGATTCCCTAAACAACACACTCTCAAGAAAAAACGTTCCATTTCCATCACGCACAGTAAATAAATTCGCATAACTGCATTAAACGTGACATTACAACGACAGGAACAGCGGCGTCGTCAACCGTGACTGGTGCATGAAACGGAGCGGGGAGTCCGGCATGTGGCGGAACTAACTAGTTGCATTATCATTTACCGTACTGAGCAACTGTACTGTACACGCACCAGAGTACGCAAGCTCAGGTGTCATAATAAATAATTTTAAACAAAAAGAACGGACTTCACTTAGCCTCCACCTTTCCAAAAACAAATGCTTGAGCTGCTTTAAAAAATACTCATATCGCTATAGGTGCGGCGCCTCTAATAGTTGAACAGTTCCCTCAGGATTTCATCAGATCCTGACCTGGTTACAATGGGACCAATTGTGACGTATACTCTTTCAAACAAAAAAGAATTTTCCAAATCAGTCCAGCCGTCGTCGAATAAGCGGTGAGCATACATTAAAAAAAATAGCAAAAACATATTTCCCGACGAATAGATAACATCCTTTGAAATCTTGAAGTCGGTTGAAAAAAAAGTCGTAGCGCACAACCAAAACTAGGTAAATAGGTGAAGTTTTTGACAGGGTGAAGGTGGTCTTAGACCAGGTTCTTAGGTAGCTAACGACAGATGGACTCGCCGAATTAAGCACACATGTCGAAGGAAAGGAAGTGTGGTTGGAAAGAACTGGATACATAGACAGAGCTAACAATCAAAAAGTTAATCAAAAGGTTTGCTAATGAGGACGCCGCTGTAAGTTATACAGAACTAGAAGAAGACCCGCCATCATGTTGCAGAAATATATGTTGTAAATTTTCTAAACATTTTTCACTTAATTCGTTTTCTATCTGAAATTATTTACTACGTATGCCATGATTTTCCGATATTATATAAAGTAGTATATGACGAATGTCTGTTGTTGTTACTTTAATTATATTGGCTTCTCGAAATTCCTTATTTTATTCCATTATTCTGATGGTATAAATCCTTAGCTTCTAATTAGGGCCCGTGACGCCACCCGACGTGTAAATTGCACATCCCCTGCATTTGCGTTCGGCAAAAACCGAAGGTGGTTAATTACGAGAACGGTCGACATGAGGTTGATGGTCATTTGTCGATCGCCCTGCAGGAGCTTAATATTCGACTGTTTTTACAAGCACTTGTGACATCACGACTGTATGTTTTCCTTTGTGAAAAACATAGAAGATAACTAATTAGTGCTCGTACAGTTTTTGCTTCACGGTTTGTTATATGGGGCAAGGCATTATGTCCTACGAAATACCCTGAAATAAACTACAGGGACTTATCTTGTACTCCCGGTTTTAATATGACTAGTTTTTATTCACAAATACTCCCTCTATAATTATAATATTGTCTATCAAATCTTAGAAGAGGAATTTTGGAAAGAATCGAGGCACACCTTCATGTCATGTCACTTGATTGGCGATGTTTCGCTAGTGAATTGTGAATGTGGAATCAGTTGCCGGCAGCCGTGGTAATGTTTACTTTGTCTCCGCCGCGGCACGCTCCCTATAATCCGAAATAACAAATTATGAAATGGATGAAAAACCCCGGTTAAGCTGTCGGCGATCCTAAACATAATGTTTGATTGCGTCCTAATGACAAGGCGCGGACTCGAAGCCACCTTTTGTGTTGCCGACTGGGATTATCGAAGCAACAATATAATAAAAGCATTTATTTTCACTGTCGTAAAGTTGAAAATATGGTCATCGAGATTGCTGTTAATGTTTCTACTAAGGAGGTCCTGGTAATTGAGCAATCATCTACTCTAGTCGGTTGCGGTAAGCAACGCATCCAAAATAAATGAAATTTACTATTTGTTTTATTTCCTTTTAGGACCCACGTGTTGTTTGAGCATAATAGTTAAATGAGTTTAGATGCTTTGTGCTTTATTTTGGTGCTGTTTCCATTAATATAGGCACGACTGTGATGAATGCCAATGATAATACCTTGAGTTGGTTTTCATTTATTCAAGATGGATAATTGCGTTGAAGATAAACAATATTTTTAATTAAATAGGATGCGTGATTTATTTTGATTGATAATTAATCAACGAAAATTAAGTAAATGATGGACCACTATACCTACTGATTATTAATCATAATGAACATATCACCTCATATGATCCATCAGTAAGACAATAAAAAAAACCGGCCTAGAGCGTGTCGGGCCACGCTCAGTGTAGGGTTCCGTAGTTTTCCGTCCGTCACAGTAAGTGTCCCCACTTAAGAGTTAAAATAACACCGCCATGTAGGATATGATATGAGCGTTCCACGAACAGCGACATCTATCGGCAAATTAAGTAAACTATTGCGCGCGAGCTTAAAGTATGGAAGATGATTTTTATGGGATAATTCTTTATTGCGTGAACCGATTTTCACCGTTTTGACTTTATTTGAAAGCACGTCATTTCATTGTGATTTTGTAGAAATTACAGGTACAATAAACACCTGCTTATACGGTTAAATTACAAACTTAGTTCAGAAAATATTTTGCTTTTTTTTTCAAAAACTATTCAACCTATCAAGTTCAAAATAATTTTCCTAGAAAGTTTTTATAAAGTTCTACTTTTCAGATTTTTTTCATTTTTTTAAAACTTATGGTACAAAAGTTAGAGGGGGGGAGGGACACATTTTTTTTAACTTCTGGAGTGAATATTTCCGAAAATATTTACATTATCAAAATAATATTTGAGTAAACCCCTATTCATTTTTAAATACCTATCCAACAATATATCACACGTTAGAGTTGAAATGAAAAAAAAATCACTCCCCACTTTACGTATAGGGGAGGTACCCTAATGAAACATTTTTTTAATTTTTTTATTTTACCACTTAGTTGGCGTGATTGATATACATATTAGTACCAAATTTCAGCTTTCTAGTGCTAACGGTCACTGAGATTATCCGCGGACGGACGGACGGACGGGCAGACATGGCGAAACTATAAGGGTTCCTAGTTGACTACGGAACCCTATAAAGTACGACATTTGATGAAAATCTAGCTTGTTTGAGTACCGCGTGACGTCCCATACTACTACTGAACTTCGATGCTTTTTACGTTGATTGTGTTTTGTTTTATTGACATATATAAAAAAAACTACATATATGTAAAATTTTGATAATCTAACAGTTCACGGGAAGTACCCTGTAGGTTTTGATTCCCTTGCGAGTTTCGAAAATTTGCGGCATAAGCGGCTGTATCTTTTGATTGCGTTGGCTTAGATGTTTGAATTTTTCACAGCTCCAAGGGACAGTAGGCCTGAGTATTTGATATAAATTTCAGCTTGATACCTCCACGCGTTCCTGAGAAAAAGGGTCTTGACAGACGGACGGACGCACAACAAAGTGATCCTATAAGGGTTCCGTTTTTTCCTTTCGAGGTACGGAACCCTAAAAATAGCAATGAAACATCATACGTACATAGTTTTTTTTAATGTGTAGTTAAAAGGAACTCACAGTTAAATTATGTGACAAATGACAATATTACGCAAACAAAATGGCACTGGCAGCTACGAAAGCTAAAGGTATTATTAGTCAAACCTTTATCCAACCTAATACTTCATAATTAAATATGACGCAAACCTACCAATCTCACGACCATAACAATGGAAGTCCCAATAAAAGGTAAACAGTTGAGGTGTATCCATGAAAGTGCGTTACAAGTATTCCAAACCAAAGTCAGTTCTCGATTGACAGATGATTTTTATACATTTTAATATAAACATTGTGGTTATAATCATAAAGACAACATTAAAAGCATCACACCAATTGGTTAAGGTAGAAAATCAAATGGATATAGGAACAATCCGTCAAGTTTAAACTTACTTTGATACCTGTAACAGGCGTATAGTACACATTGATTCGGATAATTGCCAAACGGGCCCCCAACGACGTCTTCGACACTTCGACGGGTTGTGAATTATCGAGGTCTTACTTAATATGATTCTTGTGATGAAAAGCGGTCGCCTAAGCTTTTTCAAAAATGGATACTTGAGTTATGAGTACGACGTTCTTATGTCGCTTCGCTAGCGCTACGATGGAGCAAGGAGCAATTCTAAAATAAAAAACCGGCCAAGAGCGTGTCGGGCCACGCTCAGTGTAGGATTCCGTAGTTTTCCGTCCGTCACAGTAAGTGTCCCCACTTAAGAGTTAAAATAACACCGCCATGTAGGATATGATATGAGCGTTCCACGTACAGCGACATCTATCGGCAAATTAAGTAAACTATTGCGCGCGAGCTTAAAGTATGGAAGATGATTTTTATGGGATAATTCTTTATTACGTGAACCGATTTTCACCGTTTTTACTTTATTTGAAACACACCTGCTTATACGGTTAAATTACAAACTTAGTTCAGAAATTATTTTGTAATTTTTTTTCAAAAACTATTCAACCTATCAAGTTCAAAATAATTTTCCTAGAAAGTTTTTATAAAGTTCTTCTTTTGAGATTTTTTTCATATTTTTAAAACTTATGGTTCAAAAGTTAGAGGGGGGGACACATTTTTTTTACTTCTGGAGCGATTATTTCCGAAAATATGTACATTATCAAAAAATGATTATAGTAAACTCCTATTCATTTTTAAATACCTATCCAACAATATATCACACGTTAGGGTTGAAAACAAAAAAAAAACACTACCCACTTTACGTATAGGGGAGGTACCCTAATAAAACATTTTTTTCCATTTTTTATTTTACCACTTAGTCGGCGTGATTGATATACATATTAGTACCAAATTTCAGCTTTCTAGTGCTAACGGTCACTGAGATTATCCGCGGACGGACGGACGGACGGGCAGACATGGCGAACTATAAGGGTTCCTAGTTGACTACGGAACTCTAAAAATTGGTAAGTATACTCAGTACAAAGAGAATTAAGTAAGCTATTATTCTTATCATAACCATATTCAAATATGAATCTTCTCGCTTCGCTCGTGTTTGAACCCTAGAAAAGATTCGCTAGCTCGTGCTTCAATAACACACTCGCGGTTAAAATACAATTTTGCACCCTTGTACATATGTAGCCTTGCAAATAACTATTGAAACGGACTTTATGTTTATTTCATTGTTAAATGTTTGGCGATTTTTGTAGTCTTAAAAAGACCACATTTTCATTCTTTTATTTTACACTCATCATCATCATAATTTAAGAGCCTCGCTCTTGTCGGCGGAGTAATCGCCATTCCGTTCTGTTCTCCACTAATTCTTTTAGCTCTTATATACGTCATGTCATGACGTTGGCTGTTTCTTTGGCTTGATCTAGAAACGCTCGTCTTGGTCTTCCTCGGCCTCTTCGTTTTCGTATTCTCCCTTCAATAATAGTTTTACACTATAGTTATAACTAAAAAAACAATACATATAGGTACATACCTTATAATAGTTATAATATGTATAAAGCAAAGTATTTAGCACTTCAAGTATCGAGTATTTTACACACATCACTTCCTAAGTGGCAGTACCGATAGTACCGTAACCCTAATATCGGAAGCACGTGGGTTAGTGAATGGACGACGATCGTGATTACGCAGATTCTTATTCACGATGCTTTTGTACCTGCTTCGTCATAACCAGACCAGTTATTGGTACTATATAAGTGTTAAGCTGGGCTAAGGAACACCGGCAAAGCGATATAACTTCACCGGATACTATTTAGATTAAATATATTTAATTTAAGTATTTGAGAGCTTCTCTTAACGGTCAAGTGCCAGTTTTTTTTTCAAACATGGTTTATCGAACACGGGTGTTTTAAAAGTGAAAGACAGGTGTTTTATGGAAACATTAAGCGTCGGGGATTTAGAACCAGCTCCCCAAAGGATTGGCTTTCTCTGAAGAATCGGACCACATATTTATTATTCGCTTGCCGAAAAAAAAAACAAAATAATATCTAACTTCAGACACTGATTAAAAACAATTTACACCCTAAAAGAGTCCACTTTGGCTACCCAATTTCTCTTATTGACGCAGGCAGCAGTCATTTGTTATGGCACCAGCACCAATTAGGCACTGTAAAAGCCCATTTCAGTTTTTCTTTTAAGAGTATCGACGAGCGGACCTAGCGGCGCAGGCATGTAGGTGTCTGTTTGACAACGGTTATTAAATATTTTCAGATTTCCTTATAATACAACTTAGCTTGCCTCTTTTAAATGTTGCCTCCCTCTAACAAAAACAAGCCAATAAAGGCAAACTATTATCCCTTATAGGGATAAGTTCACCTTTGTACCTACATATAACAATCTTAAGGTATCTCTTAAGATTGTTTTGTAATATTTTTTTTGTGTACAATAAAGTGCTACTACTACTATTATCACCGGCATTTTAGATTTGACTGACGTTTATGAATATCGCTAATAAAGTACATAAGTTATGCCGAAGCACCGATTACACGTTTGTACACTTTGTACCTAGTCATTTTGAATACTGTAAAGGAAGGGACGAACCATGAAAACCAGTTGTAGGTTTGTGAATCACACGGTGCAAGTGTCGGAGCCGCACGCGTCGCGTATTGTCATTAGTCCAGGGCCCTGTTCAATAAATGTTACAAATTGTAAATTGTAAATTGTAGATGACAGGGTACAATTCTACAAGTTCCTGTTTAATAAACAATATGACTTTGATGAAATTTGTCATGGTGAAAACTTACATAATTGTACAATTGTATCTACAATTTTACTTAATTTGGTTCAATAAACATTTTCACTTCACAGGTACAATTGTACAATTTTGTATGGAAAACTACTTTATTGAACACATAATAGTAATTACAAGTTAACATATTTTGTAAATCATTATATATAATAAAACTAAGTTGAGAAAATGTGCGTGCCGATAAAACTTAAAAAGGAGTCCCAGCACGATAAAGGGACTTATATAGTGTGATAGCCCTTTATTCCCCCTCGAACAAGAAAGTTCCCGTTTTAACCTAAAGGGTGTGTCTTTAAAGATATAAGGGCTTTTCCAACCCTTCAACTCGGAAAGTAAGTAGTAGTGTAGTGGCGCCATCTGTTGTCGAGTAGTTGAACTTCATTCATTGTCCAAAGTGGCGCCATCTGTTGTCGAATAGTTGAATTTCATTCATTGTACACAATATGGACTTAAACGAACGATTATTCCCAAACTTTCTCGAATATCCTAGCGCCAACTTTCTCGAATATCCTAGAGCCTAGCTTTCTGAATATATAAGAGCCCGGTGTCACCCGCCAGAGTTAGTTTGATTTGAACAGCGAAACAAGCGATTTCGAAACGAAAAAGAAAGAAATTATCTGTGTGTGAGCCTCTATTTTGAAGTATCACGTGTGAGTATTTTTAATAGTGTGTTTAATTAACTCTCGATTTCGAAGCGAAGAAGAAAAAAGTTATCTGTGAGCCTTTATTGTGAAATATCAAATGTGAGTATTTTTAATAGTGTATTTAATTAATTCCAATGGTTTTTATTTTTATTTTCTTTTAAATGTAATTTCCTTAACTTTCAAGTAGTCGCGCGGCGTTGAATCGATGCCTTCTATATACTTTGGCCGTAAACAAAATATCGCGCGACCGCTTGAAGATTAAATATTTTTTTTTCTTTGTCTCAACGTGCTCCACGTTTACGTAACAATATATTTGTCTATAAAATGTTCATTTAATTTATATTTTACAGAATACAATGCCTAGACGTAAAAGAGGTGGAGATCTTGCCAGTTCTGCAGCGAAACGGCGGAAACAAAAAGAAACTCGAAGAAATGAAACGGAAGAAGAGCGCGAAGCACGTTTACAAAATCAACGAACCAGAATGAGCGCCCTGAGAAGCGGAAAAAGCGAAGAAAGAAAAGAAAAGAAAAGTATTGAAGAATCGAGCATTTTAAAAGATAATCTAACAAAGGGAGCATTCCACTACGAACCGACGAAGAAATATTACGATCATAAATATGTTGTGATCGGAAAAATGAATAACATTTGCCAATTTTGCCACGCGAAAAAATTCAGTAAAGAAACACCAGGTCTCTGTTGCATGAATGGAAAAATTCGATTACCACCACTGGAAGCACCTCCACAGGAATTTCTACATTACATGACCGGGGAAACACCAGAATCAAAACACTTTCTTCAAAATATAAGATCATACAACTCCTGCTTTCAAATGACTTCTTTCGGTGTTACTTCGACTGACACTAATAGAGACAAATTTGAATATGTATTTTCAATTCAAGGGCAAATTTATCACAAAATTGGATCGTTACTACCAATGCCTAACGATGACTATAAATTTCTGCAAGTATATTTCATCGGAAATGAAGAAAACGAAATTGATCAACGATGTACAAATTTTATTGGATTGAAACGCGAAATAATCCAAGATGTACAGAGGATCTTACACAAATACAATCAACTGATTTACATATTCAAAACAACACTAGACCGCATGATTTCTGATGACTATAAAATTGTAATTCGAGCCGATAAAAGACCACGTGGAGAACACGAACGTAGATTTAATGCACCTCAGATAGATGAAGTCGCCATCGTAAGTATGGACAATGAAAATACAAGCCGTGACATAATTGTACAACGAAGAAGAAAAGGACTACAACGCATTGCAGAGACACACCGTTCATATGATGCTCTTCAATATCCGTTAATATTTCTGCACGGAGAGGATGGTTATCATTTCAATATAAAACAAATTCATCCTAAAACAGGCATAGAAACAAACAAAAAAGTCACTTCCAAGGTGTTCTATGCTTACCGCTTAATGATCAGAGACAATGAAATATACAATCACATTCTCAACACTCGCCGTTTATTCCAACAATTTCTGGTAGATATGTACGCAAAAATAGAAGCAGAACGGATGCTTTACATAAGACTGAATCAGAAGAAACTACGCACAGAAGAATACATCCACCTTCGAGATGCGATCATAAATGACGGCAATATTGACGATATTGGAACAATGGTAATCTTACCCTCATCATACATAGGAAGTCCAAGACATATGCACGAATATACTCAAGATGCCATGACCTACGTAAGAAAATATGGACGACCTGATCTCTTCATAACATTTACATGCAACTCATCATGGCCAGAAATCAAAGAACAACTAAAATACGGACAAACCTCCATGGATCGACACGACATGATAGCCCGAGTTTTTCGACAAAAACAAATAAGATTTATTGAAGTCATCACAAAATACCACATCTTTGGAACCGTTAGATGCTGGATGTATACAATCGAGTGGCAAAAACGAGGATTACCTCACTCACACAATCTCATATGGCTACACGATAAAATTTATCCCACGGATATCGACAAAATCATCCAAGCTGAATTTCCCAATCCACAAAATGATCCGGAACTATACAACATAGTAGTGAAAAACATGATTCACGGACCATGTGGACCATTAAACTTCAATGCGCCATGCATGAGTGATGGAAAATGTACAAAAAAATATCCAAAACCATACTTGGACGATACAAAAACTGAAGATGACGGCTATCCCAAATATAGAAGACGATCACCGAAAAACGGTGGCTTCACAGCAAAAATACGAATACAAGGCAGAGACGAACTGGAAATAGATAATCAATGGGTAGTACCATATAACCCACTACTTTCCAAAATGTTCCAAGCACACATAAACGTTGAATATTGCAATTCAGTAAAATCTATTAAATATATATGTAAGTACGTAAACAAAGGTAGTGATATGGCAGAATTTCAAATAGTCCAAAATAGCGAACAAAATAATAGAAATGATGAACAAATGTACATGAGACCAAATGGGAAGATACATCAACAGTAACGAAGCAGCGTGGAGGATTTTTAGTTTTCCCATACACGAACGCGAACCAGCTGTGCAACATCTAGCAGTACATTTGGAGAATGGACAGAAAGTTTACTTCACAAAAGACTCGGCTAGAAAAATTGCAAGCGAACCACCTCAGAACACAACATTAACAGCTTTTTTCCAACTTTGCCAAACGGATCCATTCGCAAAGACGTTACTGTATGTCGACGTCCCTATTTATTATACGTGGGACAAAACAAGGAAAATTTTTCAACGACGAAAACAAGGAATGCCAGAAGAGGGTCATCCAGAAATAATGAAAACTAACGCAATAGGTCGAGTATACACTGTACATCCAAACAATGCCGAATGTTTCTATCTCCGAATGTTGTTACACGAAATACGGGGACCAACAAGTTTCACAGATCTCAGGACTATTGACGGCTACATATGCCAGACTTACAGAGAAGCATGTCAACGTTTAGGATTATTGGAAAACGATAACCACTGGGAATTAACACTACAAGAAGCCACACTCACAGCTTCAGCTGAACAAATTCGAGAGTTATTCGCCATAATTCTAACAACATGTAACCCATCAAACCCAAAACAGCTATGGGACTCTTTCAAAAGGAATATGAGTGATGATATATTGTACCAAATCCGACAAGCTAATCCAGAACTGACTATAGAATTCAATGACGACATCTTCAATGAAACACTCATTCGCTTAGAAGATAAATGTTTAGCAATAAATAACACCGCAAAGAAATACTTTCAGTGTGCTAAACTACGAAATTACAAAGGAAAAAAGCTACAACGTCAATGAACTACTTGAATACATTGCTCACAACAAACCACTCCTCAATGACAATCAAAAAAAAATTTACAACGTTATAATGAACCGAATAAATAACAACACTGGTGGAATTATTTACTTGGACGCACCAGGAGGCACCGGTAAAACGTTTCTAATAAATCTAATACTGGCGGAAATACGTGCTGAAAAACACATCGCACTGGCACTAGCATCATCCGGCATTGCAGCCACACTTATGGAAGGAGGACGAACTGCCCATTCTGCCTTACAACTGCCGTTGAATATAGCCGAACAACAATTCCCGGTATGTAAAATCTCAGGAACATCTGGACGGGGTCAACTTCTAAAACATGCTAAAATTATCTTCTGGGATGAATGCACCATGGCCCATAAAAAATCACTAGAAGCCATGGACAGAACATTACAAGAATTGCGAAAAAACTCTGAAATGATGGGAGGAGCTCTACTCATACTCTCAGGAGATTTTCGACAAACACTTCCAGTTATTCCCAAATCAACACCAGCAGACGAGATCAATGCATGCTTAAAAAAGTCACATCTCTGGCCGCAAGTACAAATACTGCAATTAACAAAAAACATGAGGGTTGAATTATCAAAAGATGAAACAACAGCACATTTTGCTAAAATACTTTTACAAATAGGCGAAGGTACCTATCCTACTGACCAAACGGCCGGCCTCATTGAACTCAATAGTGATTTCTGTAACATAGCCACTACTGAAAACGAACTAATCGACAAAATTTATCCAAATATTATTCAGAACTATACCAACGTAGAGTGGTTATTTCAAAGAGCAATTTTGGCCACTAAAAATAATATTGTTGACGATATCAATTTTAATATTCTAAAGAAAATACCTGGTGAAGAGAAAGTATATAAATCGATCGACACGATGGTATTCATTGAAGAAAGTGTCAACTTTCCTACTGAATTTCTAAACTCTTTACAAGTACCAGGAATGCCCTTACACTGCCTTCGTCTGAAAATTGGATCTCCAATCATACTACTCAGAAATCTCAACTCCCCAAAACTATGTAATGGAACGAGGATGATCGTAAAACAGCTATCGAATAATGTCATTGAAGCTGAACTTATTTCTGGAAAGAACAAAGGACACACAGTATTTATACCTAGAATACCTCTGATCTCTTCTGAATTGCCATTTCAATTTAAAAGATTGCAGTTTCCAATTAAATTAGCCTTTAGTTTTACAATTAACAAAGCGCAAGGGCAAACTTTGAAATATTGTGGCATCAACCTCAAAGAATCCTGCTTCTCTCACGGTCAGCTACATGTAGCTTGCTCAAGAGTAGGAAGTTCGAAAAAATTATGTATATATACCCCGGACAATAAAATGAAAAATGTTGTTTATAAACAAGTAGTGTAAATAATGAGAAAATGTAAATACATGTAAATATAGAAAATGTTTTCAAAATATATTTTTTACTTTTTACGTCATAGTATGTTTTTTTATTTCATCTACCACGTAATCTCATATCAACTCCCGAGCGAAGCCGGGTATCATAGCTAGTTGTAGTATAATTCTGACAGGCAGTCTCATGATGTGTAAAAACTTGACGAGGTCTGCCGGACAATCTAAATAATAATAAAAAATGGTTCTAACAAAGTAGTGACAGCAATAGTGACGATAGTGATAATGAATATGTAATTGAGCGAATACGAAGAGTTTTTCGTAAAAGGACAAATTTTGCTTTTAATGTGATAGATTTTACGTTTAACGATAAATTTCGAGTATGTAAGACTACGATGGGCTGTGGTTCTCAATACCACTTGGTAGCAGATGCACATTGAGTAAGTAAGGCAACGGTACATAATTGTTTAAAAAATGTGTCAAGATTATTGGTCAGTAAATTATTTGGAGAGGAAGTCCGGTGGCCTGCAAATTGTCTCGATATACCTAGATTGTTTATGAAACATAATATACCTAGAATAGCTGGCATTGTTGATGGTTCGCTAATTCCAATGGATGCTCCTCTTCAAAATGAAGCTGCATTTGTGGACAGAAACGCAAACCATTCCATAAATATGATGGAAGTATGTAGAGTTAGTTTTTCACTAAACCGTCTGAAATAATATGTCTTTATATCGTATATTAGAGACAAAATTGTAATTTTCTTATCGATGTCCATGATTTAAAAGAGGTAAACCAATTCAATAATAAATGTATTCCGTGAGATACCTACTAAAATTCTAAATTAAATAGCAAGAAGTCTACCCTCGTTTATTAAATACTTGTGGCAAAAACTTACATTTTATGTAAATTGTAAATAAAATACAATATTGTCATCAAAAGCGACAGGCATTTTTTACATATGTAAACGTTTATTAATCAGTGTTTATAATTGTGATAATTGTAAGTTATCTATTTGTATATTTTTTACTTATTTGTAGGGTTTATTAAACAACACTTGCAGTAAAATTTAACAGATATGTCACTTTTATACAAAATTGTTGGATTGTAATGTTTATTAAATGGGGCCCTGGGCTACGAGTATAGTGTGCTCATAAAGGAAACAAGATTACGCGTTGATTTGTATACATATAGCTCATTTTCAACCGAGTTCTTAATTCATCGGGATCTTTGTTTTTGCAATTTTTTTAATGTATGTTCACCGATTATTCGGAGACGGCTGGAGTCCTATTTGGATTTTTTTTTGTTTGAAAGTGTATACTTTACAGTTGGCCCCTGTCGTCAGTCAGGATCTGATGATGGGATCCTGGAGAAATCGAGGTGACTCTTCAAATATTATAGGCACACCTTAAGTGATTTGAGTATTTTTTACAGTAGCTCGGGCATTTCCTTTTAGAAAGGTGGAGCCTAAGATAAGAGAAGATAAAGTCGGTTCTTTCATTGTCCTCCTAAGGATTTTGTCTCGGCTTTTACCGAGCCAATTTGAATTGGCAATCTAGAGCGGAAACTAGTCCTTATTGGGATTAGGTCAGGTTACCGAAAAGCGATTGGTAAATATCAAATGATATTTCGTACATAAGAAGCGAAAAACTCGGTGGTACGAGCCGGGAGTTGAACCCGTACATATGGAAAGTCGAACGTGTACGCCATATATGTTACCATAGGGCTTTACTTCTGCTGCTGGTTGTATGCTACTTTACCTATTAATTATTAAATGGAGTTTAAACCTCTATTATGAACCCCCCCCCCCCCCCCCCCCCCCGCCTATTTCAAAATTCAAAAACTGGTAACTAAATACATGAGGCCTTATTCCCAAAACGCGCGAATTTCACGAAATGCTTCATTCTCTTCGAAGGCTATGGTGAAAATAAATACTCAGTTTTTTAGGGTTCCGTAGTCAACTAGGAACCCTTATAGTTTCGCCATGTCTGCCGTCTGTTCGTCCGTCCGCGGATAATCTCAGTGACCGTTAGCACTAGAAAGCTGAAATTTGGTACTAATATGTATATTAATCACGCCGACAAAGTGGTAAAATAAAAAGTGGAAAAATAGTTATTTGTGCAACAAGAGAGGAAAGTTGGTTTTTCTTGCGAGTGTTGATTTTGAGTCCCGAGTGAGCGAAAGACTCAAAAACACGAGATGTAAAATAACTTTGCTCTCGTGTGACACATACAACTTTTCACCTCAGTAATTAATTAATTAATCACCTCAGTTAGTGAGAACATATTAACGGTTTAAAATATGTATTTCGAATTTGTAATAGACCCCGAAATGAAATGGCAGTTCATGGCCTTCACTAAATTAAATAACTACTTAGTCTCACTCTCTGGAGTGACGAAAGTCGCACTTTCGTCACTCCAGAGAGTTCGCAGGGAAGTACGCTTGTTCGAGCTGCTGAGGTGAAAAATGTTTTATTAGGGTACCTCCCCTATACGTAAAGTGGGGAGTGATTTTTTTTCATTTCAACCCTAACGTGTGTTATATTGTTGGATAGATTTAAAAATGAATAGGGTTTTACTAATAGGGTAAAATCATTTTTTGATAATGTAAATATTTTCGGAAATAATCACTAGAAGTAAAAAAAAAATGTGTCCCCCCCTCCTCTAACTTTTGAACCATAAGTTTTAAAATTATGAAAAAAATTTCAAAAGTAGAACTTTATAAAAACTCTCCAGGAAAATTATTTTGAACTTGATACGAGTAGGTTGAATAGTTTTTGATAAAAAATTACAAAATAATTTCTGAACTAATTTTGTTATTTAACCGTATAAGAAGGTGTTTATTGTACCTGTAATTTCTACAAAATCACAATGAAATGACTTGCTTTCAAATAAAGTAAAAACGGTGAAAATCGGTTCACGAAATAAAGAATTATCCCATAAAAATCATCTTCAATACTTTAAGCTCGCGCGCAATAGTTTACTTAATTTGCCGATAGATGTCGCTGTACGTGGAACGCTCATATCATATCCTACATGGCGGTGTTATTTTAACTCTTAAGTGGGGACACTTACTGTGACGGACGAAAAACTACGGAACCCTACACTAAGCGTGGCCCGACACGCTCTTGGCCGGTTTTTATTTTAAAACAACTATTGGTACATAACCATTTCTTTATCTAGACGGCCAATGGAGCAATTATTTCATTTTCACGATTAAAATAGGAAAAAAATAGTTCTCTTGGAAGGCCTTTCCGGATTTTCCAATTAGATGTACAGTTCATTTCCAAATTACGCAAAAAGGGTAACAGTTCTTATTAAATTTGAATAAAATACAATTGAGTATATATCATGTCTGAGACGGCCAATGAAGTGAAAATTAAAGAATAGACAAAATACCTTCTGATTATATGCCAGTTTTTTGATGAAAACATGGTTATATTTAATTTTTTCCACGAAAACCCTTTAAATATTTTGCCCTAAAAATATTTCTATCAGGATAGATAGTTAAACTATATTTCTATCAGGATAAAAAAAAACATTACTGTAGTGGTAAAATTGAATTCAGTATGAGTTTTTAAAAAGGACCTATAAATCACACTTTCAGTAAGAATTGTATTTTTTTGTATTACTAATACTTCAAACTAGGTATATTATAAATAGCATTTAATGCGGGTTTTTACATTAATACAGTTTTTCGACCTTTCATTCATTTATCGTATGGCTACATGTCACTGGATCTGGATATACTGGGTGTCTCATTCAAATCGGTCAGTATGGGAAAGTCTGAAACTATAAGACATACGAAGATCTGTTCTGAGGAACCATGTCATCGATTTTAATAACAAGAAAAACTGCATTCATACATTTTAAAAAACATCTGTACTCCGATTAATTTTTATATTAAGCAGAACGTCTGCTAACGATACCACAATGCTTAGAAAAAATGGAAGAGTAGAAAAATCCACTGCCTCAGGCGAGACTCGAACTCGCGACTCTGGGATACATGCCCATCGCTCTGACCAACTGAGCTACTGAGACACACCTGATGGCTGCGAATTTCTGCACTATATCCCATATGCGTCTTAGGGGGACGCCTAGTATGGGGTATAGTATGGGGTAGCGCATTATTATCGGTGAATTCTCAATACAACTTGGGACTCCGATGGCCGGTTGAGAAGTGTAAGACTTCTTCGGCAGATGTCGCTAGGCGTCCCCCTAAGACGCATATGGGATATAGTGGAGAAATTCGCAGCCATCAGGTGTGTCTCAGTAGCTCAGTTGGTCAGAGCGATGGACATGTATCCCAGAGTCGCGAGTTCGAGTCTCGTCTGAGGCAGTGGATTTTTCTACTTTTCCATTTTTTCTAAGCATCTGTACTCCGTTCGGGAATTGAACCCGGTTGTTTTTAAAAAAAAAACCTACACTATTTCTATTTAGATATCGATTGTGTAGGTCTTAAGCAGTAAATGTCTGTATGAAACATGATGTCTAAAATGAATAAAATGCATTTTATTATATGAAGATACAAAATGCAATTGTAAGATCGTTACCTAAACGTGTTGAATATTGTATTGAAAAAGGCGGTGGTCACTTCGAGCACCTACTAAAATAAATTAAAATATGTGGAAACAATGCATTTTATTCATTTTAGACATCATGTTTCATACAGACATTTACTGCTTAAGACCTACACAATCGATATCTAAATAGAAATAGTGTAGGTTTTTTTTTCAAAACAACTGGGTTCGATTACCGAACGGAGTACAGATGTTTTTAAAAATGTATGAATGCAGTTTTTCTTGTTATTAAAATCGATGACATGGTTCCTCCGAACAGATCTTCGTATGTCTTATAGTTTCAGACTTTCCCATACTGACCGATTTGAATGAGACACCCTGTATATATTAGGCATTTCCTCCCTGGGGCAGTAGTTGTAGTGGGAATAAAGCAGATGATAAAGACCGACCTTCGACCTTTTAGGGATAAGGAGCCTTAAGTACCTACTGAATTCGTCTGTCAGAGTCTAGCCACAGTTAACATTATCTTTACAAAGATATAGCTCCCGTATTATTGTTAAATAGCATGGCAAGAATGAATTATGCGCGACGGAAAGAGTAAATAAAATAAGCTGAACAACTTATTCACGGTCCATCAGCATGCGAGGCGAAACCTCTCGTCGGCATAAATCACAAATCACGCGCAGGTAGCATAGTGCAGGGACACTATCATCGATAACACTATAAATAAACGCAAAACAACTTTTGCATGGTTCATCAACATAATGTGACGCAAAAGCTGTAAGTACCTAGTCGTCGCCGGTAGCACTGGATAGTGCAGGGACACGGTTATCGATATAGATTAAATATATTAAGGCGTGAAGATCTGACGACTCTAGCCTGTGGCTAGTTGATTTAAAATTTAGTAATAGCTTGCACCAGTGTTCATCAGTTGCGATGCAGAAGCTCTCGTTAGCTTTGAACCACAGCACAGATCAAAAACAAGCTGCATGAAGAAAAACTTATTACCTACTACCAGATTCCTCTGTGCTGCCTTCCTCGTATTTTAGGTAGGTACCATCATTATTACTATTATTATTTGTTCGTTCTTTCCATATCTCGGGACCATGGGGTCCCGGACCTTTGGAAGGCATGCGTGGAGCCGAAGCCAACAGCGCATAGGCCTTTTTAAACGATATTATATAAAAGTGATTATTATTATTATTTATTGAACCAAAAATTGTAACATAACAGTTAAGACCAAAGCGTTACAAGTAAATATAAAAACGACAATGAAAGCAGAGTTACCTGTTATTCGATCGCCTTTAAATTGATTTTTTAGGGTTCCGTACCCAAAGGGTAAAATGGGACCCTATTACTAAGACTCTGCTGTCCGTCCGTCCGTCTGTCACCAGGCTGTATCTTATAAACCGTGATAGTTAGACAGTTGAAATTTTCACAGATGATGTGCCGCTATTTATAACAACAAATATTAAAAAACAGAATAAAATAAATATTTAAGGGGGCTCCCATACAAATTACATGATTTTTTTTTGCCGTTTTTATAGATAAAGGTACGTACCATTCGCGAGTCTGACTCGCACTTGGCCGGTTTTTTATATTAATTACCAAAGTAAAGTATATGAAGTGTATTTTTTTTTTTTTTTTTTATACCACGACGGTGGCAAACAAGCATACGGCCCGCCTGATGGTAAGCAGCTACCGTAACCTATGGACGCCTGCAACTCCAAAGGCGTCACATGCGCGTTGCCGACCCTTTACAAAAAGGAGGATTCACTGTGTTGACGACTAAAGGAACAAGAAGGTCCCTCATCGTCAACACACTGGGTCCTCTTTGAGCTCTTTGGCAACCTTACTCACCAGCAGGAACACAACACTATGAGTAGGGTCTAGTGCTATTTGGCTGTGGTTTTCTGTAAGGTGGAGGTACTTCCCCAGTCGGGCTCTGCTCCAGATTTGAGCGATGACATTCGCTGAACGTGCCCTACCACACTTAGCGAGATGCCATTCGCAGTGCCCATACCTCTCTTTTTGGCGTAGTTTAAGGACATACCCAGGTCCGGACGTAGTTTAAGGACATACCCCGGGTCCAAAAGTGTATGATCAAAACTCGAATCGAATATGTATGACCAGACATATAGACACAGTTATACAGTATAACGTCGATTGGTAGTTACCAGCAATACCAGCATGCATGTAAATTTTTACTTTACCCGTTAAACATAATATTTGTTATGAAATGTCACTTCGAAAGTTATCGATTACGACATTAAAAGGAAGTCCCTCGTTAATTCACATTTTGCCACAAAAACTTCTATGTGTGTTTATGACATTCTACACGAAAAGGTACTAATGGGCAGACGGCGCTTGCATCGTACGTTGTACAGATTCAATACAAGGTGTAACAAAAAGAGTGGTAATCCGTTTAAGGGCACAATTAGTATCGTATTCGTATTTAGCCGAGTTTCTTGCCGGACATAATTCTTCTCGGGTCAGAGGTGCAGGGTTAGAACCGGTGTAGTTTGATTATTTTTTTTCTCACTTTTACTTTGACGTGTAAAAGTGCCCTTGTGGCCTACTTACTGAATAAATGTTTGAGTTTGAGTTTGAGTTAGATTCTAATTATGAAAAACTAAGCAAAAATTTTTGGACCCGGAGTATGTCCTAAAACTACGGCCCAGACCACCGGGGGATGGGCAGCAGCATCCTCGGAGTGCGGTGGAGATACTGCGATCGCCAACCCGCATGCCAAGCGTGGCGATTACGGCATTCACGCCCCATGGAAAAAACACAAAAACCACGGCCCCGAGTGTCCGGCGACCCCCGGTGCCCTGGTTATGGTAGCGGCCAGGGTACTAGCGGGGTCAGGGGTGCTAAGAATCTCCGGCAAAGATCCGGCTACCACCACCGACGACTTCTGGCCCTGGCAACATATAACACGCGTACACTGCGGACCGACGAAAAGATAGTGGAACTGGAGGAAGGATTGAGCAAGTTGCGTTGGGATGTCATAGGGTTATCTGAAGTCCGAAGAGAGGGGAGGAAACGATAATCCTAAAGTCCGGCAACTTGCTTTATTTCCGGGAGGGCGACCAACTGTCCCAGGGAGGTGTCGGGTTCATCGTCCATAAGTCCCTCGTGAACAACGTGGTGAAGATCGAGAGTGTGTCGACTAGGGTGGCGTACCTTATACTCAGAGTATCCAAGAGGTACTCGTTGAAGGTCATACAGGTGTATGCGCCGACTTCGGCACACTCCGATGACGAGGTGGAGGCTATGTATGAGGATATATCGAAGGCCATGCATAGCTCCAAAACCTACTTCACCGTTGTTATGGGGGACTTCATCGCGAAACTGGGCAAGAGAGATGGTGAAGAGCTGAGAGTGGGGCAATTTGGATTTGGAAGTCGGAACCACCGGGGCCAACTACTGGCTGGCTTCTTGGAGAAGGAGGGACTCTACATGATGAACTCCTTCTTCAAGAAACGTGAGCACAGGAAGTGGACCTGGATGAGTCCCGACGGTGCAACTAAAAACGAGATTGACTTCATCATGTCGACGAAGAAGCATATATTCAATGATGTCTCTGTGATCAATACGGTTAAAACCGGAAGTGATCACCGTCTGGTGAGAGGCACATTGAATATATGTGTTAAGCTAGAGCGCTCTCGACTGATGAAGTCTACGCTCCGTCCAGCAGCACTTCAAATCCAAAACCCTGAGAGCTTCCAGCTGGAACTCCAAAACCGTTTCGATTGTCTAGGCGGCGATGTGGACGAATTCAACGACGGGTTTGTGGAAGCTGTCCATAGTACTGGGTCTAAGTTTTTTAAGGCCCAGCGGAGCAACAGAACCAAAGGGCTCTCTGACTCCACTCAGAAACTCATCGAGGAAAGGAGAGAAATGGTTCTGCAATCCTCAGCAGATGCGTCATTGTACCGGCAGCTCAATAAACGGATCTCTAAGTCCCTTACCCGTGATTTGCGCCAATTCAATACAAATCGTATTGAAGAGGCCATTGAGCAGAATAAGGGCTCTAAAGTTTTCGCAAGAGATTTGTCTATTGGGCAGAGCCAGCTCGCCAAATTAAAAACTGAGGATGGTAGAATCGTTTCATCCAGACCCGAGCTTCTGGGGGAGATAGAGGACTTTAAGGACAGCTATACACATCAACTAGCAGACCTGAAGTTGATCTGGCGGAAGACCCTAGAGCTAGACTGACCCGACATTATACCGAAGACATCCCGGACATCAGCCTGTACAAGATTAGAATGGCTCTTAAACAGCTCAAAAACAATAAGGCACCTGGTGAAGACGGAATTACAGCCGAACTTCTGAAGGCAAACCGGTCCTTATGGCCCTTCAGAAGTTGTTCGACTCCGTTTTACTAGGAGAACGCCTAAGGCATGGAACAGAGGTATGGTGGTATTGTTCTTCAAAAAGGGTGATAACGCGTTACTGAAGAACTACCGACCCATTTCACTTCTGAGCCATGTCTATAAGCTGTTTTCAAGAGTCATTACGAACCGTCTCGCACGCAGGCTAGATGACTTCCAGCCTCCCGAACAAGCCGGTTTCTGAAGAGGCTTTAGTACCGTAGACCACATCCATACGCTCCGTCAGGTTATACAGAAAACTGAGGAGTATAACCTGCCCCTCTGCTTAGCGTTCGTGGACTACGAGAAAGCCTTCGACTCGATCGAAACCTGGGCTGTACTACAATCTCTCCAGAGGTGCCAAGTGGACTATCGCTATATCGAAGTGCTGAAGTGTTTGTACAAGAACGCCACTATGTCAGTCCGACTCCAGGACCAGAACTCGAGGCCTATTCCGTTGCAGCGGGGAGTCAGGCAAGGAGATGTTATTTCTCCTAAACTGTTTACCGCTGCACTGGAGGATGTTTTCAAGACTCTGGACTGGAGAAGCCTAGGCATCAACATAAACGGCGAGTACATCACTCACCTTCGGTTTGCTGACGGCATAGTAGTCTTGGCTGAGACCATGGAGGATTTGAGTACGATGCTGCTCAGTAAAGCTTCCGAGCGAGTTGGTCTAAAGATGAACATGGATAAGACGAAGATCATGTCAAATACCCATGTAGCACCAACTCCCGTTACAATCGGAGACTTTACACTCGAAGTTGTGGACGATTATATATACTTAGGACATACTGTCCAGTTAGGTAGATCCAACTTCGAGAAAGAGGTCAATCGACGAATCCGACTCGGTTGGGCAGCGTTTGGGAAGCTACGGCACATCTTTTTGTCCAATATTCCGCAGTGTCTCAAGACGAAAGTCTTTGACCAGTGTGTGTTGCCAGTGATGACATATGGTACTGAAACGTGGTCGCTTACAATGGGCCTCATAAGAAAGCTCAAAGTCACCCAAAGGGCAATGGAGAGGGCTATGGCTGGAGTCTCTCTGCGTAATCGCATCAGAAATGAGGCCATCCGCAGCAGAACCAAAGTAACCGATATAGCCCTCCGAATCGCTTAACTAAAGTGGCAGTGGGCGGGGCACATAGCTCGTAGAACCGATGGCCGTTGGGGCGGAAAGGTTCTCGAGTGGCGACCACGAACCGGAAGGCGCAGCGTGGGTAGACCCCCCGCAAGGTGGACTGATGACCTGGTGAAGGTCGCGGGAGTCCGCTGGATGCGGCTGGCGCAGGACCGGTCATTGTGGCACTCTTTGGGGGAGGCCTATGTCCAGCAGTGGACGTCTTTCGGCTGATATGATGATGATGATGAAGCAAAAATTTTTGTCACGCAAAAAAAAGAAGAAATTGTATGTAGGGTTGGCCGGCTGGGATGACATGTCATGTCCCATACAAAAAATTTCGCGTCAAAAATTTTTTTGTCCTTCTTTTTCTTAATAGTCGTAATACGATACCAATTCGGATCAATACTATTTTTGTTACACTCTGTATAGTATTATATTCGAGCTATAAACGCGTAAAAGACAACCGCCAAATAGTAACTTTTCATGTAGAGTGTGACAAAGTTTTCTTCTCTTTCTCGATTGATCCAAGGCAATAATAACGACAATCGTCCCATCGCCCGTGTTATAAGCCCCATTTATAATTTAATAAGTTAATTTTTGACAAGGCCCCTAAACCGATTACGGCTAACAAGGTGGTCCAGCGCCATCTTTAATGCTACGTTCTAAGGTCACCGGGATCGCCACCTAAGGGGCCTATTCAGACTGGTATTCATATTAAATTGATATCATATTTTAGGTAGGTATGTTGAGCTCGCTTTAAATCACAGCTTCCATATATGCAAGCAGAATGCAATGCTGTTGATGTTTTATTGGTATCATAATTCACATTGTTATTAATACGTTAAGTATCAGTGAATCCTCCTTTTTGTAAAGGGTCGGCAACGCGCATGTGACTCCTTTGGAGTTGCAGGCGTCCATAGGTCACGGTAGCTGCTTACCATCAGGCGGGCCGCATGCTTGTTTGCCACCGTCGTGGTATTAAAAAAAAGTTTTCCATACTATGACACTGAATCTTTTACAGGTTTTGTTTTGCGCGTTTTTAATTCGCCGCATACTTATATTGCACGTTTGCAGACAGTATGATTAGGAATTAATTATACATGTACAAATATTAGGCCATCAAAAACAAAGATATGTGATAGTAGAAAGATAGGTACCTCTGTAACTTCCAACGAGCAACATTTGCATATTAATGTCCAATGCTAAGTTTCATAACTACAACTACGACTAAGAGCTGGCCACGTCAGATATGACACAATAATGAGAGCAACATAACCCATCTGGTTAGATTACTATACTATCCTTATTGCTAGATCCGGGCATCTGGCAGCTTTTAGTGGGTGGAGGTCAGAGTGACAGACTAACAAAATTTTTGAATTGCAAAATAGTAATACCAAAATAGGTAAAAACCGCCGAAGTTGTCTCAGGTATGGACAGGGCCTATATTTTAACATTAAAGCAAAAAACATTGCGTATTATTTCGGAAACAGAAACAGTAGGCGACAAACTATGAATTAGATTATACGTCGTTTTGGACTACTTTCCCCCACCAGAAAGTTTTGGCAATTATATTATCTAATTATTTATATAAATTCTCATAATACTGCATTAAAACCAGAACTCTAGGATTTGTATTCTTAAAGTGGTTTGCATTCTTTGACCTCCACCACTTTACAGCTGCCAGATGTCCGGATCTAGAAATAAACATAGTATAGCAAACTACCGAAAGGGGTTTCGTCGCTCTCATTATTGTGTCATATCTGACGTGGCTAGCTCTCCGTCTACAACAATGAATATCCATACGTAATCATTTCAGGGGTGGGTTATGCAGAGCAATTTAAGTTCACGTCCTTCCTGTAGACATACCCAAAATTAAGAGTTATAAATTGTGACGTTTTCAAGTCAAAGTTACATCATTGTCGGTTGTTAATAGAGTTTATTACTAAATTATTTTTTATGGTAGCCTTATTGACAACCGACAACGATGAACTTTTGACTTGAAAACGTGGCAATTGAGCCCTTATCCGCAGAAAGGAGAACTACTTTTCTATTATCTTGTGTGATGAATAATTACGTCATATGCGGACTAAGTCCTCAAGATTGGCAACTTTTGCTTTAATTTATGCGTATGACCCGGGTATGTCTTTCGAAGTAGCGTTTGTAGTTGTACAAACATCGGGTGTTAAAGTTACCGTTTGCTTTCGCTTTGTTCAACAAGCAATTCAGACTGCAACTGAACGAGTATGACTTCTGTAAAGTACGCATGTATAGTTGATTGCCATTTAGATGTTAGCGGAGTATCACCGAGCTATTCCCGTCCTGTCCCGGGAGTTCTGGGAATGCGGCGGAAGTCCCGGCAGCCCCGCGAGCCGCCTCCTTATTAATGGCCTGTTTAGACGGACTGCTTTGTAACTCGCTGCACGTCCTGCCACTTCAATGCCCAATCGTTTAATGAGCGCGAAGAAAGTAACGCATTGTACAACGATGCTTTCTTTCAACGCTCAAGCGTTAATGTCTAAGAAACGGAGCAATGAAATGGGCCGTATCTAATATTGTCTTCTTGAAAACAATAGATTTAAGGTGTGCTTTGCCATCCTTATTCTCAGTTTCGTCTAGTTTAAATTGACGTATCCTGTGTCCGATTTCCTGGCGTTAATCTGGTGTATCGTGTGTTTAAATTAGTCGCATGCGTCTCGAGTCATTCTTTGATGTTTTTAGTGATTCAGTGTGTTTTGAACGGGGTATTTTCAAGATTTATATCGATACACTGTTTCGATCGTTTGTTTGTTTCTTTTGTGTCTTCGTTTGTGTATAAAAATACTTGAGTTGGAATCGCTGAAGGCGGAGTAAATTTTCCTTCTCTGGAATGAAAAGATCGTAAAACCTTCGGACAATCTATTTCCAGCCAATTTCTTTCTTTTATTTAGCACATTTGCCAGCGGACACACTAGGCTTTTAAAGGCGTAGAAGTTTACGCACCAAAATGTAAGTCAAAAACGCAAAGCATAAAGAAACTTCAATGCGTTCACGCTACGTCAAGTTCCGGTGTGGTAGGCCCTTTAACCATCAACACGTACCAGAGCTGATGTTCCCAGACTATATGGTCACACCATCTATTTATACTTGCTCGTATCAAATCCCTTTCCGCACGATTTTACTTTTTACCGACGACGTGACGGCCACGGTTACCGAAATAATTCACAAACACGCTTGGTCTCGAATTTGATTTGGTTACCAATATAAGTTGGCCCGAGATTCATATCAAAGAGTATGCAATATTATAGCCTAACACTGTACCTACTTACCTACGCACTTTACAGTCACAGGTTCCAAAGAAATGGTGGCAATTTTCCCAAAAAATGTACCGCTCGTCCGAGTGTACCGCGTCTTCCAGGTAACTCTTGACAATTAGGTAAATCCTTAAACATGAAAAATATGACAATATATATCAAACATTGTTAATTTTGTGTGACAAAATACATTTAAAAACTAGTCGTCCGATCTCGCGCTTTTAAACTAACAAACATAGGTTTAAAACTAACAATAATCGGTGAAAAAAATCATCCGTAGAACGGGCAAAAGTGTATCATCTGTGTTACTTTGTTCTATCAGTGTTATTTACTTAGTAGAGTTTTTCATAAATTTATAAAGAATTTTATACTTTGTTCTATAAGCGTTAGAAACCTTAAACCACGTCCTTCTTAAAACTACACTACGTATTACCTCGTTAAATCTTACTTACGAAAGCTAATTGAAAAATATTTTGGTCAGCCTAGAACGACAGGCTTGGTTGGCGCTGTTAACAACTCGACGTCTCAATGTCCTCGAGTATAATCGATGGAATAATCGATAGATCGCTACCGATCGAGAGCGTGTCGACTATCGACTCCGCACCTGTCACTCACGACGGTAGATCACCTCGCTGATCGGTGACGAATCGATTCTGATACATCGGACGGCTTCATTAGAAACGTGTCGTCTTATTTTAGAGCTCGGCTTAAAATCATGTTTTTGAAGCTTTACTTGTTTTCTTGGATACCTATATTAGCCTTTTCCCACGATTTGTAATCTTTGAGGCAAAAAACAGATGTACTGTGTGGTCTGAGACCTACAATCATATTTTTTGTTTGAATTGTTTGATGAAGTATACTGACATATTTCCAAGCACACATTTCGTATTCAAACGCGTGTTATTTATGCTCTGGTCGGTTGTAGTTTTTTTACACATTTGGGTCAAACACATTTGCCCAGCAGTGGAATATTACAGGCACCTAATAATAATAATACTTAACTCTCAATAGTCTTTACACCATGGCGGGTGCTGTCTCTGCGTGCGTCCCATGGCCATGACACGGGTATGGGCAGCATCCGCTTAGTGTACCCCTCACTTTTCATTAAATTGTCGAAAGGGCCTCTGCGCGTTGGCTTCGGCTCCGCATATGCCTCCCAAAGGTCCGGGACACAATTGTTCCGTGGTTGGGAAAGACATACAAAAAAATAATACATAAATCGTATTTCTTATTACTCATTCTTTCAAAAACACACGTACCTGTAAACAGCATAGTCTTGGTACTATTGATTAATATAAAAAGTATAAATACGTATCTCTTCAATATTAATAAACTACATCCCTTATACGAGTATACAGACTGACAGATACTGCACAGCCTAAACCGTCGAAGGTAGAACCTTTAAATTTGTAACATATAAGTAGGTATATATTATTCAAATATTGTTAAGCTCCATTAGAAATGATTATTTGAAATTCAACTTCCAAAGATTTTCAAGCGGTGTTAAAAGTTTTAACAACGTCCACATATAAAGTATTAAAAAGTATTATTTATTTAATTAAATTGAATAAACCAAATATCACGGAAACCATTCCGCGATCGAAGAGTTCTCGTCGGTTAGGTCCTACGTCCTACTCCATCTTCGTGTCGAATTAAGTAATTAATTACACCTAAATAGAAACTATTCAATTACAAGTTATTAAGTGCATTCCAACTTTACACAATTAGGGGTAGAAAATGATCGAGTGGCCGTAATTTGGGAAACTAGGGGCCTTTATTTGTCCCTGTGATAAATCACGCTCGGCCACCGGGACCGTGCCGTATGTTCCTACTGCGTATGCGCAGGCGACGAGTGAACCAGTATAACGTGACCTCAACGTGACATAATTGTCACTCTAAAAGCGTTGCTGTCTTGCTAATAAACAATGTGATACTGCAGTTCAATGATGAAAATGAATGTAGCACTTACCGTGGGAATAGTGTGACATAAACTTGTATAAAATTACGGTTATCCACGTGATCGATGTACTTAATTCTTGATAATCATGTCCATTGGACTACTGTACCCAAAATAATAGGGTCAAACAACAAAGTATTTCGCCACCATGACCATGAACTTAGAAAATATAGGGGCCCCACCAAGGCAAAACTGTTATTCCATCATAACCATAAGTCGCACTCCAGCGGGCATTTTGCGGGCACGTCATTTGGTATTACTTAGTATTTAACTATTTACTACGTACTTAGTATTTAAAACATACCTGTTATCATGTAGCCAATCTTAAATTATCTACCTAGTGTGTGTAAAAACGCTTTATTTTGTAAAGATTATATACCTTACCAAATGACGTGCCCGCAAAATGGCCGCTGGAGTGCGACGTGTGATCATAACATAACTGTCATCATAAGCCGATTTCCTCGTTTTTCGTCGACACGCATATATTTAGAACTCGTGGATGAGCGGTGATTGGTTCAAACACTTCAAACCCAACGAGTGAGTGTGTGTGAGACCGCGGTTTATCACGGAATCACGGTTTTATGTTCGCCGGATTACTTTCTATAGTTTCTATATTTTTTAAGTCCATGTCCGACACTATATAAAAATTAGAAGATCGTTACTCCATCTCTATCACTGTTGCAATAATGGAATGACGAGGTTAGTTGAGATATATTTCTGAAGTTCCCGTGCTCGGTAAGCGAGTGAAATTGGCATGTTCGTGTCTTTATTGAGACGTGAATCTCGACACTTTGCCTCCTTTATACGACTTTTATTTGTTTTTTATGTAAACGAGTAAAAGTCAGACTGTGTATTGTAAATTCTGTAAGGTATTATTAAAGCTCGTGAGTTTACACGCACGTAAAAGTACCTATAGGTATATAATATAATATGAGACTTACCTATAATCAAGGTAAGATAAAGGGCAGTTGACATAATTTCAAAAATTTATCTCCTTAAACTAGCTTAAGTATTACAATGCAGAACAAATAATTTTAAACAAAAAAGAACCGACATCACTTAGCATCCACCTTTCCAACAGCAAATGCTCGAATTTCTGTAAAAAATACTGAAATCACTATATGTAGGTGTGCCTATAATAGTTGAAGAGTTCCCTCTATTTCTCCAGGATCCCATCATTAGATCCTGACCTGGTTACAATGGGACCAACTGTGAAGTATACTCTTTCAAACAAAAAAATAATTTTCCAAATCGGTCCAGCCGTCTTCGAATAATGTGTGTACATTTTTAAAAAAATAGCAAAAAAAAACAAAGATCCCGACGAATTGATAACCTCCTCGAAATCTTGAAGTCGGTTGAAAACATTTTGAGCAAACTTAGAAAAATATCAAATAAAATTAACCAGGATCCAGCGGCGCATTGCGTCATTTTGTCATGCATTTGTATATAAGTAGGTACGGTCACGTCTAAAAATACGGATACATTTAATGTGACGACTTTACGCCTTGGTAATGGAGTCGTGGCTAAGTACATATTTTTATCAGACTGAAAAAAATCCTCAATTCAAGCCTCATCGCCAATCTATAGTCCTAAAAATTCTGTACAAGAAAAAAATACAAAAAGCTGATGTTACAGGTGGTCTTTTTTGAGATCTCTGCCCTATAAAGGGTTAAATGTACCTTTTCAGACGTGACTGTACCGTCAACCAATGCGATTCGTAAGCCACTGACAGGGTTGTCATAGTGGCAGTTGTGCTCAATAGGTATAAACGTGACTATCCTCTCCTAAACTATCTTTTATGACAGTGTTCTATAGTGGCCTAGGAATCAAATTGTTTGAATGGACCTTCATTCCCACGCGGTCTGTAAATACGGGTAGTACTAACATCTAGGGATAGAGGCAGATGGCCACTTTTAGCCATAAAAGAAGGCCCACCACGAGAGTCGAAAATCGTAATTCCGATAACTCCCTCTCTATCGCTTTTGCATATTCAAAAGATAGTGATGCAAATATTATACACGTTAGAACAAATGAAGTGGTTCGCGGTTAGGTACAGTCGACGTCAAAGATATGTTTACACTTTTGGACCTTACTCCTTTGTAATAAGGTGCAAAAGTGTCAACATATCTTTGACGACGACTGATGTACCTATAGGCTAGGAGATTATTACACAGTGAACCTTCTGTACGAACTTCTATTATTTATATTCTGTGGCAGGAGCTAAATGAGTGAATCTTGCGGGTTACCGTGTAACAGTGGAAGTGTCAAATTATTCAAATAGTCGGTATGCGGCCCCCCAACGCTTTGTCGGCGCCCCCCGCCGGCCTGTCCGGGCTAAATTAATACCACCTATGCTTCCTACAATAAACGTACAATATTTCAAACGAGGCGTAAAGAGTTCCGACATTGGTCGTACTTGTTTAAAAAATAAGTTAGGTAAACAACAGTAAATTTCGATGTAAGGACGAAAAGTACATTATGTCATTACCTACTTCACAAGTTCCGAGATATTTTCTACGAGTTGCAAGCGCGGGAGTCTCGGGTCGCCTTTTTTTTAGTACAGTTGCGAGAAAATTACAAATTGACGGATATTGGCAACGTAATTTAAGGTTTCTTTAGTACAGTGAGTGCCCCAGCTCTAACTTAAATAACCACGCACGTCGTCATACAAGCTGTATAGCAGAGCTGCTAGTTATGCAGGGAATCGAACCGACTGTATAATTTAACTTAAACTTTAAATTTAACGAACTTGACTTAAAATTAAAAATACACGCATTAATAAATTAAACATGTTACGCATAAAAACCTGGAGAAGTAAAAAAAACCACCAGGAAAAGAGCACTTTTCGACCAATAGAATTTAAAAAAAAATTTCCTTCAGGCTTTCGCCTGTCATTTCGTATCCGAAGAAGGCGTGAAAGGAGGATCGGTCTCTCTTATAGGAAAACATCGGTCGAAAAAGTGTCTAGCAGTAAGCAGTAAACAATAGTTCCAAATACATATTTCCGGGTGGCGATAGGTATAGTTGAGCATTTGAAATGAATTACCGATATTTAATACTTATATGACATTCTAAATAAAATTAATATTCAGAGTGTTTTTCTTCTCCGCAAATTATCTATCTATTTTCTATCTAAATATATAAAAGAAGAAACTGACTGACTGACTGACTGACTGACTGACTGACTGACTGACTGACTGACTGGCTGACTGACTGACTGACTGGCTGGCTGGCTGGCTGGCTGGCTGGCTGGCTGGCTGGCTGGCTGGCTGGCTGGCTGGCTGGCTGGCTGGCTGGCTGGCTGGCTGGCTGGCTGGCTGGCTGGCTGGCTGGCTGGCTGGCTGGCTGGCTGGCTGGCTGGCTGGCTGGCTGGCTGGCTGGCTGGCTGGCTGGCTGGCTGGCTGGCTGGCTGGCTGGCTGGCTGGCTGGCTGGCTGGCTGGCTGGCTGGCTGGCTGGCTGGCTGGCTGGCTGGCTGGCTGGCTGGCTGGCTGGCTGGCTGGCTGGCTGGCTGGCTGGCTGACTGACTGACTGACTGACTGACTGACTGACTGACTGACTGACTGACGGACGGACTGACTGACTGACTGACTGACTGACTGACTGACTGACTGACTGACTGACTGACTGACTGACTGACTGACTGACTGACTGACTGACTGACTGACTGACTGACTGACTGACTGACTGACTGACTGACTGACTGACTGACTGACTGACTGACTGACTGACTGACTGACTGACTGACTGACTGACTGACTGACTGACTGACTGACTGACTGACTGACTGACTGACTGACTGACTGACTGACTGACTGACTGACTGACTGACTGACTGACTGACTGACTGACTGACTGACTGACTGACTGACTGACTGACTGACTGACTGACTGACTGACTGACTGACTGACTGACTGACTGACTGACTGACTGACTGACTGACTGACTGACTGACTGACTGACTGACTGACTGACTGACTGACATATCAACGCACAGCCCAAACCGCTGCTTCTAGAGATTCCAAATTTGGCACGTCGGTTCCTTATAAGGGCTAGGAATGCACTAAGAAAGAATTTTTTAAAATTCACCCTCTAAGGGGGTAAAATGGGGGTCCAAATTTTTATGGCGAATCAAGTACATGTGTCATTTCATCCAATTCAATTTAGCCGTTTTTTCCAATAGGTATCCTAAATTATTAACACAAGTACTTTACAAGTACTCTTGCATTTTCATAATGCACTTGCTACTTAAATATTGGAATAGGTATGTACTATCGGGTTCAGAATTGCATGGCCAATTTATGAATGAATTCATTGATAAATTGACCATGCAATTTTGAACCTGATGGTACCTTAGTTTAATAAATAGTGTTAAGTCAAAATAGGCGTGGGCTAACTTAATATTAAATGTCTTATCTTATATTGTAAAATCAAGTCGATAAAAACAAAACGTACCTATGTATATCTGTATACCTATTTGCGGAAGAACTAATAACCAAATAGTCGAGCCAGTCTGGCCCAGTAAGGGAATTAAATGAGTTGACATGTTCAAGGCTATAAAAGCTGTTTTAGAATTCCTTGGCTGTGAAATTTGACACCGTGGTGCAGTTGATAGCTCTATAACGACTTTAAGACTAGCATGAAATAGGGCTGATATTCTTTACCCATATAAATAGGTACTACAAGTTTGAGCTGAACATCTGTTTACTAAGTGAACAATACTGAAGTGAAGAATTATTTTATTGTTAGCAATCTGAAGAGGCTTAAAATAGATATGCAGAACCCTTAATAAATAAGTCTAGTTTCGCTTAGCCACTTAAACGTATTTTGTTCTAAAAGATATTCATTCACAGACTATTCAATTAATTCTAACAAAATAGGCGTCACCATATTAAGCGCGATCTCCGAATACGGTATGTCGTTCTCTTAATAATAAGTAGGTAAGTAAGTAACAGTCATTTAGAGAGATATGATACTAAATGGCCAATTATTGATGCTTAAACTTCATATTAGCACGTGATAATTTTGATAATTACGGGTCACTTTGAATGGAGATTCTAAACAGTGGCATCTATTGTTGCGAACCGGACATCTAAGAAAGTGATCATGTAGAGAGAAAGTACCGTCCTCAAAAAGTGGCCTATTTTGAAACTGAGTTTTTCAGAAACTGGCCTTGTAGCCAAGATGACAAACATTTGCAGAAAACGAAACAAAACGCTACACGCTCTCGCTCACTCTTCCATATTAGTGCGATAGAGTTGGATAGCGTTTCGATTCGTTTTCTACAAACGATTGTCATCTTGGCTAAGCCCCCTGGCCTTCTAATTCGCTAACTAAAACGTTAAAGTATTCGTGTCCAATTTTCCGGAGATCTGGGTACTACTTATTTATTGTCAATGACTACACGTATCTCATCAAAACATACTTGTTTTGCCAAAATACCGCATTTCAGAATCATGTTTCTCTTCGCCATGTCGGGGTCAAGGCAGTGACCGCGTAGGCCTCAGTTTTGGCGACAGCCCACGCCGACTGTAACCTATTGTCTGCCCACAGCGACGCGAGACGACGTGGAGACGTGATGTCACGTTCATTTCATAGAGATATAATTAGGTACCTGTCAAGATTCGCCATTTGCAATTTTTTACCTCTACAAGGAAAGGGTCTCTTGGTTTCTAAAAATATGCACTTGGTTTTACTTGATTTACAGGCATAGTATGAGGTCCCCTAAATTCTGCCAAAAAGTTTTATCCGTTAGTTTTAAGAAATAGTTCTTTAGCTAATGTTGAAGCTACTCAGCTAAAGCTACTCGGATAAGTCATTTAATCGACCCAATAACCATCACCCCCTTGAAGCAGTTCACTTTGTACGAAGATTTTTATAAGAAGTGTCCTGTGTTCATTGTTCTAGAGTCGATAGATTTACTTTACAAAATGACCTTCCCGGCGACGCAGGTGCCTTTGCAGTTAGTAATAAAGATGTCGATAAATTCTTCTCCATTACATATGTTCCGCTACAATTCAAGCCGTCTTACGCTTTCATGTTATCGGCTTATGATTTTCGACGGGTCTTTAGGGTTGCATCCTTTACAAAGGCCTCGAGACGAATGTCACTATCACCTCCAGTGCGTCATCATTGTATCCAACAACAAAATCCGTTTTGTTAACTCACAAGTGCGACAAAGGACACCTATTTCTGAAGCGGCTAATGTAAGGTAAACAGCACATTCGTGGACTTGTGCTGACAATTAAGCATTATGTCCGGCCGTCTGTGTTATTTCCGACGATTTCTCGGTAGTCTGGGAAAGAATGGGGCTGGAGTTTTATTCATAATGTTTACCGAGTGAAACGTTCTGGTAACCAAGTATTATTGAGCTTTGTAACCACACATAGCTGATACAAACTTAGGGCAGTTACAGTCGTAAGTCGAAGCAAGTCTCGCTTAGTGGTGAGAACATACGGCCTTCTTGTGTGGCGAGGAAATGCGCTTAGTTCCGATTTAAGAAGGAAATAGCGGTGTAGAGTATGCAAGTGCCGTAAAGTTTACAGACGCACAATTTGATTCGGCGTCTTAAGTTCGTCCTAACTATTGTACGTTGAAGAATGTCATTGCGATTTGGACACCTACTGTGAAGCTTGTAGGTATAGGAGCCCTTTACTTTTTTAGTATTTAAAGGTAGTAAATAATGTAAATAGTCCTTTTAAATAATGGAAAGGTGAATTATGACTTAAAAATATAATCTCTAGAAACTATATTCGTTTATTTATACCTTTGGAAAATAACTATATAAGTATGTACGGGTAACCAAAATTAGAATTAAAATTTTATAAGATGAACCATATTTTTCGTGAGATGGTGCCTACCTAAAGTAATTAAGACCTCTCATGGCTCCCATGTTTGATAATATGATTCACGATATTGAATATTTAGGACAAAGCAATAATATAAAATCCAGTGAGCTATAAAGAAGAAAGGCAAGAAACCTGGTGGGCGTGGGAAAGCGAGGGCGGCGCGAGCGCAGTGCTAACGCACTAGGCAAACACGCATCACCCCGCAGCTTACATACTCGTGCTTATAGATCTATCCGTTATATTTAAACCTCGGTCATTCATTACACGGCTAAATCACGAACAATGGCAAGTGGCTCATCATTCCCGTGTGGTGGCACTGGTGACTGTACTTATCAGTGTCTCGTCCGTCCATCTGCTTCAAACTTCTGGCCCTGCAGGCATATGATGGACACTGTCCGCGGATATCTTGATAAGTTGATAAGCTGTCAGTTATCCATCTTAGATATAAATTTGCCTAGTTATGATCAGTCAATCATATAGTTGTGTGAGCCTCCTCCTTATGGCGTCATTTGTCCTTAATGATGAGGGCCGTGATTTTCTTACCGAAACGTATAATATAACATAATATATGGCTACGTATATTGCTGCTAATGCGGTATCTAGTCCAGACATCGCTTTTTACATTTGTCGCTAAACAAAATTCTCTTCGCTATTCGCTGTATGCATGATTGTGGCGCTACCTCTTGGGCAGGGGTTCAATATTTTTTTTTTCTTTTTTATGTATGGTTTGGACTCCTTGCTTATATGAAATGTATCTGGCTGATTCACTATTTTGCAAGTTGACCGACTTAAGGTGACTTAGGTGATGTCAAATATATAAGAGCCCTTTGCAGTTTAATTTCTTGCCACATTGCGCACTGCGATCGTTCACGTTACCCCCACCATGCACTTCGCACATAGCGAATGACTATATATATAAAGGGTATGTAGAGGTAAAGTGTTTTATTACTATTCCATTAAAAGCTTCCTTCCTAAAGCTTTTTTGTTAGTACTCCATTAGTTAATTCTGCTGGAGTAACTATTTCAGAAAGCCAGCCACTATCCTATGTGCTGCGAATAATATCAGTCTGTCTCTATAATGATTTTATAACGTTCTCCTAAAACTGTACCTAGTCCATTAGAATCAGTTATGCTAGAGCATACGTGCAAGTAGCGGTCTCGTGAGAATCCGTCTCGGTATGTGCCCACACTGCCCAGCTCCCAGCACCCGCCCAGATCCTTATCTACGAGGAGATAGGGGAGGAAGGAGGGAGAGGAGGAGGAGGGGTGCCTTTGTCGGAGCCACAAAAGGCACTTACAACGTACAAGCTCCTATATTTCTTACACCTTTCGTATCTAAACCACTACACGACGTCCCACTCGTCCCAGTGACTAATTGCTCCAACTCATCCACCATGAAATTATACCACTTTATTCTATAACAATAACGTAAAACGCTGATTAATTCTAAAAGATTAAGCACTTTCTCTTTTGTATTTTCTAATTAATATCTCGTAAGTTCCTAACGCAATGTATGTAATATTGATATAATTGAGCATTCACCAGTGCTGTTATGCGTGAAATGACTGCCTTCCGCTTTCCTTATTGCCTATTATTTTACATCATAGAGCTTTGGACTTAAGGGGATAGTGCTGTGCAACCTCCCTATACGATTCGCATTATTTGTACAGTCAAGTGCAAAAATACGTATCGAAAAAATCGTCTCATAAATATGGTACTACGCACTTATTACAACGGAATAAGATATTATGGGACATATTTTTGAGTAAGATGAGTACACCCATATTTTTACACTTGACTGTACCATAAACTCGGCTCAATTTATACCCTCGCTACACATTGCACTTTACAATATTTCCCCACCTCGCTCTTCGTTAACATTCAGTGATTCGCAATAAAAAATACATAAAACGTAATGGATGGGAGAGTAAAAATCAAGTTTGCTTAGATATAAAAATGCCCCGAAGTATCGTAGTCTTGCTGTATCTCTTATAGTAAAAAGGTTATTCTTACATTTACCTATTTGTGTCTAGGATTTTTTTCTACGTCCAATCACTTCACCTTTCTATTATGCTAATTTTATAAGAGCCTATTGCAAAAATAGTGTGGATTCAAAAATAGTGGGTCACTTATTTATGTGTACCAGCAGAATTACTAGTTACTCACAGCACATTTCTCAGTAGGAACAACCATTTTTTTCGAAATCTGAGCAAGATTTGAACTACCAACGATTAGTAAAAAACGCCCTCCATGCGCCCTCCTAAGTTAGATGCAGAAGTTGTTGATTCCGGATTTTGGCGCCCGTTTTTTAAAGTTATTAAGAAAACAAGAAACTATGGCATGTAAAAGGCGTAATTTGCACCCTTGTTGGACGACGCATTGAGCTTTTACTTCTAACCTGATATTGCCCCATCACTAGTTGAAGGATCGAGGTTCGATCCCATTGCGTCTATTAATGTGGTCCCTGAGAACCTCGTTAATTGCCACCTAGTGTACGACACGTGTTATTATCTGGACGCCAAGTGTACATTATGACCGTTTATCCTGCACTCCAGTGCATGCCTATGGTAATTCGCGCTTGTGAGCATTCTCATTGTTACTTTCTCATTTCACTGCAGTTAGTTATTATCCTGCTAAGCATGTGTTGTGTATAAATTGATGGAACTTTCTAATGGCACCTTATTTATTTCACTGTCACTTTTTATGAAAGGAAAAAAGGAAGGGAAAACTAAAAAAAACACATTCAAGAACTATTTCAAAATAATTATAAAATGTAAAAATGGTCAAGTCGTTAAAGCCTAACTTAGAATTAAACTGAAGACTTAAGTGTACTTATTAAATTTAAACAAAATTAAGGATGACTCACGCTGTCACGTTACACGTCCTACACAACACTCCGACGCTTCAGTTTGCTGAAATAAATTTGTCAAATGTGAGAAATGGTGAATATAACTTTTTTATTATCCTCCGAGGATCACGTGACGCTTTCTATACAAACTCAAGTGTCGGAAGTGCCGTGTAGGACGCTGAACGTGACAGCGTGAATCATAGTTTAGGCGAGAGACGCCCCTGACTAGGTTTAAAAGATGTCATAATTTTAGACTAGTAAATAAGTATTGCGTGTAAAAAATTCGGAATCCTAGATATTTGACAGCTACTTTAAAGACGAGTTATTAATATTAATACACAAAATTATTTGGGTGATAATGACAAGACGTCAATATGAGTCTTTTAATATAAAATCTAAAATCCGAAAGTGTTACCATATTTCTCGTACCATAATTTCGGTGAGGCTTCAGTCTACAAGGGTACCGGTTCTGGCGCCCATCTCCATCGCCGCGGGCACCATGACGAATCCAATTAACACCGCTAACGAATACTGTCCGACGTAAGCTATTTATGTTTCCGAGCAGTCGCACTGTAAATATTTAGTCCGAGAGGCGTCTGGCATTGCCCTTGTCTTATCTCTGAATCGGGTGCGTGAACGATTTCAAGTGAGTCAAGACGCGTGCCGATGCGCTGACAACAGTCTCATTATTATCACTTAGCGAGACAAACACGTTGACAAACCAGTACAAATACACTCGCGGATTAACTTTAGAATTACAGAGATTAGGTCTCTATTAACACTGGTTGGTTCGACTCGTTCTGTCTCGGGAAGCTAAAGGAATACGCGACCAGGATACAGTTTCGTAAATACTGATTAGAAAGCTTAACGACCAAGTCCTTGAAAAGTTTCAGTTTATTTATTTTAGCGCCAGATAGACACGTGCTTTCAATATCATAGCATCGGCAGTAAATCAGGCATCGACGTCGCGTGCGCGTGGGCAGACCGCATTATTCACAAACAATCACTAGGCGTATAAAAAATATACAGTGAATTGATTTGTATGCACGTTTGCTTTCAAGCGCATTCACATAAGAGACGCGATGTATTGATATTAGCGTTACACTGGTATTTTATTTTCGTATCTGAATACGGTTTCAGGTGATGCCCGCCGATTATCTGCTAATTTATACCCGCAGCACAACTTCTGTTCTCTCATATTCATTTTATTCATACCGCGGACGAGCTCGCCTATAACTGCATTCCTTGCACCTTGTTCTGTAAAATGCTGGCTTATATTGTCCTTTTTCGTTGGTCATTTTTAAATGCCGCTTGCTCGACTCCTATCCTATTTGGAGTGTAGTGATGTCATGCGGCATCACAAGGGGGCCCGATTTGGAGCGTTTACGATCTACACCTCCACATATTTGCGGTTCATTCACCGGCAACAATGCGAATGTCGTTATCATTGATTTATCTATTAGAAGAATTAGAATGTTACAACAATTATTCATGCGACGATGTGTGCAGGTTGTATAATAAAATATATACATATGTGCCTACATTAATTACAAGTTTTGCTTATACCACGACGGTGGCAAATAAGTATACGGTCCATCTGATGGTAAGTTACCGTAGCCTATGGACGTCTGCTAGGGAAGTTTCGTAAAATATGCAGCACTCAGTGTTTTGGTTAGGCTCAGGAATTAAGTTTCCTACGTAAGTAATAGTTTTACGAAAGATGGGATGTAAAATGAAGTAATATGTGAGCTAAAATCCGTTTCAATTTTTTTATTAAAATGTAAATAAGTCGTTAGGGAGGTTCCACTATTAACCCTTTCATCCAAAACGTAAACAAACGTGTCGAAAGGGCAGGTGCGTGTGAACTTGCCGACCGTGAAATTGTCGTGGATTTGCTTCGGTGTGGTCCTAGAAAAAGTGGCGATTACTTCAGCCCAACCCCGATGATGATTCGCCACGGAACCTGCATTATTCCCGTTGCAGACCCAGAGAATCCATCGCTCAGATAAACTAGTGTAACTGTACGCACCGATCTGTAACAACTGTGCGTAGCCGGGAATACCATTTATATCGGTTCACTGAGTCGTCCGTGCTCCATAAGCGATTAGAATACATCATTTGCCCTTCCAACCCTTACTGTTTTCAGCTTTCAAACTACTTTATCATACCGTCCTGTAATACATGCTTAAGTGTGAAGAAGACGAATGGTCCTCTCGTGTCTTCACGTTAGTTTTATTCTGTGCTTGTGATGTCCATCATCATTTGACCGTCCCGTACATAGGTATTTGGACAGAAAGATGCAGTTTTTGTGGGGTCAATGTTATTATGAAATATTTGATTAGTTTAAAATAAAGTCATTTTGAGAAATGATTTCCTTTTTGACGCTTTGATATTACACATGTACAATCTGATCGGTTTGTAACTTTGGGCCAATTACCTATATCTAATTAAGACATTAATTAAATTGGTATTTTCAAATTGTATACGCTTTGTATGATAATTTAGGTATCCATTATGGCAAACCACGTTTCTAAAAAGAAAGGCTACATATCAAAAATATTTAGAAGCGTCAACATATCCCGCATTGTGCGTTCGAAACAATAGGCGATATCGAAATTAATGACCATCAATGACAACAAATACTCGTTTAATTATTTTAGCGGCATCCCTTTTTTATATCGTATTTGTTTAATGATAATTCACTACATTAAAATCGCCCGAGACTTTAAAAATACTCCATTAAATGGAAAGTGCTCTGCTAGGGTTTTTTTTGTTTGAGTCGATTTCATCAAGGGTGGGATCAAAGAGGACGCAGCAGTTTCTGGCGCCAAGATCGCAACGATATCGCCGCTAGAACAGTAATCGTCAATAAAATCTCAATTTAGATGGCACCGATACCGCGTGAGTTACGGACGGACAGTGAGACCGAACACGAAAACCTACTCGACGATGGAATGCGCCCGCCGCAGGACCTGCTAACGAACACACCGCTGGTGCTTAATTTAATTTCGGCTTATAATTTAGAACGATTAATTATGGATGGGTTATTGAAGTACGACTCTTGACAGTTTTGGAGATAAGCCTTTAAAGCTAATTATTGGGTCTGACAGCTGACATTTCGCGCAGGGCGTCCGCGGACACGGGCGCCAGCACTTGACGCCTCCGTCAGCGTTACGCCTACACCTATTTAAAACAAACCTTTTTTTACACCCTACTGACCAGTCACAGATAAGGACGACGAAAAAGACACTTAAAAATAAATTTGTCGAAAGTGATAAATGATGAATATAACTTTTATTATTTCAAATTAAATTAACGATCCGACCCGAACGTCTACCTTTTCTCACATTAGAGGGATCTTATCTGGAATGATTGCTTCCATTACCTTGGAGAACGGACGGACACGTTGTTTTGTAGTCGAGGGAAGATAAAGAGATTAATGCGTAAAGCAATTAATTTTGATTGAGGTGTGTTTTATAAAGTAATTGTTTTTGTTTCCAATACGTGAATTTGAAACGCGCAGTAAAGTCAACAACAATGGTAGAGTTGTGTCGCGCTGTTTGATGATGGATGGGAAAGTTTATTTTTATCGATTATTAAAGGTTCGAATTAAAGATTGGTGTTCAAAATAACACATTAATATTAGTATGAGGGTCCGGGTCGGTTCCCACAGCGCTTTAATACATTTTTCGTGTTCCAGTTAGCGCCCCATAAATTGATTAAGGGAGTGCGGCGACGGTCAGAGGTTTTTTTGTGGTGCGGGACAGGTAATGACTCGGCTGCCATTCTGGGGTCACCGCGGCATTCCACCCAACTACACATAAAGAAGCACTATTTACTGGGTCCATGATACCCAATGATATTTAGTACACACAAATTTGCATTCTTATTAAATGGATACAAATGTTCTATTTAACCTTTCTTTGCGGCGTTCTACAGTTAATAATCGTAAGTGATTCTGAACCTCACGCCTCTGCTATGATAGTTTTACGGTGAAACTATAGATAACTAAATATCAACATAATATTCGAATAAATATGTAAAGAAATAAAGAAAAAGTAGAAAAATCCACTGCCTCAGGCGATACTCGAACTCACGACTGGGATACATGCCCATCGCCCGACGAACTGAGCTACTGAGACTTACCTGATGGCTGCGAATGAATGAATTATTATTTTCGGAATTTCTCTCTAAATATATTTTAGTTGTATGAGGTCCATAATATGTAAAGCATTAGCATTGTCATGTATTTTAGGTACTAAGTATAACGTAACATTTAGAATATCCATTAATCCAACGTGTTGAACCACAAACTTTAATAAATCCGAATTGCCAAATGAAGCATTTAAGCTAATAGCTTAAACGAAATGCTTCGAGACCAAATCAGCATAATGTAGCGAGCCAATTTCCTTCGAGGAAATTGCTTTTCCGACCAAATGTTCTGGGGAACTTAAAAGCTTCTGTTCTTTCCCAGTCACTCTAGCAACATCAATCATGGCTTCATGTTCTTTGGAAAAACGTATTTTTCATAACAAATGCATGACAATGTTTTTCCTGAGGGGCTGCACAATCGCCGGCCCACTTAGGACGTGAGCAATGGTTTTGTAATGGCCCACCAACAATGACCTTTGCCTATAGCGTAACGTTTTGGAATAAATATCAATTTAGTATAACAAATGTTGCTTTTTCACGACCGGGAACAATATGCGCCTCTATGCCATGATGGTTCAGGTTGGACCGTAAAATGGAACTAAAATTGTACATAAAACGTAAGTACATGTAAACATTGAAGGTGATGCATGATAAAATGGTAGTAAAATTTCACAAGACTGCAATAGGAAATGGAATTTCTCAGTTAAGATTATGTCAGGAAAATAACTTGTCTTTAATATCATCAGACAATAAACTTAAATATAAAAACGCTGCCAGCATTTACGGTAGGTACGGTCAGCTGCAGAGAAAAAGGGCCACGCTGCGTACAAAGTTTGTATGCAGGGGGTGGGGTCTTTTTAGCTGCAGCGGACTGTACCATGCCGCAGGGGTATTGTTTCTTTTAGTATTACTTATTTAAGATAGCGTTTAATTTATATCATCAGAATAAATAGGTAGGTACAAAGTTCATAATTATTTTAATTAATAATGTTTAAAATAAGCATTCGTTGTTCCTGTACTCTATAGGTTAGATACATGTTAGGTAAGACGTATGGCCGTTAAATTTGCGTGCAGTAGATCTCAGAAGACACTATACTGTATGTATGTGTATAAAGTACTTTGAAGCTATAACTTGTCAAATCAGCGGATATTAATGAATAAAAGTTCTTGAAACGTCAGCGTAATACAGTCCACAGCAAAAGCAGCTAAGCGGCTAAGGTGTTCAAAATGATATTGGCACGGTTTCATTGTTTCAGAGCGTGTCGAGATAATTTTGCCCACTTTGCGCGCTAAGCTATTTCGGCTGCTAACTGCACCAAACTCAAATAATAAGTACAACAATTTAGTGTCTAAGTCACCCAGGTTTCGTCCAATGAAGTCAGCCAGTACTTTGGCCGTATATAAAAAGGCGCGAGGTGACAATATAAATAACAATTTGGCCCACCCCGTTCGAATGTGGTGCCCGGAGTGGATTAGCATAAGAATGCCGCATCAGGGACGCCCACGACCACTGTCCCTTGTCTCTTATACATCGAATTTAATTTTGATTTACGACAATCCATACAATTGTACGCAAAACGTTTTTAGGTTGAGGATTAAATACCTATTGTGAGACGGTGACGATGCGCCTATTGTACGAAGCTTTTAAGCAATAACTTGGTGTACGCTACCTCACGTCAACACAAAATAGATGCATTATTTAACAGGTTCCGCTTTCGTTTAATAGCGAAAACATAATAAAAAAAGTTAGTAATCTAAAAATTCTAAATATCGATCTAAAAATAGTTAAAGATGACCTAAACAGGGGCATTGTTGAGTTTAAGGATATTGAATTGATATTAATAAGTTTAGTGACAAAAGTTAATATGTTAGTTGTATCTCAAGATGGCCAAATAATATTAGGAAGAGTTTTTTAAGAAGAGCCTAGAGTAAAGACTTAAAAAGGATCTACCTAAACATACATTTAGTTGCATGAAACTAGGTCATACTCAACAGTAACGATCAAGAAACCACATCATAATACTTATAATCTTATGAGGAAGATAACATTAAAAAAATATTATATTTGTAAAATTGTGTCTTAGTTTAATTTTAATTATAAAAAGAATTCCCACGACTGAAGAGAGTCCAAAAGTGTTTCGGAAACCAAGCTTGGTACGAAACACTAAAAATAAAGAATAAACGAGTAAAGTTTACCTTTCACAACAATTATAATAAGTCATTATTAACATAATAAGTAAATATTTCCCATTGATAACGATAGCCGAAATAAAAAATTATACATATCTTCATACAAGTCACAAATAAACATTTAAAACAGCAGGGCAATAAATGTAAGTTGACGCTTTAAGTAGGCACTTAATATCTTAATTAATAAAAGCAAAGGACCACGCCATAACTCATGATCCACATTGGGCACACAGAAAAGTGCTTCTTAAGATTCTTTTATGCAAATGTTATAAAAATATACATCTGGGGAATTATTAATGAAGGGTCTGCTCGCATTTGACACGTTCGTGCATTAAAGTAATATATGAGGGTTAATGATCGTCTAATTATTTTAAACAGCTCATAAATTTTGATTAAGTTTATTTACTTTATTATTTTTCTTATTTTTAGCGCACTGAAGGTCGACGTAAATTCAGTAAATAAGTAATAAATTATTTATTACATTTATGTATTTAAATAACCATACCAGATCAAGAGGCACGTTTAGAGTATGTGTGTTACTTATATGTTTTTCACTGATCAAAGATAATGCAGATGTACGGAGAACTTTACTCACAGTTTTTGCTCTCTGAAATAAACTTATCACAAGGGCCCATAATACTTAATTAAAATATACTGAAGTTTATCTCACATCAATGTATACTTTAGCTTCAATTTGGGTCTTTATCAAACCCAAAAACGAAATAGACCTCACCGTTAATAATAAACGACGGTGCTCAGTGTTAATACGCATTTAAGATAATATATATTTTACGGTACAAAAATAAAATGCCCACCTAATAAATCGTGCGGGCCTTATCGTCTTTCGAGAGGCGACAATAAGGACCAGATAAGGGCAGGGTCTCGGGGCCCGAGTTGAAACTTTCGTTTAACTTTTTCGTTTGCGTTTGGGTTCCCTTGTCACGTATTGGTAGTGGTATAATGGACATTATTCGTGTTGAAATGTTTTTAAGGACTCGCGGTGCGTTCGGACGCGCGCGAGGCGAGCGTAATCGGCGTCGCATCTTAATTTAGTTGTCTTGTATGGTGGGCCCGGCGGGGCATAACATAACCTAACCCACTGCGAAGGCAAAGGACGCCCGCGCGGCGCGCCACACATATAAATACCGTGATTCCATAATAAATGCCTATCTTTATTTATAGGATCACAATCTCGGCTTATTATTTGTCCTGTAATTTACAAGATGGGCTTCGTATTCACATTCAGCGGTTCCTGGATTTTGAGTCATACGTAGGTATATTAGGTACTTAGTTAATTTATCGATTTTGCTGACTCTCCAGGGACTAGAATTACATTTTGAATTCTAACGATATAGCGAAATGCATATAGCTATTCAAATTATGAGCATGTACAATTGTACAAAGTTACTTACTTAATACCGTAATATAATAAGTATAATAACATACGATTTAAAGGAAGTAGGAGAAGAAATACAGTTTGTTTATTTCTTTAACATGATGCGTTCAATAAATCATATTATTTAATTTAAAAAATGTGTTTGAACACGCATTATTATGTGTTTGGGACAAGTGCATACCTAAGTACGGCTAAGACTATTCGGTAGTCTAAAAATATGATGTTCCCGTATTCGCCAGTTCGAAAAAAATAAAGTGTACTTACCACATTGACGAACTCCTGAAACGTGATGGAATCGCTTGTTGCACTCTGAGCTTTGTCCATGAGGATCTGAAAAGATATACAAATGGAATTTGAAACATCCAGGAAACAAAGTAAATAGGGATGAAACGGTATTAAATAGGGATGTTGATAAATTTTAGAGAAAAAGTTGTTCGACAGAAAAACGTTTGTGCACAGTTTATGAGACAAACGATAAGGTCTTGGGTGCTTATGAAGTGGGACGTAACGTAGAGACTACGTGTCTGTGATCTACATTTAGATCGTAGCCTAGTTAAAGACGTAGGCATCGCTGGAGATTTACCCCCTATTCATAAACGTCTTACAAGCCTCATTTAAATAATAATCGTTTGTTCTTATCTGTCACTTTGAGAGTTGTGATTGGTAAAAACAGATATAACATTAAAATAATTAAATGAGGCTTCTGAGACGATTATGAATAAAAGGGTTAAATGTTATAAGATTTATAACTCTACCTGTAGAAACTTTTAATTGGCTCATTGTTTTACATTACTGCCTATCTTGTTACCCTAGCTGTAAGTTTTCCTATGAAATAAATAAAAATAAAAATAAAATAAATACATAAATAACAGTATCAAGGAAACGAGCTCAATTTTGAATTTTTTGCTACGAATTTTGTAGCCAATCTATTCGCGATGTATTTTCTAACATACCAAATTTGATAAAAAAATAGATATTTAATCGACTAAACAGATGGGTAAAGGTTGTTCTTAATTTGGATCCTCTACTTTGGTCCGATGACAGGTGAGCTCTGTCATCACGACGATGTTCCAAAACCTGGCTAACATCAGGTATTTTGCTCGCCTAATCGATCCTTATATTACAATAATATCAGCTGACTGCACCTCTTGTTTGTGGGGCGGCACTTGCGCTTTGAAGTCAGGGTTCTGTAGGGTCACCAGGAAGTCGGGCCAGGGGATCTCACCGAAGCCTTCAGGATCAAACTGCAATAAAAAATTACTACTTAGATATAGTTAGCAGACTTATAGCATTTTTGGCATCTCGTGACATCACTAATTTTTGGAATAACAAAGTAAGGTCAGGTAGGGTCAGGAAAACAGTTTTTTTTTTAATACTACGATGGCGGCCATTTTTTTGTCTCGAGATAGAGAAACTATACATGGTTTGTCCTTATCCCATTGTTTCTCTTGCTCCACCTGACCTTACCTAGGTCAAAAATACGTTGTATAAACCTTCAGTATCTACTTCAGACAAGACACGTCAAGAGACGGAAGCCAAATAACTTCGAAAAGCACGGATGGTGGGGAAGTGGACATCCACTGACCCGTTGGGTCGACACAGTGAAGTACTGCCAAGGTTTCTTAGAAGAGCCTATCATCCGGAAGGAATATCGTGCAGCTTGGAGAGCCTGATTATCAAAGCAACGACTTCATGTGATCGCGTTCGCGACCCTCATCCATGTCAACGTAGAAAAGAAGAGAAATGCGTCGATTTAAAATTCAGCGTTTCATAACGGTTGTTACTAATAATTTTAATGACCTACTAAATAGAGCGATTGTGGCTGTTGTTGGCGAATTACAATAATTTGAAACTAAAATTCAACATAAACCAACGAGACATTGAAATTTTCGATTACCTTATAAATCCAATAAAACATGTTCGAATATTAAACTTATACAGATGTCATATACAAAGGAAAAAGTGATCTAGGCCTCAGGTGCCCAGGACTGGGATCGAACCAGCCTCTTCTGCATTCGCGGCAGACGTCTTAACCACTTGGCCACTCGGGTCACAGCATCACCGGTCGAATTTTCTCGTGTATATGCAATCTTTGCAAATGCTAAGGCGCATTTTAGCCAATCATCTAAGGTTGAACATTATGAGTCCGTACCTCCAATCCGAACTCTTAGGAGTTCATTGAAAGCGAGAGAGATGGCGTTGAAGAGGGAAAATTCGACCGGTGCTGCTGTGACTCGGGTGGCCAAGTGGTTAAGGCGTCTGCCCCGAATGCAGAAGACGCTTGTTCGATCCCAGCCCTGGGCACCGGAGGCCTAGGTCACTTTTTCCTTTGTATATGACATCTATATAAGTTTATAATTTATATAGTAGTGTACACTTAAAATAAAACAGATCAAAATATTAATAAAATAATTTGATTTGTTCTACAGTTGTATGTTAGAATATTGCCAAAGGAGCAACTCTGCAATGTCAAATTGGTATAAAATTAAGATCAATTAGTGAGGTTCGAATAGAAATAGAAATAGCTTTATTCGTGACATTACAGAAAAAACAAATAAATTACAGATAATTGTAGAGTAAGACAAGTGTCACGAATCATTCCTTGCCGCTCATTGTAGGGTAGGTATGCGAACCCTAGCCCTGCGCGACACCAATCATCACGTCCACAGGCGGTTATTCACTACGCTAACCATTACCACAGAATAACTAATATTTAGTACTACCGTACAGAAAATTCACTCCTTCACAAAAGTCAGATTTAGGTATAAAATTATACCTATACTCGCCGCCTGCAAGCAAAATTGAAACTTATAACCGCGCACGAACCGTGAATCTTCTTTGCGCGCCGCAGTTTTATCACCGAGCTGTGAGCGTCGGCACGGGGCTGTCACTTGACAAGTTTTTGTACCTATACCTACCGATTTATTATTTTTAAGGTAAATATGTAGGAATTACAAACGTTGATTCTGTAATTATTAATTTTTTATCCGAAGATAGAAATTTTTACAGTTTATGTCTGATTCTCACGGAAGTAGGTATGCCACAGCCGTATTCCTTTGAAAGTATGTCGGTCAGTTCCTAATATTGTTACTGGGCAACCAATATTCAATAAATTAAGGATATTTATTTTAACTATTCTCTATTCTATTAAGGACTTCGGGACCCTTCGGGAATTTAAAAATGTTATTTCTGCTTCCTTGTTCTTCCGTTTATTCAGACATCCGTAAAGACATCTTTTATACGAATTAGTTCGAGATTTAGGTTACGAAGACATTGTGTACTTTTAATTTTGCGCGAGCGCCACGTAACAAGACTATCGTGCGAGCCGAGCGGCAGCCCACTGCCATACGCCTGCCCGGGAGGCGCGCCGGCCAAATGTACCTAAACTGCGTAGTGAAACCCCCCTGCCGTTACAAAGCAAGCAACCGCTATAAATTCACCTACATTTTGTAACCAGATCCAAGCCCAACTTATACTAGTCACAAACTTATAGTTTTGTGAACAGATAGTCAGATCATCCACTCAAAGCACGCACCTTCCCCTAACTCCCATAACTTTGCACATGATTCTGTTGTGACAGCATAATTTTAAAAAGACAAAACGTAAGCGCCCCTATCTCCAAGTGGTATTATCTGAAATGTCCCGTACGTGACCGCGCGGCGTTTGATGTTGGGCGCTACCGCCCTTTGTTTCTTTTTAAAGGTTATCGCCCACTTGTGAATAAAGGATTTGCTGCCTGGGATCGAGTCAACTAGGCGTAGGTAAGACGACACTGCCCTGTCAGCATTTACACCCTTACACGCAATCTACGTATGGTAGGTATACGCCAATTGCGCTGTGGTAAGTAAGTAAACTACACTGAAAACGGGTCCACGTTCACGCGTCCTATTCGCGCATACAAAAACTATTGTACATTAGAACACTGTAGCGGTACACTGCACTGGTGTATAATATCTCTGTCTGAATTCAAAATTAATTATTAGATAAATCCATAAAGCTCTATAAATGGAGTACGCTTCGCATCATCTTTCCAAACAAAAAAGTCTGCCAAAATCTGAGAGGGGCGAGGGAGCACGCATGTGATGTTTTCAAGTCAAAGGTACATCATTGTCGGTTGTTAATACAGTTTATTTCTAAATGAATTTTTATGGCAGCAACGCTTTATTGACAACCGACTAAGATGTGCCTTTGACTTGAAAACAGAAAACATATTTGACATATTCTTTTTATACTTCATAACACTAAATGGAGCAATAGATAGTCGACTGTACAAATGTTAACATATGGTTCATTATTGGATGCAGTCTTTGCAAATGTCAAACAAAAAAGCCAAGGATCATTTTTGATTGTATTTTCAAACAAAATATAGAAGACAGCAATCCTTAAGCGCGTTAAATATGGAGAAATGTCAAACGTCAAATAGTTACTGCCCGCCAGAAAGAAAACGATTGTCTTGAATCGATTCTGTAAACGAAGCTTGATTTTCGATTTAGGTTCAATCTTTTATTACGAAAGTAATGATAAATAAAGTAAAACTTTACTTACATCTGAAATGGTATTTCACCTTTTTGTAAACTAGACGAAATATAACATTTTTTACATCCAAAAACAGCGCATAAGAGCATTTTCACGGAGCTTGTTATCCATAGACAGCGATGACGAAAGTGCGTGACATCGATTATTGAAATAGTTTTTATAGATGTACTAGATTTTCCTGCCAATACTTTTGACAGAGGGAAAATGATACCTAAGGCCTCTCCTGGTTTAGAACTCTCTGGATAAATCACAATATTTTTTTGCGTGTGCTTGACAATGATTTTCTAGGTATAAAAGAGGCTTTTAGGTTCGGGTTCATATAGGTTCCTTTCCTGATTAGTGAGCGATGCACATACTTGCATTTATAGGTAACTACTATAAAGATGTAAGTAGGAAAAATTCTGAACGGTTAGGGGTTGAAGCTTAAGCAAAGTTGGTAAGTGTGAGTTAACCTTTGTCTAGTTCAGTTCGCTTCCGTACATTTTAATCAACCAAAAAGAACGACATTCCCCGAAATTTGTTTCTGTATCATAAACGACAGTTTTTATGAATTATCACGCGTTAGCCGACATTTTATGGCGAACGGGAGCTTGGAAGAATTAAAACTCAATGATTTTATCTTTATTGGTATATTGATATGCTTTTGTCGTCAGTCTTTTATACCTGAACCAGAGAGCAGTGTGAATGTGGGAATGTGTGAACCTGAGATTTTTTTATCTAATCCACATACACGACTATACGTACAAGTACCTACACTATAGATACCTACTACAATTTAAGACTGTGTCGACCGTCTAGTGGCGCCTTCATTAGGGGATTGTTTTTCCTAATAAACGAATCAATTTATGTATAATCCCTCAGCGTTAAGTTGTAATTCTACTGATTACGCAACCTTTGATCTTTGTCACATAGTTTTATTTTGCGTATTTTTTGCTTCATTACCTATTTAAACGGCAAATGGTGGCCGCTTTTTTCCGTTTAGGTGATAAAAGCCAAGAGTAGTATAAAACTGTATCACATAGATCATAAGTTGCGGAATTAGTAGGACTACAACTTAACAAGATGGATTAACTTAACATAAACAGAAATGGATTAGTTTATTAGGAAACACAATCCCCCTAATGAGGGCGCCACTGGACGGTTGACACAGTCTTAAGCTTTTTATGTAAGTTTAAAAAAGAGACAAAATGTACGATATAGCTTCTACTTTCAATAGTTTCCTCTTCCAAAGTTAAACCTTTTTAAATATTTTTTCGTAAGTCAGTATTTATTTGTATTAGGTACCTACATAATAAAATAATGTAGGTAGGTATTTACTTACTATGACGGCCTGTTTTCTTTAACTTTGCTGTTGCTATCGTAATTATTCCGAATGAATGTGTCGAAAATATGACACACGCCGAAACAAGGTTTTTATATGTATAGACGAAACACCCGCTCATTTTTCTCGTTTTTAAAACTATGGGGTAAAAAGGTAGCGAACTAAAATGAGATAAAGTACCGCGATGATAAAGTACCGTGCTGTCAGCGGAACGCATCTTCCGCTCACTCATTAAGCATTTTGTTTCGTCTGGTAGTTCGTCCCAGTATAACTTGACCCCTGAATTTTTAACTACCCTGCGTAACCTGGAGGGTGCCGGCCTGCATGCAGTAAACGACGAAAATCGAAGTTTTTTAATTTATTATTTTATTTTATTTTATTTACCTAAATCAAAAGTACAAAACAATTAATAATTTTCAATAATGTTTTATTTTATTATTCTTTATTATTTTCAATTTATATTTTATATTCCATCTCTACATATAAGTTACTCATGTATTTTTTAATCGATAAACACAGATATATTTTGTAATTTCTATCTTGACAGTAGTAGTCCAAAGGTCAGACTTAAATTTGTCAGTACAAGGCGATGTACTTGGTAAGAATTGAAACAACACGGCGCGGCGACCTGCGAACGGGAAAATAAATATTTTGTATATAAATTGTTTTTTTTTGTATAGTTTATCAGTGAAACAACTAGTGCGACTAGAATCTCGTAGACGGTCTGTATATCTAAACTAGAAGGTTCCAAAACATAAGACAGTTGGAACCAATAATTGTGTTTTAATATTTTCGCTGCCAGGAAGACTCTAGGTGTGTTCCTTTGGTATAGGATTTCGGGAGCTTGGCACTCAAAGTGTAGGCAAGTGTGCAGTATTAAACTTCAGTAAAGCTTCTTTTAGTACCTGATCATTAAACCTACCTAATTATAACCAATGGCTAAAAATCTTATTTACACCATTGACCATAATAGAGGTAGACTTAACGGCGACAAAGGTAATAAGTACTAGTTGAACGATCATTAGTCGTCCGATATAAGTAGTATAAGTATACAGATGAATAGTTTCAGGATTAGGTAATTTAGGAATTAAAATAAAATACTCACTCTATCGAATAGTAGCCGCCATTTCTGAAAAAATAAACAGATTATGTGTTTAGTTAACCCAGACAAATTACAGTCAATAACGGGGACAGGGGTTATTTCCCTACACTCAAGAGCATAAAGGGTGACTTTGATATGAATATTATAAATTAACATAGAAAGTGACACGTTTTCGTTGGTTTCGTGTAGATAGAGCCAAGTAGTCCACTTGCGGCCAGCGAGCCGGTAACCGTGGACAGGAAGCCGGCCTCGATCTCGGACTCCATGGATGTGTTGTGTAGTCACAACCTTACCTCGTCAGGTTGTGACTACAACAACCACTTACCTGTATACGAGCTCAGCTAATAAAGCCAGTTGAAAAAAGACAGTGTAGTATCGAATACTCACATCATGCATCAACTCCCTCCGGATCTCCGCCTCGTCCAACTCCGAGCCGAGATCTGTGTGATCCGTATCATATAGCGGCTCGGCGGCCCTCGACAGCGAGCCCAGCGAGTCCCGCGCTGAGGCCAGCGAGCCGGTAACCGTGGGCAGGACGCCGGCCTCGATCCCCGACTCCATGGACGTGTTGGTGGAGAGCAGAGGGGCTGTGGTGACGGGCGGCGCGAGGCCGCCGCCCGCGCGGCCGCTACCCACCCACACTGACATTCCCACATTCACACTGCACTATGGTTCTTTTGTTCTAGAACTGATTGGAATTGGCACGAGTGTCCAGTTAGACGCAGCATTTAAGCGTGACGCACTTACATATACTCATATAATGTTAGAATTATATTTTTTAGCGATGGATTAAGGTCCAAAGTGGATGACGTTTCCACGCGGCAGTGAACGCTTGGCAATTTGGCAACAAGTATTTTGGCATACATGGAGTAAAATTACTAAAAATATGCTAAAGCGCTCTCATAAACTTGCCGTTTTACATACTCAATAAGGCAGTGTTGGATTTTATTTATACTTGAACTCTTAATTTAGTTGTAAAATTTAAATCGCCATCATATAAATTTATAATAAATTTTGATTTTATGGACAGAAGCTTATTGGGACCACGAAATACGTAAGTTCTGGATGGTATGAATAGTCATTCGACGGTGATATTAACGTGTTTTTATTTTTTATTAACGGGTTGGTATAAAAGATCTGGCAATAAATTAAATTACTATTGGAGGAAGATTTTAAGGCACATTATTTTTCTAAAAATCTATGGTTGAAATGTGGCACATCTGAAACAGAAAAAAAACTTTCTTCGACATTCGCTCTGTTTTCATTTGCAATAGTAATTTATACATTTACTAAAACAATATGAAGTACATTATCAACTATAGTAGTATCTACTTATCGAGTAAAGGCTACAGTTACAGCCATACCTGGGAGACTTGGCGGAGATCCAATCGTGCCCTCAAATAAGTAAGAGTTTAATAAATAATAAGTAGAATTTATAAAGTAAGGTACGTTACTACATACTTAGGTACCTACCTACGCAATAAATAAGGGTAAGTTGGACATTCATTGTGGCTGAGCTGGCCTCAATTATTCTTGGGTTAGGATTGTTAGGAATAATGTAGTAGCTGGGTCGTTAAAGTGAGTACGGGGTGGTACAGGCAGTGTTGGCCGTTAATTTCAATTAGAATTGAAAATTGATCAATAAGATTGAAGATTAATTCCGTAACTAATCAATTACACTAACATCAATTTTTACTAACGTTAGTTCGCATTGATTTTGTGACGTCGTCAATTACACTAACCGTCAATTAGAATTAACCTATTAGTTACACTAACGTCTCGAAAATTTAATAAGAATTACAGTCAATTAGATTAACGTTAGTGTAACTAAATTAATCCTGTCTTACACTAATAATTAATTTTAAAACTGCATCTCGGGTTCGGAAGTCGGGACCAATATCACAAGATGGAGCTCATGCTGGACCCTAGGGCTACCTACTGGATCTCGGGTTTGGCGCATCATAGACTCATGCTGTTTGGGCTCATTCGACTTGTACTGATGAGCAGATGGTACCGGTATCAAAATCTGGAGCTCATGCTGGACCCTGGGGATCCCTACTGGATCTCGGGTTTGGCGCATCATAGACTCATGCTGTTTGGGCTCATTCGACTTGTACTGATGAGCAGAGGGTACCAGTATCAAAATCTGGAGCCAATGCTGGACCCTGGGGATCCCTACTGGATCTCGGGTTTGGCGCATCATAGACTCATGCTGTTTGGGCTCATTCGACTTGTACTGATGAGCAGATGGTACCGGTATCAAAATCTGGAGGTCATGCTGGACCCTGGGGATCCCTACTGGATCTCGGGTTTGGCGCATCATAGACTCATGCTGTTTGGGCTCATTCGACTTGTACTGATGAGCAGATGGTCCCGGTATCAAAATCTGGAGGTCATGCTGGACCCTGGGGATCCCTACTGGATCTCGGGTTTGGCGCATCATAGACTCATGCTGTTTGGGCTCATGCGACTTGTACTGATGAGCAGATCCCAAACCCGAGATCCAGTAGGGATCCCCAGGGTCCAGCATGACTTCCATCTTAGGATACCGGTCCCATTGCTTATTAATACAAGCCCCCGAGTCCAGAGTCAAAATCGAAACAAAAATCAAAACCTCGTAGCTTAACCTAAATTCGCGTTTAGTTAGGTAAATTATTAATATCAATTACCAATTCAATCTACACTAAAAATTAAATTAATGTTTCAATTTTTGAGAAAGACTAAAAATTAAATATCTTCAATTATTAGTTATTCGCAAAGGATTAACACGTTAGTTACAATTAATTTCAATTCTAATTGAAATCAATTTGCACTAAACTATTAGTGTTCAATTTTAACTAACGTGTTTCAATCTTCAATTTTTAATTTTCAATTACACTAACGTTCGGCCAACACTGGGTACAGGGTACAAATAGCCCCACGTTTGTAACTTATAGGAATGATCTTAGTAATATACGGTGGGTAAAGTATTAAAATAATGTATATAGTGTTCGGCAACAGAGGGCTTTAGCGAACACCGAAATGGAGATATAGGTATACGACAGACAAATTCTCGAAATTTGAGGTACCTTCCGGTCGAATCTACTGAATCATGAAAATCCTATTTGACCACTAACTACGCGAGTACTACCTAAATACATGTATGTAGTTCCTACATGTATTTACGGGACTTGACTACTACGGGTACCTATTGGGCGTGAAATCAAAATGATGACTCCTTATTTGCGAGTGCAAGCACACCATCTATTTCGGCACTTGTGAGTGCGGCGCAAAACGCTTCACTGAAGTGAAAAGATTGATTCATATCATTAACATAACATAAAACATAACATAAATACTCTCTATTGCACACCTCAAATAATAGACACAAAGTAAACACAAGTCACAAACAAAAAAGCAGAGGCAAAACAATTGGCGGTCTTATCGCTAAAGAGCGATCTCTTCCAGACAACCTTTGGGAAGCGGAAACCTTCATCATTCTTTCGCTCGCGGAGATATGTATCACTTGTTTCGCTTATTTCGCTCAGTGGATCTGTTCGCATATTCGCCTCAATCGCATCGTGTCACTCGTTTGTCTCGGCCAGCTCATTCGAATCATGAGTGAGAAAGAGCAAGCAAGTAACCAGAGATGTGCAAAATGGTTTAAAAAAAGTATTTCAATACAAAATGGAAATACTTTCATGATTTACTATTTCAAATGCAAAATACAAAATACTTAGCAAAATTGTATTTCAGATACTAAATACAAAATAGGTATTTTCAAAATACTTTTTAAAAATACAAATGCTTTTTAGAATTCCGTCGCCAAGATGGAAAAACGGAATCCTTATCTCGTCATGTCCGTCTGCCCGCGATCATATGTCATAGTCATAGTCATAGCATAGCCATTTTAATCAATAAATATAAAGCAAATGTTAATCTAATTTTAACTCGAGGTGAGTTTTGTGTGCCACTAATTTGTTTTGTAGGTAAATGGTTAAAATATTTTTAGGGTCGGCACTCGATACATGTAAATGAATGTTTTTTTTTCATGCTCTGATAGCGAGTTATATTTATCTATATGGATCCAAATGTCATTCATTTCCGTTCCAGGGAATTTACTTTCCAAGTATGTATATTTTTTTTAGTTTCAATGCAATGTATTTCTTATAAGCATAAAATGGAAATTATGCGCTGCTGGCTATTAAGCGCTGGTATCCTGGCGATAAGACGTCCGACTTTCAATCTGGAGGTCTCGGGATCAAATCCCGACTTTGTACCACTGAGATTTTCGGAACTTATGTACGAATTATCGGTTGATATCAGTCGCTTTTCGGTGAAGGAAAACATCCCGCGGAAACCGGAACTAATCCCAATAAGGCGTAGTTTCTCCTCTGGGTTGGAAAGTCAGATGGTAGTCGCTTTTGTAAAAACTAGTGTCTATGCCAATTCATGTGACTAGTTTTGCCAAGCCGGGACAAACGCTAAGAGGATGATGATTTCCATACTTATCTTAACTCTCCATTTCAAAACAGACGACTAGTTACAAAATGACGAGATCGTCAGAAATGAGTGCCTTTTTTCCCTTGGTTACGCGGTGTCTTGTCCTACCAATCACCCACGTAGGAACAATATAACTATAACCTGTTAAACCTGCCATTTCTACCAACATTATATTAAATTACAAAAAAAAAAGTATTTTGTATTTTCAAAATAGAAAATGGGTCCCAAAAAGTATTTCAAATAAAATACAAAATGCTTTTGTTAAAAAGGTATTTAAATCAGGGATCGTTACCGGTATTCCTAAAAATCAAAATAGCGCCCGACTTACGGAATGTTTACCTGATATTATCAAATGTAATTTAGGTAAACTTAATAAATTATCAGATTATCCGAAAAGTATTCAAAAATATTCATTATCAACCGAGATACCGAAATTGAATACCGGTTAATCTGTATGAAAATAATACCGGTATACGATCCCTGATTTAAATACAAAATAGGAAATAGGTATCTTGCATTTTGTATTTGCATTTTAAATACAAGTATTTCAAATAAGTCACATCTCTGCAAGTAACACTATAATCACTGAAACAGATGAGTTACTGAGCGAGTTAAATCTTCAGTGAGTTGAAAAGTGAGTGAGTTCAATCAAAAGATATAAATCACTCACTCGTGAACGACCTCGTGAGCGCGACTGTAGGTACAGTCACCGGCAATAGTATCTTCTCACACGAAGGCTGCAAAAAGATGTGACACGCTCTTATTTGTAGAGCTATAAGAGCGTGTCACATATTTTTACAGCCTTCGTGTAGGAAGATACTATTGCCGGTGAATTAAAATCATACAAATTCTCCGACTTTTTATTCGACCTCCTGAATCGCGAATAACGTCTTTATAATTTTGTGTAGTGTGCCTACAGGCTGCTTCACTTTTCTTTGAGGGGTGCCAAGTGTTTGTTTTATTGAAAGGACCTTTTGACTCCCTGGCCCCTTACGTTTCACCGTGAAGTAGTTTATTATAAGACGGTAGGTATAAGTAAGCATCCACGCTCGCAATAAGAGAATTTTTACCTATTTTTAGGGTTCCGTAGCCAAAATGGCGAAAACAGAATCCTTATAGTTTTGTCATGTCCGTCTATCCGTACGTCCGTCCGTATGTCACAGCCATTTTATTCTGAAACTATTTGACGTATCTTAAAAAATTTGACATAAGGTGTATTTCGTGTGCCTCTACTTAATTCAGTATTCGGTATCGGTGCGTTGGGGTAATTCCGATAGGAAATAAGTGGCGGGTAATTCCGAAAGCTGACTCTTATTACAATGGGATACGAGCAGTATTTGAATGATTTTCGAAATTACACGCTTTGCGAAATTACCATAGATGTAACTAATTGTCAAAAATATTTTTTTAACTAAATATCAACATGTTGCACAGAACATCATTACATCAATTTATAGGTCTTGAAAAAAATATCATTGAGGTTTCTTAGAAGATTTCTTTGATTTTGGGAATATTTTCAGAAATAATCAACCCGAAAGTCTAAAAAATTGTGTCCACCCCTGTAACTTTCGAACCGGAGATCCAAAAATTATGAAAAAATTTGAAAAGATACATCATATATACTTTCAAAGAAAATTATTTTGAACATTAACGGTTAAGGTGTTTTTGAGTTACTCCTAAAAAACTTTTTTCATAGGCAGATTCGACCTTTACATATTATTTTTTTCAAAAGTAGGTATACGGAGCCCTCCATTATGCGTGGTCCGACACGCACTTGGCTGGTTTTTTTTTTAATTAACAAAGAATCATAAGATTATACCCATAATTTGGTAGATTTTCTATATAATAACCGTATTTCGGAACTACATACTCACTTATCTAAAAGCACTATACCTTTTGTAATGGGATTTCCTACTTTTAAAATGTCATATCACGGCAATCAATTAACTTGCCGGCCCGCCGTCATGGCCCTTAATTGCATCAAAAATATCGTCATAGGTAATCAAAACCGAATAGCGAGATAGCCAATCAGCTGGGGGGAGCAAAGCCCTCCGGACCTTCAACCCTCTGGCGTCGTCATGGCAACCGGCTGGTTCCTACCCCACTTTACGATAAACCAAACACAACCCAATTTCAAAATGCTGTAAGTCTATATAAAGCCCCTAAATTCTTACAACGTTCTTTAATTTAACTATTGTAGTACACGTGCATTTTACGCGGTAGGTTGCGGCGAACGGTTGCGAAAAGGCGTTTTTACCGGCTAAATAACCATATTAATAATAAATATGTTTAAACAGCCCAACCCTTAAGGGGTTTTAATTTTTGCAATGTAATTTAAATTATACGTTTCGTGTTTTAAAATATTTTTTTAAATGTATCTGGAACTTAAATAAGATAGGTAAGTAGGTACTTAAGTATTTTACTTTCTCGTTCTTTGAAAACACTAAATTTTTACAAGCAGACCCACTACTCGCAGAGATAATCACAAGATGCACTTGTTTACTTGAAGAGGCAACGGCCTCTAATACCAACATAACCAAAAACACAAACACTCACCTGTCTCAATTAATCTATAACACTTCACTATCATAAGGCTAAGTTCACACCGGGTTTCATTCCCGAATTAGCGTTTCGTGTCAAGAACACATTACGGCCCAACCAGCCGGACTTACATACGTCAAAACAATTCACGTTGTGGTGCAGTGAAAGTGAGAATGGCGTCTCGGTTTCAGCGCATGCGTGAATCCTGAATGGGAAAAACTCATTGCACGTTTCCAAACAACCTACCGTAGCACTCGCGTTAGTTCTAATCTAAGCCTTATTTTTTTGCTACGTAATGATGCTTTTGCAATAGTGGTATTGGACTAGAAGTGTGGTTTGGAAAGTTATTAGTAAAAATGCAAGCATTGTATGATGAAGCTGGCTAGAACGTGCTGATTGAATGCCTCAAAACGTTCTTAGCCTAGTAGGGTAGGGTGAGTCTGATTAATGTGAAGGGCTTTTTAGAGCAACCTGTATTTTTAATGCAGGCACATCGCTATGAATTATGTAGTAATTTTTAATTTTATTTTCATATTTAAGAATAAAATAAATTAACAAGAAAGTCATTTTTATTTAACAATGACTTATTTTTCTTTAGACCTTTGTAAAACTTACTTAAAGTATTTTTTTATTGAATATAGTAATCTGACAGCTCCTGTCATACACTGTCAACCACTTTGTATGTCAAGAGCTGTTAGTTTACCTAGTGTACTAAGGTACGTACGGTCACGTCTGAAAATATGGATACAGTGGTTTACTTTTCCGTGGACGTCCACGGCACGATAAAACTCTATGGTTTCATTCATTAATAGTGTAAAGTCTATGGTCTATTTATGAATGAAACCATAGAGTTTTACCGTGACGTCATCAGATCTACAAAATAAATTAATGCCAAATATAAGTTTATTTTTTACTCATGTTCTGAATTTAATGCTTTCAAACTACCAATTATCACATTTCTATCGGTCCCATTAAAGTACCTATACAAGAATACAAACACAACGATGCTAATTTAAAAGCTCCTCTTTTTTTACACCAAGACGGTGGCAAACATCTGAGGCAAACATGCATACCTACGGCCCGCCTGATGGTAAGCAGCTACCGTAGCCTATGGACGCCTGCAACTCCAGAGGTGTCACATGTGCGTTGCCGACCCTTTACAAAAAGGAGGATTCACTGTGTTGACGGCTAAAGGAACAAGAGGGAGGGAGAGAGGGGGAGGGAACGTATTAGGCGCCGAACACCCTTGAACTGAATTCAGAAATTCATAGACAAAATCAGACGGAAATGCTTAAATTTGTCTATGGTAGCGGAAATTTGTCTATGGCCTCCATACAATAACTACTGAATAGACAAATTTCCGCAACCTTTTAAGCATTTTACCGTCTGATCTTGTCTATGAATTGATGAATTCAGATCAAGTGTGCGAGTTCCCAACGAAGTCTAATTGAGATTTTCTGATAGTTCGGCTCTGGCTCTGGCCCCTAATAAACTTACAAAACCTGGTCCCGTTCGGAAGAAAGCAAAAAACTTATCCTAGGTACGAAAAAAAAATAGAAGTAGAAACAGCTTGTATCACTTGACAATTAGATTTGTTTGTTTCCCCCACTCCCCCCACTTTTGATTCCTGATTTACAGTTTTTATATACTTTTTTGCGAGAACGGCACAACTTACTCTATGTGTGTGTGTCTGTTCGACTTGTCTTATGTCATCGGATGCTTGGTTTTAGGGTTCCGTAGTCAACTCCGCCCGTCCGTCTGTCTGCGGTCTAGGTCAGTGACCGTTAGCACTAGAAATGGTATGAGTATGTTCATTAATCACGCTGAAAAAGTGGTAGAATAAAAACTGGAAAAATATTTTTATTAGAGTCAGTTTAATTTATTAGAGTACGGTACACATGAAGTGGGGGTGATTTTTTTTCGCTCCAACCCTATCGTGTGGGATATCGTTGGATAGCTCATTCAAAAAGAATAAAGGTCTTCTAAAACATTTTTTGGATAAAATTAATAGTTGCGTAAATAATAGCTCTGAAATTTCAAAAAAGGGCGTCCCAGAAAGTGGGTCCAAAAAAATTGAAAAAAAAATCTACCTCATTCAACCTTATGCCAAACTAAATGTCAAGTTATCTACACGTGCAACCTATGGACTAGTTTTACGCAGAAGACCAGCAGTTCCCTACGCGTCCAGTGTAATAATGGTTTCAGGATGTTGTAGGACTGTCCCGTTTCTGCAGCGTTTCAGGCATGGTAATGCATGCTCGCACAGATGATTATTATGCCATAACGCGCAAAAGAATTACCTCGTCGCTCTGCAGAGTGCGAGCCAGCACCAACCCCATCGTGGTTACTTATTGTTCCTTATGCCATTTCGCTTGTGTCATGTCATGAGTAGTCAATGTAGTCATGACCGCTCTAGGTGATGGTGTTGATATGCTGTTCTGTTTTGATTTGTTGTGTTTCACTAACACTTAGTTTTAAATCATTAATGTTACTTAAAACTATGGGCCATTGTTGTCTTTTAAATAAATAAATCGAAATAAATTAAATATGTCTTGACGCCTAGACTTCTACAATAGCAAAGTTGTGTTTTGATCATTTGGCCTGCACCATACAATAAGGAGCGTTTACGAAGCTTAAGTAGCACAACCTCACACTCACAATCTTGCAGATCTCTACAATTTTCTGTTTTTCTGACCGGCTGAAGGTATACGAACATTATGTTTGCATTTTCACGTTATGTTATACGTAAGAGGATGAAATAAACGGGTGTTATATGACTGTTACGTAATGGTTACTTAGCTTCATGGTTTTCTCTCTTTAAATATTAAACACATTCAATATAAATCCTGATCAGAAATATATGATTATTGTCAAGAGGGCGTTATTATTCTCATTTATATGGCAAAGGTTCAGTATAGCCATAGAGCGTATTATTTATCTATGGTATAGTGACATGTTGGTTTGTTTACCTGTCAGCTCTGATGTTAATTTGAAAATGTTTCACAGCGAAATAGTTCCATTTCCCGAGCGTATTATTTACAGCTGTTTATTACATACACTATTTACAATGGGGGTTAAATATAATGACCACCAAAAAATACTTTGATACCCTAAGCTCTCTTACCAAAAAAATATACTGAACACCAAAAAAATAATTCTACCATTACAATAGTACTGTTTTAGTAACAACTGCACATTAAATTGTATTCAAAGACCAAATTTAGTAAATAATCACCAAATTTTAGCGAGCAAATTAAAACACCATTTCTACCTATATAAACCACTGTGATTGCCATAAAATGTATGCATATTACCAAATAAAGTATAATGATCTTTGATAAAAGGGAAATGATGCCAAATTTACGCTCAACCCCCCGCCGCACGCGCCACGCCGCGCTCGCCCTACCCTACCCGATCTCCAGTTCAGTCACTTGCGAGCACTTGTTACAATTGCGTGGTCTAAGAGCTGGCCTCGTCAGACATGACACAATAATGAGAGCAATAAAACCTGTCTAGTTAGACTGCTTTACCGTCCTTATTGCTAGATCCGGGTATCTGGCAGCTTTTAATGGGTGGAGGTCAGAGTGACAGACCAACAAAGTTTTTAAGTTGGAAAAAAGTAATCCAAAAATAGGTAAAAATTGCCAAAGTTGTATTATTTATAGAGCACAGGGCCTATATTTTAACATTAGATTAAAAACAAAAATTGTCCATTATTGCGGAAACAAAAACAGTAGGCGACTAAGTAAAAACCGGCCAAGTGCGTGTCGGACCACGCATAGGAGGGTTCTGTACCTTCAATGGAATAAGAACCAAACTAATACCAAAAGGTCGTATCTGATGCCTACGGAAGAAGTTTTTTGGAGATAACTCAAAAATGGCTAAACCGAGAATATTCAAAATAATTTTCGTAGAAAGTATATGATAAGGCGCATCTCCTCAAATTTTTTCATATTTTTTGGACTTACAGTTCAAAAGTTACAGGGGGGGTACACAATTTTTCTAACTTTCAAAGCGATTATTTCAAAAAATATTTACTTAATCACAAAATGATCAAAGAAACCTCAATATTATTTTTAAAGACCTATCGATTGATGTGTCACATGTTGATATTTGGTAAAAACATTTTTTTTTAAATTTAGTTACATGTATGGAGCGCCCCCCCTAAAAATATTTTTTTTTAAATTTAAATACATAACATAACTAAGTAGCGGCATACAGAATACACCTTATGTGTAAATTTTATTCAGATACGTCGTATAGTTTCCGAGTAAAATGGCTGTGACATACGGACGGACAGACAGACAGACAGGCATGACGAATCCATAAGGGTTCCGTTTTTTGCCATTTGGTTACGGAACCCTAAAAATGCATTATACATCATTTGGCATTACTTTCTCCCAACAGAAACTTGTGGATATGATATAATCTAATTAATTATATAATTTCCCATAATATTGCATCAAACCCAGAACTCTAGGATTTGTTTTCTTCAAGTTTTTTTGCATTCTTTGACCTCCACCACATGTCCGGATCTAAAAATAAGCATAGTATAGCACACTAACTAGAGGGGTTTCGTTGCTCTCATTATTGTGTCATATCTGACGTGGCCAGCTCTCCGTCTACGCTCCGATCAGGTGTTTTGTTTTTTCATACATATACAATCTTTTGATGCTGCTGCCACTGACAAGGCCACGCACGGGGGCCTTCAGCACCGTATTATCGTGTAGCCCTACCCCTCCCCTGCTTCGAGGAATAAAGGAAATCTAGGAGACTTATCGTACTAGAAACCGGATTTTTACGCCACCACTTTTTTTGCATTGCAGCATAAGCATTTCGTGTTGCCCCATTAAAGACGCGTCTTATTATATACACCGTGGGCCTTTAAAACTAGACATATTTTAACAGTGTATTCCTGATCATATTTAGATACTAAAATGTCCTATAAACTTTTCTGGAATACGCCTAGTTTCAGAGTTAATACCAATTTAAAAAAGTACACTTTTTATTATAACTCATCACAAAACGCCTTTCTAATGGCGTTGTTGCCACTATTGGACATAGTTTACACGTCCTTATGGACAGATATCACAGTGACAAGGAAAACTTTGCAGTAACTAAATTAAAAAAAAATATATATAACAATTTGTTTTAGGCGATAATTTTATTAATCACATTTGCTTTTCATGTGCAATAAAATAAACATTCAAAAAATGGAAAAAAAACGAAAAATAAAATTTTTTTTTCGGCGAAATTGACCTAAAGTCATACAATATTTTTTCCTTCTTTTGGTCTTAGAAATTCGTGGTTAAGATCTGTCGGCTTATTCCAGCCCACGGTGTATATCTCATCTAGGAGACTATCGAACTAGGTTCAGTGTCATGGGCTCCCTTACTATTAAGAGTTCAAAAGAGTGAGTGTCTTTTTATGTTTTTTTTATAAATTTTAATAAAAGGATTATTGAAGTTGCAGGAGTTTTATTTTTTAACCTGACAGGCATTTGATTGAATAAACGCTTCTGTTTTTTGGTAGTGGTTAATTAATTTAGGGAATATGAAAATCAGGTTAGTAAACATTTTACTATAAATAGTAAATGGTCAAACTTTAGGAAATTATTTACTGTGTTTGGGAGAAATAATGATTTACATAGCGTAATTTACTTTACTAAGATAACGAGACGTTAAATATTTGCTTGACATTTTAAATTAAAATTTGGTTAAAATACTGGTGATCATAAAATATTTTTGGGTTAACAATGATTAGTTTGGAGTCATGTGTTTTAATAGGATAGCAAGATGTTATACACTCGCGATCAAAAAAATCGACTCAAACTAATTTTTAATTTCATCGTTTAATATCTCAGGAACCAATCATGAGATCAAAAAAGCAACGGTACCATTTTAGAGCTAACAGTGTCAGCTTTCAATACGAGCATGTTTTTCAGGCGAAAAATTTCAGTTCATGAAAAACAAGCTAGCATACCAAGGAGGTGTAAAATTTGGGTGCAAAAATGACCTTAACAACGAAAGAAAAAACATTTTCATGAACGAATAACAATTTATTTTTATCTTTAATACCTGGTGTTACCACCAAAAACCTTTTTCACACATGCCATGCGTCTCTTCATTGACCTCATCAGCTTCCTGATGGTATCCTGGGGGCATGCTTCCCACTCTTCGACCAAAGCTTCTTTCAGGGCCAAAATTGTCTCCGGAGCAGGATTGCGAGCTCGAACCTTGCGTTTCAGGTAATCCCATAAGTGCTCGATAGGATTTAAATCAGGACTCAGAGGTGGCCACTTCAGAGTCGGGATGCCAACTGCGTCAAGGTACTCCTTTGTGACGCGGGCGGTATGACAAGGGGCGTTGTCTTGCATGAAATGGAACCCCTCGTCAAAGAACCCGGCGTAGGGGACGACATGGTCTTGCAGGATGTCGGTGATGTACCTGTCTGCATTCAAACCACCGCCTCGACCCCCGCCATCAACAAAAACCAGCTCGATCCGCCCCTCCATGGAAATCCCCGCCCACATCATGACGGAACCTCCACCGTAGGCGACTGTTTCAGCGAAGCAACACTGGGCGAACCTCTCTCCAGGTCTTCGGTACACCCGTCCTCTTCTGTCGCTGCCATGGAGACACACTCTGCACTCGTCGCTGAAGAGTACGCGGCTCCATTGGTCGTAGGTCCAATTTTCGTAGGTCGCCACGAATTCCTTCCGAGCGTCCCGATGCCTCTGAGTCAGTTTGGGCCCAGTAGCAGGTCTTCTTGGGGTAAGGTTGGCTTCCTTGAGTCTCCGCCGAACTGTTGAGGTGCTAACAGGCACAACCCGGTTCCGCATCAGGTCTTGCTGGATGGCAACAGCGGTACGGTGGCGATTACGAAGACTGGAGGTGGCGATGAAGCGGTCATCCCTCTCCGATGTGCACCGCTGACGGCCAGATCCTTGTTTCCGTTTCAAGGTTCCAAACCGACAAAACCGACGATAAACTCTGGAGACAGCAGACTGGCTTAAATTCAGCTGCTCAGCAACAGAACGCTGCGAGAATCCTCGATTCACCAAGGTGACGACTTCGGTGGCTTCAGCTTCGGTGGTATCCATTTTTCGAAGGTGATTCCGGTGTAAGATTGCGAGGAGATGTGCACTGGTCAACTTCTGATAAGCGAATGATAAGAAATAACCGGTTACACCGGTTTTTATTGGTCTCAAGAGGGCACAACTCGTGCATATCATAACCATGTAAAATGCCATTTTGTACAAAAACTGCGATAACCTAAAAACTACGCAACTGAGATCGATGTCTTTTACTGTTTTTTGTAGCTGAATAAATTCGTAATAAAATTGCATTCAAAGTTTTATTAAAATATTTCCCGCTTTCCGGAAATACGACCAAAAGTAAAAAATGTTGCTTGAGTCGATTTTTTTGATCGCGAGTGTAATTTGGGTTATAATTTATCATAAAAATGGAGATTACATTTTGGCCCTCATTAACTATTTTTGGGTAACCAATGATTAGTGTGGAGACATTTTCGTTAATAGGATAGTAAGATGTTATAATTTCACATTAAAATGGAGTTTTAATTTTGGTGATCATTTACTATTTTAGGCAGTAAAAAGTGTTTTTTGGCGTTATATTTTACTATATCTGATTGATCCGTTAAACATAAGCCTTTACAATGTTTCGCTCTTGACTGTGAATAATTTTGGGATATTTAAGTCTTTTATTATTTAATATTCAACACTTTACTGTACCTAATTCAAATAAACCGCGACAATGACACTGACAGCCTATCAGATGCACTCACCATCAAAGAATATAATACTCACTAGGAGAAGAACGGTAACTACATACAAAAAAAAATGTCCCGTCACTAAAGTTCGTTTATATTACAGCGCTCCCGTGTAGATCGCAGTAACTTATTCGACAACCAGTTTGGCCTCGTTGGTAGTAGCCCGTCTGTAAAGCGGATGTCCTGGGTTCGAATCCCGGTACGGGTATTCATTTTTTTTTTTTTTAGGATTATTGGGTATTTATTATTTATTTAGCATTACTCAAAAATATTTTTTAATTGTACCAATTGTGTGCTATTTTTGTAATCTAAGTAGTTAAGTTATATATTATGCAGAAAGTAATAAAGCAAGTAGGCACATTTTTGGTCTAACAGGAATTCAAAAGGATCCACATTAGAAAAACCAAAACTAAATGTATAACTTATATGTAGGTACATACCTAACTTTTACAAATGTGGAAATAAAAAAGCTATTTTATTTATTTATTTTTAAGTATTAAAAGAACTAGGTTACTGCATCGAACAATTGGCATAAAACATATGATTATTAGAAACTACCTACATTCATAGAAATGCTCTATTCGTTCCTAGGCTTAATTGAACTATAGGACTTCAAGAATGAAAATGAATACCTGTGGGTATATACAGGGTGCCATCTGAGACGTGATCAGTTATATGTTTTTCTAACTCCATAAACAACTAGCAGTTGAATGCCCCAACTTTTACTAAAATCAGACATTTTTTTTTCTTTTTTTTTACATGTTTTTGTAATTTATTTTTCTTTCAAAAGTGACAATATTAGTGTAAAACAGTTTTATAAGATATTTAAGGTAAAAAAAAATATTAAATTACATTTTATCCGGAATAAATGACAAAATTGTTATTAACGACAGTTCCATTTCAAAGAGGTAATTCAATTTACTTATTTAAATATTCTAATAAGTAGTTTAAATATCCCGAAAACCCCGTCAAATGAAAAATAAATTACAAAAACATGTAAAAAAAAAAGAAAAAATGTCTGATTTTAGTAAAAGTTGGGGCATTCAACTGCTAGTTGTTTATGGAGTTAGAAAAACATATAACTGATCACGTCTCAGATGGCACCCTGTATTAAGTTAAATCATTTATTGGTTTTCTACAGTGTAAAATGGTACTGGAGATGTGTATGGACACTATGGACGCATGTTGCGTTCAGCCGTTCATCACGCAGACAAGTTCCCTGAAGTTGCAGCCGCTATAGTTAGTTACTGCCCAGGTGGCATTGCTTCACTTAATGCATCCTTGAATCTTCTTATTATCCTGCACAACAGAAACATAATATATCTTTAATGCTGATATCCTTTTACGTCGTTATGCTCTGCTTGCTTGTCTCTGCCAAATGTGTTAAGTACAACGCGTTACTGCTAGGGTTTGCGGTACCGGTGCCTTTTTCGGAACCGGTACTGAGATTTCCGGTACTGGCTCGGAACCGGGAATTCCCGGTTCTTGCGGTACTTTTCGGTACTGCGTTATTTTGTTCGAGATATTGCTAATTTTCGCTATAAAATAATGAAAACTGCCGTGATCCCTCGCGTATGTTTTTTTTTCTTTACGGGTTGCTATTCAAACCGCTCCTTTACAGTTAGCGATTTTCTTTTGGTCACATTTTCAATGGTTTAACGCGCGGTTTTGGGAATAAGGCCTCTTAAACCATTGAAAATCTTCGTTCTCTTCGAAGGCTATGGCGAAAATACTTAGTTTTTGTAAATCAACTATTGATGCATATATATTTTGTTCATTTCTTTATCTAGACGGCCATTGGAGCAAATATTACATTTTAACGAGTAAGATATGAAAAAATTGGTTGTCTTGGAAGGCCTTTCCGGATTTTCCAGTTAGGTGTACCGTTCGTTTCAAAATTACGCAAAAACAGGTAACAATTCTTATTCAATTTGAATCAAATTCAATTGAGTATATCATATCTGAGACGGCTATGGAAATAAAAATCGAAGATTCATCTTGGATAATAGACAAAATACCTTCTGAATATATGCCAGTTTTTTGATGAACACAGTTATTTTTTATTTTTTCCACGAAAACCCTATAAATATTTTGCCCTGAAAAATATTACCATATCAAAGTTAATCTATATTTCTATCACGATAATAAAAAAAATTACCAACTTATTTTTTATATTTTTTTCTATAGTGGTAAATTTGAATTTAGTATGAATTTTTAAAAATGACCTATAAATCACACTTTACAGTCCAGTCACAGGGCACTTTCTGTAAGAATCGTATTTTTGGGTACTTAATAATAATAAATATGGTTAACAGTATTTTTTGTATTACTAATACTTCAAACTATCTTATAAATCGCATTTTATGCGGCTTCTTTCATTAATAGAGTTTTTCGACCTTTTAGGGAATAAGGAGCCTTAAGAATAAAAATACTATACTTACAACCTGTTATATTCGTAAGTAGCTAAAAATAGGGAAAGTAGAAAGTTTAAAGGCGAATTTATCTCTTAGTTAGTCTCATTGCAGAATTTCAAGAGCTCAGCGTTGTATTTTTTCACGGACCAGTAGATAGTAGTACGTATATACCGAAAATCCGGCGGAGGAAGCGGTTCATGTAGACTTGAAGCCTGCGTGAGATATATTTTGCGACTTTCCACGTCTCATACCCATATAGCAACACGGTTTTTACCGTTTTAACACTTCCACATCCTCTGTGCCAAAAGCAACGGCAAGATACTTGCACCAAATTTCCTGTATTTTCCGGGTGTTCACTTCCCGTCGTCATTGCTTCTCTTCGAAGATCGTCAAATTTGGCTTGCATCTTACATATCAGCGGGTGTGGGGCTTCGCAGGCAAAGGTCATTGGTAAAGTTCAAATCTTCTAAAATCTTTGAGAGGCCTCAGCCCATGCCGCGGCGTGTTTGCTTTCGTGTGATGCCATCAAGGGCAACAAGGAAAAGGAGGGAGAGAACACCCCTTGTCCCACACCCGCATTCACTAGAATATCCTCCGAAACGAGGCCACGAGGTCACGCTACCTAGTCGGTTACTAAGTTCTGTTACTAGAGTTTTCACTAAATAAATAGGAATAGGTAGCAACATTTTAATTATTCGTGTATATCATTTAAAAGCTTATTTAATAGTCAATAGATTACAATATACTGAATTGAAAATTATTGTCGCAGTTTTTCAGAATTCTTTATAACACTCGGAAATAGGCGTGAAAAATATATACTCCTCGTTCATGTTGATTTTAAATCCTATTTATTTTTAATCACGTTTAAGACGCATCAGGCTTGCACAATTCAGTAGCTATATTCATGTATAGTTCACGTGGGTCTATCTGATAAAATACTAGACTATACGTTGCAAGTCTGCTTGTTCCATAGCAGTCTAAATCTATGTATTTTGTACAAAACTTAAAAATAGGCAATGTTTCAAATGGTAATATCTGTGGGATAAAATCGGAAGAATATTAACCTCCTGGATCCCCTGGTCCTCACTTGAGGACATAAGATTTTTAAAAATCTCCTGTCAAATGTCAAACCTGCTTACCAAGTTTGCACACATAGAACGTTTCCGAACGAAACTGTCAACCTAATAAAATAAACACCGAGTCACAGATGGCCAATCAGCGATCAGTACGGCTTAGACATCTGACACTACCGGCCACACCATGCCCCGCGGTAAGTAAATCCAAATGTATCCCAATGAATGTCTAATTATATATTTTTGTTTGGTTTTCATTAGTAAATATATGATGTATTTCATATGTTAGTAAGTAGATTTCCTCGGTAAAATTAAAAAACTTTAGCTTTATATAGCTCTGAAGTTTATGTACTCGTGCGAGTACGCGTGGACTTAAACAAGTAATTTATGTTCTCGTACGAGTACAACCGGTCTCAATACTGTAAGTTTTTTTTGATTTCACATGAAGGTAAACAATGTTATATTACCGATTTTCAGGCTTAAAGGACTGAGAATTAGTCCAAATTTGTCATACGATTTTAAAAACGAAGATGTTCCCATCTTTTCCACCACCAAATGTAGGTTCTTCGACAGCAGAAGGACAAGAGAAAGTTTCTCTGAATAGTTAGACACATGTACACATCACAACAAGAATATTGCCAAATCTGTTCTGAAAAATAATCAGCTTAATTAACAATATATAAGAATGAGAGATTATTATTTTATTTTGTTAATTAAGATGATTATTTTTGAGAAGAGATTTGTGTCACTTTTAAAATATTTACTGATTTACTGACTGATTTTCGTAACGACTGAACTAAAAACTAATATTAAAGGTAAGATAAAAATTATCTAATGTAAGAATCAAGATTTAAGTTACTGAATTAAAAACTAAACTATATGGTAGGATAAAAATGACCTAAGAAATGTCAGACTTAAGACAAAATTGTAACTGTGATTTCTAGTTAGTAGATTACAGTAAGGTAATTAACTTAATATGCAACTCACGTACCATTGTTACATTTGTACTCGTACAATAGTTTATTTCAGAAGAGTTTATTGTTTACTGACTTTCATTTGTTAGCCTGTGTTAAGTACAAATATTTTTTTTTATAAGTTTATCTATGCAAAATAGGTTGATTTATTAGGTATAGGATTTCGGTTTATTTGAGACTGAATTAATTAATGCTAGTACTATAAGTAATAAGTTCAAATAAGAAATTTTTGTAAGCTTACATGCAAGTTAATTTGATTATTGTAGTTTTTTGTTTATGTGATACTGGTACCTCGAGTGAGGACAAAGTCCCCATGTACTCGCCTGAGAACATAAGGAAAAATCGAGGGGAAAACGCCATGATTTTTTTTACAAATTTTCCGACATTATGGGTTACATACTTAATCGATTTTATGAAAAAAATATCAGTTTTGCCAGAATCGATACCTCCAGGATCCAGGAGGTTAAATGGTGGTCACGCAATCACCTCTAATAAACAGGTTTCTTACAAACAAGCAATGGAACCTTCGAAACAAAGGTGCAATATTTATTTGATGCACTTTTGTAAAGTGTAATTTTCTTAAATTTACCGTGTGTTTGCGTCTTCAGGCAATCTTGTGCTTTACAAGGATTTTCAATAAATTTCTCATCAGTTTTGTATATTATTATACCATATTATGTTCATTAGAAATTAGGCTATTAAAAAAATACTTGAAATTTTTATTTAAAACTTTATTTTATATTTTATCAGTCAGAAATCTGGTAACAGAACTTAGTAACCAACTAGGTACATGCATATTTCTTAGATTGCGTTTACGAGGTTGGAATTTTTGAGGGAATTGCAATATTATGCAGACGGCCCCATATACAAGCCCACCTTAGCGTAACAAAGGCTTTTTCGAAATCTAATCTTTTTTTGACATTCGAAAGCTGCCTTGATTCATGTAATAATTTTAAGCCGGGTTTTAAGTTAATGGAGTTAAAATGAAAAGCTTTTGAAATGAATTTAAAGACAACTGGTTTTTGACTTCTTTTTTGGTTCTTTAAAGACATCGACACAACAATATCTACACAAGTACCTACACATAGAGATACCGTCACGTTACATGTGACGTGACACTAACACTATACACGTTGATATACAAGAAGCAACTGAACGAAGAGTAATGTAATGACATAAAAACTGAAGGAAATGTGTGAAAAATGATAGTTAGGATTTCGGCTTTAAAACAATATAGTGAGTCAATCGCATTGATGTATCACAAATAATTGCAACAAACAATGATCATACAATTTCAAAGGTCATTACACAATAAAATCACTGGAAAATTTCACACTACGCGTAAAACTAAATCCTTCCTCCCCAGTACCGAAAAGAACCGAGAACCGGGATTTTCATTTGTCGGTACCGGTTCTGACTGAGTTGTCAATTCCCGGGATTTCCCGGTACTTCCGGTACCGGGAATTCCCGGGACCATTCCCTAGTTACTGCATACATAAGATATTCTGCTAGTATACATGCTTACTAGTTCCCTTTTTACCTTTCCCTACCTTGCCTTCCCTTCTTTCGGTATCACTACTGCAGGTACCCCTCACTTTGAGGTAACAATTTATTTAATTACTGTTGTGGCTGGTGATAAAGGTATCGTCTATAATTGGCTACTTGCCTGGGTAAAAAAAATACAATTCTATTTAATTTGTCAGTTAGATTATCAAAAAATATTGGACACGTATTTTTTATTTTGTCAATCAAACAAAAATTGCTGAAGATATAGCCCTTTAAATTTCCGCGTGACGTCACATTATACTAAAAATTGTACTGAAATGTGACGTCACGCGGAACTTTGACGGGCTATATCTTCACCAATTTCTGTTTGATTGAAAAAATTAAAAAATACGTGTCCAATATTTTTTGATAATCTAACTGACGGACTAAATATTTTTTTTTTTAGGAAAGTAGCCAATTATGTGCGCGTAGTTCATGCTTAAGATAATAATATTAAGATAATAATATAAATGTTATGTAAATAAGTTAATTTTTCCGGATTATGATAAAAATGCATGAAATATATTTCTTACCTTAAAATATTTGTGGTTATCGTTGTAGAAAATGATGAAACTTAAGTAAAATAAATAATCTTCATTGCTGCTTCTCCCTTTGCTACTCCCGGGCATAGGCAAGGTGGTAGTAGCGCTATTTTTCCTAATTTCAACGGTTGCGGACCGGCACTTAATATTATATACCTATACAATATATTTAACCAAATACATTTCAAGTAGATACGCTATAACGCCTATAACTAAAGCAAAAGCCAAAACGCAACAAATTTTTTTTACATGACATATTTATTTTGAACCACAGACTACTTAGTAGATATTTTGAACTTAACTGTGATTGACAGCATAATCCATAGACAGCATAGACAAAAACCAGTACTATAATTTACAATTTCTCGGGCCCGATATGACAGTTAGAGAGATGTAATAAATGATAGGAAACTTAGGGAGTCGAGGGAGTGAAGCAAGGCAGGGTGCACAACTGATTAGGCCCGAGAAATTGCAAATTGATATCGTTTAAAGTCGGTTCTAAATGTTGCTATAATTAAAAACATATGTTTTAAATACTGGTAATAATTGTCATAAACCGCATGCACACATATGCAATTTAAGAAGGACACACTTTTGTTAAGAAGTTACTAGGCCTTGCTCACAGATATCTCAAAGAACAGATCAGAAATAATAAGCCAGACGTTTTTTCATATAGTTGTCTCTTTGGTTATTTATGGTTAACCAAGATGAGTTAGAATGGGACAGATAGTACGACCTTTTTCGGCTGTTAACGAATTGTCTCGATTTAAAACTTAACCAAGCTGTCAAATTAACCTAGACGTCAAACACAAAATTGTAGCAAAAGACGGTTTCTTGCAAGTTATCGTGCTATTTCTGAAAATTAAGCTGTATAAATTGAATATTCATTATGTATATGTAGGCAGAAATGTCGTGCATAGTTCCATACCGCCGGAGGTGGTTCAAATCAGCGAAGAAGTCCAGAGAAAATACTAGTTTTCATCGGTAAGAAACTATTGTTTTTATTTCAAAATTTTCAAACACATTATGTAATATAATTGTCTCGGATAACTGCACATGCTGGATACTATAAAATAAGAACCTTTTGCTTAGTTCCAAGTTGATTTTATTGAGATTTATTGGTAAAATTCAATTTTTGTAAACAACGCTAGTGTTGTAACTAAATGAAAATAATTATGTCGATATTTTATCGATATTAAATATTTATATAGGCAAACACAAAATATTATATTAAATTATTGTTTACATAATTAATTGTCAATTGTTCAGATTTCCGGAATATAATATATATTGCGTCAAAAATGGATTGACGCCGTAGGGCTCAATAATTAGACGCCGAACAAACATCAAAGGTTTTGCTCGAAACATTTTAAAAATGACTGTTTTTTTTACTACTTGCAATGGACAAATATCGTTGCCAAATGCAATACCTACAATATTTCAGAGGCCTCTTGAGGTAAGTCGAGAAAGCGCTTGTTTAAACCGGTGTTAGACAACGCAATATTTGCAATTTCTTGGCCCCACTTTGTCATGTACCCTGTCTCTCTCCATCCCTCCCTCAACTTTTATTACACGTCGCAATCTGACAGATTGTGCCCTTTCTGTAGAAATTGCAATGTTTTATATCGGTTTTATTTATTTTGCGACCACAGATAATCTCCTATGAGGCGGTGCCAGACGTAGGAACATGATGCCGACCGCCGCACTCGGTCGACCGTCTACAATTCTGCATGCTTCAGCGCACGGACGCCAGTGTAGTACGACGCTATAAGATAAAACGAGACGAAATTGATATGACCTTGTTTTCATATACCTATCTGAGTTAACACAATAAAAATATATTTATGTCATACTTTGACACACTTAAGGGAATCAAAATGTCTTATAGCACAAGTATAAGAAACTCAGACTTTCCAACCCAGAGAGGAAACTAGGCCTTATTAGGATTAGGCCCGGTTTCCTCACGATGTTTTAAAAAAATTGAGAAAATATATCGTTGTATTTTTTTTTACGAAAATTGTGTTGAAGAAAGTTATCTCCGAAATTTTCTTTCATAGGCAGATACAAGTTTTTGATATATTTTTTTTGATAGTAGGTACGGAACCCTCCATAACCAACAGTAAATATCGATGTCGATATTTAGTAAAAAATTATCATTCACTGCACTAAATCTCGTCACGAAGTCATGAAAGGCTGAGACAATGACAGCTGAAGACCTGACAGATAGCATGGTGTCTATCTTTTTCTTACTTACTGATAAGTACATTAGTGAGAGCAGATCGGGAATGTAGAAAAGTTCAACTTATAATTTCAGATCTGCTTTTCTCTGATATCTGTGGCCTTGCTCACCATGCATATTATTCTGTCAGTCTAATGATTGCCAGTGCAAGAAATTAGTTCCATCGAAATTCCGCAACATAGCGCATGATCATATATTTCTGGTCAGGCTTTACTTTTAAACATGGCGGGTTCAAAACAAAACAAAAAATTGAATACCACCTTTTTGTTGTTGTTTGTATCTGGCAATAACTATATGACATTTTTGTTAACAAGCAACACTGGATCAGACGTCAACAATTTTGCGTCGCGTTTGAGTTTTTATTGGCGCATTGGCGATGGCGCAGTGCAATATCAAAACAAAATTATATAAGCGATAGAATTCGATGATATCTCTATTGTTTTTGTCGTAGTCGTCATTGTTTTGTTTTATTATGCCTAATGGACGGACAGTGTTGTTGCTGCGTCGTTTGTCGACGGGGGACAACAGATTGAAGAGCCTCAACTTGAATCAAAACACGACCAAGGAGCCGCATATTGTGAACCCGGCCTGTGCGCATCGTGATATTAATTTGCCAAAAAGGTACGTGATTGGTAAATAAATGTAACAGTACGCAGATTCCTGTTTCTAAAGAATATTTTTTATTTCTGTAGTATACTAAAAATATAATGCAGGACAGTTATATGACCTTGTTTATGTTTACATGTAATGATTGTGATACTATGTGTATGTTTAGCCGGAAAGAGAAAGGGACTTGCATTATTAATATGTAATCAGGTTCGTGTCATCATAAAAACGTTATGCAAGTGCCTATAACCTTGGTTCTTAACTTACATTGTTATATTATTTGAGCTAGCTTATGCCTGCCATTTTGTCTCCATCAATTGTCACACTTTAATAGTAAAATTCTTCACCTGTCCACTCTGTTAAAAGGTTGATTTCTGTGAAATAAAATTATCTCCATTATATTACATATTATAAAGAGCATATCTTTACGTAGTCGTAACTTACAATTTCTTGAACAAGTTACAATTTTTTTTGTAAAATTTCGATAATATTAAAATTCCAGCTATCTGGCCGTCTGCCAGATAACCGGTATCCGGCCAAACAACTATCCATTGCATATCCATATCGATAGCTAATTTCAACTGTTGGTTTTGAGGTTTAAGTTTGAAGATTGCATTTATAATGTTAGTAGGGATTGTTTTTGTCAAACTGACTAAAGGCATGGATATATGTGGCAACTATTGAATTAAAATCGTTGCACATGTAAGGCATGAGCCCTACAGACAGACTGCATACATCTGTAGTATCAAGTGTTTCACATTTTCATATTTTTAAGTACAGTATTGAGCTTTTAAATGTACATAGTTCATTGAGATAATATGCTGACTAAAATGAAGGATGTTAGGTTTAAATATAATTATATTCTTTTCTATGCAGTTGTAGATTTTAGCACAAATGAAATCACTAATTTCTTATCAAAGTTCAAAGTGAAAGTGCATATGTTATAATTTATGCCCCTTATCAATAGTAATGTTATCATAACAATGTCAACTTGTTATTGTATATCAACCTTAACATTAAATATATTTTATAGGAACATATTTAAAAAAATATTTTATTGAATATTAAATCAGCCACATGTATTTGTTTGCGACTTATGTTATAAAAAAAAACTACAATGTGAGCATTATTTTATTTTTATTTATTTATTTAAAGTTTATTGCACAAATAAAAAAGTGTACAAGAGGCGGACTTAATGCCTTACAGCATTCTCTACCAGTCAACCAATGGATCAAACTGGAACTTGTAATTATTATAGCTTTGCAATAATTTAAAATTTATTCTTACAGAATCTCCTCATTTGGTCAGAACAATCAGCTTCCAGTTGTCTCCCCTCAACTCACAAGAAGCTTCAGTGACAATATTATAAAGATGGCCACACCAACCACAGAATCCAATCCCATTGATGTGCCAAAACATACCAACGCCTTGGTTTCAGAGAAGTCCCCATATTTGCTCCAGCACGCCCACAACCCAGTACAATGGTACCCATGGTCCCAGGAAGCCTTTGACAAAGCCAAGAAAGAAAACAAACTCATCTTCCTGTCCATAGGCTACTCCACTTGCCACTGGTGCCATGTGATGGAGAAAGAATCTTTTGAAAATGAGGAGGTTGCCAAAATTATGAATGAAAACTACATCAATATTAAGGTTGATAGGGAGGAGCGTCCGGACATAGACAGAGTTTACATGCTATTTATAACAGCTACTACTGGCAGCGGTGGCTGGCCCATGTCTGTCTTCCTTACTCCTGACTTGCTGCCAGTTACGGGAGGAACTTACTTCCCTCCTGAAAATAAATATGGCCGCCCTGGCTTCAAAACTATCCTTATGTCCCTTGCTAAAAAGTGGAAAGAAAATACTGAACAATTTAAGCAGGCAGGTGTTGCTATCATGGATGCTCTTCAAAACCTATCCAAGGCTGATTCTGAATTATCACCTACCGTGCCTGGAGAAGCGACATGGAACAAATGTGTGCAGAGATACATTGCTACTTTTGAACCACACTTTGGTGGATTTGGCATGGCTCCTAAATTTCCGAATTGTTCAATTCTCAACTTTCTCTTTCACTTCTATGCTCGAGACAAGTCAAACCGTGAAGGAAAGCAGTGCTTAGAGATGTGCTTGCATACCCTAACTAAGATAGCCAAGGGTGGGATCCATGATCACATCTCTAGTGGTTTTGCCCGCTACTCCGTTGACAATGACTGGCATGTGCCTCATTTTGAAAAGATGTTGTATGATCAAGCGCAACTCGCCTGCGCGTATACGGACGCGTATCTTGCGACTAAAGACGAATTTTACGCTGATGTCGTTCGTGATATTATCAAATACGTGAACAGAGATCTGAGACATATAGAGGGCGGGTTTTATAGTGCTGAGGATGCTGATTCTTATCCCGTGCATGGGGCCCCTCATAAGAAAGAAGGAGCATTTTGCGTGTGGGATTATGCAGAAATTGAATCTCTGCTTGGTGATAAAACTATCAATAATATTCCTTACTTGGATATTTTCTGTCACTACTTTACTGTTGATGAAAGCGGAAATATTTCAGCAGACAGTGACCCGCACGGAGAGCTCACAGGAAAAAACAATTTAATTGTTTATGGTAGTAAAGAGGAAACTTGCGAAAAGTTTGGATTGTCTATAGAGCAGTTAAATCAGGTGATTAAAGAAAGTACTGAGATCTTGTATGAGGCCCGTCAAGAGAGGCCTAGGCCACATCTTGACAGCAAAATCCTATGCTCTTGGAATGGACTAATGATCTCGGGTTTGGCTCAGGCTGGCCAAGGTTTGGGAGAAAAGGAATATGTTGAAGATGCTATTAAAACAGCGAATTTCATTAAAAAGTACTTATATGATCCTGAAAGCAAGAAACTGCTTCATTCTTGCTACAGAGCTGATGATGGATCAATTGCTCAAATGTAAGTACAAACCCACTTTCTCTTGAAATGAAGAAATATAGCGCTGCAATTGTTTTAAACAATTTAGGAAATGTCAAAACCTTACGGGAAAAAAACCAGGAATTGTAATCAGTAATCACTCATAAGTATAACCTCATTGTAATTTTTATGTGGTATTGTTTCCTATAATTAAGACATTGGCTCCTCATTTGTTTATCATTTCATAATTTACCTTTCTCTTTTATTAACAGCGTGGTATACGTATAATATAAGACTAATACAATGTAACATTGTGATCTGATGTCTGACGCTCAAATAAATTTTAATAATTCTTAATTTTCAGCGAAAAACCGATCGAAGGCTTCCTAGATGACTATGCGTTCCTAGTGAAAGGTCTCCTGGACCTTTACGAAGCTTCGCTAGACCTCTGCTGGTTGAACTGGGCGCGCAAGCTGCAGAATAAACAAAACGAGTTGTTCTGGGATGAGGCAAATGGAGGGTACTTTAGCACCTCTGAGGGAGATGACAGTGTTGTACTGAGACTGAAGGAAGGTAAGCCTTTACTATATGTTCATACGTCAAAGCCTGCTCCTAACTATAGTTGGGCCAAAAGCAACGTTCCGATTGAGTCGAAACTCCTAAAGATAGACGTCTCGCTCACTCTCGCTGTCTGCAGTCGCTACGCGTCGCAGCGTTCTTCCTTTATTTTATTGCCGTACCGGCACGATGCTTTTGACCCTACTATAGAGTTGTACTTTCTAGAGAACGTTCTCCGATTTGCATGGGAACTATTCTCGAACGAGTACGTTCTCCATATAAAACGTTCTCGACAATGGCACAACTATACTCCTAACACAACGCGCGATTACAGGGTACAAGGGTGTACCCTGTGTGTGCCTTGTAAGGCACGAAATTAAGGTTTCTAAGCTGACCTCATGTTAATCGCACTCTAATTTGGCCTTATTTCGTGAAATATTCGTGATGACTTCTATATTATTCAATAAGAAAGAGACATAATACAAGTATTTTGACAAATACGCCAAGTCGCCAGGTAGCCGGAATGAGACAGACCATAAACAATAATTTTAAACAAAAAAGAACCGACTTCACTAAGCATCCACCTTTCCAACACCAAATGCTCGATCTGCTGTAAAATATATTCAAATCACCATAGGTGTGCCTATAATAGTTGAAGAGTTCCCTCGATTTCTCCAGGATCCCATCATCAGATCCTGACATGGTTACAATGGGACCAACTGTGAAGTATACGCTTTCAAACAAAAAAAGAATTTTCCAAATCGGTCCAGCCGTCTTCGAATAATCGGTGAACATACATAAAAAAAAAAAAAAAATAGCAAAAACAAAGATCCCGACGAATTGATAACCTCCTCCTTCGAAATCTTGAAGTCGGTTGAAAATGTGAGTTTTGGTGACAAATAAAAAAATGTGGGTTGTATAAACAGTTTTTTTGCAAATTTGCAGTATAAAGACTTTGGGTCAGCACCGTGAGGTTTAAACTAGTCCATGAAGAGGATCGTGTCATCGAGTGTCACCGCGCTAACAAAATGCGCGAGTCTGACGGAGCCTTAATACGTAATATTTGATATTCCAGACCACGATGGTGCTGAGCCCTGCGGCAACAGCGTCTCGGGCCACAACCTGCAGCGCCTCGCCGCTTATGCCGACAAGAGTGCTGCCACGGAAGGTGGCGACAAGGAGCGCGACATGGCCAAGAGACTACTGATGGCATTCGCCCATAGACTGACCAACTCGCCTACAGCGCTGCCAGAGATGATGTCAGCACTCATGTTTTACAACGATTCACCAACGCAGGTACGTTTATAGTCCTTATACTTCTTGTAATAAGTATTATTATACATAGTAACAATAACAGTAAGAGGAAGGCGGAGATAAGGAGCGCCACATGGTCAGGCAACTTCTCATGGCATTCGCACGTAGTCTGACCAAGGGGGCGATTTTTCAGATTCGAGTGCCCGAATCTGACATTTAAAACTATGCCTAAAACGATGAAATAGTGTATAAAAATAACAGCGATAGGAATTTAGGATCATGTTTATTTAAACTACTAATTCATTGCGAAAATAATGGCGACAAGCTTTTGTACGCGATTATTTTCGACCTTAATTTCCTTGAATTCGAGCGCTCGAAAATCAAAAATCGGCCCCCAACTCGCCTACAGCTTTTCCGGAGATGATGTCAGCACTCATGTTTCATAATGATTCACCAACGCAGGTACAATTATAGTCCGTATACTTCTTGTAATAAGTGTTATTATACGTAGCAATGATGATTAAGACATGGATTGACAATGCCTATACAAAATCGCGTTCCCTTATTTCAGGCTATAGCACTAGCGTCATCTATCGGTCACCACAAACACTAAATTCCTACGTAACCTTTCTGTTAAGCCCATTGGTTGACTGGTGGAGAATGCCTTATGGCATTAAATCCGCCATTTGTACCATCTTATTTTGTGCAATTAAGATTGAATAAATAAATTCAAGTTTATAATATTTTGTTCGGCGATTAACGCTGACAGAATAACTCGACTCCAGACTCAACAGATGGCGCTGTGGCACTCAGTATCGAAAACAGACGTATAGCCTGAAGGTTCGAGGAACGCGATTTTGTATAGGCATTGTCCATCCATGTCTTAATCATCCTTGATACATAGTAACAATAACAGTAAGAGGAAGGCGGCGATAAGGAGCGCCACATGGTCAGGCAACTTCTCATGGCATTCACAAATAGTCTGACCAACTCGCCTCCAAATTTTCCGGAGATGTCAGCACTCATGTTTTACAATGATTCACCCAGTCAGGTACGAACCGGATCACCAAGTTTATAAGTTTCGGTATAAACGACTTGTAAACTGTGTTCGCGTTGCTTTGGAAGGTGGCGATAAGGAGCGTGACTGGCCAAGCGACTTCTCATGACATTCGCTCATAGAATGACCACTCGCCTACAGCACTGCCGGAGATGATGTCAGCACTCATATTTTGCAATGATTCACCCACTCAGGTACGAATCGGATCACCAAGTTTATAAGTTTCTGTATAAACGACTAGTAAATAATGTGCGCGCTGCTTTGGAAGATGTCTATAAGGAGCGTGACATGGCCAAGCGATTTCTCTTGGCATTCATCTATAGACTGACCAACTCGCCTGCATCTACCGGAGATAATGTCTGCTGACATTCATTCATTCATTCTCATGTTTTACCATGACTCACTAACGTAGGTACAATTTGTCCGTATGCCTGTTGTAATAAGCTTTATGGTAGCTACTAGCTAGATCTACAGCGGTAAGGCTTGGCGACAAGGAGCGCGACATGACAAGGCGACTTCTCATGGCGTTCGCCCATAGACTGACTAACTATTGAGCGAGAAGTGAATAATATAATTATTACTGTTGCGTGTGTTCTGCTAATATTGTTGATTTGGTTTCACTAATGGAGTCCCTTGTGTAATGAGAGTTTCCGCGATCGAGTTTTTCAGTAGATGAAGGCACCGTGGCGAGAGGCCTAGATGTCATGTCATAATCCACCAATAATGTATAATCATATTTTTTTACTTGGTGGATTTTGACAGGTACTGTCAAAAAGACCTCTAGTCACGGTGCTCCCGGTGCATCTAGTGAAAATCTCGATCGCGGAAAACCTCATTGAGACATTGTGATTTCAGGTGTTGATAGCAGGCGGCTGCTCGGACCCGCGCACGCTGGAGCTGCTGCGAGTGGTGCGCTCCCGCCTGCTGCCGGGCCGCGTGCTGGCCGTGGCCGACCCCGCCGCCGACTGCGCCGGTATGTCCGACATACGTGAGTAGCTGCTGCTGCACACACGTTCACCGTTCACTGATAGCGGGGGGCTGCTCACACCGCGCACGCTGGAGCTGCTGCGAGTAGTCCGCTCCCGCCTGCTGCCGGGCCGCGTGCTGGCCGTGGCCGACCCCGCCGCCGACTGCGCCGGTATGTCCGACATACGTGAGTAGCTGCTGCTGCACACACGTTCACCGTTCACTGATAGCGGGGGGCTGCTCACACCGCGCACGCTGGAGCTGCTGCGAGTAGTCCGCTCCCGCCTGCTGCCGGGCCGCGTGCTGGCCGTGGCCGACCCCGCCGCCGACTGCGCCGGTATGTCCGACATACGTGAGTAGCTGCTGCTGCACACACGTTCACCGTTCACTGATAGCGGGGGGCTGCTCACACCGCGCACGCTGGAGCTGCTGCGAGTAGTCCGCTCCCGCCTGCTGCCGGGCCGCGTGCTGGCCGTGGCCGACCCCGCCGCCGACTGCGCCGGTATGTCCGACATACGTGAGTAGCTGCTGCTGCACACACGTTCACCGTTCACTGATAGCGGGGGGCTGCTCACACCGCGCACGCTGGAGCTGCTGCGAGTAGTCCGCTCCCGCCTGCTGCCGGGCCGCGTGCTGGCCGTGGCCGACCCCGCCGCCGACTGCGCCGGTATGTCCGACATACGTGAGTAGCTGCTGCTGCACACACGTTCACCGTTCACTGATAGCGGGGGGCTGCTCACACCGCGCACGCTGGAGCTGCTGCGAGTAGTCCGCTCCCGCCTGCTGCCGGGCCGCGTGCTGGCCGTGGCCGACCCCGCCGCCGACTGCGCCGGTATGTCCGACATACGTGAGTAGCTGCTGCTGCACACACGTTCACCGTTCACTGATAGCGGGGGGCTGCTCACACCGCGCACGCTGGAGCTGCTGCGAGTAGTCCGCTCCCGCCTGCTGCCGGGCCGCGTGCTGGCCGTGGCCGACCCCGCCGCCGACTGCGCCGGTATGTCCGACATACGTGAGTAGCTGCTGCTGCACACACGTTCACCGTTCACTGATAGCGGGGGGCTGCTCACACCGCGCACGCTGGAGCTGCTGCGAGTAGTCCGCTCCCGCCTGCTGCCGGGCCGCGTGCTGGCCGTGGCCGACCCCGCCGCCGACTGCGCCGGTATGTCCGACATACGTGAGTAGCTGCTGCTGCACACACGTTCACCGTTCACTGATAGCGGGGGGCTGCTCACACCGCGCACGCTGGAGCTGCTGCGAGTAGTCCGCTCCCGCCTGCTGCCGGGCCGCGTGCTGGCCGTGGCCGACCCCGCCGCCGACTGCGCCGGTATGTCCGACATACGTGAGTAGCTGCTGCTGCACACACGTTCACCGTTCACTGATAGCGGGGGGCTGCTCACACCGCGCACGCTGGAGCTGCTGCGAGTAGTCCGCTCCCGCCTGCTGCCGGGCCGCGTGCTGGCCGTGGCCGACCCCGCCGCCGACTGCGCCGGTATGTCCGACATACGTGAGTAGCTGCTGCTGCACACACGTTCACCGTTCACTGATAGCGGGGGGCTGCTCACACCGCGCACGCTGGAGCTGCTGCGAGTAGTCCGCTCCCGCCTGCTGCCGGGCCGCGTGCTGGCCGTGGCCGACCCCGCCGCCGACTGCGCCGGTATGTCCGACATACGTGAGTAGCTGCTGCTGCACACACGTTCACCGTTCACTGATAGCGGGGGGCTGCTCACACCGCGCACGCTGGAGCTGCTGCGAGTAGTCCGCTCCCGCCTGCTGCCGGGCCGCGTGCTGGCCGTGGCCGACCCCGCCGCCGACTGCGCCGGTATGTCCGACATACGTGAGTAGCTGCTGCTGCACACACGTTCACCGTTCACTGATAGCGGGGGGCTGCTCACACCGCGCACGCTGGAGCTGCTGCGAGTAGTCCGCTCCCGCCTGCTGCCGGGCCGCGTGCTGGCCGTGGCCGACCCCGCCGCCGACTGCGCCGGTATGTCCGACATACGTGAGTAGCTGCTGCTGCACACACGTTCACCGTTCACTGATAGCGGGGGGCTGCTCACACCGCGCACGCTGGAGCTGCTGCGAGTAGTCCGCTCCCGCCTGCTGCCGGGCCGCGTGCTGGCCGTGGCCGACCCCGCCGCCGACTGCGCCGGTATGTCCGACATACGTGAGTAGCTGCTGCTGCACACACGTTCACCGTTCACTGATAGCGGGGGGCTGCTCACACCGCGCACGCTGGAGCTGCTGCGAGTAGTCCGCTCCCGCCTGCTGCCGGGCCGCGTGCTGGCCGTGGCCGACCCCGCCGCCGACTGCGCCGGTATGTCCGACATACGTGAGTAGCTGCTGCTGCTGCACACACGTTCACCGTTCACTGATAGCGGGGGGCTGCTCACACCGCGCACGCTGGAGCTGCTGCGAGTAGTCCGCTCCCGCCTGCTGCCGGGCCGCGTGCTGGCCGTGGCCGACCCCGCCGCCGACTGCGCCGGTATGTCCGACATACGTGAGTAGCTGCTGCTGCACACACGTTCACCGTTCACTGATAGCGGGGGGCTGCTCACACCGCGCACGCTGGAGCTGCTGCGAGTAGTCCGCTCCCGCCTGCTGCCGGGCCGCGTGCTGGCCGTGGCCGACCCCGCCGCCGACTGCGCCGGTATGTCCGACATACGTGAGTAGCTGCTGCTGCACACACGTTCACCGTTCACTGATAGCGGGGGGCTGCTCACACCGCGCACGCTGGAGCTGCTGCGAGTAGTCCGCTCCCGCCTGCTGCCGGGCCGCGTGCTGGCCGTGGCCGACCCCGCCGCCGACTGCGCCGGTATGTCCGACATACGTGAGTAGCTGCTGCTGCACACACGTTCACCGTTCACTGATAGCGGGGGGCTGCTCACACCGCGCACGCTGGAGCTGCTGCGAGTAGTCCGCTCCCGCCTGCTGCCGGGCCGCGTGCTGGCCGTGGCCGACCCCGCCGCCGACTGCGCCGGTATGTCCGACATACGTGAGTAGCTGCTGCTGCACACACGTTCACCGTTCACTGATAGCGGGGGGCTGCTCACACCGCGCACGCTAGAGCTGCTGCGAGTAGTCCGCTCCCGCCTGCTGCCGGGCCGCGTGCTGGCCGTGGCCGACCCCGCCGCCGACTGCGCCGGTATGTCCGACATACGTGAGTAGCTGCTGCTGCACACACGTTCACCGTTCACTGATAGCGGGGGGCTGCTCACACCGCGCACGCTGGAGCTGCTGCGAGTAGTCCGCTCCCGCCTGCTGCCGGGCCGCGTGCTGGCCGTGGCCGACCCCGCCGCCGACTGCGCCGGTATGTCCGACATACGTGAGTAGCTGCTGCTGCACACACGTTCACCGTTCACTGATAGCGGGGGGCTGCTCACACCGCGCACGCTGGAGCTGCTGCGAGTAGTCCGCTCCCGCCTGCTGCCGGGCCGCGTGCTGGCCGTGGCCGACCCCGCCGCCGACTGCGCCGGTATGTCCGACATACGTGAGTAGCTGCTGCTGCACACACGTTCACCGTTCACTGATAGCAGGGGGCTGCTCACACCGCGCACGCTGGAGCTGCTGCGAGTAGTCCGCTCCCGCCTGCTGCCGGGCCGCGTGCTGGCCGTGGCCGACCCCGCCGCCGACTGCGCCGGTATGTCCGACATACGTGAGTAGCTGCTGCTGCACACACGTTCACCGTTCACTGATAGCGGGGGGCTGCTCACACCGCGCACGCTGGAGCTGCTGCGAGTAGTCCGCTCCCGCCTGCTGCCGGGCCGCGTGCTGGCCGTGGCCGACCCCGCCGCCGACTGCGCCGGTATGTCCGACATACGTGAGTAGCTGCTGCTGCACACACGTTCACCGTTCACTGATAGCGGGGGGCTGCTCACACCGCGCACGCTAGAGCTGCTGCGAGTAGTCCGCTCCCGCCTGCTGCCGGGCCGCGTGCTGGCCGTGGCCGACCCCGCCGCCGACTGCGCCGGTATGTCCGACATACGTGAGTAGCTGCTGCTGCACACACGTTCACCGTTCACTGATAGCGGGGGGCTGCTCACACCGCGCACGCTAGAGCTGCTGCGAGTAGTCCGATCCCGCCTGCTGCCGGGCCGCGTGCTGGCCGTGGCCGACCCCGCCGCCGACTGCGCCGGTATGTCCGACATACGTGAGTAGCTGCTGCTGCACACACGTTCACCGTTCACTGATAGCGGGGGGCTGCTCACACCGCGCACGCTAGAGCTGCTGCGAGTAGTCCGCTCCCGCCTGCTAGTGCAGTCATTGAAGCATTATTGCTCCGAATTTTTTTACTGTGAACCGAATTGCATACAATTTTGGAATTAGGTTCATCTTACCCTTAACTTCAAAAGTGAAAATGATTTGAACTCCGCAACCACCCTGGGGGTGGTTGCCACCCCTTCTCGGGGGTGAATTTCTTTTTTTTCAAAATAACCTCGGATATCGATAGAAGGCCTAATTTTAAGCAAAAAATCATCTATAAAGTTTTTCAAAAAATCCAATACTTTTCAAGTTATTGGCAATTGAAAATTCGCAATTTTTTCACGTTTTTCATCGGTTTCTTGCAAATATCTCCAAAAATATACGTTTTATCGAAAATTTTATAAAAAACAAAATTGTAGCAGGTAAAACAATGAACAATTTGGTTTTTTATAAAGTATTCTAAGTGCAATATTAAGCTAGATATTAAAGATCAAAGCAGTTTTTTATTTTGTCTGAAATTTAATCGATGTGGTCAATGCCATCTAGCGGCGAGCAGATGCATTTTATGCATTCTAATACAATAGGGTTTTGTAGTGCTTGAAATAAGCTTTAAAATGAGCACTATTAAAAGTCTTTTGCACGTAAAATAAGTGAGCTGTATTGCAAATAAGGGGAGCATCTAATGTTTTTTCTTTTAAATCAATGGGTTTCATAAGTGCCATTTCCACCAAAATTAAAATTAATCGTATTCCGCCTAGAATTAACTTTATTATGAAGAGTTTGATAGATAATATCAGTTTGGCTGCTTCAGGACATATATTTTTCAAAAAAGTCACGATTTAAAAAAAAACAAAATTTCAAATTTTTTAAAAACCCACTTTTTTTTCATAATATCTCAAAAATGACGACAGATACGTATAAAAGTGTATGTATTAAAAATTTAGGTATTTTTCTGACAAACAATTTGTTTTTTTTGTTTTTTCTGTCAAACAAAAATTGACGGAGATATGATTGTTTAAAGTGCGCGTGGCAGCGCAATCACAGCCTCTCTTAAGCCCTTTAACCCTTCACCGTTTTAGAAAAAGGTTTTTTACTATATATTGCAATGAAGGATGTTGTAGCTCTCTTAATTACCTTTACAATGGTTTTTTATAAATTGTGATAGCATGAAAATTGAAGGAGTTATGGTCCTAAACAAACCTGGAGTGCGATTTTTGAATCTCACCAAGTGACTAAATCTCACCGATGTGAGTGATTTACTATCGGAAATCACTCACATCGGTGAGAATTAGTCACTTGGTGAGATTCAAAAATCGCACTCCTGGTAAAAACTTATCATATTTTTTTCTACTTAGTAACTGAAAATTTCGGAGTGTGAATATTTGGAGCAATGTGAAAGTACGCAGTATAATAGAGACCCACAACTATTGTAATGTGTATATATTGAAATGATTCTTGGTTTTGTAAAATGAAAATCCCAGGTTGTGCGACAAGATTTATTAAACATCCCACACTTATATTCAGCATTTGCAGTAAATACCCCTCCACTACACTTCTTTTATATCTTAACTCCCTAATTAATAACAAACAGGGTTTGTGCTTACAATTGGTCAGTATATTCTCGGCTGCGGAATCCCGCGCTAGCTAACGGTTCGGTACCTGGTTACACTACGGCAGGCCTACAGCTGTCGCAGGCCCACGGCGTACCCGTTGAACTCTCGTGCTGGACAACCGGCACGTCGAGCGCCAGCGTCGCCGACAGCCTGCTCGCAGGAACAGCGAGCCACCGTCGTGCAGCTTCCATCAGTTTGACGCGATGTGGTCTATAAAGACCATAACTAAACACCTCCTAAGAGGGAATACGAAACCCGCGTATGCCGCTCGTTGTTCCGATGTCAACCTCCGGAGGTGTTAGGCCTTTAGGGACGTTACCGCATGCGGCCCAGCGTCCGCATCACCGCCTGCGCTACCGGCAGGTTACAGTTTTGGGCTAAGCGAAGAAGGATAACACTTTATTCAGTGTCATGGATCGATTCGGAATCGTAGAAGACTTTCATATTTCATCAATCTAGAACGAACCATAGACTATAATATTTTTAAATTATTTTTAAATATGTAATCATATATATTTACTGTTTTAATTTAGGGGTAGTTTTAAGGGTAGAAAAGCTTAAGAATATGATAATCATTTTCGAGAGTGTGGAATAATATTTAAATCCTTTTCATTTTATAAAAAAAAAAAAAAAATTTATCAAGGGGTAGTTTTCAAGGGTTAAAAGGGGGTTAAAAATTTGATAATTATTATAGAGAATATAAAATATTACTTACTCTATACTTACATCTTTTTATGTCATACCAAAGTATTTTTTTGTGATTTTTTCAATTTAGGGGTTGTTTGCAAGGGTTGTAAGATTTTCAAGGGGTTGAAAATGATTTTAATATGAGGTAATTAAGTTAGAAAATACTTTACAATTTCACCACTTACTATTAGACATGTTTTCTTGCGATAAAATGGCTCAATGTCAATTTTTCCATTAAGGGGTTGTTTACACCCCTTAAAAATAATAGGCGGAGTTCAGATCATTTTCACTTTTGAAGTTAAGGGTAAGATGAGCCTAATTCCAAAATTTCATGCAAATCGGTTCACAGTAAAAAAATTCGGAGGTAAGACCGTATTTTTCGCTTCAATGACTGCACTATGCTGCCGGGCCGCGTGCTGGCCGTGGCCGACCCCGCCGCCGACTGCGCCGGTATGTCCGACATACGTGAGTAGCTGCTGCTGCACACACGTTCACCGTTCACTGATAGCGGGGGGCTGCTCACACCGCGCACGCTGGAGCTGCTGCGAGTAGTCCGCTCCCGCCTGCTGCCGGGCCGCGTGCTGGCCGTGGCCGACCCCGCCGCCGACTGCGCCGGTATGTCCGACATACGTGAGTAGCTGCTGCTGCACACACGTTCACCGTTCACTGATAGCGGGGGGCTGCTCACACCGCGCACGCTGGAGCTGCTGCGAGTAGTCCGCTCCCGCCTGCTGCCGGGCCGCGTGCTGGCCGTGGCCGACCCCGCCGCCGACTGCGCCGGTATGTCCGACATACGTGAGTAGCTGCTGCTGCACACACGTTCACCGTTCACTGATAGCGGGGGGCTGCTCACACCGCGCACGCTGGAGCTGCTGCGAGTAGTCCGCTCCCGCCTGCTGCCGGGCCGCGTGCTGGCCGTGGCCGACCCCGCCGCCGACTGCGCCGGTATGTCCGACATACGTGAGTAGCTGCTGCTGCACACACGTTCACCGTTCACTGATAGCGGGGGGCTGCTCACACCGCGCACGCTGGAGCTGCTGCGAGTAGTCCGCTCCCGCCTGCTGCCGGGCCGCGTGCTGGCCGTGGCCGACCCCGCCGCCGACTGCGCCGGTATGTCCGACATACGTGAGTAGCTGCTGCTGCACACACGTTCACTGTTCACTGATAGCGGGGGGCTGCTCACACCGCGCACGCAAGAGCTAGCAAGCTCGCGGCCAAGCGCAGGGCTGCCACTTAAATATGAAATGTAACGTACAGGAATTTCAATTATATTTTTATATACACGCTACCAGTTTTCAACCATTTGACGTGAACTTCATTCTGTTCCAGTGCTGACCCGCATCAGGCCAGTCGGCGACGCGCCCACAGCCTACGTGTGCCGCCGCTACGCGTGCTCGCTGCCCGTCACCGACGTCAAGCAGCTGGAGACGCTGCTGGACGAGCAGCCCACTAACTAACCAAGTACCAGTTTATAAATCTATTCACTCTGTTCTATCCTTTAGCTTCACCCTAGTCGGGTAGAAATGGCATATTAATAGAACGGGAATAGTTGACGTCCATTTGACCACAACAGACGCGGCCGCACCGTTATCACCGAATTACCAAGCCACTTGCATTCTATTTCATACCTATATAGTAGACATTTATATGTAAGACAAAAAGAAATATATATATATATATATAAAACATTGCTGTCGGAATTTAGAATTTTTTAGAGGCACTAGATACATTTTGACAATAAATCTGATAAATTAGTGGCTATAAAAACATACATTAGGGAAAAACGTAATGGTATACTACCAAAAAATTTTTTAGATTAAGGTTTCTAAAAGTATTTTTCTGGTTACCAAGATATAAATTGTAACTAAGCAAAAACTGAACCTATTGTAAAATCGTCAGGTGAAAACCAAAAGTCACAAATAAAAAATAAAAAAACGAAAACAGACCTTATTTTGTTGCTAATACGGTTCATTATGGCTATGAACTTGTGGTAGTAGTTAGTGAGTTTTGTTTGTCACCCGACGAAATACTTTTTATAATTGTTCAAATAGTGCACAAAATTCAATAGCAATGCGTCCTTTAAATGATGTGAAGACACCTACAATGCATTATCATAATGATAAATTTATAACAGAAAATATAAAAATATTGGTATATCGTTTGCTTAATTATTGATTGCGTATTTTCACTTTGTTTTTGGAAGTATTTTTGTTAAAGTAAGTCTTTAATATAAATTGTGTGAGAAATGCATAATAATAATAATCGTTATCGAATATCGCGAACTCTATTAATAGCGTTGTAGTTATAGCTCCCTTTGTGGAATCTTCAAAATAAAAATATATTAAGGAGTAGGAACTCGATCAAATGTCAGGAAAACGAACGAATTTCTGTGGACAATATAAAGGTTAATGGTTTGGGTACATTATACTAATGTTTTTATTATATAGATTTAAGTACGCTTTGTTTAATTTATTTATTTATCGTATGGCTACATGTCACTGGATATAGCTAGGCATTTCTTCCCTGGGGTAGTAGTAGTGGGAAGGTATATGATAATGAAAATCCAGTGAGTTCTGCGAGGTCCAGAGGGGACAGTGGAGCTGCCCAGTTTGTTACTCTTTTAGCACCACCCAGGGATCACGTGTAGGGTTGTCTAAGGTGTTTCCTACGGACGCAGAGTAACATTGATCCCCTGTTTTTGTTTAATAAAAAGTTGTAAAAAAAAAGAAATTGTAGAAATATTATTGCTAACGGTACTTTCCTTAGTAAGTACAATCCCTAACTGCTCACCAAGACGAATGCAACGAGCCCAAAATACGACGGGATAATGTTGAGTAGTTGAGGAGTTCCTATGTTCACTGGTGGCCATCTTCCAGTTCGATCATCAGATTTATATTGCTATCAGTTTTCAACAGTTCTATCTGCTATTCAAGATTTGATCACAGACAACGGTACAGGTGAAAGTAAATAAAATAATGTAAAAAGAACAGAGTCAGTTAGGTTAGTCAGAGTCTGGTTAGAGTCGCGGGCAACAGCTGGTTAAGGGCGGCGAATGACCGTTCGTTGTGGAGATCCTTGGGGGAGGCTTTTGTCCAGCAGTGGACGTGTTTCGGCTGAAATGATGATGATGATGAAAAAGAACATTTGCACCTAACTATAAAGCTGACCAGACATTGTCATTAATAATTACATTATTTCTCTACTCATCCTTCTCATTCTTCATATACATGGAAAAGGACGGGTACAGAAATAATAACATTATTACTGACAGTAACTATTATTACTGGTCCGCTTAACAGTTTAATAAGATAATTTCCCCCTTATTCATTAACGTCTCCCAGGCCTCAATTAATTAATTTATGTTTTGTCTGTTTCTAACAAACAGAACTGTCAAACAAACAGATAGGGACGAAACATACATTAACTAATTGAGGTCTGAAAGACGTTACATTAACTAATTGAGGTCTGAAAGACGTTACATTAACTAATTGAGGTCTGAAAGACGTTACATTAACTAATTGAGGTCTGAAAGACGTTACATTAACTAATTGAGGTCTGAAAGACGTTACATTAACTAATTGAGGTCTGAAAGACGTTACATTAACTCATTGAGGTCTGAATGACGTTACATTAACTAATTTGAGGTCTGAAAGACGTTACATTAACTAATTGAGGTCTGAAAGACGTTTATGAATAAGGGGGTTAGGCTTCAACACTTTGCACACCAAGAATCCCTAAAGAGGTCTTGTGTCGTCGTGTCCGCCACGCCAACAACCCATAAATGGATCGGAGTGAAGGTGTACTTTGATCATGAATAAAATCTATTATGAATTGTTTTGCACAGCACTACGAGATTCGTCTGTTTTGACAATGCAACAGTGCTTGACGTGTGAGTGATCACTTCAGTCAAATATGAAAGCGTTCAAAAGGTTAAAGTTCATTTATTTTATGATGTCCACAGAAAAGGCGCTAAGCCTAAAGTAATGCTAAAAAAGGTTTTTGACCCATGTCAATTAAGAGATGTACAGTCGAGGACAAAGAGATGTATACACTTTTGGACCTTATTACAACGCAATAAGGTCCAAAAGTGTATACATCTCTTTGTCCTCGACTGTACTGTAGGCAGTTTATTGTTGACAAGAAAATATATTTTATTATTAATGTATAGAGTTAGGTGTTTAAAATCCACTAGTGGATATACATTTTTAAAAGCGACTAATATTTGTGTTGTTTTCAGGCCAAAAGCAACCATCTTGGTTAAATAATGATTCTAGTTTCATCCTTATTTTGTGGTGAAAGTAAAGCACTTGAGAGCGTGGATTTTGCATCATCTGAAGCGACTTATAGTGTAAATCGTCCGTAATTGGCCACCTTGTACTAAAAATGAATTCTTTTTATAGGTAAAGAGAATTCATTTTGGTATGAGGTGGCCAATAATTTATATCTATACTAAAATGAATTCTGTTTACAGATTTTTAGTATTAGGTGGCCAGTTATTGAACGGTGGCTAATTACTGACGATTTACCCTAGTTAGGTTTAATATTAACAATTTTAATAATAAAAAAAAAACGGATCTAGTAGTCGTTGTTATTGGTCTAGTAGCGAGCTGCCTTACAATAGTTATTTACAATGCATATGCTCAGAAAGTGCTCTTTTATATGGGTCCACACATGCATAGAAAGTCCTTCTTTACCGCACACGTGCGGAAAAGTAGCTTTTGAATTTTCCAAGGTTGGACTCGATAATTGGAAAATTAAATAGCTACTGCAGCACGTGTGCAGAGAAGAAGCACTTTCTATGCATGTGTAGACCCATATAAAAAGCACTTTCTGAGTATATGCATTGTAAATACGTTTAAAATATCCCACCTCTATAGACCCTTGTAATCTGGATATTTATACCTAATCACACACACAGGACAAAACCATTTAGCTGACGTAAAACCTAAATATATATTCCTTCAGAACCATGCAACATCCACGGTATTATGTGCTTTACTGTCATCACAAAACTCGCTCAAAAACACCTCGATTATACGTGTTTGTGGATAACATCGCCTTAATAGATGACAATAATGAGAGCGACCAAGCCCCTCTAGTTAGTTTGCTACACTATGCTTAGTTCTAGGTCCGGACATCTGGCAGCTGTGATGGAGGTCAAAAAATGCAAACCACTTCATGAATACAAACCTCAGAGCTCTGGGTTTGATGCAATATTATGAGAAATTATATAAGTAATTAGATTTCTTATATCATTGCCCAAAGTTTCTGTTGGGGGAAAGTAGTGACAAACGACGAATGTAATTCGTAGTTGTTGTTTCCGCAATAATGCGCATTGTTTTTTTTGTTATATTGTTAAAATATAGGCTCTGTTCTTTTGTCTTTCTGTGTACTTTTTTCCAACTGAAAATTTTTGCTAGTCTGTCACTCCGACCTCCACCCATTAAAAGCTGTCAGAATCCCGGATCTATCAGTAAGGATAGTATAGGAATCGAACTCGACGGGTTTTGTTGCTCTCATAATTGTGTCATATCTGACGTAGCCAACTCTTAGTCTATAATGTCAATGACAGTTGTTCTTATGCCTGGAAACAACGAAGTTATATATTGTGTGGGTAAATTTTACTTGAGTATGGAGTACAGTCGCCATCAGATATATCGAAGCGGCGATGGTGATCACAAATATCTGAACAACACCTCTATTGTCAAGGTGATAAAGTGCATGTTTAGATACCTTGCCCGGTCTCGTATGTTTGATGGCGACTGTATATCACAAATATTAACGTTAACGTGAATGAATTAACGTTATTATGATTGAAATAAATCTGAAGTGAAATATTAATCTTCGTCTATTGTGATATCAAATTGTACGCTTGAAATTATATGTAAGCGAAAATTTAAGGCCTAGTAGTGCAACGGGGACAAAACGTAGATTTTACGTATAAGCGTAGAGTATTATCACTATTATCAGCTACTAACATAGCAGTAAAACAAATGAATAAATAGACGTACAAAAGATGAGTGACGATTCAACTCTTATAAAAACAGGAGTGATTTAGCGACCACATACGGCACTCGAAACATGTGGTCTATTTTCAATGAGTAAGACTGAAATTTTTGAACTCTCCGCTCTGTGAGGGTTAACTAGGTATGTTCTCGTTTCGATGGCTTTGGAATAATGAGTTGAACGTGTCTGACGACCTGTTATTTAGTTCCATATTTTATTTTAAATTTTCCTAGACTTTGTATGTCTATTTATTCAATTGTCTTTAGCGGTAGTGATGCTTACAGTTTGAAACTCGACGCATCAAGTGCAGTTAGTTTTTATAGTATTAAGAAAAAATACATATTTTTATACCCCGAATTTTTTTTTGTGAATTAGCGTCATACAATGACCATACATTATTGTTTATTTATTGAAAGAATTTGGTTGACTTAAATTGTTTTCGTGTTATTTTGTGATCAATTTATTAAATTAAAATGTTTGGAAAAACGATTAACCATTAGTTTCATTACTGTTTCCCAATATATATATGTACAGTTCGCAGCAGAAGTAACGTTTGAGGTGTTTAAAATGAGATTGACACGACTTTATTTTTATGAAAATAGGAGCGCGTGGACTGACGATCTGGTTAGAGTCGCGGGAAAAAGTTGATTAAGGGCGGCGAATGACCGTTCGTTGTGGAGATCCTTGGGGGAGGCTTTTGTCCAGCAATGGACGTCTTTCGGCTGAAATGATGGTGATGAAGAGCGCGTGAAGGTAATTTAACCTTTTGACCGCCAAGCATTGAACAAAAATGACGCGCCACCGACGCCACGTAATCGCGTTTTGTCAAGCGAAATTGAACTTGGGAAGCCCGCGTAGGTCCCTATTGCATTACTCACAGCCGACTGTGGCGGTCAATAGGTTAAACGCCTCATCCGCTTAGCTATTTTTGCTGCTGACCGTATATAGGCCTGCGAAACTTCGCGCGATCTGCGTTAGGTACAGCCACCGGCAATAGTAAATCCTTCTTCTCCTTCCTACAAAAAGGCCGCAAAAATATATGTGACTCTTATGGTCCTGCAATTAAGAGCATGTCACATATTTTTGCGGCATTCATGTAGGAAGATACTGTTGCCGGTGACTGTACCTATTACTGAACCGCGATTAGAATACCATGGATTTATATAAGGTGGATCTAATTCTTCGGTCACAACGTGACCCCGAAAGAGAAGGTTATTCTAGGGGTATGTGTCTCATTTTGACTAAGGAGGTAATGACGTCATCAGACAATCAAAATGTAAATATGTGTCAAATGCGACAATTTTGTATAGAGTGCGAGTGAGACACCGCCCCTTATACAGAGAGTTCTAAACCAGGAGAGGCCCTGAGTATCATTTCCCCTCTGTCAAAAGTATTGGCGGAAAATCTAGTACAAACTATTTCAATAATCGATGTCACGCATTTTCGTCATCGCTGTCAATGGATAACAAGCTCCGTGAAAATGCCCTTATGCGCTGTTTTTGGATGTAAAAAAATGTTATATTTCGTCTAGTTTACAAAAAGATGAAATACCATTTCAGATGTAAGTACAGTTTTACTTTATTTATCATTACTTTCGTTATAAAAGAACCTAAATCGAAAATCAAGCTTCGTTTACAGAATCGATTCAAAGACAATCGTTTTCTTTCTGACGGGCAGTAACTATTTGACGTTTGACGCTTCTCCATATTTAACGCGCTTAAGGATTGCTGTCGTCTATATTTTGTTTGAAAATACAATCAAAAATGATCCTTGGCTTTTTTGTTTGACATTTCCAAAGACTGCATCCAATAATGAACCATATGTTAACATTTGTACAGTCGACTATCTATTGCTCCATTTAGTGTTATGAAGTATAAAAAGAATATGTCAAATATGTTTGGTGTTTTCAAATCAAAGGTACATCTTTGTCGGTTGTCAATAAAGCGTTGCTGCCATAAAAATTCATTTAGAAATAAACTGTATTAACATCCGACAATGATGTACCTTTGACTTGAAAACTTCACATGCGTGCTACCTCGCCCCCCTCAGATTTTGGCAGACTTTTGTTTGGAAAGATGAGGCGAAGCGTACTCCATTTATAGAGCGTTATGCCCCTATATTATGCTCTCTATTGGACCGTTTTTACTACTTTTTACTAGTCACCTATGAACGACTGTTTCACTCTGTAATAAGGTTCAACTGTGGTCAGAGAAAAAGTGTAAAAATTAGATCACTGCTACCGCTGCAAAAGTAGCTGTCAATGTCAACCCATACCCATACTAATTTTGACCTAAGTATATGGGAAATCAGTGCAACTCTAATCCTATTCTAATTGCGGTTCAGTAACATATACTTACGGATCGTGACCCGCATTTTTAATAAAATCAATCTCGCTTAACACTTTCGTAACCGTAGGCACTCGTAATGTTTGCTCAGATGCCGGCTAAGCCCGCTAGGCGGGCAGTAGCTATAAACCTACACGCCACGCCAAAGAGCCCGCCTGGCGGGCACACATTGCATCTTCGCCACCACAGGGCTGACACTAACAGAAAGGTTTTAATACTTCTGATTATTCTGCATGTACATACTATGCATGTGATCGAAAAGTTGATTTTTAAATATACAGGCAGTGATACTAATGCGATTTAAAAATAAAAATTCTTACCAACTGGTTACATTCAATTGCATGTAATCAATAGGAGTTAGAGTTTTCGTGAATCGTAAAACCTAATTTGTGTTTACGAATATTTAGTATCTATTGTTTTTATAAAAACGGGTCTTAATCGCGTTTCACTTACGTTTTTATTTATTTCCTATTCCCATAGGATGATTTGTAAAACAACATTCGGGGAAAAATAAACAATGAAATTTAAGACGATTGTCGCCGGAGTGTCCTTGAGCGTTTGGGCGCTCTCTACCCGCGCCACCCGCGTACCCTTCTCATTGCGATCGTGCGTAAATCCGCCGCGATGCACCGCAATAATGTTCAAAGAATATGAATTTACTCAGAGGCGCGCGGGCAGATTTATAATAATCATACCTAATCCTTTTGTGGATGTGGTGACATTTTTTAGGAACGCTACTAAATAAGATAAGTAATAACGATCTCGATTAGTAGATTTTTATGTAAAAAAATGAAAACCTAGATTTTGAATTTGACGTACAGTGAGCGGGTAAATATTTATGAATTTACGAAATATGGTTAAAAATATTCCGCATATCAGAAAAAATAAAAAAAATACTGACTAGTACAGCAAAAAAAACTGAACGCACATCAAAGCGGCGTTTTCATGTGAATTTGTTTTTTTTTTGCTGTGTTTTATGTAAAAAAATGAAAACCTAGATTTTGAATTTGACGTACAGTGAGCGGGTAAATATTTATGAATTTACGAAATATGGTTAAAAATATTCCGCATATCAGAAAAAATAAAAAAAATACTGACTAGTACAGCAAAAAAAACTGAACGCACATCAAAGCGGCGTTTTCATGTGAATTTGTTTTTTTTTTGCTGTGCAAGTGAGCTTAATAGATGGTTATTTTTTTATTGCGATTTTAAATATTAACCGTAAAAATTCACTTAATTACGATAAATTAACAAAACTAAGCCTGTTGCGAGTTGCGAATAGTAAAAATGCACATGTAAGGAGCGGTATTTGTGCACGAAATCGTCATATAAATGAGAGCTGTAAGCCCATTAAATTTAGATCTTTAAAATATAACACAGCGCAAACACTTCTTAGGGTTCCATAGCCAAAATGGTAAAAACGGAACCCTTAAAAGTTTTTTGAAACATGTCCGTCTGTCCGTCCGTATGTCACAGCCATTTTTATTATAAAACATATATTACTGAAATTTTATCTAGAGGTGTGTTTCATGTGCCGCTACTTAGTTTTCTGGCTAAATTGCTAAAAAAATCTTTTAGGTGAGGCACTCCATACATACAATGCCAAACTAAATGTCAAAAATGTTTTTTTTTGTAAATATGAACATGTTGTACGATACGGCTTTAAAAATATCTTATAACACAAGCAATAAATTAAAACATAGATTCTACAACTACAACTTTTGTTCAACAACTTTAAAAAAATATGTAGTCTTTAGATTGTCTCTTTTTTAAACAAACTAAATAGTATTTTCAATGTACGTTAAAATCCTTCTCATTGACATTGCTTGTCAGTCTTGTCACCTTACAGACATAATCAATTTCGCAATACATTGCGTGTTCGAATAAACTTTAAAGTGTACTAAAAATCAGACCACAAGTTATTTTTCAAAGTCGCTGAACAAAGGTTGTTTACTTTGAGGAGTAGAATCTACATTTTAATTTATTGCTCATGTTACAGGCAACACCCGGTATATAGAGTATTTTTAAAACTTTTTTATTAAGTCAATATTTTCAGAAATAATTGCTTCGAAAGTCTAAATATAATAGCCCCCATCTAACTTTTAATCCGTAAGTCAAAAAAATATGAAAAAATACCAAGAAGGATTAGTACTTAATTTTCTACGAAAATTATTTCACATATTATCGGTTCATCCGTTTTTGAGTTATCTCCAAGAATCTACTTTCTACGGAACCCTACATTATACATGGTCCGATACAAACTTGGCCGGTCTTTTAAAGATTTTTGATAGGTAGTATTAACCCTTAGTAGTAATTTATTTATTCACTTGTGTTTGATAATTAATATAAAATTTGTATTTATTTGCATTTCACCGACATAGTAAAGTTTATTTTAGGGTAGTCAACGCGCATGTGAATCTTCTGGGGTTGCAGGCGTCCATAGGCTTTATAACTGCTTTCAATCAGGCGGGTCGTATGCTTGTTAGCCAGCGTCGTGGTATAAAAAAAATCTTTTTTTCCTTTATTCTTACAAACATTGAACTCTTAAATATCAGCAATTTTTTATTAGATTCTCAATCAGGCTTTGCTCAGTGATAGTTAGTAGACTGAAATTTGGTATGAGTAATTATGTGTTTTAATTACGCCTACAAAGTGGTAAAACAATAAGTATCTGACACCCATTGTTGGATAGGTCTTTCAAGAAGAATATGCCTTAAACAACTTTTGGATGAAACGAATACTTTCGTAAATAATAGCTTCGAAAGTTAAAATGCTCTTTGATTTTTGAACCGTGGGTCCAAAAAAATTGGGAAAATTCCTGGAAGTGAGGCCATTGAAATACTTATCACGTATTTTCAATAAAAACTATATGGAATAAAATCGGTTGAGCCGATTTTGAGTTATGCCTATAGTAAAATAACGTAAGTGCTACAAAATATTTCTTTATAGACTACCTTTTGAATGGATGTATTGTAACCGGAAACTACGGATCCCTACACTGAGCATAGCCCGATATTCTCTTGGCCGGTTTATCTGCAATCCTTTGCAGTTTACTTCGCAATTTCTAGATTTGAGAAATTAGTATAAAGTATAACATTAAAGATTGTTTTTAATCTTAAAATAAAACGCATATTACATTCGTTTAGAACACGGTATTCTTAAATAAATATGTTTAAATAAATTCGGTTCTTTGGAGTTTTTTATTAAATTAATTATTAGTCTATTGTATTGCAGTACTATCAGGTTTCCGCAACTCGACGACTAATGCTTATTTTGCGTGATGCATGCGTTTACTAAAACATAATAATTTTAGTTTACTTACATGACCAAATTTGTTTTCAGAGCAATGTGAGATTCATGATTTTTGTTTTATTTCATTTGTTTTTTATTTGTATTATAATCTAAATAAAATACACTTTTTATACGAACGTACATAAACATGCATACGAGTACATTATGTTAAAAGATAAAACGTCTATACATTATTGATTCCGGGAAGACACGTTATATCCGCACCGTATGAACCCTCTGCAGTTATTTAGTCTTTAGGCACAGTAAGTCCGATATTATTGCTAACGGGCCAAGCACAAGTATATGTAGTACAAGGGAAGCACGGAGCGACGAGCGACACAGCCTCCTCGTCTCAAAGCTAGCTCACGACTGCCAGCAACGCCGTTTTCGAGCTAATAACGCACGAAATGTGGAATTATGATCAAGTTGTTTAAGAAAATTTCATCAATTTAAATATCCTACGTTGAGTTTGTAGTGTTCTGTAGTACATATTTTTTAGTTCAACAATATTTTAAATCGAATGATCCGTTCAGTAGATATAAGCAAAATTAACCGTAAAACGACTTTTCGTTACATTTACATAACCGAGAAACTATACGTTACACGATTTATTCAAACGTTGACAATGTTGTACATGAAATGGTAAATAACATATATTTTTTTCAAAATTTTTGAATGACCCGTTATTGAGATATATCCCTTAGAAAGTAACAGTTTTCGGCCACAATCAGCGCCTAGCGCCTTAACTAAGTAAGAAGATTCTAACTTCTAAGCGGCAAAAGGTTAATTTTATTCACGTATACGAAAGTTACTCGGCACAGCCCTGAGCGTCCGCCTAGTGCCCGCCTAGTAGGCACGCGGCGTGCGGCATTGCGTTGCACCGCGTTGCCCGCCTAACGAGTTCTCTCGGTTTCTGGGGTATTGTTTAAAATTATGGCCGGTTGCGAAAGTGTTAAAACTTGATATCTAGGTTATTATTAAGTTAAAATATTTTTATCAGAAGGTTTCAACAAAGATCGGATGAGCCCTCTAAGCGTAGGTAAGTACTTACTTATTACTCTACGATAATACTTAATCAGATGTATTTGAATATCGGGTAAACATGAATATCTAACGTAGTTCAACCGCGAACATGGCCGCAGCCGCGGGCGGGAACAACAACATATCCAGCTTTCCTGAATAAACAAGCTATCCACCCACGCCACGGTTTCTGCGAAATTTATCAAGTATTTATCTTTCCTATAATAGTAGTAAGGAAAATACATGACAACATTTTTGGGCATTACACTAAAAAAAACTTAAAACAAACTAATTAGAAACTAGGTAGACATGAAAATATAAAGTCTGTTCTTTTTCTTGCTACCATCTTATTTAGCTAGGTATAAATAGGTTTTTATTGTTCTTGTATTGTTAATGTTATTATGTTGTATTGGTCTTGTGTGTTATTGTGTTAACGGCCTCCTAGCCTAGTTGGTAGTGACGTGGTAGTGACCCTGCCTATGAAGCAGGAGGTCCCGGGTTCGAATCCTGGTCAGGGCATTTATTTGTGTGTTTATCACGGATATTTAATGTTGTTCCTGACTTATGGATGTTTTCTATGTATTTAAGTATTTATCTATATCTATCTATTATATATATCGTCGGCTACTACCCGGAATACAAGCCTTATTGCTCAATAAGGCTCTTATTGTGGGACTAGGTCGATTTGTGTAAGATTGTCCCATAATATTTATTTATTTAAAAATCATGTTTTATAATCCGATATATATGTTTATAATCCGGATTTATTCTTTCTTTATAGTACCAGCTAGGATGATTTGTGTAAGATAAGATTGTCCCATAATATTTAGTTAGGTATGTAAAAAACATATCGAAGTGGCTACTAGGTATTATGAATATTATGATATTTATGATTCATGAGAATCATGAGATAGAAAAAAAAATTGAACTGTAAAACAAACACACACATACATACATAGGTACTAAGTCCATCCTCTATTTTATGTTAAGAAAGTTCTTACTTTAAATACTTATAATAAACTATTATAATTATCTATATACGAGTAGGTAGGTACACTTTGAATATAAATAATCTAGTTTCTAAATTTAACGCTGCATCAGTTAACATAGTAATTAGGTTTATGCTCTATTTATCATTTCGCAGTTCTGATAACGTCGGTCTAGCATGGTCTATATATTCATCTCGGGGCAGGGGTCTTATAGACGGAGAGCTAGCCACGTCATATATAACACAATAATGAGAGCAACGAAATCCCTCTAGTCAGTTTGCTATACTATGCTTATTTTTAGATCTGGAAATCTGGCAGCTGTAAAGTGGTGGAGGTCAAAGAAAGCAAACCACTTCAAGAAAATCCTAGAGTTATGGGTTTGATGCGTTATTATGAGAAATTACATAAATAATTAGATTAAAAAAAAAATTTACAATCAGTCAGTTTATTTCTAAATAAAAGTACACGTAAATCAAACTTAAATATAAAACAAATTAGATTATATCATTGCTAAAAGTTTCTGTTCTGGGAAAGTAGTGCCAAACGACGTATAATGTAAGTCATACTATTACGTAGTCTTGCCATAAATTCCCAGGTAGCAAACTGACGTCAGCGACGCACAAGCGACGTCATTTTTAGGTCACATTAAGGTCTGTCATTTATTCGCTGAAAACGTACGTTATAGTGACGTCAATTTAAGGTCAGGTTAAAAAGTGGACGTCGTACTAACGTCAAATAAGGGTCAACATCTGGACGTACCATATTCACCGCAAAGTGGACGTCTTTATAACGTCAATTTTAGGTCAGCATCTGGACGTACCGTATTCGTCGCAAAGTTGACGTCTTAATAACGTCAATTTTGGGTCAGCATCTGGACGTACCGTATTCGTCGCGAAGTGGACGTCTTAATAACGTCCATTTTAGGTCAGCATCTGGACGTACTGTATTCGTCGCAAAGTGGACGTCTTAATAACGTCCATTTTAGGTCAGCATCTGGACGTTGTAACGGGCCGTCTGTACTTCCCCGTATGTAATTAAATATTGTCTAAACACCCCTTAGTTTTAGTTGCTTAATACTGGTTGATATGCGCTGTCGAATGGATAGTGAATGATCGCCTTAGACGTTTACCTTTGGCTATGCCTGGGAAATGTCTATGCTTCTAGATATGAAAAAAAGCGGCAAAATTTTAAATTATTTAGAATTGCGAGGTGACAAGGAAAGTCAAATCGGTTCAGAGTCAGTTTACGCCCTGCTCTCCACCGCAACGGTTCGCTTAATAAGCTATTTAAATTCATAATTTATAAATTATAATAGACTTAGCTTCATAGCTATCAGCTATGAATTCGTAATAAACTTGCTATCTTCGCGATCGTAGGAAATTCAAAGTGCACACCGCTGGTCTCCTAAGGAATACCGGGATGCCTGGAGCTGGAAAATGGGATCTACTGAGACTCTAGAGGTCGACTATCAGTGATTCCAGGGACTGGCCACTACCCCCAAATTTTGCGAACATAGACACATCTGGGTCATGGAAAGCAAAATTTCAATAACTATAAAATTTTGAAAGTACTTATGAAGAAAAGAAAAAAGCTTTATGAATTCATCAGACACACGGTGTATACTAAGTAGTTTTTTTTTATATACTTTTAAGAAAAAAAAGTTTTATGAATTCATCAGACACACGATGTATACTACCCCCCCAAATTTGCATGGACGCAATCAAGTAATGAAAGCAAATATTAAACTAAATAAAACATTGCCGATTGATTGAGAAAGAGAAAAAGAGAAACAGGCTTATGCTACTACCACACTACCCCCAAATTTTTAGAACATAGACACATATGACAAGGTGTCTCATGGAAGTAAAAATTTTAAACATAAATAGATTGGTAGCATAAGATTTTGTAAAAACAATAAATTTTTAATAAGAGATCTAAGTTCATTGGGATCTTTCCATTTAGCGTAGACGTTTTTTTTTTATAATCCTCTTATATGGTGTGTATTTTAACCAAACCAAGAGTGCTGGCGTATATAAAGTCAAGTTTCCAAGTTCTCATATATATGGCATGAACTTTTACAAGCCTCCACAGATAATCCTCACTCAATCAAAGGAACTCCGGGTTGTGAATCCAGAATCAACTCTAGCCGTATATGCAAGGACACTTCCGACCTCATCCTGCTTTGCTTATCGGGCAGGGAAAGGAAATCAATGCAGCCCTTGTAAAGTGAGACTTCTCCAGGGTGGGTTCCTACCGTTAAATGTTCAATTACCAACACTAAAACCTAGGCTTCACCAGAATACGGACCACTCTCAGCCGGGGGTATGTTCGACAATTACATGGTGTCTTCATTAGGCTATCTTAGCCATGTCATCTAGTCTTGACCAGATGTCATAAAACAATAGCTATTAGGCCTTATTATTTATTAGCCTTTATAAGCTTTATTGAGCTTATATTGATGGTTGACCAATTTGTGACCGACCCATAATTTTTAAATATTACTTATTTAATATTCATATTTGTGATATTATTTAAAACAATTTAAGTTCTTCCTACTTTAATTGACATCACGTAATTGTTGATGTGTAGATTTAACAGGGGGGCATCACACACCTGCTGGTAGTGTTAGCTTCTTGTGGAGTAGAACCCACTTTGGATAACAGTTACGGAAAACTGCAACCTGTCAGCTTGAGATGACACTAACTAATAGCAATATCCAAAATGTTCCTTGTACCGTAAAGTGTAATAGTGAGATGACAATGAACTTTAATGTTTATATCTTAAGTCCAATTCCATTGTAGAGGCTCTACACACTGTCAGGTCTCACTCGTAGTCGGTGACACCACTGGTATTATGACGCTCTCTTACAGTCAGTTATAACTAAACATCGGTATCAACGTTCTATTTTCATGGCACCCAGTAGAGATAGCAAAAAAATAAAAACATTCGAATATTTATTTAATAATAATGTTTATTATCTTTTAAATTTAATTATGCGGCAGCTAATTTAAACTTTAAAAGAGTCGCAGAAATACTTCGAAATCATTGCCATAAACAAAAAAAATCGTAAATCTTTGCCATAAAAAGTTTAGTTAACTCAAAAAAAAAACGAAACTCTCCTTCAGACCTTCAAGCATAAAATTATTTCGAGAAATGTGTGAAAATATTCGTGTTTCACCCCGACGATTGTTAAATAGATGGGGCACATGGATAAATGCTGCCTCATATTATCACTTATCACAAACATTATGCTCAAATCAAATTTGTTATCGACGCTTTAAATTCGCGTGAATCAAGTGCAATATAGCTAAAGTAAAGAAAATTTTCCGCAACCGGAAATTAAATGTTGAGTTACTATTCGTGGAAAGCACTTTAGTATAATTGCTAAGTATGAATAATTGTTTTTAGATCCCAATCTGAGCTCTTTAGGTACAATGAAAACCATTCATTGGATGCAAAAAAATATATTTTAAATTACACCAAAAGGGCAGACAACTTTACTTAATTTTAAAGCATATTTTAAAGAAAAACCTTGATAACAACACTATACAAATTATCAAAGAACTGTCTAACAGCAAAGAAGTTGAAACACCAGCAAGTGTAATAATATAATGTGTGCAAATAATGAAAATTTATTTGACTAACCTGAGCGAGTGTGGAAATGGAATAGAATAGTGACATAATTAAGCTTTTCAATCTCGTACTTAGACCACTCAGAAAACTTCCTAGCCTAAACACGGTACTCGACTGAAAAGCTCGTCATTATGTCACAATTGTATAAAATACTATTTAGTGTCTTTCTTTTAGTTCATAAAAAATAAATGTTCAAAATACTAGATGTATTTGTTTGTATTTGTTTTTCTGCAAACCGTACTTTGCCATGAAATTTGAACGCTGATACCGATGTTTAGTTATAACTTATAAATGTTATTTTACATTAACTGTCTTTGTTATACAATGCTGTATAACCGCTGTGTAAGTGCTCCACCACACCAGTTAGTCTCTCTCAGTTTTAATTCATGCATCACACAATCATCATTCCTCACCATATTCATCACTCGCTCATACATTCGTCCAAAACAATGGAACAACACGTCTCCATATAAACTTCGTAAAATAGGCCCTAACGAAACCCAATTAAAATTGTAAAAAAAAAGATTTTTTTTTACAAATTCTATTTAGTGTAATTAATTTGTACAAAACCCCAACTTTGTTAATACTAATAACGTATTATTACGCATTTAAAAATAATTTAATTTCAAAATAATTTTATTTTATTTTATTTCTGTAGACTTGTTTTCTGCTAACTGTACCTACATAGTAATTTAACCTAAAATATTTTTCTAGCTTCCCGTAGGCGTAGAATGCCCATGGAAGCTTTGTATAATTGTCCCTATCGTGTAGGTTTTTGGAACCATTTTAAAATGCTGGAAAAAAAAATCTATGTTCCTATGACATGAGTCAATCCGACATCAGTTTATCAATAAAATGAAAATATGTTTATATTCGTTTAGGTTGTAATACCTCAATTTATTTATTTATTATTTATTTAAACTTATTGCACATAAAATATACAAATGGCGGACTTAATGCCTCAAGGCATTTTCTACCAGTCAACCACTTCAATTGCCATTCTTCTAAAATATAAATAAATATACATAATAGGTATATATGTATAATATATAATTATATACCACACACACCTTTTTGTATGAATGCGGTAAGCATCAGAATTCTGTTTTAGTAATTCTTAATACTTATACCACAGACACCTTTTTGTATGAATGTGGTAATGAGATTTTTTTTTCTCATTCTTAAAATATGCACAGACACCATTTATTGTATGAATGTGATAAGTATAAGAATAAGAACCCGAAGGTTCTAATAATGTGCACAGACACCATTTATTGTATGAATGTGATTAAAATCATTATTTATTATTTATGATTCATAGATGGAATAAATAAAATATATACGTAATACTCGTACCTAGCCTAATTAAATTTGGTTGGTGAAAAGATATGGCTCTGCTTTGCTTCGCCAAATATCTATAGGTTATCTACATGCTAAAATTAAATAAAAGGGCATTTTTTTAGTAGGTCGTGTCGTAGAAGTACGATCAGCATAAAGAGACTTATAAGCGTAAAATATAAGTATTATTATTTAGAGACATGATTCATTTTGGTTAGGCAGGTAGATATGTACCTAGTTTATTCAATATATTCATATGATGTCTTTTTACAGATTAAAGAAGGGAATATTTTGCAAGTGACCTACCAGAATACCTAGACCTTGAAAACCATTGGATTGAACCTCCCCAAATTACCGGCGTCAAGATAGAGTTGAAGTAAAACAACTGTAGAATGTACCTGCGTATTAGCTACCTATTAAACTACATGATAAAACCATTTTATTTTGCTTGATTTAGTAGTTAAAAATTAGAAGTAGTTAACGTTTAGGCTCTGACCTAGGTAATCAGAATTTAGTGAAATATCTGCCAACAAAATTGTTCTTAAGTCTTTACAGAACAGAACAAGTCATCGGTCTCTAGCAAAAATTACGGCATCAGTAGACTGGCCTTAAAGACAGATATAAGTACTAAATCTTAAATGAAATTAGTGCATTTGAATGACCTATCCTATGGCAACCGTAATAATGATTACTGAACTGACAGCTTTGCATAAAAACAATATATATCTACTATGTAATTACTATATTAAATACTGACCCAGGTCATTCTACTGTAAACTAAAAGTACTGTAAGCTTTCTATAGTTAATAAGTACTACTCAACTGCTCAAAGGTTGACTGGAAGAGACCCCCTAAGGGATAAGTCCGCCCTTGTACAAATATCATATATTCTTTCTGTTGTATGTTTCTTTGTTGTACAATAAAGTATTATACTACTACTACTACTACTAGAGCAATAAGACAAAGTCTATTATAAGTAGTACGGCATACAAAATAAAGCAATCAGTTCAAGAATTAAAAAATGCGTGAGTGTCGTGGAACTATCGCTTTGGACGAAGTTATGTTATTTAATTTTATTTCATTTTTGACTTTTTCGTTTTTTTTTTTTTTGGATTTTTAAAATTTTTAATATCTTTTTTTTATATATATTTCTTTTTTTTTATCTTTTAGATTTTTTTTTTTCTTAATTTTTTTTTTCCTTAATTTTTTTTTTAGATTTTTTATTTATTTTTAGAATTTTTTTTAATTTTTTTTGAATTTTTAGATTTTCATTTAATTTTTTTTTTGAATTTTTACGAATTTTTTGATATTTTTTTCTTTGTGAAAATGAGAATTGACAAAGTGTAACTTTTCAGTACACTTCACTTAAATTTATTATATTTTTTAATTATTTTTTTCTTTTGACTTTTTTTTTCACTTTGTCACTTCACTACAATTCACTTCACTTCAATTTATTCTATTTTCTGTTTATTCCATTTAATTTTACATGTTTCTCAATCGTATGGCTTTGTGTCGCGTTTTCGTACGTGACGCTTTTTCGTGACGGATACTCGACCTCCTTTTCGCCTAGCCCCCATTCGCGAACTGTCCGATAAAAAAGGTTGGCCTAAATTTTGAAGGAATAAATGAACTTTAAACACTTCTCACATGTTATTATATAGGGTATACACGGTGGAAGTCCACGAGGGCCCTTTATGAAATGGGAGTTCGTTTAGCCTTAGCACTATATTTCCCCCATTGAAACTATGTAGATGTGTGAAACCGTGTCTAACTTATAGCCTTATTAGTACGAGTACAGGAAAGATACGGTTGCATCAAACATTAATTTATAATAGCCTGACTTTCTTATTATTCATTCTTATGGAATATTTATATATAATATATGCAAAAATCCTACTAACTTTTCACCCGGAAGTAGTTAAATAGGTAAAATAAGACATATTTTTTTGTATATTTTTATTTACAATAATATCAATTATTTTTATTTGTAAATATGACGATATTTAAGTATTCTTTCTGTTTAAAGCGAAAAACAAGAAACCGTGTCCATGTAAAACCACATAAATAACAAAATGTACGGCGCGAGCGATATATATCCTAATTCGTTAAAAACAAATAGTAATAATTGGTAGTTTGTTCTTACATATTTTAAACGACTTAGAAACAATATATTAATTAAAATCCTACAAGAAAAACGCTTGTAATATGTGTACATATTTGTGGCGGTTAGCGAATAACGATATTTTGTAGGATTTCATTGCGTAAATAATACTTGTATCATGATGACGTTACACTAAAAATATTGGCTATTATTAATTATTTCCAATTCCGCATACTAGCCGCCCGTAAAATGACTGTAGTATATAGCTCAAAGTAGTGAATTTGGTTTTATTTTTATTTATTTTTTATTTTCTAACTATTCCAAATCTACTCAAACGATTCAATACTTCCGGGAAGATCCGTTGTCACCTGCCACCCTGTATATCTGCCTCAGCAAAGTTCATGATTTCAAGTTTATCATAGTCAACCCGCAATAATGAAGTTGCCGTACGAGTGTTTTTTTTTTTATATACCACGATGTTGGAAAACAAGCATACGGCCGGCCCGATGGTAAGCAGATACCGTAGCCTATGGACGCCTGCAAACCCAGAGGACTTATATGCGCGTTGCCAACCCTATAAGAACCTATACACTCCTTTTTTGAAGAACCTCATACGAAGAAATTGACAATTTACGATTTCTTAGTTTGACTTTAGAGCAGCCTGTCCTGTATGTTATTTAATGTCATGAAAATATACATACAGCCTCATTGAACAGTATGAAACCTTCTTTACCCTATTTGGTCATCTTTTTTATTCATGACACTTATTACAAATTTAACAAATGTCTTATGTGACAAAGTGTGTGATGGCAACTGCCAACATCAACACTCACATACAAGCATATTGCGTTGCTCTGACGTGTCACTAATATGTTTCTGTCAAAAATTGTTACAATTGTTCCGTCCACTAACTAAGGTCACACTGTATATACTAAATTTATATATGAAGTTTTTTTTATTATTATATCTCGTAGGTTTTAAGCATTTTAAGGACAGGAGAGGCACGAAACAAGCTTTCCACTATGCTATCCACTTCAACAACAACAAACTGTGGCCTAAAGCCACTTTTTTGACTCACACAGGTAAATACAAGGAACTGGCGATAAAAACATCATAGGTACGCTGAATATGGAACACATCCTGGTCACGGCACCAAACTGTAACGAGCTCCGGGATCAGGAGCCCTCGTCTAGCTTAACCTACCTTATCGCCAGTTACCTTGTATCCTTATAGTGAGTCTTCTCGAATTGGCCAGTGATCGTCTATTCCTCTACGTTGTGTTTGAAATAACCAGGTTCAGCACAGTAAAGAAAGCTCGCCCGTGCTCTGCCCGTCCTTCACCATGCTTCCTCATTGACCTCCTGTTTTTTAAAGATTGTATGACAAACGGCCATTAAGTACCCCTAGACCTATATGGGAATATTTTCATGAAGATTGTCTTTGTACGATGTCAGTTAGTCCGAGTAAGTATAGAACAATGAGCTTAAAGTAGGGAGGATACGTTCAGTGTGTCGATTTGTCTTTACTCAGTCCTTTTAGCTATTTGTATTGTATGTCATAACATAAACCTAGAATTGATGGGCCCATTAGAAGAATACCTACCTTGTCGCTGTGAAATGCTGTCATTATCATTATTAAATAAGTATATATAGGACACATCTAAGAATCATCCTTATACTACCGCTGTCTATATATAGTTGTTTTGCCTAGTTACAAGGTCAGAAATACCGGATTCGCAGAAAGTCCACTCTAGCACTCAAAGATTAGTAAGGAATGAAGTTAGGGACACAGGGGGGGGGGCCTTTAACATAAAATACACACAAACACATCAAATAAAATTACTTTGGTAAAGCGGGATATTATAGTATTTCAAGCATAAGGTTTTAGTGAGACTACATATATGACTAGAAGTACTTAACTTTCTTGTGGCTGAAGTCTGCCTGTAATCCCTACTGCACATGCGTATCCTAGTGGTTTCTGGTGCAATATTTTTCTGTATACTTGATAAATACACGATCTTGTATACTTGATAAATTTGACGGTTGTTATAAACAAACTCCAATGTCAGTGGTTTTAAATTTGAAATTCTGAGAGTATTCATTCTTCTAAGGCATAGACAACAGTAGAAGTAAGAAGGCTGATATACACTATATAACCAAGCAGTTTGGTTCCTAAAAATATAAAGTAAACCTAAAATATAATTTTACAATTATAAATATTTGAACGGGTGATGAGATGACGGCGGCCCGTTACATGTGGTAGTAGCATAAGCCTGTTTCTCTTTTTCTCTTTCTCAATCAATCGGTAATGTTTTATTTAGTTTAATATTTGCTTTCATTACTTGATTGCGTCCATGCAAATTTGGGGGGGTAGTATACACCGTGTGTCTGATGAATGCATAAAACTTTTTTTTCTTAAAAGTATATAAAAAAAAAACTACGTAGTATACATCGTGTGTCTGATGAATTCATAAAACTTTTTTTTCTTAAAAGTATATTAAAAAAAAACTACTTAGTATACACCGTGTGTCTGATGAATTCATAAAGCTTTTTTCTTTTCTCCATAAGTACTTTTAAAATTTTATAGTTATTGAAATTTTGCTTTCCATGACCCAGATGTGTCTGTGTTCGCAAAATTTGGGGGTAGTGTGTAACGGGCCGCCGTCATCTCATCACCCGTTCAAATATTTATAATTGTTAAATTATATTTTAGGTTTACTTTATATTTTTAGGAACCAAACTGCTTGGTTATATAGTGTATATCAGCCTTCTTACTTCTACTGTAGTCTATGCCTTAGAAGAATGAATACTCTTAGAATTTCAAATTTAAAACCACTGACATTGGAGTTTGTTTATAACAACCGTCAAATTTATCAAGTATACAAGATCGTGTATTTATCAAGTATACAGAAAAATATTGCACCAGAAACCACTAGGATACGCATGTGCAGTAGGGATTACAGGCAGACTTCAGCCACAAGAAAGTTAAGTACTTCTATTCATATATGTATTCTCACTAAAACCTTATGCTTCAAATTCTATATAATGTCCCGATTTACAAGTTATTTTATTTGATTTGTTTGTGTGTATCTAATGTTAAAGGCTCTCCCTGTGTCCCTAACTTCATTCCTTACTAACCTTTGAGTGCTAGAGTGGACTTTCTGCGAATCCGGTATTTCAGACTCTGTAATTAGGCAAGACAACTATATATAGACAGCGGTAGTATAAAGAAGATACTTAGATGTGACCTATATATACTTGTTTAATAATAACAGTATTTTACAGCGACAAAGTAGGTATTCATCTAATGGGCCCATCAATTCTAGGGTTTATGACATACAAATAGCTAAAAGGACTGAGTAAAACAATTCGACACACTGAACGTACCCTCCCTACTTTAAGCTCATTGTTCTATGCTTACTCGGACTAACTGACATCGTTCAAAGACAATCTTCATGAAAATATTCCCATATAGGTCTAGGGGTACTTAATGGCCGGTTGTCATACAATCTTTAAAAAACAGGAGGTCGATGAGGAAGCATGATGAAGGACGGGCGGGGCCCGGACGAGCTTTCTTTACTGTGTTGAACCGGGTTACTTATAACACAACGTAGAGGAATAGACGATCACTGGCCAATTCGAGAAGACTCACTACAGGGACATAAGGTAACTGGCGATAAGGTAGGTTAAGCTAGACGAGGGCTCCTGATCCCGGAGCTCGTGCCGCCGTTTGTCATACAATCTTTAAAAAACAGGAGGTCGATGAGGAAGCATGATGAGGGACTGGAGGAGCACGGGCGAGCTTTCTCTGTGCTGAGCCGGGTTACTTCAGAACACAACGTAGAGGAATAGACGATCACTGGCCGATTCGAGAAGACTCACTATAAGGACCTGAGGTAACTGGCGATAATGTAGGTTCAGCTAGGCTAGGGCTTTCAGTCCTTCAGAGCTCGTGACAACGTACCGTATTCATCGCAAAGTGGACGTCTAAATAACGTCAATTTTAGGTCAGCACCTGGACGTACCGTATTCGTCGCAACGTGGGCGTCTTAATAACGTCAATTGAGGGTCAGCATCTGGACGTACCATATTTACCGCAAAATGAACGTCTCAATAACGTCAGTTTAAGGTCATCACCTGTACTATGTACGATGTACAGTAAGACGTACAGTATCCGTCGGCAACGAGAAGTTTAGCTAATGTCAATTTTTGGGATCACTATTAACGGTTAGATGTTTGTGACACGTAAACTATTTCAACAGGAAGTTTTATGTGGCAGTTAATTTATATGCTAGTAAGTTATCCTATACTTTACTCAGGCTTTGTAAATCTTCTTTCTTCGTAAATCTGTCCATTATCATAGCGAATGCTAAGAGAAAATACTAATTAATACATTATAACAAGACTTTATGTAGCCAGTAAGCCAGTACTTATGCATAGGAATTTGAAATTTGAACGGTTTCATATTAGTCGTTAGAGTCTGTCCGGAAAGAGAAGTGTCATAGAATGTATGAGCTCCCATATAAACCACGATACATCTATTTCCGGACAAACTCTATAAGTATCCGACCTACTACCGACTTAAAAATAAAGCTTAAATATATATAACGCGTTTCGTTTCTTGATATCAATAAAATTTGTCAATCTTGTAATGTAAAACATTCATGAAGTAAAAAAAAACATTTACGTCTTTTTAGTTAACTTCAAAGTTAATACTTATATAAAGTCATTTATTACAGATTTTTTAATGTTATTAAACATCAAAACAAACTGAGCAATGTGATTTTTAAAAACATAAGAAATTGGAACGGAACGAAATTCTGTCATTTTGATTGAAGTGACGCTTTGAGTGACGTTGTTTTCCCTCCTTTTTCCTTTGCCTTGCTGCCCGTCCTACTGCCAATAAAAACTTTCAACAAGAACAAAAATGTACTCAGTGATACAGTTTAGTGTAGAAGACGGCGTAAACAATCAGTGGTTTACGCCAAAGTGTTGTGAAGTCTTTTGGCCACCCGTTAAGGGAACTAAAGCGTTTGAAAAGGTTTTGGCTGATGTCAATACACCAGATGAAAAATGGAAATTATACAGTGTTCAAAGAGTTTTTTGTGATACTGGTACGTATATTTTAATAGTTTTTTTACAAACCACTTTGGCTATGAAAACTAACGAAACAGTTTCGTTTCCTGGTTTCTGGATGCAATATTTCCTGATTTATTCTTCTTCTTCAGCGAGTAAGTATGCGCACACTGTTGGGCATACACGTCTCCAGTTTGATTTCCTGATTTACCGAGAGCTTACTGATGTTGGTGAAAGTTTTCTGTTACTGTGTGACTACTACCTAATATGGGTAATTTTTAAAACTGCTTGGACAAATGTGATAACCTACTAATCAAAGTGGTTGACTGTACAATTTCAGGTTGTTCCAACTAATGAAACTCCATCCTATATTTTTACTAATAACGTGATAACCTTGTTTTAATTGAGTGAGGGATGCATTATGTTATGCTGTGTTCCTTTATTATGTTTGCATGTTGTGTGTATTTTTTTATTTCATTTGCATGTACCTAAAGATGGCATAGAGAAAGCAAAAAAAACTGGTTGATGAGGATACATCAGAACCAGGTCTTAAACGGAAAAGGGCCAAAAGATATGTTTCTAGCAGCGACGAAGATAATGACAATCCCACCACCATTGAAAAAAAGACCTTTGAGAAAATACAAAAATTTCAAGCCGCTGGCAGTGTAGGCTTAGGAGATTATAGAGGTGAGTTTTATAGTCAACAGCTGTTATGAAGTAAATCCTGACACATTGCACAACTACTTGTTGCACATGTCAGAATAATAAAGCATAGCATTTCATTCCTAAGATTTATAAGATATCTGTAGTTATTTTTAGTTCATTAACATATTTGCCGCATTCTCATATTCAAAGAACTTTCAGCCAGAGCCCTGTTTGAATATTTTAATGTACTTATTTTTATACCATGGTTCCCTTGGAAATTATATTAAAAGAATATTAAAAGTTCACCTTATATAGGTTAAACCTAAACAATATAGGTTATTTTGTAGAATGCATATTTTACTAGTCATTTTATACAAATATATGATGAATACTGCAATGAAATACTTTGAATTACAATAGGAGACTCAGCATATTACTAAAAAAGCTCCAATAAAAAAATTAAGTTGACTGTATATTAAAAAAAAAACTTCTATGAAAAAACCATTATGTTAATTATTCTCATCACTCTCCCAAAAGGCTACTACTAAACTACCTAAGAAGTGAGGTGGAAATCACTTACAAATATAAAAAAAAGTTCTATTGTAAAACATGTAGGTGTTATATTGTTGGCCGGTACTCAATGTAACCTTGGAGTGGAATAATATGGTACCATCAAGCTGATCTGATGATGGAGCTGGGATGTAGATACCAGAACATACCTAATGATGAAAAGTGCTTGCTTGGTCGAGTTTCGGCTCATTTGTTTTGTTGTTTAGAATACTTTCTGACAGTACAAGAATAGGTAACATCAAGTACAGTCGGCTAAATATCTTGTGTTAAAAATGTAATTTTTTAGAAAAACATATTTTGATCAATATAGCTAGCTGTACAGTCAACGGCAATAGTATCTTCCTATACAAAGGCCACAAAAATATGTGACTTTGTAGGGTCATAAGAGTGTGTCACATATTTTTGCGGCCTTCGTGTAGGGAGATACTATTGCCGGTGACTGTACCTAACTGCTAACTCTGTTATACATATAGAAGTTTGTCTTGTAGCCAAACTTATCTTTTTCTTAGAACCCTGTTTGGGTATGGATTGTATGGAGAGACAGATGGATTTTTTTTCCTTGTGTGGTTCCAGGCAACTTACATAAGAAAGAAGGAAGAAACAGCTTGAAGCAGGTGGTGCAAGTTATAGTTGTTTAGTAGTAATAAAAATACATAAAATAACAATATCTACACACTTAAAACATTGTATGAAGAAAGTTATTTCAAATCTTCACTTTTTTCACATTTGGTCTGATCAAAAAATAATTTGCTATTTTACTATTATACATTCTCTTGTTTGTTACAGGTTTCATACGTGAAAACTTGGAGGCAGGGATATTTCCAGCAAAGTGTCTCGGTTGATGAAATTTTGTTTTACACAGTAGTAACAGTAAAACTTCAATGGAAAGAGATCCAACAAAAAGCCTTTTTGCCTACTGCGCCTGCGAGTATGTATCGTAGGTATTCAGCTTGTGACAAGTGCATAGAGGCAGGTGAATGAATATCGCGGCCGCGTGATCTATTAAAATGCGTCAGCGCCCACACACCAATGAATCATTTCGTTCGCAGCTTGATGAAGACTATCATGTTGGAGAGTTACCACTTTTACGGTTCCCTATAGATTTCAGAGAACTTGGTATAGATTTGGCTCAGGAAATACTACAGATTTTTATAAATCATTCAAAATCGGTTTATGGATTACATTTTTTGGTATGCCCCCTAGCCTGTCCGTGACTTTGACCTACATGAATACGGCTGACCGCATGCTCTCTTGCTCAGTTTGGTCCCCTTCTCTCTTACTAATGCTATTAAGATAGAGAGGAGTAGGACCAATGTGAGCGAGCGAACACGCGGTCAGCCGCCTTCATTAAGAAAGTGTTGCCACCACTTTTACCTACTTCTTCGAAGTTTTAATGTATCTACTTAAAATTGACATGCTTATGGTTGTGTTTTTTTTTAGTTTAGTAGTCCGATAGTGGGCATTAGAGATATAAATGTTATTTTAAGTCATGGCCTCATACATATTAAAACAAAAATTACCTAATTATACTTGTTTTTATAGTAATAGAAATAAGGTAAACAATCTTGTACCTAGACTAACTAGACAAGTCAAACCTTAGGCTTCAATATATTATAGTAAGTTTTAAGAAGAAATTATATTTTGAGTTGTTATATTTTTTTATGTTGTTATAAACAAATTTCAGGACTGACAATTGAACTTGGCACCCATTTAGATCTCACTTCTTTTGTCGTTGAAGTCAACAACCAAGGCATATATAACTTGGCTCTCATTTCACATTTATGTTTTTGATGGGATTATTGTTATGGGGCTATTGGTTCCCACTGTCCTTTAATGCCTCTTTAAATATAAATTATACTACTTACATAGCGTTTTTTAGTTTCATCCATAAGTCCTAGAGTTTGTTCAGGGTACGTAGACAAGATGCCTGCTATGCTAAGCGCTAAACTCTTTTCTACTCTTACGCGTAAGAATTTGGCGTCTTGTCTAGGGCGCCTGGCCAATAAGTTAGAACCGTCTTAGAACTTAAATCTAGCACGTCGTTAGTTCACTCAACAGCCAGGTCGGTTCTATTTTTGAACAGACTACCCACCCATCCTAGCTACGAGGAGCATATTGCCGTGCTTACGATATCAGCAGTGTGTTTTGAGAGATGTTATTTAAATTTATATAATACCCGCCTTAATAAAATTGAAAATCGCTAACTTTACTGCTGATATCGTGAACACGGCAGCATAATGCAGCCCTCGTAGGTCCTGACCTGTGCCTATGCAGGATTGATTGTGGCGTTACTATGTCCTAGTAACGCCACAATCAATCCTGTGTGTGACGTTATTCGAACATACTGGCTGCCCTAATATGTACGGCCCAGAAACGTCCGTATGAATTCAGCATATGACGTCTCTCCAACGTCAGTGGCTACCCTAATATGTACGGCCCAGTAACGTCCCTATGGATTCAGTATATGACGTCACTCCAACGTCAGTGGCTGCCCTAATATTTACGGCCCAGTAACGTCCCTATGAATTCAGTATATGACGTCTCTCTAACGTCAGTGGCTAACCTAATATGTACGGCCCAGTAACGTCCCTATGCATTCAGTATATGACGTCTCTGTAACGTCTGTAAACAGACGTCTTGAGGCTGTGACAAATTGACGTCATCTGCTGGGACCCCCCGACGTCGAGACATGACGTCTCTTACGTCGAGCAGTACCGTAAACGGACGACATAATGACGTATAAATGCTACCTGGGTTCTGTCCCACATGAAATTACATTTATTTTGAAAATAAAAGAAGGCTTATAAATAAATCAGGGTTATTTTTATTAATTATATTATAAAGATTCTATAAAATAAAATATTTATTCAAAATGTCCACCTTTTACTTTCACACACTTCCTTAAACGGTCCGGCCACTGGTCTATGACGGCACGGACGGTATCGATGGGTATTGAAGCTGCTGCCCGCACTAAATCTACCTTCAGAGACTCGACATTACGATGAGGTTTAGAGCAGGCTCTCTCCTCCAAAATATTCCACAGACCATAGTCCAAGGGGTTGAGATCGGGGCTTCCTGAGGGCCAATCTTCAGCCGCAATAAACTCGGGTAAATGCGTCGTTAACCATCGTTGTGTTGTCTTAGCTTTATGTGCAGGGGCAGAGTCTTGTTGAAATATCCAGTGCTTACCGGCAAATAAAGTATCATTTAGCGGCTTAACAACTCTCTTCAAAATGTCGTTTTGATAGTTCGTAGCACGTATTTTTACCCCTTGTTCACAAAAATGAAGCTCTGTGACGCCTTCATAGGATACTCCCCACCAAACCATGACATATGCAGGATGGTGGCCCCTTTCTACCCTTGGAACTTTTTCAGAAGCTTCTTGGGAACTGTGAGCATATATTTTATCATTTTGGCGGTTGAATTTTTGCTCCACGGTAAAGATTTTTTCGTCTGTGAACAGAATATTACGATATCCGCCCTTTGCGTGCCGCTGCCACAACACTTTAGCTCTCTTCGCTCTTATTTTCCGTAGGGCCGCTGTCAATCGCTGTCCTGTGCTCCGACGATAAGCCCCAAGATTAAGGTCTTGTTTTATGATACGGGACATAGTTCTAGGGGGAATTTTCATTTCCCTAGCCATGATTTTCTGCTTGCGTAGCGGATTTCTCCGAATTCGCTCAGCTACCGCTTTAATCACTGCCGGTGTCCTTGTTTGACGTGGTCGACCGCTCCTGGGCCGGTCGTCGACTAAACCCATGTCGTTGTATCGCTTGATAGTACGATAAATAAATTTCTTCGTTATATTCAAAGGTTTCAGCAGGTTGAAAATGTCACTCACTTGCTTGTTGCACTTGTATAACGCTATCACTGCGACACGATTCTCTTTGATGCCCCACTCCATCTTTAGGGAAACGATACCTGGATCTAAATGTATTTTTTCTGACAGCCAAAAGTCTATTTAAGCATAACCAAGAAACAAAAGTACATCAAACGTTCCATTATTAAATTTAAAATGATGAAAAAGTTGGGACAGAATTTATGGCTAGACTACGTACGCCTACTGTTTTTGATTCCGAAATAATACGCAATGTTTTTTGTTCTAATGTTAAAATATAGGCCCTGTCTTTTATAACTGAGACTACTTTGGCGGTTTTTACCTATTTTGGTATTACTATTTTCCTATTCAAAAATTTTGCTAGTCTGTCAGTCTGATCTCCACCCATTAAAACCTGCCAGATGCCCGGATCTAGCATTAAAGATAGTAGAGCAATCTAACCAGACGGGTTTTGTCGCTCTCATTATTGTGTCATGGCTCATATATGACGTGGTCGGCTCTTAGTCCATTACCCGTACTTGAAAATAGTGCCACAAACACAATTTACTCATTACGAAGACCATTAAGTATGACCTCAGTTATTCAGATTACTACGTCAGATTATTACGTGTTAAACACGAGTAGTATAGCGCTCAAGTTTAAACGCTATGTGATGAATCTGCACACATATACCTACTTAGAACAAATATTAGGTAGGTATAGGTATATTATATCACCAGGAAAGATGAGGTGAATTATTACGCGAACAACTACATTAGCTGATTGTAATGAATTAAAGTAATTGATTGCGTTACTAGATGGCGCTGTACGTTCCCCCTACATTATGCGGTAACTTTAGTTTGTTTTCGTTCAGATGACGCTTTAGACGTAGAGCTTCAAAAAGTTCTTAGACTGTTTCCCTCTTTAATTCATACTCTCTGGTAATACCGATATTTACGAAAAAGTCCAGACCTCACGTGTAGGTACGTGAGGTCTGGACGTTTGGCACCAGAGTGACGTGACAGTATCTCGCGCGCTATATACGTCCTTTTCTGCCTGTATCAATTAAAAAGAGACGGGTAGTCTATCTCGCGCGCGAGACTCGATTCACATATTCTTTTTTTTATATTACGGCGGTGGCACACAGCATATGGCCTGCCTGATGGTAAGCAGCTACCGTGACGCAACTGCCCGCAAAAAGTGACATTGATTAGATAAAGTATACGGGTCATGGGTTCTCCTGAGGGGGAGTTTTGGTGTTTTATGATTCCGAAAATTAAGTAATTCCAAAAACTTATGTTTGTTTGTTATGTTATTTTTTTAACAAACATAGCTGTTAAAATTATTTTTATCGTTTTGTCGTTATCAATCGTCAGTGTAAAGCCCGTTCCAGGCGGGATTTATCAACACTTTAAAAGTTTCTCAGAATGTCATTATCTTAGTTGTTCTTAGACTTTAATTTGATTGGTAGTCTCTTCTGTTTATTTGAACACCATTCGGAACGGCACACGCCTACTCCTTTATTGGTCCGATAATACTCTCTCTCTCTCTCTTAGGTCGTTCCCTCATGTCTGAGGATCGTGGTCAGCATCAGGGTTGCATCTGGAGCGGATGATCTGCCTCCACCGGTTTCTGTCCAGAGCGTCTCTTACGACCGTTTAGAATTGCGCAGACGACGAATCCGGCACTTGATCGGCCCTTCTGGTTGGCCGATAATACTAGCTTAGGAAAAAAGGAGTCTGATTCCAAACCATACTTATTACTTTTTTGGTTCTTGTATACTTAATTTCGCAATATACGATAAGCTTACTAATCTCGCATTATCAGCAGCTAATTAAGATATACAATATTAAGCTAGTCATAATAATCCGTATTGGCTTCGACTCAGTTATTGACCTTACAGAGTCGTGTTTATCCTTGTTACATGTGTAATGTTTAATTAGAGGTTAAAATACTTGGTTGATAAACATGTTTACAAAGTGTTAGTTAAGTAAATGCCCGCAAATACGTCTTTGTATATTTTCTAGAGCCCTGCTCTTGGTCTTTCCTTCTTCTAGGAATAAGATAAAATACTCATTATTTTGTTTCCACTTTCAGGCGCTATCGGTAGGTATTCACATACATATTATAAAAATAACCCCGAAAATACCTATTTACGTGCCTATAACAAGTGATTATAATGACTCATAACGTATAATGAAACTGGTTTTTAAAACACCTTACGCACACAGGAAGAAACTTAAGTTATTTGGGTCGTTATTCGAGAAGCGAAAAGATCGAAAACTGACAGTGCATTGGCGATTAAATTTTTGCGTTGCCGACCCTTTACAAAAAGGAGGACTCACTGTGTTGACGGCTAAAGGAACAAGAGGGTCATCTTCAACACCCTGGATCCTCTTTGAGCTCTTGCCACTTACGCACTTGGCCGGTTTTCAACCGACTTCAAGATTTCGAAGGAGGAGGTTATCAATTCGTCGGGATCTTTGTTTCTGCTATTTTTTTTTTTTTATTTTTTTATTTTTTTTTATTTTTTTTATTTTTTTTTTTTTTTATGTATGTTCACCGATTATTCGAAGACGGCTGGACCGATTTGGAAAATTATTTTTTTGTTTGAAAGCGTATACTTCACAGTTGGTCCCATTGTAACCATGTCAGAATCTGATGATGGGATCCTGGAGAAATCGAGGGAACTCTTCAACTATTATAGGCACACCTATGGTGATTTGAGTATTTTTTACAGCAGATCGAGCATTTCGTGTTGGAAAGGTGGATGCTTAGTAAAGTCGGTTCTTTTTTGTTTAAAATTATTAATTATATTAAATATGTATTGAGAGTTGCAAAACTTTGTTTCAAAAATTCGTAGTACCTATAATAGTAGTTTATGTAACTGTTACGTAATAAGGGTCCTTAAAACATGAGTGTGGTTTTATGAAATGAGCCGCAGGTGAATTTCATAATAAGATCACACGAGTGTTTTAAGGCCTAATTACGTACAGTTACATACACTGCTTTATCTACACTCATATTATTTATTATAAATGCCGTATTCGAAAACCATAGAATGGCCGCCATTGTACCGCCGCGGCCATCTCGATTGTGTCGGCGCGGCCAACTCGATTGTGCCGGCGGACGCGCGGGCGGGTGTCGCCGGCCGCGGGCGCGTGCAGGTGTACATTATGTTATCAAAACTCAGAGTACATCAATAATTGAGCATGAAACGTTAACATTGCGGTACTGCCACAGATAAGAAACTTATCATAGTGAAATCGTTTGTTGTAATGCTGGTCATAGCCTACGGTTTTTGAACGCATTTTAGAGGACTTACAATATGAGTGTAGATAAAATATATTGTTTTATAAAAATAATTTGATTGAATCCAACATTTTTTTTGTAGATGATTATTTTGTAAGGGTCTGCATGAAATGTAAAATTTGTAGATTACATACAATGACATGTCAAACAAGTAGTGATCTCGCATTCATATCCACGTGTCATATCCATGTGAATATCCTGGGTATATATAGGTACAGACAACGGCAAAAATATGTAAACACTTTAGCACCTTGTAATAAGGTTCAGAATTGTATGCATATTTTTGGCGTTGACTCTACCATAAAAACCGATTATTTACTATTTTTTTAAATAATTTTCTGCAATCGAAGTACCTGTATACAAATATAACCTGTATATTATAATTGAGAAATTTAGGAGAGGGTGAATAATGATTATTAGAGCGTTTTACAATTATAAAATAATAACACAACGATAAATACAGTGGGTACGTTGTTTTTTTAAATATCAATAGCATATCAGTACCAGGAATCTTAAAGAACAACAATTTTGTTTATATTAAAGATAAAGTACGCGCGTAACTAAAAAATACAAGTAACTATTGCAGACACAATAACTGATATCTCATTACATCTTGACCTCAGCTCCGGGTCACAAGGAATTCGATATTACGGCAAGCGCTTTGTCCCTGGCTCAGTACGAGCTAAAAACTCAGCGACATGCGGACTTCTCTCATAATAAGTGTAATTGTCTACGCGACAACAGTAATGCCGGCCCCAAGTTTCTCCGATACCATCTCAAGCTTCTTCTCGGGACAATATGAGAGGGCTACAAAGTTCTTCGAGGAGCAGAGAAAAAAAATAGAGCAGGCTTTCAACAACAGTATAGACGAAGCAACAAGAATGAAGGATTCCGTTAACAGCTACATGGACGAACAGCAGAAAAAAATCAGCGTTGACATCAATAACTACGTTGAAAGTGTAAAGGAGAATGGAAGAAAAGTAGCAGATTCCTGGTCCTACCTGCCAAGCGACGAGAGTACAGCGCGTTTAGAAAATCCCGACGTCGTACTGTCAGTGCCGGCCACCATTGCTCGCCATGGTTACACTTGCGAAACTCACACTGTGATATCTCAAGGGTACCTACTTAGAATACACCGAATACCTCGCTCGAAGAAAGAAGGCGACGTTCCTTCAAAGACAGTTATTTTACATCATGGATTATTTGCCAGCTCCGCGGATTGGATTCTCAACGGTCTCGAAAAAGGTTTGGCTTACGTCCTTGCTGACGCCGGATATGATGTTTGGATGCCCAATATTAGAGGTAACAAGTACTCTAGAGAACACGCCTGGTTGAAAACTGACTCCAAATCCTACTGGAACTTCTCTTGGCACGACGTTGCCTTGTACGATGTTCCCGCCATTATTGACTATATTTTAAAAATAAAGGGCGAGAGCACTAAAATTACTTATATTGGACATTCAATGGGAACGACAATTCTCTTCGCAATGCTGACCTTACGACCTGATTATAATAAGATTCTGACCGCCGGTTTCGCGTTAGCGCCTGTAGTGTTCATGAACGATATGAAGTCTTCTTTGAAGTCTTTCGCGCCGCTAGCAAGCAATATCGCTTACATGGAGATGCTATACGGCTCCCACGAATTCATTCCTAAACACTCGGCCCTGGGCAAGATATCAAGTTCTTGCCAAGCGGACAGCTTTGATGCAGCGTACTGTAGAAATATTATTTTCTCCATCTGCGGTTATGACGAGAAACAGTTCAACAAGGAGCTTCTACCAGTGTTTTTGTCTCACCTCGGTACTGGAACGTCGTGGAAGACAACGGTACACTTCGCTCAACTGGTCACCTCAGAAAGGTTTCAACAGTTTGACTATGGAGCCAGCCATAACAAGATAATGTACGGACGAGAAACGCCTCCCGAATACGACCTTAGCAAAGTAACTTTACCAATAACATTGTTTTGGTCGAAAAATGATTTATTGTCGAGTGAAACAGCGGTGAACATGTTGAAGGAGAGATTACCGGCTACGACAGACTCGTATTTAGTACCGAATGAAGAATTCAACCATTTAGATTATTTATGGGCCATTGACGCTCCTACGCTTTTGAACAACAAGATTCTTGAAAAGCTCGATGGTGCATTTTCCAGTTATGACTTTTATTTCTCAATAAAAGCTATTGGGAAATGAAATATACATATACTGAAATTTCTGGAATTGTGGTTTAAGTATTACTTATATGTGCTAAAGTTGACCTGTAAATCTCTCTTTTAAAGCTTTAAAATAAACTATTGTTGAACGCTTGAACGTATGTAAGCTGTTAAAGTTTTACTCTGATTGCAAAATTTTTCGTAGTTAAACTCGGGATTTGTTAAAGTTTTACATGAAATTTTAAAAATTGCAGACGAAGTTGCGGAGCGGGATATAAGGGAAAATAAAAATATATTAGTAGTAGTCAACATTCATAATCAAAGTGAAACGAAAAACTTAAGTCACTTTTAAATAAAATTTATAGGAAGCATCTTTTAGGTTTAGCATACATTCTAAATCCAAATAATCTAGTTCGATATCTACTTAACGCCTTCAGACAATAACCAATCGCGGTAGTTCATGAATAATATATTTTCGTTTTAATATTGACCTACTTTTGGCTATGCACTATGCAAATTTCGTGAAGATAAGTTGGATTTCATTTTCCTAAGCTTCTGTAAGACATGAGATTTTCTGAGTTTTACACTTTAGTACAAATAGTTGTGAGCGATGAAGGAGAAAATAAGTTTCTGGCGACCATAATCCTCCTCGTGGCTTCGTCTGACAGGGCATGATGCATGGTGATATATTATAACTTATGTTATGACAGTTATGACTGACGATGTCTTTCACACCACCATGCATAACAGTCGCGAGTACATTTGGAATCATTTGAATTTGGAATTGACTGCGTAGTACTTAATGCGTTAAACAATTGAAATAATTTTCTAATAATTGTTTCTTTTTGCTTTATATCATAGCTGCATATAGAAGCTGTAGCATTTATGATGCAACCTTGTATTGTATTCGTTTAATTGATGCTTAAATTAATGTGTAGGATATAATTGTATTTTTTAGTATTACGTATTTAAGATGTAAGCACCTATGTAACATGATGTATGATCATAGAAAATATTTGTAATAGATGAAATAACCCGCAATTCAAAAGGCTTTCTTTTACTTTAAAGATTTGTCTACCCATCGTACCTAACAAAAAATATTAAGGCCCATTTACACATTGATTATGTTTAGTGCGAGTTCATACATTTCTATTCAATGTGTACCTAAACAGGCCCTTAGGTGTAAATTAACAGTTCAGTACGTTGACTTAAGGTAAAGGTACTTAGCTACTTGAATTTATTAGATTCATAGCCAGAAATCATTATCACAATCACATGCAGTCATAATCAATCTACTTTAATTTGGCAACTATATTTTCTGCCACTAAAATTTAGATTTGCCAATTCAACAAATAAATCTGTGAACATTTTAATCCAAAGGGGAGACCAACTGTAAAACACCAAATTAATGGATATTGGTATCCAATATTAAACCTTGATCGCCAGGCAGCAGCCTGCGACCGCCAGAACCGACTTCTAAAGATGGATCATTTATATTATCATTAAAATAATTGCTATTATCATTAATTACATGACCAATATGTTATTTAGGTTATCGTTTTCATATTGTTTGGTGGATCCGATTTTGGTAGGTATCAGATATATTATTTTGGTGATACATATAATTTGCCGGAAATTTTAGTAAATTTCTCGTAATAGTTTTGTTATTATTTGGTGATACAATTTTGGTGGCAGATCTTTTATTTTATTAATTAGGTCATCGGCTTTATATGTATTTGGTGATCGGTTAAATCATACCTATTTAATTTGAATCGTCTAAATTAAGTAAGTAAATGTTTATGTGTAAGCGGGCGCACAGGGCTCTAAAAGGTCGGCAACGCATAGGCGGGTCCTGATGTTGTTTATGTCCATGGGCGACGTTGGCCGCTTCCCATCAGGCGGCTCGTATGCTCGTTTGCTACTAGTTTCATGAAAAAAAAATGTTTGCAAGAAGCGTACCTACTAACCGGCCTACTAAGCGGTAGAAAGGTAAGGATAACAAGTACCTATACCTTCTTTGTAATATAATGTTGTAATATAATTCCTGGTCGGTGAAAAGCAAGCGTACATCACGCCTAAGAGTAGCGGTCATCGTAGTCTATGGACACCTGCAACTCCAGGGGTGTTACATGCGCGTAGACGACCCTCTAAAACCTGTATAGTGTACACTCTAGCCCCATACTGTAGTTCATCCTAAAATAAAATTGCTAGTCAAAGGTCCATACATAGGAACATCTATACATTTTAGTCGAATGTCGAAAAGACTTATGTATACAGAAGTTTGTCTCTATAAGTTTATAAGTATAGTTATTTGGTACTTATTCAGTGATCGGATTTTAGGGTGCAGCACGGTTTTTTTTACCTCAAAAATTATGCTAATATATTTTTTTACCACTATCCACTATATTCGCATAATCAGTTAATGTATTCCGCCGTGTTGCACCGTAAAATTAGGTAAGTACATAAGTTTGACATAATTAGATTAAAATTAGCAGCAATTTAAAATCCTAACGCTCTAATCTAAATAGGAGCTGATGTTAGTTGGGTAGGCAACCCAGAGGTTAAGGCATCTGCCGTGAATGCAGAAGATACTGTTCGCTTCCAGCCCTGAGCACCCGAGGCCTTCGTCACTTTCTCCCTTATATGTGAGAATAAATGAAATTAAAATTTTCCTATTGTTAATTATTTTTTTTGTTTTTTCCTATTATTTTCTATGGCAGCTTTCACACTGCTGCGGTTTCCGCATACGGCGCCGGTGTGCTAGCGAGATAGCGCTCTGCATGTGTATAGCGCTGTCACGCTTGCACACCGTCGCCGCACCCGGTTGCGGCGCTAGTGTGATAATCGCTTAATGGCACCTACCTATTTAGATGCGACCCAATCGGCGGACCCAACTGTATTGAGGAAGCGTTAACGCGTTGCTATGGTAACGGCCGGGCTCAGCCCCATGTCTAACAAGATTAGAATTAATTAAGGATACTTTTGTTTACTAATTGGGCTACTTGATTCTAAGTGCCGTTCAAGCCTGATTGTTTTTTCCGGGGATATTTAGTGTTGATTTCGTTTTCATCTTTGCTTTCGTAAATATTCATATAACGCTGTAGCTGTGGTTGCATTTACTAGGAATACAAAAAAACCACACACCAGGGCCGCGATTCGAAAAATAAACACACACACTGGACCGACACAGCTCCAACCCAACTCAACCCAACTCAACTCAATGCTATAACGACATTGACTTTTTTTATTCGAGCAGATTTTCATTGGTCTCACATTGGTCACACATTGGTCACACATTGTACCAATGTTGTACCAATGCGAGACCCATGTGTGACCAATGCGAGACCAATGTTGAATGAAAATCTGTTCGAATAGCAAATGTCAATGTCGTTATAGCGTTGAGTTGAGTTGGGTTGAGTTGGGTTGGAGCTGTGTCGGTCCAGTGTGGGTTTATTTTTCGAATCGCGGCCCAGTATTTATGAAATAATCACGGACACCGCAGTGCTTAGGCAAAGCATTCCATGATAAAATTAATAAGCCAATGTTTTTCATGTTTACCGGCACGCACAAATTCACAACAGGTGATGCCTTATCCCGATACGTGACCATGTGTGCGTGCGAAATGGGTTTAAGCATGGAATCACATTTTGCCTCAGTGGCGCGATATCTGTTATTATTTCAAAGATCCATGTACGCTCCTTTTTAGGGTTCCGTAGTCAACTAGGAACCCTTATAGTTTCGCCATGTCTGCCCGTCCGTCCGTCCGTCCGTCCGCGGATAATCTCAGTGACCGTTAGCACTAGAAAGCTGAAATTTGGTACTAATATGTATATCAATCACGGCGACAAAGTGGTAAAATAAAAAGTGGAATTTTTTTTTATTAGGGTACCTCCCCTATACGTAAAGTGGGGAGTGATTTTTTTTTTCATTTCAACCCTAACGTGTGATATATTATTGGATAGGTATTTAAAAATGAATAGGTGTTTCCTAAAATCATTTTTCGATAATGTAAATATTTTCGGAAATAATCGCTCCAGAAGTAAAAAAATATGCGTCCCCCCCCCTCTAACTTTTGAACCATAAGTTTTAAAAATATGAAAAAAATCTCAAAAGTAGAACTTTATAAAAACTTTCTAGGAAAATTATTTTGAACTTGATAGGATGAATAGTTTTTGAAAAAGAAATACAAAATAATTTCTGAACTAAGTTTGTAATTTAACCGTATAAGCAGGTGTTTATTGTACCTGTAATTTCTACAAAATTACAATGAAATGACGTGCTTTTAAATAAAGTAAAAACGGTGAAAATCGGTTCACGCAATAAAGAATTATCCCATAAAAATCATCTTCCATACTTTATGCTCGCGCGCAATAGTTTACTTTATTTGCCGATAGATGTCGCTGTACGTGGAACTCTCATATCATATCCTACATGGCGGTGTTATTAACTCTTAAGTGGGGACACTTACTGTGACGGACGGAAAACTACGGAACCCTACAGTGAGCGTGGCCCGACACGCTCTTGGCCGGTTTTTTGGAAAATACATTCGAATCGTATTCGTGCGCAATGAATTCCATACTTATTAAAAGCTGATTTTTCAATGTGCATCCGCTTTTATGCAATTATAAAACTAGGGGCCGTATTCTAACTTTAAAACAGGTATAGACACGATCCAACTTCAATACAACTCCAATGCATTAACAACGCAATACTGCTACGGCATAAACATCTGAATCAGAAATATCAGAATTTGCTTGAGAAATATTCCAACGCACAACTTCAATATTGGTTGAATGTTTGTTGTGTGTTGGAGTTATGTTTGAAATAGGTTGTATTTTTATTGTATTGTTAATGTATTTTTAAATTAGAATCCGGCACTAGGAAATTTCACAAATCTTGGCATGTAACCTATTATGTCTATCTAAATTATAAAGTAAAAAAAAAAAAAATGACTTTTAAAAAGAGGCCATCTATGACATCATGTCACACGCTTTGATTATAATATAACAAGTCGAATCTGCTGTTTGACCTGCACAATGCCCCCTGAATATGTATAAACTTCGGAACGTCAAAAGGGAATTTTCAAAATAACAGGAAGTCGGGGGACGACTTCTGTCGATGACGAAACTAAAAATTAGAAGCGACATTCGAACTTAACATATTGGTTTATTTTTGTATCGGTTTTTGTGTCGCAATGCATTTCCTTCGTACTTAAATTGAATTGAGGCGAGCGAGATGCGCTGCGTGTTTTATAGGTTTAGACTAAAAGATATCTACATATTTTTACTTATATTCTGAAAAGGACATAGGTACAAGTCAAATGACATGGGTAAAAGTTTATTCTAAAACTGTGCATCTTTTTAAGTAGGTAAATATTTTATTCCCTAATAGAGTTCTTACCTTTGGTAATACAATGAAATACGCATGCTTCATGACAGCATGATTTTTAAATGGGATCTAGTAGAGATATTTACATTTGTACAGTTTGAATGGCTCTCTAGTGCAACTTCACCTGCGGTTGAAGCAGAATTCGTAAAAAAGTTTGAAATCGGAAGTTTTCGCATTTTAATAATGTTATCGATTTATTCTGCAGTTCCTGTTTTAATATAAACTTAGTAGGTACTAGGGCATCCAATCCCGCAGCCTCTAGTCAATCTCGGTATTTGCGGGACATTTTCAATTTGCGGGATCACGCATAAAAATAATACCTTTGTATGTAGAAGCATGAATTACTTCCATTTTATATACTTTTGATTAGAGATTCTTTTTATTGTTTAGTCTGGGAAAAAGCTTCCCTCTTTCCCGCCATTTGGTTCTGTCTAACGCATACTTCCGCTATGCTTCAAAATAAGGATCCAGGTTGTTTCGCAATCTCCGTCTTAGTCTTCGACTACTCCAATATCCTGTGATTTCTGTGGGATCCAGCCTGTGGAAAGATTGGCTTAGTATTCCGGATGCATTCTGCTCTGTCTCATTTTAGCTTGTCAGCCTTCATAATTACATCCAATTTTTCACAACGCAGTTCGGTGCTTTCGATGAAGCCGGTTCAACATGCACTCAGAATGCTGTCTTACTTTGCTCTCTAGCAGACTGAGTCTGGAATTTTTAGCTGCAATTTATTTATTTATTATTTATTTAATCTTTATTGCACAATACAAGATGGTACAAATGGCGGACTTAATGCCATAAGGCATTCTCTACCAGTCAACCAATGGGCTAAACAGAAAGGTTAAGTAGGTGCAGGGTCCATTAAATATGACAGAATTAAAAGAGAAAAAAAAACTAACAATAGATACATATAAGCTATATTCATAAACTTACACAAATACAAATAATAATAAACATACATACATATATTTTATATACCTTGTGTGAACCATTAGGAGGACGATGAAGAAAGCTTGTCAAGGAAATGCTTGCGCAACAAGCGCTTGAAAGTGAATTTAGTCTGAGCTTGCCTGAGAGAGAGCGGCAGAACATTCCAAAGTCGGATTGCCTGAATGGTGAAAGAATTAGACATAAAACCAGTTCCATGTCGGGGCACATTGTCAATGAGCTTTAGAAAACGAGAAGAACGAAGATGTGTGCCGGGGCGTGGGGAAACAAATTTAAATTTCGATCGAAGATAATTTGGAGCGGATGGGTCAAACAATATGGAATACAGAGTGCAGAGAATACGAAGTGACCTACGTTCTCGGACCGGAAGCCAATTAAGTTTTCTGCGGAAATTGGAAACATGGTCATACTTACGGAGACCGAACACGAAGCGTATGCAGTTATTAAGTAACCGGTCAAACTTGTTCAATGAGTCTTGGGTGAGATTGGTGTAACAGACATCAGCATAATCAAGGACAGGCAGGACAAGAGATTGGACAAGGAGAATTTTAGTGCTGACTGGGAGAAAATGTTTAAAACAATAGAGTGCTCTTAAAGTATTAGTTACTCTACGAGAAACGTCGGCCACCTGAGGTTCCCATGTAAGCCCGCTGTCAATAATTAGCCCCAGGTTCTTCACTTGCGATACTAGAGGTATCACTTCCTGTTCGTAGAGGATTGGCGCCACTTCAGCAGTGTCTATTAAAGAAAGTAGACGGGTGCTACCAAGCAAAATGGCCTGGCATTTGGTAGGGTTGACCGTGATACCAAAGCAGCGTGACCAAGTGGAAATACGGTTTAGGTCTGAGTTAATTTCAGCGATTGCCTGATCCAGATCCTTGGCACTCGCTTGGGTGTAAAGCTGTAAATCATCAGCATACATATGGTAGGAGCATTTTAGTTTAGAGGTGATAAGATTAATAAAAAGTGAGAACAGAAGAGGTGAGAGAATCCCGCCCTGTGGGACCCCAGAAGTAAGATCGCACCAGTCAGAAGAAGTACGATCAGCACGAACCAACTGACGGCGGTCCTGAAGATAGGAAGCAAACCATCCAGCCGCAGATGCCGACATATTGAAGTGTCTGAGAGTGGCAAGTAACAAGTCATGGTTAACAGCATTGAATGCATTCGAGAAATCGATGAGCACCAACACCGTCAACAACGTCGAGTCCATACCGAGCCTTACGTCGTCAACCACTTTTAGCAAAGCGGTGGACGTGCTGTGGCCACGACGGAAACCAGACTGATAAGGAGAAAGCAATTGATTGGAATAAACGTGTGAAGATAATTGTTTATGGACTATTGCTTCTGGTATCTTTGAAAGAAAGGGGAGGATAGAAATGGGTCGAAAGTCTTTAAGTGCACTGGGATTAGAAACTTTAGGTAGTGGAATGACATAGGCATGACGCCACATTGACGGAAAAATCCCAGAAGACATTGAAAAGTTAATAACATGTGTTATAACTGGGAGAATACAATCTAAAATGTAAATAATCATCGTTCTACTTAACTCGTTATGGCCAACAGCATTAGATTTGACAGAAGTTATTGCTTTCCTTATCTCGTCATCTGTGGCTGGGGTAAGAGAAAAGGTGTTAGAGCATAAACAAGGCATGGCACAAATTTCAGCAATACTGAGAAGTTTAGTGGTGGTATCTAAAGAAGAGGGCTTAGCAAAGTGATAATTTAAGTCATTTACAGAAAAAACGGAAGATGCTGTCTTAATTGAAGACTTAACTACACCAATAGATTTGAGAAACTTCCATGTCTCAGCTGGAGAGGCCACGGCGATGCTGTCATGGAAGTATTTACGTTTGGCAGCTCTTACCATGTGGTTACACTTGTTTCTGGCAGCCTTAAAGTGGCGCCAATTCTCCTCGCAACGGTCGTGCTTAAATTTACGAAAAGCTCGATCCCGCTTTGTCATCGCCATACGGACTCCACGCGTGATCCACGGCGCCGGAGGCCGCTTCATCCTTACTGTGCGGACAGGCGCATGCTTGTCAAAGAGCTGAAGGACCGAAGAGTTAAGGGCCGCCACTGCCTCATCCACCGTCAGAGCTTGCAATGTCGACGACCAATCAACAGCGCGCGCGTCTCTTTGTAAGGCCTGAATATCTAGCCGAACGAAACTGCGGAGTTGTATCGTAAGACGCTGCTGCTTTGGAGGGCGAAGACGATAACTTAAAAATACGAGATCATGGTGAGAAAAACCAGGAGCGGGGAGTTGGCCAACCATGTTTACGCGATCCACAGAGGAGACAACGATAAGGTCCAACCAGGAGTCGGGCGAGTCAATGTTATGATGAGTGGGCATAAGAGGAAGAACAGAGAGATCGGCCGACTCAACAACGGCATTAAGTTTTTTCGTCCTGAGGTTATTCTTGAAAAGGTCAGTGTTAAAATCGCCCATGATTATTTGATGTTCGTAATCGGCGCTAAGAGGCGAGAGAACAGTTTCGAGATCCTTGAAGTAGTCAACATTAGGTGGACAATACACTACACTGAGTGCAGCCTTTGTACCTCCAATATTAACCTCAATGACTAAATACTCCATAGATCCCGAATACAGAGATGGAGAAGAAGAGATAAGAGATATATGGCAACACCACCGCCTCGCTTACCTATGCGGTCATTCCGCACTAATACAAAGCCGGGTATGCTAAAAGAAGTTGAATCGAGGGTAGGTTTGAGCCAGGTTTCCGAAATGAAAATAGCGTGGACATTGCATGAAGAAAAAGAGTCAAGAAAGTCGTTGTAGTGCCTAGGGATACTTTGTGCGTTGATATGACAAGTGTTAAAGTGTTTCGTAGCAGTTTCAAAAGTGCGTCCTAGGCAACTACCGAGAGTGTCAGGCTCCGACATTGAGCTATTGAAGGAGTGAAAGGAAGCAGACAAGTCGCAAGCTGAATGAAACGATCCATCATCGGACATAACAGTTCACAAGGTACAAATATAAGATAAATATATATTATATATCTAAATAAAATATAAAAATGGCAATCGACTAAATTATTTTCAATTTAACCCACCAGTCGACCGTTTACACAAACAAAAGATAAAAAGAGAACAGTTAAAACATATTAAAAAGTATAGAACCTTGTATACAAAAATTTTATGAACAATATAAAACTATATAAAAAAAGAAATTGCTAAATTAAAAGTTGTCAGGCTAACATTACAATAAACAATAACGAAACGCACAGCTAGTTGACATTACTAACGTCACGTCAGTGTCAATGAAGTGACAGATAACAAATTGCGCGCTCGCTTGTTCATCTACGTATACGTACGTCAAAAACTGTGAAAAATACTTACAGAACAATACAAGACGGTAGACTAACAAAAAAAATAAGTAAACTTTACACAAAAATAAAAAAGTACCGTGGATAATAAAAGAGGGCAAGTTTCTGAACGAGACAAGGAAATTGCGTAATGCCGTTTGATAATACAGCTAAGAGAGGCGAGAAAACAAAATGAGAGCAGACTCAGCTCTTACATTAGCACCCACGCTTCGCCCGTTTGTCCACCGTAGCAGCTGTAGCAGGTGCGCCGGACATCGGCGCAGGCACGGAGGCTCCGGGATGCGCAGGCACAGGCTCGTTGGCAGCGGCGGCTGCACGGTCCAAGTTGCTGGGGTGCTTATCAATCAATACTTGAAGCTCCTCAGCAGTAGACAGCCGCTCCTTCTTTCCGCAGGCCAACTTGATGTGGATTGTGCCATCTCTGGTCCAGACACGACGCATCCCGAAGTGCTTGCGAGCATCCACAAACACAGTCTGACGCTGCTTTGTGAGAAACTCCGAGACAACAAAAGGTGTTCCCTTGAGCGCCGTTTTCTTGGGTGCGACGACTTCTTCTTTGGGTGCGACGGCACCCAAAGAAGAAGATTGCATTATTACAATTTGGCAATCATCATAGCAATTTCAACCAATAATCTTTAAATGTAAACCAGGGTTTTTTCAGAACCATTGACGCAAGATTTTTAAGCCAAGACACTATCTTCTTCCGGGACCTCTTCCTCCTTGAATCTTTCTCGTTATGATTCGCTGTAATTCGTTCTTCGGACTTCTCATTATTTATGTGGCCGAAAGACTCAAGTTTGCTCTTCTTTATTGTGTTTGCGACTATAAAAGATCCTATATAAGCTTTATGATCGGGCGCCATAAGTTAAGAATACCGAAAAGTTGACACTTCAAAGAGAATGAGAGTTTGCCCTTCATTATCATCTTGTTCATGGACCAGAAGCTCTTCCAGGCGTTTACGATACGGTGATAGATATTTTTGACTGTTACTATTTGGCCCAAGTAGATTAAATTATCCATCTACTTCATCCAATTGGTTATTCTTTGGCCCTATTTTTGATGAGTGCGACTTCAAGGCCCTCAGAGATAAAAATTACTAACGAGAAATAACAAAATCATAAGAAATTATTGGAATATAACTTAGATTAATATTTATTCCCGCGCTGGTGATCCCGCAGCAAGCGGGATCGGAAAATGGCGCGGGATCTCGGTATCCGAGATCCCGGTATTCCGGGATTGGATAGTAGGTACCTATACGTTTTAGCACTCTTTTACCACCCCTATCATACTTCACCCTCAGGGTTGAAAGGACAGATGGCAGTTGCCATCGTAAATCTAGTGCCTACGCCAATTTTGGGATTGGGTTTACGAGTGGAGTCTGTTAGACTCAATTGAGCCCTGGCCAAGAAGCCAAGACAAAGGTTAGGAGGATGATTTAGCGCTAGACAGAGAGCGAAGTCTAGTCATTAACTGTGCTGTGAATTCTTACAATATTTTGACGGCCTTCTAGCCCAGTAGGTAGTGACCCCTGCCTACGAAGCAAGAGGTCCCGGGTTCGAATCCTGGTCAGGGTATTTATTTGTGTGTTTATCACAGGTATTTGTTCCTGAGTTATGGATGTTTTCTATGTATTTAAGTGTGTATCTATATCTATATATTATATATATCGTCATCTAATATACCCATAACACAAGCTTTATTGAGCTTAACGTGGGACTAGGTCGATTTGTGTAAGATTGTCCCATAATATTTATTTATTTACCGTATACATATACCTTCTAGTCTATAGGTAGGTAGTAATTACAAATGTTTTACTTATCTGGTAGTTTTTAGTCGGATTAAATTGTACACCGGGTAAAGTAGGTAGTAGCTAAATTTATTTTTCGGACTGGCTATACGGGTAAAAATCCTAGTTTAGTTTCTTAAACAGTTAGTTAGCTATTTAATGCTACACCAGATACACCACCTTGAAACGAAATAGACACATTTTCGTCCTTCATTATAATAATTCTTCCTGATATTTGCTATTAAAGCTACTTATTTGATGTTTCTAATCTTCCTGCAAGCAAAAACAAACCTTAGTTATAAAACTCAAGAGTCGAAAATTAAAGGTCATTTCATTGCTTACCTCCGACTGGCAAATTCAGGTGACATCAATGACATTAGGTCGGACTCGTAGACGACCGCGCCGTAGTAATGATTGGATAATGCGTTTTTTAGCTAGAGTTACGTATCTGCTAAATTATCTATTGGGTAATCTGTATCTGAGGTTGGATTAGGCTAGGTGCTAATGAACGCACACTCGAAGTAATTTTGGGTAGAGCCAATGTTCATAATAATAGTGTAGTGTGACAAAGGAGGCACGTGGCACTTTCCTATACGGTACATCCCGATTGGTAATTAGTATTTAAGTTGTTTACTGCATGGGAAAAGTTACTATACATAGATATTTGAATGATATCCTTAAAGTTGGTAAGTGCTACACTTTACATTAGTCTAGGTAAATATACCCAACTTACTTTGTTGTGCTCTTGTCGGTGAAAAAATGTAATCAAATTCTGTTATTATTGAATCACTTTATTGGCGTCAAAGGCCCTTTATTAAATAAAAAAACAAACAGGTAGTCTAGTGCGACCGTAATTTAAGCGCTCAAATAAAACATGGACTCGTTAAAACGAATTTTTTAAGTCCTATCTTGAGGATTTTGTTAGTCCTTGTCTATACCGAAGAGTTTCTGTCCTTGCATCTTCTGACTTTATTATCAGATCAGCTCGTATTTGAATGGTGGTTATTGAGATTTAGGTGCAGAACAGACCTCAGGCTCCTTCAGACGGTTACACTGCTGCGGTTTCCGCATGCGGCGACGGTGTGCGAACGAGATAGCGCTATGCATGTCTATAGCGCTGTCACGCTTCCTCACCGTCGCCGCATCCGGTTGACATAGTTTAGTGTGATAATCGCCTTAGCGAAAGCCGTAACACCGCTAAGAAGAACATGATGACGATGACCAATATTTTTTTTGTCGAATCGCATTTCCCTTAACGGGAGCACACTCATATAGTCTGAGGCCTAAAGGGTTTGGTCGCCTGCTAATTTAATAATTAGCATGTCTGGGTTACTCCCTAGCGACCCTTTAATTTGCTACGACATGGGTACGATTATTACGGGATTACTTTACTGTCACGTGTCGGCGCTGTCACGTTAGTTTTGATATAGGTAAACACTGGTTATAATATAATTGGAAACAAATAAAGTAAAGTATACCTATGATTCCAACTATGGAAATAAAAGAAAATACAAACTGTCAACTGGTTAGAAATAATGAAAATGGACGTCACATACGAAATAAACAAATATAAAGCCTTCGGTTCTCTACAAACAAACCAGCGCAGAGTATTTTTCATTCACGGCAAACGCCTCTAGGCTAGGTTACCCGAGTCATAGTCGTAAATATTAGGTGGCAAGCAAGTTCTAGGCAGGGTTCATGAATCGTAAACATCACATCGGATAATAAACTATAACTCACATTGGCATGCAAATACTCTATTTGCCACAATTTATTCGTCCTAAAAACCTAACATTTCGTGGGTATGTTGTATTATTGATAACTTACCACTACACAGAGCATTCCACTTTTGACTTACGCTTAACAGATTTCAGCAGCGGCGCACACACTACATGATTCATTATAATCATTATGCAGGATCCTTTAATAATATTTTTCTAATACCGTTCGTGAAATGGACTTCTGGATTTGCTTTATTATGTAGGATCTAGTGTGAGTAAGCTCCGAATGCCTTGAGATTTGCTTCAATACGTCTGTTTGCGCCTGATACCGCCGTATCATTTTACCCACTGCTTGTTATGTTAGGAGTACATGTCGGGTGACGACGATACGAATTGAGGGCGTCATTCCAGCAACTTACATAGGACGGGTGAGTAAAGGCCGAGGTTCGGGAGCCAGACTCGAGCAACGCTGTTTCAACTGTAAACAAATGTTCTTCATTTTAATATCAATGGGAAATTACTTGCGGTGTATTTCATACGCGTAATAAATAAAAGTACGGATGAGATGAAATTCGAGTAACCAGATCAATACGAGGTTAAAGTGAGAACAATGACGGCACATAATACAACACCAATGGTGGGTAATTGTGATTACATGATTTACTATGTAGAAGCTACTACCGATCGCAAAATAGACCCCGGATTTGCTTTAGGATGTGGGATCTAGCGTGAGTTGGTTTCGAGTGCATGCCTCAAGACTTGCGTCAACACGTTTGTTTTGAGCCTGATACCGTAGTATCGCGTTACCGACAGCTCAGAATTTTGGGTGAATTATTTAGATACTTACAACTATGTTATGGATTGTTGGGTGTCACACTGCTGTGGGCTGAAAATCAGCTCTTATATCAATAGAAACTGAAGTTATGTTATAGTTATGCTAACCTAACCTATGAAAATTTCAGACGATTTCGTATGACAACTATCGAGTAATCAAATCAAAATGTATATAAACAGCAGGATTAATCCATAATTATTTTACATGTTTTTAAAGTGGGGCATTCCACTCATACAATAGTATGTTATTCAATCAAATACAAACACTGAAAACATTGAAAAAATAATCAACCCAGCAGGATCCTGCTGGGTTGATAATTTTTTCAATGTTTTCAGTGTTTGTATTTGATTGAATAGCAGGATTAATATTTAAACAGGATATTTTAAGAACCGCCAAAGTAATCGTTGTATCCTCTAAACCAGTGATTAGCCGAGGATGGGCAAGTTAATAAGAAGAGTTGGGACTTGTTGTTTGTAAACAATAAAGTCTAAATCTAATGGGATGCGGCGTACTTGTAGATTGATCTGTGACTCATCATCATCATCATTTTAGCCATTTGTAGCCCACTACTGAGCATAGGCCTCTCTTCGAGTACGCCATCTGTGACTATTAAGAATATAAGTTACGATCTCGAAATCACTTTCTCACGTCACTATTCGGCTGGGAACTCAACTCACTCGCTTTTGAACAACGAATGAGAATATACAGCTCGTGCGACGTTCTCGGAATGATGATGATGTATGCGGAATTGACACGCATAATATACCGTGTTCGCCATTAAGCTGCCTAAGCATGTAGCTAGCCGCAAATGACATAAATACCTACATATGTGTGGTCAGTCTTACACAGACCTATAACATAACCTCAAATTAAGCAAAGATGCGTACTTAGAAATATAGGAAACATTTATAACTCTCAACTCTGGCACAAATAAATACCCTTAAGGTACTGTTACACATGCTCTAAAATAGCATGCTAAAAAGCGTGCTACTGAGTATGCTCAGTACGAGCATGCTTATGGGCAGTTTACATTTGCTAGTTTTAAGTATGCTCCTGAATAAGCATGCTCAAAGCAAACACTCCAATACACATGCCATTTTATAGCGTGCTCTCTGTCAGTTCAAACAAAGCCATGGACAATCAAACAGCTACGGAGTTAAATAAGTACGGAGCTAAATAAGATCATCCATTTGCTGGCGATGCAATGCATACAGAAGCTTATATCAGCTCGGCAAAAAAAGAAAAGAAAGAGAAAGATTTGGGTCCGTGATTGGATATCTAGAAGACAGGACTTTGGAGCTCAAGCACTCATTATTTCTATATAAATTTACAAATTTAAGCATTTTCTCGTCGCCCCAGCGAGACATTTTGCGTGAAATTGTGAACCCATCCGCACATGCCAACGACTGATCGGTACTAGCATGCTCAATAAGCAAACCTGTTCACACGCGCTAAAAGCACGCCCCCCTCCATCCGCGCTGCAGGTAGCATGACCAAAAATCGCACGACCGTTGATTTTTGAGCAAACTCAAAATGAGCATGCTCATTATTAGCAATGTTTAGACATACATTCTACTAAGTAGCAATTGCTCAATAGTAGCATGTTTTCGTGCTAGTAATCAGCATGTGTAACAGTAGCTTTATAGTTTGTACGGCGACTTACTTTAAGTATGGAGCATTTAGGTACTGTTACACATGCTCTAAAATAGCATGCTAAAAAGCGTGCTACTGAGTATGCTCAATACGAGCATGCTTATGGGCAGTTTACATTTGGCAGCAATAGGCATGCTAGTTTTAAGTATGCTCCTGAATAAGCATGCTGAAAGCAAACAATCCAATACACATGCCATTTTATAGCGTGCTCTCTTGCTCTCTGTCAGTTCAAACAAAGCCATGGACAATCAAACAGCTATCCGTATGGAGCTAAATAAGATCATCCTTTTGCTGGCGATGCAATGCATACAGAAGCTTATATCAGCTCGGCAAAAAAAGAAAAGAAAGAGAAAGATTTGGGTCCATGATTGGATATCTAGAAGACAGGACTTTAGAGCTAGTGATCAATTGCTTAGAGAAATGCGAGTAGAAGATGCTGCGGGTTATAAAAACTATTTTCACACCACCTGCTCGACAATGCCAAATTATATATCAAGCAAACCTCACCGAAAGCAAATCATTATAGCCCTTGGCTTTAGCCGGGTTATAATGTTGTACTAAATCTCATTATAACCCGCTGGTTAATAATGTGAATTCACTTCCCATAGCTCTTATTGTTATGTGCTTAAAGTCTAATTTCGTAAAGTCCGCACGGTGCATAGCCCCGCGACGCCAGCCGGGGCCCGCGCCGCCGCGTCGAGCTGATTTGAAAATCGAATTTATTCGGAAAATCGTGCTGGCCACCTCAATTTTAAATACCTAAAACAAATGCCGCGAGTGTCATAAGACGCTGCAGTATACGGAATAAAACTGCAGGTTCTATAAAAATAGAAGATAAAATTAGAATAAAATGGACTAATGTATCAAGAATCAATTTTTAGGGTTCCATAGCCAAATGGCACTTGGCCGGTTTTTACTTTTGATTTACTTTAATAAAAATCCGTTTCTAGTAGCCTTAGCTATTTTATTGTCTCGCAAGAGGTGAGAAAAGTAGAGTATACTCCTCGGGGATAAAGCTGTTTTTGTCACGGGCGCGCTTGAACCCCTCACTGCACTCAGGACTCAGTCTTAATTCCCTCGCTTCGCTCGGGAATTAACTAATAACCCCCTCGCTGCGCTCGGGAGTAAAATCTGGAGTCCTTCGTTACGTTCAGGATTCAATATTGCGCCCGTGACATAAAACAGTGCTTTATCCCCTTGGTGTACAATCTACTATTGCGGATGCTATCGCATCAATTTGATTTTTTACTCTCTCAAGTTGAAAGCGCTATACAGAAACAAGATACACACATGCGAAATGCTATCAATATCCTATACAATTTTGCGTGAAATTATGAACCCACCATGCGAACGACTGATCGGTACTAGCATGCTCAATAAGCAAACCTGTTCACATCCGCTAAAAGCACGCCCCCCTCCACCCGCGCTGCAGGTAGCATGACCAAAAATCGCACGACCGTTGATTTTTGAGCAAACTCAAAATGAGCATGCTCATTATTAGTAATGTTTAGACACACATGCTACTAAGTAGCAATTGCTCAATAGTAGCATGCTTTCGTGCTAGTAATCAGCATGTGTAACAGTAGCTTTTGTCCTTAAGCCGCCGGACAAACTATACCTGATTCGAAACTTGGACCGCTGCGCTGTCTTGATAGGCCGGGTCACTACCGACTAGGCCACAGAGGCCGTTAAAGCCATATATTTACGTATAGATTTGCTTGTCAGATTTGTATTCCGTAAACATTTCCTTGGCTTGTGATTACGAGTATCTAGTTTATGGATGGTACAAGGAGGATGGGTCTCTTATAGGAAATTGGTCGAAAAAATGTCCAGCGGTAAGCAGTATATTTCCAAATATCTCCGGGTGGCGCTAGGTATAGTTGAGCATTTGAAATGATTTACCGATATTTAATACTTATATGACATTCTAAATAAAATTAATATTCAGAGTGTTTTTCTTCTCCGCAAATCATTATTTTGTAAATATGTATGGATTACATTTTTTAATATCAAATTTAATTAATCAAAGGAGAATGGGCATTTTGTACCATGAGTGTATACGATTGAGACATATCTCATTTGAAAGGTCTTAACTAGTGCATTATTTAATTGTATGACGCCATCATTGGATAGCGTGCAGGGTCCGAGCTATTTAAAAAAAAAGGTTGCGCATATAAACGGTTAATTTATAAAATATCCGGTCTATAACCAGTGATAGCGTATTTTATATGAAAAAATATAAGAAATGCTTCACGCTTATTTACCACCACCATCGGAAAAATACGTACAGGGCTGGAATTAGTAGATGAAACATTTGCTAATATGTAAAAACACCTGTAGCATGGCGAAGCTAACGTGTATACAAAAGTCGTATGTAACAGCTAAAAGGTATTTTTAAAAGTTATTTTTCGTAAATGATACTTGCACTCTAACGTATGCAGAGACCAAAATAAAACGGTTTTATGCGTTAATTAACTGTAATTAACGACAGCCTAATTCTTCTATTGAACACAAGATGGAGCTTTGGCAGCAAAATGGACAACTTTTGCCACTGGCGTATACAATTGAACCTTATCTCAAATGAAAGGTCTTAATCATAGCATTAATTACTTATATGGCACCGAAGGCCGTAAGGGTGCACGTAAGCCGGTATTCATTATTTCGTGTCTGCGCTGTGGCCTAGCTGTGGCAAAATCTGGAACTAACTAACCTATACAAAAAAGGTTAACTTTTATACACATTTACATAGTTTATTCGCCTGAAATTAATTTTAAAAATAAGTCATTAATTTTTTGTGACTAATTAATGTTAAATGACCGCAATTAACTACTTAAAACCAGTTAATTAAAATCAGTTACTGGCGACATCTTGTATGCAATAGAAGAACCGACTAAGAGTCGAGTAGTTTTAACTACTCGACTCTTAGTCTATAATAGTCTATATAACTACATAAATATTAATAATGCTGGCTCCATATCATTGCTTTTTAACGCTCTAAAATCTGTGGTCTAAGGCTTCACGTCGCGTAATTATATATAAGTTAGTTTCTGAACGTTGACTATAAACTAGCTGTTCTAGGGGGTTACCTCAAACAACAGAATTTGAATTTGAAGATTCGTCTATTTGCCTTTCGATTGTGCTTTCGCAAATTCGAGCGATGAAGAGGGAGATAGACTAAACTTCCTTTTTCGACTTAGCCCTGTCAAAAAATAATACTATTTTTTTTATCACGACGGTGGCAAACAAGCATACGGCCCATATAATGGTAAGCAGATATATAATATAAGCAGATATACGTTGTCATGAGTCATGATGGAGTTAGACCGACGCGCCGGCACGTCGTTTTTCTTAATGTCATTTAGAATTTTGGAAGCTAGCTCCATCTAGTGACGAGTAGAAAACTTAGAACTTCATTAAGCACAATTAATTAACATACAAAGTCGATATATTTTAGTTCCTGCATGCATTGGAGCTAAAGTATATATTACGAAAAATAGTTTATAAAAATACCTTTGACATGTAATATACGCCTCCCGTATACACATTACCTTGGCTCTAAACCGAGCGATATTCATATCAAGCTTAATTTAAATTAATTAATTCTAGCCCTGTAAGTATTCAAACATAGGGTGTTTTACACAGAATTGAACCATTTCTCATATGCTTTCAGATAAACCATGCTATAACGGATTACATATCGTATCTTTAAAAAAAATGCTCTTTATATGTTCGCTCTTTTTTGTTAAATATCTCGGTCCCTGCACGATATCCAACAATGGTGCCATATAATAAAATAATCTGATGATCACGAGCTTCAAAACGAGATACGTCTCAGCAGTATACATCCATGGTACACTCCCCATACAAAAATGCCCATTCTCCTTTAATATCATTGTGGCGCCATTAGTTTATCGCCTTCTGACGGACACTTTTGTAACATAGAGATTTTTATCCTCCTTGTACAGTCGACGTCAAAGATATGTTTACACTTTATTACAAAGGAGTAAGGTGCGAAAGTGGAAACATATCTTTGACGTCGACTGTCCCATCCATAATTTACTGTCAAACATTGTCAGAATCTTCTGCCAGACGCATTTTTTTGCCAGTCAGATCTGGCTAGCTAATGTGAAATGTCAAGATGTTTGTGGTGGCTGCTTTTCGACTAAAGGGGCGTCGGTCATCCATAGGCTCGGTTGGTTGATTCGACAAATTGTTAGACACTTCTGGATAACCTAATGGCATAAACGTCTAGTTCCGCCTCTGAAGCAGATGGAGCTAATGACAGGCTGCAGGCTCCTTTGTACAGCCACCAGGGAGGGAAGGTCTATTATAAGAAGGCAACTGTTTTTGAACTTGTAAGCACCTAGGTACTTTTTTAGTTGTAATAAATGATAGGGACACACACCTTGACACACACAAACAACTTCACAAACCTGCCACGACGCGACATAATGTCGGCAATCATTACACTTTTAACAAGCATATACCCCACGCGATGGTTACTGTAGCCTATGGACGGCTGCAACGCCGAGAGTTTACTAAGTCAGGAATTGTAACACTTGTCAAAACGGTGAGCCTGAAGCATGTAGCTGAAAACTCTCAAAACTGAGTATCTATAGAATTCTATAGAATTATAATGTATGCAATTTAACATATCTATATATATTTTTTTTTTATACTACGACGGTGGCAAACAAGCATACGGCCTGCCTGATGGTAAGCAGCTACCGTAACCTATGGACGCCTGTAACTCGACAGGAGTCACATGCGCGTAAAAATAATGCGTATAATAAAACTTATCCCACACCTCACATCCGGCATCAGCTAAGTTAGAAATGAAATATACCTAACGTTCAGTTCTACGTGACGGGGTTACAACTTCCTTACACAAACCATCTTCAGCTTAACCATCTGGCCGTACGATGACTTGGAAACAGAGGCTAGATCTTTTTTGGTCGTACAGTATCGACAATAAGATTGGGTTTCGTATTACTTGGTGTTGCTTACAGGGAAAATAGAATACGTAGCGTTATTTGTAACAATGTGTGACGAACGCTACAGTTTCAGAAAAAAATCTAATCGGGTATTTATGCTAGAGTCTGTTCGGAAAGAGAAGTATCGTAGAATATATGAGGTCCCATATAAACCACGACACTTCTCTTTCTAATCGGTTTACTAAATTCATTTACAGATTAATTAGTTATGTATTATATTAGTAATTTAAACATTTATTCAACCCGATTACAAATTGTATTATAAGATAAAAACTGTTATTATAGTTTTAATTGGCCTCCCTTTATATAAGCGCCGTAACTAATTAGCTATCAGCTTATATTACAGGACTTTCAGAGAAAATAACTGTAATATAATTAATTAAGGAAAAACCTTCAACAAATGAATAAAATAAATAATGAAATGAAGAATGACCTATGACATAAATTACAGGGTCTGTAAGAGGTCAATTTAATCATTATAATGTTGGCTCGTTAGGTATATCAAATAATGTACCTATATACCTACGAAATGGAATATATAATTTTTAGGGTTCCGTAGCCAAAATAGCCAAAACGGAACCCTCATAGTTTCGTCATGTCCGTCTGTCCGTATGCCACAGGCATTTTACTCGGATACTATAAGACGAATCTTTATAAAATTTTGACTTAAGATGTATTTTGTATGCCGCTATGTAGTTAAATTGCAGAAGAAAATATTATTAGGCGAGGGGGGGGGGGGGGGGGGGGCTCCATACATCTAACTGTATTTAATTGTTCAAAAGTTACAGGGGGGGCCCTGTAACTTTTGAATCGTACGTCAAAAGAATATGAAAAAAATTAAGAAGATGCGCGCCTTATCACATACTTTTTACGAAAATTGTTTTGAACATTATCGGTTCCACCATTTTTGAGTTAAATCCAAAAAACATCTTCCATAGGTTTCAGCTACGACCTTTTGGTATTAGTTTGGTTCTTATCTTATTCAATTTAAGATACGGAGCCCTCCATTATGCGTGGTTGGACACGCACTTGGTCGGTTTTTTTTCGCAGTGAAAGTGTCACAAGCGACATTCGAACTTTACAAATTGATCTCAATTTGAACTAAGCACTCTCAGCAGTCGCAGCGTGTTTCAGTCGTGGTTACAAGGTTTTAAAGTTTTCAACAAGTACGTGGCAAAATAATAATAATAATAAGCCCACAGGGCAGCTTGCGGCAAACTGTTGTGGAGTGACGACACTACGGACCCGAGTGCTTCAGAGAGTCGGTCAAGGTCTCCGTCTCCGGCGTGTTTTCGTCGGTCGGAGGTCGGAGTTCAAGGGGACCCACAGGAATCTCGGCTCTGGCTTGCCTTAATTGGTCGTCCAGAGAGGAGCCGTCAGACCTATATTCTCGCAGGGTGGAAGTGAAATACGATTATGCATATTATGCATAAGTTGCGAATTGGTACAGTGGCTGGGCAGCGTAGAGTTACTGGGCAGAAACCGGTGCACACCTTTCCACACCCTGAGCCGCTCACACCGATGTTGCTCCTGGCAGTCTTTGCGACGGTAGATTCAAGGGCCCATCTAGTCGGCGTCGAGTCACCGCCTGCTTCGATAACGCGTGTTTACATTGTTATGGCAGGTGTCCGGACCTCTTTTTAATAGCCCTATCGTTTTACCTAGCCGAACTTCAACACATGGCCCAGAACTCTTTTCATATGTTTGCAATAGCTCCAACGCCTGTTGGGACCGGTTCACGGGTATCTATTGATGTAAATGGGATGCAGCAGGTGCCGTATTCTAATTTTAAAATACATAAACAATACATTAAAAACACAATCTATCTCACACACAACAAATAATCAATCAATATTAAAGTATTTTGTTTTGTAAAGGGTCGGCAACGCGCATGTGACACCTCTGGAGCTGCACGCGTCCATAGGCTACGGTAGTTGCTTATCATCAGGCGGGCTGTATGCTTGTTTGCCACCGTCATGGTATAAAATATAAAAAGTGTATTGGAGTTGCATCGGAATAATTTTCAATCAAACTCGGACATATTTCTGATTCAGACGTTTAGGCGATAGCTGTATTGCGTAATTTTTTTTTGTATAATTTTTTTTATGGAGAATAGGCAGACGTTTGACCGCGATCTCACCTAGTAGTTAATGCATTGGAGTTATATTGAATTTAGATCGTGTCATAACGTGTTTTAAAGTTATAACTTATAAAGTTAGAATCGTGTCATAGAGTTAGAATACGGCCCCAGGACGTATTACATAGCAAACTTTAAATAAACTCTGCGTATAGATTCAGTATATATCTACTTATCTTATCTGTAATACTCACATAAGCCTCAGGACCTACAAATAATGATAATAAAAGACGTTTATTCAATAAGTTTGCATAAGTAAGTACATAATAAGATTAATAAGAGTATAGTAGACAATGCTTAAACATTTTGAAAGGAAAGTGGCTCAGCTTATATAACTGTGCGGGAAGGCAAAAAGGCACTAGGGCCCTACAGTCTTCAAGCTACAGACGCTGTTATTCTGCCACCACCATGACTTAAATGACATTAAATAACTTGCAATGTGAAAATAGAATATCGTTCTTGTCTTTAATTGTGGTTTAATACAAAGCACACGGAAGTATTCATAAAATAAAACTTCAAACTAGCATACCGTGATATGTCAAAGAGTTTCTACACAGCATTTCCATTGTCAGTGTCTTTTGTTACAAATATGTATGTATATATACAATTATTTTGCTAGGAATATGTTTCAAAATGTAGAAAGAAAGATAAAGTGCACGTGTACCTTTGTGACAATTTATTTGCAAATATATCATGAAACTGCAACTAGCTAGCTGCACTTTGACTCAAGTAGTCCTTTCATTGCTGATTTAAGTAGTCCTTTTCATTACTACATGAGCACTTAAGTAGTCCTTTTCATTAAGATTTTGAAAAGCAAATGTGCGTTAATTTTGGTTATTAGAACTCCCAATAGCTCCTTTCCTCGTTATTTTTGTAGTTCACAAACTTCTGAGGTACGACTAACAATTAAACTTAAAATCGAACGAATTCTGAGAGATGATTCGAAATAGCTAATTTAATTTTGAATTCTAATTACTTGAGAAAGGGTTTTTTTTTTGAAATATTTTGAAATACATGTGTCGAATTACTTTCGGGAAAACAGTTTTGTTGAGTTGACCTCTAATAATATCAAAAAACTAAGATTGCTATAAAATCATTAATGTTTAAATAACAAGATACCTGTGGAAACTTTTAATTGGCTTACTGTTTCTACATTACTGCCTATTGGACCGTAAGCCAGGAACAAATTTCATGATCAATCGCGTCCCAGGCGATAACTTGTGAAGTGGTTGACGGCGATGTATAATGAAGCCTCGTGAAGGTCAGCTGCCGCACCGTTGGTGGGTTGAGAAACGGCAGCTATTTAAACACTTAAAAAAAACGGTCTTCGCGTCACGATTGAAAATTTGTCAGCTGATAGTTTATATGCTCTTACAAACATGTAAAATCGTCAGCCGGCTGTATCTAGGTGGAAAGACCGTCAGCTGATGCCCTGAAGATCGTATGTTCACGTGACCAGCTGACGGTCTTTTCACTGCGATACAGCTGACTGACGATTTTTAATATTTATAATAGGATATAAACTATCATATCAACAATGTTTCAATCGGAACGCGATGACCATTTTTTAAAAATCGATTAAATGTCTGCCGTTCCTCAACCCACCAACGGAGAGGCAGCTGACCTTCACGAGGCTTCATTACACATCGCCCTTTACCACTTCACAAGTTGTCGCCTGGGACGCGATGACTAACGAAATTTGTTCCTGGCTTACGGTCTATATCTAGTTACCCTAGCTGTAACTTTTTCCTATGAAATAAAATGAAAAAAATAAAAATAAATACCGCCACAAAACACGCCCTAAATTACTCAATGAGCTTAAAGAATATGACTTGATGTGATAGTAGTCTGAATCCAATCAATTGAACACGTAAATTAATAAGTCTGCGCCGTGATTGCAAATCGAATAAAAATGTCTCAGACAAATTCTGCTGACATTACAACGTTTAACAAGGACAAATACATATGTGTAGACTAACGAGAAAACGAGTAAGTAATATCTTTTGAGTGTACCTACACACGTATAATACCTAAGTAGGCCTTTGTATGATGAAATGATGATATAATGCGTACTTTTTAGGAGTAAAAAAAAACAGTTTATTAAATACCTACGTTTATGAATTCTCATCCTTTGTCTTCAAAGGATGAGAATTCATAAACGTAATCTTCTTAGATTCTTCTTCTTCTTTTGCGAATTTAGAAGACGCTGGTCTGATTCCGGTCCTAATACATCAAAATATTATGGTTATAAGAGCACTATCTAAAAAAAATTATTAAAAGTACAATATTGAGTATCTTACAACGTTGGAGTATAAACTTAGTTACGACAAAACCAACATTACCAACAATCTCCTAATTAAGTTTTTCAAAGCGGTTTTAAAATATATATTTATCTACACTCATATTGTAAGTTCTCTAAAACGTGTTCGAAAACGGTAGGCAATGGCTAGCATTACTACGACCGATTTTACTATGATAAGCTTTTTATCCGTAGCAGTAACGTAATTTTAACTTTTCATGCTCAATTATTGATGTGCTATGACTTTTGATAACATAATGTACACCTGCACCCTCCCGGGGATCCGCCGACAGCCCAACACGCGCCCGCGCGACCGCCGGCACACGAGAGTTGGCCATGGTGGCGGTGCGATGGCGGCCATTCTATGGTTTCCAAATAAGGCATTTAGAATGAATAATATGAGTGTAGATAAAGCAGTGTATGCAACTGTACGTAATTAGGCCTTAAAACACTCGTGTGATCTTATTATGAAATTCGCCTGCGGCTCATTTCATAAAACCACACTCATGTTTTAAGGACCCTTATTACGTAACAGTTACATAAACTACTATAACACAGATCGAAAGAAGTATTTAACTTATATTACTTTTGACATAAAAAGTTTCTTTAACCACTTATTTTAATGGTACGCTCAGATGCGCTAATGATCATGGTTTATGTCAAAATATCAATTTCCATGTTTCTTCTATTTCTGTTGAGTATTAGAATACTTTGATTATTACCTTAACAAGCGGTTCGAAAAACCTATTCCTTTTCTGCCTGTGTTTTTTACTAGTTCATATTTTATTAAATTGTGAATCATTATCCTAAAGGTCCGTAAAGTTTATCACGTAAGGTGTGACGTGCCATAAGAGGTGTTCCCGGCTGTTGGAATTTGCCGAGCAGGTATTTATGTTCCAATATTAAATGAGATCGGAATACGAAGTAGGACCCCTTTCACGCGCTCAACTTCAAGTATTTGAGTTATGTTGTAAGTTGTAATTGAAATTATCTATTGGTTTTATAATAGGTGCTTATTTCGCCATGATAAGTTGAAATAGTAGGTACATTGTGTAACGTGGGGGGGGGGGGGGGGGTAAGAGAAACATTTAAATTCTAACTGATATAAAAACGGTTTACGTAAAGACAGTAGATAAATATGGACACTTTACCATGTTCTTGATTAACAAAGAGAAAATGGTTCAGAGAGACGAAAGAAAGACAAATAAAAGATATTGAAATAATCTGACTCCAATAATACAAAGCCAGATTGCATCCCGAATAATAAACATGGTCTTAAATTACAACTCAGTAATGATTTGGGGTGTATCAAAGAGGCTACAAATCTCAGGCCCTCTTTTGTCATCTGATGCCGCCTTTTACTGCCTTCTCAGTTGATAGGCAGACGTTTCGTACACTTTAACAGAGTGAGGGCGAGGGAGAGACAATCGCGTTTTTAGTGCTTGAATAAATCGAACATTTTTATTTATGTCTTATGTTGGTTAAGCGAAAAAATTTGGATGGATGAAGATCATGGTTAATAGGCGAGGGATCACAGTTTGAAAAATAACGGAGAAATATAGCCGGTATTTTCATGGAAAGAGAAGCAAAAAAATATATTAAGATTATTAAGTGAAGATAGTAAGCAATACATATGTTAGTTGTAGTGAAACTATAAAAAAGATTATTTTTACAGTACTTACTTATAATAGGGTTTTCAAGGTCAAATATAATACATGTACTGAAATATAAAATATAAAACGGGTCATTTTAAGTACAGTGGCAGGTAGATGTTATGCTGTTTCCGATAAATTATTAACTTCATTTGTATTGCAAAATATAAGACGATCCAAATGGCGGACTTAATGATTTAAGGTATTATCTACCAGTCACTCAATGTGCTCACCAGAGAGATTAATATATTATTAATCATATTTAATTTTAGTTTAATTGGCTTTAGACACAACATTCGGTGCTTGTTTATCCATATTTTTTATTATTATATAGAATACTAGCTGTGCCCGCGGCTCCGCCCGCGTGGAATTCGGTCTGTGTCAGTAAGCGGCTAATTCACCGCTAATTTCTCTCCCGCTACCCTGGAGGCGGAACTTGAAGTAAAGTTGACCGATTGATACGCTAAGAGGATAATAGTTTTGATAAGATAATACGTTTTTATCTACACTCACATTGTAAGTTTTCTAAAACGTGTTCGAAAACGGTAGGCAATGGCTAGCATTACCACAACCGATTTTACTATGATAAGCTTTTTATCTGTGGCAGTAACGTAATTTTAACTTTACATGCTCAAATATTGATGTGTTATGAGTTTTGATAACATAATGTACACCTGCACGCTCCCGCGCGGCCGCCGACACGCGCCCGCGCAACCGCCGGCACAATCGAGTTGGCCATGGCGGTGCAATGGCGGCCATTCTATGGTTTCCGAATAATGCATTGAGGATAAATAATATGACTGTAGATAAAGCAGTGTATGCAACTGTACGTAATTAGGCCTTAAAACACTCGTGTGCTCTTATTATGAAACTCGCCTGCGGCTCGTTTCATAAAACCACACTCATGTTTTAAGGACCCTTATTACGTAACAGTTACATAATAGTAGTTTATGTATTCCGATTGCCGTCGGCATTTATGCCGTATTCGGAAACCATAGAATGGCCGCCATTGCACCGCCATGGCCAACTCGATTGTGCCGGCGGTCGGGGAGGCGCGTGGTAGGCTGTCGGCGGCCGCGCGGGAGCGTGCAGGTGTACATTATGTTATCAAAACTCATAACACATCAATAGTTGAGCATGTAAAGTTAAAATTACGTTACTGCCACAGATAAAAAGCTTATCATAGTAAAATCGGTCGTGGTAATGCTAGCCATTGCCTACCGTTTTCGAAGACGTTTTAGAGAACTTACAATATGAGTGTAGATATACTACTATTACCACACTGTCACAGATAATACACTGATGTTACGTTACTGGTCGCAATAATGGTGGTAATTACATACGTATTTATGATATTGGTGTAGATCAAGATATTTATTCTTCAATGTAAGCACATTACAATGCACTAATGAACGTCAGAGAAAAAAAATACGTGAGTGTCGTGGAACACACGAAGTTATGTTATTTAATTTTTCGTAAATTTTGTGTTTTTAATTTTTTAGACATTTTTGAAATTTTTGAAATACTTTGAAATGTCAGAAATATTCTAATTTTTAAAAATTTTGAAATTTTTTGTTTACACTTTTGATGTTAAGTATATTTTCCCTATCATAACAATGTACGATGACATAAAATATTATATTTTATTGACATATCTAGAAAACTTCACTTAATAACACTTTCAAGGTACTTAACTATAAAATATGAAAAGTGGAGATCCCAAAAATGCGAATTTAGGTCGGTGCGACAAATTGCAAATATTCTATGCAATTACAAACAAAACATGCCTGTTCAGTTTGAATTAATTGATAAAATAACTTCAAAAAAGATAGAAAAGTCGATGTAAACTTTCGAGTTTTGTATGAAAATCGCAAAGGTGCTTAACACTTCTGCCCAAGGCTGTATTTCAATACCAAATTTCATCTAAATACGTACAGCAGTTATTGTTTTTTTCTTCCCCATGTAAACTTCCACCCCTTTTGCATCCGCTTAAGGGAAAATTTCTGAGATAAAACTATTTTATTTCCTTTTCCAGAGCTCAAATTATCTCCATACCAAATTTTATCTAAATCGATTCTGCGGTTAATAATTCCCTATACAAATTTCCAACTCCCTTTTCACACCTTTAGGGTTGATTTTCGGGGTGAAAACTATCCTTTGTCCTGTCTTGATACCCATACTATCTCTATACCAAATTTTATCTTTATCAGTTCAGCGGTAAAAAAATCCTCATACCAACTTCCAACCCCCTTTTCACCCCCACAAGGGTTTATTTTCGGGATGAAAACTATTCTGTCGTTTCTCGGGACTCAAATTATCTCCATACTAATTTCTATTAAAAATTCTCCAAACAAAACCCGTTCAGCCGTTTTCACGTGATGCGCGGTCAAATAAACAGATAAACAGACAAAAATTCTAAAAATTGTTGGCATGTGATTCTAAGTCAACTTTTTTCGAATATATTCCATTTATAGACTTTCGACCCTCTTCAGCTTTATTATGTGTATAGAATATAGAAGATATGGATATAGAAGAAGATGTATAGATGGTATAACAATGCAAAAAAAAACCGGCCAAGAGCATGTTCAGTGTAGGGATCCGAAATTGCCGCCCTGTTAAAAAACATTCGTTCAAAAGGTCGTTTATTAAGGGATATTTGGCGGCCCTTCCATCATTTTACCATCCGGCACTTACGTCCTTTCACTATGCGTTTTTGACTGATAACTCAAAAACAACTGAACCGATTTTATTCAATATAGTTTTTATTGAAAGTACCTTTCGGGCTTTACTTCAATTATTTTTTTCTATTTTTTTGTACCTACGGTTCAAAACTATCCTTTGTCCTTTCTCGAGACCCATACTATGTCTATACCAATTTTCGTCTAAATCAGTTCAGCGGTAAAAAATTCTTCATACCAACTTCCAACCCCCTTTTCACCCCCACAAGGGTTTGAAAACTATCCTATGACGTTTCTCGAGACTCAAATTATCTCCATACTCATTTCTATCTAAATCGTTTCAGCGGTAAAAAATGCTCTATACAAACTTTCAACCCCATTTTCACCCCATCAGGGTTGATTTTCGGGATTAAAACTATATATTATCCTTTCCCGGGACTCAAACTATCTCTACACAAAATTTCATCAAAATCCGTTCAGCCGTTTTCACGTGATGCGCGGTCAAATAAACAGACAAACAGATAAACAGATCAACAGACAAACAGATAAACAGACAAAATTCTAAAAATTGTTGGAACGTATTCTGTTATCGATTCTAAGTATCCCGAGCCAACTTTTTTTCGATTATCTTCCATGTACAGACTTTCGACCCTCTTCAGCTTTATTATATGTATAGATAGATAGATATAGATGTATAGATAGATAGTTTTTATTGAAAGTACCTTTCAGGCTTCACTTCAATTATTTTTTTCTATTTTTTTGTACCTACGGTTCAAAAAAAATTCCCTTTTCACCCCCAAGGGTTTGAAAACTATCCTATGACGTTTCTCGGGACTCAAGTTATCTCCATACTAATTTCTATCTAAAACGTTTCAGCGGTTAAAAATTCTCAATACAAACTAGCAACCCCATTTTTACCCCCACCAGGGTTGATTTACGGAATTAAAACTATCCATTATCCGGACCCGGAGTACGTCCTAAAACTACGGCTAAGACCACCGGGGGATGGGCAGCAGCATGCCGAGTGCGGTGGAGATACTGCGATCGCCAACCCGCATGCCAAGCGTGGCGATTACGGCATTCACCCCCCATGGAAGGAACACAAAAACCACGGCCCCGAGTGTCCGGCGACCCCCGGTGCCCTGGTTATGGTAGCGGCCAGGGTACTAGCGGGGTCAGGGGTGCTAAGAATCTCCGGCAAAGATCCGGCTACCACCACCGACGACTTCTGGCCCTGGCAACATATAACACGCGTACACTGCGGACCGACGAAAAGATAGTGGAACTGGAGGAAGCATTGAGCAAGTTGCGTTGGGATGTCATAGGGTTATCTGAAGAAGAGAGGGGGAGGAAACGATAATCCTAAAGTCCGGCAACTTGCTTTATTTCCGGGAGGGCGACCAACAGTCCTAGGGAGGCGTCGGGTTCATCGTCCATAAGTCCCTCTTGAACAACGTGGTGAAGATCGAGAGTGTGTCGACTAGGGTGGCGTACCTTATATTCAGAGTATCCAAGAGGTACTCGTTGAAGGTCATACAGGTGTATATGCCGACTTCGGCACACTCCGAGGACGAGGTGGAGGCTATGTATGAGGATATATCGAAGGCCATGCATAGCTCCAAAACCTACTTCACCGTTGTTATGGGGGACTTCAACGCGAAACTGGGCAAGAGAGATGGTGAAGAGCTGAGAGTGGGGCAATTTGGATTTGGAAGTCGGAACCACCGGGGCCAATTACTGGCTGGCTTCTTGGAGAAGGAGGGACTCTACATGATGAACTCCTTCTTCAAGAAACGTGAGCACAGGAAGTGGACCTGGATGAGTCCCGACGGTGCAACTAAAAACGAGATTGACTTCATCATGTCGACGAAGAAGCATATATTCAATGATGTCTCTGTGATCAATACGGTTAAAACCGGAAGTGATCACCGTCTGGTGAGAGGCACATTGAATATATGTGTTAAGCTAGAGCGCTCTCGACTGATGAAGTCTACGCTCCGTCCAGCAGCACTTCAAATCCAAAACCCTGAGAGCTTCCAGCTGGAACTCCAAAACCGTTTCGATTGTCTAGGCGGCGATGTGGACGAATTCAACGACGGGTTTGTGGAAGCTGTCCATAGTACTGGGTCTAAGTTTTTTAAGGCCCAGCGGAGCAACAGAACCAAAAAGCTCTCTGACTCCACTCAGAAACTCGTCGAGGAAAGGAGAGAAATGGTTCTGCAATCCTCAGCAGATGCGTCATTATACCGGCAGCTCAATAAACAGATCTCTAAGTCCTTTACCCGTGATTTGCGCCAATTCAATACAAATCGTATTAAAGAGGCCATTGAGCAGAATAAGTGCTCTAAAGTTTTCGCAAGAGATTTGTCTATTGGGCAGAGCCAGCTCACCAAATTAAAAACTGAGGATGGTAGAATCGTTTCATCCAGACCCGAGCTTCTGGGGGAGATAGAGGACTTTTATGGACAGCTATACACATCACCTAGCAGACCTGAAGTTGATGTGGCGGAAGACCCTAGAGCTAGACTGACCCGACATTATACCGAAGACATCCCGGACATCAGCCTGTACGAGATTAGAATGGCTCTTAAACAGCTTAAAAACAATAAGGCACCTGGTGAAGACGGAATTACAGCTGAACTTCTGAAGGCGGGTGGTAAACCGGTCCTTATGGCCCTTCGGAAGTTGTTCGACTCCGTTTTACTAGAAGGGAGAACGCCTAAGGCACGGAACAGAGGTGTGGTGGTATTGTTCTTCAAAAAGAGTGATAACGCGTTACTGAAGAACAACCGACCCATTTCACTTCTGAGCCATGTCTATAAGCTGTTTTCAAGAGTCATTACGAACCGTCTCGCACGCAGGCTAGATGACTTCCAGCCTCCCGAACAAGCCGGTTTCCGAAGAGGCTTTAGTACCGTAGACCACATCCATACGCTCCGTCAGGTTATACAGAAGACTGAGGAGTATAACCTGCCCCTCTGCTTAGCGTTCGTGGACTACGAGAAAGCCTTCGACTCGATCGAAACCTGGGCTGTACTACAATCTCTCCCGAGGTGCCAAGTGGACTATCGCTATATCGAAGTGCTGAAGTGTTTGTACAAGAACGCCACTATGTCAGTCCGACTCCAGGACCAGAACTCGAAGCCTATTCCGTTGCAGCGGGGAGTCAGGCAAGGAGATGTTATTTCTCCTAAACTGTTTACCGCTGCACTGGAGGATGTTTTCAAGACTCTGGACTGGAGAAGGCTAGGCATCAACATAAACGGCGAGTACATCACTCACCTTCGGTTTGCTGACGATATAGTAGTCTTGGCTGAGACCATGGAGGATTTGAGTACGATGCTCGATGACCTCAGTAAAGCCTCCGAGCGAGTTGGTCTAAAGATGAACATGGATAAGACGAAGATCATGTCAAATACCCATGTAGCACCAACTTCCGTTACAATCGGAGACTTTACACTCGAAATTGTGGACGATTATATATACTTAGGACAGACTGTCCAGTTAGGTAGATCCAACTTCGAGAAAGAGGTCACTCGACGAATCCGACTCGGTTGGGCAGCGTTCGGGAAGCTACGGCACATCGTTTTGTCCAATATTCTGCAGTGTCTCAAGACGAAAGTCTTTGACCAGTGTGTGTTGCCAGTGATGACATATGGTACTGAAACGTGGTCGCTTACAATGGGCCTCATAAGTTACCCAAAGGGCAATGGAGAGACTATGGTTGGAGTCTCTCTGCGTGATCGGATCAGAAATTAGGCCATCCGCAGCAGAACCAAAGTAACCGATATAGCCCTCCGAATCGCTAAACTAACGTGGCAGTGGGCGGGGCACATTGCTCGTAGAACCGATGGCCGTTGGGGCGGAAAGGTTCTCGAGTGGCGACCACGAACCGGAAGGCGCAGCGTGGGTAGACCCCCCACAAGGTGGACTGATGACCTGGTGAAGGTCGCGGGAGTCCGCTGGATGCGGGTGGCGCAGGACCGGTCATTGTGGCACTCTTTGCGGGAGGCCTATGTCCAGCAGTGGACGTCTTTCGGCTGATATGATGATGATTATTATTATCCTTCCCCGGGACTCAAACTATCTCTGTACAAAATTTCATCAAAATTCGTTTAGCCGTTTTCACGTGATGCGCGGTCAAATAAACAGACAAACAGACAAAAAATCTAAAAATTGTTGGAACGTGTTCTGTTATCGATTCTAAGTCAACTTTTTTCGAATATATTCCATGTACACACTTTCGACCCTCTTCAGCTTTATTATATGTATAAATATAGATAGATAGATAGATATACTTCAAGGCACTTGGAGACCTTATACATCTCTTAGGATAATTTGGAAATAGTATGTTTTTTGTATACGAGAATCACTTACTGTTTTTTTATTATTATTATATTATATGTATAGATTAGGGTTCCGTAGCCAAATGGCAAAAAGCGGAACCCTTATGGTCATGTCATGTCTGTCTGTTTGTCTGTCCGTCCGTATGTCACAGCCATTTTACTCGGAAACTATACGACGTATCTGAATAAAATTTACACATACTCGTAAGGTGTATTTTGTATGCCGCTACTTAGTTATGGAGTAAAATTTGAAAAAAAAAAATATTTTTACGGAGGCGCTCCATAGATGTAACTAAATTTCAAAAAATGTTTTTTAACCAAATATCAACATGTGACAGGTTCCGTAGCCAAATGGCAAAAAACGGAACCCTTATGGATTCGCCATGTCTGTCTGTCTGTCTGTCCGTCCGTATGTCACAGCCATTTTACTCGGAAACTATACGACGTATCTGAATAAAATTTACACATGAGGTGTATTTTGTATACCAAACTTTAGTACAGTCAGGCACCAGTTGGTGGCTGAAACTCAAAATACAAGACAAAAATATATACGGAGTGAAGTCAAATAATAATGATAACAAGTTCCACCGTATAACAACCCTTAACTAAAACATACCATTTTATAAGAAACTATAGTTACACCATAACTTGCGTTGCTTATTGGATCACATGAAATGGATGTCGTTCGGTAATAACAAAGTGATCATATGGTTCTAGATTTAATCATCCTCATCATTAACGTTTTTTCGGTGGAGTTTCACATTATATGTCGATGAGTTTCACCGAATTACCAATCCTCTCTATTTTCAGCCAGTCTTGACTTCTTCATAAATAGTGTTCTTTTATTTGGCTTATTATGTGGTTTTAGGCTTTCCGCTGCCTCTCGTCTCTTCAATCCTGCCAAAATATTTAGGACGATGCCTTATTGATATTTAATATATCATTAATATGTGGTGTAGGAAAAAAGTCAATTAGTAATGCAATTAATCATTTCAAACTACTATGTTTCTAATCTGTTTCTGTACTTCTTTTTCTTTGTGTGGTGCAATAAAGAATATTGTATTGTATAGTATTGTATGTTTCAACATATCAAATAATTAACAAACGTAATGAGGCTTGTATAACTAAGGGTGGGTTGCACCACGCAAACTTAACGAACTCATCAACGTTAAACATGGCGACGGAGCTGTCATCCCATAGAAAACTATCAAACTTTTCATATCAGATTTTTTTAACGATGTCGTTGACGTTAACAGACGGTTTGGTGCAACTGGCCCTAGTTTTTAGTGTTTCGTACCAATACTTGGTTTACGAAACACTTATGGAATCACTTCGGTCCTCGAAATTGGTAAATCGCGTCTCTCTCAGAAACCGTTTGACGTAGAAAGCTGAAATGTGGAATAGGTATAGAAAATATCGTCTGTAACAAGGTACTTAGGTCTTAACTGCTTAAATTTAATTTTTAGAGGAAGTTTAGGGGGGTAAATGGGGAAAGTGAATTTTATTTTTAATTTGTAAGAAAAATGTTGGGCACCAATAGAAAGCTTGCAAATAATTAAGACCGCACACTGATTTTGAGTTCATTTTACGTGCAGTAGTTTTGATAAAAAACGCATTTGAAAATGCAGTTTTTCATACAAAAATTACGGCTCTGTCCCCGCGTTTTCTTCAGAAACTATAGCTAACTAGGAACTGAGAACTGAATAGTCCACTAAACAGACCATGCAGATGACGGCATAATTATTTGGTAGACCTATCTTTAACAGTTTTCAGTCCACGGATTGACCTTAGGTTACTATAGGACTCGATATGTCGTACAGTCAATTTACACTGGTAATTTCCTATGATTTATACATTAAAAGCATAAGAGAAAAATAGAACATACAAAATTAAACTTTACTCAGCGGTTATAAGTGTAAATATCGAACGAGCCTTCCTACCCAAGGAACAAATTGTGGGAAAAAATTTGAATCTAGAACTCCATACTTCATTGCTGTTTTCTTGTTTTTATGAGATAGTAGATAACATAAGTTTAAATTTCGAACTGGCCTTTAAAGCAACGCACGTCGTCGGGTGACAAATTCACTAATTACCTACTACCACAAGTCTATAGCCGTCATGAACCGTATCGGTAATAAAACAAGGCGGATTTTAGTTTACTTTTTTTTTTTGCAATCTTGAGATTTAGTTGTCACTTAATAATAATATACCCTTAGAGAATTCAGCCAACCGAAGTCGCCATTGATAGGCGTTCCCCTCTGCCGAAAACGTATGACCAGTGGTCATACACTTGTATGGACTGACGTTTATCTGACGTAGCTATTTGTACGTTACGTACGAATAGCCATACATTTATTTTGAGGTTCCCCTCCCCCAAAAAAATCGGCAGACTTTTTTTGTATAGAAAATGACAGACATGGCTACTCCATCCGGGTTGAATTCTCTAAGAGTTTACCCCATGTCTATCCGGAAAGAGGAGTGTCGTAGTATGTATGAGTTCCAGTATAAACCACTACACTTCTCTTTCCGAACAGACTTTAGTAAGACTCATTATTTAATATTTGAGTTTATACGACCACATTTAAATAATTTGATACAACCGCCTAACATCTATGTATCCGTCTATCTATTCTATACATATCAGGATGCCATGTGAGTCTATGAAATATTTGTAACAACTCTATGTACCATGGTTTTCGCAATAAACGATTCGCAATAAACGATTCTCAAAGGAGAGTAGAAAATCTGTACATTGGAGATATTAGCAAAAATATTAATAAGTAGTTCTTAAAATCGATAACAGATCAGTATTCGACGATTTTTAGAACTTTTTGTCTGTTTGTGTTTTTGTCTGTTTATATATGGTAATATTGACTGGTAAGTTGGAATAAAAACGGCTGAACGGATTTACTTAATAATATTTACTTTACGGTTTTAGCGGGTAGAACATAGTATAGTAAATACAATTATTATAACGCTGAGTTCATGTCACAAATTAATATTGGTTTATTTGGAGACATTATACATAAATAATAAAGTAGTTTTTTTTTCATATTCTTAATAAAAAGTATTTAAACGTGGTAAATACGGAACCCTAAAAACGGAAATCGAAAAAATGCCCAGAGCTAAATGACTCACAACGCTATCTCTCGCAGGATTGTCTTACTAACTAAGACGTCACTGAGCAGTAGTTAGTTATCGGACAACAAAGTTCGAAGTGTAGTTTAGGCACAAAAAAAAAACCACGAAAAGACTCACTAAACGAATTCTATTCATACCATAAATGGTTAGGTTAATTGTTTACGACGGGAGCAAAACGAGTATCGATAAAGTTAACTGCGTGACAAATGCAAAAGGGGGGCTCACAAAGAAAAAATACGCTGAACGATATTTATTCATACCAAAATCGAGTATCGATAAAGTTACAAGTGACAAGTGTAAGAAGGGGGCTCGGGGGGCAGAGTCCCCCGTACAAAGAAAAAAACCACTAAACGATATTAATTCATACCAAAATGGTAAGGGGGAGAAAAATAGTGTTGACAGAGTTTACTACATGTGAGGAGGTAAAATGGGGGCTCGAAGAAAATACATACCAATCGGTTTGTATTCATACCATAAATGGTTAGGTTAAATATGTAAGACGGTAGTAAAACGAGTATCGATAAAGTTAACTGAGTGACAAGTGTAAGAGGGGGGCTCGGGGGGCAGAGCCCCCTGCACAAAGAAAAAATACACTAAACGATATTAATTCATACCAAAAATGGTAAGGTTTATCGTTTAAGACGGGAGAAAAAGAATGTTTTGCAGAGTTTACTACATGTCAGGAGGTCAAAGGGGGGCTCGAGCTAAGACGGGAGCAAAACGAGTATCGATAAAGTTAACTGTGTGACAAGTTTAAGAGAGGGTCTCGGGGGACGGGCTGTTATTTAAGTGCCTTATACCGGTTCCTTATAACAGTTAGTAAAAGCCTCCGCCCGCCGAGCCCGACCACAAAGAAAAAACACACTGGACGATTTCTTTTCATACCAAAAATAGTGAGGTTGAATGTTTAAGACGGGAGCAAAAAGAGTATTAATATAGTTAACTACGGGATAGGCGGGATTAAGTTGTGTTCCATCTCTCACCTGCAACTGCAGAAGCTCTTTTGACTGGGATGCTTGGGGCCTTCGACATTACGTCGAGCTCAGCTTTCGGCCTTACCACTAAGGCTGCCTTTCTTTTAATGCGGAAATGATCGGAGATAAGTGTGGGCATGCGGGAATCGATCAATAAGTAGCAATGCATTGTTCACGGTCACGTGTCTTAGTTAGGCTGCGTTTCCACCAGATATGAGGGAAGATGCGTTGCGACGAACGTGTTTGTGAAGCACCAATAGAATCGCTTCATTTGTTTATCCTCGTACAGCGCAGCTCTAGGGTTGGTTCTTTACAAACACATTTTTCGCACCACATCCTCGCTCATCTCTGGTGGAAACGCAGCATTAAAAGCGTTAAAGTACAAAGCTATTGGTTGGTTCTCGCACGTTTTCTCTCATCTCCGCCTCAGTGAAAATGCTGCCTTATTGTCGGGCTTTCCACGCTCCGGTTCACTTGATGACATTAATCATTAATTTGTGTTCGATCTCTGTCCAGCTACTGCAGAGGCATTTTCTACTACAACGCTTCGGGCGTTCGGCTCTACGGGGAGCTCTGCCTTCTGCTCGGCAGATCTTCCCGCTCATACGCTTCCCTTGATCATTGATTTCGCTCTTAGTCTCTGCTGCTGCTGCGTTATAAACTGCTGCACTGACTTTTTGACATGTTCAATGCGTAGGTAACTTTTAGCAATGGACGGTTGAGGGTAACGAAAAGTGGTAAAGCCTACTAAAACGCACGTGAGCGAAGCCTCGGGTGCAGCTAGTATAACATAAAAACCCTCTTAAGGTGAGGATTATTTGTTAACCTTGTGGTACGAAACACTTGGTGTCCCGAGTTCCGACTCGGACTTGGCCAGATTTTTTATTTCAGAAGTTAATGCTGAAACAGAAAGACCTACCAGAGTAGGTGTTTCTGTTTTATTTACATTCATGTTTTAATATATCGTAAGGTAATAAATACTCTTAAGACCCTTATAAAATATTGCGTGTCCTATGTTGAGATATATTTAAACATCTTGATTTTTTTTTTCACTGGTTAAAAACAGTGGCGGTGAGTAAAAATTATTTTTGGGATGGCCGAGTAATTCGCTTATAATTTCTACTCGAGCTGTAGGAAAACTGCTCAGGTCCCTGAAAATTAGGTAAGCCGACGGGAACCGTGTTCTATGGACGCGCCGACACTGCTGGTTAATCGGGAAGTTGTGATGACAAGGATATAAACAGAAATACGTTTAAGGGCATATTTGGTGTCGTATTGCGGGTAAGAAAGAGTACGAGAAAAAAATTTTTGACGCGAAAATTTTTTTTGTATGGTACAACGTCGTCCCAGCCGGCTAACCCTCCATACAAACCCAATTTTTATAGAAATATGTTTTTCTTAATTTTTATAATTAGAATACGATACTAATTATGCCCTTAAAAGGATCACCAGGATTTTTGTTACACCCTGTATTGCAATAATATATCAATAGATCACTAGATGAAGTATTACAAGGATTTTTATCTACACTCACATTGTAAGCTTGGAAGAATAATAAGTAAGGAAGCGTAATCAACGCTCAAAATGTGCTCCACTTTCCTGGTGCCAAAGTGGGCGGAGCTTGTGACAGCGGTGCCCTAATGTCATGTCAAACATTTTGAAATTGTCATGTCGTCAAAACATTAGTTTTTTCGGCCCATGAATTTCGGTAATATATCGGTATTAAAATGCCGGTTTGTGCCGTGCATTGGTGCAGGAGCCACACAGGCGCCAAAGATGATGATATTTCTTTTCATCGGTAAGTAAATCACGCATAGATATTCTCATACATTACGGACTTGGTCGATGTTATGCAATATAAGTTTTGGAAAAGTAAACATAACTCATTTGAGGAAAAGTATAATGAATGTTCATTTATTATAAGTATTACCTATTTAGTAGTGATAGCAGTTAGGTTTCCGTTGTTAACAAAAAATCTTTTCAGTTTGTTTTTTCGATATACCTACAGTATGGGTCCTTGGAATAAATCTTTATCAATATTAGTATAATATTTACTTTGATAATATTGAAATGTCTCCCTTGTACTCATATATTGGGAATATGAGATACGTACTTAATAAACAATCTGAATATGCCACCTCAGTCGGTTTTACATACCTACTAAATATAATTTAAATTGTGTTATAATGATGACTTCAAGAGTATGTGTATAATTTTTTTTTTTTTCAAATCACTAATATTAAGTAAAGTTAACGAAATCGACAGAACAAAACCCTTCGAATTAGTACCTACCATACATACTCTGGTAAAATCATACCATTCTGGCCGTGCCATTTTTAGTACAACTGACTAATGGGTATGATTCTTATTTTTCATTAATAATGAATGCTATAACTTCATAGCATAGTCTTTAATTATCAAATCTAGAGCAGAGCCCGACTGGGGAACAACCTCTACCTTACAGAAAACCACAGTCAATTAGCACTAGACCCTACTCATAGTGTTGTGTTCCTGCTGGTGAGTAAGGTTGCCAGAGAGCTTAGAGGATGCAGTGTGTTGACGACGGGGGATCCTCTTGTCCCTTTAGCTGTCAACACAGTGAATCCTCTTTTATATGAAAGCGTCGGCAACGCACATGAAACACCTCTGGAGTTACAGGCGTCCATAGGCTACGGCTTACCATCAGGTGAGCCAAATACCTGTTTGCTACCTTGCTTGCTTGCTTGCTTGTTTGCTGTTTGTTTGTAGTATAAGAAAATGGATACAAAATGTAAATTTATCTTTGTACAAACCTAAGCCTGCTAAAATAAATAGTACACATAACGAACACATCCGTTATTTTTTTAGTTCTAAAAAACGAGGGAGCAAAGAGAATTTTAACTATTTATATTGAAGATATGCTATTATTTTCTAGTCTGGTCATAAATAAAGTTAAAAAATAATAGTTTTTTTTGCCATAATCAACCTTAATTGCTTAACAATATGTTGCTTGAGACCAAGAGGGTCTCCCTAATACCAATTTATAAAATTGTAAAAAAGTTCAAAATCTTTACTATTTTATGTTAATTTATGCTTATTTTGTAGTATGTAAGTCCTAAGTATTGTAATTAAGCACTTTTATTAAATAAATGAAAGATGAATAGAAGGCTTTCATATTATTTCTTATTCCAATTACGATTATTCCTTATTCATAAGTAATGAAAAATGCACTAAAAATAAATTGTTAATTGATTGCATTATTATTTATCACGCGAACCCATCCACGTCAAGCTTAGGCGTATTTATTATACGTTAACTTGACATTTCAGTGATTTCATTTGAGTATCTCCTGTCCAATTAAACATCATTGTCAAATTGATTTTGACCACTCACAACACGGCAACTTTTCTTATTGGTGAAATGGCATAAAACCTTTGCGAAATTAAGGTTAACACAAAAAAATATGCTTAAAGAATGAGTACTTGATTGGTTAATACGACATAAGACATTTTAGTTTTATAAACGTGAAAATGGGTCGTGTTTTCACATGAACTTTGCTTGCCTTTACTCGTCTTGATATTATATGTCGATGATTGTAAGCCCTCTAAAACGTGTTCAAAAACGGTAGGCAATGGCTAGCATTACCACAACCGATTTTACTATGATAAGCTTTTTATGTGTGGCAGTAACGTAATTTTAACTTTACATGCTCAACTATTGATGTGTTATGAGTTTTGATAACATAATGTACACCTGCACGCTCCCGCGCGGCCGCCGACACGCGCCTCCCCGACCGCCGGCACAATCGAGTTGGCCATGGCGGTGCAATGGCGGCCATTCTATGGTTTCGGAATACGGCGTTTAGGATAAATAATATGAGTGTAGATAAAGCAGTGTATGCAACTGTACGTAATTAGGCCTTAAAACACTCGTGTGATCTTATTATGAAACTCACCTGCGGCTCGTTTCATAAAACCACTCATGTTTTAAGGACCCTTATTACGTAACAGTTACATAAACTACTATTTAACTAGGTACCTATGCCTATTTACCGTTTCGGGCAAAACCCGGTATGCAAAAAAAATGTTTTTTCCGAGCCTTTATGACATACCCTGTAAATTTTGAAAATTAAATACGTGGTCTATTAAATATTGAACTGCGTCAATACGATTACCTACCCAAGGTACAATTGAATTGGTATTACTACTATAATAGTAGATTGTTAACCAAGGGTTGAAAGTGACGCATTTCACCTGAGATATTTCTGGCGCTCGAACGATTTGAGAGCGCCAATAGTTTGAGGGTGAAATGGGTAATTTCACCCGAGTTAAACACTCTGCTTTTCATTTCGACTCTGAGGAAAGTACAATACTACACACACATTTTATAAAACAGGTATATAAAGAATAATCTAAAAAAATGTTAAGTAGAACTTGAACAAATTGAAAAAGACAAATTAAATGTTTTGCCGTCGGTCTGAGAGGAGAGCATCCGGGTGGGCACCTCATTGAAAAGCAGCGTCGTGGAGTGTGAGTTGTGACAAGTGCCTTATATTGGAAATAAAATTGTTTGGTTAAACCAAATTGATTCGAATATGGAATAGGAATTCAAAGGAGATCGTCAATTCTGGGCCACCTGATATAAACCGTAGACAGTTTGTAATTCAATGTAAAATAAATACTCATTTTATTACTAAAGTAGACAAAATATTACAAATAAATGAAACGGGAATTAGAAATCCTAAATAAATAAACATAATCTGGTAGAGATCGCTTTTTAGCGATAAGACCGCCTGTTGCTACCTAAGTTAAGTGTAAACTTTTTATTGTTGTAATTTTTTATTTGGTGCAATAAAGAATATATTATTATTATTATTATGTTGATTTTTCCGCGATTAAAATACAGCTAGACAAGTCGTTAACGTCCTTGTGGCATTGACATAAAGTTTAACTTCACCCTGGCCTGAAACGGATTGTTTTTTTGGTTTGACACTGTCCATGTCTACCGTTTCATAATCTGCGTTTTGGTACTGTTCGGTAAGTTAGAACATTGTAATATTAAAATAGTATCTAAGCCTACGAATACGGAAGTTTAAATTAGAAATCGACTGTATTAAAACGCCTAAAGATTAAAAATGCGTATTTTTGCATTTTTGATCGGAGTTTGAATATTAAAAGTGGGTTTCATAATGGCATAATATCATGCTCCTTCGATAAGGAAACGCATCTTTTTTCAATTTTGCAATGTCAGATACTAGTGGGCCATTCCACGTGAATTCAAGAAATCGAGTGTGCCGCATGATTTCTGATTTAAAAAAAAAGAATTGAGGATATGCTTTATGGTGCCAGAAGTGCTAAACCACCGCTATTAATTTTTTTATCTTTTAATTTTAGAGCTTATTCCATTCGAAGTTAATTGGGGGGTCAAATTCCTGCTTGTATATAATCTGCTCTAACTTTTTTTTAGAACAGATAACGAAATAACTGTTGCTGTGTTTGATTAGGTAGGAACTGTGCATTTGATATTGTATGACAAAAATAATCTATGTCAACTACAAACAAAATGGTGTCCATCCAAAATGATCACGTCAATTGGTAATTTTTTGCAATTTTTTTTTTTTTTGTGGCGACTCTGTTGCATATCAAGGATATTTTTTTTCTGAAATATAAAGTATTTGCTCTGTTCGTTATGTAAAATAAATATTATCTTTTTAAAGTAATAACTTCTAACAGAAAATTATTAGTGAAAATTGAGAATTTCAAAAAATGCTCATGTTTGACCCCCAAAAAATCCATGTGGAAGAAAAAATTAAAAATTGAATTTATTTAGAAAATATAAGTCGATGTCTTCTTTAATTAGATTCAGTTTAAAAGTTTTGTTATTTTTCCTATTTTTGGAAATATGATTTTTTTATCTGCTTATTTCGTGCATTAATCTCTCATTGTATTGATACAATGCAGATTAAAACATTTATTACCATACCTTTTGAATATATGGCAAATGATGAAAATTCAATAAATAAAAGCCAGACGGTTCAAATTCACTATAAATATATTAAATTATATTTATATAAAAAGAAAAACAAGCATTACTTGCAAACTTTAACTACTTCGAAATTTTCTGAAGTAGAATAACGTCGCACTTTTAATTCATTTTGAGAAATGGGAACGAAACTATGATAGGAACGTGTATTTTTTATGGTTCTCATACTTTTAAATCGCTCTGATAGGTGCAGTTCAACTACATCGACATCTGATTTTGAAACGAAAAAGAACATGATTCCAAGAATTTTGTTTATACAGAACTCGTACATAACTTCAGGGGATAAAATGATTAAACTTAATTTTGAAGATGAAAATTGAATAAAAACTTAACTTCTTGTCAGTGGTCTACAACGAATATTCATGAAAAGAAGACTGTACAACACAAGCACTTCCTAGGTACAAATATTTTTCACCACTTCATTATCTCTTACGAGTAAGTACGGTCTCATAATAACTTCGATAAGGATTATTGGCTCATTTGCCTATATTCATATTTTAGCAATGTAATGCAAATAAGGCGTGTAAACACGCCGAAAGGCATCGGTTATTCATTACACGGCTAAATTAAGAAACATTCGCAAGTGGTTTACAATTCTTGTCAGGTAACAGTGCATAGTCGAGTTTTCTACCCACATTAAATTTACAAAATAAGTTATTGACATTTCAAAAGATTTATTTGATCATAAAAAACATGAATAATATAATAACCATATAATCAATTAAGATCCCATTTTTATTCATTTATAACACAATATATTTTGTATCGATTTCTGTGAAAAGTAGTACTTTAGAAAAAATATATTTCTTAGACAAGCAAAAATAACAAAACTTTTTTAACTGAATCTAATCAACAAAGATCTTGAACATATTTTCTGGATATAATCAAAATTTATATTTTCTTCCACATGGGTTTTTTGGGGGTCAAACATGAGCATTTTTCGAAATTCTCAATTTTCACGACTGTTTTTCAGTTAGAAGTTATAATTCTAAAACGATAATATTTATTTTACAGAATGAACATAACAAGTACTTTATACTTTAGAAAAAAGTTATCCTTAATAAACGTCAGGGTTGACGCAAAAAAAAATTAAAATTGCAAAAAATTACCAGTTAAGCGTACATTTCAGGTGGACACCATTTTGTTTTTACTTAATTCAGATAACTTTTGTCATCTTATATTATATCCATATTTCTTACTTAATCAAACAAAGTAATAATTATCTCCTTACATTTTCAAAAAAAAAAGTTAGACCTAATTATGCACAAGCAGGAATTTGACCCAACTATTTACTTCGAATGGGAAAATCTCAGAAATCAAAAAAAATAAAAAATAAATGATGGTGGTTCAGCACTTCTGCCACCATAAAGTATATCCTCAATTTTTTTTATCCAAATCAAAAATCATGCGGCACACTTTTTAATTCGAATTTGTTGAATTCACGTGGAATGGCCCTAGTGGTATCGGCACTTAACGGTGGCAAACCTTATCCATTCGCAATAGGTGTTAGGAATGTTCAGTTAATAGTATCAACGATGGTTTGACAGCCGTCTTTGTTTACCAAAATACAGGAACTATAAATACGATCAAAATATGACTTTTTATTATTTCATCATGATTCCCGTTTTGTTTTTAAGTCCGCTTTTGTACATTATCTTTAAAAAATCGGTACTTTTTTTACATTAATATATAAATCATAGGCAAGCACGCTTTCAAATATTGTCCTTGTCAGATTCAAGTTTTGAATGCATGATTTTTTAATTTTCCCATTAGATTTCGCAATATTTTTACCACCGTCCTGATCTAGAAATTATGACGATTTTTTAAAGGTCAGAAACATTCCTAAACGGTCCTAAATAATCTGGGCCAGATCACCTAACAAAAATTGACGATCTCCTTTGTTCCATACACGGTGATTTAAAAAAAATCTTAAAGGTTATACTCATGCTTCGAGATATCGAGGAAAGAACACCGCATGTACTCATATGGATTTTTACAAAACAAGGCGTGCAAGAAAAATTTTCGACAGTTTGCGATGTATTTATGACTGCGGATAGAGGGTTATCTTTTTGCATTTAATAACGACCTTGAAGTAAATTTTATTAAATTCCACTTCATGAAGCGTATGGGACATTAACATTTTATCGTTAAAATCTTAATATCAATCATTTCAAAATGAAAGCCTCTTCATTACTCAAAACTTGAATATTGTATATTAAGTACTTAAATAATAACTCGAGGCTTGTACCTACTTATTTACTAAACTTAAGAGCTTAATATATTTTAATATTACGTAGGTCGTAGTTAAACATCGGTATCAACGTTCTATTTTCATGGCACCCAGTAGAGATAGCAAAAAAATAAAAACATTCGAATATTTATTTAATAATAATGTTTATTATCTTTTAAATTTAATTATGCGGCAGCTAATTTAAACTTTAAAAGAGTCGCAGAAATACTTCGAAATCATTGCCATAAACAAAAAAAATCGTAAATCTTTGCCATAAAAAGTTTAATTAACTCAAAAAAAAAACGAAACTCTCCTTCAGACCTTCAAGCATAAAATTATTTCGAGAAATGTGTGAAAACATTCGTGTTTCACCCCGACGATTGTTAAATAGATGGGGCACATGGATAAATGCTGCCTCATATTATCACTTATCACAAACATTATGCTCAAATCAAATTTGTTATCGACGCTTTAAATTCGCGTGAATCAAGTGCAATATAGCTAAAGTAAAGAAAATTTTCCGCAACCGGAAATTAAATGTTGAGTTACTATTCGTGGAAAGCACTTTAGTATAATTGCTAAGTATGAATAATTGTTTTTAGATCCCAATCTGAGCTCTTTAGATACAATGAAAACCATTCATTGGATGCAAAAAAATATATTTTAAATTACACCAAAGGGCAGACAACTTTACTTAATTTTAAAGCATATTTTAAAGAAAAACCTTGATAACAACACTATACAAATTATCAAAGAACTGTCTAACAGCAAAGAAGTTGAAACACCAGCAAGTGTAATAATATAATGTGTGCAAATAATGAAAATTTATTTGACTAACCTGAGCGAGTGTGGAAATGGAATAGAATAGTGACATAATTAAGCTTTTCAATCTCGTACTTAGACCACTCAGAAAACTTCCTAGCCTAAACACGGTACTCGACTGAAAAGCTCGTCATTATGTCACAATTGTATAAAATACTATTTAGTGTCTTTCTTTTAGTTCATAAAAAATAAATGTTCAAAATACTAGATGTATTTGTTTGTATTTGTTTTTCTGCAAACCGTACTTTGCCATGAAATTTGAACGCTGATACCGATGTTTAGTCGTAGTATAGGTATTTATATTGCATGTGTCTTTTATAATTAGCCCTTGAAAGCTACCAAGATTAATTGGATGGATTTTACAGGTGATTAAAGCTGCAAGCTTCCATATATTACAGTGCTCGCTTAACATTAGACGGGATGTATGCCTGTTTGCCACTAACGTGGTATTAACATAGTGCTACGCAATTAAAATTTTATCAATTAGTTAGATGTACTTTATGTAAGAGGTACCTTGATCCTAATTTATTTAAGAATAAGAACTAACTTCATACAGTAGTACAGTCGACGTAACAGATATGTTTACACTTACTCCGTTGTAATAAGGTGCAAAAGTGTAAACATATCTTTGACGTCGACTGTACATCAGATTGGCCAATATGTAACTTGTTGATAATAATTCCAAAAATCACAAAAAATAAAGAATGCTAGCATATTAAGAACATTATTTCACTAATTTAGGGATTCCAGCACTGAATCCAATGTTCAAATCAGAGATCAACTTTGGTACAACTTCGTTTTATATAACTGTCTTTTAAAATCCATTGTAACAAACTAGCTAAAAGAACCATCTTATCTTTACAACATCTCACATTTCCTAGCAAAACTGTCTTTAAAAAACTTCGCCAAGACGTTTAGCTTTCAACTTTGTGAGACGACAGTTTCTAATCTTATAGAGCTGATATAAAACTTGATACTCTGCTCAGTTGAATCTTCCGGCTGCCACACAAATAAAATGGCCTGTTCTTCAGTAAAGACAGATTTACACTTGTAAGTTTTGTTTACGCAAATAGGGACGCAGTTATAGTTTAGAATGAAAGACGAATATTGCTTTCTTATTGTAGAAAATAGCTTCTAGGCAAGGGTGTCCAACTCCACGAAGTGACAGCTACGGCCTTGGAACGTATCGAATACGTTTTCGAGGTTGGTAAAATTCCCTTGGCATGACCACAAATAAATAAGATTAAATATTTAAGTAGTTTACAGTAGTAGTACAAGTTTTGTACTAAAATAACAATTAAATTGAGCAAATTAGGTAATAAATCTGACATTTATCTAGTTTTGTATTTAAATTACTGATGGATTGTGTAGATTGGGGCAGATTGAGGCAGGTCCAGCAATCAAACTAATCGCGTACTTGTCAGACCCAGTACGTCGAAAGGCAAATATGTGTCACCCTTCAACTAAGTATCAAAGCTCTGTCAAACACTATTTTGTAAGGAAGATAACCTTCTGTATGTAATACTATTATGTGTTCTTGGTCAGGTTGCTCTTAAAGTAATAAAAAAAAACATAAGTTAAATGTCAAGCCTAGCAATTTTCCCATTGAACCATGAACTCACCTAATTGCTATCCCTCCTAATAGTCGGGTACGCGAACAAAATCAGCTTCGATAACTCACAAGTGGACAATTTTTTGTAGTCGGTTAGAATACTCTGAGAACTACTCCTTATAAAAAAATATATCGGATTTTGGTGTAGATTTAGGTATAAAGTAGGTATTTGTTAACAGGCCTTCTTAATTCAAGGTAAGATTATACAAATGGCATTTTTCTTCATGACATAATAGTATTTGACTGTTTGAACATCGGCTGTCATTTAATAACGTATTTTTCAACAGCTTAATTCTGTATAATGTAAAACGTAAAAAAAAACATATTTCCACAAAAATATTTTTCAAGTGTTTTATGATGACTGCATTGTATTGAAAGCTATGCAAAGTAACTATCATGTTTAATTTCTAATAGATTCATCAATAGATTGATTTTATTACAGCATTTGAATTTTAAAAGCGTTGTCTTGACCATAAAAGAAATCTCCGAAATTTTCAAGTGAGCGTGTTTAGTTTATTATTATTATAGTAATGTTTATTAAAAAGAAATAACGAATTTATCAATCGCTGTAAGTTTTAGGAACTCATCAGTTCAATTCGTAATTTGAACGCATGGAGATTTGCGCGGGAGTCTTGTGCGCAGGCAGCGCGAGCGGGTCCACCAATCTCGACGCGCCGTGTCACTGTCTTTGTTTGTGTTTAATTCTCACCGCTCAACCCCGATGGCGATGATCCTCTCAAACAAAACCAAATGTCGAAGATAAGTGCATTTTGTGGTCAATTATTGAGTTTTACATGGACATGTATATTTATGTTTTGTGCCGAATTCAAATAGCTGTCTGTGGTGTTGTGGATTCAAATAGCTTTAATATACGATATGAGTATTACATTACTTATCCCAGTAGTGGATCGACAAGTTTAAAGAAGTAAATTGTAAGTCTTATCGTTTATTGATGTTTTTGTTAAGTATATTCTCACCTGCCTCCGCCTGTGGTCACGTGGGTTAGGCACAGATGGAAAACAAACTGTTCCCTTCGGTCCACGGTGGGCACAGATGGGAAAAGTTACATTGAAAGGCTGTTATCGTATATTAATGAATGTCTTTGGTTACATGTTTAAATTAAATAACTTATTCCAGTGGATTGACTAGTTCAACTAAATAAATATGAAAGACGATATTGATGCCGTTACTTAAGATGTTCCTTAATTTGTACAGTCAGCAGCAGAAGTAATTTAGCGGGGAGGTGTTCAAAAATTTCTTGACACTACTTTATTGTTAAGAGAATAAAAGTGAGTGAACATAATTTTGAACACCTCACCCACTAAGCTACTTCTGCTACTGACTACGCCAGTTGTAAATGACTTGGTCAAACAAATAAATATGCAAAGTTATAAATAATAAAATTAAAATAAAATCTTTTATTATCAGAAAAGTAACAAAAATGTGCTGAAGCCCTGACTTCTGTGCTAGGTAGGAACCTGTGTTACAGAGGTCAGTGTCCTCTCCCAGACTATAGTATCTACTTTATTCTAATATTAAAGGAGGGATGGTAATAAAATTTTGTTATATAACCAGCACACATTCTTTCAGGCAACCGCTGTTTCAATCGGTTGCCTCGCGATAAAAAAAATTTTTGCACCCCCCCTCTATTTCCGCTCCAGTCCAAGTTCAGCAGATAGAAAAAATCACCTTTCGTCCGGCTTCCAACTCTGATGACTCGATAACTGCCCGGCCTGGGCGGATGGCAATTTGTTTCCGGTGTCCGTATGTGATGAAGAACAAGCATGCTAATTTTCAAGCGGTTGCCTGACAAATTTTTTTGAATTTTTTTCTTCGCTCTCGTACAGGGAACCAGTCCAACCAGGAGGGATGGCATAAAATTGTTGTTATATAACAAGCGTACATTCTTTCAGGCAACCGCTGTTCTTTCTTTCAGGCAATCGGTTGCCTCGCGATAAAAAAAAATTTTTTGCACCCCCCCCCCTTTATTTTCGCTCCAGTCCAAGTTGGGTCATTTCGGGTTGCACAGGGCGGATCCTCATCACTTCAGGAGCTTAAATACCGCAAGCCATCCGGTTGCCTAGCTCACTGAAATTACGCGTCATTGCTTTAACTATATGGCTTTTTATGTTTTATTCCGCTATTAGATGTATTCCCATCTGCCCCAGCCTCGCATGACCAAGGCGGGCATAGATGAGATGGGAACAACTCCTCTCGTTCGACGTCAGTACCCGCCGGGAACGGATGAGAACATAGGTAGCTATTCCCACATGTGCCCGCTAGGGACCGATGGATATAAACTTTCCATCTACTCCCACATGGATAGTCATGTGGGAGCAGGTGGGAATTTTTTATTCCCGTATTAGATTTTTTATCTGTCCCCACCGACCTTCATCAAGGCCAGCGCACATGCGAATGACTCCTCTCGCTCGACATCTGTACCCGCCAGGAACGGATGAAAATACACCTATTTCCATCTGTGCCCGCTGGGAACCGGTGGGAATATTTCCCTCCATATGAATATAGGAAGGGGCAAACAAACTTTCCATCTCCTAAGCCATATGGGAGCAGGTGAGAATATTTTATTCTGCTATTAGGTGTATTGACTGTTTTTTTTCCTTCCCATTTTTATTTGGTTCCACCAAATCATTATAAATGTAAATATATAGTTTCAAAGTCACTTATAACTCAGATGGATTGAAATATCGCAACTTCAAAAATACCAGTTTTTTACATTTTATACCTAAGCCAGCAATGTGTTACTCAACCAGTTTGACATCATACTCGAGTATAGTCCAGCAGTTATGTACATTTCACCTGGAAAGTAATGCAAACTCAATGGAACTTTAACGGGTAGTTTGGGGGCATGCCACGAAGACTCTCATAGATTTTCGACCTCGAGGACCTTGTGGAATTTGGAGGGGGGACAAAAAACAATTTTTTTTTCAGTTTTTTGCTTATATCTCTTAAACTAAGCACTTTTTGTGTACACCTTGTATGGCAAAGTTAAAGAGCAATAATTTTTCTGAAAGTTAGCTGTCATACCATATTTTCAGGCCAAATATTAACGATGATACAGCCAATTTATTGTTGAGATTTCAATATGGCGGCGGAACCATAATTTTTTTTGCAATTCTGAAAAGTTATGACTTTTCAAGTGTCATAACACTTGAAAGCTTAACGAAAAATAATATATCCAAAGGTTGTCTGGAAGAGATCGCTTATTAGCAATAAGGCCGCCTGTTGTTTGCCTCTCTTCATATGTAAATAGGTTTGGTGTGCTGTTTTCTTATTCTTAGGTGTGCAATAGAGAGGATTTAGCTTAACTTTTACTTAATATCCACAGAATATCATACATTAATTGCTATTAATGTATGATGAAACATGACAGCATAACAAAAAATAATATATCCACAAAGTTCCGATGTTATAGGTTTTCAAAGACGTTAATATTGGTGATTGATCGACATAATTAACATAGCAATGGTGATAAAAACAGATAAGCGACATTTTAAATTTTAATAACCTTTTTTCGACTGTATCTTCGTTAACATTTGGCCTGAAAATCTTGTATGACAGCTACCTTTCAGGAAATTTATTGCTCTTTAACTTTGCCATACAAGGTGTATACAAAAAGTGCTTAGTTTATGAGATATAGGAGAAAAACTGGAAAAAAAAAGTTTTTGTACCCCCTCCAAATTCCACAAGGTCCTCGAAGTCGAAAACTTATTAGAGTCTTCGTGGCATACCCCCAAACTACCCATTAAAGTTCCATTGAGTTTGGATTACTTTTCAGCTACCCTTAACTTCATTCGACATAACTGCTGGATTAAGTACATGCATAAGAGAAAAAAAGAACGTGTCATGAAAGAAAAAGTGACAATATGACTAGTAGGTACATACGGGAACGCCTTTTTAGGGTTCCGTAGTCAACTAAGAACCCTTATAGTTTCGCCATGTCTGTCCGCCCGTCCGTCCGTCCGCGGATAATCTCAGTGACCGTTAGCACTAGAAAGCTGAAATTTAGTATTAATATGTATATCAATCACGCCGACAAAGTGGTAAAATAAAAAGTGGAAAAAAATGTTTTATTAGGGTACCTCCCCTATACGTAAAGTGGGGAGTGATTTTTTTTTCATTTCAACCCTAACGTATGACATATTGTTGGATAGGTATTTAAAAATGAATTGGGGTTTACTAAAATCATTTTTTGATAATGTAAATATTTTCGGAAATAATCGCTCCAGAAGTAAAAAAAATGTGTCCCCCCCCTCTAACTTTTGAACCATAAGTTTTAAAAATATGAAAAAAATCTCAAAAGTAGAAATTTATAAAAACTTTCTAGGAAAATTATTTTGAACTCGACAGGTTGAATAGTTTTTGACAAAAAATTACATAATAATTTCTGAACTAAGTTTGTAATTTAACCATATAAGCAGGTGTTTATTGTACCTGTAATTTCTATAAAATCACAATGAAATGACGTGCTTTCAAATAAAGTAAAAACGGTGAAAATCGTTTCACGCAAAAAAGAATTATCCCATAAAAATCATCTGCCATACTTTAAGCTCGCGCGCAATAGTTTACATAATTTGCCGATAGATGTCGCTGTACGTGGAACGCTCATATCATATCCTACATGGCGGTGTTATTTTAACTCTTAAGTGGGGACTCTTACTGTGATGGACGGAAAACTACGGAACCCTACACTGAGCGTGGCCCGACACGCTCTTGGCCGGTTTTTACGTATAAACATTAAATAACTCACTAACCTGTTGTAATACCTTTATATTGTACTCTCCAACTAAAAAATTAAATCGTTATCAAAGCTCAAAACTGTTCGCATTCTGGGCAGTCCTATTATTTACTCTGTGCTCTAAACTAAACCAAACGTCCAGATACAACATTCGCGTACCTACTGATTTACCATGGAAACAGCGCAGCGGCCGGGCAACAGCGCACGGCGAACAGGCAACGTCGCGTGCGCGTAATGATTGGTCCCGCCGCTGGCGCCATGACGGCTGCCATCTCCGCGCGTTTGAATTAAGTTAAGAACTGATAAGTAAAAAAAAACTGGAAGCGATTGATGGATTTGTTATAATTTTGGTGCAAGTTTTAGTATAGTATAATGATAATGAACACAACGCGTTGACTTGAAAATTTTGAAATTTATTTTATGTCTATTAGAACGCTTTTAAGATTCAATTGTTCATTAAATTTTAAGCGATTGAATAATGTGTTATAAATAAAACCCATTACTTGCCTTCGATAGTTTTTAATAAATTTCAGTTGCCATATAACACTTTAATTATCTTTTGGAGGAAGTATACATTTTTTATTTGTTTTAAAAACGGCTATCGATAAATCTGTTAGTAAATGTCAGGGGACATTCATATAGTTAAATACGATAATCTAATGAAAAGAAATACCACTCGAATTGTCTTTTGTTAAACTTATAAATGTCGCTAACAAATTTATTTTTAATACCTACAGCGACCTCAAAAACAATTAGAAAAAAGTTTTCGCCATTAGTGCTCAGTGTACTCTTGCTGATACCAAAAAAAATCGGACTTGTGAGTTATGTTTTTTTCAGGGCAATTTTACCGTTCCCGTACTCCACTTTAATCCCAACTACACGGGGTGAGGTGGGATTTCCTACTATTTTGTAAAAAAAAAGTGCCAGATGTAAAAATAACATTTTATGAAGGTTTGAAATATAAAAATTATGTGTATATATGTTTTATGGATTTCATGTTCGTACAACTATCTAAAAGAAGCTAAATAAAAGCGTGTATAAAATAAAGTGAAAATACTACGACAGGCATCAGCAAGTTACCTACTCTATTTACAGTTCTTGTACTTTTTATGAGTTGTATGCGACTATCGTAATATAAATAAAGTGACATTTGTATCACCAACCGTCTTTTAGGCTAAGTCTTTTGTACTTAAAACTTTAAACCGTTAAACTTTAAAAAAACTGTATGATATGCAATTTTCTAAGTCACGTGAGGCTATAATCTCTCACCTTGAAATCTCATTGACTCTCTACCGAACACAAGATTTATACAGTGTAAATTTTATACGGGCGTATATTGTGATGGCGATTAGTATTGGACCTAGGGAACCTATTTACATTTATTTCTTTATGAAAATAAGATTATTTTTTTCTTACATAATAATTCAGCCCGCAATGAATTGCATCCATGACAATTAACTTACCGGTGCGTCATGTCAGTTATGTCAGTTTTAAATCAGTTGGATAGCGTACACATTGGTGCCCGGTAGTACTTTAAAAAATCATTACACATAATTAAGAACACTATTTAACAAAATGATTATACTATATGAGTCCTATAACTGGATACTATAGGTGGATAAAGTATACGCTCGTATAAAATTTACAGGCTGTATAAATCAGTAAATTGAAATTACGATATTTTACTAGAGTTTATTGATACGTGGCTTGGTCCCGTTTTCGTCAAAACGCAGTCCTGATGATGGGATCCATGAGGGATATAGTGATTTTTATATTTTTATCAACAAATCAATCATTTTCATTAAAAAAAGTGACATGTGATGAAGTGGAACTGCTGATGATGACCAGAACGGAACTCTTCAACGACGCATAGTTCACGTTTGGTGATTTGTCCTCTTCGCTGTGTTTTTTAGCAAGATAGATTGTCAGGACAAATTTTCGTCAATCTCAAGTTCTGATGATGGGATCCATGAGGAATCGAGGAAACTCCTCAAATCTTAAAGGCATACATATAGTGATTTTGTATTTTTATCAACAAATCAAGCATTTTCATTCAAAAGAGTGAAATTTGATGGAGCGGAACCGCTGATGGTGATCAGAACAGAACTCTCCAACGACGCATAGTTCACGTTTGGTGATTTGTCCTCTCCGCTGTGTTTGTTAAGCAAGTTATTTCATTGTATGGAATCTAAGGGTGCACTATCTACAATAATCCTTCACCGGCTTCCCCCATTGAAGTCGGTTTTATTTTCTTAAAAATTATTTAAAGTTGTCGGTCTAAGATTAACAGTCACCTAGAACACCTACGCTTCGCAAGCGATGGAAATTTCAGTCCTGGGGGCTTACCCTACGTGGCAATCGTTAACACTCCCTGGTGTAGCGTAGTCATCTATCTCTCTCTCTATCACTCTTCCCTATTAGTGCGACAGTGACAGTTACGTTTCGCTCGCTAAGGTGTGCAGCGTAAACGATTGGCACGTTGGCTAGGCCTTCTGAATTTTTAATATGCAATTGAGGTATTTTACTGGTGGCTACCCGATTTGGACGGGGTGGTAGTGTGAGCGAGCTCGAAATGCTAGTCGCTTCACCTTAAACCATCGCTAAAACTTTGGTAATATTGGACGAAATTTGTGTACACGTCTCGCAGCAGATTGAGACTAAAACTTAAAAAAAAAATTACATAGTGTTTGTAATAGTTGTTTATATGACTGTTACATAATATAGGGCATTAAAATACGAGTGCGGTTTTAAAAAAAGAAGTGAGTTTTAAAATTACACGAGTGCCTTATTATGTACAGATACATACATTACTTTATCTGTACACATATTATAACGTCCCAATTATTAAAGTACCTATCCGTAGGTACTGTCCGAGAAGGTCTGCCTGACAGACTCAACCGGTGACTAGAGGGTTGGCCAGTACTTTGACGACAGCCTTCTAGCAGTTCTCTGGCTGCGATTTAGAAGCTATTTTTTATTTTTAGGTTTAGTATATGTTACTTTTATTATGGCACTGAGAAAGAACTGGGACCAAACCTCAGAAGCCCGGAAGACAGTGCTGAGCAAACTGCTGATTGCAGAAGTTGGTTCCTAAAGACTGCATAATAAGCCACAGGGGTAATAGTCAACTTGATACTTTCTTTCTTTTGTCTTGGCAATCAGAAACTTTTTCGTTTTGTTCTTTAAAGTTTTAGAGTAAGGTGGCACTGAGCTAGAAAATAATTTATTTATTTAGGTGGTCTGCCACTATCACAAACGTCGAAAATGGAAATTTCGGTATCTCCTTCTCTATCGCAATTGCATATACGATCGAAGGAAATGCAGATAACGAAATTTCGATTTTACAAGTTCGCGGTAATAGGCCCTCTGGTTAATTTGAATTATGTAATAATAATAATATAAAATAGTTTGAAGCTGTTTATAGTTATTTAGAATACGTACACATCGACGTGCTTAGAATCTTTTATAAGAGCCTCACAATTACTTACTCATATTATAGCTCACCCAACCAAGGAAAACTTAGAGCAAATAATTCGTGTATAGCCATATTTTGGTGAAGTTGTAGGCAAAGGTATCTTACACAACATACTAAAAGTACCGATGGGTGGAGGCGCCGCTAACGGTGAGAGGGGGGTGTAAATATCCCTTATTTTGGTTTTTCGTAAAAAACTCAGTAACGGTGGCTCATACGAAAAAATGTTCTGTTGCTTAATTCATCCACATATAATTTTCTATAAAAAAGATTCTTTGCACTTTTTTGCTGGGATCAATGTTTAATGAGATATCGAGGAAATACGATAAACACTTTTTTAAACTTTTGGAGCTATTATTTACGATATTATTTTTTTAAATACCTATCCAACGATATTCCACACATTAGGGTTGGAGTAAAAAAAATATTTACCCCCCCCCCCCACTTCATGTGTACGGGAGGTACCAGCAAAAATTATAGTTTTTCAGATTTTGTTTTAAAACTTTGTCGGCGTAATTAAAACACATACTCAAACGAAATGTCACTTGTTTAGTACTAGCCATCACTGAGCAGAGTGAGCAGGGTGCCTACCCTTATAGTTTCGCCATGTCCGTCTGTCCCCGTCTGTCCGTCCACGGCTTTGCTCAGTGATTATTAGTACTAGACGTCTAGACGGACAGATGGGGTCAGACGAACATGGCGAAACTATAAGGGTAGGAAGTGAGGTAGCAGGGTGAGCAGCCTGCTTAGTGATGGTTAGTACTAGAAAAGAAAAAAATCGTATGAGTATGTTTTTTAATCACGCTGACAAACTTTTAAAATAAAATCTGAAAAAATATAAAAAAAAAAAAAATAGAAAAAGGGGGTAAATTTTTGTTTTACTCCAACCCTAATGTGTGGGATATCGTTGGATAGGTCTTTAAAAAAAATGAGTATTGTTAAACAATTTTTGGATATAACTATTACTTTATTTATAGGGTTTATCGTATTTCCTCGATATCTCATTGAACATTGATCTCAGCAAAAAATGCAAAGAATCTTTTTTATAGAAAATTATATTTGGATGAATTAAGTAGAAGAACATTTTTTCGTATGAGCCACCGTTACTGAGTTATTTACGAAAAACCACAAAAAAGGGACCTTTACACCCCCCTCCCCCCAATAGCGGCGCCCGCATCCACCGGTACTTTTAGTATGTTGTGTAAGATACTTTTATCTACAACTACACCAAAATTTAGCTATACACGAATTGTTTCCCCTATCAGGCAGTTAAGCGTCTTCGTTTGGTGAGCTATTAGCCACCATTTAAATATCTAATCCGAAAACGTCAGTTGTCAGCTTACGTAAGAACGACGTAGCAGCATGAAATGACTATAACAGTTTACACGCTATTCGTAGTTAGTTTTTAGAATTAAAGCTAAAATATACCTACAAAGTATCGAGTCGAGTTGCGGAAAACAGCAAGCGTTAACCTTACCTGCAATACAACGAACCTTACAATTATTCGGACTTCACCGAATGCGTTAGCTACAAATTGCCAATGAGGGTTTCCGCGATTGAGATTTTCACTAGATGGCAGCACCGTGACGACAGGTCTTTTTGGCAGTAGCTGTCAAAATCCACCAATCAAAAAATATATGGTTAAACATGATTGGTGGATTGTGACAGCTAGACCTGTCGCCACGGTGCTGCCATCTAGTGAAAAACTCGATCGCGGAAACCCTCATTCAGAAGTAGTTAAGAGTGAAAACCACGCGACTGCACCAAATTATCGTATTAAACGGTCAGCTATTTGCCTACATACATATTTACAGTGACACGTAGCTATAGTCAGCAGACTCGCGAGCAGTCTTCCGTGATTGCGATGGGCACGTTGAAAAACCTAAAAAAAATATGTACCTACTAGATATCGTTAGGTACAAAACTCAACACGTATTATCCTAATCCCTTTATAAAAGTCGTAGATCCGTCTGTCATTTTAATAGGTCGCTTTGTTTGCATGTTGCTTGTACGTTCAACGTACCGCGAAATGACTTCCATTAACTATTTGGTATCTATTACAGTGGCAGTGCCATTAAGAAGTAGTAATACATTTTCGCATAATGCAGTATTGTCAAATAAAGATGCTTTAAAATGCAGACTTGTTTAATTCCAGTTTATACGACAGTAAGTGGAAATACGTTAACTGGATATTTGGTTGTGAAAGTGTTAAGCAAGGATGTGCAAAAAATAGGTACACCATTATAAATAATTTTAAACAAAAAAGAACCGACTTCACTTAGCATCCACTTATCCAACAGCATTTGCTCGAGCTGCTGTAAAAATACTCAAATCACTATAGGTGTGCCTATAATAGTTGAAGAGTTCCCTCGGTTTCTCCAGGATTCCATCATCAGATCCTGGTCTGGTTACAATGGGACCGACTGTGAAGTATACTCTTTCAAACGAAAAAAGAATTTTCCAAATCGATCCAGCCGTCTACGAATAATCGGTGAACATACATTAAAAAAAAATAGGAAAAAAAAAACGAACAAAGATCCCGACGACTTGATAACCTCCTCCTTCGAAATCTCGAAGTCGGTTGAAAATAAAAGTAACGCGAACCGGAGAATCGTCGACGTTACCCCTTAATTAATATTCGTCTTTCGGGCACAATTAGTTAATTTATGTTTTATCTGTTTCTAACAAACTCGACTGTCAAAATGACAGATAAGGACAAAACATAAACTAAATAATTGAGGCCGGATAGACGTTTATCAATAAGAGCTTAAGTGTACATTTAATTTCATTAAGACGTTCGATATGGATTAAAAATATTAAAATTAAAAGAGAAAACAAGCCTGTGAAATAATTTAAACGCCTCCGTAATTTTTAATATTGTTACTTTAAAATAGAATTACTAAGTATTCGGGCAAATCGTATTACAGGCCTACTTTAATTTATGAACTGTAAGTTTTTGTTCATTTTTGAACAAAATTTCCTGTTTTAATAACATTCGGGCTCATCGCCATTAGCTCAATTTTATTACTCGCAAAGTGAGCTTGTAAGACCTTTTTTTTTTATTTCACACGTTCAAAGTAAAATTCAAAGGAAAATTGTTAAATATTAAATTTCAGAAAAGAAAATAGTCTAAGAAAAAGGGCGCTTAAATGTAAACAGTAATTTTTGTTTACAAGTGCGTTGATTACGAGTGTGCCGTACCTTTTAACGTTACTACGATCTAAATATATAAAAGAAGAAACTGACTGACTGACTGACTGACTGACATATCAACGCACAGCCCAAACCGCTGGTTCTAGAGATTACAAATTTGGCACGTAGGTTCCTTATAAGGTCTAGGGATGCACTAAGAAAGGATTTTTCAAAATTCACCCCATAAGGGGGTAAAATGGAGGTCCAAAGTTTGTATGGCGAATCAAGATTTGTTAGACTATTTTATTCGAAACTTTACAGGAGTATTCCTAACGATAAATGAGTAAACACGTGTTTCAGGTTTTTTGAAAATTCAACCCCTAAAAGGGGCAAATGTGGTCACAAAGTCCGAAAATCAACTTGGGTATCGTATCCTTTTTGAGTACTTATAGTACGCGGGCGAAGCCGCGGGAAAAGGCTAGTATAACATAAGCATAGAATAAGTAATGTCATCAAAAACAAAACTTGTAAAAAAACCATGTCGCGCAACTCAGTTCTTCTACCGTAAAAAATTGTGAGATCCATGTAATACCAAGTCGGTTGATTTATTCAGTCCCTACTTAAGGGACCTCCTGTCTTCTGTTCTGACCACATTAATATTAAAAATCTTTTATGTTTAAATAAAATAGATTGGCCATCGCATGAAAACACTATGTAACTCACAAGCAATACATATTATCTATACATACTATAATAATAATAATTTAATAAACGCGTAAGGAGAAAAAAAATGTACATTGAAGATATTTGAGAATAAAAACTTTTTACAAAAAAAAGATAAACCGACTTCAAAAAGGATAAAATAAACTATTATATTATTATGCGTTACAAACTGACATGTTTGAAGTCGGTGCCAAGCCAAAAAGTTACAATACCAGCAAATGTGATTTTCAGACTTGAAGCTGATTTGCCGGTATTGTAACTTTTTGGCTTGGCACCGACTTCAAACATATCAGTTTGTAACGCATATAAATAATATAATAGTTTATTTTACCCTTTTTGAAGTAGGTTTATCTTTTTTTTGTAAAAAGTTTTTATTTTTCCATTTTAGTGGTTATAAAATTATCATAATCGGACAACGGATCTCGCAATAATCGGTGAAGATATATGAGAAAAAGTTCATGATACGTACTCAATATAAGGAAAGTTCCACATATCATATGTGGTCTTCATCATTAGGTCCACTCTATCAAATTAGTGGTTTTGGAGAGGAATTGCTTAAAAACACAACCAACTTACCATACATGTGCCATTAAAAATTGAGGAGTTCCCTCAATTCCTCATGGATCCCATCATCAGAACAGCACCAGATTAATGTGGAACTATCTCAAAGGTAGCTCCTATCAAACAAACAAAAAAATCTTTTTTTTGTCCGATTTCCGGAATTCTCCTGAAATCGGACCATATGGGTCTCGGAGTAATCGCTGAACATCCAACATTAAAAAAAATCATGATCATTATCATCAAAACAACCATCATCATGAGGTTCACTTCATCAAATTGGTGGATTTCGAGAGAAAATCCTCGCGTTGCTTAAGAAAACACCTAAATCACCATACATGTGCCTTTAAAAATTGAGGAGTTCCCTCAATTCCTCATGGATCCCATCATCAGAACAGCACCAGATTAATGAGGAACTATCTTAAAGGTAGTTACTTTCAAACAAAAGAAGAATTTCTCAAATTGGACCACGGGTCTCGGAGTAATCGCTCAACATCCTACATTAAAAAAAATCATCATCATTATCATCAAAACAACCATCATCAAGAGGTCCACTTCATCAAATTGGTGGTTTTCAAGAGAAAATCCTCGAGTTGCTTAAGAAAACACCCAAACCACCAAGGCATACGGCCTTTAAAAATTGAGGAGTTCCCGCAATTCCTCATAGATCCCATCATCAGAACAGCACCAGATTAATATGGGACCACCTTGGAAGTAGACACTTTCAAACAAAAAAATAATTATTCAAATCGGACCACGCGTCTCGGAGTAATCGGTGAACATACATAAAAAAAGCCCAAACCGAATACAGAACCTCCTCCTTCTATGAAATTGAAGTCGGTTTAAATTAATTCGGGGGGTCTTAGAAACGTTGACTGAATACATTTCAGTGATTTTTGGAATTATAGTCTGTCTGTCTGTGAATTTGTCCGCGCACTACACAAAAACTACTGACCAGAATTTTATGAAATTTTGTATATACCCAGTTTATACCCTGCAGCAACATTTAGGGTAGTATTTATTCCGCTACTTTATTAAAAAAATCATATATATAGTTCTAAAAGTGATCACAGATGGCGCTGTATAAGTACCCAACAACCCATAATCATGATATCTTCTATACATACAATAAACGCGTAAGGAGAAAAAAAAATCACTTCGTTTTGAAATTTTTAAGTATACGTATAAACAAATAAAATAGGTAGTTAGATTGATCGATTCCGATTTACACAAGAGCAATAATTTTACCGATGCGATGCAACATGTTTTATCTCGCTTTAACATCCGAATACGCATAAAAGGTAGTCATAAATACAAAGTAATTTTACCCTTTTCGTAAGACATTTAGCGTTTGATGATTTATCTGGTCCCTGTCATGTTGCTGCTGAAGCGATTCTCGCTACGACGTTCCGGGTATTCGGCCTTTGACTTTCACAGACATTACTGCTCACCCTCGGGCCCTTAGCCCTCGGGTTAAGCAACTTAGCCCTTGTAGTCGGTGGTGTACACTTATTTATACGGAAAATGATGATGATGGAATTTCCATTTGCAGAGCTAATCCTTTAGGCTCTAAGATTAATTCAAGAAGGGGAGCCAATCAAATTTCTGATGCAAATTTTTGACGAAGTGGGGGGTGCCCCCCATAATTAATTAAAAATAAAATAGAGCTATATAGTCAAGTTTGATATCATTTTGGTGTAAAGCAAGGATGCCGAATTCATTTTTGGTATTTTATTTATACCTTTCCATATAAGAAAACTGAGAAAACATAAAAATATGAAATCAATGTTTGATATTTTTTTCAATAAATGCCTATATTTTTTTTATTTATGGTCGTAACATGAAAAATATATTTTCATGATAAAGCCCTGTTATTCCCCTTTATAAAAAGCATATAAATCCTATATTGGTTATAATATCTTTAACGCAAATAATAATAATAATAATAATATTAACCACAATCTAATTATGTACGAAAAACGATGTGGTTTGAGCTCTAATGCTTGCCTAATTATATCTTTCACAACTAAATGGACGTCAACCATTTTAAATGCTATTATTTACCTTACCTTAGTATGCTTGTTATAATCCGTAAGTGAAATAAAGAGATCGTTAGAAGATACCGGAACCGGTTACCAATAAAGGGGTATTAATTAGATCGAGTGAGTATTTGGTAGGGTTGTTTTTAAAAACTATCAATTTAGTAAGCACGTCATTGCGTTACCCGAAAGTAAGCGCTTGTCGGGTACGAATTGGAGGAGGAGAGCAGAAGATCGAGCACAGTGGCGTGCCATGGGAGAGGCCTATGTCCAGCAGTGGACTGATACTGGCTGCTACTGCTGCTGCTAATAATGATAATGTAGCGCTTACCGAAATGAAAATCCAAAATGACGTTTACCTATCAAGCTAATTTCATCTCTATTGCTAAGACATTAGACAGGGACATAACATTGAATATAGGGTAACTATATAATTTTGTAACCAAATAATAGGGTTACCCTATCGAAAAGAGTTATCAAATAGAGGAGTTCTCCGGTCCCTGTTATCTAGTGACGTTTTCAAGTGAAAGGTACATCATTGGGGATTATCAATAAGGGCCCGTTCATTTTTTTAGAGAAAACTTAAGTAGTAGGTATACATCTTCAACTGAGGACAGTCTGTTGGCGAATAGTGCGCCCTAAAATAAAAATAACATTTGTGTTATACCTACTTAGACATTACACAAACTTATTTGAAAATTTGTTAATTTATTATAACGAATATTTATATAACTAAATGCAAGTCTGCATATCTACATGCTTCATCCCACATCTCCATAATTTTGTGGTTGAAATTTTACCCTCGTCCTGTTGACAAATTGATCCGATATCTGGTGCACACCTTAAGTTCTGATGACAATTACATTTTAATAGATTCAGTATCATTGTAAATCCAAGATGGCTGCCGCTACAGAATGCCACTTATTACATATTTCTTAAAAACCACCTCAATCAAGTATAAAATGAAAGGGATTTACTAGTAGAACACAGTGCATTGCGGATCATAAAGTAAGCGGAGTTTAGCCAGTTTTAGTCACATAACTACATGAAAAGAAAATAAGTATTGTTTAGGTAATTTCAAAAGCTTTTATTGAAAGTAAACAATGCTATAGATAATGTAGAAAAAGCTATAAAAATAATTCAGTAGGTTCTAGGTACCAGGCATCACACCACTCTTCTCATCAATGTAGCTAGAGCATTGAAAAGACAAAAAACGAAAATCGTGGGGCGCTTGAATCTTTTATCAACGGACAACGCCTAATATCATTATATTATATATGAACTTAGGTTAGGTACGCTACGCTAGTGGTGTGATGAATGGTACCTAGGACCTATCGATTATTTTAGCCTTGAGTACATTACCTGCATCATTATTTTCAATTAAACCGTTTAAGTTCGGTCCCTGTCTGGCTGCTGCTGCTGAAGCAATTTTCGCTGCGACGCTCCGGGCCTGGGTCTTACGCGATACGCGGCCTTTGACTCTCGCAGAAATTGCCGCTCACCCTCGGGCCCTAAGCCTGGGCCCTACGCAGTATTCGGCCTTTGACTTTCACAGACATTACTGCTCACCCTCGGGCCCTTAGCCCTCGGGTTCGCTTTTAAGCAACTTAGTCCTTGAGTTTTGTTCGGTCCCTGTCTGGCTGCTGCTGCTGAAGCAATTTTAGCTGCGACGCTCCGGGCCTGGGTCCTACGCGACGCTCCGTCCTTTGACTCTCGCAGACATTGCCGCTCACCCTCGGGCCCTAAGCCTCTGCTCTCTTGCCTTCACTTTTGAGATATTTAGCCCTTGGGTTTTGTCTGGTCCCTATCATGCTGCTGCTGAAACAGTTCTCACTGTGACTTTCCGAGCCTAGGCCCTATACGGTACTCGGCCTTTGGTCTTCGCATACACTGCCGCTCACCCTCGGGCTTTCGGCCCTCGGATTCGCTAAGACATTTGAGCACTGAGTTTTGTCCAGTCCCTGTCATGCTGCTGCTGAACCAATCCCTGCTGCGATGTTCCGGGCCTGGGCCCTAAGTGGTACTCGGCCTTTGGCTTACGCATAAATTGCCACTCACTCTCGGCCTTTCGGCCCTCGGATTTGCTAAGAAACTTGATCACTGAGTTTTGTCCGGTCCCTATCATGCTGCTGCTGAAACAGTTCTCGCTGCGACGTTATGAGCTTAGGCCCTACGCCGTACTCGGCCTTTGGCCTTTGCAGACAATGCCGCTCTCCCTTGGGCTTTCGGCCCTCGAATTCGCTAAGCCACTTGATCATTGAGTTTTGTCCCTGTCATGCTGGTGATGAAGCAATTCTCGCAGCTACGTTCCGAGCCTGGGCCCTACGCGGTACTCGGCCTTTAGCTTTCCCAGACATAGTGGATCAAGAAACTTGACCATTGAGTTTTGTCCAGACCCTGTTATGCTGCTGCTGAAACAATTCTCGCTTCCGTCGGCCTTAGTAGATTTGTCCTACTGCAGGAGAAGTACTTTCCGCTTGGACGTTGCGCTCACACGCTACGTCGTTGGCCCTCTTTTCAAAGTATATTCTGCTGCAGGAACTCGGCCATTAGCATTCGCAGGTCTTGTCGCTCGCCTTTTAGTTGGTTATTTTAACACGGCTGAACGAATCAATTTTGATTCAGTTACCAATCAATCAATCAAATATCAATCAATCAAATATTTTATTTGTCAGAATACGGTTACAGGATCTTAAACTAGTCAGTAGGTCAAGCGTATTCAACCTGCATGCAAGTGTACAAATTTTTATTTATACAATCTATATAATCGAGTACATATACTATTTACATATTTACATTGTCTTAAATTTATTATGTCACATGTTTAGATATCTTAGTCAAATCAAATTACACATCTAGTTACAATAATAAACAATAACAAAATTCGAATTTTAATTATAATTTAGATATTCTTTGATACTGTAAAAGCACTTTTCTTGTAGCCATTTTGTTAATTTAAGTTTGAAGCAGTGGCTGTTCTGGAGTTTTATTGTTTCAGGTAGTTGATTATACAGGTCTATACAGAACTCTCTGGTCTATACACATATTAAAACAATTATTTTCATAGATTGAGGAGTTGCAACGAGGCCTATATAATAGGTTTCTGTATTGAGCCCTCACATGTCTTGTGCTGGTCTCCGTACGTCGAGCGAAAAGTTCAGGGTTTTCTCTAACATGGAGACAAGCATCTTTTATATACATACATGGTAGCGGGAGCGAATTAAACTTTTTGAATATAGGTGTACAGTTTTCAAGAAACCATGCATTAGGTATCTAAGGCACGGACACACCTTTTCTGTATTAAAAATACTCTCTGTATGTCTACGGAATTTCCCCACAGTAATAGTCCATAGCTTAGGACAGCAGTGACGTATCCGTGATACGCAGTAAGAGCTGCATTTACTGATACTGTTTGTCTCAGTCTTTTTAGAGCATAGACAAACCTTACTAATTTTTTACATACGTGGTCTATGTGCAGTTTCCAATTTAAATTTTTGTCAATCTGTAGGCCTAGAAATGTTACATTGTCAACTAACTCTATATACGACTTGTCGTGTTTAATTTGAAAAGGCAGTGGTTTAGCCTTATAGGAACCAAATGTCATAGCTTTTGTTTTGGCTATGTTTATTTTTAGTTTATTGCTATCTAACCAGTCGATTGCGTCAGATAACGTACTTTTGAAGGCCAAAAGCGTAAGTTTTTTGGATTTAGTAAATTTAAAGGACAAAACTCCCAAACGCACGCGAGCGAAGCCGCGGGTACAGCTAGTAGTAAATAAGATTGTTTAGTGCGATTGCAAATTCTCGCTCTAACATCTAGCATTAACTACCTACTTTAAATCGCTTTTGGCTTACACCAAAGTGTGTGTCACCAGCATCGGGTGGTCATCAGGCTTTTTACAAAACAAGCTGGTCAATACTGTCGTGTGTCTAGAGTTTTTAAATGGCATTGGGAGACTGTCCCTCTGATGAGCAAATACCTCCTTTATTCTCGCCATTTGGTTCTTGTCTATATCGCGCTGAAGAACGCTTCACAATATGATGGTCGTGCCGCCATATTCGTTTTAGCGTCGCGTCGTCTGTCTAGATAACAAATAAAATTGTCAAGACTATACTAGCCGCAAAACTAACTGGCGACTGATGTCATAACTGTGACTCCTTCACTCTCTACTGCGGCCGTGCAAGTGTGAAAGAGAAGTTTTATGACCTTAGTCGCAAGTGAGTTTTGCGAAAAGTACCTATAGTATGTCCCGTCCATTGACTTCCCACTGTACCGTGGCCAAATTTAATTAAAGCTAGCAAATTAAATAGGGCGCCCATTTAGAACAGAGACTGCACAATTAACAATGCAATAGCCTCTTCAGATCTGTCCTTATTCAACTGTGTGACAATTTATCTTTTTGATATTATTTGATAGAGTATTGATTACCGATTGTTGTTATGAATTTTCATACATTATTATAATGTTACAAATGTTAATGTAATTAAAGTATCGGTTATCGATACTTTATCTATTATCTTAATAACATCTCGTCTGTATAGTAGTTTCGGAAGAAATTGGCTGGTTTTTTAATAAAAAGCGATACGAACATGGCACATTTGTTCTGTTACAAAACCCTAAATATCTGCAGTTATAACTTTAAAGCTCAGTAGTTCAGGCTTGCAGGATTCCTCCATAAGAACAGTTGAAAGTGGAAATACCTAACAAAAACATATTACTATATCTAATATACAACTTTGTAGCAGCTAGTGAAGCTTATGAAGCGACAGTTCCACAATTTAACTTGTTCGTTCGTTTGTTTCGACTATATTCAGTTGGACACAAACAGCGTTAGCTTAACACTTTGTTCTGTCTTTTTTGTTTGAGTTTTAACAACCGATCACAAGTCTACACGTTTTGGACTGAGATTTACAAACTGAATTCTTGTAGCTTCCAACCTTGACGTTGGCAAAATTGACCCAATGGACAAACGCCATTAAATTAAAAAACTGAAGTGAACTTAAGTTCGTCGACTCGTCATTATCACCAACACACTTGTTAGTTCACTAAACTTGTGATCTGGAGCGGACAGACATTTTTAATGGCGTAACATGGAAAATATGAATAACTTTTCTCGTGTTAGTCCTAGACATTTAAGTTGACTTTACAATAAGCTCAATTCCGAAATTTAATAAATTGTGTATAGTGCCCTAAGTAAATTATAATACGCTGACATTGACCTTGATGATAACTATTACAATAGTACAATGTCTGAACGGCAACATTATCAAAATTGCTTATGATGTAAATAATGTTACTGTAGTCAGTCATCTAGTAAGAAACGTTCCTAATCATTTCTCAAGTGGAACCAAACAAGACACTTCAGATAATCTTCGAGATAACAATCTTACCTCCTATATAAGGCACTTTACTCGACAGTTAAATAATAGTCGACACCATGGTGGCCGCTAAAGTATTCCTTCTTCTTTGTTTAGTGACCTTGGTGTACAGTAAAGTTGCACGGCAAACTGAACAAGATATTCAAGATCTAGAAGCGTATATAGACAGCAAGAGATCAGATATAAAGCAAAGGTTCAGACTGCATTATCACGTCGCTGCGCCAGTTGGATGGATTAACGACCCAAATGGTTTCACTTATTATAAATCAGAATTCCATCTTTTCTATCAATATTATCCTTATGACTCAGTCTGGGGCCCTATGCATTGGGGACATGTAGCCAGCCACGATCTTGTTCATTGGAAATATTTGCCAACAGCGTTAGTGCCAGAAACAGAACAATGCTTCTCCGGCAGCGCTGTGGTAGACGGAGATACATTGATCCTAATGTATACTGGACATGTCAACTTGGATGGTGAACCATCGGCTAATGAAACTCAATACCTAGCCTTCAGTGACGATGGTATAACGTTCCACAAGTATGAAGGAAATCCAGTCATATCCTCCTCACCCAATGGATCACCCGACTTCAGGGATCCAAAAGCCTGGAAACACGGAGATCATTATTATGTAGTCATCGGCAGTAAGACTGATGATCAACGAGGACAAGTTTTGCTGTACCGGTCTGTTGATATGAAGAATTGGGAGTTTTTGAATGTTCTCGCTGAATCTAAGGGTGACAGTTACATGTACGAGTGTCCCGATTTCTTCGAGTTAGATGGAAAATACATTTTACTTATGTCTCCACAAGGCATGGAACCGAAAGGCGATAGGTATAAGAACCTCCATCAGACTGGATATATAATTGGAAGTTTCAACTATGACACGTTCGAATTTATTCCTGAAGTAGATTTTCAAGAAATTGACTACGGACACGACTTTTATGCAGCACAGACGACAGAAGCGTTTGGCAGGAGGGTCCTGGTAGCTTGGTTTAATATGTGGGAGCAAGCTATGCCTGAAAAGGAGGATGGCTGGTCCGGTGCTATGACATTGGTTAGAGAACTGAGGCTCGTCGGTGACCGGATCACGATGAAACCTTTAGATGTCATGATTCTTCTTAGGGAAGAAGTAAAAATGGTTGGAATTTTACAACCTCAAAAGGAATTGCGATTTGGAAAGACCGCTGAATTAATCGTAGCGGGGGATTTCAGTCAAAAAATTGAATTGCAACTCGAAGGTACAAGCGGCGGTGAGAAGGCTTGGATACGTTGGGAGCCTGAAGTCAGAAAAGTAGTTGTGGAGAAAGCTTCAGGTGATATCCGGCAAGTAGAATGGTCGCCAATCGACACCAATGCTTGGAGAATATTCCTTGATGCCAGTTCTGTGGAGCTGTTCTGCGGAGAGGGAGAGGTGGTGTTTAGCAGCCGGCTGTACCCTGAGGGCGGCTGGCTTGTGACCAACACCAGCCCCCAGCTAATTCATATACAAGCCTTTTCGTTAGCCAGGAGCGTTCCTCTGTGATTTTCTAAATGTATTCGTAATGATTCGTATATTAGTATACCTAAAATCCTCATAACTTAAATGACACTTTATTTATTTTAGAATATTTAATAAATTGTTAATTAATGTAAATTATGACAAAATTATTTTCCCTGTCTCCTACTTCTTAATTGATAAATACGTCAGGCAACAACTTCACAAAAAAAAAACTTAATTTAACTAACTAAAGTAACTTTAGAAAATAGTTCATGATATTTTACTGCGTAGTTGTGTGCGTAAATTGTATAATTAAAGTATACGAATTGTATAATTGAATAATCAATAAACGCACATGAGGTTTTGGTGTTTATTTATTTTATACATAGCTTAGGTAGGTACATAAAGGAAAACATTTCAAAGGCTTGATAAAAATCTGTTGTAGGTAGCGGGATGCTTGATACTTAAACCTGTTTAATTGTAGCGTTTTCTTGCTTTGTGACAATATGCAGCACTTGCTCCTATGCAACAAATGATCTTGGACTTCATTTAGCACTAGTTTTCGCTTCAATTATTCGATTTTACACTGAAAGAAAGAACTTGAAATGATAATTCGATACAAAACTCTACATAACCTCAAAGTCACATAGGGTAATTGTGCTAGTTTTCGTCCACTTATCGATTTTGCCAGCTTTGTGATGCAAAAAGAATATCTTAAAGTACCCTTACTTAAATGAATTATATTTCATTTTATAGCTTATATAGTCTAGTTTATGTTATTATTACGCGATAATTATCCATACTTGCGAGATTTTGTATAAAAAATATTATTTGAAAACGTGGGGTATTCGTTAGTTTTCGTCCATAAATGTCAGTTTTCCGTCCTGGCCTCTGCTAGTTTTCGTCCACTGAGTAGGGCGATTATTTCTGAAAATATTCACTTAATCAAAAAATGATAAAACGAACCTCAATGTTATTTTTAAAGTCCTATCGATTGATGTACAACATGATGATTTTTGGTCAAAAAAAAATGTTACATGTATGGAAAACCCCTTGTGGCTCCCCCCTAAAAAAATTATTTTCTGCAATTTTACTACAATACTAAGTAGGGGTATACAAAATACACCTTCTGTTAGAATTTCATCAATATTAGTTATAGTCTCCAAATAAAAAATGGCCATGGCATACGGACGAACTACGGACATGACGAAACTATAAGGTTTCCGTTTTTGCCATTTTGGCTACGGAATCCTAAAAACTAATGATAGTAAGGATTAACACCGTGTTTCTTTATTTCCGTTAATATTAGCATACAGTTAGGTACGATTAAGGAAACGAAATGGCGTAGTTAGTTTTTATAAATTTGTTTTTTCCATACAAGTAGTATTGTTAAATCGATCACGGTATCTAGACACACGGCAGTGTGTCCGCCAAGTTGGAGCAAAAAAAAGCGACACACCGGCCGTGGGTTATATTACACGAACCATTTCGGGCCAATTTCGATTATATTTAACTCAACCAAACAATCGAATATTATAACTAAGGCATTTTATCACCAAACAATGATATTGTAGGCCTTTAATGTTAACCACTGTGACTGCTTGTACTATAAAGCCTTGGCCAAACAGCAAGCGTGGCGCAGCGCTGCGCCCGCGCCGCGTGGACGCCAAGGGCCGCGGGGCGCGGGGCGCGACAGAAGCGGGGCGCGGCGCCGGCGGGACGCAGTCTGTTTGACGTCGTTAACCTGTTAACATGAGCCGCGCGGCGCGCGACCGCGGCGCTGCGCTACGCTTGTTGTTTGACCAAGGCTTAAGGCGCTAGGCGCTGATTGTGGCCGAAAACAGTTACTTTCTAAGAGATATATCTCAATAACGGGTCATTAAAAAAAATAGAAAAAAATATATGTTTATAACCATTTCATGTACAACATTATCATTTGGAGACTATAACGTATAGTTTCTCCGTTATTTAAATGTAACGAAATGTCGTTTTACGGTTAATTTTGCTTATATCTACTGAACAGCTCATTCGATTAAAAAAAATGTTGAACTTAAAAATGTGTACTACAAAACACAACAAACACAACGTAGAATATTTAAATTGATTTGATTTTCTTAAACAACTTGATCATAATTCCACATTTCGTGCGTTTGTAGCTGGAAAACGGCGTTGTTGGCAGTCGTGAGCTAGCTTTGAGACGAGGAGGCTGTGTCGCTCGTCGCTCCGTGCTTCCCTTGTACTACATATACTTGTGCTTGGCCCGTGAGCAATAATATCGGACTTACTGTGCCTAAAGACTAAATAACTGCAGATAGTTCATGCGGTGCGGACATAACGCGTCTTCTCAGAATCAATAAAGCACAGACGTTTTATCTTTTCAGATGATGTACTCGTATGCATGTTCATGTACATTCTTTTAAAAAGTGTATTTTATTTAGATTATAACAAGTATTAAAAATAAATGAAATAAAAATGGAGAAAAAAAATCAAAATCATATGTCTCATAATGCTCTGGAAACAAATTTGGTCATGTAAGTATTATGTTTTAGTAGACTAATGCATCACGCAAAATAGGCGTTAGTTGCGGAAATCTGCTAGTCATCATCATCATCATCATATCAGCCGAAAGACGTCCACTGCTGGACATAGGCCTCCCAAAAGAGTGCCACAATGACCGGTCCTGCGCCACCCGCATCCAGCGGACTCCCGCGACCTTCACCAGGTCATCAGTCCACCTTGCGGGGCGTCTACCCACGCTGCGCTTTCCGGTTCGTGGTCGCCACTCTAGAACCTTTCCGCCCCAACGGCCATCGGTTCTACGAGCAATGTGCCCCGCCCACTGCCACTTTAGTTTAGCGATTCGGAGGGCTATATCGGGTACTTTGGTTCTGCTGCGGATGGCCTCATTTCTGATGCGATCACGCAGAGAGACTCCAACCATAGCCCTCTCCATTGCCCTTTGGGTGACTTTGAGCTTTCTTATGAGGCCCATTGTAAGCGACCACGTTTCAGTACCATATGTCATCACTGGCAACACACACTGGTCAAAGACTTTCACCTTGAGACACTGCGGAATATTGGACAAAAAGATGTGCCGTAGCTTCCCGAACGCTGCCCAACCGAGTCGGATTCGTCGATTGACCTCTTTCTCGAAGTTGGATCTACCTAACTGGACAGTATGTCCTAAGTATATATAATCGTCCACAACTTCCGATTGTAACGGGAGTTGATGCTACATGGGTATTTGACATGATCTTCGTCTTATCCATGTTCATCTTTAGACCAACTCGCTCGGAGTCTTTACTGAGGTCATCGAGCATCGTACTCAAATCCTCCATGGTCTCAGCCAAGACTACTATATCATCAGCAAACCGAAGGTGAGTGATGTACTCGCCGTTTATGTTGATGCCTAGCCTTCTCCAGTCCAGAGTCTTGAAAACATCCTCCAGTGCAGCGGTAAACAGTTTAGGAGAAATAATATCTCCTTGCCTGACTCCCCGCTGCAACGGAATAGGCTTCGAGTTCTGGTCCTGGAGTCGGACTGACATAGTGGCGTTCTCGTACAAACACTTCAGCACTTCGATATAGCGATAGTCCACTTGGCACCTCTGGAGAGATTGCTTGAATCTGCTAGTACAATACAATAGACTAATAATTAATTAATTTAGGACCGAATTTATTTAAACAAACATATTCATTTAAGTATACCGTGTTCTAAACGAATGTATTATGCGTTTTATTTTAAGATTAAACACTAACTTTAATGGTATACTTTATACTAATTTATATAATCAAGAAATTGTGAAGAAAACTGCAAAGGATTGCATATAAACCGGCCAAGAGAATGTTGGGCTATGCTCAGTGTAGGTTTCCGCAGTTGCCGGCCTGTTACATTATTACATCCATTCAAAAGGTCGTTTATAAAGGGATATTTTGTGGCACTTACGTTATTTTACTATGCGGCACTTACGTCTTTTAACTATGCGTTTTTGAGGCATAACTCAAAAACGGCTCAACCCATTTTATGCCATATAATTTTTATTTTTAGTTAGTTTTCAATGGCCTCACTTCCAGGAATTTTAAGATTTTTTTGGTGCCACGGTTCAAAAATCAAAGGGCATTTTAAACTTTCGGAGCTGTTATTTACGAAAGTATTCGTTTTATTCAAAAGTTGTTTAAGGCTTATTCTTTTTGAAATACCTATCCAACAATGTGTGTGTGCTTCATGTGTTTCAAATACTTATTGTTTTACCACTTTGTAGGTGTAATTAAAACACATACTCGTACCAAATTTCAGTGTACTAACTATCACTGAGCGGAGCCTGATAGATTCTAATTAAAAATTGCTGATATTTAAGAGTTCAATGTACTTACATAGATATGTAAGAATAAAGGAAATAAAGCTTTTTTTTATACCACGACGCTGGCAAACAAGCATACCACCCGCCTGATAGAAAGCAGTTATGGAAGCAGTTATAATTCCTATGGACGCCTGCAACCCCAGAGGATACACATGCGCGTTGCTTACCCTAAAAAAAACTTTACTATGTCGATGAAATGCAAATTTTATATTAATTATCAATATAAGTAAATAAATAAATTACTACTTAGGGTTAATACTACCTATCAAATATCTTTAAAAGTAGTTTCTTGGAGATAACTCGAAAACGGCTGAACCGATAATATGTGAAATAATTTTCGTAGAAATTTAGTAGTAAGACGTATCTTGTCTTTTTCATATTTTTTTGAAATACGGATTAAAAGTTAAATGGGGGGGGGGGACTATTATATTTAGACATTCGAAGGGAATGATTTCTGAAAATATTGACTTAACAAAAGAAGTTCTAAAAATCTTCCATATATATAAGATATTTTTAAAGCCGTATCGATTGATGTACGTTCATATTTACAAAAAAAAATATTTTTGACATTTAGTTTGGCATGTGTATGTATGGAATGCCTCCCCTAAAAGTTTTTTTAGCAATTTAGGTATAAAACTAAGTAGCGGCACATGAAACACACCTCTGGATAAAATTTCATAAATATATGTTTTATAATAAAAATGGCTATATCATACGGACAGACGGACATGTTTCAAGAAACTTTTAAGGGTTCCATTTTTGCCATTTTGGAACCCTAAGAAGTGTTTGCGCTGTGTTATATTTTAAAGATCTAAATTTCATGGGCTTACAGCTCTCATGTCAATTGTATGACGATTTCGTGGACAAATGCCGCTCCTTACACGTGCATTTTTAGTATTCGCAATTCGCAACAGGCTTAGTTTTGTTAATAATAAATAAAATAAAATCCAAATTCACATGAAAACACCGCTTTGATGTGCATTCAGTTTTTTTTGCTGTGCTAGTCAGTATTTTTTTATTTCTTTCTGATATGCAGAATATTTTTAACCATATTTCGTAAATTCATAAATATTTTGCCGCTCACTGTACTTCATATTCAAAATCTAGGTTTTATTTTTTTACATAAAAATCTACTAATCGAGGTCTTTATTACTTATCTTATTTAATAGGTAAGTAGCATTCCTAAAAATGTCACCACAGTATTCAAATCACAAAACATCCGCAAAAGGATTATAATTATTATAAAACTGCCCGCACGCCTCTGGGTAAAGGCATATTCTTTGAACATCGTCCCGGTGCGTCGCGGCGGATTTACGCACGATCGCAATGAGAGGGGTAAGCGGATGGCGCCGGTACAGAGCACCCAAACGCTCAAGGACACTCCGGCGACAATCGTTTCAATGCAATGAGGGTTTCCGCGATCGAGTTTTTCACTAGATGGCAGCACCGTGGCGACAGGTCTAGCTGTCACAATCCACCAATCATGTTTAACCATATATTTTTTGATTGGTGGATTTTGACAGCTACTGCCAAAAATACCTGTCGTCACGGTGCTGCCATCTAGTGGAAATCTCAATCGCGGAAACCCTCATTGACACGACTAGCGTAGTCAACCGCGCTTTGGATCGTTCATTATTGGGTCGTTCCTTAGAGAATTCAACCCGGAGTAGCCATGTCTGCCGTTTTCTTTACAAAGCAAGTCTGCCGATTTTTGCGGGGGAGGGGAACGTCAAGTGTATTCTGTGGCTATTCGTACGTAACGTACAAATAGGTGTATGCATGACCACTGGTCTTAAGTTTTCGGCAGAGGGGAACGCCTGTCAATGGCGACTCCGGTTGGTTGAATTCTCTAAGGGTCGTGCATTACCCGGAATCGTGCCGCCGAAGGTTTCCGATTGGTTCCGATCAGATCCGAAGGTTATGCGACTATTTAAAAAAGTAGCTTTTTTCATAGTAATCAGCTCAAAACACGAGACTTCCTTTTTTCGGATGTATTTGTTCAAATATTTAACAGCGCATGTTTTTGTTTGTTTATTTTCGTGTGGTTTTAATTGCCGGTAAATAGATAAAGGTGATGTGATAGTGCTTAGTGAAAATAACGGATAATATTCATTGTGAAAGATGTACGGGTGTGTGTGCGTGTGTATGTGTGTACGGACGATGGCATTGGCACGTTCACAAAGCTTTCTTTTGAAGTGAAATAAGTAGAGCACGCCATAGTCTGGAGGTTATAATTGTTATTCTACTACCATTTGTTGGTCATTCTAATGTTAATTATAGTTTTGTCTACTCACAAATAACTCTTATATTAACGATAACAATGCAACAGAAGAGCTAGTTTTAGTCTTAGCTCAAGTCATTTAAATGTTTTATTTATTACATTTATTTACGTAACATTATATGAGGAATGGACAGAAACTAAAGTGTGTAGGTAATCAAATATAATATTACCATACTACTATATACTACAATATTACGTACCATTAATTAAATATTTTGAAGTAAAATAACCATTAGAAATATTTACCTAGCTGTCTGGGTTTCCGGGATCAGGTGGTCGCAAAACTGAAATTTATATCAAATTGCTCTGCTAGTTTTGGTCCACAAAGTTTATAAATTAATTATATTCTAAAACTTTAATATCCACTTAAAATATTGTACAATTAACTTTAAAATAGACAATTCGTGCCAAACATATTTAGTGCACTGCCTAAATCATTAATAAAACTCATCATAAACTTTTCCCGCCACAAGTTTTTTTCTTCATTGCGATGACATTTGCTAGGGCCGAATTCGAGGCGGCTATTAATGTTTTATTTTTAAAGGCACTATTTGTCAAATTACTTTTTTATGATAGTAAAATTGTTTCTTAGATATTATGGATCGCAACAAGACCAAACTTCCGCAGGGAAATTTATTTACGTTCAAGTTTTCCCCATATATTTGTAGCAGAACCGTCAGGTGGACGGAAACTGACCCTGGACGGGAAACTAGCACAATCACCCTATATCACGAAAAATGTATTACACCTGTCGTAAGTACCTACATAAATATCTCAGCTGGTCTTTGCGTTGATTTAATACATTTATTGAAAGGTGATATCAGATATTACATTAATAAATAATAAAAAACGCAATCTGAAACTTAAAAATATAAGTAAACAAAACTAACTTTTTAAAATTAAAAAGTTACATGTCACAGATAAAACAAAAACAATGCACAATTTTCGAATTATTCTGTGACAGGTAGTTCATCAATTAAAATGGATCGATCAAAATAATATTTCTAGAAAGATTTAAAGCGTTTTATAGTAAAATCATGAAACATAATTGTTTACACTAAATGTTTTAATTTATTGAAACCAAAGTCATTACATGTTTTATAAAAAATGTCAACTTAAAACTAACCTATAATTTAAGAATTTAAACAAAGAATGACATAAAAATACACAAAAACACACACAGACAGAATCACATAAAAAGTCAACTTAAAAACTAGAATGTGAATGTTTTGTAGTGTATAGAACTATAGATGCTTATGTACGTGTAATCCAAGGCTATATAATCCATGATCTTCATGAATAAAGGGTAGTCTTATTTAGAATCTGGTTGTATCAATACGATCCTGCCAACGCAGCGCTTTGCGCGCTGCCTGCCGCGACCGTGACTATCGCGCGCGAAAGTGCTAAAGTAATTTATCAAGGACTAAATCTTTCGCGGTGAACAAACTAATATAATTATAGGTAAGTAATCGACGCGCGACGGTGCTCATTATGGGACTTAGTTATAATAAAAAATTATAAGTGCGGAACGTAACTTCAAGATGGGATCTTCGCAAACAAAAGAAGAGGTCGTCGTAGCCCAGAATGCTGCCGGGGCCTCCAGCAACAGTGCCGAGGTGGTCAAGAGTATAAATACCACAAACACTGCTCGTCGTGGTGGTATGCATCTTTGGTATCGTATGTTTGGGTGCTGCATACTACATGTACAGAAAATGCCACAAAAGGTGGATCCGTGAGGAGATACGCGGGCACGCGTTAAGGAGCTCAGTTTTTCGCCGAGCGCCGAAATCGGAGAACGAGGTTTGACTACATGTGTTTGAACTTTTTAAGCAGAAAATGAACTATGTATAACTCAATGAACAATAGCGTCAAAAACAAAAAAAAAGTGCAGTGCAAAGTGTTGTGCGCGTTGTAACCGTCTGTACAATGTGTAGCCGTCTGTACACACCGGACAATGAGTGACATTAAAACTTTATTCGTTTATAATTAGCGTGTCATTACATTAGCTTAAGGCGAATATATCTTTTAATTTTAATAATGATTTAGTATGGCAGAAGAATTAATAGGTCTAATTGAACAGTTAACTGTTATAAGACAATATTTAATTAAAATCGGTCCTAAGAGAAGGGTAGGACAAATTGTAAAAATAAGTTAAGTGAAGCGAAAGCTGTTCGTTCTGATTATTCTACTTTTTTAGACAGTTTAGAAGACATTAAAGAGAGTATAAAGCAAGACGATCTTATATCTATTAACGAATACTGTAGTCAGTTTGACAAAATATATGACGAAATTTTAGAATTGTGTCGTGAAAATACAATCGAGATGGAGAAGTTTAATTTAAAAACGGCTTTGAGTTTATTACCAGTAATGAAAGATGATATTAGTGACATACAAAGTTTAATTGACGGTATAGAGTATTATCAGTCGCTTCTCGATAATGATTCAAAAGCTAAACTGATAACCTTTGTCTTAAAAAGTAGGTTTTCTCAGTTAGCTAAGCTAAAGCTGCTACCAGAATATATGAGTATCATTGATTTAATCACGGACATGAAAAATGAGCTTTTACCGAAAAAATCTGTGCCGTGCTTGCAAAAACAACTTTTGAATTTAAAACAAAATGAATTGTCTATCGATGATTACGGCAAACAATTAGCGGAAATGTTTGTCAACCTCACTCTGTCACAGGCAGACAATAATATCGATAATAATAAAGTATTACGACCCTTAAATGAACGCCAGGCTATCCAGAGCTTTGCTGACGGGCTGCGAAATCGCAGACTCAGCACTATTATCGCGGCACGAAACTTTACCACCCTAAAAGATGCAGTTCAAGCTGCCATTGATTACGACCGGTCTGCTCCAAGTACGTCTGAAGGGGTTTTGACAATGGAACATCATCACAGTTATAACTCGAGGTATTTCAGAGGCCCTTCATCCACGTATACCAGGGGACACCGTGGTATGTCCTACTCAGCACGCGGCCGTCAATCAGGAAGGTACAGGTTCAGCGGCCGACAGCGAGGCACGGGCCGAGGCTTCCAACCTGCGGCTGCCCGAGGAGCAACGCGGCCGTACCAGCAGAACAAAGGTAGGTCACAATTTTATTATAACCAACCTAGGAACAATGGGATACGTAATCACCAACAAATACATGTTATGACGGATAGTAACGTGTCGAACAGTAACGAAAACCAGTTTTTTCGTGACTAAAGAATATATTTTTATTAGTAGCAATAAGAAACATAGTTATGTAGAATTATCTATAGGTAACGATACACCAACGCAATTTTTAATTGATACGGGCTCTACGATATGTGCTATAAAGTATAGGTATATACATAACCGGAACATTCCAATCTATAATGATAATGTAGTAGTAAGCGGACTAGGCGACGATATCCAGCCAATCGGATATGTTTACTTAGACCTTAATTATGGAGAGCATAGCCTTAATCAAAAGTTTTATGTTTTTAATTCCTTGCCATGCACGGCTGGCGGCATATCGTGATGGCTGGATATCGTGATGTTTACTGATAAATAAATAAATAAATAAATATTTGGGGACAATCTTACACAAATCAACCTAGTCCCAAACTAAGCAAAGCTTGTACTATGGGTACTAGGCGACGATATACATACTTATATAGATAAATATATACTTAGATACATAGAAAACACCCATAACTCAGGAACAAATATTCGTGATAAACACACAAATAAATGCCCTTACCAGGATTTGAACCCGGGACCTCCTGCTTCGTAGGCAGGGTCACTACCGACTGGGCTAGGAGGCCGTTAAAATGATGTTACCTACAAAATGAAAACTCTCATAACTTTTTATTTATTGCCATTTTTTTTATTACTATTTTTCTCAGATTCTATTTACTGGTATCTATCTACCCTTAACGGGATTGCCAGGGTTTTTTGTTACACCCTGTAGACGAAAAAATCATAATAAAATAAAAATAAAATAAAATAAATAAAAATAACTTTATTAAACCAACAACAAATGGTACATAAGGTAAGGTACAGTACTTTACTTACTAATTATTGAAGTTGAAAGTTACTACATTTGAGTGTGACAATGCCCATCACTCCCCGTACTAGTTAAAAACTGTATTACGGTGAAGTGAGATTAATCATCCACTATCATAACATAAGGAACCTCTTTATATATGTAGGTAACAACTTTATATGTGTATAGGTTCTTAAGAGTTAGACTATAAGCAGAATATAATTACATTAACACCAAAAAGCACTAATGCGTAAATTTAAATTTAATGATTAATTAAAACTAATAAAACATAACAGAGGGGTAACAGAGGGATAATAAGTACACGTTATGATGATGTCCCATCGATGGTTTTTTTCGAAGTCCAAATGATATACAAGTTCCATGTCCAATCGGCCATTTTTGATTTTAGAGTAAAGTTTTTCAAATAAAACTCGCTTATTTTAGCGTATTCTATACGGTAAAATCATTAAAAGTATACCCCATCGCTGGTTTTTTTTTGAAGTCCAAATTATATCCAAGTTCAGAGTTCATTTTGTCGGCCACTTTGGATTTTAGAAAAAAGTTTTTTGAATAAAACACGCTTATGTTAGCGTATTCTGTACGGAAAAATCATAAAATGTACACGTTATAATGACGTCCCGTCGATGATTTTTTTTCGAAGTCCAAATGATATACAAGTTCCATGTCCAATCAGCCATTTTTGATTTTAGAGAAAAGTTTTTTAAATAAAACACGCTTATTTTAGCATATTATATACGGAAAAATCATAAAAAGTACCTGTTATAATGAAGTCCCGTCGATGGTTTTTTTTCCAAGTCCAAATTAAATACAAGTTCAAAGTCCATTATCTCGGCCATTTTGATTTTAGAGAAATGCTTTTTAAATAAAACACGCTTATTTTAGCGTATTCTAGACGGAAAAATCATAAAAAGTACACGTTATAATGATACCCCGTCTCCATTTTATTTTTTAAGTCCAAATTTTACTCCATGTAGTCTCAAAGTCCATTATCTCGGCCATTTTGATTTTAGAGAAATGCTTTTTAAATAAAACACGCTTATTTTAGCGTATTCTAGATGGAAAAATCATAAAAAGTACACGTTATGATGATACCCCGTCACCATTTTATTTTTTAAGTCCAAATTTTACTCCATGTAGTCAATCTTCAAAGTCCGGTAAGTTCGAAGTTTTTGAGTAAAACATTTTTTTCTAATAAAACTTGCTTATTTTAACACATTCTACACAATAAGACAAAAAAAATGTGTCATAATGACACCATTTTAACCAAAATAGTCAAAACTGTACTCAACCTTCAGGTCAGGGCCCCATAACTGCAAAACTATTGAGATAAAAAAATGTGTTAAAGAAAAGTTGCTTATTTTTATGTGTTTTATACGATAAGTTAATAAAAACATAGCCTTATTATGACATCACACTGTTGAAATTTTTTTAAAGTCCAGCCCGGCCCGTTGCTAGTCCAACCGAGAGGAAGATAACGAAATTTCGATTTTCGCGTTTCACGATTGGCACTCTGTAAACAAACCGCCTTGATGCATAAATTACATATTATTAGTAACAAATTATCTGTGACAATTTGTCAAAATACTGTTTATATTGTAAACTAGGTTTAGCGTGGCACACAGATCCGCCGTTGCAGTGCTTTACGGACTACGGTGTAGTCATACGTTGTATCACCATTAATTATCCTTTACTTACTCAAGTTTTATATTACTGCTTTCTTTACTATGAAAAATAAAAAAGAGCGACTAAAAAGTCGCTGTTTGTCTTTGTCGCACTTATTACTATATGTATGTATAGAGTAATAATGTATAGAAAACAAACGAGCTGCTAGGCACCCTGGCCGGCACATGCACCCCGCCCGCGCCCCTCCGTTTCCCGCGCGTGCCTTTTACGCAAAACAAGTTTTGGTTTTGAAAAATAAAAATAATCCATTGATTATAACGACACAAATTTCAAATATTGTTTCGATACGCTTTTATAAAAATATTGACGCAAACTTTAATCACTTTAATATTTTATTGTACTGTTAACAGAGCCATACAAGAAAAAAAATTAAAATAAATAAATATCATTGATTAATATGGCACAAATTTATTCAAAAGATATTTTAGAAAGCACAGTACCTAATCGATCAAGTCTAATTTTATATAGGCTTATAAAAGTCTACATATATGTGCTGATTGAATGTCAGTCTTCCCGTTGACGAAAGTGACACAAAACGCGTGCGTGCGTCAGTAACAACTTTGCTGTTACAATGAAAAAACAATTTTGATCTCTAATTTTCTAATTACCGAATAATGTTTAAAAAAAGAAATGTCTAAGTTTCTACCTAAGCAACAACCTAGGATGACACAAATTATTATTATTAGCTAAATTGGATGGCTTGAACTCTGTATGTGAAAAATAAGCATCTTTAATATTATCGAAACTTCATAATTTATCGGTACGGGTCTAAATCGGAGATGTCGAAGGTGAAATGAGGGTGGGCAACTGGGAATACTTAAAAAAAACGTGCCATTCAGTTGGACCATTCGTTTATTTTCGCTCTGAAACTTTTTATGATGTCTTTAAATACAAAATTAGCATACTCATACCTACTATATGAAAATTTACGTCAAAAATTTAATTTCGGTGTTTTCGATTGAAATTTGAATAATCTTGCAATGCAACGCCGTTGTTTTATTTTATTAGTAAAGTTTTCTTCAGATTTTGCATATTATTTTTAATAAGTTACTTCCGAGGTTCAATTCAGTTTTGCGTACAAACGATGTCCAAAATATTGCACGCTTGAAAAAATAAATCAGAGTTAAAGCATATTTATTAAAATTACTAGTTTGCTAGGTATTTAGAACATTGAAATCAATTTAAACGCAACGTATACTTATTTAAAACATTTTTAGCCAACAAAACAATCTTTGCTGTCAGCTAGCTAGTAACCTATTACTATTAACTTATGGAACGAACCCAAACAAACCGGTGATCAAAATTCAAGAGGCGTTCAGGTTTGTTTGCAAAACTAAAAGCTTGTTTCGTTATGGACCAAGAGCTGGCCACGTCAGATATGACACAATAATCAGAGCAACAAAACCCGTCTGGTTCGATTGCTATATTATCCTTATTGCTAGATTCAGGCATCTGGCAGCTTTTAATGGGTGGAGGTCAGAGTAACAGACTAGCAAGTTTTTTGAATTGGAAAATAGTAATACCAAAATAGGTAAAATCTGCCGAAGTTGTCTGAGATACAAAGGATAGGACCTATATTTTAACATGAAAACAAAAATATTGCGTATGAACTATGAATTACAATATACGTCGTTTTGGACTACTTTTTCCCATCAGAAAGTTTTTGGCAATGATATTATCTAATTAGTTGTATAATTTCTCGTAATGCTGCATTAAAACCAGAACTAAGGATTTGTTTTCTTTAAGTTATTTGCATTCTTTGACCTCCACCACTTTACAGCTGCCAGATGTCCGGATCTAGAAATAAGCATAGTATAAAACACTAATGAAAGGCGTTTCGTCGCTCTCATTTTCGTGTTATATCTGACGTGGCTAGCTCTCCGTCTATTAGCCTTGTTACCAACACCATTCAAACCAATCCCTCAGAGAACCATAATTGCTACAGTTGCTACACAAGTTTTATAGATAAAATCACCATCACAATATAACGATATGTGTGTGTCTGTGTGGTAAATAATTTCTATTTTTAACTAAGCAGTTAACTAACTAACAAATTATTGTTTTGCTGTCTTGAATCTATATTTTATAATAAAACTTCTATATTCACAAAGTTTGATTTCGATACGTCTGTCTCTTAAAAATAGATGGGTAACAGTTCACTTGCATTACGAGTACAGTGTCAATAAGGACAATTAACTGTTCATTAGGTAAAATCAAATTTTGTATTTAAATGTATGGTTATTATAATAATAATAATAAATACTCTTTATTGCACACCTCATACAGTTACAAGCACAAATTTTACAATTAGATAAATTTAGGTAGAGGTAACAACAGGCGGTCTTATCGCTAATGAGCGATTTCTTCCAGACAACCTTTACCCAGGTTATTTAGAGTATTTTAAGTTCATAATGGTTAAGGTTCCAAAAGGTTAATCTAGACACACGGCAGTGTGTCCGCCAAGTTCGAGCAAAAAAAAGCGACACACCGGCCGTGGGTTATATTACACGAACCATTTCGGGCCAATTTCGACCACCCTATAACTCCAAACATATTTTATCTACGCATATGAAATTTCGAGTGTCTGTTGACATCCCCTTAATTGTCTAGAATACAAAATTTCATTATTCTACCTATAGCAGTTCTTGAGATATTGACGTCAGAAAATCGCTATTTTTACTATACACTCACTGACTCACTGACTCATCAAAAACCTAGACCACTTCCAATGGTCGTACTGACTTGAAATTTGGCATGGAGATAGGTCTTAAGGTCAAAGTAAAGGGAAAAATCTGAAAACGGCCAAGTGTGAGTCAGTTTTAAAAATAGCGAAGGTGTAACTTTGTTCTACTATGAAGTCATAATGAACTAAGTGGGTCTATCTTCCAATGGTCGTACCGACCTGAAATTTGGCTCGAAGGTTTGTCTTTAGGTCGAAATAAAGTAAAAATCTGAAAACGGCCAAGTGTGAGTCAGTTTCGAAAACAACGAATGTGTAATTTTGTTCTACTATAAGTAGTTATGGAGTGGAAATGAGATAAGACTTATTTAAATTTAGATACATACCAATTTAAGACAATACATGTTTGTCTTAAAGACAAGAACAATAAAATTGTTCACCACTCTGTGTGTGTCTGTTGCGGGAACCGAACCCACGATTTGCGAAGTACAAAGCAGGTCACTAGGTACACTAGGTGCGCTAAATCAGTCAAACAAAAATGAAAAGACTATTTTTACTCGCATAGTCTAAATAATTTCTAATTTTACAACTAATAAAATCGCAGATTCAAGAACATGGAAATCATATATACTCTAAGATGGAATTATATATACTACTGCCCATCTCACCCTCCGATACGCCACGGGATGAGATGGGATGGTGCACTTCTAGGGCTACATACTTAGTCGGTTCATAAGTTCTGTCACTAGGGTTTGGACTGGTAAAATACGAACTGTTAGAGGTTGCTTACTATTTCAATATATGATTAAAAAGCCTATTTAATACTGATTAATTTACGATATTATTTAAGGCAAATAGTTGTGGCAGTTTTACACAATTCCCTGTAACATTCGAAAAAGCGGAATAAAAAACCACGTCAAAAACACGCGCCCTGTTCGAGTTGATTTTGACCATCATTATTTTTATTCAATTTTAAGAGGCTTCAGTCTTGCATACTGCATTAGCTTGATCTTTAACCTTCATTTTAATATATAATTAACATGGGTCTGACTGACAAGAAGGCTAGTATACGCAATTTTGGAAGACTACCTTGATGTATGGCATCAAAATCATCGTGTTTTGCTCAAAACTGAAAAATACGTTGAGGTTCAGGAGAAGAATAGCTGAAGCACAGACTTGTAAGTCAACTAAATATTGGTTTTTAAATATGCCTTAATCATCTACTTTCATAAAAATAACAATTTGTAACTCTGGACAACTATAAAAATGATCTAAACCAATTTTTGTGAAGTACAATTTTCATAAATCATCGGCGTGTTTTGGACTGACAACAATCTTCAAGTTTACAAGGATCTATAAAATACGCGATCTTGATTATAAGTTAATCATATTATATTTTAATCTGTATGATATATGCTTTCTAATCAGGTCTAATTTTTTTAAATAAAAGCTTTGTATTATATTTTATCACTTAAAACCCTTGTGACAGAACTTATGGACCGACTAGGTAATAGGCCACCAATTATAATACCTACTGGTAGGTAGGTATTACCAAGTTATTCATTATCTATGTAGGTAGCGTACTTACAAACATAATAAAGTACGTTATTGATGTATGTAATTATATGTAAGTAGGTACATTTTATAGGTGTAGGGAGCCAGTTTATTTGTAAAAATCACCTATAAATAAATAGTAAAATAGAATTAGACGCTTAGTATAAAGGGTATAGTATAAAGTACATACCTAAGTGGAATGAGACATTTCCTAAAGCGAAAGAGATAAAAGAAAAATAAAGAATTATATACCTAAAATTATAATAGTCAGAGAAACGCACACCGGTTTTTTTAGCAGTTTCCTGATAACATTTATTATTTTCAGTACTTTTTAATGATGTAACTTGGCAAGTTTTAATAGAAAATTATATACTTGACACATTGCAGTCCAAAGGTGTCGATTCATTGCATTGAAAAGGTGTGTGGTGTGTGAAAACTTGCCAAGTAACATCATTAAAAAGTACTGAAAATAATAAATGTTATCAGGAAACTGCTAAAAAAACCGGTGTGCGTTTCTCTGACTATTATAATTTTAGGTATTTCTATGTAACGAGATACTTATTCAAAATGTACCTTAAAAACTGCTGGAAATCAAGTGTGCATTCCTATAACTATTTATGATTTGAGGTATTTTTATGGAACTTGGTACTTATTCAGATCTCACTTCTTTTATAGGCGAAGCATTCCCATAGTATCGAACTTGGCAGCCTTTCACATTTATGTTTTTGATGGGATAAAGTTTATAAAATGGGATAAAGTCTATACGGCAAAAGTAGTGTTGTAGGAAGGTTGTAGGATTCATTACTTCCCATATAAACCACCACAGTTCTCTTTCCGCCCAAACTCTGCAGTCATGTTTTAAAGTTTATCTACACTTACATTGTAAGTCCTCTAAAATGTGTTCGAAAACGGTAGGCATTAGCTGCCTTTATACAGACGCTCTGTCGCGCGTTCTCAGGAGCGTACGGGATTGCGCGCCGGCAAGCCTGTACGCGCAATCATGTGCGATTATGTTTTGAACTTTTTTTAAGGTAACGGCTCTTTCGCGCGCTATTACTCGCATCACTTTTGAATTACGGAAAGAGCGAACGTGTAAAGGCTTATCATGAGGGATAGAACGCGCGAAAGTGGCGCGTGTTGGAGTGCATGCAATTCACACAGTTTTACTGAAGTGCGCGGTTATAGGTTATACAAGTAGGTATAGTGTTGCGGTGAAAAATGGATAGAAGAAATAGAAATATCACGGCGCAAGCTATCATGTTAGCTGGTGTTAGTCTGCTCAAAAGGAAGAAGAAGCGATGCGTGTGGGTTAAGAAATATAGACAGCAATATTGTCATATGCCATTGATTTTAGAATTACGACGTCCGGACACGAGTATGTCCTTAAACTACGTCCAAAAGAGAGGTAGTTATGCGTATTGCGAATGTCATCTCGCTCAAATCTGGAGCAGAGTCCGACTGGGAAAGTACCTCCACCTTACAGAAAACCACAGCCAAATAGCACTAGACCCTACTCATAGTGTTGTGTTCCTGCTGGTGAGTAAGGTTGCCAAAGAGCTCAAAGAGGACCCAGTGTGTTGAAGCTGCTTACTATCAGGCGGGCCGTGTGTTTGATTGCTACCGTCGTGGTATAAAAAGTCTTTACTCCACGTGCGTATGTCCGGCATCTTGCGTGTGCGACAGAACCGTACGTGTAAAGACCACCTCGAACCACGTGATTAAATTGCGTGGACTATGGCCACGCGCAATCGCATGGTCTATCCAAACCCCCTCAGACATCTTCACTTGCGCATTCTTTCGCACATGATTGCTGTTTCACGCGCGATAGAACGACTGTATAAAGGCAGCTAATGGCCAGTATTACAACAACCGATTTTACTATGACAAGCTTTTTATCTGTGGCAGTAACGTAATTTTAACTTTACATGCTCAAATATTGTTAAGTTATGAGTTTCAAATTTGGAACATCGAATTTGATAACGTAATGAAAATTCAGCCCTCCTCCCAGACCGCCGACGCCGACACGCGCCCGCCCGACCGCCGGCACAATCGAGTTGGCCATGGCGGTGCAATGGCGATCATTCTAATGGTTTCCGAACACGTCATTTAGAATTTATAATATGTGTGTCGATAAAGTAGTGTATGCATCTGTACGTAATTAGCCTTATTACGTAACAGTTAAATAAAGTACTATTTATTTACAATGTAGGTGCCTAAATGTATTTTTAAGTGAGATTTAAATTTAACTTCAGAGTGTATAGGTAGAATATGTTTGTGACAGCAATGTGTGTCGCAATTTTGGGGAGATGCAATTACGGCTTTTAAACAAGTTTTCAAAACGACATTACGCAATAATATCATCTTTAATACAATACGATACATTATTTCATTACTTTTTACAGTTGTTCTTAAGGTAATATAGAGGTTAGGTACGTAAGTAGTCTATGTTAGGTATAAAAAGTTAGGTAACAATTTAAGGACATGTAACAATTTAGAATCGTTTAATGAAAAAGATGCGGGTACAGCTTGCTGGATTTAAACCCGCCCTTGGTCAGCTAATGAGATAATCTTTTTAGCGTTCATTCCGGGATTTTTTGTAACAGTCTGCTAAGGAAGCCTGAGGTCTGTTCGACAACCTTATCCCAATAATTGGCATAATGGTAATAACTCGTTTTTACGAATGCGACTACCTAAACCCATGTTAAAGAAAATTTGACATTGTATCTACCTAGTTTTTAACCGACTTCAAGATTTGAAAAGAGGAGGTTCTCAATTCGGCGTGTATGTTTTTTTTTTTTTTTTTGTTTTTTTTTTATGTTTGTTACTCCATAACTCCGTCATGTCTGAACCGATTTATAAATTCTTTTTTTGATTGTAAGTATATATATACAGATTGGTCCCGTTTTTGTCAAAACGCAGTTCTGATGATGGGATCCATGAGGAATCGAGGGAACTCCTCAAATCTTAAAGGCATACATATAGTGATTTTTATATTTTTATCAACAAAACCATCATTTTCATTCAAAACAGTGACATTTGATGAAGTAGAACTGCTGATGATGATCAGAACGGAACTCTTCAACGACGCATAGTTCACGTTTGGCGATTCGTCCTCTTCGCTGTGTTTGTTTAGCAAGTTTAATTGTCAAAACAAATGTTCGTCAAGCTCAAGTTCTGATGATGGGATCCATGAAGAATGGAGGGAACTCCTCAAATCTTAAGGGCTTACACATAGTGAGTTTTGCATTTTTATCAACAAATGAAGCATTTTCATTCAAAAGAGTGACATTTGATGAAGTGGAACTGCTGATGATGAACAGAACGGAACTCTTCAACGACGCATAGTTCATGTTTGGCGATTCTTCCTCTTCGCTATGTTTGTTAAGCAAGTTAGATTGTCAGGACCAATTTTCGTCAAGCTCAAGTTCTGATGATGAGTTCCACGAGGAATCGAGGGAATTCCTCAAATCTTAAAGGCATACATAAAGTGACTTTTGTATTTTTATCAACAAATCAAGCATTTTCATTCAAAAGAGTGACATTTGATGAAGTGGAACTGCTGATGATAATCAGAACGGAACTCTTCAACGACGCATAGTTCACGTTTGGCGATTTGTCCTCTCCGCTGCGTTTTTTAAGCAAGTTATTTCATTGTATGGAATCTAAGTGCACCATCTACAATAATCCTTCACCGGCTACCCCCATTGAAGTCGGTTTTTTTTTCTTAAAAATTATCCTAGGTACTTAATATCAAGGACAAAGATTTACAAGTCATTGATGAGTTGATGACAATGATGACATATGAGATAGGGTTGTCTATTGTTTGCCCGACGGTTATATACAATAATGCTCATATGTCCGAATTTTACATGGCTGAATTTCATTTGCCCGAATATTAGCTTCCATAATGATATAGTACCATACTTATTGTAGTCCATATTATTAGGCGCAATAATATTGTTTAATATAATATTTAAACGCCATACTAAATTATTTGTAGTTTCAATTTCATCCGAGCTAAGCGATTGCTCATGAAATTCCTATAGGCGCTCGTTATTTATTTACAAAGTTGTATTAGTCACATTGGTGGGTATGCAATTCATTTTGTAGCCGATATTTATTGACAATGGTATACATGCTTGTGGTCGCTGTTGAATTTATTTTGTTTTGTAGGGGGTCACAGTTATAACCTAACCTACTTTCTGATAGCAGTTTAATTTTGTTGGGGGTCACAGTTGTAACCTAACCTAACCAACCCTACTTTCTGATAGCAGTTTTATTTTGTCGAGGACCACAGTTCTAACCTAACCTAACCAACCCTACTTTCTGAAAGCAGTTTTATTTTGTCGGGGGTCACAGTTCTAACCTAACCTACTTTCTGAAAGCAGTTTTATTTTGTAGGGTGTCACAGTTCTAACCTACTTTCTGATAGCAGTTTTATTTTGTAGGGGTCACAGTTTTGACCTAATCTAACCTACTTTTCTAATGACAAATCAATGGCAAATGATGTCATGGCATGTGATATTTAGGGATTTCAATGATGATGACAAATGATATTATTGCTTTCAATTGACTTGATGGGAAACAAAGTTTCTAGCACGTGATTAATATTGTAAACAATAAGTATGAAATTATGAGAAACAACATTATGGATGTTGACCATGATGACAAATAAAATTATGGCAAATGAAATTCTGACAAGTGGGTATATCCCATCAGATAGATTAAACCTTACATAAACTCTGATTCGTAATTGGATTCCAAAAAACTAACCTCACTCGACAACTTTTCCTAGGTACCTATTTTGGACTAAGGCCACGTCAGAGAGAGAGACATGAGAGCAATGAAACCCATCTAGTAAGATTGCAATACTATCCTTATTGCTACATTCGGGCATCTGGCTGCTATTAATGGGTGGAGGTCAGCGCCACAAACTAGCAAAACATTTCAGTTGGAAAAAAGTTATAGCAAAAAACTGCCGAAGTTGTCTTATTTATAGAGGACGGGGCCTATATTTTAACATTAGAACAAAAAACATTGCGTAATATATCGGAAACAGAAACAGTAGGCGACAACTTATAAATTACATTATACGTCGTCGTGGACTACTTTCCCCCATCATAACGTTTTGGCAATGATATAATATAATTATTTATATAATTTCTCACAATACATCAATGAATCATACAATCACATAACTCTAGGATTTGTATTCTTAAAGTGGTTTGCATTCTTTGACCTCCACCACTTTACAGCTGCCAAATGTCCGGATCTAGAAATAAGCGTATTATAACATAAAAAAAAGATAAGATAAAAGATATTTATTCTTCAATTTAGGCACATTACAATGCACTTATGAACGCCAGAGAAAAAAAACTACCACCGGTTCTAACCCTACACCTCTTACCCGAGAAGTATTATGACCGGCAAGAAACTCGGCGGGACTTATTTTTTCAAAACAGTAGTACAGTAATATTATATCTTAAAGATACACAACAATGCGTAGTTCTATAAGAAGACATATCAAAACAGCTTGATTTGAGAGACATACAATGTACGTATTGTTAAATACAAATAAAATAATAATAATAAAATCCAAATCTGGTTGCTTCACAAAACGTTTGATATGCTTTCCTATCTGAACTGTGTCCTCTAAATGTTAGATGACTTTGTAGTAGTTTCTGGTTTGGGCCATGCATCCTTGTCCGTCATATAGTCCTCGACCCTGTAATAACCCTTTGACATTAAAGTTTTTTTCAAATATTTCTTAAGAGCGGGAAATAATAAATTTAAAGCATCGACGGGTAACTTGTTATAAATGTGAATACCTTGACCAAAAAATGACTTATATGCTTTGCGGATACGGCTACTTCTGATGGCAAGCTTGTTTTTATTTCTAGTGTTATAGCTGTGGATGTCAGAATTTTTTTTGAATGTTTGTATATTCTTTACAACATAAATAATATTGTCATAGATATATTGGGAAGCAACAGTTAAAATATTAATTTCTTTAAATAGTTCTCTAACTGATGCACCTGCCTTTAAGTTATACAGAAAGCGAATGGCTCTTTTTTGTAAAACAAATATAGTCTGTATGTCAGCTGCTTTGCCCCAAACTAGAATACCATATGACATTACACTATGAAAATAACTGTGATAAACTAAGCGAGCTGTGTCAATATTCGTTAATTGTCTAATTCTCCTAACGGCATGAGCGGCCGAGCTCAATCGAAGAGCGAGTTTTCTTATATGAGGACTCCATTGTAGATTTTTGTCCAACGTCGAACCAAGGAACACTGCTTTATCTACTATCTCTAAATATTCACCATTCAGGAGAATCTTAGTGTCCACCGGTGCAACGTTTGGCAAAACAAATCTAATACATTTGGTTTTCTTAGCATTAAATAGCAAATTGTTAATAGTAAACCAGTTCAGTACAGCAGCTAGTGTGTTATTGATTACAGTAAAATCGGTAGGTTGCCGGTCAACTATGAAAATTAAAGATGTATCATCGGCAAACAGAACGATATCACAAAGGTTTTGTACTACACATTTATATAAACCAAAAGCAGGAATGGGCCCAAAATAGAACCCTGTGGCACTCCTAATTTAACTAAAGTCCCTTTAGACTAGGTTTTATTTACAACAACTGTTTGTGTTCTGTTGCTAAGATATAAAGACATGAGATTCAAGGCATTTTCTGACAAACCATAATGTTCTATTTAAGAATGAGGGTTGTATGATCTACACAATCAAACACTTTAGAAAGATCACAGAATATACCAATTGCATCGAAATGTTTTTCCCAGGCAATGAAAATATGTTTAATGAGGACCGCAGCAGCGTCGGTTGTGGAAGGTCCCTTTGTGAAACCAAACTGATTGCTTGTAAGCAATCCGTGTCTGTTGAAGTGGCCCAGTAGATCATTTAACATTATCTTTTCAAAGACTTTACTTAGTACAGGAAGTATTGATATCGACCGGAAGTTATTGAGATCACTAGAATCACCCGATTTAAAAAGAGGTATGACTTTACTACATTTCATAAGATCTGGAAAAACGCCTTGTGAAACTGAATTGTTATAAATTAAGGCTAAGTAAGGCGCTATGACGTCTATGATATGACTGATGACTACAACTGATGTACCCCATAAGTCTTCTGTTTTCTTTAAATTCAGAGATTTGAATATTTTTACAAGGTCAAATTCAAATATCATCTGACATTTCTTAATATTAGCGCAAAGTAAGGAATGAGCTTGAGACGAAGATGATTTTAGGCATTTTGTGGTATTTAATGCTATGTTAGAAAAATAATCTTCGAATGCCGAGGCAATATCGTCATTTGACAAGACCTGCTGTTCCTCTGAGACAATGTTGACTTGACAATCGCGTGATTTACATTTACCAGCTTCCTTATTTATAATATTCTATACTGTTTTCACCTTGTTGTCCGAAATTTAGAGTTTTGTACTAGTATAATTCGCCTTCGCAGTCAGACACACTTTCTTGAAAATTTTTGAATAGTTCTTAACATAGTCCAGAAAATCTGCATCTTTGTTCAGTTTTCTCTCTCCATAAAGTTCATAAAGCCTCTTTCTACTTTTATGTATGCCTACGGTAGCCCATTCGCTAAACTTTGATTAAGCTTTAGTCTTGGACCCACTAATAGTTCTCAATTTGAAATGTTTGTTAAATTGACAAAGAATCATACCAAACAAATCTTCATACAAATTATTTGAGTCAAAAAAATGTGAATAAGGAAGTGTTGATATACTAACAAGAGACTTTTCGTCGCTCGGATTTATTGTGCCATATCTGACGCTCTCCGTCTATTTCTCTGAATAAAGGTAAATTAAAATGGGTGTAATTTAATCGATCTGCAGAATATTCCTATTTTGGTAAGCAAAGATATATATTTGGTCAGCAAAATTGGACACTTGGTTAGCAACTTACGGTCAGCAAGTATTTCTGAACCAGTTCGCAATTAATGTCATACTGAGCTGCTCTAAAATGATTTGGTTGGCAATTTAATTATTTGAGCGGTAGTAAGCTATCCGCCTTAAATCAAATTTCTTTAATCAATCAGTGGGTAAGCGAATTATTTCATTTTGGATTACAATTTAACTGATCCGCAAAAATTGGTTCGCTAAAAAATCAGTTGATCAGCAAAGGTCTTACCAACCTAACCTACTTTTTGCTCATTTGCTGATTTTTTGAAATAAAAAAAATACTAGGCATCATTTAATTACTTTCCTTTCATTTTGTCCTTCAAAAAACTTACTGCCCATTCATAAAATGGGCGCAAGTAATTGTTTGCTGGAGATGATTTATTTTGGAGATGAATTAAACAATAAATTGATTCATTTTTATATTTATGAGATCAAAATTAAAATATTAGGTCCATTGAAGTAACATACAAACAAACAATCAAATAAACAAAAAAAAACAATTAAGAATTATACTTATTGTGACAAAGTAATGTATGAAAATAAACCAAGGGTCAGAGTATAGCAAAGGGCCCTACCCCCGGACTTAAAAAAATTTTTTTTCGCATTATTGTTACTTTTTTTAAAAGAAGCATCTTTTATTGATTACAATTTTTTTATTAACTTGACCGTTTATGAACTAGAGCGCTTCAAAGGTCAAAAATAATATGAAACCGAGACAATTTTTTTCATAAACTTAACCGTTTACGAACCAGAGCGGTTCAAAGTGTTGGTATTCTGCCATAGTTTCATTTCACCTATGATGGCTATGAGTTATGAAGCCGAGACTTAAGAAATGGTAACTTCCGTGACAGAATCGACGAAGCCCCGTTCTCGCGGGGCTTCTACTTTCGTTCTCAAGGGTAACAGATAACTAACGAACCTAACCAAGTAAAAATAGGGATCGTACAATTTTTCTTATTTTCTAATGCAGGGGGCTACACCCCCCGAGCCCCCCTCGTGGGGGGCTTTGCCCCCCCGTCCCCCCGTTTTCCTATCTTTGTCTGGTGGGTTGTGGGTCACAGTTCTAACCTAACCTAACCCACTTTTTTTGTAGCCGTGCGGGTCGGTTGAGGGTCACAGTTCTAACCTAACCTAACCCACTTTATTTGTAGCCGTTCGGGTCGGTTGAGGGTCACAGTTCTAACCTAACCTACTTTATTTGTAGCCGTTCGGGTCGGTTGAGGGTCACAGTTCTAACCTAACCTAACCCACTTTATTTATAGCCGTTTGGGTCGGTTGAGGGTCACAGTTTTTATTTGTAGCCGTTCGGGTCGGTTGTGGGTCACAGTTCAAACCTAACCTAACCCACTTTATTTGTAGCCAAATTTAATTATAATATAAATTTTTAAAGTTCCTGGCTCCTTAGTAATTCTATGGCCGAATTAGGACCGCTTTAGTTCTTAAACGGGCAAGTTAACACAAAAATTGTAATCAATAAAAAATAACCTAAATATGAAAAAGACATTTGCTAATAACCTTAGAATAAAATGCACGCACACGATTGGCTGCTCGTGTCACGTGGACTAATTTCACTCCGGTTACAACTCTGCCGATTTTTCAAATAAAATGACACCAACTTTATTTTATCAGATTACCACTGCTTTAATATGCATACCTTTCAATTAAACTGCTTACAGCCATGTTTTTTCTACCCACCAATTTTTTAATCTTGCTGACCAAGTAATTATTTTGCAGTTCAACAATTTATTGAGCACATAAATTATAACAAAAGCAGATCAATATTGGTTATAACGTTGTCCATTTGTGAGTTTTTTCCTGAACAAGAGTTGTAGCTCCATTTTTATTTATTGCCAGCAAAATTTTTGCATGCTGACCAAATGATTTAATGGCTATTTATTTTTGCGAATTAGTTTTAAAAACGGCTGATCATTTAATTACTTAGTAAATCACATCGATTGATATCACTTCAAGATATTCCTCTGAGACGACACTGATAAACCTATCACCGCTGAGTACTCTTATAGATCAAGAGTAGGCTGTAGGCAACCCTACCTCATTGAGTAGCTGAATTCGGGTTATGAATTACAAAAGCTCCAGGTCTTAAGGTCGGTAACCATTTTTTGTTACTACCAGGTTGATTAGTACGTTCGAATGGTTCAATTTGCTACTTGATGAGGTAGATTTTATAATGATGTTTTTGGTGACTGTACAAAATGGTCTATGTTTTTTCTTTCACCGTGCATTGTCCTACATAAGCCAAATTCTGCTATTCGATGAGGTAGCGTTGCCTACGGCCTACTCTTGATCTATTAGTATTCTCAACCTCACTGTCTTATCTTTCCTGATAAAATACTCAAATAGTATCAATACGAAATTTTATTTTAACTTTCGGTTTCTTGGTAGGTAATTTTATTTTATTTTAAAACATGACAATTCAATTTTTTTCTTAAAATATTCACTAAATAATAAATAAAACAAACGGACCTCAATGTTATTTTGAAAGACCTATCAAGTGATGTGCATAATGTCGAGACTACTACAAAACTAAGGAGCGACATACAAAAACACACCTTATATTTAAATATTTATTAAAATACGTTTTATAGTTTCCGAGTAAAATGGCTGTGACATACGGACGGACGGACGGACAGACGGACATAACGAAACTATAAGGGTTACGTTTTTGCCACTTTGGCTACGGAACCCTAAAAACCTACTTCACAAAATAATATGTCAAATGCCATTAAAAATTATTTACAATCATAGTGCTAGTGCAATTTTACTCTGCTTTTGACAGATTGATTCATTTAAAAGTTGATAATTTTTATTTTATGGCCATAATACAGTACAGAACAAGGAACAAAAAAATTACACGTGATATGTGTTCAGACTCGCCTCCCCCCGTGGTGATCATTGGTGATTTTTTCTTGACCCCCTCCCCCCTATACAATATGACGCGATTAATGGACGCCACCTTTGCTATACTCTGACCCTTCTATGGCTAACTACAGTTCAACATTTTAACCCACTGATTCCTAATTAGGTACTTTGATGAGAATTTGTTTCAAAATAAGATCGTCTGAAATATTGTCTGCCTGCCAAAAATAGGTTAATATTTCCAGAGACTATACATATGTATATATATATATATATAGACAGCCGCAGTCTAAGAACTTTTTGATGCTCCAAGTCCGAAGTGCCATCTGAACGAGACCAACTAAAGATACCGTATAATAAAGGGCCCCTCAGTTACATCGGGAAGGATGCTCTGGATTTGAACATTGCTGGATCCCAAAGAAGAGGTAAATAAACCGAAGACTAGATGGACAGATACCATAGCAAACCGATCGCGCGAAGTGGAGAGAAATAACGAGAAAAGCAGACCCCAAAATCAGATGGGAATAATAATGCTGAGAGAGATACTCTCTGCCCCTCAGCGCCATCTAGTAATTGATAGCGTTACGGTATTACTACGGAAACTTTGGGTTGCTCTCGTTCAGATGGCCCTTCAGACTTGGCTGTCTATATATGTACTAATCTATAGATCACGCCTCACTTGTAAGTTGTCTTGTTATCTTCTTACCCGGCCTGTCTGACCTGTATCTTAATTTTGCAGCGCTATATTTATGGAGAATATGATTGTCTAGCCGCCATCTTCGTCTTGGCATCGTTTGTCTAGATAAAATATAAATTTGAAAAGACTATACTAGCCACAAAACTAACTGGCGACTGAGGTCATAAAGGTGTCTCCTTCACCCTTTGCTGCGACTGTGCAAATGTGAAAGAGAAGTTTTATGACCTCAGTCGCAAGTGAGTTTTGCGGAAAGTACCTATAGTATGCCCCGTCCATTGACTTCCCACTGTACCGTGGCCAAATTGAATTAAAGCTAGCAAAATAAATATGGCGCCCATTTTGAACGAGACTGCACAAATAGCAATGCAATAGCCTCTTCAGATCTGTCCTTATTCAACTGTGTGACAATTTATGTTTTTGATATTATTTGATAGAGTACCTATCAAAATGCGACTGTTAAGACTGGATTTATCTACACACAGTACACACATACTTATTTTATTATAAATCCTCAATGATGTGTTTGGGAACCATTACAATGACCGCCATTGCCATGGCCAACTAGATATCAAATCATGACAAACTAGATTTTCATAACAATATTGTTATTATTATAATGTTCGAAATTATTATGTAATTAAAGTATCGGTTATCGATACTTTAATGTAAACATTTAGATGTCACCACAGATACAGGCATCTTAAAAACATGTCGTCTGTATAGTAGTTTCGGAAGAAATTGGCTGTGTGATAGACAGAGAGACACAGTGCCGCACCATAAGGGTTCTTTACATAAGGGTCCATAAGGGGTCTATGGAAACTTTTTTGCGTCCACCATTCTAAAAAATAAATCTTACATACACGCGCGCGCGCACGCATACATACACACACACACACACACACACACACACACGCACACACACACACACACACACACACACACACACGCACACACACGCACACACACATACACACACACACTCGCGCGTGCATACACACTTACAACACACACACAAGCAACTTACACATAAAGTACTAAACTGTAACTACTTATTTAAATACTTATGTACCTAACTAATGCAATCATAATAACGTTTATTATATGTACAAACATGCCTACCTATATACATATATCTTTATGATAGAAAATTTAAAACTAACTTTAAGATTGTTGTACAAAACCTGTAGGGAAGAGCGGTGTGTCCCAGTCCCAACACGGGCATTTTTTTGCTTACCGGGAGGCCCCATCACCTGTATCAAAACCATGTATGCTTAAATGAATAAATAATTTTGTATTTTGTATTTGTATGTTGTATTTGTATTTTGTATTTGTATTTTGCATTTGTATTTGTATTTTGTATTTTGTATTTGTATTTTGTATTTGTATTTTGTATGTGTATTTTGTATTTGTATTTTGTATTTGTATTACCGTTATGGTACGGAACCCTAAAAAAACGATACGAACATGGCAGATTTCTTCTCTTAGAACACCCAATCTGCAGTTATAACTTTAAAGCTCAGTAGTTCAGGTCTAAGGCTTGCAGAATTTCTCCATAACAGTTGAAAGTGGAAATACCTGACAAAAACATATTATTATATCTAATATACAACTTTGTAGCAGCTAGTGAAGCTTATGAGGCGACAGTTCCACTTGTTTGTTCGTTTCTTTCGACTATATTCAGTTTAATTATTGCCTACCGTTTAAAAGTGGTTTTTTTTTCAATTAAACGGCCCTAGTTAGACACAAACAGCCTTAACTTAACACTTTGTTCTTTCTTTTTTGTTTTAGGTATAACAACCGATCACCAGATTCACGAGTCTACGCATTTTGGACAGAGATTTACAAACCGAATTCTTGTAGCTTCCAACCTTGACGTTGGCAAAATTGTCCCAATGGACAGACGCCATTAAATTAATAAACTGAACTGAACTTAAGTTCGTTGACTCATCAATATCACCAACACACTTGTTAGTTCATAAAACTGTTGATCTGGAGCGGACAGACTATTATTTTAAGGGGGTAACATGGAGAATATGAATAACGTTTCTCGTGTGAGCTTATTGTAAAGTGAACTTAAATATCTGGGATCATGGTGAACCATGGGCCAATGAAACCCAACACCTAGCCTTCAGTGACGATGGTATAACGTTCCACAAGTATGAAGGAAACCCAGTCATATCCTCCTCACCCAATGGATCACCCGACTTCAGGGATCCGAAAGCCTGGAAACACGGAGATCATTATTATGTAGTCATCGGCAGTAAGACTGACGATCAACGAGGTCAAGTTTTGCTGTACCGGTCAACAGATATGAAGAATTGGGAGTTTTTGAATATTCTCGCTGAATCTAAGGGTGACAGTTTCATGTACGAGTGTCCTGATTTCTTCGAGTTAGATGGAAAACACATTTTACTTATGTCTCCAGAAGGCATGGAACCGCAAGGCGATAGGTATAAGAACCTCCATCAGACTGGATATATAATTGGAAGTTTCAACTATGACACGTTCGAATTTATTCCCGAAGTAGATTTTCAAGAAATTGACTACGGACACAATTTTTACGCAGCACAGACGACAGAAGCGTTTGGCAAGAGGGTCCTGGTAGCTTGGTTTAACATGTGGAAGCAAGCTTTGCCTGAAAAGGAGGATGGCTGGTCCGGCGCTTTGACATTGGTTAGAGAACTGAGGCTCGTCGGTGACCGGATCACGATGAAACCTTTGGATGCGATGATTCTTCTTAGAGATGAAGTAAAAATGGTTGGAATTTTACAACCTCAAAAGGAATTGCGATTTGGAAAGACCGCTGAATTAATCGTAGCGGGGGATTTGAGTCAAAAAATTGAATTGCAACTCGAAGGTACCAGCGGCGGTGAGAAGGCTTGGATACGTTGGGAGCCTGAAGTCAGAAAAGTAGTTGTGGAGAAAGCTTCAGGTGATATCCGGCAAGTAGAATGGTCGCCAATCGACACCAATGCTTGGAGAATATCCCTTGATGCCAGTTCTGTGGAGCTGTTCTGCGGAGAGGGAGAGGTGGTGTTTAGCAGCCGGCTGTACCCTGAGGGCGGCTGGCTTGTGACCAACACCAGCCCCCAGCTAATTCATGTACAAGCCTTTTCCTTAGACAGGAGCGTTCCTCTGTGATTTTCTAAATTTATTTGTAATGATTAGTATATTTGTATACCTAAAATTATCATAACTTAAATGACATTTTATTTATTTTAGAATATTTAATAATAAATTATAATTATTATTTAATTTAAATTATGACAAAATTATTTTTCCTGTCCCCTACTTCCTAATTGATAAATACACAGATTGCGTCAGGCAACAACATCAGAAAAAAACTTAATTTAACTAAGTTAACTTTAGAAAATAGTTCATGATTTTTACTGCGTAGTTATCTTTCTAGGTGTGTATAAATTGTATAATTAAGGTATTTTGTAGTACAGCGGGGCCGCGATTCGAAAAATAAACACACACACACTAGACAGACACAGCTCCAACCCAACTCAACTCAACGCTATAACGACATTGACATTTGCTATTCGAACAGATTTTCATTCAACATTGGTCTCACATTGGTCACACATTGGTCTCACATTGTACAACATGGGTTGAGTTGGGTTGGAGCTGTGTCAGTCCAGTGTGTTTGTTTATTTTTCGAATCGTGGCCAGGGTGAGGTGTTCAAAATGACCTCCACGCGCTCTTATTCTATTAACAATAAAGTTGTGTCAAGTTCATTTTAAAAACGTCACCCGATTAGCTACTTCTGGTGCTGACTGTACTGTACCTACTCGTTTTTTAAAGTCTACGGCAATTTATTTAAAATCGAAAAAGTAAGAAAAATCTACACTTTAGAGCAATACAGATTTAAACTCCAAAATTGACATTTTAAGTTTCGAATGTTATATTAAATAAGTATATTTGTTTTTCATTCGAGTTCACAAACGCAAAGGACTAATCGGAGATGTCGAAGGTGTGACAGAAACGAGGGTGGACAACTGGGAATACTTTAAAAAAATCGTGCCAACACAGTTGTAAGTACCATTCGTTTATTTTCTCTCTGAAACATTTCATAAAGTTTTTAAATACACAATTTGCATACTCATACCTAAGAAAATTCGTCGTCAAAAAATTGATTTAGGTGTTCGATTGGAAATTGTATAATCTTGCAATGCAACGCCGTTGTTTTATTTTAATAGTTAAGTTTTTGATCATATTTAGCATATTATTTTTAATCAATTAATTCAGTTTTGCGTACAGAGGTGTCTAAAATATGTCATATCGGACGTGGCTCGCTCTCCGTCTATTTCTCTGAATAAAGGTAAATGAAGATTGCTTTTGTACATCAGAGGATTTAATATACCAGTAAGTAAGTAATGTATTTCATCCACACTCAAATTGTTACTCCTATGAAATGCGTTCAAAAACCGTTGGCAATGACCAGCATTACAACAAACAATTGTTTTCTGTGGCAGTAACGTAATTTTAACTTTACACGCTCAAGTATTGTTAAGTTGTGAGTTTCAAATCTGGAACAGCTCTCAAAACCAGCACAATTTCAATGGGTTCCTATTCTAGTATAGTATCCGTAGATGTTAAAATGTTGTCGATACGAAACGTCAGTGCGATATATTTTTTGAGATAAATTGCACGACATTTTGATCTGGATTGACATGAGAATAAGGACTTCGTTCGTTTGGCTGCGATAAAAAAACTCGCGACAGAATGGAGATCGTAAATTCTGGGCCACCTGATATAAACCGTATACAGTTTGTACTGCAATGTAAAATAAATACTCATTTTATTACTAAAGTAGACAAAATATTACAAAAAAATTAAACGGGAATTAGAAATACTAAATAAATAAACATTATGTTGATCTTTCCGCGATTAAAATACAGCAAGACGACTCGTCAACGCCCTTATGGCATTGACATAAAGTTTAACTTCACCTGGACCGAAACGGGTTTGTTTTTTGGTTTGACACTGTCAATGTCTACCGTTACATAATCTGCGTTTTGATACTGTTCGGTAGGTTAGAACATTGTAATATTAAAATAATATCTAAGCCTACGAATACGGAAGTTTAAATTAGAAATCGACTGTATTGAAACGCCTAAAGATTGAAAATGCGTATTTTTGCATTTTTGATCGGAGTTTGAATATTAAAAGTGAGTTTAATAATGGCATAATATCATGCTCCTTCGATAACGAAACGCATCTTTTTTTTTATTTTGCAATGACAGATACTAGTGGTATCGCAATTAACGGTGGTAAACCTTATTCCTTCGCAATGGGTGTTAGGAATGTTCAGTTAATAGTATCAACGATGGTTTGACAGCCGTCTTTGTTTACCGAAATACAGGAACTGTCAATACGATCAAAATATGATTTTTTATTATTTCATCATGATTCCCGTTTTGTTTTTAAGTCCGTTTTTGCACATTTTCTTTAAAAAATCGGTACTTTTTTTACATTAATATATAAATCATAGGCATGCACGCTTTTAGACATTGTCCTTGTCAGATTCAAGTTTTAAATGCATGATTTTTCAATTTTCCCATTAGATTTCGCATTTTTTTTACCATCGTCCTGATCTAGAAATTATGACGATTTATTAAAGCTAAGAATCATTCCTAAACGGTCCTAAATAATCTGGGCCAGATCACCTAATGAAAATTGACGATCTCCTTTGTACGGCCGTCAGTTCTCTTGTCAACTTATCAGTTGTTGAAACATATTTATTGCGAAAATATAAATGTTTACTACTAATATAGTTAATATTATAATAAATATGTATATATAGTTTTCTTATCATTCTAATCTATTTAATTATATAATCTATCAATCGAATTTATTTATTTTTATTAATCTTATATCTGTGGGTAACTGGGTATGTTTCAGCACTTGTAGGTATCTACCTAGTAATGCAGGTAATTTGCGTTCGGCTTCTGAACCCATCTTTGAGTACTTGCAATATGTGTGTAGATAAAGTAATGTATGCAACTGTATATAATTAGGCCTTAAACACTCGTGTGGTCCTATAATGAAACTCGCTGCGCTCGTTTAATTAAACCCCACTCGTGCTTTAAGGCCCCTCATTAAATATCAGTTGCATAAACTACTATAACATTATATCAATGTAGATTATTTAAAAATAACATAAACACATGAAACCGGTAAATGACTTCGTTTTTGGAATCTAATTACGAATCAGAGTTTAAAATACGAGTAGTTGTCTCGTCTTTATGTAATCTTACTTACATCCCCTGTCAGAAAATATGCACAAAGTAAATCGCATCGATAAGATATTCCTCTGAGATGACTCTGATAAACCTATCACCACTGAGTAACCACTCTTATAGATCAAGAGTAGGCGGTACGCAACCCTACGTCGTCGAGCAGCAGAATTCGGCTTATTTATTTCTAATGTAGGGTTAATGCACGGTTAAATGTTATTTATTTTAGTGCCTGGTAACCGGAGCCAAAGTTCGAGTATTTTGTACAGTCAGCAAAATATGACCCTATTTTTTTAACAGAAGCTACTGAATTAACTAACAAGTGGGTTGCCCATTCGGAAGTGCTTACCGAGAAGTGCCAAAAAAATTGTTGTAGCAATTTTTGTCTATAAAAGTTGATGCGTTCTTTCGAGCCGCTACCGCGACACGCTTGCTTCGATTCGGCTATGCGCACTGTTTGTTCGCAGTTTACCTAATGGTCTAAGAGCTGGCCACGTCAGATATGACACAATAATGAGAGCAATGAAACCCATCTAGTAAGATTGCAATACTATTCTTATTGCTAGATCCGGGCATCTGGCAACTTTTAATGGGTGGATGTCAGAGTGACAGACTAGGAAAGTTTTTGAATTGGAAAAAAGTAATACTAAAATAGGTAAAAACGGCCGAAGTTATCTTATTTGTAGAGGACGGGGCCTATATTATAACATTAGAACAAAAAACATTGTGCAGCGGAAACAAAAACAGTAGGCGACAAACTATGAATTATATTATACGTCGTTTTGGACTGCTTTCTCCCATCAGAAACTTTTGGTAATGATATGGTCAAATTAATTATATTATTTCTCATAATACTGGACAAAACCAGAACTCTAGGATTTGTATTCTTAAAGTGGTTTGCATTCTATGACCTCCACCACTTTACAGCTGCCAGATGTCCAGATCTAGAAATAAGCATAGTATAGCAAACTGACTAAAAGGGTTCGTCGCTCTCATTATTGTGTCATATCTGACGTGGCTAGCTCTCCGTCTATAACGGGCTCCTCCTCGAATTGCTCGTCATCGCACCTATCTTACCTTAACTCTATCAAATGGTCATCTTCCGTGATTATATTTTATTTTCATAATCTTATTTATGTTCCTTTTACCCTGCTTACGATAAGTCAAACGATTAAGGGCGGATATATGACAACATGGTTTTAGACCTCACTTAGAACAAGGAATTTGTATAGTTAATGCTACGTATTCGCAATAATATGAATGTCTACGTATTCATAAAGAAGCCGTGCAGAGGCTCCAATTGATATTTTATTTTTTATTAGCTTTGGTTATCTATAAACCGACTCCAAAAGTACCAAAAAATCTAAAAATGGCGTTCCGTTAGAACACGTCGCAATACAATTTTGTCTTCGACAGTGGTTCAATGGTTATGTTATTTTGAAAGCCAGATAACTAGACTAGTGCATCAGGGCATATTCATATTTTTCAAACAAAGAAATTGAAACGTAAATATAAACTTTTGAAAAATTCCCATACATTCGCCATATCAGTCAAATTGTCATTGTGACTCAGATGCCCAACGGGCCTCGTCGCAGGCGGACGTCTTGTTGTATGAGCAGCCATGACGTTTCATTTTGGCATTTATTTTGACAGAAAATCGTATACGTACACAAAAAAGGATACCAGTAGCTAGATTGTATTCAAAATAAGTAGGGAAAATATTTAGTGACCGTGAGTCCTATCAAATTCGATTTTTTATATTTACACGTCGTAATAATGCAAAAATACAACTAAAGATTGAATAAAAGACACTTTTCTATGGAATCCTCATAATTAATTGCTTGAAAACCTGTTCAAAATTAAAAGAGATTTTGGATTCGTTTTTAATCACTGGACTTTATTTTTATTATGCTGGTCATAATATTACGACATATTAACATGACTTTTAACGTCAAAATACTTGAAAGACAATATTATTATAACTCCAATCTCTATTTACTTTATATAAAAGACTTGATTATTTAACTTATACAAAATATATAATCAAACATTTAATGCAATATACGATAATCTGGCGAGGAGAGCTTTCAAGTCAGTTTTTTTGGTCATGGGCATTGGCACAATGCATGCGTACCTACAGTTAGGTGCATAACTGAACCAATGTGCATCACTTTGACATGTTTCTTTCATTATTTCAGAAGAGGCTAGTTATTAAGTTACTATTTTATTATTAATTGGTAACAACGCTAATAAACTTACTGACCTATTATGTTATTGTAGATAAAAATAAACATTTTCTCTATTAGATAATATTTGGTACTGACTCAGTTTTGCACCGACATCGTTAAATGAAGATAAGTCTTATCAATTATGAAAAAAATAAAAACTTTCAGGTTATATTTGTTCGTCTCGGTGTCAGCTATGTATCCATATGAAAGCCAATTTCGATTCATTGCATTCACAATCTTGATTTTTTTATTCGTCCATGATTTTGAACCAAAAACCGTTAAACTACATTTTTTTTATTTAACCCGATATTGTTATTTTTCTTTTACACAACCAGGTAAGACAATTAGTTGAAATAGTACATTATATGCTCTTTAAAATGAGGTGTATGACTTTTATATCACTCACGTATTTTTATGGTTATCTCAGAATGAAGTCCGCTACAAAAATTAACTAACGAGAAAGTTGTTCGGCCATTTGCCTCGACTCAGTTTTGCACCTGACAATACATTGCCAGTAACTAATTACAAAAATAAGCCTGATTTAAATGTTTGATAACTAAAGTAATGGTCGTGGAATTCCTTACTTTAAATGAGTTACTGAATTGGGAATGCCTAAGAAAAAATGAAATAATGAGAAAAATAAATTAGATGAAATTTCACAGTTTTCGGTATGAAATTGAGAAAAATGTATAAGTCGGAAGCTTGGACGAAAAAAATTAAAGGACGGAGCATGGCTGTACAACAAACTGTGACGCAAGATGGCGGCTGGTTTGAATGTGTGTGTCCAGACGAGTGTTGCCATGTAATACAAATTTTCCCGGTTAAGAATACAGTATCTTTGAATAAAAAAATAGATTATTAATATATATATTTAAATATAATTAATAAGCACCTGTTTTAATAAATTTGATGAAATATATTTCTGAAGAGGCGACAAAAAGGTAAAATTTAAAAATCTAAATAAACTATTTATTAAAATTACACGACTACTGTTGAGTGTGGTGGCCTCTCTTGTCGTCCCCAATACTATTATTTAAGCATACTTTATACCTTTTTTAACTGGAGGCACGGCAGTGCCCTCGCTAAGACGAAGAAAACTAAAAGTGTAATTACGTATTCATTTATTACGTAACACGATTTAAGGAGGGACGGGAATTGACCATGTCTTACTTCTACTGCAGAGAGGATTATTTTTTTTTTCTTACGAAGGGGCGGAAGGGTGTCTCTGGCAAAAAAATTCTTACGTAATCAATGAACAACGCCTTATTTTATACTAAACCTTGTTTGGAATGTAACAAATACTTTTTGAAAACTGCATTAAAATCGGTTCAGCCAAGCGCGAGATAATCGTGAACAAACATACAAACATACAGGTCGAATTGAGAACCTCCTTTTTTTGAAGTTGGTTAAAAATGCTCCTCGATCGATCAACACAATCGGTTTGACTTAAGAGCTGACCTCTCATTCTAACTATAGTTCCATCTCGTTCTAATCGCTTGACCAGTCGATTACTGAAGCCGCTCAGAGTGCGAGGGAGCGATAGTTAGAATGAGACGAAAGTTTGACAGATCAGTAGTGGTGACATAACTTCGCGCGTTCAATCTACGATTAGATATGGGCTTTTTGTTTTAAGAAGTTTTTGGAATAATTTTAAGAAATATATAATTATGTTTAATTATAAATTTTATTCAAAAAATAATAAAGAATAATTTGCTCACAAAAGCATAAAAGTTATTAACTATTAGGTAACGTTTTAATATTCGTTGAAAACGTGCGTGAAATAAAACGTATAGTTAGTAGTGTGAACGTCAATGTCGTATTGACAACATATCGCGGCGATTATAGACCCCCTTACGTTCGGGAAGTTTCCCTATTCAACCACCTGGCAACACCGCTACCATGAAGTTAATAGTTTACGAAATTACTGATTTTTAATGTGATTACGCAATGAATTGTTTACTTAACGGTGAAAAGTTATCCCATCCGTTTTTTTCTTTCGACCGGTGGCATTTCTGCAGCATTTCACAACGCACGACGGCATGTTTTTATTATTTTTTAACTGCTCTTGACTGCATAGACGTTTGGACACGAATGGCGGGGGAGCGGCTCATTATTGCTGTGCGTATGTGTGTGTAGTGCGTAACGACGAGGACACTGGCTCTTTATGGAATCACAAAATTTTGTTAGCCGCACTCTATCTGGGACTTATATAATCTATGGTCGGAAGAAAATAATTTTTGAAGCAGATTTGTAGCGGTACCCAAGGATTAATATTTTACGTTTAGAACTTTTATGTAACTTTGATTGTTATCAAATTATTTACATTTTACTAAGGTACTAATTTTGACTCAGTTATGCACCTAACTGTATGTATACCTATGAAGAACGTCGAACGACTCCGTCTGCAGACTATAGGTATAAATTGATACGCGCATTCATCTGTTGTCGTATACACGTTATGTTATGGTACCCCAGAGTTACAAAGGGCCATTGCGAGTTCATGATACGCCTCTCGATTCGAGCTTCGATACTAACGTCACTTCAACACATCATCTGAACAGCATCCAACTCCTACCCAACAGAGCGCTGCCATTGTTAGCACGGGAGGACCCAACCTACGATCGCCTCTTGGCGATTTCTAAGCAGATTGTGTGCCTGAACCTTCTATATGATTTCTTTACGTTTATCTATCGTTGCACAAATGTACTCTGATCAAATAAATGACTTACTTATAAACAATGTTGTTTACCGACTTAAATTCAATTTTCACTCCACATCCTCCTAGCGGCTTTGTGCCACGGCTCAATTAAACCTGTAGGCCTTATTGGAAATAGATATGGTTTCCTCAAGATGTTTTCCTTCATCGAAAAGCGACTGGTAAATTATGAAATGATATTTAATGCATGTGATATAATTTTCATAACTGGTACATACGAGCCGGGGTTTGAATCCGAGACCTCCGGATTGAAAGTCGGACATCTTACCAGGCTCTTTTAACTCATTGTTTACATTTAAACGGGACTTTTTAGTCATACCTACCCTTGTACCTACCTGGAACCAAGAACATAACATAACATAATAGACGGAGAGCTAGCCACGTCAGATATGACACAATAATGAGAGCGACGAAACCTCTCGTTAGATTGCTATACTAAGCTTATTTTTAGATCCGGATATCTGGCATGGCTGGATAAAGTGGTGGATGTCAATTAATGCAAACCACTTTAAGAATACAAATCCTAGAGTTCTGGGTTTGATGCGGTATTGTGAGAAATTGTATAAATAATTAGTTTATATCATTGCCAAAACTTTCTGATGGGAGAAAATAGTCCAAAACGACGTATAATGAAATTCATAGTTTGTCGCCTACTGTTTCTGTTTCCGAAATAATACACAATGTTTTTTGTTCTAATGTTAAAATATAGGCCCCGTCCTCTATAAATAAGACAACTTCGGCAGTTTTTACCTATCTTGGTATTACTTTTTTCCAACGGAAAAATTTTGCTAATCTGTCACTCTGACCTCCACCCATTAAAAGCTGCCAGATACCCGAATCTAGCAATAAGGATGGTATCGCAATCTTACTAGTCGGGTTTCGTTGCTCTCATTATAATGTGGCCAGTTCTTAGTCCATAAGGTAGCGTTCAAAAAGTCACGCTAAATAATTAAACGAAGTGAGCTCGAATAAAAACAATGTGTTATTTCATGAATGTTCTGTGAATTTGCATACTTAACGAATCATATAAATAACCGTAATTTTAAAACAAAATATACTACCCAAATATGGTATCTAGTATCTACAAGTATTGGAGCCACGGGTGTTAAAGTTATCTAATTTCCTATCGATCGGCTTCCATGTTTTTAGGGTTGTAGGAAGCGTTCTATTCGTGAACACATTTTCTCATAAAGGTCTTGAAGACTCTAATCCGCCGAAACCACCCTTAAGGTACGTAATAATACCTACATAGCTAATTTAAGTCCATTTTAGTAGCCGGTTTGGATTTAAGACAAATATCATATTTTTAATTCAAGACAGTAATCTGACAGCTTACATTGTAAATTACTTTGTATGGAGATAACTGTCAGATAACTGTCTTGAATGAATAATACGATATTAGTAAAAAAATGTCCTAAATTTTATTTTTGAGCCTACCATTTCGAAATGATTACAGTACTTTTTAAAATAAACTAAACGAACATTATAAACCTGTAAAAAATAAGACCCTTTTCTGAGGCTGGTTTCGATTATAAGACCATGGATTATTGTGTGTTTATCACAGATATTTCCCGAGTTCTGCATGTTTTGTATGTATTTAAGTATTTATCTATGTCTATATATTATATACATCGTCGTGTAGTACCCACAACATAAGCCTTATTGAGCTTACCGATGGACTAGGTCGATTTGTGCAAGATTATGCGTCTAAGGTGGTTTAAATGCTTTATGTATCTTAAAATTTACAACATATCTTTTATCGTTAAAATTTCTCAGTAATTTGAGTGATTTCAGAACTCAAAAGTTTTCCTTAAAGATTTTAGCTCCTCGCATATCTCATGTCAAGGAAATGATGTAATATTTTTCATCTTATGACTCTTACTAAAGTATGTGGGGTACCTTCTTAAAAGTATTAATTACTGCGGAGACAGAAATGTATGGAGCTGTCTGCACATTTGTCTCAGTGCCAGATTAAACAGTGGCAACCTCCCAAAAATCGGATGGAATATTGGCTTCTGAGGTCCAATCTGCCTACAGTTCGCTGCTAGGTTTGATAAATAAAATTTTATAAAAATAAATATACTCGTAAGAAGGTAAAAAGGGGGATGAAAATTTTCATTTAACAATATAATAAAAACAAGAAATTTCTTTCAATGCTTTTTATACATTTATAACCCTTTCACTTCTACATGATTCAATTGTATGGGGATCGCTTTTGCCACTCTATACTTTTTGTTTTATAAAAATATATGAAGATGAACATTGAAGTAGATTCTGTCTACGATATCTCGGCCCTGATAAAGGCGGCAAATTGAAAAAATCTGCCTGTTGCAACACCGTGTATAAGATAAGGCGAAAAACAATAATGATACATGAACAATTAATATTTTTCTTACGACATAGTTACACATGTACTACGAGTATATCATGTATGCGTAAATAACTCTTACATGCTGCAATACTTTCATTGTTTATAAACATACCCTTCTCATTTTCTCATGGGTTGGTTGGAAGAGATCCCTATCAGGGATAAGCTCGCCTTTGTGCATATCTTTTATATACGTTACTGTTGTTATTATGTTATACCTACTTGTTTATGTGCAATAAAGTGATACATTCATACATACACCAATTTTAGGCTTTCGAAGTGTGATATCGTGTGTGTATTGTACACAATTATATGATTTTATGATATCTGCAATAATTGAATATGTCATAGTAATTACATATAATAATAATAATAAGCCTGGGCCTTGCTCCGTTGCTGGCGGCACCCTAGGTTAGGGTTTTTATAATGTTTTTATTGTTTTTGTAGGTTTTAGATGTATTTTTATATTTTACTTTTGTAAACATTTTATAAAAACCTAATCTAAGAAATTAATGAAATATATAAGATATTCTTTATTGTGCACCAAAAAGTAGAAATAAACAAACAGAAAATCAAAATTAAAACTAGGTAACAACAGGCGGTCTTATCGCTTAAAAGCGATCTCTTCCAGACAACCTTTGGGTAGCTGGAGACTAAAGTACATAAAACAATGAACGAGATAAAACAATGAAAGATGATGATGATATGTATGAGTCTGCAAGTGTGTTTGAGCCATTTAAATACATTTTCTCAAACATTCTCCGAAATGTATGCGTTAATGTCACGAAATGAAGACATGAAGTTGCTCATTTATGGCTCCTTACCTAGGCCAAGAAGTAATATAGGGAGTTATTATGAAATGTACATTATTGTCCCCTACTCTAACTTTTTAAATTTGCTCACTAAGATTAGACTGACAAAGGAAATATTACATACAGCCAACGACCACTCTGTCTGTAAGCATACTTGCGACATTAAAATTAAAAAAGAAAAAACAAAATCTATATATAAGCGGTTAAACATGGTGCTCAAATAGCTTTTTCAAATGTCAAGTTTAAAAAATAAAATAGGCGGCAATTTAAACATTTTTTTTATATTGTTTGAGAAAGCACTATACAATCCTTGGCCGGAACAGGGATTGCAGGACTCGCTTTATCCGGAATCGTCTACCGCAATCTCGTCCTTAAATCCCTCACTTCACGGCCTCTGCAGTAATGTACTATTTTGTAAGGGATATACAGTAATTTGCTATTTTTAGGGTTCCGTACCTCGAAAGGAAAAAATGGAACCCATATAGGATTACTTTGTTGTCCGTCCGTCTGTCCGTCTGTCAAGACCCTTTTTCTCAGGAACGCGTAGAGGTATCAAGCTGAAATTTATATCAAATACTCAAGTCTACTGTCCCTTAGAGCTGTGAAAAAATCAAACTTCTAAGCCAACGCAATCAAAAGGTACAGCCGTTTATGCCGCAAATTTTCGAAACTCGCAAGGGAATCAAAACCTACAGGGTACTTCCCGCGGAGTCAGAATCTTGAAATTTGGTACGAAGTAACGTCTTATAGCACAGATAAAGGAAAAATTGCGAAAACCGTAAATTTTTAGTTTAGTATATTATGAATAATAAAAACATTTTTAATAATTTTAAAGTTACTACCCCTATATACCTACAGGTTTGTACGGGACCCTTGGTGCGCGAGTCCGACTCGCACTTGGCCGGTTTATTTTGAGATAAAAATTTAAAAATATATTTAAAACAATTATTTGTAAAAATGGTCTTAAAATCCTAAGCGCCTACCGGGTGTTTAATTTGCTATGTAGCTTATTTGAAGTGCACCATACCGTGTGGAAAATATTTGGAGCGGTAGGATTAAAGATAAATTATATAATGTAATTTTAGTGTATTTTCAAATTGACGCAATATATCAACTTTAATAAAAGTATTTTTTTCAAAAATAATTAATTGTTTACAATTCGGCTAAGTACATGTATATTAAGTAGACAATCAAGCCAACGTTCAATGTACAAGTTTACCAAAATATATATTTTTAATTTTTGTGTCGTAACTTAACGTAGCAAAGCACGTTGTCCCCAGGTTTTGTTTTGGAAGTCTTATTATAACGCTTCATAATTAGTATAATTCTAAAGTCATCTGCTTCGTTTTTCTATCGTAAAAGATAATAAGTGTACTAAAAGTTGATTCACGCACACACCTACTAGCGACCATTTAGGACCTTTAAGATTTATGTTTTCTTGATCTCCAAGATATCCTCTACAAAGCTAAATGGAAGCCAACGGGTAGGAATTTTGATAAATTTATATTATGGCCGGCTCCAGTACTAAAACAAAATTCACACGAAAGTATATAAACATGAGGTATGGACTAAGCATAATATTGTAATCTAAACAAAACCCATCTGGTTAGATTACAATATTATCCTTATTGCTAGATCCGGGCATCTGGCAGCTTTTAATGGGCGGAGGGCAGAGTCACAGGCTAGCAAAATTTTTGAATTGGAAAATAGTAATACCAAAATAGGTAATAACTGCCGAAGTTGTCTCAGGTATAAAGAACAGGGCCTATATTTTAACATTAGAACAAAAAACATTGCGTATTATTTTGGACACAGAAACAGTAGGCGACAAACTATGAATTACATTATACGTCGTTTTGGATTAATTCCCCCTATCAGAAAGTTTTGGCAATGATATAATCTAATTATTTATATTCTTAGAGTAGTGGTTTACTCTGTTTTCTTTATTTACCTTTAAGCATATGAAAGTCGGAGAACTGTCCACATCAGATATGACGCAATAGTGAGAGCCACGAACCCCCTGTACTTACTTAGTTTTAGTTTGCTACACTAACTATCCCCTATTTTAAGACGCGGACATCTGGCAATTATTCATCGGTGTTATGCAAACGAGTTATAAGAAATAAATATCTTACAGTTCTAGGTTTGATGCAGTGCAGTGCAGGTATCATGTGATTAATAAGATTATATCATTTTCAGGAGTTTCTGTTGGGGGAAAATAGTGCAAAATGACGTTACGTTAATGTGTTGTTTGTCGCCTACCTGCTGTTTTCCGTAGCGATAAGCAATGTTTTTACTTTTTTGTTATTATATTAGCGATAGTCTTCGACAGTTTTTACCTATTAACTGAATTTTTTTGCTGGTCTGTCTCTCTGACGTCCTCCGATAAATAGCTGCCAGATACCTGGATCTAGCAATAAGTTTAAAATAGTAAACTAATTAGAGGGGTTCTCTGCTCTCATTATTGCGTCAACGTATCTGAAGTGGCCAGCTCCTTAAGTCAGTAGAATGTATAAGTTCCCATATGAACTATGAGACTTCTCTTTCTGGACAATACTTACTACACGACAAGCATATTTAATTTTATATTTATCTTCATACTATCCCAATCCCACATACATCATAGTACATATGGTCACTCTACTTAGAATGAGATGCAGCCCCCTACATTACCCTCTCTTTCGGCCTCACTTTGTGGTCGAAGTATGACCTCCAGATTGTACGGGTACGGGATAGACAAGTAAAGCAAGATAAAATATGTTATTTCTCTGTCTTCTTACAAAGGAAAACATTACAGTTTATTTTCTCAAAGGAGATGTGATTAGTATAAAACTAATAATGGCAACCTGTAAAAAAGTATAAGCGGTCAACGACCTTTCCCCCGAAAGTGTGGTAGTGTGCGTGAAGTCTGGTTGTGTGTAAATCAGGGTATTTTGACAGAATCTTAAAATTCTCCCACCTATTCCCGACCCTTAACAATGATCCTAACCTACTTTTTGAGCAATATGTAGTTCGTTTCAAATGGGGTTACAGTTCTAACCTAACCACCTTTTTAACAGCAGTTAAAATACTATGTCAAATTTGATTAGTCCAAATATACTTAATATTATTATGATGAATGAGTGTATACTTATTAAACGTTATGTTATATGAAGTTATATTAAATGATATTAGTTAAAATAAACGTTATAACAAATGTTGTTATGATAAATGAGCATTATGCAAATTCATCGTCATGACACAGATAATTATTTGCTTATTATAATCTTCTGTGTTTGTATGAAAATTGAACGGCACTCCCACACGCCACCTCATTTTTCTCTGATCGAAAAGTTTATCTAACTCAGACTGACTCTCCAATTTGTTTTTTTATAATGCCACGAGGGAACAAGCTGATATAATTACGATAAGACGCAAATCCTAACAATATGTCCACCGGAGGCGAATAGGGATTAAGCGAATTTCTTTGATAAACTTTTATTCGACCTTTTGTAGATATTTTTCTGGTTTTAATTAATACACGTGTATTGCGTGTAATTTAAGTAGTCGAGGCGTATATGTAGGAAAGTATAATATGAGTAGGTATTATAGTAGGTTTCATACAATGTTTAAAAACTTGATTAAATCACGATTGGATTAAGTACAATGGTTTTTGTATAAGTACTCAAAATAGGCAAATCGGTAAGAATTAAGTTCTAAAAAGCCTCTACCATTTCTACCTTTACCATTATGCACCGGTAATTTGTGGGATAGAAGAGATCGCAAATAATCTTGGCCAATCACTCTGCTTTGCTTAGGTACTAAGTTTAAGCAATCTAATAACGTTTTTATTTTCGGTTTTGATATTCATCACAAGTATCACAACCTGTTTAAATAATCATCATTATTTGTTATTTCGTTTAGTATATTTTTATAGAAATCAGAAGCAGCAAAAACAATATTATTACTGTTAGGAGAAATCCGTCTAGACCAATAAATATCAGACTAATTGGTTTTCTTTGACGAATACCTATTTTTGTAAAAGTACTGTGAGCATCGCAAGTGGTATTAACTTAAATTTTTAGACGTCTACATACTGCGAAAAAAAGTAACTAAGGTCTCGGGTGCCCAAGGCTGGCATCGAACCAGCGTTTTCGGCATTTGCGGCAAGTATTTGTTAGATTTGTCCTCTAGTTGTACTAAAAATAGCAGTTGTATCTGGTATGTATAAAGGAAAACAGAATTATTATAGGATCACTCGTGCGTTTGACTGTCCATGTCTCAGGCAATTTGCCACGAAAAGAAATTTCGAAACGAATAATACAGAAAACAGTCCTTTTTCGACAGATTACAGGACCTACTTATCAGATGTCTACGACCAAGCGTGTGCAAAATCTACATTGTAAAAAATTTAATGTTCGGAACCTTGGAGTGACTTCGGTTTTATTAGATATCTACGGGCCCCAACTCCTGATAGATATGGCCGGGTTTTTATCATCTGTCACCATAGCGGTCACGTTCTAACAAGTATAGGTGCGAAAGTGACGCATGGCGTGATATAGGCGATAAAATGGTAGCCATGCTATCTGTTCTGGACCAAGTCGGGTACCATACAGGATGTTACAAAAATTGATCCGTTTAAGGACATAAAAAATTGACGTAAAAAACAATTTTTTTATGGGAACCGTCGAGCCGGCCGACCCTCCATACAAAACCAAATTTTTTTCGCGCAAGAATATTTTTTTTTCGTTTTTCATGATTAAAAAACGATACTCATTATGGCCTTAAATGGATCACCAGCACTTTTGTTACACCTTGTATATCTACGGTAACTTACCTGTTTGTTGGATGTAGGTATGTGTATAATGTCTACTATGTAATACCTATAAACGTAGATATATATTATACGAGTACCTAGTTTTAAACGCTTGGCGAGTTTGCATGGAAATTTCTTTCAAAATTCCCGCTGTAGTCGGAAATTGCTTGAATATTGCTTCTTTGGCGAATTTACGTTAGCCCAGCTGCCGTCGATTGTAGAAACTTTTCTATCGTAAAAAGCACAAAAAACTCTTGATATTAACCGTTTTTATCCCAAACATCTGCGAGCTTTTTTGTAATGTAAGGTAAAACGCTGTGTGATCAGACGGCGGCGCTTGGCTCACATTTTGTTATTGTCATAATGGGTCATGCATGAAATACTTTGAACACAATTAATAATCTTATTTTCTGGAAAATTATTAATACTTAAATACTAGTTTTAACAAATTAATAAAAATTTAAGTAGTTTCTAGATCGGAGTAAAAATATTTACAAAATATAGGTAGTTACATTTTGATTGAAACTGCAACAGCAATGCCATGAATAATGCAGCGCGCAGTGTGAAAATGCAAGCGGCAGCAACTTTGCGTAACATTGCTGACGATTGCGCTGAAATGTCGCAGTAAATTTCAATGTCAACGGAAAATTGTCCTTAATACCGTCAAATGCTACAACTTTGCTTACGATGTTCAACTTTGCCTAGCTTCAAAAACGTGGTTCTCCTCACCAAACAGCTATTTATATCGTATTCCTGAGATGGCCGCCTTTCTCCCATCTCAGGAATAAGATAAAAATTATTTATACAAGTATATGATTTATGCTGATAACGAATGGTATGAAAATCATATTTTACATCTTTCATAAAAAGTCTTCCGATTCATAAACCTGGATTTAGAGTTTAGTCTAGGGCATCGCCAGATACTGCGCGCTTTACCCTAGTATCGATAAAATACCCTTTTTTAACTAGCGTTTTATATCCTCCTTGGAATAATGGTCGAAACATAGCAAAATATTTGCTAGGGGCTTATATTATTTCCCAGTATTTTATGAGCGACCTATAAAACTTTATGGGTCTTCTTATCCTATGTCCCTCATATCATGTCGATATAATGGTCAATGATTGGTGTTGGACATCGATGTATCATGTGCAAATAAAAGTTGTTTTTGTCCGATAGGTATTGACTTTTCTTTTGTTGAAAACTCAAGGGATTCAGGTGTGTCCTTATAAATAGGAACATATTATTAAAGTAAAGTTTAACTGGTAATATTTCGTAGGGTATGTACACCGAGGCGAATCGATCTGGACATTTGGAAGCTGTAAAGCGGTGGATGTCAAATAATGGAAACCGCTTCAAGAAAACAAATCCTAGAGTTCTAGGTTTGATGCAATAATATGAGAAATTATATAAATAATTAGATTATATCATTGCCAAAAGTTTATATTGGGGTAAAGTAGTTCCAAACGACGTAAAATGTAATTCATAGTTTTTCGCCTACTGTTCTTATTTCGGTAATAATACGCAATGGTTATTGTTCTAATGTTAAAATATAGGCCCTGTCCTTTATTACTGAGACAACTTTGGCAGTTCTTACCTATTTTGGTATTACTATTTTCCAATTCAAAAAATTTGCTGGTGTGTTACTCTGACCTCCACCCATTAAAAGCTACCAGATGCCCGGATCTGGCAAAAATGATAGTATACCAATCTAACCAGACGGGTTTTGTTGCTCTCATTATTGTGTCATATCTGAGTATACCAGCTCTTAGTCCATGTGTTTTAAAGAAACTAATCCTACAGTTACGCTGTGCGAGGATAAACAAATGAAGTGATTCTATTGGTGCTTAACAAACACATTCCTCGCAACGTATCCTCGCTCATCTCTGGTGGAAACGCAGCCTAAGGCTACCAGTCTCACAGAGGAGTAGGGTTTACACAAACACATTCAATTAGAACTACCATTCTAATGAGCTGTCTTGTACAAGTACTCACCGTACATTGTGCGAAGTTGAATTACGCCAAGTTTAGCTCAACGCATCGTTTGGGGCAACATAGCGAAAAGAGTCCCCAATGCATCTGTGGCTTACGGCATTCTTATCTTAAATTCAATACAGAATCGTTGCTTAGTAACTTAAGTGCCCTCTACGCTAAAATTTTAATTTATAAGGAGCGACAAAATACTTAAGGCCTACTAAAATGCGACTAATACGACACCTAACCTTTTTTTTTTTTTTTAACGTGGAGGAATGCGTTTAGGCATCCCGCCTAGCCGGGGAACTAGGACGGGTATGTTGGACTCGTCAGCAAGGGCCAACACTACCAACTAAACCATCCACGGTATGCCCGTCATGCAGCGTTGGTGACGGTGGCACGGGATCGCGTAAGCATTCAACCGCGAACACCACCTGCTGCGACAGCCGAAGCTGTCCCCTCGCTGGGGCCGAAGCCCCCGGAGCCGAAGCTCCCCCTCCCGAAGGTAGGGTGCAGGGCGACACCACACGCTGCTCCCTCATGACAACCTCCACGCCGGGAGCAGGTGGAAAAACCCCGGGTTCCACCCACTCAGGTTGCCTTCGCAATTTTTTATAGAGGTGGTCATCCTCGCAGCCAACACCCAGCACCGGCTTGGTGTTAACCCCCGGTCCGTCATCATAGGCCCTCTGCCTAGACAGGTTACGGGGCCGCAGTTTTATACAGGACAGCGGCATTCCTGTCCCTCACCGCGGCCGAAGCCGCCTGGCCCGAAGGCCCTCAGTTTTTTATAGAGGTTGTCATCCTCGCAGCCAACACCAAGCGGCGGCTTGGTGTTGACCCCCAGTCCGTCATCATAGGCCCTCTGCCTAGACAGGTTACGGGGCCGCAGTTTTATACAGGACAGCGGCATTCCTGTCCCTCGCCCAAAGGCCCCCTCCAGTCAACACTCAGGAGTCCTCTCCCTAAATGAGAGTCCCTGTGCGGAACCCCCCAACCCCCCCCCCCCCCCACACAGGATATTAGCAGCACCGGTAAGAAATCTTTGGGGTCCACCAAAAGATCGCTTACCGTTACCCCCAGGATGCACCGTCCAGGAACCCTTCCCTTTCCCCCGGATCAACCGGATCAGAAAGAATGAGAAGGGCCCTGGCACTCGAGGAGGTTTCCCGTCATAGCACCCCAATACGACACCTAACCTAAGCTAGAAACGAATTAGAACTAGAAACAACAATGCTGTAGTCGGAGCAAATGGTTGCATAGAAGACCTAGCTAAACTTCGAGACTTTGTACCGGTGAAATATAGGAATTCGGAACACAAATTTAGTGTTGCTACCTGTATATGTACAGCGTTGTTTAGTTGGAAACGGTAACTTTAAGGGTCGGGAATAGGTGGGAGAATTTTAAGATTCTGTCAAAATACCCTGATTTACACACAACCAGACTTCACGCACACTACCACACTTTCGGGGGAAAGGTCGTTGATCGCTTATACTTTTTTACAGGTTGCCATTATTAGTTTTATACTAATCACATCTCCTTTGAGAAAATAAACTGTAATGTTTTCCTTTGTAAGAAGACAGATAAATAACATATTTTATCTTGCTTTCCTTGTCTATCCCGTTTATGTCACATGATGTATTATGTTCATGAAGTTAAATACAATCTGGAGGTCATACTTCGACCACAAAGTGAGGCCGAAAGAGAGGGTAATGTAGGGGGCTGCATCTCATTCTAAGTAGAGTGACCATATGTACTATGATGTATGTGGGATTGGGATAGTATGAAGATAAATATAAAATTAAATATGCTTGTCGTGTAGTAAGTATTGTCCAGAAAGAGAAGTCTCATAGTTCATATGGGAACTTATACATTCTACTGACTTAAGGAGCTGGCCACTTCAGATACGTTGACGCAATAATGAGAGCAGATAACCCCTCTAATTAGTTTACTATTTTAAACTTATTGCTAGATCCAGGCATCTGGCAGCTATTTATCGGAGGACGTCAGAGAGACAGACCAGCAAAAAAATTCAGTTAAAAGGTAAAAACTGTCGAAGACTATCGCTAATATAATAACAAAAAAGTAAAAACATTGCTTATCGCTACGGAAAACAGTAGGTAGGCGACAAACAATACATTAACGTAACGTCATTTTGCACTATTTTCCCCCAACAGAAACTCCTGAAAATGATATAATCTTATTAATCACATGATACCTGCACTGCACTGCATCAAACCTAGAACTGTAAGATATTTATTTCTTATAACTCGTTTGCATAACACCGATGAATAATTGCCAGATGTCCGCGTCTTAAAATAGGGGATCTAACTATCCCCTATTTTGTAGCAAACTAAAACTAAGTAAGTACAGGGGGTTCGTGGCTCTCACTATTGCGTCATATCTGATGTGGACAGTTCTCCGACTTTAATATGCTTAAAGGTAAATAAATAAAACATCAATAACATCAAACAGCGGCCTCCTAGCCTAGTCGGTAGTGACCCTAACTATGAAGCAGGAGGTCCCGGGTTCGAACCCTGGTCAGGGCATTTATTTGTGTGTTTATCACGGAGTTATGGATGTTTTCTATATGTATTTAAGTATTTATATGTATATATCTATTACATATATCGTCGTCTAGTACCCACAACACAAGCCTTATTGAGCTTACTGTGGGACTAGGTTGATTTGTGTAAGATTGTCCCATAATATTTATTTATTTATTTATTATACTGCCACTACACTACTACAATTTTTTGTATGGCCTTGTGCCATTTTAGGACCCTTTCGAAAGGGCCTAAAAAGACCCGCTGGCCACTCCTGTCCTGTGTAAGTAATACTTAGGAACAGACCATGTACTTATGTACATTTCTGTAAAAACAACAAAACCGACCCGCAGCTTGCCGACATCATAGTCACCCTATTGTTTGACAATCTTAACTTGTTGTTAAATCGTAAAATTAAATGATTGTGGATTACCGGTGAAAGGAAAGTCTACTTTATTGTAAAGTCTCACCCTTTTACGCAACATATCTTGACCATTTTTACTTAAAAATGTTGTTACGAAATGTTGTTGGCTGAGCGGCGTCATTTGAATTAATATCAGTGACATATTACGTCAATGATGGGACTGATGGGATGGGGATACCAGACCGTATTTTAAATATTACCAAACTTACTACTGTCTGCAATATTAATTGCAATTCTTTAAGTAATTTAATGAATGAATAATATTTACGTCGTAAAAAATTCAAAGCAGCTAAAAGGGAACAAAGTATTAATTCAAATCTTGCAATAAATTATTATAAGTAGGAAGTAACTTCTAGTGTCTTACTAAAATAAATGTAGATAAATAAAACCACATTGGTAAGTTTCATAAGTTGGCAGCATTGTGCGAGTGAGACACTACATTATGCTCTCTATCGGACCGTTTTTATTACTTTTTACTAGTGACCTATGAACGACTGTTTTGCTCGGTAATAAGGTTCAACTGTGGTTAGGGAAATATAGTAAAAGTACTATCCGGATTGTCTTCTGATCCGTGATTATGTTTGATTATAAAATATTAAATGATTTTTGAAATGAGTTATCGAGATACGCGTTTTGGAAAGTTAGCTAGCCGAACAAACCGCGAACCACTTCGTTCGTCGAATCGACTACTTTGCATCACTCTCTTTCGAATATGCAAGAGCGATGGAAACGGACATAACGAAATGTCGATATTCGAAATTCGCGGTTGGCCTGTCCTGTTGTAGACTAGAAGTCGCTTATATAGGTAGAAGTGAACGAAAATATGTCTGAATGACTTCTTAAGAGTTATTTCGATGGATTGTAGATTAGGTAGGTACATATACATATATAGGTATACCTACCTATGTCAAATACCCGTGCAAATAAATCTAAATGTTATCCTATTATTAAATAAATTAATGTTATTTACTAATAGATGGAGAGCTAGCCACGTCAGATATGACACAATAACGAGAGCGACAAAACCCCTCTCGTTAGTTTACTATACTATGCTTATTTCTAGATCTGGACATCTGGCAGCTATAAAGTGGTGGAGGTCAAGAAACAAAAAACATTGCGTATTATTTTAGAAACAGAAACAGTAGGCGACAAACTATGAATTACATTATTCCTCGTTTTGGATTAATTCCCCCTATCAGAAAGTTTTGATAATGATATAATCTATTTTTTTATATAATTTCTCATAACACTGCATCAAAACCAGAACTCTAGGATTTATATTCTTAGAGTGGTTTACTCTAAGAATATAAATAATTAGATTATATCATTGCCAAAACTTTCTGATAGGGGGAATTAATCCAAAACGACGTATAATGTAATTCATAGTTTGTCGCCTACTGTTTCTGTGTCCAAAATAATACGCAATGTTTTTTGTTCTAATGTTAAAATATAGGCCCTGTTCTTTATACCTGAGACAACTTCGGCAGTTATTACCTATTTTGGTATTACTATTTTCCAATTCAAAAATTTTGCTAGCCTGTGACTCTGCCCTCCGCCCATTAAAAGCTGCCAGATGCCCGGATCTAGCAATAAGGATAATATTGTAATCGAACCAGACGGGTTTTGTTTAGATTACAATATTATGCTTAGTCCATACCTCATGTTTATATACTTTCGTGTGAATTTTGTTTTAGTACTGGAGCCGGCCATAATATAAATTTATCAAAATTCCTACCCGTTGGCTTCCATTTAGCTTTGTAGAGGATATCTTGGAGATCAAGAAAACATAAATCTTAAAGGTCCTAAATGGTCGCTAGTAGGTGTGTGCGTGAATCAACTTTTAGGACACTTATTATCTTTTACGATAGAAAAACGAAGCAGATGACTTTAGAATTATACTAATTATGAAGCGTTATAATAAGACTTCCAAAACAAAACCTGGGGACAACGTGCTTTGCTACGTTAAGTTACGACACAAAAATTAAAAATATATATTTTGGTAAACTTGTACATTGAACGTTGGCTTGATTGTCTACTTAATATACATGTACTTAGCCGAATTGTAAACAATTAATTATTTTTGAAAAAAATACTTTTATTAAAGTTGATATATTGCGTCAATTTGAAAATACACTAAAATTACATTATATAATTTATCTTTAATCCTACCGCTCCAAATATTTTCCACACGGTATGGTGCACTTCAAATAAGCTACATAGCAAATTAAACACCCGGTAGGCGCTTAGGATTTTAAGACCATTTTTACAAATAATTGTTTTAATTATATTTTTAAATTTTTATCTCAAAATAAACCGGCCAAGTGCGAGTCGGACTCGCGCACCAAGGGTCCCGTACAAACCTGTAGGTATATAGGGGTAGTAACTTTAAAATTATTAAAAATGTTTTTATTATTCATAATATACTAAACTAAAAATTTACGGTTTTCGCAATTTTTCCTTTATCTGTGCTATAAGACGTTACTTCGTACCAAATTTCAAGATTCTGACTCCGCGGGAAGTACCCTGTAGGTTTTGATTCCCTTGCGAGTTTCGAAAATTTGCGGCATAAACGGCTGTACCTTTTGATTGCGTTGGCTTAGAAGTTTGATTTTTTCACAGCTCTAAGGGACAGTAGACTTGAGTATTTGATATAAATTTCAGCTTGATACCTCTACGCGTTCCTGAGAAAAAGGGTCTTGACAGACGGACAGACGGACGGACAACAAAGTAATCCTATATGGGTTCCATTTTTTCCTTTCGAGGTACGGAACCCTAAAAATAGCAAATTACTTTATATCCCTTACAAAATAGTACATTACTGCAGAGGCCGTGAAGTGAGGGATTTAAGGACGAGATTGCGGTAGACGATTCCGGATAAAGCGAGTCCTGCAATCCCTGTTCCGGCCAAGGATTGTATAGTGCTTTCTCAAACAATATAAAAAAAATGTTTAAATTGCCGCCTATTTTATTTTTTAAACTTGACATTTGAAAAAGCTATTTGAGCACCATGTTTAACCGCTTATATATAGATTTTGTTTTTTCTTTTTTAATTTTAATGTCGCAAGTATGCTTACAGACAGAGTGGTCGTTGGCTGTATGTAATATTTCCTTTGTCAGTCTAATCTTAGTGAGCAAATTTAAAAAGTTAGAGTAGCGGACAATAATGTACATTTCATAATAACTCCCTATATTACTTCTTGGCCTAGGTAAGGAGCCATAAATGAGCAACTTCATGTCTTCATTTCGTGACATTAACGCATACATTTCGGAGAATGTTTGAGAAAATGTATTTAAATGGCTCAAACACATTTGCAGACTCATACATATCATCATCATCTTTCATTGTTTTATCTCGTTCATTGTTTTATGTACTTTAGTCTCCAGCTACCCAAAGGTTGTCTGGAAGAGATCGCTTTTAAGCGATAAGACCGCCTGTTGTTACCTAGTTTTAATTTTGATTTTCTGTTTGTTTATTTCTACTTTATGGTGCACAATAAAGAATATCTTTATTTCATTAATTTCTTAGATTAGGTTTTTATAATATTTTTACAAAAGTAAAATATAAAAATACATCTAAAACCTACAAAAACAATAAAAACATTATAAAAACCCTAACCTAGGGTGCCGCCAGCAACGGAGCAAGGCCCAGGCTTATTATTATTATTATATGTAATTACTATGACATATTCAATTATTGCAGATATCATAAAATCATATAATTGTGTACAATACACACACGATATCACACTTCGAAAGCCTAAAATTGGTGTATGTATGAATGTATCACTTTATTGCACATAAACAAGTAGGTATAACATAATAACAACAGTAACGTATATAAAAGATATGCACAAAGGCGAGCTTATCCCTGATAGGGATCTCTTCCAACCAACCCATGAGAAAATGAGAAGGGTATGTTTATAAACAATGAAAGTATTGCAGCATGTAAGAGTTATTTACGCATACATGATATACTCGTAGTACATGTGTAACTATGTCGTAAGAAAAATATTAATTGTTCAAGTATCATTATTGTTTTTCGCCTTATCTTATACACGGTGTTGCAACAGGCAGATTTTTTCAATTTGCCGCCTTTATCAGGGCCGAGATATCGTAGACAGAATCTACTTCAATGTTCATCTCCATATATTTTTATAAAACAAAAAGTATAGAGTGGCAAAAGCGATCCCCATACAATTGAATCATGTAGAAGTGAAAGGGTTATAAATGTATAAAAAGCATTGAAAGAAATTTCTTGTTTTTATTATATTGTTAAATGAAAATTTTCATCCCCCTTTTTACCTTCTTATATTTATTTTTATAAAATTTTATTAATCAAACCTAGCAGCGAACTGTAGGCAGATTGGACCTCAGAAGCCAATATTCCATCCGATTTTTGGGAGGTTGCCACTGTTTAATCTGGCACTGAGACAAATGTGCAGACAGCTCCATACATTTCTGTCTCCGCAGTAATTAATACTTTTAAAAAGGTACCCCACATACTTTAGTAAGAGTCATAAGATGAAAAATATTACATCATTTCCTTGACATGAGATATGCGAGGAGCTAAAATCTTTAAGGAAAACTTTTGAGTTCTGAAATCACTCAAATTACTGAGAAATTTTAACGATAAAAGATATGTTGTAAATTTTAAGATACATAAAGCATTTAAACCACCTTAGACGCATAATCTTGCACAAATCGACCTAGTCCATCGGTAAGCTCAATAAGGCTTATGTTGTGGGTACTACACGACGATGTATATAATATATAGACATAGATAAATAATTAAATACATACAAAACATGCAGAACTCGGGAAATATCTGTGATAAACACACAATAATCCATGGTCTTATAATCAAAACCAGCCTCAGAAAAGGGTCTTATTTTTTTGCAGTTTTATAATGTTCGTTTAGTTTATTTTAAAAAGTACTGTAATCATTTCCAAATGGTAGGCTCAAAAATAAAATTAAGGACATTTTTTTACTAATATCGTATTATTCATTCAAGACAGTTATCTGACAGTTATCTCCATACAAAGTAATTTACAATGTAAGCTGTCAGATTACTGTCTTGAATTAAAAATATGATATTTGTATTAAATCCAAACCGGCTACTAAAATGGACTTAAATTAGCTATGTAGGTATTATTACGTACCTTAAGGGTGGTTTCGGCGGATTAGAGTCTTCAAGACCTTTATGAGAAAATGTGTTCACGAATAGAACGCTTCCTACAACCCTAAAAACATGGAAGCCGATCGATAGGAAATTAGATAACTTTAACACCCGTGGCTCCAATACTTGTAGATACTAGATACCATATTTGGGTAGTATATTTTGTTTTAAAATTACGGTTATTTATATGATTCGTTAAGTATGCAAATTCACAGAACATTCATGAAATAACACATTGTTTTTATTCGAGCTCACTTCGTTTAATTATTTAGCGTGACTTTTTGAACGCTACCTTATGGACTAAGAACTGGCCACATTATAATGAGAGCAACGAAACCCGACTAGTAAGATTGCGATACCATCCTTATTGCTAGATTCGGGTATCTGGCAGCTTTTAATGGGTGGAGGTCAGAGTGACAGATTAGCAAAATTTTTCCGTTGGAAAAAAGTAATACCAAGATAGGTAAAAACTGCCGAAGTTGTCTTTATTTATAGAGGACGGGGCCTATATTTTAACATTAGAACAAAAAACATTGTGTATTATTTCGGAAAAAGAAACAGTAGGCGACAAACTATGAATTTCATTATACGTCGTTTTGGACTATTTTCTCCCATCAGAAAGTTTTGGCAATGATATAAACTAATTATTTATACAATTTCTCACAATACCGCATCAAACCCAGAACTCTAGGATTTGTATTCTTAAAGTGGTTTGCATTATTTGACATCCACCACTTTATCCAGCCATGCCAGATATCCGGATCTAAAAATAAGCTTAGTATAGCAATCTAACGAGAGGTTTCGTCGCTCTCATTATTGTGTCATATCTGACGTGGCTAGCTCTCCGTCTATTATGTTATGTTATGTTCTTGGTTCCAGGTAGGTACAAGGGTAGGTATGACTAAAAAGTCCCGTTTAAATGTAAACAATGAGTTAAAAGAGCCTGGTAAGATGTCCGACTTTCAATCCGGAGGTCTCGGATTCAAACCCCGGCTCGTATGTACCAGTTATGAAAATTATATCACATGCATTAAATATCATTTCATAATTTACCAGTCGCTTTTCGATGAAGGAAAACATCTTGAGGAAACCATATCTATTTCCAATAAGGCCTACAGGTTTAATTGAGCCGTGGCACAAAGCCGCTAGGAGGATGTGGAGTGAAAATTGAATTTAAGTCGGTAAACAACATTGTTTATAAGTAAGTCATTTATTTGATCAGAGTACATTTGTGCAACGATAGATAAACGTAAAGAAATCATATAGAAGGTTCAGGCACACAATCTGCTTAGAAATCGCCAAGAGGCGATCGTAGGTTGGGTCCTCCCGTGCTAACAATGGCAGCGCTCTGTTGGGTAGGAGTTGGATGCTGTTCAGATGATGTGTTGAAGTGACGTTAGTATCGAAGCTCGAATCGAGAGGCGTATCATGAACTCGCAATGGCCCTTTGTAACTCTGGGGTACCATAACATAACGTGTATACGACAACAGATGAATGCGCGTATCAATTTATACCTATAGTCTGCAGACGGAGTCGTTCGACGTTCTTCATAGGTATACATAGGTACGCATGCATTGTGCCAATGCCCATGACCAAAAAAACTGACTTGAAAGCTCTCCTCGCCAGATTATCGTATATTGCATTAAATGTTTGATTATATATTTTGTATACGTTAAATAATCAAGTCTTTTATATAAAGTAAATAGAGATTGGAGTTATAATAATATTGTCTTTCAAGTATTTTGACGTTAAAAGTCATGTTAATATGTCGTAATATTATGACCAGCATAATAAAAATAAAGTCCAGTGATTAAAAACGAATCCAAAAACTCTTTTAATTTTGAACAGGTTTTCAAGCAATTAATTATGAGGATTCCATAGAAAAGTGTCTTTTATTCAATCTTTAGTTGTATTTTTGCATTATTACGACGTGTAAATATAAAAAATCGAATTTAATAGGACTCACGGTCACTAAATATTTTCCCTACTTATTTTGAATACAATCTAGCTACTGGTATCCTTTTTTGTGTACGTATACGATTTTCTGTCAAAATAAATGCCAAAATGAAACGTCATGGCTGCTCATCCAACAAGACGTCCGCCTGCGACGAGGCCCGTTGGGCATCTGAGTCACAATGACAATTTGACTGATATGGCGAATGTATGGGAATTTTTGGAAAGTTTATATTTACGTTTCAATTTCTTTGTTGTGTTTATGATGAAAAATATGAATATGCCCTGATGCACTAGTCTAGTTATCTGGCTTTCATAATAACCACTGTCGAAGACAAAATTGTATTGCGACGTGTTCTAACGGAACGCCATTTTTAGATTTTTTGGTACTTTTGGAGTCGGTTTATAGATAACCAAAGCTAATAAAAAATAAAATATCAATTGGAGCCTCTGCACGGCTTCTTTATAAATACGTAGACATTCATATTATTGCGAATACGAAGCATTAACTATACAAATTCCTTGTTCTAAGTGAGGTCTAAAACCATGTTGTCATATATCCGCCCCTTAAGGTAACAAGGCATAAATTAGAAATAAAGTTAATCCAAATAGCAACTAAAATGTTTGTTTATTGAGTAGATGTAGCCATTCTAGTCAGACAACACTAGAAGTATTCTTTCCTCTCTCTATTTTTAATACTTTTACTTCTGAAAATAAAAACGAAGGCGGGAAACTGCATTAACAAAACAACTTAACTAAAAGAGCAGCGTTAGGTAAATTACACCGAAGGAGAATGTTCGACAGAAAGATGATATACGGTCGTCTATCTTATGACAGTTATGACTAACCAGGCCGAGTTGAGAGCCTATTTAGCTGACTGTTAATGCATTATGTAAGTAAGTACCTAAGTAATGTAATGAACATTTTATTGTACAAAGGTAGGAAGGTACCTAAAAAAGGTGCTAACATTATAAAATAACTACCTATATATTAACATAATATGTTAGCCTATAATATTGGTAAACGTTACGTTACTGTTGCGCACGGGCACAGTCCCCCTCCCTTGCTCGAGCGAGAGGTATCGAGCTATAGTATCCAGGCTAACCAAAAGCGGGTTGAGGACTTCACATACACTTGAATTTTCACGGATGTAGGTTTACTCGCGATGTTTTCCCTCACCTAGTAAATATCAAAAGAAATTTCATGCATAAGTTTTGATAAAATAAACGAGTACGGGCTGAGGTTTGAATTCGTGACTTCTGTGTCGAAAGCAATTATTTTTTTACTGTAACAAATATATTAATTTAACACGAAAACTAATTTTAAATTTATTTCGGAACGTATCAATGATTCTGCTAAGTTTACATCTACTTTCGCAATCATTGCTTCTTAGACACTTCCCTTATGAGTTATGACATTAAAATTAGTCTCTTCACGCAGCCATTACCGCGGCAGGGCCATTAGGCCAGCCGCGGCCTCCCCAGGCGTCATAAACAGACGACGAGAAGACCATTCCACCGCAGTGCCGCAGTTATGCGGATGCTCCAGCCCTTGCCCCTATTCACAGAAGAGGAGCAGCGGATGACACCACTATAGTACTCAGAGACAAGCCAAAAGGAATGATGACACATGTTGAATTTTGTAATAAAATTAAGTTGAATGGATGCAAAACGATAAATATATCCTAATAAAGTAAATTTTTAAAAAATCTATTGAAATGGTACAAAGATACGAGACTTCAAAATTCTAATATATATTGTATGGCAACCATATACATATTTAAACGCAATATTTTACCGTCAAAATAGCAATTTCTTAATTTTTCCGTACTTTAAACGGGGCGACTATGCAACCGTGACGTCCCTGTTGCATATCATTTTGTTAGGAGCGTTTTGAGAAACAAAAGCGAGTGACAGATTTTGAATCTCATTTCTGACTTTTGTGTTGCTTTGACATATAGACATTTTATCCTTACAACAAAACGAATCGATTGATACCATACATGAAATAAATTCATCATGCCTATTGTCTCGCTGCAGGGCCTTCACTTTTGGAGCGTGCTTTACTTGTGGAGTGCGTCTTACAGCCAGGCAGGTGACTAAGTGCCACAATGCACACTGATCCAGGCCCGCCCCATTAATCTTGTGACAGACTCGCTGCTAATGATCGTTTCGTTGCTCCATTTGCGTTCACTTCCCTCGTTAATCATTGTAAATTAAACGGAGTGTTAAAATTTGTTTCAAATGTCAGATTATTTAAGAATTAAATATCCACAGATTCATTGTAATAATAATAAAACGAGACTGTATTAAAAATTAAACCACCCCTGACTTAATTATAACTGCGCTATCAAGGAGGTAAGTAAGTAAAAACCTCAAAACCATGCAACATTGTGGTCGCTGGTGATGTTTGTATAATCTTCGCCAAAAACGGCAACCAAATCGGACAAAATGTTTTTAAAATAAATAAATATTATCTGACAATGTTACACAAAGAAGATAAATAAATGGGAACATTTGTTACGATTAGTAAGTACAAACTCACAAACAAACACAGAACCTCACCCTGAGTACATAAACCTTTTCCGCTCCGCTGGGGAGAAATATTTACAGCATACCAAAAAATCGGCCGTAGAACTCTGAAAACCTTACCTACCTTACCTATAGAAATTCCCTTCTTGAGAATTAAACCAAAGTACAAAGATCGATTTTAAGTTTTTGTTCGTATATTGATTTGATTGTTTGTAGGTATTACTTATTTGTTTGTAAAAAAGTTAAATCAAGTTTTTGAGAAATGATTACCAAATTTTTCAGTGGCAGTAAAAAAACACACTTAAGAGTTCAGACTCATACTTTTACTGCTACTTTGATATCAGCATCACCTTGAAATTGACTTTACTTAAACAGTTTTTAAATAAAAAAGTTATTTGCGATGAGCTCCCATACTAATCGTTACACAGTGTTTCTCTTTCACTCCCATCCAAAAAAAGAGGGACTGAATTTAGGTTTTCTCAGCCCCTTAAGTAACTCTTTTTTTGGGTCATATTACTTGCGCAAGAAAAAGACAATATGATTAGCTCTTCTTGCTCTAAGTGAGTTACTCCCAAACCATACCTAATATGTTTATAATTACCTACCTATACGGAATATCACGACAACAAAATAAGCAAAATATATAAATATACAAGTACTTCAACTTGTCGGTCTGTTAATTTTTCACGCTCAGCAGATTTAAATAAAATTTGGTATGCAGATACTTTAGAGTTCCGTGCATTGGATGTATTGCTTATCCCTTACTCTCGAAAAGGATGAAGTGGCATTTTCTCCGGGAACTGTGTAATGTATGGTAGTATGAGTCAACGAGTTCGTAGGTAACGGGTACTACGTTATTAAAGTCGTGCTACTTCCATGAGATTAGATCTAATGTTGAAAAAAAAATTAGATCACAAAGGTCATTACTGAGTTGATATGTATCTGTCATAGCCCCTTTAGAAATGAAGTGAAATTTTGCAACGCTCATGTTCGGTGTAGCTGGTAGTAAAATGTTTTATTATATTATAACGCTGTTGGAGTCAAGTAGACACAAGAAACCGCGCCCTATACGCCATCTTCGAAAACTACTTCCCAGGAAATTACAATTTGCAGTAAAACACTTCTATAATTGCATTAACACGTTTAATTTTGAAGATAAAGTAAATTATTTAAAATTAGCAACAATAATCAGATTATTTAAAATTAGCATTTCACGTAAAAATTACAATAACGGTATCTATATAAAGATATTTCACATTCAATAACTTCCTTAGTGGTCAGAATGTAATTAAATTACAATAATCAAAATATTTAAAATTAGCACTTCACATAAAAATGACGATAACTGTACCTAATTACATTCTGACCACTAAGGAAGTTATTGAATGTGAAATATCTTTATATAGATACCGTTATTGTAATTTTTACTCCGGCTATCATAGCCGGGAAAGATAAACGAAGTTGTATAATTTGATGACTCGATGTGAGGGATTAAGATCTGTGGCCAGGTGCAGTTTCTGTCCTATCCCGGCCGTCACGTCACGGACCGCGTGACGCGTTGGTTGGCGTTTTGTCATCTTCTTGATCTATTAGATTAGTTTTTAGCATTAAGACACCATCCCGAAGAGCAAATGCAGTAAACATTTGAGGATTGTCCAAAACCCCCTGGTAAATTCGTTCATACCAAGGATCTCCAGAAGGATCCATGCCACGCGCGAATGAGATAATATCCTCCCTAATTTTGAATATGAATTTTTGAGGTATTCCAGATTGTCAAAAAAGAAAAAGTTGATTTTTGATTGAGTGTGTCAGATCGACGGGGAGATTTTTAAAGAAAAAAACATATTCTGGTTTAGTCTGAGTTTTTTGCTATAATTTGCTTAGTTGCATCGTGACTTATACTACTGGCCGAATATGTACCGTGATGTTACAAGGTTCCTTTCCGAATGTCAGATTTGCAAGTATTATAAAATTGCAAATTCATATCAAGGGTGATCAACCATTTAAGAGCAATATGGTCAGTAATGATCTTAAACCTCATTCCATCGAGATACCCGCGGAAAAGTTCAAGTTCCATTTCGTAAGTGAATAGTCTTTGAAAGGAAAAGGCGGGGAAAGTCCGGACATATGCATCACTTGGGGTCGTGGTTCAGAATCAAAAAACTGTTCTTCATCGTTTGCCATTGGTTCTAAAATCCTCGGATCAATTGCTGAGACGCCTCATGCACACTCGTCGTTAAACTCGCACCATCCGATCCATTGATAATTATCAATTATCGGAGGTTCCTTGTTAAAATATCAAATTTCCGGCAAGCAAATGTGGTACTTTCGAAACCTCTTGTCTATCGTGCTTTACAAATTTATACCTTATCTAAAAGAAATAAGATTATAAATTCCTATCATGAAGCCTTGTTTGCGCGGTTAAGTTGCTAATACGATAACGTTTGCGGAGTTAGTCAAACATTATCTACTTTGTATTAAAACAGATGTGCAAATTGAAAATAGATGTCATATACTTAAGAAAAAGTGACCAAACCCTCCGGTGTCCGAGGCGAGGCGAGGCGGGGAGGGAGGCGGTGAGGGAGGCGAGGGAGGTGTATCTGGCCTCGGACACCGGAGGGTTTGGTCACTTTTTCTTAAGTATATGACATCTATTTTCAGTTTATATATAGTAGTGTAACTACTTACAAATTGCAAATCAAAAAATATTGAACAAAATAATTTGATTTGCTTCAAGATTCAGATGTGCAAATGTTACAGAAAATTATATTGTTAACATCAATCAAGAGTCGCGAAAACGTTGGATGGCATTTTGGTTGTCGACTGCGCGATTATAAACTTAGGCAAATGTACCTCTTCTCTTCGAATAATTGTTTATAATTTCGGGAGCTATGGTAACCTTACATTTATAAGGAACACAGAACTCGATACCTAACACATTAGTACATTATTATGGCTCTCGTGGGAAGACGCAGGTCCATTCTTAGCTGGGCTGGTTTAAATCTCACCACCAATGCTCATCAATAATTGGTCCACATTGATGATGATGATCCTCCTGACCGATTTCACCACCTGACCACAGCGACTGTGCTTACTGGAGTACGATAGGTTCCTTTATTGTACACACTTTTTTGGTCCACATTAATTACAGTATACGGAAAGAGTTTTTTAGACCAGTATTAACCTGTCTCCAAACACTTTTAATAATTGAAATTGGTTCACACGACACAAAACTATTCCCTTAGAACACAAAATACTTACATAAATATATCATGAACTTTAATTAGTAACCCAATTTACCGATAAGATAGATCGCGGCGTGCCTTCGGACACTTTTCTTTACCTCGTGTTTAGTTAGAGGCCACTGTTTTCAACCGACTTCAAGATTTCGAAGGAAGAGGTTATCCATTCGTCGAGATCTTTGTTTTAGTTTTTTTTTAATGTATGTTCACCGATTATTCGAAGACGGCTGGATTGATTTGGATAATTATTTTTTGTTTGAAAGAGTATACTTCACAGTTGGTCCCATTGAACCAGGTCAGGATCTGATGATGGGATCCTGGAGAAATCGAGGGAACTCTTCAACTATTATAGGCACACCTATAGTGATTTGAGTATTTTTTACAGCAGCTCGACCATTTGCTTTTGGAAAGGTGGATGCTAAGTGAAGTCGGTTCTATTTGTTTAAAATTATTATTTGTTAGAAGTTAGGGCCCATTTATATATTGATTACTTGATTAGTGTTAAGTGACAGTTCATACAATTGTTACTAACAAAATTAGCAAATGTATCAACTCGCAGTAAACACTAATCAATATCTAAATGGGCGTTTATGTTATGTAATATATAGGTATGGCTAAGTGCAAGAGTAAAGTTGATTCGTAGGTGGGTACCGTCTTTAATGTAAAATTTGAGTAGGGTGGCAATATTATTTTAGTATAACATATTCCACAGGGATCCGTGTTGATCTCAGCTTTATTACCGTGAGTTTGCTTCAATATAAAGTTATCGATTAGATACCGAAGCCATTAAAATTTACATCTTGATCGGAGGATGAGACATGAAAGTTGGGTAATATGGCTAATTTGTTCAAGGAATTCTCCCGCAGGAGCCTTAATTACAAAACTAGAGGGTTTCGGTTGAAATTCTGTAGTTTGTATTCATTGTTAGAAATAGAACACTATTTCATGAAAAGGTAAGGTACCTACTAACGTAAGGGTTTGAAGAGGAGAATCAAAGAATGAATTAAATAAATTCTGAAATCTTACAGTATTTTCTCATTTACCTTTCTTTTTCCTCATTATTTGTCTGCTGCCTTGTCACAGATACACGAAAAATGCCGCAAACTTTAGTTAACTGTATTGTATAGACTAGGTAAGTAGGTATTTTACTGTAAGGTGCAGCGAAGTAATCCCATACATACTCGCATTTTTTTAACAAAGTTAGTACTTATGTTAGGCAAAAAAATCCTGGCTAGGCTGAAAAATAAAAGCCTTTTCTTTAACATTGCATACATGAGTTTAACGTATACATTTAATATCAATCGAAAGTATGAAACTTAACTATATAATATGCAAACGTTTTGTTGCCTACTTTTCCTGGCGTAACTACTGGATTGGCAGATAGACAGGTATATTGATATGAGCTATTTTCACTTATTTGTTTATTAAATAAGTCTCATATCATTATAAGCGCTATTTCACTGCAAACACTATGAAAGGTTGTTTGCAAAAAGTCTGCTTTCAATGATTGTTATCGAATTTTAAAAGAGAAATTGTAATGCAAATGGATACTTGCATCAAAGATATACGGGTTGTCTCTGATGGTATTATACCACTTGATAACTATCAGTCCTTTGATTCCATATTTTGTACACTCGCCTTCTATCAGTCCCATAGTATGCTACTTCTTTCGAACTTGTGCTGGTCAGAATAAAAAATGGTAAGTATGTTTGATACTTTCGTTCAGCGATACATGTCTATAGTTTACTTTATCTTGCTTGCCGCCCGAGGCATGGCCGCCGATCATCCGCAAATGAAATACCTGGTGATCGTTACGGAAAATACGTTACACAATATTATGAGCTACATTATCTGGGCAAGGATTTCGCTAAGGCTATATTCTAGGTTATACGTGACACCCAGGGACAACCCTAATATACCTACGTAAAGCTACTGTTGTATAGTTTTGTAGTTCGCAAAACTGCATATAAAATAACTCATCAGTAATAATTCATTTACACTTCATTAAACCGGTTTTTTTATTGATTTTGCCTATGAATATTGGATTACATAAATACTTATAGATTGTACGAAAGTTGTACCTCATCCGGAATAATGCATTGTATGTTATCGTTAATTTACTAATTATTATTAAGCCTTTTATTCCATATTTTTTCTAAAGTTACATTTCAAATACAGATTTATTTTATTACATTTACTATATGGATCCCTTATTGGGTGTAAGCCTCCTCCATCTTCTTCCAGCGTTTCCTGTCCTTTCCTAGTGACATCCAATCCTCTGCTGCTATTTTCCTTATATCATCTGCCCAACGTGTCCTTACCTCTTTTTATATTATTTGATGGGCCTTTTCATTGGGTAGTTTTTATTGTCCATCTGTTATCTCTATACGTCTTACTGATAATAGTAATAAAATATGCGCACATTATGAAAATAATAGTTATTGGCTTATATACTTAAAGACAACTCAGCTCTTTTTTTATACCCATATTTGTTATAAGTTAGAATCTTAAAATTAAGATGGCGAATGCTAAAATGTATAAAATATCAGTAGGTACTTCTCTTTGGAGCAGAGGGCTGGACTCTTTCCAAAACTATGCTTGATAAACATGCTGCCTTCAAGATGTGGCGAGGAGAAAGCTTAAAATATCTTGACGAGACAAAGTTTCAAACCTAGAAGTTCTACGAAGAATGAAAAAGAAACGAGAATTACTACTGTGTACTCACAGCAAAGAAAAGGAAGACCGCTTACTTTGGACATGTATACAGAAATGAGAAATGTAGTATTATTCAAAGAATAATAGGAGGTAAAATTGAAGGGAAAAGCGACAGAGGAAAAAGAAGAACAACATGGATGGTGTAAGCCAAAGAGTAGTATAATTATAACTGACAGTGTAAGCGACGCGCTCAATACAATCTCTTTGATTGCGCGCACACTGGCTGAAAAGCCCAGTGCTCGGCGCGCGCTAGGTGCGCGTGTTTTGTTTAAAAGAAGTAGCAAATCTTCTCTGCCTAATGTCCGGTTGTGCTTTCTCTCGCTGTTGTAAATTATTTTAGATTAAACTTTGGCAGTTGTGTAAATACATGTGCAATTTTATGTAAATAGTTGTTTGTACATACTGTGGTGATGTTGTGTATAAAACTGTAAATACCTATTTCATTTCCCGCGGCCCCCAATGTCTACAGATCCACCTCTGAGTTGGACGGGAATGGGCGCTGCCTCACTGGGCAGAAATACTGCGAATCGAGAAGTGTTCCGGACTATGGTAGCGAGGATAATGGTACCTGAAGAAAGAGAAGTAAACGCTAAATAACGATGGACAACAAAAAATAAAGAATTTCAAATTGAAGATATTGTGAACAGGTAATCAAACGTCATATCTATGTAAATAATGAGCGTGCTAGACATACGTCATTATCGTTTTACGAATGTCTAAGATATAAACACTACACAGAAGAGATGATAAATAATCTCACTTGACTGATTTATTTATAAAAGCCGTGCTTAGTGCTTTGATGCTTAAGAACCCGGAGCCCGTCTACAATAAGTTTGTATCGACTTAGGAGTGATAATATTTTGGGGTCGTGAAACAATGAACAAGGCATGATACGTAATTTAAATATGAACCTAATGATGTTAGTCATTAATTTCTTATTTATAATTTTTCAGATGAAAAGTAGATTTTTTTTATTTGCATAATATTTGGTCACCCTACTCAATGTGATGTCTTGACGCTTCCCATACAGCGTAAGTAACAGGTCAGATGATGAGCATGATTTACTTAGTTAAAGATTAATTTCACTCAGAAAATCAAATGGGTTTGAAACCAAAAACCCGACACCCGACATAGTTGCCTGGCTTAACAACCTCAAAGCTGTACGCTGATTGCGTAATAATTAATGCATGCCATACGATTAAACTTGATTGACTACGGAACCCTAAAAAAGTGGTTTTGAATCGCGACTCAAAAATCTCCCTTTACCATATAAAGCCCCGTGGGCGCCAAACGTCATAGATTTAGTATTTTTCCTTTTCTAATTTAGTATCTGTAACCACGCGCTTAAAACGATGAGAATGTTTACCTATTATTGGAATTGCTGCGTTTTCTAGATAATCCAGCAAACAAAAATCCAAAAAAATATCATCCCTTGAAAAAGAATTTGAAGCCACAGCGTGCATTAATAAAACCCGGCTCATAAACCATGCTGAAAGATTATAAACCCTTGAGTAACAAATCTTGTCTAGGCTTTTAGGGTGCCAAAATATGGCCTGAAGGCGTGAAATGCCGATCGAGCAGTCTGCCAAATACCTATAGTACAGTCAGCGCTCTTTCAGAATATATATTTTCAAATAGGAGTAAGAATAGAAAAAAAACACGCCTTAAAAGTTTTTGGGGCCTTCAAAGTTTTTAAGAAACGTTTTCCATATCCACCTAAATGACATGTAACCATAAAACCATAGATTGTTATTCCGCCAATGAGGTGCTGCAACATTTTGAATCTATGGAGTAATGTAATGGCTGAATGTTGTTATTGTTCTTCTTTAAAAATGCATGTTGAATAGATTAAGCTGGTACAGCGTATAGTTGATAAAATAGGATTAATTTTTTGGGTTCCGTACCTCAAAAGGAAAAAAAAGGCCTGTCTGTTTGTCTGTCAAGAACCTTTTTCTTAGGAATGATCAAGTTGAAATTAACATTAAATACTTTTAAAGCTGGTTTTGAAGTTCTACATCCACGCAATTCAAAGCTACGGCCATTTGTATGTATGTAAAACTCTTGTTGTACAAAAACAAGTCAAAACTATGTTATAATAGAAAAACTTAAAGAGATCCCTTAAATGCAAATTTATCGCTTTAAGGGATCTCTTCCAGTAAACCTTTGAGTAGATCTGAGGAGAAGTGTAAGGGGTAAAACTTATGTTAAAAAGAAAGGAAAGAGTGTGTAAATCTCTGCGACGTCGGTTGGCAAGCCATTTCAATTGGTTGCGGTAATCACATGATCATATTTTTTTAACCCGAAAATAAATCTTATGCAGGCATCCTGTAAGCGCTCGATCTTGTCCAACAGATCCTCTCTGACATCATAAAACACAGTGTCACCGTAGTCGAGCAGTGGGAGTAGGATCGAACGGGCCAGCATTGATTTTGTATGTAGAGGGAGAAAGTTCTAAAGGCGCCTTAAGGAGTGAAGAGAAGCAAAAACCTTTTTACTAACCTCCGCAATATGTGGCGCCCAAGAAAGAGTCTGGTCTATTGTGATACCTAGATCTTTAACTGTGTTGGTGAAAGGAATAGGATTTCCACCAAAGAAAATTCTAGGTAAAACCAGATTTGGTAATCTTGAGATTGTAGTAATGACTTTGAATTACGATTGCTTGCGATTTATTGGCGTTTACTTTAAGATCAAAAGAAGAAGCCCACGACCAGATGGAATCTAAGTATTTGTTGATAAGACTTACTAAATATTCGAAATCTTAAAGGTCTCCCCTGAATAAATTTGCAGATCATCGGCGTAAAGGTGGTAAGATGAGTTCAATTACTTTGTATAATATTGTTAATATAAATGGAGATGTCTGATAACAAAGTGTTCAACAACCTTGGAAAGTACTGGAAGGATGGAGATAGGACGATATTCAGATGGATTCTTGCTCCACCTAATTTTTTTTGCGATTACAAATTTATTTGCCTTTCGATCTATGGCGATGTAATCTATATATGGAGACAACAGTTTTTCAACGGCAAAGTCAAAGTTTGTCTCTCAATCCAATCTACGTTACTGCAATCTTCGGTGATTATTAAAGTTGTGTGATATTCGGAACTTCCAGGGTGAGGTACGACTTACGCTTGGCTGGTTTTTTAGGGTTCCGTACCTCGAAAGGAAAAAACGGAACCCTTATAGGATCACTTTGTTGTCTGTCCGTCCGTCCGTCTATCAAGACCCTTTTTCTCAGGAACGCGTGGAGATATCAAGCTGAAATTATCAAATACTCAGGTCTACTGTCCCTTAAAGCTGTGAAAAAATCAAACTTCTAAGCCAACGCAATCAAAAGATACAGCCGTTTATGCCGGAAATTTCCGCAAATTTTCGAAACTCGCAAGGGAATCAAAACCTACAGGGTACTTCCCGTGAACTCAGAATCTTGAAATTTAGTACAAAGCAACGTCTTATAGCACAGATAAACCTTTCCATCAGCAAATGCTCGAGCTGCTGTAAAAAATACTCAAATCTCTATAGGTGTATCGGACCCGGGGTATGTCCTTAAACTACGTCCGGACTTGGGTATGTCCTTAAACTACGCCAAAAAGAGAGGTATGGGTACTGCGAATGGCATCTCGCTAAGTGTGGAAGGGCACGTTCAGCGAATGTCATCTTGCTCAAATCTGGAGCAGAGCCCGACTGGGGAAGTACCTCCATCTTACAGAAAACCACAGCCAAATAGCACTAGACCCTACTCATAGAGTTGTTCCTGCTGGTGAGTAAGGTTGCCAAAGAGCTCAAAGAGGACCTAGTGTGTTGATGATGGGGGATCCTCTTGTTCCTTTGGCCATCAACACAGTGAATTCTCCTTTTTGTAAAGGGTCGGCAACGCGCGTGTGACTCCTTTGGGGCTGCAGGCGTCCATAGGTTATGGTAGCTGCTTAACATCAGGCGGGCCGTATGCTTGTTTGCCACCGTCGTGGTATAAAAAAAATTAAAATTAAAAAGGTGTGCCTATAATAGTTGAAGAGTTCCCTCGATTTCTTCAGGATCCCATCATCAGATCCTGACCTGGTTACAATAGGACTAACTGTGAAGTATACTCTTACTTACTCTTTATATACTCTTTCAAACAAAAAAGAATTTTCCAAATCGGTCCTGCCGTCTTCGAATAATCGGTGAACATACATAATAATAAATAAAAAAATAGCAAAAAAAAAACAAAGATCCCGACGAATTGATAACCTCCTCCTTCAAAATCTTGAAGTCGGTTGAAAAAAGGTTTTTTTTTAAAGAGCACTGTACCAGTGTACTTACCTACTACAGTGTTTGATGTTGTCTAATAAATTTGATATACATTTGTAAATGTTGTGAATCGAAGGGGTTGGGAACGCGATAACGTGTTTTATTACCATATGCTAATCATGACGCGATCCATAATATTGTAAGTATAAACTTAGGTGGGGTTAAGTACATATTATACATTTGGTCGTCACTTCGTAGAAAATGCTAGGACGTTGACTGTCATACCATTATTTTTGTTTTTGTGGCATTCATATTTTGCAACATTGAGTCGCTGTAACACTTGATATTACGCTTGATCTTGAATAACCTAAAAACAACAAAAAAGGTTCATCTTCTGTTAAGCAAAAAAACTTAAATAGTTAAAATGTTGTTTTTCATAAAACCGGGACCCACTGATCACAGATGTAAAAAAAATCCTCAATCATAATCATTAGAATGCATCAGTTAATCTAGACCGAAAGGCACAACGATTCTAATTCTGACGAAAGACTCGCAAGAGAAATGAATATTTATGTAACCCAAAAAAGGAACGATAAATGCAATACTTTTCGTATATTTTTGTATTTCCTACACAAGTTTTATTTCTCATTTAATAATTACCTATTGACTAGGTACAGTTGTCTACTGTCTACCCACATTAGTCGACCTTAAGCACATACATATCGGACTCCATCGAATAAAAGAGACCAGCCTTGGCCCATTATCAGTATTTTAAATTCCTAATTAATTCATGTAACAAATTGTATTATTTCAACACCGTATATCATTTTAGAAAGCTTCTTATTGTTTAAACACAATGTTTCGACCTGTTCCGAGAATTCAACTCGCGACCCTTCCTTTGAAGACTATTAATTACAACGATTTAACCGAACCGTTTATTTTGCATTCATATTATAAGGGTGCTTGTCAGCGAACAACTTGGAATTAGGACAACCGTCCCTCGGACTACGCCCTTGGACATAATTGTCATCAATGTCAAAAGATAAATATACTCACTGTTGGTGTTCTCGTACAATTTAAACAACGATTCTACTAGCTTGAGTACAGATCTGTGAGGTGGATATCTGGCGGCTAAATTGGGCAAAAAAGGAGAATATGACGCAGATGTCTTTGCCGAAGATCTATTCGTAGCCGCATCCGATTCCAGTTCTCCGCAGTCCGCCGAACTCATCCGCCATACAGATATACCATACCACCATACTACCATATGTACTGTGAGGGGGTCGTGTAGCTTCAGATAAAACACAGGGGATAGAGCTTGATAATCTTGATTTATTTAGATTTTATTTTAAGGAATGCGCACGTGACCATGAGGCTGGGAGCCTCGATGGTGACCCATTGTCATATTGGATTCATTATTTACATTGACTTTTAATTTGAATAACGAATATTTTACATAAAACAATCAGTAATGTAGAGGTTTCTATCCAACCTCTACATATCTCGCCGCTCCGGGGAAGCGAAAGCGAGAAACCTGCCTGGGGAAAAACAAAACAACATGTTTTTTACTATTAACGAAATGCCAATCCCTTAAGTGTAAACGTGTTTATAAACAGTAAATATTTGCCATCGTGCAGTAACAATAAACACGCCACTTATTGAAGGGAGTGACTCTACCAGCCAAAACCCAAAAGAACACGGTAGCACGCTGTGAGCTATGCTACCCGTGTAGCTGACCTACCTACGGCTAAGCCCAACTAAATCTAGAAGCAAATGCCGAAAATATAACAGGCAATCAACGCGGGATGAAAGCTGTAATACTAAGCAGTCGTTCGAGAAATAGTTTATTGAAGTTAAGCCACGAAACGAATAACCCTCGCGGTCGCGCCTAACCGATGAAAACCGGTGCAGCATGGTGCAGAGGCCCCATTCCTCGCACGTTTAAATTTTCTTTCTTGTGACTGCTTGTTCTCAGCTTTCTTCCCTCGTATGGCAGATTTGCTTCGTGTTGTTATTGTTACATTTCTCGTACGTTTGACACATGAAAACAAATATATTGCATTAGTTATTTTGAAATCACACCACATTGTTCATTGGGTCACAAAACATTACGAGCATCAATCATTCCAGAGGTAAATATTTAAAATTATTTAGTTTGATAATACTTGGAAACTACGAACCAAAGAATAATGACAATATGCTGATATTTACATAAGTTTCTCACGAAATTATTTACATTTCGCACTTATTTTCCTAGTTCAGGCATTTGTTAACCACTTGTCGTTAAAAAAAAAAAATTCTTAGTCCGTAAGAACAAACATTGTACTATACTTTTCTCAATAAATTATTTGTATTTGTTTGTTATTTGTATTTGCAGTATTATTTTAATGGCACACATATCAATTACTAAATAATTACACTAGATTACAAAATTATACAATAGAATTGAAAAATTGTTTGACAATTCCCTGACATGACTTGCGATGTCAATTATTTTTCTTCGTCGAGTTGCGTTGACATGATCTTAGTACCTACTCGCTGAAGACAAATGTCAATCACGCAAATACGAAATGAAATCCTAAAATCATTCAATCACATCACCTTTTAATGCAGCAAATGCAGCCGCCATGCCGAACGTCTTCCTTATGGAGCGCTCGAGCAGTGGTCGCGCTATTTCTGCTTTCGCTGGAACGGCTGTAGGAAAACAGCTGCCACGCTGAACGCCATCCCTATGGGCGCGTTAGCAGTGGTCCCGCTACCACCTGTGCCTTCTGCTCGCTCGCAATGTGAGTCTGATCACACCGCGAACACATCTTCTTTCTTGGTTCGACTTCACAGGCCGAATCACGCATCGAAATCTTCATAAATTTCTATTTGCATCACTTCTTTCTTCTCACGCGCTCGACATCACAGGGTCGAAATACGCATCGCATCAATTGCATGTACACTCCTTTCTTCTCACGCGCTCAACATCACAGGGTCGAAATACGCATCGCATGTACACTGTTTTCTTCTCACGCGCTCGACATCACGGGGAACAGACACTCTCACGCATCCTCCACCAAATATGTGGGGGGTGGTGTGGTGCAGATAAAACACAGGGGGTAGAGCTTAATAACCTTGATTTATTTAGATTTTATTTTAAGGAATGCGCGCGTGACCATGAGGCTGGGAGCCTCGATGGTGACCCATTTTCATATTGGATTCATTATTTACATTGACTTTTAATTTGAATAAAGAATATTTGACATAAAACAACCAGTAATGTAGAGGTTTGTATCCAACCTCTACAGAGGATAAAATGGCACCGAATTCATTGGTCAAGAGAAATAAAATTGTAGAAGTTTTCACCTCTAATAAAGCACCCTGCGACTCTCTGGCCCTGAACTAATTCTGTATCCTGCACCAACATAGCTAAGAGCCGTCAACGTCTAAGATATGTTTACACTCTTGAAGGTTACTAGTTTGTAATGAGGTTGATATCTTTGACGTCGACTGTCCTTTAGAAAACCATTCACTTTGAATTTAGATTTCATTGGCGCTGACTTTCCTAATCTAATTTGGCAGTAAATAATGGGCAATGGCACTATCAAATAAAACTCGCACTACCCGACATAGCTGTACAGTTTGGACAGGCGCTGAAAATAATACTTGTTTCAACCAAACCATAAATCTATTCATCCAGTTTTCCACTTCATCAGTAAGCAATTTCCTTATTTGAGCTCCGTGTTTCCATATAACATACGATACAGTTTATCTAAACACATCTCTCTCGTATCCATAACCGGTTCCCCAGTCTTTAAAAATGATCTTGAGAACTCAGATAATAAGGTTTGTTGTCGGTTACAGGAAAAATAAATAATTTGAATATTGTCGCAGTTTATCGCAGGCGACAAAAGGGGATTATCGGGTTTATCCGGAGAAAGGATATCCGGAAAGGGTCAAAATGGCCGAGGTAATTTAATATACTCGGCTTGGATCGTTCCTGTTCCCTTGCGTAAACACAGCACGTGTTTATTTGATTGTTCCTTTCAAAGCGAATGCAAAATAGAACTCCGGGTTTATAATGTTAATGTAATGCGATATTTTATAAGCTAAACGTGACAACGGTAAGAAGATGATGTTCGAAAAGGAAATAATGTTTTCAGTTTGAAAATGGCAAAATGTTGCAGTCGGAAGGTATGAAATGGAACTCCGTAGAAATGAAATGAAATAACAATGGTATAATTTTTTGACTTCTTATAATTGTCTTAAGAACATATTTGGATTTCATAGCTTCATAGAATCCACAATAGAATTGAAAGGTGTGAACTGGAACTCCGAAATTTAACAACATATTATATCCTAGGTGAAAATGGCACAGAAATTCAGGTAAAATGTGATTACTGTTAGTAGGTAAAATAAACGTACTAGTGCTCGACACGCTAATACCCAATAGTTGACACCTTGCTATCACCTTTACTACGAACGACTATGTATTGGAACAGGGGGCTTAGCCAAGATGACAATCGTTTGTAGAAAACGAATCGAAACGCTATCCGTCTCTCTATCGCACTAATATGGAAGAGTGAGCGAGAGCGTGTAGCGTTTCGTTTCGTTTTCTGCAAACGATTGTCATCTTGGCTACAGGGCCAGGGATGAGCATTCAGAAGTTTACCTTGCCTATTAACTTTTAATATGAGTAATACTTATTAGAATCAATTAGTAGCAATAGGTACACCAAAACTCAGTGACAGGAAATTATAGCATTTAGTTGTATACGTGGAAGACTAAATGGCCCAACGGCCCTAGGGGCTACGTCTCATGTTTACAGACGACAATCTACTCGAGACATTCTCCGTAACGTACTCGGACTTAAAACGAACTGTGCCATCTTGAGTAGTGTGGCCATGCATTAGAAACGTGAATTACATAAATCTACGGTCACTGCTGAGAAATAAAATAGAGATGCAATTACATTCTCTGGCAAATACAACCCGTTTTTTAAACATATGAAAAATTATTACATAAGTAGGTATCCCGTTAACTTCCAACTAGGGCTCCTTATGTTTCGAATCTATTGTCTAATTGACGATTTATTGACTTAAGACGATTTTGAAGGGACCCTGCAAAAAACTCGTAGTAAGCGTATTATGCGAGACTAACCTGAGATACCTCAAGTTGCAGTGGCGTATTTTGCGAGATCTCGCATTTAGCGGTTTCTACTCGCCATGTGTGCTACTTTACACAGTCACATAATTAACCACGTTGACCGAATTATTTGATTACTTAGGTCTATATTTATTTTAGCAGCTAAGCTAATAGCTACATAACTCAGGTTATCTATGATATTTAGACAAATAATTGTGATTAATTAATTAAATGAAAGACAAGCAGTTCAATTGGTGCCGCGACCAAGGTGTTACTTTTATTGAACTATGTGTATATTTAATTGTAACTGTATATTTAACAAGCCTTTATTTTACCTTTATTTGAAAAGTATTTTATTAGGAAAGTATCTTAAATGTGTGCACCCTACCTCAAAGACAGCTTGAGGCACCCAGCCGGTTACTAGCGTCGTTTAATTAGGTCTAACTTTAGCGGCTAAACTTAGAACTGGCTCACGTTTCCAAATACACGCACGAGTGACTGGAACCCTAAGGAGCAAGTCGCTTCGTCCTTAATTGCGCGTTCACTTTATAGCATAGATCATTTTTTTATTCTATGACACACACACTCGCGTTGTTGACTCTTTAGAAAAGAGGATTCAATGTGTACCCTGACGAGAGGGTACCCCGTCCTCAAGGCGCTGCATCCTTTTAGAACTCTCCGCCAAAACCGTTTTTAATAGAAAATGATTCAACAGTCGCGGACAAATTGTGATCATATGCAGGGCTACAGGCAATGCGTCAACGAGTGACACTAGTTTTTACAAAGGCAACCCGCCATATAAACATTTTCACTTAGAAAGACAGCTAGACTTAATGTTCTATCCGAGGGTAATCTTTCGGCTGCCTTGAATCCCAAACATTGTTGTAGGTTCTACAAAAAGGAGCACCATCCATCTACACCATCCACTGCAGCCTCCAAACTATTGCCTATTTAATAGGGAATACTCCGGTTTCTTCAGGATGTTTTTATTGAGTGAAAATTCAACTAGTTTTGGTGATTTCCTTAAAATATTACAAAGAAAATATTAATGTATAAAGAAATAATTTTTCAATCCGGTCTTAGCTGCTAGCTGCTGTATTATTAAATTCCCAAACAGGATGGTAGGTACAAAACGTTTGAAGCGTTAGATGTAGATCAAATTACGCGATACTCAAAGGAATTCTATTGAGAACTCTGCTACTTTATTACAATCTCCTTTGCGCCATTATTTACTCAACTGAGTTACCTATTACATTTCCTGGAAAACTGTTATTGTTTTTCTAGGTAGAGTCCCTACCGAAGCTAATGTCAAAAAAGATGTTAAAAAAAGGGTAAGCAACGCGCATGTGAATCCTCTGGGGTTGCAAGCGACCATAGGCTACGGTAACTGCTTGCCATCAGGCGGGCCGTATGCTTGTTTACCACCGTCGTGGTATAACAAAAAAAAATGTCAACCTCGTGTAAAAGATGTATAGAGAGAGAATAGGTAAATTACTACAAAAATGTTAATACAATAAAATGAATAACACCTTGACGCATTTCTGTTTGGCCCTATGGTTGACTGGTAGAGAATGCCTAAAGGCATTAAGTCCGCCATTTGTACTTTTTTTTAATGTGCAATAAAGTTTAAATAAATAACACGGTATGGTATTCTCATTTTAAAATACATACATTACGTTAAATATACAAACTATTTCAAACATAACTCCAACACAGCTAATAATCAACCAAGATTGAAGTTGTATCGGAGTTTCATTAGAATCATTTTCAAGCAATTTTCTGATTCAGACGCTAACTGTTTTGCGTAGTTAATGCGTTGGCGTTGTATTGAAGTTGGATCATGTCTAAACGTGTTTTAAAGTTAGGCCCATAGAAAATGGATCAAAGGTGCGCTTGGTACCTATGTAATCGCCCATTGTACGTGTATTTAATCCCCTTTTAAGCCTGAAGTGGAAGGATGTTTTAGTAATGGGTCTCAAACACCTTTGACCTCGTTAAAAACCATAGCTCAAAGCAAAATGGACCTTAACGGACTTGGTGCGTATGCCATCTCCAACTAAATTTCATAGCAAATTCGATAACTCATGAGTAATAGTTCTCAAGTCCGTAAGGTGCATTATGCTTTGAATTAACATAAGGTGAATAGGGTGACTGGGATCTGGATGAAAGCATCATCATTATCGTTAAAGTACTGGGCCTACGCGATTAATCAGGCTAAGGCAGATCCGCATGCCGCTTCGATTGCATGTATAAGTTTCGCTGTTTGATATGGTACCACGAAAGTGGATATATGTATCAACAGCTTCCTTGTTAAACGACTGGTCATACCGAGCTGCATTTTCTATGGAACCAGGTTTTTTTGTTTCCGACTTTCGGAGTTTGATACGATGGAATTTCGGAATACTGTCTTTTGTAATTACCTGAATTCACCTATTTTAAGACAAAATATGGCAACTTAAACTATTAGGCAAGTTGAGTCACGAAACCTGTATTTTCATTAGTGGATAATTGTTTACATGCAGATTACGCTGAAAGAAAGAAAGTTGACTAAACAAAAAGTTTCATATGATCTAAACTTTATTTAAATTATAATAAAATTTTAAACTTTGGATTTGCGATATGAAGTAACAAACACGAGTTTACATTCAAATGCCTAGTTCTAATACATAGTTTTATCACTAAAGATCAATAAGAAAATAATGACTAACCCGCTTATTCATAAACGTCTTTCATACTTCATAAAATTATGTTTTGTCTGTTTCTAACAAACACAACTGTTTTGACAAACAAAAACAAAATGACTATTTAGATAGTTAACTTAGGTTTGAAAGTTGTTTAAATGGAAAAATAATAAGTAAGGAAGCGTAATCACCGCTCAAAACCTGCACCAAAACAGTGGTGCCAATCATCATCGTGGTGCCCTAATGTCATGTCAAAGGTTTTGACATTGTCATGTTGTGAAAATGTCAGTTTTACCTAGTCATGAAATTTCGAAAATATATAGCTGTTGCGGGCTTGCGCCATGTATTGTGCAGGAGCCACAAAGGCGCCAATCATGACAATAATATTTGTTATAATCGGTAAGTAATTTACGCATAAATATTAATATATTACTGACTTGTCAAACTTGGGTGTATTTATTATACGTTAACGACATTTCAATTATTCTGCCCAATTAAACTTTATTGTCAAATTGATTTTGATCCCTCACAACACAGCAACTTTTCTTATTGGTGAAAAGGCATAAAACCTTTGCGGAACTAAGGTTAACACAAAAAATATTCTTAAAGAATGGGTACTTGATTGGCTAACAAGACATAAGGCATTTTAGGTTTGTCGGAAATGGTTCGTATTTTCACATGAGGTTTCCTTGAATTTACTCGTCTAGATATTATACAATAAACTTATGCTTCAATCAGCTGAATATTACATAATATTATTTTTGTTTCATCAATTTTACATTTTGTTACCTTAAAATTAAATAAGTAAGCAAGGAGCACTTTATTGTACATAACATATCACAGTAGATAAATACAGTTAACAAAAGAAGATGTACCTAAAGTATATAGGAGAACTTATCTCTTTCAGGAATCTCTTCCAGTTAACCTTACTTATACCAATTACTTCTTTGGAGGAGTGCAGCGCTTAGGGGTGACACATTCTTTCTTGTTAGTATCGAAATAGTAGTGCGACTTGCACTTGCACCCAGGGGGGCAAGCGAGACGCGGGCATGGCCCTTTGCGACCGGTCAAGTAGTTCTCGCATTGTTGGTTACAGTTAAGAGAGCAACCAGGTACCTCATTGGGACCTTTACAGCCGTTGTCTGGATTTGCTTTAGACTTGCCGGGACCTGTAAACATACGGGGAAAAATTCTACAAATGGAAATCCAGGAAATAGGAACCTTGCCACTGAGGGGTATGGTAGTGGTACTCTCACAATAAAATTATTTGATAAATTAATAAGTTGCTTGTCGTATTTGAGCGACATTTAAAATGAACATGGTTTATAATATTATTTAATTACAATTTATCAAACGGTGTTTATTGATATAATCTAAGAAAACAGTTGTCGGCGACGACTTTCGCTGCGTTTAGCTACATAAGAACAAAAAAAATGACAGACAAAAATAAGGTAAGAAAAGTTTTGTTAGCTGCTTATGGAGTGTAATACCAGATTAAACTTACATTTTCCGGCAACAGCTAAAGATAACACAACTATTTAATAATATTTGTTGTTTATTTGTAAAAATAGATCTTACAGGCTTACAGTAGACACCAAAACGCTTGTAAGATAAAATACATCAGATAGTTAATAGATACATATACAGTTAATGTTATATAAAGTTAATGTCCACTTGATGAAATAAATAATAAATTACAATATAGTACAAAATAATTGAATTAAATGAGATTTACATTAAAATTATTAGTCGGATACACGGTCAATATTGATTGCAAAATTGCAATTACAAGTTGAATAAAATTAAAATCATATGTCCCAAATAGTAATTTAAATTACAAAAAACAAAACATAATCAAATTCCGACGAGGCGGTTCGCAAAATATACAATTTTATTTTTTAAGTGTGACATGTCTTCGGCATATACATCAGCGTCCTGGATTTGTGAAAGAAACTGGTTTATCAGCGCTATGGCTCTGGCAGTAGGCGCATTACCAGCTCGTTTGGTTCGGTTTCTACCGGTCATTGAAGCCAACAGGTTACGTCTACTTCGACACTCGCGCCCTACCGCGGTTATGTAGTTGTCAGGTACAAATAAGTTGAGCTTGCACAGAATATTAGGATTGTCTACTCTATGGCGCAAGACTAAGCAGTAATGATACAGAGTCGCTACTTTGCGGCGCAGTTCGAGCGTATTCAATCCAACCATCCCAGATACAAATAGTGATGGAAAGTGAGTTGGGTACATTGTTGGGTAGTATCCATAGTGCCCCTTGTATAGATACCGCGCAAACTTGCGTTGCACTCTCTCGATCATCAGCGCATATTTCCCTTCGTACGGATCCCACGCGACTGCATTGTACTCCAGCTTACTTCTGACATATGCGTTATATAATAATATGGCTATGTTTGTGTCCCTGAATTGTGCAGCAGTACGAATGATGAATCCTAGTGTTTTGTTAGCTTTCTTGCAAATACTTCTGATGTGATCACGCATGTCAAGTTAAGAGTCCAACATAAGACCCAGGTCTTGGACTGTGGTAACATGTTCAATATGTATTTCCACATGCTTTTAAATTTCATAAATGATTCCAAATGGGCTAAATTTACTTCCATTTAGATAGTAAAACAATAATATGTTTGTGTACGACTCATACCAACTTATAAAAAAATCGTCACATATCATTCGTGTAGGTATATATATTTTTTAATTTAACAGTATGTAGCTTGGAGGATACCGTAGCCGCGCCGCGTAGCACGAAGGATTGTACGTATATACGAAAATTGCAAGGAAAAGCCACGGGCTGTGATGTGTCGTCCAGTTCGTGTGCAATATTCGTCGTGATTTCAATATCTACTAAAATAAATCGTGATTACAAGGTTAGGTGGTAATAATTAAAATTCTTAGTAGCTACTAGGTATCAATTGAAACAATATTTCAAATTATTTTTTTTTTATATTAATTTCTTGCTTACTTAAAGTGGTAATTAAATTTTAGAATTGCTAACTACGATTTTTATTTATTTACTAGTTGACCCGGCGTACTTTGTACCGCCAAGTTCCACTGACTTTGATAATGTCTGCAAAATGTAATAAGAACAATTTATTGCCTACATAAGTCGTAGTACCTACCTACTATTATTTTTTTCTATGCGTATGTGGAGTATGGCAAATAATAACACTCACTTTAAAACAAAACTAATATTACTTTTATTTTGAGTTACCTAAACTGTCGGTTAATTCGGTAGGTTCATAATAACTTGCGTATTCATATTAACTTTTTTCAATTATTGGGTTTATTGTCAATTCTATTGAACTACAGTTTCTATGGAAGAATAGTGAACCTTCTAAATAGAAGCGGAGTATAAGATATGGGCGCATTTTAACCCGATACATGAAGCATGCATCACTTCGATCACCCTGTTTAAACACACGGGCCGCGATTCGAAAAATAAACACACACACTGGACAGACACAGCTCCAACCCAACTCAACTCAACGCTATAACAACATTGAAATTTGCTATTCGAACAGATTTTCATCCAACATTGGTCTCACATTGGTCTCACATTGGTCACACATTGGTCACACATTGGTCACACATTGGTCTCACATTGGTACAACATTGGTACAACATTGGTACAATTTGTGACCAATGTGAGACCAATGTGAGACCAATGTTGAATGAAAATCTGTTCGAATAGCAAATGTCAATGTCGTTATAGCGTTGAGTTGAGTTGGGTTGGAGCTGTGTCTGTGTGTGTGTGTTTATTTTTCGAATCGCGGCCACGGGGCAGGACTACAAGCGTGCCATTTCATGAAGTCCCGAAAAGGTATTTTAACTTTTAAAATGTGATCCTTATACCTAGCACTAATACTCGCATGTACCTTTAAGTATGTACGAGCAAGACACATCACGAGTAATGTCAAATCAATATGAGATTTGACATTAAAGTTCGAATACCTTTTTAGGATTTCTTTACCCCATCATCATCATTGGCCATACATATCATCTTTACAGATGATAGTTGCAGCGTCTAGGAGGTATTTTGAGGAGGTAGTCTAAAGCCTACATCGACTGCGATGGCTGTATAAAGCAATGGCCGATTGGCATTTCTTGCCGCATCGGTCACATATATGTGTGGACTCCTGGGGTGATCCAGCAGCTCTGCGAAGTCGTTTCGCTTGAGTTGGTCAAACCAGACCTCGTCGTGCCTTGCCATGCCTTCCCGCAGGTTGCGACGCCACCCCAGTCTCATCTTCGCAAGTTCCTCCCAACCGTTAGCAGCCACATGGTGTCCATAGTATTACACTTGGTGCACGATCAATAATTGTAGATAGTTATTTAAAGTTTCTGCTGCTTTACATATGACTTCACAAGCGGCACTTTCGCATCATCGAAGGCGGCATGTGCGCTTTTACATTATCCGATCCGATATCGGATGTCAGAAAAGATCACGGATCATAATTGTGAAATTTGATGACATAAAGGATCTATAGATACATTATATGGACCGTAAGCCAAGAACAAATTTCATGACCAATCGCATCCCAGGCGATAACTTGTGAAGTGTTTAAGGGCATCACCTTCACGAGACTTCATTATACATCGCCCTTAAGCATTTCACGAGTTATCGCCTGGGATGCGATAACCAACGAAATTTGTTTCTGACTTACGGTCTATGGCGTGTAATAGAGCAGTCTACAGTGTGTTTCGTTCGCGCTCGCAATGTTAAACGGCAGCGATGCGCAGTGCATCGATGCCCTGTATTATTACGGAGCAGATCGTTGATAAGTTCAATGTTTATGGTCACTACTTTACACATGACCCCGCAAGCGGTACTAAGACTAGCATACTACTACTAGCTATGTTTGTTCTCGTACGGCAATGTTAGCCTGAATCATTGCGGAGCACAGCGCTAGTATTTTCAATGTTTAAGGCGACTACTTTATGTATGACGTTACATTCGGCATCAAAAATTGCACGCAGTACCACCTCTGTCAACATAATTACCAGAGGCCGGAATTCTCGGAGCACTTTTGAGCTGTCATAGGGACTTCTCGTTTATCGATTTCCAATCTACATACGTATATCGATAAATACAGAATACAATATTTAAAATATTATTACGAGTAGAAGTAAAACAACAGGTAGTTTTATCTTTCTTTGTTGCGAATAAGCGTTTTTTTCGAGATAACCTTTGGATACGAACTTTTTGGAAGTTTTAAAATCGTTAAAATAATAATATTTTATTGTTTCTTTTACATAATTTGTGGGTTTTAATGCATTGTAACATTTTTCGAAATAACTTCACTTTTCATTGTTTTCATTGCAAATCTCTATTTCACATTTTCCCTCTACCCACTTGTACGCAAAACTAGCCCAGTCGCCGCGGTATGCCGGTTAGGTACACCTCATACTTCTCTGGTAGCAGTCGAGTCGCTCCGGCACGGTGCTGTAGAGAGTTTCCAAGGGGCCACCATCATCTGTCTCGTAGATGAGTACGCCGCCTCGCCTGCTGCGGTAACGACGGATGGGTTTCGAAGAGAAACAACGGGCACTCTTTACACGTATATTTCTCTTGCCTTAACCTAGATTACGCCATGTTTATTTTAACAAAGGCTCGCGCACCGCGACAATGACAGCACGTCTAACCACTACGACGGCTAGCTGAACAGAGGGGGCAATATCAGACGGAGCGAATGAACAAAAGATCGTGCGCATTCACTCTATTAGACTTAAATACATTTGAACTAGATGGCGCTGATTTGCGTGAACATTCCTTCCCGGCCCAGGGAAAAGGTGAGCTGAAGACCTGAAGTTTACATCGCTACGATCTAGCATAAACAAGAGATATGAAAACAAACAATTATTAACACTAATAAATGTTACATGAGGTGTCTACAGCATAAGTAATCTGTGACCATCCAGTGCACTTGCACTCAATAACATTCCAGATAATATCAAAATATGAATCATGAAAGTGTAAAAACAACAAAGGTAAGCTACTTACTAAGTTAGTTACATGGTTTCCCGAGGAAACAGTGGTACATAGTTCACGATAATTAGTACTAATTGCTACAATTTAAACCAAGATTTATAATAGTTAACTTACAAGAGCTGCTCAAATAATTAAAGCTCCATAGGTAATTTACACAATTTGACAACGGGGCGTACAAGTTCGCCTATCTGTGTCTTCAACTTTACAGACCTGACGACTCCGTCGGAGCCTTTGAAAACTTGAATGGCCCTACCTCGACGCCATTGTAGAGGCGGGGAATTTTCATCCTTTATCAAGACTAAATCGTTTAATGCTACATTAGGTACATGTCTGTTCCATTTGTTACGGGCTTGCAAATTATTTAAATATTCTAAGTGGTACCTAGCCCAAAACTTTTGAGTTACAGCTTGAATAAATTGAAAATGCGACAGCCGTGACATATTCGTGTCCTTCCAGGAAGGTTCAGGTAATGACACCAAAGGTTGACCTATCAAAAAATGACCTGGGCTGAGAACTTCCAGGTCACAAGGATCCTCGGACATTGGAACCAGCGCTCTAGAGTTGAGGATAGCTTCCGCCCTGCAGAATACCGTCTGCAGACCTTCAAAGGTCAGGATACGGTCCCCAATCTCTCGTTTAAGCAGGTTCTTGCTACTCTTGACCGCTGCTTCCACTAGACCAGACATGTGAGGGGCGCCGGGAGGATTGAACTCCCAGCGGACGCCTTGGCGACGAAACTCATCCTCTAGAATGGTTTCGTTGTCAAGCAAGAACTGGCTAGCTTCGCCTCTAACGAATGAAGCCTGCGTACAGCAATGGCTCTGGTCTCGCCTAGCGTGGGTCTGTCTGACAAGAAGGGCAGCCGCACCATGTATTTCCCGTCAGGCATACGTTTAGTAGTAGTAGTATACAACCTTTCACATTCCAAATGTTCCGGATGATCTGGTGGGTCTTCTGGAGGCTGCTCCACCTTCCAGAACTTCTCCAGCACCTCTTCAAGCTTGGTAGCGTGCACGCCGTAGTCTTCCACGGACGTTCCTCTCGACTGCTGCGCCGAGGTGTCAGCAGGGTGTGTCCAGATGGCTCCCATGAGGACATCTCCAAACCAGGTACCGTAGGCCTCCACTCCTGTAATGTTCGTGAGCATCTTTGAACCAGTGAACATATAATTAAGCACATCCAGGCCGAAAATGATGTCTACATCTTGAGATTTGTCAAAATCTGGATCGGCCAGGCTGAGCTTAGACGCATCTAAGTGGGCCTTTAGGTAATGGTTACAGGCCGGAATATTTCCTGTAACTGTATACATGGCGGTTGCCACAACGCTAATTATAGGGACTAATTTACCTACTGGCTCAAATACCATTTTAGCAATGGTACCGGGTACCTTGACCTGTTGGTTTCCGATCCCAACAATATTATTTCCTACATACTGCTGATGCAATCCTATTTCATCTGCAAATGATTTCTTAACTATCGAACACCCGGCTCCGGTGTCTAACAGTGCCCTTGCCATAATATAATTGCCTTGGCCTGACCTTACCATGACAATAGCAGTAGGACTGACCCGGATCGATGGCATCATCATCCGAGGTTCTCGTGGTACATCAGCAGTAGCCTTATTTCAAGAACGGCGCTCAGGGCTGCCTCGAGTGCCGAAACGTAGGCTGTGGAAAGACTCCTACGCCTGGCGGGCCCTCGTTCCCACCGGAGGGCGCGGGATGTGACCAGCAGTCATCAATTGAGCTGGCTGGACCTGCTGTGGAGGAGGCGACCTAGTCTCTTCTCTCCACCTTGGCGGGCTCGTACGGGGTTGTTGAGCTCGCTGCGCCCAAGACCCTTGTGGCGGGGTCGACACCCTGTGTCGTGGTGGGGACCTACGCTGTGGTGGTGTACTTACCCTTCTGGTGGGTGGGACCGGGGTTCGCTCATGCACCCTGTGCACCGCTTCCGCGGCTTCCGCTTCCTCCCTGCACAGCAACGGGCTATGCGACCCTGACTGGCACGCACCGCACCAATTACGAGCCATACACTCTCTCGCGTAATGAGAGCGAAGGCATTTAAAACATGCACCATTCTTCCTGACCCAGGTTTTCCTCTCCGAAACAGCCGTCTGGCTGGAAGAATGGACATTTGTATATAGAGTGTGCACTACTGGAACAGTACGTGCACAGCCCTTTAGACCGATTCACCTGATCAGCTTCTTCCAGCTCCGCAGCTAGGACACGTGGAGGGGACGCTCTGCCGCGTCTTCCCTTGGTCGGTGACAGCCGTCCCACCGGTGCTCTTCCCGCTGCCGCAGTGGGAACCACCTGCTGCACCCGACACTGCTCATCCAGCAGCGCCAGCAGCTGATTGAGCGTTGGCAGGACTTGAGGATCCGTGCCACAGCGTTCCTCAAATAGGGTTCTGATGCGAATAGGCAGCTTCTGTAACATCATGTAAACAACTAAATACGACCACTCAGAAACCGGCTGCTTCAACTTTTCTAGGGCCTGAATCGACTCGCGCAGAGGATCATAAAACTGTGTTCGCAAATTTATATTCGGGCCCCCGACATTGGGCAGATTGACTATCCGCGCAATGAAGGTGTCCACAAGCTGTCGGGAGTTATGGTACCTTTTCTTAAGAAGATCCAATGCTACAGAGTAGCTGGCTCCATCCACAGGTAAGTGTTGTACTACCATCAAGTCCTCCGCATGCAATGACGTTTGGAGGTAGTAGTGTTTCTCGGCATCAGACAATGGACCTGCATCCACTAATGCCATAAAAAGGTCATAGAATGACATCCATTCTGTCATATCCCCGCCATATGTTGGCAGTTGTACCAAAGGCAACTTAACCTTACTGTGATACTTAGCTGCACCAGCTGTCTGTTCTGACTCCTCACCTGATGCCTCATCCAGTTGGATAAGAAGTCGGTTGATCTCGGCGAACTGCTCCTGGTACTTGAGACGTTCCGCCTCTGTTAGTTCCGTATCGCTTGTCAATACCGCCTCATAGGCCGTGATATATGTTTTATATACCTGATCAAAATGCCGCTTGGCCACCGCTGTCGCTGAAGACCCGGACCTGGTAGCCACCGTGCCAGCGTAATCAATAAGCATTTGATACCTCGTACCCAACTGTACCTTAGCTTTGAGTGACATGTTGTGAATAGATATTAACTTACCTGGTAAAACACAAATACTTCACCGCGCCGCGCGTATTTTCAATAAATCACCTATTTGTGAGTATTTATTAACCAATATCAAGCTATATTCTATCCAATTAATCTAATCCTAAGTATTTTTCAAGTAATATTAGTTGAGAAATCTATTACAAATAGCACACAACACAACTTGACTTTTGACACTGACGTTTGTCAAATGAAGTATGTCATAGATAATAAAGTCTCTAAGGTTGTCGCCACGACGCCTGACGTCGTTCCGGATCGACGCTACACGTTCCTACCATTCAGTTCGTTCACTCAGCACAAAACCGGTAAACGTCAACCGGATGTAGCACTTCACTATGGCGACCTCCAAATGTCCCCACAATGACACGTTTCACGTTGTTCGGGATGTTATTACGTAATCGCGCACTGATTCACACAATGAATGCCAACGACTGCAAATTCCACTCGACGAATCCTTGATTGCCGTGGCGCGATTCTTGGCCCTGGATTGCTTCAATCTTGCCCCAATCACGGGATTTTATTTTATATTTTCCCAAATCACGGGTTTTGTTATTATCGTGCGGTTGTTCCCCTCATGGGCCACCAAAAATGTACGCAAAACTAGCCCAGTCGCCGCGGTAGGCCGGTTAAGTACATCTCATACTTCTCTGGTAGCAGTCGAGTCGCTCCAGCACGGTGCTGTAGAGAGTTTCCAAGGGGCCACCATCATCTGTCTCGTAGATGAGGACGCCGCCTCGCCTGCTGCGGTAACGACGGATGGGTTTCGAAGAGAAACAACGGGCACTCTTTACACGTTTATTTCTCTTGCCTTAACCTAGATTACACTTTACACTTAAATTACGCCTCGTTTATTTTAACAAAGGCTCGCGCACCGCGACAATGACAGCACGTCTAACCACTACGACGGCTAGCTGAACAGAGGGGGCAATATCAGACGGAGCGAATGAACAAAAGATCGTGCGCATTCACTCTATTAGACTTGAATACATTTGAACTAGATGGCGCTGATTTGCGTGAACACCACTCAAAAGTTATCTTTAAGAGATCGCTCTTTAGCGATAAAGCCGCCTGTTTTTCATCTCTAATCTAATATGTTCTATAAAGTATCGATAAAATATGTATATTGGAAGTCGATAAACGAGAAGTGCCTATAACAGCTCAAAAGTGCTACGAGAATACCGGCCTCTGATAATGACATAGACACATTATAGGGCTGTGTGTTTCGTTCTCGCACGGCAATGTTAAATGGCAACGATGCACGATGCATACTTACCCTGAATCATTGCGGAGCATATCTACGTTCAAAGTTTTCTGACTACATGACTACTGAATACATGAGTTTACAATCGGCATCAAAGATCGACGCAGAATAAATAGACACATTATACACTTTAAAATATACAGCTGTATGTTTCGTTCTCGCACGGAAATGTTAAATGGCAGCGATGTGCCGCGCATCGATCGGTAGCCTGAATTATACTGCACAGCGCACCGCTAATACGTCACTTGATATTTACAACCTCTGGGTTTTGACTAATTTCCAATTTTACACCTACACCTTAAATAAGAGTCCAACAATGTTTTTGTCACATTTAATTGGTGAACAATGGCAACTTACTGGATATATTTGACCAATCGTTGCGCGGTAAGTAAGTTGTACAATTCCAAACGCATTAAATAGACCAGTGAGATTAATTCAGATTAAAAAAAACGGCCAAGAGCGTGTCGGGCCACGCTCAGTGTAAGTAGGGTTCCGTAGTTTTCTGTCCGTCACAGTAAGTGTCCCCACTTAAGAGTTAAAATAACACCGCAATGTCGGATATGATATGAGCGTTCCACGTACAGCGACATCTATCGGCAAATTAAGTAAACTATTGCATGCGAGCTTAAAGTATGGAAGATGGTTTTTATGGGATAATTCTTTATTGCGTGAACCGATTTTCACCGTTTTTACTTTATTTGAAAGCACGTCATTTCATTGTAATTTTGTAGAAATTACAGGTACAATAAACACCTGCTTATACGGTTAAATTACAAACTTAGTTCAGAAATTATTTTGTATTTTTTTTTCAAAAACTATTCATCCTATCAAGTTCAAAATAATTTTCCAAGAAAGTTTTTATAAAGTTCTACTTTTGAGATTTTTTTCATATTTTTAAAACATATGGTTCAAGTTAGGCTTCTGGAGCGATTATTTCCGAAAATATTAACATTATCGAAAAATGATTTTAGTAAACCCCTATTCATTTTTAAATACCTATCCAACAATATATCACACGTTAGGGTTGGAATGAAAAAAAAACACTCCCCACTTTACGTATAGGGGAGGTACCCTAATAAAACATTTTTTTCCACTTTTTATTTTACCACTTTGTTGGCGTGATTGATATACATATTAGTACCAAATATCAGCTTTCTAGTGCTAACGGTCACTGAGATTATCCGCGGACGGACGGACGGACGGGCAGACATGGCGAAACTATAAGGGTTCCTAGTTGACTACGGAACCCTAAAAAGATATTTTTTGGTGCCGTATTTACATATAAAGAAAAAAACAGGCCGTTTAAAGGACCATTCAGGTCCTCGTTAGAAAATAAAAAACCTCAAAGCCACGCGATTCAAACTTTAGGCATCGCATTTACTTGAAAACGCCTCTGAATCGTGATCGAGTTTGTATAACTACATAAAAAACACCTGTAGATAAATTCAAAAACGCGTTCACTTATTTTTTCAATTGTAAAAAAAATTTGTCACCTTCATGATACTCGTGATGACCATTATATTTGTAATTTGTTTCGTTACATGATTTTAAATGTTTAATTACTTAGTGGAAAATGAATTATTCTACTGAAAAAAATGATAATGATAAAAAAATAATGTAAAACGAAGTATGCCGTTTGTGATTAAGGTAGGTATATCTAACTTTGATGAAACATAATATAACAATATTGAATTGAAATATTCAAATATAATTCCTCGCAGTAGTCGTATTCCTCGTAGTGTAAAGTATGTAATGCCTCAGCCGTAAACGCTAAATGGAATGGGTTTTTTTTCGTTCTTTCGCTTACTATTTCATATTTAACTGACAAATCTTATGATGTGAAGTTATTAACTAAATATTGAGTTCTACATAAAAACCGTAAAAAAATTAAATATATTGGGTTAATAATAGTAGTTTATGTAACTGTTACGTAATAAGGGTCTTTAAAATACGAGTGTGGTTTTATGAAACGAGCCGCAGGTGAGTTTCATAATAAGATCACACGAGTGTAGATAAAGCATACACTGCTTTATCTACACTCATATTATTTATCCTAAATGCCGTATTCCGAAACCATAGAATGGCCGCCATTGCACCGCCATGGCCAACTCGATTGTGCTGGCGGTCGGGGAGGCGCGTGTCGGGCTGTCGGCGGACGCGCGGGAGGGTGCAGGTGTACATTATGTTATCAAAACTCATAACACATCAATAGTTGAGCATGTAAAGTTAAAATTACGTTACTGCCACACATAAAAAGCTTATCATAATAAAATCGGTCGTGGTAATGCTAGCCATTGCCTACCGTTTTCGAACACGTTTTAGAGAACTTACAATATGAGTGTAGATAAAATAAATTGTATAGCAATAATATACATAAACGCAACATTTCACTGTAAAAATAGCAATTTCATATTTTTTCCATACTTTAAACAGGGCGACTATGTGATCGTGACGTCACTTTTGCACGTCATTTTGTTAGGAACGTTTTGAGAAACAAATGCAAATCTCGGACTTTAAGTCTCATTTCTGACTTTTGTATTGCTTTAACGCAATTGACCGCATATAGACATTTGATCCTCACAACAAAACGAATCGATTGATACCATACATGGAAAAAATTCACCATGCCTATTATCAGTGTTTCATACTCATTATGCATGTATTATACATATATACCTTCCTCTTCAATCACTATCTATTTAAAAACCACATTAAAATCCATTGCGTTATTTTAAAAATCTAAGCATACATAGGGATAGACAGCGGAAAGTGACTTTGTTTTATACTATGTAGTAGTTTCGGGGTTTTTATTTAACCGACTTCAAAAAAGGAGGAGGTTCTCAATTCGACTGAATTTTTTTTAGTTTTTTTTGTATGTATGTTACTCGATATCTCCGAGAATCGTGAACCGATTTTCAAAAATTTTTTTTAATCGAACGGGTATAACCTGGAAATGGTCCCGTTGGCACCAAGTCGGGGTCTGATGATGGGATCTTGGAGAAATCGAGGGAACTCTTCAAATCTTATAGGTACATGTATGGCGCTTTTGGTAATTTATTCATTTAGTCAAGAATTTGAATTCAGAAAGTAGGATTTGGTGATAGGAAACTGATGATGAAAACCACAGATGGCCACTAGAACTCCTCAACGGCGAGTGTTTCGAAGGTAGCGATTAGATGTGCCGATTCGGAAAGTCAAATTACTAGGAGGAAGCAAATGTACATACATGGTGCTATTGAATACGGTACCATTAAACTGATCTGATGATGGAACCGGAAAGTACCCTACAGAACTCTGTAACAAAACAACGTAACCAAATCGTGTTTGGTGTTATTGGAACTGTCCTGACAAGCACTCTGAGTACAGACTATTTATTTTTTTATCTAAAAAAGTCTAGTAAAAAAATGTGTAGTAGTAATTCCTCTGGTATTCATAATCTAAGGAGTTAAATGTGACGAGATGAAAATAATTGTTACCTGATGGTAAGTGCCACGTCGGTCCATGAACATCTTCAGTGCAAAGCAGTAACTAAATATTTACTGTCTAGCACTGACCTGTGCCTGCCACACGAGACGACAGTTGTTTGGTCTCATTCAGTAATTATACTAGCCACAGTGTCCTTTCCCCATAAACACATATGTATATTCGCGCATTAAACCAAGCCGATGAGTACGCTGCTCTTCTGTTTGGTTTGACAAACGTTCGCGAATCAAGCCAAGCCGATGAGTACGCTGCTCTTCGGTTTCGTTTGACAAACGTTTGCGAATCAAGCCAAGCCGATGAGTACGCTGCTCTTCGGTTTCGTTTGACAAGCGTTCGCGTATCTTACCAAGCCGATGAGTACGCCGCTCTTCGGTTTCGTTTGACAAAAGTTCGCGAATCAAGCCAAGCCGATGAGTACGCTGCTCTTCGGTTTCTTTGGAAAAACGTTCGCGAATCAAGCCAAGCCGATGAGTACGTTGCTCTTCGGTTTCGTTTGACAAACGTTCGCAAATCAAGCCAAGCCGATGAGTACGCTGCTCTTCGGTTTCGTTGGAAAAACGTTCGCGAATTAAGCCAAGCCGATGAGTACGCTGCTCTTCGGTTTCGTTTGACAAACGTTCGCGAATCAAGCCAAGCCGATGAGTACGCTGCTCTTCGGTTTCGTTTGACAAGCGTTCTTACCAAGCCGATGAGTACGTTGCTCTTCCGATTCAGTATTAAGTATTCACGTATCAAATGGAGTCTTTGGGCATGACTTTCAGGACTTTCATGGCTGCGAATATAATTAGCTTTCGATCGCATTTGAGAAAGCCTAAATTCACGCTTGCTCGAACTCCTTTGAAATGCTGATTAAATTTCTTCGCCTATTTTTCCTATTTAAGTCTATCTTCTCTTTCATCTTTTGTCTCATTAGAACGGCGCTGTCTCATCGAGCCAGCTCTTTTAGACGGTATACCCATTATTAATTTTCACTAAAAAGTACAAAATAAACCAAACTTTTTAACAAAAAATAAAACCGACTTCAAAAAACCCGTACAAAAAGATATACAAAAAAAATATGCAAAAAAAGGGTTTAGAAACCAAATAAAACCTGCCCTCAAACACTAAAAAGTACAAAATATTTTTTATCACAAACAATATTTAAGCTACGCTAATTTGAATCAGTACCTGACTACTATTTGACTTGGCCAGTTTCGACATAAAGGTTCTATGTATATTTGTCTTATAGACTTATCTTCGTTAAGATGTAGCAGTCCCTGTTTTTACTGGTTGGTTGATAAAAACTAAAGATGAAATAATTATGTATAAGTATTATGTAAATTTATTTTAGGATGTTGCATGTTCTTGTAACTGGAATTTTAGGATTTTATACCTAGAACTTGGCACCCATAGAGATATCAATTCTTTTGTAGGCGAAGAACTTGGCTCTCATTTCACGTTTATGTTTCTGATGGGATAATTATTACGGAACACGCCGTATATTCACTTTATTTTTATTTTATTCACTTTGTTTGTTTATACTTGCCACCTACCCAAGGATACCTATTCAATCTAAGTAAAATTATCTTACTTGAAGAATATAATTAGCAGGAACTTTTTATAAAACAGTTGTTTTCTTAATTGGAATGCGTTTCCTGTCTACGGTAAAACAGCCAATTAGTATTTTTAAAACAAGCTTGTTTTTTATATTTCATAATTTATTAAGGATTTTTTAATTAATATAAAAGTAAATTTACATACTTCACTAAATAAATACGATTTATAATAATATAAGTAGGTATGTTTGCAAATAGAACTAAAGCTTGCGTCGTCTAATTCATAATATTACAGAAAATTGTGACTGAATTAAGAAATGCATTTTTAGCAACGACTTTTTTTAACGTGATAAAGGTATGTGGTCGCCATGTCACGAATTTACATTTACACAAGTCGAATTCCCCAGCTTCTTGTTGACAATTTGGGAGCGGAAAAATATTATACATATTCGACTTTTATGCCACAATGATTTTCTGAAAAGTAAACTAATGTAGGTTTTTTTTATTTTTTATTATTATTATGTCTTTCCCGACCACGGAACAATTGTGTTCGACGCCAGCGCGAAGCCAACGCGCAGAGAACCTTTCGACAATTTAATGAAAAGTGAGGGGTACACTAAGCGGATGCTGCCCCTACTCGTGTCATGGGACGCACGCAGAGACAGCACCCGCCATGGTGTAAAGACTATTGAGAGTTAATGGAGTCTAAAATGTACTAGGCTATTAGGTGAAAAGTATGGACTAACTACTGAGCTATTGGATGAAGAACTGGACGCCTGCCTAATAAAACGGTATTCAATTTTATTTCCAGCTGACGGTGACTCGTCCGCCGCAAGATGGGCCCCCGTAAAAAGCGAAATCAAAGATGGCTCAAGGGCAACACCGGTGCGTGGGCTGTGAGGTTGTCGAGAGGTGAGTCTGCGGTAGCCAGATTCCGGTAATCCGTTCAGCAGGCCGCCGGCGTTATGACATTTTACACTTCCAACCTGGAGCATAGGTCCCGCTCTTGCGACTCCACTCTGGCCGGCCAGTTTAGGCAAGCACAGAGGCGAGGGCCAAATGGAAAGGGCCCTATGGAATAGGGGTCCGCGGTGTCGCCACTCACCGTCAGCTCGCCACAAGCTGCCCCCGCGGGCTTATTATTATTATTATTATTACTCGTACATTCTTGCTGATACATATTGTCAGCATTTAATACATGTCATTATTTAAAACTAAATTGTCATCTAACTAAATAATAATAATTATTTTTTTTTTCATTACATTGTCATTACTAAATTAATTTTCATTATCTTATACAATTCATGCTGTAATTATTGGGTTGTACTATGCTAAACCGGTGAGCCATTCGCCCTTGCTGTTTTGCGTGTGACTTTCAGTGCAAATGCTAGGAAAAGGGATCGACAATTATCGTCTGCGAATAGATGGGCAAAGGTGCAATTGTCACCTGGTTTAGGCAATACATTTCCAACCATGTGCTCGCAATCCAGTCGCTCCACTGCAAATCGGGGACATTCAAGTAAAATATGTGGGACATTTTCCTCAGTTTCGTCGTTGCAATCGCAGGCTGGGGAGTCGACCAGCTTATATTTATAAATTCGGAACCCTCCGTGTCCTGTTAGGAGTTGTGCTTTTAGGTTGTCCATATTACCTATCTTCTGCAACACTTTACCTATATGCCTGTTTCACGTCCGGCAAGAACAATTTTCTACTAATTTTGTACTACACTAATGTAGGTTGATAGCTGTACCAATATATTCGTAAAAATACAGTTACCATTTTTATTGTACAGTAGATATTGACAAGGACAATTTAGGTGGAACTAGCCGCACTGCGGCTAGGAGGAAACCAGCAAGCATTTGCTAGCGGAATGCGTTATGTACGCGGCAACGCGATATAATGTATTCGGAAAAGATGAGCTAGAAGAATGCGAACTAAAGGGTACCAATCTCAGGGCTGTCCTTCTGTTATGCAGGAAGACAAGAAGATTCGAGGAGACTAGTGTGGGAACACAGCCGGAACAGTAACCTGCAGCTCCAACTCCAGGGAACTGGGCTGAATGAACGCGAGCAGCTATCGACAGCCCGCCTGAATTCCGGCCGGGCGTCCCTACACTACATCTACATCTAGGTGAAACTAGTTCAATTCTACTACGTCGTTACTAATATTATGAATGCCAAAGTATTTCTGTATGTTTGTCTGTCACTACTTCACGGGTATATACACTTACCACTATTATACCGCTGAATAGATTTCGATAAAATTAGACATGGAGATAGTTTTAGGCCCGGGAAACGACCATTAATAGTTTTTAGCACTAAAAACATGCTTTAAAGGACGGATTTTCATTGATTTCTCTGGCATAAGTTTTGATATGTTTTCGTGGATTCTAGCGAGGAAGGCGGGTTTTTTAGAATAGTCCGGGGAGACCAATCTTCGAGTCCACTTTCGTTACGATACGAACGGATCAATATACAATGGAAGTGCTAATAAGGCAGACAAAATTAAGATGATAGTGTATAATAATTTCAAAACCTTATTCAACATGACGCAAGACCCGTTTCACATTATCCGATATAATAGTTAGATACCCTGACAGGTCATCAACCGGCATGCAATGCCTATCATGTTGTATCCCCAGTATTATTACCGTGAAACTATTTCTTCTCAAACATGCAGTGATATATTGTCGTCACGTTCCGTATAATAAACTCGGAATTATTCTATTTCGGGCGCGTTAACATGAGGGGACTGTAATGGGATTGTATACCATTTTTAGGCCTAGGTCTGCAATTAACCGTGGCGTCAAAGATGGCGAAAGAAATTTCGAACAGCTGATTTTGATTTGTTTCTCGTGATAGGTTATCGTGTCTGAAGTGAGAATAATAAAAGAAGTTTACGAGTAAACTAACGCCTTACGAACGGAGCTTATTATTTTTTATAACGATCTTTCTTGGATCGACGTAATCATTGTTTCCCGGCCTCAGCTGTAATGTACCTACTATTATTTAGATGATTTTTCGAGTAGGTAACATATTTAGTTGCATGTTCTAAACTCACAAATCTTCTTGACGCCTGTTAAAGTGCGTTTTCTTGTTGCAACTGTTTTTACTACTTTTTACGACATATAACGGCAAGTTAGAACCATTAAAACTTTTTAGGACTGTTTCAATACTTACATTACTTTTAATATAAATTGAGTGTTTTCGATGTGTTATACATACATAATTATATCTAATTAATATAAGACGTTTGCGGCCAGATTTTTCCGAGGGGTTGAAGTACTTGAAGTTTTATTAATATGAAACAGATTAACGATAGAAGGCGTACGGGTTTTACTTTTAATCACTCACATTCTCTTGTCCTTTAAGACTTTGGAGAAAAGAGCGGAACTGTATCCGCGTTCTACGACATGTAAACTAGATTGATTAATTTTGAGGTTTATTTTCCATTTCTATATCGTTGTGAAGAGAAAGAGAATAAATTAGATTTCCCCCGGACACTTGTTGACTTCTCAATTCAGTATTAAATGAACAGCAATTCGTATCGAATAACGGACGGTTCAAAGCAACAAAGTCAAATATCAGGGTCCTAAAGTTTGTAATTTTATCACCTCAGCCCGGGTCACTATTTTCGTATATTATAGAGCGCAGAAGAGCGTTTGACTCTGACAAACTAGGTACTATAATACACGTAGAACGTCAAAATACATAATAATAAGTTGCAATCGTTAAAAAAAACATGTCAGGTACCATCACCCACACTGTTAACTGCCCATCGGTGAACTTTATGCCTTTTGTAATAAGGTCCTTCGATGTACAGTTAAGAGTGTTGCTGTGTATACCACCGTACGGGCACGGGCTTTAATTATTAATCCATTAAGGGTTCACTTTACATTGCACATATTATAGGGCCCGGAATTAGGTGAGCTAAAATACCTAAAGTTCGCGAGAGGACATAATATAGAGTGGTTAAAACCGGACGAAAATAATATTTTATTTGGATTCCGGGTATTCGATATTCATCCGGGCACTGCAATTAATAGTCGTAATGATGAAATATGGTTACATTGCAGCCATAAAGTTAACATTATAATAATAAATCTGCAAATGTGACATATATTTTAAATTAGTAATCTGTATTTTCCTATTCATTATCAATGCTTGTCAGAGTGGCGTATTAGCGTCAAAATAGTGAAAGCTACTAGTACTACTATAGTATATATAGAAAGATAAGGAAACAAGTACTTACGTATAGGGTTATGTACTTAAGTACATACAAAAGTAACTCACTCGCTCCAGAAGGCATAATATGTGGTTGTCCATATTCGAATAGTCCTTGTGGCGGATTTATTATTATTTTTCTGCTTGTGTCCGTACACAAACATAAAAGGTAACATTAACAAATAAATAAAAGAAAAAATCATAAACAATTTAGAAACTTTTATTTTTATACATACAAACACATTCTTAAACATTTATCACAGATAATCAGTCAAAAAGAATAAAATCTATATAACAATCTTATACCTACATATAAAATATCTAGATTTTTTTCAATCGGAATCCTCAGTTTCCGCGTTACAATCGTCCTGGTAATTTGTATTAGCTTGTTCAGCATTGAAATAAATAACCATCAGCTTTTCAATGTTATTCATACTTAAATTATTTCTTTTAATGTCCAAAATCCACTTATACATAGAAAACGACCGCTCCACGTCTACGGAAGTTAAAGGTATATAATTGTAGCACGATAATAATTCATTTTCTATTTCCTCTCCCTTTTTTATATCATCAGATATATCTCTGATAACACCAAGATCAGGATTTCTAGCTATAACATGTTCAAGTTTTTGTTTAACTGGATCAGACGAACACCACCCTATCACCGCTCTTACTTCGTCAAATATTTCGAAAGATTGTTCTAAAGATAGTGTTGTGTTTTGCAATGATTTTAAAGCTATTTGTATGACTTTGTAATATTCGTCGATATAATCTAAATCATTTTTTAAACTTTGTTTTTTAAATACTTTTTTAGCGTTTCTAATTGATACAGCTTCAGAACTATTTAACATATTTACTACTCTTTTAATTTCACTGTAATATTTGGCGTAGTAAGTCGCTGCTTGCAGCCAAGTGCCCCATCTAGTTATGACTGGTTCTGGTGGAAGGGGTGTATTAGGATTATTTTCTCTAAAAATTTTGATTCTATTGGGGGCTTTTAAAAAAAAAAATTTCACGTTTGAAATTAAGTCATTTACATCGGAATACTCTGAACGTATTTTTTCTGCTACGCGGTTTAGGGCATGAGCTAAACATGTTACATGTTTCATATTTGTTAGATCTTGTTTTAAAAGACGTCCTGCTTTTAACATATATGCGACGCTATCCGAACACAAAACTAAGACATTATCGACATTGGTTTCGTATGAGTCACCCCACATATTTTTTAAACATTCAATCACAAATTGAGCTATCGAGTTCCCGTTGACTACTTCCAACATTTTGCAAGCAATTAAATATGGTTTCAGGCGGACCTTATTTAAAGGTTTCACTAAAAAGTGGACTAGTATATCTACCTAAACAGTCAGTCGTTTCATCCAATGATATCCACAGCTTTTGGTTTGAAATTTCGTCATAAATTTTAGATAATTTCTATTTGAAAAGAATGTTTAAATAAACCTTTCGAAATAACGATTCGTCAGGGATGTTAATACGTTTAGTACAACTGCAGCAAATATACTTTTGAAAAAATGCTTTAAAAGCTGGCAGGTTTACTCGATGCCATGGTATATTACATAAAATAAGGAATTCAATGAAATCCAAGTAAAAATCTACGTTTGGTGTCTTATTAGTTCCTTGGTATTTTTTTCCATTTATGTGTCTCACTATATTGCTTTGTTTACATATTAAACTACTTTCACACTTTGCACAGTATATAGTATTACTAGCACTATCTTGGTACAATTCCGGGTGATCTCCAATCCAGCTTTGGACAACTCCATCGCTTGGTTTCGACGCCATTCTATTAATCACGCCGTCAATTCGGAATGAGCAGATCTGCAAACAAAAATAAAATACGTATGTAACGGTATTTTTTAGATATAGGATATGAATAAATATAACGTTTTAGTGTTGTATCATTTATGGCATTGGAACGAAAATCAATCAATCAAAATCAATTCATAACAATTCTATTTTTTTTATATTAAAATCAACCCAACAAACTTGTAAGCATAAAACTTTACCATGAGTGCATGTCGTACTCATACATTTGCAGAAAACTTATAATAAGAAATCAAATTAGAAGTAGATGTTACTCTGAGATAAATAGGAAATTAGTCTAATAAATTGCCCACGTGGCATATTAAAATTAGGGTTGACTTACCGTATGGGATCCAGGTGAACGAATATATGAAATGCAGCAAATCGTAATCCTTAAATCCAGGCCAAGGTCATCATTTGAAGAATATCCAGTATACCATAAAACAAGCCAAAGTCAAAAACAAATCGTCACGATAAATCCGGTAAACCACACACGCACTAACACAACTGACCAAGGTTCAGGAGCGAATGAGTCCATCTACCTACCTGAGTATCTACTTGACCTTTTACCATCTCCCTTATCTTTTGAGCACTAATTGTTTACACCGCTTGGCTCTAACACGCCCCTTGTGAGTCATTAATAAACAATGTGTAGGTAAACCCATATTATTCGTCTTACAACGACTTCTTATCTTATCTTATACATACCTTCTTTTGTCTAGCCCTTTTTACTAAAAACTAACATTAAACATGCTGCACTGTAAACAAAACATATCACGTTCAATATTACGACAAGTCCCCGAATAAACATCGAATACCCGGAATCCAAATAAAATATTATTTTCATCCGGTTGTAACCACTCTATATTATGTCCTCTCGCGAACTTTAGGTATTTTAGCTCACCTAATTCCGGGCCCTGCATATTATACAGTAAGTATCAAACAAAAGAAAATAGCTTGAGCTGTACAAGGCTCAACAGTTAAAGCCTGCGAGTGTATATAGGGATTTGTGTAGATCATACAACCCTCATTCTTAAATTAGAACATTCTGGTTTGTCAGAAAATGCCTTGAATCTCATGTCTTCATATCTTAGCAACAGAACACAAACAGTTGTTGTAAATAAAACCCAGTCTAAAGGGACTTCAGTAAAATTAGGAGTGCCACAGGGTTCTATTTTGGGCCCATTCCTGTTTTTGGTTTATATAAATGATTTACCTTGTGTAGTACAAAACCTTTGTGATATCGTTCTGTTTGCTGATGATACATCTTTAATTTTCGAAGTTGACCGGCAATCTACCGATTTTACTGTAATCAATAACACACTAGCTGCTGTACTGAACTGGTTTACTATTAACAATTTGCTACTTAATGCTAAGAAAACCAAATGTATTAGATTTGTTTTGCCAAACGTTGCACCAGTGGACACTAAGATTCTCCTGAATGGTGAATGTTTAGAGATAGTAGATAAAGCAGTGTTCCTTGGTTCGACGTTGGACAAAAATCTACAATGGAGTCCTCATATAAGAAAACTCGCTCTTCGATTAAGCTCGGCCGCTCATGCCGTTAGGAGAATTAGACAATTAACGAATATTGACACAGCTCGCTTAGTTTATCACAGTTATTTTCATAGTGTAATGTCATATGGTATTCTGGTTTGGGGCAAAGCAGCTGACATACAGACTATATTTGTTTTACAAAAAAGAGCCATCCGCTTTCTGTATAACTTAAAGGCAGGTGCATCAGTTAGAGAACTATTTAAAGAAATTAATATTTTAACTGTTGCTTCCCAATATATCTATGACAATATTATTTTTGGTGTAAAGAATATACATACATTCAAAAAAATTTCTGACATCCACAGCTATAACACTAGAAATAAAAACAAGCTTGCTATCAGAAGTAGTCGTATCCGCAAAGCATATAAGTCATTTTTTTGTCAAGGTATTCACATTTATAACAAGTTACCCGTCGATGCTTTAAATTTATCATTTCCCGCTCTTAAGAAATATTAGAAAAAAGTTTAATGTCAAAGGGTTATTACAGGGTCTAGGACTATATGACGGACAAAGATGCATGGCCCAAACCAGAAAATGCTACAAAATCATCTAACATTTAGAGGACACAGTTCAGATAGGAAAGCATATCAAACGTTTTGTGAAGCAATCAGATTTGGATTTTATTATTATTATTTTATTTTAATTAAACAATACGTACATTGTATGTCTCTCAAGCTGTTTTGATATTCCTTCTTATAGAACTACGCATTATTGTGTATCTTTAAGATGTAATATTACTGTATTACTACAGTAATATTACATCTTAAAGATACACAATAATGTATTACTACAGTAATATTACATCTTAAAGATACACAATAATGCGTAGTTCTATAAGAAGGAATATCAAAACAGCTTGAGAGACATACAATGGTCTTGTTTTGCAAACCTCTACAAGTCTACAGTCTACAAGTTTACAGATTTTTATGTCTATGATGAAAAAGATAAAAAGATAAAGATAAAAGATATTTATTCTTCAATTTAGGCACATTACAATGCACTTATGAACGTCAGAGAGAAAAAAAAAAACTAACTCCGGTTCTAACCCTACACCTCTGACCTGAGAAGAATTATTTATGACCGGCAAGAAACTCGGCGGGACTTATTTTTTCAAAATATTACTATTACTATTTTGAAAAAATAAGTCCCGCCGAGTTTCTTGCCGGTCATAAATAATTCTTCTCAGGTCAGAGGTGTAGGGTTAGAACCGGAGGTAGTTTTTTTTTTTCTCTCTGACGTTCATAAGTGCATTGTAATGTGCCTAAATTGAAGAATAAATATCTTTTATCTTTATCTTTTTATCTTTTTCATCATAGACATAAAAATCTGTAAACTTGTAGACTGTAGACTTGTAGAGGTTTGCAAAACAAGACCAGTTACAAGAAACAATTAGATTTGTGAAAATGTGTGCGTAACGTGACAGCAGGGCCCGATTCGACATGCCAAACTGTGAGACGTGGATGTCACACTTGTATCACTAGTGGATAGAGTGATATACATCTTGTCCACACGTGTCCACACCTAACTGTCAAGCTGTCAGTAGGTCTCGCTAGAGCGTTTTGTCTATGGCTATGGCCACCATTTTAGATATCACTCTTGAGTGATTTCCTCCCAATTTCAACTGTCACAAAAGTGTGATATCATAGTTGTCTCGCAAGCGACTGTCAGTTATGTCATGACGAATCAGGCCCCAGTGGAAAATGGGCGATCACACTTTCTACCTATCTCTTTGATAAATGCCAAAGTATGGAGTACAGTCACCAGCATAAATATATGACTGTGGGCAGCGCTGTAAAAATATCTGATTCTACATTGAGGGCAAAAGTATATGACGACACTTCCATGGTAAAAATATGTGATGGTTTCTGGCCGGCATAAACATCGTTTTGCATCGATGAGCATAAATATCGGATCCGTCCACTTAAAAATATCTGATTACCTATCAAAAGCAAAATTATGTGACTACTGCTACCGGCATAAATATCTAACCACTGTGAAAGCTTTAACATCGGATGACAGGTCGACCACATAAATATCTGACATAATAACAAAATCAAAATTATGTCATCAATATACAAAACCAAACCTTATCTAGCTGGTATAAAGCAGTAAATGGTATATGATGGTATGGTTGATATTCATCATGACGTTTAATAGATGTGATAAACCTTCTTATTACTATCCTAAACTATCATTAAAAAGTAAAATTTTTACGTCAATATGGCATGTCACATTAGAAATAAACAAGTTAAATTATTATTTTGCATGGATTGCAACTCGTAATAATTAGATTAATTCAATGCCATGTATAGCGCGTCTTATCAAATCTACGAGCAATTGAAGTATAGGATTATTTAAATATACGAAAAAATAGACCGCTCCATTAAATAATTAATCCATTGAGAGTTTATGTGAGTTATTTCTTGTTTACTTACATGATACTTATGTAATCAATAGGTTCTACCGACTTAATAATGCATTTGTAATTTAATATTGTTTTTAGATAAATGCCGTGAAATCATGATTTCCCTCTATTAAAATCTATATATCTAGCTCTTGGTCAATCAATAATTAATTACTGCATTCTTGCCTGGGGAGGTCTGACCCCCTCCACTCTCCTAAAACTAGAAAGAGCGCAAAGGGCGGTGCTGAAAGTCGCTTTGAAGAAACCAATTTGGTACTCCACAAGCGATTTGTACAACCATGCTGAGGTGCTCAGTGTTAGAAAGCTTTATTTAATAAGGGTGGCGTTGCACGTCCATAGTAAAGTTCTCAAATCTTCTAACTATAACACGTTACTTAACAGTCGCATTTTTAAAATCCCTATTACAGCTGTTAAAACTACATTTGCACAACATTTTTCATTCTTTTTGTATCCCCGAATTTACAATCAACTACAGAGGCAATACGCGTTCAAAAGACACTCTATTTTCGAAGCAAAAAAGCTGTTATTAAGGAACTTGTTGCATCTATCATATATAGAAACGGAAAAAATCATAAAGTCACCATATTAACTAAACTCACACATAATATACATAAAATATAAACACACACACACACACACACACACACACACACACACACATATATGCACACACTCGTGCACTTTACTTATTAGTTGTAAGTAAGTACTTACCTAGTTAGTAGTTTTTTTTTACTTCTATTTCATAAAGATTTTATTTTTGTTACGAGTAGAAAAGTTATGTTTGTTTTCGTACAATTGTTTTGCACTTATTCCGATTTTCTAATTTTACTAACACTAACTAATGTTTTGTCTTTCGTCTGTACCTAACCTGTTTTATTTTCCCCACAGGACAGGCCATGCCTAGTGTGGGGATCAGCATAAATGTAACATTGTGTAATTATATTTCTGAAAAAAAAAAAACAATTAAAAAAAAAAAAAAAAAAAAAAAAAAAAAAAAAAAAAAAAAAAAAAAAAAAAAAAACTTGCGAGTGGAAGATGCAAAATCGACTATCCTTAAAATTTAGGCCGTATTCGTGAAAATACAGCTTAAGACTTATTCAGTATAACCTGGAGGGCCCAGAATGGTCGAATTTAAGATACTGAAGATAAATAGTGCAAATTAAAATTATTGAATATTCACGTTGTTTTATTGCATGTTGCAAGGCACCTGTCCGACAAGCGACAAGGAAGCAACAGGAGAGCAATGAGCCAATCAGGGTTGTGAAAAAATTTGTGTATTGAAACTAAAGTTAAAAATTAGACCGTTAATCTTTATCATTATAAACATGATTACGATTTCAATCATGAGCTTTCCAATCAGATTGAGCACCGACATGAGTAAATCATGACGATTTTTAGTTTCTATCGTGATTACTTAGCTGAAGTGATAACATTAGTAAGACAGATGCATAGTTAAACTAACGATTTAGTTGTTTTAATGATGTTTTAAATAGGATTAGATTTTGCATAGCTACTAGCTCCATTATTTATTCCCTGACGGAACAGAGGCGGTATGACCAAGGTCAGTGTCAATAGAAAAGTAAAATAAGGTAAACAAATATGTATGAATTTGTATGCATGAAAGGCATTTGAAACAAGACAAAATAATATTAAAGAAATCTGTTTTCACTTAAATATGTAAATAATAAGTTTGTGTATGAATTGACAAAAAAAAAACATAATTGTTCTTTAAAAAAGTGTAATTGTGAAGCAATTAAGGTAAATGTGTTTGGTTACATTATTTTACTTTTCTATTAACACCGACCTTATATATACATTTAGGATAAATGGCTATTTGCAATATTTTGGTAAAGGTATCACTTGGTGGTTGGCGCTTACGTCATAAAATGTATTATACAGATTCAATATTGTATTCGAGCAAATAAAACGTATGTGCCAGCTGCCAAATGTTACCTATACCAAAATACCGACATATTTGTTTGTTATTTTTTTGGTATGTGTACAAATTAATGCTCTCATTAAACTTTGAAACGGCCTGTTCGATTTCATTGCAGTTTTCGGTTACGGTTAAGGTAACTATCACACTGCTGCGGTTTCCGCATGCGGCGACGACGTTCGAGTGAGATAGCGCTTTGCATATGTATAGTGCTGTTTCCTTGACGGGTGGCTGATATATGTGTCAAAACGTTTAGTTTGAAAGCTAATACCGAGTAATATGGCTGTGATATGCAGATTAACGGACAGATGGGCGGGCGGGTCGCATACGGCGTATATTCAAGAAATCTCAATCAAAGGTCTAATATATGTGCCGCTACTTAGTTTTGTAGTAAAAATATGTTTAAGGGGGGCACTCAATAATGCAACTAAATGTTAATAAAATTATTTTTAGTAACTATCAACGTGTGCCAAATCATTAGATAGGTCTTATAAAATAAGAAGAAGAAGAAGTTTTGAAAACAATTTTTAGCTTATACATAGTTTCAAAAATAATCGCTCCGAGAATCTTTAAACGTGTCAGTGTTGTGACCGTTTGTTCTTGTAAACAGTTGAACGCATAAAAAATTCTTTAGAGTAAAACTTGTTGCAAATTTTATGCTATACAATGTACTAATAGATGTCAACTTAAATGGAGTTATAAAAACCAATATAATCCCGAACACCCCATTTTTTGGAGTTTGACCTTGCATAACTTCAGGCCCAGACACGAGATTTTCTGAGATTTTAGAGATAACGTTAAAAACATCATAATGAAAGTATATAAGAGTTTCCAGCATAGTATCTCTGATTCCGAGGGTTACCTTAATATGCTTAGGCTAATTTTAATTCCATTTTTATTCCCGATATAAAAAAAGGAGTTTGGTTCTACAATATTCTATTTGGTTTTGGACGAAAGTAATAATTTAATTTGGTAGATTATGTGGTAAATTCTCAATCTATCAAAATTTGTATTAAAATTAAATCAAAAGTGATGATAATGTAAATGATAAAGTCAGATTAGGGCAGTTTGAGCGGTCGTTTTAGTAACTGCAATAAAAACTAGAATTTATCGAGAATACTGATGTTTACCTCAATATCTGATCACAAAATCCCCCACACTTTTCGTTACCTATATTAGAATTTAGTTGCTATCAGATAGGTCTATTTTGCAGAAACCTTTTTAGCTTGACAGGATTTTTACAAACCACTTTATTAAATTAAATTATGCAAAATGTATAATAACGAAAATTTCTACAATTCAGAATAAAGGCCTTATATCCTTGTAATAATATAATTCAACTTAAAAATATTCCAATCATATTAAACGAATTATGATTGACTTTAGTAGATTAGCATTACTTTAGTTTAAATCAGCACCTGTCGTTAATGATATATTCGTGGCGAAATTACTTGATTGTTTTGTGTTATGATTTAATCAGCGATGATTTAATAATGAGAATTTTTAATCAAATCACCGACTTCAATTATGAGTCCCCAACTCTGGAGCCAATGAACCTTGGCATCACACACGAATCGTAGAAATAAACCATTTTTAGCTACCATAGACAAATTTAAGCATTTACCTCTGATTTTGTCTACGAATTGATGAATTCAGAACTGAATTCAGATCAACTGTGTGGAGTGCCGAATACGGTTAACGGCGATCCAGACGTCAAGTTGGTGCCATTACGCGGTGAGTATAGACCCCTTTTACCTCAGTCACTCGCCGGATTTCAAATGGGCGAATCTGCCTCTGCCGGTGTAGAACTACATTTACGAATGGATGTCAGAAACTGTGAATATTTTATGACATTCGTGCTTTTTAGATTAGAAATCTATTATACTCTCGGACTATGGACTACTATGGACTTTATATTAATTTATTTAGATTTTTTTTTTCACAAGAGTGATGAATAATTCGTAAGAATATTGCAAACTTGAGTAAGAAGGACCGTGAACAAAACCAAAATTAACCTGGTATTATAGAGACTAGTTAGATATTATTATGTGTCGCCGGGAAGTTAAATTATAAAAATACTACCCGTCAATGTTCAAAGTAATGTATTAAATAAACAGTACTGCTTCTTTAAATTAACAATTTATTTACCCTATATACGTAAATCAACCGTTAACAGTGTTGGCGCGATTTTTTTCTTTAATTTAATAAAATAAAATATCGCTTCTCGCAGATTGACGGCAGTCGCACCGAGTCCTAACTGTATGAATACATCGTAAATATTGTAATGAAGCCAATGCAATGAAACATATGAATTTGAATGTGTCAAATTCATGATAGAAAATGTGAGATAGACATATGCAATGACAGTTCAATGACAAGTCTGCACTCTTTTCGTGAATTGTCAAATAGCTTTTTACAATTAAGACCTCTATGCCAGCCAAATAGGGTTTGGTTTTGTATATTGATGACATAATTTTGATTTTGTTATTATGTCAGATATTTATGCGGTCGACCTGTCATCCGATGTTAAAGCTTTCACAGTGGTTAGATATTTATGCCGGGGGCAGTAGTCACATAATTCTGATTTAGATGGGTAATCAGATATTTTTAAGCGGCCGGATCCGATATTTATGCTGATCGATGCAAAACGATGTTTATGCCGGCCACAAAGCATCACATATTTTTACCATGGAAGTGTCGTCATATACTTTTGCCCTCAATGGAGAATCAGATATTTTTGCAGGGCTGTCCATAGTCATATATTTATGCTGGTGACTGTACCGCGCAATACAGAAACGACGGCAACTCAATTTAGCGAGGAAATTGACAGTGACATTGCCCGTTTCGTACTGTTGCAACATAGCTGTGCTCACGCAATCGGAATGTAATTTTCAGGGACTACAACGGCATTATTTTTATTAAAGGCTACAATTTTATTGTGCGTATTGTTATAACTTTTAGTTTGACAGTAAACCGAAAAGACTTTGTACAAAAGTTAATGCTGTTTTAAATAGGTATGTCTAGTTTATGCTGTTTTTAGTAGGTATTTCTAGTTTATTTACTCTCATTTTTATATACATCATACATAAGATATATTCTTAAGATTTTATTAACAACATTATTCAATTAATTTATTTTGTTATAACACTTATAACTAAGCAAGAGCGACACCCTTCAATCTCAAGTAAAATTTTGCGTGCTGGTTAGATATATTTGTACATGTCGCCGATGTTTTTAGTGCTCTGGTAATTTGTGTCATTAATTTATTACTGTTACTAAATTCCGCTTTTGATGATGCTAAATATAAAACACTTTATGAAATTTAACAAAATTATAAGGGTTTGAATATTTTTCAATCATGCGACCTCTTTTTGTATGAAAACAGAGGCCAATTTGGTCTTATCTCTATTTAATGTAATATAAAATAATATTGTGTCACTAATTTTAGTGCTTAGCAATGATTTTGTCATCTTCTTTGGATTCTGGAACCTTGTTATTGCTTTGCAATATGTTTTAACATATTTTCATGCAAATACAAAATACCAGCCGCAAACCGACTGCGAGTTGCACAATAAATATAATTCTTCATTTTTGCATTAGGTGTGTACATGTAAAAATGTATTATTTTGATATAAATCATTACTCATTAGGCAAGGGTTGTATAAGTAACATAGTTACAGATGAAATCATTTGGTAAAAAACTTTTCGGTACAGGCTTTATATTATCTAGGTTTTACATTTGCTACGTAATTCTACCATATGTCAGTATTAAAACTGCTTAGTTTAGTTATATTAGAGTTTCTTTAAGCGTTTGAAACAACAGAGGTTTAGATGTGTTGCTACACGGTATATATAATTACCCTACAATTTGGCAATATAATTCTCAGTTTGCCACGCCAATTTAATCCCTATTACCACTTAATACGGGGTTCTTTTGATTTATAGATTAAATGCCGAAATTAAGTGCGCGTGCTGGTTTAAATTAGCTTCGAAATCAATTTGAGGTGTTTGCTAAGGCGTAGGTTGCCGTTTTGTTGGAACGACTATGTAAATGAGTAGTTATCATTTAATGGAAATATGTATATTATATGCTGGAAATAGTTTTGTAGCATACTCGTGTATGCGATACTCGGTCAGCATATTTAAATTTATGTTTTCTGTAAAGTTCGTGGAGTATTCTAACATATTCAGTGGCACCTAGTGCCACGTGCTACGCTCGTAGCCTATAGTCACGTATTCGTCGTATATAGCGCGTAGTAGCTAAGAAGAGAGAACCCGACAGTCGGGTTCTCGGCCCTGAATGTGCTTATTTCTATTCTCTATTTTTATTAGTTTTAGGGTATGCAGACCGGATAAAGATTGTATTGAAGTTACAAGTTAATCAGTAAATTACCGGTGATGTTATTAATAGGTAAAAATTATCATCATTCCCTAATTAGTTTGTGATTTAGTAATTTTAAGTACATAAGTACTTACCTAAAACAAAGCTAAGATATAAAGTAAAAAAGAGGTGAATGGAAATAGAGAAGACCTAATATGTATTTCCACTGATTTTCTGAGAGTGCTTACGTAGCATGACAAACAGGTATAGCTGGGGTTCTGTACCGACGAAGCATATAGTGGACTCGGATTTGATATATGTATACCTACCTACTCGTAACATATTTTTTGATAAGTTACCACATTGGCGATTTCGACGAAGGACTGTATGTGTTTCGACGACAAGTACGGGTGGCTATTGAATATTGAAATATTTGAAATTAGTCGGTAACCCAGGTTCACCTGGTAACCTAGCTGGAAAACCGTGTCATCAATAACTAGTGTCGTAACAATTAGATTAATTACTTAAGGTAGAATTCGTAATTCAGAGGAGTGATTTGACAGCTTTTGGCATGTGCTGTCAAATGACTCCACTGAATTATGAATAATACCTTAGTAAATAGGGTGTATTAACCTATATTTGACAATGGTGCTGAATATGAGTGTAGATTCTAGACTGCCTTGCCGCCGCCGCTGGCCGCGGCGAGTGATCAGCCGCGGAGAGCTGCGGTCTGCAGTCTTCGTCGGGCTGTCAACGCGGAAGGCTCATGTATAAGCTCCTCGTTATAGAGCGAAATGTGCAATATATGAAACTAAAGTTGCCAAAAAACACTTCGCTAAAAAGTGGCATCAGCATAGTGTCTGATATTACTTTGTCTGATAAAACGCTTATAGTTGGTTTGTTAGTAATACTGGGCATTTTCTGCAAGTCGACATCCCTAAATAATGGGCACGCCTATTTTGCGTGAACACGCTTATGATAATATTGGCTTGACAGAAATTTATTCGAAAATATTCGATATACCGGAGTCTCAACCAACCTTACCTCACTGCTGTGGCGTTAAACCGCTCGCTCAACCGCGTCAAAAATTAACCACTTTGCCGAACCGCTTGTTATCACGGGTTCCACACGCCCCACCATGCATAACAGCAGTAACCGCCGGAAAACCAATAAAAATTTTAAATTTAAAGCAGGAATACGATGGTACAGTCACGGACTAATTGAAGTATTTCCCCACCCAAACTTATAAGTTCCAGTTAAACCCATAAGTGATGTATCATTTTTCGTACTTACTTGTATTAGTACATTTCTCCTTCCTATTATAACTCCGGAATGAATAATTCCCGTGTTATAATTTACCTTGCCACTCAAACTTCTCCATAACTAATATTACTTATCTAAATACAACTTAATTCATAGTTTTGTGGAGCACACATACGTAACATATATGTATGTGTAACGACTGTTCCTAATAATTAAATAAATAATAAATCGTTTCAGTAGTTAAAGTGTGAAGCTAAGGAGAAGCAGCTTTATTAAATATAATATTAATAGACATAGAGATTATTTTAAAATAATAAGTATTAATACTATGTAATTTGTTAAGTACCTACTTGGCTGTCACAGCTGTTATGAGAAGAAAAGGCAAAATATAACATATAACATATCTACATATTCTTTTCAGATTTCATTCAGAAATAATTATGCGGCCTGCACCTATGGCCGTCGTAGCATACGAAGCTTACGTGTCGGGGAGGGGGGTGGGGAATGCCCTTGTTGCTCCCCCCCACGCCCACGCCGGTAGGTACCGGTACTACAATATTTTTTAAGAAAAAAAACCGACTTCAATGGGGAAGTCGGTGAAATATTATTATACAGTGTAGATGGTGCACTCTTAGACTCCATACAATGAAATAAAATCAAACGTCAAATCGTCAAACGTGAACAATGCGTCGTTGAAGAGTTCCGTTCAGCATCAGCAGTTCCTCTTCATCGAATGTCACTCTTTTGAATGAAAATGCTTGATTTGTTGATAAAAAATACAAAAATGACTATGTGTATGCCCTTAAGATTTGAGGAGTTCCCTCGATTCCTCATGCATCCCATCATCAGAACTTGAGCTTGACGAAAGTTTGTCCTGACAATCGAACTTGCCTAACAAACACAACAAAGAGGACAAATCGCCAAACGTGAACTATGCGTCGTTGAAGAGTTCCGTTCTGATCATCATTAGCAGTTCTACTTCATCAAATGTCACTATTATGAGTGAAAATGGATGGATTTATTGATAAAAATTACTATATGCCTATGCCTTTAAGATTTGAGGAGTTCCCACGATTCCTCGTGGATCCCATCATCAGAACTGCGTTTTGACAAAAACGGGACCAATCTGTATATATATGCTTAGAATAAAAAAATAATTCAAAATCGGTTTAGTCATGGTGGAGTTATGGAGTAACAAACATTAAAAAATATAGACACGCCGATTAAGACAATCCTCTTTTGAAATCTTGAAGTCGGGTATAAAAGAACGAACCATATTACTTGTTCATTATAGACGGAGAGCTAGCCACGTCAGATATGACACAATAATTAGAGTGATGAAACCCCTCTCGTTAGTTTGCTATACTATGCTTATTTCTAGATCCGGACATCTGGCAGCTGTAAAGTGGTGGAGGTCAAAGAATGCAAATAACTTAAAGAAAACAAATCCTAGAGTTCTGGTTTTAATGCAGTATTATGAGAAATTATATAAATAATTAGATAATATCATTGCCTAAACTTTCTGATGGGGGAAAGTAGTCCAAATCGACGTATGATGTAATTCATAGTTTATTGCCTACTGTTTCTGTTTCCGAAATAATACGAAATGTTTTTTGGTCTAATATTAAAATATAGGTCCTATCCTTTATATTTGAGACAACTTCGGCAGTTTTTACCTATTTTGGTATTACTAATATTACTATTTTCCAATTCCAAAAATTTGCTAGTCTGTTACTCTGACCTCCACCCATTAAAAACTGCCAGATGTCCGGACCTAGCAATAAGGATAGTATAGCAATCGAACCAAACAGGTTTTGTTGCTCTCATTATTGTGTCATATCTGACGTGGCCAGCTCTTAGTCCATTATATCGACAAAAGGCTGAGACCACTTAGCAGCTCTTCCTCTATTTATAATCGTACATTATTCACTACGTGAAAATAATATTTTGCAGGGGTTGGAAAAGCGCCTGGCTGGCAGACACATAATATTTGGGTCTACATTGCCCTTATCGAGCCGCTATCGGTCGTTATATGTGTTATACCATGGAACTAGCATGGTAACTTTATGAAGGTATTATGTCTATGATCTAACAAATTATTCTAGTAAAACGTCTATGTTAGCAGTTTTCTGTAGATAAAAATATTTATGCGACACTATTGAGTAACAGTATGATATCCCTATGAATTGTTTGGTCCCAAAAGTTATAGTGAAAATTACTACAAGTCTATACTACTCTTTGATTCAGTCATAGCTCTCAACCGCCAAACATGGCGCACAAAATTTGTTCTACGTGTCACATCTAGTAGAATACATAATAAATCAATGCGCGACGCAGCAAAAACTATCAGTTAATTTTATTAATGCCTTTTTAAATGTATGGCTTATTCACTTTTGGTGTTTGGCTACCTAACAACAAATATGGTAATAATAGTAGTTTATGTAACTGTTACGTAATAAGGGTCCTTAAAACATGAGTGTGGTTTTATGAAATGAGCCGCAGGCGAATTTCATAATAAGATCACACGAGTGTTTTAAGGCCTAATTACGTACAGTTGCATACACTGCTTTATCTATACTCATATTATTTATTCTAAATGCCTTATTTGGAAACCATAGAATGGCCGCCATCGCACCGCCACCATGGCCAACTCGATTGTGCCGGCGGTCGCGCGGGCGCGTGTCGGGCTGTCGGCGGATCCCCGGGAGGGTGCAGGTGTACATTATGTTATCAAAACTCATATCATAGCTCATAAATCTCATAATATAATCTCTCCGAAGCATGTTAGTGCGTAGCGACTAAAAATACCTGCGCGATTTATTCCATGAAATTATTAAAAGTAAGGAGTCCTGTAGAGGCGGTTTTCTAAGAATCTAGTACCTATCTTGCTAAGGATACATATTCATATTTGTCCTTCAATCAACAATCAATGTATGGCGGGAATCAGACATACAGCCTTGGCCAGAAGTGTTGAGCATAGCTCTTTTTTGTTTACAATTTTGATGTTAAGTATTAATTCCCTATCGTAACAATGTACGATGACGTAAAATATTATATTTTATTGATATATCTAGAAAACTTCACTAACACTTTCAAGGTACCTATAAAATATGAAAAGTGGAGGTCCCAAAAATGCGAATTTAGGTAGGTGCGAAAAATTACAAATATCATAGCACATCAATAATTGAGCATGATAAGTTAAAATTACGTTACTGCTACGGATAAAAAGCTTATCATAGTAAAATCGGTCGCGGTAATGCCATTGCCTACCGTTTTCGAACACGTTTTAGAGAACTTACAATATTAGTGTAGATAAAGCATTTTTTATAGTCATACCCGGCGTCATTTGTGGTACGTCTAGCCGCAGATACGTTCAGAACGCGTATCATGCTTGTCATTTTATCGCTTATCACGTCATGCTTCACTTTCGTACTTACATACTTGTTAGAACGTGACAGCTATGGTGACAGGCGATAAAAATCCGACCATATTAGGCTAGCTGTGCTTATCTGAAACCTCGTAGTTATAATTTTTGATAGCAGTGCCAAATGAATAATGTACCTAATCATTAGAAGAAACAGTAGTAAGAGGTCAGATACATATTTACATTGTATCTATTGCAAGATTAATAGGGCATTGGTCAGTGAACTCGTTAGTTTTAGTACTTACCGTCGGAGAAAGACTTCAACCAGCGTATGATCTAGCACCGGTTACTTTACGATTAAGTATTACGAGTATGTTTCTGTGCACAAACGTGGCACACAGTACTATTTCTCATCCGGTACGTCGCCGCAATCTGTTACTGAACTTAATATCTCAACCAACTTTGGAGAGGAGAGTAACTTGGCTACCATTCTGAAACAAGTAACAAAATCAAACGAATTAACAATAATTAGTTTTTTTTCTCTTTATTTAGTGAGATTTAGTATTAAAAGCTATTAATGTTAGTATAATGAATATTTTAAGAAAACACAATTCGTAAGGTAGGTCAATTATCCAAGTTTAACGAATATTTTGTAATCATGCATTTGTCAAATAATAGGTACACAATTTAAACAGATCAAAATACCCAAATGTATCTAAAGCATCAAAAGCTTTACAAGATTGAAATCTTCTATATTATTAACTAAAGAGAGGTCGAGGCTGAATTGACTTATTTACAAACTACCCTCGTTGCATGTTTAGGGTTTGATCGTCTGATTTATGGGCCCAAGTTGATTTGGGGTTTCCCCTTAAATAGATTAAATTTAGAGGGTTATCTATTAGATTATTACACGTTTTACTTTAGTAATGTAGTGGGATAGTGCCACCAAAGAGTTTACAAAAATATAACCTTTCAATATACAATCTTAACTAGGTAGGTTTCTTTTACAACACGATATTAAATCAGACCAGCAACCTTTAGTGTTTGCGCCTTAAGTACCGATATGAGGATTAAAGTATAAATGCATATTTTATTAATAATAGGGACTCATTGAGTTTGTTAGATATAAAACTTAAAGAAAGTGCAATGACAGGTGCCGAATTCTAATTTAAAAATCCATTAACAATACAATAAAAATACAACCTATCTCTAACATAACTCCAACACACAACAAACATTCAACCATGAAGTTGTATTGGAGTTGCGTTGGAATATTTCTCAAGCAAATTCTGATATTTCTGATTCAGATGTTTATGCCGTAGCTGTATTGCGTTGTATTGGAGTTGTATTGAAGTTGGATCGTGTTAATTCAATATACTCTATGCGTGTTTATACTTGTTTTAAAGAATACGGCCCCAGCTCTCTACCCCTAGCCCTTTGTAACGGTAGTGCTCTTGGGTCATTTTTGATGTCGCTTTTTATGTGGGCCGGTTTCCCATCCAATAGCCCAGTTGTTAGTCTATTCGGTTTCCCCCGATATAAGATTCAGCCTGAGCCTAGTACATGTTAGATTCCATTAATTCTCAATAGCCCTTACACCATGACGGGCACTGTTTCTGCGTTCGTCCAATGACAGGAGCACGGGCATATCCCACGACGAGTGTACCCGTTACATTTCATTAACTTGTCGACTCTGCGCGTTTGCTTAGGGCTCCGCATACGCCTCCCAAATATTTGGAAAGCCATAATAACCCAGATACAGATATTAGTAAAATCAAAATTTTACAGGTCATATACATCTTTTATGTGAGGGTACTTACAATGTTGTTATTATTAAGGTAATAAGCCCTGTTATTTAACTAAATGAAATTATCACTATCGGGGAGGATGGAAAACAATGGCGCCCATACACTTATTTGCATTTTAATTTGAGGTTTCTGATAATTAAAACCATATAGTTTAACCCTAGCAGTATGTATTATCTTGTTCATTATGTTTTATAATTTTCTATCTTGATGCTTTTATCAAAGGTTTAGGTATATGTACTTGTTAGATTAAAAGGTAAAAAAGATAAAACAAATGAATATTTTAATTATCATGATTTATTGCAAAATCAAAAAGGTACTGATTCTACCGCCAGTTCGGAAAGTAGACCTCTGCCTCAAGAAGAACCGACAAGAAACTTGGCGAAGTATATTCTTTTCAATAAATATCACAATAAATATCACACTACACGTATCATTATTTCTTTCAAGTAATTAATAATTCTGAAACACAAGATTAAACAAGTGTCCCAAAATTATCCAATAAATTATAAGTTTATGATACAATATATTACAACTTTCAATCATCTATATAATAACTTTTAAAATTCAGTAAAATTACACAATTATTAATAAGTAATCAAATCAGTAAGTAATAAAAGGTCATAATGATAAACAAAATATAAAGTAAATAATAAGGTTACTTAACTGGCACAGTTTGGACACCACCTTCTGTTCAGAGCCTAGTGTTATATCCTCCAAAAGTAACAGGTATTGGTGTTTTATACATCACCCCCAGGTGTCCACTTACACCACTTCGATTCAATAAACAAGTGACGTCACTAAGATTGAGGATAGACAAGTATCCATGTTGGTCACTTTTTTAGGGTTCCGTAGTCAACTAGGAACCCTTATAGTTTCGCCATGTCCGTCCGTCCGTCCGTCCGTCCGCGGATAATCTCAGTGACCGTTAGCACTAGAAAGCTGAAATTTGGTACTAATATGTATATCAATCACGCCGACAAAGTGGTAAAATAAAAAGTGGATTTTTTTATTTTATTAGGGTACCTCCCCTATACGTAAAGTGGGGAGTGATTTTTTTTTTCATTTCAACCCTAACGTGTGATATATTGTTGGATAGGTATTTAAAAATGAATAGGGGTTTACTAAAATCATTTTTTGATAATGTAAATATTTTCGGAAATAATCGCTCCAGAAGTAAAAAACTATGCGTCCCCCCCCCCTCTAACTTTTGAACCATAAGTTTTAAAAATATGAAAAAAACCTCAAAAGTAGAACTTTATAAAAACTTTCTAGAAAAATTATTTTGAACTTGATACTCGTAGGATGAATCGTTTTTGAAAAAAAATTACAAAATAATTTCTGAACTAAGTTTGTAATTTAACCGTATAAGCAGGTGTTTATTGTACCTGTAATTTCTACAAAATTACAATGAAATGACGTGCTTTCAAATAAAGTAAAAACGGTGAAAATCGGTTCACGCAATAAAGAATTATTCCATAAAAATCATCTTCCATACTTTAAGCTCGCGCGCAATAGTTTACTTAATTTGCCGATAGATGTCGCTGTACGTGGAACTCTCATATCATATCCTACATGGCGGTGTTATTAACTCTTAAGTGGGGACACTTACTGTGACGGACGGAAAACTACGGAACCCTACACTGAGCGTGGCCCGACACGCTCTTGGCCGGTTTTATTGAAAGGTTACAATCAGGTTATAAGTAAGCACTTAGAAAATATAAACAACAAGAACATAATATTGAAATAAATATTTAAGGAATCTAAAACCAGAGACTTGGATTCCAATTATTAATCTTATTAAGATTATCAAACAGGTCAATGATTATTCACTACGTCTACCCTCGTCTACCATTTAACACAATTATTTGAGTTACCGTGTCTGTGTGTTTACAAAGTCAAATTAGCGGTGAATATATTTAGAAAACTAAGGAAAATATTATTATTAACTCTGATCAGTCATGATAATACTTTTTATATTTAGCCAATAAACTACATACTAGAATATTACACTAACATACTATGTGTATAACAGTGGCGGCGTCGATAGAACTCGATTTCTATCGGACTAACTAATTTAAGGCAGTCAAGCACCTTATCCTACAGATCTAAGAAAAAAACAAGCCGGCTGCGGCTTTTACTTTTAGCATATCGGTTTGGTTGACGCGCCGCAACGCAACTGAAATACTAATTTTTTGGAGAGATATTTTAACAGGGGAATATAAAATGCAACTCGATGCTCGGGTCCATTTGGGACCAAAACGTGGCGCAGAGAGAAAGTTTAGACAACACTTAAGAACTAAGTTTAGGTCCAAAGTGGGGCAAACAAATTTGAAACATTCAAAAACAATACGTCGGAGAGGGTTGCTGGGACCAGTGAGGATTTCGCAGTGGTATTTAAAGGTGGCAGGTAGTTTTAGTGTGACGAGGGTTCCTTATAATCTGTCAGTACCAAAAGCACTGTTTAAACGCTAATAATCCGTCGTTTCCTGAAACAATGGTATTACCTTGTATCATATTTAATACACTATAAATCTTTACAAAACCAGCGGGTAAAATATTGTTAATAATCTAGCTAGAGGTTTTGGGTTAATAGTAACAATAAGTACATACATACATATTATGTGGGGGTTGTGTGTGTGGGTGATCTAAAAGGCATACGTTAGTAAATTGAATTAGTAATATCAGAATTTGTAAATGAAATGTTAATAGGTAATAAATATTTTTAAATCGAAAATAAACGGCAACAGTTCGATATCAAGTTATTTGGTTACTCTACACTGCATAACTTCGTTTTTAGTATTCCGTACCTCAAAAGGAAAAAAACAGAACCCTAATAGGATCACTGTGTTGTCCGTCTGCCTGTCTGTCAATAGGTACTCTTTTTCTCAGGAACGCGTGGAGGTATCAATTTAAAATTAACATAAAATACTTATGTCTGTAGTCTCTTAAAGCTGTAAAAAAATCAAGCTTCTAAGTCGATGCAATCGGGAGATTTCCGTACCATTTGAGCCTTATTCTCTAACTCGTCGCAAAGGTTGAAAATCGTAAATTTGTCATTTCATTACAAAAAAAATGGATAGTTAAGTATATTTTTGTAATATAAATACGGATCCCTCGGGGCACGAGACCGACTCGCATTTGGCTGGTTTTTTAAATTAATGGTAATAATAGAGTGTCGATGGATAAAAAAATACGTTTTTAAATTTAGTTTTATGCCATATTGATGTACCTACCATGTATGACAATCATGTCTCTATCGGATCGTTTATACCCACCCTAATGTTACCACCAGCCATGTAGGATCGTGTGCATGACGCTTTATGCATGATTTGTTGTCTATGCTGTAGAACATATTTCGGTCTCTTTGTCTTTTGGTAAGCCGGCCGAGCGGACGCTCTCTCCTCTAATTATATAGTAATTGTTATTTGTTAATTATAACCACATTACGTAGAATGGTAGGATCAGAAGAAACTGTAAGTGCACCTAATAAACGTGAAACCTAAACAGTGCTGTCTAGTTTTATTTCCACTGCTGAATGATCTCCAGATCATTTAATAGGGTAGGGCACAGGAACGCGTTAGTGCACTGTTTAGGTTACTCCAAAAATTAATCAGTCGCTGCAAGTGAATCTGTTCATCTACGAGGGAGATTACAGCGAGCGCATCGCCGACCTGTCTGAATCGCCAACACAACGTCGTCGTCATTTTTCTTTGGTGCACACTACCACGTGGTACGTACATATCTCCAATCATGGCCAATGAAACTCAGCCGGGTGCTGTCAATTATTCTAGCCAAGCGGTAGAAAAACTTCGTGGCGTGGAAAACTACCAAACCTGGAAATACCAGGTTAAAATGCTGCTGACGCTCGACGAACCGATGTGGAGCCCTCGCACGTTAACCGTGCTCTGGCTCGCATAGGCCTGAGTGTGTCGACCACGTGCTTACAGCATATCAGGAACGCGAAAACTGCTAAGGAAGCATGGGATAACCTCAAAACTGTGTTCGAAAACAAAGGTTTATACAGGCGCGTGCTTTTGTTACGGCAGCTGCACCGTATCGAGTACAGGCAATTCAATTGTATGTCGCGTTACCTAGAAGCCGTGATGTCGCTAGTTCATCAATTGGCGGATATCGACAGAAACATAGAGGACAAGGAAGTAGTGGAACTTCTTTTAAGTGGCTTACCCGAGGAGTATGACGCGCTGGTAAGCAACCTCGAGACTGCAAATATCGCTAATGAAAACCTCAACGCTGACATGGTTAGATCTCGGCTTCTTCAGGAAGAATCGAGGAAAAGGGAGGGTTCTTCTAGTATGGAGGAAGCGGCTTTGTTCTCTAAGGCCAAAAACCGTCCGGTCAGTGCAGGACCAAAACCTCAGAAGCAAATTGTCTGCCACTACTGCGGGAAAGGTGGCCATATCAAGAGTAAATGCTTCAAATACAGGAAGGACAAGGCGAAGAATCGGTCTCTTCTGGCTACTGAAACATCGGCAGCTTTCTTTGTAAAGAAGTCTTCTTTCTATCTGGACTCGGGCTGCTCAAATCATCTGTGCAATGACAAGTCTATGCTGATGAACTACAAGGAGCTGCCGGGAGAAGGAAGCAAAGTGACTCTGGCAAATGATGAGTCAGTGTCAGCTGAAGGTGTAGGGGAGCTGCCAGTCGGAGGCGTCTTAAATAAACTTACCAAGGTATTATATGTTCCCAACTTGTCCGCTAATATATTATCAGTTGGTAAATTGTGTGATAAAGGCTATAGTGTAATTTTTACCAAAGACAAATGTAGCATATACAATAGTTGTAAAATTCATGGCAACCCAATTACCTCTGCATCTAATAGAAATGGATTATATGAATGGGACGGGTGTAATCATAGGAAAGGGACTTCGCTAGAAGTGCATTCTTCCATGTGCTTGCATAATAGGCAAGATACACAGAGTGCTAATGCAGCTGTTTCTTCTTTGCCAACTCAACTCTGGCATTCGCGTTTAGGTCACCTTAGTGTTCAAGGTATGTGTTCTTTAAGGGATGATCCTGCAAGTGGTGTCAAATTTCAGGTATGCTCTGGTGACGAGTGTGAGACCTGCCTACTTGGGAAGCAAGTATCCTTGCCGTATCCCGTGGGCGAGGCTACACGTGCACGCAAACCTTTAGAACTTGTGCATAGTGATGTAGCAGGTCCTATGCAAGAAGACAGCATTGGTGGAGCGAGGTTCATCGTTACCATGACTGATGACTACACCAGGAAGACGCACATCTTCCTCATGAAGCATAAATCCGAGGTAATTAATCACTTTATTACTTATAAGAATTTAGTGGAAAAACAATTAGGGTTGCCTATCAAAACACTTCGGACAGATTTTGGGTCTGAATATTGTAATAAACGTTTTGCAGATTTTCTTAAAAAGGAAGGCATTACTCATCAAAAGAGTGTACCTTACTGTCATCAGCAAAATGGCGTCTCGGAACGCCTGAACAGAACCCTTCTAGACAAAGCCAGGTGTGTCCTGTTTGAAGCTGGCCTCAGTAAGCGTTTTTGGGGAGAAGCGGTAATGACTGCCGCTTACTTGAAAAATAGGAGCCCCACGAGAGCATTGACAGGACGAACTCCGGAAGAGCTCTGGACTGGGTCCACACGGACCTTAGTCACCTTCATGTCTTTGGCTGCATTGCCTATTCCTTAGTACCTAAAGAAAATCGTCGCAAACTTGATCCTAAAAGTAAAGCTTACATTTTTGTTGGTTACAGTGAAACTACAAAAAGCTTTAGGCTCTTAGACCCAATGAATTCAAACAAAGTGATTTCGTCTCGAAATGTAGTGTTTTTAGAAAACAAATTTTATAAAGATATAAATTAAGTTTTAAAGAATTTGACAATGAAAATATATTTTATGAATTTGAATTTACATCTGATATTATTGATACTTCTAGTCAAAATAATACTATTGATAATTCTAGTCAAAACAATGAAATTGAAATTTGTAGTGATAATAATGATAATTCGATATCTTTACAAAATGTGCGAATTCCAGTCTGTAGTCCAAGGAGTGAGATACAAACGTCTAGCCCAAATATTAATGAAACTTTCATGGTTTTTTTTCAGACTCGGAGGAATTCTGCACCGGGAGTGAGAATGATGAGTCCGGCTGCTCTGCTTCGGGCTCGTGTGACTCGTCGAGCGAGTCTGTAGTACTACTCGTATCGCCGCGTTTGTCACATTCAGGGGAAGCTCAGCCTGCTGCTGATGCACCGGCTGTCCATTCTACACGTCCTGTACGTACTACAAGGTCACAAAAACCTAAAAGGTATGCCGACTACACATCGGACTACTCCATGGTAGCGCACGAGGCTACGCCTGTCTGCAATCTAAATGTACCTTCATCATTTAAAGAAGCTGTTACTGGTTCCCTTAGCGCTGAATGGTCTGCTGCCATGAAGTGTGAGTATGACTCTCTTATAGCGAATAAAGTGTGGAAATTAGTTGATAGGCCCAAAAACATAAATGTAATAAAGTCAAAATGGGTATATAAAATTAAAACTGATGCATTAGGTAACTTTGAAAAGTATAAAGCGCGTCTTGTTGCCATGGGTTATACACAAGTCCCAGGTGTAGATTATAAAGAAACATTTTCACCAGTCGTTAGACATTGTACAATGAGAATATTGTTTGCTTTAGCTTGTGAGCATGATTTAAGCAAAGATCACATTGATGTGACCACAGCTTTTCTTAACGGAGACCTTGAGGAAACCATCTACATGGAATTACCACCAGGCTTTAATAATAATCAAAAAGATAAAGTTTGTTCCTTGCAAAAAGGGATCTATGGTCTTAAGCAAGCTAGTAGAATATGGAATAATAAAGTTAACAAAATACTGTGTGAAAATGGTTTTCATCAAAGTAAATGTGAACCTTGTATCTATATAAATAAGGATAAACATAACTTAGTATTGGTTGCACTATATGTAGATTATTTCTATATCTTCTCTAACAATAGCTCATGTAAAAACAACCTACTTAGTTTATTACAAAGTGAATTTAATTGCAAAAATTTAGGTAACTTAAAGAGCTGTCTGGGCATTAATGTTGTAAGAGAAAAGTACTCATTAAAATTAGATCAGAGTGATTACATTATGAAAGTACTCAAGCGGTTTAAAATGGAAAATTGTAAACCTGTCTCGACACCTATGTCGATAGGATGAAAATTTGAGGATGACAGTGAAGCCTTATGTGAAGAAACTTATAATTACAGAGAACTTATTGGATCCCTAATGTATTTGGCTGTCTGCACTAGGCCAGACATTGCTTACGCATGTAGTCATTTGAGCCAATATAATTCTAAATTTAATAAAAGCCATTGGCTGGCAGCTAAACGGATACTAAGATATCTGGCAGGAAGAATTAACTATTGTTTATATTTTATAAAAAGTAGGGAATTTAATTTAACTGCTTATACAGATGCCGACTGGGCTAATAATGTAGACAGACGATCATACACAGGATTTGTAATTAAGTTAGGTTCAAATGTTATAAACTGGGAATCACGTAAACAGCGTTGTGTTGCACTTAGCTCTACTGAAAGTGAATTTATATCAATTAGCGATGTGTGTAAAGACTTATGTTTCATTAAGAATATACTATATGAAATTTCTGGTATGAAACCATGCATCACTGTGTTCAACGACAACCAAAGTGCACACAAGTTGCTACTATCTAAAGAATATTCACATAAAAGAGTTAGTACATAATAATGTTTTAACTGTAAAATACTTACCGACAGAAGAAATGATAGCTGATGTACTTGGTATACACTCACTTGCCAGAATTTCATTTGCCAGAATTTCATTTGCCATAATAGTCAACAGCCATTATATGGTTTCCCATAGTTACATATGCAATACTTATTGTTTACTATATTAATCACGTGCCAGAAACTTTGTTTCCCATAAAATCAATTTCAATAATATGTAATGTAATATGTCATGATCATTGTAAGCCATAATATCACTAGCCATAATATCATTTGCCATCCAAATTGCTTCCCAGAAAGTAGGTCAGGTTAGGTTAGAACTGTGACCTCCTACAAAATAAAATGGCTACCAGAAAGTAGGTTAGGTTAGGTTAGAACTGTGACCTCCTACAAAATAAAACGACTACCAGAAAGTAGGTTAGGTTAGGTTAGAACTGTGACCTCCTACAAAATAAAACGGCTACCAGAAAGTAGGTTAGGTTAGAACTGTGATCCCCCAAAAAGCGAACGCCTACCAGAATGTAGGTTAGGTTAGGTTAGAACTGTGATCTCCTTCAAAATAAAACGGCTACCAGAAAGTAGGTTAGGTTAGGTTAGAACTATGATCCCCTAAAAAGCGAACGGCTACCAGAAAGTAGGTTAGGTTAGGTTAGAACTGTGATCTCCTACAAAATAAAACGGCTACCAGAAAGTAGGTTAGATTAGAACTGTGATCCCCAAAAAGCGAACGGTCACCAGAAAGTAGGTTAGGTTAGGTTAGAACTGTGATCTACAAAATAAAACGGCCCCTACATAATAATATGACTAAGTAAATATTTTTAGAGCACCTACAGGAATATAGTGAGCAAATGCATTGTTTGTATGCATGGATTCGGGAAACCATTATTTAGTATGGCGTTTAAATATTCTATTAAATAGTATTATTACAATTAATAATATGGACAACAATACGTATGGCACTCGTACGTTCTGAAATCTAATAATCGGGTAAACAAAGAGTATGTCACATAATTTTTATGGTAAACAAACCATTCGGGCAAATGAAATTCGGGCAAATAAAATTCGGGCATATGAGTATTATTTTATATAATTTTCGGGCAAACAATAGACAACCGAGGCACTTCCCAAACCGCTGAGTTTCAATAAACATTCTAAATTTATTCATAGCATGAATATGAAGTGATATAATAGTATAGGCATGTATATGTGAATGTAGAGTCCTAATTTAATGATTTGCAAATGTAAATATGCAATCATATCAATAGAATGCATTTTTCTTTCCTTGCTTAACTGTTTTGTTTAGTGTTAGCATGCTATTATATGAATGTGTATATGGATAGAGTTAAGTCTCTATTTAGGGCAAACATTGTCAATGTAAACTTATATAATTGATGTTATATTAAGTTCAAGCCTTTCATGAGAGATGTTCCTATACACATTGTCTTCTAATTGTCGTTGTGTATGGACTTTCTACTTATTTGTATGTAGACATGAGGCGATGGTCTTATTAGTGTGAGGGGAAGTGTTAGAAATCGGATCGTTTATACCCACCCTAATGATACCACCAGCCATGTAGGATCGTGTGCATGACGCTTTATGCATGATTTGTTGTCTATGCTGTAGAACATATTTCGGTCTCTTTGTCTTTTGGTAAGCCGGCCGAGCGGACGCTCTCTCCTCTAATTATATAGTAATTGTTATTTGTTAATTATAACCACATTACGTAGAATGGTAGGATCAGAAGAAACTGTAAGTGCACCTAATAAACGTGAAACCTAAACAGTGCTGTCTAGTTTTATTTCCACTGCTGAATGATCTCCAGATCATTTAATAGTCTCAGAGGTCACACAGTAGGGGGTAATGTCAATATCAAAAATGCGACATATCGTGGTTGTTAAAAGCTGATTATTTTTAAAGAAAAGCGTCTGAGCCTTTTAAAAACAACTCTTCGCCCTTCATCTTTGACATGAAAGCTTTTTCGCACTCTCCTCATTTTCCTTGAGTAATAAAATATTCAATATAATAAAGAATTATTCAAGAGCCCTGTCCATTGCTTACATCATAATGTACATAAATATATTACGAATATTAAATATTGATACCAACAAGAACTTGCATAATTTATAGCTCATGAAACGATACACAGGTATTAAAATAGAGGGTTCAGTTTAAAAATTCTACAGAGATGGTTGCTTTGTTTTTATTTGACAATGTAGCCCAAAACTTACACTTACTTACTCCGTTGGCTCAGCGACCCAAAGTGAATCTTGGCCTCCGATACGAGAGTGTGCCACGTTTCTCGATCCCGCGCTAGCTCTTGCCAATTGCTGATCTGGAGTTCGCGCAGATCCGCCTCGACCATGTCGCTCCAGCGATACCGTGGACGTCCAACAGGGCGTCGCCCTTCCGGACAACCACGGTATGCCTTCTTCACTTTCCGATCTTCCCCTAACCTCTCGAGGTGGCCAAGCCAGCGGAGTCTGTGAGCTTTGGTCTCTCCTATAATATTAGGTTCAGCCACCAGGTCTTCTATTTCCACGTTCTTTAGTACTCTCCAGCTTCCATCCAGTCGTTGCTTCAGCCCGAGGATCTTGCGAAATATCTTTCTTTCTGCGACTAGCAGCATATTCTCCTCTCTCAGTGTCAGCGTCCATGCCTCACAACCGTACATAAGGATCGGCCGCAGTGTGGTGCAGCCCAAAACTTAATGCTCAATATAAAACGGGCCTTTTTTGAAATTATCAATGTATTGACCTCATCAGATAATAGACCCGTACCGATAAATTATGAAGTTTCGATAATATTAAAGATGCTTATTTTTCACATACACAGTTCAGGCCATCCAACTTAGCTAATAATAATAATTTGTGTCATCCTAGGTTGTTGATTAGATAGAAACTTAGACATTTCTTTTTTTAAACATTATTCGGTAAATAGAAAATTAGAGATCAAAATTGATTTTTCACTGTAACAGCAAAGTTGTTACTGACGCACGCACGCGTTTTGTGTCACTTTCGTCAACGGGAAGACTGACATTCAATCAGCACATATATGTAGACTTTTATAAGCCTATATAAAATTAGAGTTGATCGATTAGGTACTGTGCTTTCTAAAATATCGGTATCTATTATTTGAATAAATTTGTGCCATATGAATCAATGATATTTATTTATTTTAATTTTTTTCTTGTATGAACCTGTTAACAGTACAATAAAATATTAAATTTATTAAAATTTGCGTCAATATTTTTATAAAAGCGTATCGAAACAATGTTTGAAATTTGTGTCGTTGTAATCAATGGATTATTTTTATTTTCCAAAAAAAAACTTGTTTTGGCGAAAGGGCATGCGCGGGGAAGGGTAAGGCGCGGGCGGGGTGCATGTGCCGGCCAGGGTGCCTAGCAGCTCGTTTGTTTTCTATACATTATTACTCTATACATACATATAGTAGTAAGTGCGACTAAGACAAACAGTGACTTTTTAGTCGCTATTCTTTATTGTTCATAGTAAAGAAAGCAGTAATATAAAACTTAAGTAAGTAAAGGATAATCAATGGTGATATAAAGTATGACTACACCGTAGTCTGTAAGGCACTGCAACGGCGGATCTGTGTGCCACGCTAAACCTAGTTTACCATATAAACAGTATTTTGACAAATTGTCACAGATAATTTGTTACTAATAAATATGTAATTTATGCACCAAGGCGGTTTGTTTACAGAGTGCCAATCGTGAAACGCGAAAATCGAAATTTCGTTATCTGCCTCTCGGTTTGACTAGCAAAGGGCCGGGCTGGACTTAATAAATTTTTCATCAGTGTGATGTCATAATAAGGCTATGTTTTTATAAACTTATCGTATAAAATACATAAAAATAAGCAACTTCTCTTTAACACATTTTATTTTACTCAATAGTATTGAAGTTATGGGGCCCTGAAGGTTGAGTACAGTTTGGACTATTTTGGTTAAAATGGTGTCATTATGACACTTTTTTTTTGTCTTATTGTATAGAATGTGTTAAAATAAGCAAATTGTATAAAAAAAATTTTTTTTACTCAAAAACTTCGAAGTTACCGGACTTTGAAGATTGACTACATGGAGTAAAATTTGGACTTAGAAAATAAAATGGCGACGGGGTATCATTATAACGTGTACTTTTTATGAATTTTCCGTCTAGAATACGCTAAAATAAGCGTGTTTTATTTGAAAAACTTTTCTCTCAAATCAAAAATGGCCGATTGGACATGGAACTTGTATATCATTTGTACTTCAAAAAAAAACCATCGACGGGACGTCAATATAACGTGTTATTTTTATGATTTTTCCTGTAGAATACGCTAAAATAAGTGTGTTTTATTCGAGAAACTTTTCTCTAAAATCAATCTGAGTAACCCGACAGATTTTAACCATACATTCCTGATCATAATTGGAGACTAAAATTTCATATAAACTTTTCTGGAATTGGCCTAGTTTCAGAGTTACTACCAAACAAAATAAAAATACATTTTTTATTGTGACTCAGTGCCAAACGCTTTTTTGATGGCAATTTCACCCTTTATGGGGTCTAGTCTAGACATTCTTATTGACAGATATCAAAGTGCCAATGATTACTTTACGTAAACTATTATTTACGAAAAAAAATGTACTAATTTATTTTAATCGACAGTTTTAACAATAACATTTATGTTTTTATGTTCAAACGCATTAAAAAAATCGAAAAAAAATTTTTTTTTTTTTTTTGGCGAAATTGACCTAAATTCATATAACATTTATTACTCCTTATGACCTCAGGAATTTATGGTTAAAATCTTTCGGGTTACTCAGATTCACTGTGTATAATATGGACTTCAAAAAAAAACCAGCGATGGGGTATACTTTTAATGATTTCACCGTATAAAATACGCTAAAATAAGCGTGTTTTATTTGAAAAACTTTTCTCTAAAATCAAAAATGGCTGATTGGACATGGAACATGTATATCATTTGGACTTCGAAAAAAAACCATCGACGGTACGTAATATAACGTGTACATTTTATGACTTTTCCGTATAGAATACGCTAACATAAGCGTGTTTTATTCGAAAAACTTTTCTCTAAAATCAAAAGGGGCCGAGAAAATGGACTCTGAACTTATACATAATTTGGACTTCGAAATAAAAACCAGCGATGGGGTATACTTTTAATGATTTAACCGTATAGAATACGCTAAAATAAGCGTGTTTCATTTGAAAACTTTTCTCTAAAATCAAAAATGGACGATTGGACATGGAACTTGTATATCGGGACGTCATATTGTGTACTTTTTATGATTTTTCCGTAGAATAAGCTAAATAAGCGTGTTCTATTTGATGAACTTTTCTCTAAAATCAAAAATGGACGAGATAATGGACATTTTGATTTTAGAGAAAAGTTTTTCAAATAAAACACGCTTATTTAAGTCCATTACGGACTTTAAATTTTATATAATTTGGACTTCGAAAAAAACCATCGACGGGACTACATTATAACGTGTCCTTTTATGATTATTATTCCGTAAAGAATATGCTAAACTAAGCGTGTTTCATTTGACAAACTTTTCTCTACAATTAAAACTGGCCGAGATAATAGACTTTGAACTTGTATATCGGGACGTCATTATAACGTGTACTTTTTATGATTTTTCTGTATGGAATACGCTATAATAAGCGTGGTTTACTAGAATAGCTTTTCTCTCAAATCAAAAATTGGCAAGATAATGGACTTTGAACTTGTATTTAATTTGGACTTCGAAAAAAACAGGCATGGGATTTCATTATAAAGTATATTTTTTATGATTTTTTCGTACAGAAAACGCTAAAATAAGTGTGTTTTATTGAAAAACTTTGGTCTTAAATAAAAAATGCCTGAGATAATGACTTTGAACTTGTACATAATTTAGACTTCGAAAAAAAATCATGGACAGGATGTCATTATAATGTGCACTTTTTATGATTTGTCCGTATTGAATACGCTAAAATAAGCGTGTTTTATTTGAAAATCTTTTCTATAAATTCAAAAATGGCCGAGATAATGGACTTTGAACTTGTATATAATTCGAAAAAAAAACCATGGACGGGACGTCATTATAACATGTACTTTTCATGATTTTTCCCATTTAGAAAACGCTAAAATGAGCGTGTTTTATTTGAAAAACTTTTCTCTAAAATTAAAAAAGGGCGAGATAGTCTCCTCCTTTTTGTAAAGGGTCAGCAACGCGCATGTGACACTTCTGGAGTTGCAGGAATCCATAGTCTATGGCTTACTATCTGGCAGGCCGTGTGCTTGTTTGCCACCGTCGTGGTATAAAAAAAGAATAAAATAAGAATAAAATAAAAATAACAAAACAAAATAAAAACAGAATAAATACAAAATGTAAACGAAATAAAAACTAAAAAAAGTGTCATGGAACACTCGGTTGGAACGAAGTCATGTTATTTAACTGAAAATAGATGTCATATACTTCAATGTGATCAAACCCTCCGGTGTCCGAGGCCAGATTTGAACTGGCGTCTTCAGCTTTCGCGGCTGACGTCCTGACCACTAGACCACCCGGTCACGGCGGAACTTGACCAATTTTCTCATGTATATGCAATCTCTGAAATTTGAAACGGCTAGGCGCCGTTGACGTTGGGGGTTGTGCGCCAGTTCAAATCTGGCCTCGGACACCGGAGGGTTTGGTCACTTTTTGTGAAGTATATGACATCTATTTTCAGTTTATATATAGTAGTGTAACTACTTAAAAATTGCAAATCAAAAAATATTGAACAAAATAATGTTATTAAAATTTTGAGTTTTTCGTAATTTTAGTGGTTTAAATTTTTGATTTTTTTTGAAATTTTTGAAATTTTCAATAATTATGAAATTTTTAAAATTTTTGAAATTATTGAAGTTTTTGAATATTTTGAAATTTTTGAAATTATCGGTATTTTTGACTTTCTATACTTTTAGGACTTTTTTTATTTTATTGATTTTTTTCACTTTGTCACATCTCACTTTCACTTTTCTCTACACTTCACTGTAATCTATTTTTTATTTTTTTTACTTCATTCCATTTTACGTGTTTATCAATCGTATGGCTTTGGTTCGCGTTTCCGTGACGTGACGCTTTTTCGTGACGGTCACGTGACTTTTTTTCATCCCCATCCGCGAACCGTCCGATAAGGAAGTTCGTTCCAAAAACAAAAATAAAACAAAAGTAAAACAAAAATAAAACGAAACTAAAACAAAAATTATACGTTGCGTTTTCTACCCATAATTCACGATGCTTGAAAATGTACTCAACAGTCTAGTCACAAACAACGCGGTAAGCTACCGCTTAAAAGGTACGTATGGGCGAAACGCGCACGAGTTCATTGCCCCGTCGCCGGCTTCCCGCGCCCCGCTCCTCCGCTCAGTTCCTTTGTCGAGTATGTCAGCTTTATCACCCCGCGCGCGCCTCCATGAGCAAGTACCTACAATGTAACTGCTAAGATGCCAGCGCCTGGTTGACCCATGGTTTAGCTTGTTAAGAAGCGAGCCGGGGGTCTACTTCTAGTAGTCGCTATAGAAGTACGCCGAACAGGCGTGCCATCAAGGTCACGCGCTATAGTTAGGAAGGAAGATTTCCTCTGAACGCAAATGTTTTTCTGTTTAATTTTTGACGAAATATCATTGATGAAAGTGACACAAATTGAAATATCTACTTTAAAGTCCCTTTTTGATTATTATAATGTGAACTCTGATGACTTTAATAATTTTTTTAAAACGATAACAGCCTAAAAAAACGAAATTACCAAGAAACTTAAATTTTCATTGCTTAATTTGACACATATTGATTTTATTGACGTATTTTAAGGTGATGATATAGTTAATCCTTAATTTATGAACTCTAATTTTTTATACGAAGTTTTTTAGCGTTGTCATACTATATCAAATTGCACTCGACGTAAATGACACAAACTGGTTTTGTACAACAATAAAACTGTTCTAAATACAAAACAGTTATATTTTTTTACTTTAATATTCTGTTACTCAAGTTATGGCAAGCTAAAAAAGTTAACCTCAAATTATTGAATTACAAAAAAAAGCACCAATTGAATATGACACAAAACGCACTAAAAGATTCTCATGTACACACTGTATTTCCAACTTCAATAATAAGTGACTTTAGAATTTTCGAAACTTAACCCTCAAAATATTGCCAGCGGGACGGGGCTATAAGTATATCCTACCTAAGATAATGCAGAATAGAATAAAAATAAATACACGTTACCATTATGTACAGTCGCCATCATATATATCGGAGTGGCCGAGGTGGTCACAGAGATCTGAACGCCTCTATGTCAAGGCGATAAAGTGCATGTTCAGATATTTTTGAGTACCTTGGCCGCTCCTATATATGTGATGGCGACAGTACACCTAGCTTGTATAGTCCGAACACCTCGACGGATATACCCGTCGAGGTGTTCGGATTTTACAGTAGGTATACAAATGTAAAAAAAAACTTACTTCTGTTTATACTTATAAAGGTGCAATTATTTGATTACACTCCCATTGTTTACGAGTATCACTATCAGCGTGCAAAAATATTAAGTTGTATCGAAGCCAAGATTTCATATCCGGCAAAGGACCCTAAACCGGCGAGATATGGCTTATAAAAATAACAACTTCGACGAAATTGTTCCCTTAATAATGCTTGATTTTAATTTCAAGCTCTAGAAAATGCTTTCAGTGAAAACAAGTGTTCGAAATCAAAGCATGATTTGGTACCACATTTTTATGAAGAGAAAGAGAAAGATACTACATACCTAACTAGGTAAAGATACCTTGCTATCCCTTGTTTTAGGATTATACTTTATTATCCACAAAGCGACGGCACGTGATATCCTCTGGCCACAGGTTCTCATCCAGAAATATATTCAATTTACTTCTAGGAATGTACATTTTATACTTTACCTCTTTATTCGGTACTTATGCGAAATAAACAAGTAGAATTTTGAAATTACCTACGAATTAATAAAATGCCAATATCATACTTATATATTTTACATATTATACCGCTTTTTCACAAAATAATAACTTACTTGTCAATTAATATCAGCACGATTTTGGAGATGTCGATGGTCCACCGTAAGATCTAGACTCTCTAGACCGTGAGATCTAGATCTGTCTAGATTGGTCGTTGAACCACAATAACGAACTGGTCAACGTTCAATATGACGACGCAGTTGTCACCCCATATATTCAGAGCAATGACGCGTAGTTTCAGTGACCGCGAGGCAAACGGATGGCTCGCGGTAAGCTCTGCTTTAAGCTCCTGAAGTGATGAGGAACCGCCCTGTGCAACCCGAACTGACCCAACTTGGACTGGAACGGAAATAGTAGAGGGGGGGGGGGTGCAACATTCGGATGAAATTTCATAGGGGAGGGATGGCATTTGGGCATATCGTTTTATACATCATACAAAACTCATAAAACAAATGCCAACCGATTTCAATTACGATAACTGAAAAGTATCACCGCAGCGTTCTGAATAAGTTCCGTGTCCATTTTATCGACAAATAGGAGTTATTTTCACTTTAACGTTCGAATGTGACATGAACGCGAGACGGAAGTAACGCGGGACGTCGCGCATCGCAGCTCCGGACGGAGATGCGGAGAAAACTCGGACGTTGGTGCGTTGTCTCCTCATGCGAGTCCGTTGCTCCGCGTCTCGCAACGAGACGCGGCGGCAGTGTGACAACCGCCTTACATTCAAGTAAGTAATAATCTACTACTTAAATCTTCAATTATACTTTTATAAGAATTCCTAGATTATGATTAAACGAACGACTTTCAATTTCAAAAATAAACTTATAGACGTCGATATCCATTGCGCCTACGTCCTTTCTTGCACTAAAATCCGTACGGCACTGCGGAGCTCGGTGTGACATACCCTGCGGCACGCACCGCGTCTCCGTCCGAGCGCGCGAGTCGTCGTGCGTCTCGCTCCTCCGCGCGTCGAGGCGGAGCCAGTGTGTCGTACCATGCCATTTTTCTACACAAAATCAAGATTCTACATACAAAGTTAAAAAACGCATCAACGGACGCCGCTGCGTGATGCGGAGCAGTGTGACGACCGCCTTACCGATTGCATTAAATATCCCCTCGTAGCCCTTAGCTCAGAACATAATCTTATAGAAAAAAACCGTAGCTCAAATATTGTCTAGAAAAAGTCTTCAGGATTCTTCGGATAATTAACCGCATACGGCGAAAGCTTGGTAATTAGTATTCTTTGTAGTTCTCTGCTTATAAAAGAAAGTTATTTAGAACCTCAGACTCCTAACGAGCCGATATCCTTAAGAGTAAAAAAAGGCCTTTATGACGTAGTAACTTATATGAACATAGGTCTTTTCGTTATTATATTTCGCGGTAACACAACTTCAAAGACTTGGAAGCCTGATTGAATGCTAGTCTATCATGGTATCTGTTCAATAAGTAAACCTCTAAAGGAGTTAGGTTATTGATTATTTATATTACGAGCTAAATGAAGCGGTGCTAATGTTTTTTTGATGACGACACACGGATACCGATTGCACCCAGCACCTCGTAAACCCAATATTATGAAAAACTATTTTTTTTTAAAGATAAAAAAAGATATAAGATAAAAATATAAAAATCTATTTATTGCACAAAACTAATGATACAAAAGGTTATATACAGTATTTCTATCATTAAATAGTTGGTGCATAACAAAGTTAATATACAGAGATTCCAGGAGTCCCCGCACTACGCTAGGCCTGTATCGCGTGAGACCATTAATACATTTATATGTCATGCAGGTCAACGACATTAGAATGGAATTTTTATAATTCAGTAGCAGTGAAAATAGTAATACTAATAAGAAATAGAGGTTGAGGCTTATACATGGGTCATCATCATCAGGCCTTGTCCATCTTTTCAGATGATTTAAGCAGCATCTGTGAACAAGCGACAGCGCCGCTCGTGACTAAAAAGCCCAATTCTTGAACGGCATAACCGTCCACATTTCCTACAAGTAAATTGAGGGTCTGCACCAAGCCGACCCTCGCCGCGCACATGCTTTAATGCACGTTTTTGGGCCAAGTCTTGAAACCAAGAAATGTCATGGGTTTCGCGACCTTTTAACAGGCTGTTTCTCCACTCAATGCGGTTTGCTGCTAGGTCCTCCCATGAGTTGCAGTTGATGTTAAATGCAACCATGTCACGCTTTACGCAGTCCTTAAAGCGGAGTAATGGGCGTCCCACGTAGCGCTTGCCTGAAGCGATCTGGCTGAGCATGGTCTGTCTGGGCAAACGAGCACTGTCCATACGTTGCACGTGCCCTAGCCACCGTAAGCGTCTCTGTTTAAGTTGCGCGGTAATGCTAGGAAGCTGAGCAATCTCCAGCACTCTCTCGTTAGTAACCCTGTCTTTCCATGTTATGTTTAGTATACTCCGAAGACAGCGCATGTGGAAGGTGTTAAGTCTACGTTCCTGGTTAGCATACGATGTCCAGGTTTCGGCCCCGTACAAGAGTATGCTCAAGACACAAGTCTGGTAGACAGACATCTTGGTCTTAGTCGTAAGGTGTTTGTTATCCCATACTCTTGCACGTAGCCTACCGAACATCGTGGCCGCCTTGCCGATGCGAACATCGACCTCCCCATCAAGAGAGAGGTTGCACGACACGGTCGACTCTAAGTAATAGAACTTATCGACTACCTCCAAGGGCACAACTTCCAGCAGGATAGAGGGCTGGAAAGTATAACCTTGCGCTAAAATTACGGTCTTCTTCGTATTGATGGACATAGAAAAAAGAGTACAAGCGTAGGCAAATTTTTCCAGCAGGACTTGGAGCTCGTGGGGAGTTTCGGCTACAAATGCTGCGTCATCGGCAAAGAGCATGCTGTCCAGAAATAAATCTTCGCGGTTACGTCGGGATTTAAGAAGTTTAACATTAAACAACTTTCCATCTGCTCTTGTGTGTAGGTGGATTCCCTGCTGCATGTTACCAAAAGCGACCTTAAGCAACTGAGAGAAAAATATGTCGAACAACGTTGGTGCTAAAACGCAGCCCTGCCGAACTCCTCTTCGCAACACAAACGATTTGGACTGTTGACCGTTATAGACGACGGAACCTTTCATGTCATCGTGAAAGGATTTCACAAGACTCAACAGCTTTGGGGGACATCCTATTTTCTCAAGTGCCACATACAATCCCTCCCTGCTGACCGTATCGAAGGCCTTATTCAGGTCGACGAACGCGATCACCAGTAGGCCTAGCACATGAGTGTATCGACAGTATCTCGCGGTCGAGATAGACATCTGTCACTGTCTAACTGTATTCATCAGAAAGTGACAGATGTCTATCTCGACCGCGAGATACTGTCGATACACTCATGTGCTAGGCCTACAGGGGAGTGTTCTGCTCGCGGCACTTCTCTTGAAGTTGCCGGAGAGTAAAAATCATGTCCGTAGTTGAACGCTGGGAACGGAAGCCACACTGCGTTTCGGGATACACGCGCTCAGCGAGTTTTTGCAATTTAGCTAGGACTACCCTTGCATAAAGTTTTCCGACGATGCTTAATAGAGAGATACCACGGTAGCAGTTACAGTCGCCGCGGTCGCCTTTCCCTTTATATAAGGTCACTATATTTGCATCGCGCATATCCTGTGGGAAAACCTCCCTCTCCCAGCATTTCCCAAGGAAATTATGAAGCAATGGCAGTGTGCACCCAAGTTTTAGGATCTCGGTCAGAACACCATCTATCCCGGGACTCTTGCCAGGTTTTAGCCTCAAAACAGCCTCATGAAGATCCCTCACTGTGGGTAAACTATCGAGCTCAGTCATGACAGGTAGATTCGGAATTAAATCCACAGCTACGGGACTGATCACAACCGGTCGAGAATAAAGCTCAATATAGTGCTCAACCCATCGATTAAGTTGGCGACTACTATCAGTAATAGTAGTGCCACCGATCTCCTTAAGAGGGGCCGTCTTCTTCTGTATAGGGCCCAAAGCCGTCTTAATCCCAGCATAAACACCACGGAAGTTGCCTGTGGATGCGCAATCTTCGATACTTTTGCACAGTTCTGTCCAGTAGGCATTAGCGAGCTGGCGACATGTTCGCTGGAGTGATGATTTAGCTAAGCAGAACGCAGCGCGGGTAGCATCGTTGGGGTTGAGACGGTATTGTAGTGCAGATTGCCGCTTCGAGTCAATCAAAGGCTGGACTGTTTGTAAGTTATCGGAAAACCAGTCCGGTACTTTCTCCTTGGTTAATCCGAAAGCCTCACTAGCTTTCCTAGTGAGGGTGTCCTTAATGGAATCCCATTCCACTTCAACGGGTGCATCCGCATCCCATGCCGCTACCTCATCTTTTACCAGTGAACTAAAAGCATCTACTAGTTCAGGATCTTTGGTTTTAGTGACATCCAATTTAATCCTTCCCGGAGTCTTAGATGAGTGGATTTTCTTGGCAGATAACGTAACTTTACACACAACAAGGGAGTGGTCAGTGTCACATTGTGCACTATAAAAGGACCTTGTATGGATAATTTCTTTAAGATGCCTTTTTCTGGTCAGGATCAAGTCCAATTGGTGCCAGTGCCCGGACCGGGGATGCTTCCAAGAGACTTTACGCATCGTTTTCCCTTTAAAATAGGTATTGGTAACACACAGGAGATAGTTTGAGCAGAATTCCAGCAGTCTTTGACCGTTTTCGTTCTGTTTCCCCACTCCATGATCACCAAGACATAAGGGCCAAGCGGTGCTGTCTTGCCCAACACGGGCATTGAAGTCTCCTAGAATGCAGAGTCGATCCCCTACCGGCACACCCCGCACAACAGTGCACAGCTCGTCATAAAATCCGTCTTTAGACTCTGACGTTGAGGTAAGTGTCGGAGCATAGGCGGAAATAAGGGTAATAAAACCGCTCCGATATACCTCGAGGTGTTTCTATGGCACAAAGGAGAGTGTTATGAACAGCAAAGCCCACACCATGCTCGCGACGTTCGTTAGAGTCCTTGCCCTTCCAAAAGAAAGTATAATTCTGTTCACGCAAAGAGCCCTCATCCGGAAGCCTGGTTTCCTGTAACGCAGATATGGATATATTGAGACGTGCTAGTTCAAGATCGATAACAGCTGTTTTACGCGGTTCTTGTGCGTACTCAGAAGTCTCCAAGCTCTCCAGGAGACCTGCCCGTAGAGTCCGGACATTCCAAGAACCAAAGCGCATGGAACTGGAAGCTTTAGATATTTTTATATTTTGCTGTTTAGTCGCGGGTGTGAAATGACACAGCATCGATTCCGGGCAAGCCCTGTGTTCCCAACACCCTAAAGGAACAACGATGCCGGGACGGACCAGTACCTTATTGCCTGGGGGCTGCCCAGGCTGCGGGCGGTAACAGGTCAGTGGGCCTACGATGGACCCTCCCACTGTCGGAAGTGACCCCTGGCGCCCGCGCTTACGTCCATATGCACGGGCTTATAACCGGTAACTGTCACTCCCCGTGTTGTTTTCCACGCCGCAGAACGACGGGGTGAAGTGTCCTCTTCACAGACGCTGCATCGCCTGGGACGCTATATAATGGCGCAGGGTTGCCCAGGACCTACGCCACCCTCTCGACCTCGCTGGCTGGTTCCGCAGGAAAGGCAAGCCTATACGTGCGGAGCCAGGTCGGCTGCAGGTAACTGCCGCATATTTCTGGTTAAACCATACTTGCGCCTAACGAAGCCACCATTTCCGGGTTTAAATTTGGAGTTTTCCTTCTCCTAGACGGTTGCAAGCCAATGCTAGGGGGCCGTCTCCCCCGCTGCTTGGTTGGGGACTGCTTATTTTGTTCGCAGCTAACCTCTATATCTAGAGGCAGTCCACTATCCACCCCCTGTGACCCCATCGATAGCCTACAGCACAGCCAATACACATACATGGGTAAAGAAATACAATTCGATCGTTAGTCGTTGGATATCGGTCTCTATCGATGATTCGCCATAAGTTTCTAGGCTTATCATAAAACGCTGCAATTCTTTAAATAAAGAATGTATTTGGATAATAATTATTCTCGTCGAATATGTTTATGGCCTATACACTCATAGGCCATAAACATATGTAAGTCGAAAGTTATAACCAATAAAGTTAATTGTTTTTTCGGAATCCTACATACGCATTAGATTTTTTAAACCATAGATGTGTTTAACACAATACAACGAGATACTTTTGAAACAACTGCAGCGCCATCTACGCTTCGTCAGTTACACTTATCCTCATTATCGTTTCCACCCACATTCTCAGCGTCATTGCCATTGGCCATTTTCCAATCATTCCGAACATGCTTGCAACACCAACTTTGCATGTTTCGGTCTAAAATGATTGATTACAGGCAAGGTGCAAACGGCCTTAACAGCGACACGGATCGCCGAGCACCCACAATGGTAGCCACCGTTCTATAGCCATTTCTGAATATCTGACTGGTGATGAATTCACCTGATTCGGTAAAGGATTAAAAGAGCTTGGCTTGTTGCACTACCTACTACTTAAATACGAATAATAAATCATCAAAGGTCATCAAATTTATGTAGTTTCTTTTTATCCGGCTCATATCCGGCAAATGTGAAATCGCAGAGCGTGCTGTATTTATTTGATAATTTAAATGCCCTTATGCTACTTAGGTTCTTAAAATAAAATACCTTTATCATATGGTCAAAGTCAAGGTAAAACTGTAGGTAACATCAGGGCTGCTAAAATGAATTATAAACGGTCATTAACAGTTTTTTGATGCTAAAACATAAAATCATTTAGGGCTAGTGCTAATGCTCATATAGTTATAATTCAACATACTTAATATTGCTGTTATAAATTGTTTAATATTTTTGACTTTGTGGTAATTGTGAACTCAATAGATACGTACTGATTCACGCTACACTATTCAACAGCCTAATTCAAACTGTCTCATGATATACCTGACACAGCTGTATTTTGTATTTACTTGATTCAGTACAGGATTATCCGAGCTTGGCTTCATGCACTACCAGGATTGCAGCATTCATTGGCGCATTGAATTGATAATTAAATGGATATCTTGTGTAAGGTGACTGGGAACACTGTTTCACTACGTTAGTAACAGTCACAGCCATTTAATAATTCATTAATTTAGACCCACAGATAATAATTGATCCCAACTGCCTTTTGTTTTGGAATCTTACACAAGTTTACAGACTTTTTGCCTACGGTGTCTATTGTAATAAGTTGGTATTAGGCCCTCAACACACTTGAGCGGAACGCAGTCGATCACAGACAAAACTCAGCCGGAAGTCGGAAAAAAACCCAATTTCCGGCTTAATTTAGTCTGTAGTTCCATACAAAAATTAAGCCGGAAGTTGAGTTTTGTGTATGATCGACTGAATTCTTTTTATATAGTCTTATATTATTATTTGTATACAATTGCAGCGCAATTTGCGTTTTGCTTTGTTTACACTATTCTCGCGAAAAATATTCTAAATTCAAATCGGTGTTCCAAAGGTCCTTCGATACTAGTATTCATCATCATCATAAAGTCAAGAGCTGAGCTAGGGCTAGGGCTAGGGCTAGGGACTAGGGTCGGTGAAGAAATCTCCATGTACTCCATTCTCAAGTCTTTTATTTAACAGCCTGAAACGACACGACGCTCATTTTCCATTTCACTTGATCCATAGTCATAGTTATAGTCATTTATTTATAATATTTAAAATATTACATGTTTAAAAATTACAATATTATTACATTGGTACTTATTTATTGGTACTTAATTATTAAATTAGATTTGAAATTAAACGTTTTCCTAATTAGGTAGGTCATAAAACTCTGTGAGACTGTAAAAAGTATGGTTTAGTAGCCACCTTTTTAATTTATTCAAAAATACGTGGGTGCGTTTGCCCTTCTTGGGTACGTAGCGAAATATACGTAGTAAAAGCATCAAATGCAAATTTGACGTTTAATCCGTTCGGGCACGTTCATATTGAATTACAATTCAGCAATAAGCCAGCAGCAGAAGTAGCCCAGCAGGCAAGGAGTAAGCACTAACCTACTTATTCCTCTATGATTTAAAGTGTCTAAAAATGAGTTGTACAAATAAACTTACCTATCACAAATTGGAAGTGTCAACAGTATAAAAAAAACAAGCCTTTATACCGCCCACGCTATAAATAAATCACTGTGACACGTCAAAAGGAAAACAAATCACTCTCTGTATGAGTAAATCCATTATCTCATTCAAAAAGCATAGTACTTTTTTACATTGTCAGTCGTTTTTAGCCGTGGTTACTTTCAGGCATAGACTATTTTGTAATGGACTCGTAAGTGAGCATTCAAGTCTCGTGTACACCACAATGTACACTTTACAAGTATAGGTACCACGCACGCAACAACATGTCATGTAATGACAGCGGGATTTTGAAATCACTGTTCTTTTTTCGCACCGATCGTACTAAGTTCCACAGTGAACTGCAAGATTGACAATGTTCCTTTTAGGTAATACTTTAAGATTTTTTAGGATAATATGTACAGGGTTAAATGGGTCAGTATGGAGAAGTCAAAAACTGTGAGAGATAGCTAAATCTGTTCTTAGGAACCATGGCGTCGATTTTAGATTAAAAAATAATGACATACAAACTTTTTTTTAACTCTCATACATAACCGGGAATCGAACCTGGTCAATATTCTTTATTTAGTCGCGTGTAGTATTTACAGAGACTTCCCAGAGATTCCCGGTTATGTATGAGAGATTTAAAATAAATGGAATATCATTATTATTAAATCTAAAATTGAAGCCATGGTTCCTAAGAACAGATGTCGCTATCTCTCATAGTTTCTGACTACCCTACTGAACCATTCGGATTTATCACCATGTATATCTCATTTATATAAAACACATCACTCGTATTATATAATTTTATGTTCGCAATGATATTCGCATTTTTTTCTGTTTCAATTAGTTTTATATTTAAATAAAGAGGTATCTGAATAATAAATAAAGGTTTGATATTAGTATATTGTTTGTACTGCTTTATTTTCGCAAATATATCGTGCTCCTAATTACATTTACATTCACTTCACTCATTCATTTCATTCGTTCACTTTCTTGCAATCAGTACGTAATGTAGCTGTGTGCGTAATCATTCACCTCAACTTTCCTGACTATACCTATACTTATCCGCTTTTTTGCTTGTAAAAATATTCTACCCTTCGAGTCATCATGCAGTTACAACCAGCTCCGTTTTATACCATAATTTATAGACTATGTTTATTCTTACAGCATAACTAACGACAGTTAAATACGCTGTGTGTAATGAGCTCCCATATAGTAGCAAAAAATGAAATGAAATGAAAATAATATCTTTATTATCCGGCAACTAGGGGCCCAGAGATAAATATCTTAAAACTAGCATACATTACATACATACATTTTATCTGTTTGGCCTGATGGTTGACTGGTAGAGAATGCCCTCTGGCATTAAGTCCGCCCTTTGTACTTTGTATTATTGTGCAATAAAGTTTAAATAAATAAAAAAAACTAATAAAACTATTATTTTGGCGACACCACAGTTTGCTGCAAAAAATTCTGTATGATCAATTTAAAGCCACGTTTGTGACATGACCTTACTACGATACTTTTGTTTTCTCATTACTGAGATTCGCAGTTATTTCTAGGGTATAAAGCTTTTCTTTAATAATAAATCGTCACTTTTTTCTATCTGCCGCCTAGTGTAGATGGCTACCATGGACCGTAGTGCAAAGCTAAGCGAGATTGGTGATGATCAGACCAGCGCATCGGGTTCCTGTATCTTTATCAGAGCTCAACAAATTCTTTTGGCTATCAGTGTCCTTTTTAGTATTGCTCCACCATACTTACCATGAAAAAATGAGTTCAATGTTCCCCGTTGTTTTAGTAAAATCACGAGCGCCTATATGTTGAAGCCACTCCTAGTTTTCCTACTACAGAAAATGGACTCTGTGAAAAGTAGTCCATGGCCAGCACTAACTGGAATACTGAATTTTAATGTAATTATAGTCTATTGTTATTGTGAATCAAACATTGTTTAATTTATAGCTCTTCTTTTGTTTTAAACCGGGAAGGGGCCTGGCCTGGGCGAAGTTAATTAATCGATACTTAATTACTCGTATTAATGGGCTTAAGAAAGCGTCACTTTAATCTATATTTCAATATTAATTGAAATTTTTTTTCAACATAGTGATTTACTTAGATGGGAAGTTAATGGAAGTTACGCTTTTCCATGGATTACTACCTACATTGAATAAAAACGAAGAAATGAAAAATTGTGGAACTTCGCTCCTGCTCTAGCCACTTGAACTAACTACGGAACCTGCTTTATGAATTCCAAGAAAAATTGTATCATTTTCTAGGCTTGATTCATATTTCCTTTTTCACCAAACTTCGTTACGGCTGTGGAATGAGCGGGTGCCGAAGTTTTTCTTATATTTCAGTATTGTCAAGGGGGTCCTGTGCTACCCCCTCAGAAAACGGCAATAAGCATGAAAAATCGTACTACCTCTGAAAAATTACCCTACATTTATGTGGGTGTTCATATTGTATTGGAGCCGAGGCACAAACGCTATGACTGCTGTCATACGTTTTCAGCCGTTTATTTTAGTTTAACCGCACATGACGTTTGACGTATAATATTTTTAATTTACGCTAATGAAAACTTTGATTGACCAATCACAACTTTTATTATCTGTAACGGGGTATTTACCACATGGTAATATACATATATTGGAGTTTTTGAGCACCCGATATTTTGGCACAGTTGTATGCGCCATCACGACGGAGTAATAATAGTTATAATGTTAATGTCCATGTGAGCTTGAAATCACAACTTTTATGTCATATTCAGAGCCGGGCGTATAGTGTCATATTCAAAGTCGGAAAGGGAACTGTCAACTGTGTTAAGGTTGACTGGTAGAGAATGCCTTATGGCATTAAGTCCGCCTTTTGTACGATAAGGTTTCTTTTGTGCAATAAAGTTTAGATAAATAAATGTCAAGGGAATATAATGGTGGTCCCACACTAGCTGTTATATAACGTTATATAACACCGTGTGATAGGGACAACATAATAAATCCCTATCAAAACTATCATGTTGTCCCTGTCACACGGTGTTATATAACGTTATATGACAGCTAGTGTGGGACCACCATAAAACCGTTTTTCGGAGCCGTTTGTGTACTGAAGACTTCGTCCATTTCTTTATTTTGTCGTAGCCGTAGTACCCCCTACAGGTCACACACGCTCCCTATATGACTCTAGATCAACTTCTAATAAAAATGTGAATAATTAACGGTTCTTATCCAGACAATAGACAGTTTCATTACTATTTACCTTCAATATATTCCACAAGAATAGTAAGAAAACAGTGACGACTGATAACGACTGACGACTCACTAAAATATCGAGGCAGTAAGGCTGAAGAGAGGGCTCGAGATAAATAATGGGTTAAAATTTCCTATCTTTTTTTCAGTGTTTCTAACGTTGCGGATATGAATACAGAGACCAGTTTTCTCGAGTAGACATTTTTTTGATATCGGTTAATTTTTCAAAAATATTGCATTTTCTTATCTTATTATTTGTCACATTTCATTTACATGCAAAATTGAAATACAACGATACTAAATAGTATTATTATTGGCAAAAATAGCTAAATGGTTATGTTTAAGTTCTGAAGTATGTATCCAAAATTCATTGAAATTTATACTACAAAAAACGATTCTTTAATAGCAAAAAATATTCTTCAACCGAGCTTGAAGCCCTAACTTTCTCTTCTATCGAGCTTGAAGCCCTCTAAGGAATTTCATGTAACAACAAAAGTACTCAGGACTTTGAGGAATTTTAGGGATTACTTGGGAAGCCGTACTTTGGTAAGTATTACCTGTAATATATTAAAACTTTGTGATATATGACTGTTCGTTTTGACTAAAGGTCACACGGGTCTAAACAATAGTTAACTTTCTTGTCAATAAATCGATTATTGAAATTAGTTTTTTATCTAAACTTAGCAGTGCACAGGGTTTATTTCTAATCTATACATATAATAAAGCTGAAGAGGGTCGAAAGTCTGTACATGGAAGATAATCGAAAAAAAGTTGGCTGGGGATACTTAGAATCGATAACAGAACACGTTCCAACAATTTTTAGAATTTTTGTCTGTTTATCTGTTTGTCTGTTTATCTGTTTATCTGTTTATCTGTTTATCTGTTTATCTGTTTGTCTGTTTATTTGACCGCGCGTCACGTGAAAACGGCTGAACGGATTTTGATGAAATTTTGTATAGATATAGTTTGAGTCCTGGTAAAGGATAATATATAGTTTTAATCCCGAAAATCAACCCTGGTGGGGGTGAAAATGGAGTTGAAAGTTTGTAAGGAGAATTTTTAACCGCTGAAACGATTTAGATAGAAATGAGTATGGAGATAATTTGAGTCTCGAGAAACGTCAAAGGATAGTTTTCAAACCCTTGTGGGGGTGAAAAGGGGGTTGGAAGGTGGTATGAGGAATTTTTTACCGCTGAACTGATTTAGATGAAAATTGGTATAGAGATAGTATGGGTCTCGAGAAATGACAAAGGATAGTTTCTTTTTCAACCCCCCCCCCATCTTACTTTCGAACCGTAGGTCCAAAACGCCTGTTACCCGTCTATGCTTTAAATTTACCTTTACCCGCTCTTAAGAAATATTTGTAAATGTCATGAATGTCAAAGGGTTATTGCAGGTTCGAGGACTATATATGACGTACAAAGATGCATGGCCCAAACCAAAAAACTACTACAAAATCATCTAACATTTATAGGACACCGTTTAGGTAGGAAATAGTAGTTTATGTAACTGTTACGTAATAAGGGTCCTTAAAACATGAGTGTGGTTTTCATAATAAGATCACACGTGAGTGTTTTAAGGCCTAATTACGTACAGTTGCATACACTGATTTATCTACACTCATATTATTTATCCTAAATGCATTATTCGGAAACCATAGAATGGCCGCCATTGCACCGCCATGGCCAACTCGATTGTGCCGGCGGTCGCGTATCGGCGGCCGCGCATATCATAACACATCAATATTTGAGCATGTAAAGTTAAAATTACGTTACTGATACAGATAAAAAGCTTATCATAGTAAAATCGGTTGTGGTAATGCTAGCATTGCCTACCGTTTTCGAACACGTTTTAGAGAACTTACAATGTGAGTGTAGATAAACATATCAAACGTTTTGTGAAGCAGTCAGATTAGGATTTATTTTTCTTTATAATTAAACAATAGGTACATTATCTGTCTCTCAAGCTGTTTTGATATGTCTTCTTGAAGAACTACGCCTTATTCTGTATCTTTAAGATCTAATAATGTATTACTGTTTTGAAAAAAATAAGTCCCGTCGACTTTCTTTTCGGTCAAAATACTTCTTGGGCCAGAGGTGTAGGGTTAGAACCGGTGGTAGTTTTGGAACGAAGTTCCTTATCGAACGGTTCGCGGATCTGGCCAAGGCGAAAAAAAGTCACGTGACAGTCACGAAAAAGCGTCACGTCACGAAAACGCGACACCCATACCATTGAGAAACATGTAAAATGGAATGGAATAAAAAATATATAAAATAGAATAAAGTGAAGTGAAGTGTAGTGAAATGGAGAAGTGACAAAGTGATAAAAGTGAAAAAAGTCGAGAACCTTTTAAGGTTTAGGTTTAAGTCGAGAATTTTAAAAATGTCGAAAATGTCAAAAATGTCAAAATTTCCAAAATTTCCAAAATTTCCAAACTTTTCCAAAATTTCCAAAACGTTCGAAATTTCCAAAATTTCCAAGATTTCCAAGATTTCCAAAATTTCCAAAATTTCCAAAATTTCCAAAATTTCCAAAATATCCAAAATTTTCAAAATTTCCAAAATTTCCAAATCATCCAAAATTTCAAAAAAATGCAAAATTAAAACTACAAAATTTACGAAAAAGTCAAAATGAAATAAAATTAAATAACATAACTTCGTTCCAATCGCACTAGATTCACATACTTTCCACGACACTCACGTATTTTATTTTTCTCTGACGTTCATTAGTGCATTGTAATGTGCTTACATTGACGAATAAATATCTTGATCTACACCAATATCATAAATCCTCTATTCCGCGTTCAGAACCGTATGTAATTAATTAATTACCAACATTATTGCAACCAGTAACGTAACATCAGTGTATTATCTGTGACAGTGTGGTAAAAACGTATGAAATTTCATTACCTACGGTAACGTAATGAGAATTCGCCCCCCCGACCGCCGGCGCAATAATGTTGGTCATGGCGGTGTAATGGCGGTCATTCTAATGGTTTCAATGGATTTTTAATATGTGTGTAGGTAAAGCAGTGTATGCTTCTGTACATAATTAGGCCTTATTACGTGACAGTTATGTCCGTCCTGTCCGCGGTCTAGCTCAGTTACCGTTCGCACTAGAAAGCTGAAATTTGGTGAGGCCTGATAAGAACTTTCAATAAAAACTATATTGAATAAAATCGGTCCAGCCGTTTCTGAATTATTAGTCAAAAACGCATAGTGAAAGGAAGTGCCGAATAGTAAAATGACGTAAGCGCCGCCAAATAAACGACCTTTTGAACGGATGTTTTGTAACAGGGCAGCATCTACGAAACTCTACACGGAGCATCGCCCGACATGCTCTTGGCCGGTTTTTTGTTGCATTGTTATCCCGGAAATCACCCCTTAAGGATTACTAATTCCAATTCCAGAACATCCCCAGCCAGGTTATACGTAGCCTATAAAAATTCAACGTCTAAAAGGGGGGGGGGGTAGCCACTACACTCGATTGAGTTAAATTTGCATGGGTCATGGAACTCCCTCCTCCAAGTGCACCTCAAATAGAAAAAAATCATGTCTGCATTTGTGACACCCCCCCCCCCCCCCCCCCCATTTCAACCGCGCCTGTTCTTACCTTTCATGCTTTGACTGATTTGACGGGAGGATCGATTTGGATGATATTTGCAGTAGACATAAACGTATAAAAACAAAAGTGTTCCTGTACCGTCCGATATACACCTACTATACTCTCTATGTCGTTTAAATCATGCCAAAAAAATTTAATAAAAAAAAAGGATTCATTTATGAGTGTAGTTTCATTTAGTGGTAATTGTAAAATATTTTATTAGGACTACTGTCCTCTAGCGTATCCATCTGTCAACTTTACTTCAAGTTCCGCCTCCAGGGTAGCGGGAGAGAAATTAGGGGTGAATTAGCCGCTTACTGACACAGACCGAATTTCACGCGGGCGGAGCCGCGGGCACAGCTAGTATTCAATATGATATACCCATCAAAACCAAAGGTGATTTCTGCCTATTGCCTTTTTATGCCTATATTGTCACCCCAAAAAGGTATGTGTACTTATTGTATTTAATCTACTGTTTTTGACGAAATTGGTTTCCCAGAATATATTTAAAAAAAAATCTAGTAGTAGGTATAGTATCAATCACTAGAATATACACAAACAACTTTTTAAGTTCTTTGCGTATATTCTAGCGATATGAGTATGAGCGATACGAGTATGAGAAACACAAAAGTAACGAGCCAACCAAAATAATATTCTTGTTCATAAAACTTATTTATATTACTTAAAACTTTGTTAAGTGTTTTTCTTTTTGACTTTAGGCTAAGACCCTAATATTCCCAACAAGTCCGGTTGTCCATACCCGTGTAACTTGTACCACAGATAAGTAAACTTAAAATAAATACGCCACATTAATAATAATAAGCGTCCGAGCTATGTATTATTTGTAAGCACCCCTACGTGGTCCATTATCTTAACTTGACGCTTTGCAGTCCTTTAGGCGACACAGATATACGTAGAGCACTTAGTAATGTATGACAAAGACGCAGACTGGCCACGAAATAGATCAAAATGTACCCAGTACATGCCATCTTTAAACATACGTCATTTGTAATAAAAGTGGCAGCAGGGTGTCAACTAGTTATTATATTTGGATTTAGAGTTATGAATATTATAATATATCATAATTAATGATAATTGTTTGTTTGTTGTCGATTGTTTTACCTCTGCTTTTTACTGTTTGTAACTTGTATTTCATGTGTTTCTTTATTTTGAGGTGTGCAATAAAGAGTATTTATGTTTATGTTATGTTTATGTTATGTTTATGTTATGTTTATGTTATGTTTATTACGTAACCATTTCCGATTTTGTTTGAGAACGGTATATATCTGCTATACGTAATAAGTATGTAATCTGGTTCGTAACCAAACCCCAAACATTTCTGATCATCCAACTTTTCCCTAACAGATCACTGTTATTGTATCCATCCCTCTCACATTATTGCCTGCGTTATTCTAGATAAACCAGAAATGTATCATATTCCATATCTATTGAAAACGTGACTTAAGAGCAAAGGGTTTGGGTAAATAACACACAGAGCGACGTTGGCCACGGTAAAGTTGCGCCATTCAGCATTTTGTGACAAGCTTTTATTATTTTGCCCCGTTTGGGTAAAAACTTGCAAGTTAAATTTGACGTAGGTACTTTCACTAGCCACTGTATTCAAGTTTAATATAAGTTTATTTAAGTTCCTGCCATCTTAGAACCCGTTGATTTGGCAAGGGACGACGGCAAGAGGTCCGACGGCATGACGCTGGTGCCTTGGAGGATGGGACGGCCTCTGGTATGGGACGCTACATGTGTAGATGCTCTAGCCCATGTAAAGATGCTGGCAATGCCGCATCCGCAGCAGAAGACCTCAAACGCCGCAAATACGCCACCCTCGGTAGTGGTTATATATTTGAGGCGTTTGGGGTCGAAACGTTGGGGCTATGGGGGCCGAGCGCGCGCCGCATCTACAAAGATTTAGCGGCGCGTTTAATCGAAACTACGGGTGATCAGAGGGCTGGCCAATACTTTGCAAAGAAGGTTTAATAAATGTATAGTATAATATGGATGTGTAAGTTTGACGATGTCACAGAGGTAATCTGATGATGGAACTCTGCGGCAAGGCTACGAAATCTTAGTCTATTAGTTTGGTATTAAAATAAATGAAGAAACGTGGCGATGTAACCGTTCCGTGTGTGCCTTTCGTATGATTTACGACTGGACGATACGGGACCGACACGATCTAACTACAATGTAAGAAAATTGAAAATCGCTTGGATTCTCTATACGATGTTTTTATTGGAAAGGAGACAATTCATTGGCCTTGTTTTATGACGAAATAAGCTGTATGAGTGGTGGATTTATCGGTGATAAGGTTATTTGATGCCGCCCCATTATTAATTGCCTTCTTTTAATTAGTTAGGTACGTCAAATATTGCAAAAGTGTAGTAAGTATGTATGTACCTATCGTATCATATATTTAATTCGAACTTATAATACTTTTAACGGCCTCCTAGCCCAGTCGGTAGTGACCCTGCCTACGAAGCAGGAGGTCCCGGGTTCGTATCCTGGTCAGGGCATTTATTTGTGTGTTTATCACAGATATTTGTACCTGAGTTATGGATGTTTTCTAATGTATTTCAGTATTTATCTATATCTATCTATTATATATATCGTCGTCTAGTACCCACAACACAAGCCTTATTGAGCTTACTGTGGGACTAGGTCGGTTTGTGTAAGATTGTCCTATAATATTTATTTATTTATTTATTTTATATTATTTCAAGCTCACATGGTCATTCATATTATAAATATTATTTGAAACGGGATATTTACCATGTATATTTGTGTTTATGAGCACCCGATATTTCGGCGCAGTTGCATGCACCATCATCACGGAGTAACTAACGTTGCGGCGAGTTTTAGTAGTCTACCCACACACCGTAGCGATCTACCCTCTTTCGAGTTCGCTTTTTACGTCCATTGTCACTGCTACTACTACTGTCCGCTGTTCTACTACTGTGCTGTGGTGTGTGGGTAGACTATTAAAACTCGTCGCAACGTTAGTTACTCCGTGATGATGGTGCATGCAACTGCGCCGAAATATCGGGTGCTCATAAACACAAATATACATGGTAAATATCCCGTTTCAAATAATATTCATTTATTTTATTTAATACCTAATATAAGGTAATAATTTATTGATTCCTTTATGGGAAATGTGTCTTAATAAGTCCCAATTAAGGTTTCATTTGGCTGTAGCATACTCTCGAATACAATATTGAATCTATACAATGTGTAGTAAGCAGCAGAAGTAGCTAAGCGGGTGAGGTGTTCAAAATGAACTTGACACGACTTTATTGTTAAGAAGAATAATAAGAATAAATTCATTCATTCATTAAACAAAAAGGGAGATATGGTACCAGGCGCTCGATTGTGTGCAATCAAATATAGGTTCCGGCACCTATATTGAATTAGTTGTGTGGCAGTCTCTCAGTCACACAGTGTGCAATGCGCAAAATATGGAGGTCTCCCTTGCATACCCGTGTTAACTATATAGGTTTATCTCTTTTGCCCATGATGCACATACATATGAAGGGTACACGGAAAGAACATGTCTAGTCACTTTTTTTGTAAAATGAGATTTTTATATCAAAATGTAGAGCTTGCAATGAACTATTAGTAACAACTTCTGTTACAGATGTAAATTTTAACGTAAGTATATCCACTTCACTTCCACTTAACTCATAAAAACCATCTAGTTACGAAAATAGTATGGTTAATTGAATCGTTCCAAATTTTAAAAGCGCTATAATTCAAAATGTTGTCAATGTGACTAGACATGTTCTTTCCGTGTACCCTTCATATTCATTATAGCGGTGTGTAGCATTTTACAAGTGTGTAGGTGCTGGAACACATTTCAGTTTTATTTACTATGAACGTCACTCATCTTCCTTTTTGTTTATGTCTATGATTTGATTAACTACTTACCCAAGACGAGTTTGTTTGACTGCAACCATGTCTTTACAAATTTCATGAAATGGAAATAATTTTACAACGAATTGAGGAAAAACGTGAAAAAAAACTCGAATCCCTTTGGCTTCGTGATGATACAATAATGGAGCGAATTCCAGATAATCTGAGATAAAAGTACGCTTTTCCTGCGATAAACTTCTAAATCTTCAAATGCGGCGCTGATTTAAGAAGCGGTAATATTTTAATCTTACGCCTTTTACGCTTTTACATCTTAGAGCTCAGTTACTTAGTTGCTATTTTTTTAGTGTTTTGTTTTCAACCGGCTTCAAGATTTCGAAGGAGGAGGTTCTCAATTTCGTCGGGATCTTTGTTTTTTTGTGTATACATTTAATGATTTAAGTATTTTTTACAGTAGCTCGGGCATTTCCTTTTGCAAAAGGTGGAGGCTAAGTGAAGTCGGTTCTTCTTTGTTTAAAAATTAATCTTTTTATAGTAATTTTCTAGGATATAGAAATTGTACAGTTTTTTTGTGTGGTTTGGCATCATTATTGAAATTATCAGATTAGAATCTGTTATTAATTTGAAATTAATATTAGTCCATTTCGTCCACACTAATTTTATTTGTGTTAAAACTTGACGTTAACGATTGATGAATGTAAAGAATTGTAAAGTTTACGATGAAATACTGCCCTAAGTTTAACAGTAAAAGTAGATCGTAAATAATAAGTCAGTAAAGTCATAAAATAAATTTATACAATTATTTGAACAACTATTTAATTATAAACTTATATATATGTCATATACGAAGGAAAAAGTGACCTAGGCCTCCGGTGCCCAGGGATCGGATCGATCCAGCGTCTTCTGCATTCGCGGCAGACGCCTTAACCACTTGGCCACCCGGGTCACTACTATTTCATTCTTAAAGTTAAACTCATTTCTCTCACTACACCGCAATGTTTAGAAATAAAGGACATAATAAACAATTTATGAGACTTGAACTCGCGAATCTGCGATATCAGCAGCATGTCACTTTATCAATCAACAACGCTAACGACACTCGTCACGTGATGCTTTCTATACAAAATGAAGTGTCGGAAGTGTCGTCTAGGACGCGTAACGTGACAGCGTGAATCATCCTTTACTGGGCTACCGGAACTAACCCGTTGGCTGGATTTTTTGGACCGAAGTTCCTTATCGGACGGTTCGCGGATGGGGTCTAGGCGAAAAAAAGTCACGTGACCGTCACGAAAACGCGACACAAAGCCATATGATTGAGAAGTGTAGTGAAAAGTGAAAGTGAGAAGTGACAAAGTCAAAAAAGTCAAATAAGTCAAAAAAGTCGAGAAAGTCTAAAACGTCAAAGAAGCTAGCTACTGTCGTATCAATGTGACACCCAGCCATCGGAATCCGAAGTTGTATCGAGAATTCCCCAAGCTATACTGGTATTTTATTTGATTGTTATCAACCACAAGTGACAAACAACTTATCGGAACACAACACAAAATACTAATACACGGTTCTAACTTTCTTGGCAACTCACCCGCTGCGTAAGCGTCTACCCACGACTACAAATAATCAATTTTTCACGCTACTGTTCGGAAATGTGACAAAAGATGGTCAAAATCCAAGCTGGAAAGTAAGCATTTGCTGTAGCACCTGAACCACCACTACAGCAATGTTATTGTAGCGATGAAATGTCATTAGTTGGAAAGTAAATTGTCCAGTTATGTTATTGCATTCATTAAAAACATTAAAAGGTCTTCTTTTGGCACAACTTTATGTTTCAAAAATAAAATAAGGTTGTTTATCGGGCCAACTACCTGTTAAAAAAAAAGAAACGTCAAAACCATTTATTCACCCTTAAGGCGTTTTTACTTTTTTAGCCGTTTGTAGTTTTCTATCAAAAACGCCTCTAAGTAATGAGTCGGTTTGAAGCAAACAACAGAAAAACGCTTCTTGAAAGTGAAAAAAAAAAATAAAAAGGCGGGAATGGAATACTGAGTTGGATATTTTATTAAAGCATTTATATTATTATGACAAATGTTTTTTTTATTTCCTCACAGTAGTCGTGAAAATCACTATGTAATATCTCGACCGAAAGTGCTATAGGTGGACTCGTATCTTCGAGGGCCTCGCCTGGCGGATCGGCCCTCGAACTAACTCGATCCACCTATAGCTTACTTTCAAGCCTCTACAACAATGTACTATAAGCGTAAATAACAAACCTCAAGGGGCACAAATGGACCACAATAGAGAGTTCGGTTTGTTTTGACTAACTTCTAAAACTGCTTAGATGATTTGGAAAATTCAGGCCGTTCCGAACCCACACAGTTCGAAAGTTGTAAAGTATAATTTTGTTGATTCCGTGGTTATTTTAAGACTGCAGTAAATGTAAACCTATTTATCGATTTAAGATAGCATAAAATGGTTCTAATTATTGCCTGCTTCATTCTAGATAAACCAGAAATGTATCTTATTCCATATCTATTGTAAACATAAAATGTGACTACACACATAAAATGGTTCTAATGCAGCATAAAATAGTTTCAACCGACTTCAAGATTTCGAAGGAGGAGGTTATCATTCGTCTTGATCTTTGTTTTATTTTGCATTTTTTTTAAATGTATGTTCACCGATTATTTGAAGACGGCTAGACTGATTTGGAAAATTATTTTTTTGTTTGAAAGAGTATACTTCACAGTTGGTCCCATTGTAACTAGGTCAGGATATGATGGGATCCTGGAGAAATCGAGGGAACTCTTCAACTATTATCATACCTGTAGTGATTTGAGTATTTTTTACAGTAGCTCGAGCATTTGTTGTTGGAAAGGTGCTAAGTGAAGTTCTTTTTTGTTTAAATTATTTACTTACTTTTACATAATAGCGTTAAGGTAATAAGTAGAAATGTATCATATTTATTCCATATCTGTTGTAAACGTGACTGCACACATAAAATCTTTCTAATGCTGCATCATGTTATAGTTTTAAATGGATTTTGCAATAGCTGGCGTCTTTTACTTACTTTTACATAATTGCATTAAGGTAATATAAAATAACCTAGGCATATTACCTTAACGCATGTTGCATAACTAGAATTCTTAATGATGTAGATATAGTATGATAGTTTTAATATATTAATTATTTTACCCGAGTGCCGAAAGAAAGGAGGGTTATGTTCTTCGATACATCTCGAACAACATATTCCTTTCTAAGCCGAGCGTACCTATCGCATTTTTAAGGTTCAAACTTCATAAGTAACTATAAGCCTTGTGCTATTATTAAATCTTACATTATTGTTATTATTTGTATCTCCTTTGAGAATCTCGGGCCTTTATATCCCGGTCTTTTGGTAGGCTTGCGTGGGGATACAGATCCAACACGCAGAGGCCCCTTGGAGAAATTTGCTATGTTATACACCTGCTAGAACCCATTCACGGGTACATTAATAGATACCCGTGAACCGTGATTCCTTTAATTAAATGGCGAAACGATACGCTACGAAAGAACGTAAGTACGTAGTTTACTTGTTAAAATACGTCTTTTTGATTAAAACAGCTTTTTATGGGACCGTCTCTCAGCATGACTTATATTAATTATCATCAGACTTTGAAAGACGGAACTGGTACTCTAGTGGATGAAGCATTCTTAAGGCAAACATTGGCACAATAAATATTTCCATGCCCTTTCCTTGGAGCTCGTATGTACATCTCACTTCTTAAGCAATACGAGTAAGAAGGTATTTTTGCGCGATGTGTTTGTCTCTTGTGCAATATATTATTACAGGTCGTTTGCACAATAAACCAACGTAAAATCAATCTAATAAACGGCCAAGTGCGTGTCGGACCACGCATAATGGAGGGTTCCGTACCTTCAATGGAATAAGAACCAAAGTAATACCAAAAGGTCGTATCTAATGCTTTTGAAAGAAGTTTTTTTGTAGATAACTCAAATATTACTGAACCGATAATGTTCAAAACTCAAATTTTCATAGAAAGTGTGTAATAAAGCGCATCTTCTCAAATTTTTTCACATTTTTTGGAGTTACGGTTTAAAAGTTACAGGGACGCACACACACAATTTTTCCGACTTTCGAAGCGATTATTTCAGAAAATATTCACTTAATCACAAAACGTTCAAATAAACCTCAATGTTATTTTTAAAGACCTATCGATTGATGTGCGACATGTTGATATTTAGTAAAAAAAAAAAAATTAGTTACATGTATGGAGCCCGCCCCCCTGAAAATATTTTTTTCTGCAATTAAACTACAAAACTAATTAGGCTTTACACTTTAGACTTTTCCTAATCCTAAATTAATATGACAAGTGAATGCAAAAAACTGGTTTTGTAAGAGTTGAAATTAGTGAGGAATAAAATGAATTTTACCCATCAGTTGATTACATCTGTATACTAAATGTTACCTTATTCCACATTAATAAGGTTACTAAACGATTGGGTTTAACTTCAGTCGAACTAGATTAGTGCTTTTAAGTCCCCTATTGTTCTGGTTATATTTGAATGCTAGTCCTAATTTTTTTTTAAATTTTAGACGCTACCGGTCGCGCTTAGACCTAGAAGATTAGTTGGTAGTTTTTATTAAGCTCCAACTTTTTTAAAGTTGACGTAAATCTTCTTATTTAGTTGGTGTACTCAAGATTCAGGAAAAAAGACATCCCACCAAAAACATTAGAACAAAAATGCAAGTACCTCAACCCAGTTCTTCTGCCGCAAAAATGATTGAAAAAAAAACCATGACTATGACGGTGACTATATAGAACTTAATGTCTATGACGATTTAAATATATAGAGGAAGTGCTGAGAGATTTCGGTCAGCGTGACAGTTTTATATGATATATCATATCATATGGTAGTTCATATGATCTTACTAAGTTAGTAAATTATTTTGTGGAAATTCTTTCATAACGTCTTTTATTAAATATCGTATTAATAGTCAAATTTACGGCCTAATTTATCTATTCATAAGAAGCAATTTGCTAAAAATAGTGCCGCTTGGAATCTTGTTAGGTAATTTTCCCCATAGTGAGAGTTTAAAACGGAGTAAATTGCACGTAAGGTGCCGACTAGCGCGGTCTATTCTAAAAACGGTGAAAAATGTCTACCACATGACCATGATTGGCATTTGTCATTAGGAAAAATGTTAATGATTTGTGAGCCTAACGAAATAAGTAATTTTATAAAACTTTTGATACATGGAAGGAGCCTCCCCGCACGACGCATTCGAAGCTTTCCACGATTTTATCACAGCGTCTGGCGTACCTGGGCAACGTTCGGTATTGAGTTACCGAGCGGCTAATCCTTTCACCACGATGGTTCCACCAAATGATACATGCGATCAACGAAATTATACATACGATCAACGGCACTTTTCAGAGCCAGCCCTGACAGTCATTTCTATTAATATAGAAGGCTTCTCACAGGACAAAGCGCTACTCCTCTCGGAACTGTGCCGCAAGACGCAATGCCACATCCTATGCGTCCAGGAAACCCATCGAGACGCAGGCCAAACTCGGCCGCAGATTCCCGGACTTACTTTAATTGCGGAGATACCGCACGCAAAACACGGTAGTGCCATTTTTTCCAAGCCCGATGTAATTGTGACGTCTACTTCTTCCGTCTGCCGTGGTACTATGGAGCTAATAACTGTGGACATCCGCTCATGCACAATAACGTCAGTATATAAACCCCCAGCTCAACCATTCCAGCCCTGGGACGTTCCCTACTCGAACGAGGGCAGGACCAAAATTGTTGTCGGTGACTTTAACAGCCACCACACGACGTGGGGCTACCGTGAGACAAACCTTGATGGCCAGACCGTTGAGTCTTGGGCGGAGGCTAACGGACTCTTCCTCCTCCACAACCCCAAGCTGCCAGGATCTTTTAATAGCGGTCGATGGCGGCGCAGCTACAACCCGGACCTCATTTTTGTTAGTGAGAACATCAGCTCGCAATGCTCGAAGGTTGTCTGTAACCCTATTCCCAGAACACAGCATAGACCCATAATGTGCCAAGTGCAAGCTGTAGTGCAGCCTATCAGGGTTCCTTTCCGACGGCGTTTTAACTTCGCAAAAGCAGATTGGGACAAATACTCTCAAAATATTGATGAGAAGCTGTGCACCCTGTCACCTGTAGCTGGTAATTATGACACATTTATAGAAACTGTCCGCACTGCGTCATGCCAGTCAATACCCAGAGGCTGCCGTACTAATTACATCCCTGGCCTGACTTCACAGACGTCCGAACTGCTGCGGAATTACGAAGCTCAGTTCACGAACGATCCTTTCTCTGCTGAAACCATACAGACAGGTGCAGAGTTAATGGAAGAACTAGCAAAGTCACGTAAAGAAAAATGGGAGGACACAGTTGCCAGCATTGACATGACGCACAACAGTAAAAAAGCTTGGTCAACCCTGCAGAAACTCACTGGAGATGCGCCTGCGGCAACGCATCCAGGGCAAATCAAGGCCAACCAAATTGCAAGCCAGCTACTGCTAAACGGCAAACCGCTCTACCGTATACCCAGACCTTCAACAATGCCGGAAGATCAAGAAGACAACAGCGATCTAAGCAAGCCATTTACGCTAAGCGAACTTGCTACGGCGGTGAAAAATATGAAAAATGGGAAAGCGTCTGGAGTTGATGACCTCACGGTGGAGCAAATCAAAAACCTCGGACCGCTGGCGATGTCTTGGCTTCTCAACCTCTTCAACGACTGCTTGGCAACGCTCAACATACCAAAAGCGTGGCGGAAATCCAAGATAGTGGCACTGCTAAAGCCAGGAAAATCTCCCGATAACCCCAAAAGCTACCGTCCTATATCGTTGCTGTGCCACACTTACAAACTTTTCGAACGTCTTCTGCTGAATAGACTGACCTACGTTGTAGACCCTCAACTTATACCAGAGCAAGCGGGATTCCGTGCGGGAAAGTCGTGCACAAGTCAGACACTGAAGCTAACGCAGTACATTGAGGATGGTTTCGAGCTCGGCATGGTCACTGGTGTCGTGTTCGTCGACCTGTCTGCAGCGTATGACACCGTCAATATAAGAATCCTTCTCCGTAAGGTTGCCGATGCCACGCGGGACAGTGGCTTCGTCCGGATTCTTAGCGAGCTGCTCCGCAATCGCTGCTTCCAAGTCCATCTCAGTGCGGATAAGAGTCGCTGGCGACGACAAAAAAATGGTCTCCCCCAAGGCAGTGTTCTGGCCCCAACTCTTTTCAACATCTATACAAATGACCAACCCAGCCCACCAGGAACACAACGGTTTTTATATGCTGACGATCTAGCGCTAGCAGCACAGTTCCGCTCATTTGAAAGCGTTGAGGAAGCCCTGTCTAAGGGACTGGAACATCTCGGGACTTATTACAGGGCCAACAGCCTCCAGCCGAACCCGAGCAAAACACAGATTTGTGCATTCCACCTACGTAATCATGAAGCCAACAGATCTCTATGCGTGACGTGGGATGGAGAGACGATTGAACACTGCCCCCACCCAAGGTACCTAGGAATCACGTTAGACAGGGCACTGACTTTTAAGACCCATTGCGCAAACACCCGTTTGAAGGTCAGCGCGCGTAATAATTTGCTAAGGAGGCTAACATCGACAAGCTGGGGAGCAACTGCCCACACTGTGCGTACTACGGGGCTGGCCCTTAGCTTCTCCGCAGGCGAATTCGCGTGCCCAGTCTGGCATCGATCCGCACACGCAGGGCTGGTGACCACTGCTCTGAACGACACCTGCCGCATTATCACCGGATGCCTAAAGCCGACCCCGCTCAACAAACTTGCAGGAGTCGCCCCGCCGGAAATCCGTAGAGGGATTGCATGTGCTGCTGAAATGCGGAAACAACAAACTGACCCACGTCACCCATTGCACTATCATGACCCGCCGCCTGCCCGCCTGAAGAGCCGTAAAAGTTTTATTCGGAGCACTGTCCCGCTGCTCGATGAACCCTCCATTGCGCGCTGCTCACTTTGGCAGAACCAGTGTCCACCGCCAGATACATACGTACCAGTCTCGGAACAGCTACCGCCCGGCCACAAAGAACCATGGCCCATTTGGAAGGCGCTGAACAGGCTTAGGTCCCAGGTTGGTCGCTGCAGGCAGACCATGGTCGCATGGGGACTACTTCGTAACCACTCCACCCAATGCGCCTGCGACACAGCAACGCAAACAATGGCGCACCTGCTGGCGTGCCCAGCATGCCCGTACTCCTGCTCGGAACTTGACCTGAGGGACGCGACGGCCAGGGCTGTCAACACCGCTGCCTTCTGGGCATCCATCGTATAGGAACCGTCGACACGAAAGAAGAAGATAAAACTTTTGAAGGGATTCTTAGAAACACCAAATTGTTGACTCAATCTCGTAATTGATAGAAAATATAGTGAAACAACTATAAGGTACAAAAACGTATGGGAATAATGAAGTGAACACGAGAGGATTGTTATAGTATTTATTGTTGAGGTCAAAAAAATACATTAAATGAAGTACAATGTTTCAAAATTTACTTTAGTCATTTTTGTTCCATACTAATATATAAACGAATAATAACATTATTCATAGGCGTCTGTTTTGTCTAGTGTAATATACCGTTGATTGTCGTTTGTCCCTTCCTCTCATTTAGAAATTTGTGCTTGTTAGATAGAGACAAAATTAAACCGAGTTTTTATTTATAAGAGGTTATGTTTGGTGAAACTATTTATAACGATTTAGTAGATGATAAAAAATACGACAACTGAACTACATCAGATTAAACAAGAGTTTTGAGATTGTGTCTAAAACTATGCATTTCGCAGTTGCCGACTATTGGTTTGGTCTCACATTGGTCTCACATTGGTCCAATGTCAGACCAATGTGAGACCAATGTTGAATGAAAATCTGTTCGAATAGCAAATGTCAATATCGTTATAGCGTTGAGTTGAGTTGGGTTGAGTTGGGTTGGAGCTGTGTCTGTCCAGGGTGTGTGTTTATTTTTCGAATCGCGGCCCTTCCCTGATGTCGATTTCTTCATGTTATCCCTCGTTTGGGAAATAACACTCACAAAAGTTTCCACTTACACAAAAAAAAACATTTAATAGGCAGGGTCACTACCGGGTACCGACAAATAATAGGCTATGCTATACCTGGAGATGTTTGCTGTGTTTGGTTATTTTGCTTTTACAGTATACGATCTATAATACTGTATACGAAAGGTCAAATGTATGATTTTTTCAGAAGTTATAAATCTGAATGAAGTGAAAAACGTCAAAAACGTGATATTTTTTCCATCCTTGTTGCGATCATTCTGCATTCCTCCACTATGCATGCCTCATTAAAATATTGATGGCATCATAACAGATCGGAAAGAAATATAAAAAAAAAGTATTTATTTTCCGTACTTACCTAGTGCTTTGATATTAGCCCCGAACATGATAAGTGCAGCGAAAAGAATTTCATTTTTGCTCAACTTTGTTCACTTAGCTCTACCTTTTACGCTTAAAAGCTTGTTTTACAACTTTAGAAGCTATTCTGTAAACAACGTAGGTGAGGTTTGAAAGGTTGAAAGGGAAGAATAGTGTTGTACTTTTCGTTGCACTATATATTTTCTTGTTTGAAAGAAAATGGTAAAAATACCATTTAATATGCATGATGAGGACTGTCTGGTAATAAAAATAAAAAAGTTATTTGTTTCAGTTTTATTTGCGATTTGAGGGAGTAGTTATCATAAAACGTCCTTTTTTTCACGGAATAATATTCAGCAGAAATCTAAAAAAACAATTCTTGCAGTTTGCTTTTTTATTTTATGGCTACTGATGAAAAGGGGTTATCTAGTCGTAAATCCTTCGGACTAGTCAGGCTATAAAATAGGTAGCAAAGTAGACAAATTGCTCTGAAAACTTATAAATCTTTTTAAAACATACTTGATTTGGATCGAGGTTCTCTCGTGTCCATCCCCTTAGGATTTTTGTACGCGAAAATTTCAAAATATTTATAGTAGCATGATTATTTTATTTTTACCTTTAAGCCTTTTAAGCCTTTCTTTGCTAGGTTGAGTAAATATTTAGTATAGGATGGTGGCATTATTAAAAAGAGGATACCTAATTTCTGTAAATCCAATTAACATCACGTCAGATCTGGTGGAACACTGGAGAAGCGAGGGAGTTTTTAAATCTACTCCTCTAATCTAATCCTACTTATAATTATTATTTGCTCACTGTTATTACAACAAAGTATCAAATCATACAATGTATATCACTAAAATATACAATACAATACAATACAAATACTCTTTACTGAACACCTCAAAAAGAAAACCAGTGCAGAAAATGCATAAAGTCAGAATAGAGGTAAACAACAGGCGGTCTAATATACGTTATTTATTTATTTAAACGTTATTGCACAGTAACTAACACAGTATAAAATATACCGGTTATAAAAGGCTGACTTAATGCCGTATGGCATTCTCTACCAGTCAACCTTTAAGCCAAACAGAGAAACATCATTGGTGCGGGTGCGACGTATGTCAAGAACGTGGAAATAAACGAAACTGAGTTTGCAAAAACGTCAATATAAAAGGACTTATACATAAATAAGCACATGAAGATATAAAAAATACAGCATCAATATGAGCACATTGACATAACAATACCAGTAAATATAGATGTTAATACAAATATAAGTATAATTATAAATAAATGTATACTATGAAGTGTCTAAACTCAATAAACTGAACTCCCAACCTCCCCCCACCCTTACCCCGTTAATACCGTCATCGTCCATTTTTGTATATATTTTTTGTTTTGTAAATGTGTTTTATTCTAATAAAGAAATTTTACACCACGTCCATAAAAAAAATGAAGTTTCTAATCTTGTCAAATCGTTATATACTTATTCCATTTTGTAATTAGTTGGCAAAAATGAGTATTTACTGAAGGGTGAACGCGGCATTTTCGTTGCTGTTTTAAATCGGATAAAAATCGTATGTCGCTACCCTATCGGGCGGGTCGCTACGCTTGACGATCCGTCGGGAATTCGGGATGTGAATTTCGGATGAGCTTCGCGAAGCTCTGCAGAAGTTTACATTTGGTTAACTCCCAAAAAGTCCCGGCAAATTGATGAAAATCATCAAACGGTATTCAGCCCAGCCGTGTCAGTATATACGAGTAGGAACGTTTGCTGGTAATTTTATTGTTGATCCTAACTTGATTGGTGCATTTTAGGATGTAATTCTATGTATATTTTGCTTTTAACTTTTCTTTTCCTTTCTTGCGTTACTAATTTGTAAGGCTAAAAGTCGTCACGTCGTCGCCGCGTCGCCGCTGGTGAGACGCTGACGCTGCGTGGACGCTCGAAAGAAGCTAGTGTGGAGTGAGCCGTGAGCCTTAGTAAATGTTTGAAACTTGTAGTTATTATGTAGCTTTCGGAATGATAAACTTTAACACCGCACAAGGTCTATTAAATAACTCGTATTAAAACAGGCATGGGAAACTTCGCCCATCACTGCTAAATACAAGTGGTGCTGGTGTGACTCCCCCAAATCCGTGTGCGGTGCCTCCGACCAGACGATGGAATGCATGGTTTTTTGAATGTTGAACTCAAGACCTAGCAAATTAGCGAAAAACCCATCGAGTATTAGAAGAAGGCTAACCTCCATCAAACCTAATACTTTTAATTTAATCCAGTAAAAGACGACAAATAAATAAACGTATAGTGTGTGCATTCTTGAATTTCGAGAAATGCGAGAAAATTTAAAATTTTTACAACCTCTATGTTCATTGGTATAACTCTAGATTTAAACATTATGCGGCTTGTCTTTTGAATATTATAATTCATTCGTATATTTTTACTAGTAAACTGCGTAGCTTTATTGGGCAAGTAAAATGTAAAAACCTTACACCGATCGTTTTCGTTTATTTCACTTGATAACTTAATAATTACATTCGGTACCATCATCAGGCGTTTAATGAAAGCTTTTAAAAAATCAGGGCGAATTGCAGCCCAGTAAACAGGAAAAGCGGTTTAAACTTGAAATTTGTACAGCGTGAACGACTCATTTGTTTTTAATGGTCGGTCGTTAGGGTGAGTGCCGAAATAAAAAAGTAAATGTTAAAGAGGCGACGCTATATAAAATGGATGTCACTCACAAAAATTAGTTTTGATACAGTTTTTAAAAGGGGGTAAAATGCAATGGGAAATAATATTCCGCATATCAAAAAATACACACAGCAAAACCAACTGAATGCACATCAAGCGTGCATGCCCTATTTATGTCTGCGTTAGCGTTAAAATAATATACTTTTATGGGCTGCTTAAAATAATGTCGAATGCAACTTTCTAAATGAAGACTACCAGCCATAATAATAATTAGGTACATTGTCTTAAGTGGAAAGAAAGTAAATCTAATAACAGCTTGCCCGAAGATGCACGGTCGACATACCGGGTAAATTGGTGCTATAAATAAAGCCAATTCAGTTCTTGTTTCCCGTCTCAGGTCAGGACACTACCTTAGGTCAAAAATAAATAAGAGTATCGCGATAATAATAGCTAGGTTTAGGTCTTTGAATCTTCTGTTTTTTTATTCCAATATAATCAAAAAATATATGGTGCAGTGGTAAAGTTGAAGTGTTTGTATGTTAACAATAGTAAAAGGTTTTTACAAAATTAAAAACAACAATATGTTTTGTTGTTAACCCTTTCACCGCCACAGTCGGCTGTGGCCGACATAAAAAAGTTGTACCATGGACGCCAACGACGGCTACAGGCTTTGTAATGCAATAGGGACCTACGCGGGCTTCCGCAAAGTTCAATTTCGCTTGACAAAACGCGATTACGTGGCGTCGGTGGCGCGTCGTTTTTGTTCAATGCTTGGCGGTCAACAGGTTAATTTTTTTAGGATTTTTGTCAGCAACATCTGAACCTAAGTATTATGGTGGTTAGATAGGTTCTATCGCACTTGTTGTATGGTAATATAGAGTAGGTATATAGAGACCTAAAATTGTCATATAAACTATGTAAAAACAGCGTCATTTTCGTATGTTACTACATAAAGAAAAATGCACTTAGCAATAACATCAGGCATCCAAAATGGAATACTTAATAAAACTTTTCTTTTAACTTCCAGTGTACTACTACTCCACCAAATTTCTTTAAAGAATGAGTTAGGCGGTTGTCACACTGCCGCCGCGTCTCGTTGCGAGACGCGGAGCAACAGACTCGCATGCGGAGACAGCGCACCAACGTCCGAGTTTTCTCCGCATCTCCGTCCGGAGCTCCGATGCGCGACGTCCCGCGTTACTTCCGTCTCGCGTTCATTTCACATTCGAACGTTAAGGTGAAAATAGTTCCTATTTGTCGATAAAATGGACACGGTACTTATTCAGAACGCTGCGGTGATACTTTCAGTTTGGTTTTTGTACAATCGAGTCATAAAACGCAGAAGACACTGGGTACTTCCCTATTTACAAACCAGACCTATAAATGGGTCTTTTGCTAAAGATTACCAAGATTTAAGGCAACACGAAGAATTTTTTTTAAATTGCACCCGTATGCCAACCGCGTCATCTGATTATTTGCTAAGCAAAATTGGAGTGATTATTACTGGCGCGACACAAATTTTCGACGTTCTGCTGTAATCAGCGGAAGAAAAGCTACTACTTCAATCTTCAATTATACTTTTATAAGAATTCCTAGATTATGATTAAACGAACGACTTTCAATTTCAAAAATAAACTTATAGACGTCGATATCCATTGCGCCTACGTCCTTTGCACTAAAATCCGTACGGCACTGCGGAGCTCGGTGTGACATACCCTGCGGCACGCACCGCGTCTCCGTCCGAGCGCGCGAGTCGTCGCGCGTCTCGCTCCTCCGCGCGTCGACACGGAGCCAGTGTGTCGTACCATGCGATTTTTCTATACAAAATCAAGATTCTACATACAAAGTTAAAAAACGCATCAACGGACATCGCTGCGAGATGCGGAGCAGTGTGACGACCGCCTTACGGCGTAAATATAAAAATGATATGTAATAGGAAGTTTATTTTACATCCCTTTTGAATTCTCCATCAAATCTTGCAAAGCACTTTCATCCAAAATGTCATCCAAAGTTTTTAACTAAAGTGTTTATTACGTGCTTTTTGTTTCGCCCGCATCTTTTTTTTCGCGTTTGTTATTCGTGCCTTTGAGCACATACTCGCAAAGTGCTTGCAAGTGTGGATCATGTCAAATTGAATACAGATAATGCTCTCATACCATATTCTGTGGCGGGAGAACTCGATTGAGGTCCTTTGTGGTAACATCGTATTTTATGATACCTCGGCTGTCCCCAGGCAGAACAAAGTAGATTATTTCTTATTAATTTTCGAGTAGGTAGAGCCAACATAAAGTTATTTTTAATCTCAACTGTATCAAATAAGCACAGGCTTCTTTCTGGTGACCAGACAGGGCTGGCTACTATTTTGCTCAACGAATAGCTATCGCCAGTCTGCATGGTAATACGGATTCTGGACACCTTGCCCGTTGACAGCTATCTGGGTCAAATATTTTATCTGTAATCTTAAAAAGGTTAAATTATTAGGGTAGGTAATGTGTTTATTATGTTTTTATTGTATTTACTTTAAAATAAATATAAATAAGCACATAAAGAGCCATATTATTAGATTCTTTAATATGTCAGCTTCCTATTAGACATAAAACCATATACAAGATATCTCTATACTCCGCTTAGCGCGTTATTTATTTGAAACCTAAGCTGCCAAAAAGAAGGGGTGCGGGAGGGGAACACGCCATGCTAGAGAAGGAACGCGCGATTCTTCCGTGGGGCGTGAGAGAATTAGACATTAATGGTTGCCATGGAGACGTACGAGTACTATGTTCCAATATTAGTGTCTCACTATACCGTAAAATTACTTCGAGCGTGGCAGCGGGGGTCGCCCGGCTATGCGGGGTCTTGGGTTAATTAGTCTATGCATAAAACTTTATGGATATGTGTGTATCTTAAGAAGATATTTAATCGACAAATGGTAAGTAGATACATACATTGTTTTGTTATGCATATCTGTTAGTGTTTTGTACAAAAAATTACGACTTTTTTCTTTCTTATGGCCTATTTCACAATCTCCAGTTAAAGCATATCTGTCAGATAAATGTTTGCTGTCCTTTTCTTTTATATGACTGGAGAAAAGGATAGCAATAATTTTAACTGGCAGATAAGTTTATCTGGAGATTGTGAAACAGGCCCTTAGGATAATAAAATTTCTTAGTTAATATGGGCAATTGTTTTCTTCTCATTTGTCATAAAAAATTAAGTCAATTGTCTCCCTTTTTTTAACCTACCCGTACTTTGAGATAATTTTCTCCATTATAGTATTTATATTGAAATAACGTAATCGTTCATCAACGAGTCAAAGCGCTTTTATCGCGCTTGCAGCAGTGAATGTAACTAGGCGGAACTTTTTATGAAAGGAATAAAAAACTATCTGCAGACTGCATGCCAGCTGAGCTAGAACGTCATTAAAGTAGAAATGTTCCAAGAATTTTATTGAAACTAACTGCTAGTTCTAGGTACGAATTAGTGAGAACTAGTCACGTCTAAAAATGTGGATGCATTTAATGTGACTAAAATAATATATGTAATCACGACTCTATTACCAAGGCGTAAAATCTTGGATACATGTTTTTGACATATTAAATGTATCCCTATTTTCAGATGTCACCGTACTCAATGAACTAGTTATATCCCGATCCTACCTTTTCGTCGAATAATTTCGCCTAATATTTCACAAAAGCACCTCAATAAGCTTGACCGTCTTCTCAATAATGGCATACGTTTTATCTTCGGCTTACGTAAATACGACCATGTGTCTCTCTTTCGCCGTCAGCTCAACTGGCTGTCCATCCGTCGTCGTAGGTCCTTTCGCATTCTGAGCACATTATTTTCTATTCTGTTTGAGCCTTCTGCTCCAGATTATCTTAAACGCAAGTTTGCTTTTGTCGCTCCCCGTCCGGGCTGTGAACTTCGTTCCTCCCGTTCACTTAAACTCTCGCTCCCCTCTCACCACAGGTTTCGTTTCGAACTCTTTCGCCGTTCAGGCCGTTCAGGTCTCTGGAATTCGCTCCCTCTCCCTATACGACAGGCCCGAAGTAAGCTCGTATTCAAGAGACTGCTTCGCAAGCATCTTCTCTCTGAAGAATTTATTTAATTTTCCAATCCTTTTTTTTTCTGTTCTCCAATTTTCCATCATATTTATTGTAATAATATGTATTAGTCTATCTTATTGTATATTATATAAGAATAGTTTGTAACCATATATATGTAAGCTTTTATTTATTGTAAATATACGTTTAATAAGTTTATCTTTATGATAACTATTATCTAACAATTAAATTTTCTTCCTGCACCAACTTACAAGTCTCTGTTTGGCCCAATGGTTGACTGGTAGAGAATGCCATTTGGCATTAAGTACGCCATTTTTACATTTTCACTTGTTGTGCAATAAAGTTTAAATAAACAAATAAAATAACGTTTCCCAAACTGTTTCATTTGCCAACTGTGTCATTTTTGTCATCAACAAAAAAATGCAGTATGCCATTTTTTCTGAAACTGTAAACTTTTCAGGATTTGTTTTATAATACCATACCATACCCTATAGGATATATAGGCTAGGTTAGGCTTGTTTTATGACAATCCTGAGATTCTTATAGTTTCAGAAAAAAATTCAGTATGCCAAATTTAATGACACAGTTGGCAAATGAAACAGTTTGGGAAACGTTATTCGATGAAAAGGCAGAGAACCCTAGTTATATTTAATTTAACGCCAATTACCTCTTTCACCTCTTTGTAACTTTACTTTGTAGCTTTAATATAAGTAAGTAATGTAAATGTTCCTGTGCCAGACGCGTTAATTTCTAATATTTGACACACTGCTACCACTTTTATTACTAATGGCTAACTTTGAAGATAACTGGGATAAGCACTCTGAGGTCTACCTTAGTTACAAATACATTATACCACACCCTGTGAAGACTGCAGCAGTTGTAACAGGGCCGAAATAAGGAAACAAAACAACAAACTTACATAATAGAAGTTGTATATAACCATGTTAGCTTCAAAACATAACACCGTGCTCATAATAAGTATAATTATATAATACCGGGGTTGGAGATTAAGTACTCAGTTTCTCTTTCAATCGTGAATCGTTTTGAATATACCCTATTCCAGATTTTACCCTATAGGTATGTATGTATTTTTAAACAAATAAAAATAATAGTTTAAAAAACTAAAAAACACGCTTTTAGCACGCACTAAAAATTACAAAATAATTCGGACATTTAGTTTGATGACTCAAGAGTTTTCCATTTGCCAAATCTTCATTAGATCGCAGGTAAACAAAGAATTTCAGTTCGTGATGAACGATAAATAATTACCTATGCCAAATGGTTATAAGTAGGTAATCATCTTTATTGAATATTTACTATGATTTATTATGAAAGAAAGCGTGGAGCGTTCTGTCCAAAAAGAGTAAAGATTACATAAACGCTCCACGCTTTGTTTCATAATAAATCATAGTAAATATTCAATAAAGATGATTACCTGCGATCTAATGAAGATTTGGCAAAGGGAAAACTCTTGAGTCATCAAACTAAATGTCCGAATTATTTTGTAATTTTTAGTGCGTGCCAAAAGCGTGTTTTTTAGTTTTTTAAACTATTATTTTTATTTTATACTTTTTAGTCTTCTTATTATTCAAACTTAATGTACTACTTACTAATTTAAAATATTAATAGGTATTTAAAGATATTTATTATTAACAAACTTAACAAAATTCACAGTTTTACGCATCCAAATTTAATACGGCGTTAGCACGCATTCTTTCCATTTCCGCCAATGCGTCAGTGTTGCAAGGAGTTTTCCCCGTGAGCTTTGAACAGTCCAGTTTCTCTATTTGAAGGCCATCTAAGGACTTGACGCGACTTAGAGCAACGTAAGCTTGCCCGGATGCAAAAGTACGGGGTCCCAAATATACTACAGCATAATCCACCGTACAACCTTGCATTTTGTGCACTGTCGACGCCCAACTCAGAATCACAGGTAACATGCGTCTTTCAACAGTGCCATAGCTAAACTTTGCGGGGAATTGTTTTGCTATGGGCCTTATTACATGTTCACCGTCCTTGCCAAAGTTTACTCGAATTGATGGAATGTCTGTGTCATAGATTTGGTCACGGCGGAAATGAGGCCAGATGATTTCAGAGATGAAACCAATGTTTCCATTGACAAGGCCTTTCTCTACATCAATATTTGATCGCAGCATAATTTTAGCACCTTCAAAAATTTTGAGGTTGCTTGGAAGTCCACCAGTTTTATTAATGTCCTTAGGTATAATCGACTCCAAACTATTATTTCCTAGGTTACGAGTAGCATCAATAATTTGATCTTGTGCTTTGATATCATATATTCGCGTACCTTTCAATTCAAAATACTTAAGTACCTTATCGTTATACTTGTCTACTTGATCGTTAGTAGGATATATTCGTAGCGCTTTATCTAACGCAAACTCACCAGAAGTATTCGTCGATATCTTACTAAGAAGAATTGCAAGGTGTTCGCTTTTTATATCTCCTACTCTTAAAGCGTTTAAAATTTCAGCAAATGTAGTGTCTCCCTGTTGTCGCATGTTTTGTGTAAGTTCTACTAATGTGAATATTCGCCATAAATTAGTGGCCGGCCTCATGTGTTCTGGTTGTTGAAACACTTGTCTACCTCTTACTGGAGGCAGTTGCATTAGATCACCAAACAGTATAACGTTAATGCCACCGAAACATTCGTTGCAGTTCTTTAATTGACGAAGACGGCCATCGATCATACACATCATTTCATAGGGCACCATGGAAATTTCGTCGACAAACAGAAATTCAACATGTTGCCATTGCTGCCGCATGATTCTCAGGTAATTCCCTGTGAGGAGGGGCATATTAAATATGATGCCGTCTTTCTGAACTGGCAACTTTAGCAACGTGTGTAAAGTGGAACCACCTACTAGGCGTGCTGCAACTCCAGTGAGAGCACCGACTTTCACTACTTGTTTTCCGTAACATCTGTTTACTTGATTTTTTAGCAGGTTAAACAGGAAGGTCTTACCGGTACCAGCACCACCGGTTACAAAGAGACGTTCTCGTCTATGATCTCTATTTTGTTGAGCTGTTCGTGATGTAATTAAATAATTGCCTTTGGTTCATATTCATAGCCTGACGTGCTGACTCAAACTGTTCATTTGGCATGGCTTGTTCCGGTATTTCTACATCATCGTTACAGTCTATGTTTGTAGGAGCGTGATCTTCAAGAATTTCAAACGCGTGGACTTGATTAAAAGCTATTTCAAGTTGCCGATCGCGCTCTCTGTGCTGTTCCATGTGATTGCTTATTGCTTTCAGCTGTTCTTCCCGAGCTAAAAAAGCCGATCTAGCGTCATCAAACCCTTCTAACAACTCAGTCTCCAAACGATACGGCATATATTGAAGCAACAAACTGTAATAGAAATTATCGGGATCTGTCGAAGCTACGAAATATGGTACTCTTACAGTTGCAGGGATATTTCTCACAGCCATTTTAGTATTGTCTGTCAATGTGATCAATTGTCGACGAGTTCTCGGCGCTAGTTCGTTTTCATCTTGGTCAATGCTTTCTTTAGTTACATTTGGGTTTTTTTGATAATATGCTTCAAAAAGCATTGCAAACTCGGTAAGACTCATTGCTGTAAAGTCGTAATTTGGATGATTTAACGGACGCTTCTCATATCTTTCAAAAATATTGCTGCAGAGTACTGTTGCTTGACCTTGCTCATCAAATCGTAACAGCCTGTAGCGCTGCTCCGGCCTTCTAGTGTTAAGAAATACGCAACTGCGAGAACTATCACGTAGCGGCAAGTGAGTTAATCTATAGGCACATTCAGCATCTGATACTTGTCTCTCGTGGAGAATTTTCATGCAAATGCGGAACAGACGACGAGATATGTCGGTGTCCTCGCGCTGTATTTGCTGAATGGCCTGTGCAACTCCCGAATCTAAATTTGTAGGTTCTCCTTTAGACAAATACTTCGCAATATAAAAAGCGATTGCCTCATTTGATCCACACGGTTGTATGTCCATATTACCAGTCCATAATTTTAATAAATCTGGGTTGTAGTTGTTTACCCACGCATCTTCTTTACGACGCTTGAGTAAACATATTCTTCCTCCGCTACGAATGAAATCATCTGAAGAATGAGAGATTATTCGCGTCTCATTACATTCTTGTCGAGGAAAACTGAATCGGCATGTTACTGTTGTATTAGTTTTTTTACACGTATGGGTGTGTCTGTGGATTTGACATTTTTTTACAAGCTCATGAAGTTCCGGATCCTCTTCAGGGGAAGGTAATCTACAAGAGGCCACGTTATCTAGCTGACGGATACCTTCATCGGTATCAAATCCTGGATGATTTTCAACCCATACAACCATGTGTAGATGAGGGCTGCCACGATTTTGAAATTCGATACGCCACCAGAAATCTTTTACTTTACCTTACCACCCAAGATTTCATCATTATTCTTTATGTACTTCATCAAGGCTCTAACTCTTACCATGAAGTGTCGACTCAATAAGACAGGTATATCTCGATGAGACATTGAGTCTCATATATATTAAGAGTACTAGGGTCTACTTCTGGTCTACCGTCAGCAATTAGAAGAGCTTTCCGTTGATCTAACCAATTAAGATCGTTTGAACTAAATGTCACAAAATATGTGGGGGGGTCCTAGGGTCCTAATTTGAGCTAGAAGGTCATTTAATGCAGCCCTTCAGTAAGCCGCTGAGCCACGTAAATTTTTGATATACAAGTGTATATCTTCAATCTGTCCCTCTTGGTTTCGAATTTTTTTACCGCAAGCTGATATAGTACTTTTCACTCTATAATATTCAAACATAGACAAAGCGTAAAATAGATAGTCATTCCGTTGAAATCTGGTGTCGTTCCCTAATATTCTAAACTGGAAGTAGTCAAGTGGTCTAATTTGAACTGGCCGAGTTACTTTTAGACCATTTTTGCCATGCGGAAATAGATAAAACCAAGCAAATTCTTCTGCTTTCATTTCATGAGCTTCATTTACTATGTTATCCGTTGTTTTGCGTACTATTTCATTAAGGTTACTTGACACTTCTAATTCATCCTCAACATTGGGTTGCACGACATCAATAGGAGCCATTACAGATGTCTGCAAAGGTATATTTTGTAAATCAGATACTGAGAAAGAGGCAGATATCAGTGGTGATTCAGGTTCAGGTATAGGCTGTAGGTATTTTGATTAATTTGCAGTGGCCGTGTCTCCGATTCTATGGAGGTTTCCTTACCACTTGTTACTGAATTAGTGTTACGCAGCGACTGTACTTCAGTCTCCAAAGTATTGCTGTCAGCAGTCGAAGACGGATACACGTCAATATAATCTACAGTAAATTGCGTATTTCTAGATCCCATCGTACGTTTGCATATTCGCACAAATTCATCCATAGTGTCACATTGAATCATACAGGCTTTGCCTCCGTCCTTAGCTTTTGAACCTTTTGCTCCACATGAATGAGAATCAGTAAAGTAATATTTTCCGTCGTAGCACATCACCCCAAGAGATTTTCCTCAATCAAAACACCTGCTTTATGATTCGCAAAAAGTTCTTCAAGAGCTTGTCTAAGCGTTAATCCAATATTTGATTGATTAGCTCGATCATTCAAACTCCCGAAAAGAGCTGACTCTAAATCATTATTCTAAACGAAGATTATGATCAAACATGGATACATTATTTTTGATAACATCGAAATTTCGTACAAGCAAGTATCCATCGTCCCTAACAGGATATGCCGTAGGGTCCGTTTCAGACAGCGATCGAATTGTTTTGTATATATTATCACCTTCTATCATATTTACGTTAAGCGTATTTGTTGTCCAATTTGATGGAGAATGAAGTGTAGCTCTAACTATATTTGCTAACACCATTGCACAACATTGCACTCCTGCAAAACCTGATGTACATATTGCATTATTGGCTTGATGCCACGAAGCACGTACGATTCTTGATGAATCACTTATAGTTGCAGTTTTCTTCAGGCTGAGGTTCGTCAGTTGTCTCCATATCGTTACGAAGAGGTTCCTCATTTAATCTTACTATGTCATTTTCATGGAATTGGACATTGTTGTCTATAGTAACATCTTTATAAAGAGGGTTATTTGTGATCAGCCATAATAAAGCCTCGTTGACTTATTCTCTAGAGATTGAAAATTCTCTAGTGACATAAAGATTCTCTAAATGTTCAGTTATGACAATAATGCCTGCATTATCAGATGATCTCGGCAACATGTTAGACAGTTTTTCTGTCACCTCGAATATATCTTGGGCAAACAGAACAGCTTGACCACGGAAGGCATATTGACCAAACGATCCACTCAATTTAATAACTTTGACAAAGGGTATTATTCGAGAAAGTACTCGTTGCTCAGCTTGAGACAGACTTGCGATGACGTTTGGTATAATACCTGGGTCAAGATTGTTCCAATACGATTTAGATGGAGGTACAAGTTTTCTTGAATTCACGTGTGTCTTGCAACGAGTACACAAAATCAATGTTGGTTTTCGCTTCAATTCGTCTGGTAAATACGGCACTTTTTCTGAATCCAAAGTCCATTCGCAGATTTGATGTTTATAGCATCGTTTCGTACATATGTCACATACTTTATCACAAAATGTATAAATTTCATTTTGAAAAGCAGTGACGGAAGCTTTTTGTAGTACTCTGTTTTCGCTATTATGCTCTCGTAAGTACTGTAAACGGGCAGCTCTTTCCTCCTCGGTTTCTGTAGCTCTTACTTGTGAGTCATACTCTCGTAAGTATTGCAGTCTAGCAGACCTTTCCTCTTCCGTCTCTGAGGCTCTTACTTGAGAATCATATTCCCTTAAGCATTGCAATCTAGCATTTCTTTCTTCTGCGCTCTGTGAAGCTCTCGTCTGTGAATTATGCTCTCGTAAATTGTGTAATCGACTTATCCGTTTTTCAGAAGTTTCGTTTTCCCTGTATTGCCGCATACATAAATTTGATTGTATTTTTTTATTTTCTTTGTCTGTTTCACTCAATTTAGCTTTTTTCTCTTCGCGCTTTCTTTTTTCTGTATCCAATCGTCGTTTTCTCTGCGTTGCTGTTTCTAATGTTTTAAGTTTTTTTGTTTTATTTTTCATCATTTTGTTCCCACGAGTAGTGGACAAATAGACGGTCGACCCCCCCAGAGGTCCATGTAGGGGGGGCAAGGCTAATTACAATAGGGTTGCGCCAGTGCCCTAAGGTGACGCTAGCGACATGATATTTTTTACCACCGTCTTACCATTCAGCCCTCGGCGCGTATCCTACCTTGGCTTAGGTGGGATCTCATAGAATCAAAGTCCAATCTTCGTATTCCTCTCGTCGAACCTTATTGATTGATACCGGCGACTGATGATATATCTAGACGTAGAACTTCAAACAAACCGTCAGCGTGAAACTAGTTTGTTTTCAATTACAACAATTACTTAAAATACGATTGGTCAATCACAAAATGATTTTGCTGTGATTCGTCGTAGCACTGACACTTGAAAATGACAAGGCAACAGTGACATTGGAAACGCATTATTAGTGGACGATTTCATAAAATAGAGAGCAATTTTCGAATGTATATTTTTTGTTGTAAGAGGTTTGAATTTTATTTTAAAGTAAATAAGCAGATACTTGGTCACTTTACTGATTACTTGCTTAATACGTTTATCGCAAGACTTTTATATCACACCAGGCGCGGATCCAGGATTCCATTCAAGGGGTGGCAATTTCCTTCACAAAAAATCTTGCGGTCTGCACCTATGGTCCCCGTAGTACAGGGCCTCGATTCGAGATGCCAAACTGCGAGACGTTGCTCTCACACTTGTCTCACTAGGTGATAGAGTAATACACCTAACTGTCAAGCTGTCAGTAGGTCTCGCTAGAGCGTTTTGTCTATGGCTATGGCTACCATTTTAGATATGTTGACAGGACATTGGGAATCCCATGGCAGAGAGTTTGGTGTTTTTTTTTAGTAGGTGTACGTAGGTATCGAACCATGGATGTATATGAAGTGGATCTCATTTTTCAGTCACAAAGTGAGGCCGACAGAGAAGCTTATCTAAGGGAGTGTCTCGTTTTGACTAAGGAGGTAATGACGTCATCAGACAATCAAAATGTGAATATGTGTCAAATGTGACAATTTTGTAACGAGTGCGAGTGAGGCACCGCCCCCCACTATTATGCTCTCTATCGGACCGTTTTTAGTACTTTTAAGGGTTCCGTAGCCAAAATGGCATAAACGGTACTCTTATAGTTTCGTCATGTCCGTATGTCTGTCCGTCAGTCCGTCTGTTCGTATGTCACAGCCATTTTACTCGGAAACTATAAGACGAATAAAATAAAATTTAGACATAAGGTGTATTTTTCATGCCGCTATTTAATTATAGTCTGGCAAACCATTTTTTCAGTAGAAAAGCGCGGCAAATTCAAAATACGTACATGTGCCAACCCTTTGTGATGAGACACCGTGTTCGTGACGAACATTTCAATTCACATTTCTTTTACATTGAATTTGTTTCTAGTGCATTTCACTCTCTCGTCTTAAGCGCGAGTGAGATAGAACTCCTGCAATGTTCTACATTTAATTTAAATTCGTTTTTATGGCATATGTCAATTGCCTCAACCAGATTATTTGTTACAGTTGATGACAAATCAGACGAAATATATCCGTTTCCTTTTTACACACCGTGAATATCACGTAATGAAAGAGGTGGAAATACCAACTAAAATTAAAAACACAGAATTTGATGATTAGTGTTGTCATACTTTTGGTCGCTGTACATTGCTACTGCGTTCGTTGGCTGGCCAGACTATATGTAGTTAAATTGAAGGAGAAGATTTATTTTTATGGGGGGCGCTCCATGTAACTAAATTACAAAAAACAAGTTTTCCCCTAATATCAACATGTTGCGCATCAACCGATAGGTGTTTAAAAATAACATTGAGGTTTTTTTTGAACATTTTGTGATTTAGTGAATATTTTCATAAATAATCGCCTCGAAAGTCAGTAAAATTGAGTGAACCCTTGAACCCTAAGTCCATATAATATACTCAAAAAAAAATTGAGAAGATTATCTTATTTTTCTATTACATACTTTCTACGAAAATTGTTTTGAACATTATCAGTTCAGCCATTTTTGAGTTATCTCCAAAAAACTTCTTCCATAGGTATCAGATACGACCTTCTGGTATTAGTTTGGTTCTTATTCCATTGAAGGTACGGAACCCTCTATTATGCGTGGTCCGACACGCACTTGGCCGGTTTTATGCTAGTCGCCTATGAACGACTCTTTTACTCGGTAATAATTTTCAACTGTGGCTAGGGCACCGATTAAACAATAGTACTATACAGAGGTCCCTCTTTGACGTTACGAATCATGTTGTCCCTTCTTCACGCATGGCAAGTTCTCTTTCTCACTTAGGCAAACGTATCGGATACTAGTTGTCAAATTCAATGACAGAAATGCACATCCTTGGTTAGGGACAAGGTTTAAGAAAAAGATCCACTTCATATAAATCCGTGATACGAACACAAATTACACCTTGTTAGCCCGCCCCACTGTAAATTTATCAAACATCTTATCGGCTGGCTTCCATATAGCGCCCATCTTCGAGATCATGAAAAAATAAGTCTTACTAGGTCTTAAATGGGCGCTAGTATGTATAACACGATGTAAATTGTTCTTGAATATATATCATATCATATCATATGGCGTCAAGTTGAAAATACAAGAAAATAACGTTAATTACTCAGTGGTTTTACCGCTCCAAATTTGTACTCACGGTAAAGTCTACTTCAAATAACCCACATACCAAATTCCGGTGGGAGCATACAATAGGCATGGTGAATTTTTTTCATATATGGTATCAATCGATTCGTTTTATTGTGAGGATCAAATGTCTATATGGGGCCGTGTCGTCAAATGGTTGCAACGGAAGACCAGTGCTGGCTCTGCCGGCATTTAACGCTGAATTGCGACGATTTCGTGGCAATTAATGTTTCGGGTTGTATATTATTGTTTATTATGTTTTTTGTAATTGTCATGAATAAATCTTTCATTCATTCATTCATTCATGTTTCTAAAAGAATGCTTTAAATGTTCATCTCTATATTTTTTTATTAAAAAAAAATGGTATTCAATATTTATATGACGTTCTAAATAAAACAATTTTTTTTAACGTCCTAGAACGCAATTATTTAAAACGGGGTATTTACCATGGGTATTTGTTTTGTCGAGTTTCCGATACATATTATATGTATCGACATGTTAGAAACTAACAAACGAGGATGGTGGCAGCATTTCTCCGCTGTATCGCAAAACTTATGAGTTGAGCGAGGAAGCTGCCAGCTCTTTGGTCACCAATTGAGTCGACGAGCCCCTTTTTGCGTTCTTTAAAAAGTTACTGAGCACTGGGTCCCCACGCGCCAAGGGTCTCGACTACGAAAGGTATAAAAATGTTTTATGGGTCTTCAGATTTTCAGCTTCTTTGGCTACCGCACCTGCTTGTTTATTGGTTCCGGTGAAGTGAGAAGCCGCCAGTGTGTCTACGCATATAGCCTCCCACAGGCACGCATGTGGCATTTATAGATGAATTATCGAGATCATGGAATTGCATTTTTAGTGGTTGTACCACAGATATAAATATACATAGATCACGCAAATGCATCTACTTCGCGTGTCGGAACTCGGAGTAGGTCTCCGAGTTGGCCGTCGCTACTGACAGTCCGCGCGCGTCTGTTGTGGTAACCGGTTGTCCGTGCCTTTTTACATGGTATTAAAGTGCAATAGCCCAAAAATTAGAAGCACCCAAACCCAAGGACATTTTTCCTGCCACACGTAAGTTGTTTTCAAATTATATTATGCGTTAATTCATTTTAAATCTATTTTTTTTAGTATTCCGAGGTGTGATTCCAAGACTGTACCTAAGTAACAATAGATTATTGGTAAGTAAATTATGTTCACATTACATTGCCGCGTTTGCTTTGAGCGTTTAATCTGACGTTGTGTGTTAAGAGACGATGAATATCAGAACAAGCGATACTGTCGCGCATCGCTTGGAGTTCGTGGTACAAGGGAACTTATCATTCGTCTGTCAAATCTAGCAACTAGTGTTGTTCGTTCTACAACATTATTTCGATGATCGATTTTAATCGAAATTGGACAGACGAATGATATTTACCATTTTAAAAACGCCAATTTAGTAGTTATTGATACAAACAAGCTCGAAATATGTCCTAATTTTACACGACAGCTTTAAAAATGGAGGGTAGAGAGTTCATGTATGTGACATGTTTATCCTTTGAATGTATAATACGTTTATAAATTTCTATTGTGCTTAAGAAACACTTACTTTTATTTAGTTTCCCACATGATCCTATCACAAAAGAAAAATGGATTGCGGCCACGGGACGGCAAGACTGGTTCCCGACTAAGCATAGTGTAAGTCAGCGTCTCCGTTTCAGCTTGGTCCAATAATGATTCTCATAAAATCTTGTCAACTATATAAAATTTTTCAAAATTTAAAACAATGAGAGATATGGAGGTAGAAAACTTAAAAATTTACAAGTTTCAACCATTTCAAAACAAAGCGAGGTCTACAGCTCACAGAGCTAATAGTCTTACTAGTTTTATTTTTAAAATGTATTTCAAATATCCTTTATTTAATAATTCCATTTAATATCATTCGTCTGTCTACATCATTCGTCTGTCTATATCATTCGTCTGTCAGAAAATCGATGTCATTCATGTGAATCGATTAGTGCCGCCTTTGAATCGATTTTGTGCGGACAACGGGGAATTCACATCACTAATTCGCCCTTGTGACGTCACAGTAGGTAGAAAAAAAGTGACACGGTTGGTTTTCATACAGATTGAGGTGTATGTATATTTAGATCTGTGGGTTGTACCGTTTGCAACAAAAGGAGAATAATTTTCTCTTAATTTAATAACATTACATACCCATAAGAAATGGAATAAGTAGTAGTCCTCTGTTTTTTGCTTTTAGTCGCTATCATGTTCTTCATCTGAGCTGTCACAAGTATTGATAATAAGATTGTTTGAAATTCGATCCATTTCCCCTTCCTGACATCGATATTTATTTTCTTCACTTTCGACATGGCGACAAATATTTTCCCAGTCCTCAGCAGTAATAGTATTCATTCGTTCAGTTGCTAAACTCATAATGCCTTGCATGTTTAATGAAACGTTTCTTTTCGCTACATATCCTTTTACCATGGACCAAATATTTTCGATCGGATTGAATGTCGGGTGATACGGTGGCAATCGTAAAACGGAGTGGCCATGTTCTTTTAAAATTGCATCTATGTGGTACTCACGAAACCGCTCTTTATTTTGTTTAATTAAATCATACAAACTGGTTTTGTACATCACCGGGCTATACGAAATGTTGTGTTCTGTCAACCAATCCATCATTTCTTGTTTATGAGAATTTGACGTTGGAGCACGATTCAAAAGTTTGTTGTGATAGGACGCATTATCTACGATAAGTACGCTATTCGGTTTAAGGTTCGGTATTAATTTTTCTTTTAACCATTTTTCGTAGTTGACAAAGTTCATCTGGTCATGGTAATCTCCCGTTTTTTGGTTTGCCTTAAACATTAACAAAGCGTTGGGAATAAAACCATATTTTCCTCCTGCGTGCACTATTATTAACCGCTGGCCTGTACTGATTTGTTTTTTACACCAAATTCTGTTCCATCGGTCCAAGCCTCTCCGGACACACGTGAAGTGTGGATGTAGGTTTCATCAGTATAAATTAGTGGTCTATCTTCAGACCGATATTCCGCAATTTTGGTAAGGTAATTTATTCTTAGCAGTCGTATGTTGTGTCTTCCCATTAATATTTTTCGGTTGTCCTCGGTCTTTTTCCATTTAAATCCTAATTTTTAGGGTACCGTAGTCAACTAGGAACCCTTATAGTTTCGCCATGTCTGCCCGTCCGTCCGTCCGCGGATAATCTCAGTGACCGTTAGCACTAGAAAGCTGAAATTTGGTACTAATATGTATATCAATCACGCCGACAAAGTGGTAAAATAAAAAGTGGAAATAAATGTTTTATTGGGGTACCTCCCCTATACGTAAAGTGGGGACTGATTTTTTTTTTCATTTCAACCCTAACGTGTGATATATTGTTGGATAGGTATTTAAAAATGAATAGGGGTTTACTAAAATCATTTTTTGATAACGTAAATATTTTCGGAAATAATCGCTCCAGTTTAAAAAAAATGTGTCCCCCCCTTCTAACTTTTGAACCATAAGTTGTAAAAATATGAAAAAAATCTCAAAAGTAGAACTTTATAAAAACTTTCTAGGAAAAATATTTTGAACTTGATAGGTTGAATAGTTTTTGAAAAAAATTATAAAATAATTTCTGAACTAAGTTTGTAATTTAACCGTATAAGTAGATGTTTATTGTACCTGTAATTTCTACAAAATCACAATGAAATGACGTGCTTTCAAATAAAGTAAAAACGGTGAGAATCGGTTCACGCAATAAAGAATTATCCCATAAAAATCATTTTCCATACTTTAAGCTCGCGCGCAATAGTTTACTTAATTTGCCGATAGTTGTCTTTGTACGTGGAACGCTCATATCAATCCTACATGGCGGTGTTATTTTAACTCTTAAGTGGGGACACTTACTGTGACGGACGGAAAACTACGGAACCCTACACTGAGCGTGGCCCGACACGCTCTTGGCCGGTTTTTTAAAATTATTCTTATTGATGTGGATATTTCTATTTCTCATATCGGCTTGAAATTTACCGTTTCGTTTTCCAGTTCCAGTTATCATCTATGCAGTCTTATTAACAAATTATGCTTAAGGCGACGATATATGCAAACACGTCAAATCGAGGTGTTTTTGTGCAAGGTTTTTGAAGAAAACAAACCACGTTGGAGCATGAATGTTACATTTTCTGTAGGGGCATATAGTTGTGTTCGCTGTACCGATACGTGCTTGGTCTTGTATAACATAATTAGGTATATATATCATCGTTAAGAAACTGTTTTGGAGAAAACTTGTCGCAAGTTTTATGTCGGTCAGAAATAATTCTATGTTGCGAAATTAAACATAACTACGTCTTAGCACATTACTAATGTTCGGCAGATACTATAGTCGTATTAAGCGCTTAATAAAGGTTTAAGACGAAAAACCTTGTAAGAGCCTGTAATAATCAGAACTATGCAATTGCTAATAAAACTTATAGGCGTTTATTCTATTGCAGCCAGAGACATGTTTCATGTGTCAAATTTGAGTAATATGATTAGTAATTTTGAGTGCGGAAATTCGTTCCACATAGCTTAGGTTATAGTGCGCCTGCTTACTAAGTAGATATGTCCGAGTTCAAATCTAGGCTGATGTTAACTTTTTTGTTTATTTTTTTATCTCATTTCTCATTTATATTTTCAATCCTGATCCTAAGCAATTTATAGGTATTTTTGGACAAAAAAAAGTCAAATCATACTATAGTCAAGTTCCTAGTTAGTTTAATCTTTTTATTTTGACTTTTTTACCCAATATATTTAAACTACCAACTTATAAAAGAGACTAATTCATTATTCAATTTTTACAGTGGGTATGGGTACTTTTTACCATAGACGGCTTCGTCCATGTTTTTACCATAATTTGTATTACAAGAGCACGTTTGTTCGAGCAGTTTCCATCCGAGGCGACGTTGCCAGCTTACTTTCATTTGCTCATTTCGCTTCTTGCTTTGCGCTGTTGCAAGCTAGATCTATATTATGATATGAATGACGGATTCATTGAATAGAATCAAATGCGCTTGAAGTTGGAACACATTCGTGCATTTGTCAATGATTTGTCCACATCATCGTGATAGGTTATATATCTCTCTCTTTACTATGGAATAAGAAAGAAACAATCGGCTCGGCTGTCCCGGTACTCTGCGATGTCTGGTCGCGCCATTAGGTTTATATGGCTTATTGTATGTTCGTTTTCGTACGATTTAAAAGATATAGTGAATTATTAATGTTATTATTAGGTAGGTAAGTAGATATGGAATTAATTTAATCGTATAAGTATATATACCAATATAATTTCTCACAATCCCTAAAATGAAAAAAACAATAAGTACTCGTAAGGTACGATGGGGTAAGATCGGACCATTTTTGAACTAGTTGGTCAGCTTTCAGGGCTGACTTTTATGCTTTACCTTTGTAAAAATTTCTCGAAATATTAATCCTTGTTTCAAATCAGTATGAAGTGTACCTAAGCTGTTTGTCGTGTATAAAATTTCAAAATCTACTCCTTCTACTTAAGATTGGACTATTCAATAAAATGTACTCTTAGTAAGTTTTTAGGTGCTAGTTTTCTTCCACTTATCGATTTTGCCAGCTTTTTAATGCAATAATAAATTTTGAAGTGCCCGTTCTAGAGCTTATATGATCTTGTTTAGATTAATATTATACGAAAATAAATCATACTCGAAAGGTTTTTTATACTAAAACATTTTTTGTAAAAGTGGAGTATGTGTCAGTTTTCCGTCCATACTTATTGATATATTGATATTCAAGTTTTTCAAATTAAAGCTTATAATTAATATATCAATTAAAGAATAAATTATTATTATCAATGGCCAATTTGACCTCAAAAAGTTTTTTCCATGTAGACGGAGAGCTGGCCACGTCAGATATGACACAATAGTCAGGTTTCATTGCTCTCATTATTGTGTCATATCTGACGTGGCCAGCTCTTAGTCCAATAAATTTGTAGCAGTTTAATCAGGTGGACGGCAACCCGGACGGGAAACTAGCATAACCACCCTATGCACGGTTTCAAATAATATATATAATTATAAACCGCCTGTATTATGTTCATGTCAACCTTTCAGCATTTTCTCAAACTTTTCAAAAACGAGTGAGTTAAAAATATTGAGAGTAGAAAGACGAGATGTTTCAAACCTTTGAAGCAAGATGTTTCAAAATTTAAAAAAATTTAAAAAACTCTTTTGGCTATAATTCTATTTTTTCCCCAGCCTACTTGAAGAGATATATTATATGGACGTATCCATACTAATATTATAGTGTGTCTGTCTGTTAACTCTTCACGCTTAAACCGCTCAACTAATTTAGATGAAATTTGATATGTATAAGGGGGTGAAAACGGAATGGAAGTTTATATGGAATTGTTGCTCCCTGTTGACTTGAAATAGCATACGTACTAGTTTTATATTTGCTCTCAGATTTTACTAACTAGTAACTTTTATTTTGCGTTTTATTATGTAATTCCATATCGCTCATGTTAATTTCGCGCAGACGAAGTCGCGGGTAAAAGCTAGTATTTTAATATTGTAATGGATTTTGATATGGTAAAACTTTTGAAATAGATGGCAATTAACCAAAACTAACTCAAAAATGTACCCAAAAAACGACGACCCTATACACGACACGATACAACTAATCCATACTAATATTATAAATGGGAAAGTGTACGTGTGTGTTTGTTTGTTTGTCCGTCTTTCACGGCAAAACGGGGCGACGAATGAAGTGATTTTTTAAATGGAGATAGTTGAAGGGATGGAGAGTGACATAGGCTACTTTTTGTCTCTTTCTAACCCCCCACTTCACTAAAATGGGGGGTGGAAGTTTGTATGGATTGTTACCCCGAATTTAACGCGAGCGAAGCCGCGGGCAAAAGCAGGTATTATATGTTATTAACTTACTCGTGCTGACTTTTCATGTTTTTAATTATTTTGTATAATTTCAATTTATAATTCTTATGTGAGACGACAAACGCTTTTATATTTGTATTTTTTTTTGTAAAGAACACTTATGGTATATGTATAAATGAAAATGATTAAAACATGTTAAAAAATTAATCTTAAACTTTAGGTTGAATTAAGTTATTTGCTTTTTGGCTATGGTTTTCTGTGAGGTACTTCCCCAGTCGAGCTCTGAGCCAGGTCCAGATTTGAGCGTGATAACATTCGCTGAACTGTGCCTCACTACAGTTAGCGAGATTACATTCGGAGTGCCCATACCTCCCTTTTGGACGTAACATACCCGTATCTAAACCTGTTCCTAGTAACCAACTAGGTACACGTTTAAAAAATGTTCACAGCAACAATTAATAAGATCCAGTCTTAAATGCCACGCAAAAACAAATCAAACCATTTTCTGTGACAAACAATTGAATTTATAGAACGAAACTTTTTTGTCTATAAAGATCACATGTATACGTGACTTCGGCAGCAGATAGCATACATCCTCCATACGACCCTCTTGAACCTGATGTTTATTCAGTGTTGGGCGTAATTTATTAGATGGTACCTACTTTTGTAATGTATTAAATTGCTAATTAAATTACAAGAAAATCAATTATATTAAGTAATTGAAATTGCTTGTAATTGAGATTACATGTCAGTAGTATTCCCGATTACATATAATTTATAATTGCAATTACTTTTATCTTAACTACTTTTACTTGTAACTTCGATAATTTGAAATAATACACAAGTTCAATTTATTTTTGGGTCAGTGGGGGCAGCTACCAAATCCCTCGCTGCAACGCGAAAATGGTATTAGAAGACCTTCCCTCAATTTCAAATTAATAACGTTACGGATTTCGGTAAAAACATACAGAATGCGAGAAAGAGGTCACATTTGGTAAACTTCTTTTTGATGCCAATCGATCCCATTCTTGTATGGGATCAAAAATAATTTGCGGCTAGAAAAGCTACAAATTGAGAAAAACTTTTTCCATACTTTATGAAAATTATTTATTTTTATTTTTCACATGCTGCTTTTTTATGCCAATCGATTCCATTCCTATCGTTTCTAATAGTTTCCTATTACGGGTCAACTTAAGGTAATGTACTAAAAAGCTACAAATTAAATATTTTCCATACATTTACTATAAATAATAAATAAATAAATAAATAAATATTATACGACAATCTTATACAAATCGACCTAGGCCCACAGTAAGCTCAATAAGGCTTGTGTTATGGGTACTAGACGACGATATATATAATAGATAAATATGGATAAATACTTAAATACATAGAAAACATCCATAACTCAGGAACAAATATCTGCGATCAACACACAAATAAATGCCCTGACCAGGATTCGAACTCGGGACCTCCTGCTTCGTAGGCAGGGTCACCACCGACTGGGCTAGGAGATCGTCAAATAAAGAATAAGTGATTTTTAGGGTTCCGTAGCAAAATGGCAAAAAACGGAACCCTTATGGATTCGTCATGTCTGTCTGTCTGTCTGTCCGTCCGTATGTCACAGCCATTTTACTCGGAAACTATACGACGTATCTGAATAAAATTTACACATAAGGTGTATTTCTGGATCTATATCTGGATGCCTAAAATTTTTTGGCCTAATTAGTCATTGCCTAACATTATTTGGCATAACCATCACTTGCCCTAACACTCGTATGGCCGAATTGTGGTTGCCCTATGCCGCAATGGCCGATTTCGTTTTGGCCTAATTTGTTTTTCCCTAATGACACTTACCACAATCGTAACATACCCTAATATTACATGGAATAAGCTTCATTGCGACTAATCATTGAAAAGGCTAACAAACGTATGTCCTACCTATCTCTGGGAGCAGTTTCGTTTTTAGGATCATAAAAAAAAATAACCCTAACCTACCTATCTCTGGGAGCAGTTTCGTTTTTACGATCATAAAAAAAAAATAACCCTAACCTACCTATCTCTGGGAGCAGTTTCGTTTTTACGATCATAAAAAAAAAAACCCTAACCTACCTATCTCTGGGAGCAGTTTCGTTTTTAAGATCATAAAAAAAAATAACCCTAACCTACCTGTCTCTGGGAGCAATTTCGTTTTTAGGATCATAAAAAAAAAACCAAACCTGCCTATCTCTGGGAGCAGTTTTAATGAATCGTTATTACCATATAAAATTTGACATATAATTAGAGCAGCACCCATTAGGCCAAAACAGTTCGGACATCTCATTATAGTTCACGCTATAATAGGGATTTCATGTAATATGCAAAAAACCATTAGGGATACTCACCATTAGCACAAAAATGCTTAGGAAACATAACATTTCGGTGAAACAATACATTATGCAAAATTATCATTGCGCCAAGTGACTGTTCGGCCAAGTGACCATTAGGCCATAGCAGTTAGGCCAAGTGATTTTAGGCCAAACATTGTTAGGCATTCAGAAGGCCACCCGTATTTCTGTATGCCGCTACTTGAAATTTGAAAAAAAAAATATTATAAGGGGGGGCGCTCGATACATGTAACTAAATTTCAAAAAATCTTTTTACCAAATATCAACATGTGACACATCAATCGATAGGTCTTTCAAAATAATATTGAAGTTTGTTTGATCTTTTTGTGATTAAGTGAATATTTTTTGAAATAATCGCTTAGAAAGTCAGAAAAATTGTGTAGCCCCCCCTGTAACTTTTGAACCGTAAGTCCAAAAAATATGAAAAAATTTGAGGAGATGCGCCTTAGCATATACTTTCTACGAAAATTGTTTGGCCATTTTTGAGTTATTTCCAAAAAACTTCTTCCATAGGCATCAGATACGACCTTTGGGTATTAGTTTGGTTCTTATTCCATTGAAGGTACGGAACCCTCCTATGCGTGGTCCGACACGCACTCGGCCGGTTTTTTTAACCTTTCAGTTAACCAACTGTCGTTGTTATTAAGCATACCGGAAGAAACATTTAAGTAAAATGTGTAGGTACCTGAAAAAAGCGCCATCGCCATTATATCAAAATGCAACTAGGTAGAGGTACACAATAGTGTTGGAGGATGTGTGGTTTGTATTTGCAACTAAAGGCTAATTTTCCAGATAGGTAATTGAATTATCCGATTTTCTCCCGATGCGGTCTTATCCCAACGCACTTTACCGTCCTCATTGAAAGCGTTTTTGACCATCTCTAATTTCGTTATAGATACTAAAAACCTGGATTTTTCAGAGCAGAAGAGGACATAAAACAAATTAGTTACAAATAATATTATCTTCAGTTAAGTACATTTTATTTGAACTTTTATTTTGAAAGACTTGACACGTACTTGACACATAGAAATATAACCGCCATGATGAATGCTTATTTTGGATATTTAGAATAAAACATTATAATTGTGCGATTATGATACTGTAGGTAATGGCGTGCGTTGGCCAAGTCGTTTTATATTATAGGTAACTTAAATTATTTCGTCATTGATTACCTACATACAATAGTAACTTTAATTAAGTAAGTACACATAAAATGAAATTATTATCAAAGCGCCATCTTACTGTAAAATACCGCGATTGTTTGACTATTTAAACATGTCAACATTGAATTGTCATAGTTCATCTCAAGTATACTAGATGGCAGAAGCGGAAGCTGCGATTATAAAAACGCAAAATGCAGTCGTCAACCGTGATACCTGTCACCTTAATATAAGGCTTTATATTAAGCATAATTTGTTAATAAGACTGCATAGTATGATAACTGGAACTGGAAAACGAAACGGTAAATTTCAAGCCGATATGAGAAATAGAAATATCCACATCAATAAGAATATTTTTTAAAAAGAAATCTAGAACCAAGAACTGCTGAATATTTGTGAGATTTATGTATATAATAGCCAATTAATTTGATTTTAAATCGACACAAAAATACCAACTCTAACCTAAAATGAATTGTAAGTAGTTAAAATTTGATATCATCCTGAGTCCCAAATAGCTTTAAAAAGGACAAAATGGCGTTCATGGTTGAGTCCTGAGTTTTGAAAAAAAAAGATGTCACTGTGACCGAAAGAACTTTTAAAAGCCCTAAAGCAATATAGTCATTGAGTCCTGAACTTTTAACAGCAATTTAATCTAATTTATACGCAACTATACCATTTTACCTAGAACAAACATTATTCAGTAATAAAGAAACTTTATTTTGTACTAAGTCAGTTAATCCATACCTTTGTTCTTTTTAAAGGACTCTCGTTCTTAGTGTGTAGTAGGAAACATAATAATAGTAGGTAAATAAACAAGGACATTGGTTACAACCTTTAGTTTTATTCAGTCAAATTACAACTAAAACAAGAAATCTAAAAGTAAAATTTATCAAAAGTAAAATTTGACTGGAGACTACGTCTATCTCAGGCTCTTGATACGAAGGATCTTCATCATCATCGGTATCTTCTATTTCAGATTCATTCAAGAGCTGGTCTATATCCTCATCGCGTAACGCTAAAATAAAATAAAATTTATTAAAACCGGCCCTGCACTTTCTAGTAAAAGTCTAATTATCTAATCTACCTACTATAAATCTAGCACTGATCTTCATAACTAAGGAAGTTTATGAATGCTGCGTTTTAAGGTTAACTGTGTCCACAACAGGTGTCGTTACCTTATATCCAATTATTCTAACACAGTTGTAATATTTACATAATAAGAATATTATTAAATTCAAGCCAAAAAGATAACTAAAAACAAAACACTATACATCATTTACTTTAGGCACTAAGACCGAACGCACTTTTAAAAGGACAAATTATTTTACCTTGAAAAATCACCGTTTACGCCGCATGATCATCAAAAATAACACAATGTAGGTATAATTTAAGAATTTATAAGTGCAAACACAGTTTTGATGAAAGTAAATATCAATATTTGGCTAAAATATGAATGGATTTACTTACGTAGTTTCCGACGTGGTGCCATTGTGCCCTGTTGCTGGCTACTGCAAATAAACATGGCGTCTTGGTATGGTTCCAACCTATGCGTGCGAAAGGGATGACCATATAAACCTTAAGATAATGACTTTATGGTCTAAAATATCGCGGTAAATTTCGGAAAATGATTTTGTACCTTTAAAAGGCATCTCGTGCTTAATGACAACTGTTGCTTTCGAATCGTCAGGACTTAACAGTGGTTGCCATTTTAGCCTTTTAAAAGCTATCTCGGTCTTTATAACAACTATTTTTTAAAAAGGTCGGGTCTTAGGAGTATATGATACTCGTAGTTATAAATACTTTCATTTTCAATCATAATAATTACAATGAAACTGTGAAAAATATCAAATAATATTGAAACTTCTTTTACAGGTTCTTGTGCATCATTCATTTCTGATTGATTGCTGTAGCAGCTAACTTATCACCAACAAGGCAAACTATTTATCCCATGAAGGTGTATTATTTTATATTCAAGAAGTAACAACTGCGTTACAGGCTGGGATCTTCGAATTATTGCATCCAAGTACTATAAAATAGTGCTTACTTAAAAGACATCCAGATTTATACAGGGCACTTTGAAATTATAATGTACATAATTATATTAAAGATTTATTTATTGCGAAATAGCCTTTTAAAGTAACATTGTCACAAACTAGAAACTTATAAGTACTACTAACAATTACTCGTACGTGTAACTTATAAATAGAAATAAAACCATCATTATGTAAGAAGCGGCAAAGCCGCAATCCTGCGTTGTGTTATGTATGAAAACCGGCGGCTTGCTGGAGCATCTTTAGCTTCCCTTGTGCGTTTGTTAGGTCGTGAGGCTCCGTGCCCCTTGCTCCACGGATCGATTGCCTCGACACCAACAATAGTTAGACGAACGACAACTATATTTAATAGTCTTGTAGTGATTTCGGATGTCGGGTGCCGCTCCGGCTTGTTCGCTGGTAAATAAATTAAAGGACTTGGCCAACGTGTCGGCGTCGACGCAGGTGGGATGTGTAACAGTAGCGCACTGCCTAATACTTTAGAGAATCAACAACATCCTGAAAGGGTACTTATCCTTTTGTGATTATACAATAGACCTAAATAATAGGAAATAAACCTATGATCCACTATGATCACTAAAAGTCGAACTGTCATGTTGACAAAATAACCAAATAAATTAAGAATCACCTATTACATATGGACGTAGTTCTAGGACGTTTTAAACTAGTAGTGTTATTTGTACATTTGAAATTTCATCAATTTGGTTTTCTTAGGTAATCCTATATCCTACGACGAAATAAGTATATGGATGGATGGATGAAGTACTGACAGTTTTCACCCCTTTTCCTAGCTTTGAATATGTATGACGAAATACGTAATTTCCCTGTTTAAAAAAAAGTTGCAATCGGTGAACATTATGAAATAATAGTGAAAATAAAGATCCTGACGAATTGAGAACCTCCTCCTTCGAACTCTTGAAGTCGGTTGATAACATTTTATGCGTTCAAAGTCACGCGCGTTTAAATAAGGTAAAGGCTTACCACACTTAAGGCTTAAGGGGGAGGCCTATGTTCAGCAGTGGACGTCTTATGGCTGAGATGATGATGATGAAAGGCTTACTGTCATAGCTTGTATTTCCCGGCTCCGATGGCATGAACCGTAAGCCATGAACAAATTTCATGACCAATCGCAAGGCGTCCCAGGCGATGATAATTTTTGAAGTGGTTAAGGACGAAGTATAATGATGACTCGCGTAGGTCAGCTGTCAGTATTTGATGCTCTTATTATCAGGAAAATCGTCAGCCGGCTGTATTGAGGTAGAAAAACCGTCTGCTGATACCCTAAATACCATATATTCATGTGACTAGTTTACGGTCTTATCAGTGGTATACAGACGGCTGATGATTTTTATTTTATTTGTAATAGCATATAAACTATCACCTGTTTCAACTGGGACGCGATGGTCATTTTATTTTATATGTATTTTATGTGAGAAAATGGCTGCCGTTCCTCAACCCACTCAAGGAACGGCAGCTGACCATCACGAAGCTTGATTATTGACTGCCCTTAACGACTTAAAATTTACCGCTTGGGACACGATGACAAACGGAAATTATTCCTAGTTAACGGCCTAGCAAGCGTATTAAATACCCACAAAAAGTAGGGTAATTTTTCAGAGCTAGTACGGTTTCTATGCTTATTAAGTTATTATTGTTCACTGCTCATATAATTGTCTACAGTTCTAAACTTTCAGATAAAATGTACTTAGGAAGTAAAACCATTTTGGTTTACCTACAATCTGTTTCGGTCATAGATATAAAATGGCATTTAATGTCGGATTACGTTTAGTGCGCTGCATACATCCGTCTCATAGGTAGAACGAGACGGATGTATGCGGCACGTCGAATGCGATCTGTCATGTTAACGCACTGAAGGTCAGTACAGTTTGTTATCGAAAGGTTTTATTAAAACGTTACCATAAGACACTAATTTGACTTACGTCACCGAAAAATACCGTATCGACTGTAGAAAACTCTTTCACTATCAAATTATAAGGTGAGATGTCAAAACATGGTGAAAGTGAAAACCATTCGTATTTATTGTGTTATATTTATATATTATTAGTTGACGAAATAATATCGACAAAGCCTTATATTAAGCATAATTTGTTAATAAGACTGCATAGTATGATAACTGGAACTGGAAAACGAAACGGTAAATTTCAAGCCGATATGAGAAATAGAAATATCCACATCAATAAGAATATTTTTTAAAAAGAAATCTAGAACCAAGAACTGCTGAATATTTGTGAGATTTATGTATATAATAGCCAATTAATTTGATTTTAAATCGACACAAAAATACCAACTCTAACCTAAAATGAATTGTAAGTAGTTAAAATTTGATATCATCCTGAGTCCCAAATAGCTTTAAAAAGGACAAAATGGCGTTCATGGTTGAGTCCTGAGTTTTGAAAAAAAAAGATGTCACTGTGACCGAAAGAACTTTTAAAAGCCCTAAAGCAATATAGTCATTGAGTCCTGAACTTTTAACAGCAATTTAATCTAATTTATACGCAACTATACCATTTTACCTAGAACAAACATTATTCAGTAATAAAGAAACTTTATTTTGTACTAAGTCAGTTAATCCATACCTTTGTTCTTTTTAAAGGACTCTCGTTCTTAGTGTGTAGTAGGAAACATAATAATAGTAGGTAAATAAACAAGGACATTGGTTACAACCTTTAGTTTTATTCAGTCAAATTACAACTAAAACAAGAAATCTAAAAGTAAAATTTATCAAAAGTAAAATTTGACTGGAGACTACGTCTATCTCAGGCTCTTGATACGAAGGATCTTCATCATCATCGGTATCTTCTATTTCAGATTCATTCAAGAGCTGGTCTATATCCTCATCGCGTAACGCTAAAATAAAATAAAATTTATTAAAACCGGCCCTGCACTTTCTAGTAAAAGTCTAATTATCTAATCTACCTACTATAAATCTAGCACTGATCTTCATAACTAAGGAAGTTTATGAATGCTGCGTTTTAAGGTTAACTGTGTCCACAACAGGTGTCGTTACCTTATATCCAATTATTCTAACACAGTTGTAATATTTACATAATAAGAATATTATTAAATTCAAGCCAAAAAGATAACTAAAAACAAAACACTATACATCATTTACTTTAGGCACTAAGACCGAACGCACTTTTAAAAGGACAAATTATTTTACCTTGAAAAATCACCGTTTACGCCGCATGATCATCAAAAATAACACAATGTAGGTATAATTTAAGAATTTATAAGTGCAAACACAGTTTTGATGAAAGTAAATATCAATATTTGGCTAAAATATGAATGGATTTACTTACGTAGTTTCCGACGTGCTGCCATTGTGCCCTGTTGCTGGCTACTGCAAATAAACATGGCGTCTTGGTATGGTTCCAACCTATGCGTGCGAAAGGGATGACCATATAAACCTTAAGATAATGACTTTATGGTCTAAAATATCGCGGTAAATTTCGGAAAATGATTTTGTACCTTTAAAAGGCATCTCGTGCTTAATGACAACTGTTGCTTTCGAATCGTCAGGACTTAACAGTGGTTGCCATTTTAGCCTTTTAAAAGCTATCTCGGTCTTTATAACAACTATTTTTTAAAAAGGTCGGGTCTTAGGAGTATATGATACTCGTAGTTATAAATACTTTCATTTTCAATCATAATAATTACAATGAAACTGTGAAAAATATCAAATAATATTGAAACTTCTTTTACAGGTTCTTGTGCATCATTCATTTCTGATTGATTGCTGTAGCAGCTAACTTATCACCAACAAGGCAAACTATTTATCCCATGAAGGTGTATTATTTTATATTCAAGAAGTAACAACTGCGTTACAGGCTGGGATCTTCGAATTATTGCATCCAAGTACTATAAAATAGTGCTTACTTAAAAGACATCCAGATTTATACAGGGCACTTTGAAATTATAATGTACATAATTATATTAAAGATTTATTTATTGCGAAATAGCCTTTTAAAGTAACATTGTCACAAACTAGAAACTTATAAGTACTACTAACAATTACTCGTACGTGTAACTTATAAATAGAAATAAAACCATCATTATGTAAGAAGCGGCAAAGCCGCAATCCTGCGTTGTGTTATGTATGAAAACCGGCGGCTTGCTGGAGCATCTTTAGCTTCCCTTGTGCGTTTGTTAGGTCGTGAGGCTCCGTGCCCCTTGCTCCACGGATCGATTGCCTCGACACCAACAATAGTTAGACGAACGACAACTATATTTAATAGTCTTGTAGTGATTTCGGATGTCGGGTGCCGCTCCGGCTTGTTCGCTGGTAAATAAATTAAAGGACTTGGCCAACGTGTCGGCGTCGACGCAGGTGGGATGTGTAACAGTAGCGCACTGCCTAATACTTTAGAGAATCAACAACATCCTGAAAGGGTACTTATCCTTTTGTGATTATACAATAGACCTAAATAATAGGAAATAAACCTATGATCCACTATGATCACTAAAAGTCGAACTGTCATGTTGACAAAATAACCAAATAAATTAAGAATCACCTATTACATATGGACGTAGTTCTAGGACGTTTTAAACTAGTAGTGTTATTTGTACATTTGAAATTTCATCAATTTGGTTTTCTTAGGTAATCCTATATCCTACGACGAAATAAGTATATGGATGGATGGATGAAGTACTGACAGTTTTCACCCCTTTTCCTAGCTTTGAATATGTATGACGAAATACGTAATTTCCCTGTTTAAAAAAAAGTTGCAATCGGTGAACATTATGAAATAATAGTGAAAATAAAGATCCTGACGAATTGAGAACCTCCTCCTTCGAACTCTTGAAGTCGGTTGATAACATTTTATGCGTTCAAAGTCACGCGCGTTTAAATAAGGTAAAGGCTTACCACACTTAAGGCTTAAGGGGGAGGCCTATGTTCAGCAGTGGACGTCTTATGGCTGAGATGATGATGATGAAAGGCTTACTGTCATAGCTTGTATTTCCCGGCTCCGATGGCATGAACCGTAAGCCATGAACAAATTTCATGACCAATCGCAAGGCGTCCCAGGCGATGATAATTTTTGAAGTGGTTAAGGACGAAGTATAATGATGACTCGCGTAGGTCAGCTGTCAGTATTTGATGCTCTTATTATCAGGAAAATCGTCAGCCGGCTGTATTGAGGTAGAAAAACCGTCTGCTGATACCCTAAATACCATATATTCATGTGACTAGTTTACGGTCTTATCAGTGGTATACAGACGGCTGATGATTTTTATTTTATTTGTAATAGCATATAAACTATCACCTGTTTCAACTGGGACGCGATGGTCATTTTATTTTATATGTATTTTATGTGAGAAAATGGCTGCCGTTCCTCAACCCACTCAAGGAACGGCAGCTGACCATCACGAAGCTTGATTATTGACTGCCCTTAACGACTTAAAATTTACCGCTTGGGACACGATGACAAACGGAAATTATTCCTAGTTAACGGCCTAGCAAGCGTATTAAATACCCACAAAAAGTAGGGTAATTTTTCAGAGCTAGTACGGTTTCTATGCTTATTAAGTTATTATTGTTCACTGCTCATATAATTGTCTACAGTTCTAAACTTTCAGATAAAATGTACTTAGGAAGTAAAACCATTTTGGTTTACCTACAATCTGTTTCGGTCATAGATATAAAATGGCGCTTACTGGTTTCGGTTGGTGTGAAGGATGTGACGTTTGTCACGTCACATCACTTTGTAAAGTATTGAAATCTACACAAACGAAACAAGCAATCGAACTTTCGTGAGCGAATTGCATAAACGATAATGTAACTTATGGTATGGCAGTAATTTTTAGTTCTATAAGTGACCGCTAGAGGCTCTGCACAAATTCTTCATACAAATAATTTACGAATTCGTGAACGAATCTCGAATTGGGCTTATTTGCATGACTCGTGGTAGAGGTACAGAAGACAATCCGGATAGTACTTTTACTATATCTCCCTAACCACAGTTGAACCTTATTACCGAGAAAAACAGTCGTTCATAGGTCACTAGTAAAAAGTAATAAAAACGGTCCGATAGAGAGCGTAATGTAGGGGGCGGTGTCTCACTCGCACAATGCTGCCAACTTATGAAACTTACCAATGTGGTTTTATTTATCTACATTTAAAATAAATGATACACTAGAAGTTACTTCCTACTTATAATAATTTATTGCAAGATTTGAATTAATACTTTGTTCCCTTTTAGCTGCTTTGATTTTTTTTACGACGTAAATATTAGGGGAGACCAGGGACAAATGAAACAATTTGCCTTTAACCTCCTGTGACCATCATATTTTTATGAGTAGAAAGATGTACGCTCAAAATATTTCAAGGTTAGTTATCTGGTTCCTAAATAAAATGTATTTGATGGTCTATACTCCATAGTTTTTTGACAATAATGTAATAAAGATCATGGGGCAGTATGGTTCAATTGACCTCATATGAGTGTCAATTGAAACACTATGTGAGGTCAATTGAAACACTCAAATATCTTCGGCACAATAAAAGTACTTATATCTGTTTCAATCTTTTTCATCCCTACCTCGGCATACAATGAGCTCATCAAAAGTTTGCAAGCATAACATAAACATTTCTCAATTTATGAGCATCAGAACATCTCGATAAAAAAACTTGGTAAAAAAAAAAGTATACGACTTTTAGCTTTCTTTGTTGCTGCTACCTTATACATTTACCTTAACCAAAGTAGTTTTAATGCAATTCTAAGATATAATGATAAAGAATCGCAAAAAACAAGCATTATTATGTTTCATACACAAGTGCTTGTTTCAACTATAACAATGTTCCAATCATAACCTTTCCCGTACACCCTGTGACGAGTGTTGCGGACGTCGGAATATAAAATGAAATAATAGGCGCAATAAAGTAATCAGTTTAAATTGTTTTATTATGTAAACAAAAACATAGCGATATGCCAATTAAAAACAATAATTGTTAAATTTTCTCTGATATACATTTTAGCAGAGGCCGACCTCTTTAATCAGCCGGTTGTTGCTAAAACGTATTATTATTATATATCAAACATATCAAATCAACATACGGGTCAAACTGAGAACCTCCTTTTTTATGAAGTCGGTTAAAAACAAATGTTCACATAACTTCGAATAAAAAAAAACTGCAGATTTAAAAAAAAAACTTTGTATATCCATAATTTATCAACTAGGTCAAAAACTACACAAATAAATGTGGACATTAATAGAACAAACATGTGCATCGAATACAGAACCTTATATTTTGAAGTCGGTTACTTTTGGGGACGATTAAAACGCGAGGACGATTGAAACGTTTCAATCGTCCACAAGCAAGTTGTTTCCATCGTCCCCACACCACGTTTTTCACTTCAAGGTCAAATATTATATATAAAAAAGGCTCGGACGCTGATCAACAGCCATTAAAAATATTCGTTTATTCCTAACTATAACACCAAAATAATTTGAATATTCAAAATACAAGAGTAAACGAAGTTATAAGAAAATATACGAGAGCACAACTACTTACTTTTTACCGCGAAAAACTGGTTTGGCTCGTGGACAATCCCGTCTTGCACCGGCGCTCGAGTTCTCCATGCCAAGGATTCAAACATGGCCGACCACGTGTTCCGAGTGTTGCGTCAGACGCGTAGGTATTATAGTTATCGAGAAATTTGACTTGTTTCAATCATGACGTGTTTCTATTATCCCCGGTCTACCCTATTCATTTATTAAATTAAAGAATTGCAATTAATATTGCAGACAGTAGTAAGTTTTGTAATACTTAAAATACGGTCTGGTATCTGAAATACAATCTGGAGGTCATACTTCGACCACAAAGTGAGGCCGAAAGAGAGGGTAATGTAGGGGGCTGCATCTCATTCTAAGTAGGGTGACCATATGTACTATGATGTATGTGGGATTGGGATAGTATGAAGATAAATATAAAATTAAATATGCTTGTCGTCTAGTAAGTATTGTCCAGAAAGAGAAGTCTCGTAGTCCATATGGAAACTTATACATTCTACTGACTTAAGGAGCTGGCCACTTCAGATACGTTGACGCAATAACGAGAGCAGAGAACCCCTCTAAGTAGTTTATTATTTTAAACTTATTGCTAGATCCAGGCATCTGGCAGCTATTTATCGGAGGACGTCAGAGAGACAGACCAGCAAAAAAAATCAGTTAATAGGTAAAAACTGTCGAAGCCTATCGCTAATATAATAACAAAACAGTAAAAACATTGCGTATCGCTACGGAAAACAGTAGGTAGGCGACAAACAATACATTAACGTAACGTCATTTTGCACTATTTTCCCCCAAAAGAAACTCCTGAAAATGATATTATTAGATATTGACGGCTTTATTTTGTAAATTAGTTAATTCGAGCCGATTGCCTGATATTATTGTAAATCCTTTGATTATAGAACCCAAGTTTGATCTGGAAGTATTTTATTTCCTACAATATAATCTTATTAATTACATGATACTCGTACTACACTGCATCAAACCTAGAACTGTAAGATATTTATTTCTTACAACTCGTTTGCATAACACCGATGAACAATTGCCAGATGTCCGCGTCTTAAAATAGGGGATAGTTAGTGTAGCAAACTAAAACTAAGTAAGTACAGGGGGTTCGTGGCTCACACTATTGCGTCATATCTGATGTGGACAGTTCTCCGACTTTAATATACTTAAAGGTAAATAAAGAAAACATCAATAACATCAAACAGCTCAATGGTTGACTGGAAGAGATCTCTTCCATGTACAAATATTGTATATTCTTCCTGTTGTATTTTTCTTTGTTGTACAATAAAGTATATTTTAACGGCCTCCTAGCCTAGTCGGTAGTGACCCTACCTATGAAGTAGGAGGTCCCGGGTTCGAATCCTGGTCAGGGCATTTATTTGTGTGTTTATCACGGATATCTATGCATTTAAGTATTTGTATGTATATATCTATTACATATATCGTCGTCTAGTACCCACAACACAAGCCTTATTGAGCTTACTGTGGGACTAGGAATATATTTGAGTAAGATTGTCCCATAATATTTATTTGATACTAGCCTTTTCCCGCGGCTTCGCCCGCGTACTATAAGTACTCAAAAAGGATACGATACCCATGTTGATTTTCAGACCTTATATACACATTTGCCACTTTTAGGGGTTGAATTTTCAAAAAACCTGAAACATGTGTTTACTCATTTATCGTTAGGAATACTCCTGTGAAGTTTCGAATAAAATAATCTAACAAATCTTGATTCACCATACAAACTTTGGACCCCCATTTTACCCCCTTAGGGGGTAAATTCTGAAAAATCCTTTCTTAGTGCACCCCTAGACATTATAAGGAACCTACGTGCCAAATTTGGAATCTCTAGAACCAGCGGTTTGGGCTGTGCGTTTATATGTCAGTCAGTCAGTCCGTCAGTCAGTTTCTTCTTTTATATATTTAGATGTATTTATTTATTTATTATACTGCCACTACTACAATTTTTTGTATGGCCTTGTGCCATTTTAGGACCCTTTCGAAAGGGCCTATAAAGACCCGCGGGCCACTCCTGTCCTGTGTAAGTAATACTTAGGAACAGACCATGTACTTATGTACATTTCTGTAAAAACAACAAAACCGATCCGCAGCTTGCCGACATCATAGTCACCCTATTGTTTGACAATCTTAACTTGTTGTTAAATCGTAAAATTGAATGATTGTGGATTACCAGTGAAAGGAAAGTCTACTTTATTGTAAAGTCTCACCCCTGCAGTACTATTAGTTATTCTGTGCCCCTGCACCCTTTTACGCAACATATCTTGACCATTTTTACTTAAAAATGTTGTTACGAAATGTTGTTGAGCTGAGCGGCGTCATTTGAAATAATATCAGTGACATATTATGTCAGTGATGGGACTGATGGGATGGGGATACCAGACCGTATTTTAAATATTACAAAACTTACTACTGTCTGCAATATTAATTGCAATTCTTTAAGTAATTTAATGAATGAATAATATTGACGTCGTAAAAAATTCAAAGCAGCTAAAAGGGAACAAAGTATTAATTTCAAATCTTGCAATAAATTATTATAAGTAGGAAGTAACTTCTAGTGTGTTACTAAAATAAATGTATATAAATAAAACCACATTGGTAAGTTTCATAAGTTGGCAGCATTGTGCGAGTGAGACACCGCCCCCTACATTATGCTCTCTATCGGACCGTTTTTATTACTTTTTACTAGTGACCTATGAACGACTGTTTTGCTCGGTAATAAGGTTCAACTGTGGTTAGGGAAATATAGTAAAAGTACTATCCGGATTGTCTTCTGATCCGTGGCATGGGCGCCATCTTATTGTATTGACGTTGACGTCAGTAAATTATGGGAATCCCACGTAAGGCATTTATTTACCTCTAGTAGGTAAAGAGAGCCTTGAAGCATTTTATGAAAACTCATTTGAAAGCGACATCTCTGAATGTCTTCTGAAACTAAATACGTGTGTGAGTGTGTAAATCATACGTGTATTTTCGTGCTAAAATACTAGGCTAGAACTAGGGTAGTCTACATAGACGGCTTACAAGCAATTTTTTAGATTTGACGATGCATTTTTGGGTGTAGCAACTATGACGAAACCTGTGCTTTGGGTAAAAGATATGTGACAAATATTACATATTGAATAAAAATGACTGGTATGAATGATTTTAAAATTTCTTGTAACCAATAAATGTTTTTTGTGACAAGAAATAAAACAATACATTGACTTGTAAACCGACCACGTAGATCCAATATTATGTAGAAAAGGTTTAGTGTAAATAAATCATAATATCAAGAATACAACCTTGATATCTATCTCACGTGTTTATATCGAGACCCGAAAAAGTGAAAGATTACAAAATTATAACGAGTGTATGGTTAAAAAAGTGGTATCTTGAACGTTGCGGGGGGCACTAGAAGCAAACAAACTGCTGCCGAGAGTAGTACAAAATTTTTCACCACGCCACGGCAAAAAAATACAAGCTTAGGTAAATACATAAAACAAAACAAATTAATTCTGCCAAATATTTATGGTTCAAAATAATCGTTCTATAACGTAAAGTAATTACTGTTCTCCCTTGTGAAAAAAAAAACAATTTTACTGACGCTTTAAAAAAATCATGATAGGCGGTGGTGCTGATGTGGTGAAAAACCATTCATACACAAGAAAATAATTTTAATATGAAAACCTAACTACTAATAATATAATTATTTAATTTTGCAATGTTTTGGTCTGTTTTAATACCTACTTATAGTGCTGCAGTCTTTGTTAAGTCAACGTCTATGGAAAGTTTGAGGCATTTCAAAAACATCAGAAAAGAAATTAAATTCGAGAAGTAAATGAATATTATAGGACAATCTTACACAAATCGAACTAGGCCCACAGTAAGCTCAGTAAAGCTTGTGTTATGGGTACTAGAAGATAAATATGGATAAATACTTAAACACATAGAAAACATCCATAACTCAGGAACAAATATCTGTGATAAACACACAAACAAATTCCCTGACCAGGATTCGAACCCGGGACCTCCTGCTTCGTAGGCAGGGTCACTACCGACTGGGCTAGGAGGCCGTTATTTCTATCGGTAGCCTGGAAGTCAGTGCCTTAAAGGATTGTTTGACATTTGATATTTCACGCAGATAAACAGTAGAAAAATGCAGCAACAAAATAGTAATTATCAAAACAAACTCTGGTAGCCTGGCGGCCAGACGCCCGACTTACGCTCTAAGGATCGCGGGTTCAAACTTGGCTCCTACTACTGCCTTCTAACTTAACTAAGGTTTTAGACCCTTCAAGCAATTTTACACATATTCTTCATGGATTCTAATCTAATGTAAGACTCTTATATTACAAAGGTATTCCTAATCCTGAGAGTTGAGGATGTTATGGAAATATAAACATATCAGGAAAATAAATACAGTGCACAGTAGTACTAGTCATAATCCTCATGATTATAACTAATTGCCACTAACAAGACCCAAGTTTTGAATTACTATTTAGGAGACTGGGGATATGAAAACCAATGGGTCTTCATTTCAAAAAAGAAGTTGACGTTTACTGCAAGTAAATGTAATTGTGTATCTGACTGACTTACGTGTAAGTTATATTCCAGTATTATATCATATTATATTTCTTATATAATGAATTGATATGGTTACACATGGCACTTTAAACTATACATACTTGTTTCTTTAAACATCGATTTTTTTAAGGGTGTTCAGTTTTTCAGCTGCTTTCGCCACCGCATCTGTATGTTTATTGGATCCGGTGAGGTGAGAAGCCGCCAGTGCGTCTTCACATGTACATAGGGAATGGCTATACAGCCGCATACAGTCAAGGTACAACGCCTTATTGATAGTGGCTTGCTTAATCTGAGGAAATCTACTCTAACATAGCATCCAAATTACACAAAATAATGCAGAGCACAGTGAATGCAGGGTACTGTAGAGATATTCCCAACAGCAGGGTGGAAGAACACCTACAACTCATCGCACTTTTTGATGTTTATCCATTCGCTCCTCGGCCAGATATCGACATGTCTTTTATGGCATGTTAATTGAACTTTAGGTTAAATAGGTAATGCCACTCATATTATATTTTAACAGTTATATATTTTTAATAAATACCTACAATTAAAAATCATAAAAATTATAAATATTAATGTGCTCTCAGTGAAAATGTCTTAAAATCATATCAATTTTATAATTACTTCTAGTAGGCATCTTACCTAGTTTGAATAGTCAGAAATCAACTTCGCGCAAAAGTTTCGTGGGGGCAATTACTAGAGGTCGCCTCCATCATTACCATCGGTAGCCTGGTAGTCAGTGCCTTAAAGGATTGTTTGACATCTGATACTTCACTACTTAAACATTATAGATACTGGTGCCGTGAATTTACAGTATAGCGTAAATTTATCAAAAATCTAAAATTACCGGTCGGCTTCCATATAGCGTTGACAGCGTTGTAGAGCCCATCACGGAGATATTGAAAACATAAGTCTTAAAGGTCGTAAATGGGCGCTAGTATGTGTGGCGTCAAGTTGAAAATACAAAAAACATACGTTAATTTATCGTTACGCTTAAATTTTGACACACGGCGAAGCCCACTTACTTAACCACCCACAAAATCTACATACTTACCAAATTTAAGGCCATTACGGTGGGCGTATAAGGTTTTAAGACCAGTTGAAATCTCAATTTGTTGAGCCTTAATTTATTTTTGAGCTTACTGCTCGAAATTTTTACAGAAGCTATAAGACCCCGTTTAGTAAGAAAATACCAAATGTAAGACCATACCGGTGGGCGCATAAGGATTTAAGACCATTTTAAGAAATAGTCGGCTTCATAACATCAACTGTAAGACACTCCTCCGTCTACAGCTCAGCCAGCCTCGTAGGTAAAGTCACTAAAATCTTACAGGACCCCCACCCCCAAACCATGGAACTGTGGGCTTAGAGGAGGCCAAAAAAGCTTGTTGAAGTGGTTGGCGGGTCAGGATGTTTTTACCCATCCAAATTGCCATTGGAGCTGGGACGACGTATTGTGCCAAATTTCTTCTGTGTCACTCACTCCTAAGCCGCAGCACTGGCTACCGGCTTACCCGTCACCAAACAGGAGGTTTGGTGACGGGTGGACAGCTTTTCCAGACACTGTCAGTAATAATGACATTATTTCTCTACTCATCTTGCTCATCCTTCATTCATATACATAGAAAAGGATGGGTACAGAAATATTGACATTATTACTGGATAGAAATAAGTCAAATAATAATAACATTAAATAATTAAAATACTTTAAAAAAAAAGAAAACGAAAAAATATATAAATGTACAAAAATGTATAACATAAAAAAGTTAAAAACTAAAATAAAAACGTCTTCTAAGGCTTTTCCACAAAATATGCACTTAATGAATACACACAAATCATATGTAAGTTAACCAGTGAACGCACCGGGTAGTTCGGTTTAACTGGTCCCTATGCACAACATTACATTGTTGCATTGCGCTTGGTGTTACCAAGCGCCTTTGTTCTTAACTCTTCCACCAGTTTTTGCATTCTACCCTCTCCCATTTAGCTTTAAGATAAATATTGTTTTCTCAGTAAGTGATTTATGTAAATCTTTTTGAGAAATAAATGTCTTAAACCGTATAGTATCTGGACCGGCACCTGATTGATTGAAATCTGATTCCGGCTTTGAGTCCGTGTTTGTGCTCCACACAGGTGTTCTTGCGGTACTTAAGTATAGATAAATTAACGAGAGCATGGAATTGCATATGTAGTAGTATTGTATGTTTACAGGCATTCTATATTTGAATTTTTTATTTTCTCGTACTATCAGCATAAAAAGAGGTTTGTTATATATTGAAGAAGTAAATGCCAAAATAATGTCATTGTCAAATTGTGAATATTATTTACGTTGTGCATATATTTTTACGTCTGATTTTATTGTATTCTCACAATTATCAGAATAATTTTGTGTCAGCCCGTACGACTAAGTGTAAGTTACATAATTTAAAAAAAATATGGCAGTGAGTAATTTTCAGCCCCTGTGTCTCGCTTTTGTGGACTATGAGAAGGCCTTTGACTCCGTGGAAACTTGGGCTGTTCTGGAATCCTTACAGCGATGCCAAGTAGACTATCGTTATATCGAGGTGCTGAGATGGCTCTCCGAAGCCGCCACTATGAGTGTCCAAGTACAGGGCCAGCAGTCTAAACCCATCCAATTGCGCAGAGGGGTGAGACAGGGGGATGTCATATCCCCGAAACTGTTCACAAGCGCATTGGAAGACATGTTTAAGACGCTGGACTGGAAAGGTAAGGGCATAAACATAAACGGCGATTACATCTCACACCTGCGATTCGCTGATGACATAGTCGTAATGGCGGAGTCGCTAGAGGAGCTGACCCGGATGCTGGACGGCCTAGCTTCAGCCTCGCGACGCATCGGTCTTGGCATGAATTTGGATAAAACCAAAGTCATGATCAATGGCCACATTGATCCGGGACCGGTCGTCATACATGGCCACCTTCTTGAAATTGTTTCTGAGTACACCTACCTTGGGCAGATCCTGCAGTTAGGTAAAAACAATTTCGAGAAGGAGGCCAAAAGGAGGATCCAGCTAGGCTGGGCAGCATTTGGGAAACTACGCCGAGTCTTCTCGTCATCCATACCGCAATGCTTGAAAACGAAAGTTTTTAATCAGTGCGTCCTACCCGTAATGACCACGGAGCTGAGACGTGGCCACTCACGGTAGGGCTGGTCCACCAGTTCAAAGTCGCTCAGCGAGCTATGGAAAGAGCTATGCTCGGAGTTTCTCTGAAGGATAAGATTCGTAACGAATACATCCGACAGAGAACCAAAGTTATCGACATAGCTCAAAGAATTTGCAAGCTGAAATGGCAGTGGGCCGGCCATATCTCGCGAAGAACCGACAACCGCTGGGGTAAACGTGTTCTTGAGTGGAGACCGCGACTCGGCAAACGTAGTGTAGGACGCCCTCTGGCCAGGTGGGATGACGATCTGCGAAAGACTGCAGGCAGATGCTGGATGCGGCAAGCTGAAGACAGGGCGCTATGGCGCTCATTAGGTGAGGCCTATGTCCAGCAGTGGACTAATATAGGCTGATGATGATGATAATGATGATGATGAGTAATTTTGGTCCGATTGAGAGTCAAAGTAAGCAAATTATTTTTAACTGTTATAAATATTTAGAACTTAAACTGAAGAAAAATTTAAATTCCCCTTACACCGCTGCCCAGTTAGTTGAAAAAGCTACAGGTGTTTCTCTCTACTGTTTATAACATTGTGCCTGAGAGCAATAGTGAGAAATTCGCAACAACAAAGAAATTCACCTCCCCGAGAAATAAAAAGTTACGTACTTGTCCGTCATCAGCAGTAGACGATTTTGATCAGGAAGTCATCCGGAGTTCTATATACAATTTTCATCTGTCCCATAAGCAATTTCCAACCTTAATGGCACCCCACTCTGTGTTAAAATCCGATATAAATTACAAATTTGGCATTTCCACCTTGCGAAAACAAATACAAAACCGGCCAAGAGCGTGTCGGGCCACGCTCAGTGTAGGGTTCCGTAGTTTTCCGTCCGTCACAGAAAGTGTCCCCACTTAAGAGTTAAAATAACACCGCCATGTAGGATATGGTATGAGCGTTCCACCTACAGTGACATCTATCGGCAAATTAAGTAAACTATTGCGCGCGAGCTTAAAGTATGGAAGATGATTTTTATGGGATAATTCTTTATTTCGTGAACCGATTTTCACCGTTTTTACTTTATTTGAAAGCCCGTCATTTCGTTGTAATTTCGTAGAAATTACAAGTACAATAAACACCTGCTTATACGGTTAAATTACAAACTTAGTTCAGAAATTATTTTGTTAATTTTTTTCAAAAACTATTAAACCTATCAAGTTTAAAATAATTTTCCTAGAAAGTTTTTATAAAGTTCTACTTTTGAGATTTTTTTCATATTTTTAAAACTTATGGTTCAAAAGTTAGAGGGGGGGGACACATTTTTTTTAACTTCTCGAGCGATTATTTCCGAAAATATTTACATTATCAAAAAATGATTTGAGTAAACCCCTATTCATTTTTAAATACCTATCCAACAATATATCACACGTTAGGGTTGAAATGAAAAAAAAAAATCACTCCCCACTTTACGTATAGGGGAGGTACCCTAATAAATTTTTTTTTTCCATTTTTTATTTTATCACTTTGTCGGCGTGATTGATATACATATTAGTACCAAATTTCAGCTTTCTAGTGCTAACGGTCACTGAGATTATCCGCGGACGGACGGACGGACGGACGGGCAGACATGGCGAAACTATAAGGGTTCCTAGTTGACTACGGAACCCTAAAAAGAAATCTAGACCCAAGAACTGCTGAATATTTGTGAGATTTATGTATTAATAGTCAATTAATCTTATTTTAAATCGACACAAAAATACCAACTCTAACCTAAAATGAATGGTAAGTAGTTGAAATTTGATATGATAGTTACAAACACTTTCATTTTTTATTATAATAATTACAATGAAACTGTGAAAAATAACAAATAATATTGAAACATCTTTTACAGGTTCTTGTGCATCATTCATTTCTGATTGATTGCTGTAGCAGCTAACTTATCACCAGCAAGGCAAACTATTTATCCCAGGAAGGTGTATTATTTTATATTCAAGAAGTAACAACTGCGTTACAGGCCGGGATCTTCGAATTATTGCATCCAAGTACTATAAAATAGTGCTTACTTAAAAGACATCCAGATTTATACAGGGCACTTTGAAATTATAATGTACATAATTATATTAAAGATTTATTTATTGCGAAATAGCCTTTTAAAGTAACATTGTCACAAACTAGAAACTTATAAGTACTACTAACAATTACTCGTACGTGTTATAAATACAAATAAAACCATCATTATGCAAGAAGCGGCAAAGCCGCAATCCTGCGTTGTGTTATGTATGAAAACCGGCGGCTTGCTGGAGCATCTTTAGCTTCCCTTGTGCGTTTGTTAGGTCGTGAGGCTCCGTGCCCCTTGCTCCTCGGATCGATTGCCTCGACACCAATAATATTTAGACGGACGACAACTATATTTAATAGTCTTGTAGTGAATTCGGATGTCGGGCGCCGCTCCGGCTTGTTCGCTGGTAAATAAATTAAAGGACTTGGCCAACGTGTCGGCGTCGACGCAGGTGGGATGTGTAACAATAGCGCAATGCCTATACTTTAGAGAATCAACAACATCCTGAAAGGGTACTTATCCTTTTGTGATTATACAATAAGCCTAAATAATAAGAAATAAACCTATGATCCACTATGATCACTAAAAGTCGAACTGTCATGTTGACAAAATAACCAAATAAATTAAGAATCACCTATTACATATGGACGTAGTTCTAGGACGTTTTAAACTAGTAGTGTTATTTGTACATTTGAAATTTCATCAATTTGGTTTTCTTAGGTAATCCTATATCCTACGACGAAATAAATATATGGATGGATGGATGAAAGACTGACAGTTTTCACCCCTTTTCCTAGCTTTGAATATGTATGACGAAATACGTAATTTCCCTGTTTAAAAAAAAGTTGCAATCGGTGAACATTATGAAAAAATAGTAACAATAAAGATTCTGACTAATTGAGAACCTCCTCCTTCGAAATCTTGAAGTCGTTTGATAACATTTTATGCGTTAAAAGTCACGCACGTTTAAATCAGGTAAAAAAAGGCTTACTGTCATAGCTTGTATTTCCCCTGGCATGGACCGTAAGCCAAGAACAATTTCATGACCAATCGCAAGGCATACCAGGCGATGATAATTTTTGAAGTGGTTAAGGACGAAGTGAATAGGGATGATGACACGTGGTGAATTTTGTTATGAAATTAAGTTTAATGGATGCAAAATGGTCAATATATCCTAATAAAGTAAAAATAAAAAGTCTATTGAAACGGTTCCAAGATATCAGGGTTAAAAATTTAAAAAGGGTTTAGCAGGCTAAGGAAGGTCGTGTGGCCCCTGTGAGGAATAGTTGAATTGGTAAATGTCAATTGTTTGTCGCCTCATAACTAGTAATCACTCCAACTTTCAGCCCTCTATCTTGAACTGTCTCAGAGATAATGTCAAAAATGTATTTTTATACGCTAGCACATTTAACATAATAGTGAATTGTTTAAGGGAATATACAACACGTTATGTAGAAGAGGAGTCCGATTTTTCCATAATGGCGAAAGTAAGTTTTAAATGTAAATAAAAAAAAAAACGGAAACTTCATGTATATACATTCTTTCAGATGGAAATCATAAAATCAAAAATATTTGGGCTCAACTTGCCACGGTTAATAGCGAAGCAACTGTTTTTACAGTCTTTGCCAGTATTGAGATATCGCTCTCTGACGAAAATGTTATGTTAAAAGGATATTGCGATGACTGCAGGATAACATTGTCCTATACCTGGGACGACGAATATTACGATAGTCATTATCTAAGTGACTTATATTGTGATATCTGCTCTAATGAGTTATTTAATTTGTTATGTTAATACGTGTACTATAATGAAACCAATTAATTTTGTTTACGTCACACCTGGTCATAACGTAAGTTTTGCCGCACGCTACGCGTACGGTAAAACTCGTATTATGGCCAGATGGAGACGTAAAATTGTGTACTCACCACGGGCAGTAAAAAAGAAAGCCCTCTATCGCATATTTACAACCCTCGCCTGCGGCTCGGGTCACAAATACCTGCGATTTCGGGCTTTCTTTCTTTTACAGTCCTTGGTAAGTAATGTACTATTATAAAATAATAAACACAGCAAAATAGCACATCCGTCGTTTCGTTGATTTAGTAGTTAGTAAAATTAGTTACAAATGCTAACACAGCAGTAGTTCAGTGACCTTTTTTGACAGACATACGTCAAATTAAAAACAATACACCCTTTGTTGCTAGGCAACAAACATAAAACTTAAAAACGAACTTTCAGTTCAGAAGCCTACTCTTGATACTTGAATACTTTCGTTAGTTTTTTTTTTTGACAGTATGTTGCACCAAATATAATCAATTGATTTTTTGTATGCTAGTAGCTAATACTATAAGCAATTTACGTGATTTTTTTCATAATTGTACTTTCAAAAAAACGTGTTGGAAAGAGCTGTCAAAAAATAAATTGACATTTATTTCTTTTATTTTTCACGTATAAAATATTAATAAAATTATAGGGTATACTCCCACTCAAACTACGTAGCTGTGATTTTGTTTCAACGCTTTAGCTGCTATGGATTAGGAGATATACGAGTTTGAAAAAATTGTTAAAAAAATACATTTTTGACATTATCTCTGAGACAGTTCAAGATAGAGGGCTGAAAGTTGGAGTGATTACTAGTTATGAGGCGACAAACAATTGACATTTACTAATTCAACTTTTCCTCACAGGGGCCACACGTCCTTCCTTAGCCTGCTAAACCCTTTGACGATTTTTTTTAAGCTAAGAAATTAAATAAAACAATGACAATTCGATTTCTCACATATTACTGTAAAATAAATTGTATGGCAACCATATACAAAAACGCAACATATCACTGTCAAAATAGAAATTTCATAATTTTCCATATTTTAAACAAGGCGATTATGCAACCGTGACGTCACTGTTGCATATCATTTCGTTAGAAGCGTTTTAGAAAAAAGAGAGTGTTAGATTTTGAATCTCATTTCTGACTTTTGTGTTGCTTTAACGCAAGTGGGCCTAAATAGACATTTAATCCTCACAACAAAACGAATCGTTTGATACCATACATGAAAAAAAATCATAATGCCTATTGTCCTATATCTATATATATATTCTTAAACCAAGACAGCTCTGTGGTACATCGGACGAAAATATGTGGTCCAGCTTCCTAAACGCTGCCCAACCCAACTGAATCCTCCTATCGGCTTCTTTTTCGAAGTTGTATCTACCCAACTGCATTAGCTGCCCGAGATAGACATATTCCTTGACAACTTCGAGAGGCGTGCCATCGATGACTACTGGTCCCAGAACGACGAGGTCATTATACATGACCTTCGTCTTGTCCAGGTTCATCCGGAGACCAATTCGTTGGGAGACTCCATTTAGGCTGTGCAGCATTTCCTGAACTTCCTGCAGCGATTCTGCCATGACTACGATATCATCGGCAAATCTTAAGTGCGAGATGTATTCACCGTTTATATGTATGCCCCGTCCGTTCCAGTTTAGAGTCTTAAACACGTCTTCCAAAACATTCGTAAACAGTTTCGGGGATATCACATCCCCCTGCCTTACTCCTCGATGTAATGGAATCGGTCCTGTTTGACTGTTCTGTACTTGGACGGACATAGTTGCGGCGTCATACAGGCTTCTCAGCACCTCGATGTAACGAAAGTCAACTTGGCACCGCTGCAGGGAGTCATTTTCTTAATTCCTTAAATTATGTTCAATTTATTCGTTAGTATGGTTTATTTCTTTCGGTGATCACGTTTTAATATGACTTTTAAGCTTGTAGTTGTAGCCTATTGTGCTATCCATACTAATATTATAAATGGGAAAGTGTATGTGCGTGTTTGTTTGTTTGTTTGTCCGTCTTTCACGGCAAAACGGGGCGACGAATTGACGTGATTTTTTAAGTGGAGATAGTTGAAGGGATGGAGAGTGACATAGGCTACTTTTTGTCTCTTTCTAACCCCCCACTTCCCTAAAATGGGGGGCGGAAGTTTGTATATAGCACTCCGCAATTTTCAAGGTTGAAAGCTAAAAATTGATATGCGGACTATTTGTGACTAAAACACACCGTGTTACCCCTAATTTAACGCGAGCGAAGCCGTGAGTAATAGCTAGGAACCATATAATATTATAACGAAGAATCTACAGAACCACAGCTTTTATATTTATCTCAAACAAAAGGATAAGTACCTACTTAAATACTATAAGGGGTCAAGCCTTTCATATCATCATATGACAGCTAACTAATGCAAAAAGGACTACGTGACAAAGGAACTTATTTCATTAGTTATTTTACGCAAGCCTTGCCGTGACTCTTATTTCAAAGGTATTAAAGTCGAATTTTCTTAATTCCTTGATGGTATGACATATGTATAAATTGAGGTAAGAAGACGTCGAGGAATCCCTCATGATATAGTGAAACTAATGTATACAGAAAATAATTGGTAACTCTCTTGATCCTTTGAACCTTTCTTGGAAGAGCTATACACCTTTGAAGTAATGTCATAGGAAATTATCCAACCCTTAAGCAACCCTTTAGAAGAAAATTTCAAAGCAAGCAGTGCCTTTGGAGTTTGAATAGTTTTTTTGTATCAAACAGATTCTTTACATTTCACAGATAAAATAAATGCGCCGTCAGGCACATTCACGAGGTTTATACACATTATAGCATAAATTAGGGCAAACGCTGTCGTTTACGGTTGTCATACTAAAGCAATTCAAATTCCAATGATCGGTAAAGATAATCTTGTAACGCCACGGTAATAACGCATGGTATGTGGCGAACGACGCTTGGAGATTTACCTACGACATTTCGAAGAAGGTTTGCGTTTAATCTACTTAATTTGACACAGTTTAAGAAAATACCAGAAGATACACATTTTCAGGGTTCCGTAGTCAGCTAGAATGCCTTATAGACTCGCTTAGTCTGTCTGCCACCGATTTAGGTTAGTGATCGTTAAGTCTTTGATACCTATCATTAGATAAAGTATTTTTTAACAAATAACCGCTACAAAAGTAAGTGTCCTCCGTTTGTAACTTTTAAACCATGAGTTCTAAAAATATAGCATTTAATCATGAAAGTAACAAAGCTTTATCAACAGTGGAAAACGCTGTGATCGCGATCACATTTATGAGTGTTCGTAAAAAGTTATCCCTCTTTAGTCTTTTTACAGACGGGCATAAACGGTATAATAAGTAAACATCGGTATCAACGTTCAAATTACGTGGCACTTGGTAAGGGTCGCAAAAAAAGAAATACATAGGTATCATTGTTTTATTTATTAGTAATAAATAACATTTAATTTATTTTTATTCTTAATCGTACTTTGGTAAACTGTACATATATTTAAAGAGGTTTATATTCTTAATACGTCATAGAACCTCAATACTCATTTCATTATCCATTTGTAAAAAAAAATCCAAATGCCAAATAGGCAACAAATGTCATTAATTGTCATGCAAAATAATATGTGGTAAAATCTTCAACGATAATAGTTCTTAAAAACACTTACAACTACAATTTAGCATTGATAAATCTTTACCCAACTCCCTATCAGACTTGAGAAAATGGATTTGACGCAGTATACTGATTTTATATTCACTAACGAAGGTGCTTGCTGTACTATTTGCGAAATGAATATAAAAAAGAAAAGGTACAATATAGAGAAACATTTGAAATCAAAATCTCATCAAGATAAATTATCTGATTCACGCTGCCATTTACAGGATATAATACGAGATAATGCTGATTTCGAAATTAAAGACGATATCGTATATTGCAAATTGTGTAATTCGAAATTATTTCCCTCTAAATCTAGTATCGACCGCCATTTAAAAACAGATTTACACAACAAAATTCATAAAAATAATGCACAAGAAAAATTTAATAAAGATTTAACAGAGTTTATGATTTGTTCGAATATACCGTGGTCAAAATTAGACAATCCTAAATTTAGAAATTTTGTAGAAAACCTTTTAAATCATAAATATGGAAACGATATTACTGTGCCGAGTGAAACAAAAATACGAGTAAAATGCTTACCTGAATTGTATGAAAAGAAAAAAAATGAATTGAAAGAGAAATTACAAAATAAAATGATTTACCTCAGTGTTGATGAAACATCAGATTCCGTGGGAAAAAAAGTGGCAAATATTTTGATCGGAGCTCTAGATGGAACTAGTACCCAGCCACATTTATTTGCTTCTAAGGTATTGGAGGCGACTAACCATTCGACAATAACCAAACTCGTTGAGGAAACCCTTGAAGATCTTTGGGGCGATGAATACAAAAAAAACATGGATAAATTATTATTTTTTATAACGGATGCCGGTTCCTACATGGTAAAAGCAGCTAAAAACCTTGTTCAGAAATATAAAAATATGACTCATGTAACATGCATAGCACATGGATGTAATCGAGTCGCAGAGATAATTAGAAGTCTTTACCCGACCATAAACAGTTTGATTGACTGTATCAAAAAAATATTTCGTAACGCTCCTTCAAGGACAAATTTATTTCATCAAATGTGTGTAAATATTCCTCTACCACCCCGACCCGTGATAACAAGATGGGGAACATGGTTAAATGCTGCCTCATATTATCACATGCATTATGATAAAATCAAATCTGTCATCGATGCCTTAAATCCGCGTGAAGCGAGTGCAATTTCTAAAGCAAAAAAAATTTTCCGTAACCGGAATTTAAAAACTGAGTTACTATTCGTCGATACACACTTTAGTATAATTGCTAAGTCAATAAAATTATTGGAGGATCCAAAACTGAGTCTAGCAGAATCATTAAACATTGTTCATGGTTTGCAAAAAAAAATATCAACGTTAAGGTTACATCAAAATGCCAGAAAAGTTTATTTTAAATTAAAAAGTGTATTAAAGAAAAATCCTGGTTATAAGACTGTACAAATAATTAACCAACTATCTAAAAACAACGAGGCTGAAATACCAGAAAGTGTAAATAAAAACTGTGTGCAAAATTTTCAATGCTTGACATACCTTCCTATTACCTCAGTCAGCGTGGAAAGATCTTTTAGTCATTTAAAATGGATATATTCTTACAGACGTCAAAGATTGACAGCAAAATCTATGGAACAAATTTTAGTGATCTATTCTAACTCGTAAAATATTGTATGCCACACCTGGACATAAAGTGGCTTTTTCCGCACGCTACGCGTACGGATAGAGCCGCTTTCTGGCCAAATGTGCACATATTTTTCCAACACGGGAGGTAATAAAGAAAGCCCTCGATCGCATAATTACGTCCCTCGCTTGCAGCTTGGGCCGCAACAATTGCGATTGCGCGGCCTTTCTTTGTTTTACCACCCTAATTAGGAAATGTACTATTTAGGGGCTTTTTTATTTACATATACAAAATAAAGGTTAAAAATACTAAGTGATTTGTTTGTATTTATTTTTCTGCCAACCGTACATTGCCACGAAATTTGAACGTTGATACCGATGTTTAATAATAAGCAAGGCTGAATATGCTTTTAACTTTTTTCTTTAATTTAATTCTTCGTAATAAAAAATTAGATAAAATGCTATAAAAACAAACAATAGGACTGGCAGACTCAAAAGTCGTTGGACCACGTTGCTCGTAGAAGCGCGTGACGCCATGACATGACACCCACCAGGCTACCGCTTGACGCAGGAAGATGCAGAAAAATAGCTTCCAACAAGGTACATCCGTATCACAAGGAACTGTTGGATAAGAGCAGAGTACAAGAAGAGGAGTGAGGTAGGTAGGTACTTGTTCGCAACCGCCGAAGTATAACAAATCATTGGAAAGCAGCCTGTTGACTGCCTCTACTTTTAATCTGTCTAACTTGTGTAAGTACTGTCCTGTTCTTTTTTATTGCGGTGTGCATAAAGAATATTTGTATTGTATTGTATTGTATTGTAGAATACTGATGACTAAAAACACCGAGAGCTTCTGAGCTTTTACAACTGTACATACAACGAATGATAAAATATATCGTCAGAATTTATAATCGAAAGCTACACGCACGTCTTCCTGCGGTTCGTTACGGCGGCGTGTTCAGACAGGACAGCACTTTTATTTCAATATTTTTAAGATTCCGTGGTGAATGAAGACTTTTCACCATGTGCCGTATTCTGATTTTAAAATACATAGGTAGACAATACAAAAAAGACACAATCTATTTCAAACTTTATGTTGGATTTATTCCAACACACAACAAATAATCAACCAATATTGAAGTTGTATTGGAGTTGCGTCGTAATAATTTTCAAGCAAATTCTGATAGTTATTTCTGATTCAAACGTGTAGGTGTAGGCGTTAAGCTGTATTGAGTAGTTAATGTATTGGAGTTGTATTAATGTTGAACCATGTCTAAACGTGTTTTATAGTTCGAATACGGCTCCGTGGGCCGCGCGACGTGGGATATGGTAGCCGCATTACTGTTTACAATTTAACGCATTATTTTTCTGTAGTTTATAACTTTATAATCCATCGACGTGAAACCGTCAAATTGAAACGACGGGCAACCGTGAAACGCACCTCACTAAACTGATTGGTCGGTCGTTCTGTGTCCATAGAGCTAAGAATTAAACAGGTGGACAGTCAGCTATGTTATTTTAACATGCACTTTCTTCACTCATTGTTATGCGAAAATGCTCTTCTTTCTGGCCTGAGCTGATATGCCAAGAATAAGAATGATGACAAAAACTTTATGTCTACATGCATAAAGGTGATAATAAACTGTGTAGGTAAATGAAAATATCTCAGGTAAAATAAATTGTATTGCGTCATAAAAACAGAGATATGAAAAAATATCTTCCTTTTATAACCTAAGCTAAGTAAAGAGAATAGGGATAACGAATGATACATGTTAATTTGTTCAACAAAATTAAGTTGAAAATCTACAGAGCAACATATCTTTAACAACTCAAAATAAAAATAAAAACGATTAAATTGAATGTAAATTTTAATAATATAAATTGAATGTAAAAGGGTAGGTACTATGGAAAATACCCTGATGCGTGACGCATGAGTCCATCAAAGTAGTTAGTACAACTACCCCTAGACTCTTTTCACATACCATGACGAGGTCTGGGAGCTGCTTTCACTGACCCGTTTGGAAAATCGACTCTGTATGTGCGGTGACCACAAATATTCGTGAACGCTCCACAATGCGGACTTCCGAGGTAGGATATTGACCTAAAACAATATTCGAAATATCCAAGGGTTATCAAGGCCTCGACCCTAAGAAATAGCTGCGGTTAGGTTCCCCATCGACTGTTGAAACGTCCAATGTTTGCGAAACAATAAGGCTCAAAATCGCCTGTCACCAGCTGTTGAATCAATCAATGTCAACCCTTCTGTGACATGTTAATGCACTGTCCTCGGGCATTGACAGTTTGCCATTTGTTATCTGGCCCGTAAGTGCCCTTTTAGTTGGTAATCATTGTAATCAAGCCATTTTCAGTTTACTGAGTTATGGAGTGATGACATTAATTTATACAAAGTTAAACTTTAGACGAATTGTTCGTATATGCTTCTATGACATTAAGTTTAAACATAAAAATATGTCATTATAAAAATAGTTAATATTCAAGCGGGTTCAGCGGCGGAGTCTGCGGCAAAGTTGAAGCACGCGAAGTACGCCGCTTTCGAATCCGCATACGACTTTGTGCCGGTAGCCATTGAGACAGCCGGACCCTGGGGGGCAGAGGCGCTCAGCTTCTTCAGGGAATTAGGGCGTCGTTTGCGAGAGAGGGGCTGCGATCCTCGCTCGGGATCGTACCTGGTTCAGTAAGTCTCCATTGCTGTTCAGCGGGGAAATGCGGCGGGAATAATGGGGACCTTTGAACCGGGTACGATTCGGGGTGGGCATTATTAAAAAAAAAATTGACATTCCATTATTCTAGTTTTTAAGTTGACTTTTTATGTGATTCTGTCTGTGTGTGTTTTTGTGTATTTTTATGTCATTCTTTGTTTAAATTCTTAAATTATAAGTAAGTGTTAAGTTGACATTTTTTATAAAACATGTAATGACTAATGACTTTGGTTTCAATAAATTATTTAAAATATTCAACTGAGTTAAATTAATAAGTACCGTTATTTAAAATACAGGATGAGAAAACCCTAAGGTTGAATAGGGATGATGATGACACATGTTGAAATTTGTAATAAAAGTTCAATGGATGCAAAATGATCAATGATCATATTATATCCTAATAAATTGAAAATGAAAGAAATCTATCGAAATGGTTCCAAGATATCAAAGTTTCAAAATTTAACGATTTTTGAAAAGTACAAAACAAAAAAAAACAATGACACCATTCGATTTCCCATATATTACTGTAAAATAAATTGTACAGCAAATATATACATAAACACAATATTTCACTGTCAAAATAACAATTTCATAATTTTTCCATAATTTGAACAGGGCAACTATGCAATCGTGACGTCACTGTTGCATATCATTTTGTTAGGAGCGTTTAGAGAAACAAAAGCGAGTGACAGATTTTGAATCTCATTTCTGACTTTTGTGTTGCTTTAACGCAATTGGCCCCATATAGACATTTCATCCTCACAATAAAACGAATCGATTGATACCATACATGAAAACAATTCATCATGCCTATTCATAATTGTGTGGAGTAATTTGACAGCAGCTCCTGGCATACAAAGCGATTGTCAAATGTATGTAAAGTGTCGTAAAATCACTTTTCTCTCTCTATTGATTCCATGTTCCAGGAAACTCCCAACAGTAAGTAGTAGTAGTAGCATTAAATATAACAGTTACACTCACGTCACTTTAGTCACTTCGCGCGATATGTTTCGTAGAGCTTAGGTCTCCATATTCAAGCACTAAGAGTGCTATTTGAACCGGCCCGTAGCGCACTGTTGACGTGGCGTTGCTGACTGCCAGCCGGCGTGCATATTTTGTAGTGTAGCTGTGTGTGTGTCGCCAACCACTAAACGGTTGAAGTTTTGACGTGATCCAACATTTGGCATACCAAAGGTTAACCAAAGCTGAAACTTAGCCAAAGTTACGAAAATTCGACTAATTCTATTTGAGTTATCACAGGAATTCTAAACGTGTGCTAAATTCCCTTAATTGCAGTATAAATGGTAAAATATTGCAACATTTATTTTCTCTCTCTACTCTCTACTAGGGCTCCCGGTCGTATCCGGGTCTCGTGTACCCGTTTCGAATACCCGTTTCTGAATAACACGCTACACGGTCTTCTGGCCCGTTTCGCACGTGTAATTAAGACACGTGTAGTTAAGATCCGTTTCTACGGGTAAACGGTGTGTGTCGCCAACCACTAAACGGTTGAAGTTTTGACGTGATCCAACATTTGGCATACCAAAGGTTAACCAAAGCTGAAACTTAGCCAAAGTTACGAAAATTCGACTAATTCTATTTGAGTTATCACAGGAATTCTAAACGTGTGCTAAATTCCCTTAATTGCAGTATAAATGGTAAAATATTGCAACATTTATTTTCTCTCTCTACTCTCTACTAGGGCTCCCGGTCGTATCCGGGTCTCGTGTACCCGTTTCGAATACCCGTTTCTGAATAACACGCTACACGGTCTTCTGGCCCGTTTCGCACGTGTAATTAAGACACGTGTAGTTAAGATCCGTTTCTACGGGTAAACGGGTAACCGAAGAAACATTTCTTAAATACACACGGATCTGGAAACCTCCTTAACGAGTCCGGGTCCGAGTGCTGGAGGTACGGGTCGAAACGTGTCGAGTATTTTAAAAGCTACGGATAAGAAACGAGTCAATGAAAAATAAACATTATTTGAATCGGTTCTAACTACTGAAACATTTCCTGGAAACGTTTCCAAGAGACGTTTCCAACGGCGGTTCGTGTAAACCGGTTCCTTAGCACCGCCGGTCTTAAGTACACGGGTATTCGTCTCCACGTGTAGCGGGAGCTCTACTCTCTACTGTGTGTTTAGTTTATATAGTCTATAGTAGCACTGGTGGCCTGGTGGTAAGACGTCGGACTTTCAATCCGGGGGACTCGGGTTCAAACCCCGGCTCGTATCACTAAGTTTTTCGGAACTTATGTACAAAATATCATCACTATCACTACATAGTATAAAACTGAAAGTCGCTTTCCGCTGTTTGTCCCTACGTATGTATAGATTTTTAAAACTAAGCAACGGATTCCGTAACGTCGCCGTATTTTAAGCAGCGGTGTGGAGGGCATGCGATAAAAACGGTACGGATTCACGTCACTGCTATTCCGTAGCGTCACCGTATTTTAAGCAGCGGTGTGGTCGCACCTTAAAAAAACTCGCTACAGAAGTTTGTACGGCCGCCATTACTGTTGTCAATTGGTCAGTTGTTTGTTGAAACATTTTTAATTCCGAAAATGTTAATGTTTACTATTAACTATATTATAATAAATAAATATAGTTTCCTTATCAGTTCTTATTTATTTCCTTTTATTAATCTTACACCTGTGGGTATGTTTCAGCACTTGTATCTACCTAGTAATGCAGGTCATTTGCCCTCGGCTTCTGAACCCATCTTTGAGTACTTGCAATATGTGTGTAGATAAGGTAATGTATGCAACTGTACATAATTAGGCCTTAAAACACTCGTGTGATCCTATATTGTTTCATTAAACCCCACTCGTGTTTTAAGGCCCCTCATTATGTATCAGTAGCATAAAGTACTAATTTGTACATGTTGTTGGCTTGTATCTGTTTTTCTCCCCAATAAAGACACATAAAATAAAAGAATACTGTACTGATACCCCCGACTAAGATGATATACTCGGTAAAGCAATGAGAATAATCCCCATCCTGGTGCTGTCTTCTTATTTTAAAATACATAAACAATTCGTAAAAAACCCTAGGGGCCCTATTCTAACTTTAAAACACGTATAGACACGACCCAACTTCAATACAACTCCAATGCATTAACAACGAAATAAGCTACGGCATAAACATCTGAATCAGAAATATCAGAATTTGTTTGAGAAATATTCCAACGCAACTCCAACACAACTTCAATATTGGTTGAATGTTTGTTGTGTGTTGGAGTTATGTTTGAGATAGGTTGTATTTTTATTGTATTGTTAATGTATTTTTAAATTAGAATCCGGCACTAGCTATCCACAACATAACTCCAACACACAACAAATAATCAACCATTATTGAAGTTGTATTGGAGTTGCATTGGAATAATATTCAAGCAATTTCTTATATTTATGATTCAAACGTTTAACCTAACTGTATTGCGTAGTTAATGCATTGAGTTCTATTGAAGTTGGATCGTGTGTAAACGTGTTATAAAGTTAGAATACGTAAAATAATATCTGTTGTATTTAGTATCACGAGCGTGAAGCCGCGGGCAGCATAGTTTGGATGGAAAACTTTATATGCCATCTTTACTTTAATCACATTGAAGGTTTCTACGTGTTCTTTGATGTGGTGATATAATACACGAACTGTGTCTTCGATTAGACAAGAAAAGGAGTGGCACAAAGCGACCTTAAGAATGAGGAGATAAAAGTAAAAAAAAAATTCTTAGATACCTATAGGTACCTATTGATCACAAGCACCCAAAATAAAAATTCAAAGTGAAAAACATTATATCACGTAAGTTTTTAAAGTTACAGTTAAAGAAGCGTTTTACTATTGCTCTTTTTAGGTAAATTTTTTTCATAAAAACGACACCTGAATTGCTTTTGTAAAACGAAACAAAATTATAAATATTCACCTTTTCTCGTAAAAATGGAAACGGATTTCTTGATTAATAATTAATTACTTTGCTTTCGAGCCAAAAAAATACGGTATAAAAACGATGACAATAGTATATTATATTACTTTTAGAAAGCAAGGACTGCTCAGTAAACACTTTATTTTTGCTCGTCTTGGTGTCAACAATGCTATAGACTGTAAGTATTTTTCTTTCCTGTGGCTCATGCGTTTGAAGAAAACTAATTTATTAAACCCTACTTTGAATAAAATATCCCCTTTGTCAACGTTGTTGAACAAACATTCTACCGTAAAACCACATTGCCACTATTAATGTATCAGGTCGAAGAAAGTTTAAGGCAATCTCAATTTATCTGTCAAACTTCACTCATTTATTTTACACACGACTTCAAAAACTGACTGACACTGTAAGTAAGTAGGACGGGCTTTTGAAACGTCATTCCATTTTTATGCGAAACAGATAAAGCGCAAATTTATTTTTCAACACACTTGCTATTAACGATGTTCTTATTCCACCGCTTTTAGGCTCATAATTCTAAATATTAATTAAACACGCTTGTGTTTTTCACAATAATTATCGAACTAGTGCAATAATTTAATAATCAGATCAAGACAAGTGACGTTTGTGCTCTAGTGTAAGTAGAATCGTTGTAGTTTAGTCGGGTATTACCTTTATTTTTTTATATCTTTAGGAGTTTGCATTCTAAAAAAAAAACAGCCAAGTGCGAGTCGGACTCGCGCACTGAGGGTTCCGTACAAACCTAAAACAAGCAAAAGTTGTAGTATTTTTACTACTAATTTCAATTTAATACCTCTACGCGTTTACGAGGAAAAAGTTAAAAAAAAAAAAAAAAAATTTTTGTATTATTTTACTAAAAATGTCTACTTTTCGTAATTTTTCCTTTGTCTGTGCTATATCAAGTTACTTCGTGCCAAGTTTCAAGTTTCTGAGTTTACGGAAAGTACCCTTTAGGTTATGATTATGAGTTTCTTGCGAGTACTCAGTTTCAAAATATGCGACTTAAATTGCTATTTCTTTTGATTGCGTTGACATAAAAGTTTGTTTTTGCTACATCTGAAAGGTCCTATAGCCCTGAGTATTTGACATGTATTTCAATTTAATACCTCCACGCGTTTACGAGGAAAAAGGTGGTAAGTATAAAATAAAAAATAAAAAATGTATGATTTTACAAAAAATGTTTACTTTTTGTAATTTTTCAATTGTCTATGCTATATGACGTTGCTTTGTGCCAAATTTCAAGTTTCTGAGTTCACGGGAAGTACCCCGTAGGTTTTGCGAGTGCCGAAAAACTCTAAAATTTGCAGCATAAACGACTGTATCTTTTGATTGCGTTGGCTTTTAAGTTTGATTTTTTTACAGCTCCAAGGGACAATAGACTTGAGTATTTGATATAAATTTCAGCTTGATACCTCCACGCGTTCCTGAGAAAAATGGTCTTGACAGACAGACAGACAGACAGACAGACAGACGGACAACAAAGTGATCTTATAAGGGTTCCGTTTTTCCCTTTCGAGGTACGGAACCCTAAAAAGATAAAAAAATAAATATACACATTTACGGTAGAATACATATGATACAATCCTAATTGTGAAAAAGAATAATTTCAACTTATTATATGTATTACTCGTAATACACAATAAATTATGTTTTAAACACGAATTGTCTGTTTTAATATTGGCTGTTTGTCATCATAGGTCCGCGCCTTTTCGTCAAGCAGCACACACATCCAAAAAAAGAAAATTGCGCACTATTTTAAAAGTTAACCTCAAATAATTGTTTATTTGTTAGTTTTTTCTCGTTGTGTTTTATTAATTATATTTTAGGTGAATTAGAAGACAACTTTAGCGTTAATTTAACCTCTGGATATATTCTAAAACTATTATAGACATAAACATATACTAGTATAATGTTGTCATAAAAATCTAGTGAGCAATATGTAAGAAAAAATAATTGATTTATTATGTGAAGTGTTTAATTTATTTTATGAAATGTTCATGAAATAAAACAATTAAAAACGGATTTTATCGCGTGTATTGAGCTTAAATTACATCCCGACGTTTCGAACACTTTACAGCGTTCGTGGTCAACGGGTCGACTCTATTTCAGTCGACCCGTTGACCACGAATAACTTCGGGTACAAGCAGAACTGTCTGCCGGCTACCTAGACGTCCCTGCATTTCGACGGCTTTTTGGTTATGAATAGTTGTTCCGCGACAACTTTAGTAATGTTTTTTTGATCTTTAAGAAATTTGTTGGGGTTGTAGCAAAGATCTATACAATTTGAGAGTTCGTATATGAGCAGGATTTATCAAGGGGTTATGGAGCTAGAAGGCGCGAAACAATCATCAGAAGGGTCTTGTTATACTGGTCAATTCGTTTCCAAGGAAATCGTGAGTTCTCAGTTCGAGGCGGACTACTACTTACTTGTAAATTGTTAGGTACGATTTGATCAGCACAACGGAGCTGCCTTCCACACCATTTTATACTACAACAGGTAAGCTTCACCCGTAACACCTGCGACCTTCGGATTGAAAGTCTACTATAATTATAGTAGTTAGAATATGCCTCTTGCTTTGCTCTGGCTCATTAATAGGTACCTACATATTTAGCTAAGCGCTATTAAATGAGATGCAAAGCGAAAGAGTAAATTTGTTAAAAGTACTTCGTTCATGCACTTTGTTCTTTTTTCAAACTTTTGGGGAAACCTTTTTACGCCTCGTTTTAGTAACCTACAACAGAACAGCACGTTACAGCGGCTTCACTACGTTGTATTGTGTAATTTTAATTAATGTTTCAAGGGTTCAAAAAAATTTGCGCATAAAATAGCCAAAATATAAATCAAGCCTGCTGCTGCAATTTATGCTCTTTCAATTCTACTTTAAAAATTATGTCAAAAGTTATGTTGATCCTGTAAGTAGGTAACATATATTAATCTTAACTTATGAATCTTATGATAATAATGGTATTAACCATTATTTTGTTCAATTTCATATTTTTTATTCACGAATACAAAATTAATATTTAAAGAGGAAAATAGTTTCCACTCAAATCATGACATTCATTCTTATCCTTCTTCAACTCAGTGTCCGTAAACCATGTTTTTCTTACGTCGTTTTTATGTCGTCCATCATGTCGTTACTCTCAGTTAGCTTACAAATATGATGGGACACCCTACAATTCTAAATTACACAATATACAGTACTAATTCCCCTGAAATTAAACAACGTTCTTCAAGACATCGTTAGAAGGTAAATCTAAACACGAAGCTCTTTTGGAAACCTCAGTAAAATGCAACTGCTAAAGCATTAAACTATTTTTAAATGCCAAGGTTAAAAATAAACTATGTGACGTATTTTCATAATAGCGGACGACAGAAAAAGATATAGACTATTAAAACATTTTTTTCTTCATAATTGGCATTTATAACTTCATTGAGCGATCGTCTGTTTTTTGCTGTTATGTTGACGCCAAACTTTTAATTGCTCACGGAGCTGCGCGTGAAACCATTCCAGTTGATAAATCGAAAAAACTTCCTGTTTAGCTTCATCATATACGAGTAATTACCACAAAACAAATTAACGCTGCATTCTGGTGCCTCACCACCACGGAGTATATGGAGACGGTATCGGCCGTAGTTTGTTCCAAAACCAGCGTAGCCGGCATTTACACGCATACATTCTCATTAAAGTACGCACGAGGTGATACACAAAGGAATGTCAGTCTCTCATTCGCTGTGTTGATGCGTGCGTACACTCGAAAATACGTAACTACTACCATTGCCTCGTAGGCTCCGCCTACATTAGGGATGTGGCCCTTCGATATATATATTTTATCGATATCGATTATCGATAATTAACTCCATAATACCACGCCACACCTCATATTAATAAAACAATGTCGATTTTTATTAATAGCTGGATAAAAATCTACACTAATTAGGGTTCATCCATTAATTACGTCAGATTTTAAGGGGGACGGAGGGATCAACAAAGTGTGACGAGTTCTGATAAGGGGAAGGGGGAGTTTTATTTCGTGTGACGTCACAAATACAAATATCGTGTACATATATACACATAGTACAGCACTGTGTACACTTTTTTTGAAGGAAAGGAACTCTTTATGTCTTCTAGTCTGACATTCAAACACTTTGGATTATTATTTTTCTTGCTTTGATTTCATTTAATTTATTATTTAAAATGGGAAAATAAAGACATAGTAATTTTAAACATTATTGTTGAAATTTGTTTGACGTAATTTGTGGATGTACCCTTATCTATCTAATTTATGTGTCTGCTAAAATACTAAAAATAATCGTGACTCAAACTATCTTCATACCAAATTTCATCTTAATCGTTTCAGCAGTTTAAGTGTGAAAAGGTAACAGACAGACAGAGACACTTTCGCATTAATAATATTAGTATGGTTAGAAGTACCATTCTAAAGTTATCGTATCTATAAAATAAGTTGATCATTGGATTAATTAATCCAGTCAATCACGTTATTTTGTTTTCGAAAGAAATAAAATTAGTTTCTACTATAGGACAGAAAGTTACACCTTAAACAATGTGTTCGAAATTATCGATAATAAATAACGGGCCGCACTCTCGTGGCGGCAGGCGCGCGGCAGCCATGTTGCCCAGCAACGTGGCTGCCGATCGTGTGACGAGACTGACGAGCGACGTTCGTACTTCCAAATACATTGCGCGTCACTCGCTTAATCCTGCGACCGCCAGCAATAGCTAGCGAGCAATTTATATGAATACTGTTGTACCATCGGATAATGGGTGAATGTCGTAATAAAAGCCTACAATTTTTGGAAAAAATGTGAAATACTCGGTTTTTATACTTACCGGTGGAGAGTAACTACTCCAGGGGCCTCTTTTAATTCGTTGCTTCGTACACGACACGACGAAATTGTACAAAACGGCATTTTTACATGTTGGCACTAAATTCGTCACACGTGGTCGAACGACGACTGAACCGCGCGGCATGAGGTTTCGACAAGTTTATGATCATAAACCATGTAACGCGCGCCCGGCCCAGTACCGCGTCCATTAGTATTTATCTAGTCCGTGCTCACCACGCATAAGAGCCGTATGCACATTATGAAACCGGTTTGATTTTGGATTTTTTTTACGCGTGAATACGATAAACAACGAGGAAATATCTATCTAAGTTACACGTCATTCATGAGATGTGATTATGGCGCTTTGTTTGAAAGTTTTAGTAGTGTTCATAATGATACATATTTAGATGACAAACGACGCGGGAGTTTCCCTAAAGGGATGATAAAACATTTTTGTGATATATCGCTGTTAACAACAGGAAACAGACGGTTCATAATGTTATTATTTATAGTGACAAATCAGTTTTAAAGATAAAATTAACATGGGTATATGTTAATATAGGCCAAGAAAATTAGATTTTTTGGAAGAATTAATTCCCGGCAGGCTGGAAATCGCTCCCTCCGATAGTCTTCGATGGTATCCAAATTCCTTTTTGGACCAAGTGAAAAATCTTGGCGTAATCATGGATCGTTGTCTATCATGGGTGCCTCAGGTGAGTGAAGTGAGCAGGAAGATGTTTGCTGCCATAGGGTCTCTCAGACGGCTCCGGAATTTCCTGCCAATTGCTACTAAAATTGCGCTTGCTCAGTCGTTACTTCTCCCCATTCTTGATTATGCAGATATTTCCTAAAAATAGATGTCATATACTTAAGAAAAAGTGACCAAACCCTCCGGTGTCCGAGGCCAGATTTGAACTGGCGTCTTCAGCTTTCGCGGCTGACGTCCTGACCACTAGACCACCCGGTCACGGCGGAACTTGACAAATTTTCTCATGTATATGCAATCTCTGAATTTGAAACGGCTAGGCGCCGTTGACCATACTCTAAGGGCATGCGCAGTACGTGCTTGCACCTCCTATCCGAATCTCTTACGTGATTCTGGTATAGCGAGAGAGATGGTGCTGCCATCTATGAATCTTGAAGCAAATCAAATTATTTTGTTCAATATTTTTTGATTTGCAATCTGTAAGTAGTTACACTACTATATATAAACTGAAAATAGATGTCATATACTTAAGAAAAAGTGACCAAACCCTCCGGTGTCCGAGGCCAGATTTGAACTGGCGTCTTCAGCTTTCGCGGCTGACGTCCTGACCACTAGACCACCCGGTCACGGCGGAACTTGACAAATTTTCTCATGTATATGCAATCTCTGAATTTGAAACGGCTAGGCGCCGTTGACCATACTCTAAGGGCATGCGCAGTACGTGCTTGCACCTCCTATCCGAATCTCTTACGTGATTCTGGTATAGCGAGAGAGATGGTGCTGCCATCTATGAATCTTGAAGCAAATCAAATTATTTTGTTCAATATTTTTTGATTTGCAATTTGTAAGTAGTTACACTACTATATATAAACTGAAAATAGATGTCATATACTTAAGAAAAAGTGACCAAACCCTCCGGTGTCCGAGGCCAGATTTGAACTGGCGTCTTCAGCTTTCGCGGCTGACGTCCTGACCACTAGACCACCCGGTCACGGCGGAACTTGACAAATTTTCTCATGTATATGCAATCTCTGAATTTGAAACGGCTAGGCGCCGTTGACCATACTCTAAGGGCATGCGCAGTACGTGCTTGCACCTCCTATCCGAATCTCTTACGTGATTCTGGTATAGCGAGAGAGATGGTGCTGCCATCTATGAATCTTGAAGCAAATCAAATTATTTTGTTCAATATTTTTTGATTTGCAATTTGTAAGTAGTTACACTACTATATATAAACTGAAAATAGATGTCATATACTTAAGAAAAAGTGACCAAACCCTCCGGTGTCCGAGGCCAGATTTGAACTGGCGTCTTCAGCTTTCGCGGCTGACGTCCTGACCACTAGACCACCCGGTCACGGCGGAACTTGACAAATTTTCTCATGTATATGCAATCTCTGAATTTGAAACGGCTAGGCGCCGTTGACCATACTCTAAGGGCATGCGCAGTACGTGCTTGCACCTCCTATCCGAATCTCTTACGTGATTCTGGTATAGCGAGAGAGATGGTGCTGCCATCTATGAATCTTGAAGCAAATCAAATTATTTTGTTCAATATTTTTTGATTTGCAATTTGTAAGTAGTTACACTACTATATATAAACTGAAAATAGATGTCATATACTTAAGAAAAAGTGACCAAACCCTCCGGTGTCCGAGGCCAGATTTGAACTGGCGTCTTCAGCTTTCGCGGCTGACGTCCTGACCACTAGACCACCCGGTCACGGCGGAACTTGACAAATTTTCTCATGTATATGCAATCTCTGAATTTGAAACGGCTAGGCGCCGTTGACCATACTCTAAGGGCATGCGCAGTACGTGCTTGCACCTCCTATCCGAATCTCTTACGTGATTCTGGTATAGCGAGAGAGATGGTGCTGCCATCTATGAATCTTGAAACAAATCAAATTATTTTGTTCAATATTTTTTGATTTGCAATTTGTAAGTAGTTACACTACTATATATAAACTGAAAATAGATGTCATATACTTAAGAAAAAGTGACCAAACCCTCCGGTGTCCGAGGCCAGATTTGAACTGGCGTCTTCAGCTTTCGCGGCTGACGTCCTGACCACTAGACCACCCGGTCACGGCGGAACTTGACAAATTTTCTCATGTATATGCAATCTCTGAATCACGTAACGTACCGCCACGTACGCACGTGTCACGTGACGTACGTGCTATACCAGAATCACGTAAGAGATTCGGATAGGAGGTGCAAGCACGTACTGCGCATGCCCTTAGAGTATGGTCAACGGCGCCTAGCCGTTTCAAATTCAGAGATTGCATATACATGAGAAAATTTGTCAAGTTCCGCCGTGACCGGGTGGTCTAGTGGTCAGGACGTCAGCCGCGAAAGCTGAAGACGCCAGTTCAAATCTGGCCTCGGACACCGGAGGGTTTGGTCACTTTTTCTTAAGTATATGACATCTATTTTCAGTTTATATATAGTAGTGTAACTACTTACAAATTGCAAATCAAAAAATATTGAACAAAATAATTTGATTTGCTTCAAGATTCATAGATGGCAGCACCATCTCTCTCGCTATACCAGAATCACGTAAGAGATTCGGATAGGAGGTGCAAGCACGTACTGCGCATGCCCTTAGAGTATGGTCAACGGCGCCTAGCCGTTTCAAATTCAGAGATTGCATATACATGAGAAAATTTGTCAAGTTCCGCCGTGACCGGGTGGTCTAGTGGTCAGGACGTCAGCCGCGAAAGCTGAAGACGCCAGTTCAAATCTGGCCTCGGACACCGGAGGGTTTGGTCACTTTTTCTTAAGTATATGACATCTATTTTCAGTTTATATATAGTAGTGTAACTACTTACAAATTGCAAATCAAAAAATATTGAACAAAATAATTTGATTTGCTTCAAGATTCATAGATGGCAGCACCATCTCTCTCGCTATACCAGAATCACGTAAGAGATTCGGATAGGAGGTGCAAGCACGTACTGCGCATGCCCTTAGAGTATGGTCAACGGCGCCTAGCCGTTTCAAATTCAGAGATTGCATATACATGAGAAAATTTGTCAAGTTCCGCCGTGACCGGGTGGTCTAGTGGTCAGGACGTCAGCCGCGAAAGCTGAAGACGCCAGTTCAAATCTGGCCTCGGACACCGGAGGGTTTGGTCACTTTTTCTTAAGTATATGACATCTATTTTCAGTTTATATATAGTAGTGTAACTACTTACAAATTGCAAATCAAAAAATATTGAACAAAATAATTTGATTTGCTTCAAGATTCATAGATGGCAGCACCATCTCTCTCGCTATACCAGAATCACGTAAGAGATTCGGATAGGAGGTGCAAGCACGTACTGCGCATGCCCTTAGAGTATGGTCAACGGCGCCTAGCCGTTTCAAATTCAGAGATTGCATATACATGAGAAAATTTGTCAAGTTCCGCCGTGACCGGGTGGTCTAGTGGTCAGGACGTCAGCCGCGAAAGCTGAAGACGCCAGTTCAAATCTGGCCTCGGACACCGGAGGGTTTGGTCACTTTTTCTTAAGTATATGACATCTATTTTCAGTTTATATATAGTAGTGTAACTACTTACAAATTGCAAATCAAAAAATATTGAACAAAATAATTTGATTTGCTTCAAGATTCATAGATGGCAGCACCATCTCTCTCGCTATACCAGAATCACGTAAGAGATTCGGATAGGAGGTGCAAGCACGTACTGCGCATGCCCTTAGAGTATGGTCAACGGCGCCTAGCCGTTTCAAATTCAGAGATTGCATATACATGAGAAAATTTGTCAAGTTCCGCCGTGACCGGGTGGTCTAGTGGTCAGGACGTCAGCCGCGAAAGCTGAAGACGCCAGTTCAAATCTGGCCTCGGACACCGGAGGGTTTGGTCACTTTTTCTTAAGTATATGACATCTATTTTCAGTTTATATATAGTAGTGTAACTACTTACAAATTGCAAATCAAAAAATATTGAACAAAATAATTTGATTTGCTTCAAGATTCATAGATGGCAGCACCATCTCTCTCGCTATACCAGAATCACGTAAGAGATTCGGATAGGAGGTGCAAGCACGTACTGCGCATGCCCTTAGAGTATGGTCAACGGCGCCTAGCCGTTTCAAATTCAGAGATTGCATATACATGAGAAAATTTGTCAAGTTCCGCCGTGACCGGGTGGTCTAGTGGTCAGGACGTCAGCCGCGAAAGCTGAAGACGCCAGTTCAAATCTGGCCTCGGACACCGGAGGGTTTGGTCACTTTTTCTTAAGTATATGACATCTATTTTCAGTTTATATATAGTAGTGTAACTACTTACAAATTGCAAATCAAAAAATATTGAACAAAATAATTTGATTTGCTTCAAGATTCATAGATGGCAGCACCATCTCTCTCGCTATACCAGAATCACGTAAGAGATTCGGATAGGAGGTGCAAGCACGTACTGCGCATGCCCTTAGAGTATGGTCAACGGCGCCTAGCCGTTTCAAATTCAGAGATTGCATATACATGAGAAAATTTGTCAAGTTCCGCCGTGACCGGGTGGTCTAGTGGTCAGGACGTCAGCCGCGAAAGCTGAAGACGCCAGTTCAAATCTGGCCTCGGACACCGGAGGGTTTGGTCACTTTTTCTTAAGTATATGACATCTATTTTCAGTTTATATATAGTAGTGTAACTACTTACAAATTGCAAATCAAAAAATATTGAACAAAATAATTTGATTTGCTTCAAGATTCATAGATGGCAGCACCATCTCTCTCGCTATACCAGAATCACGTAAGAGATTCGGATAGGAGGTGCAAGCACGTACTGCGCATGCCCTTAGAGTATGGTCAACGGCGCCTAGCCGTTTCAAATTCAGAGATTGCATATACATGAGAAAATTTGTCAAGTTCCGCCGTGACCGGGTGGTCTAGTGGTCAGGACGTCAGCCGCGAAAGCTGAAGACGCCAGTTCAAATCTGGCCTCGGACACCGGAGGGTTTGGTCACTTTTTCTTAAGTATATGACATCTATTTTCAGTTTATATATAGTAGTGTAACTACTTACAAATTGCAAATCAAAAAATATTGAACAAAATAATTTGATTTGCTTCAAGATTCATAGATGGCAGCACCATCTCTCTCGCTATACCAGAATCACGTAAGAGATTCGGATAGGAGGTGCAAGCACGTACTGCGCATGCCCTTAGAGTATGGTCAACGGCGCCTAGCCGTTTCAAATTCAGAGATTGCATATACATGAGAAAATTTGTCAAGTTCCGCCGTGACCGGGTGGTCTAGTGGTCAGGACGTCAGCCGCGAAAGCTGAAGACGCCAGTTCAAATCTGGCCTCGGACACCGGAGGGTTTGGTCACTTTTTCTTAAGTATATGACATCTATTTTCAGTTTATATATAGTAGTGTAACTACTTACAAATTGCAAATCAAAAAATATTGAACAAAATAATTTGATTTGCTTCAAGATTCATAGATGGCAGCACCATCTCTCTCGCTATACCAGAATCACGTAAGAGATTCGGATAGGAGGTGCAAGCACGTACTGCGCATGCCCTTAGAGTATGGTCAACGGCGCCTAGCCGTTTCAAATTCAGAGATTGCATATACATGAGAAAATTTGTCAAGTTCCGCCGTGACCGGGTGGTCTAGTGGTCAGGACGTCAGCCGCGAAAGCTGAAGACGCCAGTTCAAATCTGGCCTCGGACACCGGAGGGTTTGGTCACTTTTTCTTAAGTATATGACATCTATTTTCAGTTTATATATAGTAGTGTAACTACTTACAAATTGCAAATCAAAAAATATTGAACAAAATAATTTGATTTGCTTCAAGATTCATAGATGGCAGCACCATCTCTCTCGCTATACCAGAATCACGTAAGAGATTCGGATAGGAGGTGCAAGCACGTACTGCGCATGCCCTTAGAGTATGGTCAACGGCGCCTAGCCGTTTCAAATTCAGAGATTGCATATACATGAGAAAATTTGTCAAGTTCCGCCGTGACCGGGTGGTCTAGTGGTCAGGACGTCAGCCGCGAAAGCTGAAGACGCCAGTTCAAATCTGGCCTCGGACACCGGAGGGTTTGGTCACTTTTTCTTAAGTATATGACATCTATTTTCAGTTTATATATAGTAGTGTAACTACTTACAAATTGCAAATCAAAAAATATTGAACAAAATAATTTGATTTGCTTCAAGATTCAGATATTTCCTATTTAGACAAAGAGCGTTTCTCTTATCTTAATTCTATTAGATCCTCTCAAAAATTGCTCCTAAAAGTGCCATCTTCATCTTCCAAATTTTATAATTGCTCATTTACGTTCGTTTGTGGAATTCTCACCCTCTCAACATAAAATGCGCGCAATCTATCGGTAGCTTTAAATCGCAACTTAAGGAATACTATTTATCTCTTCCTTAGGTTTTTAAGTTGACACTGTTGTTTCTTACTGTGTGTATTATATATGTATATATGTACGTATATGTATGTTTATTTTGTATTTATTTAAGTATGTATATTCATATGAATGTGCTGTGTTATCTATTTCGTCTCTTTTGTGTCTATGCACCACCTACTGCTTATTGTTTTTCTCTAGTCTCCACTACCCAAAAGTTGTCTGGAAGAAATCGCTCATTAGCGATAAGACCGCCTGTTGTTACCTCTACCTAAATTTATCTAATTGTAAAATTTGTGCTTGTAACTGTATGAGGTGTGCAATAAAGAGTATTTATTATTATTATTATTATAATCGCTTTAATACCTCCATGTGGTCCTAAATGCATGTAATCCGAGTTTGCCCAATCCCAAGAGGTGTGTATAACTTTTTAGCGAAATTTTTGCTCTTTTTCAGGTTTTTACTTGTAGCTCGAAAAAAGTACGTCCGACGGAAAATGTCATGTATATCAATATTAAAGAGGGTTAAATTCTGCGTCGAGTGAGTAACGTAACTTCTAATTCGGTTCAGCAGTACAGCCAAAATCAAAAGTTATAAACCGGGAAAATGTCTCATTTAATTGAAATCTCGTATTTTGACTTCCATACCACACATCTTTGAAACAGATGACTCCTGTTGGAAAACCTATAGAATAAAAGTTGTAGAGAATACAGTTTCACGTTATATCGATATCTCAATTTTCAAGTAGAGTCATTTTGAAAGACTAAATTTGGCATGAATTCAAAATAAGTTTTTAGGGTTCCGTAGTCAACTAGGAACCCTTATAATTTCGCCATGTCTGCCCGTCCGTCCGTCCGTCCGTCCGTCCGCGGATAATCTTAGTGACCGTTAGCACTAGAAAGCTGAAATTTGTTTCTAAATCCTTCTGAATTGCATATTTTCCATAAAATATGAGGTGTGAGGCGTACATTTAATGCATCGTTACAACTAAAAACATTTAATTGTAAATTTCTAAAACGTACCCAATCAGAAAACTATTTATACACCGTGTTTTATTTTATTTCCGGTCATTTCAAGGGTATATTCCTGAGCATAACTTAGGTTTATTTCTCGAAGACGCCAGTGTCCTACTTAGCTAGAGTTCTGAGGTATAGTCTGGCCAGCCAACGAGCGCAGTAGCAATGTACAGCGAACAAAAGTATGACAACACTAAGAATCAGTGAAAAAAGCAGCAATGATCATTAAATTCTGTTTTTAATTTCAGTTGGTATTTCCGCCCCTTTCATTAGGTGACATTTACGGTTCGTAAAAAGGAGACGGATATATTTCGTCTAATCTGTCATCAAATGCAACAGATAATCTGGTTAAGGCAATAGACATATGCCTTAAAAAATATTTAAATTCAATGTAGAACGTTGCAGGAGTTCTATCTCACTCGCGCTTAACATGAGAGAGTGAAATCCACAAGAAACAAATTCAATGTAAAACAAATGTGAATTGAAATGTGCGTCATGAAATACGGTGTCTCATCACAAAGGGTTGCCACATGTACGTATTTTGAATTTGCCGCGCTTTTCTACTGACAGAAATGGTTTGCCAGACTATATTTGATATTTTATTAATGCCTTCTAATTGTGTAAACCTACATTTAATTATTTTTTTACTCTGAGAACCCACTACAAAATGATGCACCTGTGTGTTAAGTCAGATAGGTGCAGTAGTTATTGATTGATTCCCCAATCTGTATATTAACTAAACCAAACAATTGAACATTATGACATGTTAATGAAATTTCGAACATTAACAATCCGAGATACAAAGGAAACATATTGTATTGAAAATTTTATAATTGAAAGAAAAATGGAAAAATTCACCGCGACGACCAAGATTCCATCTTGCGATCTTTCGGAACACCGGTCCGAATTTTTCCATTCTTATTTCAATTATAAATTTGAACTTTCGATTGCAGACGTTTAAGTACAAAATTAATATTGTATTGACTTAACACACAGTTACATGACTTTATAGCGGGTTCTCAGACTAAAAGAAAAATATACACGATCAGAAAGACGAAAAAAAACTATCGATTACCTCAGAACTGGAGCAAATTAAGACACTAGCGTCTTTAAGAAATATACTTAAGTTAAGCTCAGGAATGTACCCTTGGAATTACCGGAAATGAAAATAAAACACGGTGTATAAATATTTTTCTGATTAGATACGTTTTAGAAATATGCAATTAAATGTTTTTAGTTGTAACGATGCATTAAATGTACGCCTCACACCTCATATTTTATGGAAAACATGCAACTCAGAAGATTTAGAAGAAAACTGATTTTAAATTCATGCCAAATTTAGTCTTTTAAAATGACTCTACTTGAAAATTGAGATGTCGATATAACGTGAAATAGTATTCTCTACAACTTTTATTCTATAGGTTTTTCAACAGGAGTCATCGGTTTCAAAGATATGTGGTATGGAAGTCGAAATGCGAGTTTTTCAATTAAATGAGACATTTTCCCGGTTTATAACTTTTGATTTCGGCTGTACCGCTGAACCGAATTAGAAGTAAAGTTACTCATTCGACGCATAATTTAACCTTCTTTAATATTGATACACATGACATTTTCCATCGGACGTACTGTTTTCTAGCTACAAGCAAAAACTTGACAAAGAGCAAAAATTTCGCTAAAAAGTTATGCACACCTCTTGGGATTGGGCAAACTCGGATTACATGCATTTAGGACCACATGAAGGTATTAAAGTGATTTCCAGCCTGCTGGGAATTAATTCTTCAAAACACTTTTTATAGATCTTATTTGCTTGGCCTAATATGTGTAATAGGTAGTTATATTTGGATGCAAACATATTCAGATTTTGGTAAAAAAAAATGTTGTATATAATTAAAAGAAGGATTTCAAATTATAAATGCAAAAAAATCCTGGAACTTAGAAGTACAATTGGCAGTTTTTAAAAACCGATCCCAATAGATCTCATAATCACAGGTTTTTGAAATATGTATAAATGGCGTTGAAAGGTTTAAAAATCGTCATCGGCCAGTAAGCTGTCAGGTTTCTTCTCGCAAATGAAAGGGCAAGGTCTGTCGCACCAGACGTCGTCAAGTTGACCGTTGTTGAACATGGCTCCGCAAAACTGGGAAGTGGAGTTGTCTGGCTGGCCGCCTCCCCACTTGTCATAACCGGCCTCTTTTAGTGTTTGTCCTGTAAAAAGGTCATTAGTCAATCATCTTGAACCTTAGAGAATTCAACCAACCGGAGTCGACATTAACAGGCGTTCCCCTCTGCCGAAAACATATGACCAGTGGTCATACACATGTATGGACTGACGTTTATCTGACGTACGAATAGCCATACATTTGACGTTGTCCTCCCCCGCAAAAATCGGCAGACTTTTTTTGTATCGGAAATGACAGACATGGCTACTCCATCTGGGTTGTAAGTCTTGAACGTTACGTGCAAGTATGAAAGAGAGGCAAGTTATTATTGGAAAATAGTCAGGCTGAGTGCGCAAACTTTACAATATAGTTTTGATTCGATATTGGAATGCTCCAAGTAGATAATCCCCAAATAACACAATCAAAATACGACAAAATTCGAAATCCGCCGGACAATTTTGAAATTTGGTGTGTATGTTGATTAGAGTTCCGGTTTTATTGTCCACACTATTTGACATTTGAGGACCTCGAGGAACCGCCAGCACCTTGGAAAATGTCCACCATCCTGAAGAAATTTTCTTTTCCCTCCGAATCTACGCACTCCCTGAAAATATGATCTAGGACAATATGAAAGCTCATCAAATTCTACATAGAAACATGCGTACTCTTTTGCTGAAAAATGCACCTCCTTAGAGATATCACTTGAGGAAGTGAAGAATATCGTCCATGCCTTTCTAGGGGATATTCTCATGATAAGAAACTTGTGAGAATACAAAGTTAACGTTTATTTATAGTTTTTTATGTCAGCTACACCAATATCAACATTTTAACCGACTGCGACAAAAACAGTAAGTAAGGTAATGGTTTCAAAACTAAAAACTGAATACATCCTGTAGCCTAGGATGCTAAGCGGATTTCTACAAGTGACATATCTTTTAATTCCACTTGAGCTGAACATTGAATCCACACTTATATATCTAAAAAAAAACAATAAGGCGGCCATAAGAGGTCACCAAATATGTAATCATGTTTCTTGCTTGGTGCCTAAACTATTGCGCGGGTTTCAATGAAACATACACCAGAAGGTCTGCAATCAACACACCAGTGCCATGCAATGAAAATTTTCTAAAATGTATGAAGGATAAATCACTAAGACTAAATAATTTCATGATAAAACCCTATTTTAGCTCTTAATTAGAGGTCAATTAATAGTGGCAGCAATGAAACTCGACACCTATTTTCTCTGGGATCCTAGTATGCATGTCTGAAAACAAGAGCTTCGAGGACCACCAGAGTGGGTTGCCATCATGCAAAGTATATCCATTTTTAGTTTTTTTGCACGCATACAAGAAATGTAATCGTTATGCAATGAATGTGTATGGCAAACGAAACTTCATTAATCAACGACTTTTTCCAAGGTGCTGGCGGTTCCTCGAGGTCCTCAAATGTCAAATGGTGTGGACAATAAAACGGGACCTCTAATCAACGTACACACCAAATTTCAAAACTGTCCGGAGGATTTCGAGTTTTGTCGTATTTTGATTGTGTTAAAAATGATAATGTTTCCCTTGACGTCAAGTCGCAGTACAATATATGACATCCAATATTATCTCTCTTAACTAACAATTAATTTTGGTGTAGAATATTTAAGTAAAAATAAATACATATAAAATAGATCCCTCCCATGACATGATGTGGCCTTAGTTGATCTAATTAAGGCTTGTCTGAGCAGAACCGAAAAGCATGACTCAGTTTATGGTTTTATTTTTTGTTGCCTAATTTACGTATGAGAAAAGTCGATTTATGTAATTAAAGTCGATTATTAAATAGTAACAGAAGTAGTTACAAACCATGAATGGTCATCCACATCCCGTGCTCTTCCCAATCAGTATGCCCTATATGTACTACGTGCTTGATGAAGTTGCCAGGCAAGCTGCCAGGCGGGTGCCGTGCATAGATCTCTCTGAGAACCTGAAAACAAAAACACAGTAACCTGCGAAGAAGTCCCAGCATAACACAAAAGCCTGACTGTTTGAGCAGGTCCACGGTAAAGTTTGTGCTACCCGAAAATTGTACCATACCAAAGTTATCTAACCCCTTATTAGATGAATACTTACATGTCAGTGATGACAACTCTAGCCAAAGAGAGATGGAAAACAAAATTTATCTTTTAAGCATTTTTCTAATAGACGGATGACAGGTTCGTTTCTTTTGGTGAACATTGGATGTTATGACCGTAACAGATTACTGTATCCACAGATGGTATTCCCATCTGTACTCGCTGGGGGCATATGGGAATAGGTTTTACTAAGGAATCATGCCCATTTGTCCACGCCGTCGCCACACTGCATTCAACCGAAGCGTAGACTGATGAGGAATCCAAAGGGAATTCAGAATTTCAGATCCTAACCTGAGCCTCGGTCTCACTGTTGATTATGGCAAGATGGCCGCCCTCGCCAGAGCAAGCCGAAAACGCACGCGACCACGTCTGTGGCTCCGTGTGAAACTTGTAGCAGCTGCCTGTACGAGTGTCTAAGGCGTAACCTGCGAAAACAAATCAGTTTTCCATATCATATATCAATATCTTTTAAAACACCGGTCTGGTGCAATAGAGGGATCTATAATAAATTGGAGTATGCAGATTTCCTCATGACATTTTTCTTCACCGAAAAGCGTCTGTATCAAATGATGTTTCGTACTTATCGGAAAAAAATATTGGTACGACCCGGGTGTTTGAACCTGAATCGGTTATAGTTACCTACATACAAAGGCCTAAGAGTCTGTATGGAGTTACAAAGGGTACCTACTAATAGTCCAGTCCTAGTAAATAGTCTAGAGAGCGAATATTTAGCAACTACAACCATTTCACAAAGCTACAGCAAACAAAGTTCCCACAAACTATTGATCCAGGTACGATTTATAATTGAAACCGTTTTGAACCTTTTCTACGATTAATGAACCAGCAACCGTATACCATTATGAAATAAAACGCAAAGCCAGATCGAAAATCTGGGCTTCAAACAAAACTGGACAGTGTTTTCAAGCTTTAGGAAAGTCCATTGTTAAAATTGCAGACATAAAAGAAATCTTCTGGCGCCTTTAAATCGTTATTTCAGAAATAAACTTTTTTTGGCTTAATCCAAGTTGGGGAATAACAAAGTGAGATTTTGAAATATTTTATAGAAAGGATGATATAAATAGATTAAGGGTGGGTTGCACCAAACCGCCTGTTAAAGTAAGCCAAATGTTACGCTAATCGGAGGTACTTAACGATTGCTAACATGAATGGGTTGCACCAAGTGCAAAATAACAGAATGTAAGAGTTACGAGGGATGCCACTGTATAAACGCATTTCTAACAACATTTTCATGGTAGAATATTATTTTCATATGGCAACCCAACCATAAGTGCCAAACTAAACTTGTCAAAATCGTCAATTCGTCACACGAAGAAAAAATCTAAAGGAAAGAAAAGAGCGCGAACTAAAATTTGCACCCTGCAGCTTGAAAATCAAGAATATTCAACAATTTTAGCCATTCCTGAACATGTTTATTACTCAGTCAAAAAGTGGTCTATCCATAGCGCCCTACGAGCAAACTTTTTCAAAGGATAATGCAACTTGTGTTGCGAGTGGTGTTTAAAGAGAAAGCCAGAGTAGTCGGCTGGTGTATTATATTTTATATTATAGTGAGTAAATTATCCTTCTACTTTATTACTACTTACAGAACCCTAAGCAAGTAAAGCGGTTGATGGAAGCACCAAATGGCGAGAAGGTGCCCAGTCGCAAAACAAAGGCACCACTAGTTTTGAGAACTCTCCTTTCGAAAATTCGTAAATATAGGGCGCTCAATCCCTCCAACCTGGTTAATTATGGCTAGCATTGTAACCAACGACCAAAATATTGAACTTATTATATATGTACCTACTTATTGAAAGAGTGTTCTAAAGCATCTTTGTGAAGTATAGCACATAATTATGTTACATTCATAATCATAATACACAATGTTTTTTATTTCAGGTTTGAATTTATTTTTGGTTTTGAAGACAAGATGAAATCAAGGCTTATGCAACTCAGTGCTCAACTCAAGGAACTTTTAAAGGGAAAGTGGTTTCAAGAAATTTGTAGAATCTCAAAGTAAAAATAAAGAATATTTTTTTTAACATAATCAATACTTATTTCAATTTTGTCAATAAAATACATAATATATTTAGTTACCCTACTTTGTTTATATATTATTCAAACTCTGGCATAGGTTTCCTTTGTAGATAGGGGCAAGACAATGACATGCAATGATTATTTTCACCATTTTTCTAGCAACTGAAGAACAAATCAAATTATTTTAATAAATATTTTGATTTGTTTATTTTTAAGTAGACACACTACTATATAAATTATAAACTTATATAGATGTCATATAAGGAAAAAGTGACCTACGCCTCCGGTGCCCAGGGCTGGGATCGAACCAGCAACTTCAGCACGGGAGGCCTAGGTCACTTTTTCCTTTGTATATGACATCTATATAAGTTAATTTTTCTAGCAGTTTACATTAATAATCAATATGAACATTGCCTGTTGTTACAGGCAATGTTCATATTGATTATTAATGTCAACTGCAGACTGCATTGTTATTCAGTCTCATACTTACTAAACTTGAAACTATTGAAGTATTTTAGGCCAGATCAATCTAAGATAGTATAAACCCAACCCGTGGCCAAGGTGACCCAGCTTGTTGACCGGAGAAAAAACTTCATATACTGAACCACAGATGGTTATCAACAATATGATACAGGTCAAAGTGACTATGGTCAAGTAATGTTTTATGAAACATTACTTACCAATATAAATAGATAGTATAAATTGCTGTAGTTGCTTAGTTTGGCTAGGTGAGATTGTCCCAAAGTCATAAGAGTAAATTTCAAAAATGTTTTATTATCACTTGTATCTTTGTAAAATACATGTTACAAGTCATACAAACAGCCATGTATGTACTGACTGTACTATTATGTTTTATTTGTAAATAGGTACCTATCCTGATTAGTAGAGATATATGACATTGATAAAAAGAGACCTATATTATTTATTATACTAATGAGTTTTTAGGTACCTACTTATGTTAGAACACAGTACATAAACTCTCATAGGATCTAACATTTTTAGCCAAAGCCCAAGGCCAGGTCTTTGCTTCCTTTTTAGCCCATCATGAAACAGATACAAAATGCAAATGCATGTATTTTGTGTACAATTTGAATGAAAAAAAGCATGTTCATAATAATGTCCGATATAAAAAATACTAATGGGGAATGGAGGAAGGCATCTATCAAAGGTTTGTCAGATGGTGCCAGCATAGCTTTGTACCTATCACTAGTTTTGTTCTATGGGATTTGGCTTAAAGGGCTATAATTAATGCCAGAAAATTCCAAATAAAACAATAATTTGCCTCAGAAGAGCAACACACAAGAAGTCAAATTAGCTAAACCATGCTATTACCAAATTTTCAGTAGATAATTATTTATTTATATGGGGTTATTGTCTCTTCAGATCTGTAAAATCTGTGCTGTGAATTAATTTCACAAATGAAACTGAAATACAGTGTAAACTATATAGCGGCACTCAAGGAACCGGAATTTTTTTCATGTTATTGCGAGTTGTCGTTAAACAGAGACCTACTGTGCTTGATTTAAGGCCTATATAAAATCAAATAAAAAAACAAGATTTAAATGAATCAGTATAATAAATTTTCCTAGGCATTTGAATTTGTGGATACCAAACCATTGTTGAACTATTTTTGTTCCACAACACTTGACACTCTAATTTACTTGATTGTATATTCCATATCACGCTTTATTTACATGTAGTTCTGAACATTGTTTAGTTGAGTAGAACATTGTCGAGGCTCGATTTCGGTGGTATTGGCGATAAATGTTTGGTGATATATATAATAGCACTGCTGCTATGGCATGAAATTATAATCTGGTTATCTGGCACCTTTTGAATCGTATGACTTGCTCCCATCGAGGCTTTCTACCGTGTCATAACATAAAACACGTGTTTCTTCTTGACCTGTTCACTCCACCGCGTCAGAGGTTTACGCTCCCTTTTGCTTTCTACCTTAAAGAACTTGCAGTATTCAAGTCTTGTAGTCAGTCATTCGTTATTTCCAAAGGTTTGGTCTTCATTGACAAAAACAGAGTGGTTTTTAAAATGATTACCATTATTGTTCTGCAGGTTTTGCTCGCTCTACGGCTGTCGGCTTTCATGACAATTACTGTAGGTTCTGGCATAGTTCTGGTATGTCTGTTATAACAGAAGTCTGGTCTATTTTAACCTGAAGTCACTTGGCACTCGGTTTTAACTTAAAAGCGCACTTTTTACACAGAATTATATATTTATTATTAGATACACGAGTTGAAGTGTGAATAATACAAAACGCCAATCGTATGACCCTTTTGCGTTCAGATACGTGCATATATTTATTACTGCGAACAATATTTTATTATTTTTCATCAAATATCGCTGTATTTTTGTCTAATCAAGCATTAATATATGAAATACGAGACATTTTTGCAAATTGTCCGCCATATTTAAACGTAGATTTGAGTTAACCAGTGCTCGACGGCTGGTTAAGGTAAACGTAACTTTCTGACTGCTAAAGTGCATGGTGCAACGGAAAAACGGACTTGACGTCTACTGTAACCATGATGAGTTCGTTAAGTATGCGTGGTGCAACCCGCCCTAAGTTTTACAAAGGCAACCTTTCTATTTTAAACTTACAGGGTTGCCAGCTTATGATCAGTAGGATTTTTTTATAGTTTGGGTCTAGTCTATAATGGTCTATATTCCTATGTCGATTGTATTTAGAGGATCTGATCTACACGAACAAATAAATAGATTTTTGAAGTGAAAACTTCTTTAGCGGCGCTGTACACTTTTTGTGATGGGGACAGGTCACGTGAACTCGCGACAGGTCACGTGACCGACAGATTCGTCACATTGAAAATTCGTAAGACAGACAATGTCATTGAAGCCAGTAGAACGCTGGCGATTGTCATGTTTGTGTACGATAGCGCAATAAATTAATATTGTATTTTACCACATAAATGATAGTACTTTTATACTGATAAGTAAAGCAATTCGTGCAAAATTATTCCCTAACCATTACACACTGCACACTGCACAGCGATTATTTCGGAAAATATTTACTAAATCACAAAAAAATTCAAAAGCAATTTCAATGTTATTTTTAAAGACCTATCGATTGATGGGCAACATTGTTGATATAGTTAAAGCAATGACGCGTAGTTTTAGTGACCGCGAGGCAACCAGATGGCTCGCGGTATTTAAGCTTCTGAAGTGATAAGGAACCGTCCTGTGCAACCCGAACTGACCCAACTAGGACTGGAGCAGAAAATGCAAGGTGAATTTTTTCGTTCGGTGGAGGAGAACTTAGGAAAACCCATAGATATAAAATGGCGCTTGCCGCTAAAAGATAAACGAAGTGCGCAAAAGAGAAACCAATACCTATATGAACATTCCACGAGTGCAAAAGAGACACACGATCATTTTGAAGGAGTGACAGCTTTTGAATTTGGGTAGTTAGCTTACGTACCCACGTCGTGACAGCTCATATTTTAGCGTGGAAAATATAAAACAATCGTGAATAAAATAACTTGGTATGAAAAAGGAGAAACATGGTGTTGTGTTGTGTTCCAGATTGGACTATTACTCATAGGAAAAACCCAAGTAATTATTCATTTCACAGGTTTACATGATATTCCGATCGATGTCTTTGAAACAATATTTTATCAAATTAGCAAAATAAATCGTGTAAGTATTTAATAGGTACAATTAATTATTAGTGTTTCTTATACTGTGTGCTAATATTTTATCATAATAGTTAATATTCATGATTATTTTGTGTAAAAACCGAAACATTTATTCGACGCTAGGGATTGACAAAACGTTTTAGGGACTTATATCGATAACTGTTCAATATGAAAATTATAATTATTGCTTCAAAAAATCCAATGAATAAATTAATCTTATATTCACATTACGTCACTACGTAAGAAGATTAAATTAGGTTCTTATTTTATCCAGTTTTAAACTGGTTTTTTTATTATTAAAGATTTTTTTACCTTGCAGTACCTGTATTATTTCATTCAAATATGGCGCTCAACACATTTAGCGGAATTCGCTACCATAGTCAAAAAGCAGCCGAAAACGGAAATCGAGCTGAATATTGTACATGGGCTCCATACAAAAATTCAGCTCCCGTAAAGAAATTTCCGACTTTTATGCTGCGGCTGTTTTTTATTTATGAGATAGAAATATAGTTGGAATGAGAGGTCAGCTGTCAAAATGGTCGTGCGATCAATCAAATGCGCATTCGACCGGCGACTTGAAATTCCGTTTTCCTTTTTATGAAATATTTGAAATTATTTTAGGAAATAATTTTGTTTATTTAATATTTTTAATTTAATAATAAATATTTTTGTTTATTTAATTTTTTTTTATACTAAAGAATATAATTTGCTTAGAACTAACATATTAGTTATTAACTATTAGTCGAAAATGTGCGTGAAATGAAACGTCAAGTTGTTAGTGGGGATGTCAACTGACGTCACAGTTGACTACGTTGACTAGTCGCTTACGTCTGTAGAGGCCTTTAGAACGTATCGATAAGAAAGTCAAATACCGATAGATAATTAACCTGTTGTATTTGGCATCACTATTTTTACGCTCACATAGACAATTTAGACACATACATGGATTTCATTTTTTTGCCACACTTTTGATCGTTGACAAGCATTCTTTGTCATCCCATTTCTCTGGGAAAACCGCACTTACAATAATTGAAATCGGATGACATTTACTTTATGAGTTGTTTATGATGTGGGTAACGATATGCCCAAATGCCATCCCTCTCCTATGAAATTTCATCTCTCTGTGGCAATTGATTGCAAAACATCTTATTGCGTGTATTCAATTTTGACGAATTTCTCGTTTGTAGGGGTGGCCACAGCGGGATGAAATTTCATAGGAGAGGGATGGCATTTAGGCATATCGTTTGCCACATCATATCAAATTCAAAAAACAAATGCCATCCGATTTCAATGATTGTATGTGCGTTTTTCCTAAGTTCTCCTTCACCGATAGAAAAATTCACCTTGTGTCCTGCTTCCAACTCTGATGGTTCGATAACTGCCCGGCCTGGGTGGATGGTATTTTGTTTCCGGTGGCTGTATGTGATGAAGTATAAGCATGCTAATTTTCAAGCGGTTGCCTGACATTCTTTTTTTTCTTCGCTCTCGTACGGGGAACCAGTCCAACCAGGAGGGATGGCATTAAAATTTTGTTATATAACCAGGGTACATTCTTTCAGGCAACCGCTGTTTCAATCGGTTGCCTCGCGATAAAAAAAATTGCACCCCCCCTCTATTTAGGCTCCAGTCCAAATTGGGTCAGTTCGGGTTGCACAGGACGGTTCCTTATCACTTCAGGAGCTTAAGACGCTACGCGCTGATTGTGGCCGAAAACTGTTACTTTCTAAGGGATATATCTCAAAAACGGGTCATTCAAAAATTTTGAAAAAAATATATGTTATTTACCATTTCATGTACAACATTGTCAACGTTTGAATAACTCGTGTAACGTATAGTTTCTCCGTTATGTAAATGTAACGAAATGTCGTTTTACGGTTAATTTTGCTTATATCTACTGAACGACACATTCGATTTTAAATATTGTTGAACTAAAAAATGTGTACTACAGAACACTACAAACACAACGTAGGATATATAAATCGATTAAATGTTCTTAAACAACTTGATCATAATTCCACATTTCGTGCGTTGGTAGCTCGAAAACGGCGTTGCTGGCAGTCGTGAGCTAGCTTTGAGACAAGGAGGCTGTGTCGCTCGTCGCTCGTGCTTCCCATTGTACTACATATACTTGTGCTTGGCCCGTGAGCAATAATATCGGACTTACCTAAAGACTAAATAACTGCAGAGGGTTCATGCGGTGCGGATATAACGTGTCTTCCCGGAATCAATAATGTATAGACGTTTTATCTTTTAAGATAATGTACTCGTATGCATGTTTATGTACGTTCGTATAAAAAGTGTATTTTATTTAGATTATAATACAAGGAAAAAACAAATGAAATAAAAATGGAGAAAAAACAAAAATCATGAATCTCACATTGCTCTGAAAACAAATTTGGTCATGTAAGTAAACTAAAATTATTATGTTTTAGTAGACTAACGCATCACGCAAAATAGGCATTAGTCATCGAGTTGCGAAAATCTGCTAGTACTGCAATACAATAGACTAATAATTAATTTAATAAAAACTCCAAAGAACATAATTTATTTAAACATATTTATATAAGAATACCGTGTTCTAAACAAATGTAATATGCGTTTTATGTTAAGATTAAACACAATCTTTTAATCTTTTCTTTATACTAATTTATCAAATCTAGAAATTGCGAAGTAAACTGCAAAGGATTGCAGATAAACCGGCCAAGAGAATATTTGGCTATGCTCAGTGTAAGGATCCGTAGTTGCCGGCCTGTTACAATACATCCATTCAAAAGGCATTCTATTAAGAGATATTTTGTGGCACTTACGTTATTTTACTATAGGCATAACTCAAAAACGGCTCAACCGATTTTATTCTAATATTAGAAAATAAGTATTTCAATGGCCTCACTTCCAGAAATTTTCCCAATTTTTTTGGACCCACGGTTCAAAAATCAATGAGCATTTTAACTTTCGAAGCTATTATTTACGAAAGTATTCGTTTTATCCAAAAGTTGTTTAAGGCTTGTTCTTCTTGAAATTATCCAACAATGTGTTTCAGATACTTATTGTTTTACCACTTTGTAGGCGCAATTAAAACACATAATTACTCATACCAAATTTCAGTGTACTAACTATCACTGAGCAAAGCCTGATTGAGATTCTAATAAAAAATTTCTGATACTTAAGAGCTCAATGTATGTAAGAATAAAGGAAAAAAAGCTTTTTTATACCACGACGCTGGCAAACAAGCATACGACCCGCCTGATTGAAAGCAGTTATAAAGCCTATGGACGCCTGCACCCCAGAAGATTCACATGCGCGTTGACTACCCTAAAAAAAACTTTACTATGTCGGTGAAATGCAAATAAATACAAATTTTATATTAATTATCAACACAAGTGAATAAATAAATTACTACTAAGGGTTAATACTACCTATCAAATATCTTTAAAAGACCGGCCAAGTTTGTATCGGACCATGCATAATGTAGGGTTCCGTAGAAAGTAGTTTTTTGGAGATAAATCAAAAACGGATGAACCGATAATATGTGAAATAATTTTCGTAGAAAATTAAGTACTAAGCCTTCTTGGTATGTTTTCAAATTTTTTAGACTTACGGACTAAAAGTTAGATGGGGGCTATTATATTTAGACTTTCGAAGCAATTATTTCTGAAAATATTGACTTCATAAAAAAGTTTTAAAAATCCTCTATATATATACTACTAGTCAGTATTTTTTTATTTTTTTCTGATATGCGGAATATTTTTAACCATATGTCGTAAATTCATAAATATTTTGCGCTCACTGTACTTCAAATTCAAAATCTAGGTTTTTATTTTTTTACATAAAAATCTACTAATCGAGATCGTTATTACTTATCTTATTTAGTAGCATTCCTAAAAATGTCACCGTAGTACTTAATCACAGTATTCAAATCACAAAACATCCACAAAAGGATTAGGTATAATTATTATAAATCTGCCCGCGCGCCTCTGAGTAAAGTCATATTCTTTGAACATTATTGCGGTGCATCGCGGCGGATTTACGCACGATCGCAATGAGAGGGGTACGCGGGTGGCGCGGGTAGAGAGCGCCCAAACGCTCAAGGACACTCCGGCGACAATCGTCTTAAATACCGCGAGCCATTCGGTTGCCTCGCGGTTACTAAAACTACGCGTCATTGCTCTGAATAAACGTTAATATTCAAGTTTTGCCGGCACTCCCGGAGTGCATCCCGTTGTTTTTTATCTCAATTGACATCCAACGAGCACTTCTTATATGCTGTATCTGAAAAAAAATCTGACCCTGAGATGACCACTATACAAAACATTTAAACAAAAGAGGAGATTTTAATGTGGAAAGATGCTGAATTTCATTTTAATATTAATAAACGAACAAGATGCCCTTACTACTAAGTATACTAGGTATACGTTTTTGACATGGTACACGAACTATTAATCACACTTGGCAACTGTCACTTGGAGCAGCTTCAGCCACATCGGAGCAATCGGGATCAATCATTGATGCCGTGCCGTTAGAAATCATGAGTAGGCTTCCACTTTGTAATAGATACTTACTATTATCCATAGTTCCACAGTTGGTAACTGCCATATTAGGCAGCTTCTTCTTGTAACAGACGTATGGGAACACATCAGAGCAATTGCCATCAGCCACGGTGCCATTGGGCAGCATGAGTAGGCAGTCTTCGTTGTTATCCGCGTTGTCTGGCTCGTCGATTGCCCAGTTGATTGGGATACGATTCAATGGAGTACCTATGAACAGAATTATCCATCCAATTTATATAGGTAATAAGTGCCAATTAGTGCATTTTTAGTTTAGGTAGTTCTCTCACGTTCTGACCAGGGTAATGAAAAATAGAAATTAGGTTTACCGTCAATAGAATAGTAATCTCCCTTAGAATACGTTGCATGTATCCCGGTGAAAACTCCGCAAGTTATTGCCTGGTTGTTCGTCAATATACTTTTCATGGCATGGCGAAGGTTTTCTGTTTCTGGCGAAGCCAGTACAGCACCTGATGAAGAGATGACAATTGAAATGTAAACCAGAAAATGTCACAATGGGACAGGCATGTAAAAACAAACATTACGCTTTCTTAGACTGACACCGCATTAATTCCTTGCCTAACCCATCCCCTTAGTTGTCACACCCCTACGCCCCTGTACAGGCAACTACTCATAAAGCGTTCGGTCTGTAACTACCCGCGAGAGGATGGTGATGCCGGAAGTCTTTCTAGCTCACGTATGTCAAGTTATCAGTTTTTCTAGTACTCATAATGCAAAGAGAATAAAACCTATAGAGTCCATAATGCCTGCAAATTTGAGGTACGAAGGGTGGCTTTTATTTTTAATTTCTTTAGTGTGTTTTTTTTTTACAATCCTACTAGTATTGTCTTCCCTTTCTGATACTGTCTTAACGAAACGGAGGCTCGACACTCGTCCATCCGTTGCTCTTGAGTAACAGCTGATTTTAAGCGCGAACTCAAAAAGAGACAAAATACGAAAGATGCGCAACCTCTTCTTCAATAAGGTAAAGGAGAGCTTTTTTTAAAAAACTTATCAGTGGATAAACCTAGTTATATTGGAGGATAAGACGTTGAAAGTATGCCAAGCCAGTGTTAATAGGATTCTAGGCACGCCCCGCCACGGAAAACTGATCAGCTGGTATTTCTAGCCACTTTATTTTACTAACTTATGCATGAAAATCGTGAGTTTTTGAAATCTGTTTAACGATCTAGGAAATAAAAGAAAACAAAAGTACCAACATAAGAAGAGCAGTCTTGGAAGAATAATAAGTATGTCGATGAGAGCAGTAGCCGGAAAGTTTGGTATCGATGGACGAAATAGTCCGATACGATTCCATCTACCTAATAGTGCTTTCGGCCGAGAGATTACATTACGAATCATCGATCGAAACATTACATAACGACTATTACGAGGAAATAAACTAATATTATAGAGCCGTACGTAGAATATTATATTCTGTAGAGCCAAACAGTAGGGCTCTACATTTGATTCTACATATGCGACTTTACAGATGGCTCTACGTCATGGCTATACATTATGACTGTACATTGTACAGTACAGTCGCCATCAAATAACTATATCAGAGCGGCCCGGGTACTCAAAAATATCAGAAAATGCACTTTATCGCCTTTAAAATAGAGTCGTTGTTCAGATATTTTTGACCACCTCGGCCGCTCCGATATATCTGATGGCGATTGTACATATAATTTTCCAGCTTGCATTTAGACCATCTATCCGCTACATATCCGAACAGTGGCGTGAAATGAAAAGAACATGTTACAAAACCTCATTTTGTGGGCGTACCTTCTCTAAAGCATCTAAGTCTGGCATCCCGCCAGGTCGCTGGGATCTCATGCAGCTTCAGCCAACCTTCGGCTTCCTGGTAGTAGTCGTAGTCAAACCGAAATAATTTGCCGTCTGTGAATGAATCAGAGTATTAAGTTGATAATGCAAAAAAGTAATAACTGAGGCGGTTGTATGAAAGTTCAAGCTATAATGTCATGAGTGTACAGCGGCAACTTTAAAACGAAATAGTTTCTTTCCATTGGTCAAACGCGTCTCAAATCGTGTTTAACCGTGTGTTGTGTGTTAAAGGTACGGTACAGCTTACTTCCTGTGCTAACTCACTGGGCGTATAAAATAAGGTCCGGATCGAGTTAAAAGTTAATCTCAGGTTTCTGCATATCAGTTTACACAACCCACGCCTGGTCAGTCTCAGGCGTCCATAGGCTACGGTAACTGCTTACCATCAGGCGGGCTTGGGTTTGGGTATGCTCGTTTGCCACCGTCGTGGTATATAAAAAAAAGTAACACCTGCATATTTTGGTGGTATTTTTTATGAATACACAAGAAACTTCAAACGCAAAATTATCATACGACAAAATACTTACTGGCTGTAGACAAGTAAAATACTAAAGAAACAATAACATATATTATAATAACCATTATCACTGTTTAACACTTTAAAAATTAATACTATTATTTTTATTAATTCCCGCTTTAGTTTCGCTGTTTGCAAGGCGAGACATACGCGGCAAGCGAACAAATTGATTTTTATGAAACATGTAGGTACCTAATAGCTCCTATCTTTGTCCTTGTAACAGGATGCTGCTTATCCGGCTCCCGGTGTTGTTTGGTAGACTCATTGCCCGTTTGGTAGTCTTATTCTGAATACGTAGCCTCGAAGACAATTAAAATGGATCACTTTGTATGGAAGTTTCTCTTCGAAATGTCACGTTTTCATTACTTTTCAGCACCTGTCGATAAATAAGTGATAAACCTGAAGTACCTTCATAAGTATGCTTAAATTATTTATATATATTGATACCTAAAAAGACTCCTGAAGCTAATACACTAAGTAATATATAAGGATTCATTTGCAACGAATAAACATCCGGGGATCAATGCGTAATGATACAAAGTTTTGTAGCGTTTTATATTCTAAAATGCGTTGAATTTACTATCTATTTATGTACTTTTTTGAATTCACAAATATGTACCGGAAAACACAGTTCGAGGGGACCTCCAATAAGGTACCTACACCTATGATCTTATGCGTAATTTGAACCGGTGAAAATAGGGCAAAATCTTCACAGTCCATCGTTGTGGAAATCCTGGAGAGGGGGGTTTGCCTTGTGAGTATTATATTCTTTGGGGGTTTGCCCATCATCGGTCTTCATCGAGAAATTATTTCAGCTGATATATTAAAATGTCATAGGTAGATATATAAAAAATATATTTATGTATAGATTACACAATTAATAAAATAGTCATAATAATAATCAACCAAACCAGCAACATACCTCTGTACGCTTTGTGACTCGGGGTATCTAGATCCAGTCACTCGTATGACGGGTGTATGTCACTTTGACACTAAATAGCAAAATACAATATCAAAATATGAAATTACGTTTCTAAGTAATACCTACTCAATGCGGGAATACGCAAAATAAAATGATAACTTTGCCAAAATTCAAGAGGGATCCCAAAACGGTCGAGGGCCTTTGCAAGTACGTAATTTTTTTATTGTCTCATAATGTATTTAAATTTTAAGTAATGTAAGTATGCTTTGGAGGTATTTCTTAAGAGAATTAATTTCGAAATTCCAGCAAAAAATTAATAAAGCAGTAGAAAAAACATTTTCTTTTATCTTTTCTATTATTAAATAATAAATACTTATGTTCAGGGCCCGGAATTAGGTGAGCTAAAATACCTAAAGTTCGCGAGAGGACATAATATAGAATGGTTACAACCGGATGAAAATAATATTTTATTTGGATTAATACTAAGTACTTGTTTCCTTATCTTTCTATATATACTATAGTAGTACTAGTAGCTTTCACTATTTTGACGCTAATACGCCACTCTGACAAGCATTGATAATGAATAGGAAAATACAGATTACTAATTAACGGCCATATTCATAAAAAAACCTTAATCGGCGTCTGATCGTCGAACCCGGTGATACGCCGATTAGCCTTAATTGAGGTTTTTAAAAATGCTTGATTTATAAACACATATTATCCTGCTCATATCTGATCCACCGCTTATTGAAAGATTAGACGCGTTATGTTGGCACTTTTGGCAAAATCATAGACAAAAACCCGGTTTCATCGTAATTAAAAAAAAGTTTGACAGAACATGACACATGACATGACAGCGGTAGTAGCGGGAAATGCGTTAAATTTTATTACGTATTTTGCATGTTACTACGGTTTGGATAAATACTTTTGTAACTAATTTTAGATTAATGACTGTGTAATGTGTCGAGAAACATGAATAAAATTAATGTATCTACCTATAGTGAAGAAGAGAGACAGTAAACAATTGAAATGTAATAGTAGTGTGTTGTTACCTACGATGAATCACTGGACTAGTAATCAAAATAAGGTAAGAAAATCAATTAATTAATTGACTTATAACTAGGTTCGGACCATTTACAAAAGTATCTGCCCATGTCAGACTTATAAACAAATGTTAATTGAGTACAACTTGAAGAACTGAATATTGCTTTAGCGTGCTTACCCATTTCTTACTGCTTACAGTGTCGATGTCATGCATACCGGCGTTCAGAGAATGGTTGTATAGCTCAAGAAACAGAAACGAGAAGAAAGAAGAGTGGTCACTGATCAATTGAAGCCTGACAGCTGCTGCCACAAGTTGTGTGTTGTGGATTTACTTGGTTGGCGCAGAGTTTCATATAGACACAAATAACAGGACTGCACTACTAGTGAAGGTAGGTAGTATTTGAAATTGATGCCTATTACAACATACCTGTACATTGGTTACCTATACATTATGTAAATATTTTAATAGTGCCAAAACCATAGTTTTATAAGTGCAAAATATACATTATTATTTTATGAAAGGCCTACAACTGCCTGTCAGAATAACCATAGTTGGGTCTTTAGCTCTGTCTACCAGCATTTAGATACAACCAGATTTAAATGTGGTTTTCAGATCTGCTCTTTTTCAATTTGTACAGCCTTATTGGTGTCGGTTAATACTCTCTATTTGCAAAGGTAGGTAAAAAGACAATGAACAAAATTATATTAACTTATATGGTCACCGCAGTACACTAAAATTAAATTACATAAAATATTTGAAAATATCTTTAATCAAAATTGTTATTTTATTTCCAGATTCTGAAAGGCCAAGTTACTCATGGACAAGCACCACCTACACACTTCCTTCAAGGAACTGTCACTATGGGCCAGCATGCCCCAGCAGCCAGCCTGACCACCTCAGCAATCACACTGAAACAAAAGGAAATGAGACAGAGAAACCCAAAATGCTCCGGCTTTGTGTTTTCTTATTAAACGGGACATTTGATTTTACTGAATAAATTATCTTATTTTATCTCAATAAAAATTTTGTATTGATGTTTTATTCTCCTTTTACTGGAAACTTCAGCAGCTGTTTGTGATCATTGACATATATTGTATATCAGAAATCAGAACATGTTATGACTACTCACAGATCATGACTGTAACGTTGGTGTTAAAGATGTATCGGCGTCGGGAAGTGACGACCCCATCGCCCGCTGGGTAACCAGTGCAGTCAGTCAACCGATCAATGGCGGTCAATCCATTCAAGCAATATAGCGGAAGTAAATGGTTACTCCAGGTATGGGCAGCAGCATCCCTGTGATAAGACTTTCGCTTCCTGCGGTCGATGCGCTACCTATACGCGGTCACCTCCCGCATAGCGCACGGCAAAGTCCATTTTGGCGAGGAAGGCAACCCGCTGCAGATATGCAATAGGGTTTGGCTGACTCGGCGACTCGGCAAGGCAAGGTGGATGGCCCAGGGCGACGGTAGAGGGCGTGAAGTTATCGTTGGCCAGACATATCATCTGACCTCTCCTTCAGTCGTAGCAGTTTTCTGTTCCACTGATCCTGGGAGAGGGAAGACGAGTGTGTGCGTTTGTGTCTGCGCGAACGCTTACGCACCTAAATATATCCTGCGCAATAGACCGCTTTCGAATAATGGACTCCGATTATATCCTAAGTCCTGTGGCGATGGGGGGAGGTAGAGAGGTCAGGCGCGATGCACGCCAGGCTTTGTCTGACTCCTGCACACAGGCGGTTCTAGGGGTGTGAGTACACGCCGTGGTCGCTTTCGTACTGCAAATTGGGGGCGACAGTACGGATCCGGCAGCACCTAGGATGACAAAGCAGCCCTATTTAGGGAGGCACTGCTTTCCTCGCTCAGCCGGGGAGGGGGCTAGAAAAGGTGCCCTAAACAAATGCTCGTCCCTACTTGAAGGATGGTAGTAACCGCGGCTGCCATCGCATCAACTCAATTCGTGGTCGACGCAACAATAATAAAAGCATGAAAACGGCTATCATGACGTTCGGCGCGTGGAACGTCAGAACGCTTATCGATCGAGATGGCAACGCCTGCCCTGAACGCAAAACCGCCATAGTAGCTCGAGAACTTCGTCGCTATAATGTGGACGTGGCTGCTCTTAGCGAAACACATCTTGCTGACGAAGGAGAGCTGGTGGAAGATGGTGGCGGTTACACTTTCTTCTGGAAGGGTACCGCGGCTTCAGAGCCCCGGCGTTCAGGTATAGGATTTGCCATTAAGACCCACTTAGTGAAGCGACTGGAGGAGTACCCTGTACATATCTCGGACCGCGTGACCACATTACGCCTTCACCTAAATAAGGACAACTTCCTTAATGTCATCAGTGTCTACGCTCCCACGCTAGACAAGTCTGATGACTTAAAGGACCAATTTTACGACCAAATATCTCAATGCCTAGATGGCATAGACGCCAGAGAGCAGGTCTTATTGCTAGGCGATTTCAATGCCAGAGTTGGACGGGACTATGAGGCGTGGCCTGGAGTTCTGGGTAGACACGGAGTCGGCAACATGAACAGCAGTGGTCAGTTGCTACTCAGTTTTTGTGCACAATATGAGCTGGCAATATCAAACTCAATGTTCAGGCTTGCCGCTAAGTACAAAACTACGTGGATGCACCCAAGATCCAAACACTGGCATATGATAGATTATGCCATCGTACGGCAAAGAGACTTCAGTCAGGTGCAAGTCACCCGAGTAATGCGTGGTGCACACTGCTGGACTGACCACCGGCTTGTTGTCACTAAGCTGCGACTTCGCCTTCGTCGCCCGCGTAGGTCTATATTGAAAAAGCCGGCGTCTTTGAACGTGGATAGGCTGAGAGATCACGAGGTGGTGGACGAATATCGCGAAGCCTTGTCCGAGAGACTCCTGCCAATTTGTGTCAGGGATGATGTTGGTGTTGTTTGGGGGAAATTGTCTACTCATCTTATGGAAGCCGCTTCTGTTACCTTAGGTAATAAAGACCGACGAAACGAAGACTGGTTCGATGAAAATGATGAAGTTCTCCGGGCAGCGTTTGGCAAACACCGAGATCTCTTAAGACGGCAGAGTCAACAAGGTAGAAGTGATGCAGCAGTCAAAGTGAGTGACGAACAAATGCGTAAGCTGTCTCGACAAGTTAAAGACGGGTGGTGGCGTGACAAAGCTTGTCAGATCCAGTGGCTTGCGGACACAAACCAGCTTGGGGAGTTCTATTGCGAAGTGCGTAAATTGATTGGTATGTCCTTCAGAGTGAAAGTGCCTCTGCGGGCTGCAGATCGCAACCGTTTGCTGACGAGCAAAGAGGACGTATTGCAGCGTTGGGCAGAACATTTCAACTCTTTGCTCAACGTGGATCGATCAGCTGATCTACGACACATCAGTTTAATGCCCCAACTCTCCGTAGCCATCGAGCTGGACGAGCCGCTGACGCGTGATGAGGTTGTCACAGCCATCAAGCAGCAGAAAAATAAGCGGGCCGTTGGCATAGACCTTATACCAGGGGAGCTGTTTAAATACGGCGGTGAGGAGTTGCATACATTTGTTTGGGAGCTGTTTGTTCGTATGTGGGAGGAAGAGCGAGTCCCGGATAGTTTTAAAGTATCTCGCATACAGGCTCTCTATAAGAACAAAGGTGACCGTTCGGATTGCAACTCTTACCGTGGTATTTCGCTTTTGACAGCATCTGGAAAGGTGTTTGCCAGAACACTGCTAAATCGCCTCACGGATTTATCTGAAAAAATCCTGCCTGAAACCCAATTCGGCTTCCGACCTGACCGAGGCACCTGCGAAGCTATCTTCAGTGTGCGTCAACTACAAGAAAAAAGCAGGGAGCAAAGCCGTCAGCTGTACCTCTGTTTTGTTGACCTGGAGAAAGCGTTTGACAGTGTGCCTCGCGAAGCCCTTTGGTTAGTACTTAAGAAGCTGGGATGCACGGAGAAGTTTGTTAGACTTCTGCGACTCCTGCATGATGACATGCAGTGCTGCGTCGCCGTAGACGGTGAACAGTCAGATTTCTTCCCCGTTACCTGTGGGGTGAAACAAGGGTGTGTCTTAGCCCCTACACTGTTCGCTTTATACTTTGCAGTGGTAGTCAAGGAGGTATTGCAAACAGTAACTGAAGGTGTTCGCATACGCTTCCGTACTGATGGCAGTGTTTTTAACTTGGCCAGATTTAGGGCGCGAACGAAAGTTTCGCATGCGTTGGTCACAGAGATAATGTATGCTGACGACCTATGCTTTCTGGCAGAATCCCCAGATGGCCTGCAACAGCTGATGTCTGTTTTTCACCAAGCCTGCTGCAGGTTCGGCCTCAAAATAAGTGTCAAAAAGACGGAAGTGATGTCTTTGGACTCACATGGCCATGAGGCACTGGCCGTGCAGCTTGGTGAGGACGTGCTGAAGCAGGTCAGCAAATTCCGCTATCTGGGGAGCACTATAACGTCGAAGTGTGACCTTGATGCTGAGATCAACAGCAGGATCAGTGCGGCAGCTGCAGCGTTTGGGAAGCTGTGTTCCAAGGTCTTCTGCTCGCATGACCTAAAACTGGCCACCAAAATTTCTGTGTACATGGCGATCGTGCTGCCAAACCTTTTATACTCTTCCGAGACGTGGTGCGTGTACCGTCATCACATTCGTACCTTAGACCGGTTTCACCTCAAGTGCTTGCGGAAGATCCTGAGTATCAGATGGTATGACCGAGTACGAAATACCGAAGTTCTGCGACGAGCCAAGGTCGGTGGAATAGAGGCTTATTTAATGCGTCGGCAGCTTCGGTGGTGCGGTCACGTATCGCGTATGGCGGAGGAGAGAGTGGCGAAGCGCATCTTTTATTCTGAACTAGAGGAGGGTAAACGGAAACAGGGCGGACAACTTCTCAGATACAAAGATGTTCAGAAACGCCACATGAAAAGATGCAGCATCGAGCCCTCTCAATGGGAAGGTTTGGCAGCGCAGCGTCCTGAGTGGCGCAGGCTGGTTCAGGACAATGTACGTGATTTCGAGGAGCAACGTAAGGTTGACCTCGACGCTATACGCGACGAGCTGAAAACACGCCAGCCTGCTACCATTTACTACCACTACGTGGCTGGTGTCCTCACGTGCCCTCAATGTGCACGGGCGTTCACCTCTAAGATCGGCTACTACAGCCATCTTCGGGCGCACGAGCGCCGAACTATTGAAGTTACAGCTAGGAGTTGAAGTGGTCGCCATGGTCGAAATCGGCCGGAAGCATTAAAGATGTGTACAGTCAGCAGAATAATTAACTAAGCCGGTAAGGTGTTAGGTTTGAATTTAACCGATTATAATGAAATAGCAGTGAAAGTGTTGACATATCTTATATGTACCATCGGGTTCATAATTGGATACCCAATTTATCAATGAATTAATTCATTATTTGGGTATGCAATTATGAACCAGATAGTACCTATACCTTTTTATAAGTCATGAAAAATGTATACAAATGCTGCGACAAAGTTCAATATCAGATATTGTTACTATTACATTTTTCACCATAGCTGCATTAGGTGCAAGCCAGGCAATCATTGTTTGACACTTTGAGTGAGGTATGCTGTAGGTTTCAGTTGATCAGTTAGTGGAAATAGTTACCTTCCTTGTGAGTGGCGTTGGATAAAACCTTGAAGATGTGCATTGTTTACTGCCCTGTTGACTAATGCTGCAACCACTTCTTCATCCGTCACTACTGCATAATCTTTTCAGCATCTGGATATAATAGTATAGTGTTGTACTGGGTTTTTTGCTATCAAGGGGTCTATGTCTGACCCAGATAGGCCACATTATTATTTTAGAATAAAGAAACTTATATTTAGTTTTAAGGATTGAAAGTTAGTAAGTACACATACATAGATACTGCAGGTGTAGAGATCTACCCCTGAGGCCCTAAGACGGTGTGTAAAAAGTAATTAAGTATGATCGTTATCTTCTATTCAGACTGGTTCAATATGAGCTAATTCCCAAAAAATCACCATGCTACCATTATTTTATTTGATTCTTATTGCAATCTAAACATATGACTTGTGAAATTTTACTACAGTCTTTTACTTGGAATCAAGTACCTAAAGTTGTTTTAATTGATTGCAATATCATGCAAAACTTTCATTTCGATAATAGTAAGTCACCTATATCTACTTCCCTCGTCTGGCCAAATATACTATTTAATATAATTTTAAACACAAAACTTTCGTGAGACTCAGATAAGTACCTATATTAAATAACGGGTAACACTGGTTTTTTAAGTCGAATATTGCTCGACATGTTTTGCTCCATAACTAGAAGCTTATTCATGAGCCATTACACCAACTACATTTGACAATGATGCTGAAAATTAGCGTATTTCTCGCCTCCTCGGCCGCCGCGCCGAGCGCTCGGCCGCGGAGGGCCACGCGAATGGCTCATGACACATGAATACGCTCTCGTTATGGAGCGAAACATGTCGAGCAATATTCGACTATTTAATGTGTGTGTGTGTGTATATGGTTATTAACACAAGTAGGTAAAAAAATACGTAGGTAGCCTAAGATAATAGCGCCTCGAACGATAAGTAGCTAACTAATATGCTTATAGGTAGGTACTTACTACTTTTATTGCAGCGCTTCTTCTACTTGATTTCTGTAAGTGACGAGGTCCTCATAGGATAGGGCAGATTATTATTTTAAGACACACGCACTGAAACTTGAAACTTCAGACGCCGGCGATTCACTTGTTTGATAGCCTGAATTACCTACTGACATTACTTGCATTTAATTACGATGTTTACTCGTCGAAAATCTAGATATTTGTTTCCTACCCATTTCCGATGTCGCTGTACTATTTATTGATATTACAATTATTTACTTAACAATTAAATCGAAACACAGAAACTTATAAACAGAAGTCTCCATCTGTTAGAAATCTCTCCGATTTCTGTACCTACTGTGTAGCTCCTATCAAAATTCAAAATCAGCTGTTCAATGTTGTGTCGGCCATCTTGTTTGTGACTTAATATGCGGATAAAGGAGGGTCCACGGGCTCGTAACTTTTGGCTTTTATAGGAGGTCGATCGGAGACAGATTAACGTTAATACGCGTTTATGCATCAAGAATTTTGGTACCTACCTCTGATCGACCGATCAGTGAGCTCCTAACTTTTTATGAATATGGCTGTTAAAATATATGTCACATTTTCAGATTTATTATTATAATGTTAACTTTATGGCTGCAATGTAACCATTTTTCATCATTATGACATATCATATCGAATACCCGGAATCCAAATAAAATATTATTTTCATCCGGTTGTAACCACTCTATATTATGTCCTCTCGCGAACTTTAGGTATTTTAGCTCACCTAATTCCGGGCCCTGCTTATGTTACAGTCATAAAGGTCTGTGGCCATTATTCCGTCCAAACCATGACCGTGCCATCACCATTCCCGTACCCCACTGTTGATACGATACGTTGTATGTAGTGGGTAAAGCTTAGAGTGCAACACTTTTTTCCTGTCATGGTTTGGGCGGACTGTCACAGACCCCGCATGCAAACCCTAACATACATGTAAATTATCGGGTTATTAGTGGCTATGAGTTGACCGAATAATTGACCTAGGGTTCAAAAACTGAAACTCACAGTCACTTATTTCTACCCACAGATTTCTACCTTAATGCTCACAGTTGATTTAAGGACAACAAAAGTTAAATGCCTTAATTAATGCCAAAATGCCAGCAGAAGTAGCTTAGCGAGTGAGTTGTTCAAAATTATCTTAGTAAGACTTCATTGTAAACATCAGAAGAACGTGTTAAGCTTATTTTAAACACCTTAACCACTAAGCCACTTCTACTGTAGACTATACAATATGTATACCTAATTATAGTAATTCATCACACATGCTTGATAGGGGTTATTATCAATTTATCACTACATTTATTTATTTATGTTAAAACTTTATTTCTCAATGAAAATATGTACAAGACCGCCAGGACTTAATGCCTAAATGACTCTATACCTATACAGACCCACAGGAAATATTACCAATTTTATTCTGTATTGTGTCATATCAGCAGTACCTTTGCCTAGTTTTGAGGCGAGAAGGTTATACAAAATTGATTAATTGAAACGCATTTCACACAATAATTTCAATTTACCTTGTACCCGCCGACAATATAAGCCGACATGGACCTGGCCAGATTTTATTTATTCATATTGCCTTAATTTTCCTACCAGTCCGTAGGTAATATCCGTTGCCGACTTCATAGGCTTGCGTCCTTTATGTTAAAATATAACGATACGAAATCGCGATCCCTTTTCATATGATGATATGAGTACATATGAAGAGATAGATACAGGTTATGGGAAGCGGAAAGGTAAACCTTTTACGTAATTTATCGTAAAAATGCAATGTATAAATTCTAATGATGAATAATGGCCAATAATATTACCTATGTTTTGGTCAATAAAGTCCTATTCTCTTTTTTAGCTTCTGTTGCCAACCCCACTTTTGTTAAAGCAGTCATAAGTTCTTCTTATCAATTCTTATGATCTTTTACTCAGTGATCCCTTTTCTTTCCCCTTTTTCACAGTTATGTTTTTTATATATAATGTGATTTATAAGGGGCCATTCGTTTTAGCAAGGCTAGAAAGCCTCTGATAGTATATTACTGGGTTGATGCTGCAGGTGCCGTCCTATATGCAAGAGTAGAAGGCGAGAATGGAAGGGCCAAGTCCAGTTGACTTCCGAAGAACTCTTGCTGGAGAGGAAGCTAATCCCTGAATGCATCCGACGACGTCCTAGAGTAAGGATTTTTTATACCATATACAATTATACACACACGCTTATGGCCTGACACGTGGTATACGTACCGTAAAACGGATGAAAAAGGAATGGCGGGGGCACACAAGGGTAATCTAGATTTTTTTCAGTTACTACTTAAATTTTCGGGCTCAAGTTGCTCTTAAAGTAATTTTAAAACAAAAAAAAGACATAAGTTTGTTAACCCTAGCAATTTTTCCAACTCACCTCAATTGCTACCCCTCCTTACTCCAACTACGGGGCGGGGTGGGATATCCTACTACATATTTTGTGTTTATCGTTAAAATTATGACATTAAACGATAGACAGGTAATCATCAAGGCTCGGAAAAACTTCGGTCATTTTGAAAACATAACCCTGTTCCGAATAGCGGAGACTACCTTATGATATTACGATTACCTGCACAAAATATTATTATTTTTATTTAAAACTTTATTGCACAGTAAAAAATACATATACAAAAGGAGGACTTAAAACCATATACGAAAAAAAAACAAAATAAAAATATTAAAATATCAATTGAGTGTAGTTTAATCTATTTATCAATAAATTATCTTATCTCAACTATCATTGACAGTAAAAAATACATATACAAAAGGCGGACTTAATGCCATAAGAAAAAAAACATCAAAATAAAAATATTAAAATATCAATTGAGTGTAGTTTAATCCACTAATTATAAATGCATATAATATATGTATTATTTACTGTGCAATAAAATTTTAAATAGAAATAATAATATTGAGTGTAGGTAATCGTAATATCATGAGGTAGAATCCGTTGTTCGGAACAGGGTTAAGTTTTCAAAATGACCGAAGCTTTTCCGAGCCTTGGTAATCATTAAAAAACTAAAATTCATAAAACTGGAATATTTGTTATGTATAAAAATCAACGTGCCATATCTGAAAATGAGCTTTGATCGAGGTTTGAATTTCTGTTTTGTCCCTTCTCCTATTTTAAGATACTAAACTTACATAAATACAAGCGAATTTGTTGAGCTGGCTTCCTACCAGTAACTATTTCTCAATTATTCCAAAAATATATTAGCGTTTTAGCGTTATAAGAGAGGTATGGGCACTGCGAATGGCATCTCGCTTAGTGTGGTAGGGCACGTTCAGTGAATGTCATCTCGCTCAAATCTGGAGCAGAGCCCGACTGGGGAAGTACCTCCACCTTACAGAAAACCACAGCCAAATAGCACTAGACCCTACTCATAGTGTTGTGTTCCTGCTGGTGAGTAAGGTTGCCAAAGAGCTCAAAGAGGACCCAGTGTGTTGACGATGAGGGACCCTCTTGTTCCTTTAGCCGTCAACACAGTGAATCCTTCTTTTTGTAAAGGGTCGGCAACGCGCATGTGACTCCTGTGGAGTTACAGGCGTCCATAGGTTACGGTAGCTGCTTACCATCAGGTAGGCCGTATGCTTGTTTGCCACCGTCGTGGTATAAAAAAAAAAAAAAAAACTGGACCATTTGCTGGTCAGAGTAACTATTTCTATAAAACCGAAATTAATGTGCTTATCAACCGACTTCAAGATTTCGAAGGAGGAAGTTCTCAATTCATCGGGATCATTGTTTTAGCCATTGTTTTTTTTATTTTATGTATGTTCACCAATTATTTGAAGACGGCCGGGCTGATTAGAAAAAGTCTTTGTTTGTTTGAAAGAGTATACTTTACAGTTGGTCCCATTGTCATCAGGCCAGGATCTGATGATGGGATCCTGGAGAAATCGAGGGAACTCTTCAACTATTATAGGCACACCTAAAGTGACTTGAGTATTTTTTACAGTAGCTCGCTCAAATCTGGAGCAGAGCCCGACTGGGGAAGTACCTCCACCTTACAGAAAACCACAGCCAAATAGCACTAGACCCTACTCATAGTGTTGTGTTCCTGCTGGTGAGTAAGGTTGCCAAAGAGCTCAAAGAGGACCCAGTGTGTTGACGATGAGGGACCTTCTAGTTCCTTTAGTCGTCAACACAGTGAATCCTCCTTTTTGTAAAGGGTCGGCAACGCGCATGTGACTACTTTGGAGTTGCAGGCGTCCATAGGTTACGGTAGCTGCTTACCATCAGGCGGGCCGTATGCTTGTTTGCCACCGTCGTGGTATAAAAAAAAATTTTCATATCCAGGAAGTATATCCCAACGGCCCTTGCCCTCTCCACGGTCGCACCAGACACCTCAACATCAGAGAACGCTACGCGGAACGCAAGCCCAATGTCGTGCGCATCTGCCAGGCGCCGCTTGATGTTTCTGTGGACACCCCTTATTTGGACTTCGTTGCACAGGCTATGGATTTTGGTTAGATTTTTATTTTGTTTTGCGACATTGTTGAGTAGGTTATTTATGATTTTTGCAAATTCAAGCTCGTTTTATTGCATTGCATTTTTGATACGTAGCTTGTACGTCAATTTGGTCTTTTCCCCCGTAGGGTTATCTACAGGGAAAAAAGCCATTCGATAACTCGGTCGACGACCTGGGTTATCAAATGTGACACCTACCGTTTGATAACCCAGTAACCAAGGGGGGAAAATTGTTACGCGTAGAATCTAACTTGACTGTACAAGGAACAACGGAACAAAAGAACTCATTATCAATGTTATCATTGTATATGCGATACCTACTCATTAACTAATTAATTCAACCCTATCTAAACACAAAATTTATTGGGAATATGTAAAGAAAAGAGATTAAATTCGTGATTTGTCCGTGAGGGTTCCGTACCTCGAAAGGAAAAAACGGAACCCTTATAGGATCACTTTGTTGTCCGTCCGTCCGTCCGTCCGTCTGTCAAGACCCTTTTTCTCAGGAACGCGTAGAGGTATCAAGCTGAAATTATATCAAATACTCAAGTTTACTGTCCCTTGGAGCTGTGAAAAAATCAAACTTCTAAGCCAACGCAATCAAAAGATACAGTCGTTTATGCCGCAAATTTCCGCAAATTTTTGAAACTCGCAAGGGAATCAAAACCTACAGGGTACTTCCCGTGAACTCAGAATCTTGAAATTTGGTACAAAGCAACGTCTTGTAGCACAGATAAAGGAAAAATTGCGAAAACCGTAAATTTTTAGTTACATCATATAATAAAAATATTTTTAATTATTTTAAAGTTACTACCCCTATATACCTACAGGTTTGTACGGGACCCTCGGTGCACGAGTCTGACTCGCACTTGGCTGGTTTTTTTTAGATGTACTGACAACATGTTTAATGAGATTTGTTACTAAGCCAAACAGCCTTAAGCCTTTGGACGCGAACGCCATTATAATGATTCAAACCTCTATAAATAAGTAGCATTATGGTATGCCGCAGTAGAATGACTTTGGTCGCTTTTATACTTTTCCGTGGACGTCCGAACGCATATCATGTCATTTTATCACCTATCACGTCATGCATCACTTTCACACTTACATACTTGTTAGAACGTGACAGCTATGGTGACAGGCGATACAAATCCGACCATATAAGGCTAGCCGCTAGCCTCATATGGTCAGGGCACGATAAAACTCTATGGTTTCATTAATAAATAGTGTAGTCTATAGTCTATGGTCTATTTATGAATTAAACCGTAGAATTTTACCGTGACGTGGTATGTCACGATAAAGTATAACAGTGACCTTTAACAACATTAACTTCTACAAGGCAATCACCACACGATTTTCATTTAAGCTAATAGTCAAACGATACGAATTGACGTTAACGTTTACGACAACTTAGACCATAGATAGGACCAATGATGTCATTGGACAATATGTAATGCCAACATAATAAATCAATATGTGTCAACGTGTCAGTATTGTAACGGGTGCGAGTGAGACACCGCTGCCTATTAGGCTCTCTATCGGACAGTTTTTTTTCCTGTCACCTAGGAACGACCTTTTCGCTCGGTAATAAGGTCCAACTGTGATTAGGGAAAAATTGTAAGAATTAACTCCCCTTTATTTGCATGCACATTATGTTTTCCTCCTTACCTCTACACTCCACCGTGGAAGAGTTGAACGGTCAGTGACAATAGTCCGGAAATACCAGACCAGATTTTTATTTTCAATGATTATACTTTATTAATTTATTCATAAGGTTGTCCAATAAGAATAAGAAGTACAAAGTACATTTATCGTGGTTATATCAATCGTGTACAAATTTGTAAAAATTTGACATCTAATTGGCCCACAAATCGGCATATCTTTTGCAATTAAAATTACGTAGCAAAATATGACAACTTGCGATGACCCGACTTCTTTCAAAGGTTCCCTTCTCGGCAAAACCCGTTGCACTTTCTGCGGCTGCGCAGCGTGCTGCGGCTGCACCGGCCCGAACTACGAGCCGCGTGACGCGGAGCGCGCCGCTTGCCGTCGTGCGCATATGCGCGAGTTCGACCAGCGCGTGCGCGGCTTGCAAGAGTCGCGCATCATGTATGACAACGAATGAACATAATATAAAGTAGGCATTTTTATAGCAAAACCTCTGATTGTCATTATTAGACATCACTTATAATAATCTCGGGCGTGAATTAAATTAAAAGCGCTAATTAAAATAGATATATAGAGCTCAACATAAAATTTTACTTGAAGAAAAATTTACGCTTGTTTCTTGTAGATAACCAAATTCGATAATTGGCATTCTACAGAAATGTAATTCAGTTTTAGCCACTAGGCCTGCCTAGGCTTAAGATGATCGATATGCGATACATAATTCACTTTTCTGCCTTTACCATGTTAGTTACCATGGACACTGAACTTCAAACAAGTAAAATAATATGCAATTATTTCTTACATGGTGTACCTAACATACCTACTGTGACCAACTAACTATGCATATTTGAAAGGACAAGCTATTTTTACAAAAAAAGACTCCGTCAGTACAAATCGGATGTCAGTACAAGTCACACGTCAGCTGTCAACGAGTATACATCAGCTCCAAGTAGTTTAGTATTTAAAAATGCAAAAGAGTGGTTAAATCCATTAACTCCTTAATCTCACGTGAAAATGTTATCTTTGACCTTCAGCTTCAATAAAGTGCAAAAATACTACAACAAAATAAGTGGATTGCATCAGTGTTGACATAAACATTACCTTATCGTGAGTAAACAATAACTATTAAAAGTGCAACAAAAGTGTAACAGTGACAGTGATGTACTTAATTTTTGCTGCAATGATTGAACAATATCATTTAATACGTGTTTTGTACCATATTTTTTGTGCACTTGTTTATTGAGGGTGGATCTAAACTGTACTTGCAGAAGTATTAACGGGCATTCTCCTTTTTACAAAATGATATCAATAAGACTCTAAAATTCGCCTCTATCTACAACGTCCCGATAGCCGAGTGGCTCACAGGATCACTTTTTGGCTCTTGAAAACGCCGACGTTCTGAGTTCGATCCCTAGCGGCTGAATAACTTTTTGTGTTTTTATTTTTGTTCGCTCCGGCGTATCGGGTTCGATCCTCAGCAAACTATAACTTTTTTTTTGTGACATTTTGAACTTTTTTTTTTTACTTCAAGTTGTGTGTTCTCGTATATTCGGATCAGGGTGTTGTTATTTAAAAAAAGAAAAAAAAAGAAAAATGGCCCCGAATCCCTTTTGTGCTCTCTGTAACCGAAAAATTCAAGGTAAACACTACCTCACATGTGCTGGCTGTAAAAAATCCTATGACCTAACATGCTGTAATGCGGAAAAGCGCTATAATCTAATGGACAAGGAGCGCAAAAGCACATGGAAGTGTATAAATTGTAACAGGTCCAAAGTGGCAAAAACCAGCACGCCCAACACCGAGAAGAAAACTGTGCAAACTTCCGTATTGATATCTTCACGTAATCTAACTACTAGGAGTAGATGTCAAAAAGAGCAGGTACACACTGCGCCTCATACAAGGGTAGCACAAAAAGTGCCTCCCAAACATAGACATATTATCTTCTGATGTACCATTCAATGCAGACCTTCCCATGTCTCCTGAATGTGAGGACCCGTCAATAAATCGCTCGGCTCTTACTGATGCGGTTTCAAATAGCAGGGACAATACATCAGAATCTTCTGTCTCCTCTGAGAAAGCAAACTCGTTAGGGGTTAGCATATGCAGCGGCACGGAGATAAATAAGGAACACATAATGTTGGAACTTCCGGTTTTGCACAAATACAACGCAGAAATGCTGTTAAATTCACCGGACAGGATCACGACTAGGAAGAAAAGGATAGAAGAAGCATCGATATCCTCTGTGAATGAAGAACTGACAGACAAGACCACAGCCCAACAATACAATATTCCTATACATAACTCCTTTGATTCTCTCTCTCAGGAGGATTCCTTCAATCATTCCTTTGTACATAATCAAAATACGATGAACAATAGTTGTCCTGATATACCTAATAATGATTTTCGTGAAGATCAGGAAGTTTCATCCCTCGACATCAGTATTAACAGTCTACCAAACCTCGACTCGCAGGTACAAAATGTCGTGGTAGAAGAACTGAAGAAACAGATCAGAAAACTGGAAAACCAGCTGTTGAGTGCGGATAGTGAAATTCAAAAATTATTAAGCGAGAATTTCGAGTTGAAAGATACGATATTAGAGACAAGGAAAAAATGCGAACTTTACAAAAGGCTTTTGAAGGAACCAGCCAAACATATTAGTTCACCTATTCAGAAAAAAGGAAAACAAAAGTTGCAACCCAAAGCGACGTTATTTGAGGGTTCTAAAAATTATATATCTGCTGATGAAAACTCGTTTACGGCTGTAGCAATGGCAGAGCACAGCGTAAAGAAGATAAAGGTACAAGTTCTACCTCTAGACAGTCAAATTTACAAGGTAAACACACACAAAAAAGCGAATCTACAAATACAAAGGATAAGCTATATTATGATAAGCAGTAATAACAGAAATGCAATACTGAAAACTGTCACGAACACTGACTACTTTCAAAACTTCTCATATTGTCATCACATCATACCTGGAGGAGGTATAAGAGAGCTATTTAAAGACCTAGAAAACCATGTTAAGGATATGACGTTTCGTGACTATTGTGTGGTGCTAATAGGGGAGGAGGACTTTCATAAATCGGTTAATCTTAAGTTTTTAGTTCACTACATAGACGATATTGTTAAACGCATCTCGCACACTAATGTTATCGTGACCTGCCCAGTTTATACACAGGAGCAATTATTATTCAATCATAGAGTGGCATGGTTTAATCATTTACTGACCAAAGATTTACATAAGCATAATGCATGTTTTATTGTTTATGATCTCAATTTATTAAATCTGTCAAACGAAATGTTTTCTAAGTGGACTGGGCGGCTCAATGGCCTTGGTGTAAAATTTCTATTGGAGACCCTTCACAAAAACATTCTGTGGTACTCTAAAAATGTTTACAATAATAATTCTGAGATAGAACCGCAAACAAACTCTATTACAGAAACAGACTTTTTTCGTGACTAGCGTAAAAGATACTTTAAATCTATTCCATCAAAATGTGTGCGGATTATCAAATAAATTAAATGACCTTGAAATTTATTTAAATGACACAGCAAATATTATACAATTTATTTGTATTAGTGAGCACTTCCTTAATAAACACTCAGTGTCTTCCCTCAGTCTCCCGAATTATAAATTATCTTCTTGTAACACAAGACCGTCCAAGAAACGTGGAGGGACACTCATTATGACTTTAGAAAATAGAGAAACAGAGGAAATGTTATTTTGTAATAAGTTGTATAAAAGCGAATGTTTTGAAATTTGTGGCATAAGAGATGTATCTACTAACGTTTATATATGTTGCTGCTATAGAACCCCAAACGACGCAAATCTTGAAACATTCATGACTCAACTAGAATTACTTCTGGAGCGCCTTTTCAATAAAACTGCTGTTATCTGTGGCGATTTTAATATAAATATGTTGGTAGAGTCTAGGCAACGCAATGACTTTTTAGGTTTATTAAGATGTTACAATTTTAAGCATCTCATAAGTGACGTCACATTCATTAAGAATGATTCTCAATCTTGCCTTGATAACTTTGTTACAAATATCCCGGAAGATTTAGTTGCGAAAACAGATACTGATCATAATGGGTTGGCGGATGGACATGCAGCTATTTGTTGTGCCCTCTACACTGACAACCAAAAATAATAAAGAAATTAAAAAGCCTTCAGTTGTAACTGAAAGGTGTTTCTTCACGGAAAATAACTTTCAGAAGTTTAGACAATTGTTGAATACTACATCTTGGTCTAACTTAAATATAAATTGTTTTTTGGAAGAGTTTACGGGTAGTTTCGATGAATGTTTTATTAAAAAGCAGGTAAAGTCTAATAAAAAAGAGAATTCAAAAATTTACTGGATAACAAAAGGCATTAAAGTAGCCAGTCAAATGAAGAGGGTTCTTTATAACCTGGACAAGTCTACATGTAACTGCTCTGTCTTAGAATATCGGAATAAATATTTTAACATTTATAGAAGAGTTGTCAGGTATGCTAAAAGGTTAGCCATTCAAGCACAAATTCAAAAAGCAAAAAACTCTTCAAAAGAAATATGGAGCATTGTCAACAAACGAAGAAATAAGTTTCAAAAGGGTAAACAGGGTAATATAGTAATTAAAAATAACTCAATATTGGTGCAGAGCCCTCAGGAGGTTGCGGAGATTTTTGCGACGCAATCCGATCATAGCAATTATCCAAGTTCAGGTGACTTGTCTTCTGCAATCAGGTGTTTGGAGCTTTCGTGTAATAAGCGGTACGTTGACATATCGTGGCAGCCTATTTCGGAGTTTGAAGTATTTAATATTGTTAGATGCATGAAAAAAAAATCATCTTATGGATATGATGAGATGCCAATATCAGTAATTAAAAGATGCATTGACATACTCATGGGTGCACTTGCCAATCTGTTTAATGAATGCTTTGATTATGGCGTCTTTCCGGATCAGTTGAAAGTGGCCAGAGTCATACCTATTTATAAAAGAGGTGCTAATTCGGACAAAAAAATTACCGGCTGATATCTCTCCTACCGGTTTTGTCGAAAATTTTTGAAAAACTTATTCATTCGCGCTTACTAAAACACCTGAAAGATAACGCCATTATCAACGCAAAGCAGTTTGGCTTCCAAAAAAAAGTTTCCGCCACGGATGCGGCCGATTCTTTTGTTGACGACGTTATAACCCAACTTCATAATAAAAAAAGAGTCGCGGGCCTTTTTCTCGATCTCACCTCCGCTTTTGATATGGTAGACCATGCGATCCTTTTGAAAAAACTCGAGTTCTATGGCATAAGAGGTAAGGTCTTTAGACTATTGAAAAGTTACCTTAATAATCGTAAACAATTCGTAGAGCTAAGAGACCTTGCTACTGCGGTTAGATCTCGCTTCGTTGAGGTAAAGAGAGGCATTCCGCAGGGTTCGATTTTGGGGCCACTTCTTTTCACTTTATTCACAAATGACCTGGTTGATTATATTGACATTAAAGTACCTAGTTGCAGGGTAACTCTGTTCGCTGATGACACCAGTGGGGTTGTGGCTGCTGATAGTATGGCTGAACTTAGCGGGCTAATGGCTGCAGCTATGGCGGCTTTCCGGTTTTGGTTCTCTTCAAACAACCTGAGACTGAATAGTGGAAAAACTCAATTAATGTTGTTTAAAAACAACTCAAAAAAAACTGATAAGCTTGAGGTAGGCGTGGATGGAGTATTGTTAGACGTAGTCAATGTCGTTAAATTTCTGGGAATCCGCATTAGCGCTGCACTAAACTGGAGATCAGAGGTGGAAGATATTGAAAACACTATCTACTCAGCATGTTACGCGCTCAGAAGCCTAAGGGACGAACTCACAATCGAGCAGGTGTACTATGCCCTAGTAGATTCTAAGCTAAGGTATAGCATCAAATTTTGGGGAAATAGCTTCAAATATAACTGCAACCGAGCTCTAATTGTACAAAAAAGAGCAGTTAGAACCATTTTAGGATTGCCGCAATGGACACCTTGTGGAAATCTTTTTCTAAAAATGGGAATTTTGACAGTTCCATCATTATACGTACTCGTCTTGTTAACTGACTTCGTAAAGAATTTGAATAAGTTTGAATCCGATGAGGAACGGGATTTGCGCTTTAAAACACGCACAAAAAGAATAAGGCCTACTTTCTGTCCTAAAATACTAGTAGCTAAGCATAGTGGTAGGCATCAAACTACTTTTTAACACTTTTTAACAAACTACCTACAGAACTGAAGGTCATTGCGAACCGACTCGAACGAACTCTTTAGTAAAAAATTAAAAATATTTTTGTTGAGGGGGTGCTTCTACTCTATCGACGAAATTTTTGTCAGAATGTAATGTAATGTCTGACTGAGTTGAAATCCTTTTATTATCAAATATTATGTGTATAATCATGTTGTAATTGTAAATAAGCACAAAATGTATTATTAAGATTCCTTATTTTGTAAGAAATTTAGACTTATATTATTTTATTTCATACACAATCTTGTATTGTTTTTGAATAAAAATCTGAATCTGATGTAGATCAATATTTAATTTATAAACTAGCATAGCATAGCATTGGTATTATAAAACATGTTTTTTCCTATATACTTTATCCCTTAAAAATTAAGTAGGTACATACCTATAATAACACCTTCTCCACCTTACTGAGACAAAATTTACTCTGAAATTACAAACTTGCATTAAACACCGCAATTTACGAGGCTTTCTGTCGCTAAAAATGACGTCACTATGTTAAATAAACGATATTACATTGAAGATAACAATTAAAAATTAGTTATATTAAAACCAAACAGAGTCATATTCGTAGACCTTGAAGTAAAGTACTAATAAACAGTCAAAATGATAAGGGGGAATAACTTCGCCCAAACCTATCAGAACATGCATAAGGTCAATGTTTATCTTAATTATCAATGTCGGAGTTAAAAGAGAGCACAGGGGCAGTTTGTGTCTTTATTTCTCGCCGTCAACACTAATGAATGTAGTCGGTTAACTCAGTAGAGAAAATGAAATTTTTAACTATCGTCAGCTTGTGTTTGGTCTTCCTGCATGTAATAGGTGAGTATATTATTAGTTTTAAATTATATATTTTTATTTTTTTTTGATATTATTAGTTTTAAATTCTATTCTACTGGTTTGACTTTGATGTATATCAATACAATATAACCAAATAATCCTTTTCCATCGTGAATAATCGCAATCCAAGTATTCGTGGATCCAAACGCTGTTGACGTGTCCATAAATAATCGTTTCAATTTATAACTTATATAATTAAATACATAGAAAATAGCCGTAAGTCTGATTTTTAAATAATGTAAAAATATTTTGTTAAGTACAGAACAGTTCATATCAAAGATATATTCTGTTTACACTTTCACACCTTGCTCATTTGCAATAAGGAGTAAAACTATAAAGATATTTTTGACGTCGACTGTAAAGTCATGCATCCGGATTGTTGAGCCACTTTCCATTATTTGTAATTTAGCCGTGTTATGAATGACCGATGTTACCGACTAGCTGTCAACTGTTAATCGGTGGTGCACACGACAACAAAGGGCATTATACGGATTTTAGTGATGATGGGATCACCTTTTGCATAGTGAGACTTTAGGACCCATAGGCCATTTTAGGAAGCAGAGCCACCTAAATTTATGGTGCGGTGGGGGTAAAAAGGGGGGGTTAAAATTTTCGCTACACATAGATTGAAAACTATAAGTCTTAAGAACATACTTCAAAGGCAAGAATTGTAGGAAATTTCATGAAGAATATTTCCTTCATTATTGAATTGGTTGATGTCCATTTTGTTGTGAAATATATAATTAGGCAAGCATTAGAGCTCAAACCACATCGTTTTTCCTACATGATTAGATTGTGGTTGATAAGAGGCCTATTATTATTATTATTTTCGTTAAAGATATTATAACCAATATAGGATTTATATACTTTTTATAAAGGGGAATAACAGGGTTTTATCAAGAAAATATATTTTTCATGTTACGACCATAAATAAAAAAAAATATAGGTATTTATTCAAAAAAATATCAAACGTTGATTTCATATTTTTTATGTTGTTTCAGTTTTCTTATATGGAAAGGTATAAATAAAATACCAAAAATGAATTCGGCATCCTTGCTTTACATGAAAATGATATCAAACTTGACTATATAGCTCTATTTTATTTTTAATTAATTATGGGGGGCACCCCCCACTTCGTCAAAAAAATTTATCAAAAAATTGATTGGCTCCCCTTCTTAAATTAATCTTAGAGCCTAAAGGATTAGCTCTGCAAATGGAAATTCCATCATCATCATTTTCCGTATAAATAAGTGTACACCACCGACTATGTCAGTTACATCGGTCATTTATTACACGGCTAGATTACGAATAATGGCGAAGTGACTCAACAATCCGGGTTCGTGACTGTACCTATACTGCACAACAATGTTTTGACTATTGCGCTTAAAAACAGAAACTGTAAACAAGAATCGTAGAACTGCGAATATTTTTAATTAAGTACTAATAAAAAAGCTATACTCAACTTGTTACTAACCCTAAAAATACTACGGCTCCAGCATCTGAGTTTTCACAAAATGGGGAATTACGTTATAATAGTGGGAAAGTAGATGATGAAAAAAATCCAGCGAGTGCTGCGAGGTCCAGATGGGCAGCGAGGTCCAGGATGCAGCTGTTAAGGTTGTTACTCTTTTAGCACCACCCAGGGATCACGTGTAGGAAGGATTGTCTAAGTTGTTTCCCACGGACGCAGAGTTAAACTACTATTACCAGAGAGAAGAAATGCCTATCTATATCCAGTGACATGTAGCCATACGATAAATAAATAAATGGCGTTATAAGGTCCACACTCGAAGAAGCACTCCTAGATTATATTAAATGTCAGTATTTGACTGTAATAATATAGTAAGAATCTTAATAAAGTTGTCTCTGCTAAACGGTGTGGCCCTAATGACATAATGACTGTTCTTGCCCCGTTTCTAGATGGCAGGAAGTTTCGCAATGACTACACATATTACCCAGGGGCCGCGGGGTGGATGAAATTCCATATGCTGCCCGCTAGTTGGAATAATGCATGGTTAAAATGCTTTCGAGAAGGTTTGTAACTGCTTATATATTTTCACTTGCTATTTAATTTAAATGCTTATGATAAGCAACCTTTGACTTCCAATATTTGATTCAGTAGAAAACTACGGCTTCCAACCTGTATCATTTATAATAATCAGCAAGTTTGTCCAGTGGCTCATAATATGTGTTTACAATTGGGTATTAGATACAAATGATCTAGCGGGAATATTTAGACGTAGCTATCTAAAAAATATGTACGATGCACACTCAAAATTCTCCTGCCAAGAACAGGGTTACACAAAACACGGCCGGAGGGACTGACACGTGCACCACAGAATCGGTTAGGTATATGTGGGCATATTTCGGATCAGCCAATGTTCAATTGTTTAACGTTACTCTAGTTGACGAAAAAATACTGATTATATAAACTATGCACTTATGAACACTAGAGAAAAAAAACTACCACCGGTTCTAATCCTACACCTCTGACTAAAGAAGTATTATGACCGGCAAGAAACTCGTCGGGACTTATTTTTACATAACATTAATACATTAGATCTTAAAGATACACAATGATTCTAAGAAATATTTATGGTTTTAGGTGCAGTCCTCGCTTCTCCGGAAACCGATAACATTTCCACTTTGATGCAGTCGTTAACGGCCAACCTTCAGAACTCCTGCGGAGTATACACGGGAATCCATGCTACTTTTTCTAAAGGAGATTATTATTCCATTGAAGGTATTTATGAGTAGTCAAGTATTCTCTTATACTTCTTCATCGGTTTCTATCTCATTCCCTAAGGGGCTATGTTCCTTGGTAATTACACAATACTTACGCCCATCATATTTAATTTTGTTGTGCTTTTTAGAGTAGTTTGTGGGATTTATCTCGCAAAGTAGCTATACCATGTTGATTACCTGTAAATATATTAGTATGTCTTCTCCCATCCAGTACATCTCCAAAGGTGATCAGGTAAAGCATTGGAACAAATAACATAATAAACGTATTTGTTGGATTTTAAACTTTCGGAAATGTATTAGTTATACATATTGCTAGTATATTATTATGATTTAAAATTACTTGCGTTAGTCACTACGTACGACATGTTTCGGAGAGCCGCAAGGTCTCCATCTTCAAGCACAGTGCTAGGAATCAATCCACAAAGCGCTATAGCGGTTACGTGATACACGTATGCTAAATGCTAAACCGTAAACTTTTATACATGCCTATTTGGCTAGGAAATGGAACCGATCGCACTACAAAGTCCTACATATGAGACTATTATATTAAATTATATTTTTAGGTACTCCACTCTTGAAACTGAACGTCACCTGGGCTCCAGGGGAGCCTGATAATTTTGAGGATAAAGAGGACTGCCTAATTATGCTGCAGAACGGCACTGTTGCGGATGTGGACTGTAAAGGAGTCTACCCTTTCTTCTGCTATAAGGAAAAGACCAAGCTGGTTATGAATGGTTGCGGGATCATTGATTCTGGTAAGCACTTATGAAGTAACCTAATTTCTTGCTTATTTGGCGTAACGACCCGAAGTGAGTCCTGGCCTCCGATACAAGAGCACACCAATTTGCTCAGTCCTGCGCTTTTTCACTCCAGCTTTCACCGGCACCGAGCTCCTGAAGATCCGCTCCTACTCTGTTTGCCCATTGATACTTAGGACGACCGAGGACGGCGTCCAGTTGGTCGAACCAAATGTGCTCTTTTTACAGAGCGATCTTCTCCCATCCTCTGGAGGTGGCCGAGTAAAGTAACCTAATTTATCAATCACATTTTACATGGTTGCTTTTTATGATGTATATTTAGTAGGTCTTATCTTTGAAATGCCCCAATATATACTCCACCTCGGAAACGCGCTCTTTATCCCTTGAAAGCGGTGGGGAAATATGCATTTTATCCACATGTGGAGAAAGTAATTTAGTACAGGTTTTGACTTGTTTTTTCACGTTTTCTGGCAGGACTGGACTTTAAAGAGATGATTTTGAATTATATAATTTATAAGGCATTCATTTGGCTTTGAATTTTTACATTTTATAGCTTATATTTTTCATGTGGTGTTGTGGTGAAACAAATTGTATTATATTCGGCGGCAAAGTTTGTTCAACCTCTCTTGCCTTGAGGCCCTCGTACGCTCAAGATTCCATTTCGACTCGCTACGCTCCTGGCTCAATTTCGGAATCACTCGCTGGCTCGGGTCTCAATCAAAGCACAAGAGGAGGTTAAATATGACCTTTGCCCCCTTGTATAATAAATAGGTAACTATTTCACGCCACTCTTCAGAAATGTGGTAAAAGATGATCTTCATCCAAGCTGCAAAATAAGATTTAGCTGTACACCTGAAACACACCACTACAAAAATGTTTTTGTAACATTTCATTCCACCAATGAACGCGAGACCCACTAAGGGCCAGTTGCACCAACCACTTTTGACGGACTCATCAGCGTCGCATGGCACGGAACCATGAACGGAACACGGAACATTTCCATACAAATAAAATTTTGCGAACTTTTTAACCGTGACAGACGGTATGGTGCAACCGACCCTTAGTGACATACGACCAATCGTAGCGTAGCGACCAAGCATAGAAAGTAAATTGTCCAGTCCTTCATCCCGACCGCCGCGCGCCGGCACAAGGTGGTTGGGGATGAGCATTTTGCTTCTATTAGATATTTTTTCACAAATTTTAATTGTTCAGTGGTTAATCTACTATTCTAAGATTGACTTGTATAATCGGGGGCGTCCCTAACAGGTCGGCCCTCAAACATACTCGTCCATCTTTAATTCTATGTACGTCCATATTTTATTCTATCCGTAGTATCCCATTATACTTTTTGCTACAAGTAGGTCACTGTGAGAGTCGTTCCTTCATTATTTTAGGGGCATTTTTTACTAACAGAACATTTAAGGCGACGATATATGTAAACACGTCAAATCGAGGTGTTTTCGTGCAAGGTTTTTGAAGAAAACAAACCACGTTGGAGCATGTATGTTACATTTTCTGTAGGGGCATATAGTTGGGCTCGGTCTACCGATACGTGCTTGGTCTTGTATAACATAATTAGGTATATATATCATCGTTATGAAACGGTTTTGGAGAAAACTTGTCGCAAGTTTTATTTCGGTCAGAAATAATTCTATGTTGCAAAACTAAACATAATTACCTCTTAGCACATTACTAATGTTCTACCGATAACTATAGTCGTATTAAGCGCTTAATAAAGAATTTAGACGCAAAACCTTGTAGAGCCTGTAATAATCAGAACTATGCAATTGCTGCAATAAAACTTATAGGCGTTTATTCTATTGCAGCCAGAGACATGTTTCATGTGTCAAATTTGAGTAATATGATTAGTAATTTTGAGTGCGGAAATTCGTTCCACATAGCTTAGGTTATAGTACGCTTGCTTGCTAAGTAGATATGTCCGAGTTCAAAACTAGGCTGATGTTAACTTTTTTGTTTATTTTTTATTTCATTTCTCATTTATATTTTCAATCCTGATCCTAAGCGATTTATAGGTATTTTTGGACAAAAAAAGTCAAATCATACTATAGTCAAGTTAGTAATTAGTTTAATCTTTTTATTTTGACTTTTTTACCCAATATATTTAAACTACCAACTTATTAAAGAGACTAATTCATTATTCAATTTTTACAGTGGGTATGGGTACTTTTTACCATAGACGGCTTCTTCCATGTTTTTACCATAATTTATATTACAAGAGTGCGTTTGTTCGAGCAGTTTCCATCCGAGGCGACGTTGCCAGCTTACTCTCATTTGCTCATTTCGCTTCTTGCTTTGCGCTGTTGCAAGCTAGATCTATATTATGATATGAATGACGGATACATTGAATACAATCAAATGCGCTTGAAGTTGAAACACATTCGTGCATTTGTCAGTGATTTGTCCACATCATCGTGTTAGGTTGTATATCTCTCTCTTTACTATGGAATAAGAAAGAAACAATCGGCTCGGCTGTCCCGACACTCTGCGATGTCTGGTCGCGCCACGCCATTAGGTTTATATGGTTTATTGCATGTTCGTTTTCGTACGATTTAAAAGATATGGTGAATTATTAATATTATTATTAGGTAGGTAAGTAGATATGGAATTAATTTAATCGTATAAGTATATATACCAATATAATTCCTCACAATCCCTAAAATGAAAAAAACAATAAGTAAGGTACGATGGGGTAAGACCGGACCATTTTTGAACTAGTTGGTCAGCTTTCAGGGCTGACTTTTATGCTTTACCTTTGTAAAAATTTCTCGAAATATTAATCCTTGTTTCAAATCAGTATGAAGTGTACCTAAGCTGTTTTTCCTGTATAAATTTTCAAAATCTACTCCTTCTACTTAAGATTGGACTATTGAATAAAATGTACTCTTAAAAACTTATTTTTAGGTGCTAGTTTTCTTCCACTTATCGATTTTGCCAGCTTTGTAATGCAATAATAAATTTTGAAGTGCCCTTACTTATCGTTCTAGAGCTTATATGGTCTTGTTTAGATTAATATTATACGAGAATAAATCATACTCGAAAGGTTTTTTTATAATAAAACATTTTTTGTAAAAGTGGAGTATGTGTCAGTTTTCCGTCCATACTTATTGATATATTGATATTCAAGTTTTTGAAATAAAAGCTTATAATTAAAATATCAATTAAAGAATAAATAATTATTATCAATGGCAAATTTGACCTCAAAAAGTTTTTTCCATGTAGACGGAGAGCTGGCCACGTCAGATATGACACAATAGTCAGGTTTCATTGCTCTCATTATTGTGTCATATCTGACGTGGCCAGCTCTTAGTCCAATAAATTTGTAGCAGTTTAATCAGGTGGACGGCAACCCGGACGGGAAACTAGCATAACCACCCTATGCACGGTTTCAAATAATAGATATAATTATAAACCCCCTTTATTATGTTAATGTCAACCTTTCAGCATTTTCTCAAACTTTTCAAAAATGAGTGAGTTAAAAATATTGAGAGTGGAAAGACAAGATGTTTCAAACCTTTGAAGCAAGATGTTTCAAAATTTAAAAATTTTAAAAAACGCTTTTGGCTATAATTCTTTTTTTTTCCCCAGCCTACTTGAAGAGATATAATACGTATCCATACTAATATTATAGTGTGTCTGTCTGTTAACTCTTCACGCTTAAACCGCTCAACTGATTTAGATGAAATTTGGTATGTATAAGGGGATGAAAACGGAATGGAAGTTTATACGGAATTGTTGCTCCCTGTTGACTTGAAATAGCATACGTGCTAGTTTTATATTTGCTCTGAGATTTTACTAACTAGTAATTTTTATTTTGCGTTTTATTATGTAATTCCATATGGCTCATGTTAATTTCGCGCAGACGAAGTCGCGGGTAAAAACTAATATTTTAATATTGTAATGGATTTTGATATGATAAAACTTTTGAAATAGATGGCAATTAACCAAAACTAACCCAAAAATGTACCCAAAAAACCGTGACGACCCTATACACGACACGATACAACTAATCCATACTAATATTATAAATGGGAAAGTGTATGTGTGTGTTTGTTTCTTTGTTTGTCCGTCTTTCACGGCAAAACGGGGCGACGAATTGAAGTGATTTTTAAATGGAGATAGTTGAAGGGATGGAGAGTGACATAGGCTACTTTTTGTCTCTTTCTAACCCCCCACTTCCCTAAAATGGGGGGTGAAAGTTTGTATGGTTTGTTACCCCGAATTTAACGCGAGCGAAGCCGCGGGCAAAAGCTATTATATGTTATTAACTTACTCGTGCTGACTTTTCGTGTTTTTAATTATTTTGTGTAATTTCAATTTATAATTCTTATGTGAGACGACAAACGCTTTTATATTTGTCAATTTTTTTAGTAAAAAACACTTATGGTAGGTATATAAATGAAAATGGTTAAAACATGTTAAAAAATTAATCTTAAACTTTAGGTTGAATTAAGTTATTAGCTTTTTAGCTATGGTTTTCTGTAAGGTACTTCCCCAGTCGAGCTCTGAGCCAGGTCCAGATTTGAGCGTGATAACATTCGCTTAACTGTGCCTTACCACAGCGAGATAACATTCGGAGTGCCCATACCTCCCTTTTGGACATAACATACCCGTGTCTAAACCTGTTCCTAGTAACCAACTAGGTACCAATTTAAAAAATGTTCACAGCAACAATTAATTGGATCCAGTCTTAAATGCCACGCAAAAACAAACCAAATCATTTTTTGTGACAAACAATTGAATTTATAGAACCAAACTTTTTTGTCTATAAAGATCACATGTATGCGCAATCTTCATTAATTTGAAATTGAGGGAAGGTCTTCTACGGATTTTGGAAAAAAACATACAGGATGCGAGATGAGGTCACATTTGGTAAACTTCTTTTTGATGCCAATCGATCCCATTCTTGTATGGGATCAAAAATAATTTGCGGCTAGAAAAGCCACAAATTGAGAAAATTTTTTCCCATACTTTATGAAAATAGTTTTTTTTATTTTTCACATGCTGCTTTTTTATGCCAATCGATTCCATTCCTATCGTTTCTAATAGTTTCCTATTATTAGGTAATGTACTAAAAAGCCACAAATTAAATATTTTCCATACATTTACTATAAATAATAAATAAATATTATACGACAATCTTACACAAATCGACCTAGGCCCACAGTAAGCTCAATAAGGCTTGTGTTATGGGTACTAGACGACGATATATATAATAGATAAATATGGATAAATACTTAAGACGATTGTCGCCGGAGTGTCCTTGAGCGTTTGGGCGCTCTCTACCCGCGCCACCCGCGTACCCTTCTCATTGCGATCGTGCGTAAATCCGCCGCGATGCACCGCAATAATGTTCAAAGAATATGACTTTACTCAGAGGCGCGCGGGCAGATTTATAATAATCATACCTAATTCTTTTGTGGATGTTTTGTGATTTGAATACTGTGATTAAGTACTACGGTGATATTTTTTAGGAATGCTACTAAATAAGATAAGTAATAACGATCTCGATAAGTAGATTTTTATGTAAAAAAATGAAAACCTAGATTTTGAATTTGAAGTAGGTACAGTGAGCGGCAAAATATTTATGAATTTACGAAATATGGTTAAAAATATTCCGCATATCAGAAAAAAATAAAAAAATACTGACTAGTACAGCAAAAAAAATTGAATGCACATCAAAGCGGTGTTTTCATGTGAATTTAGATTTTTTTTGCTGTGCAAGTGAGCTTAATAGATGGTTATTTTTTTGTTGCGATTTTAAATATTACCCGTAAAAATTCACTTAATTACGATAAATTAACAAAACTAAGCCTGTTGCGAGTTGCGAATAGTAAAAATGCACATGTAAGGAGCGGTATTTGTGCACGAAATCGTCAAACAAATGAGAGCTGTAAGCCCATTAAATTTAGATCTTTAAAATATAATACAGCGCAAACACTTCTTAGGGTTCCATAGCCAAAATGGTAAAAACGGAACCCTTAAAAGTTTTTTGAAACATGTCCGTCTGTCCGTCCGTATGTCACAGCCATTTTTATTATAAAACATATATTACTGAAATTTTATCTAGAGGTGTGTTTCATGTGCCGCTACTTAGTTTTCTGGCTAAATTGCTAAAAAATCTTTTAGGTGAGGCACTCCATACATACATATGCCAAACTAAATGTCAAACATATTTTTTTTTTGTAAATATGAACATGTTGTACGATACGGCTTTAAAAATATCTTATATATATATATATACATATAGAGTATTTTTTTAAACTTTTTTATTAAGTCAATATTTTCAGAAATAATTGCTTTGAAAGTCTAAATATAATAGCCCCCATCTAACTTTTAATCCGTAAGTCTAAAAAACCGGCCAAGTTAGTGTCGGACCACGCATAGGAGGGTTCCGTACCTTCAATGGAATAAGAACCAAACTAATACCAAAAATTCGTATCTGTCGTATTCTTATTCTATTCGTAAATTCGTATTCGGAAGAAGTTTTTTGGAGATAACTCAAAAAATGGCTGAACCGATAATGTTCAAAACAATTTTCATTGAAAGTATATGATAAGGCGCATCTCTTCAAATTTTTTCATATTTTTTGAATTTACGGTTCAAAAGTTACGGGGGGGCTACACAACTTTTCTGACTTTCGAAGCGATTATTTCAGAAAATATTCACTTAATCACAAAATAGTCAAAGAAATCTCAATGTTATTTTGAAAGACCTATCGATTGATGTGTCACATGTTGATATTTGGTAAAAATATTTTTTTTTATTTAGTTACCTGTATGTAGCGACCCCCTAAAAATATTTTTTTTTCAAATTTAACTACATAACTAAGTAGCGGCATACAAAATACACCTTATGTGTAAATTTTATTCAGATACGTCGTATAGTTTCCGAGTAAAATGCCTGTGACATACGGACGGACAGACAGACAAGACAGACAGACAGACATGACGAATTCATAAGGGTTCCGTTTTTTGCCATTTGGCTACGGAACCCTAAAAATATGAAAAAATACCAAGAAGGCTTAGTACTTCACATATTATCGGTTCATCCGTTTTTGAGTTATCTCCAAGAAACTACTTTCTACGGAACCCTACCATTATACATGGTCCGATACAAACTTGGCCGGTCTTTTAAAGATATTTGATAGGTAGTATAAACCCTTAGTAGTAATTTATTTATTCACTTGTGTTGATAATTAATATAAAATTTGTATTTATTTGCATTTCACCGACATAGTAAAGTTTTTTTTAGGGTAGTCAACGCGCATGTGAATCTTCTGGGGTTGCAGGCGTCCATAGGCTTTATAACTGCTTTCAATCAGGTGGGTCGTATGCTTGTTTGCCAGCGTCGTGGTATAAAAAAAAGCTTTTTTTCCTTTATTCTTACATACATTGAACTCTTAAATATTAGCAATTTTTTATTAGATTCTCAATCAGGCTTAGCTCAGTGATAGTTAGTAGACTGAAATTTGGTATGAGTAATTATGTGTTTTAATTACGCCTACAAAGTGGTAAAACAATAAGTATCTGAAACCCATTGTTGGATAGGTCTTTCAAGATAAGATAAAAAGTATTCGTTTTATCCAAAAGTTGTTTAATGCATATTCTCTTAAACAACTTTTGGATAAAACGAATACTTTCGTAAATAATAGCTTCGAAAGTTAAAATGCTCTTTGACTTTTGAACCATGGGTCGAAAAAAAATGGGGAAATTCCTGGAAGTGAGGCTGAAATACTTATCACGTATTTTCAATAAAAACTATATGGAATAAAATCGATTGAGCCGTTTTTGAGTTATGCCTATAGTAAAATAACGTAAGTGCCACAAAATATTTCTTTATAGACTACCTTTTGAATGGATGTATTGTAACAGGCCGGCAACTACGGATCCCTACACTGAGCATAGCCCGATATTCTCTTGGCCGGTTTATCTGCAATACTTTGCAGTTTACTTCGCAATTTCTAGATTTGAGAAATTAGTATAAAGTATAACATAAAGATTGTGTTTAATCTTAAAATAAAACGCATATTACATTCGTTTAGAACACGGTATTCTTAAATAAATATGTTTAAATAAATTCGGTTCTTTAGAGCTTTTTATTAAATTAATTATTAGTCTATTGTATTGCAGTACTAGCAGATTTCCGCAACTCGACGACTAATGCCTATTTTGCGTGATGCATGCGTCTACTAAAACATAATAATTTTAGTTTACTTACATGACCAAATTTGTTTTCAGAGCAATGTGAGATTCATGATTTTTGTTTTTTCTCCATTTTTATTTCATTTGTTTTTTACTTGTATTATAATCTAAATAAAATACACTTTTTATACGAACGTACATAAACATGCATACGAGTACATTATCTTAAAAGATAAAACGTCTATACATTATTGATTCCGGGAAGACACGTTATATCTGCACCGCATGAACCCTCTGCAGTTATTTAGTCTTTAGGCACAGTAAGTCCGATATTATTGCTCACGGGCCAAGCACAAGTATATGTAGTACAAGGGAAGCACGGAGCGACGAGCGACACAGCCTCCTCGTCTCAAAGCTAGCTCACGACTGCCAGCAACGCCGTTTTCGAGCTAATAACGCACGACATGTGGAATTATGATCAAGTTGTTTAAGAAAATTTAATCAATTTAAATATCCTACGTTGAGTTTGTAGTGTTCTGTAGTACATATTTTTTAGTTCAACAATATTTTAAATCGAATGAGCCGTTCAGTAGATATAAGCAAAATCAACCGTTAAACGACATTTCGTTACATTTACATAACGGAGAAACTATACGTTACACGAGTTATTCAAACGTTGAAAATGTTGTACATGAAATGGTAAATAACATATATTTTTTTCAAAATTTTTGAATGACCCGTTATTGAGATATATCCCTTAGAAAGTAACAGTTTTCGGCCACAATCAGCGACTAGCGCCTTAAATACAAAGAAAAGATCCATAACTCAGGAACAAATATCTGCGATCAACATACAAATAAATGCCCTGACCAGGATTCGAACCCGGGACCTCCTGCTTCGTAGGCAGGGTCACTACCAACAGGGCTAGGAGATCGTCAAATAAAGAATAAGTGATTTTTAGGGTTCCGTAGCCAAATGGCAAAAAACGGAACCCTTATGGATTCGTCACGTCTGTCTGTATGTCTGCCCGTCCGTATGTCACAGCCATTTTACTCGGAAACTATACGACGTATCTGAATAAAATTTACACATAAGGTGTATTCTGTATGCCGCTACTTAGTTATGTATTTAAATTAAAAAAAAAATATATTTTAAGGGGGGGCGCTCCATACATGTATCTAAATTTCAAAAAAATTGTTTTTACCAAATATCAACATGTGATACATCAATCAATAGGTCTTTAAAAATAATATTGAAGTTTTTTTGATCATTTTGTGATTAAGTAAATATTTTTTGATATAATCGCTTCGAAAGTCAGAAAAATTTTGTAGCCCCCCTGTAACTTTTGAACCGTAAGTCCAAAAAATATGAAAAAATTTGAGGAGATGCGCCTTATTATATACTTGCTACGAAAATTGTTTTGAACATTATCGGTTTAGCCATTTATGAGTTATTTCCAAAAAACTTCTTCCATAGGCATCAGACACGACCTTTTGCTATTAGTTTGGTTCTTATTCCATTGAAGGTACGGAACCCTCCTATGCGTGGTCCGACACGCACTTGGCCGGTTATTTAAACTTTTCACTTAACCAACAGTCGTTTTTATTAAGCATACCTACCGGAAGAAACATTTAAGTAAAATGTGAATGTACCTGAAAAAAGCGGCATCGCCATTATATCAAAATGCAACTAGGTACAGGTACACAATAGTGTTGGAGGATGTGTGGTTTGTATTTGCAACTAAAGGATAATTTTCCAGATAGGTAATTGAATTATCCGATGCTCTCCCGATGCGGTCTTATCCCAACGCACTTTACCGTCCTCATTGAAAGCGATTTTGACCATAATTTCGTTATAGATACTAAAAACCTGGATTTTTCAGAGCAGAAGAGGACATAAAACAAATTAGTTACAAATAATATTATCTTCAGTTAAGTACATTTTATTTGAACTTTTATTTTGATAGACTTGACACGTACTTGACACATAGAAATATAACCGCCATGATGAATGCTTATTTTGGATATTTAGAATAAAACATTATAATTGTGCGATTATGATACTGTAGGTAATGGCGTGCGTTGGTCAAGTAGTTTTATATTATAGGTAACTTTAATTATTTCGTCATTGATTACCTACATACAATAGTAACTTTAATTAAGTAAGTACACATAAAATGGAATCATTATCAAAGCGCCATCTTACTGTAAAAGACCGCGATTGCTTGACTATTTAAACATGTCAACATTGAATTGTCATAGTTCATCTCAAGTATACTAGATGGCAGGAGCGGAAGCTGCGATTATAAAAACGCAAAATGCAGTCGTCCACCGCGATACCCGTCACCTTAAGCGTCTGCTAGACGGTCGCCAACAAGCCCCTCCGACTGAGGGACCTTGGTCTGGACGGCCCGTATAGACAGTTGTTTCTAGCAAAATTGTATGAAGCACCAACCAAGGTCAGAGTGAACTTTGACCGTCAGGGGCCTTGTTGGCGACCGTCTAGCAGACCCTTTAATCCATATATTCGTACATTTGACAATCAATTTAATCCTATTATATTATTTTAGATTACAACTTGGACGCAAGAACTGGAAGCTGCTACAAATTCCACCGTTTACCCCAAAACTGGACCCATGCTTTTGCTGCATGCTCCGCAGAGGGTGGTCACCTTGCCATCATTAATAGCGACGTGGAAGCTACAATAATAAGAGAAATGTATGCCAAGTCCCCCGACGCCCTCATGCCAGGAAACTTTGAAAAGCACATGGCGTATATTGGTGTATCTGATTGGGGTCAACGAGGATTATGGCTCACTATTCATGGTATGAAATTTTTATTTGTTTTAAAAGATAAAAGATTATATTCTTCAATTAAGGTACATTCCAATGCACCAAGGATGATTAAATCATCCTTGCAATGCACCTATGAACATCAGGGAGAGAAAAAAAAAACGGCCAAGTGCGAGTCGGACTCGCACTCGAAGGGTTTCGTAAAAACGGAAAAAATATCATGTCTGTTGTATGGGAGCCCCTTAAATATTTATTTTATTCTGTTTTTTAGTATTTGTTGTTATAGCGGCAACAGAAATACATCATCTGTGAAATTTTCAACTATCTAACTATCACGGTTCATGAAATACAGCCTAGTGACAGACGGACAGACAGACGGACAGCGGAGTCTTAGTAATAGGGTCCCGTCTTTACCCTTTGGGTACGGAACCCTAAAATAACTACTATATCGTGATATTAATACTCTCGTGTAATGGGTAATATGCTGCCAGAGTGTATTTTTTATATGAATGTATTACACACTCAAATAGCAATTGTAATATTTGGTAACGATTTTTTTTTGGGCCTCAAATATTTAAATGCATGTGAATGAAATTAATTTCTGTTGTTAACAGGAAAAACACTCAAAAACGCAGGTTATGATAGGTGGTCGAGCGGTTTCCCAGCGGCAGACACGACGGCAAACCTGAACCGACCCTGCGGAACTGTTCTTAGAGACGCGCTTCTTGCCAATACGAAATGTGAAATGGTTAGACCTTTCATCTGTGAGAAAACACCAGATAGCCTGGAAAACGAAGAAGATTTTTCTAAGTAAACATTGAGAATACCAAATCAACAACGACAATACTTTTGCGTTGCTATTCGCAAAGTAATGCCTAATTCAATACAATACGAAGTACAAATAAATTACAATTGGTTACAACACTTACAACTGTCTTTTGTTTTCGAAGCATACACAAGATTTAGTTTTTTAACGATTGCAGTCAGAGAGTTCTAAACCAGGAGAGGCCTTAGGTATCATTTCCCCTCTGTCAAAAGTATTGGCAGGAAAATCTAGTACATATATAAAAACTATTTTAATAATCGATGTCACGCATTTTCGTCATCGCTGTCAATGGATAACAAGCTCCGTGAAAATGCCCTTATGCGCTGTTTTTGGATGTAAAAAATGTTATATTTCGTCTAGTTTACAAAAGGATGAAATACCATTTAAGATGTAAGAACAGTTTTACTTTTTTTATCATTACTTTCGTAATAAAAGATTTAACCTTAATCGAAAATCAAGCTTCGTTTACAGAATCGATTCAAAGACAATCGTTTTCTCTCTGACGGGCAGTAACTATTTTACGTTTGACACTTCTCCATATTTAACGCACTTAAGGATTGCTGTCTTCTATATGTTGTTTGAAAATACAATCAAAAATGATCCTTGGCTTTTTTGTTTGACATTTGCAAATACTGCATTCAATAATGAACCATATGTTAACAGCTGTACAGTCGACTATCTATTGCTCCATTTAGTGTTATGAAGTGTAAAAAGAATATGTCAAATATGTTTGGTATTTTCAAGTCAAAGGTACATCTTTGTCGGTTGTCAATAAAGCGTTGCTGCCATATAAAATCATTTAAAAATAAACTGTATTAACAACCGACAACGATGTACTTTTGACTTGAAAACATCACATGCGTGCTACCTCGCCCCCCTCAGATTTTGGCAGACTTTTTTGTTTGGAAAGATGAGGCGAAGCGTACTCCATTTATAGAGCTTTATGATTGCAGTGTACGTGTTGCTTTGCGCAGTTATGCCAGTTATCCTATTACTAGTACCTAAGTAATTTTCTTGCACATTTTGCTAATACCTAAGACTATAACTTAAGGCGACGATATATGCAAACACGTCAAATCGAGGTGTTTTCGTGCAAGGTTTTTGAAGAAAACAAACCACGTTGGAGCATGTATGTTACATTTTCTGTAGGGGCATATAGTTGGGTTCGGTCTACCGATACGTGCTTGGTCTTGTATAACATAATTAGGTATATATATCATCGTTATGAAACTGTTTTGGAGAAAACTTGTCGCAAGTTTTATTTCGGTCAGAAATAATTCTATGTTGCGAAATTAAACATAATTACTTCTTAGCACATTACTAATGTTCTACCGATAACTATAGTCGTATTAAGCGCTTAATAAAGGTTTTAGACGCAAAACCTTGTAGAGCCTGTAATAATCAGAACTATGCAATTGCTGCAATAAAACTTATAGGCATTTATTCTATTGCAGCCAGAGACATGTTTCATGTGTCAAATTTGAGTAATATGATTAGTAATTTTGAGTGCGGGAATTCGTTCCACATAGCTTAGGTTATAGTACGCTTGCTTACTAAGTAGATATGTCCGAGTTCAAATCCAGGCTGATGTTAACTTTTTTGTTTATTTTTTTATCTCATTTCTCATTTATATTTTCAATCCTGATCCTAAGCGATTTATAGGTATTTTTGGACAAAAAAAAAGTCAAATCATACTATAGTCAAGTTAGTAGTTAGTTTAATCTTTTTATGTTGACTTTTTTACCCAATATATTTAAACTACCAACTTATTAAAGAGACTAATTCATTATTCAATTTTTACAGTGGGTATGGGTACTTTTTACCATAGACGGCTTCTTCCATGTTTTTACCATAATTTATATTACAAGAGTGCGTTTGTTCGAGCAGTTTCCATCCGAGGCGACGTTGCCAGCTTACTCTCATTTGCTCATTTCGCTTCTTGCTTTGCGCTGTTGCAAGCTAGATCTATATTATGATATGAATGACGGATACATTGAATACAATCAAATGCGCTTGAAGTTGAAACACATTCGTGCATTTGTCAGTGATTTGTCCACATCATCGTGTTAGGTTGTATATCTCTCTCTTTACTATGGAATAAGAAAGAAACAATCGGCTCGGCTGTCCCGGCACTCTGCGATGTCTGGTCGCGCCACCCCATGGTTTATTGCATGTTCGTTTTCGTACGATTTAAAAGATATGGTGAATTATTAATATTATTATTAGGTAGGTAAGTAGATATGGAATTAATTTAATCGTATAAGTATATATACCAATATAATTTCTCACAATCCCTAAAATGAAAAAAACAATAAGTAAGGTACGATGGGGTAAGACCGGACCATTTTTGAACTAGTTGCTCAGCTTTCAGGGCTGACTTTTATGCTTTACCTTTGTAAAAATTTCTCGAAATATTAATCCTTGTTTTAAATCAGTATGAAGTGTACCTAAGCTGTTTTTCCTGTATAAATTTTCAAAATCTACTCCTTCTACTTAAGATTGGACTAGTGAATAAAATGTACTCTTAGTAAGTTTTTAGGTGCTAGTTTTCTTCCACTTATCGATTTTGCCAGCTTTGTAATGCAATAATAAATTTTGAAGTGCCCTTACTTATCGTTCTAGAGCTTATATGGTCTTGTTTAGATTAATATTATACGAGAATAAATCATACTCGAAAGGTTTTTTTATAATAAAACATTTTTTTGTAAAAGTGGAGTATGTGTCAGTTTTCCGTCCATACTTATTGATATATTGATATTCAAGTTTTTGAAATAAAAGCTTATAATTAAAATATCAATTAAAGAATAAATAATTATTATCAATGGCAAATTTGACCTCAAAAAGTTTTTTCCATGTAGACGGAGAGCTGGCCACGTCAGATATGACACAATAGTCAGGTTTCATTGCTCTCATTATTGTGTCATATCTGACGTGGCCAGCTCTTAGTCCAATAAATTTGTAGCAGTTTAATCAGGTGGACGGCAACCCGGATGGGAAACTAGTATAACCACCCTATGCACGGTTTCAAATAATATATATAATTATAAACCGCCTTTATTATGTTAATGTCAACCTTTCAGCATTTTCTCAAACTTTTCAAAAACGAGTGAGTTAAAAATATTGAGAGTGGAAAGACAAGATGTTTCAAACCTTTGAAGCAAGATGTTTCAAAATTTAAAAATTTTAAAAAACGCTTTTGGCTATAATTCTTTTTTTTTCCCCAGCCTACTTGAAGAGATATAATACGTATCCATACTAATATTATAGTGTGTCTGTCTGTTAACTCTTCACGCTTAAACCGCTCAACTGATTTAGATGAAATTTGGTATGTATAAGGGGATGAAAACGGAATGGAAGTTTATACGGAATTGTTGCTCCCTGTTGACTTGAAATAGCATACGTGCTAGTTTTATATTTGCTCTTAGATTTGACTAACTAGTAACTTTTATTTTGCGTTTTATTATGTAATTCCATATGGCTCATGTTAATTTCGCGCAGACGAAGTCGCGGGTAAAAGCTAGTATTTTAATATTGTAATGGATTTTGATATGATAAAACTTTTGAAATAGATGGCAATTAACCAAAACTAACCCAAAAATGTACCCAAAAAACCGTGACGACCCTGTACACGACACGATACAACTAATCCATACTAATATTATAAATGGGAAAGTGTATGTGTGTGTTTGTTTCTTTGTTTGTCCGTCTTTCACGGCAAAACGGGGCGACGAATTGAAGTGATTTTTAAATGGAGATAGTTGAAGGGATGGAGAGTGACATAGGCTACTTTTTGTCTCTTTCTAACCCCCCACTTCCCTAAAATGGGGGGTGAAAGTTTGTATGGTTTGTTACCCCGAATTTAACGCGAGCGAAGCCGCGGGCAAAAGCCATTATATGTTACTAACTTACTCGTGCTGACTTTTCGTGTTTTTAATTCTTTTGTGTAATTTCAATTTATAATTCTTATGTGAGACGACAAACGCTTTTATATTTGTCAATTTTTTTAGTAAAAAACACTTATGGTATATAAATGAAAATGGTTAAAACATGTTAAAAAATTAATCTTAAACTTTAGGTTGAATCAAGTTATTTGCTTTTTAGCTATGGTTTTCTGTAAGGTACTTCCCCAGTCGAGCTCTGAGCCAGGTCCAGATTTGAGCGTGATAACATTCGCTGAACTGTGCCTTACCACAGTTAGCGAGATAACATTCGGAGTGCCCACCTCCCTTTTGGACATAACATACCCGTGTCTAAACCTGTTCCTAGTAACCAACTAGGTACCAATTTAAAAAATGTTCACAGCAACAATAATTGGATCCAGTCTTAAATGCCACGCAAAAACAAATCAAACTATTTTTTGTGACAAACAATTGAATTTATAGAACGAAACTTTTTTGTCTATAAAGATCACATGTATGCGCGACTTCGGCAGCAGATAGCATACATCCTCCATACTACCCTCTTGAACCTGATGTTTATTCAGTGTTGGGCGTAATTTATTAGATGGTACCTACTTTTGTAATGAATTAAATTGCTAATTAAATTACATGAAAATCAATTATATTAAGTAATTAAAATTGCTTGTAATTGAGATTACATGTCAATAGTATTCCCGATTACATATAATTTGTAATTGCAATTACTTTTATCTTAACTACTTTTACTTGTAACTTCGATAATTTGAAATAATATACAAGTTCAATTTCTTTTTGGGTCAGTGGGGGCAGCTACCAGATCCCTCGCTGCAACGCGAAAATGGTCTTAGAAGACCTTCCCTCAATTTCAAATAAATCAATCTTCATTAATTTGAAATTGAGGGAAGGTCTTCTACGGATTTTGGAAAAAAACATACAGGATGCGAGATGAGGTCACATTTGGTAAACTTCTTTTTGATGCCAATCGATCCCATTCTTGTATGGGATCAAAAATAATTTGCGGCTAGAAAAGCCACAAATTGAGAAAAACTTTTCCCATACTATATGAAAATTGTTTTTTTTATTTTTCACATGCTGCTTTTTTATGCCAATCGATTCCATTCCTATCGTTTCTAATAGTTTCCTATTATTAGGTAATGTACTAAAAAGCCACAAATTAAATATTTTCCATATATTTACTATAAATAATAAATAAATATTATACGACAATCTTACACAAATCGACCTAGGCCCACAGTAAGCTCAATAAGGCTTGTGTTATGGGTACTAGACGACGATATATATAATAGATAAATATGGATAAATACTTGAATACAAAGAAAACATCCATAACTCAGGAACAAATATCTGCGATCAACACACAAATAAATGCCCTGACCAGGATACGAACCCGGGACCTCCTGCTTCGTAGGCAGGGTCACTACCGACAGGGCTAGGAGATCGTCAAATAAAGAATAAGTGATTTTTAGGGTTCCGTAGCCAAATGGCAAAAAACGGAACCCTTATGGATTCGTCACGTCTGTCTGTATGTCTGCCCGTCCGTATGTCACAGCCATTTTACTCGGAAACTATACGACGTATCTGAATAAAATTTACACATAAGGTGTATTCTATATGCCGCTACTTAGTTATGTATTTAAATTTAAAAAAAATATATTTTAAGGGGGGGCGCTCCATACATGTATCTAAATTTCAAAAAAAATGTTTTTACCAAATATCAACATGTGATACATCAATCGATAGGTCTTTAAAAATAATATTGAAGTTTTTTTGATCATTTTGTGATTAAGTAAATATTTTTTGATATAATCGCTTCGAAAGTCAGAAAAATTTTGTAGCCCCCCCTGTAACTTTTGAACCGTAAGTCCAAAAAATATGAAAAAAATTGAGGAGATGCGCCTTATTATATACTTGCTACGAAATTATTTTGAACATTATCGGTTTAGCCATTTTTGAGTTATTTCCAAAAAACTTCTTCCATAGGCATCAGACACGACCTTTTGCTATTAGTTTGGTTCTTATTCCATTGAAGGTACGGAACCCTCCTATGCGTGGTCCGACACGCATAGGAGGGCCGGTTATTTAAACTTTTCACTTAACCAACAGTCGTTTTTATTAAGCATACCTACCGGAAGAAACATTTAAGTAAAATGTGAATGTACCTGAAAAAAGCGGCATCGCCATTATATCAAAATGCAACTAGGTACAGGTACACAATAGTGTTGGAGGATGTGTGGTTTGTATTTACAACTAAAGGATAATTTTCCAGATAGGTAATTGAATTATCCGATGTTCTCCCGATGCGGTCTTATCCCAACGCACTTTACCGTCCTCATTGAAAGCGATTTTGACCATCTCTAATTTCGTTATAGATACTAAAAACCTGGATTTTTCAGAGCAGAAGAGGACATAAAACAAATTAGTTACAAATAATATTATCTTCAGTTAAGTACATTTTATTTGAACTTTTATTTTGAAAGACTTGACACGTACTCGACACATAGAAATATAACCGCCATGATGAATGCTTATTTTGGATATTTAGAATAAAACATTATAATTGTGCGATTATGATACTGTAGGTAATGGCGTGCGTTGGTCAAGTAGTTTTATATTATAGGTAACTTTAATTATTTCGTCATTGATTACCTACATACAATAGTAACTTTAATTAAGTAAGTACACATAAAATGGAATCATTATCAAAGCGCCATCTTACTGTAAAAGACCGCGATTGCTTGACTATTTAAACATGTCAACATTGAATTGTCATAGTTCATCTCAAGTATACTAGATGGCAGAAGCGGAAGCTGCGATTATAAAAACGCAAAATGCAGTCGTCAACCGCGATACCCGTCACCTTAAAAAAAAATCTTAAGTAGGTCTTTTAAAATAAAATTATAGTTAATGGCATAGTAATAGCAGACCAAAAAGGAGATGGCGGGGCGACCTAGACGCATTCTCTATGGAATGGCTGAAAAATAATACAAACAGGACTGAATGGAGGAGAAGCGGGGAGGCCTTTGCCCAGCAGTGGGACACTAAAGGTATACATTCAAAGAAAAACCGTACCTCTAATTTTACAGCTGGATTAAATTGCGTTGTATGGCCCTATATATTTTGCAGTAACACTAGGTAACTGGATGCTGATAAGCAACTCACAAAAACACGAACCATTAGATTTAAATGCCATTTAAATAAAATTGATTTGAATGCCATTTTGTAGCTAAAAGTATTTTTTGCAATAACAAGACTTCAAACAAATAAATTTCATGCGTATAAAAATATATTTTGTAGCCTGTTTACTGATCTACGTTTTGCAAAAATGACCGAAGTGATTTGAACTATACAAATATTTAAAAAAAACAATAAATATAAGAAACACAAATCCCATATCACGTGATCCGTATTTTGCAATAATGCGTTAAGTCCATAACTTGTTTTAAAAACGTGAAACGTTCTTTTATAATGTCAAGAATGTTTCAACTATCTTAAAAGTTGACACACTATTGCAATAATTACTTTGTTGAAAATCTACCGTGTTAAATAATTAAGACTTATAAAAATGCATGTACAGGGTTTTCATTGTAGTCCTTTATTAATTCGGATGTTTAAAATTAGAAAATGTTGTACTTAAGTCATTATTGCAAAGCGAAAAAGCAACGTTATTTGTGAGTTTAAAGCACTTGACAGATTTTTGAAAAATATAGTTTAATGCAGAATATTAATCGAAAAAGTGTAACTTGCTTTGAAAATATTTTTTTTTTATAAATGTCACATTTTTAAATTTCACAAAACAGTGTTATAAGAGCCATGACGCATATTTAGAGAATTTTTAGGTTCAGAATTATTTAGCAATAAGCAAAAAGGCAAATATTTCCGTAAACTGTTCATTAAATAAGTACTTTTAAACAGTTAGTTTATTTTATTTTAAGTTTTTAGAACCAACATTTAAATCCTTAAAAAACTTTTAGGTGGCATTTTCTCAAAACAGTTGTTAGGTGGGTTAACACATTATTGTTTATCAGCATCCAATCCAACGAAAGGTAACGTTTGAAGTTATATTAACGCTAAGATGCTGATAGGCTAGAGTGAATATTTCAAAGATTTTTCGCCCATTTACTCCATTCTTATTTTATATAGTGAAACATATACACAAAGTTAGTTACACCCCTGACTCATAAAAAAGCCGGCAAAACACTAACAAACCGATGTTTTCCAGTTTTTTTGAATTAAGTACAAGTACATGACCGATAAAAAGCGTATACTTACAGCAGTTGAATGTTCCCGTCGAAATACATATTGCCCCTCCGTGCTCAGCATTTTGATGCGGAACGGGCGGCATGTATCACTATATTTACCAAAAAAAATTGGCCATTTACAGAAAACGTGCGTAAGCAAATCAGGGAAAATACTGCACACACATCTTAACCGAGAGGCGCTAATCTGACATCATCATAGTAGAAGATTCTATTTGTATGCGTTTTTCTCAGCCTTGCTACTTTTAATTTAGCTTTTTACTGAGCATAGGCCAATGCAAGTACGCCACCTTGTCCTGGTTGCGAGTTAGGTAACGTCCTAATGTCACGCAGGACGACAACAGAGGAACAGTCAGTTTGCAACATAATCGTACATTTCATCACCTATATAACATACACATACATACATTCATACCAAATCTGGGTCAGCCCACGGAGCTCTGGAAACAGCACCCATATTTTTACCATTTAGAAACTGTTATCTAAAATCATAATATACGAACTGTGTGTCTGTGGAAGGGTATGTTTTTAAACCATTCAACTTTTATAATCACTATTCGAAAGCATTAAGCGAGTAAACTCCGAAACCATTTTAGTTTCTAATACAGTTGCTGCTTAATTCTAGTCTGTCCTATACAAATACCGTGTATTTTGGCTAGGACTTACAGACCAATTCACATCAGCTACGAGTAAGTTTGAACTAATGTGTCAATATTGTAATAGACATCCGGCGCCGGATCTTTTGAAAACGCAGCAGGCGATCATATACTAAAACGAACCAGTGTAGTGTAACCTCCAATTAAAAAGATTATACCCTGGTCGCGTGAACATACGGTCTTTAGGGCATCAGTTGACGGTTTTCCACTTTGATACGGCTGTCTGTTCGTCAAGGGGCAGCTGAAATTCACGAGGCTTCATTTTATTAAACAAAATGTCCAAATAAAAGTTAAAAAATGTAGGTTATTTTTATTGGATACTAAAGTAGGTATTGGTAGAGTTTCTTCGGAAATAGAAGTATCGGGGTTTATATGGTAGCTCATACATTCTACGACACTTAGGGCCGGTTGCTCCAAATCGTCTGTTAACGTCAATGTCATCGTTAAAAAAATCTTGTATGAAAAGTTTGACAGTTTTCTATGGGATGACAGCTTCGTCGCCATATTTAACGTTGATGAGTTCGTTAATTGAGCGTGGTGCAACCCACCCTTAATCTTTCCGAACAGACTCTTAAGACTACCATTCTCATGCCGAAAGCTGCGAGAATCAATTTGTAAAGTGTATTTTAGTGTTTAAATAGATATCCAAAGAAAAAAGTTTTATCAGGCCGAAACATAACACTAGTCAGATCCTTCGGATGAGACGAAGAGAGTACTGTGTCACAAGCTTAGTCGTCTAGAAAGCAGTTTAAGAAAACGCCTCCACAATGCTATCATCCCGAATTGTCAGCTTAGTTGGTTAGTGACCTGCTGACAATCCCGTCTACCACATTTGTTCCGCAATAAAAAACTATTGCCTTGACGGATCCGTCAGTAAACTCTCCGGGTCCTTCTCACAGATGAAAGGAAGTATGTTGTCACAGTTGTTGTCGTCTAGCAAGCCGTTTAGGAACATGGCCCCGCAGTTCTGTCGCCCTGGTTTGTCAGGTTGGCCGTCACTCCATCGAGCATACCCAGCTGCCGCAAGCGGTTGTCCTAGGAGACAGAAATATTTAAACGTAAGTACCTAACCATTAAATTGATTAAAGGTAGTGAAACATTGATTTTGAAACCGGGACACAGTAAAACTGCCAGAGGTCTAAAGGTGATGCATCTAAGTAGCTATACTTATTCAATCAAAACAATAGGTTTATTTTTTTCCTTTGGTTGATGCTTATTTTTTTTATTTATGTAAGATATTTTCTGGTTCCTACTTAAACAAAATATGTAGGAACTTATATATTATTACTTGCACAACAACAAGGCTGTTTGACTATTTCAAAGCGAGGTCATATATGATAATAAGTTGTAGATATATTACGCACATAAAATGAGAGATTTCAGTTGAATACGCATCTCACCGTGTATTGTCATCCATTGAAAATTGTTTTCGAAAGTTTTAAACCCTAAGAAAGCAATGTCTCTGTTGTACTTCCCGGCCACAAAGTGAGGGCGAGCACTCTTCCACAGTTTAGCAATAATCTGAGCTTCCGAAGCACTGAAATGGAAAAATAATATTTAAGATCAAGATCACTTTTGGTCAGTCTTCATAATTATTAATCGTGTAATAATTAGACCCCGGACTCTTGTGGCAATGACGTCACAATAGGGTGATTTGGGGAGTAATCGGGACGGTGCTATGAAACACGGTTAAAAACTCGGTTGTTAACCGAATACATTAAATTAGACATTTTTAACAATATTACTTAGTAAGTTGATCAATATTATCGTTTGCTATATTACTTGCAAACCATGCATTTGTACGTTAAACTGGCATTGGTTTTGTCGGCCACTCGCTCCTTGTTCGTCACAAATGTCACCAAGCCAGTTTAAAGTACAATTGTATGGTTTGCACTAAAAAATAATATTGATCAACTTACTAGATAATTTTGTTGAAAATATCTAATTAAAATGTATTCGGTTAACAACCGAGTTTTTAACCGTGTTTCATAGCACCGTCCCGTTTACTCCCCAAATCACCCTATTGTGACGTCATTGCCACAAGAGTCCGGGGTCTAGTAATAATGCATCTCACAATCACTTCTGGGCCAGTCAGTATGTTGCATAGGTTTGTTTGCGAAAGACAGTGTGGATAAAAGACGATGATGCTAAGCTTATAATATGCGTGCTTTAGTTACTGACGAACAATGCCATCAAGGCTAAATAGTATTAAGCTAGCTTGCAAGGAAAGATTAAACTATGGCACCAGTTTTTACCTATACACAACATAGGCGCTATTGTTTCAATTTATCGCATATTTAACCATGCAAAATTTAACCACACACACCTGTTCACGATAGCAAGATGGCCACCCTCGCGAGCGCATGCGACGAAGGCACGTGTCCAATTCAAAGGGGACCTGTGCACTTTATAGCAGCTACCTGTGCTAATGTCCAAGGAGTATTCTGAAAGCATGTATTTTGTAAAACTATGTATTGCCGAAATGAATACAATATTAAGCCTTTCAAATGAACCAATCTGGAAAAGGCTTGAGAAATACACAATACAATTATCTCTGTGATATTATATTTGCAATAATAGAGTGAAAAATTTAACTTTTTCGGTTCACTAACGGTTGCCCGAAATCACTTAAAAATAGGGCAAAAATACTTTCTTAAATTAGAGGTCAAAAAGCGACTTCTCTTTTTTTTACAAGTACGTCATCGTAGACAGTTAAAACACTACACTGATTTAAACTTTCACGGTTTTTACACATATCTATTTTTAATAACGGGACTTAACCGCGTATATATTTCCAAAAATTACCTTCGACGTTTCGAGGACGACATTGTCCCCGTGGTCCCGAAGAAAGACTCACGAGAAAAAGAGTCTTTCTTCGGGACCACGGGGACAATGTCGTCCTCGAAACGTCGAAGGTAATTTTTGGAAATATATACGCGGTTAAGTCCCGTTATTAAAAATAGTTAAAACACTATTTCATCCAAAGGCACCATTTTAAGTAAGTACTGAAACATCCAGCTCCTTTATCGAAAACATACCATCATCTACTGTGCCGCATGCGTTAAGCTCCTTTTTTGCCTTCTCGGAATCGATGTAACAAAAGTAAGGGAAGGTTTCTGAGCAGTTCACATCAGCCATGGTGCCATTGGTCAGCATGATCAGACAATCCTCGGCGTTGTTAGAATTGTCGGGTTCGTCAGGGGCCCAGGTAATCGGCATCCGCGATAACGGTGTTCCTAAGGCAACAATACTTGTTAAAGCACGGAGAAAATCTTGAAATTCGATCTCAACCAGACGAAACCACGATTCTGTGCATCCATGTGTTCATCACTACGAAAAATAGAAGTGGAAATAGATGGTGCAGCGAGTGTTTCCCTCTTCCCTACTTTTGTGACCCAATTTGCAATCTTTCGTTTCTTTTAAATAAAAACAGTTGGAGTTATCAGAAAACATCCATCTAATGAAGAATTCCTTAAAACTACAATAGCTGAATTTGAAGTATGTTGCTAGGACTTACCTCTTCATTAGATTTTTTGTTAGGGCTGGTTTTCGCACTATTAAGAGATTAAGAGGACGTAGTTTAGCGAAAAGGATCCATCCTCAAAAATTTGTCATTGAAATGAATGGCTTATGGTATAAAGAATACATTTTATTGGCAGATTTTTGTGGACTGGATCCTTTTCCCTAAACTACGTCCGAGATGATCTGTTTACGTAACAAACAGGCTAGATATATTATATTTATTTTCTATTCTAGTTTCGTTGAGTGTGTTGTATAAGTATAGTTTTTTTTATACCACGACAAGCCACCAAGGTGGCAAACAAGCCCGCCTGATGGTAATTAAGCAGTTACCGTAGCCTATGGACGCCTGAAACCCCAGAGGATTAACATGCGCGTTGCCTACCCTTTAGAAACGTATACACTCCTTTTTTGAAGTTGTGGTTTTATTCACAAAAGTCAGTCAAAAATACCTAACATGTTCTTGATAATCGTTAATCGTAATGTTGTGTTATTTGTAAGCAAGAATGTCAAAATGAAAGATAGGGTATTGTCTCTGTAGACCCAATAGTTTCAGCCTTTCAAAGCAAGTTTATAATTTTTTCGTACTTTGCAATTTTTTGCAATATTCTGTCATTCTGAATGAATTTTGCCTAATTCTCTTTTGACTAAGTCTCATATTGTAGCAAATTTAGTCTACTTTAAAAACGTCTCAAAAACCAACTATCAAACTAGTCCTTTAGGGTTATAATCGTAAAAATAAAATAAAAAACGATTTTTAGATTTTTGACAAATTGCGTTCGTCGCTCGAGGTCACAAACTTGGATTAATCAGTGGGCCAATATCATAAGCAAGTCTGTAAAAGATCAGAACTACCGGATTTGACGCAAAAGCTGATGTATAAAGTAACTGCATCATTATTTTTAATACATTTCATGACACGTTGTGCTTGTCATAATTATGTTTGCTCTTACCCTTCACTGAGAAGTAGGCGCCTTTGCCAAACGTCGCGTGTATCCCCGCGTATACGCCACAAGTTGACAAGACGTTTAACTTTGTTAGCGCCGATTTCATGTTTTCATTTTCTGGTGAGGCTAAGACAGCACCTGGAAACATTTTATTTAGATAGCAGAGTCGATATTTGTCAATCAATTTAATATAATGGACTAAGAGCTGGCTCCGTCAGATATGACACAATAATGACAGCAACAAAACCCGTCTGGTTAGATTGCTATACTATCCTCATTGCTAGATCCGGGCATCTGGCACCTTTTAATAGGTGGAGGTCAGAGTGACAGACAAGCAAAATTTTTGAATTGGAAATAATAATTAGTACCAAAATAGGTGAAAACTGCCTAAGTTGTCTCAGTTAAAAACGACAGGGCCCATAGTTTATCAACTATGAATTACATTATTCGTCTTTTGGCACTACTTTTCCCCAACAGACATTTTTGGCAATTATATAATCTCATTATTTATATAATTTCTCATAATATTGCATCAAACCCAGAAATCTAGGATTTGTTTTCTTGAAGTGGTTTGAATTCTTCGACCTCCACCACTTTACAGCTGCCAGATGTCCAGAAATAAGCATAGTATAGCAAACTGACTAGAGGGGTTTTCTTTGCTCTCATTATTGTGTCATATCGGACGTCGCTAGCTCTCCGTCTATAAGTAGTGGGGTTTCAATCACATTTCATACTTAGTACCTACCTATATAATTGGGCAATTAATTGCATAATATGCGATTTGTGTTCATGTTAATGACATGGCCAGGTTAGGTATCTGACGTTATGTGAGTTACCACCACTCATACATATTTTAAAGAAAACCGGGATTCGCGTACACTCACTTTTATATTTCACCAGACGTTTCGAGCGTACCGTAATGGAAATAAATGTCCTTATCAGGATTCAAACAGGACCATTGGTCACGCATTGGTGTCACATTGGTACAACATTGGTACAATGCGTGACCAATGTGTGACCAATGTGAGATCAATGTGAGACCAATGTTGAATGAAAATCTGTTCGAATAGCAAATGTCAATGTCGTTATAGCGTTGAGTTGAGTTGGGTTGGAGCTGTGTCTGTCCAGTGTGTGTGTTTATTTTTCAAACCGCGGCCAGGGTCACTACCGACTAGACTAAAACATTGCCATTGGCAATCGGGACATTGCAGTCTAGTAGGTATTGTATGATCCTCGTTGAGGGATAAATGGTTTTACCTGGGATCCTACCTTTTCGCCGAATAACGTTTCCCAAACTGTTTCATTTGCCAACTGAATTTTTTTTGAAACTATAAACTTTTGAGGGTGGGTTTTATAATCATCGTGTTGAACCATATAGGTTAGGTTAGGTTTGTTTTATAACAATCCTGAAATTCTTATAGTTTCAGGAAAAATGCAGTATGCCAAATGACACAGGTTGGGAAACGTTATTGGGCGAAAAGGCAGAGAACCGTATTAAAAAAAAAATCTTAATCTTGAGACCATATTTCACGTCCATATTTCAATTAAGTTAAGATTAAATTATAAATTAAATTAATAAATTGATATTAAAATTAAAAACTAAATATTTTTTAAACCAACATTTAAGGGCACTATCTAAGGGCATGGAGGCCTATCCACCTCCTCAACACTACAGGGCCATTCCACGTGAATTCAACAAATTCGAATTAAAAAGTGTGCCGCATGATTTTTGATTTGGATAAAAAAAATTGAGGATATACTTTATGGTGGCAGAAGTGCTGAACCACCATCATTTATTTTTTATTTTTTTTGATTTCTGAGATTTTCCCATTCGAAGTAAATAGTTGGGTCAAATTCCTGCTTGTGCATAATTAGGTCTAACTTTTTTTTTTGAAAAGGTAAGGAGATAATTATTACTTTGTTTGATTAAGTAAGAAATATGGATATAATATAAGATGACAAAAGTTATCTGAATTAAGTAAAAACAAAATGGTGTCCACCTGAAATGTACGCTTAACTGGTAATTTTTTGCAATTTTAATTTTTTTTTGCGTCAACCCTGACGTTTATTAAGGATAACTTTTTTCTAAAGTATAAAGTACTTGCTATGTTCATTCTGTAAAATAAATATTATCGTTTTAGAATTATAACTTCTAACTGAAAAACAGTCGTGAAAATTGAGAATTTCGAAAAATGCTCATGTTTGACCCCCAAAAAACCCATGTGGAAGAAAATATAAATTTTGATTATATCCAGAAAATATGTTCAAGATCTTTGTTGATTAGATTCAGTTAAAAAAGTTTTGTTATTTTTGCTTGTCTAAGAAATATATTTTTTCTAAAGTACTACTTTTCACAGAAATCGATACAAAATATTTTGTGTTATAAATGAATAAAAATGGGATCTTAATTGATTATATGGTTATTATATTATTCATGTTTTTTATGATCAAATAAATCTTTTGAAATGTCAATAACTTATTTTGTAAATTTAATGTGGGTAGAAAACTCGACTATGCACTGTTACCTGACAAGAATTGTAAACCACTTGCGAATGTTTCTTAATTTAGCCGTGTAATGAATAACCGATGCCTTTCGGCGTGTTTACACGCCTTATTTGCATTACATTGCTAAAATATGAATATAGGCAAATGAGCCAATAATCCTTATCGAAGTTATTATGAGACCGTACTTACTCGTAAGAGATAATGAAGTGGTGAAAAATATTTGTACCTAGGAAGTGCTTGTGTTGTACAGTCTTCTTTTCATGAATATTCGTTGTAGACCACTGACAAGAAGTTAAGTTTTTATTCAATTTTCATCTTCAAAATTAAGTTTAATCATTTTATCCCCTGAAGTTATGTACGAGTTCTGTATAAACAAAATTCTTGGAATCATGTTCTTTTTCGTTTCAAAATCAGATGTCGATGTAGTTGAACTGCACCTATCAGAGCGATTTAAAAGTATGAGAACCATAAAAAATACACGTTCCTATCATAGTTTCGTTCCCATTTCTCAAAATGAATTAAAAGTGCGACGTTATTCTACTTCAGAAAATTTCGAAGTAGTTAAAGTTTGCAAGTAATGCTTGTTTTTCTTTTTATATAAATATAATTTAATATATTTATAGTGAATTTGAACCGTCTGGCTTTTATTTATTGAATTTTCATCATTTGCCATACATTCAAAAGGTATGGTCATAAATGTTTTAATCTGCATTGTATCAATACAATGAGAGATTAATGCACGAAATAAGCACATAAAAAAATCATATTTCCAAAAATAGGAAAAATAACAATACTTTTAAACTGAATCTAATTAAAGAAGACATCGACTTATATTTTCTAAATAAATTCAATTTTTAATTTTTTCTTCCACATGGATTTTTTGGGGGTCAAACATGAGCATTTTTTGAAATTCTCAATTTTCACTAATAATTTTCTGTTAGAAGTTATTACTTTAAAAAGATAATATTTATTTTACATAACGAACAGAGCAAATACTTTATATTTCAGAAAAAAAATATCCTTGATATGCAACAGAGTCGCCACAAAAAAAAAAAAAATTGCAAAAAATTACCAATTGACGTGATCATTTTGGATGGACACCATTTTGTTTGTAGTTGACATAGATTATTTTTGTCATACAATATCAAATGCACAGTTCCTACCTAATCAAACACAGCAACAGTTATTTCGTTATCTGTTCTAAAAAAAAGTTAGAGCAGATTATATACAAGCAGGAATTTGACCCCCCAATTAACTTCGAATGGAATAAGCTCGAAAATTAAAAGATAAAAAAATTAATAGCGGTGGTTTAGCACTTCTGGCACCATAAAGCATATTCTTCTTTTCTTTGGTTCTTTTTTTTTAAATCAGAAATCATGCGGCACACTCGATTTGTTGAATTCACGTGGAATGGCCCTACAGCGACCTATTACCTTCAGAAAAACAGTTGAAATAAGCGTGTTGCCAGGTTGCCGGCACTCGATGTAGCTTTAGCCAGCCGTTGGCCTCTTGGGAGTACACGTAGTCAAACCTGTAAGCTGTTGTACAATTAAAAGAAAACCTTAATGTACCTAAATGTATTCTTTAAAAAAAAATGAAAAAAAAATATTCGCGAAACACATAAGACAACATTTAGATCATAAACAGTCAATTTAAAAAACTACTTTGTTTACAAAAAGAACACAACAGAATAGAACACATACCTAACCACAAACCTACCATAATGACTAGAATATCTTTAAATGTATTATTATATCTTTAAATGTATTATTACCGCAGAGAACATTTTACAATACTTATGTTGATTATTGATTAATTGCCTAATTTCCGCTGAAAGTTCGTTCGTTCCATTCATTGAAAGATCTGCCCGCCGGGCATACCCGCCAGACAGATCCGGGAGGCAGATCTGATCTTGTATCCAATGGCGAAATGGGCAAAAATAAGAATGGATTTTTTTGTAAATGTAGTTTTTTTACAGCGAATGATTATTTCAATATGGACTAAATAAATTGGCTATCATTTATCACTTATTATAATTATGGCAATGCAATACAGTAATCAGAAATAAATTAGACTTTATTAGTTTACCTATTCCTAGACCGCCGGCAAAACGGTCAACATATTGGTACTTATAGATAAATAAAATAAAAAATTTAATGTAGACTACATAGTATGATTATATTATTTTGTCTTTTTTTAATATAAGTATAATTTAAAATTATATGTCATTATTTGTAAATGGAATTATATTTTAAAGCACATACCTATTTTCCATTTATACAAAGTAATTTGTTTTTTCTTTTTATATGTTTTTTACTGTTTTCAGAATATGAATACTATTTAAAATTATATTCGACTTACCCCAAGCAGAGCAAAAACAAATCACTAATATGTTTACGATGAAATACATTTTTAATCTAAAACTAAGTCCGCATTATCCGTGCCAATATAATACAGCTAATGAATGTATTATTGTAACGAACAACACAAGGTTGATTAAGGTTTTAATTGAGGAAAATTATAGTAACAAAATCAAATTACCTATAAGTATAAGTAGATAAAGCAAATGAATGTTTACAAGCAACATGTAACTAGATGTTAATTAAGTTTCAAGTAAAAATAGCGTTTTTATTTAAATAAGTAGGATCAACCGTACCCAGGGTTGGGTACGGTTGAAGCAGCTTGAATATTTACGAAACTATGAACACTAGTAGTACGATGATGATGAATATAGTTATAAATAGATAATTTATATTAACGTCGTCGTGTCGGGGGACCGCTAAGTGAGAAAAACAGGTGTAGTATTTTTCCAACAACAGCTACCTGCATTTCCTAACATAGCGGTCCCCCGACGCGACGACGCTTGGAAAATAAAAATATTTGAACTTGCATAATATATGTGACGATAATAATTATAATAGGTTTAAAATATTATTTGTTAGTTTTTAGAGTTTATATTGGGGTCGGGTGATTTTTAAAATTTAAAATTTTACTTTTATTTTGACCTTTTCAAAGTAGGTATTACCTACAATACCTACATCTTGAGAGACAGAGTTGACCTTATCATATTGATAGCTTTCAATATCATTTCAAATGATTTGTTAGTTTAGATATTTTAGGTTTTTGTTGTTATATAGCTTATAATTATATTTAATTCTTGACATGTGATACTGTATTGAATATGTTATTAATGGCTTCATAAAAATACAAATGTTAAATGAGTACATAAATGACACGTTTTAATAATATTTACCAAATCGTTGTTCCTTTAACTAAAAAAACAAACATTATAGGTCCACAGTTTAAGGCATTTATTTGTGTGGTTCTCACGGATATTTGTTCCTTAAGGTATAGATGTTTTCTGTGTATTTAAGTACTAGCTTTTGCCCGTGACTTTATCTGCGTGTAATTAGTAATCTACTTAAGGGATGATTTCGGGAATAAAAACTATTCCATATCATTCCCCTGCACCCAAACTATCTAAATCGGTTCAGCGGTTATTGATTCCTCATACAAACTTCCATCCCCTTTTTTACCACCTTAAGGCATTAAAACTATCTGATGTCTCTGCCTGGGACTATCAAATTTCATCTTTATCAGTTCAGCGGTTTAATCGTTAAGAGGTAACAGACGAACAGACAGATTTTAGCATTTGTATAAATACACATATATAAGTATGATTGAGTTTTGCTATAGCCTCGCGCCCTTAAGATTCCTATATAGGCGTGAATTAGTAGAGTTGTTGAAAGGGTTCTCAATCAGCGGCCCACTTATCCCATAATGAACGATCTGGCTGAATAATTGGACATTCCGAAGAAACGTGTTTTATTCCACAACATCCTTATATGTATAGAAACATTACTTAATGAGTTTGGAACTAAACGTAAAGAAGCGTGTCTTGAAAGTGTTTTGTAAAACAGAAAAGTTGCAAACAATCTGTAATTCGTTATAACGTTTACTAATAGTAGAAATAAATAGTATGAACTCGCGAATCTGAGATACATATTCGAGTCTCGCCCGAGGCAGTGGGTTTTTTCTACTAAATATTCCTTTATTTCTAAATATTGTGGTATCGTTAGTAGACGTTCTGTGTAATACAATAGTAGTTTATGTAACTGTTACGTAATAAGGGTCCTTAAACCATGAGTGTGGTTTTATGAAATGAGCCGCAGGCGAATTTCATAATAAGATCACACGAGTGTTTTAAGGCCTAATTACGTACAGTTGCATACACTGCTTTATCTACACTCGTATTATATATATTAAATTAATTGTTCGGAAACCATAGAATGACCGCCATTGTGCCATCATGGCCTACTCGATTGTGCCGGCGCTCGCGCGGGACCAATCGAGTTGGCCATGGCGGTAACATTATGTTATCAAATTCGATGTTCCAAATTTGAAACTCATTGCTTAACAATATTTGAGCATGCATAGTTAAAATTACGTTACTGCCGCAGATAAGAAACTTATCATAGTTAAATCGTTTGTTGTAATGCTTGTCATTGTCTACGGTTTTTGAACGCATTTTAGAGTACTTGCAGTATGAGTGTAGACAAAATAAATTGTAGTATTAGTATTAATCAAAATTATAAATGTCAATATTACTATTCTGAAATATTTACATATTTTATCCATAAACCAATTCAAGGGAAAGTTGGTTGCATCATACGGCAACTTATTTTTTTTTTTTTTAGGCGGATAAAAGAAATTTATGTTAGAATTAGTATTTTCTTATATGTTACATCTCCCCGGGTAGTTATTGCATAATTTATAACGAAGTCGGTGTTGAATATGAAAGTTTTTTTAACGAAGCTCCGGAACAGAACATATCCTAGAGCAGATGTCACGAAAGTTTACACTACGAGCTTTTAAGCGATAAAAGTTTATCTGTGAGCGGACTAAGGCAAGCGCTATAGCGGAAACTGGAATATTTTCCATACACAAATGTGATATTACAAAAAATAAGTCTAATTTTTTAAAAATACGTTTCTCTTGTTTTTTTATTTTATTTTATAGTGTTTCTCGTTATTTTAATTTTAATTACGGAAATAATGAAACGAATACATAAAATAAAACTAAGTCTGCCTACGTAATAGGAAAATGTAAAGTTCTAGGCATTATTTGATTGACTCAAACCCATAGAAATACACTGTTATATTCATTGAGTAACAGGAGATGACATCCCTAAGATTTTTTTGTCCCAAAAGTTGTAGTGAAAATCACTACAAGTCTATACTACTCTTTGATTCAGTCGTCCTCAACCGCCAAACATGGCGCACAAAATTTGTTCTAGATGTCACATCTAGTAATAAATCAATGGTTGTATATTAAGATGCCCGATTTGTAGGAAGAGCGCTTAAGTAATATTAATAAAACCGGCCAAGAGCGTGTCGGGCCACGCTCAGTATAGGGTTCCGTAGTTTTCCGTCCGTCACAGTAAGTGTCCCCACTTAAGGTTTTGAAAGCACGTCATTTCACTGTGATTTTGTAGAAATTACAGGTACAATAAACACCTGCTTATACGGTTAAATTCCAAACTTAGTTCAGAAATTATTTTGTAATTTTTTTTCAAAAATTATTCAACCTATCAAGTTCAAAATAATTTTCCTAGAAAGTTTTTATAAAGTTCTACTTTTGAGATTTTTTTCATATTTTTAAAACTTATGGTTCAAAAGTTAGAGGGGGGGACACACATTTTTTTTACTTCTGGAGCGATTATTTCCGAAAATATTTACATTATCAAAAAATGATTTTAATAAACTCATATTCATTTTTAAATACCTATCCAACAATATATCACACGTTAGGGTTAAAATTAAAAAAAAAATTACTCCCCACTTTACGTATAGGGGTGGTACCCTAATAAAACATTTTTTCCACTTTTTATTTTACCACATTGTCGGTGTGATTGATATACATATTAGTACCAAATTTCAGCTTTCTAGTGCTAACGGTCACTGAGATTATCCGCGGACGGACGGACGGACGGAAAGACATGGCGAAACTATAAGGGTTCCTAGTTGACTACGGAACCCTAAAAATGCAAAATAGATCGACACATAGGTTGAAAACGTATTAAACTATCAAGTGTGTATCCTGTTGTTCCTTACTAAACTAAACTAAATTACCTTTTATTCCATCAACGCGGACTAGTAGCTTTTATTTCTACATTTTTAAAGCGTTTTCACACTGTCCGATCCGATATCGGATGTCACATGGCCCAAGGAAAAAATAAGCAGCTAGAGATGACATGGCATTAAGTCCGCCTTTTGAACAACATTTGGTATTTACATAAAAAAAATAGTAATTACAAATCATAAATTTGTCTTCTTCGTGGTCCTATTTGACATCCGATATTTCGAAGTTTATATCTTCAAATAACCGCTCCAGCGCGTCGCTTCTGGCATGGAGCATCAACCGCATGATTTCGCGAGTGTGTTTTTAAAACGTGAATAAAAAGCCCTTTCACACGAACAACAGTGCCAGTTTATTTTAACGAACTGACCAAAGAGTTGGTCGATACGAACATGAACAAAAGGCGAAACCGAGTTACAATTTAAAAAGTTACCGGAGATACACAATTTAAAATTTGGACGATCTGTTGGTTGATTTATCCGTCCTGTGGGCAATGTTTTTTAATATAGTTGCTCAAAAAGGTAGTGGTAGTTGATTATCATGCGGAAAGTTTAATTACGCGTAATAGATTTTATTCAGCCTTAACAGCAATTATTTGTGTGGTTTGTATGTACAGAAAGGTATTGTTATTTAATATTTGGAGAGTATAATACCATTTAACTTTGCTATATGTAATTAAAACGGACTGGATAGACCTAATGGACTAAGAGCTGGCCACGTGAGATATGATGACAATAATGAGAGCAACAAAACCCGTCTGGTTAGATTGCTATACTATCCCTATTGCTAGATCTGGGCATCTGGCAGCTATTAATGGGTGGAGGTCAGAGTGACAGACTAGCAAAATTTTTCAGTTGGAAAAAAGTAATACCAAAATAGGTTAACCCTGCCAAAGTTGTCTTATTTATAGAGGAGGGGGCCTATATTTTAACATTAGACCGAAAAACATTGCGTATTATTTTAGAAACAGAAACAGTAGGCGAAAAACCATGAATTACACGTCGTTTTGTTGGACTACTTTCCCGCATAAGAAAGTTTTGGCAATGATATAATCTAATTAATTATATAATTTCTGAATCTAGAAATAAGCATAGTATAGCAAACTAACGAGAGGGTTCGTCACTCTCATTATTGTGTCATATCATTACTTACCATATTTTTTTGAGCATGCCGGAAACTCAACTCCTTTTCGTTTATTTTTTTTACAGCGATCCTATGGTTATATATTAGACTTCCTTTTTTTTTATATACGCCCCACCTGAAAATTGCAAAATCAATAAGCTTTATATTAAATCTTCCAATGTCCGCATTTAGCCTAAGTACACGGCGAAATGGTGGACGTCCGAGATTACTCCTCAACAACTGTCCGCAATTCATCCGATGACGTTCCTAGTTGACTACGGAACCCTAAAAATTACGGAGTTGTTGACTCCTCAACAACTGTCCGCAATTCATCCGATGACCCATATATTATGAAACGAAAAATTTAAAAAAATATTATTAAGCCAATAGACCTATGATAGTCCAGCAGTTAAGTACGTTTCACCTGGAAACTAATCCAAACTCAACGGAACTTTAACGGGTTGTTTGGGGGAATACTAAAAAGACTCTCCGAAGTTTTCGACCTCGAGGACCCTGTGGAACTTGAAGAAGGGACAAAAACCTAATTTTTAGGGTTCCGTAGTCAACTAGGAACCCTTATAGTTTCGCCATGTCTGCCCGTCCGTCCGTCCGTCCGTCCGTCCGCGGATAATCTCAGCTATCGTTAGCACTAGAAAGCTGAAATTTGGTACTAAGATGTATATCAATCACGCCGACAAAGTGGTAAAATAAAAAGCTGAAAAATGAGTTTTATTAGAGTACCTCCCCTATACGTAAAGTGGGGGGTGATTTTGTTTTTCATTTCAACCCTAACGTGTGATATATTGTTGGATAGGTATTTAAAAATGAATAGGGGTTTTCTAAAATAATTTTTTAATAATGTAAATATTTTCGGAAATAATCGCTCCAGAAGTTAAAAAAAATGTGTGTCCCCCCCCCCTCTAACTTTTGAACCATAAGTTTTTTAAATATGAAAAAAAAATTCAAAAGTAGAACTTTATAAAAACTTTCTAGGAAAATTATTTTGAACTTTATAGGTTGAATAGTTTTTGAAAAAAAAATACAAAACTATTTCTGAACTAAGTTTGTAACCGTATAAGCAGGTGTTTATTTTACCTGTAATTTCTACAAAATCACAATGAAATTACGTGCTTTCAAATAAAGTAAAAACGGTGAAAATCGGTTCACCCAATAAAGAATTATCCCATAAAAATCATCTTCCATACTTTAAGCTCGCGCGCAATAGTTTACTTAATTTGCCGATAGATGTCGCTGTACGTGGAACGCTCATATCATATCCTACATGGCGGTGTTATTTTAACTCTTAAGTGGGGACTCTTACTGTGACGGACGGAAAACTACGGAACCCTACACTGAGCGTGGCCCGACACGCTTTTGGCCGGTTTTTTTAGGTTTTATCTCATTAACTAAGCATTTATCTCATAAACTAAGCATTTTTGTTTACACCTTGTATTGCAAAATAAAGAAAAATAAATTTCTTGAAAGTTTTTTTTTTTCACTTTATTCCTTCCCACAACATACATGGTAATTACAAAGAAAGATTTAGGTATTAAACATAGATTAGGTATTATTTAGGTATTAGGTATTAAGTTAGATGTCATATCAGATTTTCAGATCAAATATTAACAAAGATACAGCCAATTTATTGTTGGGATTCTAATATGGCGGTGGAACCATAATTTTCGTAGCAATTCTGAAAAGTTATGAGTTTTTAAGTGTCATAACACTTGACAGCTTAACAAAAAAGAATACATCCGAAGGTTGTCTGGAAAAGATCGATTATTAGCGATAAGGCCGCCTGTTGTTTGCCTCTCTTCATATATAAATAGGTTTGGTTTGCTGTTCTCTCATTCTATAGTACTTTACTTTTACTTAATATCCACATTATATTATACATTTATTCATTCCTATTGGACGTTGGTATTCGTTTTGATTTCGTTTTACTGCAGAAGTATAAAGTGTAGCAACTCCTCTCTTTTTCACTACATACACTTTATCTCTAACCAAACTGTCCTCACAAATAAAACATTGACCGACATAATTAACATAGCATTGATAAAAAAAACAAAATCATATATTGTACAAAATAATAAGACGTAGCAACAACATCTTTAAAAATCTTAGGCGGTCGTCACACTGCTCCGCATCTCGCAGCGGCGTCCGTTGATGCGTTTTTTAACTTTGTATGAGAATCTTGATTTTGTATAGAAAAATCGCATGGTACGACACACTGGCTCCGCCTCGACGCGCGGAAGAGCGAGAGGCACGACGACTCGCGCGCTCGGATGGAGACGCGGTGCGTGCCGCAGGGTATGTCACACCGAGCTCCGCAGTGCCGTACGGATTTTAGTGCAAGAAAGGACGTAGGCGCAATGGATATCGACGGCTATAAGTTTATCACATCAGCGGGCCTACCATGGTTTTATCATATCACGCGTGGAATGGTACGACAACTGTTACCGTTACCCGTTTTATTATCATTTTAGCTAACATGGTTACGGCAAATGATAAAAATTTCACGTCGATAACGTATCCTACCATTCGATAGGGACCATATTTTTTTGTTTGAACAAGTCATAGTCAAGACTGCTTTTATTCAATTCTCGGACGAATATAAAAAAAGATCGAATAGTTTTATTATTATACCTCCAATTTGAGAAGTGTTTAAATAGCTGACAGCCTATACGAATTGACTTACATTATAAACGGTACGGATAAACATGACGTTTTGTTGCTGTCAAACCTGTGATGGCTGTCACTGTCATATTATTAATTTATTATTTTATCTATTCACACGTTAGAACACGGAAAGTTAATTAAAACTTATCGACGCTACGTATGTTGAAAGTGAAGTGAAGTGAATGAAAATATTGAAAATACTACCCAACATTTAAGTTGCTTAAACACTACAAGTTGAAGTAAGTTATGTTAGATTATAATTCGTGTAGATAATTTGTGCGAAGTCATTTTGTAATGAATATGTTTTTCAGTCGATGCTCGGCGGTGCAGAAGAGAATACTAACCAAAGATATGGTATAGGACCATTTCGGTTCGCCAAAAGAGAATACGATGCGACGGCCCTTTCGGGTGCGAACGCTGAAGGCGCAGTGGGAGACTCTTGCGCAAGAGGATTGTGAACAGGAGCCGGATAACTCCGTACAGGCAAGGCGTCAACAGTGGTAAATAATCTAAATATGTAAAACAGTCACATTACGTAGAGACGCTGTTGATTGTAGAACCTTGAAATTAAGAACATATTTTTCAAATTTAAAGTTTGCAGCATGGATACCCATACTTATCGCCAGTATCTACTAGGAGACAATATTTATATTCAATACATACATAGATACACAGAAGAAATCAATAAATCAGTATATATCTAATGTTTGTGCTTATCACACATTTGGGTCATGTCAAATTTCAAAACTTACTCCCTTTGCAGTCATAACTGGATAGAATAGACTGTTAATTTTGAAATATAATATTGCAGAATCTATGTACAGTCAGCAGCAGAAGCAACTAAGCAGGTGAGGTTTTCAAAATGAGCTTGAAACGGCTTTATTATCATGAGAATAAGAGTGTGTCAAGATCTCTTTTGACACCTCACCCGCTTATCTAATTCTGCTACTGACTGTATCTATCATGTATATTTTATTTTCAGTTGTGGCATGATTTGAGCTGACAAGTCCAAAAAGCTGCTTAGGCTGTCACCGGGAAGTTCATAGAAGTTGGCAAAGTAGGCGATGATCAGCTGATCTTTGCCGCTAGAGGATGAGACTCAAGAATTGCTTATGTGAGTGAGTAGGTACAGTCACCGGCAATAGTATCTTCCTATACGAAGGCCGCAATATATGTGACACACTTCACACTTGTATTTGTAGGGCCATAAGAATGTGTCACATATTTTGCGACCTTAGTGTAGGAAGATACTATTGCTGGTGACTGTACTTACACTTTAGTCAACTTGGTGTTATTTATGTTATATCTGGCTGACAGTCCAAATCTTGTCAAAAAACTTATAACACGTATTACTATAAAACTAATATGCTTAATACCATATTAGCAATAGACAGAGAGCTAGCCACGTCAGATAAGTAAATAAATAAATAAATAAACAAATATTATGGGACCATCTTACACAAATCAACCTAGTCCCACAGTAAGCTCAATAAGGCTTGTGTTGTCGGTACTAGGCGACGATATATATAATAGATAAATACTTAAATACATAGAAAACATCCATAACTCAGGAACAAATATCCGTGATGAACACACAAATAAATGCCCTGACCAGGATTCGAACCCGGGACCTCCTGCTTCATAGGCAGCGTCACTAGCGACTGGGCTAGGAGGCCGTTATATGACACAATAATGAGAGCAACGAAACCCCTTTAGTCAGTTTGCTATACTATGCTTATTTCTAGATCTGGACATCTGGCAGCTGTAAAGTGGTGGAGGTCAAAGAATGCAAACCACTCCAAGAAAACAATTTCTAGAGTTCTGGGTTTGATGATTATTATGAGAAATGTAATGTAATGTAAAAACTCTTTATTGTACAAAAACCAGTCAAAACAATACAATAATAGGAAAACGTAAGTACAAAGGCGAACTTATCCCTTTAAGGGATCTCTTCCTTTAAGGGAGAAATTATATAAATGATTAGATTATATCATTGCCAAAAGTTTCGGTTGGGGGAAAGTAGTGCCAAACGACGTATAATGTAATTCATAGTTTGTCGCCTACTGTTTTTGTTTCCGTAATAATACGCAATGTTTTTTGTTCTAATGTCAAAATATAAGGCCCTGTCCTATTATAAATTAAACCAGCAATTCTCATTCTTTTTTGGTGACGGAACACTTGGAAAGCGAAATACTTGATGGAATTATATTATATCATTTTCAGGAGTTTCTGCAGATGGAAAGTAGTGACTAATGAAGTATAATGTAATTCGTAGTTTCTGCAACAATACGCAATGTTTTTTAGGGTTCTTATAGTTTCGCCATGTTCGTCTGTCCGTTCGTCAGTCCGTCCGTCAGCCCTAAAAAATATTATTATTAGATTTATTAGGGTACCTCCCGTACACACGCAGTGGTGGGTTAATTAGGTTTACGTTCCAACTCTAGTGTGGGGTGTCGTTGGATAGGTTTTTCAAAAAGAATAGGGGTGTTCTAAAACAATTTATGGATAAATCTAAAAGTTTCGTAAATAATAGCTCCGGAACTGTAAAAATGGGCGTTCTTCCTTTAATTTTCAATGAAAAGTATATTGAATAAAATCAGTTGAGTAATCTTTAATTATAACTTAAAAAGGGCGTAACGGCCGCGACATATTATATATAAAAATAACCTTATGAGTGGGTGTATTGTGACGGGCCGGTAACTACGGAACCCTACGTTGAGCATGACCCGAAATTAATTTAAATGGTTAAATATAGGTCATTTCCTCTATACTAAATGAGACCGCTTTGGCACATTTTACCTATTTTGGGATTACTTTTTAACAATTTATTGATATCATGGAGACTACGATTAACTAGACAGGCTTCCTTATTCTCATTATTGTGTCATATCTGACGTGGCCTCATCAGAACCTTCTGCTTTGGCTGTTTACTAGGCGAATCATTATTTATTTTTTTGTTTCAGACGTCACATATTAGAGCACACTAAAATGATTGAGGAGACAGCAGTTATTGACGAAAATTAGTGAAGATAACGAAAAAGATGCTTAGAAGTTATTATCAGGGGGCCGATTTTTTACTTACGAGCGCACGACCTCTTTCACTCGAAAATTTATGAAAATATTGTGTGTGAGATTATTTTAGACCAATTGTTTTTGAATTCGAGTGCTCGAAAGTCAAAAATCGGCCCCGATACTTGTATAAATTGAGTCTCTTAACTTCAAACTCGGGTAAATCCATCTGTCAGATTATGCGATTTTGGTATTAAGGAAAGGTAATAGGGTAGATATTTGCTGAGAGGGTCGAATGGATTTATTTACCCGAGTTCGAAGTTTAGCGACACAATTGCTCTCGGTCATAAATTGATATGGATGTCATATACAAAGGAAAAGGCGACCAAGGCCTCCGGTGCCCAAGGCTGAAATTGAATCAGTCCGTAAATTTTTTCCGTGTATAATTTGGCCAATCATCTGATAGAATAGTATATGCTCGTACCTCCTATCGAAACTACCAAGGAGCAAGAGAGATGGCGCTGCCATCAATAAAACTTGAGACTTGAGAACAAAGCAAATTATTTTAATAAATGTATTGATTTGTTTATTTCAAGTAGACACACACACTGTTGTATGAATTATAAATTTAAATAGATGTTATATCCTAAGGAAAAAGTGATCAAGGTCCCCGGTGCGCAGGGCTGAAATAAAATCAGCTTCTTCTGCATTCACGGCAGAATTCCTAAATATTTATTAAAAATAAATTGATTTGTTCTGTAGTTGTGATTGCAGTCAGTATTTATACAGTGTGTAAATACAATACGGGCGAATCTTTAAACGATGGTTAGCATAGAACATAGAAAGTATATTTAGATAACTTTTGCTTAGAATTAGAATGAAAATATTAACCATACAAAATAATTCGGCCCGCAATGTACGAGTAATGCAACGCACTTACGAGAAGAATTAAACGCTCGTTGCCAGTTGATAGACAGTTACTTACTTCAATCATGTTTGTGGCACATTGCTGCTCGTTTAATTTTCAAAAAAATATTACGGGGTCATAATTAAGTGGAACTTAAAAAACCGTTTAAAAAAGCCTCTAATGATAACACTATTAATACCTATCTGGTTTAATTAATTGATCGCTTTGGATTTACACACTGTATTTTATATACTTGACTGGCGGCGCGATAAGCGGGGCTGAGAATGCCACCGCTGTCGTCCAAAACTTACTAGATGGCGCTGTACGGCGTCCATACATTATGCGGTATCTCTGGTTTGCTCTAGTTCAGATGGTGCTTCAGAGTTACCGCATAATTTATGGGGGCCGTACAGCGCCATCTAGTAAAGCTATCAAACTTGGAGCACAAAAAATTATTTGGCAGTGCCCCTCTATTTTATATATAGACGGAGAGCTGGCCACGTCAGATGTGACACAATAATGAGAGCAATGAAACCCCTCTAGTTAGTTTACTAGACTATGCTTATTTCTCGATCGGGGCATCTGGCAGCTGTAAAGTGGTGGAGGTCAAAGAATGCAAATAACATGAAGAAAACAATTCCTAGAGTTCTGGTTTTAATGGAATATTATAGGAAAATATGTAATTAATTAGATTATATCATAGCCAAAAGTTTATTTTGGGGGAAAGTAGTTCCAAATGATGTACAATGCAATTTATAGTTAGTCGCCTACTGTTTTTGTTTCCGTAATAATACGGAAAGTTCTTTGTTCTTATATTAAAATATAGGCCCTGTCCTTTATAACTGAAACAACTTTGGCAGTTTTTACCTATTTTGGTATTACTTTTTTCCAACTGAAAAACTTTGTTGGTCTCTCACTCTGACCTCCACCCATTAAAAGCTGCCAGATGCCCGGATCTAGCAATAAGGATGGTAAAGCAATCTAACTAGACAGGTTTCATCGCTCTCATTATTGTGTCATATCTGACGTGGTCAGCTCTTAGTCCAATATTCTCTTTGCTATTAGGCCTAGACTAGGCCTAGGCGAGACTGGCGGGCTCGACTCGGAAATGTATTAGTTTGCACCGCCGGTTGCTAGGCTTAAAACATTCAGTGCCGAGAACCCGACTATCGGGTATTTTATGATTTCGTTCCCAGGCCGGACGACCCGATAGTCGGGATCGTGGTACTACAGCTTTATATGACGAAATTTTTGTGGCCTGGCGCGGATGTCTTGTTTGGCTGGGTGGCAATGACTGTGTTAATCGTCATGGCATTAAAAATCATGTTATGTCATGGAGACTACGATTATTATCACCTATGTTTTAATAAACATTTCTATTAATTTACAATAGTTGTATTATTTACTTGAGAACATGTGTGTGTATTAATTTTTGTACATATCCCACAGTCAATTCTAATTAATTTAAAATAATATGTTTCTATTCTAAAAATAAGTAGAAGCTATTCTGATATCTGAACTTTTAACTGCAAGATAGAGGCGCGGTACGGCCCCATGATTGACAAAAGTACCCTGTCTATATCAAATCATAAGTACTAGAGTTCGACCACGCTGGCTCTGCATGTCCATGCATATAACGCAGTGTACATATACAATAACAAAGTCTATATATCGTTATCACTATCACTACATAGTATAAAACCGTCGCTTTCCGCTGAAAATTGTAGTTTTCTAATGTGATGTCGTAAATAAATAAATAAATTGCGCTTACATTGCAAACGCTGGCTGAACCCTACGAGATAGATCAAAATAGTGTACTACAGTATTGTACACCTTAAAAGGTCCCATGCGAAGCTGGGGCGAGTCGCTAGTTGTGATATAAACGTCATATTTTCATATAAATTTGACATTCATGCTTGCTTGAAACTTTGTTGCAGAGTTAATGTGGTCAGACTTTAGATTAGGTATAAATGAAATAAGCCAATAGGCAGAGAAGGTGTTTATTAAATGTCCACGCTTTTCCTGGGCCACTATTAATAGCAACCAATTTTGAGGATAGTGATATTGAGGAGCGCCTCCCATATTCTCTGCCTCCGGTTCATCCATGGGAAGAGATCTGAAAAAAGAGGAAATAAGTTCTATGAAGGCATGTAAGCTTTAGCCCGCAGCTTCGTTGGCGTAGAGTTAGTAATCCACTTCGCTTTTCATCCCTTTGAGGGATGATTTCTGGAATAAAAACAAACCAATCATTTGTCCTCCCCCGGGACTCAAACTATATTTATACCAAACTGAATTGGTTCAGCGGTTTAAGGTGAAGAGGCAACAGACAGACAGTTACTTCCGCATTCATAATATTGGATGGATCTAAAAATAATGTAAACAGAATTTAAATATTTTTCTAAAAATTATGTAGGTAGGTACTTTGGTAATTCGTGTGGAATAAATTATTGAGAATTGGACCAATTCAGGTTTTTTACCAATTCAATTGGTAAAAAACCAGATAGAGTGTGTACGGATAGAGACGGGAGTGAGAGTTCTCTTAGAAACCACAAGACCTCTTTCCGCATAAACTTTACAACCTGTAAGGCCGCGGACTCTATGCACGGCTCCGGCGCGCATTTCGCGCTGCTCCGGAGTCCGGAGCCTAACGTTGCAATATAATAGCTTTACTTACCCAGCAAGGAGTGCCAGTAATCATCGCCATGATGGGGCTGGAGATCGAAGTTGAGTTCGTTGCATGCAATGCAATGCAGCTGCCACCTCCTTGCGCGCTTTATAAATATGCCAGAACTCTTCATTCGGCATTTCAAATGTTCTTCAAGGATCCTTTATTATAAAGGCTATAATAGCCCTGTGCTGAATTTTTCGGCGCTCCATTTCTTCAGCAGCGGCTTGCTTTCATTAAAGAAATAAAATCTTGTTATTTCTACAAAGAAAATATTAACATATTACATACGGAAAAAACGCTCTAACTAGTAATTCTCATTATAACCATTACATAAACGAATACTTACTAGTAATTAACTCAGAAAATCCATTTTTCACAAACTTAGTATCAACGACAACGCTTATCGTCACCTAGTGAGCACGTAGATTAAATTAACCAAGGTGAACTGTCAAAATTCGACAATATGTCATATTATCCAACGACCATGTTATGCAAAATGATAGCAAGTGTCGTCTGTCGGCTACCGCTGTCAAAAGTGTAAAACTTCGCCCTATCGTCTGCAACCATAGTATGAGCTATATGATAGTTAGATAAACTGTCATTTACCAACCATTTACCGTTTTATCCGCGTGATAACTCCAACCATAATAGGCCCGCTGTTTATATATAAGTCTATAAGTTTATCAGTTGTCACACTGCCGCCGCGTCTCGCAACGAGACGCGGCGGCAGTGTGACAACCGCCTTACCTTCGCATACATGCACGGCCTGCCGTCACAACAACTGTCCACTCACTAAAGATGGCTGACGCGTCGATGACCAGTCGATTAGCGGGGCGCGGAAGGGCGTACGATGTGTCTGGAATTATCCAATGTCCGTGTTTACCCCACTACCTCCTAACAAATCGTGTTTCCCAAGAGATAACTAGGACTAATTTAAAGAACGTTTCAAATTGTTAATTCTGTGAGTTTCCCCACTTGAATAGTTGCATTATCCAAGCACATCGAATATTTTCTTCCTATACTAAGTATTACGTGAAATATTATGATAGAAACATAGACTTTAATCTTTACGAATAAGGTTACTTTTCGATTGGGACTAAGAAGTGAGATACGAGATTGAGAAAGCACATAGTGAAAATGCAACTTGGAGTCGAATGAATAATGCATGCCTGTAAATTTGAATCAATTCAGTAGCTCGTTCACATGCTGAATCCGAGTGAGGATTTCGGCAGAAAATTCTGGAAACGTTTTTGTGCTAATTAGTGAAAGCGATTTTGCCACTTTAATTCAGTTTAAAGCTTTATTTTTGGACTCGTGGCCCGTGGCAAGTATGGTAGCGCCATCTACAAAATTTACAAAAAAATGAAACTTTGTATGGCAACTGGGCCATTCCACGTGAATTCAAGAAATCGAGTGTGCCGCATGATTTCTGATTTAAAAAAAAAGAATTGAGGATATGCTTTATGGTGCCAGAAGTGCTAAACCACCGCTATTAATTTTTTTATCTTTTAATTTTAGAGCTTATTCCATTCGAAGTTAATTGGGGGGTCAAATTCCTGCTTGTATATAATCTGCTCTAACTTTTTTTTAGAACAGATAACGAAATAACTGTTGCTGTGTTTGATTAGGTAGGAACTGTGCATTTGATATTGTATGACAAAAATAATCTATGTCAACTACAAACAAAATGGTGTCCATCCAAAATGATCACGTCAATTGGTAATTTTTTGCAATTTTTTTTTTTTTTGTGGCGACTCTGTTGCATATCAAGGATATTTTTTTTCTGAAATATAAAGTATTTGCTCTGTTCGTTATGTAAAATAAATATTATCTTTTTAAAGTAATAACTTCTAACAGAAAATTATTAGTGAAAATTGAGAATTTCAAAAAATGCTCATGTTTGACCCCCAAAAAATCCATGTGGAAGAAAAAATTAAAAATTGAATTTATTTAGAAAATATAAGTCGATGTCTTCTTTAATTAGATTCAGTTTAAAAGTTTTGTTATTTTTCCTATTTTTGGAAATATGATTTTTTTATCTGCTTATTTCGTGCATTAATCTCTCATTGTATTGATACAATGCAGATTAAAACATTTATTACCATACCTTTTGAATATATGGCAAATGATGAAAATTCAATAAATAAAAGCCAGACGGTTCAAATTCACTATAAATATATTAAATTATATTTATATAAAAAGAAAAACAAGCATTACTTGCAAACTTTAACTACTTCGAAATTTTCTGAAGTAGAATAACGTCGCACTTTTAATTCATTTTGAGAAATGGGAACGAAACTATGATAGGAACGTGTATTTTTTATGGTTCTCATACTTTTAAATCGCTCTGATAGGTGCAGTTCAACTACATCGACATCTGATTTTGAAACGAAAAAGAACATGATTCCAAGAATTTTGTTTATACAGAACTCGTACATAACTTCAGGGGATAAAATGATTAAACTTAATTTTGAAGATGAAAATTGAATAAAAACTTAACTTCTTGTCAGTGGTCTACAACGAATATTCATGAAAAGAAGACTGTACAACACAAGCACTTCCTAGGTACAAATATTTTTCACCACTTCATTATCTCTTACGAGTAAGTACGGTCTCATAATAACTTCGATAAGGATTATTGGCTCATTTGCCTATATTCATATTTTAGCAATGTAATGCAAATAAGGCGTGTAAACACGCCGAAAGGCATCGGTTATTCATTACACGGCTAAATTAAGAAACATTCGCAAGTGGTTTACAATTCTTGTCAGGTAACAGTGCATAGTCGAGTTTTCTACCCACATTAAATTTACAAAATAAGTTATTGACATTTCAAAAGATTTATTTGATCATAAAAAACATGAATAATATAATAACCATATAATCAATTAAGATCCCATTTTTATTCATTTATAACACAATATATTTTGTATCGATTTCTGTGAAAAGTAGTACTTTAGAAAAAATATATTTCTTAGACAAGCAAAAATAACAAAACTTTTTTAACTGAATCTAATCAACAAAGATCTTGAACATATTTTCTGGATATAATCAAAATTTATATTTTCTTCCACATGGGTTTTTTGGGGGTCAAACATGAGCATTTTTCGAAATTCTCAATTTTCACGACTGTTTTTCAGTTAGAAGTTATAATTCTAAAACGATAATATTTATTTTACAGAATGAACATAACAAGTACTTTATACTTTAGAAAAAAGTTATCCTTAATAAACGTCAGGGTTGACGCAAAAAAAAATTAAAATTGCAAAAAATTACCAGTTAAGCGTACATTTCAGGTGGACACCATTTTGTTTTTACTTAATTCAGATAACTTTTGTCATCTTATATTATATCCATATTTCTTACTTAATCAAACAAAGTAATAATTATCTCCTTACATTTTCAAAAAAAAAAGTTAGACCTAATTATGCACAAGCAGGAATTTGACCCAACTATTTACTTCGAATGGGAAAATCTCAGAAATCAAAAAAAATAAAAAATAAATGATGGTGGTTCAGCACTTCTGCCACCATAAAGTATATCCTCAATTTTTTTTATCCAAATCAAAAATCATGCGGCACACTTTTTAATTCGAATTTGTTGAATTCACGTGGAATGGCCCAACTGTCAGATCCACCGATGCAGTCAAATTATACGGACTATCTGGGTTGAGAACCCGAAGAAAAGCTCGATAAGTAGAATCATGGTTTACTTGGGACACCAGCACAGATTTAGGTTCTTATAGTCTTACCATTTCCCAAAAGTTAAGCAAGATTAACTACTAAAGGTACATACCGGTATATAATTCTAGCCATAGATAAAATCCACGCTTGTTTAATAGTAAACCTTTTACCGTAAAGTCACGTTTCAGACAGTTTTAACACAGGTTTTATTTCCAATCGAAAATTTGGATTTCATATATATCAGTAAATTTTAGTAACATCACAGGGCGGACACGTCATACTACAAAACTCGTTTGAGCGCCTATATGTGCACGGCACGTTTGTAAATATAATAAACAGTTTGACAATACAACTACTTTGGCATTTTTCATCGATGCGCTGGCAGCCTGACTGTTAACCTACTAGTCTCCTACCAAACGGCCACCACGGGGTGAGGTAATTCTAGTCGGAGCGGGGCGTAGCGTGGCCGTTCTGTATGAATAGTAGATTGTACACCAAGGGGATAAAGCACTGTTTTATGTCACGGGCGCAATATTGAATCCTGAACGTAACGAAGGACTCCAGATTTTAATCCCGAGCGCAGCGAGGGGTTTATGAGTTAATTCCCGAGCGAAGCGAGGGAATTAAGACTGAGTCCTGAGTGCAGTGAGGGGTTCAAGCGCGCCCGTGACAAAAACAGCTTTATCCCCGAGGAGTATACTCTACTTTTCTCACCTCTTGCGAGACAATAAAATAGCTAAGGCTACTAGAAACGGATTTTTACTAAAGTAAATCAAAAGTAAAAACGGGCCAAGTGCGTGTCGGACCACACATAGCAGGATTCCGTACATTCAATGGAATAAGAACCAAACTAATACCAAAAGGTCGTATCTGATGCCTATGGAAAAAGTTTTTTGGAGATAACTCAAAAATGGCTAAACCAATAATGTTCAAAAAAATTTTCCTAGAAAGTATATGATAAGGCGCATCTCCTCAATTTTTTTCATATTTTTTGGACTTACGGTTCAAAAGTTACAGGGGGGTTGTGCCCCCCCATTTTCTGAGTTTCGAAGCGATTATTTCAGAAAATATTCACTTAATCACAAAATGGTCAAAAAACCTCAGTGTTATTTTTAAAGACCTATCGATTTATGTGTCACATGTAGATATTTAGTCAAAAATATAAAAAATAAAAATTTTGTTACATGTATGGAGCACCCCCCCTAAAAATTTTTTTTTTCAAATTTAACTACATAACTGAGTAGCGGCATACAAAATACACCTTATGTGTAAATTTTATTCAGATACGTCGTATAGTTTCCGAGTAAAATGGCTGTGACATACGGACGGACAGACATACAGACAGACATGACGAATCAATAAGGGTTCCGTTTTTTGCCATTTGGCTACGGAACCCTAAAAATTTATTCTTGATACATTAGTCCATTTTATTCTAATTTTATCTTCTATTTTTATAGAACCTGCAGTTTTACTCCGTATACTGCAGCGTCTTATGACACTCGCGGCATTTGTTTTAGGTATTTAAAATTGAGGTGGCCAGCACGATTTTCCGAATAAATTCGATTTTCAAATCAGCTCGACGCGGCGGCGCGGGCCCCGGCTGGCGTCGCGGGGCTGTGCACCGTGCGGACTTTACGAAATTAGACTTTAAGCACATAACAATAAGAGCTATGGGAAGTGAATTCACATTATTAACCAGCGGGTTATAATGAGATTTAGTACAATATTATAACCCGGCTAAAGCCAAGGGCTATAATGATTTGCTTTCGGTCAGGTTTGCATGATATATAATTTGGCATTGTCGAGCAGGTGGTGTGAAAAGACTATTATTTATTCTGTGTTAACACTAAATACCACTTACGTACGACTGTAAGCTACCTGTACCTAATATGGATGTAGCAATTTAAAAGTGTAATTCCTCTTCCAACTCCGAGACATGTCGCCCGGAGTGCACTCGACTTGTGTAATCATGTTTCGCTTTCACGTTTGTTCCGCTAACCGAATCGCAGCTTGTTTAAACTTGCCGTGTGACGCAACTTAACATACGAATCTTGACTATCCCCAATATAACTCTTATTCTTTCCCATATTGCAAGCTATCTAAACAGCTGCCGTTTTATGTTTAAAGTTCTCATTCGTAATTTGTAACTTATACTCGACTTGTTAATCGTATTCTGTGTTCATGTTTGTTCCGTTAACTGAATCGCAGCTTGCCGTGCAACGCAACTTGACATACAACTTGACTATCCTCTATCGAGCAGAGCGGGTAGCGTAGGGGTTAGGGCGGCTGCCCTTTCAGAAGACGCTGGTTCTATTCCAGCCCTGGGAAACTAAGGCCTTGGTCACTTTTTCCTTTGCATATGACATCTATTAATAAGTTTTTCATATTTCTTTATAAATCTTTTCGGCAGTGTTGCGTCTGGATTTTGACGATGTAAGATACAACTGGCGCAGTTTACCTTCTAAATTGAGGTACCTAATGAATTCGAGTCATTTAAGGACCCTGTCTATTAGTGCCATTGGTCTATACACGGGAATTTCCTCGTGCTCAAACAATTAAGCTTTACGAAAGTATATTTTGTTTATTCTATGAGAGTTTGATATTGTTGAACGCACAGACCGAGCATTAACTATCCTTAGTTTTCCTTTGAGAATTCAACCAACTGGAGTCGCTATTGGCAGGCGTTCCCCTGTGCTGAAAACATATGACCAGTGGTCATACACATGTATGGACTGACGTTTATCTGACGTAGCTATTTGTACGTTACGTACGACTAGCCATACATTTGACGTTCCCCTCCACCGCAAAAATCGGCAGACTTTTTTTGAATCGGAAATGACAGACATGGCTACTCCATCCGGGTTGAATTCTCTAAGTAGTTATCTCTGCCCCTTCATAGACTGGAAACATAACTCCAAGGTATCACAAACCTAAATAAAACAACACATTAAAGTTTTGTGTAATTTGTTACTATTGTAAGTAATATGTCGGCATGTGTGAGATTGATCTCAAATATTTATTTAGGTACATATTTTTAAAGCATTTTTCACAAGATCATATTATTACGAGACAAGTGAAAAACTTTTCCATTTTTTGTTTTCTTTGAAAAAGTCCAAATGAGACGAAATAAGGTTGAAAAATTACGGAGGCCAGGAAAAACGTGATTTATAAGAGATTTGGCAGAAATCAATAACTTCAATCAATCTCCAACCAGTCTGAGCAGTCACGTATAGTTATTCAGTGATTACCCAGCGCAAGCGAGCATTCGCTTCGAGAGACGAGGCCGGTTTTGCCCAGATACTAGTATTCCATTTTTATCTCATCCGATCGCATTTCCTCTACTCAAAAAGAAAAGGTTTGATATCCTCCACCAAAGTGTTGCTTAAGTGTTGCCTGAATAGGTTAAGGATTGGGCATGGCTGCTGCGATTCTCTTACCTACAAATGGGGCTGGAAGGTTTCTCCACACTGCGTGTGGAAGTGGTAAGGAAGAGCAAACCACTGGACATATTTTCTGGCGCAGTCCCCTTCACGTATTTTGGACCAGCTAATGATTTAGTCTCTGTTACTTTTGACTGACATCAGCCGGGATTTTTTTTTACCAGGACGGCGGCAATCAAGCATACGGCCCGCCTGATGGTAAGCAGTTACCGTAGCCTATAGACGCCTGCAACCCCAGAGGATTCACATGCGCATTGCCTACCCTTTAAGAACCTATACACTCCTTTTTTGAAGAATGGGCTACTGCAAATATGGAAATGCGAGTAATATCAATTGCTGATTTCCATCTTTATCACTTTTGGTCTACTCTTATACATTTATGCCAGTGCAAGGTAAGTTCAAGCAGAGAGTATAAACTTAATAGAGCAGCACAGTCTAAGAACTTTTTGAGGTTCCAAGTCAGAAGTGCCATCTGAACTAGATTAAACCAAAGTTACCGTAGTAATAGTAACGCTATCGATTACTAGATGGCGCTGTACCCTCTGCCCTGTATTATACGGTAACTTGGGTTCCTCTCGTTCAGATGGCGCTACAAACTTGGAGCCTCAAAAAGTTTTAGACTGTGTTGCTTTATTATACTAGCGACTCGCCCCGGCTTCGCACGGGACAAAAATGGTTATTGAAGGTTATCCCTAAGAGATAGACATATACCATCGCGGACTTTTTTGTAGATCTTTTTAAGGTGTACAATACTGTAGTACATTATTTTGATCTATCTAGTAGGGTTCAATCAGCGTTTGCAATGTAAGCGCAAAAAAATGTGTTTATTTCATCATATTAGAAACCTCTAAAATTATTAGTGTTTCTCTACTATACTACGCATGTATTATACATAACCTTCCTCCTGAATCTATCTATTAAAAAAAACCGCATCAAAATCCGTTGCGTAGTTTTAAAGATCTAAGCATACACAGGGACAAACAGCGGAAAGCGACTTTGTTTTATACTATGTAGTGATACTCTCTGGTTATAATAAGAATTGTGATATCGACTCTTTTGTTTCCAATTTCGTCTGGTAAGTATTTCATATCATGTAAGATTAGAGTAAATAATATTCTTGTGTGATATTTGTAAGTGTGATCATGATATATAGGAACGCTGAACAAAACAGCTGAGTAATTTCAGCTCCCGCTACTTTTTTTATATCTTAAAATGATAAAATCTAGATTACAAGGTTTCTAGATTCTCCATATCATAGGAAATAATATCAGGACATTAAATAAAAAGGTACGTGGTGTAAAAAGTCGAGAGCGAACTTACAGACCCCTTAACATAATTGCGCGGCAGAACGGAAAGCGCCTCATAAATAGATCATACACACTCGATTGAGCAGTGCTTCTACATCTAATAGTCGTTAAAATAGCAGACGTCTTCGCATTATTAGTTATAGCGCCTGCAGTAATATTATAACAAGCTATATTTTCACAAATAAAAGTCATTTGACCAAGGCAACGCGACAGGGACATAACGCGAAAATTTCTGAGCATATTAGAGAAAAAAAACTTAATGCAAAGCGGGATACGAATCTCTGTTGCAGTTTCTATGGTCTGAAAGTCTACACTACTTACAACATTTGAAGAAATGACGCTCGCACTCAGGACCTACGCGTATTTCGCGTAACTGCCCTCATACTTGATTAATTATGAGTTAAATTGCTCCGTTACATCCTTATTTATAACCCGTGCCCAAGTAAAATACATAAAAACTAGAAAAAAAACTACTTCCAGAGAAGAACGGTGGAGAAAAACGGTGTGTGCATGAGCCCTATACAATCATACATGACGAACTCGAGTATAATTAGTATTTATATTATTAATCGTAAAGCGGAATCTGTAGGGAGTAATCTATGTTAACTTGTTCAGCCTCAATTGCAGAATTTTTATGAAATTCTCACATCTCACCTTCATAAACGGCTCGACACTTTCCAGAAAGAAAATAGCATAATATATTATATATATAATATATTGAGGTACTCTTTTGTTGCTTTTGTGAGTAAACTAGGTTTAGATGATAGGAAAATTAAACAAAAGTCGTCTCCTTCACGATTTTCGTAGACATCTCTTCTAAATACCTAAAACTGGTATGGATGTGTTCCTCGTTGTCTCCAGAATACGGATTGCCCGGTTTTAGTTTCTGGAGGGGGGGACAGGTCGGAAAAAAGGGGGGGAAAGATGGCGGCCGACTGTCATAGAAATTTGTTCACATCTCGAGTCCTATGAGACCGATCGGTTTGTATGATATGTTATTCGAAAGATTATTAGACGTACTATAATTGTTTCTAAGTAACCATACTCATCACTTTAGTCGTTTACAAAATATTTGAAAAAGTCTGTTTTTTTACCGTGCATGTTTGTGTAAGTATTGATAAAACATGCTTATAACTCAATAATGTATAACTTTACCGCAATTAATGTTATTATAAAATATACGGAAAATTTTATAAGCTTTCCAAAAAAATAAGTTTTGTTTGTATACAGGGTGTTTGGTAACCGGATGCAAAGCCGAAAGTAGGAGATAGCCTAGGTCATGTAGAACATTTTTAGCCATACTTGTCTTAGACAAATGTTATTAGTTTTTTTTAATTTAAATTTAAAAATTTGTCGGAGAAAACTGCAAAACTTCAGACTAAATCGATAATTAGTACTTTTTTTACTGCAGGTAGATTTTTTTTTGTTTTATTTCGTATTGTGCAATGTCTATCAAACACTAAAAAAGTGATTTCAAACATCTGTGTCTAAAGAAAACAAGTTGACAGCGATTTAAAATTTTAGTTACATGAAAATGTAAACGATTTAAGTGATTTCAAAGTACGAAAAAAAAAAACTAAAATAGCCACGAATTTTCAAACCATTTTAAAAACATGCTTGACTTTTACCCTTTTATTTAAGCTATCAAACACGACTGTAGCTACTGTATCCTTGAAAATAAGCCACCTAAACCAACTGGGTAGCTAAAATGTTTCACTCTACTTGTGATACTTGTGGTAGTTGTGGTGACGAATCTCATTATGATTTTACAATAAAACATTGGTTCTGAATACTAAGTTGGCGTTGACTTGACATTTGACTTGTTTTAAAAGGGTTAAGTGTACTGGACAAAACTACCACATGCAATTTTAACAAACAAAGGCTTGCGGCGGTGAGAGACAAAAAGGACTGATAGCGGCAGGCGGCGGGCGATAAGACAATCATGTCTCAAGCCATTTTATCTTTGAAAATAGGCTACCTGTACTAATAAGAGGGAATGTTTAGGGTAAATTAAAACAAAAGCATAAAAGATAAGTTTTTTATTTTTACGATCAACACATTAAAATTACACATCATCGCTCGTTTTCAAAATGTGACCCGCCGTTTCGAATACAAGCACGAGCCCGTCTTCTTACTTCTGTGGTGGTTGTTCCGAATATCATTTCTTCCCTCATCCTTTCGAACGCCGCTTTTATCCTCTCCCTCAGCTCTTCTACGGTATTAATGACCTCTTGTGTGTAGACTAGCTCCTTAGCTTGGCCCCAAACGAAAAAATCCAATGGTGTCAAATCAGGTGACCGAGCGGGCCAAGGGATTCGTCCGCCTCTGCCGATCCAACCGTCCGGGAAACAGTTATCCAGATGCTCCCTTACAGCCAGAGAGTAATGGGCGGGACAACCGTCGTGTTGAAATGTCACTGCACCGGGCAGCTGGTCTTCGTCAATAAGCCTGGGCAAATCGTTTTGTAAAAATTCCAAATAATTTGCCCCATTTAAATTATTTGGCAAAAAATGTGGCCCAATAAGGACTCTGCCGATGATTCCAGCCCACACATTGACGGAAAACCTTCTTTGGAAGGACACTTGCTTTTTCCAATGTGAATTGTTGTTTTTGTCAGCCCATTGGTGTAGGTTATGGAAATTTGTGATCCCCTCCCGGGAAAATTTCGATTCATCGGTCCAAAGAATGCTTCGCAAAAAACGTCGGTCTTCGATATCCGCATTGAGTAAAAATCGGCAGAAGTCCACTCGGCGTGCAGGATCTCCTTCGTCCAAACCTTGAACTCCGATGCCGCGAAAAGGATATTTTCCCTCACGATTCATTGTGGCCCATACTTTCCATGTGGACAAGTTCAGATTACGAGCTACCACTCTGATGCTCGTATTCGGATCCTCTGCAAATGCCTGTAGAACGTCTTCCTCCACTTCAGGGCGATTACGTCCTGGATTCCCTCCATGTTGCACAGCAATACCATTCTCACGTAGCCTTCGGAATGAATTGTAAAACACTCTCACATTAGGCAATCTCCGGTTTGGAAAACGCTCTTGGTACATCCGTCGGGCCATCGCTCCATTACTGTCAGCTTTGCAGTACATGTAGATAATGTCGGCGTATTCTTCGTTCGTAAACTCCATGTTTACAATGAAGAAGTCGTAATTACACGTGAAGGAGCGCCTACGGCAGCTACAACTTGACACGGTAAATTGAGATGAGAGCGGGAAATTAAACCACAATGAACGTCTAATCGCAACTGAAGTTGTAACTAGACTAAATTACTAGTTTTTGCACAAATACTCATGTAGCTAATCAGTTTATCTTTGTCAATAAAGCACAAAACCGATCATCTTTGTTTAACGCCGCTCACCGCCTGCCGCTATCAGTCTCTTTTGTCTCTCACCGCCGCAAGCCTTTGTTTGTTAAAATTGCATGTGGTAGTTTTGTCCAGTACACTTAACCCTTTTAAAACAAGTCAAATGTCAAGTCAACGCCAACTTAGTATTCAGAACCAATGTTTTATTGTAAAATGATAATGAGATTCGTCACCACAACTACCACAAATATCACAAGTAGAGTGAAACATTTTAGCTACCCAGTTGGTTTAGGTGGCTTATTTTCAAGGATACAGTAGCTACAGTCGTGTTCGATAGCTTAAATAAAAGGGTAAAAGCCAAGCATGTTTTTAAAATGGTTTGAAAATTCGTGGCTATTTTAGTTTTTTTTTTATCGTACTTTGAAATCACTTAAATCGTTTACATTTTCATGTAACTAAAATTTTAAATCGCTGTCAACTTGTTTTCTTTAGACACAGATGTTTGAAATCACTTTTCTAGTGTTTGATAGACATTGCACAATAAGAAATAAAACAAAAAAAAATCTACCTGCAGTAAAAAAAGTACTAATTATCGATTTAGTCTGAAGTTTTGCAGTTTTCTCCGACAAATCTTAAAATTTAAATAAAAAAAAAAACTAATAACATTTGTATAAGACAAGTATGGCTAAAAATGTTCTACATGACCTAGACTATCTCCTACTTTCGGCTTTGCATCCGGTTACCAAACACCCTGTATAATATAATATAACCAAGTAAAGATGTTTTTTTTTCAGCATGGGTCGCTGCGCTTCGTCATATAAATGGCGCCGACTGTGTCGTATTATCATTATTTCTCGAAATCTATTTTACGGATCAAATCATTTGAAAGCCTTTTAAATGTACTTTAATATCGGTTCTGTAAAGTCTAAGCTGCAAAATTAACCGTTAATTTTGTTTTAAAGAAAATGTAAGATTTTTACCTAATAGACTGGAGGAAACAGGCTTGTTTGGCGAAAAGTCCTCAAAATCTCTTCTAAATACCTAAAACTGGTATGGATGTGTTTTCCATTGTCTCCAATATACGAATTGACTGGTTTTATTTTATAGAGGGCGGGGGGGGGGGCGAGTTGAAAAAAGGGGGAAGGAAAAGATGGCGGCCGACCGTCACCGAAACTTCTTTACATCTCGAGTCCTATGACACCGATCGGTTCGCATGAGGTGTCATTTGAAAGATTATTAAACCTACTATAAATGTTTCCACATAATCCTAGTCATCACTTTAGTGGTTTACAAAATATTTGAAAAAATATGAATTTTTACCGTGCATGTTTGCGTAATTACTGATAAAACATGCTTTTAACTCAATAAATTATAACTTGAGAGCGATCAATGTTAGAATAAAATATACGAGAAATTTAATGTCCTTTCCAAAAACATAAGTTTTATTTGTATATAATATTATATAACCAAGTAATGATGAATTTAGTTCAGCATGGGTCACTGCGTATCGTCATATGAATGGCGGCCGACCGTCGTCGTATTATCATTATTTCTTGAAATCTGTGATACGGATCAAATCGTAATAGGTATCATTTGAAAGCATTTTAAATGTGCTTTAATCGGTTCTGTGAAGTCTGAGCTGCAAAATTAACCCTATTTTTTTTTTAAGAAAATATAAGTTGTTTTTCTAATAGACTGGAGGAAACTGGCTTGTTAGGAGAAAAGTCCTTAAAATCTCTTCTAAATACCTAAAACTGGTATGGATGTGTTCCTGATTGTCTCTCGTATACGAATTACCTGGTTTTATTTTATGCAGGGTGGACGAGTCGAAAAAAAGTGGGAGGGGAAAGATGGCGGCCGACCGTCATCGAAATTTGTTCGAATCTCGAGTCAGTCGAGTTCTTGCTTGACAAAATTGGCAATGACATATATATTATATATGTTTTTGGAAAGCTCAAAGGATTTCCGTAAATTTTATAACAATATTGATTGCGGTTAAGTTATAATTTATTGAGCTATAAGCATGTTTCATATCATAAGTATATACTTATGCAAACATGCCCGGTAAAAAAAAAACATATTTTTTCAAATATTTTGTAAACGACTAAAGTGATGACTAGGGTTAATGAGAAACACTTATAGTACGTTTAATAATCTTTCAAATGACATCTCACACGAACTGATCGGTTCCATAGGACTCGAGATATGAACAAATTTCGATGACGGTTAGCCGCCATCTTTCCCCTCTCCCTTTTTTTCGACTCGTCGCCCCCTCTTTAAAATAAAACCGGTAAATTCGTATACTAGAGACAATCAGGAATCAGGAATACATCCATACCAGTTTTAGGTATTTAGAAGAGATGTCGAGGACTTTTCTCCAATCAAGCCGGTTTCCTCCGGTCTATTAGGTAAAAATCTTACATTTTCTTTAAAAAAAATAAAAGTGTAATTTTGCAGCTCGGACCTCTAAGAACCGATTACAGTAAATTTAAAATGCTTTCAAATGATTCCTATCACGATCTGGTCCGTATAATAGATTCTGAGAAATAAAGAAAATACAACGACGGTCGACCGCCATTCATATGACGATACGCAGTGACCCATGCTGAACTAAATTCGCCATTACTTGCTTATTTAATATTATATACAAATCAAACTTAGGTTTTTGGAAAGCTCATCAAATTTTATGTAAATTTTATAATGAACTTCATTACGGTTAAGTGATAATTTATTGAGTTATAATAAGCATGTTTTATCAGTACTTACGTAAACATGCACGGTAAAAATTCATATTTTTTGAAATATTTTGTGAACGACTAAAGTGATGGCTAGGGTTAGTTAAAAACAATCATAGTACGTTTAATAATGTTTCAAATTGCATCTGACACGAACCGATCTGTTCCATAGGATTCGAGATATGAACAAATTTCGATGACGGTCGGCTGCCATCTTTCCCCTCCCCCTTTTTTTCGATTAATCCCTGCTCCATAAAATAAAACTGGTCAATTCGTATACTAGAAACCATGAGGAACATCTCCATACCAGTTTAAGGTATTTAGAAGAGATTTTGAGGACTTTTGTCCTAACAAGCCTGTTTCCTCAAGTCTATTAGGTAAAAATATTACATTTTCTTAAAAAAAAACTTAACGGTTAATTTTGCAGCTCAGACTTCAAAGAAACGATTAAAGTACATTTAAAATGCTTTCAAATGATACCCATGACGATTTGATCCGTAAAATATATTCCGAGAAATAATGATAATATGACGACAGTTGGCCGTCATTTATATGACGATGCGCAGCGACCGATGCTGAATAAAATTCATCATTATTTGGATATATAATAGTAATAGTATATACAAATAAAACTTATGTTTTTGGAAATCTCATAAAATTTACCGTATATTTTATAATAACATGAATTGCGGTTAAGTTATAATTTATTGAGTTATAAGCATGTTTTGTAAGTACTTATGCAAAAATGCCCGGTAAAAAATCATATTTTTTCAAATATTTTGTAAACGACTAAAGTGATGACTACGATTTTTTAAAACAATTATAGTACGTTTAATAATCTTTCAAACGACATCTCACACGAACCGATCGGTCTCATAGAACTAGAAATGTGAACAAATTTCGATGACGGTCGGCCGCCATCTTTCCCCCCCATTTTTTAGACTCGTCCCCCCCTCCATAAACTAAAACCGGTCGATTCGTATACTAGAGGCAACCAGGAACACATACATATCAGTTTTAGGTATTTAGAAGAGATGTCGACGACCATTTCCAAACAAGCCGTTTTCCTCCATACTAGTTTGAGGTGCCGCGATTTCAGCGAAAAATATTGTATGGCATTGAGCAGCCGGCCGGCACAAACGGGCGGGCGGATATTTCTTTTTGTTGTAGTATTATTGTTAAATTGATTTATTATTATTATTATTATTATAAAACCAATTAAAAATGATACTTAGTTCACTTTTCTTATAAATAATCCGTAAATTCCTTAAATTATTTCAAAATTATAAGTAACGCATACGTATACAGCGTGTAAATTTTATACGGGCGTATACTTTATCCACCTATAGTATCCAGCAATAGGACTCATATAGTATAATCATTTTGTTAAATAGTGTTATTAATTATGTGTAACGATTTTTTTTAGTCCTACCGGGCACCAATGTACCCTATCCAACTGATTCAAAACTGACATAACTGACATGACGCATCGGTAACTTAGTTGTCATGGATGCAATACATTGCGGGCTGAATTATTATGTATGGAAAAAATTCCTTATTTTCATAAAGAAATAAATATAAATAGGTTCCCTAGGTCCAATACTAATCGCCAGTACAATATACGCCCGTATAAAATTTACACACTGTATAGTTTATATTAGTTTAGGTTATATTAGTGATCAATCAAAAAACAAGAAGCCAACTACGTGGTCGATTTATTATATGCTTAAAAGTACCTACCTATAATAAGATTAAACACAGGATCAACACAACTTATCCAGAATAGATTACTTGTACTTTTTCAAAAAAGTTTTGGTTATTTCGTCACATATTTGAGAACAGCACTATTTACACCTCAGCGAAAATAGGAATTTTCTGACTCGGAACTAGTGCCAGGCCTCGGCAAGCTTTTCCCTGGCACCCAAGTACCTGGTCAGAAAATTCCTTTCTTTCCGTAATAATGTATGGGCCGTAAACCAGAACAAATTCCATGACCAATCGCGTCCCAGGCGATAACTTGTGAAGTGGTTAAGGGCGATGTATAATGAAGCCTCGAGAATCATTTTCATTTGATTTCATTAGGGAACACTGAGGACTCGCGCCGCGACTTTGAGTTCTCTTCGTGTCAATTGCTGTCACGAGTGCAAGTTATGCTACCGGAAAGCGAGATTTTTGACAGGCGCGGGAAGGTTTTCCCTATTCGCGACTTAAGTCGCGCTTGTAACATGTGCTAGCCGTGCTGTTGTCAATTGTAAAACTACCTTTAGATTTGAATTTTGTACCGTCGCGTTAAGATTAAAAATGCATTGTTAACGTGTTTTTAACGAGTTTATTAACACATTTAAGTGGAAAATTAAGTCGTTGCAGACGGGAGTCGGGTATTAGTTAAAGTACGAAATCGATACTTGGCAGCAGTTCGTGTCTACAGTTTAAAAGCAATTTCAATTTAATATCAGTTTTTTTTATTAGCCTGTATTAGTGTCCCACTGCTCAGCAAAGGCCTTCCCTCTTTTTCTCCATTCAGTTCTGTTCACAGTGCTTCCCCGCAATTCCGTAAAGAATACGTCCAGGTCCGTCCCATCTCCTTCAAATTGAAAATTGGGTTTGTGGGTGGTCGATTCGATAAGCAACATTTTACCAGTACCTCTACCACGAGTCATGTAGAAAATTCTGAATATTTTTCTATAGGCGTTAACGAATAATCGGGCTTCGAATCGTTTTCCTTCGGTATCGACAGCAAGAAATTCGAAATCTTTATGCTGACATACATCCGTCTCATAGGTAGAACGAGACGGATGTAGTCAGTACAGATTGTTATCGATAGGTTTTATTAAAACGCTACCATAAGACACTAACTTGACATACGTCACCGAAAAATACCGTATCGACTGTAGAAAACTCTTTCACTATCAAATTATAAGGTGAGATGTCAAAACATGGTGAAAGTGAAAACCATTCGTATTTATTGTGTTATATTTATATATTATTAGTTGACGAAATAATATCGACAAAGCCTTATATTAAGCATAATTTGTTAATAAGACTGCATAGTATGATGACTGGAACTGGAAAACGAAATGGTAAATTTCAAGCCGATATGAGAAATAGAAAGATCCACATCAACACTTCAATAAGAATAATTTTAAAAAAGAAATCTAGGCCCAAGAACTGCTGAATGTTTGTGAGATTTATGTATATTCAATTAATCTGTTTTTAATTCGACACAAAAATACCAACTCTAACCTAAAATGAATGGTAAGTAGTTGAAATTTGATATGATAGTTGTAAGTGTTATAACCACTTTAATTTTCAATCATAATAATTACAATGAAACTGTGAAAAATAACAATTAATATTGAAACATCTTTTACAGGTTTTTGTGCATCATTCATTTATGATTGTTTGCTACACATGGCTGTAGCCGATAACTTATCACTGGCAAGGCAAACTATTTATCCCAGGAAGGTGTATTATTTTATATTCAGAAGTAACAACTGCGTTACAAGCCGGAGTCTACGAATCTTTGCATCCAAGTTCTATAAAATAGTGCTAACTTAAAAAACATCCAGATTTATACAGGGCACTTTGAAATAATAATGTACATAATTATATTAAAGATTTATTTATTGCGAAATATCCTTTTAAAGTAACATTGTCACATACTAGAAACTCATAAGTACTACTAACAATTACTCGTACATGTAACTTATAAATAAAACCATAATTATGCAAGAAGCGGCAAAGCCGCAATCCTGCGTTGTGTTATGTATGAAAACCGGCGGCTTGCTGCAGCATCGTTAGCTTCCCTTGTGCGTTTGTTAGGTCGTGAGGCTGCCCATGTGCCCCTTGCTTCAGGGATCGATTGCCTCGACACCAAAAATAGTTAGACGAACGACAACTATATTTAATAGTCTTGTAGTGATTTCGGATGTCGGGCGCCGCTCCGGCTTGTTTGCTGGTAAATAAAGGACTTCGCCAACGTGTCGGCGTCGACGGAGGTGGGATGTGTTTTAGAGAATCAACAACATCCTGAAAGGGTACTTATCCTTTTGTGATTATACAATAGACCTAAATAATAAGAAATAAACCTATGATCCACTATGATCTCTAAAAGTCGAACTGTCATGTTGACAAAATAACCAAATAAATTAAGAATCGCCTAACACTACATATGGTCGTAGTTCTAGGACGTTTTAAACTAGTAGTGTTATTTGTACATTTGACATTTCATCAATTTGGTTTTCTTATGTAATCCTATATCCTACGACGAAATAAATATATGGATGGATGGATGAAGTACTGACAGTTTTCACCCCTTTTCCTAGCTTTGAATATGTATGACGAAAAACGTAATTTCCCTGTTTAAAAAAAAGTTGCAATCGGTGATGATTATGAAAAAATAGTAAAAATAAAGATCCTGACGAATTGAGAACCTCCTCCTTCGAAATCTTGAAGTCGGTTGATAACATTTTATGCGTTAAAAGTCACGCGCGTTTAAGGCTCCTTATTCCCTAAAAGGTCGAAAAACTATATTAATGAAAAAAGCCGCATAAAATGCTATCTATAAGATAGTTTGAAGTATTAGTACTACAAATAATTTTAAACAAAAAAGAACCGACTTCACTAAGCATCCACCTTTCCAACACCAAATGCTCGATCTGCTGTAAAAAATACTCAAATCACCATAGGTGTGCCTATAATAGTTGAAGAGTTCCCTCGATTTCTCCAGGATCCCATCATGAGATCCTGACATGGTTACAATGGGACCAACTGTGAAGTATACGCTTTCAAACAAAAAAAGAATTTTCCAAATCGGTCCAGCCATCTTCGAATAATCGGTGAACATACATAAAAAAAATGCAAAAACAAAGATCCCGACGAATTGATAACCTCCTCCTTCGAAATCTTGAAGTCGGTTGAAAAATACTTTTGAACCATACTTATTATTATTAAGAACCCAAAAATACGATTTTTACAGAAAGTGTCCTGTGAAGTGTGATTTATAGTTCATTTTTAAAAATTCATACTAAATTTAAACGTACCACTATAGTAATGATATTTTTTATCGTGATAGAAATATAGTTTAACTTTCCTCTGGTAATCTTTTCAGGGCAAAATATTTATAGACTTATCGTGGAAAAAATTAAATGTAAACGTGTTTCCACAAAAAACTGGCATATAATTAGGAGGTATTTTGTCTATTATCCAAGATGAATCTTCGATATTTATTTCCATGGCCGTCTCAGACATGATATACTCAATTGAATTTTATTCAAGTTGAATAAAAATTGTTACCCTTTTTTGCGTTATTTGTAAATGAACGGTACATCTAACTGGAAAATCCGGAAAGGCCTTCCAAGACGACCAATTTTTTTCATGTTTTACTCGTTAAAATGTAATATTTGCTCCGATTGCCGTCTAGATAAAGAAATGAACTATTACTATATGCATCAATAGTTGATTTAAAAAAACTAAGTACTTTAGCCATAGCCTTCGAAGAAAATGAAGCATTTTAAGAAATTCGCGCGTTTTGGGAATAAGGCCTCTTAAATCAGGTAAAAAAAGGCTTACTGTCATAGCTTGTATTTCCCGGCTCCGCTGGCATAAACCGTAAGCCAGAAACAAAGTGGTTAAGGACGAAGTATAATGATGACTCGCGTAGGTCAGCTGTTTTGATGCTCTTATTATCAGGAAAATCGTCAGCCGGCTGATTTGAGGTAGAAAAACCGTCTGCTGATACCCTAAATACCATATATTCATGTAACTAGTTTACGGTTTTTTCAGTGCTATACAGCCGTCTGATGATTTTTATTTTATTTGTAATAGCATATACGAGTAAATTTCCTGTTTCAACTGGGACGTGATGGTCATTTTATTTTATATATATTTTATATGAGAAAATGGCTGCTGTTCCTCAACCCACTCAAGGAACGGCAGCTGACCATCACGAAGCTTGATTATTTACCGCCCTTAACCACTTAAAATTTACCGCTTGGGACACGATGACCAACGGAAATTATTCCTGGTTTACGGCCTAGCAAGCATATTAAACACCCACAAAAAGTATGGTAATTTTTCAGAGCTAGTACGGTGTCTATGCTTATTATTGTTCACTGCTGATATAATTGTCTACAGTTCTAAACTATTTCTAAACCTTCAGATAAAATGTACTTAGGAAGTAAAACCTTTTTGGCTTACAAGGGCTGCTATTTATATATCCGGAAACCGGGATTACAATCTTCTTAAATAGCATATTTGACCTCCATGGTAAAATTTGAACTTTTTTAAGTACTGGCCGGTATATTTTTTCTTTCTTATTAACGCTCGTGTTTTGTTTTTGACGGGTTTTAAATGTCATCTCGCAGCAAGAATGGAACTCACTCGTGAAAATATTCGTGCTATGATTTATTATGATTTTCGGCATGGTTTAACGCAACAACAGTGCATAGATCAACTAACTTCAACTTTTGGTGATGAAGCCCCATCTAAAACTACTGTGTATCACTGGTTTAGTGAGTTCAATCGTGGACGTAGTATGCTTACGGACGAAGTTAAGGCAGGTCGCCCGAAATCGGTCGTTGTACAACAAAATATCGAGGCTGTGCGAAAACTTATAATGGACGACCGACATGTTACGTACCGCGAGATAGAGGCGACTCTGGGTATTTCTATGACCAGCATTAATAGCATATTACATAATTATTTGGCTGTAAAAAAAAATTGTTCGCGTTGGATACCCCACAACTTAACAAAAGAGCAAAAAGATGCTCGCATCGAATGGTGCAATAAAATGTAAAAAAAATATAACCGTGGTGACTCAAAAGCCGTTTATAACATCTATACAGGTGACGAATCCTGGATCTATGCATACGATCCCGAAACGAAGCAACAATCAACGGTATGGGTGTTTCAAAATGAGCCGAACCCTACGAAAGTTACTCGTGCAAAAAGTACATTGAAACAAATGGTGGCCTGCTTCTTCGGTATTAATGGCCATGTAGCTACAGTGCCACTAGAAAACCGTAGAACGGTTAATTCAGAGTGGTACACGACTATTTGCTTACCGGAAGTATTTCAACAAATTCGTAAAACTAACCAGCGCCGAAGAATCATTCTTCATCATGACAATGCCAGCTGTCATACGTCACGCGAAACAACTCTATTTTTGGAGGGTCAAAATGTGGAATTAACGGGTCATCCGCCGTACAGCCCTGACTTGGCACCCAACGATTTTTATTTATTTCCAAATATAAAGAATAAATTACGCGGTCTACGATTTTCGACCGCTGAAGATGCTGTAGACGCATTCAAACAACACGTTATGGAGGTACCTCAGGCGGAGTGGCAGAAGTGCTTTAAAAATTGGTTCACGCGAATGCAAAAGTGCATAGATCATCAAGGGGAATACTTTGAAAAACAATAAAACCATTTTCAGTCGTGTACGTTTGTTTGTTTTTTTGTTTCCGGATATATAAGTAGCAACCCTCGTACCTACAATCTGTTTCGGTTGGTGTGAAGGATGTGACGTTTGTCACGTCACGTCACTTTCTACAGTATTGAAATCTACGACACGTGGTAGAGGTACTGTACCTCTACCACGAGTCATGCAAATAAGCCCAATTCGAGATTCGTTCACGAATTCGTAAATTATTTGTATGGAGAATTTGTGCAGAGCCTCTAGCGGTCACTTATAGAACTAAAAATTACTGCCATACCATAAGTTAAATTATCGTTTATGCAATTCGCTCACGACAGTTCGATTGCTTGTTTCGTTTATGTAGATTTCAATACTTTACAAAGTGACGTGACGTGACAAACGTCACATCCTTCACACCAACCGAAACAGATTGTAGGTAAGCCAAAAAGGTTTTAATTCCTAAGTACATTTTATCTGAAGGTTTAGAACTTTAGACAATTATATGAGCAGTGAACAATAATAAGCATAGAAACCGTACTAGCTCTGAAAAATTACCCTGCTTTTTGTGGGTGTTTAATATGCTTGCTAGGCCGTAAACCAGGAATAATTTCCGTTGGACATCGTGTCCCAAGCGGTAAATTTTAAGTGGTTAAGGGCGGTAAATAATCAAGCTTCGTGATGGTCAGCTACCGTTCCTTGAGTGGGTTGAGGAACGGCAGCCATTTTCTCACATAAAATATATATAAAATAAAATGACCATCGCGTCCCAGTTGAAACAGGTGATAATTTATATGCTATTACAAATAAAATAAAAATCATCAGCCGGCTGTATAGCACTGAAAAAACCGTAAACTAGTCACATGAATATATGGTATTTAGGGTATCAGCAGACGGTTTTTCTACCTCAAATCAGCCGGCTGACGATTTTCCTGATAATAATAGCATCAAATACCGACGTTCCGCAACCCACCAACGGAGCGACAGCTGACCTACGCGAGTCATCATTATACTTCGTCCTAAACCACTTCAAAAATTATAATCGCCTGCGACGCCTTGCGATTGGTCATGAAATTTGTTTCTGGCTTACGATTCATGCCAGCGGAGCCGGGAAATACAAGCTATGACAGTAAGCCTTTTTTTACCTTATTTAAACGCGCGTGACTTTTAACGCATAAAATGTTATCAACCGACTTCAAGATTTCGAAGGAGGAGGTTCTCAAGTCGTCAGGATCTTTATTTTTACTATTTTTTCATAATGTTCACCGATTGCAACCTTTTTTTAAACAGGGAAATTACGTATTTCTTCATACATATTCAAAGCTAGGAAAAGGGGTAAAAACTGTCAGTACTTCATCCATCCATCCATATATTTATTTCGTCGTAGGGTAGGATTACCTAAGAAAACCAAATTGATGAAATGTCAAATGTACAAATAACACTACTAGTTTAAAACGTCCTAGAACTACGACCATATGTAGTGTTAGGTGATTCTTAATTTATTTGGTTATTTTGTCAACATGACAGTTCGACTTTTAGTGATCACTGATCATAGTGGATCATAGGTTTATTTCTTATTATTTAGGTCTATTGTATAATCACAAAAGGATAAGTACCCTTTCAGGATGTTGTTGATTCTCTAAAGTATAGGCAGTGCCCTATTGTTACACATCCCACCTGCGTCGACGCCGACACGTTGGCCAAGTCCTTTTATTTATTTACCAGCGAACAGGCCGGAGCGGCGCCCGACATCCGAAATCACTACAAGACTATTAAATATAGTTGTCGTTCGTCTAACTATTGTTGGTGTCGAGGCAATCGATCCGTGGAGCAAGGGGCACGGAGCCTCACGACCTAACAAACGCACAAGGGAAGCTAAAGATGCTCCAGCAAGCCGCCGGTTTTCATACATAACACAACGCAGGATTGCGGCTTTTCTTGCATAATGATGGTTTTATTTCTATTTATAAGTTACATGTACGAGTAATTGTTAGTAGTACTTATAAGTTTCTAGTTTGTGACAATGTTACTTTGAAAGGCTATTTCGCAATAAATAAATCTTTAATATAATTATGTACATTATCATTTCAAAGTGCCCTGTATAAATCTGGATGTCTTTTAAGTAAGCACTATTTTATAGTACTTGGATGCAATAATTCGAAGATGCCGGCCTGAAACGCAGTTGTTACTTCTTGAATATAAAATAATACACCTTCCTGGGATAAATAGTTTGCCTTGCCGGTGATAAGTTAGCTGCTACAGCAATCAATCAGAAATGAATGATGCACAAGAACCTGTAAAAGATGTTTCAATATTATTTGTTATTTTTCACAGTTTCATTGTAATTATTATGATTGAAAATGAAAGTGCTTATAACTATCATATCAAATTTCAACTACTTACCATTCATTTTAGGTTAGAGTTGGTATTTTTGTGTCGATTTAAAATCAGATTAATTGACTATTAATACATAAATCTCACAAATATTCAGCAGTTCTTGGGTCTAGATTTCTTTTTTAAAATTATTCTTATTGAAGTGTTGATGTGGATATTTCTATTTCTCATATCGGCTTGAAATTTACCGTTTCGTTTTCCAGTTCCAGTTATCATACTATGCAGTCTTCTTAACAAATTATGCTTAATATAAGGCTTTGTCGATATTATTTCATCAATTAATAATATATAAATATAACACAATAAATACGAATGGTTTTCACTTTCACCATGTTTTGACATCTCACCCTACAATTTGATAGTGAAAGAGTTTTCTACAGTCGATACGGTATTTTTCGGTGACGTATGTCAAATTAGTGTCATATGGTAGCGTTTTAATAAAACCTATCGATAACAAACTGCACTGACTACATCCGTCTCGTTCTACCTATGAGACGGATGTATGTCAGCATAGAGATTTCGAATTTCTTGCTGTCGATACCGAAGGAAAACTATTCGAAGCCCGTTGATTCGTTAACGACTGCAGAAAGGTTTCAGAATTTTCTGTAATGACTCGTGGTAGAGGTACGTTTCATGCAGCAAAAACCGGATTGTTTTTGATATCAATAGCGGTATTCTAATTTCAAAATCTTGATATTATATGGGTCTGGTCTGAATTTGTTTTGAATTTATAATTGGCCTATTCGATGTTCACTCGAATTTATTTTACTACAGGGCGGATTCTTAAAAATTCAGATTGATTTGAAATTCTGTAAGATTGATTTGTCAGATACTGTTCTGGTCTGGATTATAAATTACAAAAATAGCTGATGAAATATTCATTGAAACATTAAGAAATACTTTCAATATAAGACAGAAAATTCTTCACTGGTCGCACAAATGGCTTTTACTTTAAAATCATTCTTATCTGAATTTCGCAATCTATCTCCATAAAAACCTGCTTAAAATTGCCTTCCTTCTGACTGAAACAGCCTCGATGAAAACTGAGATTAGGCACAGTGGCTGATACTTTAACAGTATGCAAAGCAAAATTTTCAATAATCGTTCATAGGATGTCAAATAGTATTGACTTCCTTAGCAGGAATAATCAAAAAGGTATTTTGCTTATTGAAAAGACTACTCAACCACCTAGTTGTTGGCGTATGCTCGACAAGTATTTAACTTTTGGGTGTCTTTAACAAATAGTCTTTACTTTTAGTTAATACAATGTTCGTATTCCGAGATTTTTTTGTTTATTTTATTTCTACTCAGAATCGCGAGCATACTTGTTTCTACTAAGACACAAAAAATATCCAATTTTAATATTATAGGTACCCAGTATTGTACACTTTCCATTAAACAACTTCTATATTTGAGTGCCCATAAAAATAAAGTCACTGGATTAGCGTTGAAAATAACAGGACACTTTTTGTGTTCCTGTAGAATTAATCCCACCAAAAACATAAATGTAAAAAAGGAGAGCCAAGTTCAATACAAAAATTATGCTTGGCTGCGGGCTTCGCCGCAAAAAGAATGGAGATCTGAATGAGTGCCAAGTTCTATGCAAAATCCAAATATGTATTTAAAGGAACAAAATAACATTATGAACAAGTATTAAACTCTATTTCTTTGCTTTATTGGATACCTATAACAATTGCTGTTATTTAAAAATGTGAGATCTTAAAGTAGGTTAGATTTGACTTGGCCAGTTTTCATTACATCAGTCATTTTATAAAGTTATTCAATATACATATATATTTTAATTCTGATAAAAACTGGCCAAGTCAAATCTAACCTACTTTAAGATCTCACATTTTTAAGTAATAGCAATTGTTATAGGTATCAAATAAAGCAAAGAAATAGAGTTTAATACTTGTTCATAATGTTATTTTGTTCCTATAAATACATATTTGGATTTTGCATAGAACTTGGCACTCATTTAGATCTCCATTCTTTTTGCGGCGAAGCCCGCAGCCAAGCATAATTTTTGTATTGAACTTGGCTCTCCTTTTTTACATTTATGTTTTTGGTGGGATATCATTACTTTTTGTAAAAAAAACTAGACAGGTATTGAGATTTAATGTTTTTTCTTGCGTTTCCGCTGCATGGTTTTCTTTTTTATGCTATTGTCTATATGCTATTGGTGCCGCGCGCCGCCGACGACACACCGTTGGCCGGTCGTTTAGCGCGTATTACAAGTTTTTTGTATGGGGACACCACTTATTTTTTGACTTAACTTTATTTTTATATTTCTGTTATATAGCAAATATAATAATACATATATTTGAATAGTTTCAAATATCTGCTTGTAACGGTTCCAACGATACAATTAAAAAAAATTGTATGGGGACCCCCCTATTTTTAACTTTTTTTTTATTTTTAGATTTTTTCCTACGCTTACACACAATTACCGAGCTGGATTCCAAATTTCAGCCTTCTAGGTCATCTGGAAGTAGGTTAGATTTAGGTACTATATGTCAGTCAGTCAGTCAGTGCTAAAATTTACGATTTTTTGACCTTCATATCTTTATAACCGTTTGAGCTAGCTTCATGAAATTCGGTCTTCTAGGTGTCCTTATGGATATAATTAACCACACGTAGTTTTATGTGCTTACGTTAAAGAGGTTTTGAGTTATAGAAGGGTCAAAAGTGGCACCAAGTGGTTCGTGTAATATACACTTGGCGCTGGCTAGCCAGTTCCTTTGCTTGAACTTGGCTTGACACGCTACCGCGTGTCTAGATAGTAGACATGATTCTGAGTAGGGATAACAGATTAGAAGAATTAAGTAGTGCAGTGCAGTGTACAAGTACCACAGTGTGGCGTAGTCATGCAGCGTTCCGCGCGACTTGCGACTTGCTTGCGAAAGTACAATAATGTCTGGAATATTTACTGATTCTACACTGACCACTGTAGCCGGAAATAATATTATACAGAATTTGATTGATTTTACGGAATAATTTTACTTTTGAAGTCTTAAAAGCTTTCAGTAGTAGTTCATAATTTTTATCATCTCCAGCCAAATATGCTCCCTGTTCTTGGCTGCAATTTGTTGCCTGGTTTTACAAAAATAAATGTAATTTATTAAAGGAAAGCACTCACAGGATCTTCAGGGAGTGTAGCCGTAGACTAGTTGAATTGACGTGTGACCAGATAGTCCCGTCTCGTTGGCAATATTTTGAGGGTTAAGTTTCGAAAATTCTAAAGTCACTTATTATTGAAGTTGGAAATACAGTGTGTACATGAGAATCTTTCAGTGCGTTTTGTGTCATATTCAATTGGTGCTTTTTTGTAATTCAATAATTTGAGGTTAACTTTTTTAGCTTGCCATAACTTGAGTAAAAGAATATTAGAGTTAGAAAATATAACTGTTTTGTATTTAGAACAGTTTTATTGTTGTACCAAACTAGTTTGTGTCATTTACGTCGAGTCCAATTTGATATAGTATGACAACGCTAAAAAACTACGTATAAAAAATTAGAGTTCATAAAATAAGGATTAACTATATCATCACCTCAAAATATGTCAATAAAATCAATATGTGTCAAATTAAGCAATGAAAATTTAAGTTTCTTGGTAATTTCGTTTTTTCAGGCTGTTATCGTTTTAATAAATGATTAAAGTCATCAGAGTTCACATTCTAATAATCAAAAAGGGATTTTAAAGTAGATATTTCAATTTGTGTCACTTTCATCAATGATATTTCGTCTTAAATTAAACAGAAACAATATTTGCGTTCAGAGGAAATCTTCTTAACTATAGCGCGTGACCTTGATGGCACGCCTGTTCGGCTTACTTCTGTAGTGACCACTAGAAGTAGACCCCCGACTCGCTTCTTAACAAGCTAATCCATGGGTCAACCAGGCGCTGGCATCTTAGCTGTTACGATGGCATGTTTTCAAAAATTTCAAAAATGTCAAGTTTCAAAAGTTTCAAAAGTTTCAAGTTTCAAAAATTTCAAAAATTTCCAAAATTTCAAAAATTTCAAAAATTTCATAAGTTTCAAAAAATTTCAATGACGTCCCGTCGATGGATTTTTTTTCGAAATCCGAATTATATACATGTTAAACGTCCTATTATCTCGGCCATTTTTGATTTTAGAAAAAAGTTTCTCGAATAAAACACGCTTATTTTAGCGTATTCTTTACAGAATAATCATAAAAAGTATACGTTAGAATGACGTCCCGTCGATGGTATTAATTTGAAGTCCAAAATATATACAAGTTCAAAGTCCATTTATCTCGGCCATTTTTGATTTTAGAGAAAAGTTTATCGAATGAAACACGCTTTTACATATACATATACAAGTACAAAGTCCATTATCACGGCCATTTTTTATTTTAGAGAAAAAATGCTTATTTTAGCGTATTCTATACGGTAAAATCATAAAAAATATACTATATTATGATACCCCATCGCTGGTTTTTTTCGAAGTCCAAATGATATACAAGTTCCATGTCCAATCAGCCATTTTTGATTTTAGAGAAAAGTTTTTCAAATAAAACATGCTTATTTTAGCGTATTCTATACGGTAAAATCATAAAAAATATGCTATATAATGATACTTCATCACTGGTTTTTTTTCGAAGTCAAAATTATATACAAGTTCAGAGTCCATTATCTCGGCCATTTTTGATTTTAGAGAAAAGTTACTTGAGTAAAACACGCTTTTTTTAGCGTATTCTATATGGAAAAATCATAAAAAGTACACGTTATAATGACGTCTCGACATGCAAGTTCAAAGTCCATTATCTCGGCCATTTTTGATTATGAAGAAAGTTTTAAAATAAAACACGCTTATTTTAGCATATTCTATACGGAATAATCAGAAAAAGTACAAGTTATAATGACGTCACGATATACAAGTTCAAAGTCCATTATCTCGGCCATTTTTGCTTTTAGAGAATAGTTTTTCAATAAAACACGCTTATTTTAGCTTATTCTATACAGAATAATCATAAAAAGTACTTGTTATAATAACGTCCCGTCGATAGTATGTTTTTTGAAGTCCAAATTATATACAAGTTCAAAGTCCATTATCTCGGACATTTTTGATTTTAGAGAAAAACTTGTGAAATGAAACACGCTTATTTTAGCTTATTTTATACGGAAAAATCATAAAAAGTACACGTTTTAATGACGTATATCGGGATATACAAGTTCAAAGTCCATTATCTTGGCCATTTTTTATTTTAAAGAAAAGTTTTTCAAATAAAACACGCTTAATTTAGCATATTCTATACGGAATAATCATAGAAAGTACACGTTATAATGAAGTCCCGTAGATGGTTTTTTTTCGAAATCCAAATTATATACAAGTTCAGAGTCTATTACCTCGTCCATTTTTGATTTTAGAGAAAAGTTTCTTAAGTAAAACACGCTTAGTTTAGCGTATTCTTTACGGCAAAATCATAAAATGTACACGTTATAATGACGTCCCGTCGATGATTTTTTTTCGAGGTCTAAATTATATGCACGTTCAAAGTCCATTATCTCGGCCATTTTTTATTTTAGACCATAGTTTTTCGAATAAAACACGCTTGTTTTAGCGTATTATATACGTGAAAATCATAAAAAGTATACTTTATGATGATACCCCATCGCGGGTTTTGTTTTCGAAGTCCAAATTATGTACAAGTTCAAAGTCCATTATCTCGGCCATTTTTTATTTTAGGTAAAAGTTTTTCAATTAAAAGACGCTTATTTTAGCGTATTCTATACGGAAAAAATCATTAAAAGTACACGTTATAATGATACCCCGTCGCCATTTTATTTTTTAAGTCCAAATTAGTCCATGTAGTCAATCTTCAAAGTCCGGTAACTTCGAAGTTTTTGGGTAAAAAAAATGTTTCTTATAAAACTTTCTTATTTTAACACATTCTACAAAATAAAGAATGTGTCATAATCAGAGCTCGGATTTTTCACGGCAAAACAAAACACTAGCGTAATTTAGCCAGTGCTTGAAATATTATTTTATCGACACCTATCGAGTCTTACTAGAATATATGACAGGTATTGCCTCAGTACATTTTTTCTTTTTTTATTCGATGGTACACCTATCAGTGTGAATGTCAAAATTTAAAAACTAACAAACGTGCGAAAATTTCGAAAAACAGGAGACTTACTAGAGCTCAAAATCAATATTTTTGACCAGTCTAAGGTGACCTACTGGGGGTTAGAAGGTTGTGCATTAATTACCGGACATCCTGTATAAGTAATAAAATAACTTTTCATTTTAGTGAAAATAGATGTCATATACTTCAGAAAAAGTGACCAAACCCTCCGGTGTCCGAGGCCAGATTTTTCATTTTAGCTTTGCCATAGTCGAGCAACAAAGAGGTAGGTCTGCATGTACAACTTAGAACGAAGTAACTATACCACCTCATTTAAAATGATAGAAACGACTGCAAATTTCATCTCACATGACATATGACATTCACACTTTAACTGTCATTTCATTACGTATAAAACGTAAATTGCATCTAGGTATTATTTATTTCGCAACGCATTGAATCCGACGTGTTGGATATACGTATAATAACTTAATATTGCAAGGTATCAATTAATACAAAAATGAGTAATGTACAAGATCGGATCAAAACGTGGATTGAAAATCACCCTGAGTTAGTCTATAATGAAGTGACCTCCACTATATACTGCTCTATGTGCGATATGCATCTAAAACTGAAGAAATGCAATATTGAGAATCATGTGAAAAGCAACCGCCACAATTACCGTTCGGGGCAACCAAATAGGAAACATCAATTTTATTTCGATTTCATTATTTTTCTTATTTCATGCAACATACCATGGGCAACAGTCAACAACAATAATTTTCGTCATTTTTTTAACAAGTATTTATGTTGCGACTGCTCTATGACTTCTTTACCGGACGAATCGACCCTGCGAAAAATGTATTTAAATCTCGTGTACAAAAAAACTATACAGGGTATAAGAGAGGTAAACAAAACCAATTATTTGTGGATACCTATAGACGAAACACCAGATTTCATGGGAAAATGTGTGACAAACGTGGTGATTCGGTCTTTGCAAAAAAATTGTTCTAAGCAATTTTATCTTTTGGGGTCGAAGGTTTTAGAGAAGGTAAATGGGGAAACAATAGCAAACCTAATAATAAACCAATTAAAATTTTTGTTTCAAAATTCTTTCAATGATAACGTAAACAATTTGCTTTTACTTTGCACAGATAGTGCCGCATATATGCTTAAAGCCGGTCGTATTTTAAAAGCAACGTTTCCTCGTATGAAACACATTACGTGTTTAGCTCATGGTCTGCACCGGGTTGCCGAAGAAGTGCGAGATAATTTCAAAGGTGTGGATGGGTTGATATCGAATGTCAAAAAGATATTCCTAAAATCTCCAGAGCGTGTACGCCTTTTTAAGGCAAAATATCCGTCCATTCCCCTACCTCCCGAGCCAATTATCACCAGATGGGGAACTTGGATATCTGCTGCGGTATATTACGCTCAATACTATGAGCAAATACGTGATGTCGTCTCCATACTTGCTAATGACTCGGCAGCTATAAGAGCTGCAAAAAAATGTTTTCAAACACGCAAACTACGACCGGAGTTAAATTTCATTCGCGACAACTACGAAGTAATAGCAGCCTCTTCAATAGAACAATTGCAATGTTCGACTTTATCCATTGCGGAATCCTTCCTCATTCTGGATACTGTTCGTTGCTACGTAAACTGGAGTAAACTTTTACCAGTGATACGTAAATTTGAAGCCGTGCTCGAACGAAATCCTGATTACGAAATTTTAAGAGACATATCTGAAAATATAACCCGAACTGATAATGAATTCTATAAATTTGCTCCCTTGACGTCAACTGAAGTTGAACGTACATTTAGTGTACATAAATGGATTTATAGTGATAAACGCAACTGTTTACTCCCAGAGAATGTTGAAAAGATAATGATCATCTACTCCTATCACTATTACCCAAATAAAATGTCTTGTGCTGCTGTGTGTACTGACGTAGATTTTGAAGAAGAAATTGCGTCTGTTTCTAATATATAGTAACTTTATACAAATGTTTTTATTAGTTTTATTACATATTAATTTTATTTGGTGACTTTTATTTCTTCTAGTTCTGAATTATCGATATCGATAAAATAATATTTCAAGCACTGGCTAAATTACGCTAGTGTTTTGTTTTGCCGTGAAAAATCCGAGCTCTGGTCATAATGACACCATTCTAACCAAAATAGTCCAAATTGTACTTAACCTTCAGGGCCCCATAACTTCGAAATTATTGAGTTAATAAAAGTGTGTTAAAGAAAAGAGAAAAGTTGCTTATTTTTATGTGTTATATACGATAAGTTAATAAAAACATAGCCTTATTATGACATCACACTGATGAAAAATTTATTAAGTCCAGCCCGGCCCTTTGCTAGTCCAACCGAGAGGCAAATAACGATATTTCGATTTTCGCGTTTCACGATAGCCACTCTGTAAACAAACCGCCTTGATGCATAAATTACATATTTATTAGTTACAAATTATCTGTGACAATTTGCCAGAATACTGTTTAAATGGTAAACTAGGTTTACCGTGGCACACAGATCCGCCGTTGCAGTCCCTTATGGACTACGGTGTAGTCATACGTTATATCACCATTAATTATCCTTAACTTACTTAAGTTTTATATTATTGCTTTCTTTACTATGAAAAATAAAGAAGAGCGACTGAAAAATCGCTGTTTGTCTTTGTCGCACTTATTACTACTATTACTATATGTATGTATAGAGTAATAATAGAAAACAAATAAGCCGCTAGGCAGCCTGGTCGGCACAGTCGAGGACAAAGAGATGTATACACTTTTGGACCTTATTACAACGCAATAAGGTCCAAAAGTGTATATATCTCTTTCTCCTCGACTGTACATGAACCCCGAACGCGCCTTACCCTTCCCCGTGCATGCCCTTTACGCAAAACAAGTTTTTATTCTGAAAAATAAAAATAATCCATTGATTATAATGACACAAATTTCAAACATTGTTTCGATACGCTTTTATAAAAATATTGATGCAAACTTTAATAACTTTAATATTTTATTGTACTGTTAACAGGGGTTAACAAGAAAAAAAAATAAAGTAAATACATATCATTGATTAATATGGCACAAATTTATTCAAATAATAGATACCGATATTTTAGAGAGCACAGTACCTAATCGATCAACTCTAATTTTATATAGGCTTGTAAAAGTCCACATATATGTGCTGATTGAACGTCAGTATTCCCATTGACGAAAGTGACACAAAACGCGTGCGTGCGTCAGTAACAACTTTGCTGTTACAGTGAAAAAACAATTTTGATCTCTAATTTTCTATTTAACGAATAATGTTTAAAAAAAGAAATGTCTAAGTTTCTACCTACGCAACAACCTAGGATAACACAAATTATTATTATTAGCTAAGTTAAATGGCCTGAACTCTGTATGCGAATAATAAGCATCTTTAATATTACCGAAACTTCATAATTTATCGGTACGGGTCTAAGAAGGCTGGGTCATATTTAGCACAACGGATCAGCATTGCGATACAACAATGGGGCAATGCTGCCAGCCTTCTGGGCACGCTGCCAATAGACGGTGATTTGGGTCAAATTTTCTACTTATAGTTTATACTTAAGTTAATTTCTTAATTTTTAGCATTTAATGTTTATTTTATTAGGTAGAGTTTTATTGTTTGTAGTGTAATGTAACCCATAGTATTAAATAGAATACATATTTTCTCCTTATTTCCTATTTGTAGGCAACATTTATATAAATGAAATATGATAGCGACTTTCAAACTACTAAATTAGATAAGTCTGATGATTTATGCACGGTTTTTACTAAAGTTTGCCAGATTTATTATAAACACCTAAAAGGGAAAACATTACTTACATCATATTAGAGGTCAGTCAGCGGCCTTATCGCTAAAACGCGATCTCATCCAGACAACCTTTATGTACTATTGATGAGATCTGTTTTCTTCTGCCTACTTTTTATTATTAGTTTCATACAAAATGTGCACGCATCCAATAAATATTTTATGAGTATAACGATTGAATAGTGTAGTATTGATACTACAAATAGGTAGCAAATTATCGTACAGGAAATTAGTAGGTATTTCTTTTTACACGCAACTATTCGATTGCTTTACTACTTATATATATCGACTATTTTAGGCAATCCTCTATCGCTACTTAATTAAAATTGTCGAAAAGTACCTTATGCAAAAAAAACCGGCTTAGTGCGTGTTGGACCACGCATAATGGAGGGTTCCGTACCTTCAATGGTATAAGAACCAAACTAATACCAAAAGGTCGTATTTGATGCCTAATGTAAGAATTTTTTTGGAGATAACTCAAAAATGGCTGAACCGATAATGTTCAAAACAATTTTCGTAGATAGTATGTGATAAGGCGCAGGCGCATCTTTTAAATTTTTTTTCATAATTTTAGGACTTACGGTAGGAAAAGTTATTTTTAAAGACATCGATTGATATGCCACATATTGCTAATTGGTTTAGATAAGGGTTCCGTTTTTGCCATTTTGGCTACGGAACCCTAAAAAACTCTGTTTCCGCCAAAGCCTGCAGAGTAGACATAGGTAATTATTCAGACTTAATTGATGAGTGTGTTGGAAGTAAGGAATGTTGCCACCGAAAATATTGCCGGCAACAAAGGATTTGTCACGCTGTGTATAAAAAAATAGGAATTTACTAAAGTTTTCTCCCAATAATAAATATCTACTTATAAAAATGTACTAAAAGAACGGTGGTAACTGGATCATATAACGCTCGCCCTTCGACAACCCACTTTTTCACTTTTTTTACTTTCTATTTGACATCAACTATTATGAAAAGGGGTACCTAGTACACTTTTACCTGCATTAAAGATAATACAAAAGAAGATAGCCTAATAATAATTAAAAAAAAAATTCTTGCTCCCATATATGAGACAAACTTACAGCGTTTGCACCATGTAAGTTATTAGGTAATAAAGTCTACAATTCGTCAAGCCCCAGCTTATAATACTATAATAACATAGGTACTCGTACGGACAGAAATACAATAACTCTTATTTTGTAAAAGCGCGGCTTACGTTGTCTTTCTGGGAACATTGCCGTTCAAAATCGCAATTCTGGCAATTCACGAGAACAGTTCAAAAGCTTTTTTATTTTCATTTACAGAAGAGAAATACAGTACGCGCCTATCAACAGATGTTATACAGTTATATATTCAAACAATGTTTTGAACAAGCTTTTAGTGAAACCAAACTGTTATTTCAAAGGATTTCACTCACTTTTAGTAAAACCCACGCTGTTTTTACGTAAAATGTAATATTTTCAATTTTTATAAAGAATTATTTTGTTGAAAAGGGGTTTATTTTAAAGGGATTTAAATATGTTCTTTACAAAGTAACTTTGTAATATTTATTTTATTTTATTCGAGTGTTAACAACAGTATGCTATTTCATGTTGCACCAAATGACAAGAAGACCTGACTATTTATTTATTGTACGGCAAAGTAATATACATTGTTAAAAGATTTTGCACGCAATCATCACAATTTGTAATTAAAATTTTACTGGACTGAATCGAACAGGATGATGATAACATAAATAGGTAGTACTGGTAGTATTTTATTTATTATCCTCATAGTTGGTGTAAAAATAGTACCTATGTGTCATGTGCTGGCAATTTGTTTTAACGCTTGAAGCCCTCTCTACGCTCAGGATTCTATTAATAGAATACTTCCTTTCATTCAAAATTAAATGAACGTCCTTGAAATAAATGGCCTTGTGGTACAACCAACCATTGTACTTCACATGTATTTTGAATAGATATCTACCTTTACTCCTATTCTTTTATTTGTCGTTCTTTCATAAAAAATAACGGTTCACGGTTCAGTCTGATATTCAACTTTGGAGACGGTAGTAACTTCCGCGTGCCCCTGCGAGCATGAATAACCGAAAGCAGGTCGTATGGATGGTACAAGAAGGATATAAATCTCTATGTTACAACAGTGTCCGTCAAAAGGCGATAAACTGATGGCGCCACAATGATATTAAATTTGATTAAATTAATTTTGAAATTAAAAAAATTAAATCCAAAATAATTATTTGCGGAGATGAAAAACACTCTGAATATTAATTTTATTTAGAAAGTCATATAAGTATTAAATATCGGTAATTCATTTCAAATGCTGAACTATACCTAGCGCCACCCGCAGATATTTGGAATTATTGTTTAGAGCTTACCGCTGGACACTTTTTCGACCGTTTTCCTACAAGAGAGTTCCATCCTTCCTATACCATCCATAGCAGGTCGTTTCGCCAAACTTCAAATATTTACTTTGGCAAAAAGTTAGTTTCTTGGCTGAGAGAAAGTTTGGCGGGCTCGTTAACTGCTTTTATCCTGCCATATGTATTTTTGCACACAAGTAATAAATATTGGCGTCCGCTGGTTTTGAAAGATAACAATAAAACCTATGCCTTCAATAGTCTGTAACAGCTAGCCCCCCCCCCCTCCCCTATAAACTAACTACAAATCTAATAAGAAAATCAAGGTAATCTAAAATAAAATACCTACTCTTCAATCTATAGAATCGAATAAATAAACTAAAACCAAATAAATAAGTTAAATAAACTAAATAAGTTAATAAAGTTAATATCTTGAATTGGATCAGTAAATTGGCCAAATGATCGCTAGTGTGTTTGTAGAACCCATGTTGTAACCGCTTATAGTAACCGAAATCCTTTTCGCATGTAGGAAAGAGTTATGTATCTAATTGTAGTAAATAGTAACTAAATAAACAATCGTCAATTACTTCAATGTCATGTATAGGTCAGTATGTAAGAAAATACCATAGTATGTCAAGTCAGTATGTCAGATGTCAAAGTATCTAAATCAAATTAGAGTGTCACAAATAATTAGAAATGTATATTATTAAACATATTTTGTTTTTGGGGTAGAGATACCGCTCCTCCTCCGCGGCATCCGTAGTCATCAGTCCAGTTGCAGGTCAGACTCCCGCCCCACGCCTGCGGATGATTTTCCAGTTCTGAAGGAACAACTATAGTTCTGAAGGAACTAATAATGACTAGACATTCTTATCTATATTGTCATTATATTGTGACATTTAATGAGATGACATCAAAAGGGATCATTAACACAACAAAATACTGGTAGTGATAACAGCAGTAATAGATCCACTCTGGTTCTCTAGTTTCTGTAATTTAGTAATATAGTTTTGGTATAAATCTTTAGTATTAAATGAAATAATTCCATCTAGACTATTATTTGTAGTCATTTGGATCACCTTGGTACCAAAATAAACTACGATCTTGCTTCTGCCTCGATCAAGTCAAGATAAAACATTCACTGATGTCTAATTATAAACTTTGTAATGAATAGTGATAGAAACTTGTATTTTAAGGTCTGAAATAAATTACAGATCCGTAGACAACAGTATGAAATCTAAATACTAACTGCTATGAGATAAGCAGGCTGCAAAGTATTTTTTTACAATAAGCAAAATTATTCTAATGTTACGATTTAATATTGTGAGTTATTATTTTAATGATCCCACAATATTCTAACTACCAGTAGTATAGCAAGGACCACGTCATTTGTAAATGAATCGTGTTTGTCAATGCATGTCATAAATAAATATATGTAATAATTTCCTAGTTATTCCTATCCCAACTTTAGTCTAGCTAAATATACTTTTAAATAAAATCCCATGAAAACCCGTAGTAAAAATACTCATTTAAAACAAAAGCCATAAATAATTACATGAGTAAATATCCTAGCTAACTAAACATGAATGTCTAATGGCTTAATTAACTGGTTGAACTATAATATTCCTGTAAAATCCTACAATCCTAAATTCCTACAAATGACACGTAGACTAACAGCTAAACTATCCAACTATTCTATCGAAATATTAGCAAACTAGGAATCCGGATTCCACATTTAAATTACTCGCGTAAACTTCCTATGTGCAATGGAAGTTTCTAGCTACAGCTAACTAAGACGGATGAGGATACTCCGATTTAGACTAACACCCTATTTCCTCACGTGGTCAAGTCACTCACACTTGGGTTTGGGACAGCGAGTGAGCTGACAAAGAAAGTGGAAAGGATAAATGGGTAAAGGAAGTTGGAATGGACAAGTAATCTGGCTGATTTAGGAAGTCTAGGTGACTACCCAAGTCGTCCAGATACCAGGAGCAGACGTCTCTCCTCGTAAACCAAGACAACTGGCGACGCTCAATCGCTAATTACTGAAAACCCAACACCTTTCAGGGAACTTGGACTGTAGTTGACACTGTTAAGTTACCCGTCCAAATCAACTGAAAGTCTAGCTCGACTATAGCTAGATCAGACTTGTTCTCTCTACTCAAATAACTAACCCCATAAAGTTAATTAAAATAAATCACAAACTAACTATTGACCCACTATTAAAATAACACTAATTAATCTAATCAATAAATCTCCAAATATTTAACACAAATTAATCCCAAAACATAATTTATATTTAACACTAAAATTCTGCTGAGTACACCCAACTGAGTTTTATTGCTTTAAAGTCCGAATCCCGTCAGTATATATTAAATTGAACACTAACGCAACTCAAGCTCGAAAACAACAAACTTTTAATTATTTAAAAAATTACTAAAATTTACACTGATTAAATGAACTTCACAACATAATTTTAATTAAAAACCCACAACTAAATACATTATGTTATTTCCCAGTCCACACTTCATTAATTTCATGAGAAACTAGCAAAGTCCAGGCTAGGTCATAACATAGATGTCCTACATTAACCCAAAATACTAACACAGAGAACACGTCCGACTGTAACCCTCATAATCTTCGAATCCGATGCCCCGAGTTGAATCTCCAGAATGAATCCCCAGAATGAATCTCTGAATCTTCGCGTCTCCTGAAAAAGCCCTTTTAAAACCTCGGTAAGCTTCTCCTACCACGCTACTTTGTTGACGCCTCCAAAACTTCCCACCTATGACCTTTCCACCATATTGACAAATTACCAGTTTCCATACTAATTAGTACAAATTGCACCTTATTAACAAAATAAAATAAGAACTAATTTGACCTACTTATTGAGTTTGACCCAGTATTGTTTTTACTTTAGCGTTATACCGCCCTAAAACCGCCCATAATAATCACAGACCATAACACTAAACTAGACAGTAAATGCACATCTGTTTTATAATATTATCCGTTCGAACATACCCGTAACGTGTTCTATTACCTCTAAACGATTGGGTTGTCTATACAATAGCTCTAATCTGTGGCCCACTAAAGTTTTTTCAATGCAATCCCTTTTTGTAACGTATATGCACATGTTGATATTGTTGCATTTCTTTATTTAACGCTCTTGTATTATAGTTATATTTGGTTTGTATCATTTATTAAACTATTTCGTTTCTGAATTGTATAGTTGCTAATTTATAGGTAATTATTTAGCATCTTTATTGACGTTTCTAAGTTACTCTTGAATTTACTAAGTGTGGCTTTTAAACAAATCATTAAGATCTTAACCTACAAAATTAGACATGGTGTAGTTACAAGTAAATTTATTACCGTGTGAAACTAATACTAGATATTTTTTTAAACCAAATAGTATTTAATTAATATTAACTAATTATAAATAAATAAATATCAATGTACGAATAATGAAACATGGCAGAGAGTTTCTGACTCGTTACAAGTCACTTCCCACGAAAATTTAATATCGGGTCGAGGAGCATAGGTTTCAATTTTCATGCACTTAAATATACCCCTTGTTTACTTATGTTATCGAACGGAAATTTAAATCAATGTTTTAAATAACATACAAATATCTTGGGCCGTATTCTAACTTTAAAATTTAGTGTAGAATATTCTTTGTTTTTTATTGGCAACTGGCGAGCAAATGACGTGATTGTAAGGATTTTAAAGCACTTGCATATAGCAATTTTAGGATTAAGCATAGTAATATAGTATATCTGTATCTTACATATATTATGTTTATTGTTTATTTAAAGGTACTTACAATGTCCGATGTTTTTAATGCCAGCCTAGATAGCGAATTCTTCTCACTTTCTTCGTCAAGTCTGTACGATTCCTTGAGTGATGCTTCCGACATGCCCGATCTCTGTGAGCGACTGCATTACACTTTTGATTCGTCCGGTAAAAACTTTAACGTGCTACACATAAACGCATAAAGCATACCAGCTCACTATACTGACCTATTATCTTCGTTTAGTTGTAATAAAAATATACACGCGATACTTATATCTGAATCGTGGCTCAAACCCACGCATTCGTCTCATCTTTATCCTTTGCCCGGCTACTGCTTGATTCGGAATGACAGGACCGGTTCCAGTAATGGCGGACCGGAAGTTCGTGGTGGCGGGGTTGCCATCTACATAAGGAGTAATCTGGCGTGCCAGATAGTTTCTCAATCTCCATCAACGTCCGTCTACTCGAACTCGAGTCCAGAGTATCTTTTCTTAGAAGTAGCTCTGCATCATTCTAAAGTTCTATTAGGAGTTTTTTTATAGTCCTTCATCAAACATTAGCTATTTTGATGCTCTACAAGATACTTTAACCGATCTGGAACCCCAATATGACCACACTATTATTATGGGTGATTTCAACACTTGTCTCCTTAAATCTGATACTCGCTCCTCTAAGCTTCGTATATTAGCCACTTCTCTAAACCTTACAGTCTTACCTCTAAATGCGACACATAATTAAATTCCCCCATAATGGGCCTCCTTCTCTTTTAGATATAATTTTAACTTCTTCGCCGGATTTAGTATCTACCCATGGTCAGTTTAATGCCGCTTATAGTTTTTCAAATCACGACTTGATCTACGCGTCCTTCAATATTCGACCACCAAAGAAAAAGCATAATGTGGTCATGCTTAGAAACTTACGTGACATCGACCTGCAGGCACTTTGTAGTGATTTCTCGTGTACGGATTGGCAAAATGTTGAACTCTTAGATGACATTGATCAAAAAATTACGGCGTTCAATAGCATATTCCTTGCTATTTTTGACAAGCATGCTCCGTTAAGACCAACACGAGTCAAACATTATCCTGCTCCGTGGATATTAAACAGCTTATGGCCAAACGCGATAGAGCTCGTATCAAGCTGCGTCACGATCATTCGGACAGTAATCGTGAAGCATACATTTCACTGCGAAACCGATTTAATAAGATCTGTAGGGACGCGAGGCGACGTTACATGATTCGATCGAGGACTGTCCACCTACTAAACTATAGAAATTTTTAAAGTCACTTGGGGTAGGCAGAAGCCAGCAAACTTTTTCTAGTGTCCTCGATGTAGACGCCATTAATCAATAATTTAGGACCTCTCCAGTATCTCTCGACCCTGCTGCTAAACTGTCTACATTGACACTTCTTGCCAACTCCATAAGCTTTGACTTATCGCCCTTCGATCTCGGCAATATCTCAAATAAGGAAACACTTGCCCTTGTGAAGTCTGTTAAGACGAAGGCCGTTGGTGGTGATAACTTGGGCATAGATATGCTCATCCTCGTAGCGGATTTCATTGCTCCTATCCTTTCCGGTATTATATATTTTTCCTTGTCCTCAGGTACCTTTCCTTCAGCGTGGAAACTAGCACATGTTATCCCTCTCCCTAAAACCCCCAATCCTATCTCATTCTCACAATATCGCCCAATTTCCATCCTTCCTGTCTTGTCCAAAATTATAGAACACCATGTCAATCGTCGCCTCCTATCCCACCTCAATAATAATTCCTTATTCAATCCCTTCCAGTCCGGATTCCCACCCGGGCATAGCACTGTTACCGCTCTTGTTAAGGTCACCGACGACATTCGTCTTAATATTGAGAATAAGAAGCTTACTATCCTTGTTCTTCTCGACTTTAGTAGCGCCTTCAATTCGGTGGACTTTGACATTTTGCTTGGGATACTTAAGACATTTAATATGGATCATATATCATATAACCCTATCCTGGTTCTGTGATTATCTTTTCGGCCGGCGCCAGTGTGTTCGATTCGATGACAAGTTCTCCGATTGGTGCGAACTTTCCGCTGGCGTGTGCCGTGGCCACAGGGAGGAGTGCTTTCCCCACTTCTTTTCTGCATTTTTATCAATGGAATCACAGCGTCACTTAGATCCTCTTACCACCTTTATGCGGATGACCTACAGATCTATGCAGCAGCTGGTATTGATGATTTTACTTCTCTAGTAGACCAAATCAATGCTGATCTTGAGTCTATTCGCAGCTGGGCCGGTAGTTTCGGTCTAAAGGTAAACGCAAATAAATCTCAGGCTATAATTATAGGTAGTCCTTACTACATTGGTGAGCTCTCTGATATGGTGATACCCGACATCCTTTTCGACGGAATTCCCATCCCTTTCTCCTCTACAGTCAAAAATTTGGGTGTCACCATGGATGAGACACTTTCCTGGTCTGCTCACACCGCTGAGATTAGTAAAAAGATATTTGCGTCCCTCCACTCCTTAAAACGTCTTCAGAATTTCCTTCCGGTTCACACTAGGCTGAATCTTGCTCGATCCCTTCTCCTATCGCTTTTGGACTATGGTGACATTGCTTTTTTGGACCTCAGGGAGGAACTACTGGATAAGCTGGAGCGTCTGCAGAATGTGTGTATCCGGTATATTTTTGGGTTACGGAAGTTTGACCACATCTCCGAATTTCGTGCTAAGCTACCTATACGCCAGCGCAGGGACGTGCATATTCTATGTCTTCTTTTTAACACCCTTTTTAATCCGACCTCCCCACAATACCTCTCTAAAGGTTTAGGTATTTGGCTGTTGGTAGCGGTCACCGCTTGAGGTCGAGTGCGAACCTCACTCTTGCCATACCGTTGAAGAAGACTAGGTCGTATTCCAGCTCTTTCTCAGTACGTGCTGTGCAGTTGTGGAATGAGTTGCCGTTGTCCTTTAGACAATCCCAGTCGGTAGCATCACTGAAGGGAAAGTTACATAAATTGTGGCTCCCCGAATGATTTGTGTTCTAGTTGAGTTGGTACCTTATTTTATGAATATGTGTATATATACACGGTGCTCGTGAGGATTGCGAGAGATTTTAACCGTGTATTCCTGATCATAATTGGAGACTAAAATGTCGTATAAATTTTTCTGGAATTCGCCTAGTTTCAGAGTTACTACTAATTAAATAAAAAAACATTTTTTCGTTGTGACTCAGTGCAAAACGCTTTTTTGATGGCGATTTCACCCTTTATGGGGTCTAGTCTAGACATTCTTATGGACAGATATCAAAGTGCCAAGGAATACTTTACGTAAACTATTTTTTACAAAAAAAATGTACTAATTTATTTTAATCGACAGTTTTACCAATAACATTTATGTTTTCATGTTCAAAAGCATTTAAAAAATCGAAAAAAAAACAAAAAAATATATATTTTTTTGGAGAAATTGACCTAAATTCATATAGCATTTATTACTCCTTATGACCTCAGGAATTCGTGATTAAAATCTCTCGCGATGCTCACGAGCACCGTGTATATATATATATATATATATATATATATTATATATATAAATATATTATATATATTTGATTATGTATTATATGTGTATTTATTATACCTTTGGTTAAGTAGATATTATCTCTTCTTTTTTAGATATTTGTTTCCGTAAGTACACTAAGTACATAGTCCATGTTTGTCTATCTTATACTTTTCTCTCAATTGCTCAAAGGTTAACTGGAAGAGATCCCTTAAAGGGATAAGTTCGCCTTTGTACTTTGTTTATTTTTCTTTTATCATGTTTGTTTTGTTACTTTTATGTACAATAAAGTGTTTACGTAATACATACATACATTAAAATACGTGTAGACACGATCCAACTTCAATATAACTCCAATGCATTATATTTGATGTGTGTTGTAGTATTTGTTCTAGTATTTGACTTACAGACTTTAATATAAACCAGAACTACTTCTCAAGTTTTTGATCTTAGTAGGTATGATAGACTTATGTAGTATAAGTATACTCACATTTGGATATTTTCAACATTGCAAAGCATTGATATCATTTTGATTCTTTTATTCTACAAGTGGCTCAGCATAAGGCGCGATTTTATTGAAATTCGCTAGAGTCGCTAGACCATAACGTTAAGATGAATTTTATGAAACGATCCCGTTGGAGATTCATTCCATTGGAAATAAACTGAAACAAGTATATCAATAGGCACTACATATTTTTTTTATTTTAAAAATACTTACACTATTTTTATAACACAGTAAGATAATTTACTATAATGCTTGACCGAGCGAGTGAAGCGAACGAAGCGTCTCGTTAGCTTGAGCAAAAATGCTTTCGTTTGTCCAGAGTCAGAATATCTAGATGTCCGACTGTTCGTGTTCTCCATTACAGGTTGCATTTCTCGAGCAGAGACTGATGCCGGTATAAATAAAAATCGAAATAGCACCTTGTATTCGCAATATTTACCCTAAACTCTGAAATGTAATTTAGGTAATGTACCATCAATTAAATATCAATCAATAATTGATTGTAGTTAAATTATCAAACCTGCTGACAAAATTTCACACGAATTAGTGTAGAACAGGGACCATATACCTCGGTATCATTTTTATATAAATACTAGCTGTGCCCGCGGCTCCGCCCGCGTGGAATTCGGTCTGTATCAGTAAGCGGCTAATTCACCCCTAATTTCTCCCCCGCTACCCTGGAGGCGGAACTTGAAGTAAAGTTGACAGATGGATTTATCCTATTAATTTTTATTGGCATGATTTAAACGACATGGAATAGTAGGTGTATATCGGACGATACAGGACCACTTTTGTATTTATACGTTCAATCCACGGCAAATATCATCCAAATCGATGATATTTGGCGGCGCTTACGTCAGTTTACTATCCGGCACATCCTTTCACTATGTGATTTTGACTGATAATTCAAAAACGGCTGAACCGATTTTATTCAATATAGTTTTTATTGTTCTTATCAGGCCTCACCAAATTTCAGCTTTCTAGTGCGAACAGTAACTGAGCTAGACCGTGGACAGACGGACGGACATGGCGAAACTATAACTATAACTAATATAAGGCGAAAATATAGTTGACTACGGAACCCTAAAAAGAGATAAATAGTAGTTTATGTAACTGTTACGTAATAAGGCCTAATTATGTACAGAAGCATACACTGCTTTACCTACACACATATTAATAATCCACTGAAACCATGGGTGCCGGCGGTCGGGGGGGGGGGGGGAGGGGCGAATTTTGATTACGTTACCGTAGGTAATGAATTTTCATACGTTTTTACCACACTGTCACAGATAATACACTGATGTTACGTTACTTGGTTGCAATAATTGTGGTAATTACATACTTCAAGGTAAGCACATTACAATGCACTAATGAACGTTAGAGAAAAATAAAATACGTGAGTGTCGTGGAACACTCTGTTAGAACGAAGTTATGTTATTTTATTTTATTTCTTTTTTGACTTTTTCGTAAATTTTGTGGTTTTTATTTTATTTGTATTTTTTTGAAATTTTTGAATTTTTTGAAAAATATAGAAATTTTTTGACATTTTTGAAATTTTTTTACTTTTAGGTTCTCGACTTTTTTCACTTTGTCACTTCTCACTTTCACTACACTTCACTTCACTTCACTTCACTTTATTCTATTTTATATATTTTTTATTTCATTCCATTTTACATGTTTCTCAATCGTATGGGTGTCGCGTTTTCGTGACGTGACGCTTTTTCGTGACGGTCACGTGACTTTTTTTCACCTAGCCCCCCCATCCGCGAACCGTCCAATAAGGATTTTTCATCTAAATACGGACAGCGGTTATTGGTTGTTTCTTCCCCATGTAAACTTTCACCCCTTTTGTATCCGTTTAAAGGATAATTTCCGAGATAAATCTATTTTATTTCCTTTTTTAATTAATTATCTCCATACCAAATTTTATCTAAATCGATTCTGCGGTTAATAATTCCCTATACAAATTTCCAACTCTCTTTTCACCCCTTAAGGGTTGATTTTCGGAGTGAATACTATCATTTGTCCTTTCTTGAGACCCATACTATACCAAATTTCATCTTTATCAGTTCAGCGGTTAAAAAATCGTCATACCAACTTCCAACCCCCTTTTCGAGGTGAAAGGGTTTATTTTCGGGATGAAAACTATTCTGTCGTTTCTCGGGACTCAAATTATCTGCATAGTAATTTCTATTAAAAAATCTCCATACAAACTTTCAACCCCCTTTTCACCACCTCCAGGGTTGATTTTCGGGATGGAAACTATTCTTTGTCCTTTCCCGGGACTCAAACTATCTCTGCACAAAATTTCATCAAAATCCGTTTAGCCGTTTTCACGTGATAGATGTATAGATAGATAGTTTTTATTGCAAATACCTTTCAGGCTTCACTTCCATTATTTTTTTCAATTTTTTTTGGACCAACGGTTCTAAAGTAAGGTGGGGGGGGGGGTTCAAGATGAAACTATCCTTTGTCCTTTCTCGAGACCCATACTATCTCTATACCAATTTTCATCTAAATAAAAAAATCCTCATACCAACTTCCAACCCCCTTTTCACCCCCACAAGGGTTTGAAAACTATCCTATGACGTTTTTCGAGACTCAAATTATCTCCATACTCATTTCTATCTAAATCGTTTCAGCGGTTAAAAATTCTCCATACAAACTTTCAACCCCATTTTCACCCCCACCGGGGTTGATTTTCGGGATTAAAAGTATATATTATCCTTTCCCGGGACTCAAACTATCTCTATACAAAATTTCATCGAAATCCGTTCAGCCGTTTTCACGTGATGCGCGGTCAAATAAACAGACAAACAGATAAACAGATAAACAGACAAACAGATAAACAGACAAACAGATAAACAGACAAAAATTCTAAAAATTGTTGGAACGTGTTCTGTTATCGATTCTAAGTATCCCCAGCCAACTTTTTTTCGATTATCTTCCATGTACTTTCGACTTTCGACCCTCTTCAGCTTTATTATATGTATAGATGTATAGATATCGGTATGCAATTTGAGTACCACGCGGTTGCTTTTTTTTTCTTATAATCTGATAATTGATTTTGTGAAAAGTTCCAGAGACTGAATCGACACGAATATTGTTCTTATCGATTCAATGTCGATTTTTTTTATTTTAACATTGCGGAACGAGGATTTCAACTTCCTTGGTTGGTGATGCTAAAGATAATAATATAAGTAAGTTTGATGTTGATGTGATAATGAAACAACAAAGTTTTATATTGATTTAACTTGCAAATGAAAAACTGGAGTTCCATATAAAAAAATCTTACACTACAAATGCCCCTTCAAAATGTAACAACCTGATTATACGCCAAAAAAATTAACATGTCACACACTCGAGATTTCACTTTTATCTTTCTGCGGAGTATTTGCCCAGACATATTGCAGACTATACTTTCAAAATTTTGTAAAAATCCTTATTTTAATCCTAGATTTTAACTAACTACATTTAAGACTCATTTTCAAGTAAACATAACTAGGTAATAGTAACATGGGGAATAAATAAAAACTTGAATGTTATATTTAAACATCGGTATCAACGTTCAAATTTCGTGGCAATGTACGGTTGGCAGAAAAATAAATACAAACAAATCACTTAGTATTTTTAACCTTTATTTTGTATATGTAAATAAAAAAGCCCCTAAATAGTACATTTCCTAATTAGGGTGGTAAAACAAAGAAAGGCCGCGCAATCGCAATTGTTGCGGCCCAAGCTGCAAGCGAGGGACGTAATTATGCGATCGAGGGCTTTCTTTATTACCTCCCGTGTTGGAAAAATATGTGCACATTTGGCCAGAAAGCGGCTCTATCCGTACGCGTAGCGTGCGGAAAAAGCCACTTTATGTCCAGGTGTGGCATACAATATTTTACGAGTTAGAATAGATCACTAAAATTTGTTCCATAGATTTTGCTGTCAATCTTTGACGTCTGTAAGAATATATCCATTTTAAATGACTAAAAGATCTTTCCACGCTGACTGAGGTAATAGGAAGGTATGTCAAGCATTGAAAATTTTGCACACAGTTTTTATTTACACTTTCTGGTATTTCAGCCTCGTTGTTTTTAGATAGTTGGTTAATTATTTGTACAGTCTTATAACCAGGATTTTTCTTTAATACACTTTTTAATTTAAAATAAACTTTTCTGGCATTTTGATGTAACCTTAACGTTGATATTTTTTTTTGCAAACCATGAACAATGTTTAATGATTCTGCTAGACTCAGTTTTGGATCCTCCAATAATTTTATTGACTTAGCAATTATACTAAAGTGTGTATCGACGAATAGTAACTCAGTTTTTAAATTCCGGTTACGGAAAATTTTTTTTGCTTTAGAAATTGCACTCGCTTCACGCGGATTTAAGGCATCGATGACAGATTTGATTTTATCATAATGCATGTGATAATATGAGGCAGCATTTAACCATGTTCCCCATCTTGTTATCACGGGTCGGGGTGGTAGAGGAATATTTACACACATTTGATGAAATAAATTTGTCCTTGAAGGAGCGTTACGAAATATTTTTTTGATACAGTCAATCAAACTGTTTATGGTCGGGTAAAGACTTCTAATTATCTCTGCGACTCGATTACATCCATGTGCTATGCATGTTACATGAGTCATATTTTTATATTTCTGAACAAGGTTTTTAGCTGCTTTTACCATGTAGGAACCGGCATCCGTTATAAAAAATAATAATTTATCCATGTTTTTTTTGTATTCATCGCCCCAAAGATCTTCAAGGGTTTCCTCAACGAGTTTGGTTATTGTCGAATGGTTAGTCGCCTCCAATACCTTAGAAGCAAATAAATGTGGCTGGGTACTAGTTCCATCTAGAGCTCCGATCAAAATATTTGCCACTTTTTTTCCCACGGAATCTGATGTTTCATCAACACTGAGGTAAATCATTTTATTTTGTAATTTCTCTTTCAATTCATTTTTTTTCTTTTCATACAATTCAGGTAAGCATTTTACTCGTATTTTTGTTTCACTCGGCACAGTAATATCGTTTCCATATTTATGATTTAAAAGGTTTTCTACAAAATTTCTAAATTTAGGATTGTCTAATTTTGACCACGGTATATTCGAACAAATCATAAACTCTGTTAAATCTTTATTAAATTTTTCTTGTGCATTATTTTTATGAATTTTGTTGTGTAAATCTGTTTTTAAATGGCGGTCGATACTAGATTTAGAGGGAAATAATTTCGAATTACACAATTTGCAATATACGATATCGTCTTTAATTTCTAAATCAGCATTATCTCGTATTATATCCTGTAAATGGCAGCGTGAATCAGATAATTTATCTTGATGAGATTTTGATTTCAAATGTTTCTCTATATTGTACCTTTTCTTTTTTATATTCATTTCGCAAATAGTACAGCAAGCACCTTCGTTAGTGAATATAAAATCAGTATACTGCGTCAAATCCATTTTCTCAAGTCTGATAGGGAGTTGGGTAAAGATTTATCAATGCTAAATTGTAGTTGTAAGTGTTTTTAAGAACTATTATCGTTGAAGATTTTACCACATATTATTTTGCATGACAATTAAATTGACATTTGTTGCCTATTTGGCATTTAGAATTTTTTTTACAAATGGATAATGAAATGAGTATTGAGGTTCTATGACGTATTAAGAATATAAACCTCTTTAAATATATGTACAGTTTACCAAAGTACGATTAAGAATAAAAATAAATTAAATGTTATTTATTACTAATAAATAAAACAATGATACCTATGTATTTCTTTTTTTGCGACCCTTACCAAGTGCCACGAAATTTGAACGTTGATACCGATGTTTAGTTATATTTAACAAGGTTGGCACATTTAGTTCTAAGTAAATATTCAAAGTCCTCTCAATTTTTTACACTCGTCATTCTCCTAATGTTTGTCCCAACTTGTTGCCATGACCATGACTCAGGTTTTTTTTGGTATTTCATGGCATGGCATGGAATGGGCTTTTCTCATGTTACATTTTTTCAGTATGAAAAATTAGCAAAGATCAAAAAAAATAATCCTATATAACTACATTTTTAGCCTTTTATCACTCCAAGACTAAAACTATCACACAATACTAGTACATTTCCAGTATCATTAATCTGAGCTTCCAATCGCGGATTGTTATGAATTACTTATGATTGTTAAAAAGCTTTTGCGGTTTGTTCATATTCGTTAGTACTGCGGGCGGTTTTCAATACGTTATTGTTATAGATTTTGGCCTAATCCGATGAAGGGTTCCTTTGTTCTTAGCTTAAATGTTCGTTTTCAAAGTTGACGGTACAGTAAATTAGAAAATTGATGGAATTTTTAACACATTTCGCTTGGAGCGGCGGATCCGTGAATTTTTAATTTTTATTGGGTAATTTTTGTAACGGCTATTGATTGATGGTGATCGTATATCGGCTAAAAAAGTGAAAGGTAAAGCATTTTCATATACATTCCAAAAATACGTACTTGCCTTTGGAATAGGTGCAGTCGGCAGTAGGTATAAGGTTATTATCTTGCCACTATCAGTTTGGGATTAGAAGAGACAGATTTCTCATTAATGTGGATGGACATTGAACAGCTATCTCAATCCCATTCCATCTCCCTTGATGTTGCTTATGTTCATGGACGACGTTGACTGCTTCCCATCAGGCGGCTCGTCTGCTCGTTTGCTACCACTTTCATAAAAAAATTGCGGTCTAGTAAGTAATAGCTTAGCGGTTGAGATATTTAAATATGTGCTCGATCCTTTATCACCATTTAAATAATTTTGATCACCTTGCCTGCTTAGGCATTTTCACTGTCTGAATATTTTTAAACTATGATTTTAACAGGCGAAAGTGCTTCTCGTAGCTAATGGGCGCTTACAACTCCAGAACTGTTGTGCATATTATGTACATGTGAGTTGGTCCAATTTTAGTAAAAAGACATAATGGTTTCCCATTTGTTCGTACGGTGTCTCGTTTGTATCTTTAAACGGAACCCGCACTTATGCGTAGTCCGATATGAACAGGACCGGTTTTCTAATTAATAAACATAACTTAATAAACCAAATGAGTAGCTTTATTTCTTAACTTCAAAGTGTCGTCATAGAATGATGAATCGATGTTATTAATTGAATTTTCTTTCATTAACGGAAAGCCTGGGCTAAACTAATTATGTTAATTACTTTGTAAGTACCATTCACTCGACGATAATAATTTACTTGAATTAAATATTAATTACATTATTTTTTGGGGATTAAGTATGTAGATTATTAGGTAGATTTTGTTTGTAACTTGTATTTTATTTGTTTCTTTATTTTGAGGTGTGCAATAAAGAGTATTTATGTTTATGTTATGTTATTATTTAGATATCAAATTGTTTATAAAAGTAACTTTATTTTTCCCTTCACTAAGGATATAATTGCAAACCCATAATTATATGTACACGCGTACCGTTAAACACGGGATCAGGGACAAAACAGAAATTTAAACCTAGGTAAAAGTTCATTTTTACACGTGGCACGTAAATTTTTATAAATATACAATATGCTGGTCGTATGAGTTTTAGTTTTTTAATGATTATCGATCGTTTTAGTCCATAATTTTAACTATTAACACAAAGTAGGAAATCCGGAATTCAGATCCCTACTGCCCCCGCCATCCCTTCTCGCCCCGTCTTACGATACTAAAAGAAGAAAATGTAGAAACACAACGATCAAAAATAATTTGAAAGACTTTACTAGAAACTTTTCTATAGCTTATATTACTTTACTATAGCTTCCGGTAACGATTAGAGTTCGGTAGTTAGGGTCCCCGCGCAAGGGCCAGGTGCTACAAAACATGACGTCAAGGCATGAAAGTTGTCACCTTTTTACCTTTACCCGTTACTTTACCAAATTCAAACTGGTTTTCTAATCTGGTTCCCTACTGTGTATGGCGACAGAATAGCTATTCATTCATTTTATATTCAAAGAACTCCATTACGCTCTTCTAAAAGCTTGTGTTCACAGTTGAAGTACAATGGAAATGATTCCATTAATTCACATTTAGTAGAACTGGGTCATTATTTAATGGTACTTAATTTAAATAAAAACATGCCAGTTCCTACTTACCTCTGTTGTTAGTTGTATTGTAATCCATAGAAGGTAAAGGTTAGTTACTAAAGGTCACAACTAAACACGTAAACAAACCTCATCAAGAAACTTAATTAGAAACGACCTTACTCCCTATTGTCTCCCCATACTTCAGTAAAAGCTGAGAGATTTTCTTTGTAAGATGAGCACCGATTCCAGAGAGCGGGCTACTCGTAATTCTAGTATTTAACGTAGGTATTGTACCTAGGTGTCGTAACTGTATAACTGATTTTTTTTACTTACTTGTGAATCGGTTTTTACTTTGTGTAACCTTTTTTGCTCGGGCAATATTTAAAGATAAGTTCAATAATAACATTAAGTCGATTAAGATTTTAGGGAATTTGAACAGGGATTGAACTGAAAATAGATGTCATATACTTCAGAAAAAGTGACCAAACCCTCCGGTGTCCGAGGCCAGATCGGACACCGGAGGGTTTGGTCACTTTTTCTGAAGTATATGACACCTATTTTCAGTTTATATACAGTAGTGTAACAACTTAAAAATTACAAATGAAAAAATATTGAACAAAATAATTTGATTTGCTTCAAGATTCAGGGATTGAACTCTTATAATATACTACTGGGGTCAAATCGTTCTTAAGGTTACTTATAATACAGTATTTGCGTCGGTACCTAGTTTTTTGTGTAAAATATATTTGATGTAGGCTATGATATATAATAATGACAGATGGGTTATGCACGTTCCAAAAAAGTGAAGCACTTAATATGAGTGAATTCAAACAACTGTCGCTAGTCACGCTCCGGCAAGCGAGAGATGCGGACGTGTCAATGAGCTCCCGTCACCCGCGTGGGAAAGAGACAAACTGTAATTTTGTAACAATGAGAGTGACAAAGATGTAATGATTGTCAAAATAGATAAACATAAAATAATCGTTGTTAGGTTATGGCATAACTCTGGAAGTATTTTTTGTGCTCATTTTGTTAGAGTATAACCCATCCATAGTAAATATCATTGGATGTAGGTAGGTATTGTACGTACTGAGATATATCGAAGCTTAATACACTGGCAAAGTATATTTATAACCTATACAAATTACCTACACTAAAAAAATAACCATAACTAACGTAATAAATATTATTTGAAACGGGATATTTACCATGTATATTTGTTTTTTTCTACTCCTGTACTTTTATCTGTCATTTATACATTCGTCAACACCTTTATAAGGACATAGATAATACACTCGATGAAAAGTCTATCTAGTCTATTCCCCAAAATAACACTTGTTCTATAAAAGTGCCAAAATAGTATCGCGTAATCGCGTGCAAACACGACTATTAATATAAAATAAATTACTGCCAACCTAAGAAACCTAAATAAACACAGCGTTTTTAGAAAAAAAACTTTAAAAAAGAAAAAATTAAAAGAACCACAGACCTACTTCGTAGTTTTTTATGTTTCCCGTTCGTTTGTTAGGGCGAATTGCAAACTTTGAAAGTAATTTAGGTATTTTTACTAATCTCTGTAGCTCTTTAATAATTGATCAAATAACGACGGTGTGTATTTGTGTTAGTAATGTTAGTATTATTGAAAAATAGTGTTTTAAAAGGTAAAACTTAAATGATTGTTGATTATGTTGACAAAATAAATGCGATATCCATGAAGTTTTCAATTTCGCATTTTATGTAAAAGTAAGTGTATTCGTAGAAAAAGTATTGTATGCAACGTCGTATAAGCAGGTAAAAAAATGTTCGTGGCGTTTTTCTTAACAATTTTCGCCTACGGCTTAAATTGTTACCCACGCCACTCACCTTTTTTGACCCCTCTTATACAACTGTTGCATAAACTACTATTACGGCACCCGATATTTCGGCGCAGTTGCATGCACCATCATCACGGAGTAACTAACGTTGCGGCGAGTTTTAGTAGTCTACCCACACACCGTAGCGATCTACCCTCTTTCGAGTTCGCTTTTTTCGTCCATTGTCACTGCTACTACTACTGTCCGCGTTCTCACTGCAACTGCGCCGAAATATCGGGTGCTCGTAAAAACAAATATACATGGTAAAAATCCCGTTTCAAATAATATTTATAATGTGAATGACCACGTGAGCTTGAAATCATAACTAACGTAAAACACTAATTGTACACCCTAAACATCACATCATTGTATCTGATCTACATTTAGGTTCACAAGTATTTTTGCTCAGGCCTCCTGGTGCATTTTTTTATGACTGCTTAGCATGACTTCCTTTTAATTAAATTGAATTTTATTCGGATTAGTTGTCTCCGTTTCCCAGTTGGACCCAGTTTCATTACGTCAACGAGTAGAAAATAGTTTTCAAAGCTCGGTCGAGTCCTTTGTCTACTTCGCCTTTAGTGTCGATCAATATAGCTTTTAAGTTGGAGAAGATAACATTGCTTTGCGATCTACTATGAAAGTTTATTTTTGACAAAACTAGGTATTTGGGTTTTAGATCAGATTTAAATACTACACGCCCATACAAAGTATTAATGATAATATACACTCGCGGTCAAATAGTAAGGGTCAATGACGAAAACCTGCAATGTGTATATTGCAAATTAATAGTGGCATGCATAAAGCTAATTATATATTAAAGAACATTTAATATCGTATTAAGTACAATCTTCAATGTTTAAAATGTATCTGGAAAAAGTTTAAATAAAAAAAAACAGTCATTGTTGTTTTTCATGGTCATTATTGAATTAATATCATGTTGCTAACATAAGATCGAAGATACACGTATCGTCACTATGTTAGAAGAAGGAAAAAGTCAGAGATAACAGGTGTGTCACTTTCTACGGTGCAGAGAGTCGTTCAGGGGAGGGCACTTTCCGTCACAAAAAATCTCGCGGTCCGCATCTATGGGCCCCGTAGTATACGAGGTTTGCGTTTCAGGTTAGGGGGGGGGGGGGGGGGCACAGGGGCAATTATCCGCGCCTGACCACATAAACCAGCAAATGCCCAAAAAATTGGAAGGGGACATCGAACAGCAAGATTACTTTACGCCCGTGAACATCGACGATGGAGAGACGAAAAATGGGCAAGAATTATATTTTCTGACGAATCCAGATTTATGATGCATGCATTTTTTTGGATCTCTGGGAATGTTAGTACCTTAGTAAGTACTAAATTGGTTTATGATTATCACGGCGCGAAACGTGGAGGATATGCCAAATCAATCTTTTCATCTTGTTTCACCAGTACCTACCATTTCCCAAATTCTTCTATAGGCTCATTGAATTCGTGTAGAATGCGTCTTCCTTTTTGTTAACGATTTTAAGCTTTTTATACTACGTGACGTGCAACATATTCATCATAAATATAGTGATCACACACTATGTAAATTTCATCCAGAAGTCGTTAGTTTTATTTATATGTGGCGTTTCCAAGTCAAAGGTTCATCATGGTCGGTTATCAAATAGGCGTTAACTGCCATAAAAATTCATTTAAACATAAAATCTATTAACAACCGACAATAATGTACCTTTGACTCGAAAACGTCACATATTTTATCGCCTGGCTGAAAAAAAAAACAGAACTGTGAAAACATTGATTTTTTATTAAACATAAATTAAAGCATGGTACATTACATATACACATGACAAATTTAGCTATATACAAAAACCATGAAAATACTCATAATTTTACAGCTCCAAAGTTACCTAAATCTATGACTGCGTTAGTTTTGTCATCATATGACTTTTGACACCTACAATTAAATATTTGAATTAAAATTATTAACAATGATCATACCTATCCAATGTGCCAACATTACTTTTCGATGTTTCTACACCTTAAACTATCTTTATACATAGTATAATGATCACAAACATCTACAATTTTTTTTTAAATGTCCTACTAAATATATGATACATTTTACTAGAAACGTCTGCTCCTTCTCACATTGGGCTCATGAATGTGAGAAGGAGGTTATGACTAGCAAACTGACTACTTACTAAAATAAAAATTTGAACATTGCCTACTAACTTAACAATATGTACATTATTATTCTAAATTACTGTATTCACATTTATATAGATATATAAAAGGTCCTTTTAAATTTTAGGCTACATGGTAATTCAAATGGGACACTTAGAGGAAATCAAACGCAATGAATTCACATTTGTTTTTAGGTGACACGAGGCTGATGAAAGAAAAAGAGTAAATGCATTCTAATATTTAAAAAAAACCCTCATTTATGATCGAGAACCGAAACAGGTACCTATAAACCGTTAAAACATTAAAGTTTTTTGAAAACGTCAAGTGCAGGTTGAATCTAGTCATCTTAGGAATAGGATAAAATATCAACGTTTAGGAATAATTCTTCTTACGAGAACACTGCAACCTAATTTACCAACAAAACCGAGTAAAAGTTAGGCTCTTGCAATATACTTTGCAAGTTACTTACTTTGTCTGCTCGTTTACCCTCTTAACTAAAAACGGGCTTGACAGGTCGTAAAAAGCACACCGAGTGGCGCATTTTTGAATTATTTGGTTTCTTTTACGGTACTAAGAGTAAAAAACTTCGCATCGTAAATATTTTAGTTGGTAGATACATTTTTTTTGTGTATTGTAATAATTGTGAAATGAAAGCAAGAATGTACCTATTATACTTTGTGACAGTTATATCTGGTTTGATAATGTTTGTACAAAATTGCGGTCATTGAAAATTCAGGTTATACCTCGGTTATTGGTATTAGGTGCCGCAGCGACGCCATGTATATAAGGTGAGTTATTTTCACAGCCTCAAATTGCCGCACAAAATGTATGGACTCAGGTTTCAAATATATTAATTATTTTCGTCCAGATATTTCAAATAGGAACTTGTTTTTGACGTTATGTATTTATATAATTGACAATGTAATTGTAATGATAATATGCCATCAATCTGTTACACTTTAAATCAAAGAATTTTCGAATCCATACTTAATATTATAATTGCGAAAGTGTATGTGTCTGTTACCCCTTCACGCTTATTTAGATGAAAGGAGATCGTCAATTCTGGGCCACCTGATATAAACCGTATACAGTTTGTACTGCAATGTAAAATAAATACTCATTTTATTACTTAATTAGACAAAATATTGCAAAAAAATGAAACGGGAATTAGAAATACTAAATAAATAAACATCATGTTGATTTTTCCGCTATTAAAATACAGCAAGACAAGTCGTTAACGACCTTATGGCATTGACATAAAGCTTAACTTCACCCTGGCCTGAAACGGGATTGTTTTTTGGTTTGACACTGTCAAAGTATACCGTTACATTATCTGCGTTTTGATACTGTTCGGTAAGTTAGAACATAGTAATATTAAAATAGTATCTAAGCCTACGAATACGAAAGTTTAAATTAGAAATCGACTGTATTAAAACGCCTAAAGATTTAAAATGCGTATTTTTGCATTTTTGATCGGAGTTTGAATATTAAAAGTGGGTTCCATAATGGCATAATATCATGCTCCTTCGATAACGAAACGCATCTTTTTTTTCAATTTTGCAATGTCAGATACAAGTGCTATCGCACTTAACGGTAGTAAACCTTATCCCGTCGCAATAGGTGTTAGAAATGTTCAGTTAATAGTATCAACGATGGTTTGACAGCCGTCTTTGTTTACCGAAATACAGGAACTATAAATACGATCAAAATATGTTTTTTTATTATTTCATCATGATTCCCATTTTGTTTTCAAGTCTGCTTTTGTACATTATCTTTAAAAAATCCGTACTTTTTTTACATTAATATATAAATCATAGGCAAGCACGCTCTCAAATATTGTCCTTGTCAGATTCAAGTTTTAAATGCATGATTTTTCAATTTTCCCATTAGATTTCGCAATATTTTTACCACCATCCTGATCTAGAAATTATGACGATTCTTCAAAGGTAAGAACCATTCCTAAACGGTCCTAAATAATCTGGGCCAGATCACCTAACAAAAATTTACGATCTCCTTTGATATGAAAATAGGTAAGGAAATAGGACAGTTTTTATCACAGAAATCATCTCTTAAGAAGGTGATAAGGGGGGGGTGGAAATTTGTATAAAATTGTAGCTCACTGTAGACGTAAAATAGCATGTGCGCTAAATTTATATTTGCTATGAGATTTTACTAAGGCGTTTCATTAATTCCTTATGGCGAACGTTAACCCCACACAGACGAAGTCGCGAACAAAAGCTAGTTTACTCAGGGCATCGACCTATTCAAGTCTCAGACGCCTGTCGTGCGATATTTCTTTTCCACTTCACCGAATTTTACCGCGCGTGACGTAACCCATATATCTAACCTAAATAAATTCAAAAGGGCCTTTTCTATCTTACTTAATAATATTATACATTTTTACACTACTACAGCGTTGACATGTTTATATTGTTTACTTATGTTTACACCACAGTGGCCTGTTCGGTGTCCCGGGCGCGGCGCCCGCGCACCGAATCTCAGACGATGTCGTGGCAGGAGTTGCCGTTGCCGGTCCTGGTGGTCTTGGTGGGCTGCGGCCGGTTGCACATGCCGTCATTGTGGGCGGGCGGGCAGTACATTACCTGGAAATAATTGGAAAATTGAGCTCTTTAGCAAGATAAAATTATGGTTTGCTGGCGTGTCGTAGGTTTTTGTTGTCCTAAACAAAACAAAAGAAAAAGACAAAGAAAAAAATGAGGATAGAAAAAGTGTATTGATGTGTTGATGTACTTTTTGCCTACAGATGCAATAAAGGGTCGCGCACTGTGCGGTTTAAGAGGAATTTCCTTTCACGAACGCTGCGGCTGTGGAATGAACTGCCGAGGTTTTCCCACCGGGTTACAGTATGAGGTTCTTCAAAAAAGGAGTGTATAGGTTCTTAAAGGGTAGGCAACGCGAATGTGAATCATCTGGGGTAAGCAGGCGTCCATAGGCTACGATAACTGCTTACCATCAGGCGCGCCGTATGCTTGTTATCCAGCATCGTGATATTTAAAAAAAGTTAAAGTTCCTACACGTTTATGTTATTATTTTCTGAAAGTTTAATTTTATAATTAACTTGGTTTACGCGATCCCTATTATATGCGGGGGCCACGGAACGCATGCTCTACGCGTCATCGTCAATTGTACATGCTACGAGTGTGCGTTTTGTGGGCGAGATGTGCCTATTAGTCGTAGACGCCAAGAACGGTTAAAGTCGTCATGAGTAGGTATTCCAACAGTGTCTGCATACAAGTAAATCTCACGCTGTTTTAAAAACGTCAGACGTCACATCTGTAGATTGTATAGGCCCTCTTATTCTCATGATTTAGGCGTTTGATATCTAGACACGCGATAGCCCAGTCAAGTCAATCCAAGTTCAAGTATAACAGAACTGGCGAGCAGCACCGTGTTTAATATTACATGAACCATTTGGAGCCACTTTTGACCTCCTCATAAATCAAAAACTATTGCAGATAAACAGCCAAGTTCAATATATAATATATTGAACTTGACTGACTCTCATTTCACATTTATGTTTTTGATGGGATTTTTATTACGGCGTACGTAAGCAATGCGTAAATAAAATGAAACATTACAATGTAAGACCTACAACATTAAATTTAATCTCGTCGAATTCAGTTTCTTCTTCGCTTAAATATTTTTTTTTTTGCGCCAAAGCAAAAGCTCGTCGCTAAACACTCCATTGATTGACTGATTCCATCTTCTATTCCAATTTACTGTTGCCAAAAGCAGGGATAAAACATTTCGATCCGCTCTACCGCGGCATATCCACCGTAAGGATATGTATCTTATTGTGTGGGAAGAAGGTATGAAATCAAATGATGTTTGAAATTTTAGTTAAACCGGGTATTAGCGAGACAACGTAGTGTGTAACATTTACATGTAGCCCAGGCGTTACGCTGATTTACGCTGTATAAGGTGTTTAAAAAAAACCATAAATATACATGGTAAATACCCCGTTTTAAACAGTAGTTAGGTATAATGTTAATGACCCTGTTAGCTTGAAATCATATATTCTGTCATCAGTAGTTTATATTGATTGTTACCATAAAGGTATTATTGTCCTATACGTATACGGAACAATGGTATTCCGGACATTTAGTGTTTCGAGTACAACAAGTTGTAAAGAGTTGGTCAATGTTCAAACAGGTAGGCTCAATGGCGGTGAGTCAAAAAAAATCTTTAGATGGAAGGCTAGCCACTGGCAGGTGTATTTATAGATTACCTCGAACCTCCAATTAAAAGTCGACAAACACATGGTACTTGTAGCCCTGCATGGTACAGCTTGCTTGTATTTTAGGGACGAGCATTCGTTGAGTCCGTAATATTTTGTACATTAAACGTGAATCTAATAATATTTTAAATGGGTACATTAGTCGTTTAAAATGAATCTAGAAACGATGGCTAAAACGTCACGAAAAATTATATAAAACTAGCCTTTTCCCGCGGCTTCGCCCGCGTACTATAAGTACTCAAAAAGGATTCGATACCCATGTTGATTATCCGACTTTGTGACCACATTTGCCCCTTTTAGGGGTTGAATTTTCAAAAAACCTGAAACACGTGTTTAATCATTTATCGTTAGCAATACTCCTGTGAAGTTTCGAATAAAATAATCTAACAAATCTTGATTCGCCATACAAACTTTGGACCCCCATTTTACCCCCTTAGGGGGTGAATTTTGAAAAATCCTTTCTTAGTGCACCCCTAGACCCTAAAAGGAACCTACGTGCCAAATTTGGAATCTCTAGAACCAGCGGTTTGGGCTGTTCGTTGATATGTCAGTCAGTCAGTCAGTCAGTCGGTCAGTCAGTCAATCAATCAGTCAGTCAGTCAGTCAGTCAGTCAGTCAGTTTCTTCTTTTATATATGTATTTAGAAAAGTTGTAGTACTTTTAACCACGATAATAGTGAAAATTCATTCATATATATTTTTCTTTTTTTTCCTTTTATAATTAATGTATAATAATTTTCTTTAACAATTATTGCCTATGACGCTCCTGGTAAATTATAAATGAATTTTCTTGGAAAGCTTCAAACCGCACAAAGCCACAAGCGTTTCGCGAACCTGTCTAAAACTGAAAATCACACGTTAACATTTAACAAGGACAACGTATTTAAATTTTCTCTGGAAATGAGTGAGTATAAGAATATTCCATTGGATTAAACTATGCAGTATCAGTAAATTTTTAAATTAGCTCGGCATAAATAAATATTAATTTTGTTTTAAGGGCCAATCGTGCCCCGATATAAAAAAAACAGAAAAAATACAGCCCCCAAATGCCGAAAAAAAGAAATCACTGCCCACTACATTAGCAGGAAATGCTTTTTCATGCCACTTTCGCTTTAATTCATGTTACGGGGGGTAATAAAGTTAGCCCCTTAACATTGCCGCTAGTAACTAAAATATTACATCCAAACATGGAAATACAGGGTTATTTACTAACGAGAGAGTGCTGGAGATTGTTCTGCTTCCTAGCATTACCGCGCAACTTAAACAGATACGCCATGTACCAATGTTGTACCAATGTGGGACCAATGTGTGACCAATGTGTGACCAATGTGAGACCAATGTGAGACCAATATTGAATGAAAATCTGTTCGAATAGTAAATGTCAATGTCGTTATAGCGTTGAGTTGAGTTGGGTTGGAGCTGTGTCTGTCCAGTGTGTGTGTTTATTTTTCGAATCGCGGCCCAGTGCTCGTTTGCCCAGACAGACCATGCTCAGCCAGATCGCTTCAGGCAAGCGCAACGTGGGACGCCCATTACTCCGCTTTAAGGACTACGTAAAGCGTGAAATAGTTGCGTTTAACATCAACTGCAACTCATGGAAGGACCTAGCAGCAAACCGCATTGAGTGGAAAAACAGCCTGTTAAAAGGTCGCGAAACCCATGACATTTCCTCGTTTCAAGACTTGGCCCGAAAACGTACATTAAGGCATGTGCGCGGCGAGGGTCGGCTTGGTGCAGACCCTTAATTTACTTGTAGGAAATGTGGATATTTATACCGATCAAGAATTGGGCTATTTACCCACGAGCGGCGCTGTCCTTGTTCACAGATGCTGCATAAATCATCTGAAAAGATGGACAAGGCCTGATGATGATGATAATTACATCTATGTCTCTTTTGTCCTACAAACCTCTTATCCATTAAAGTATACACCCACTTTTACATTCTAAATAACGGAACGTTCTATGAACTTTTTGTTCATATAGTTCATACTCAGCCGAGCTGAAAGGTTTAACCGCCAACGAGCCAGCATCCGGCCGACAGCAACTTTCCGAGAAAATATGCAGCTGAAAATCTTTAAACTCGAGGCAAACACTTTTCCTAAGGTACTGAAATGATTCTTGGCTTTGTAAAATGAAAATCCCAGGTTGTGCGACAAGATTTATTAAACATCCCACACTTATATTCAGCATTTGCAGTAAATACCCCTCCACTACACTTCTTTTATATCTTAACTCCCTAATTAATAACAAACAGGGTTTGTGCTTACAATTGGTCAGTATATTCTCGGCTGCGGAATCCCGCGCTAGCTAACGGTTCGGTACCTGGTTACACTACGGCAGGCCTACAGCTGTCGCAGGCCCACGGCGTACCCGTTGAACGCTCGTGCTGGACAACCGGCACGCCGAGCGCCAGCGTCGCCGACAGCCTGCTTGCAGGAACAGCGAGCCACCGTCATGCAGCTTCCATCAGTTTGACGCGACGTGGTCTATAAAGACCATAACTAAACACCTCCTAAGAGGGAATACGAAACCCGCGTATGCCGCTCGTTGTTCCGATGTCAACCTCCGGAGGTGTTAGGCCTTTAGGGACGCTACCGCATGCGGCCCAGCGTCCGCATCACCGCCTGCGCTACCGGCAGGTTACAGTTTTGGGCTAAGCGAAGAAGGATAACACTTTATTCAGTGTCATGGATCGATTCGGAATCGTAGATGACTTTCATATTTCATCAATCTAGAACGAACCATAGACTATAATATTTTTATACCGTTCACCAACGGTTTAAGAAGACCGAAATTACCAAAATACTTAATACAAAAGATTGAACCTACAATAACAATTGTTATTAATATTGCAAATCTGGGATTTATTACATATAATTTATTTAATAGACCATAGACAACCCGACACATGAGTGTTTCCCATACAACAACGTTAATAAACTTAGCTGAAACAGCGTCAGCGTTTGACAGCTGAAAGAAAAAATAACATGTCACTGTCACAACAATGGACATGCTTACACCCCTCCTGCCAGACGAATTTTCCGTTAAAGCGGAAAATTCCAGCTGGCCCCCAGCTGAAATCTCAGAAAACCTCACAAGTTGTCGCGCAAAAAAAAATATATATATATGGTTCCATGCATGCAGTACTTTATCAAAGAAGTTACCGAACCAGCGGCGCGGTTCAGAATCACAGAAGCGGCTAAGTAGTGAGAAAAATTAAAAATAAAAATCCTGAGTCTTGCTCAGAAACGAATGCAAAAATGTTAATCTAATGGAGTAACACTTCTAACCTACTATTACTATATGCAAACCCTAACAAACAGTACTCTTTCCTAAACCTTTTCACCACAACAACCCGTTGTGCTGAAAAGGCTTATCCAACCGCCAGGACAGGTGTTCAACATTCCTCAACATAGACCCTACTAGACCGGGCGAAAGCGAAACAAAGCAGAGGGACAGTCGACAACGGTGGCGCGGCGAGTGTGAGCGGTAACATAGGCCGCACGTCCGCCGTCCACTGCTCCCATTTTATTCAAGACACACTTAAATATATAAAAAAAAAAATGATGATTCCGAATCGAACGCTCCTTCGCTTAGCTCAAAACGTCGGCGATGCGATAAAACTAAACCTACGTGGCTATATTAATTTGTGGATTCAACCTCTCTTTGGCATCCTAACTTCAAATCCTTTATGTGCCATTTCCCTAATGGTTTGCCATTCCCATCTTCCAGTATATAAACTAGTTTCGACAGTTTCTGTACTACCCTACACTCTTCATATTTGGGCGCTAACTTAGCCGCAATATACTTCGATGCATCACTCTGCTTATAGGTGCGTTTCCAAAAGATATCGCCAACCTCGAATTCCATATCTCTTCGACGCAAATCATAGTGCTTAGCGTTTGCCACATGGGCTTTTTCTAATTAATCCTTAACGTTTGTGAATATTTGTTTAAGTTCGCCTAGGCTTTCGTAGAGATCCTTTCGAGGGGAGAAAATGATGTCGTCTAAATTTTCAAAACCCCTGTAAACTCCACCGTCTGCTACAGCCTCTCGACCGTGATTTAAGAGAAAAGGACTATATTTCGTCGCTGCACTTACCGAGGTATTAATTGCAAATTGTATTTTATGAATATTAACATCCCACGTTCGGTGGTCAGAACCTACTAAACTAGAAACTGCCGTCATGATCGTACGGTTTTGCCGTTCCACCGGATTAACCTGTGGGCAATAAACCGGGCCCAGATTTACGTTGGGAACGCTATACCTCTCGAACATTGATAAAAGATCCCGGCTGCAGAACTGCGAGCCGTTGTCAGAAATAATAGTCTGCGGTACTCCGTGTACTAAAAATATATTATCTTCTATTCGTTGAGCGATTACCTTGCCGGTGGCTCTACGCAACGGAAAGAGCGAGCAGTATTTCGTAAAATAACACATCACGACGAGCAAGTACGTGTTTTGCAACCTTGACAATGGCAGGGGCCCGACCAGATCAATGCTGATCGTCTGAAAGGGGCGTGAACAAATCCGAGCACTCCCCATTAACCCCGGTGTTTTCATGTTCGGAATTTTATATGCCTGACATGTATTACACTCTGCGACGTATTTCACAGTGTCACTATACATTCCTGGCCAGAAATAGCGCAGTTTAAGTCTTTTATAAGTCTTATGCATCCCCAGGTGAGCTGCCATAGGGTCTGAATGATTCGCAGCCAGTACTTCTTCTACACGGTCACAAGGGACAACTTCCTTCCACTCGTAATCGGTCGTTAATTTACCGCTAGACTTTGTGTAACGAAATAGCCTATCATGCATAATTTGGTAATTAGGGCAGCTACTAGGCTTATCACGGCATCGAGTTAAAATGTCATAATACCATTGGTCCGTTGAAGTTGGATTAATGGTGGATACTGGCACAGCTCTCGAAAGCGCGTCAGGCACCACATTATCCACTCCGCGTCGGTGTTCGATGTTGAAATTATATGGTGATAAGCGACAACCCCACCGTTCCAGCCACCCGCTAGGATTTTTTAAGTTTAAAAACCATTTTAAACTGGCGTGATCAGTATATATTTTAAAAGGTCTACTTCCCTCCAAATACGGGCGAAAATGCTCCACAACAAAAACGACTGCGAGAGCTTCTCTTTCGGTTGCTGAATAATTTTTCTCACAAGATGTTAAGGCACGACTACAGAAAGCTATCGGGTGCTCCTCACCTTCCAACACTTGGGTCAGAGTCCCACCAATACCGAAATCTGAAGCGTCGCAATGTACCGTAAATGATTCATTAAAGTTCGGACAAGCTAAAACCGGGGCACTGGTTAAGGCGTGCTTTAACTCCTCAAAGGCCTTGTCTGCCTCAGCGGACCACTCGAACGGCGGTGCATCTTTACGCGTAGAAGTAAGGGAATTCAAAGGACCCGCAATGCTACTAAAGTTTTTTATAAATCGCCTATACGAGAAGCAGTACCCAAAAACCGTTTAACATCCTTTCTGTTCGCAGGTATAGGAAAATTTTTAACAGCAGAAACTTTATCAGGGTCCGTCCTCAACCCATACTTATCCACTACGTACCCCAAATATTTTAACTGGCTGCGGAAAAACTTTGATTTCGATAAATTAATAGTAAGATTAGCCTGGCGAAATCGCTCCGCTACCGTTCGCAACTAGGACAAGTGGTCCTGAAATGTAGCAGACACACATATCAGGTCATCCAAGTAGCACCAAACCTTCCCATCAAATTCTGGACCAAACAACCTGTCCATCAGCCGTTGCTGCGTAGCCGGTGCAGAAGTTAACCCAAAACCCAGGTAGCACACTGACGTCAGCGACGCACAAGCGACGTCATTATTAGGTCATATTAAGGTCTGTCATTTATTCGCTGAAAACGTACGTTATAGTGACGTCAATTTAAGGTCAGGTTAAAAAGTGGACGTTGTACTAACGTCAATTAAGGGTCATCATCTGGACGTACCATATTCATCGCAAAGTGGACGTCTTAATAACATCAATTTAAGGTCAGCATCTGGACGTACCGTATTCGTCGCAAAGTTGACGTCTTAATAACGTCAATTTTGGGTCAGCATCTGGACGTACCGTATTCGTCGCAAAGTGGACGTCTTAATAACGTCCATTTTAGGTCAGCATCTGGACGTACCGTATTCATCGCAAAGTGGACGTCTTAATAACGTCAATTTTAGGTCAGCACCTGGACGTACCGTATTCGTCTCAACGTGGGCGTCTTAATAACGTCAATTGAGGGTCAGCATCTGGACGTACCATATTTACCGCAAAATGAACGTCTCAATAACGTCAGTTTAAGGTCATCACCTGTACTATGTACGATGTACAGTAAGACGTACAGTATCCGTCGGCAACGAGAAGTTTTGCTAATGTCCATTTTTGGGATCACTATTAACGGTTAGATGTTTGTGACACGTAAACTATTTCAACAGGAAGTTTTATATGGCAGTTAATTTATATGCTAGTAAGTTATCCTATACTTTACTCAGGCTTTGTAAATCTTCTTTCTTCGTAAATCTGTCCATTATCATAGCGAATGCTAAGAGAAAATACTAATTAATACATTATAACAAGACTTTATGTAGCCAGTAAGCCAGTACTTATGCATAGGAATTTGAAATGTGAACAGTTTCATATTAGTCGTTAGAGTCTGTCCGAAGGAGAAGTGTCATAGAATGTATGAGCTCCCATATAAACCACGATACATCTATTTCCAGACAAACTATAAGTATCCGACCTACTACCGACTTAAAAATAAAGCTTAAAAATATATAACGCGTTTCGTTTCTTGATATCAATAAAATTTGTCAATCTTGTAATGTAAAACATTCATGAAGTAAAAAAAACATTTACGTCTTTTTAGTTAACTTCAAAGTTAATACTTATATAAAGTCATTTATTACAGATTTTTTAATGTTATTAAACATCAAAACAAACTGAGCAATGTGATTTTTAAAAACATAAGAAATTGGAACGGAACGAAATTCTGTCATTTTGATTGAAGTGACGCTTTGAGTGACGTTGTTTTCCCTCCTTTTTTCTTTGCCTTGCTGCCCGTACTACTGCCAATAAAAGCTTTCAACAAGAACAAAAATGTACTCAGTGATACAGTTTAGTGTAGAAGACGGCGTAAACAATCAGTGGTTCACGCCAAAGTGTTGTGAAGTCTTTTGCCCACCCGTTAAGGGAACTAAAGCGTTTGAAAAGGTTTTGGCTGATGTCAAGACACCAGATGAAAAATGGAAATTATACAGTGTTCAAAGAGTTTTTTGTGATACTGGTACGTATATTTTAATAGTTTTTTTACAAACCACTTTGGCTATGAAAACTAACGAAACAGTTTCGTTTCCTGGTTTCTGGATGCAATATTTCCTGATTTATTCTTCTTCAGCGAGTAAGTATGCGCACACTGTTGGGCATACACGTCTCCAGTTTGATTTCCTGATTTACCGAGAGCTTACTGATGTTGGTGAAAGTTTTCTGTTACTGTGTGACTACTACCTAATATGGGTAATTTTTAAAACTGCTTGGACAAATGTGATAACCTACTAATCAAAGTGGTTGACTGTACAACTTCAGGTTGTTCCAACTAATGAAACTCCATCCTATATTTTTACTAATAACATGATAACCTTGTTTTAATTGAGTGAGGGATGCATTATGCTGTGTTCATTTATTATGTTTGCATGTTGTGTGTGTTTTTTTATTTCATTTGCATGTACCTAAAGATGGCATTGAGAAAGCAAAAAAAACTGGTTGATGAGGATACATCAGAACCAGGTCTTAAACGGAAAAGGGCCAAAAGATATGTTTCTAGCAGCGACGAAGATAATGACAATCCCACCACCATTGAAAAAAAGACCTTTGAGAAAATACAAAAATTTCAAGCCGCTGGCAGTGTAGGCTTAGGAGATTATAGAGGTGAGTTTTATAGTCAACAGCTGTTATGAAGTAAATCCTGACACATTGCACAACTACTTGTTGCACATGTCAGAATAATAAAGCATAGCATTTCATTCCTAAGATTTATAAGATATCTGTAGTTATTTTTAGTTCATTAACATATTTGCCGCATTCTCATATTCAAAGAACTTTCAGCCAGAGCCCTGTTTGAATATTTTAATGTACTTATTTTTATACCATGGTTCCCTTGGAAATTATATTAAAAGAATATTAAAAGTTCACCTTATATAGGTTAAACCTAAACAATATAGGTTATTTTGTAGAATGCATATTTTACTAGTCATTTTATACAAATATATGATGAATACTGCAATGAAATACTTTGAATTACAATAGGAGACTCAGCATATTACTAAAAAAGCTCCAATAAAAAAATTAAGTTGACTGTATATTAAAAAAAAAACTTCTATGAAAAAACCATTATGTTAATTATTCTCATCACTCTCCCAAAAGGCTACTACTAAACTACCTAAGAAGTGAGGTGGAAATCACTTACAAATATAAAAAAAAGTTCTATTGTAAAACATGTAGGTGTTATATTGTTGGCCGGTACTCAATGTAACCTTGGAGTGGAATAATATGGTACCATCAAGCTGATCTGATGATGGAGCTGGGATGTAGATACCAGAACATACCTAATGATGAAAAGTGCTTGCTTGGTCGAGTTTCGGCTCATTTGTTTTGTTGTTTAGAATACATTCTGACAGTACAAGAATAGGTAACATCAAGTACAGTTGGCTAAATATCTTGTGTTAAAAATGTAATTTTTTAGAAAATAGCTAGCTGTACAGTCAACGGCAATAGTATCTTCCTATACAAAGGCCACAAAAATATGTGACTTTGTAGGGTCATAAGAGTGTGTCACATATTTTTGCGGCCTTTGTGTAGGGAGATACTATTGCCGGTGACTGTACCTAACTGCTAACTCTGTTATACATATAGAAGTTTGTCTTGTAGCCAAACTTATCTTTTTCTTAGAACTCTGTTTGGGTATGGATTGTATGGAGAGACAGATGGAATTCTTTTCCTTGTGTGGTTCCAGGCAACTTACATAAGAAAGAAGGAAGAAACAGCTTGAAGCAGGTGGTGCAAGTTATAGTTGTTTAGTAGTAATAAGAATACATAAAATAACAATATCTACACACTTAAAACATTGTATGAAGAAAGTTATTTCAAATCTTCACTTTTTTCACATTTGGTCTGATCAACAAATAATTTGCTATTTTACAATTATACATTCTCTTGTTTGTTACAGGTTTCATACGTGAAAACTTGGAGGCAGGGATATTTCCAGCAAAGTGTCTCGGTTGATGAAATTTTGTTTTACACAGTAGTAACAGTAAAACTTCTATGGAAAGAGATCCAACAAAAAGCCTTTTTGACAACTGCGCCTGCGAGTATGTATCGTAGGTATTCAGCTTGTGACAAGTGCATAGAGGCAGGTGAATGAATATCGCGGCCGCGTGATCTATTAAAATGCGTCAGCGCCCACAAGGACCAATGAATCATTTCGTTCGCAGCTTGATGAAGACTATCATGTTGGAGAGTTACCACTTTTACGGTTCCCTATAGATTTCAGAGAACTTGGTATAGATTTGGCTCAGGAAATACTACAGATTTTTATAAATCATTCAAAATTGGTTTATGGATTACATTTTTTGGTATGCCCCCTAGCCTGTCCGTGGCTTTGACCTACATGAATACGGCTGACCGCATGCTCTCTTGCTCAGTTTGGTCCCCTTCTCTCTTACTAATGCTATTAACTATTGTTCCCACTGTCCTTTAATGCCTCTTTAATATAAATTGTACTACTTACATAGCGTTTTTTAGTTTCATCCATAAGTCCTAGAGTTTGTTCAGGGTACGTAGACAAGATGCCTGCTATGCTAAGCGCTAAACTCTTTTCTACTCTTACGCGTAAGAATTTGGAGTCTTGTCTAGGGCGCCTGGCCAATAAGTTAGAACCGTCTTAGAACTTAAATCTAGCACGTCGTTACTTCACTCAACAGCCAGGTCGCTTCTATTTTTGAACAGACTACCCACCCATCCTAGCTACGAGGAGCATATTGCCGTGCTTACGATATCAGCAGTGTGTTTTGAGAGATGTTATTTAAATTTATATAATACCCGCCTTAATAAAATTGAAAATCGCTAACTTCTACTGCTGATATCGTGAACACAGCAGCATAATGTAGCCCCCCTAGGTCCTGTGCCTATGTCCTAGTAACGCCATAATCAATCCTGTGTGTGACGTTATTCGAACATACTGGCTGCCCTAATATGTACGGCCCAGAAACGTCCGTATGAATTCAGCATATGACGTCTCTCCAACGTCAGTGGCTGCCCTAATATGTACGGCCCAGTAACGTCCCTATGGATTCAGTATATGACGTCACTCCAACGTCAGTGGCTGCCCTAATATTTACGGCCCAGTAACGTCCCTATGAATTCAGTATATGACGTCTCTCTACCGTCAGTGGCTAACCTAATATGTACGGCCCAGTAACGTCCCTATGTATTCAGTATATGACGTCTCTGTAACGTCTGTAAACAGACGTCTTGAGGCTGTGACAAATTGACGTCATCTGCTGGGACCCCCCGACGTCGAGACATGACGTCTCTTACGTCGAGCAGTACCGTAAACGGACGACATAATGACGTATAAATGCTACCTGGGAACACATTACCTTATACTGGAATAAACCGCGGCCAGGTATCGTGAAGGCTATTTTTTCTCGCGAGGCCGGATGTAACGGTATCTGATGAAAAGCAGATTTTAAATCTATTGAAGTTAAATATTTAGCTTCCCGCAAGCTATCGAGTATGTGGGTAATGTGTGGCAATGGATAAGAATCATGTTTAGAAACCTCATTGAGCTTCCTACTGTCCAAGCAAAAGCGGAGAGAACCGTCAGCCTTAGGGGCTAAAGTGACGGGACTATTCCATGGGCTAGTGCTAGGCTCTACCACATCATCATGTAACATTTCATCTAACTGTCGGTTAAGCTCTTTTAAGCGTTCTAGCGACATTCTATAATGCCTCTGTTTGATGGGAATGGCATCTCCCGTCTCAATCACATGAGTAATAAGATCGGTCCTACCTAAACCTTTCCTTTCCGCAGATATATCCTCAAATTGTTTGATTACCCTATCGGCTTCCAGCCTCTGGGGTTCCGTTAAAGACTCAAGGTCTTTCAAGTGTGTGTCTATTAACCCGCAGTTAATCCTACGAAGCTCCTTCGAAAGGTTGCATAAAGCAATAACTTCAGGTGCAATATTGAAAGCTATCCAGAAATTCACACCGAATAGCAACCGCGTATTGACTTCCGGTATCAGATAAAATTTAATAGTTAATGTTTTGCCATCAGCTGTTACTGGGAGAAAAACGAGTCCCGTAACAGGAGACGCATTGTTGTTCGCAGATATAATCTCATCCAAATCGTACGGCCTGTGCACAACGACACTGTCCGGTAACAATTTCAGGAAAGACATATTAATAATAGAAATTTCAGATCCAGAATCCATTAGGCCCGTGTGCACAGAACCGTAAATTTGGACTGGCTTAAAAGGTCGACAATCTCCACTTCCAATCACATGAACCAGGGGTTTGCGTCTTCCAGAATTTAAGTTACTAGAAGAGTTAAAAAAAACACGGCCTTTGCCATATTTATCGGCCTGTGTTTTTTGTCTCGAAGAAACAAACTCCCGGTTCAACCAAACCTGTTTTTTGAGATGCCCGGTTGGTTAGGGACACACTGCGGGCAATTCCGCATCGTAACCCCTTTCTGACCACAGCGATAGCAGATCATAGTTCTCGGAGCAGTGCAATCCCGGAGCAGATGCCCAACGTTCCTGCATTGGACGCAAAATAAATCGCTCTTTGAGGTGGCTTCTAAACCCCTACTCCCTACAGCGCTACATTGTGGCTGTGAAGTTTGAGCCTTAATTGCTAAGTCCGGACAAAGCATGCTAGAAGATGACACGGGGGGTTCCATAAAAGCTAGAGTGCGGTAATAGGCATGTTCCAACAACCTACAATGATCTTTTAATTCAGACCATGAATTTATATTAACAAGCTAACTGTGTTGAATAAAATGGCCGGATACCATATTTTACTATGTGTAATTGCCGTTCCTCACTAATTGGAACCTGAAGTCTATTAAAGTAGTTCTTCATTATGCTCAAGTATGTAATAATTCCCTCATCATGACCCTGGGTCCTCGCTTCTATTTCCTTCATTAGCCTATAATCAAAATCGAAGGGTAAGTACTCTTTTAAAAGAAGTTTCTTTAACTCACTCCAGCTATTTACCCCATCACAAACCCCCCGATACCAAAAAGAGGCTTCATCCACAAATAATTCCACCGCTGATGCACACAACTCATCTTCTGTAATTTTCCTACTTTGTGCTAACTCCTCCAACCGCTGAATAAAAGCCACAACACACGATTTGCCCGAAAACTTGACATTAAGTGTATGTACACCCTTATTTTTTGAACAAGTTACTTTAATTTCCGGAATCTGTGCTGGCCCCAGCTCTGGTAAAGGTCCAGCCGCTGGGCCCGCAGAGTCCTCCTGACTACTTTTGAATGTTTTAAATAAGCCCTCGACCTTCACTTTCGCCAACTGATATTTGCTGAAAAGTAGTTCATACAATGTGGCATCTGCCGGCACGGTAGGGCTAATCCGACCAAGACGGTGAAACAAATGGTTACACAAAGCCTGAATTCTATTTAAGTTCTTTAAAGCAAGGCGAGAACCTGCTAGCAAACCAGCCAATTCCTCAATTTTACCCTGCACCAGCCTAAGCTCACTTGCTATATCACCCTCAAACAATTCTATCTCATCACTCGGTATGCGCTTTGCCAACTCCCTAATCTGTTTCTTAAGTTCCGGATAGGTGTCCACTGGTTCCTCGCCCCTTAATTTTACTTCATAAATAATTTCATCTTTATGCAACAAGTGAAAAGTAATTGGATGTTCCTCCATCCTGACCAATTGTATCACTTACAATGAAGCACTTAACTTACTGTAATTCTTAGTTATCTATATATGAGCCGCAAAAGGAGTAATTCCAGTTACTAAATATTACAATGATTCTTTCTTTAACTTACTACAACAATGTAACAAACAACATGTGACATTAGTAACCTCAAATTGTTAACACTATTTAAAGAAATATTTCAGTACACTACTGTATTAAAACCATGCCATTCACTTAAATACAACACTTCATTTAGATGACTGTCTATCAAAAAGTTCAAACGTTGTAATAGTCACTGCACTCAAGAACACTTCTCACAACACAATTGCCTTGAAAACTACTGACCAATTTAAAACCCAGCCGCAGACAAGTTATAAAGGATGTAACCTTGTAAGCACAGTCAAATCTGTTCGGGCGCCATGAAATGATTCTTGGTTTTGTAAAATGAAAATCCCAGGTTGTGCGACAAGATTTATTAAACATCCCACACTTATATTCAGCATTTGCAGTAAATACCCCTCCACTACACTTCTTTTATATCTTAACTCCCTAATTAATAACAAACAGGGTTTGTGCTTACAATTGGTCAGTATATTCTCGGCTGCGGAATCCCGCGCTAGCTAACGGTTCGGTACCTGGTTACACTACGGCAGGCCTACAGCTGTCGCAGGCCCACGGCGTACCCGTTGAACTCTCGTGCTGGACAACCGGCACGCCGAGCGCCAGCGTCGCCGACAGCCTGCTCGCAGGAACAGCGAGCCACCGTCATGCAGCTTCCATCAGTTTGACGCGACGTGGTCTATAAAGACCATAACTAAACACCTCCTAAGAGGGAATACGAAACCCGCGTATGCCGCTCGTTGTTCCGATGTCAACCTCCGGAGGTGTTAACTTAGCTGAAACAGCGTCAGCGTTTGACAGCTGAAAGAAAAAATAACATGTCACTGTCACAACAATGGACATGCTTACAGTACGTAGGTATATTTTCAGCGAAGAAATTACCGCTTCCTAGCCTGCTACCCTACACAATCGGACTTTTATGAGTTAGATTAGTAGAAATACATTGATTAAATATATCAAAAATATTCTTAGCAGCACCTTCTGTGGTTGTGAGTCAAACACCGAAGTACCAATTGTATATCCTTTTCTGAAGTGGATGATCACAACTAGGCTAAGAAAATTAGATTTTTTCGAAGAATTAATTCCCAGCAGGCTGGAAATCGCTTTAATACCTTCGTGTGGTCCTAAATGCATGTAATCCGAGTTTTCCCAATCCCAAGAGGTGTGCATAACTTTTTAGCGAAATTTTTGCCCTTTGTCAGGTTTTTGCTTGTAGCTTGAAAACAGTACGTCCGACGGAAAATGTCATGGTTATCAATATTAAAGAGGGTTAAATTCTGCGTTAAATTCTACCACATGAAGGTATTAAAGCAATTTCCAGCCTGCTGGGAATTAATTCTTCAAAACACTTTTTATAGATCTTATTTGCTTGGCCTAAACGCGATAATGATACTTTTTAAATGGTAACTACTTGTCAGTTATGTCACACAATTTATTTAGGACAAATTATGTGAAAATTTATTGGGTGTAAGACTTCCATCGTGCATAATGCAATAAAAAACCTAGCCTCTACGAAGAGTTTTTGCCACAAAGTGGAAATTAGCAGGCACTACAAACAAGCGTAGCCTACAACGTATTACGAATGGAATTCTTGACGAGAGATAATGCATCATTGAGTATTGACTTATTGAAAGAACCTAAGTGCTAAGCGCGAACAAATTTGTGCGAAAGCGAATTTAATTGCGATCGAGTAAAATGCAGCTGTAATTTCAAATGAATTTAGAGTCAATTGGTAGTTGCTGAATGCAGGCGCTGGCATAGCTCCAAGGAGCTAGGCTATAAAATATTGGCTGCATAGACATTTTCAACGATAAAATCTTTCTACGGCCGCCGGTTTCTAATAAAATTATCATTCATAAGGCTAAAATCAAATTAAGCAACGCCGAGCAAAGTAAAAGTTTTGGGGAAGTTAGCAAACGTATGGGGTGAATACCGCTTTAATTGCAAAATGGAGGATCGTATTACTTATTTGAAGTTAAAGCATTTTAATCCATTAGGATGTAATATAACGTTATATGCTATTATGGCAGTGCGTGCGAGTCGGTTTTTAGCAGAACCAGTTTAACTTGATATTAACCTAATCGATCATCACCTTAGAGAATTCAACTAACCGGAGTCGCCATTGACAGGCGTTCCCCTCTGCCGAAAACATGTGACCAATGGTCATACACATGTATGGATTGACGTTTATCTGACGTAGCTATTTGTACGTAACGTAGGAATAGCCATACATTTGACGTTCCCCTCCCCCGCAAAAATCGGCAGACTTTTTTCGTATAGAAAATGGCAGACATGGCTACTCCATCCGGGTTGAATTCTCTAAGATCATCACCGAGAAATGGTTACCCACGAATAAGATGAATGCCTGCTAGCTCACAATTTAGCCATCGGAATGCAGAAGCGAGATAGTTTTGTGGTTTTGCTGTATTTTGAATTCAAAGTACCGATGCCGTACGTACAACTTCCTCAAAGAGGACTTTAGACAAAGCCTTTGAGTTTAAGTTAAATATATTTTGTTCAATAGCTTCCAGTTTTACTTGGTTTCGATTTTTATTAAAGTTACGAACAAGTTTATACTATTTATTTAATAGAAAAAATGCTGTAAAAGAAAATGCTATCTGGCATTAAATATGCATGGGAATAATGTCACGTGGCATATTTCAAAATTCGTATTTTTGAATAATGTTAACTTAGTATTTCAAATGTTCCTTGTGTATTATTGTTTCTCAGCATACCTTAACCATGAGAGAATAAACTTTGTTGGCAGCAGAAAGGTATAAATACTAGAAATATAAGAGAAAATTTGTTCTAAGAACGAAACCCTTTGAAATAACTTCAAGTCGTCACTCACATGTCACGTCATGTCTACTGTCTACTTAACATGTGGTTTGTCTTGTAGATAAGTCACTTTCAAAGTAAAATTAAACTATTTGCTCTTATACAAACACTAGCCTTTTCCGGCGGCTTCGCCCGCGTACTATAAGTACTCAAAAAGCATACGATACCCATGTTGATTTTCAGACTTTGTGACCACATTTGCCCCTTTTAGGGGTTGAATTTACAAAAAACCTGAAACACGTGTTTACTCATTTATCGTTAGAAATACTCCTGTGAAGTTTCGAATAAAATAGTCTAACAAATCTTGATTCGCCATACAAACTTTGGACCCCCTTTTTACTCTCTTAGGGGGTGAATTTTGAAAAATCCTTTCTTAGTGCATCCCAAGATCTTATAAGGAACCTACGTGCCAAATTTGGAATCTCTAGAACCAGCGGTTTGGGCTATCATCCTATCATTAGAATACGTCACTAGAAATATCAGAATTTGCTTTAAAATTATTCCGATGTAAATCCAATACAATTTCAATATAGATTGATTATTTGTTGTGTGTTGGAGTTGTGTTTGAGATATATTGTTGTTCAATGTATTGTTTATGTATTTTAAAATTAGAATATGGCACATTTACACAGTATCATGTAATTCGAGTATACAAAACAGATTTACGTATTTGATACGAGCGTAAATATCATTACGCCTTTACGCCACGTGGAGGCGGTGCTCTCAAGGGTACGCAATCACTTTACAGCTAGTACACAGTTTTGTAGCAGTAAGAGTGCATGTAGTTTTATAATTAACAATTCGATTTCTTAGAAAGGCATTTGCATGCCATAATACGCAAGTAATTTTTACGTTATATTCAAATCCGTCTCTACGAACTTTAATTGTTCATTATAAAATTCCATGCAATCTCACTATATTATACAGGTTTGTAAGTGACGACCTAACGTAGACGGCGGAACAATAAACAGGTGACAGGGATTAGCTATCAAAACTATACATTCAATTATAGATGCATGGTTTTCATTGTTTTTATTTTTGTTATAACATTATTTCTGTATTCCTAGTTTTTTTTAATTGATCCAAATGAAGCCATACGATACAGGTGAGATTTCAACTACTATTTATGATATTTGGATGTGTCTCCCTTTCACATATAAATGGCTTAATAAATATGGAGGAAATTATTATGCCTGGTTAGCGCCTAAGAATACTTATGGCCCGAAATTAATTCTTCAATGAGGTGAAATGGGAGGTTAGCAAATAGTTCAAATAAAGAATCATATATTAACTACTACTAATTTGTGTTATTGTGGCGGTCATTCTGTCCTCGCATTTATTCAGAACTGACCTACAGTTTTAGACAGGCTCTTAACAATCACGTCTATAAGACACAATGTTGTTATAATTAACGCGTTACTGTTTTAACATGGAAACTGTGTTAAAAAAGAACGCTTCGTTGGACAATTTATTTCGTTTATTTTGTTTTTCCCTTTGAACGCGAACCCTTATGCTACATATCTATTTATTTTGTTTGTACGTACGTACATCTGATCTTAAATTATATTGTTAGAATCCTTTCAAACCCGATAAAAGCGAGTTTGTCGTTAGGCATTATTTCACGAGTCGACAATTCGTATTCTCGTTTGTTAAGAACAGAACTGATTTACCATTTATGTTAGAACTAGATCCTGCCCGCGACTTCGTCCACGCACAATTCGTTAATTTCATTATCGCATTAAAATGGGATTCATAAAATTATTGTTCAAACATTTCAATTTATATTATACGGTTGTGATGATAATATATTTTTATTACATACAATCGCAATAAGTTGCGAAACTGTTGTTTGCATAAACATTGAGGTTAAAATTAAGAGACAGAAAAAAATGTGCCAACATCTTACTTATATAGAAATATTAGGGACCTACATACACTACATATTTAATACAGGCCTCAGAAGGTTTAAATTCAATAAAATCATCATCATCATCTTCCTGCTGCAGTCCCACAAGTCATAGGTGGGGTTCGCTATGTCCACCCTCGTACGGTGCTTACACCCGATCAGGAATCCAAGCTTCAATCTGTTATCAACGAGTTCGAGGAGATTTCTTCTGATAAAGCTGGTTTAGGTTGTACGTCGTGGCTTTCGCACAAGATTGAGACTGTCGGTTCACCCATTCGCCAACGTTACTATCCCTTGTCTCCTGTCAAGCTTAAGGTTCTCAATGAAGAGATCGATAAGATGTTAGAGTTAGGGGTCATTCGTCCATCGCGATCAACTTGGGCTTCCCCAGTGGTGATGGTTACCAAGACGGATGGTAGTGTCAGGTTTTGCGTAGACACTAGGAAGTTGAACAGCGTTACCATCAGGGATTCATATCCTATCCCGCGCGTCCAGGACATCCTTGATAACCTACGGGGGTAGGGGAGGTGTAGGCACGCTCAAGTATGCGACGTTGAGCTACAGGCTTACCCTCTCAAGTCACTCACACGCGTCCCCGTCTTCTGCGGCACTGCCGACGCAGGCCGGAGAGGAACCCACTCCACCCGAAGAGTGGGTCGCATCCCCTGGAAATACTGGTGGTCGAAAACGGGCGTCGCATGTTCCAACCACCCCGGACCATCAGTAGCTAAGTGTGAGGGCAATGTCGTAACCCGCAAGGACCTAAAAACCCGAACGGGGTACGACCCAATCTTGGAGTAACCTGAACAACATGGCTAGCAATACGGTTTCGATCGTTTTGCTAGCCATGTATTTTTCAGGTCTCCCGGTTCCGCTGAAGGTGTAGGTGACTTCAGCGGACTACACTCACCTGCCTGCGCTTGTCCTGCGCATTTGTACGCCGTGAGCTGGGATGCAGGATTCCTGGGAACTACGAACCACAGGGGGTCGGGGTTAGTTACCCCCTCTGAAGGTGAGTCCTTTGGTCCGAATTTCCGGCAAAACGGTAGCCCTGCAACTGAGCCACTGCAGGGTAACGGACACGCGTCCCGTACGGTCGAGGTGGTACGGTCCGCTGGCAAGGTATGGGGAGGGGCGTTCTCTGGGAGGATGCCTGGGGCTCGGCCATGCTGACGGGGCAAGGGCGTGTGGAACAACTGGAAAGGAATTTGATCGTTCCTTCCAGCCTCACGTCTGCAGCTCCCGATGTCGCGCATGAGTCCCACCTCAACGTACCTATACCTCTCGGGTAGTCCTGGTGTCCTTAGTGACATCCCCAAAGGTGCGGGCTCCGTGGAGGGTGGGAAGCTCGGGAGGTGAAAAAAGTACAAAAACAAGACATGGATGATTTAAGATCAAAAACCCCGGTGGAGGGTACGGCAACTGCCGGACCCGATACACCACTCAACCAGAGGGATGGCCCTAGTGCGCCGCCCTCAACGACGCGCGCCTTATCTAAGGCAGCGCCGTCACATCCTACAAAGATGTCCGTGTGGGCCAAGAAGGCTGCTGGCAAGCCAGCGGCCCGAAAGGCCAGCACGTCGACCTCACCCAACTCGGTACAGGCGCAATGCCGGACCCAGTTGGCGAATCAAGCCGTTCCGGTGGCGGAAATTCCCGCCCCCCCGGAGCAGGCCTCGGGGAGTTGTCCCCACGGCAACTACCAGTTGGACCCTGAGCTGTCTGGCTGGGACATTGCCATTCCAAGGAAGAAGAGAGGGAAACAGGCGAAGCGGGACAAACCCGCCCCACCATCCTCTGCTTCCTCTTGTGCGCCAGACCAGGCGCGCAAGAAAAACAAGAAGCAGCATCGCAGGGAGAGGGAGAAGCGACTAGCGACTCAGCATCTAACGCGGCCCCGACGGCACCCCCCCAGCAACAGCAGCAGTCGCAGCAGCAGCAGCAGCAGCCGCAAGAGCGGCAGCTGCAGCAGCAGCAGCAGCGGCAGCAGCAGCGGCAGCCGCAGCAGCAGCAGCAGCAGCAGCGGCAGCAGCAGTTGCAAGGGGCTGGTCCCAGAAGGGCTCGCAAACCACGCCGTCGTCCCGCTAAAGGGGAAAAGCCGGCCCCAAACAACCCCCCCGGCGGTAGTAGCCAGGGAGCTCGACCCTCGGCCAAAAGGGCTCGACCCGAGGAGAAGATCTCTTCAAGGGGCGAGCAAAAAAGGCCGAGAACTGGGCACCCAGGGGAAGACACCCCCACAGACTACGCGGGCGCAGTCAAGGCGGACCTGATGGTGGCGGTCACCACCGCCACCACGGAACACCTTAGCCCGCAGCAGTCTGAGGAGGTTCGGAGCCAGATCGAGCGGCTACTCATCGAGGAGTCGCTCAAGCCTGGCAGCAGCCAGAATGAGGTGTTGGCGTTTCAGGGCAGGCCTGTTTTTGCGAACGGCTCCCTGAGGCTCTGGTGCTTGAATCAGCACACCCTCAACTGGCTACAGCGCAGCGTGGCCACCATAACCCTCTCTATGGGGGGAAACCTGGTGGTGAAGCGCCAGAGCGAGCTGCCAAAGCGAGTACGCTGCGGCATCTTACTCCCTGGGGTCCATAAGGACCGCAGGATGGTTGCGCACATGCTGCGCTACCAAAACAGGTGGGCAGCCATTGACCGGTGGCTGCTACACAAAATGGATCAGCAGACTACTGATACCTTTATCATAGTCAGCGTCCCGGAGACGGTAGTGCAGCCCCTGGTCGAACACGGACGCCGGCTCAACTTCATGTTGGGTACGGTGTACGTAAAGTTCCAGGGTGCACGGGGCAAGTTCGTGGAGCATCCACCTGCCACAAACCTCTCCACAGGTGAGGAGGACGCAGATTCCCCCCAGCAGATGGACACTGCAGAGGGGGCCCAGGTGGCCGCTGACTCTGTCACGGCCCCTGAGCCCCAGGCTCCAGCGCTGACCATCCCCGCCTCCGAGATGGACTTCGAGGATCTTCTTCTTCGTGACCACTCGGAAAGCGGGGGGGAATGCGTGGAAGAGCTAGGCAGGCTGGCCATCCGAAAGGAGGGGAACAGCGAGGCCGACGACATGTCGGTCGGGGACTTCGACTCCGATGGCGGTGTCCCCTTCGCTGAATAGCTGCATCCTACAAGCCAAGCTCCACCACAGCATAACCGCAACGGCACAGACCCGGAAGTGGTTGGAGGCAAACAATACGGCCATCATCCTGATCCAGGAGCCGTGGGTCAGGGGAGGCGTTGTTTGCGGACTCCGCAATATCGGAGGTAAGCTAACAGTATATGCGGGGACTGAAACTCCCCGCGTGTGCATTTACACTACCAGCAACATATACATGCAACCTCTAACGGGTTTCTGTTCCAGAGACCTGTGCGCCATAAAGGTGCAAGGGGCGCTGGGCACCAGCCTTGCGGAGGTGGTCATGGCATCAGTCTACATGCCCGAATCAGACAATCCACCACCGCACGACCTAACCAGGCTGGTCAGGCACTGCGAAGAGGCGGGGCTGGAGCTCATTGTGGGCACCGACTCCAACGCACACCACGCCCTCTGGGGCATACCCACGGGAAACGAAAGAGGTAACAAACTTGTTGAGTACCTATTCACAACTAACCTAAACATAATCAACATAGGTTCTGAACCAACCTTCGTCAACCGACGAAGTAAAACGATCATTGATTTGACCCTAGCAACGGAAGGTATAGCGGAGCACATCTCGAACTGGCATGTTTCAAAGGAACTGTCATGTTCGAATCATAGGTGGATACGCTTCGACCTTCAGGTAAGTAGACACTCGGTGCCACTGAGGAGGAATCCAAGGAAAACGGATCGAGCCCAATACGCCTTGCGTATGGGCCAAGCCTTACAGGAGGCAAAGATTCCACCCAGAATCATGGGCACCGAACAGATTGAAAAACAGGTAAGTGTCCTCACCGACACAATGCTGGAATGCTACCAACAGACATGCCCCCTATCCACCCCGACAGTAGGCCGTAATAACAAAAACAACTGGTGGGGGCCTGAGTTGGAGAGGCTCAGGCGAGAGATGAGGAGGCATTTAAACAGGGCAATGAACACGGGAACAGACCAGGACTGGGACAACTACAAGGCCACCAAGTCCCGGTACAAAAAACGACTCAGGTACAGGAGCACCAACTCGTGGCGCAACTTCTGTAACAACATAGAGACAACAACGCAGGCCAACAGGGTAAGGAAAGTTCTCTTCAACAACTCAGCCATATCCCTGGGGTCCATACGGAAACCAGACAACTCATTTACCACCTCACCGGAAGAGGCAGAATGTGCACTGGTAGAAACACACTTCCCGGGCTGCGAGATATCCAGTCCAGCTCGGTGGCCACCGGAAGACGTCACTCCGACGGAAGAGGAATGGCAGATGGCCCATAAGGTAATCAGCCCGCAGAGAACTGAATGGGCAATTAACAGCTTTGACTCATTTAAATCGCCAGGACCGGATGGGATTTTCCCAGCCCTATTGAAATGGGGCGGGGAGATACTTATTCAAGGGCTAACCTCCGTCCTGGATGCCTGTCTGGCACACAAGTATGTGCCGATACAATGGAGAGATGTCAAAGTTATCTTCATACCAAAACCAGGTAAAAGTGACTACTCGGACCCCAAATCCTTCAGACCAATAAGTCTAACCCCCTTCCTACTTAAGACACTGGAGAGGTTATGTGAAAGGCACCTGAGGGAGACGGTACTAGCACATGTGCCGTTACATCCGAATCAGCATGCCTACAGCCCAGGTAAATCTACAGACTCAGCACTTCATGCGGTCACGACCAAAATTGAAGTAGCAATCAAGAACAAGACTATGTGCTTAGGCACCTTCATCGACATCGAGGGAGCCTTCGACAAAACTAAATTTACCAGTATAACTGCAGCGCTGAGAAGACATGGAGTGCACGCAGTTATAACCGAATGGATAAACAAGATGCTGAGCCAGAGAACCATCAGACTCGGTACGGACAAAACAAAACAGGCACTAGTAGCTAAGGGCTGTCCCCAAGGGGGCGTCCTGTCCCGTCTGCTATGGAACCTGGTGGTGAACGACTTGATCGCCAATCTAAACGACAATCACTATTACACAATCGGATATGCAGATGACATAGTGATACTGACAAGCGGGATGCACGCAGGTACGGTATGCGATGTTACACGCTCAGCGCTGGCGATAGTGGAACGCTGGTGCTTTGACAACGAACTATCGGTCAACCCAAAGAAGACAGAGATGGTAATGTTCACCAACAAACGGTCTTTGGGAAACTACCGCCTCCCAAAACTGTTCAATACAGAGCTCCAGCTGTCACCTGAGGTAAAGTATCTAGGGGTAATACTCGACAGCAGACTAAACTGGAGCACCCATCTCAACAACAAAATTGATAAAGCGACGGTCGCTTTCTGGAAATGTCGTAGAATGGTAGGTAGAACGTGGGGATTAAACCCCAAGATCACTCTATGGCTATACCAGGCAGTAATCCGACCAATCATATGCTTCGGCGCAATAGTATGGTGGCCACGCACCAAGCTAACTACGGTCGAAGCCAAACTACAACGACTACAGAGATTGGCCTGCATGGCAACCACGGGCTGCATGAGGACTACACCGACTGCGGCCCTGGAAGCAATGTTAGGCCTACCACCACTGCACCTCTTTGTTAAGCAAGAGGCTATGGCTACGGCGGTACGGCTAAAGAAGCTAAATCTCTGGAAGGCGCCTAGGACACCGCACACCGAAATCCTCATCGAGGCCGTAAGTAAGGAACCGCTCATAGAGGCGGTAACTGATGCGATACCTAGGCAGTTCGTTTTTGAAAAGAAGTACAAAATCCAGCTGTACGAAGACCCGGACGAGGGCCTCAACCCCAGGGAGCTGAGGATCTTCACAGACGGGTCCAAAACAAGGTCTGGCACTGGCTCGGGAGTTTTCTCAGAGGACCTAAACATACATATCTCTACACCATTAGGTGCCCACAACACGGTTTTCCAGGCGGAGTGTATGGGCATAATAATGGCTGCTCACGCAATCGTCTCTAGGAAGGTAACGGAATACCCCATCCGAATACTCTCCGACAGTCGGTCGGTTCTATAAGCCCTGCAGAGTCACAAAATAACCTCAGGTCTCATATACGAATGCCACAAAATCCTAACAGAGGTATGTACCACCAACAGCATAACCCTGCAGTGGATCAAAGGGCACAGCAACTCACGTGGCAACGACGCAGCTGATGTCTTAGCGAGAGGGGGCTCAGAGACGGAAGTGGTAGGTCCCGAGCCCATATTACCTCTACCTGTTGCATGGCTGCGGAGAACACTGCTACATAACACCAAGGTAGAGCACCAACATTATTGGACTAACCTAAGTACATGCAGGCAAGCCAAGGAGGCCCTCCCGACGATCTACCCCGGATTGTCTCGGAAGCTAATACAGCTCAAGAGGCCGCAGCTCAGACTATTTACCGGAGCACTAACTGGTCATGCCCTTCTAAACAAGCATCTTTTCACTCTAGGTGTCACAGACAGTCCCCTCTGCAGAGCCTGCATGGAGGAGAACGAGACAGCCGCCCACGTCATCATCACATGTACGGGGGTGGCAGAATACCGGGCGAAACATCTTGGTTCGCCGAGGGCACTCCCGGAAGTCGTCGGCAACGTAAAGGGTCTGCTAGGCTTCCTGGAGGAATTGGGATGGCACGAATAGGCCACCCAGCACGCAAAATAGGCGCAATATACAGTCGTCGAGTTGCGGAAAACAGCCCGCGTAAACCTATAACCTATAACCTAGCCTACGAGGTGCCAAATATCTAACTTCGCTGGATTTTAGGAGTGCCTTTTGGCAAATCCCTTTAGCTGATAAGGCCAGTTGTGAGAGAACCGTTTTTATCGTATCGCAAAGGGGTCTTTTTTTAATTCGTTCGCCTTCCGTTTGGTTTAACCTACGCGGCATCCGAGATGCAGAGGCTCACTGACATGATTGTCAATTTCGAATACACCCCTGAGTCTGACGATTTTATCTTCGGCTATGTAGATGATTTGATCTTGGTGTCTCGTGATTTTGATAGTCATATGCAGCTTATTCGTAAGGTTCGTGATAGGTTGAAGGAGGCTGGCCTTACGGTTAATTTAAATAAGTCCGAGTTTTGTAAGTCTGAATTGAAGTATCTCGGCTACATTGTCAACGAACGTGGTCTTCAAACTGATCCGAAGAAATTAGAAGCTATTAGGGATTACCCTACCCCTTCTTCTGCCAAGTCTCTACGTGCTTTCATTGGTATGTGTTCATATTATCGCCGTTTCGTGGATGGTTTTTTTTCGATTATTGCTCCTCTCGCGGCACTTATCGGAAAGAGGAAGGGACGTGATCCCATCGATTGGAACGATAGTGCTGGTGAAGCTTTTTCTAAATTGAAGCAGTGAACAATTATTTTCCAATTCCATGGTAAACTTAATCTTACTATGAATGGAATTGAGGTGGTCAAGGAAAACTGAAACACAATTTTTAGGTAATATAGTAAAAGTGTCATCTACGTATCTTTTGAAAATCTTCGGCTGCACGGGAGCCAATGAGAGCGCCCTCTCCTCAAAGTCCTCCATAAAGATGTCAGCGACTACTGGAGATACCGGGGACCCCATGGCTACACCGTCGACTTGCAGGAAGAATTCATTGTTCCATAGTAGATATCCTGATGTAAGGCAGTGTTCCAAGAGCTTAGCATATTCTTCAGACATGTTCTGCTCACGCAACCTCTTCTTCACAATTTCAATGCAGTCTTGTACCGGTAGACTCGTAAAGAGTGACTGGACATCGAAACTGACCATGATCTCGTCATCAGTTAATGTAAAGTCTCTAATGTCACTGATGAAATGGTAAGAATCCTTTGTTTGTGTTCTAGTATTACCCCGTAAAGATGAAAGGACTCCTGCTAAGTATTGAGCCAATTTGTAAGTTGGAGCATCAATTTGACTCACTATTGGACGTAGCGGGGCACCCGCCTTGTGTATCTTCGGTAACCCATACAACTTAGGAGGCACCGGGCAATCAGGAACCAAACCTGCAACTAGATTAAGGGATTCGCAGCATTCACCAATTAGGTCTTTAGTACATTTTAAGACTCTCGCAGTAGGATCTTTTTTGACATGTTTATATGTTGTGCTGTCTGCCAACAGATTCTCAATTTTCTGGTTATAATCGGTGGTGTCAAGTACAACCGTCGCATTACCCTTATCAGATCGAAGTATGGTAAGGTCTTCGTAGGAATTCATTGAAAGCGAGAGAGATGGCGCTGCCCTCAGTACAACTGAAGAACAAATCAAATTATTTTTAATAAATATTTTGATTTGTTTATTTTTAAGTAGACACACTACTATATATATCATAAACTTATACAGATGTCATATACGAGTACAAAAGATAAAGTGACCTAGGCCTCCGGTGCCCAGCATTTACAAAGATTGCATATACACGGGAAAATTCGACCGGTGCAGCTGTGACCCGGGTGGCCAAGTGGTAAAGGCGTCTGCCGCGAATGCAGAAGACGCTGGCTGGTTCGTTCCCAGCCCTGGGCACCGGAGGCCTAGGTCACTATTTCCTTTGTAATCCCCGGCAAATTATTTCACGCGCTAACACTTAATTCACTTATACATATACACCGTGGGCTGGAATAACCCGACAGATCTTAACCACGAATTTCTAAGACCAAAAGAAGTAAAAAATGTAATGTGACTTTAGGTCAATTTCGCCAAAAAAAATTTTTTTTTCAATTTTTTTTTCATTTTTTGAATGTTTATTGTTATTAATAAAATTATCGCCTAAAACATATTGGTACTTTTTTTTTTTTAAATTTAGTTACTGCAAATTTTTCCTTGTCACTGTGATATCTGTCAATAAGGACGTGTAAACTATGTCCAATAGTGGCAACAACGCCATTAGAAAGGCATTTTGTGATGAGTTATAATAAATAGTGTATTTTTTTAAAACCGGTATTAACTCTGAAACTAGGCGTATTCCAGAAAACTTTATAGGACATTTTAGTCTCCAATTATGATCTTACGATTTATGGTTAAAATCTGTCGGGTTACTCAAATTCACCGTGTATACAAACTTATATAAATAGATACCTACATACAATCTCAGATAAAGAAAACATCCATATCCACAACTCTAGTAAAAATGTTACCGACTATAAGGCTACGACTGCCGGTTTTAAATATTTCATTACAACAGCATAAACGATTCAAATTATCATAATACCGCCGCAAATCGAATTAGGTCCCTTTAAATTCAACAGGTTGGCCGGTTTCGGAAAACTTTCCCGTAATATAATTGTATCCGAAAGTTAATCAGGAACACGCCAGGAATAATAATGTGTTAAATTATTGCAGGACTGCGAGTCGAGCATAGATTAATTAAACACCTAATTGCAGATATACCGCTCTTGGTAAATATTATTTGGAATTATTTTCCAATGCTGTTAACGGCTAAATAGTATTTTACTGTGCGAACTTTTAACATATAAAAAAAAACATTAGAATACCTATTAATAAATACATAACAAATTAAGTACTTCGTATTGTTGAGCCCCTGATAATTTTGTAGGTAAGTATGTAAAATTGTATATACTATACCTATGTACAGTCGACCTCAAAATTATATTAATACACCTTACTCTTTTGTATTTGATATCAACTGTACGAAAAGTACAATTGGTAGAATTTAATCTATGATTCGAGGATTTACTATTATTGCACAATAAAGTACCCCGAAATAGATTAGCCTAATAATGTTTGGGCTATCACATATTTTCTGTAATATATATTTACTTGATTATATACTTAATAAACATACATTTTGCTACTATAAAACAAACAAGCGCAGTGAGTTCTTACAAACAACTTCGGCTACTGGGACGTCTCGGCATTTCGATGGCTTTTTGATTTTGAGAGTTTGTTTCGCGATAACTTTAGTAACGTTTCTCTGATCTTTATGAAATTTGTTGGGGTTGTAGCAGAGATACATATAATTTGAAAGTTCGTATATGAGCAGGATCGATCAAGGGGTTATGGAGCTGGAAGGCGCGAAAAAATCATCACATGGGTCTTGTTATAATGGACAGGTTGTTTGCAAGTAAATCGCGAGGTCTCCGTTCGAGGCGGACTACTAGTTAAATCGTATTCAATTAAATTCATGAATCCCCCTTTCTTTGACACAGCAGGATGGAGGACTACTTTTTATGAAGTAGTACAAACAGCAACACCCTTGACTGGCCATCAGTAGACTTTATGCCGTTACAATAGGGATTACAAATGGTCAGTTAACAGTGTTGCCGATACTACATCAATCAACTTCAGTTTATAAGGAACTATAGTACTGATATTTTCTCTTTGACTAAGGGCCTGTTTCACAATGTCCAAGTAAAGTATTGGATAGCTATGTAACTCTCTTATCTACCTGCAAAATTTAGCACTTCATCTACCAGTTAAGCTTATTTGAAGATTGTGAAACGCCAACGATGACTTTATTCGTCAGATAAGCGTAGCAAGGTATGGCAAGTAGCTTGCACATTAGTAGTACTTGGACATTGTGAAACAGGCCCTAAATCTTCCGTTGCAATAAAAGTTAAAATAAAATAAAAGATAAAAGATATTTATTAATTTTGTATTAAGCAGAACGTCTGCTAACGATACCACAATGCTTAGAAAACATGGAAAAGTAGAAAAATCCACTGCCTCAGGCGAACTCGAACTCGCGACTCTGGGATACATGCCCATCGCTCTGACCAACTGAGCTACTAAAAAAAAAAGAAAGATAAAAGATATTTATTCTTCAACTTAGGCACATTACAATCTTTCAATGTTAATCTTTGAAGCTAAAGTATACCTATTTCTTGATATCTCAGATTTTGACCTAATAAATAGAATAGTCTACACTGGCCATGCCACAAGGGACTAAGCTGGCAGCCTCCTTGCATATTGCGTCATAGGGGAAATCTTGCTATGTCATGTATTCTTGTTTTAATTCATTTTCTTTGTAGTGATTGTGACTGGCGCTTTTTAATGACGAAGTGAGATGATTTTCGTTGACATTTAAGTTGTTGTTAATTATTTGTACGTACGAGTATTTAGTATACCTGTAAAGAAACTCAGTTAATAAACTTCATTATAGGGACCATGCCGCAGGCGGACCTTTTGGACGGGGATTCTTTTTATAGTTGGGTTTTTACAGGTAGGTTTATTTTTATATTTTTAATTAGTTTGTTAGTATAGTTTTAATTTTTATAAGTCTGACTTTAGTTTTTTAGTACACTATGTTTTTCAAGACATACTGAAAAAAATACATGGTTGCTCCAACGAAAAAAAAAATAACTTCATCGACTTTCGCTGGTATTGTTTATTTTATATAATCATTTGTCTTATTTCTTATGATAGGAGGAAAAGTTTATGTAGGCTTGCTGCAAGCGTAAATAAAATAAAAATGTAGGTAAGTACATTAATTGAGGACGTAAATTAGTAATTAGTTGAATTGTGTGCGGATATATATTTTTCGTTTCAGAAACATATTAATTAGTCTGGTGAAATTTCACCAGATCACGACGTCCAAGCCCAGATAAGCACTGCTTTGGCCAAATGGTGGCCTATTATACGCCAGCGAGACCTGGCCTGTCCTCGGAAGACGTGTACAGCAGCTCCACGTCGCGGAGATGAAGATGTTGCGATGGATGTGTGGCGTTACGAGATTAGATCGCATCCGTAACGAGCACATCCGTGGCAGTCTCCGATTTCGTGATGTAGCAGATAAGTTGCAGGAAAGCCGTCTCTCATGGTATGGCCATATCAAACGCAGACCACCAGACTACGTAGGAAATAGATGCCTCGACCTCACTGTCCAAGGCTCTAGATCACGCGGCAGGCCTAAGAAGCGCTGGCTGGACGTCGTAAATGCGGATATGGCAGAAGAAAAATCTCACACCTAAGGATGCCGAAGACCGGTCAAAATGGAGAAGACTAAGCAGGAAAGCGGACCCTGGCGCTAGGCGGAGAAAACGCTAAGCCGAAGAAGACAGACATATTAATTAACGCTCAATAGGTTTTACCAAAAAAAAATCAAGATGTGTTTATATTGATACTAGATTTAGGTAGATAATTTTTTTTCAACCGACTTCAAGATTTCGAAGGAGGAGGTTATCAATTCGTCGGGATCTTTGTTTTTGCTATTTTTTTTTATGTATGTTCACCGATTATTCGAAGACGGCTGGACCGATTTGGAAAATTATTTTATTGTTTGAAAGCGTACCTATACTTCACAGTTGGTTCCATTGTAACCATGTCAGGATCTGATGATGGGATCCTGGAGAAATTGAGGGAACTCTTATAGGCACACCTATGGTGATTTGAGTATTTTTTACAGCAGATCGAGCATTTGGTGTTGGAAAGGTGGATGCTTAGTGAGGTCGGTTATTTTTTGTTTAAAATTATTTATCATATTAGTTAGTGGTTGTCCGTTGCTGCTAAGGCTAAATCACATTAATGTAACAGCTAAGTAATTCATCGAATAAAGTACAGTTTTTCTTATAGGCACAGAATAACTAATAGTACTACCGTACAGAAAATTCACTCCTTCACAAAAGTCAGATTTAGGTATAAAATTATACCTATACTCGCCGCCTGCAAGCAAAATTGAAACTTATAACCGCGCACGAACCGTGAATCTTCTTTGCACGCCGCAGTTTTATGACCGAGCTGTGAGTGTCGGCACGGGGTTGTCACTTGACAAGTTTTTGTACCTATACCTACTGAGTTATCATTTATATTAAGGTAAATATGTTACAAACGTTGATTCTGTAAACATGAAATTTTTATCCGGAGATAGATTTTTTTATAGATATTATGTCTGATTATCACGAAAGTATGCCACAGCCGTATTCCTTTGAAAATATGTCGGTCAGTTCCTAATATTGTTTCTGGGCAACCAATATTCAATAAATTATGGATGTTGATTTTAACTACTAGCTGTACCCTCCGCCGCTTCGCCCGCGTGTGTGGGAGATTTGGTCATTTTCATTTACTGTCCAGGCCATTAGTGTAGAATTTACGCGTTATATATATAAATATCTATATAAATTTATTAGTTTATTGATTAAGATAAATTACTAAAAGGCGTGCGTCGAGACCTGCGAATGCTAATGGCCGAGTTCCTGCAGGAGAATATGCTTCGAACAGAGGGCCAAACACGAAGGTACTGGCGCGAGGTAGCGTGTGAGCGCAACGTCCCAGCGAAAACTGCTTTTGCAGCAGCAGGCAAAAATCTAATAAGGGCAAAGGCAGCAATAATTGTTTCAGCAGGAGCATGAAAGGGTCCCCACAAAACTCAATGGTCAAGTTTTTTGGTGAACCCGAACGCCGAAGCCGTGACACGGTGAGCGGCAATATCGCGAAAGCCATAGGGCGAGTACCACGCAGGACCCAGGCCCGGAGGCGATCCTCCGAGCGAGAATTGCTTCAGCAGAAGCAGCATGGCAGGGACCGGACATACTTCAATGGCGAAGTATCTTACCGAACTCGAGGACTGCGGACACGTGGGTGAGCGGAAATGTATGTGAAAGTCAAAGGCTGAGTACCGCGTAAGGTTCAGGCTCAGAACATCGCAGCGAGAACTTCTTCAACATCATCATGACAGGGACCGGACATAACTTAAAGGCGAAGTGTCTCAGCGAACCCGAGGGCCGTCGCTCGAGAGTGCGCGGCAACGTCTGAGAAAGCCAAAGGCCGAGTACCGTGTAGGGCCCAGGTCAGCAGCAGTACCATGACAGGGACCGGACATATCTCAATGGTGAAGTGTCTTAAGGCCCGAGGATGAGTGGCAATATCTGCGAAAGCCATAGGGCGAGTACCGCGCAGGCCCAAGCCCGGAGAGTCGCAGCGAAAACTTCTCCAGCAGCAGCTACATGATATAATCTGGACAAAACTCAATGGCGAAGAATCTTAGCTAATCTGAGGGCTGGAGGCTCGAAGGTGAGCGGCAATGTCTGCGAAAGCCATAGGCTGAGTACCGCTTAGGCTCAGGCCCGGAGAGTCGCAGCGAGAATCGCTTCAGCAGCAGCAGCGTGACAGGGACCGGACATATCTTAATTGTGAAGTGTCATGAGGCCCGAGGGTGAGCGGCAATGTCTGCGAAAGCCATAGGCCGAGTACCGAGTAGGCCCAAGCCCGGAGCGTCGTAGCGAGAATTTATTCAGCAGCAGCAGGCAGCATGACAGAATCCGGACAAAACTCAATGGCGAAGAGTCTTAGCAAATCTGAGGGCCGGAGGCCTGATGGTGAGCGGCAATATCTGCGAAAACCATAGGCCAATACCGCGTAGGCCCAGGCCCGGAGCGTCGCAGCGAGAATTTCTTCAGCAGCAGCGTGACAGCTAGCAGCTAGTAATTGCTAGATTCATGACTACCCTTTTAAGGGTTCCGTAGCCATAATGGCAAAAACGGAACCCTTATAGTTTTGGTCATGTCCGTCTGTCCGTCCGTCCGTATGTCACAGCCGTTTTACTCGGAAACTATAAGACGATACGTAATAAAATTTAGACATAAGGTGTAGTTTGTATGCCGCTATCTAGTTATGTAGTGAAATTGCAGAATAAAATATTTTCAGGGGGGGCGCTCCATACATGTAACTAAATTTCAAAAACAAAATTTATCAAATATCAACATGTTGCACATCAATCGATAGGTCTTTAAAAATAACATTGAGGTTTTTTATTGAACATTTTGTGATTAACTGAATATTTTCAGAAATAATCGCTTTGAAAGTCGGAAAAATAGCGACGTCGTCCCTTGTTACTTTTGAACCGTAAGTCATAAAAATATGGAAAAAATTAAAAAGATGCGCGTTATCATATACTTTCTAGGAAAATTATTTTGAACATTATCGGTTTAGCCATTTTTGAGTTATTTCCAAAAAACTTCTTCCATAGGCATCAGATACAACCTTTAGGCATTAGTCTGGTTCTTATTCCATTGAAGCTACGGAACCCTTCATTATCCGTGGTCCGACATGCACTTGGCCGGTATTTATTGCAATCAGCATTTTTGCTGTCGGGTAAATCGAAATGGATAAATCTTAACTACCTATTTTATTTGTTTTGACGTATATTGTAAGTAGGTTTCAGTACCTTCTGTAGCTTCAGTAACTTTAAAGCACCTCCACGTATTAATGGATCACAAAATATGTCCGGATACTTACAATTTCCAAAACGAAGTAACACGTTTTAAAAATATTTAACAAGCAATCCTTAAATTGGGAAAGCATTTAAAATGTTGTATACAGTAAGTATACAGGTTACCTATACAGCGCCATCTGTGATCACTTTTGAGAACTGATTTTTTATGAAAATTATGTTTTTAATAAGCAGAATAAAAACTACCCTATATGTTGCTCCGGGGTATAAACTGTTACTATACAAAATTTCGTAAAATTATGTGCAGTAGTTTTTACGTAGTGCGCGGACAAATTCACAGACAGACAGACAAGAATTCCAAAAATCACTGAAATGTATTCAGTCAACGTTTCTAAGACCCCCCGAATAAGTTTTTCTAGAATATCTTCAATGTACATTTTTTTTCTTCTAACGCGTTTATTGTATGTATAGATTACTAAGTAAGGACTTCGGGACCTTTCGATATCGTCCGGAATTTAAAAATGTTATTTCTGCTTCCTTGTTCTTCCGTTTATTAATAATAATAATAATAAATACTCTTTATTGCACACCTCATACAGTTACAAGCACAAATTTTACAATTAGATAAATTTAGGTAGAGGTAACAACAGGCGGTCTTATCGCTAATGAGCGATTTCTTCCAGACAACCTTTGGGTAGTGGAGACTAGAGAAAAACAATAAGCAGTAGGTGGTGCATAGAAACAAAAGAGACGAAATAGATAACACAGCACATTCATATGAATATACATACTTAAATAAATACAAAATAAACATACATATACGTACATATATACATATATAATACACACAGTAAGAAACAACAGTGTCAACTTAAAAACCTAAGGAAGAGATAAATAGTATTCCTTAAGTTGCGATTTAAAGCTACCAATAGATTGCGCGCGTTTTATGTTGAGAGGTAGAGAATTCCACAAATGAACGGCCGGGCCTACCATGGTTTTATCATATCACGCGTGGAATGGTACGACAACTGTTACCGTTACCCGTTTTATTATCATTTTAGCTAACATGGTTACGGCAAATGATAAAAATTTCACGTCGATAACGTATCCTACCATTCGATAGGGACCATATTTTTTTGTTTGAACAAGTCATAGTCAAGACTGCTTTTATTCAATTCTCGGACGAATATAAAAAAAGATCGAATAGTTTTATTATTATACCTCCAATTTGAGAAGTGTTTAAATAGCTGACAGCCTATACGAATTGACTTACATTATAAACGGTACGGATAAACATGACGTTTTGTTGCTGTCAAACCTGTGATGGCTGTCACTGTCATATTATTAATTTATTATTTTATCTATTCACACGTTAGAACACGGAAAGTTAATTAAAACTTATCGACGCTACGTATGTTGAAAGTGAAGTGAAGTGAATGAAAATATTGAAAATACTACCCAACATTTAAGTTGCTTAAACACTACAAGTTGAAGTAAGTTATGTTAGATTATAATTCGTGTAGATAATTTGTGCGAAGTCATTTTGTAATGAATATGTTTTTCAGTCGATGCTCGGCGGTGCAGAAGAGAATACTAACCAAAGATATGGTATAGGACCATTTCGGTTCGCCAAAAGAGAATACGATGCGACGGCCCTTTCGGGTGCGAACGCTGAAGGCGCAGTGGGAGACTCTTGCGCAAGAGGATTGTGAACAGGAGCCGGATAACTCCGTACAGGCAAGGCGTCAACAGTGGTAAATAATCTAAATATGTAAAACAGTCACATTACGTAGAGACGCTGTTGATTGTAGAACCTTGAAATTAAGAACATATTTTTCAAATTTAAAGTTTGCAGCATGGATACCCATACTTATCGCCAGTATCTACTAGGAGACAATATTTATATTCAATACATACATAGATACACAGAAGAAATCAATAAATCAGTATATATCTAATGTTTGTGCTTATCACACATTTGGGTCATGTCAAATTTCAAAACTTACTCCCTTTGCAGTCATAACTGGATAGAATAGACTGTTAATTTTGAAATATAATATTGCAGAATCTATGTACAGTCAGCAGCAGAAGCAACTAAGCAGGTGAGGTTTTCAAAATGAGCTTGAAACGGCTTTATTATCATGAGAATAAGAGTGTGTCAAGATCTCTTTTGACACCTCACCCGCTTATCTAATTCTGCTACTGACTGTATCTATCATGTATATTTTATTTTCAGTTGTGGCATGATTTGAGCTGACAAGTCCAAAAAGCTGCTTAGGCTGTCACCGGGAAGTTCATAGAAGTTGGCAAAGTAGGCGATGATCAGCTGATCTTTGCCGCTAGAGGATGAGACTCAAGAATTGCTTATGTGAGTGAGTAGGTACAGTCACCGGCAATAGTATCTTCCTATACGAAGGCCGCAATATATGTGACACACTTCACACTTGTATTTGTAGGGCCATAAGAATGTGTCACATATTTTGCGACCTTAGTGTAGGAAGATACTATTGCTGGTGACTGTACTTACACTTTAGTCAACTTGGTGTTATTTATGTTATATCTGGCTGACAGTCCAAATCTTGTCAAAAAACTTATAACACGTATTACTATAAAACTAATATGCTTAATACCATATTAGCAATAGACAGAGAGCTAGCCACGTCAGATAAGTAAATAAATAAATAAATAAACAAATATTATGGGACCATCTTACACAAATCAACCTAGTCCCACAGTAAGCTCAATAAGGCTTGTGTTGTCGGTACTAGGCGACGATATATATAATAGATAAATACTTAAATACATAGAAAACATCCATAACTCAGGAACAAATATCCGTGATGAACACACAAATAAATGCCCTGACCAGGATTCGAACCCGGGACCTCCTGCTTCATAGGCAGCGTCACTAGCGACTGGGCTAGGAGGCCGTTATATGACACAATAATGAGAGCAACGAAACCCCTTTAGTCAGTTTGCTATACTATGCTTATTTCTAGATCTGGACATCTGGCAGCTGTAAAGTGGTGGAGGTCAAAGAATGCAAACCACTCCAAGAAAACAATTTCTAGAGTTCTGGGTTTGATGATTATTATGAGAAATGTAATGTAATGTAAAAACTCTTTATTGTACAAAAACCAGTCAAAACAATACAATAATAGGAAAACGTAAGTACAAAGGCGAACTTATCCCTTTAAGGGATCTCTTCCTTTAAGGGAGAAATTATATAAATGATTAGATTATATCATTGCCAAAAGTTTCGGTTGGGGGAAAGTAGTGCCAAACGACGTATAATGTAATTCATAGTTTGTCGCCTACTGTTTTTGTTTCCGTAATAATACGCAATGTTTTTTGTTCTAATGTCAAAATATAAGGCCCTGTCCTATTATAAATTAAACCAGCAATTCTCATTCTTTTTTGGTGACGGAACACTTGGAAAGCGAAATACTTGATGGAATTATATTATATCATTTTCAGGAGTTTCTGCAGATGGAAAGTAGTGACTAATGAAGTATAATGTAATTCGTAGTTTCTGCAACAATACGCAATGTTTTTTAGGGTTCTTATAGTTTCGCCATGTTCGTCTGTCCGTTCGTCAGTCCGTCCGTCAGCCCTAAAAAATATTATTATTAGATTTATTAGGGTACCTCCCGTACACACGCAGTGGTGGGTTAATTAGGTTTACGTTCCAACTCTAGTGTGGGGTGTCGTTGGATAGGTTTTTCAAAAAGAATAGGGGTGTTCTAAAACAATTTATGGATAAATCTAAAAGTTTCGTAAATAATAGCTCCGGAACTGTAAAAATGGGCGTTCTTCCTTTAATTTTCAATGAAAAGTATATTGAATAAAATCAGTTGAGTAATCTTTAATTATAACTTAAAAAGGGCGTAACGGCCGCGACATATTATATATAAAAATAACCTTATGAGTGGGTGTATTGTGACGGGCCGGTAACTACGGAACCCTACGTTGAGCATGACCCGAAATTAATTTAAATGGTTAAATATAGGTCATTTCCTCTATACTAAATGAGACCGCTTTGGCACATTTTACCTATTTTGGGATTACTTTTTAACAATTTATTGATATCATGGAGACTACGATTAACTAGACAGGCTTCCTTATTCTCATTATTGTGTCATATCTGACGTGGCCTCATCAGAACCTTCTGCTTTGGCTGTTTACTAGGCGAATCATTATTTATTTTTTTGTTTCAGACGTCACATATTAGAGCACACTAAAATGATTGAGGAGACAGCAGTTATTGACGAAAATTAGTGAAGATAACGAAAAAGATGCTTAGAAGTTATTATCAGGGGGCCGATTTTTTACTTACGAGCGCACGACCTCTTTCACTCGAAAATTTATGAAAATATTGTGTGTGAGATTATTTTAGACCAATTGTTTTTGAATTCGAGTGCTCGAAAGTCAAAAATCGGCCCCGATACTTGTATAAATTGAGTCTCTTAACTTCAAACTCGGGTAAATCCATCTGTCAGATTATGCGATTTTGGTATTAAGGAAAGGTAATAGGGTAGATATTTGCTGAGAGGGTCGAATGGATTTATTTACCCGAGTTCGAAGTTTAGCGACACAATTGCTCTCGGTCATAAATTGATATGGATGTCATATACAAAGGAAAAGGCGACCAAGGCCTCCGGTGCCCAAGGCTGAAATTGAATCAGTCCGTAAATTTTTTCCGTGTATAATTTGGCCAATCATCTGATAGAATAGTATATGCTCGTACCTCCTATCGAAACTACCAAGGAGCAAGAGAGATGGCGCTGCCATCAATAAAACTTGAGACTTGAGAACAAAGCAAATTATTTTAATAAATGTATTGATTTGTTTATTTCAAGTAGACACACACACTGTTGTATGAATTATAAATTTAAATAGATGTTATATCCTAAGGAAAAAGTGATCAAGGTCCCCGGTGCGCAGGGCTGAAATAAAATCAGCTTCTTCTGCATTCACGGCAGAATTCCTAAATATTTATTAAAAATAAATTGATTTGTTCTGTAGTTGTGATTGCAGTCAGTATTTATACAGTGTGTAAATACAATACGGGCGAATCTTTAAACGATGGTTAGCATAGAACATAGAAAGTATATTTAGATAACTTTTGCTTAGAATTAGAATGAAAATATTAACCATACAAAATAATTCGGCCCGCAATGTACGAGTAATGCAACGCACTTACGAGAAGAATTAAACGCTCGTTGCCAGTTGATAGACAGTTACTTACTTCAATCATGTTTGTGGCACATTGCTGCTCGTTTAATTTTCAAAAAAATATTACGGGGTCATAATTAAGTGGAACTTAAAAAACCGTTTAAAAAAGCCTCTAATGATAACACTATTAATACCTATCTGGTTTAATTAATTGATCGCTTTGGATTTACACACTGTATTTTATATACTTGACTGGCGGCGCGATAAGCGGGGCTGAGAATGCCACCGCTGTCGTCCAAAACTTACTAGATGGCGCTGTACGGCGTCCATACATTATGCGGTATCTCTGGTTTGCTCTAGTTCAGATGGTGCTTCAGAGTTACCGCATAATTTATGGGGGCCGTACAGCGCCATCTAGTAAAGCTATCAAACTTGGAGCACAAAAAATTATTTGGCAGTGCCCCTCTATTTTATATATAGACGGAGAGCTGGCCACGTCAGATGTGACACAATAATGAGAGCAATGAAACCCCTCTAGTTAGTTTACTAGACTATGCTTATTTCTCGATCGGGGCATCTGGCAGCTGTAAAGTGGTGGAGGTCAAAGAATGCAAATAACATGAAGAAAACAATTCCTAGAGTTCTGGTTTTAATGGAATATTATAGGAAAATATGTAATTAATTAGATTATATCATAGCCAAAAGTTTATTTTGGGGGAAAGTAGTTCCAAATGATGTACAATGCAATTTATAGTTAGTCGCCTACTGTTTTTGTTTCCGTAATAATACGGAAAGTTCTTTGTTCTTATATTAAAATATAGGCCCTGTCCTTTATAACTGAAACAACTTTGGCAGTTTTTACCTATTTTGGTATTACTTTTTTCCAACTGAAAAACTTTGTTGGTCTCTCACTCTGACCTCCACCCATTAAAAGCTGCCAGATGCCCGGATCTAGCAATAAGGATGGTAAAGCAATCTAACTAGACAGGTTTCATCGCTCTCATTATTGTGTCATATCTGACGTGGTCAGCTCTTAGTCCAATATTCTCTTTGCTATTAGGCCTAGACTAGGCCTAGGCGAGACTGGCGGGCTCGACTCGGAAATGTATTAGTTTGCACCGCCGGTTGCTAGGCTTAAAACATTCAGTGCCGAGAACCCGACTATCGGGTATTTTATGATTTCGTTCCCAGGCCGGACGACCCGATAGTCGGGATCGTGGTACTACAGCTTTATATGACGAAATTTTTGTGGCCTGGCGCGGATGTCTTGTTTGGCTGGGTGGCAATGACTGTGTTAATCGTCATGGCATTAAAAATCATGTTATGTCATGGAGACTACGATTATTATCACCTATGTTTTAATAAACATTTCTATTAATTTACAATAGTTGTATTATTTACTTGAGAACATGTGTGTGTATTAATTTTTGTACATATCCCACAGTCAATTCTAATTAATTTAAAATAATATGTTTCTATTCTAAAAATAAGTAGAAGCTATTCTGATATCTGAACTTTTAACTGCAAGATAGAGGCGCGGTACGGCCCCATGATTGACAAAAGTACCCTGTCTATATCAAATCATAAGTACTAGAGTTCGACCACGCTGGCTCTGCATGTCCATGCATATAACGCAGTGTACATATACAATAACAAAGTCTATATATCGTTATCACTATCACTACATAGTATAAAACCGTCGCTTTCCGCTGAAAATTGTAGTTTTCTAATGTGATGTCGTAAATAAATAAATAAATTGCGCTTACATTGCAAACGCTGGCTGAACCCTACGAGATAGATCAAAATAGTGTACTACAGTATTGTACACCTTAAAAGGTCCCATGCGAAGCTGGGGCGAGTCGCTAGTTGTGATATAAACGTCATATTTTCATATAAATTTGACATTCATGCTTGCTTGAAACTTTGTTGCAGAGTTAATGTGGTCAGACTTTAGATTAGGTATAAATGAAATAAGCCAATAGGCAGAGAAGGTGTTTATTAAATGTCCACGCTTTTCCTGGGCCACTATTAATAGCAACCAATTTTGAGGATAGTGATATTGAGGAGCGCCTCCCATATTCTCTGCCTCCGGTTCATCCATGGGAAGAGATCTGAAAAAAGAGGAAATAAGTTCTATGAAGGCATGTAAGCTTTAGCCCGCAGCTTCGTTGGCGTAGAGTTAGTAATCCACTTCGCTTTTCATCCCTTTGAGGGATGATTTCTGGAATAAAAACAAACCAATCATTTGTCCTCCCCCGGGACTCAAACTATATTTATACCAAACTGAATTGGTTCAGCGGTTTAAGGTGAAGAGGCAACAGACAGACAGTTACTTCCGCATTCATAATATTGGATGGATCTAAAAATAATGTAAACAGAATTTAAATATTTTTCTAAAAATTATGTAGGTAGGTACTTTGGTAATTCGTGTGGAATAAATTATTGAGAATTGGACCAATTCAGGTTTTTTACCAATTCAATTGGTAAAAAACCAGATAGAGTGTGTACGGATAGAGACGTCCCGTAGAATGAGTGAGAGTTCTCTTAGAAACCACAAGACCTCTTTCCGCATAAACTTTACAACCTGTAAGGCCGCGGACTCTATGCACGGCTCCGGCGCGCATTTCGCGCTGCTCCGGAGTCCGGAGCCTAACGTTGCAATATAATAGCTTTACTTACCCAGCAAGGAGTGCCAGTAATCATCGCCATGATGGGGCTGGAGATCGAAGTTGAGTTCGTTGCATGCAATGCAATGCAGCTGCCACCTCCTTGCGCGCTTTATAAATATGCCAGAACTCTTCATTCGGCATTTCAAATGTTCTTCAAGGATCCTTTATTATAAAGGCTATAATAGCCCTGTGCTGAATTTTTCGGCGCTCCATTTCTTCAGCAGCGGCTTGCTTTCATTAAAGAAATAAAATCTTGTTATTTCTACAAAGAAAATATTAACATATTACATACGGAAAAAACGCTCTAACTAGTAATTCTCATTATAACCATTACATAAACGAATACTTACTAGTAATTAACTCAGAAAATCCATTTTTCACAAACTTAGTATCAACGACAACGCTTATCGTCACCTAGTGAGCACGTAGATTAAATTAACCAAGGTGAACTGTCAAAATTCGACAATATGTCATATTATCCAACGACCATGTTATGCAAAATGATAGCAAGTGTCGTCTGTCGGCTACCGCTGTCAAAAGTGTAAAACTTCGCCCTATCGTCTGCAACCATAGTATGAGCTATATGATAGTTAGATAAACTGTCATTTACCAACCATTTACCGTTTTATCCGCGTGATAACTCCAACCATAATAGGCCCGCTGTATTGTTTTAGTGTTAACATATTTCGTTTTATTTACTATTGTCAGTATCAGAAAAGTAGAGGTTTATTGTTGTCTACATTTGGTAGAAATATGTATTTCAAAGACTATATAGTTGCAGAAAATTATTAATTTTAAAATACCATCAAAATAAATCATCATATTGACATTAACATATCGAAGATATGAACGGCCTCCTTGCTTAGTCAGTAGTGACCCGTGATCCTGCCTACGAAGCAGAAGGTAAAGGCATTTATTTATATGTTTACGACAGATATTTGTGTGTGTTTTATGTGTTTAGTATAACTTCTACACATATTCGAATAATATTATACTTCTGAGTTAAAATCTATCTTAGTTTAAAAAAATATATATACTCCTACACCTAATACATATTTATAAGCACTTAATCATTTTATCAAATCGAGGATTAAAAGGAATAAAACTGTATGTTTACAAGCATTTTCACCAAGTACATGTTTGAAATGTAAATTGTGATAATGTAGCAATTTAATAAAGACTGTGTACGATAAAATCCGGACATGCATGATCTGGTATATCTTTTTTCGGTACCACATATTCAAGCAACACTTCTTTTAAATAATTTGTGGTCATCAAGCTACATATTAAAATTACAAACATAATATAACGTTACGTTATCTGTGAATTTGAGCACTATATATTCCACAGTGCCTATATTTTTTTGTCCACGGTGTTCTGACAGTGTTTACCAAATTTTCCTGTAAAAATAGTTTTTTATTTTTTATTAAATAAGCCAAATTATACCTTATTAGATTATCTTTTCATAATAGCTTACATTTTCTAATTGTACTTAGATGTAAATAGTTCTGATGTGTTCTAGTTTTGGTGAGCTTGACTTTTTACAAAAATATGCCTCCCATATAAAAACTACTTTTAGTGCTTGGAGTAGAAAGTCTTCCTGACTGCCTCAAGTAGAAAAGAGTTTCAAATCGTATTTTTATTGCAAGATAAGATTCTAATGAGCATAAAACAGCTTGTGAAAATATAAATACAATTGTGGCATTGTAGCAGGAAGTGAGTGAAGATTATGAAAAAATGCTGGACAAAAAATTCAAGATATGATGGAATATATTTGGCAAAAACTCACACAAGCCCATACAATTGTAATATCATTCTATTTTTAGTACATATTACTATAATTCCAGATTATTAAAATAAAAGAAATGCTTGAATATGTGGTACCGAAAAAAAGATATACCAGATCATGCATGTCCGGATTTTATCGTACACAGTCTTTATATCCCGGGGTGTTGCGTTACGAACATCAAGATAAAATAGGCAACACGACAAATCAAACTTGGTTCCAGTTCATACGAAAATCCATCCTACAGGACAAGAAACTAGTGTCATAATCGCATGATTTAGCTCAGTACACGCTAGGAACTGGTTAATTTGTGAACTGTACGAAGGTCACGTCTTACAATGAAACATAATTATCTGATTTAATCGCGTTTAGCAAAAAGGAGGCTATTTAATATATGAGGGAAAAGAATCGTTTGGTAGCAAGTTTATAAGCGATTTGGCTAGTGTTTGTTTCAACAAACATAGAGCTTCTTTCCGACTCAAAAAATATGTTTTTTTAAAGGTTTCGTAATCAGACGCAGTCTTTTTAAAACACAATTGCTTAACGTATTGCCGTTATTACTACTACAATTAAATAATAATAAAATTCTACCATGGATACATTACAAAGTACCAGCGTACTGGCCAGCTAATGTCATTGGGTTCTAAAATACGTCATGACTCATGAACCCATTTAACCTAAATGTGTAGCAACGGACCTGCATAGGTACCCTCAAAAACATAATATACTATAACAGCAATAATAAGCCATATAATATACCTAATATATTAATTGTGTTATCAATTAAAAAAATCTAGAGTTGAAGAATTCAACGAACACAGTTTCTCATAAGAAATAGGCAAATTTTTTAAAGTGCGTTTTTATAGTTAAGTTTTTTTACACTTAGCCTACAATTTTATATTGTTTTTGACTGCTTTTTTCGAACCCTAAGGGAAGTAATTGAAAATTCTGTTAAGAACTCTTAATTGAGTGTTTCATGTTTCTGATAACATCTTAATTTGCTGTAGAAATGGACGTAATTACGGCCGCTGGTCATAATTACGTACCTTTTACAGAACGGCCTACTGCTTAACTTTGCCTTCTTTAATAAATACGACGGTGATTTTCTTTTGCAGTTTTTTAAAGTGTTCTCAGACAGTATGGTATTTAGTAATTTAATAAAAATTACTTATTCAAGTGATTGTGAAATATTGTAATATAAGTTATCAGTCAAATTACATCTGTTAGCTGCTTATTCCTCTTTTACCCAATAACCTCAGAAATAAGCCTTACTTTATGGCAACTTTAGCTTAACTGCAGGATGGCCAATGAATAACAAATAAGATGACAGCAATCTGGAAGTCCCCGGACTTGATGTTTATTTATTGACGTAATATTATAAAACTTTTATAATAACGAACTTGGGTAAAATTTACTTATTTTATGGGTTGTTTTAACGCAAATATTATAAAATTGCTGCATATTACGCGCACAGTTCCGTTCAGTTTAAACTCTGAATAAAATGATGATTGATGTTTTAAAAATGACAGCGATAGGAATATAAAATCATGATTATTTAAACTATTAACTTTAAGCAAAAATTATATCGACAAACTCGTGCTATTATTTTTTGCTTAATTTCTATGAATTCGAGTGCTCGAAACTTGGATGAATAAATTAAAAGGATGGAGCATGCCTGTACAACAAACTGTGACGCAAGATGGCGGCTGGTTTGAATGTGTGTGTCCAGACGAGTGTTGCCATGTAATACAAATTTTCCCGATTAAGAATACAGTATTTTGGAATTTAAATAAAAATAGATTATTAATATATATGGTTAAATAAAATTAATAAGCACCTGTTTTAATAAATTTGATGAAATATATTTCTGAAAAGGCGACTAAAAAGTAAAATAAAAAGAAATCTAAATTTACTATTTATTAAAATTACACGACTACTGTCAGTGTGGTGGCCTCTCTTGTCGTCCCAATACTATTATTTATTTATTTTAAGCATACTACAATGTATTATTTTCAGCATACTTTATACCTTATTAATCTGGAGGCACGGCAGTGCCCTCGCTAAGACGAAGACAACTAAAAGTGTTATTACGTAACACGATTTAGGGGGGGAGGCGAATTGACCATGTCTTACTTCTACTGCAGAGAGGATTAGTATTATTTGTATCTCCTTTGAGAATCACGGGCCTTTATATCCCGGTCTTTTGATAGGCTTGCGTGGGGATACAGATCCAACACGCAGAGGCCCCTTGGAGAAATTTGCTATGTTATACACCTGCTAGAACCCATTCACGGGTACATTAATAAATACCCATGAACCGGTTCCAGCAGGCGTTGTAGATATTGTAAATAAAATGGACAGAGTAAAGGGCTATGGTATTGAAGTTTGGCTGGTCAAATTAATATTTGACCAGCCAAATAATTATAGCTAGCAAATAATTATAATGCTATAATTATTATAGCATTAGGCTATAATGCTATAATAATTATAGCATTATAGCCTAATGGCTATTGTAAAGAGGTCCGGACACCTGCCATAACAATTTTATAACATGCTATCGAGGCAGGCGGTGACTCGCCGCCAACTAGATGGGCCCCTGAAACTGCCGTTGCAAAAACGACCAGGAGCAACATCGGTGTGAGCGGCTTAGGGTGTGGATAGGTGTACACCGCTTTCTGCCAGTGACTGTAGGAAGCCCAGCCACTGTACCTACTCGCGACTTATGCATATTTCACGTCCACCCTGCGAGCATATAGCTCTGACGGCTCCTCTCTGGATGGCCAATTAAGGCAAGCCAGAGCCGAGAGTCCTGCGGGTCCCCTTGGGGTCCACTCCGACCGACGAAGACACGCCGGAGACTGAGACCCTGACCGACTCTCTGGAGCATTCGGGTCCGCGGGGTCGTCACTCCCCGACAGCTCGCCACAAGCTGCCCTGCGGGCTTATTATTATTATTATTATTTTTCTTACGTAGGGGCGGAAGGAGGTCTCTGGCAAAAAATGTCTTACGTAATCAATGAACGACGCCTTTTTTTATATTAAACCTTGTTTAGAATGTAAAATACTTTTTGAAAACTGCATTAAAATCGGTTAAGCCAAACGCGAGATAATCGAGAACAAACATACATACGGGTCAAACTGAGAACCTCTTTCTTTTGAAGTTGGTTAAAAATGCTCCTCGATCGATCAACACAATCGGTTTGACTTAAGAGCTGACCTCTCATTCTAACTATAGTTCCATCTCGTTCTAATCGCTTGACCAGTCGATTACTAAAGAGACTAGTCAGTCAGCCGCTCAGAGTGAGAGGGAGCGATAGTTAGAATGAGACGAAAGTTTGACAAATCAGTAGTGGTGACATTACTTCGCGCGTTCGATCTACGATTAGATATGGGCTTTTTGTTCTACGAAGTTTTTGGAATAATTTTAAGAAATATATAATTTTGTTTATTTACAAATTTTATTCAAAAAATAATAAAGAATAATTTGCTCACAAAAGCATAAAAATTATTAACTATTAGGTAACGTTTTAATATTCGTTGAAAACGTGCGTCAAATAAAATGTCTAGTTAGGTGTGGGGACGTCAATATCGTATTGACAACATATCGCGGCGTTTATAGACCCCCTTACATTCGGGAAGTTTCCCTATTCAACCACCTGGCAACACCGCTACCGTGAAGTTAATAGTTTACGAATTTACAGATTTTTAATATGATTATGATTACGCAATGAATTGTTTACTTAACGGTGAAAAGTTACCCCATCCGTTTTTTCTTTCGACCGGTGGCATTTCTGCAGCATTTGAGAACGCACGACGGCATATTTTAATTATTTTTTAACAGCACTTGACTGCATAGACGTTTGGACACGACTGTCGGGGGAGCGGCTCATTATTGTTGTGCGTATGTGTGTGTAGTGCGTAACCACGAGGACACTGGCTCATTATTAAGGAATCACAAAATGTTGTTAGCAGTACTCCATCTGATGAATTAGATAATCTATGGCTCGAAAGTAAATAATCGGCCTCCAGATCCGTGAGATCCGTCAATGTATGCTGGCGCTATTCACATCTACCCGCAGACACATCTGCGGATGTGCGCTTGACAAGGTCGGGCCGATTAGTATGTGTGTATGGAAGACTACGTGTACCTATATAGCAACTACAAAGACACTCACCTTCCGAAAGGCGACCCTGAAGTTCTCGGACAGGAAGGCATACAGCAGCGGGTTGACACAGCTGTTCATGTAGGCTAGCACGTGGGAGACGATCTGCGCCGTCACCGTGAAGTAGTTGATGCTGTACGCATCCAGTGCTTTTACTAGCAGGATTATCTGGAACAAGATACGCTTGATTTGCAACGTCATATATTCGATCCTGCGCTGTGCCAGAGCGCACTTCAATAGAGATCAAGGCATTATTTATTTATTTATTTACATTACGGAGATCCATCAGCTATCAAAACAAAATAGCACTAATTAATGAAAGATATGGAAAGCCAATTACAGGATCACACTTATACATAGCTACAGATTATTACATTCAAGTTTTACTTAAATAAAAAGTAACAACGCTTGAACATAGCAACACACAACATAAGAAAACAATCAATATTAAGTATAAACGGAGTGGCAAATTTCAAACATTAGTTATACAAGCAAGGCATTTGGAATTGATTGAGTAAAAATTATGCTGCCGTTTATGCTTGGTAGGATAGATCTATCTGTGAGAAGTGTGAAAAATTGACAGAATCAGCATACAGATTTCGCTTTCTACTTTTGTGCGTATATCCGCATCGAGAACAAGGCGTCCACGCGCTTGTGACTTTTTTGTTCGCAAACAACTTTATCGAAACATGTCCAGCGAAAATTCACCTAAAGGAGATCGTCAATTCTGGGCCACCTGATATAAACCGTATACAGTTTGTACTTCAATGTAAAATAAATACTCATTTTATTACTAAAGTAGACAAAATATTACAAAAAAATTAAACGGGAATCAGAAATACAAAATAAATAAACATTATGTTGATTTTTCCGCGATTAAAATACAGCAAAACAAGTCGTTAACGTCCTTATAGCATTTACATAAAGTTTAACTTCACCTGGACTGAAACGGGTTTGTTTTTGGTTTGACACTGTCAATGTCTACCGTTACATAATCTGCGTTTTGATACTGTTCGGTAAGTTAGAACATTGTAATATATCTAAGCCTACGAATACGGAAGTTTAAATTAGAAATCGACTGTATTAAAACGCCTAAAGATTGAATATGCGTATTTTTGAATTTTTGATCGGAATTTGAATATTAAAAGTGGGTTTCATAATGGCATAATATCATGCTCCTTCGATAACGAAACGCATCTTCTTTTCAATTTTGCAATGTCAGATACTAGTGTTATCACACTTAACGGTGGTAAACCTTATCCCTTCGCAATAGGTGTTAGGAATGTTCAGTTAATAGTATCAACGATGGTTTGACAGCCGTCATTGCTTACCGAAATACAAGAACTATAAATACGATCAAAATATGACTTTTTATTATTTCATCATGATTCCCGTTTTGTTTTTAAGTCCGCTCTTGTACATTTTCTTTAAAAAACTGGTACTTTTTTTACATTAATATATCAATCATAGGCATGTACGCTTTCAAATATTGTCCTTGTCAGATTCAAGTTTTAAATTCATGATTTTTCAATTTTCCCATTAGATTTCGCAATTTTATTACCACCGTCCTGGAGTGCGATTTTTGAATCTCACCAAGTGACTAATTCTCACCGATGTGAGTGATTTCCGAAAGTAAATCACTCACATCGGTGAGAATTAGTCACTTGGTGAGATTCAAAAATCGCACTCCTGATCTAGAAATTATGACGATTTTATATAGGTAAGAGTCACTCCTAAACGGTCCTAAATAATCTGGGCCAGGTCACCTAACAAAAATTGACGATTTCCTTTCAACTTAATTATGATATTAACTTGATATGACTCACAGTGTATTAGTATCAAATTCATGTCATGTTTGTAACAAATCAAGTCCTGATTTATAAAGCTTGAAAAGACATTCTGAGTGTTTAAGTGAATATTGGTGTAAAATAAAGCAAATGAAAATCTACACTGTTGCTAAACTAAGTCTCCGGTTACATTTCCAGCAGCCGTCTTTAAATAAATTGCTTCGACCCTTATACCAATGATATTAAGACTTATTTCCGTTTAACAGATAGTCTAAAAGACAGAAAACTGTTTCAAAAGAGTAACTCAACTCCTCAACTCCCATACAAATAATTTGCAAAAGGATTTAGTAAGTACACGAAATAGCAATCTAATAAACAAAGCTCCGTTTTGTTTGTTTATTGTTTGCTTCCTTCGAAGAGCTCCGAAGGTTTAAGGCCTGTTTTGATTTTGTTATAAAGTTTGAAGCGTTTATTTACAAGATTTAAGTTTGCTGAGGCTGGTGGCTCCGCCAAGTTGTATCGAAACTAAATTTGTGGAAGAACACGCGTTTGATCAACATTGTTTCACAAGTATCTATAGATAATACAGAATGAATTGGGGGCCGTGGAGCAAGCGAACGCGGCATTATACAGAATTTAAAGATGAACCCAATTATGTTGGTAAAAAAATTGGTAAATATTGGTATTCATTTTTTAGATGATACGTAGAAGAAAAAGGTATTAGATCGAGAGCTAGCCACGTCAGATATGACACAATAATGAGAGTGACGAAACCCCTCTCGTTAATTTGCTATACTATGCTTATTTCTAGATCTGGACATCTGGCAGCTGTAAAGTGGTGGAGGTCAAAGAATGCAAACCACTTTAAGAATACAAATCCTAGAGTTTTGCAGTATTATGAAAAATTATATAAATAATTAGATCATATCATTGCCAAAAGTTCCTGATGGGGGAAAGTAGTCCAGAACGACGTACAATGTAATTCGTAGTTTGTCGCCTACTGTTTCTGTTTCCGAAATATTACGCAATGTGTTTTGTTCTAATGTTAAAAAATAGGCCCCGTTCTCTATAAATAAGACAACTTCGGCCGTTTTTACCTATTTCTGTATTACTTTTTTCCAATTCAAGAACTTTACTAGTCTGTCACTCTCACATCCACCCATTACAAGCTGCCAAATGCCCGGATCTAGCAGTAACGATAGTATTGCCATCTTACTATATGGGTTTCATTGCTCTCATTATTTTGTCATATCTGACGTGGCCAGCTCTTAGACCATATGTATTTGCTTACAATGTGACAAGACGTATGCGTCTTGTCGCTTCTCATGCACCAAGTCTAAGGGTGGCCATGATTTTCTTATTAGTAACTAGCTTTTGCCCGCGGCTTCGCCCGTATGTTTGTATGTACCACATTTTCCCCTTTTAGGGGTTGAATTTTCAAAAACCTGAAACATGTGTTTACTCATTTATCGTTAGGAATACTCCTGTGAAGTTTCGAATAAAATAATCTAACAAATCTTGTTTCGCCATACAAACTTTGGACCCCCATTTTACCCCCCTTAGGGGGTGAATTTTGAAAAATCCTTTCTTAGTGCACCCCTAGACCTTATAAGGAACCTACGTGCCAAATTTGGAATCTCTAGAACCAGCGGTTTGAGCTGTGCGTTGATATGTCAGTCAGTCAGTCAGTCAGTCAGTCAGATATAAGAATAATTTGAAAACTAAGAAAAACTAAATTAATTCTGTTTTGATAATGTTGATCAATTTCAGAGTATATGAAGCAAATAAAAATCTGAATCTGAGTCACAAAAACTGGTTCTGGATCACGAGCCAGAAATAACCCTGTATAAATATCGCAACAAAGGTGTAGTATATTTGTTACTAAACACAAGTAGAAAATGTATGGACTTGCACTTATCAGTAATCCATGTGTAAATGGGGCCTTAGACTAATATAAAACTTACATATACCTATGCTCGTATATTCTTCAACCATTATTCGGCATAATAATAATAGGTACTCATTCATAATTCGAAAGCCTGATTCCGTTTCGTGATCAGAAATTATATTTGAATATTTTAAGAACCGTAAAACAAAAAGTCCAAGTGGATAAAAGTGAATTAATAATTCAAAGCCATCTCTCCATCTCCATACTTTTCTGCAACACAGTTTTCAATCAATGAGGAATATTATTTCATTTTTCGTACGTAGCTACCTACCTACTATATAAAAATGTAAACGATGTTGTTATAACATAGTCTATTAATTATATGTAATATTTAGTACGACAGATTGTATTATGAAGTATAAGTATTTTGAAGAATATACGATATTGTATCTACTATACTTAAACACTTGTTCATCATCATCATATCAGCCGAAAGACGTCCACTGCTGGACATAGGCCTCCCCCAAAGAGTGCCACAATGATCGGTCCTGCGCCACCCGCATCCAGCGGACTCCCGCGACCTTCACCAGGTCATCAGTCCACCTTGCGGGGGGTCTACCCACGCTGCGCCTTCCGGTTCGTGGTCGCCACTCGAGAACCTTTCCGCCCCAACGGCCATCGGTTCTACGAGCAATGTGCCCCGCCCACTGCCACTTTAGTTTAGCGATTCGGAGGGCTATATCGGTTACTTTGGTTCTGCTGCGGATGGCCTCATTTCTGATGCGATCACGCAGAGAGACTCCAATAATAGCCCTCTCCATTGCCCTTTGGGTGACTTTGAGCTTTCTTATGTGGCCCATTGTAAGCGACCACGTTTCAGTACCATATGTCATCACTGGCAACACACACTGGTTAAAGACTTTCTTCTTGAGACACTGCGGAATATTGGACAAAAAGATGTGCCGTACCTTCCCATGAGTCGGAGTCGGAAGTTACTAACAAGCATTATTGTAATAGTTTAACTAAAAAAATTGCACTAAATTATTTAAAAAAATTATAAAAAAATCCTAAAAATAATTCCTCAAATCCCTTTCAAATTAAGGTCAAAGAGAATGAACAATTCTGCGAAGGCGGAATCCGGTTGTTATTAAATGACTAACTAATTCCCTTTTAAGCCCTTCTCCGCTAAAACAACCAACTGTCTTACTTAAAGCATATTTCGTTATTACATGGAACTTTATAAAACAAAACGGAGTTTCTTACTTAAAGCGTTATGAGTATAATTGATACCAATTTTACACTCTAGAAATGATTAAAAAATTGTACGAAAACATTTTAGCTAAATTATAAGCAGTGATCGGAATTGGCAGTGCCATTTCGCGGGACTTCGGTGCGTAAGCTTAGTATGGATTTAGTTTTTAACCCCGGGATTTGATATGAAAATTTTAAAGTTTGTGTTTGGTTTAAAAAAATGTTTTAAAGAACCGCGGGCCTAACGTACGCAAAATGTGGTTTCAGTAAGATATTGGACGTCAAAAGAAATAGATTGACAGTAGAAAATATTTCAAAGAAAGTAATAATTTAATTATGTTCATTTAATATAATTATGTTGATGTTTCGTGTTTTATTTTATAATTGTATTATTGTTAAACTAAAGTATGTATAATGACATTTTTTTTTTACTTTAGCGTTTTGTAGAAAATTTTCTGTGAGAAATACGAGTCGAAAAATCTCAAGTCTTATCAATGTTTTGTACAATGTTTAAGGTCATTCACCCGAAATGGCACTACCTATTCCGATCACTGGTTATAAGGCGACGTGATCCAATCCAAAAAGACCAGACGAAATATAATATTTAATTCAGTTGAATTAAAAACCATTTATTCTCTAATTATAAGTATACATAATGGTAAGTAACGTAATACGTAATTTGTAGAATCGCTATTTTGGCCATTCAGGCGTAAAATATTTAGTTGTCGTAATTAACCCATTGACATTGAAATTTCACTAAATTGAGTGTTTTTTCCCTTGGTGGTTTTAAAATATATTTACAAATGATATACTGAAATCCTAATTACACTACCAAAAAGTAAAAAATGCTTGTTTCAGACCTATTTTTATTAATTGTATGACTACTTATAACATCAGATACCTGCAGTGTTTTTTTCTTTAGATACACTTATGTATATCTAAAGAATATTTTTTTCTTTAGATATTATTCAATGTGAACTTTTAAGCAGTCTCTACAAATCTAAACCAAAGTTAAGCACGGAGCGTAATCTATTCTGTCAGTTACATCCTTTAAACAATTTACCGGTGTACTGATTTAAACTTACACGATTTTCACTCATTATTTTGACAAAAACGGGACTTAATCGCCCGTCTGCCTGCGACCACGAGCGTTATGGCACGCTCGAAACGTCAGGGAAATAATAAAAGTAAGAGTACGCGATTAAGTCCCGTTTTTGTCAAAATAATTTACCGGTGCTACCCTGGTTAGGCGATTATCACACTTTCGCCGCATGTGGAAACAGAAGCAGTGTAAAAGTCGCCTTAGTGGTGTGAATGCCCAGAAAAGCGCAACTGTGTGGGAAGCTGTTCTTAGAGGAGCCGGGGGCACAGCGAGAACGTAGCCTGTTGACCTGGATGCCAGGGCGCGTCACGTCATGAGTCTTGTTTGAGATCCCGCGACGGAAATTATGTTCTTCTTGTTTATTTGCTTCTTGATAAAATATGGTAACTAACATTGTCATTTAATTTCAACCGACTTCAAGATTTCGAAGGAGAAGGTTATCAATTCGTCGGGATCTTTGTATTTGCTTTTTTTATGTATGTTCACCGATTATTCGAAGACGGCTAAACTGATTGTAAAAAATATTTTTTTTGTTTGAAAGAGTTGGTCCCATTGTAACCAGGTTAGGATCTGAAGATAGGATCCTGGAGAAATCGAGGGAACTCTTCAAATTTTATATGCACACCTATAGTGATTTAAATATTTTTACAGTAGCTCGTGCATTTTCTTTTGGAAAGGTGGAGGCTAAGTGAAGTCGGGGTCTCGAGCCAGCTTTTGTGAATTGCGTACTGTCAACTACTGCAACATTGGCTACGATGATTAACTTTGCCCGGCCTAAAAAACATGTTACTCTTCACGAAACAAATGCTTATACCTCATTCCTAAAAAAACATTTATAACCCTCAATGCCCTGACTGCTGTTTTAGCTGTTGAATTTTTTATTTAGTTTTTAATCCTGTTTTAGTGTCCCACTGCTGGGAAAAGGCTTCCCTTTTTTTCCTCTACTCCGTTTGAATTTTGCCACCATTCTGTGTAAAATGCGTCCAAGTCGTCCCGCCATCTCCTTTTTGGTCTGCCTGCACCCCGGCGTCTTGGCACCTACATCTACAACTCGAGTTCTCGAGTGTAGTTCCGTGTTTCAGATTCGATCAGTTCTACGAACACCTAATATACTACGCTCCATTGCTCGTTGGCAAACCTTGAGTTTAGATTTTAGGGCCTCAGTTAATGACTAGGTTTGCGCACCGTAGGTTAGGATGGGTCTGTTAAAATAAAAACAAGTCATTATCAGTTCAGTGACGGTCGGATCTCGTACTCCGTGTAGGTAATTCTTTATTCCCTTTTCCACGTCGTGTGGCAAGCGAGTCGAGGGGTTAAACGTTACAACGTGACGAGGATTTAATTTTGACTGACAATGTGCTCGCAATCTTGTATTTACGCCATTTACGTTGTATACGGAAATATATGTAGGCAGGGATCTGACTCACAATAGCTAGATTAGTTAATCCTGTAAATTTAATCGTTTAAAATAAATAGGTTAGTACTTATTCTTTTGGTTACACGACGGTGGCAAACAAGCATACGGCCCGCCTGATGGTAAGCAGCTACCGTAGCCTACTCCTCCAGTAGGCTACGGTAGCTGCAACTCCAGAGGTGTCACATACGCGTTACCGACTCTTTAAAAAGGGAGGATTCACTATGTTGACGGCTAAAGGAACAAAAGGGTCCCTCATTGTCAACACACTGGAACCTCTTTGAGCTCTTGAGCTGTTAGTAAGATTTCATAATTGTACTTATATACATAAGGGTTTTTAGGGTTCCGTAGCCAAAATGGCAAAAACGGAACCCTTATAGTTTCGGCATGTCCGTCCGTCCGTCCGTCCGTCCGTCCGTCCGTCCGTATGTCTCAGCCATTATACTCGGAAACTATAAGACGTATCTTAATAAATTTTTGATATGAGGTATATTTTGTAAGCCGCTATTTAGTTATGTAGTTAAATTGCTGAATTTTTTTTTATCGGGGGGCGCTCCATACATGTAACTAAAAAAAAAATAACAAATTACCAAATATCAATATGTTGCACATCAATCGATAGGTCTTTATAAATAACATAGAGGTTTCTTTGAAAATTTTGTGATAAAGGTAATATTTTCAGAAATAATCGCTTCGAAAGTCAGAAAAACTTTTGAACCGTAAGTCCAAAAAATATGAAAAATTTTGAGAAGATGCGCCTTTTTAGGGTTCCGTAGTCAACTAGGAACCCTTATAGTTTCGCTTTGTCTGCCCGTCCGTCCGTCCGTCCGTCCGTCCGCGGATAATCTCAGTGACCGTTAGCACTAGAAAGCTGAAATTTGGTACTAATATGTATATCAATCACGCCGACAAAGTGGTAAAATAAAAAGTGGATTTTTTTTATTTATTAGGGTACCTCCCCTATACGTAAAGTGGGGAGTGTTTTTTTTTTTCATTTCAAGCCTAACGTGTGATATATTGTTGGATAGGTATTTAAAAATGAATAGGGGTTTCCTAAAATCATTTTTCGATAATGTAAATATTTTCGGAAATAATCGCTCCAGAAGTAAAAAAATATGCGTCCCCCCCCCTCTAACTTTTGAACCATAAGTTTTAAAAATATGAAAAAAATCTCAAAAGTAGAACTTTATAAAAACTTTCTAGGAAAATTATTTTGAACTTGATAGGATGAATAGTTTTTGAAAAAAAATTACAAAATAATTTCTGAACTAAGTTTGTAATTTAACCGCATAAGTAGGTGTTTATTGTACCTGTAATTTCTAAAAAATTACAATGAAATGACGTGCTTTCAAATAAAGTAAAAACGGTGAAAATCGGTTCACGCAATAAAGAATTATTCCATAAAAATCATCTTCCATACTTTAAGCTCGCGCGCAATAGTTTACTTAATTTGCCGATAGATGTCGCTGTACGTGGAACTCTCATATCATATCCTACATGGCGGTGTTATTAACTCTTAAGTGGGGACACTTACTGTGACGGACGGAAAACTACGGAACCCTACACTGAGCGTGGCCCGACACGCTCTTGGCCGGTTTTTATATACTTCCTACGAAAATTGTTTTGAATATTATCAGTTCAGCCATTTTTGGTTATCTTCAAAAAACTTCTTCCATAGGTATCAGATACGACCTTATGGTATTAGTTTGGTTCTTATTCTATTGAAGGTACAGAACCCTCCATTATGCGTGGTCCAATACGCACTTGGCCGGTTTTATTACATACTAGCTGTACCCGCCGCGGCTTCGCCCGCGTGTGTGGGAGATTTTGTCATTTTCATTTACTGTCAAGGCCATTAGTGTAGAATTTGCGCGTTCTATATATAAATATCTATATAAATTTATTAGTTTATTCGTGATAAAGATAACTGACTTAAAGGCGCGCGTCGAGACCTGCGAATGCTAATGGCCGAGTTCCTGCAGGAGAATATGCTTCGAACAGAGGGTCAAACGCGAAGGTACAGACGCGAGGTAGCGTGTGAGCGCAACGTCCCAGCGAAAACTGCTTTTGCAGCAGCAGGCCAAAATCTAATAAGGGCAAAGGCAGCAATAATTGTTTCAGCAGGAGCATGAAAGGGTCCCTACAAAACTCAATGGTCAAGTTTTTTGGTGAACCCGAACGCCGAAGCCGTGACATGGTGAGCGGCAATATCGCGAAAGCCATAGGGCGAGTACCGCGCAGGACCCAGGCCCGGAGGCGATCCTCCGAGCGAGAATTGCTTCATGCAGCATGTCAGGAACCGGACATACTTCATTGGCGAAGTGTCTTACCGAACTCGAGGGCTGCGGACATGTGGGTGGGCGGAAATGTATGTGAAAGTCAAAGGTTGAGTACCGCGTAAGGTTCAGGCTCGGAACATCGCAGCGAGAACTTCTTCAACATCATCATGACAGGGACCGGACATAACTTAAAGGCGAAGTGTCTCAGCGAACCCGAGGGCCGTCGCTCGAGAGTGCGCGGCAACGTCTGAGAAAGCCAAAGGCCGAGTACCGCGAAGGCCCAAGCCCGGAGCGTCGCAGCGAAAATTTCTCCAGCACCAGCTACATGATATAATCCGGACAAAACTCAATGGCGAAGAATCTTAGCTAATCTGAGGGCTGGAGGCTCGAAGGTGAGCGGCAATGTCTGCGAAAGCCATAGGCCGAGTACCGCTTAGGCCCAGGCCCGGAGAGTCGCAGCGAAAATCGCTTCAGCAGCAGCAGCGTGACAGGGACCGGACATATCTTAATTGTGAAGTGTCATAAGGCCCGAGGGTGAGCGGCAATGTCTGCGAAAGCCATAGGCCGAGTACCGAGTAGGCCCAAGCCCGGAGCGTCGTAGCGAGAATTTATTCAGCAGCAGCAGGCAGCATGACAGAATCCGGACAAAACTCAATGGCGAAGAGTCTTAGCAAATCTGAGGGCCGGAGGCCTGATGGTGAGCGGCAATATCTGCGAAAACCATAGGCCGAGTACCGCGTAGGCCCAGGCCCGGAGCGTCGCAGCGAGAATTTCTTCAGCAGCAGCGTGACAGCTAGCAGCTAGTAATTGCTAGATTAATGACTACCCTTTTTAGGGTTCCGCAGCCAGAATGGCAAAAACGGAACCCTTATAGTTTTGGTCATGTCCGTCTGTCCGTCCGTCCGTATGTCACAGCCATTTTACTCGGAAACTATAAGACGATACGTAATAAAATTTAGACATAAGGTGTAGTTTGTATGCCGCTATCTAGTTATGTAGTGAAATTGCAGAATAAAATATTTTCAGGGCGGCGCTCCATACATGTAACTAAATTTCAAAAACAAAATTTACCAAATATCAACATGTTGCACATCAATCGATAGGTCTTTAAAAATAGCATTGAGGTTTTTTATTGAACATTTTGTGATTAAGTGAATAGTTTCAGAAATAATCGCTTTGAAAGTCGGAAAAATAGCGTCGTCGTCCCCTGTAACTTTTGAACCGTAAGTCATAAAAATATGAAAAAAATTTAGAAGATGCGCGTTATCACATAATTTCTAGGAAAATTATTTTGAACATTATCGGTTTAGCCATTTTTGAGTTATTTCCAAAAAACTTCTTCCATAGGCATCAGATACGACCTTTAGGCATTAGTCTGGTTCTTATTCCATTGAAGCTACGGAACCCTTCATTATCCGTGGTCCGACATGCACTTGGCCGGTATTTATTGCAATCAGCATTTTTGCTGTCAGGTAAATCGAAATGGATAAATCTTAACTACCTGTTTTATTTGTTTTGACGTATATTGTAAGTACGTTTCAGTACCTTCTGTAGCTTCAGTAACTTTAAAGCACCTCCACGTATTAATGGATCACAATATATGTCCGGATACTTCCAATTTCCAAAACGAAATAACACGTTTTAAAAATATTTAACCCGCATTCCTTAAATTGGGAAAGCATTTTAAATTCCATGGTTTAAACCTCGGCGGAACGCAACAGACCGAATCGCTTAATTTCTAAAGACGTCCTTAAATAATGTTTGTATACAGTATACAGGTTACCTATACAGCGCCATCTGTGACCACTTTTGAGAACTGTTTTTTTATGAAAATTATGTTTTTAATAAGCAGAATATAAACTACCCTATATGTTGCTCCGGGGTATAAACTGTTACTATGCAAAATTTCGTAAAATTCTGTGCAGTAGTTTTTACGTAGTGCGCGGACAAATTCACAGACAGACAGACAAGAATTCCAAAAATCACTGAAATGTATTCAGTCAACGTTTCTAAGACCCCCCGAATAAGTTTTTCTAGAATATCATCAATGTACTTTTTTTTTCTTCTTACGCGTTTATTGTATGTATAGATAGTTTCTTTAAAAGTTTTAAATCCTGCCAAAGAAATATAAAGCTCAAAATATGATGGGAAATAAGGTTCTATGATTACTCACGTCAAGAATTACAGAATTATGTCACTAACATTACTCGTGAAAATAATTATTAAATGCTCAACAGTGAGATTTTCATTTAAAATTTTACTCGAGCTTGTATTTGAGATTATATGTGACATCTTTGAAGTCATTTTCAGCAAAGAGGGTTTTATGTTACTGTGTCACTTTTGTCAGGCATATAATATACCTACTTATGAATATGACGCTATACCGAATGTACTCGTAAGTAAGCATTTGATTTCACAGTACTAAATATACTGAATTAATTCTTACTTGTCTTCTCATGTAAACAAAGAGTTCTCAAAGAAATTATCACACTTTTGTCTGGGATCATCACTTAAAATGTTGTTATATACTTAAAGAAACTCTCAAAGTATTTAATTCAACCAAGTAACCACTGAAAAATATAATTTGTAATAAAAAATTCTTTAATAATCCAAGTAATGAACCTTAAACATAAATAGCATTAGGGTAGGCAACGTGCATGTAAATCCTCTGGAGTTACAGGCATCCATAGGCTACGGTAACTGCTTACCAGCAGGCGGGCCGTATGCTTGTTTGCCACCGTTATGGTGTAATAAAAACATTATGATGTCTTGATTGACACACGTTTGTTTACATAACAATACAAGTAAGTATGAATTCTGTATAGCTCAGGATACAGTCAGCAGCAGAAGTAGCCTGCATTTGAGGGGTTCAAAATGATTTGAGCACGAATTTCTCGCTATAATAATAAGAGCGTGTAAAGGTTATGCAACTTAAATAATGCTTACCTGTATAGGGCACCAGCACACAGCAAACACCACAACCACCACGACAACCATTCTGGTCACCTTCTTCCTCCCCCTCCTGCTTTCTGCAGACACCCTCCCCCCCGGCGCACTCTTCCACAGCCGGATCAACATACACATGTAAAGAAAACTAATTAACGCCAATGGTATGACGTATGAAGATAGGAAGAATGACATCTGAAAGCCAAGCTTGCTATAACCCTGTTCTTCGAGGAAGACGCATGAAGAATGGTTCCTATGATAGTAAGAATACTCTCTTTCCCCGTGGCATATTCCTACGGGTATTGCTGTCGTGAGAATCACCACCCAGATGCAAGCTATCGCTAATAACGCGTTCTTCTCCGTTCTGATCGACATTGATGCTATTGGATGTACTACAGCCATGAATCTGTCCAAAGACATAAGAACTAAGGTGTATACTGACGCATGGGCAGTCACTACTATAAAATATTGTACAACTTTGCACCACCAGTCGCCGAACGGCCATCTTGGCATCACATAATCCGTGGCTGTGAAAGGTACGCAGAAAATGACGAAGAGGAGATCAGCTACGGCCAGGTTTATGATGAGGAGGTTTGTGGTCGATCGCATGCCAGGGTTGGCGGAGACCACCAACACGACCAAAGCATTGCCAACCAGCCCGACGATTCCGATAAAACCGAAGAAAATTGGTACAACCCTGGACACGACTTTTTCAAGAAGCTCTCCGCTTTCGTATTCATTACTGTAGTTACATGCGCCAAGGCTGAGTTCGTCAGTGGTCATATTTAAGCATATGCTATAAAAGTCTTCATCTGATGACTGGTGCTCCATTGTGTGGAATGTTGGGTTACCTGAAACAATACCAATATCTTTTTATTTTTTGTCAATCTCAATACTTTACGAATAAATGCTGACATAGGTTGATAAGGTATTCAAAAGTACCGCTACACATGCGCTTCATTTTTATGAAAAGTTTGGCTTGGCTATTGGGGGCACATTAATGTTTATTCCAAGATGGAGCAGTTGCAACATTATTTACGTTCACTGTTATTGATGGAAAAGGTTTGATTGATTATTTTTCTTATGAAATAACGAGTTGCGACGGAAATCGATGAGTTTACCATCTTTGAAAAGCTTAAGAATACATTTTCCTGATTATGCGTGTGGCGTGTATTTGAGATTATTAGTAGTATACCGTTTCGTTGTGTGAGCGGAACATCATTATCTTATATACATAGAGCTTTATCACTCACACACCGTATCGGCAAACGGATCAGCATTAGTGTGTAAACCACGTCGAACATTAATTTTCATGAGCGATTGTTTATGCAAGGTTTGACCTAAAAAGGTCCGTTCTTGATTAAAACATCAAGTTTTCTAGTTCGGTGGGTAGATTAGAGGTGGAATTCATGCCGGGTGCTTCATTATCATAATCCTCATGCTTCAATAATCCTTAACGGTATTGTTATGAATAAATTGAAACTATTATAGATCAATTAACAGATTACATAGCGATTTTATTATTTCGATTTAGGGTAAGTAGTAGATATTCACATTTTGATGAACCATTTTAATGTCGTTTTTATGTTTAGATAATAATATTAGATGTTAGTGAGGATCTTTACTTCGTAATCAGATTAGTAATATCTATTTAGTAACATCTATACTGCCGTCCTCAAACTAAAAGGCGGCTAAATACAGGAGTGTCATTTTGAGTTATCAGCAAAAAACGTGCTAAACCATTTCTCTAGACGATAGTGGGACGTTTCAATTTTCTTTTCTGTTATTTCTATAGTACTTAGTAACAGCTATTTTTTAAGTATATTTGATTCAGTTTAAAGTTATTTTCAATGGCTAAAATCATCAATTTTCCTTTTTTGTTATGTATTGGATGAACATAAATATGTAAAATAAATAACTAAATGGCGGCTAAAGCACGTTTAGCTGCCTTCTAACCTAGTAATTTACATTAGCGTAGAATGGGTTGTACTAGCAATACGAAGTTAAAGATAAAAGCATAGTTAAAAGGCGGTTAAAGGTGTTTAAACGCCTTTTAGTTTAGTAAAAGCAGTTTCATTTGAATAATACAAATATTTGTTTATACCTTTGTTAGACTAAAAAGCCGCTAATTACAAAACATCCTAAACTAACTGCTTTTTTCGTATGGAATGAAGGTTTAATAATATAAGCAAAATACTCCCAAAATTGTTGAAGGTGAACAATTTAAAGACATGATATGGTGGAATGGTACCTGGTGTAAACAGATAAAGACCAGTCTCAACTAAAGTCGCTATGCGATCAGGGCTTGTAATTCAAAACGCCAGCTCCTAATTTCCGATCGATGAACATACATTAAAAAAAAACAGCAAAAAAAAAGATATTGACAAATTGATAACCTCCTCCTTCGAAATCTTGAAGTCGGTTGAAAAAAGAGCACATCTCAACTAACGTAGCTATACGAACTCCTTTAATATGTATTTTAAACAGCAGTTTCATCAACTAACAGTATTTAGATCATTGGCTTAGTGAGATATTATTTATTTGACATACTACTTAATTCGTAAATTTTAAATAGCACAAAAACAAAAATGATTAATGTCCAAGGTCCTAAAAATAAACTGTTTAAACGTCAAATTATTTTCAACCGACTTCCATATTTCGAAGCAGGAGGTTCTCTATTGGTCAGGATCTTGGTTTCTCTTTTGTTAATTCTGTATGTACTACTACACCGATTAGCTAGACCAATTTAGACAGTTCTTATTTTTTGGTGGAAAGAATATACTTGACAGTTGGTCCCATTGTCATCAAGTCAGAATCTGGTGATGGGATCCGGAAAAAAACAATGTATGTATTTACAGTAGCTCTGGCTTTTGCTTTTGGATAAATGAGGCTCAGTGATGTCGGTCCTCTTTTGTCTAAAATTATTATTAACTATCTAAATCGCGAACGCATGAGGCAGAATCGGTCTTAAGAAAAATTAAATAAAAGTCGCTAGTCTAGGGAAGTCACGTAGTTTTAGGGTTGGGTACCACAAAAGGCAAAAACAAGAACACTTATTACTTCTGGTCTGTTACAGACACAGATAGTTAGCTAAAAAAGTACAGAACCGACTGAGTGAAATTTGGTACACATTTTGTAAGTCGGTGACATAGAAGCAAACAGACGAATAAAGAGATTAAATTAATTTTGGACATTGGGGCCTTTTTTGGGAGGATAACAAATTATAAAAATTGTATAAACCATTAACGAAGTTTTCTAAAACCGCACTCAAATTTGTTTATTCGGTAGGGAGCTAGGATGCTGCATATGCACATAGAGAGGATACACGTACACATTTTTATCCCATCTATAATGTACTACCTCTTGATTAGGTACTCAAGAGTTAAATAAATCTAGTATTCTTAGATTCCTTTCGATAGACCACCACAAACATACAAAAAAAAGCTGCCGCTTACATACAAAAATCAACATGCAATTGCGCAAAAAAAGAGTGTCGAAGTGTCCGTCAATTCATAATATATAATTTTGGAAATACTTATGGATTTATTAAACAAACATGTGGGTTTAATAATGGTTTAATAGCAACTTCTGACAACTAAGAATTATTTTGTGTATATTTTTGATAAATAAGTACGATTATTTCTAGATAAAAAAAAAACAACGGGTTTCACTCCGGGAGTGCCGGCAGAAGAGAAAACTTGAAATAAAGAATAATTTTGGTCCTCCTTTTGACCAACTAACCTGTCAAATATGCCGGACGTAAACATACCTAGTTCACAATTTCCGAACGCACGCCTCACTGTCAAGTTGTCAACCACTAAAATATGTAATATGGCCGACCATTTGTCATTAAATTAACACTTTTAAATTTAAAATACGCGACAATCCGAATTTTGCCCATATATGTCTTCTGTTCAAAACTTTTATTTTTTACGCTTTTTCATTTGAGCATAATTTCATTCGGGTCTACCGTAGCCCTCGACCGAATTATTAAATAATATAGGTTTATTCGATCAGGTCACGTGTCCGTCTTACGAATTTTCAATCTGACGAATCTGACGGTCACGTGAACTGACGCGAGTTTAACATTTTTTCCCCGTCACAAAAAGTGCACCGCCCGCTAAAGAAGTTTTCACTTCAAAAATCCAGCTGTTGCTATTCTTGTTAGGTCGATACCATTCTACTTGTAGAGCAAATACTTGTAGGTGCGCCAGATTCACCTTAGTTGGTACTGCTTGTACAAAAATGTTTATAAGATGTTCTTGGCTTAAAACAAACTTAAATGAGAGTGGAACTGTAACAGAATGAATATCATATCATTTTGAATATGTTTAAAATAAACCATCAAATAAACAATATTACAGTAGATATCCGAACCTCGATTACTAATTTCGTGTCCTCGAGTGAGGCTCAAGTTGCCGCCTTATTACCATGGAATGGCCAGTTGCCACTATTTAGTAATGGTGGCTATGCATTTTCAATCCTTGCTTTGCTAAGTTATAAGGCGGCTAACCAACTTTAGCTGCTTTTTAGTTATGTAAGAATAGATTGAATGCCTTTTAGTTATGCTTACACTTCAATAGGAAATATATTTTTTGTAGACTAGAAAGCGGTTAAAGCCGAGTAGCCGCTTTTTACGTATGTAAATTAAAATGACTGCCTTTAAGACTTGTACTGCATATCGTGTGCCAATGAGATGAAAGCGGTTATAGAGCTTTAACTGCCTTTTAACTAAGTTTCTATGATATAACTGCCTTTTTGCTAGCAATAGTTTCAAAATTGTGTATTTAGCCGCTAAATGGCATGTTGTATCTCAGCTGTTTTTAAAGATATGGCCTTGAAACCTAGATAGGTCGATAGAGAATTTTTCGCTGTATCGCGCTATGATATTAACTCAAAAAGGTCGTAAGTGACTTTAACGGCCTTTTAGTCTGAGGACGGCAGTATAAGTGTCTTATTTAGTGTCATCTATATCATCTATGTATTCCTTCGGGTTATAAAGAGCTTTAACATATAAATATAATTATGTGTATTTTAACTTGCATATTAATCCAATTGAAAAAGCTTTTCATTAGATTTATGTCAAAAAAAATAATTTACACCCCTTCGGATGGATCTAGGCTACAGTACCAATAAATATAAATATATGATAAATGTCTTTGAAATTTATATACTTTTACTTAGTTTCTATATTCGTAAACGAAAGCGCCCTGTAGGTTGAGCGATGCAAAGCTTAAAATCACAGTCACAAACTTCTCTTCCTCAATAAACCCAATTTCGCCACTCGTATGCCTACAAAGATATCTGAAATTACAGGATTGCTATCACAAAGCAGGCTGTGTTGACAATACCTCGGTTCCTGGCGGCCTATATTGCGTTCGGTAATAACAGCAAGATTGCATTCATATTTGACGACAGAGCCCAGCGCCACCTTTTATTTTTCCATTCGGCCCAAGAGATCTTTTATGAAATGGTTTCCGTTGACTCATGAATATCAAAAGGCTATTATAGGTCGGAGTTTTCCGGGAGGCCGTAAATAACTATTGTTATAACTGTTATGAAACTTGAATCAGTCTGATATTTTATAGAAATTCACTTGAAACTTCTTAGACGGGTATTCAATAGTTGATAATCTAATGAACATTGATTTAAATCAGAAATATTCAAATGACTAACAAACAACAAATGCACTATTTTTTTTCTTTTGTAAAATATGTACAATTGGCAGCAGAAGTAGCTAAGCGGGTGAGATGTTCAAAACGAGCTAGACACGACTTTATTGTTAAGAGTATAAGAGCGCGTAAAGGTTATTTGAACACCTCATCCGCTTAGCTCCTTCTGCTGCTGACTATATGGTTCCTTTATTTATATCTGGACCCGGGTATGTCGTTCAACTACGTCCGGACTCGGGTTTGTCCTTAAACTATATCCAAAAGAGAGGTATGGGTATTGCGAATGTCATCTCGCTATATGTAGGCTCTCGCTAAAATCTGGAGCAGAGCCCGACTGGGGAAGTACCTCCTTACAGAAAACCACAGCCAAATAGCACTAGACCCTACTCATAGTGTTGTGTTCCCGCTGGTGAGTAGGTAAGGTTGCCAAAGAGCTCAAGAGGACCCTCAAGGAGGAGTGTTGTCGATGAGGGACCCTCTTGTGCCGTTAGTCGTCGTCATAGTGAATCATCCTTTTTGTAAAGGGTCGGCGACGCGCATGTGACACCTCCGGAGTTGTAGGCGTCCATAGGCTACGGTAGCTGCTTACCATCAAGCGGGCCGTATGCTTGTTTGCCACCGTCGTAACATAACATAAATACTCTTTATTGCACACCTCAAAATAAAGAAACGCATATAATACAAGTCGTATATATATATCTTTCTTCTTAGGTACCTACCTAACTGTAATATAGATCAGATAGAAAATTATAATACAATACAACGTAATTTTTTTTTATAGGTGCCTCATATTCGTTTATTACTGTTGTTGGCGCGAACAGGAGTACGTTTATTTTAAATATTCTATAACTCACTCAAAAGCATCCACAAACACATTTTTTCCGGTTAAAAAATAATTTCCATTAAATTCCGTGAATCATGTTGTTTGCGTGTTCCGCAACTCATCAATAAAGGCGAACGGGTTGGACTATTTCTGTCTACTCAGGCAGATTTACTCGTTCTGTAAAGTAAACATTAGACGTGTGCTTGATGAGCAATGATTGCTTTAAATTAGACAGAATAATACAGGCTATTGCTCTTTATTGCTGACGATTGGTTTAGGTAAACTGCGGATTCCTAAAAAAACCGGCCAACAGCGAGTCGGATTGCGCCCCAAGGATTCCGTACACACATTTTTAATAATCACCGTAAATTTCTGTACATATCAAAAAGAAAAATTAGATTGAGGGACAAACTTTAAGTTTGCTTAAAAACTGTTGTCTCCAACTCTGCACACATCGACATAATTCGCGATTAGTTTACCAACTGCAAATAAGTTGGTAACCGCAAGTAGTAGTAGTTTATGTAACTGTTACGTTTTAAGGCCTAATTATGTACAGTTGCATATACACTGCTTTATCTACACACATATTATAAATCCTAAATGAAGTGTTCGGAAACCATTAGAATGACCGCCATTGCACCGCCATGACCAACTTGATTGTGCTGGCGGTCGGGCGGGCGCGTGCCGGCGGTCGGAGAGGAGGGCAGATTTTAATTACGTTACCGTAGGTAATGAATTTTCATACCCTTTTACCACACTGTTACAGATAATACACTGATGTTACGTTACTGGTTGCAATAATGGTGGTACGGTTTCCGAACGCGGAATAAAGGATTTATGATATTGGTGTAGATAAAAAATATTGCAGCTGAATCTATCAGCAATACTTATATAACCTCCAGAATAGCAACGTGATTTTTTTCGCATGATCGCATGGTCCATGTAGTTTTGTGAGAACATTCTTGATGCACTGTAACATAAGCATTGTTGTACTTTATGCGAATGGCGTTGTGGACTCGTTTGTTATACCTAACCCAGATATAAAATAATCAAAAGAAATAATATTTTTTTGTAGAACACAGCCTAATAAGCGACTTGGCGATGTTCAACGCCCTGAAATATAGACCCCACATGTCATGTCGTCATGCTCTTCACGTGACAAGGGTCGCGACTTGTTGTTCTAACAGCAACACACTTAATTGACCCATTTTAGACCCTATCTTGTTGCAATAAGAGCTAAAAACGGTCGCTTCAGTACCGACGATGGTACTAGCTTTTTGGGAGACACGACTTTTTGACTTTCGACATAACAACCATATGGCCACTTTTGGGAAATGTAAATTGGCGATTTCTCCAGCGACAGTTCTCTCTGTTTGATGGTGTCGATTTCAAATGTTACTATTAGTATTCCGCCTAGTACAGTCAGCTGCAAAAATACGTACCGATAAACTTGTAGTCCGCCTCGAACTAAGAACTCGCGATTTCCTTGCAAACGAGTTGATCAATATAACAAGATCCTTCTGATGATTGTTTCGCGCCTTCTAGCTCCATAACCCCTTGATCAATCCTGCTCCTATACGAACTCTCAAATTGTATAGATCTCTGCTACAACCCCAATAAATTTCATAAAGATAAAAAAAACGTTGCTCAAGTTATCGCGGAACAACTTTTTAAAATCAAAAAGCCATCGAAATGCAGGGACGTCTAGGTAGCCGGTTGACAGTTCTGTTCTGTTGTGTCCGAAGTTGTCTGTAAGAACTCACTTCGCTTACGCTCCGCTCGTTCGATAAACACTCCTTTACTGCACCAAACTAGGTATGATTAGAGTCGATCAGCGGTCAGTTTCATAATATTTAAAAATCTACCTATGAGTTGACTCTCCAAGCAGTAGGTAGCGTCGTATCTTAAATAGTTATTGACAACTGTCAAAAATTAGTAAATCCGGTGGGAACTGAGTTTTATGTACACATACTTACCTAGCTTTTCGGTTCACGGCCTTTTTAACCAACTTCAAAAAAAGGAGAGGTTCGAAGTTCGTCTGTTTTTCCTTCTATAATATACACAATATAAATAAAATACAAATATTTTTTAAGACTAGTAGGTACAGTTCAAGTCTTGCAACGAACTTGAACCCATTTTATAATTGTGCCATTCGTTTATGCTATTTCTAGGACCCACGAGCATTCATTTATCAAGCTAGTTGACACACAAACTGCTTTCAAAGTGCGTACTAAATTGCCTAAATTGATAGATTAATGGTGTTAACAGCTATAATTTGTATAGGTAAACAACCAGCATCTATAAAATAATCAGTGGGGCTAAAACGCAAATGAGTCGTTTATTTGCGCCTACGCTACTAAAACTCTTCTAACACATCATCGTCGAGTTTAATTTGACTTTAATCTAGTAGACATAAGATCGCTATTGTCTCCTCACTTGTCTGGCCTTTGGGACATTTTTACTCTCAATATCTATTCCGTAATGGCAGACCACACACTGCTGATGTTGAATGTACCTAAACTATAATATGCGATAAATTAAACAAATTGTTGGGAACAAAGTCAGATTGCTAGATTAGAACGCATAGCTGTTATAGAAGGAGAGCTGGTCACGGCAGATATGACACAATAATGAGAGCAACGAAACCCCTCTTAGTTTGCTATACTATGCTTATTTATAGATCCGGACATCTGGCAGCTGTAAAGTGGTGGAGGTAAAAAAATGCATATAACTTGAAGAAAACAAATCCCAGAGTGCTGGGCTGAATATTATTGGAAAATATGAAATTAATTAGATTACATCATAGCCAGAAGTTTCTGGTGGGAGAAAGTAGTGCCAAATGATGTTTAATACAATTTATAGTTAGTCGCCTATTGTTTTTGTTTCCGCAATAATACACAATATGTTTTGTTCTAATGTTAAAATAAAAGCTCTGTCCTCTATACATGACACAACAACAATTTCCGCATTTTTTGCCTATTTTGGTATTACTTTTTTCCGACTGAAAAACTTTGTTGGTCTGACCTCCGCTCATTGAAATCTGCCAGATGATAAAGCAATCTAACTAGACAGGTTTTATTACTCTCATTATTGTGTCATAACTGACCCAGCCAGCTCTTAGTCCATTTGTCTGTATCAACACAATACGATTTCTCAAGTGTCATAAGTAGTGTATATAATCCCTTTCCCATAGCATTGTGTGTGTGACAGCTGAAAATTTTACATTTCATGCAAACACTGTTACAAACTTATCATCAACCAAAATATAGCAGGCTAAGGAAGAACGTGTGGCCCCTGTGAGGAATAGTTGAATTGGTAAATGTCAATTGTTTGTCGCCTCATAACTAGTAATAACTCCAACTTTCAGCCCTCTATCTTGAACTGTCACAGAGATAATGTCAAAAATTTATTTTCTTTAAAAAAATCAATATCGTATATCTCCTAATCCATAGCTGCTAAAGCATCAAAACTAAATCACAGCCACGTAGTTTGAGTGGGAGTATTCCCTTTAATTGTATTAATATTTTATACGTGAAAAATAAAAGAAATAAATATAAATTTATTTTTTAACAGCTCTTTCCAACACGTTTTTTTGAAAGTGCAATTATGAAAAAAATCATGTAAATTAATAATATACTAGCAAACAAAAAATAAATTGATTATATTTGGTGCAACATACTGTCATAAAAACTAACGAAGTATTTAAGTATCAAGAGCTAGACTCCTGAACTAGCAAGAACTGAACTGAACTAGCTTGCCTAGCAACAAAGGGTGTATTGTTTTTAATTTGACGTACGACTGTCAAAAAAGTTCACTGAATATACTTTGATACTTAAATAATTTTGTTAGTTTTTTTACAGTATGTTGCACCAAATATAATCAATTTATTTTTTGTAGTAGCTAATACTATAAGCAATTTACATGATTTTATATAAAATAATAAAATAAAATTGTAGATGAAGGGTATACTACCACTCAAACTACGTAGGTGTAATTTTGTTTCGATGCAGCTCTTATGGATTAGGAGATACACCAGTTTGAAAAAAATGTTAAGAAAATACATTTTTACATTATCTCTGTGACAGTTCAATATAGAGGGCTGAAAGTTGGAGTGATTACTAGTTAAGAGGCGAAAAACAATTGACATTTACCAATTAAAATATTCCTCACACCCCTGTGACGCCACGCAACTCGTCCTTCCTTAGCCTGTTAAAGACTTTTTAAACAAATTTTGGCAACCCTCAATACATATATAATTTTCCAAAAGATGGATTAGTTATGATTAAAATAGGTACGTAATTAAAGTTTTATCTATGTAGAACTGGCTACACCACTTGCCTGAAATTCAACTATGATAACACAAAAAGCTCCGAACAAGTTCAGAACCGACTGATTTACAATTTATAATTCGTGAGAGAAAGTGTTGAATCTAAGTTCTCTAAAAGGCAAAGATGGAAGGCCTTTGGCCACATCGTTGTTAGTACAGTCAAGTGTAAAAATATGGGTGTACTCAACTTACTCAAAAATATGTCCCATGGTATCTTATTCCGTTGTAATAAGTGCGTAATACCATATTTATGAGACGATTTTTTCGATACGTATTTTTGCACTTGACCAGTACAGACTTATATTAATTACTTATATACAAATTTACAATATTTTTAACTTAAACGAATGAAACAGGCTGGAGTATATTAATAAATAAATAACAATTAAAATATACTTAAACATCAAAAGAATACAATTGAAAATTGAGAATAAATTATAAAATCGTCAATGTCAACAGGTAAAATATTATTAACGCCCGCTTTGCGTAACCCGAATTCGCAAACAAAATAAAATTACGTTTTTAATAAATCATTTTATTTTTCAATTAGGTATCAAACGGGAACGTCGTTCGACTATATGTACATTTGTGCGACACCTCAAATATGGGTATTATAGTGACAAAATGGGTTTTCAATTAATTGCTGATAAAATATAAATAACTACCTTATTTTAAATTCTTTTCATAATATGTATTATAATCATAGAAATATATCGTTTTTTTAATAACATATTCCACTACATAGACAAAAGTCATTCTTAAAAAAATGCAATAAACATCTTCACGTCCGTAGTTCAGCTTGTTAGTTAAAAAAACAACAATTAATCCTTGTTCCTGACGCGAGTAATTAACTCTCGTGCTCTGTGGTTTTAAAAGCTTACAAAAGCTTTCTGTGCTTTTGATTAGAAATTAATACCTATTGGATTTTTATGAAAAATTTTAAATCACCTTATAGTAAAGACTTTAACAACGTAGTTAACTACAAAAATACAAAACTGGATTTATGTAGAAAAAATAAATAGTGTTATTTAATTTTTAAGGCCAAAAATTGTACGCTTGAAAAGAGCAACTGTTGATTCTAAATTTATCTTTTACAACAAATGTTCTCAGTTTACAATAAATAATTTACTAACTTACTTAAAAACTTACTTGATAACTTATTATTAGTATTTAGCATCTTGATCGACAATATATTAATAAAATTTACGATTTTAATTTACCACTCGTTTTGAAATAATAAAGAATTCACGTGAATAGTTTTACAGGGAAATTATTGAATATACCGCATATCAAAACATACCTTAAAAAAATCTGAATTATTATCAAAGCGATATTTTGATATGAATCTGGATTTTTTTTGCTGTAAAAGTCAGTAGAATAGTAGTATCTTTCTCATATTTTTATCTTTGTTGGTACAAACAATACATAACCTATTTGTATCATGAGTTTTCTTAAGGCCCGAAGCGTGAAGGCTGGGGGCGATAAAACTTACAGGATACGATCCTAGAAGCATCCACCCTATTAAACTAAGTGGGTGTACTTTGTGCGTACTCTCGGTAGGATTTGATGGGTGCCTTTGTTTGCAAAGTTTATTGAGATGGCCGCGCCGTCATGGAACAAAGTAAGAACGTTAACAAGTTGTAACAATATAAAACATGGTTTCTTTACGACTCCGCCCATGTTGAAAAGTGTATTAGTTTGTTTACTTGAATTCCTTTTGAGAAGCTTGTGTTGTTGTAAAGCGTAAAATTGATAGTTAAAATGTGTGAGATTTACTATACAGGATACTAATGCATAATATCGGCTAAAAAATTTTTTATTTGGCGTCGGTTATTTGTTGTAAAAAAAATTATACATTGCATTTTAGCAATAATAATTATATAATTATAAACAAAAACGAACCGACTTCACTTAGCCTCCACCTTTCCACAGCAAATGCTCGAGCTGCTGTAAAAAATACTCAAATCACTATAGGTGCTATAATAGTTGAAGAGTTCCCTCGATTTCTTCAGGATCCCATCATCAGATCCTGACCTGGTTACAATGGGACCAACTGTTTTTCCGGTAATCGGTGAACATACACTTAAAAAAAATTGCAAAAACAAAGATCCCGACGAATTGATAACGTCCTCCTTCGAAATCTCGAAGTCGGTTGAAAACGTAAGGGCCGGTCCTCGAATGCCTCCATTTGATTCGCCTGCGGCTCATTTCATAAAACCACACTCATGTTTTAAGGACCCTTATTACGTAACAGTTACATAAACTACTATTATAAGTGGATGTCAGTAATAGCGTGATTTCGATATTATTTTCTTTTATTTTTTTGTGTATTTGGACGTGACAAAAAACAGTTTTTGTTAATTCTGTTAATTTTGCCACACGCCTAAGTGTTCATGTATTATGCTGTGTATCTTGTAATTATGATTTCAAATAAATAATCTAATCTAATTTAATTCCATCGTCCGGGACAGAAACGAGAGAATTTTGGATCGGGCAGCGAATAAAAGCTTGTTGAGCTTTCAAAAACCGGTAAAATCCAAACAATTACTTAAACAAATGTTATTTGTCTTTCAATAGATTAAGATATTAGCCAAAGCCCGCTCATCTATCGGCGATGCCATTTGCGTTTCTGTACCATGGAGTTACGAGGCGCGAAAACTTCTTGCGTCAGTTCAGTTGCTATGCTTGTTTTCCTTGTCTATGCCAACTGAAATAGACTGCGATGATGAGTTATCCTCTATTTGTGTTATATTTTATTTTGGATTTCTGGTTATCGTGACGGTATAAGCAGGAATCGGCCATGAATTTTATTTTTCAATTATAACGACGTCTGAGTAGGAGGTTTAAAGTGCTTACTAGACTAAAGTTGTGCGGAAATAGAAGTGCCGTTGTTTATGGGTATGTAGACAGGTACAGTCACCGGTAGAGATGGGTAGTGAGTATAAACTCTGAGTATTTACTCAATATACCCGTATTTACTTAGTTTACACACAAATTGGTGGGTATAAATTATTTAGAGTGCTGACACAAGTAAAGAAATTTGAAATATATGTGTATTTTGTAGGCCGCTACTAGATTATGTAGTCAACGTCGTAAAAATGTATTTTTAATACAATTGCTCAAAAAATATAGTTTATGTAGCTGCAAATCGTGCGTAAAGTTTGATTTTATTCACTAGTGCTAAAAAGTAATCTCATCTGCAAATCGTGCGTACAGTTTGATTGTATTGTACGCACGATTTGCAGATCAGAATTTTAAATAAATGAGTATTATGCGAGACTAGTGATGGGCCGGGGGAACGTGCCTTGTTCCCGGGAGCGTGCCCCGCGGGTACGTTCCCGGGAATTCCCCATTTTCCCGGGCACGTTCCCCAAACAGGGGAAAGTTGCATACAAGGTAAAAATGTTCCATAAGTGAAAATTAAAAATGAAATAGATAAAAATCATATGTACAGAACAGAGTAAATTGTACACCCTAAAGTTGCAATAAAGATTGTTTATTATGGTTATTGTTATTATTTATTGTAGTCAAAATAAGATAAGTATTTATAAGTACTTATATGTATTTCAAAAATATTATTTTATCAGAAAAATAAATTATTTATTGAAAAGTAGTAGTAGAAAAAACTAAAAATTCAACAATGTCATTAATAGTCATTATTGAATTTGAAAATAAATAATCTGAAAACAATAAATTCAATTACTAATAGAAATACCATTATTTTTTGTATTTTACAGTACAAATATTTATGTGAAAAAATAAGAATATTTTATAAATATAGTCTGGCAAACCATTTCTGTCAGTAGAAAAGCGCGGCAAATTTGAAAAATCGCGGGTTGGCAACACCTGTCTTTGAATAATTCGATTAAATTCGATAATTGTGCATAATTTGTGTTTTATCTGTGGCATGTAACTTTTTAAAAGTTAAAAGTTAATTTTGTTTACTTTCATTTTAAAGTTTCAGATTGCGTTTTATATTATTTACTTATTAATATAATATCTGCCACCACTGTTCAATAAATTAATGTTATTACTAAGATAGCTCAGCTGGGATATTAATATAGGTAGTGTACCTTAAATACCTTATGCAGGCATTTTGCTTGATAAATGTGGCTTTGAGGTTATGCAGAGTTTTGTATTGAATTATCATTTGAAGTTCTTTCTTTCAGAGTAAATCGGATAATTAAAGTGAAAACTGGTGCCAAATGAAGTCCAAGAACGTTTGGTGCTCAATATTGTCGAAAGAAAGTGGTAAAATCAGGTTTAACAAGCAGTACCTACCTACAAGTACCAAGCACTCCGCTACTTTCCGATATTTTAACAAGTCTTTGTAATGTTTTCCTTGATATACCTAAGCAATGTGTACAATAAATAAACATAAAAATCTCACGTGGTTTAATTATTAATTAATGATACACTTCGTACAATAGGTCAGTACCTAAAAATCGTCTTAAAACAATGAAAGGAAATCATAATTAGGATTATTACTGAGTAATATGCATTATGCAGCTAAGTAAACGTATTCCATTCTAAGCTGAAAAGTTGTACTTTCTAGTAGATATGCTCGTTTTCCTCAACTGGCCTTATGATTTTAGCTATCAATGTTTGTTTCCTTGCTGGGTTTCAACACTTTTAACTATTGTATTTTGACCGCATAATTTCCACCACCGATCTTCTGTCCTTTTTAGATGTTGGTTATTTCAATTTCTTCGCACATTCTAATTCATACAAAAGTCATACATAATAATAGGTATATCATGTATCAGACTCAAATTATTTTATACAATGCAGAGTAAAAATTCTCCACCAACTTTACTGACATACGGCTGACGTACCTACGGAAGAGCGTGGCCATTTTGTTCGATCTACATTGCTCCTTTTCTATGAAGCAATGCTGCTTTTCGATTCGCCCTAGAGTGTTGCTATATTTTTGTTTGATGTACATTGCTACTGCGTTCGTTGACTGGCCAGACTATATGTTTTAAATAAAATATTCCCTGGCGTAAGTCTGATGATTGCTGTACGATTTTTACTTCATTTCATTTGATTTTTTTGCGTTGACAAAAAAAATAATGTTATAAAAATGTGATTATTAAAAAAAGATGCGGTTCTGTGACGTTTTTTTTTGTAATATTTATTTAAGTAATGGTAAAAAAACGGATTTTTTAAATGTTACCTTTTTTAAAGTACTAAATTACTTAGTCTGATTGCTGTAGGATTTTGACTACATTTCAGTAGATTTTTTTATTTTGAGTTGACTTAAAGTTTAATTTTACTAAAATATGTGATAATTAAAAAAATACAAAACGATTCCGTGAAGTTTTTATTTATTTATTTATTTAATCTTTATTGCACATAAGGAAACTTAACATACAAAAGGCGGACTTAATGCCATAAGGCATTCTCTACCAGTCAACCTTTAAGTTTTTGTAGGTTTTTATGACATTTATTTAAGTGATGATAATATGTGATTTTTTCAATGTTACCTTTTCAAACTACTAAATTACATAAGTCTGATGTTTATTATACGGTTTTTACAAAAGTTTACCATATTATGTTCTACATTGACATTTTATTGTGAGACTTGTTTGTTAGAATGTTTTTTTCGTAAAAGTGTACATATCTAATATATATAATACAAACTTACATTTGAAGTTTAAAAAGATATTTCTCCTAACAAATCGTAAGGACGTCTTAAATTACCAACCGCAAATAGCGTATTTAAAATCAATGTGTTTTAAATACTATTTGTAACGATTGGTGTTTGTAATGAAATTCATATTACGTGTTAGTATGTGACTAATACAATACATACATAGATGTCTATTATCAATATATAGATGTATATATTTTTATATAAGTAACTAGTTATTTATTTAGTTATTGAGTGTCGTGGAACACTCGGTTGGAACGAAGTTATGTTATTAAATTTTTGACTTTTTTGTAATTTTTGAATTTGTCAGTAATTTTGTCTTGTTTGACTTTTTTGACTTTTATGACTTTTTTAACTTTTTTGACATTTCGACCTTTTTGTTTTTTCCAACTCATTTTAACTTTTTGCCTTTTTTTGCTTTTTTTTTACTTTTTCGACTTTTTCACTTTTTGACTTTTCACTTTGTCACTTCTCACTTTTCTATGGCTTTGTGTTGCGGTTTCGTGACGGTCACGTGACTTTTTTGCGCCTAGCCGCCCATCCGCGAACCATCCGATAAGGAACTTCGTTCCAAAATCTGTGATAATTATGCAATAATATAAGTTTCTTTATGATTAAAACGCTCCTTCGCTTCCCCGGTACAACGGGGAATTGCCGGAAACATTGGGGCACGTTCCCGGGAAAGTTGGGGAAAGTTGGGGAACGTTCCCCATCTTTTCCGGGAACATGGGGGAATTTGATTTTGGAAAAGAAATACATTATATATTGTCATGCTAAATATTGTTATTATTCATTTTATAATGGATACCATTCAAAAAAATAATGTAGCTATACACATATTCAACTTTCCCCAATATTCCCCACGGTGGGGCACGTTCTCGGGCACGTTTCCGGGAAAGTTAGGGAATGGGAGACCCATTCTACTTCTTCCCCTTCTTTCGTACACTGACAGAATATAAATGTAATTTTATTATTGTAGTTTTTTCGCAATTGTATTAAAAAACGTTGTTCGACACATGTGCGGAAGTGTCATTTTCACTCGTCCCGAGTCTTGACCCTCGCCTCTTGGCTCGGGTCAAGTAACCTCGGTCCTTGTGCATAATAACAAACTTCTCGCACTTGTATCGAAAACTACTATTTTAAGGGGGCACTCCATACATATAACTGATTGTCACCAAAATAAAATTCCTTCCTTCCTTCGATGCATACCTACTTTTTGATATATTTTTTAATTGCGGAATGATCGCCTTTAAACATAAGGCAGGCCATATGCTTGTTTGCCATCGTCCTAGTAAAAATATAAAAATAAAAATAAATCACCGGAAGCTTTATGATGACCAAATGTCTATATGGGGCCAATTGCCTTAAAGCAACACAAAAGTCAGAAATGAGACTTAGGGCGGGTTGCACCACGCATACTTAACGAACTCATCATGGTTACAGTAGACGTCAAGTCCGTTTTTCCGTTGCACCATGCACTTTAGCAGTCAGAAAGTTACGTTTACCTTAACCAGCCGTCGAGCACTGGTTAACTCAAATCTACGTTTAAATATGGCGGACAATTTGCAAAAATGTCTCGTATTTCATAGATTAATGCTTGATTAGACAAAAATACAGCGATATTTGATGAAAAATAATAAAATATTGTTCGCAGTAATAAATATATGCACGTATCTGAACGCAAAAGGGTCATACGATTGACGTTTTGTATTATTCACACTTCAACTCGTGTATCTAATAATAAATATATAATTCTGTGTAAAAAGTGCGCTTTTAAGTTAAAACCGAGTGCCAAGTGACTTCAGGTTGAAATAGACCAGACTTCTGTTATAACAGACATACCAGAACTATGCCAGAACCTACAGTAATTGTCATGAAAGCCGACAGCCGTAGAGCGAGCGAAACCTGCAGAACAATCATGATAATCATTTTAAAAACCACTCTGTTTTTGTCAATGAAGACCAAACCTTTGGAAATAACGAATGACTGACTACAAGACCTGAATACTGCAAGTTCTTTAAGGTAGAAAGCAAAAGGGAGCGTAAACCTCTGACGCGGTGGAGTGTCAAGAAGAAACACGTGTTTTATGTTATGACACGGTAGAAAGCCTCGATGGGAGCAAGTCATACGATTCAAAAGGTGCCAGATAACCAGATTATAATTTCATGCCATAGCAGCAGTGCTATTATATATATCACCAAACACTTGTCGCCAATACCACCGAAATCGAGCCTCGACAATGTTCTACTCAACTAAACAATGTTCAGAACTACATGTAAATAAAGCGTGATATGGAATATACAATCAAGTAAATTAGAGTGTCAAGTGTTGTGGAACAAAAATAGTTCAACAATGGTTTGGTATCCACAAATTCAAATGTCTATGAAAATTTATTATACTGATTCATTCAAATCTTGTTTTTTCATTTGATTTTATATAGGCCTTAAATCAAGCACAGTAGATCTCTGTTTAACGACAACTCGCAATAACATGAAAAAAGTTCCGGTTCCTTGAGTGCCGCTTTATAGTTTACACTGTATTTCAGTTTCATTTGTGAAATAAATTTACAGCACAGATTTTACAGATCTGAAGAGACAATAACCCCATGTAAATAAATAATTATCTACTGAAAATTTGGTAATAGCGTGGTTTAGCTAATTTGACTTCATGTGTGTTGCTCTTCTGAGGCAAATTATTGTTTTATTTGGAATTTTCTGGCATTAATTATAGCCCTTTAAGCCAAATCCCATAGAACAAAACTAGTGATAGGTACAAAGCTATGCTGGCACCATCTGACAAACCTTTGATAGATGCCTTCCTCCATTCCCCATTAGTATTTTTTATATCGGACATTATTATGAACATGCTTTTTTTCATTCAAATTGTACACAAAATACATGCATTTGCATTTTGTATCTGTTTCATGATGGGCTAAAAACGAAGCAAAGACCTGGCCTTGGGCTTTGGCTAAAAATGTTAGATCCTATGAGAGTTTATGTACTGTATTCTAACATAAGTAGGTACCTAAAAACTCATTAGTAATAAATAATATAGGTCTCTTTTTATCAATGTCATATATCTCTACTAATCAGGATAGGTACCTATTTACAAATAAAACATAATAGTACAGTCAGTACATACATGGCTGTTTGTATGACTTGTAACATGTATTTTACAAAGATACAAGTGATAATAAAACATTTTTGAAATTTACTCTTATGACTTTGGGACAATCTCACCTAGCCAAACTAAGCAACTACAGCAATTTATACTATCTATTTATATTGATAAGTAATGTTTCATAAAACATTACTTGACCATAGTCACTTTGATCTGTATCATATTGTTGATAACCATCTGTGGTTCAGTATATGAAGTTTTTTCTCCGGTCAACAAGCTGGGTCACCTTGGCCACGGGTTGGGTTTATACTATCTTAGATTGATCTGGCCTAAAATACTTCAATAGTTTCAAGTTTAGTAAGTATGAGACTGCATAACAATGCAGTCTGCAGTTGACATTAATAATTAATATGAACATTGCCTGTAACAACAGGCAATGTTCATATTGATTATTAATGTCAACTGCTAGAAAAATTAACTTATATAGATGTCATATACAAAGGAAAAAGTGACCTAGGCCTCCCGTGCTGAAGATGCTGGTTAGATCCCAGCCCTGGGCACCGGAGGCCTAGGTCACTTTTTCCTTATATGACATCTATATAAGTTTATAATTTATATAGTACGAGTAGTGTGTCTACTTAAAAATAAACAAATCAAAATATTTATTAAAATAATTTGATTTGTTCTTCAGTTGCTAGAAAAATGGTGAAAATAATCATTGCATGTCATTGTCTTGCCCCTATCTACAAAGGAAACCTATGCCAGAGTTTGAATAATATATAAACAAAGTAGGGTAACTAAATATATTATGTATTTTATTGACAAAATTGAAATAAGTATTGATTATGTTAAAAAAAATATTCTTTATTTTTACTTTGAGATTAGACAAATTTCTTGAAACCACTGCACTTTCACTTTAAAAGTTCCTTGAGTTGAGCACTGAGTTGCATAAGCCTTGATTTCATCTTGTCTTCAAAACCAAAGGTAAATTCAAATCTGAAATAAAAAACATTGTGTATTATGAATGTAACATAATTATGTGCTATACTTCACAAAGATGCTTTAGAACACTCTTTCAATAAGTAGGTACAAATATAATAAGTTCAATATTTTGGTCGTTGGTTACAATGCTAGCCATAAGTAACCAGGTTGGAGGGATTCAGCGCCCTATATTTACGAATTTTCGAAAGGAGAGTTCTCAAAACTAGTGGTGCCTTTGTTTTGCGACTGGGCACCTTCTCGCCATTTGGTGCTTCCATCAACCGCTTTACTTGCTTAGGGTTCTGTAAGTAGTAATAAAGTAGAAGGATAATTTACTCACTATAATATAAAATATAATACACCAGCCGACTACTCTGGCTTTCTCTTTAAACACCACTCGCAACACAAGTTGCATTATCCTTTGAAAAAGTTTGCTCGTAGGGCGCTATGGATAGCCCACTTTTTGACTGAGTAATAAACATGTTCAGGAATGGCTAAAATTGTTGAATATTCTTGATTTTCAAGCTGCAGGGTGCAAAGTTTAGTTCGCGCTCTTTTCTTTCCTTTAGATTTTTTCTTCGTGTGACGAATTGACGATTTTGACAAGTTTAGTTTGGCACTTATGGTTGGGTTGCCATATGAAAATAATATTCTACCATGAAAATGTTGTTAGAAATGCGTTTATACAGTGGCATCCCTCGTAACTCTTACATTCTGTTATTTTGCACTTGGTGCAACCCATTCATGTTAGCAATCGTTAAGTACCTCCGATTAGCGTAACATTTGGCTTACTTTAACAGGCGGTTTGGTGCAACCCACCCTTAAAGTCTGAGATTTACATTTGTTTCTACAATATCAAAACGCTCCGTACAGAATGATATGCAAAAGTGACGTCACGATTAAATAGTCGCCCTGTTTATAATATGAAATTGCTATTTTTACAGTGAAATGATGTGTTTATGTGTATGGCCATAGAATTTATCTTACAGTAAAATGTTAAAAATCGAATGGTATTAATGTTTTTTTTATATTATACTTTAAAAAAAAATTTTTTGAAATTTTGAACAATTTCAATCGATTTTTTTAATTTTCACTTTATTGGATATATTGATGATTTTTCAGCCAATCAACTAAATGTTATTGTACAAGTCATCATGTGTCATCATTGCTATTAAAATTTTATTTTGACTGTAATTGTTTCAACCTTCAAAATTAAAATGAGTGATAATTTGCTTAACTTTTTTAACATTACTTTACAAGATTATTCGCATTTGCTACTTGATTGATGAAAGAGTTCGATTGGAAAACGTTGAGTTCGAGACTTGAATATTTTTCAAAGAAATCTCAACACTACGAAGACTACTATAAGGGTCAAATTAAAACCAGCTGCAGTTGTTTTAATCTCTTTTATATTCAGATTTCATAAATCTTTAACATAATAAAATTTTTATTTCACTTGTAGAATTTTCGAACTTTACTTTCTCCTTAATTTTGTTGATTAAGTGTTTTTAGGTGGGTACTTAAAGGTTTTGCAAGTACAAGCAACGGTTCTTTTTAAGGTTCCGTACCTCGAAAGGAAAAAACGGAACCCTTATAGGATCACTTTGTTGTCCGTCTGTCTGTCAGTCTGTCTGTCTGTCAGTCTGTCTGTCTGTCTGTCAAGACCATTTTTCTCAGGAACGCGTGGAGGTATCAAGCTGAAATTTATATCAAATACTCAGGTCTACTGTCCCTTGAAGCTGTGAAAAAATCAGACTTCTAAGCCAACGCAATCAAAAGATACAGCCGTTTATGCCGCAAATTTCCGCAAATTTTCGCTTGCAAGGGAATCAAAACCTACAGGGTACTTCCCGTAAACTCAGAATCTTGAAATTTGGTATGAAGCAACGTCTTATAGCACAGATAAAGGAAAAATTGCGAAAACCGTAAATTTTTAGTTACATCATATAATAAAAAAAAAATTAAGTTACTACCCCTATATACCTACAGGTTTGTACGGAACCCTAGGTGCGCGAGTCCGACTCGCACTTGGCCGGTTTTTTTTTTTAAATAATTCACGTTTTCTATACTGAACACCGGAAGTATACATTACTCGCTTGTATAATGTTTTATGACTACACGCCAAATGGGTCGCTATCGGCGGTCGCTATAATGTCTACCTCCGAAAACGGTACTTTAGTACCTATGACATTCCCTAAGCCGACTTTAGTGTTAAGCTTACTACATTTAGAATGAATGAAGTATTTATTCAAAACACAGACACAACAATATAAGGTAAACTTATGCTTAAACTAGAGAAATAAAAATTACAATGCTGTGACTGGTTTCTGAAGAGGATAACACTCAGCATGTGTCGCAGCACAAAAGTGTTACAACGCTGGTTTTCAGTGTACCCAGTGACACTTAAGATACAAACACAAAACAATACAAAACATAGATTATACAAAGCGAAATACAACAGAATGTATGGTGCGTGTTGTGAAATTGTGAATATACTATATAATAAAATGGAAATATACGGATGATGAATGATATACTTTATAAATAAATAGATAAAGTATAGGCATTGGGTAAATATATAAATTTGATATGGGTCGGCTAGATGGAGGTAGTTTGTTCCTTGAGAAGATGCAGTTTTAGGGTAGTTTGTTCCTTGAGAAGATGCAGTTTTAGTTTGTTTTTAAACATTTAGGTACTATCTTTCGCCGTATTTATAAACATCAGGAGACGTCAACCAGTAAACAACCAGGCGTTTAGTTAGATCCAGTAATTAGGACTTCGTTTCACTGGATCAAGCAGTATTTAGCGGTTGGAATGAGAACTCTGTTCTGTGTCCCAATTTTCAGTTTGTTAGATGCATTTCCATCATGAGATTAAGTAGAGTGACAGTATGACTTGCTTTGTTCATCAAACAAATGGCGGAATCCGGTATCGTTTTCCAGAACCTTTTACTTTTGCATAATCTATGTGTGACATTACTCTCCATTATTTGTGTGTAAGAAAATCACACAAAGAAGAAAACTTTGAAAGAAGGTACGTCACCGTAAGTTGTTAAAGCAGAATGCGAGCAGCTCATAACCTCATATAAGGCATCAGTTCAATTTTATCTGTAAATGTAATCAAAGCCTTTGACAAGACCACAGTTTACTTAAACATTATAATTGGAACACCTAAAAGCTCTTATCTTTTCGATTTATAATCATCAATTGCAAATGAAACTACAAACAATGATGACGTAGACGCAACAATGTGCTATTTTTTGTCGAATAAAATGAAATGAAATGGAAACCGGCAACAAGCAATCGCGGAAATTTAAGTACAAAATAACTGTTTGTATTCATCCCTCTGCTTTTTGCGATACGGAAAATGCTTGAATAAATTCGATATCATTTTTTGAATCACCATTTGATCTTTTTTTAGTCTGTTAGCTTGCAGCGCTGTCAAAGAAAAATGTAAAGATAAATACAAAACAGAGTTTAGTAGAGATTCATTATTGTGTATCTCGTGTTTTATCATCAAAACGCGTTTACATATTGGGTTGGTCTCAGTTTACCCAGAACGCAATATGGGTTGTTTGCCTAGTTGCATACAACTAGTTGGATTTTTTGCCTATACGAGTTTATGTAAGTTAAATACTTATTCTGATAAACTTCGGAAAAATGTGTAATCATATCAGAATTAAAAATTGAGACGTTACTAGTACACCTAGGTAGGTTTATTTAGGTACTAACCTATATGAATGCATTATATATGGGGTAAGACAAACACCGGGTTAAGTCAAACAATTGTATGGTATACGAACAGTGTTTCCCCATCATACCTTACCACCTATATAGATTTTATTGGTAGGATAAACAAGGATATAAATTAGACTTACAGATAAAACTAAACTAAAAACTAAAATAACACAACTTAATTAACAAAATAAAAAGATAAAATTAAAACATACTTAAAAATTTAAAACTAATCTAAACTAAAATACATCTAAAAAAGGCCCCCGCGGCATCATGCCAAAGATGCTGGCAGCATTCCCTCTCTGAATGGCGTTGCGAGAGAAAGCTGCCCTCTCTCTGGTCCCCGGTGGTGTCTATTAGTTTCTTCGATATCTCTTTAAAAAGAGTACGCGCACTTGGACCCCACGGCCCCAGGGTCTCGACGCCAAATGCCACGAAGTGGTACTGGGGGCCGGGGGCCGAGACCCAGATATTTCAGAGCCTTTTTGGTTTCTGTCGCCTCCGCTGCCGCACCAGCCCTGGTCGAGGTTCTTGGTAGATGGGACGGAGCCAGCGTATCGATGCATGTAGCGTCCCAGACTAGCACCCGTCCCATCTTCCACTGGACCAGGGTCATACCATCCGGTCTCTTTCCATCGTCTCTCAAAACGCCGTTTGGTTCGAGAATAGCCGGCGCGTTGACGCTGGCAAGAGACCGGCGGATGATATCATTTAGGGCTGCGTGCCTAGAGAGGCGGCCGGCGCTCATTCGGCAAGAAAGGCCGTGGTGTCCAAGTTAAAGAAAGAAAGAAAGAAAAGACATTTATTAGCACAAAACAAGGACAGACAAACTTAAAACTAACTAATGATAATTAAACTAATTACTATCTAAAGCTGTCGTTTGCGCTAAATGGACCTCACTCAGCTTGATGTCACAGAATGCACCACATGGTACACTCCGCGACGCTGATTTTCAGTGAGGCCCAGAGACGGTGGGTAGGTGGCACTATACAACTAACTACGCTAAACATCGCAAGTTCGTATATAGATTACACAAATAAATACATATAGGTATTATTGTTTTAATTTAAGGTTGCCAGTAGGCGCTCTGGTGCCCGACTGAAGTTATTCAAAATTAAGTAGTTATCAACTTATCATATTTGAAGTTTCGAAATATAGGCACATCAAAGTAAAATAATTTGGTGAACAAATTTTGTAATTTCTTTTCAAAATACAACCCGCATAAGTCTGAGATTTATTTTAAATTAAAACTGCGTGCTCATGATTCCCAATAAAATGGTTTTCAGAACTATTAACATTTTCTCACTTATAAAGTAATATTTCAAATTTATAAAAGTAGCTTGATACTTATGAAAAATGAGATCCTTAAAGGATTACAAAATGTTACCTAATAATTTTAATGGGTACCTAGGTTTCACTCGATTACATTCAAGTTCTTCATATCGTTTGATTGGGAAGTTTCCAATTATCTGCTTATTATCTTTTTATATACAGCATGAAATAGATTTTGGGTCAGTGAAGGCAGCTACCAGATCCCGTGTTGCTAGGCGAAAATGGTCTTAGGAGACCTTCCTTCGATTTGAAATTAATGAAGATTGGCGTTTACAGATTTAGGAAAAAACATACAGGGTGCGAGAAAATGGTCATTTTTGAAAAACTTTTTTTTTGATGCCAATCGATCCCATCCCTGTCCAGGATCAAAAGCTTGTATGGAACCAAAAAGAAATTTCCGGCTAGAAAAGCCATAAATCGAGAAAAACTTTCCCTATACAATTTGTATGAAAATGAAAAAAGTTTTTTTTACATGTATTTTTTTATATCAATCGATTCCATTTCTATCCAGTATCAATAGTTTCCTTGGCGTCAACTTTCGTTAATGTAAAAAAAAAGCCAGAAATTAAAGAAAACTGTTTTCATACATTTACTATGGAGAAAAAGTGAACTTTATTTACATTTTTCTGTCACGCTAATCAGTTCTGTTTCATTGAAGGATCATAATACGGTATGAAAATCACAGTAATAATTGCAATCAAAATACAGTGGAATGTAAAAGTTTGAGTCTGTAGAAATAGTGTTTAATGTACGTTTAACCTGAAAGTACGAACGACAATACCTGTCGTTTATCTAAACCATTAAGTTTCAGAAAACAGATTTGTTTTCGCTAGTATGGTCTGTTGGAGTAAGACTGCAGTACAACATCGTCGTGCCCCATTGCACTGCTAGTAGCTCGAAGCGACGTTAATACGTGGCCATGTGAACGTTGCAGTTGCGTATACTCGTGGTATCTGAATTTTTTTTTAGCAAATAAAATAGTAAAAATATAAAACGACATATCTAAAATACATTGTAACCGTACAAGCAATTGGTAATCTTTGTAAAATAACTGCCTGCCCTAGCTGTCTATCATAACGTCAGGTCCCTGGTGAAATATGATTTTATTTGTTAAGACAAATATTTTATGAGCATAAATATCAACAACACAAGACTCTAATAACTAACCTTTTTACGAAATTAAGTGTTCAAAATGGAGGCCGTCTTGTTGAACACACAGATCAGCCCTCTTTTTCACTTCCTTCGTTGTTGCGGCTAAGAGTGTATTAGGATGAATGTCTGTCAATATGGTATGAATAGCATTTTGCGATTCTTCAATATTGGCGTATTTCTTCTTGTACACTTTTCAGGTAGCCCCAAAGAAAAAAATCGAGGTGTTAGATCAGGGCTTCGAGGTGGCCATTTTATGGGTCCATGTGTCCCTATCCACTGAGTGCCGAATTTTTGGTTTAAATTCATTCGAGTATTGCGGCTGTTATGTGGAGGTGCTCCATCTTGCTGAAAGAACAATTTTCTTCGAAGAGCAAGAGGCATTTCGTCCAACTGTTCTTCAAGACTTTCCAACACGACTCTGTTATAAATTTCAGAGTGTAGTGTGCCATGATAACATTTTACCATAATCTCGCGATTGCCCATTAATCCACACCAGCAGTTAAAAGAAAACCTAACCTGGTTATGGCTGTCGAAAGTACGAAGGGTATTTTCTGTTGCCCAATAATGATGGTTTCGTCTGTTGTACATGCCGTTATTTGAAAAATTGGTTTCGTCTGACCATAAAATAAGGCACAAGAAATGACGATCGGCTAACGCCCTTGCTCTAAGCCAATTACAAAAAATTTTTCGTCGATTGTTATCTCCGCCATGTAAAGATTGAACTATTCGACCATTTCGGTAACATTTGTACCCGAACTTACTCCATATTTTCAAAACCGACGTATGACTTACTCCAACTTCACTGGCTACTTCTCTCGAAGAGATCTCAGGATAAGCTTCGACGAGTGTCAATACAGCTAATTCTAAGTCTTCACCAAAGATCTTTGGGTACCTAGTTTTCTTTTTGAAACTACCACCTTGTAGGAGATTATTCAGTAGGGTTTTTATAACTTTCCTTGTTGGAGTCACTCTTGATTGGTATTTTACTCTGTACCACTCCACAGCAGCCGTAAAGCTTTTATTATTTACGAAGTAGGCTTCTAACAACTCTAACCTTTCTTGATTCGACGTCATTTTTATAACACTTTACAAACGCTCTAGCATAAACGAGCGATTTGTTCTAAATTCAAAATAACCCCGCTCGATTCTGTTTTTTTTTTTAATTTAAGGTGAATTGGCTTCAAGCTTTCCAGCATAGCTGTTTGTTGTTAAAAATGTAATCGAACCAAGAGAAATAACTTACAATTCCCTTTTATTGTTATTTAAAATTTTAATACTCTAGTGTTTTCATACTGTCATTCAGCATAGGCGGATAAATTAGGGTGACAGATAAATAAGAATAAAGTTTTACTTATTCTCCATAGCAAATGTATGAAAACAATTTTCTTTAATTTCTGGCTTTTTTGTACATTACCGAAAGTTAACCCCAAGGAAACTATTGATACTGGATAGAAAAGGAATCGATAGACATAAAAAAAATACATGTAAAAAAAAAACTTTTTTCACTTTCATACAAATTGTATGGGGAAAGTTTTTCTCGATTTATGGCTTTTCTAGACGGAAATTTCTTTTTGGTCCCATACAAGCTTTTGATCCTGGACAGCAATGGGATCGATTGGCATCAAAAAAAAAGTTTGTCAAAAATGACCATTTTCTCGCACCCTGTATGTTTTTTCCAAAATCTGTAAACGCCAATCTTCATTAATTTGAAAAAGATAAAAGATAAAAGATATTTATTCTTCAATTGAGGCACATTACAATGCACTTATGAACGTCAGAGAGAAAAAAAAAACTACCTCCGGTTCTAACCCTACACCCGAGAAGAATTATTTATGACCGGCAAGAAACTCGGCGGGACTTATTTTTTCAAAACAGTAATACAGTAATATTACATCTTAAAGATACACAATAATGCGTAGTTCTATAAGAAGGCATATCAAAACAGCTTGAGAGACATACAATGTACGTATTGTTTAATTAAAATAAAATAATAATAATAAAATCCAAATCTGATTGCTTCACAAAACGTTTCATATGCTTTCCTATCTGAACTGTGTCCTCTAAATGTTAGATGATTTTGTAGTATTTTCTGGTTTGGGCCATGCATCTTTATCCGTCATATAGTCCTCGACCCTGTAATAACCCTTTGACATTAAACTTTTTTTCAAATATTTCTTAAGAGCGGGAAATGATAAGTTTAAAGCATCGACGGGTAACTTGTTATAAATGTGAATACCTTGACCAAAAAATGACTTATATGCTTTGCGGATACGACTACTTCTGATAGCAAGCTTGTTTTTATTTCTAGTGTTATAGCTGTGGATGTCAGAATTTTTTTTGAATGTATGTATATTCTTTACAACAAAAGTATTATTGTCATAGATATATTGGGAAGCAACAGTTAAAATATTAATTTCTTTAAATAGTTCTCTAACTGATGCACCTGTCTTTAAGTTATACAGAAAGCGGATGGCTCTTTTTTGTAAAACAAATATAGTCTGTATGTCAGAGCTGCTTTGCCCCAAACCAGAATACCATATGACATTACACTATGAAAATAACTGTGATAAACTAAGCGAGCTGTGTCAATATTCGTTAATTGTCTAATTCTCCTAACGGCATGAGCGGCCGAGCTTAATCGAAGAGCGAGTTTTCATATATGAGGACTCCATTGTAGATTTTTGTCCAACGTCGAACCAAGGAACACTGCTTTATCTACTATCTCTAAACATTCACCATTCAGGAGAATCTTAGTGTCCACCGGTGCAACGTTTGGCAAAACAAATCTAATACATTTGGTTTTCTTAGCATTAAGTAGCAAATTGTTAATAGTAAACCAGTTCAGTACAGCAGCTAGTGTGTTATTGATTACAGTTAAATCGGTAGATTGCCGGTCAACTTCGAAAATTAAAGATGTATCATCGGGAAACAGAACGATATCACAAAGGTTTTGTACTACACAAAGTAACTCATTTATATAAACCAAAAACAGGAATGGGCCCAAAATAGAACCCTGTGGCACTCCTAATTTTACTGGAGTCCCTTTAGACTGGGTTTTATTTACAACAACTGTTTGTGTTCTGTTGCTAAGATATGAAGACATGAGATTCAAGGCATTTTCTGACAAACCATAATGTTCTAATTTAAGAATGAGGGTTCTATGATCGAAGGAAGGTCTCCTAAGACCATTTTCGCCTAGCAACACGGGACCTGGTAGCTGCCCTCACTGACCCAAAATCAATTTCCACCCTTATAACTACAAAAAAAATATTAAGGATGGAAAAAAAAATTATGGGATGAAATATTTTTTTAACCTAATAGTAAATCATTTTTTATGTTCATGTCATTAAATCGAAAAAAAATTGTCTAGTACTAATTAAGTTATGCTCAATTCGCCCTTTTTTCCGATTGTAAATGATTTCAAACCTATTTATATTTGACATAGGCCATTCGACTTTGACAAAATTATTTCTTTCGACTTTCGAAGCGATTATTTATTAGTAGATTGTTAACCAAGGGTTGAAAGTGACCCATGTCACCTGAGATATTTCTGGCGCTCGAACGAAGTGAGAGCGCCAATAGTTCGAGGGTGAAATGGGTAATTTCACCCGAGTTAAACACTCTGCTTTTCATTTCGACTGTGAGGAAAGTACAATACCACACGCATATTTTATAAAACAGGTATATAAAGAATAATCTATAAAAATGGTAAGTAAAACTTGAACAACTTGAAAAAGACTAATTCAATGTTTTGCCATTGGTCGGAGAGCAGGGCATCCGGGTGGGCACCGGCTCAATCCACAATAGGCATAATGACACATGTTGAATTATGCAATAAAATTTAGTTGATAGGATGCAAAATGATCAATATATCCATCTAAAGTGAAAATTTATAAATTCTATTAAAATGGCTCAAAGATATCAAGCTGCAAAATTTCTAAATTTTACGATTTTTTCAATTGCGAAATTAAAAAAAAACAATAATACCATTCGATTTTCAACATTTTTCTGTAAAATAAATTGTATGGCAACCATATCAACATTTCACTGTAAAAATAGCAATTTCATATTTTTTCCATACTTTAAACAGGGCGACTATGTGATCGTGACGTCACTTTTGCACGTCATTTTGTTAGGAGCGTTTTGAGAAACAAATGCGAATCTCGGACTTTAAGTCTCATTTCTGACTTTTGTGTTGCTTTAACGCAATTGGCCCCATATAGACATTTGATCCTCACAACAAAACGAATCGATTTATACCATACATGAAAAAAATTCACCATGCCTATTAACACAGCTAATTACTTTCCACTCTAGGGATGGAAAAGCAATTTTCCACCCGGCTATCTACCCAGGAAAATAAAACTTTCCGAGCAGGAGAGATGAAAAAATATATTCACTTAATCACAAAATCTTCAAACAAACCTTGATGTTATTTTTAAATAACTATTAATTGATGTGCAACATGTTGATATGTGGTTTTTTTTTTGAAGTGAAAACCTCTTTAGCGGCGCTGTGCACTTTTTGTGATGGGGAAAAAATGTTAAACTCGCGTCAGGGTCACGTGACCGACAGATTCGTCAGGGTCACGTGACCGACAGATTCGACAGGTTCAGTGTTGCCAATTTAGCACTTTTGGGGCTAAATTTAGCACTATTTAGACTGACTTAGCCCTATTGTAGTCTGTCAAACCAAAATTGTCAGTAGTAGTAGCACAGAATAATATAATGCATTACATAAAGATGCTTATCTTCCCTATAAAATCAGTATTTGACAGAACTTTGAAATATGAACGGTGACACATGCGGTCTTCATACAATTTTGCCTTCGACTTTATAGGGTTGACAAGTCAAGTATGGAATTAGTTTGATTGCTAGACCTGCTCCAATCTGCCTCAATCTACCTAAGCTATCAGTAGTTTTCAGAAGTCAACGAAGTAAACAAGCTTCACAGGCTGTTAGAAAGATCTTTAACCGACTGCAACAAGAGAAATACATTCAGAAATTAAATTCCCCAAAACATGCTCAGAAGCAAGTAAAAAAAATCTAATAACTATGTAGGGTAATTGTGCTAGATTCCAATCCTGGTCCAGTTTACCGTCCACTTGATGAAACTACTGCAAATAAGTAAGAAAAACTTTTTAAAGTCAACATAGTTTATATTTATATTTTATTCTTTAGTAGATTTTTTACTTTTAAGCTTTTATTTTGGGAAAAACTTGAAGATAAACATATAAATAAGCATGGACGGAAAACTGACAAGAGTGGACGAAAACTAGCACGATCACCCTACTTGAGTTCCCTATTCACTTGTTTTAAGGGATGGTTTTAGTTGGTTTACGTACTATATAGACATGTTTCGCGCAAATATTTTTATTTTTATTTTTACATAAAATTACTCCTGACCAGTCAGTCCACAGATTTCTCCTAAATATTGGTTTTCAGTAAGTAACTTCTTACGTTCCAATATTTTGATTGTATTGATATTTTCCAGAACTTCTTGTTTATCCGTTTCTTTACACACTTGTCCTGTTTATGAGATTCAGATTAATAAATTCACGTACTTAATCAAAGTTATAGGCAAATGTTAGAACTAGTACTTAAAGTATCAAAATATTAATAGAGCCTACCTACAAAATTGTTGACGACTTGTAAACATTGCAGTTTTTCGTTATACAACACGCTTCACGTCAACTTCGCACATCGTCGTAATTATTTACGAGCCTAAATAATAGTTTGCGGACCACTCGGTACAGTTATTTAAAATAAACCCTTTATAAACCGTGAACAATTTGAAATAATGACATAAATTGACAACAGACTTTTAGCTTTTTTTTGGTGATACAACAAGGAAATATCTGTCAACAATATTTGGCTAGTCAGACTCTATAAACTACTTAAATATTATATCTTATCTGCAAATAAACGAAGGGGATTTTGACAACCTCGAAAAGTATCCGATCACTAACCAAGGCCGTAGCTGTCACTTCGTGGAGTGGAGTTGTACACACGGACCAGTAGAGAACCGGACATTACTTTTGCTCTATTTCCACATGTGTCATCGTTCATCTGTGAAAATGCTGTCAAACATTGATTTTGTAGGGAAGTTAGCTTTCTGTACGTAGTACTATTCAATTAAATAAGATCAATCGACCTTCGCAAGTGAAGTTCAATCGATATTATATGACTCGCTTCATTGGAAGGTATTATAAACACATTCGAATGGATAACTTTTTTTATTTAGCACTTTTTTTTTGCATAGTTTTTTAAGTTTTAGCACTATTTTAGCACTTTTTTCAGTAAAGTTTTAGCACTGATTGAAATGCGGAGTTGGCAACACTCTCAGGTTGAAAATTCGTAAGACGGACACGTGACCTGATCGAATACCTAAATCTTCTATATTAATAATTCCGTCGAGGGGTACGGTAGACCCGAATGAAATTATACTCAAATGAAAAAGCGTAACAAAATAACAGTTTTGAATTGAAGACATATATAGGTATGGGCAAAATTCGGATTGTCGCGTATTTTGCATTTAAAAGTGTTAATTTAATGACAAATGGTGGGCCATATTACATATTTTAGTGGTTGACAACTTGACAGTGAGGGGTGCGTTCGGAAATTGTGAACTATGTTTACGTCCGGCATATTTGACAGGTTAGTTGGTCAAAAGGAGGACCAAAGTAAATAAATTAAGAAAACCCGGCTGACTGACAAGGCAAGAAAAGCATTTGACACACGAAAAAATATATTTTTACAGAAATTAGTTTTCTTTTCACTGAAATATAGGTAAAGCCTGACCAGAAATATATGATTATTGTGAAGAGGGCGCTATTATTCTCATTTATATGGCAACAGTTCAGTATAGCCATAGAGCGTATTATTTTTCTATGGTATAATGACAATCTTGATTTGTTTACCTGTCAGCTCTGATGTTAATTTCAAAATTTTTCACAGCGAAATAGTTCCATTTCCCGAGCGTATTATTCACAGCTGTTTATTACATACACTGTTTACAATGTTTCGCTCTTGCTTGACTATGAATAATTTTGGGATATTTTTGTCTTGTATTATTTAATATTCAACACTTTACTGTAATTCAAATAAACCGCGACAATGCATATGACACATGCATATCATTCTGTCAGTAAAATAATTGCCAGTGCAAGAAATTCGTTCCAATGAAATTCCGCAACATGGTGTATGATCATATATTTCTGGTCAGGCTTTAAGTAAAAATTGATATTTTTACTAAAAATAAATGTAAATAACATAAAATTCATGAAAATTCGTAAGACGGACACGTGACCTGATCGAAAAATGGTTACAATGCCATTGAAGCTAATAGACCGCCGGCGCGGCGTAGGAGAGGAAGTATTCCCCTCTCTTTCTACCGCGCGGCGAAAATGTATGCCTGCGCCTGCTGTTTCGTTCGAAATCGTAACCTTAGCACTACGAAATACAAAACTACTATTGATGCGGTATTTATTAGACATTTAAATAGGTTAGAATCAAAATTGTTCGTTTCTTATTTCAGCTACCATAAACCTACCGTATCAGTTTTAGAGACTGGCGATGATGGTTCTAAACTAGAATTTATAATTGTACGGAGTGACTTGACAAGTCAACAAACACAAATGTTGCCACAATTCGGCCAGTGCTGTTCTTATCGATATTTTTATTTATTTATTGAGAGTTCTACTTATTGGTTGGGATATTGTCGTTGCAACTTGATTAAGGTTTAAAGGCTGAAGAATGCTGCAAAATGATGTGGAAAATACGTTACTTTTCCGGAATGACTTCTAAAGGAGATAATAATAATTTCTAAAGGCGGCTACTCACACATCTGCCGCAGGGTTAATACCGGGCGCATGGCTTAGTTAGAGAATTCAACCAACCTAAGCGGCCATGTCTGTCATTTTCTATACAAAAAGTCTGCCGATTTTTGCGGCGGAGGGGAACGTCAAATGAATTTCGTACGTAACGTACAAATAGCCACCTCAGATAAACGTCAGTCCATACAATAAACATGACCACTGGTCATATGTTTTCGGCAGAGAGAAAAGCAAGCCTGTCAATGGCCGCTCAAATTAGTTAAATTGCCGTTCACATGCCTGCCGTTCAGTTTTTGAGTGAATATCTTGCTGAACGCTGTAACGGGCCGTCCGTACCCGTTCAAATAATTATAATTGTTAAATTATATTTTAGGTTTACTTTATATTTTCAAGGACTACGAACTGGTTGGTTATATAGTGTATATCTGCCTTTTTACTTCTACTGTAGTCTATGCCTTAGAAGAATGAATACTCTCAGAATTTCAAATTTAAAACCACTGACATTGGAATTCAACCATTGGAAACAACCGTCAAATTTATCAAGTATACAAGATCGTGTTGCACCAGAAAAATATTCTATTAAAAAGAATTATGAGTACTGAGGTGTAAGCATGTGCAGCATAAAACAGCAGCTTAGGAAAACCGGATGTGAAACCACTAGGAGCATGTGCAGTAGGGATTACAGGCAGACTTCAGCCACAAGAAAGTTAAGTATTTTTAGTCTATATGTCATGTTATTATGACAAAAACGGGACTTAATCGCGTACACTTACTTTTATTATTTTCCTGACGTTTCGAGCGTGCCGTAACGCTCGTGGTAGCAGTCTGCCTGCGACTTTTTACAAAAGGATTTTTTTTATATCCGACAACAAAAAGAAACAATTTTTGACAGAAACATATTAGTGACACGTCAGAGCAACGCAATATGTTTGTATGTGAGTGACGATATTGGCAGTTGCCATCACACACTTTGTCACATAAGACATTTGTTAAATTTGTAATAAGTGTCATGAATAAAAAAGATGACCAAATAGGGTAAAGGAGGTTTCATACTGTGCAATGAGGATGTATATGTATTCTCACGATTTTTAAATAACATACAGGCTGGGCTAAAGTCAAACTAAGAAATCGTAAATTGTCAATTTCTTCGTATGAAGTTCTTCAAAAAAGGAGTGTATAGGTACTTAAAGGCAGGTGACAACGGATCTTCCCGGAAGTTTTGAATCGTTTGAGTAGATTTGTAATAGAATCATAATTAAAAATAAATAATAAATAAAACCATATTCACTATTTTTCACTATGGTGACGACCCTATTGTATCTGCTTAAGGTTTAGCACAAAATGGATTTTTTTGTGTGAATGTTTAAAGGGCTATAAGTTAGAGACGGTTACACACATCTACATAGTTTCTATGGGGGAAATATAGTGCTAAGGCTAAACCAACTCCCATTTCGTAAAGGGCCCTCGTGGACTTCCACCGTGTATACCCATAACATCTGAGAAGTGTTTTAAGTTCATTTATTCCTTCAAAATGTAAGCCAACTGTTTTGGAACGAAGTTCTTTATCGGACGGTTCGAGGATGGAGCTAGGCGAAAAAAAAAGGTCATGTGACCGTCACAAAAAAGCGTCCCGTCACGAAAACGCGACACAAAGCCATACGATTGAGAAACATGTAAAATTAAATGAAATAAAAAATAGAATAAATTGAAGTGAATTGTAGTGAAGTGACAAAGTGAAAAAAATAAAAAATAAAAAAAAAAAAACCAAAAAAAAATCAGAAAAAAAAAAACAAAAAAATCAAAACATAAAAAAAAATCCAAACAATCCAAAAAAAAAACAAAAAAAAAACAAAAAAATCAAAAAAATAATACGTAATAGTCAAAAATTAAATAACAACTTCGTCCCAACCGAGTGTTCCACGACACTCACGCATTTTTTTAATTCTTGAACTGATTGCTTTATTTTGTATGCCGTACTACTTATAATAGATTTTTCTTTATTGCTCTAGTAGTACTTGTTAACTATAGAAAGCTTACAGTACTTTTAGTTTACAGTAGAATGACCGGTCAGTATTTAATATAGTTATTAAATAGTAGATATATATTGTTTTTATGCAAAGCTGTCAGTTCAATAATTATTATTACGGTTGCCATAGGATAGGTTATTCAAAATGCAGTAATTTTATTTAAGACTAGCTTTTTCCCGCGGCTTCGCCCGCGTACTAAAAGTACTAAAAAAGGAGTTTCTCAGTTAGACTCGTATGTTTGTATGTAGGAATGTATGTTTGTCCGCGATCATCTTGCGTTTCGCTGAACTTTTTTTTTTTATACTACGACGGTGGCAAACAAGCATACGGCCCGCCTGATGGTAAGCAGCTACCGTAACCTATGGACGCCTGCATCTCCAAAGGAGTCACATGCGCGTTGCCGACCCTTTACAAAAAGGAGGATTCACTGTGTTGACGGCTAAAGGAACAAGAAGGTCCCTCATCGTCAACACACTGGGTCCTCTTTGAGCTCTTTGGCAACCTTACTCACCAGCAGGAACACAACACAATGAGTAGGGTCTAGTGCTATTTGGCTGTGGTTTTCTGTAAGGTGGAGGTACTTCCCCAGTCGGGCTCTGCTCCAGATTTGAGCGATGACATTCGCTGAACGTGCCCTACCACACTTAGCGAGATGCCATTCGCAGTGCCCATACCTCTCTTTTTGGCGTAGTTTAAGGACATACCCAAGTCCGGACGTAGTTTAAGGACATACCCCGGGTCAAAAATCTTACTGAACTGATTTAGAAGCGGTTTTCGGAAAAGTATTCGTTACATTCTGGAGGTTTCGGTATACCACGTTTTGAAGACGGCGGTCCCCTCATTTTTTATTTTAAAGAAATTATTGCAATAATTGTTTAATTGTTACGCCATCAACGACTTACTACTGAGAGATTATGATTAATACAGATTTCTACTCTTGAATAGAAGCTTTTCCCCGCGACTTCATTTGCGTGGAATTAGTAATCCACCTTCCTTTTTACCCGCTTAAGGAATGACTTCTGGGATAACAACTATTATATATACTTCCCCAGAACGCAAAATGTCTCCATACCAAGTCATCTAAATAGGTTCAACGGTTATTAATTTCCCATACAAACTTTCAACCCCCGTTTCACCCCCTAGAGGGTTGATTTTCGAGATAAAAACTATCCTATATTGTTTACCGCGACTCAATCTATATAATATGTACCAAGTTTCATTTCAATCGTCTGTTCAGCGGTTAATAATTCGCCATACAAACTACCAACAGGTTTTCTACCCCTCTAAGATTGATTTTCGGCTTAAAAAATATTATATATTGTTTCCTGGGACTCAAACTATATCCACAACAAAATTATCTAAATCGGTTCGCGGTAAAAAAGTCTCCATACAAACCTCCAACCCCCATTTCACCCCCTTAAAGATTGATTTTTGAAATAAAAACTGTCCCATGTCGTTTCCCGGTACACAAACTATCTCTATACCAAGTTTCATCTTAATGGGTTCAACGTTTAAAAATTCCCCATACAAACTATCAACCCCCATTTCACCCCCTTAAGTGTTGATTTCGTAATCAGCGACCCGATAAACCATAGAAACAATACCCATGTTGATATTTAAATTTTGTCACCACATTTCCCCCTTATGGGTTGAATTCTCAAAAAAGCTGAAACACTTGTTTTCTCATTTATCGTTAGGAATACTCCTGTAAAGTTTCGAATAAAATAGTTGAACTAATCTCGTTTCCCATACAAACTTTGAACCCAATTTTTAAAAATTATTTCTAAGTGCATCCTTATGCCTTATAAGGAGCCTACGTACCACATTTGGAATCTCTAGAACCAGCGGTTTGGGCTGTGCGTTGATATGTCAGTCAGTTTCTTCTTTTATATATTTAGAAGAAGATTGCAATTTGGCACAAATACTTTCAAGAATTTTCATGTCCACAATATTAAATTTCAAAATCGATGCCATTTTCTTAATTAACGTCCCAAAAAATCACAAAAACGACACCCATATGGATATTTAGACATTTCAACCCCATTGTACCCTAACAGGGGAGATGGTATTTCACGTCCGCCACGTCGGATTTTAAAATCGTTGTTGTTTTTGTAATCAACGACCCGATAAACCATAGAAACAATACCCATGTTGATTTTCAGACTTTTTGACCACATTTCCCCCTTTTAGGGGTTGAATTCTCAAAAAACCTGCAACACCTGTTTACTCATTTATTGTTAGGAATACTTCTGTGAAGTTTCGAATAAAATAGACTAACTAATCTTGTTTCCCCATACAAATTTTGGACCCCCATTTCACCCCCTTAGGGGATGAATTTTGAAAAATCCTTTCTTAGCGCACCCCTAGACCTTATAAGGAACCTACGTGCCAAATTTGGAATCTCTAGAACCAGCGGTTTGGACTGTGCGTTGATAGATCACTATGTCAGTCAGTCACCTTTGAGTTATATATATATATATATGTAGATTTAGTACTTATATCTGTTTTTAGGGCCAGTCTCCTGATGCCGTAATTTTTGCTCGAGACCGATGACTTGTCCTGTTCTGTAAAGACTTAAGAACAATTTTGTTGGCAGATATTTTACTAAATTCTGATTACCTAGGTCAGAACCTAAACGTTAACTACCTCTAATTTTTAACTACTAAATCAAGCAAAATAAAATGGTATTATCGTGTAATTTAATAGTAACTAGTACGCGGATACATTTTACAGTTGTTTTACTTCAAGTCTATCTTGACGTCGGTAATCTGGGCAGGTCCTACCCAATGGTTTTCAAGGTCTAGGTATTCTGGTAGGTCACTTGCAAAATATTCCCTTCTTTAACCTGTAAAAAGACACCTTATTAATATATTGAATAAACTGCTATATGTTTAGGTACATATCTACTTGCCTAACCAAAATGAATCAAGTTTTTAAATAATAATTATATTTTATGCTAACAAGTTGCATTATGCTGCACGTAACTTCTACGATACGACCTACTAAAAATGTCCTTTTATTTAATTTGTCATCTAGATAACCTATATATATTGGGCGAAGCAAAGCACAGCCATATCTTTTCACCAACCAATTTTAATTAGGCTAGGTATTACGTATATATTTTATTTATTCCATCTATGAATCATAAATAAATAAATAATGATTCTAATTCATACAACATTCATACAAAAAGGTGTATGTGCATATTATTGGAACCAGGGTTCTTTATACTTATCACATTCATACAATAAATGGTGTCTGTGCATATTTTAAGAATGAGAAAAAAATCTCATTCTTACCACATTCATACAAAAAGGTGTCTGTGGTATAAGTATTAAGAATTACTAAAACAGAAATCTGATACTTACCACATTCATACAAAAAGGTGTGTGTGGTATATTATTATATATTATATATACCTATTATGTATTTTTATTTCTATTTTACAAGAATGGCAATTGAGATATTACAACCTAAACGAATATAAACATATTTTCATTTTATTGATAAACTGATGTCCGATTGACTCATGTCATAGGAACATAGAACTTTTTCCAGCATTTTAAAATAGTTCCAAAAACCTTCATATAGGAATAATTATACAAAGCTTCCATGGGCATTCTACGCCTACGGTAAGCTTGAAAAATATTTTAGGTTAAATTACTATGTAGGTACAGTTAGCAGAAAACAAGTCTTCAGAAATAAAATAAAATAAAATAAAATAATTTTGAAATTAAATTATTTTTAAATGTGTAATAATACGTTATTAGTATTAACAAATGTTGGCAACCATGGTGCCAAGCTGTGACGGCAACATCCGGCGGCATAGGCAGGCACCACGAACTACTCCAACATGGTGACGACAGTACCACCTGCATGGGAGCTACGTCATAGCACCAGGTGGCAGGTGGTCCCTCCAGTCGAAGCACCTGGACGGCGGTCCGGCGGGGATACCGAGCCCATAAAAGGGGCTGCACGACCGGCAGGAGGGCTCTTTGGTGCCCCACCGCCCACCGATACTTTCTAAGTTTTCCAAGTGTTTATTGTGTTTGCTAATTGTTTTGTAAATATATTAATTATAAATAAACGTATTAAACTCGAGTATTTCATCACTACCTATCGTTAAAGTAGTCTCCTTACACAAAGTTGGGTTTCTGTACAAATTAATTACACTAAATTGAATTTGTAAAAAAAATTGAGTCTTTTTTTTTACAATTTTAATTGGGTTTCGTTAGGGCCTATTTTACGAAGTTTATATCGAGACGTGTTGTTCCATTGTTTTGGACGAATGTATGAGCGAGTGATGAATATGGTGAGGAATGATGATTGTGTGATGCATAGATTAAAACTGAGAGAGACTAACTGGTGTGGTGGAGCACTTACACAGCGGTTATACAGCATTGTATAATTTGTTATACAATGCTGTATAACCGTTAATGTAAAATAACACTTATAAGTTATAACTGACTGTGAGAGAGCGTCATAATACCAGTGGTGTCACCGACTACTGAGACCTGACAGTGTGTAGAGCCTCTACAATGGAATTGGACTTAAGATATAAACATTAAAGTTCATTGTCATCTCAGTGATATTACACTTTACGGTACAAGGAACATTTTGGATATTGCTATTAGTTAGTGTCATCTCAAGCTGACAGGTTGCAGTTTTCCGTAACTGTTATCCAAAGTGGGTTCTACTCCACAAGAAGCTAACACTACCAGCAGGTGTGTGATGCCCCCTGTTAAATTTACACATCAACAATTACGTGATGTCAATTAAAGTAGGAGAAACTTAAATTGTTTTAAATAATATCACAAATATGAATATTAAATAAGTAATATTTAAAAATTATGGGTCGGTCACAAATTGGTCAACCATCAATATAAGCTCAATAAAGCTTATAAAGGCTAATAAATAATAAGGCCTAATAGTTATTGTTTTATGACATCTGGTCAAGACTAGATGACATGGCTAAGATAGCCTAATGAAAACATCATGTAATTGTCGAACATACTCCCGGCTGAGAGTGGTCCGTATTCTAGTGAAGCCTAGGTTTTAGTGTTGGTAATTGAACATTTAACGGTAGGAACCCACCCTGGAGAAGTCTCACTTTACAAGGGCTGCATTGATTTCCTTTCCCTATCCGATAAGCAAAGCAGGATGAGGTCGGAAGTGTCCTTGCATATACGGCTAGAGTTGATTCTGGATTCACAATCTGAGTTCCTTTGTTTGAGTGAGGATTATCTGTGGAGGCTTGTAAAAGTTCATGCCATACATATGAGAACTTGGAAACTTGACTTTATATACGTTAGCACTCTTGGTTTGGTTAAAATACACACCACATAAGAGGATTATAAAAAAAAAGTCTACGCTAAATGGAAAGATCCCAATGAACTTATCTCTCATTAAAAATTTATTGTTTTTACAAAATCTTATGCTACCAATCTATTTATGTTTAAAATTTTTACTTCCATGAGACACCTTGTCATATGACGTGTCTATGTTCGAAAAATTTGGGGGTAGTGCGGTAGTAGCATAAGCCTGTTTCTCTTTTTCTCTTCCTCAATCAAACGGTTATGTTTTATTTAGTTTAATATATGCTTTCATTACTTGATAGCGTCCATGCAAATTTGGGGAGGTAGTATACACCGTGTGTCTGATGAATTCATACAACTTTTTTTGACGTGATAACGTCTTTAAAATCGTTTTAGTCGGGTGACATGTTCAGAAACTTGTGTCACACCAAAACCTCACGAGCGCGATCGCAGGTATAACGAGAGAGAGACGGACCGATCTCCCGTCTCATCTCGAGCGCTGCCAGTCATTCCGTGAAACTTGTCACGCGGAATCCTCACGAGCGGTTAGACGTTATCACGTAAACATCTCGATCGTAAACCTACTTTACAAACAACCAATTTTTTTTCTTCAAAGTAAATTTAAAAAAAATACTTAGTATACACCGTGTGTCTGATGAATTCACAAAGCTTTTTCTTTTCTTCATAAGTAATTTTATATTTTATAGTTATTGAAATTTTGCTTTCCATGACCCAGATGTGTCTATGTTCGCAAAATTTGGGGGTAGTGTGTAACGGGCCGTCCGTACCCGTTCAAATAATTATAATTGTTTAATTATATTTTAGGTTTACTTTATATTTTCAAGGACTACGAACTGGTTGGTTATATAGTGTATATCTGCCTTTTTACTTCTACTGTAGTCTATGCCTTAGAAGAATGAATACTCTCAGAATTTCAAATTTAAAACCACTGACATTGGAATTTGTTTATAACAACCGTCAAATTTATCAAGTATACAAGATCGTGTTGCACCAGAAAAATATTCTTTTAAAAAGAATTATGAGTACTGAGGTGTAAGCATGTGCAGCATAAAACAGCAGCTTAGGAAAACCGGATGTGAAACCACTAGAAGCATGTGCAGTAGGGATTACAGGCAGACTTCAGCCACAAGAAAGTTAAGTATTTTTAGTCTATATGTCATGTTTATCTTTGTTTTAAATACTATAATGTCCCGCCTTACCAAAGTCATTTTATTTGATGTGCTTGTGTGTATTCAATGTTAAAGGCTCTCCCTGTGTCCCTAACTTCATTCCTTACTGACCTTCGAGTGCAAGAGTGGACTTTCTGCGAAACCGGAATTTCAGACTTTGTAACTAGGCAAGATAAGTATATATAGGTCACATCTAAGTATCATCCTTATACTACCGCTGTCTATATATAGTACAACATTACACTTTTTGATACTTTTTATCGACTTATACCCATGACTGTTTTATTTTAGATATTCCAGGCAACATTTTAACTGTCAGTCATGTGTCAAGTCACTTTTTATAATTAGAAATTCAAGTTTAGTAATGATTATGGTGTAAGAGTCGTTGAAATTATGGATGGAAGTTGATATTTCTGAGAGATAAACTTTTTAATGTTAAATAATTGTAATAGTTCTGAAGTGTTAAATTTTTAATGTAATATAAATTGTCATGTTTGTGTACGATAGCGCAATAAATGAATATTGTATTTTACCACATAAATTTTTTATACTGGATAATTAAAGCAATTCGTGCAAAATTATTCCCTAACCATTCCAAAATATCAAAAATGCACATGTTAATATTCAAGTTTTCACTTCTGCCGGCACTCCCGGAGTGCCACCCGTTTTTTTTTGTTACATGTATGGACCCACCTCTACCCCCTAAAAATATTATTTTCTGCAATTTAACTACATATGACTAAATAGCGGCACACAAAATTTTATTAAGACAAGTCTTATAGTTTTCGAGTAAAATGGCTGTAACACACAGACGGACGGACGGACGGACAGACGGACATGACGAAACTATAAGGGTTCCGTTTTGCCATTTTGGCTACGGAACCCTTAAAAAGACTCCTCAACTCAAAAAATCTAGGATTCGTAGTTAATTATGTTTATGATGATATTAATTAAGTTTCATAATAAGATCACACGAGTGTTTTAAGGCCTAATTACGTACAGTAGCATACACTGCTTTATCTACATTCATACTATATATTCTAAATGAAGTGTTCGGAAACCTTAGAATGACCGCCATTGCACCGCCATGTCCAACTCGATTGTGCCGGCGGTCGCGCGGGCGCGTGCCGTTGGTCAGGAAGGAGCACAGGATTTACATTATGTCATCAAATTCGATGTTCGGAATTTTAAACTCATAACGTATCAATATATGAGCATGTAAAGTTAAAATGACGTTACTGCCACAGATAAAAAGCTTATCATAGTAAAATCGGTTGTGGTAATGCTAGCCATTGCCTACCGTTTTTGAACACGTTTTAGAGGACTTATAATGTGAGTGTAGATAAATAATATAACAGTACCTGTTTTACTGCAAGACACAAATATTTTAAAACAAACAGTAGCGCGATATCACTATTAAGTGCCTACCTACTCACATATAAAACATATGTTTAATTTAAATGTGTACATTTTAAATAGGTACAATAAACAATGGTAACAAGATAAAAAGTTACATTTAAAAAGTGAAACCTTAGTTTAAGTGCGAAGCTACAAGTCGAGTGTTTTTATGAGTAGGTATGACATCGTTAAAATTAATTAATGTGAACGCACTTGGCAGGGTACAACTTGTAAATATAGCTTTAATTTGCGTTTAAATTATACGAACACAATTTTATTCTAGTTTCAAAAGATATCAGATTATTAAATGAATCAACCCAGATTTATACCTATCAGATGTGTATATTCTTTATTTCTTATAAAGCACTGTCCAATATAAGCCGGACGAAAAATGCCTCTACAATAGTAGTTTATCTACACTCACATTGTAAGTCCTCTAAAACGTGTTCGAAAACGGTAGGCAATGGCTAGCATTACCACAACCGATTTTACTATGATAAGCTTTTTATCTGTGGCAGTAACGTATTTTTAACTTTACATGCTCAAATATTGATGTGTTATGAGTTTTGATAACATAATGTACACCTGCACGCTCCCGCGCGGCCGCCGACACGCGCCCGCGCGACCGCCGGCACAATCGAGTTGGCCATGGCGGTGCAATGGCGGCCATTCTATGGTTTCCGAATAATGCATTTAGGATAAATAATATAAGTGTAGATAAAGCAGTGTATGCAACTGTACGTAATTAGGCCTTAAAACGTAACAGTTACATAAACTACTATTATGTAACTGTTACGCAATAAGGCCTAATTACGTACGGTTGCGTTCACTGTTTTATCTGCACACATATTATAAATCTTAATAACGTGTTCGGAAACCATTAAAATGACCGCCATTGCACCGCCATGGCCAACTAGATTGTGCCGGCGGTCGGGGAGGAGGGCAACCGCGGTCGGGGAGGAGGGCTGGATTTTCATTATGTTTCCAAAATCGATGTTCCAAATTTGAGACTCATAACTCAACAATATTTGAGCAGGTTTATAAAAACCTTTAAAGGAACCTAAACTTCAAGTTTCAAGAAACTTGTCTGTCGCAACCCTCGTCAAGTTCGAGGGTGTATTTGTCATGTTTTGTTTCCTCCAAGTATCCGAGACAACGACGAATGGAGTACTTTTGCTTGTTAAATTGGAAATCTTTTGTTCGGAAAAATGAATAATTTTCAGAGCATCTTTATTCATGTCTCTGCTGTCGCACAGTTATCTAGAGGATTCTTTAATTTTAATTGGCCAGTTATTAAGGAATTGAAAGTATTTTTTTGAAATAAGTGACATTTTGCGAAGAATTTCTAATTGAGGCGAAGGTAAGGAAAAAACTATTTTTTGCACACCGCAAATTGGAAGCAGATGTCCATTATAATTAAAGAATTAACTGCGAATGACTCTGGAAAATCCCAGGATATTGTGGTATGATCCACTATATAAAAAAGGAAACTATCGTCAATATGCTTAATTAAAAATATTTTTTGCATGTAAGATAATCTAAATAGCAACCACATTAAAGTCATTTACAACCTCGATATAAAATGAGCGAGTAAATGTCTTATTTATTTAAATTGTTTAAATGATGACATGCTTCGATCTCTGAAGGAGATTGACTGTTGTAAATAAAAATATCTTCGCGTAGATTTATTTTCTACGAATGCTTTGTGACGTACTATTGTAGTATTGGATCCAATTACTTTGCATGTGTGGTATATGGAGAAGGCTTTAAAACTTCTATTTTCTCTCTTGAAAATTGGATTTTAACACATAAGTACGTGATTTTATGAGACTGCTTTGTGAGAAGAGTTTAAAATGAAGTAGCTTCAGCAGCTCTCCATTTTGCAAAAAAGATAATATAGTTTCCGTACGATCTATCAGGTAATGCAGGAGATATGTTTACTCATCACGCCCTAGCGCTCGGTGGAGGCTTGAAAACATGGGTCGTTTACGAGTGAGTGATTTAAATGAACTATATATTTTGATTCAACTCACTGAAGGTTTGACTCGCTCAGTAACTCATCTATCTCAGCGTTTACGCTATCACTTGCTCGCACTTTCCCACTCATTATTCGAATGCGCCGGCCGAGTCAAACGAGTGAGACAGTAAGACGATGCGAATATGCGAACAGATCCACTGAACGAAATGAGCGAAATGAGTGATACATATCTTGAAGTCAGTGAAGCATTTTGCGCATCTCTACTTGAAAATAGTAGTATCGGAAATAAGACGCTCGTCAACGCTCCGGTTCGTTATTAAGATGCTTGACCATTGAGCTGGAGCCGTATTCTGATTTAATATTACATAAAAAATACATTCAAAACACAATCTATCTCAAACATAACTGCAACATACAACAAACAATCAACCAATATTGAATTAGTATTGGAGTTGCATCGGAACATTTATCAAGCAGATTCTGATATTTCTGATTCAGACGTATGTGCGCTAACTATATTGCATAGTGTAGCATGACGCTATGTCTATCGATCGGCATCTGTTGACGAACTTTGGAACTACTTCCTTGTTTAGTTTGTCTAAGGAAGGTCTAAGTCTAGGTCGTGGTTGATTTATAAAAAAGTGTACATTGTGATTCACGCCATTACGGTTAGATGGCGCTTATATCAGTCCACATTTTGTCATAGGCTACTGGCAGTTATAAAATTGAGATAATATTCGCATCAATTTTGAATTAAAATTTTTGAGGTATTCGAGATTGTAAAAAGATTTAGTTTGTTTATTGGGAGTGACAGATCGTCTTGGAGGTTTGAAGGGAAAAGTCAAAATTACTCATTTTGGTCCATTTTTTTGTTCCCTGGAGGTTTTTTTTTACCAGTGATCTAGTTCCCTAGAAGAGGGTGATCGCCAATACAGGTTTCCCTGTACTCAGTGCTCTTTTTTGGCCATGTCTGAGGGTGGATATTGCCTGCCGTGGTCGCCACTGCTAAGATCGTTTGAGCCGAGAGGGCTCCGGAAGTCAGGCAATGCATATGTCCGGAAACGCCCCGCCTTTTCCTTTTAAAGATTATTCGCTTAGGAAATGGAACTTGAATTTTTCCGGGGACACTTGTGTTCGCGAATTTTTCTTCCGAATTGAGGAAGAAGGTATGGCACGTAACGTCAATCCTTCATATGTTGTCAGACGTTTCCATGAATTGTTGTCAGATAGCGCCTTGAAATATTTTAGGGCAATCAGATATCCGGGTCTTACTTACGCGGAATTAAAGTCTGCATTCGTTAAAACTTTCGACGTAGCCGATTTTGATTTCAAGCTCAAGAGCCAACTTCGCGCTTTATCACAGAAGGTCAACCAGTCAGTGGTTGATTTTGTTATTCAGGCGCGCGATCTAAACGCAAAGCTTCGTACACCGGTTTCCGAAGACAACCTATTTAACATTATTAAATATGGAATGAATCCTAGATATCATCCTTGTCTTGCAACTAACGTGGTTAGGGATATTGACGGTTTGGTAGAAGTCGCGAAAATTTTTGAAGCCTTTCAAGGTTCACGTCCAGCACGTTTGGCTATTGCACCGATTAGTGCTCAAGTTGTAGGTCAACCCAGTTCTATAGTGTGTATGAAGTGTGATGCAACTGGTCTCAACTATCGTAATTGTCCTTACGTTCCAGGGGCAGTGTGCTTCAAGTGTAAGCGTGTTGGAGCAATCACCCGCGATTGCCCTAGTTGTAATCCTGGTCCGTCAAAAAACGAATTGGTGGCGCACTGAGAGGTCCATCGGTGTCGCCCGTTTATATTAATAATTCCCCGGATAATACTTTTTATTGATGTTATAGTCGCTGGTTTTCGGTAAAAGCTCTTTTGGACTCTGGTGCTCAGGTTTCACTAATTGATATTTCTCTCCTATCGAAGCTCGGTATAACTTATCGCGAGGATATTCGGCCTTATGTTGTCTCCGCCGACAATTCTCCTATTGAAATTTTAGGCGGTTTGGACATCCCAATCTTTTCTAGTGGCATTCGCATTCTGCACCCCTGTCTAGTGAGCAGTAAACTTCCTACTGCATTTATTTTAGGAATTGAGTTTTGGAATTCCTTTGGTCTCATTGACATTTTAAAGAAGGCATTTCATGATGGTTTGTCAGGTAAGCTTTACGTCGCTTCACATCATCTTCCTGCTGCAGTCCCACAAGTCATAGGTGGGGTTCGCTATGTCCACCCTCGTACGGTGCTTACACCCGATCAGGAATCCAAGCTTCAATCTGTTATTAACGAGTTCGAGGAGATTTCTTCTGATAAAGCTGGTTTAGGTTGTACGTCGTGGCTTTCGCACAAGATTGAGACTGTCGATTCACCCATTCGCTAACGTTACTATCCCTTGTCTCCTGTCAAGCTTAAGGTTCTCAATGAAGAGATCGATAAGATGTTAGAGTTAGGGGTCATTCGTCCATCGCGATCACCTTGGGCTTCCCCAGTGGTGATGGTTACCAAGACGGATGGTAGTGTCAGGTTTTGCGTAGACAGTAGGAAGTTGAACAGCGTTACCATCAGGGATTCATATCCTCTCCCGCGCGTCCAGGACATCCTTGACAACCTACGAGGTGCCAAATATCTAACTTCGCTGGATTTTGGGAGTGCCTTTTGGCAAATCCCTTTAGCTGATAAGGCCAGTTGTGAGAGAACCGTTTTTATCGTATCGCAAAGGGGTCTTTTTTTAAATTCGTTCGCCTTCCGTTTGGTTTAACCTACGCGGCATCCGAGATGCAGAGGCTCACTGACATGATTGTCAATTTCGAATACACCCCTGAGTCTGACGATTTTATCTTCGGCTATGTAGATGATTTGATCTTGGTGTCTCGTGATTTTGATAGTCATATGCAGCTTATTCGTAAGGTTCGTGATAGGTTGAAGGAGGCTGGCCTTACGGTTAATTTAAATAAGTGCGAGTTTTGTACGTCTGAATTGAAGTATCTCGGCTACATTATCAACGAACGTGGTCTTCAAACTGATCCGAAGAAATTAGAAGCTATTAGGGATTACCCTACCCCTTCTTCTGCCAAGTCTCTACGTGCTTTCATTGGTATGTGTTCATATTATCGCCGTTTCGTGGATGGTTTTTCTTCGATTATTGCTCCTCTCACGGCACTTATCGGAAAGAGGAAGGGACGTGATCCCATTGATTGGAACGATAGTGCTGGTGAAGCTTTTTCTAAATTGAAGGATGCCTTGATGAACACTCCGTCGATGGCCTGTCCAGATATTTCGAAACCTTTTATCCTTCATTGTGATGCTAGCCAGGTTGGCTTAGGCTCAGTCTTGGCTCAAGAAATTGATGGCGTTGAACATCCAATTGCTTATTATTCCCGTTTATTTACTAAGGCTGAACGTGGATATGGGACAACCGAGCATGAGCTTCTCGCCGTTATTGATTCCATCAAGAATTTCCGTGGGTATCTCGATGGAATGAAGTTTAAGATCGTTACTGATCATATTGCTCTTAAATGGTTGATCACCCTTGATCCTACTGGACGTTTGGCTCGTTGGGCAACTTTGATTTCCCAATATAATTTTGAAGTTGAGCATAAGAAGGGTGTTCTTAATTTTGTTCCTGACGCCTTGTCCCGCGCTCAAGTTGGGCTTATCTCATTCGCGCGTGGCATGGATCCTTCTGGAGATCCTTGGTATGAACGAATTTACCAGGGGATTTTGGACAATCCTCAAATATTTACTGCATTTGCTCTTCGGGATGGTGTCTTAATGCGCAGGTTATCTATCGAAAACCCTTTGGCACTTAATCCGTGGCGTATAGTTCTTCCTGCTTGAAGGACTAGAGAGGCGGTTGCTGAAATTCATAATGGGTTTTCTAATGTTCATCCTGGTGTTATGAAGACGTATTTAAAAGCTCGTGATGTATGTTATTGGCCGAATATGTACCGTGATGTTACCAGGTTCCTTTCCGAATGTCAGGTCTGCAAGTCTTTTAAAATTTCAAATTCACAACCTCGTGGTCTTCGTTTGTTCCCTCGTCCTGTTGCTGCTCCAATGGATCTTCTTTCCATTGACTTAATTGGTCCATTACCTGTTAGCCGTAGTGGTTTTCGTTATATTTTGACTTTGGTTGACGTTTTTACCAAATTCGTTTGGTTGGTTCCGTTAAAGTTGGTGAATGCGAGATCAATATCGACGGCATTCGAGTCGGAGGTTATTTTGCGGTACGGTGTTCCTACTAACATTCTCTGTGACAACGCTACAGTTTTTCATAATCGTCAATTTCTGGATTTCCTGGCGAGCTATAATATTCCAGGTCCGTGTTATACCCCATATTATTCGCCACGAGCGAATGTTGTGGAGAGATATAACCAGGTCGTGATTACTACTTTGAGCATTTTAGTTGAAAATGACCAACGCAGTTGGTCAGGTCATTTACATCGGGTCGCTCTCTATTTGAATTCTTGTATAAATTTGGCTACTGCTTATACACCGAATTTTTTGATGTACGGCCGCGAGTTGTCAATGATTCGTGAACGTGTTGAGAATCAGGTTGTGGACCAAGATGTGGGACTCAGCCGGATGGAACGCGCTTCGAATCTTCAGACGCTTCGTGAGGTGTACGATAAAGTTTCTGATTCGATGGCTTTGGCCTTTCATCGTAACGCCGCCAAGTTCAACACGAACCGTTCTTCGCCAAGAATCGTTGGTGACCAAATCATTTGGCGCAGGAATTTCCAGCGTGGCTCCGCTGATCCTTTGCGAGGCGGTAAATTCGCTCCACGTTTCGTTCGGTGCCGTGTGGTTAGACGGGTGTCTCCACAGGTATATGTACAGGCTGATACCGATTCCGAGCACATCGGTACCTATCATATTAAAGATATCTTGAAATAGTTTCTTCTTTCGGCCCGTTCAGTTTTCTCAAAATTCTAAAATGCGCTTTAGTCCGCCCTACCCTTATCGGTAATCCTTGCTTGATTCGTTTCTTATCGTTTTTTTTTTGTTTTCGTTTGAGCTTTTTCGCAAGGAAAAGGAGCAATCCTTTTTCCAGATTTGACCTTTTTTTTACCGTTGGTGCTTAGGGCTTCGTTTATCTTTCCCGGTCTATGACAGCCTGGTTGTGTAATTTGATGACTCGATGTGTGCGATTAAGATCTGTGGCCAGGTGCAGTTTCTGTCCTATCCCGGCCGTCACGTCTTGGACCGCGTGACGCGTTGGTTGGCGTTGTGTCATCTTGTTAGTCTATTAGGTTAGTCTTTAGGGGTAATGTTAATAACTGGTTGGTTTTGTTTTTTTTTGGAATTCGGTTAGGGTTCTCTTGTTGTACCTTTTTTGGGCTTAGCATTAGGTTGTGTTTTTTGTTCCTTGGGGTGAGTTTTCTTGTGTTTTTGTTTGTTTGTTTCTTTGTTTGGTAGGGAGATACTGTAGCATGACGCTACGTCTATCGATCGACATCTGTCGACGAACTTTGGAACTACTTCCTTGTTTAGTTTGTCTAAGGAAGGTCTAAGGCTAGGTCGTGGTTGATTTATAAAAAAGTGTACATTGTGATTCACGCCATTACGGTTAGATGGCGCTTATATCAGTCCACATTTTGTCACTGGCAAATATAAAATTGAGATAATATTCGCGCCAATTTTGAATTTAAATTTTTGAGGTATTCGAGATTGTAAAAAGATTTAGTCTGTTTATTGGGAGTGACAGATCGTCATGGAGTTCTGAAGGTAAAAGTCAGAATTACTCATTTTGGTCCATTTTTTTTGTTCCCTGGAAGTTTTTTTTTACCAGTGATCTAGTTCCCTAGAAGAGGGTGATCGCCAAATACAGGTTTCCCTGTACCCAGTGCTCTTTTTTGGCCGTGTCTGAGGGTGGATATTGCCTGCCGTGGTCGCCACTGCTAAGATCGTTTGAGCCGAGAGGGCTCCGGAAGGCGCTCGTGAGTGCCGATCTTGTGAGACGATCGGCAACCGTCGTCGGAGGACTAGAGCCCGTGTTTCGCGTGGTTCGTCAAGTAAAACCGTCGTCGGAGGACTAGAACCCGTATTGCGCGTGGTTCTCCAAGTAAAATACAGGCTTCAGCGAGCTGCTGCCTAACGTATATTATTTAAATTCATACATTACTTTCCACCATTTCCTGATATCCAAGATTATTATTTTATTTAGATTTTTTTAACCATATAAATCCGATTCCCTTTTTATAATCAGTGTTTTTGTGCCATAATAGTTTTTTTTTGTTGTTTTTCCAACCTTGGTTGAATATCTCAGATCCGCATTTTTAACCTTTCTCAAAATTCGAAATAGCCTCATCTGACGGGCGTTATAAATAATCGGTTTTAAATTTAGGTTTCCTTCATCCAGTGAATCAGCCATCATCGTTCATATCACTCGCATCTCATCAATTCATTTATCTTTATAGCTAAATTTTCAGCCGAGATCTATTTTTGTACCTACTCCTTTTTTTCCATTTATGTGGAATACAGACATCCACCATTGTTCGGATAAGAATAATCTGTTTAAATTGTGCTTCAATATTTTTTTGTATAAAAAAAATAATTAGTTTATACACCGTGTAAAATTGTTGACCGAAATATTAATAATATTTTTTTATGTGAAGTAAAAATTATACCTGTTCTGCAAAAGTGATTGTTTTACTGCAATAGTTGTTGCATTGGAGTTGTATTGAAGATGGAGTGTTTCTAAAGGTGTTTTAAAAGTAGAATACGGCCCCTGTATTCAATGTTTAGTTTCCTTTGACGTGATGACGAGTTTCCTTTGACCCTGTGCAAAGCTTGATCTTCGACCTTTGCATGTCTTGGTAGTCTCACGTTTTCGACCGTTGCATTTGATCCCAGAATGTGATGCCTACAGACCGGTTTCCAACCCTCTGGTTTCATTGAATAGCATGTTACCCAGCAGGTGTTCATTCTGCATTGTCATATCGAGAAGATTTTAGTCAATTATGATGACACGGCTGAACTACTGGAAGCAAATATGAAAGGAGATCGTCAATTCTGGGCCACCTGATATAAACCGTATACAGTTTGTACTGCGGTGTAAAATAAATACTCATTTTATTTAGACAAAATATTGCAAAAAAATTAAACGGGAATTAGAAATACTAAATAAATAATCATTATGTTGATTTTTCCGCGATTTAAAATACAGCAAGACAAGTCGTTAACGTCCATATGTCATTGACATAAAGTTTAACTTCACCCTGGCTTGAAACGGGATTGTTTTTTGGTTTGACACTGTCAATGCGGACCCGGGGTATGTCCTTAAACTACGTCCGGACCTGGGTATGTCCTTAAACTACGCCAAAAAGAGAGGTATGGGCACTGCGAATGGCATCTCGCTAAGTGTGGTAGGGCACGTTCAGCGAATGTCATCGCTCAAATCTGGAGCAGAGCCCGACTGGGGAAGTACCTCCACCTTACAGAAAACCACAGCCAAATAGCACTAGACCCTACTCATAGTGTTGTGTTCCTGCTGGTGAGTAAGGTTGCCAAAGAGCTCAAAGAGGACCCAGTGTGTTGACGATGAGGGACCTTCTTGTTCCTTTAGTCGTCAACACAGTGAATCCTCCTTTTTGTAAAGGGTCGGCAACGCGCATGTGACTCCTTTGGAGTTGCAGGCGTCCATAGGTTACGGTAGCTGCTTACCATCAGGCGGGCCGTATGCTTGTTTGCCACCGTCGTGGTATTAAAAAAAAAAAAAATGTATACCGTTACATAATCTGCGTTTTGATACTGTTCGGTAAGTTAGAACATTGTAATATTAAAATAGTATCCTAATAGTGATAGTAGCCTACGAATACGGGAGTTTAAATTAGAAATCTACTGTATTACAACGCCTAAAGATTGAAAATGCGTATTTTTGCAGTTTTGATCGAAGTTTAAATATTAAAAGTGGGTTTCATAATGGCATAATATCATGCTCCTTCGATAACGAAACGAATCTTTTTTCAATGTTGCACTGTCAGATAATAGTGCTATCGCACTTAACGGTGGTAAACCTTATCCCTTCGCAATAGGTGTTAGGAATGTTCAGTTAATAGTATCAACGATTGTTTGACAGCCGTCTTTGTTTACCGAAATACAGGAACTATAAATACGATCAAAATATGACTTTTTATTATTTCATCATGATTCCCGTTTTGTTTTCAAGTTCGCTTTTGTACATTATCTTTAAAAATCGGTACTTTTTTTACATTAATATATAAATGATAGGCAAGCATGCTTTCAAATATTGTCCTTGTCAGATTCTAGTTTTAAATGCATGATTTTTCAATTTTCCCATTAGATTTCGCAATATTTTACCACCATCCTGATCTAGAAATTATGACGATTTTATATAGGTAAGAGTCACTCCTAAACGGTCCTAAATAATCTGGGCCAGGTCACCTAACAAAAAGTGACGATCTCCTTTGATTTGTAAAACGTGAATATTTAGAAGTTTTGATTAGAGAAGAAATAAAACTATCAAAGTTATTGAACCCAATGCATAAATAATCCAGGTTGACATGTGGTTTCCCTTAATTATGCGATCCATAGATTTGAACTGAGCCTTTTTAAAACTAGTTGTTTTAATATAATTACTTATGACACAAAATGAATATATGTTTGAATCTTATCACCAGCCACTAAGGTTTAATTTCGATGTAAATCTAGACATCAAAGTCCTTGTTCCAATTATGTCCTCAATTCGAATCCGCAATGTTCGGAATGGCCACGCAATAAATGCACCACATCGTGTGCAATTTCCAATCAACCACAAATGTGTTCTGGGAATCTCCGTGAAATATGTTACAAATCATTGAAACTAGTGATTCAAATATGGCTCAACATCTTTACATATCGTTCCCGGCGCATACTATTATTCACCGCTGTAGAATTAGTTAATTAATGAACTCTATAATTAATAATATTTGTACTTTTATACCTCAGAGAAATAAACCAATGGAGTGGTAATTGTCAGGCGTCCCCCTCTGCCATAAGTACAAGACCACTGGTCGTAGCGGTTATATAAAACTAGTTGTCGCGCGTCAAACGCCATTCAATGAATGTCAGTCAGCCCGGAACGATCTGAGGTAAAAATGCCGAATTGCTGCGTGTTTTCATGTAAGAAAAGATCTGAGTTATCTAGTTTACATAAGGATAACGTTTCTTTTCATCTGTAAGTATAATTACGTCTAAATATCATCAAATAGTGCACGAAATTAGCAAAAAACTAAAAAATATTGTCAATCAAAAAGTGTTGCCACTTAATGGTACTACATCTGCTTTAGGGTAATTTTTAAACTTGACTCTTCATAGTACATTGTACCATCGGGTTCATAATTGCATACCCAATTTATCAATGAATTCATTCATAAATTGGGTATGCAATTATGAACACGATTACATCGAGGGAGGTAAGTGAAATATTGCAAACAAGAGTAATCGACTCCAGTGCGGCAGAAATACGTCCTCCATTATGTCATTCATTGTCATTGTTATGACAGGTTAGGCAATACACTTAAAAGATACTCCGTGGGTTAGGCAGAAACCCATTCGGCATACAGCCATAATTGTAAAGCATTGCTCTGTTAAAAAAGCAGTGTGTCTGTGTGTGTGTTGTTATTAAATTGTTTCTAAACGTATTTTAATCGACTTTTAAATTATTCAAATTACATATTATTTTTAATCATTAACAAAAATGAAAAGATTAACGTCAGTACTTCAAAGGAAAAACACATTCACACGCATAGCTTTTTAAATTATATATGTCGTCGAGGACCACCGAGGGCAGGGCTGTAAGGTGGTTTGGAACTCAAAAAACTGACACTATCAGGATAAACTAGCCTATAGCACATTACGCACGGTAATGAAATAAAACATAAACACTGGTTTAACAACTGTATTGAAATCAAATCTTTTTAAAACCGTATTATGGGAAGGGCAATAAACTACTACTGGTTCGGAAAGGAGCCCCAACTGAGAAGAACCAGCGTAAGAAACTCAGCGTATGTGTGCTTGTAGTACGGCACAATAGCTGAAATTTGTCTATGGTCTCAAAAATACAGCTACCATAAACAAATTTCCGTGTTAATAGACAAATTTCAGCTAGTGTGCTGAATTCCGCATTGAAATCCGCTCTAATGTGTGGCGCCCCTTAAGTGAAATATACTTGTAGATTCTTGAAATAACGATATTCCTGTTTAGAAATTAATTCGTTCCTTTATTTTCACCATACATTTTATGTAGCATTTTAATTTTGTATGGATTATACTTTATTTATTATAAGGTACGGTATACACACTTATCCCCTTACGAGTAAATGGGCACTTTTAATTTCTGACTCTGGTATCACTGTACCTAACGGGTAAGTTTTAGTGATGGGACAGCACAAAAATAAATATCGATATTAACATTAGCAGTATGTTATACTTTTTATTTATAATAGAAAATGAAGAAGAGATAATAGAAATAAAAACACAAATTGGAAACAGATGCCCATTACAATCAAAATATCAACTGCGAAGGACTCTGGAACATCACGATATCGCTAGTGACTGATTCATCATTGTTCATTACAGTGAAAAATTCACTGAGGTGGATAGAGGAACGTCTAGTGTAATTGGTAGCACATTGGAACGGTAACCTAAACACGTGGGTTCGAATCCCGTGATGTTCCAAAGTTCTTTGGAGTTCAATGTTTCATTGTAATAGTTATTTGTTTCCAATTTGTAGTATTTTCCACTAAATTTAAAAGCAAATACACATCAAAATATTAAATTGATAATATAAAAGTTATTCTAAATCAGCTTGCAAGATTTGTCCTGAACAAATAGACAAACTAACTTACGTAGAATACTAACATTGTAAGTAATATGCTGGTAGAAAAACTTGATATTTAATCACAACTTAACATTATAATTATATCAATAGCTAAACCTTATACTTGGTAAATAAACAAAAATATATAACTGACCTACGATCAATGTTTCTCTGCGTCCGTAGGAAACACCTTAGACAACCCTACACGTAATCCCTGGGTGGTGCTAAAAGAGTTACAAACTTGGCAGCTCTACTGTCCTACCTGGACCTCGCAGCACTCACTGGATTTTCTTCATCATCTGCTTTCCCACTACCCTAGGGAAGAAATGCCTATCTATATCCAGTGACATGTAGGCATACGATAAATAAATCTACGATAAAATGTGACATTTTCAAGTCAAAGCTACATCATTATCGGTTGTCAATAAGGCGTTACCATAAAAAAATCATTTAGAAATTAACTCTATTAACAACCGACAATGATGTACCTTTGACTTGAAAACGTCACAAATATCGATACTTAAGTATATTATTATCGACGCGTTCCTCGCACTGTGTACGTTTACTTAAAGATGACATTATCTCGTTCACGGACAGGTTGTCTGTGTCTGTGTTTATACTTGTGTGAGTATATTTTATGCTAGTGTTTGATAATTTTATCGTGTGCGTGTGTAGCGACGTCAATGGAAAATGCATTAGTGTTAACAGTATTTGTGTGCGTTTCCTCGTCCCCCGCGCCGAAATTGGCAGACTTTTTCTGATAGAAATTAGTGCGCGTCTCGCATCCGGTTGGTTTAATAATCAAAGGTTTATACGATTGAATCGCAAAAAAATAGATTGCAAATTAGATTTGATAAAAATGATTCAAATTATGGGGGACCGGTTCAATGTGGAAGCTTGTGAGGAACAGCATTTACAGTTGGTATCTATAACTCTTTGACCTGTGAATAGCGAGAAATACTGTGGAGCATTGGTACATTTACATAAAACAACGAATGATTGTGAAGTCTGCATTTAATTATGCATATTAATTAAGATTAAGAGGCCTTATTCCCAAAACGCGCGAATTTCACGAAATGCTTCAATTTCTTGGAAGGCTATGGCGAAAATACTTTTTTTAAACAACTACTGATGCATATAATAGTTCATTTCTTATAGAAGGCCAATGGAACAAATATTACACTTTAACGAGTAAAATATTTAAAAAAAAAGCAGTGGAAGGCCTTTCCGGATTTTCTGGTCAGATGTGCCGTTCATTTCCAAATTACGAAAATAAGCGTAACAGTTCTTATTAAATTTGAATAAAATTCAGTTGAGCATATCATGTCTGAGTTGGCCAATGAAGTAAAAATCGAAGATTACTCTTAGATAACAGACAAAATACCTGCTGATTATATGCCAGTTTTTTTATGAAAACACATTCCATTTAATTTTTTCCACCAAAACTTTATAAATATCTTGGCCTAAAAATATTACTATAGGAAAGTTAAACTATATTTCTATCAGGATAAAAAAAACATTACTATAATATTAATTTAAGAAAAACTATAAATCATACTCACAGGACACTTTCTGTACAGGTCGTTCACAGGGTACAGGGGAATAATAATAAATATATATCAAAATTATTTTGTTTTTGTATAACTATAACTTCAAATTTTCTTATAAATAACATTTTATGCGGGTTTTTTCATTAATAGAGTTTTATCCACCATTTAGGGAATGAAGAGCCTTAAACGAAACCTATTTACTGATAAGCATTTGCAAGCCGTATAGTATAGGTACCCAAAATTAAACCCTGTAGAATCTTCAAATAACCTCATTCTTCAGGCTCTTAAGAGGCTGACAACAGCTAAATTCCCTCCGTATCTTTTTCAGCGCGAGTGAAAGAGAAACACTGTGTTACGATTAGTATGGGAGCTCATTGCTAATTTAGCAAAATGATGTATTAAAAAAAAATACACATTAATTGAGAAATATAAAACAACGACGTTTTTATTATTAGTGCGGTGGAATTTTGTCTTTAGTTACAGACGTATAAGTCAAGAAACTAAAGACATACGACTGTTTAAAGCATATTTTAAGATGTAACTTTGGAATTATTTTCTATCGAGCCGATTTTGTCCAATCGTGTATCGGAATTAACGAAGATCTTCCAAATATAACGAATAATCTAAACATATAAAAGAAGAATTCCTGATCTACCATCAACGCACAGCCGAAACTACTGGAACTAGAAACTTCAAATTTGGTCCAGAGATTACTTTTATGACGTATGCAAGGGATAAGACGGGATATTTGGAACTTCCACCCCTAAGGGGATCAAATAGGGGGGCAAAGTTTGTATGGGAGAATTTTTTTTTGAGCTGAAGACTTAAAAATTCGTAAAAAGGTTACGAACCTAAATCCAAAGAAAGTGTTTTCAGCGTTTTGCAAGATTCTATCCCTAAGAGGGTAAAATAGGGGTGCAAACTTTGTATGGGAGAAACTTCTGCTTTTGAGTTAGAGACTTAAAACTTTGTAAAAGGTACAAAGTTCGTATTGGAGAAATTTTATTTTGTGTTAGAGACTTGTTTTTTGAAAAATTCCACGGCGATCTTTCCGTATTCCAACTACTAAATTACTCCAGTCAAAACACCGTAGTCCGTATGGGACTGCAACGGCGGGTCAGTGTTACACTTATTCACTTATTAGTTTCACTACTCCCCAGTAGATGGCGTTACTGGTCTCATCTTAAATGTGTTTTTGCCGTTGATTGTATTCCATTAAGTAGAGAAAAGGAACGTATTTAAAACATTTACATTTAGATTACATATTGACCCTGTAGGATGGTAATTATTTTTCATCTTTCAGGATTAGTAGGTACCTATAATAATATTTGTTTGTTGAAATAGATTTTTTTACCATACATTGTTAGGAAGATGTTAATTTCCGTCCAAGTAGATTTCTTTGTAAGCTGCTGGAATTTTACAAGATTCAACCTCAGTAATATAATTATGTACATAGATTTTTTCCGTGTTCCGATACTTTTTCATTTATTAGGTACACTACTCCACATTAGATGGCGTTAGAGGTTCAGCTGAAATTTAAAAATTATAGCCGTACCTTTTGACTTTTGCTGTAGTCGGGTAAAAAGGTGTATTTACTAATATTGTCTTCGGTTGCCGCGATAGTTATTCATGAAATAAAACAACTAAAAACGGATTATATCGCGTGTACTGAGCTTAAATTACATCCCGACATTTCGAATACTTTACAGCGTTCGTGGTCAACGGGTCGACTGAGGAAAAATATACAATTACCTCCGTTCAAAAACTATCACAATATGCAAACCTACCCACATATTAAATATTAAACAAATTTAGGAATGGCACAAGCCAGAATTTGTAATTTAAGCTCAGTACACGCGATATAATCTGTTTTTAGTTGTTTTATTTCATGTATTTACTAAATTAAATAATTTTAAACAAAAAAGAACCGACTTCACTTAGCAAATGCTCGAGCTGTTGTAAAAAATACTCAAATCACTATAGGTGTGCCTATAATAGTTGAAGAGTTCCCTCGATTTCTCCAGGATCCCATCATCAGATCCTGACCTGGTTACAATGGGTGGTCCCATTGTGAAGTATACTCTTTCAAACAGAAAAATAATTTTCCAAATCGGTCCAGCCGTCTTCAAATAATCGGTGAACATACATAAAAAAAAGCAAAAACAAAGATCCCGACGAATTGATAACCTCCTCCTTCGAAATCTTGAAGTCGGTTAATAAGACCCGTTTATCCTAAACTACTTTATAAGCAGACAACACAACAAATAAAAACAAATCCACCAATAGATGGCGCTGTGCCATGAAGATAAATGGCGCTATTAAGATTTTTTCTGAGTTAGTTGGGTTAAAGGGAAATTATTCTAAATGCGTCTTCGTCTTTCTGAATTTGGTGTCATTTGAGTCTTGAGTCGTTTGTTAAGTTGTTTCTAAAAATAAATATTGATTGGTTGTTCTGCCTGGTCTGGTCTTAAAATTTAATGAAAAATACGGAATATTAAAATACATAAAGCAAAAAAAAATTATATATAAGCAAAGTACCTATCTTAAAGTTCTTTACGATTGTCTTAGTCGAGTTATAAATTTCAATTGCATTAGCGTAGCGTTAAAAAATGATTTGCGAAGTTTTAAACATACATATATGGCAACAAGGTGCCACACACGGTGGTTCCAATCGTAGGAGACGGAGCTTGCCTATTTTGTTCAATAGCGTATATCATATATAGTTCAGTCATTATAGATTTTGACCCGTGAATAATCAGTTCTTGAATTTTTTTTTCGTAGGTCCGTTTGTCGCGTTTTTTAGGTTTAATTTCCAAAATATCGTTCCTAGAAGAAAAATTGTGAGAACCAAACTTGTAGAGAATTAAATTTCCTACAATTTTTGTCCTCACGGTTTTACTGTAAAATGAAAAATGGCCGAGTTATTCAAGAAAAACCGTTTTTCGAATATACACAGGAGCCTGATTCAGTCTACTTTTTGAATTTACACTCCCAGTGACCCCCCCGAGGGACCTACGAAAAAAAAATCCAAGAACTGATTATTCACGGGTAGGGTCGGTTTTTTGGATATAATGACTGGACTAATATGGCACTCAGACGATGGCTAGGGAGATTCGAGAAAAGAGATTGTGGACTTATGAATTTCAAAATTGGAATGAGTTTCATTTTATGACCCATGCCCCGAATGGTGATAATTATATGAGTGCCGAATCCTATTACTCTGAAATGATCCAGCGACATACTTTTGGTAGTTATTGCGAAATAGTTGCTGCCAGTAAGGTATTTAATTACGTTTTCGAAGTATATAGGAATGGTGAACTTTATGTAAGCTCTGGTCTGGAAGGTAACCCAGTCGGTAAGCTACGTTTCTCAGATGATTTGTCAAGCGGACATTTTGACGTGTTTGTATCATATACTGAAAAAAGTGATAATTTGTCACCGACGTACACTGATCCCAATATCTTATCGCAATCATACACAACGCCGAATTACATTGTAGACAAAGTAATGAATGCAAATACCAGTATTATTTCTTTACCAACCCCCACAAACACTTGCAACTCTGAGACCTATACAATTTCTGATAGTTGTTAAACAAAAAATAACTTTTTAAGATCATGCTATTGGGAGCCAGACCCTTTATAAAAACCGTATTATATGTGAGGTTGATGACAGGAAGCCCTCTTTTCGGGATGTTGTGAAATCAAATGAAAAGCGGGAACCAGGGTCGATAGTAGTATTGTTTATTGAAGATAAAAGGCACAATTTATGTGCCTTTTTGTAGTCAGAAAGAAATAAGATGTGAGAAGGAATTAGGAGTTGTAGTGATAGACGTGCACTGCACTTAAACTGCACTATAATAACTTGTACTAAATGTTGTTTGTTCGTCACAAATCACAATAGTTGGATGATGGATTACAAAAATAAGCCGTAGGATTAAGAATTCATAAAAGAAAACAAGTATTAGATTTATCGATCGAGGATCTGATCGAGCTGAGAAAATGAAAGGGCTGCCATAGGGTTCGAAAATCGATTTTGAATTTAAAATATGGATCGGTAATATGGCAGAAGAAAAAGGTTGATAGTGTAACGTTCCGATACACGCATCGTTACATTATACGTGGACGAAGTCGCGGGCGGAAAGCTAGTAACATATATTTTTTTTACTTTCTCAAAACAAGGAGTTATAGCTAAAAGACTGTTTGAGTAAAGTCAATGTGAAGGTCATCGGGTGTTGTCAGCCTCTTAAGCGCACGACAGTAGCTAAGGGCTCTCGTTCCGTCATCGAAGCCCTATTGAGCCCTGAATGGCGCCTGATTATGATAGAATCATCGTCGATAGGAATTGTGCTGCAGGTGCGTAATTTGATTTTGATTGCGTTGAATGAATGCTCTATTGTGTTGAGTTCCTGAGGGCCCTTGGATGAGCGAATTGCGTGTCCGTTGAAATCAAACCGAAAACGTATTGTAAAATTAAAGGAAACCGCGCAAGACAATTATTACATGGATTTTATTATCTTGCAATGAATATATCAATTAATATCAATTTTATTTTCTATCACTAACCGGTAGTAAGTCAAACTAATAGAAACCTGGCAATCATAAAGTAATAATTTAACACATATATTATCACAAAGTAGAAACAGATGTCCATTGCCTACAAATGAAAAAAATACTGTGTGTGTGTGTGTGTGTGTGTGTGTGTGTGTGTGTGTGTGTGTGTGTGTGTGTATGAACGTGCGTGTGTGTGAGTGTGTGTGTATGCGTGCTTGTTTGCGTGCGTGCTTACGTGCGCGCGACATCTGTTTCTAAATTCAAAATGTAATTGCTGAAACCAGGCTCCGACTCAGAGAGAGAAAATTGACCGTTTCATATTAACAATGCAAGAGTGCACCATTCCTCGTCCCACGTGTCATAATATTGATCCTTTCGTCCTTGTTCTATTATGTACCTCGATTTCATCGACAAGTACTTAAAGCGGGTGAGGGTTCCGATCTAACGACATCTTGACTTCGCCTAAGAGAGGTCAAGGGATTTATGAAGAGTTTATACATAACTAAATATCTTTGGAACAAATTTTCTTATATTTTTCAGCGTGTTTTTTGTTTTCCCGGATTTTTTGTCGGAATAAGTTAGTTTAGTGTAATGAATATAAGTAATAATGCAGGGAAACTTAAGTTAGCACATATTATTTAGGTATTAGGTATATTTGCACCTACACGTTCAAAACTTCAATGACTTCGATTAAACCTCTAACAGTTATATTTAGTGTACCTCAGTACTTACTGATTGCATTACGTGTGAATTAATTATTGACTGCTTGAACTTTCACTCTGCTTATATTCCTGGATTTCATGTAGAAGGGATGACGTGGGCAGTTAGGTCATGAATGGGGAGAGTAGAGATGTTAGAGGGGCGAGTTGGTGTTTTTGGATAAGGCTGTTAAATCGCTATACGTAAGATAGATAGATAGATATAAATTTATTCAATAAAGCACACACTATAGAACACAAAAAAATAGAAGTTGAAAAATGCATACCTAAAGGTAAACACTAGTCGAGTATAGGTAACTACAGAAGTTCATAATGTGTTAAACAATGCGCGCGATAAAGAAAAGCCTCAGATTCAGCATTATGTCGCGAAATTGCAAGTTGACCCCACAATTTGCAACGCTGTTATTCTGTCCTGGCCTTTAGGGAGTCTAACATAACATAAACATAAATACTCTTTATTGCACACCTCAAAATAAAGAAACACATAAAATACAAGTTACAAACAGAATAATCATAGGTAAAACAATGGGCGGTCTTATCGCTAAAAAGCGATCTCTTCCAGACAACCTTTGGGCAGCTGAAACCATTGAAAATAATCAGAAATACGTAGGTGTTGCAAATTCAATTCAACTAGCTAAACAATAATAAAGTTACGCATATAAAATAAAAATAAACTTACATAAACCATATATATACGTTAACGCTAACACGCGCATATACGCTAACGTTGTTTAAAAAAAAGGAAATTAACCTGAGATATTTTGCATAAAAAGCAGACATGCAACGTGAGAAGAAAACAAAACGGAAAATGAGTAGAATAACGCGCGAGTAGATAGATATGGAATTAAAGGATAAGGTGTATAGTAATTATATATTAGATGTATTATAGAAAATTGTATACATTGTTATCCAGGTTTGAAACTCAGTTTTGTCCCCACTCACCCCATTTCACGGTACTAACCGAGTTTTACGTGCACATTATAATTTCTTTAAGGCTGTTGAACGTTTTAAGCCAAAAGCCGTTTATTATTATCATTTGGCACATGATAAGATAAGAATTTAAACCTATGTGCACTATTACTAACCAGCCATTTAGGTATATGTCCCTAAACATCAATTAATTTAAGAATATAACATGTTACATATGTGTTTTAATTAAAACTGATTAATTTAACGCTCAGGAATATAACTAATTAGTAATTTAATAAATTAGTAAGACAAGAAAATTTGCGGTGATGCACTTGAAAACGAGAGTCGTTATTAAATTAATAAAGTTCAAACGCACATGTAAAATAAGACTCAGCTAAGGTATCACGAACTTTTAATTAAGCATTATTTACGAGTTTTGAATTATCTTAGAAACCTTCGGCTTTTAATTATCCTTAATAAAAACCATATACTTACTTGAAACAACAAAAATCAATTTACAGGCGGGCGATAAATTGGACTAACGTAATGTCTTATATTATATTTATAATAATATTATATTTTTTTCAACACACCTGCTCGTAACGAGGTTCTTATTCCACCGTTTTTATGCTCATAATCCTAGATATTAAACACGCGTGCATTGCATAATAATTATCGAACTAGTGCAATAATTTAATAATCCGATCAAGTGACGTTTGTACTCTAGTACTAAGTTGTACGTACGCAGACAAATCGTTGTAATTTAGTCGGGTATTACCTTTTCTTTTTTTTAACTATTTAGGAGTAAACATTCTAAAAAAGTAAAATAAAAGTAAATATATTAAAAATATACACATTTACAATAGAATACAAATTATACAATCCTGATTGTGAAAAAGAATCATTTCAACTTATTATATTACTCGTAATCTATACATATAATACACAATAAATTACGTTTTAAACACGAATTGTCTATTCTAATATTGGCTGTTTGGCATTTTACGTCCGCGCCTTTGCCCCAAGCTACACGCAGATCCATAAAAGAAAATTGCGCGCCATTTATAAGTAACCTCAAATCATTGTTTATTTGTTAGATTTTTCTCGTTGTGTTGTTGTGATTAATTTAAACAAATTATATTTTCAATGTATAAGAAGACAACTTTAGCGTTAGTTTAACCTCTGGATATATTTCAAAATTGTGATACATACTAGTTATCATAAAAATCTAGTGAGCAATACGTAAGAAAAAATACTATAATTTATTGCACAATAAATGTGAAGTATTTAATTTTATGAGATGATTTGAAAAAGAGTTCCAGATAGTCAATAACATCACAAAAAAGGTTAGTTAAATTTAATTATCTTAGGTTCGTAAGTACCTCTATCCTGTAAACATTCTGACAATTAATGTATTCATCAAAGTTATTAATTACACTATTCTGTTATTTCCTCGCAAGTGTGTTGAAAAACGTTATATGAAACGCGTGTGCTTGATTATTCCATAGCTCAGCTTTCTTAGCGCACTCACGTGCGTTCGTGCGCACAATATCGCTTCGTATGTAATGATCAACTTAGCACACTTGTACTCGTATCATAATGAACTATTATTCTTTCTTCCAAATTGCAAAAATACAAAATGTTATATTAAAATGCGTAGGATTTGATTACTATTACACCCGAACAGGCCAGTTCCTAGAATAACTAGCATTATTAATTGAAAAAATATGTAAATTCGGAAAAAACCGATAAAGCAATAACTCACATGTCCTGTGCAAATTAATTGAAAACAATGTCACTCTGCCTGCTTCAATAAAGAAATCATTCAAGCGAAGTTTCCCCTTATTCCTTGGTTATAGTGTATATTTTTACTTGACGATAGTTGGGTTAGACAGTAAATTGATTGATGGTCCATTATGACCACTAATTGGGCCTTTGAGAGGATTACTGACGGACATAAAGTTTCTCGTAAACCAAGCTTATGGCCTGTAAATGTTTGGTTTACATAGGAGTTTGGGTTTGCTCGTTCAGTTGTTTTTAGTGAACCGTGGTCCTGATGACCTATTTCCCTCGATCACGTCGCCAATATAAGTATTTATACAAGTAGAAACAGCATTTATCTTACGTCTATACATATTACGACTATACATACATACCTACAGATTAATTTACATACTGTGTGACATATACTTCCACGCCGTATCACGGTACACACCCTTACACGTATTTGTTTCTGATTAATGTATGGTGTAAAAAAATTACTACATCATAGCTCAAATCCTTCACCAATTATAATTAATATTCTTTCTAATAACAGGTTTTTAACAATATGAATATGAATGTCGGGTGCCGCTGGCAACAGGCCCAGGCTACCGGTTATCCGGGCCGCAAAGAGATGAACCGGACTATGCGCGGGGTAACCAGAATTTACCGCCTTCTGTATGACACTGAATTCAACCACGACTCCGAAGCACGAGACTCAAAATATTGGTGTAAAGAGAGAGGGAGAGAGACTGCTTAATATTTATTATTATTATTGTATTAAAGGGAAGTAAACTAAATAAAGTAATGATGCCTCTACTCTATTTAAATAAGGTATCGATTAATTTAGCCGTTTTTAGGGTTCCGTAGTCAACTAGGAACCCTTATAGTTTCGCCATGTCTGCCCGTCCGTCCGTCCGTACGCGGATCAGTGACCGTTAGCACTAGAAAGCTGAAATTTGGTACTAATATGTATATCAAGCACGCCGACAAAGTGGTAAAATAAAAAGTGGAAAAAAATGTTTTATTAGGGTACCTCCCCTATACGTAAAGTGGGGAGTGATTTTTTTTTTTTTTTCATTTCAACCCTAACGTGTGATATATTGTTGGATAGGTATTTAAAAATGAATAGGGGTTTACTAAAATCATTTTTTGATAATGTAAATATTTTCGGAAATAATCGCTCCAGAAGTAAAAAAAAATGTGTCCCCCCCCTCTAACTTTTGAACCATAAGTTTTTAAAATATGAAAAAAATCTCAAAAGTAGAACTTTATAAAAACTTTCTAGGAAAATTATTTTGAACTTGATAGGTTGAATAGTTTTTGAAAAAAAAAACAAAATAATGTCTGAACTAAGTTTGTAATTTAACCGCATAAGCAGGTGTTTATTGTACCTGTAATTTCTACAAAATTACAATGAAATGACGTGCTTTCAAATAAAGTAAAAATGGTGAAAATGGGTTCACGCAATAAAGAATTATCCCATAAAAATCATCTTCCATACTTTAAGCTCGCGCGCAATAGTTTACTTAATTTGCCGATAGATGTCGCTGTACGTGGAACGCTCATATCATATCCTACATGGCGGGGTTATTTTAACTCTTAAGTGGGGACATTTACTGTGACGGACGGAAAACTACGGAACCCTACACTGAGCGTGGCCCGACACGCTCTTGGCCGGTTTTTAAGTAATGGGACTTATTTTCAAAATCATTTATTCAGTCCCGTCGTCATCAGTTGAGGCGAAGAGACAATAGCAAGTTTAATTCCTCCATGTTCCTTGTAAAAAGGCGCCTTGAATTTAGTTTCTCGTAAAACCTACATAATTTTTAAAGTATACTAATAATATCTGAGCAGAAAATGCGATTTACAGTGGAAATAAAACAGTGAAACTGTCATAGCGTCTCATAGGAAAATGTAAATAGTTGTCCTGATACCACAGATTACATCAATGCCCCTTATCTCAATACCGCCACTCTTAAAATTAATTAACACTTACATGCACTATTACCTCATGTACACTATTTAGACTTGGTGAGAAAAGCGCTTTTGTTTAGGCTTTGATCGAGTAGTTTTGATATTTTTTACTTACAAAGCACAAAGTGAAGAAGAGTAGAAAAATAACAATAACCCGTTTGAATGTGTCAAGCCTGTGCTAATAATTTTGTGTTATTTGCGATTTTACGAGTATACTTCAATTCGTTGCGACCTCAGACCAAATATTGAGCTAGAAGACGGGAGCACCCTCAATAGTAATGAAACTAATGAAACTGCACGTTTCGATTTCTTCATACTTACTTGAGATGTATTCTAATACTAAATATCCTTACCTTCGAAAGAAAACGTCACTATTATCTACTCTGCCACAATTACCATTTTCTGTTAGTGATCAATGTCCGACCGTTTTTGGAAAGCCAGTTTGAGTGGATAGTTAATTCGTTGTCAATAACACGCAGAATACAAGCATTTGTTGTTTCTAGATTCATGTAGTTTTGTGTGGTACTGGTATGTGTACACACCGTGTGTTATGTGAGTAATGTCAAATCTGCTAGAATAGGAACTCTGTTGTCTGTGAATTTACTGCAACTGGTTGTGACACAGTTGAACTTTTTTCCTTAAGACTCAGCACAGTCGTAAACTCTTCTAGCGCATCCGTTCAATTTATTGTTATGTGTCTTGGCGGAATATTTATTACGTTTTTTATTAGCTGTCTGCATTTACGTTTATTTATAAAGTTACATAAATCGTCTCTTCCCGAAGTTTGAAGGGTAGTATCAATTTTCAGTTATAATTTAGGAATAAAATGTTAATTTACTTTTTTTATAGCAGCCTACTCTTAAAGTATACATAAATACGATCACTTTTTTCCAGAATATTTGAGCTTAATAATTGTGGTCCTCATAAAAATATCCAAAATATCTATTTAAGCTGACCATTTCAATATTCTAGGTAAGTAGGTACTTAGGCAAAGATTCAAATAGGATTTTCTTGGCTAAGTCGTGAGTAGAAAACTTTGAAAATGTTGAACCTCTTTATGTTTTTAATAGAGAACACCTGTCATTTTAGATATTTCTATTTTATATTCATATGTTTTTTATATGTCACATTCTCTCATGTCATAGCTTGTGTTTTTCATGTGTGTTTACTTTCCTAGTATTTTATTAAATTATTTCTTCCAATCCCCACTTGCTTTTTGCTCATATTTCAAGTGGTTATGGGAGCCCATTTCACGCAGTGAAGATATAATACAAAACACACCATGGATTCTCCTGCAACGGCTGCAACTCCGACTTCAGTTCGTGCAGAGGTACCACACCACACTCAAGCATTTCCTTCTCAAAGCTTAACGGCAAAAAATTCAGTAATTGGCTGTTCAGTATACAAGTAGAATGTTTACTCACCGATCTCGATCTGTGGGAAGTTTGCATTAGAGAAGTGACTCCGCACATCCCGTCGGTAAAAAGAAGGACGCACGTGCGAGAGCTAAAATATGCTTAACATGTGAAGAAAGTGTATATCCTGTTATACGGTCAGCAAAATGTGCTTTCGAAACTTTAAACTGCCTTAAGAAGACATATGCTGACAGCGGCCTTACACGAAGGCTTAGCTTAATGAAAAGTCTATTGTCGAATAATTACAACGGCAACATGCAAGACTTTGTAAATAAATCCCTAGCTACACAGCAAGAACATACAGGGTATCGGCGCTTCGGTAGACGACGAATTTCTGGCAATCATTATGCTCACCGGTCTGCCCGAAGAATTCAAGCCTCTCGTTATGACCCTGGAACATGCTAACATGAAGATTACATCGGAAAACATCGTGACGGCTCTTCTAAAGGAAGATTGTCGTACCGTCACCGCTGCATCCAGTTCCCGGCCCCATGGACCTGTCAAACTTCAAGGACCTACAAACAACGTGCTACAAGCCAACGCTTCGACGACGAAATTTAAATTATTTTGTAAATTTGAGCCATGGCCAAGGTACTGTAAATATGTATATATCCGATTCTGTAAATACTATTAGCGATGTTTATTATGTTCCTGAGCTGGCGACTAATTTGCTATCGGTACGTAAGCTAACCGAAAAGGGTTACGATGTTTTATTTACATCTAAGGGCGCCAAGATCGTTCTAAAGGATGGTTGTCAAGTGACAAAACCTGTCATTGCCACAGGTTCCATCCATAAAGGTATGTTTAGACTTGACGTAAGCTCAAATACGCTACATGTCTTATGCACTGCTACCAAAGAGTCGGCAATGCTATGGCATAGACGTCTTGCACATCTCAATGCCAAATCTTTAAATATCCTCAAAAATAGGAATGTTGGCATAGATTATCCAAAGAGTTTGCATGAGCAATGTGTTCCGTGCCTACAAGGTAAACTATCGAAGAAACCTTTTTATAAATCTTCAAGTAGGTCGAAGTGCGTACTATTCATTCTTATTCATTCGGACCTTTGCGGACCAATGAGTACGCACTCATTTGGCGGAGCTTTATACTTACTTACTTTTACAGACGATTTTAGTCGCAAAACTTTTGGATATCTTTTAAAAAGGAAAGACGAAGTTTTTGGTAAGTTTGTAGAATTTAAGCATCTCGTAGAAAATCAAATGGGTAAGACGATCAAGGTCCATAGATCAGATAACGGAGGTGAATACGTTAACCGTGATCTGACTACGTTCCTGAAGGAAAACGGGATCATTCATCAGAACACAGTCCCGTATAATCCTGAAATGAACGGGATCTCGGAACGCGCGAATCGCACCATAATAGAGAAGGCGCGATCAATGCTCCAGGACTCACTACTGCCAAAAGCTTATTGGGGAGAAGCGGTAAATACAGCCATTTACATTAAAAATCACGTTCCTACGCAAGCCCTGAACAACCGAATTCCAGAAGAGATGTGGACCGGTAAGAAAGTAAACCTGTCACACCTCAAAGTCTTTAGTTGTGAAGCTCACGTACTCATTCCAAAAGAAAAACGTACGAAGCTTGACGCCAAGACTCAAAAATGCGTTTTCGTAGGGTATGCAACGGAGAGTAAAGGCTACCGTCTAGTCAACCCCCAAAATCCTCGAGCGATCATCATCGCCAGAGATGTGGTCTTCGTAGAAGACAAGCTGCAGACAGATCAGAGCCCAAATCCCCCCTCCACCGAGTTGGAAATCCCGCCCGGACCCCAACAAGTCCAAAAGCTATGAAGACGGAATATGATTCTCTTCAAAAACATGGTACGTGGATTCTTGTTGACAGACCCAAGGATCGGAAGACGACCAAGTGTAAATGGGTCTTTAAACTTAAAAAGGACATAAGTGGACAAGTCGTGAAATACAAAGCCAGATTAGTAGCTAAACGGTTTACCCAAGTAGCAGGAGTCGACTACGGCGAAACCTTTTCCCCTGTAGCAAGGCTATCGTCTGTGCGGCTACTAATGGAATATGCGGCGGAACTTAACTGTGAAGTTGACCACCTCGACGTGGAAACTGCCTTCTTAAATGGCGATTTGGAGGAGGAAATTTATATGGAGCAACCGGAAGGTTTTTCTACAGATACAAAAAATAAGGTCTGCTTGTTGAAGAAGTCGCTCTATGGTTTGAAACAAGCTCCACGCCAGTGGAACAAGAAAGTCTGCGAAGCTATGGCTACTTTATGGCTTACTCAAGCCTCAACGGAGCACTGCATTTATTATACAAGGCAGAACAACGATTTCCTAGTTGTTGCAGTATTCGTCGACGATTTATTCATTCTGTTAAACAGTGATAAATTGAAAACAACATTTAAGAATGAACTAAAGAAGTTATTTACGGTCAAGGATCTGGGACCTGTCAAAGACTGCCTCGGAATGAGGGTGACCCAGAGCCAAGGGCGCGTGACCCTTGACCAATCAAACTACATATATAAACTTCTTGAAAAATACAATATGACGGATGCCATTACGGTCACAACGCCAATGGAACTTGGCCTAAAGTTAACCTTTCCCACACAGGAAGAAGAAATAGATGTGCCGTACAGAGAACTCATCGGCTCGCTAATGTACATTTCTATTGGGACACGACCGGACATTGCGCACACAGTCTCGTACCTATCCCAATTCAATACACATTACGGGGGGGTACACTGGAAAGCCGCGAAGAGAGTTCTCAGGTACCTAAAGGGTACTAAGGGCATGAGGTTAACTTACCAACGCAATGGCCAAGAGAATATCATGGGATATGCCGACGCTGACTATGGTAACAGCGTCATAGACCGAAGATCCTTTACTGGATACGTCTTTTTGGTGAGTGGAGGGCCAATCTCTTGGGAAGCTCGCAAGCAGCGAACAGTAGTTCTCTCAACTACTGAGGCTGAGTATATGGCCTTAGCTGAAGCCTGCAAGGAAGCCATTTACCTGAAAACACTCATACAGGAAGTCTTCAATATCACTCATCCTATGATCATTCATTCCGACAATCAAAGTTCCATCAAACTTGCACATAATAGCACGTATCACGCCCGAACTAAGCACATCGACATCAAACATCATTTCATTCGTGACGCACTATCACACCACAACCTGCATCTTAAATTCATTCCCACGAATGATATGGTCGCCGACATTTTAACCAAACCATTGGCAAAAACCGGCCAAGAGCGTGTCGGGCCACGCTCAGTGTAGGGTTCCGTAGTTTTCCGTCCGTCACAGTCAGCGGTGTGGAACACTTGGTCGGAACGAAGTTATGTTATTTTATTTTTTACTTTTCGAGAAGTCTCTTTTTTGAAATTTCTGAAATTTTTGAAATTTTTGAAATTTTTGAATTTTTTGAAATTTTTGTTTTTTTTAAATTATGAAATTTTGACATTTTTGACATTTTTGACACTTTTTACTTTTAGGTTCTCGACTTTTTTCACTTTGTCACTTCTCACTTTCACTTTTCATTACACTTCACTTCACTTCACTTTATTCTATTTTACATTTTTTTTCATTTCATTCCATTTTACATGTTTCTCAATCGTATGGGTGTCGCGTTTTCGTGACGTGACGCTTATTCGTGACGGTCACGTGACTTTTTTTCGCCTAGCCCCCATCCGCGAACCGTCCGATAAGGAACTTCGTTCCAAAACTACGACCGGTTCTAACCCTACACCTCTGGCCCGAGAAGTATTATGACCGAAAAGAAATTCGACGGGACTTATTTTTTTCAAAACAGTAATACATTATTAGATTTCAAAGATACAAAATAATGCGTAGTTCTTCAAGAAGACATATCAACAGCTTGAGAGACAGATAATGTACCTACTGTTTAATTATAAAGAAAAATAAATCCTAATCTGACTGCTTCACAAAACGTTTGATATGTTTTCCTACCTAAACGGTGTCCTATAAATGTTAGATGATTTTGTAGTAGTTTCTGGTTTGGGCCATGCATCTTTGTCCGTCATATAATAGTCCTCGAACCTGCAATAACCCTTTGACATTAATGACATTTCAAATATTTCTTAAGAGCGGGTAAAGGTAAATTTAAAGCATCGACGGGTTAATAACCTTGACCAAAAAATTATAAACTATTTTAATACCAAATTTCATCTAAATACGTACAGCGGTTATTGGTTGTTTCTTCCCCATGTTAACTTCCACCCCTTTTGCATCCGCTTAAGGGATAATTTCTGAGATAAAACTATTTTATTTCCTTTTCCAGAGCTCAAATTATCTCCATACCAAATTTTATCTAAATCGATTCTACGGTTAATAATTCCCTATACCTACAAATTTCCCACTCCCTTTCACCCCTTTAGGGTTGATTTTCGGGGTGAAAACTATCCTTTGTCCTTTCTTGAGACCCATACTATCTCTATACCAATTTTCATCTAAATCAGTTCAGGGGTAAAAAAATCCTCATACCAACTTCCAACCCTCTTTTCACCCCCACAAGGGTTTGAAAACTATCCTATGACGTTTCTCGAGACTCAAATTATCTCCATACTCATTTCTATCTAAATCGTTTCATCGGTTAAAAATTCTCCATACAAACTTTAACCCCATTTTCACCCCCATCAGGGTTTATTTTCGGGATTAAAACTATATATTATCCTTTCCCGGGACTCAAACTATCTCTATACAAAATTTCATCAAAATCCGTTCAGCCGTTTTCACGTGATGCGCGGTCAAATAAACAGACAAACAGATAAACAGATAAACAGACAAACAGATAAACAGACAAAAATTCTAAAAATTGTTGGAACGTGTTCTGTTATCGATTCTAAGTATCCCCAGCCAACTTTTTTTCGATTATCTTCCATGTACAGACTTTCGACCCTCTTCAGCTATATTATATGTATAGATAATAATAAAATAATAATGTAGTGCCTATATGGCAGCCCACTCTGGTGCTTCTCAGCTCAGCAATCAGGTCGTTAACATATAGACTGAAGAGGTCCGGCGATATCAGGCCTCCTTGGCGTACTCCACACTCTAATCTATAATCATTAGAGGTTGGGTCACCCCATCTTACACAGTATGATTGATTCTCGTACCAGTATCTCAACAGATTCACGATTATTGGAGGCACATTAGATCTAGCGAGTTTCTCCCATAGCAACTTCAAGTTAACTAGGTCAAAAGCTCGACTAAGATCTAGAAAACAGGCGTATACTGAACTCTTCCGCCCCACATAGAAATTGACCGTACTCTTAAGACTGAAAATCGCTGAATCTGTTGAGAGGCCAGGACGAAAACCAAACTGTGCATCATCAATACATACATTGCGCTGCAACTCTGGGTGTATTAACCATTCAAGTATCTTTCCTAGAATTGTACCCAGAGAGATTGGTCTATAAATTTTAATACTTGAAAGATCACCTGTTCTATTTTTCTGGCAATGCGATAGGGGCTCCACGCGCGAGTTAGATGCAGTACTGGCAGGGAGCGGCTGCACACTGAAGTGATGCGAGAACAACTTGGCAATATCCTATTAATATCCTTTGCGTCATGTAAGTTTTCGATACTGACCGGGATACTTGTCTTAGAATTAAGTTTCTCGGTATCCTTCCAAACCTTGACAAAGTTCTTGTCAGCGTATGTTCATACGTATAGTGTCCTCGTTGTTCTGGCACCACCTCAGTTTGTTCTTAAAAACCTTTCGACTATGGATCATTTGGTCAAAAGACCCTCCGCTCGATGGCCTGCCATTTAAGTCCCAAGAACTGAAACACTGCTAGGCCCGCTCGTGAATTTCCCTTACATGGTAGTTCCAGCCCAACACCTTTTTTCTGGTTTCCGTGCAACGCGATAGGCATTCGAACTGGAAACGGCTGCATTCTGCAGCGAGGATACGATCCTATCATAACAATTATCTATCAGGTACAGGTGTTTCATGCATGAAAATTGCTGACAATCTTTACAATAGCTACCGTGACTACTAAATCTAATTAATCTTAACCTAGTATCACAGTTCTTAGCATACATATTAATACAATTTAAGTCTCTTGTGCCCCATCGGACTCCTTTGAGTAAATTTAATTCACCATTCATTTCCTTTTTATTAGTGATCACACTCATTTCACACACCACAGACACGGGAAAGTGGTCAGACCAGTACACACCGTAGTCCACCTTAACTGCTGTAATTGTGTCCCGCGCTGCTCGTGTCGTAACGCAGTGATCGAGCCATCGCCTGGAAAGATGAGCATCACTCACGAAAGTGTACGTGTCCTCCGCTAATAATTCAATATCTGCGCAGACCAGCGAGTGATCAGCACAATAAGCTTAGTGGTACCGTATTTTAATTTTAAAATACACAAACAATACATTAAAAACACAACCTGACTTAAATATAAATCCAACACACAACAAATTGGACTAAGAGCTGGCCACGTCAGATATGACACAACAATGAGAGCAATGAAACCCGTCTAGTAAGATTGCAATACTATCCTTATTGCTAGATCCGGGCAGCTAGCAGCTTTTTGGGAGGAGGTCAGAGTGACAGACTAGCAACATTTTTGAGTTGTACAAATGTAATACCAAAATAGGTAAAAACTGCCGAAGCTGTCTTATTTATAGAGGACGGGGCCTATATTTTGACATTAGAACAAAAAACATTGCGTATTATTTCGGAAACAGATTAATAGAAACAGTAAGCGACAAACTATGAATTAAATTATGCGTAGTTTTGGACTACTTTCCCCCATCAGAATGTTTTGGCAATGATATAATCTAATCTAATCTAAACATATAAAAGAAGAATTCCTGATCTACCATCAACGCACAGCCGAAACTACTGGAACTAGAGACTTCAATTTGGTCCAGAGCTTCCTTTTATGACGTATGCAAGGGATAAGACGGGATTTTTGGAAATTCCACCCCTAAGGGGATCAAATAGAGGTGCAAAGTTTGTATGGGAGAATTTTTTTTTTTGAGCTGAAGACTTAAAAATTCGTAAAAAGGTTACGAACCTAAATCCAAAGAAAAGGTTTTCAGCGTTTTGAAAACTTCTATCCCTAAGAGGGTAAAATAGGGGTGCAAACTTTGTATGGGAGAAACTTCTGCTTTTGAGTTAGAGACTTAAAACTTTGTAAGAGGTGCAAAGTTCGTATTGGAGAAATTTTATTTTGTATTAGAGACTTTAAACTTTGTGTTTTTTGAAAAACTCCACGGCGATCTTTCCATATTCCAACACTTATTCACTTATTAGTTTCACTACTCCCCAGTAGATGGCGTTACTGGTCTCATCATAAATATGTTTTTGCCGTTGATTGTATTCCATTAAGTAGAGAAAATGAACGTATTTAAAACATTTACATTTAGATTACATATTGACCCTGTAGGATGGTAATTATTTTTCATCTTTCAGTATTAGTAGGTATCTATAATAATATTTGTTTGTTGAAATAGATTTTTTTTACCATACATTGTTAGGAAGATGTTAATTTCCGTCCAAGTAGATTTCTTTGTAAGCTGCTGGAATTTTACAAGATTCAACCTCAGTAATATAATTAATATAATTATGTACATAGATTTTTTCCGTGTTCCGATACTTTTCCATTTATTAGGTACACTACTCCACATTAGATGGCGTCAGAGGTTCAGCTGAAATTAAAAAATTATAGCCGTACCTTTTGACTTTTGCTGTAGTCGGGTAAAAAGGTGTATTTACTAATATTGTCTTCGGTTGCCGCGATAGTTATTCATGAAATAAAACAACTAAAAACGGATTATATCGCGTATACTGAGCTTAAATTACATCCCGACGTTTCGAATACTTTACAGCGTTCGTGGTCAACGGGTCGACTGAGGAAATATATACAATTACCTCCGTTCAAAAACTATCACAATATGCAAACCTACCCACATATTAAATATTAAACAAATTTAGGAATTGCACATGCCAGAATTTGTAATTTAAGCTCAGTACACGCGATATAATCTGTTTTTAGTTGTTTTATTTCATTTATTTACTAAATTAAATAATTTTAAACAAGAAGGAACCGACTTCACTTAGCAAATGCTCGAGCTGTTGTAAAAAATACTCAAATCAGTATAGGTGTGCCTATAATAGTTGAAGAGTTCCCTCGATTTCTCCAGGATCCCATCATCAGATCCTGACTTGGTTACAATGGGACCAACTGTGAAGTATACTCTTTCAAACAGAAAAATAATTTTCCAAATCTGTCCAGCCGTCTTCAAATAATCGGTGAACATACATAAAAAAAAGCAAAAACAAAGATCCCGACGAATTGATAACCTCCTCCTTCGAAATCTTGAAGTCGGTTGATAAGACCCGTTTATCCTAAACTACTTTATAAGCAGACAACACAACAAATAAAAACAAATCCACCAATAGATGGCGCTGTGCTATGAAGATAAATGGCGCTATGAAGATTATTTCTGAGGTAGTTGGGTTAAAGAGAAATTATTCTAAATGCGTCTTCGTCTTTCTGAATTTGGTGTCGTTTGAGTCTTGAGTCATTTGTTAGGTTGCTTCTAAAAATAAATATTGATTGGTTGTTGTCTGGTCTGGTCTTAAAATTTAGTGAAAAAATACGGAATATTAAAATACATAAAGCAAAAAAAAAAACAATTATAAGCAAAGTACCTATCTTAATGTTCTTTACGATTGTCTTAGTCGAGTTGTAAATTTTAATTGCATTAGCGTAGCGTTAAAAAATGATTTGCGAAGTTTTAAACATACATATATGGCAACAAGGTGCCACACACGGTGGTTCCAATCGTAGGAGACGGAGCTTGCCTATTTCGTTCAATAGCGTATATCATATATAGTTCAGTCATTATAGATTTTGACCCGTGAATAATCAGTTCTTGGATATATTTTTCGTAGGTCCGTTTGTCACGTTTTTCAGGTTTAATTTCCAAAATATCGTTCCTAGAAGAAAAATTGTGAGAACCAAACTTGTAGAGAATCAAATTTCCTACAATTTTTGTCCTCACGGTTTTACTGTAAAATGAAAAATAAATAAATAAATAAATATTATAGGACAACAAATCGACCTAGGCCCACAGTAAGCTCAATAAGGCTTAAATAATAATAAAAATAAAAATGGCCGAGTTATTCAAGAAAAACCGTTTTTAGAATATACACAGGAGCCTGATTTAGTCTACTTTTTGAATTTACACTCCCAGTGACCCCCCCGAGAGACCTACGAAAAAAAATCCAAGAACTGATTATTCACGGGTAGGGTCGGTTTTTTGGATATAATGACTGGACTAATATGGCACTCAGACGATGGCTAGGGAGATTCGTGAAGAGATTGTGGACTTATGTATTACAAAATTGGAATGAGTTACATTTTATGACCCATGCCCCGAATGGTGATAATTATATGAGTGCCGAATCCTATTACTCTGAAATGAACCAGCGACATACTTTTGGTAGTTATTGCGAAATAGTTGCCGCCAGTAAGGTATTTAATTACGTTTTCGAAGTATATAGGAATGGTGAACTTTATGTAAGCTCTGGTCAGGAAGGTAACCCAGTCGGTAAGCTACGTTTTTCAGATGATTTGTCAAGCGGACATTTTGACGTGTTTGTATCATATACTGAAAAAAGTGATAATTTGTCACCGACGTACACTGATCCCAATATCTTATCGCAATCATACACAACCGCCGAATTACATTGTAGACAAAGTAATGAATGCAAATACCAGTATTATTTCTTTACCAACCCCCACAAACACTTGCAACTCTGAGATCTATACAATTTCTGATAGTTGTTAAATAAAAAATAACTTTTTAAGAACATGCTATTGGGAGCCAGACCCTTTATAAAAACCGTATTATATGTGAGGTTGATGACAGGAAGCCTCACTTCGGGATGTTGTGAAATCAAATGAAAAGCGGGAACCAGGGTCGATAGTAGTATTGTTTATTGAAGATAAAAGGCACAATTTATGTGCCTTTTTGTAGTCAGAAAGAAATAAGATGTGAGAAGGAATTAGGAGTTGTAGTGATAGACGTGCACTGCACTTAAACTGCACTATAATAACTTGTACTAAATGTTGTTTGTTCGTCACAAATCACAATAGTTGGATGATGGATTACAAAAATAAGCCGTAGGATTAAGAATTCATAAAAGAAAACAAGTATTAGATTTATCGATCGAGGATCTGATCGAGCTGAGAAAATGAACGATTTTGAATTTAAAATATGGATCGGTAATATGGCAGAAGAAAAAGGTTGATAGTGTAACGTTCCGATACACGCATCGTTACATTATACGTGGACGAAGTCGCGGGCGGAAAGCTAGTAACATATATTTTTTTTACTTTCTCAAAACAAGGAGTTATAGCTAAAAGACTGTTTGAGTAAAGTCAATGTGAAGGTCATCGGGTGTTGTCAGCCTCTTAAGCGCACGACAGTAGCTAAGGGCTCTCGTTCCGTCATCGAAGCCCTATTGAGCCCTGAATGGCGCCTGATTATGATAGAATCATCGTCGATAGGAATTGTGCTGCAGGTGCGTAATTTGATTTTGATTGCGTTGAATGAATGCTCTATTGTGTTGAGTTCCTGAGGGCCCTTGGATGAGCGAATTGCGTGTCCGTTGAAATCAAACCGAAAACGTATTGTAAAATTATAGGAAACCGCGCAAGACAATTATTACATGGATTTTATTATCTTGCAATGAATATATCAATTAATATCAATTTTATTTTCTATCACTAACCGGTAGTAAGTCAAACTAATAGAAACCTGGCAATCATAAAGTAATAATTTAACACATATATTATCACAAAGTAGAAACAGATGTCCATTGCCTACAAATGAAAATATTACTGTGTGTGTGTGTGTGTGTGTGTGTGTGTGTGTGTGTGTGTGTGTGTGTGTGTGTGTGTGTGTGTGTGTGTGTGTGTGTGTGTGTGTGTGTGTGTGTGTATGAACGTGCGTGTGTGTGTGTGTGTGTATGAACGTGCGTGTGTGTGAGTGTGTGTGTATGCGTGCGTGTTTGCGTGCGTGCTTACGTGCGCGCGACATCTGTTTCTAAATTCAAAATGTAATTGCTGAAACCAGGCTCCGACTCAGAGAGAGAAAATTGACCGTTTCATATTAACAATGCAAGAGTGCACCATTCCTCGTCCCACGTGTCATAATATTGATCCTTTCGTCCTTGTTCTATTATGTACCTCGATTTCATCGACAAGTACTTAAAGCGGGTGAGGGTTCCGATCTAACGACATCTTGACTTCGCCTAAGAGAGGTCAAGGGATTTATGAAGAGTTTATACATAACTAAATATCTTTGGAACTAATTTTCTTATATTTTTCAGCGTGTTTTTTGTTTTCCCGGATTTTTTGTCGGAATAAGTTAGTTTAGTGTAATGAATATAAGTAATAATGCAGGGAAACTTAAGTTAGCACATATTATTTAGGTATTAGGTATATTTGCACCTACACGTTCAAAACTTCAATGACTTCGATTAAACCTCTAACAGTTATATTTAGTATACCTCAGTACTTACTGATAGCATTACGTGTGAATTAATTATTGACTGCTTGAACTCTCACTCTGCTTATATTCCTGGATTTCATGTAGAAGGGATGACGTGGGCAGTTAGGTCATGAATGGGGAGAGTAGAGATGTTAGAGGGGCGAGTTGGTGTTTTTGGATAAGGCTGTTAAATCGCTATACGTAAGATAGATAGATAGATATAAATTTATTCAATAAAGCACACACTATAGAACACAAAAAAACAGAAGTTGAAAAATGCATACCTAAAGGTAAACACTAGTCGAGTATAGGTAACTACAGAAGTTCATAATGTGTTCAACAATGCGCGCGATAAAGAAAAGCCTCAGATTCAGCATTATGTCGCGAAATTGCAAGTTGACCCCACAATTTGCAACGCTGTTATTCTGTCCTAGCCTATAGGGAGTCTAACATAACATAAACATAAATACTCTTTATTGCACACCTCAAAATAAAGAAACACATAAAATATAAGTTACAAACAGAATAATCATAGGTAAAACAATTGGCGGTCTTATCGCTAAAAAGCGATCTCTTCCAGACAACCTTTGGGCAGCTGAAACCATTGAAAATAATCAGAAATACGTAGGTGTTGCAAATTCAATTCAACTAGCTAAACAATAATAAAGTTACGCATATAAAATAAAAATAAACTTACATAAACCATATATATACGTTAAAGCTAACACGCGCATATACGCTAACGTTGTTTAAAAAAAAAGGAAATTAACCTGAGATATTTTGCATAAAAAGCAGACATGCAACGTGAGAAGAAAACAAAACGGAAAATGAGTAGAATAACGCGCGAGTAGATAGATATGGAATTAAAGGATAAGGTGTATAGTACTTATATATTAGATGTATTATAGAAAATTGTATACATTGTTATCCAGGTTTGAAACAGTTTTGTCCCCACTCACCCCATTTCACGGTACTAACCGAGTTTTACGTGCACATTATAATTTCTTTAAGGCTGTTGAACGTTTTAAGCCAAAAGCCGTTTATTATTATCATTTGGCACATGATAAGATAAGAATTTAAACCTATATGCACTATTACTTACCAGCCATTTAGGTATATGTACCTAAACATCAATTAATTTAAGAATATAACATGTTACATATGTGTTTTAATTAAAACTGATTAATTTAACGCTCAGGAATATAATTAATTAGTAATTTAATAAATTAGTAAGACAAGAAAATTTGCGGTGATGCACTTGAAAACGAGAGTCGTTATTAAATTAATAAAGTTCAAACGCACATGTAAAATAAGACTCAGCTAAGGTATCACGACCTTTTAATTAAGCATTATTTACGAGTTTTGAATTATCTTAGAAACCTTCGGCTTTTAATTATCCTTAATAAAAACCATATACTTACTTGAAACAACAAAAATCAATTTACAGGCGGGCGATAAATTGGACTAACGTAATGTCTTATATTATATTTATAATAATATTATATTTTTTTCAACACACCTGCTCGTAACGAGGTTCTTATTCCACCGTTTTTATGCTCATAATCCTAGATATTAAACACGCGTGCATTGCATAATAATTATCGAACTAGTGCAATAATTTAATAATCCGATCAAGTGACGTTTGTACTCTAGTACTAAGTTGTACGTACGCAGACAAATCGTTGTAATTTAGTCGGGTATTACCTTTTCTTTTTTTTAACTATTTAGGAGTAAACATTCTAAAAAAGTAAAATAAAAGTAAATATATTAAAAATATACACATTTACAATATAATACAAATTATACAATCCTGATTGTGAAAAAGAATCATTTCAACTTATTATATTACTCGTAATCTATACATATAATACACAATAAATTACGTTTTAAACACGAATTGTCTGTTCTAATATTGGCTGTTTGGCATTTTACGTCCGCGCCTTTGCCCCAAGCTACACGCAGATCCATAAAAGAAAATTGCGCGCCATTTATAAGTAACCTCAAATCATTGTTTATTTGTTAGATTTTTCTCGTTGTGTTGTTGTGATTAATTTAAACAAATTATATTTTCAATGTATAAGAAGACAACTTTAGCGTTAGTTTAACCTCTGGATATATTTCAAAATTGTGATACATACTAGTTATCATAAAAATCTAGTGAGCAATACGTAAGAAAAAATACTATAATTTATTGCACAATAAATGTGAAGTATTTAATTTTATGAGATGATTTGAAAAAGAGTTCCAGATAGTCAATAACATCACAAAAAAGGTTAGTTAAATTTAATTATCTTAGGTTCGTAAGTACCTCTATCCTGTAAACATTCTGACAATTAATGTATTCATCAAAGTTATTAATTACACTATTCTGTTATTTCCTCGCAAGTGTGTTGAAAAACGTTATATGAAACGCGTGTGCTTGATTATTCCATAGCTCAGCTTCCTTAGCGCACTCACGTGCGTTCGTGCGCACAATATCGCTTCGTATGTAATGATCAACTTAGCACACTTGTATCATAATGAACTATTATTCTTTCTTCCAAATTGCATAAATACAAAATGTTATATTAAAATGCGTAGGATTTGATTACTATTACACCCGAACAGGCCAGTTCCTAGAATAACTAGCATTATTAATTGAAAAAATATGTATATTCGGAAAAAACCGATAAAGCAATAACTCACATGTCCTGTGCAAATTAATTGAAAACAATGTCACTCTGCCTGCTTCAATAAAGAAATCATTCAAGCGAAGTTTGCCCTTATTCCTTGGTTATAGTGTATATTTTTACTTGACGATAGTTGGGTTAGACAGTAAATTGATTGATGGTCCATTATGACCACTAATTGGGCTTTTGAGAGGATTACTGACGGACATAAAGTTTCTCGTAAACCAAGCTTATGGCCTGTAAATGTTTGGTTTACATAGGAGTTTGGGTTTGCTCGTTCAGTTGTTTTTAGTGAACCGTGGTCCTGATGACCTATTTCCCTCGATCACGTCGCCAATATAAGTATTTATACAAGTAGAAACAGCATTTATCTTACGTCTATACATATTACGACTATACATACATACCTACAGATTAATTTACATACTGTGTGACATATACTTCCACGCCGTATCACGGTACACACCCTTACACGTATTTGTTTCTGATTAATGTATGGTGTAAAAAAATTACATCATAGCTCAAATCCTTCACCAATTATAATTAATATTCTTTCTAATAACAGGTTTTTAACAATATGAATATGAATATCGGGTGCCGCTGGCAACAGACCCAGGCTACCGGTTATCCGGGCCGCAAAGAGATGAACCGGACTATGCGCGGGGTAACCAGAATTTACCGCCTTCTGTATGACACTGAATTCAACCACGACTCCGAAGCACGAGACTCAAAATATTGGTGTAAAGAGAGAGGGAGAGAGACTGCTTAATATTTATTATTACTATTGTATTAAAGGGAAGTAAACTAAATAAAGTAATGATGCCTCTACTCTATTTAAATAAGGTATCGATTAATTTAGCCGTTTTTAGGGTTCCGTAGTCAACTAGGAACCCTTATAGTTTCGCCATGTCTGCCCGTCCGTCCGTCCGTACGCGGATCAGTGACCGTTAGCACTAGAAAGCTGAAATTTGGTACTAATATGTATATCAAGCACGCCGACAAAGTGGTAAAATAAAAAGTGGAAAAAAATGTTTTATTAGGGTACCTCCCCTATACGTAAAGTGGGGAGTAATTTTTTTTGTTTTTCATTTCAACCCTAACGTGTGATATATTGTTGGATAGGTATTTAAAAATGAATAGGGGTTTACTAAAATCATTTTTTGATAATGTAAATATTTTCGCAAATAATCGCTCCAGAAGTTAAAAAAAATGTGTCCCCCCCCCCCCTCTAACTTTTGAACCATAAGTTTTTAAAATATTAAAAAAATCTCAAAAGTAGAACTTTATAAAAACTTTCTAGGAAAATTATTTTGAACTTGATAGGTTGAATAGTTTTTGAAAAAAATTACAAAATAATGTCTGAACTAAGTTTGTAATTTAACCGCATAAGCAGGTGTTTATTGTACCTGTAATTTCTACAAAATTACAATGAAATGACGTGCTTTCAAATAAAGTAAAAACGGTGAAAATGGGTTCACGCAATAAAGAATTATCCCATAAAAATCATCTTCCATACTTTAAGCTCGCGCGCAATAGTTTACTTAATTTGCCGATAGATGTCGCTGTACGTGGAACGCTCATATCATATCCTACATGGCGGGGTTATTTTAACTCTTAAGTGGGGACATTTACTGTGACGGACGGAAAACTACGGAACCCTACACTGAGCGTGGCCCGACACGCTCTTGGCCGGTTTTTAAGTAATGGGACTTATTTTCAAAATCATTTATTCAGTCCCGTCGTCATCAGTTGAGGCGAAGAGACAATAGCAAGTTTAATTCCTCCATGTTCCTTGTAAAAAGGCGCCTTAAATTTAGTTTCTCGTAAAACCTACATAATTTTTAAAGTATACTAATAATATCTGAGCAGAAAATGCGATTTACAGTGGAAATAAAACAGTGAAACTGTCATAGCGTCTCATAGGAAAATGTAAATAGTTGTCCTGATACCACAGATTACATCAATGCCCCTTATCTCAATACCGCCACTCTTAAAATTAATTAACACTTACATGCACTATTACCTCATGTACACTATTTAGACTTGGTGAGAAAAGCGCTTTTGTTTAGGCTTTGATCGAGTAGTTTTGATATTTTTTACTTACAAAGCACAAAGTGAAGAAGAGTAGAAAAATAACAATAACCCGTTTGAATGTGTCAAGCCTGTGCTAATAATTTTGTGTTATTTGTGATTTTACGAGTATACTTCAATTCGTTGCGACCTCAGACCAAATATTGAGCTAGAAGACGGGAGCACCCTCAATAGTAATGAAACTAATGAAACTGCACGTTTCGATTTCTTCATACTTACTTGAGATGTATTCTAATACTAAATATCCTTACCTTCGAAAGAAAACGTCACTATTATCTACTCTGCCACAATTACCATTTTCTGTTAGTGATCAATGTCCGACCGTTTTTGGAAAGCCAGTTTGAGTGGATAGTTAATTCGTTGTCAATAACACGCAGAATACAAGCATTTGTTGTTTCTAGATTCATGTAGTTTTGTGTGGTACTGGTATGTGTACACACCGTGTGTTATGTGAGTAATGCCAAATCTGCTAGAATAGGAACTCTGTTGTCTGTGAATTTACTGCAACTGGTTGTGACACAGTTGAACTTTTTTCCTTAAGACTCAGCACAGTCGTAAACTCTTCTAGCGCATCCGTTCAATTTATTGTTATGTGTCTTGGCGGAATATTTATTACGTTTTTTATTAGCTGTCTGCATTTACGTTTATTTATAAAGTTACATAAATCGTCTCTTCCCGAAGTTTGACGGGTAGTATCAATTTTCAGTTATAATTTAGGAATAAAATGTTAATTTACTTTTTTTATAGCAGCCTACTCTTAAAGTATACATAAATACGATCACTTTTTTCCAGAATATTTGAGCTCAATAATTGTGGTCCTCATAAAAATATCCAAAATATCTATTTAAGCTGACCATTTCAATATTCTAGGTAAGTAGGTACTTAGGCAAAGATTCAAATAGGATTTTCTTGGCTAAGTCGTGAGTAGAAAACTTTGAAAATGTTGAACCTCTTTATGTTTTTAATAGAGAACACCTGTCATTTTAGATATTTCTATTTTATATTCATATGTTTTTTATATGTCACATTCTCTCATGTCATAGCTTGTGTTTTTCATGTGTGTTTACTTTCCTAGTATTTTATTAAATTATTTCTTCCAATCCCCACTTGCTTTTTGCTCATATTTCAAGTGGTTATGGGAGCCCATTTCACGCAGTGAAGATATAATACAAAACACACCATGGATTCTCCTGCAACGGCTGCAACTCCGACTTCAGTTCGTGCAGAGGTACCACACTCAAGCATTTCCTTCTCAAAGCTTAACGGCAAAAAATTCAGTAATTGGCTGTTCAGTATAGAATGTTTACTCACCGATCTCGATCTGTGGGAAGTTTGCATTAGAGAAGTGACTCCGCACATCCCGTCGGTAAAAAGAAGGACGCACGTGCGAGAGCTAAAATATGCTTAACATGTGAAGAAAGTGTATATCCTGTTATACGGTCAGCAAAATGTGCTTTCGAAACTTTAAACTGCCTTAAGAAGACATATGCTGACAGCGGCCTTACACGAAGGCTTAGCTTAATGAAAAGTCTATTGTCGAATAATTACAACGGCAACATGCAAGACTTTGTAAATAAATCCCTAGCTACACAGCAAGAACATACAGGGTATCGGCGCTTCGGTAGACGACGAATTTCTGGCAATCATTATGCTCACCGGTCTGCCCGAAGAATTCAAGCCTCTCGTTATGACCCTGGAACATGCTAACATGAAGATTACATCGGAAAACATCGTGACGGCTCTTCTAAAGGAAGATTGTCGTACCGTCACCGCTACATCCAGTTCCCGGCCCCATGGACCTGTCAAACTTCAAGGACCTACAAACAACGTGCTACAAGCCAACGCTTCGACGACGAAATTTAAATTATTTTGTAAATTTGAGCCATGGCCAAGGTACTGTAAATATGTATATATCCGATTCTGTAAATACTATTAGCGATGTTTATTATGTTCCTGAGCTGGCGACTAATTTGCTATCGGTACGTAAGCTAACCGAAAAGGGTTACGATGTTTTATTTACATCTAAGGGCGCCAAGATCGTTCTAAAGGATGGTTGTCAAGTGACAAAACCTGTCATTGCCACAGGTTCCATCCATAAAGGTATGTTTAGACTTGACGTAAGCTCAAATACGCTACATGTCTTATGCACTGCTACCAAAGAGTCGGCAATGCTATGGCATAGACGTCTTGCACATCTCAATGCCAAATCTTTAAATATCCTCAAAAATAGGAATGTTGGCATAGATTATCCAAAGAGTTTGCATGAGCAATGTGTTCCGTGCCTACAAGGTAAACTATCGAAGAAACCTTTTTATAAATCTTCAAGTAGGTCGAAGTGCGTACTATTCATTCTTATTCATTCGGACCTTTGCGGACCAATGAGTACGCACTCATTTGGCGGAGCTTTATACTTACTTACTTTTACAGACGATTTTAGTCGCAAAACTTTTGGATATCTTTTAAAAAGGAAAGACGAAGTTTTTGGTAAGTTTGTAGAATTTAAGCATCTCGTAGAAAATCAAATGGGTAAGACGATCAAGGTCCATAGATCAGATAACGGAGGTGAATACGTTAACCGTGATCTGACTACGTTCCTGAAGGAAAACGGGATCATTCATCAGAACACAGTCCCGTATAATCCTGAAATGAACGGGATCTCGGAATGCGCGAATCGCACCATAATAGAGAAGGCGCGATCAATGCTCCAGGACGCACTACTGCCAAAAGCTTATTGGGGAGAAGCGGTAAATACAGCCATTTACATTAAAAATCACGTTCCTACGCAAGCCCTGAACAACCGAATTCCAGAAGAGATGTGGACCGGTAAGAAAGTAAACCTGTCACACCTCAAAGTCTTTGGTTGTGAAGCTCACGTACTCATTCCAAAAGAAAAACGTACGAAGCTTGACGCCAAGACTCAAAAATGCGTTTTCGTAGGGTATGCAACGGAGAGTAAAGGCTACCGTCTAGTCAACCCCCAAAATCCTCGAGCGATCATCATCGCCAGAGATGTGGTCTTCGTAGAAGACAAGCTGCAGACAGATCAGAGCCCAAATCCCCCCTCCACCGAGTTGGAAATCCCGCCCAGACCCCAACAAGTCCAAATCCCAATTTTCGACGATCCTGTCCTACCTGCAGAGAACCACATACAGCTTCAAGTCCAACCTGAATCTTCAGTTTCAGATCAACCGCAACCTGCATCCGTTGAACCTGAGCCAGAGCGTCCTGACACCCCTATTGTACCTGCTGAAGAGATTTCTGGAGAAGAGCCGGAACGCAGATACCCTGCTAGGGAGAGACGCCCACCTGAGCGATACATACAGGTTTGCGCTGTCAACATGACATCAGATCTGGAACCTGAAACCTTTAAAGAAGTTTCGGACCATCCTTAAAAGGATGAATGGCTTAAAGCTATGAAGACGGAATATGATTCTCTTCAAAAACATGGTACGTGGATTCTTGTTGACAGACCCAAGGATCGGAAGACGACCAAGTGTAAATGGGTCTTTAAACTTAAAAAGGACATAAGTGGACAAGTCGTGAAATACAAAGCCAGATTAGTAGCTAAACGGTTTACCCAAGTAGCAGGAGTCGACTACGGCGAAACCTTTTCCCCTGTAGCAAGGCTATCGTCTGTGCGGCTACTAATGGAATATGCGCCGGAACTTAACTGTGAAGTTGACCACCTCGACGTGGAAACTGCCTTCTTAAATGGCGATTTGGAGGAGGAAATTTATATGGAGCAACCGGAAGGTTTTTCTACAGATACAAAAAATAAGGTCTGCTTGTTGAAGAAGTCGCTCTATGGTTTGAAACAAGCTCCACGCCAGTGGAACAAGAAAGTCTGCGAAGCTATGGCTACTTTATGGCTTACTCAAGCCTCAACGGAGCACTGCATTTATTATACAAGGCAGAACAACGATTTCCTAGTTGTTGCAGTATTCGTCGACGATTTATTCATTCTGTTAAACAGTGATAAATTGAAAACAACATTTAAGAATGAACTAAAGAAGTTATTTACGGTCAAGGATCTGGGACCTGTCAAAGACTGCCTCGGAATGAGGGTGACCCAGAGCCAAGGGCGCGTGACCCTTGACCAATCAAACTACATATATAAACTTCTTGAAAAATACAATATGACGGATGCCATTACGGTCACAACGCCAATGGAACTTGGCCTAAAGTTAACCTTTCCCACACAGGAAGAAGAAATAGATGTGCCGTACAGAGAACTCATCGGCTCGCTAATGTACATTTCTATTGGGACACGACCCGACATTGCGCACACAGTCTCGTACCTATCCCAATTCAATACACATTACGGGGGGGTACACTGGAAAGCCGCGAAGAGAGTTCTCAGGTACCTAAAGGGTACTAAGGGCATGAGGTTAACTTACCAACGCAATGGCCAAGAGAATATCATGGGATATGCCGACGCTGACTATGGTAACAGCGTCATAGACCGAAGATCCTTTACTGGATACGTCTTTTTGGTGAGTGGAGGGCCAATCTCTTGGGAAGCTCGCAAGCAGCGAACAGTAGTTCTCTCAACTACTGAGGCTGAGTATATGGCCTTAGCTGAAGCCTGCAAGGAAGCCATTTACCTGAAAACACTCATACAGGAAGTCTTCAATATCACTCATCCTATGATCATTCATTCCGACAATCAAAGTTCCATCAAACTTGCACATAATAGCACGTATCACGCCCGAACTAAGCACATCGACATCAAACATCATTTCATTCGTGACGCACTATCACACCACAACCTGCATCTTAAATTCATTCCCACGAATGATATGGTCGCCGACATTTTAACCAAACCATTGGCAAAAACCGGCCAAGAGCGTGTCGGGCCACGCTCAGTGTAGGGTTCCGTAGTTTTCCGTCCGTCACAGTAAGTGTCCCCACTTAAGAGTTAAAATAACACCGCCATGTAGGATATGATATGAGCGTTCCACGTACAGCGACATCTATCGGCAAATTAAGTAAACTATTGCGCGCGAGCTTAAAGTATGGAAGATGATTTTTATGGGATAATTCTTTATTGCGTGAACCGATTTTCACCGTTTTTACTTTATTTTAAAGCACGTCATTTCATTGTAATTTTGTAGAAATTACAGGTACAATAAACACCTGCTTATACGGTTAAATTACAAACTTATTTCAGAAATAATTTTGTTTATTCAAATTTTTTTTCAAAAACTATTCAACCTATCAAGTTCAAAATAATTTTCCTAGAAAGTTTTTATAAAGTTCTACTTTTGAGATTTTTTTCATATTTTTAGAACTTATGGTTCAAAAGTTAGAGGGGGGGGACACATTTTTTTTTACTTCTGGAGCGATTATTTCCGAAAATATTTACATTATCAAAAAATGATTTTAGTAAACCCCTATTCATTTTTAAATACCTATCTAACAATATATCACACGTTAGGGTTGAAATGAAAAAAAAAATCACTCCTCACTTTACGTATAGGGGAGGTACCCTAATAAAACATTTTTTTCCACTTTTTATTTAACCACTTTGTCCGCGTGATTGATATACATATTAGTACCAAATTTCAGCTGTCTAGTGCTAACGGTCACTGAGATTATCCGCGGACGGACGGACGGACGGACGGACGGGCAGACATGGCGAAACTATAAGGGTTGACTACGGAACCCTAAAAATCAAACATTCTAAATGTACAAATGCTTTAGGTTTAGGTTAGATTACGGTGTACATTAGTAGGTACTAGGGTGTGTATAGTTAGTTATAGTTTGATGTATATACAGGGTGTATTTTTTTTGTGCTGTATTTTATTATGTGTACAGTTCACTTTGATATGTCTCTTTACTATGAACATTGTGAATGTAATGTACAGGATGTTCATATTACGGGGGGGTGTTGAACCTCTTTATGTTTTTAATATAGAACACCTGTCACATTTTAGATATTTCTGTTTTATATTCATATGTTTTTTATATGTCACATTCCCTCATGTCATAGCTTGTGTGTTTCATGTGTGTTTACTTTCCTAGTATTTTATTAAATTATTTCTTCCAATCTCCACTTGTTTTTTGCTCATATTTCAAGTGAAAAGGGTTTTACTAAAATATGGTTTTAGTAAAGTAAAAAAGAATTTATATTCTAAAGCTGAAGTGGTTCCTTGTACATTTGGCTAAGTTTGTAAAAAAATCTTCGTTAACCAACATTCTTATGTACAATCACACAAAACTATTTGAAAAGCTATTTTGAAAGCTGTCGGCTAGTTTGCCGAACAAGGCATCAAAGACATCATTAAAATGGATATTTTCCGTTACTCAATTGTTGCACAGCAATACTGCTGCAGTCACAATAGGAACGTAGTAAAAGTTACATCATTTAACTGCAACGGTCTTATAGCTATATAAAACTTTTATTAACAGCTGTAGAACTATTTATTTTCATCATCGGTACTTAGAAGGAACTGAAAGTTTGTATTAGTAATATGGACCTCGAGCCAAATAAATATATTTCTTAATCTATTGTATAAAGATGTCGTTTTTGTTATTCACCCAGAGCTGTTACAAGCAGCTGTAGACAACGTATTTGTGTGTTCCACAGATCCAGTAACACACTTACGCTTAAAGATAGTTGATGTTAAAGGAGAATCTATATTTTTATGGACAATTCATGAGTATGAAAATGACAGACAAGAAACCCAAAGACGTAACCACTTTTGAAATCAATTGCTAGAAACAAAGTTACAGGTGGCCTTGGCAACTTCCCTCTTATATATTTCAATTCATAATAGCGATCGGGTTGGGTAGTATGAAAATCTGCCTTTTATTTGTGTACACCTTAGAATTTTATGTTGAAAAAATCATGTAATTACATTATTATTTATATTAAATTATCTAGGAACTTTAAATGACTTTAGCCATTGCTAGTCGTATAGTGATAATGGCAACTCTCATACTATACAGGGTGGAAAGATAAATCGGGCCCTGGAGGAAAACTACCTTAAAACGTTGAGATAGCTCAATTTTATGAAAGGAAACATTCTTTAATTTCTTTAAAGGGACATAACTGCATTTACAAATTTTTGGAAAAGAGTACAGTTTTCAAAAAAAGTATTTATTTTGTAATTTTTGCTATAAATAATTTTTATGACAATTGATGCCAATTGATCCTGTTTCCAACGAAGATAAAAACTTTTAAATACCAACAAAGTTTAGGACACAAGAGAACACATAAATAATAATAATAATATTTTTCTTACAATTAGTATGGAATAAAGTGAAAATTAAGAAAAAAACTGTGAATGCAGTTTTAGTTTTTAAGAAAAATAAAATAATGTTTCCTTTGAGCGAATTGAGCTATCTCAAGGTTTTAAGGTAGTTTCCCTCCAGGGCCCGACTTATCTTTCCACCCTGTATACTTTTAAACGTGTGGCGTTCCATACCTAAAGGGCCCATAAGTTATTTTATTTATTATGTTAGCTAGCGTATTTAACGTAGATTTAGAATCCATGCTTAATTCAGAATCGACTCATTATGGCTCTTATGGAACGCCACAAGTTAACCACTCAACTGTATAAAATTTAAAATGTATCGGAGGTGTTCTATTTTTGTACCCAATTTTTGTTTCTGTTCTTAAAACTCTATGTTAAAATTATATCACTAACATGCCTTTACCTATGTCAAAATGCCAGATGAGGAAAATTATTGCCATTTTAGATTTAACATATGTGAACGAATAACGTCACTTTTATCGCTAATAAACTAGTTTAAGCTTTAGCAGTGATTTCGTAGTCCTATAAATTTAATGCTATTCCACTCGCGTAGCGCTGCGCCGTAGCCGATAACATGGGTTTCCAGCTATGTAGCAAAAAAACTTCGTAGAGGCGAGAAGCGAGACAACAATATATCGTGACTAGCGCTGAATGGGTTAACCACAACTTAGTAAATATTCTTGTACTGGTAAATTCCTATACCAAAAATGTTTAAATAATAATAAATAATAAATAAAGTTCTTTATTGACAGGCATACACCCATATTAAACATAGAAGTAAAATTAAATTAAATTAAAATAAACAATAATAACACGAACTACACAAGTTAAACAAGTTAAAAACTTATTTAAATGCCTATATTAATATACAGTCACAGATAGGAAGAGTTTACTTCCTGTTCCTCTCACGGTGCACGGAAACCCAGTGTTTATATATGGGATTTTCCAGATACCCGGACAGCTCACGGAGAATACCGTTATTAGATGTTCGTAGGCGATTCCAAAAAGAAGCGACGCGGGAACGTATGATGGCAAAAAAGTCAGGAACTTCGGCGTCAGCAAACATGGTTGACGCACTGCAGTATCTAGGCAGTTTCATTAAAATGCGGTATGCGTCATTAGAGTGCAGTATACTCTAATTTTGCTCACCGCGCGTCTCGTAAATCTGCTCCAGAGCTGACATGTATAGAAGCATAAACAATATGCCCTAAATAATGTCACCTTTACTTCATCACTACAACGCGCGAATCTGCGCGCAAGCATGTTGCACCGCACAGCTAAAGCCCTGCGCTCCCGCTCAATGTCATTGTCATCAAGCAAAGTCTCCGTAAGCATATGTCCGAGGTACCTGAACTCTTCCACTCTTTCAACTTGCGCACCATCCAAATAAACTGGCGGAACATTAGCCGGACCCCTCCCGGACTTGAAAACCACCGTTTTGGTCTTCAGCACATTGTACTTCAGACCATGGCTGCGAGCATATTTCTCACATACCGCCAGTAGTCTTCTTAAGCCCCTGATCGATGAGCTAAGAAGCACCATATCATCGGCATACCTGAAATTGTTTGTACATTAGACGATGTAATACATTCCAACATGCAAAGGATGACAAATTTATATGTGATGAGTTTGCCTCTTCAATTTCAGACGATATTAAAAACATAAAACATGTATGTAAAGACATTTGGCTTGACAGGGACAGTTACGTCAAAAAATCAGACGTGAGCATGAGATGGCAGCCCGTTAAGAGTTACCAAGTTAAAAAAATAATAAATAAAATGAATGTTAATAAATCTCCGAGTAGTGATCTGGTGCGGCGCATATCTGATATAAAACTAGTCACCGATAAATTAAGCCCTGTTATTGCTCAGTTGGTCAACTTATCAGTTAAGTATCATAAATTCCCTAACAAGCTAAAAGAAGCAATAGTTCGTCCAATTTACAAAATAGTGATCATAAACTCCACACTAACTACAGACCTATAGCTATTCTATCCAGCATTGACAAAATTATGGAGAAGTGTATAGTTGACCAACTTAGTACATATCTAAATAAAAATAAGGTTTTAAATCCTTGCCAACATGGATTCCAAAAAGGTAAAAGTACTGCAACTTTATTGTCTAATTTCACTGATGAAATAAATAGTTACCTTAACGATAAAAAGATAGTCCTGGCAGTATTTTTTGACTTCAAGAAGGCGTTCGATACTCTGGAATCGAACACCTTGTTGAGGGCTATGAATGAGTGTGGTGTGAGCGAGCGACTATCTCACATCACGATCCTTCAAAGTTAAAGTTGGAAACGCCTATAGTCGTGGTTGTAGGGTAGAGTACGTGGTGCCGCAGGGCTCGGGCTGCGGTCCTGTCTGCTACTTAATGCACGTCAACAGCTTGTGCAGTGTGCTGCAGCATTGCTCAGCGCACATGTTCGCGGACGACCTCTGCGCTCTGCGCGCGGGCACTGACCTTGAGGATACTTTCCGGCTAGTAGAACAGGATATTAACTCGGTCGTTAAGTGGTCTCACGACAATGGGATCATTCTCAACGCTGATAAAACTAAATTCCTATTGATCCGTTCTCCGTACTTACCAACTATTAACATTCTCTCACAATTATATGCCCATACTTTCTCTTGCTTTCACGTAAATAATATATCTAACTGTACCTGCGAACCCATAGAACAAGTCAAATGTATTACTTACCTCATTTAAAATTCAGAGTTCCCATTAGCACTTTAAGATCTTTATACATGTCCCTGGTGGATTCCATCCTGAGTTACGCTCTTGACAGCTATGGACTCACAACTAAGACAAATATTGATAAATTAGAAAACATGCAGATTCGTTTTTTAAAACTACTTGTTAACAATAAGACTAAACTGAAATATAAAGACAACTATAGACATCTATTTAAAATCTGTAAAATCTTACTAGTTAGCCTAAAACATAAGTACCTATTTGCCATCAATAACCATAGTTGGAGCCTAGCTCGGGGGATTCTCTATTGAGGCCTGTTGACCATGCTTATTCTACGAAGGTTTGTTCCCAGAGTTAACAACTATTATGGGGACAGGACCCTAAAAAAACGTATCCCATACCTTTTAAACGGTCTGCCTGAAACTATCAGGCTCGAAAAGAAAAAGAATGTATTCACACGTTTATTAAAAAAGCACTTGCACACATTACCTGTAGATTAATGACTTGTTGTACAACATAAGCTTGAAATAATATAAATTATAATAATAGTCTAATTAGAGACTGTCGATCCCACAGACAAACTCATTCTAGAGTTTTGTGGGGCTATGTATTATATATAAGAAATACCCTTGTATTTTTAATAAATAAACTAGCTGTGCCCGCGGCTCCGCCCGCGTGGAATTCGGTCTGTGTTAGTAAGCGGCTAATTCACCCCTAATTTCTCTCCTGCTACCCTCGAGGCGGAACTTGAAGTAAAGTTGACAGATGGATACGCTGGAGGACAGTAGTCCTGATAAAATATTTTACAATTACCACTAAATAAAAGTACACTCAAAAAGCAATCCTTTTTTTGTCCTTATAATTTTTTTTGGCATGATATAAACAACATAGAGTAGTAGGTGTATATCGGACGATACAGTACCACTTTTGTATTTATACGTTCATGTCCACGGCAAATATCATCCAAATCGATCCTCCCGTCAAATCAGTCTGAGCATGAAAGGTAAGGACAGGCGCGGTTGCAGCGCGGTTGAAATTTGGGGGGTCCCAAATGGAGAAATGATTTTTTGTTTTTTGAGGGGGTCAGTCATGATTTTTTTCAATTTGAGGTGTACTTGGTGGGAGGGGGTCCATGACCCATGCAAATTTAAAAATTTAACTCAATCGAGTGTAGTGGCTACCCCGCTCCCCCCCCCCCCCTTTAGACAATGAATTAATTTTTATAGGCTACGTATAACCTGGCTGGGGATTTTCTCGTAATCCTTAAGGGGTGATATTACAAAACATCCGTTCAAAAGGTCATTTATTAAGGGATATTTGGCGGCGCTTACGTCATTTTACTATGCGTTTTTAACTGATTATTCACAAACGGCTGAACCGATTTTATCCAATATGTTTTTTTTATTGAAAGTTGTTATTATTTTTATATTTTTTTGGACCCACGCTTCAAAAGTTAGATGGAGGAGAAACCCTTACTGAACTTTCAGATCTAATATTTACGAGTTTCATCCAAAAAAGACTCGGATCACAGAAGCATACACTGCTTTATCTACACACATATTAAAACCGCCACTACACCGCCATGACCAACCTTATAGCCGGCGGGCGGGGGGGCGTGCCGACGGTCGGGGAGGAGGGCGCATTTTCATTACGTTAATTTTCATACGTTTTACCACACTGTCACAGATAATACACTGATGTTACGTTACTGGTTGCAATAATGGTGGTAATTACATACGGTTTCCGAACGCGGAATAGAGGATTTATGATATTAATGTAGATCAAGATATTTATTCTTCAATGTAAGCACATTACAATGCACTAATGAACGTCAGAGAACAAAATACGTGAATGGTGTGGAACACTTGGTCGGAACGAAGTTATGTTATTTTATTTTTTTTTTTGCTTTTTCGAGAAGTCTCTTTTTTGAAATTTCTGAAATTTTTGAAATTTTTGAAATTTTTGAATTTTTTGAAAATTTTTTTTTTTTAAATTATGAAATTTTGACATTTTTGACATTTTTGACACTTTTTACTTTTAGGTTCTCGACTTTTTTCACTTTGTCACTTCTCACTTTCACTTTTCATTACACTTCACTTCACTTCACTTTATTCTATTTTACATTTTTTTTTCATTTCATTCCATTTTACATGTTTCTCAATCGTATGGGTGTCGCGTTTTCGTGACGTGACGCTTATTCGTGACGGTCACGTAACTTTTTTTCGCCTAGCCCCCATCCGCGAACCGTCCGATAAGGAACTTCGTTCCAAAACTACCACCGGTTCTAACCCTACACCTCTGGCCCGAGAAGTATTATGACCGAAAAGAAACTCGACGGGACTTATTTTTTTCAAAACAGTAATACATTATTAGATCTCAAAGATACAAAATAATGCGTAGTTCTTCAAGAAGACATATCAACAGCTTGAGAGACAGATAATGTACCTACTGTTTAATTATAATAAATATTATTATATTATTATAGAACAATCTTACACAAATCGACCTAGGCCCACGGTAAGCTCAATAAGGCTTGTGTTATGGGTACTAGACGACGATATATATAATAGATAAATATGGATAAATACTTAAATATATAGAAAACAGCCATAACTCAGGAACAAATATCTGTGATAAACACACAAATAAATGCCCTGACCAGGATTCGAACCCGGGACCTCCTGCTTCGTAGGCAGGGTCACTACCGACTAGGCTAGGAGGCCGTTGAAATTATAAAGAAAAATAAATCCTAATCTGACTGCTTCACAAAACGTTTGATATGTTTTCCTACCTAAACGGTGTCCTATAAATGTTAGATGATTTTGTAGTAGTTTCTGGTTTGGGCCATGCATCTTTGTCCGTCATATAATAGTCCTCGAACCTGCAATAACCCTTTGACATTAATGACATTTCAAATATTTCTTAAGAGCGGGTAAAGGTAAATTTAAAGCATCGACGGGTTAATACCCTTGACCAAAAAATTATAAACTATTTCAATACCAAATTTCATCTAAATACGTACAGCGGTTATTGGTTGTTTCTTCCCCATGTTAACTTCCACCCCTTTTGCATCCGCTTAAGAGATAATTTCTGAGATAAAACTATTTTATTTCCTTTTCCAGAGCTCAAATTATCTCCATACCAAATTTTATCTAAATCGATTCTACGGTTAATAATTCCCTATACCTACAAATTTCCCACTCCCTTTCACCCCTTTAGGGTTGATTTTCGGGGTGAAAACTATCCTTTGTCCTTTCTTGAGGCCCATACTATCTCTATACCAATTTTCATCTAAATCAGTTCAGGGGTAAAAAAATCCTCATACCAACTTCCAACCCCCTTTTCACCCCCACAAGGGTTTGAAAACTATCCTATGACGTTTCTCGAGACTCAAATTATCTCCATACTCATTTCTATCTAAATCGTTTCATCGGTTAAAAATTCTCCATACAAACTTTAACCCCATTTTCACCCCCAGCAGAGTTTATTTTTGGGATTAAAACTATATATTATCCTTTCCCGGGACTCAAACTATCTCTATACAAAATTTCATCAAAATCCGTTCAGCCGTTTTCACGTGATGCGCGGTCAAATAAACAAACAAACAGATAAACAGACAAACAGATAAACAGACAAAAATTCTAAAAATTGTTGGAACGTGTTCTGTTATCGATTCTAAGTATCCCCAGCCAACTTTTTTTCGATTATCTTCCATGTACAGACTTTCGACCCTCTTCAGCTTTATTATATGTATAGATAATAATAAAATAATAATGTAGTGCCTATATGGCAGCCCACTCTGGTGCTTCTCAGCTCAGCAATCAGGTCGTTAACATATAGACTGAAGAGGTCCGGCGATGTCAGGCCTCCTTGGCGTACTCCACACTCTAATCTATAATCATTAGAGGTTGGGTCACCCCATCTTACACAGTCTGATTGATTCTCGTACCAGTATCTCAACAGATTCACGATTATTGGAGGCACATTAGATCTAGCGAGTTTCTCCCATAGCAACTTCAAGTTAACTAGGTCAAAAGCTCGACTAAGATCTAGAAAACAGGCGTATACTGAACTCTTCCGCCCCACATAGAAATTGACCGTACTCTTAAGACTGAAAATCGCTGAATCTGTTGAGAGGCCAGGACGAAAACCAAATTGTGCATCATCAATACATACATTGCGCTGCAACTCTGGGTGTATTAACCATTCAAGTATCTTTCCTAGAATTGTACCCAGAGAGATTGGTCTATAATTTTCAATACTTGAAAGATCACCTGTTCTATTTTTCTGGCAATGCGATAGGGGCTCCACGCGCGAGTTAGATGCAGTACTGGGAGGGAGCGGCTGCACACTGAAGTGATGCGAGAACAACTTTGCAATATCCTATTAATATCCTTTGCGTCATGTAAGTTTTCGATACTGACCGGGATACTTGTCTTAGAATTAAGTTTCTTGGTATCCTTCCAAACCTTGACAAAGTTCTTGTCAGCGTATGTTCATACGTATAGTGTCCTCGTTATTCTGGCACCACCTCAGTTTGTTCTTAAAAACCTTTCGACTATGGATCATTTGGTCAAAACACCCTCCGCTCGATGGCCTGCCATTTAAGTCCCAAGAACTGAAACACTGCTTGGCCCGCTCGTGAATTTCCCTTACATGGTAGTTCCAGCCCAACACCTTTTTTCTGGTTTCCGTGCAACGCGATAGGCATTCGAACTGGAAACGGCTGCATTCTGCAGCGAGGATACGATCCTATCATAACAATTATCTATCAGGTACAGGTGTTTCATGCATGAAAATTGCTGACAATCTTTACAATAGCTACCGTGACTACTAAATCTAATTAATCTTAACCTAGTATCACAGTGCTTAGCATACATATTAATACAATTTAAGTCTCTTGTGCCCCATCGGACTCCTTTGAGTAAATTTAATTCACCATCCATTTCCTTTTTATTAGTGATCACACTCATTTCACACACCACAGACACGGGAAAGTGGTCAGACCAGTACACACCGTAGTCCACCTTAACTGCTGTAATTGTGTCCCGCGCTGCTCGTGTCGTAACGCAGTGATCGAGCCATCGCCTGGAAAGATGGGCATCACTCACAAAAGTGTACGTGTCCTCCGCTAATAATTAAATATCTGCGCAGACCAGCGAGTGATCAGCACAATAAGCTTAGTGGTACCGTATTTTAATTTTAAAATACACAAACAATACATTAAAAACACAACCTGACTCAAATATAAATCCAACACACAACAAATTGGACTAAGAGCTGGCCACGTCAGATATGACACAACAATGAGAGCAATGAAACCCGTCTAGTAAGATTGCAATACTATCCTTATTGCTAGATCCGGACAGCTAGCAGCTTTTTGGGAGGAGGTCAGAGTGACAGACTAGCAACATTTTTGAGTTGTACAAATGTAATACCAAAATAGGTAAAAACTGCCGAAGCTGTCTTATTTATAGAGGACGGGGCCTATATTTTGACATTAGAACAAAAAACATTGCGTATTATTTCGGAAACAGATTAATAGAAACAGTAAGCGACAAACTATGAATTAAATTATTCGTAGTTTTGGACTACTTTCCCCCATCAGAATGTTTTGGCAATGATATAATCTAATCTAATCTAAACATATAAAAGAAGAATTCCTGATCTACCATCAACGCACAGCCGAAACTACTGGAACTAGAGACTTCAAATTTGGTCCAGAGCTTACTTTTATGACGTATGCAAGGGATAAGACGGGATTTTTGGAAATTCCACCCCTAAGGGGATCAAATAGAGGTGCAAAGTTTGTATGGGAGAATTTTTTTTTTTTGAGCTGAAGACTTAAAAATTCGTAAAAAGGTTACGAACCTAAATCCAAAGAAAGTGTTTTCAGCGTTTTGAAAACTTCTGTCCCTAAGAGGGTAAAATAGGGGTGCAAACTTTGTATGGGAGAAACTTCTGCTTTTGAGTTAGAGACTTAAAACTTTGTAAAAGGTGCAAAGTTCGTATTGGAGAAATTTTATTTTGTATTAGAGACTTTAAACTTTGTGTTTTTGAGAAACTCCACGGCGATCTTTCCGTATTCCAACACTTATTCACTTATTAGTTTCACTACTCCCCAGTAGATGGCGTTACTGGTCTCATCATAAATATGTTTTTGCCGTTGATTGTATTCCATTAAGTAGAGAAAATGAACGTATTTAAAACATTTACATTTAGATTACATATTGACCCTGTAGGATGGTAATTATTTTTCATCTTTCAGTATTAGTAGGTATCTATAATAATATTTGTTTGTTGAAATAGATTTTTTTTACCATACATTGTTAGGAAGATGTTAATTTCCGTCCAAGTAGATTTCTTTGTAAGCTGCTGGAATTTTACAAGATTCAACCTCAGTAATATAATTATGTACATAGATTTTTTCCGTGTTCCGATACTTTTCCATTTATTAGGTACACTACTCCACATTAGATGGCGTCAGAGGTTCAGCTGAAATTTAAAAATTATAGCCGTACCTTTTGACTTTTGCTGTAGTCGGGTAAAAAGGTGTATTTACTAATATTGTCTTCGGTTGCCGCGATAGTTATTCATGAAATAAAACAACTAAAAACGGATTATATCGCGTATACTGAGCTTAAATTACATCCCGACGTTTCGAATACTTTACAGCGTTCGTGGTCAACGGGTCGACTGAGGAAAAATATACAATTACCTCCGTTCAAAAACTATCACAATATGCAAACTTACCCACATATTAAATATTAAACAAATTTAGGAATTGCACATGCCAGAATTTGTAATTCAACACGCGATATAATCTGTTTTTAGTTGTTTTATTTCATTTATTTACTAAATTAAATAATTTTAAACAAAAAGGAACCGACTTCACTTAGCAAATGCTCGAGCTGTTGTAAAAAATACTCAAATCACTATAGGTGTGCCTATAATAGTTAAAGAGTTCCCTCGATTTCTCCAGGATCCCATCATCAGATCCTGACCTGGTTACAATGGGACCAACTGTGAAGTATACTCTTTCAAACAGAAAAAGAATTTTCCAAATCGGTCCAGCCGTCTTCAAATAATCGGTGAACATACATAAAAAAAAGCAAAAACAAAGATCCCGACGAATTGATAACCTCCTCCTTCGAAATCTTGAAGTCGGTTGATAAGACCCGTTTATCCTAAACTACTTTATAAGCAGACAACACAACAAATAAAAACAAATCCACCAATAGATGGCGCTGTGCCATGAAGATAAATGGCGCTATTAAGATTTTTTCTGAGTTAGTTGGGTTAAAGAGAAATTATTCTAAATGCGTCTTCGTCTTTCTGAATTTGGTGTCGTTTCAGTCTTGAGTCATTTGTTAGGTTGTTTCTAAAAATAATTGATTGGTTGTTGTCTGGTCTGGTCTTAAAGTTTAGTGAAAAAATACGGAATATTAAAATACATAAAGCAAAAAAAAAAACAATTATAAGCAAAGTACCTATCTTAAAGTTCTTTACGATTGTCTTAGTCGAGTTGTAAATTTTAATTGCATTAGCGTAGCGTTAAAAAATGATTTGCGAAGTTTTAAACATACATATATGGCAACAAGGTGCCACACACGGTGGTTCCAATCGTAGGAGACGGAGCTTGCCTATTTCGTTCAATAGCGTATATCACATATAGTTCAGTCATTATAGATTTTGACCCGTGAATAATCAGTTCTTGAATTTTTTTTTCGTAGGTCCGTTTGTCGCGTTTTTCAGGTTTCATTTCCAAAATATCGTTCCTAGAAGAAAAATTGTGAGAACCAAACTTGTAGAGAATCAAATTTCCTACAATTTTTGTCCTCACGGTTTTACTGTAAAATGAAAAATAAATAAATAAATAAATATTATAGGACAACAAATCGACCTAGGCCCACAGTAAGCTCAATAAGGCTTAAATAATAATAAAAATAAAAATGGCCGAGTTATTCAAGAAAAACCGTTTTTAGAATATACACAGGAGCCTGATTCAGTCTACTTTTTGAATTTACACTCCCAGTGACCCACCCGAGGACCTACGAAAAAAAAATCCAAGAACTGATTATTCACGGGTAGGGTCGGTTTTTTGGATATAATGACTGGACTAATATGGCACTCAGACGATGGCTAGGGAGATTCGTGAAGAGATTGTGGACTTATGTATTACAAAATTGGAATGAGTTACATTTTATGACCCATGCCCCGAATGGTGATAATTATATGAGTGCCGAATCCTATTACTCTGAAATGAACCAGCGACATACTTTTGGTAGTTATTGCGAAATAGTTGCCGCCAGTAAGGTATTTAATTACGTTTTCGAAGCATATAGGAATGGTGAACTTTATGTAAGCTCTGGTCAGGAAGGTAACCCAGTCGGTAAGCTACGTTTCTCAGATGATTTGTCAAGCGGACATTTTGACGTGTTTGTATCATATACTGAAAAAAGTGATAATTTGTCACCGACGTACACTGATCCCAATATCTTATCGCAATCATACACAACCGCCGAATTACATTGTAGACAAAGTAATGAATGCAAATACCAGTATTATTTCTTTACCAACCCCCACAAACACTTGCAACTCTGAGACCTATACAATTTCTGATAGTTGTTAAACAAAAAATAACTTTTTAAGATCATGCTATTGGGAGCCAGACCCTTTATAAAAACCGTATTATATGTGAGGTTGATGACAGGAAGCCTCACTTCGGGATGTTGTGAAATCAAATGAAAAGCGGGAACCAGGGTCGATAGTAGTATTGTTTATTGAAGATAAAAGGCACAATTTATGTGCCTATTTGTAGTCAGAAGGAAATAAGATGTGGGAAGGAATTAGGAGTTGTAGTGATAGACGTGCACTGCACTTAAACTGCACTATAATAACTTGTACTAAATGTTATTGTTCGTCACAAATCACAATAGTTGGATGATGGATTACAAAAATAAGCTATAGGATTAAGAATTCATAAAAGAAAACAAATATTAGATTTATCGATCGAGGATCTGATCGAGCTGAGAAAATGAAAGGGCTGCCAAAGGGTTCGAAAATCGATTTTGAATTCAAGATATGGATCGGTAATATGCCAGAAGAAAAAGGTTGATAGTGTAACGTTCCGATACACGCATCGTTACATTATACGCGGACGAAGTCGCGGGCGGAAAGCTAGTCTATATATATAAACGTAAAAGTCCTGACTCACTGACTGACTCACTTAAATAAACGCCCAGCCCAATCCGTTGGACCTACAGAGCTGAATTTTTCACAATATGTAGTTTTTATGACGTTAGTATCCACTAAGAAGGGGTTTTTCAAAATTCATCCCCTAAGGGGTTAAAAAAGGGGTTGAAAGTTTGTATGGATGGGGTTTAAAATTTTGAGTTAGAGATTTAAAACTTCGTACGTTCACTAATAATTAAAAAGCAATAAAAGTGATTTCAGTGTTTTTTAAAATTCAATCTCTAACAGAGTAAAAAACCGGCCAAGAGCGTGTCGGGCCACGCTCAGTGTAGGGTTCCGTAGTTTTCCGTCCGTCACAGTAAGCGTCCCCACTTAAGAGTTAATAACACCGCCATGTAGGATATGATATGAGAGTTCCACGTACAGCGACATGTATCGGCAAATTAAGTAAACTATTGCGCGCGAGCTTAAAGTATGGAAGATGATTTTTATGGAATAATTCTTTATTGCGTGAACCGATTTTCACCGTTTTTACTTTATTTGAAAGCACGTCATTTCATTGTAATTTTGTAGAAATTACAGGTACAATAAACACCTGCTTATGCGGTTAAATTACAAACTTAGTTCAGAAATTATTTTGTAATTTTTTTTCAAAAACTATTCATCCTATCAAATTCAAAATAATTTTCCTAGAAAGTTTTTATAAAGTTCTACTTTTGAGTTTTTTTTCATATTTTTAAAACTTATGGTTCAAAAGTTAGAGGGGGGAGGACGCATATTTTTTTACTTCTGGAGCGATTATTTCCGAAAATATTTACATTATCGAAAAATGATTATAGCAAACCCCTATTCATTTTTAAATACCTATCCAACAATATATCACACGTTAGGGTTGAAATGAAAAAAAAAATCACTCCCCACTTTACGTATAGGGGAGGTACCCTAATAAATAAATAAAATCCACTTTTTATTTTACCACTTTGTCGGCGTGATTGATATACATATTAGTACCAAATTTCAGCTTTCTAGTGCTAACGGTCACTGAGATTATCCGCGGACGGACGGACGGACGGACGGGCAGACATGGCGAAACTATAAGGGTTCCTAGTTGACTACGGAACCCTAAAAAGGGGTTGAAAGTTTGTATGGATGGGGTTTAAAATTTTGAGTTAGAGATTTCAAACTTCGTACGTTCACTAATAATTAAAAAGCAATAAAAGTGATTTCAGCGTTTTTTAAAATTCATCCTCTAACAGGGTAAAAAAGTGGTTGAAAATTTGTATAGAGATTAATTTTTTTTTAGCGACAGACTTGAAAGTTCGTTTGTAAGCTACTTACTTCAAAGCAAAAAAACTGATTTCAGCTTTTTTCAAAATTCCACCCCAGAGGGGTTGAAACGAGGTTGAAAAGTTGGTATTAAAAAGGAGGCCGTAACTACTGGAGCTTGAAAGTTATAATTTGCAGGTTAGTTAAATTAACAATTTGTACAACTAATAAGAAGCGATTTTGAAAAATTCAACCCCTAAGGGGGTAAAAGTTTGTATCGGTGGAGTTTAAAATTTGGTTTTAGAGATTTGAAACTTCGTGCGTTTACTAATAATGATAAAAAAACGCAATTTCAGCGTTTTTCAAAATTCAACCTAGAACGGGGCCAAAAAGGGGTGAAAGTTTGTATAGAGATTTACTATTTTTTTGGTTTGAGATTTACTAGGAATTATTTGTTCCTATTTCCGTTCCATTTCCATGTTCCAAAGTGAGCTCTTACAATAGTTTGGTCATCGTAACGCCAAATAAAACCACCACAATATATTACACGAAGTTACGCAAATAATAGGGTACATTTACGTTATTATTTGCATATTAACACTTATTTGTACTGAAACTATGTCTACGTTACCCGTTTTTTCGCCAAAATAGCTATAATAACAATGCAATAACAATAATATAAGTATAAATAGATTAAGAAGATGGTTCGGGGATTAACAAAAGTTAGTTAAGAAGATAAAATTGGATGTTAAACTCTGTATGAGGAACCGTATTATACGTGGACGAAGTCGCGGGCGGAAAGCTAGTTATTTATATAATTTCTCATAATACTGCATCAAAACCAGAACTCTAGGATTTGTATTCTTAAAGTGGCCTGCATTCTTTGACCTCCACCACTTTACAGCTGCCAGATGTCCAGATCTAGAAATAAGCAAACTAACGAGAGGGGTTTTGTTGCTCATTATTGTGTCATATCTGACGTGGCTAGGTCTCCATCTAAATAATCAACTAATATTAAAGTTGTATTGAAGTTGCATCGGAATAATTTCAAGCTGATTCTGATATTTCTGATTCAGACGTGTAGTATAGGCGTTAGCTGTATTACGTAGTTAATGCATTGGATATGTATTTAAATTGGATCAAGTTTAAACGTGTGTTAAAATACGGCCCCTGGTATTGCAACTCCTAGTAATAAACACACATAAAACAGGGCCAATATTTAAACCACACAACTTCTCGCAACTTATAAAAACGATAGCTAATAATTTAACGACTACCAAAATGATAGAATATTGTACAAAATGATAAAATCCGTTTTCAAAACTTTTCAGTTACATCTTTATAAATACATCTAATTTACTTTTTCTGCTGACTGTATTACATCACTGGCCTACCTAATCAGTAATCACATCTGAAACAAAAATAAAGTTTCCCAAGTCATCATATTTAAGGGTTGGTAATCATGAAATGGTTATGGCTAACATAAAAAAAGAAATGATGTAAACTAGACCCTTTCTGAATTTATTCTTGTGAAAAGCGTTAAAGATGTTTTATATCATAGCCAGATTTTTGCCATTTTATTCGCTTCCTTATCGATTTGGTGTTCGTCTCTGCATTTGACGTGTATATTGGATTGAAAACGCATTTTGTGAGATGCATTCGCTCGCTCTTATGTATAACCAAACATGCAAAAACAATAAGAACTAAATAATTCTAATCGTTTCACTAACCTATTAAATATTTTAATTCAATAATTATAATTATCAAATATATTTTATCATTTTATTAAATATTTTATACATGGTGATTTCGGGGTCGAGGAGCAAGAGAACAAGACATGATACAGAACTATTTTTCAGATGATAATTATCAAAATAACATTTTTGCATACGATTTGGTCACCCTACTCAATGTGACGATGACGATTTTTTCGATAGACTTTACCGTATTCACGTAATAGCTAGGCGAACTTCGAAAAAACTCAGCTGTGGAACTTGACGATACCGAGACTAGAGGCGGAAATTGACTATTATAATAGTTTCAAAACTTTATTAGTTTGTTTGTCTACCACATACATTGAAAAATAACTTTACTGGATCCGTAGTTATGATAGTCAAGATGCAATATTTTCATTTTTGCTTTAATTTGAAAGAATTGCACGTAGAATAGACCACGAGTGTATTAAAAAATTAAAATACTATAATTTATAGTAAGAAATTGCTGTTACAAACTGACAATATAAATTTTCGCGCCTAAACGGATTTACAGTTCCTGTGACGTCATTCATGTGTGTCAGTGTCACTCGCCATAGTCGTGATATTTGTTAATTCTTAGTTCTATGGATGGTAGAAGGTAAGGATGACAATCTCTATGTTGTAAAAGCGTTAAATTCATGTTATGTTCCGCCATATGAGATTGTCATCTTTTACTATACCATCCATAGTTTTCAAAACAGGAGTGACGTCACCAGACGATGATTGGTGGATTAAAATACGTTCCGTTGTACATTACATCAAATGGTAATAAATGTTTGAAACTAGTATAAATAAAAGTAAAAACGTTTTAATAGCTATAATTTTATGTTTTTACAAAATTATGATTACAAAATAATGGTAAATATTATAGCTGCATCTTCCCTATTAAATTTGCATAATATATTTATGAATATCTATTTGTAATAACGGGACTTACACGCGTTATTACAAATAGATATGTGTGAAACCGTGAAAGTTTAAATCAGTGTTATATTTATGAATGTTATGCAAAATTAACAGGTTTTACTCTACGTATCAAATTAATTACAGTCAGTCCGTAATAAATATGCACTCAAAGCGCAGCCCTGCCACGCCAATCAAAACATGACGGTGGCAAATTGATTAATGTCTCCGATGGGTTTTGTTCTGCCACGTGTATCGGGTATCGACCTAACGGTTGTACCTAATGTAGTACAATTTCCTGCTGCCTTATTTTCTTTTGTGCACGTGTATTGTGACGTAATATTAGTTGTATGCCTGGGCGCTTTCACAAAATAATAATTATCGTCGTTCGATTAGTCCAGACTTGTTTCATGTCTTAATTAAATCTACCTCAGATTGACAATATATGTTCTTCCTACTTCTATATTTCTTTCTTACTTTATAGTACGAGTAGAAGAGCTCACGACACTAAATCTAGTTCGATAAGACTCCCAGATGATATATATACATATACTGATAATACTAATTATATGTATATATTTATAAATAATTAGTTACCTCTTTAATAGGGGAAGACATTTTTTTTAATACGACGCCAGGTTTTTTGCATTGCTGCACCGCCATTTTGTGTTCCCCTATTAAAGACGTAACTTATATATGTAAAATGATATATAAGTATATAATATCTCAGTTTTATCGAACTAGGTTTAGTGTCGTGGGTTCTTCTATTGTACTCAATAAATGAACATTTTAAATATTGTAAGTGTGGTTGTAAAACGAGAAGAGAACAATGAAACAATCCATTCATCTAGTTTAAAAACAATAATTCTGCATTCTAAATTATATGGGATCAGTTGTAGCTTATCCTAACACTGACCGCGCACAATAGTCACATCAAAGGAGATCGTCATTTTTTGTTAGGTGATCTGGCCCAGCTTATTTAGGACCGTTTAGGAATGTTTCTTACCTTTGAAGAATCGTCATAATTTCTAGATCAGGATGGTGGTAAAAATATTGCGAAATCTAATGGGAAAATTGAAAAACCATGCATTTAAAACTTGAATATGACAAGGACAATATTTGAAAGCGTGCTTGCCTATGATTTATATATTAATGTAAAAAAAGTACCGATTTTGTAAAAATAATGTACAAAAGCGGATTTGAAAACAAAACGGGAATCATGATGAAATAATAAAAAGTCATATTTTGATCGTATTTATAGTTCCTGTATTTCGGTAAACAAAGACGGCTGTCAAACCATCGTTGATACTATTAACTGAACATTCTTAACACCTATTGCGAAGGGATAAGGTTTACCACCGTTAAGTGCGATAGCACTAGTATCTGACAAAAAGATGCGTTTCGTTATCGAAGAAGCATGATATTATGCCATTATGAAACCCACTTTTAATATTCAAACTCCGATCAAAAGTCCAAAAATACGCATTTTCAATCTTTAGGCGTTTTAATACAGTCGATTTCTAATTTAAACTTTCGTATTCGTAGGCATAGATACTATTTTAATATTACAATGTTCTAACTTACCGAACAGTATCAAAACGCATATTATGTAACGGTATACATTGACAGTGTCAAACCCGTTTCAGGCCAGGGTGAAGTTAAACTTTATGTCAATGCCATAAGGACGTTAACGACTTGTCTTGCCGTATTTTAATCGCGGAAAAATCAACATAATGTTTATTTATTTAGTATTTCTAATTCCCGTTTCATTTTTACGCAATATTTTGTCTATTTTAGTAATAAAATGAGTATTTATTTTACATTGCAGTACAAACTGTATACGGTTTATATCAGGTGGCCCAGAATTGACGATCTCCTTTGTAGCGTTTGTGGTTGTAGTACAAACAGATTGCCAATTAGGGGCCTGCAAATGACCCAATATTGATTCGAATAAGGACCTTTAAATAGTTAAGACTGTTAGTGTCCATTAGTAATCATGTGCTTAATACAATGAGCAACAATATAAAGGAGGTACAGACTCAAACAAGATTTACAAAAAATATGGATCGTGAAAAAACCGTGAAAATTATTGTAACCGGTCAGTCTTATACCGTAATAAGACTGTCAGAGAAACTACTGCGCGACCAGTTGTTCTTGCAGCAGTATTGTAAGGCAATTTTTTTTGGCTAATTGTGTATCCTTAGAATATTTAATGATTTAATCGGTGGCTTAATAATACTTAAAGACGGCATAGGGCGGACACGTCATACTACAAAACTTCGATGTGTGCGTAAGTTCATGACGTGCACGTGCTGCCTTTTTTTATACCCCGACGGTGGCATACAAGCATATGGCCCGCCTGGTGGTAAGTAACTACCGTAGTCTGCAACTCCAGAGGTGTCACATGCGCGTTGCCGACCTTTTACAAAAAGGAGGATTCACTATGTTTACGGCCAAAGGAACAAGAGGGTCCCTCGTCGTCACACACTGGGTCCTCTTTGAGCGCTTACCTTCTAGTTTCTTACCAATCGGCCGCCACAAGGTCGTTCTGTGTGAAATACTATTATGTTATTATATGGTGACGGCTTAAACCCGCATCTCTAGCATCCGCGGTAAGATCTGATACTTTGCTAATAGACAGAGATCCGGGAAGGTGTTTTTACCGTCATCCGTCATTTGATGCAAACCAAGACTATGTTAAACAGGTACCTACTCTAATTTATATTTTTCCCCTTTCATTCTGTTCTGTTTATAGTGCTAATCCGCTATTCCGTAGAGAATGTATGGAGAAGAAGGATCGATTTTTTTATCTAACACACTCTCAGTTTGAACCACATAACAGATGAGGGTAGGAACTCATATGTAAGGAACGACCTCCTAGCCTAGTTGGTAGTGACCCTGTCTACGAAGCAGGAGGTCTCGGGTTCGAATCCTGGTCAGGGCATTTATTTGTGTGTTTTTCACGGATATTTGTTCCTGAATTATGGATGTTTTCTATGTATTTAAGTATTTATATGTATATATCTATTATATACATCGTCGCCTAGTACCCACAACACAAACCTTATTGAGCTTACTGTGGGACTAGATTGATTTGTGTAAGATTGTCCCATACTATTTATTTTATTTATTTATATGTAACGTGTCTAGGACGACATATAAAAGGCACGTGGTAATAATCACAACTCATAGAAAACCCGACTTTCTTTGGAGGTCGTCAGTTGATATTCTTTGTTCGTCTTGATTTAGCATATTACATGGGACATGTAAATTCCGACCTAACGTCAAGCTACTGAGGTACAGCATTGCTGGGTGCTGTGGTGATGTAATTACATTGTGTTCGTGCCACATTGACGCAATTGGTTGGCTTCACTATCTTTAGATTGTTGTTTGATATTGAGTATTTGCTTTATAGTACTAAAGCCCTAAATTTATTACTTTTCTACCAATTCCATACAGTGCAGTAGAATACGTCTTTAAGATACAGCAGGGTTTGGTCACTCAGTGTAATTATGATATCTATTTCAAGTACAATCATTCGATTATCCGCTGTTTAGATATGACAATATAAAAATAGCATATTTTAATACTTGATTTATTAAAATGATAATATAATTTTAATATTACTTATTCCATTTCGTGGTAAACTTTGTATTATGTTCTAGATTTCTATTGTTTTTCATTATTATTTTTAATACTTTTATATGCAATTTTTATCACGAATAAAACGATTGATTCTGATTCTGATTTTAAAAAGGTGAATATTGTATATATTACCATAGGTACAATATTGTTAATTTAATTCAACAAGATAAATCATGCCCACGAGCTAGGCTAGACTAAAGTTTATTACGGATTTCAACTTCAGCGGTAAGTGCCAGCGGGCGAGCGTAATAAATTTTTAAGCAAGAGCTATGTTGCTTTATGACGTTAATAAGAGGTAACGGTTATTATACTAGTTTGATTCACATAGCTTACAGAGGAAACTGCATGGACAACCATTATATAGTGCGACTTAAAGATCAGCAAAGAATATGCGTGACTGATTCACTCGGATCACTGGGCCGTTCAGCTGTAAAAATGGTGTATATTTTGAGCTCAATGTGACTTAACTCGGCTGAACTTGACTATACGGAAAAAAATCATGTTTCATATAATCATATATTCCCAACCTTTACTATGTGTTTTTAATACGTCCCTCAAATAACTACATAGAAACATAATGTGCCTCACTGGTAAACATATTCATAGTGGTTCAAATAAGTGCTCATTTCGGTAAGCATTGGCATTGTGCCGGTTCCCAAACGCTGCATTCGAGTGAAGATATTTCATGCCATAATTCTCTACGAATACATATTTGCATTATGTTAAAGAAATAGCGCCTACAGGTAAACTCTACAGACCTTTAGTAACCCCTAAAATAAAATTTGGATTAAACCACAACCACAAATAGTGCTCAGTGGTACACGATCTTATTCCGAGTTTCTTAATCACGAGCCTTCGCGAAGACTGCTCGATGAATAGTTAAATAATAATTATAAACAAAAAAGAACCGACTTCACTTAGCCTACTCCACCTTTCCAATTGTAATTTGCTCTTGGAAACTTACAAAAACAAACTGTAAAAAATACTGAAATCACTTTAAGTGTGCCTATAATATTTGAAGATTTCCCTCGATTTCTGATATGGGACCAACTGTGAAGTATACTCTTACAAACAAAAAATCTTCCAAATCGAATCGGCCCAGCCTCCTTCGAAATCATGAAGTCGTTGAGGGGAGGACACCGTAACCCTAGACTCGGGCCATCTTCTCTACTTTCGCGAGGGTGATAAAACATCCCAGGGTGGCGTAGGTTTTCTCGTCAATAAGGCCCTCTCTAGCAACGTTCAAGAAATCTCCAGTGTGTCGAACAGGGTAGCGTACCTGATCCTTCGGCTTTCCAAGCGGTATAGCATGAAGGTAGTTCAGGTTTACGCACCGACCTCGGCACACTCGGATGATGAAGTGGAGGATATGTATGAAGACATATCCAAAGCCTTGCACAACACCACAAAAGCTCACTTCAACGTTGTTATGGGGCACTTTAACGGCAAGGTGGGAATCCGGACTGGCAACGAATCCCGAATAGGCTCGCATGGTTATGGAGTTAGGAATCACAGGGGGCAAATGCTTGTCAACTTCCTTGAGAAAGAGGAGCTATTCTTAATGAACTCCTTCTTTAAGAAACAGCCTCAAAGGAAGTGGACATGGCAGAGCCCCGACACTGTGACAAAAAATGAGATCGACTTCATCTTGATGGATAGCAAGCACATATTCAGAGATGTATCAGTGATCAACAGGTTCAATACCGGATCTGATCACCGACTGCTCCGAGGCTCTCTGAATATCAACTTGAAGCTTGAAAGAAACCGTCTGATGAAGTCCACGCTCCGGCCTAACCAAATCCAAATCGTCGCGGGTCCCGAGGAGTTTTAGCAGCTTCTCGGGAATAGATTTGTTGCCTTGGAACCCACTGATGACGCTGACGAGACCCTACACAATCTGGTCGAAACGCTGAGGGACGAGGGTATCAAGTTCTGCAGAAAACAGCGTACTGGCAATAAGTCCAAACTCTCGGATGAGACTCTGGGGCTGATGACAAGAAGACGGGAGACTACCCAAGCGACTTCGTCAAAGAGGTCAAACCTGAATAAGCGAATTGCGAAGATGGTACGGCGCGACCTTCGGAGCTCCAACACACGCCTTATTGAAGAGGCGATAGAGCGAAACCGAGGGTCCAAAGTATTCACTCAGCAGCTTAGCAGGAGCCACCTGACGAAGCTAAAAACGCACAACGGGAGGACCGTATTGTCGAAGCCGGAGATCTCTGCCGAGATAGTGGATTTTTATGGCCGGCTGTACTCTGCACGTGCCCCCCACTCCCGACGAGACGACCATGATTCAAGAGCCACCCTGACACGCCACTATACCGACGAACTGCCAGACATCAGTCAAGACGAGATCGTGTTAGCTCTGAGGCAGCTTAAAAATGGAAAAGCCCCCGGTGAGGATGGTATTACTTCAGAGAGAAGGCAGGAGGAGCTCCTGTTATACAGGAGCTGCAGAACCTCTTCAATACCGTCCTTCACAGTGGGAGAACTCCTAAGGCGTGGAGCGGGAGTTTGGTGGTACTCTTTTTTAAGAAGGGTGATAAATCCCTCCTTAAAAATTACAGACCCATCACACTTCTGAGCCACGTCTATAAGCTTTTCTCACGAGTGGTCACGAATCGTCTCGCCAGGAGACTCGACGAGTTCCAGCCACCGGAACAGGCTGGGTTCCGCGGAGGATATGGCACCATAGACCACATTCACACAGTGAGGCAGATTATACAGAAGTCCGAAGAGTATAATCAGCCCCTGTGTCTCGCTTTTGTGGACTATGAGAAGGCCTTTGACTCCGTGGAAACTTGGGCTGTTCTGGAATCCTTACAGCGATGCCAAGTAGACTATCGTTATATCGAGGTGCTGAGATGTCTCTCCGAAGCCGCCACTATGAGTGTCCAAGTACAGGGCCAGCAGTCTAAACCCATCCAATTGCGCAGAGGGGTGAGACAGGGGGATGTCATATCCCCGAAACTGTTCACAAGCGCATTGGAAGACATGTTTAAGACGCTGGACTGGAAAGGTAAGGGCATAAACATAAACGGCGATTACATCTCACACCTGCGATTCGCTGATGACATAGTCGTAATGGCGGAGTCGCTAGAGGAGCTGACCCGGATGCGGATGCTGGACGGCCTAGCTTCAGCCTCGCGACGCATCGGTCTTGGCATGAATTTGGATAACACCAAAGTCATGATCAATGGCCACATTGATCCAGAACCGGTCGTCGTACATGGCCACCTTCTTGAAATTGTTTCTGAGTACACCTACCATGGGCAGATCCTGCAGTTAGGTAAAAACAATTTCGAGAAGGAGGCCAAAAGGAGGATCCAGCTAGGCTGGGCAGCATTTGGGAAACTACGCCGAGTCTTCTCGTCATCCATACCGCAATGCTTGAAAACGAAAGTTTTTAATCAGTGCGTCCTACCTGTAATGACCTACGGAGCTGAGACGTGGACACTCACGGTAGGGCTGGTCCACCAGTTCAAAGTCGCTCAGCGAGCTATGGAAAGAGCTATGCTCGGAGTTTCTCTGAAGGATAAGATTCGTAACGAATACATCCGACAGAGAACCAAAGTTATCGACATAGCTCAAAGAATTAGCAAGCTGAAGTGGGAGTGGGCCGGCCATATCTCGCGAAGAACCGACAACCGCTGGGGTAAACGTGTTCTTGAGTGGAGACCGCGACTCGGCAAACGTAGTGTAGGACGCCCTCTGGCTAGGTGGGATGACGATCTGCGAAAGACTGCAGGCAGATGCTGGATGCGGCAAGCTGAAGACAGGGCGCTATGGCGCTCATTAGGGGAGGCCTATGTCCAGCAGTGGACTAATATAGGCTGATGATGGATGATGGACTCACAAATTTTACCACCATACTGCCCAACGTTTCCGTACTTTCTAATTCATCCCTCACTCTTTTAGGCTCACCCATTTTCGAAGAATCTATTAACCCTGTGATCAACTGTAAATTAAACTTATTCAACAATACATCCGACCTTCTTTATCAAATCAATCCTCATATGGCCCTTTTTATTATACGTTTTTGTTTATTTACTCCTAAATTCATGTATCTATTACGCAGCTGCCCAATTTGGAAATTTTCGACCATTTTGTCATCCATTGATACCTCCCTTCAGACAACACTGTCCAAAATTCTAAATATTAATTTTGACTTCAGAACCTGGTCCCAAGCGGTTCTCCCTATAAGGTTCGGGGGGCTGGGTGTTTAAACCTCGGCTAGCGTAGCTCTGCCTGCTTTCCTGTCCTCTGCTTATTGCTCGCTATCTCTTGTCGGCATCATTCTAAACCATACTCAGATAGTCGACGATGAGGTGGCGACCCTAAGGGAGGCGAGGGAAGCTGGATCGGGCATCCCGGCCACCCGACATGTCCAACAAGCGTGGGTTGCCCCTCGCCTCAAGACAGTTCACGCATCACTTATCGATAATAGTCAGGACGACTCGTAACGTGCTCGCCTTCTGGCGGTATCAGTTCCAGAAGCAGGTCACTGGCTGCATGCACTCCCATCACGTCAAATAGGCACCGTTCTGGATCCAAGCTGTTTAAGGATAGCAATATGCTTGAGGCTTGGATCCAGAATTTGCGTCCCCCACACCTGCATCTGTGGAAAGAGCGTCGATCAGCTTGGGCGACACGGTCTTTCATGCATCAAAAGCGCTGGTCGGCTATACCGTCACGGCACTATCAACGATTTGATCCGTCGCTCGCTTGCCACTGCGTCAATACCAGCCATCCTAGAGCCTACTGGTTTGGCAAGAGATGACGGCAAGCGCCCCGACGGAGCTACGTTGGTACCGTGGAGGCTAGGTAGAGCCTTGATATGGGACGCTACTTGTGTCGATACGTTCGCCCAGTCTCATATCCAGGCAACCCGCTCGCAGGCCGGCGCTGCGACTGATCAGGCTCACTTTCTCAAGTGCCACAAATACTCGTCTTTACTTAAAGACTATGAGTTTGCGGCGCTTGCGATAGAAACTTTGGGCCCCTGGTCAGCCGACATGAAGAAGTTTATGGGGGTGTCGCCGAAGTTGATTGACACCTCGGGAGACCGTCGTGCTGGCAGTTACCTCTCGCAACGAATTTCTATCGCAGTTCAGAGAGGTAACGCCGCCAGCGTGATGGGGACCATGCCGCAAGGCGACCTATTAGACGGGGTTTTCTTTCTATAATAGTATTTAGTTTCGAGATAGTTTTAAGTTTAATATAGAGTTTTAGATTTTTAGGAATTTATTTTAAAATATATAATGTGTCCTATTTGTATAAATTATTGTGATAAATAAAAAATTACTTCATTAACTCTGTTCGTGACAATTTAACATCAGAAAATTGTAATGCCATTAATATTCCTAATTATGATTCAACCATTTTTCTTGATCCTATAAATTCGACGGAAACAAATAAAAATTAAATTTTGCACGCCGTCGAAAGTATTGATCGCCTAGAATTAGCATGGAATGTAGGTATCTACAATCATTAAAATAAAACTTGATTAATTACGATTTGGTTCATATTGACTATATCGATTTCATTTGAAATTTCGGGCATGAAAACGGCTGCATGAACCAATATTCCACTGTGATTCTCAAATATTTACATATCCAAATACTAAAACCGTTCATTTGTTTACGTTCTACACACTTTAAAAAAAAGGGCATCTGTTTGTTTACATAATGAAGCCGTTGAATTTTTTTGATTGAGTATCTACCTTATAAAGTAAACGCAATAAAATTTCACCAATATTTAAAATATAGATTGTATGTAACTAATAAATTGGGTATCAAGAATTGTCAAACAGCGAGTCATACTAAAAATAAAATTAAGTCAACCGTATAACTTACGTTACACAATTCAGGCATAGACATTTTTATTTTACATCACATGGAATTACAATTTAAACAGAAAATTGAGATAGTCAATTTTTGTTAGGCGATTTGCCCCAGGTCATAAAGGTGCGTATAATTATGAAATAGATATCACAATATTCGCTTTAATTTCTAGATCTGGGTGGTCATAAAATAATCATGAAATGTAACGGGAAAATTGGGAAATCGAGATGAAAAAACATTAATGTGATAAGGACAATATTTTAAAGCGTACATGTTTATGATTTAAAGTATAGCACTAAATAAAGACCGGGTTTTTAAAGAATTTCTACAAAATCTGACATGATAATGAAACGGAAATCATAATTAAATATTAAAATGTCATATTTTGATCCTGCCGCTGATTTCTTGTATTTGGGTAAAGAAGGATAATGGCTGTCAAACCATCATTGCTACTATTAACTTAACAATCGTAGCACTTATTACAAAGAGATAAGGTTTAGCACTGTTAGTGCGCTACTATCTATCTAGTATCCATGAAGTTATAATTTTAAACCGGAGTACACTCTTGGGCCAAAAAGCGAGGCCGAAAGAGAGAGTAATTTAGGGAGCCGCGTCCCGCTTCGACTTAGGGAGTTATAATGCCAGCATGACAACAAGTCAAAATGTCAATGTGTGTTAATTTTGTAACGATTTTGAGTGAAATAACGCCCCCCCCCCATATTATGCCTTCTATCGGACCGTTTTTTGTAGTCACCTATGAACGACTGTTTTACACGGTAGTAAGGTTCATCAGATGAACCTTATAATCTGTGGTTAGGGAAAAAGTGCAACAATTACATCCACTATTTATAAATCCATGGTAGTATCAGACATTACTTGATAGAAAAATAGTCAAAACGAGACGCAATTCCCCCCATACCACCAACTCCTTCGGCCCCACCTTGTGGCCGAAAAGCACACTCCAGTTTCAAATTATAACTTCATGCGGCAGACGACGACGGTTACCTACGTCACACATTAATAGTGTCAAACTCCTACGGCCCAGGAGAAGTTAACCTTATGTCAATGCTGTAAAGACGTTAACAACTTATTTAGCACTATTTGGATCGCGGAAGGATCAACGAAGTTACTTTTTATTTTGCATTTCTAATTCCCATTTTATTTTCATGCAATATTTTGTCTAGTTTCGTAATAAAATGGCTATTTGCTTAAAATTAAAGAACAAACCTTATACGACACCATATCGCAAAGTGGGCCCGGAATTGACGATCTCCTTTTATCGTAAAAGTCATGAATTATAAATATATACAAATTGAGCGACTGCGCGTTTGATGTATCCCGATATTAATAATGTACCATGTCAATTTTTTCCGCAGCACGTTCCAGATTGATTTATTTCCTTACCAATAAATTAATTTGACTTCAATAGCTTTCAATAAATAGTAGCGTAATGCTTACCTGTAACAAAATAAATAATTAATTAATGTACACTTTTTAAGATATGTTTGTGCTAAACGATTCTCTTATTTTAACCAAAGAAAAAAAAACAGCACTTATAGGAAAAAACCGGCCAAGTGCGAGTCGGACTCGCGCACCGAGGGTTACGTACAAACCTGTAGGTATATAAGTAAAAGTTCACCCATTGCGTTGATATAGAAGTTTGATTTTGTTACAGCTGAAAGGTATTATACTCGTAGGCATGAGTATTTGATACGAATTTCAATTTAATACCTCTACGCGTTTACGAGGAAAAAGGTAGTAAGGTTAAAATTTAAAAAAATATATTTTTTGTATGATTTTACTAAAAATGTCTACTTTCCGTAATTTTTCCTTTGTCTGTGCTATATGAAGTTTCTTCGTGCCAAGTTTCAAGTTTCTGAGTTTACGGGAAGTACCCTTTAGGTTTTGAGTTTCTTGCGAGTACTCAGTTCCAAAATATGCGACTTAAATTGCTATTTCTTTTGATTGCGTTGACATAAAAGTTTGGTTTTGCTACATCTGAAAGGTCCTATAGCCCTGAGTATTTGACATGAATTTCAATTTAATACCTCCATGCGTTTACGAGGAAAAAGGTAGTAAGTTTAAAATTTAAAATAATATTTTTTCTATGATTTTACTAAAAATGTCTACTTTTTGTAATTTTTCCATTGTCTATGCTATATGACGTTGCTTCGTGCCAAATTTCAAGTTTCTGAGTTCACGGGAAGTACCCCGTAGGTTTTGCGAGTGCCGAAAAACTCTAAAATTTGCAGCATAAACGACTTTGATTGCGTTGGCTTTTAAGTTTGATTTTTTCACAGCTCCAAGGGACAATAAACCTGAGTATTTGATATAAATTTCAGCTTGATACCTTCACGCGTTCCTGAGAAAAATGGTCTTGACAGACGGACAACAAAGTGATCCTATAAGGGTTCCGTTTTTTCCTTTCGAGGTACGGAACCCTAAAAATCGCGTGATTAATGAGTATATTGGCAATATTCTTATACTTATAATATACTTATACTATATAATGCGCCAAGCGTGGAAGCGGAAGACCCACCGCCACTTGCTTGACGACGGTTGGAAAAGACCTTAGGGACCAGAATATTGACAAGAACCTTACTAAAACATCGTGCTAAATATACCTAGAGGTTAAGGACAAGGAAGGCCGACCCTAAAAAGGGAAAAAGGCCCAGGAAGATGATGATATATAATGCGCCAATAACGTCATAAGACGAATTAAGATATTAATTAACACTTTTCTGCAACTGTAGGACCTACCGATAACAGGATTTCTAGGTGGTACATGGGAGTTAAGCGACGCTTGCGATATATGGAGTTACAAAAGGCTTTCTTATCGCCTGTTTAGAACCTTAAGTGCAAGCTGCAGCTGCTTACAGCTCATATAGATGGCATTATAAAATTCACTTGAAGTTGTACCACTAGCTTCTTCGGTTATTTTATAACGGCCAAAATCGCTGCTATACTACCCAAAATTAAGTTAAATTAAATAAACGTTTATTTAGGCCCGAGAGCCTATAAGAATTGTTAGTTACATGTCTTAGTGTCTACGTTAACATACACATGTACTGGCAATAAATATAATAGATTATTTTCATCAAAGCGCTAGCCAAACCTTTTAAACAATTTTATGTCACCTCAGCCTGTAGCTCAGGGCTATGCAGCTACTGTGGCTTGTCTATCCATCCATACTATCTATACTAATATTATAAATGGGAAAGTGTATGTGTGTGTTTGTTTGTTTGTCCGTCTTTCACGGCAAAACGGGGCGACGAATTGACGTGATTTTTGAAGTGGAGATAGTTGAAGGGATGGAGAGTGACATAGGCTACTTTTTGTCTCTTTCTAACCCCCCACTTCCCTAAAATGGGGGGTGGAAGTTTGTATGGAGCATTCCGCAATTTTCAAGGTAGAAAGCTAAAAATTGGTATGCGGACTATCTGTGTGCGGTTTATTCTGTTCCGAGTTCTCTTCTGTGTTTTAAATCAGGAAAGGGGAACCGTGTTACCCTGAATTTAACGCGAGCGAAGCCGCGGGCAAAAGCTAGTAAGTTATAAAATAAGTAATTTGCATCACCTAAATGTTTGTTGGGATTGGGTGTCGGTTTGGGCGGAGGTTACCAAATTCGTAATAGGTTTAATTCTGACTCATCCAGCTTCTTATTTAGTCAGGTTCCGAAAGCGTCCAACTCTTATGAGGTCGTGTTAGTAATAAGTTTAATACTGGTTATGTCAAATTCGCTAATGAATAAATTCTGAGAAAGTCAGATTCCAAGTAAGTTCAATTATAACTAAAACAAATTATGACTGCGTCAAATTCATTAATAAAGCCTTTTCTGATGATGTCAGATACTGCATACGTTTAATTCATTCATAGGCTATTTCTAATTTAGTTCGATTTTGATAACGTTAAACACTCGTAAGTGACATTTCTAGTGTAAGTCAATTTCATAGTACGTCATGCGGATACACAGGCAACCACAATGATTTGTAGCATGTTTTAACGAAAAATGAAATAACAGTATTTTCAACACACTTGCTGATAACGAGGTTCTCATGACATCAACTTTAGCAAATAATCCTAAATATTAAACACGAGTGCATTTTTACCGTATTACAACCAACAATACCGTAATAAAATAACCTGATAAAGTGTTACTTTTTTATCAAAAACCGGCCAAGAGCGGGTCGGGCCACGCTCAGTGTAGGGTTCCGTAGTTTTCCGTCCGTCACAGTAAGTGTCCCCACTTAAGAGTTTTTGAAAGCACGTCATTTCATTGTTATTTTGTAGAAATTACAGGTACAATAATCACCTGCTTATACGGTTAAATTACAAACTTAGTTCAGAAATTATTTTGTATTTTTTTTCAAAAACTATTCAACCTATCAAGTTCAAAATAATTTTCCTAGAAAGTCTTTATAAAGTTCCACATTTGAGATTTTTTTCATATTTTTAAAACTTATGGTTCAAAAGTTAGAGTGGGGACAACGACACGTTTTTTTACTTCTGGAGCGATTATTTCCGAAAATATTTACATCATCAAAAAATTATTTTACTAAACCCCTATTCATTTTTAAATACCTATCCAACAATATATCACACGTTAGGGTTGAAATGAAAAAAGAAATGCCTCCCCACTTTACGTATAGGGGAGGTACCCTAATAAAACATTTTTTTCCACTTTTTATTTTACCACTTTGTCGGCGTGATTGATATACATATTAGTACTAAATTACAGCTTTCTAGTGCTAGCGGTCACTGAGATTATCCGCGGACGGACAGACGGACGGACAGACATGGCGAAACTATAAGGGTTCCTAGTTGACTACGGAACCCTAAAAAGGACATAGTATACAGACGAGGCGTTTTAATTTAGTCTGGTAGAGATTTTTTATTAATTAAGAATGGTTTTGTCTTCAACGTGACTATAAAAGAGGAAAGAGGGTTTCGTACTTTATATGTAAGTATAGTAAGTATCCGCACAAATTCTAAACAATTCTAACTTTTTTTTCCTAGCCAGTGTGTTGAAAAACGTCGTAAGAAACACGTGTGCCTGATCGTTATACAGGGTGACTGGTAATACGACCTATTCCTTGAAAGGGGTATTCTAGAGGTTATTTACAATGTTTTTAGCCCAGTCAGTCCTTTTATTTCTAAAATCTCAATTTTTTGACATGATTTTTTTGTTTGAAGTAACCTTTTGTTCACTGGCTACCAGGAAACAAATAATTAACCATCCTAATTCATGTAGTTTTTTTACAATTGCCATTTTAAGGCCGGAAGATAGCGTTTTTTTGAAAAACACTAAAAACTCGAATAACTCGAAAACCACTGAATTTAGACCCCTGGTTGACTGGGCTAATAACATTGTAAATAACCTCTAGAATAACCCCTTTCAAGGAATAGGTCGAATTACCAGTCAGCCTGTATACTCGGCTTTATACAGGATGATTTTGGGGTCGTGATCCATGATATGTTTTTCAAACTCCACATACAAGTAGTATTTGAATGCCCGGACTCTCACAGAAGAATACATGGTTTGGTTTTAGCCGTGCTTATAACTCTAAATTAACTAAATTACCTTTTCCATTGAAAATTACTTTGGAACTAAGTTTGACATTGACAGAGCTAGAGAAATATTGTTTTATCATAGGTATATTTACAAATGGCCAGAACACTTACGATTAAGTCATTATAAATAGTATTGATATCCAGTGTTATCTTATTTTCTAGCCAACTATACTTGACCTTCGCAGAAGTCTTATAACTTAGAAAATAACTAATTAAGTCCTATCCTTATTAAGAATTCCCTCTAATTAGATTCAGCCATAGTAAAGAAATATACTTGATCAGAATTTGTTTTAAAAATAAACATTTCTCGTTTGAATCTGTCCTTGTTCCAATCTGACCTACTACGAAAAAACTTCCTGACCTACTGAGAATCTGACCTACCTAGAAAAACATTAAATAAGGATTTGCTGAATATAGTATGAGCAATGTTCAGAAACGGACTAACTCCGAATCAAACCTAATAAAAACATGATCTACCCAGAAGCTGACTAAATAAGAAGCTGGAAGAGTCAGAATTAAACCTATTCCGAATTTGGTAACCTCCGCCCAAACCGAGTTGTCTAGTACTAATGGTCACTGTGCCATGCCGGTAAAAACTGCCGCGAACAGCCATTACGGGAACCCAAAAAAACTGAAAGTTCAAAAATTAGTCTAATTCGCAGTACCAATGTCACAGCTCAACCAATTGAAACTCCAATTTAAAATTGAACTAACATAAAAACACTTTTCTGACTACGCAGCCCTCTACTCCCTCTGTGCCGTTAGTTACACGAACTGATTGGAGCTTGACCATTTTAGAGGACTATTTTTTGATTCATAAGTACCGTGTATATAACGTAGGTAATTTACAGGAAGGTGAGTTTTTCGGAGCAATTTTTTTTAGGGTTTTAGGCTCATTCTTGCTTCTATCTGTCCGTACGCCTATTCGTCTGTCCATCTGTCACATTTAATTTGCTCCGAAGCCACTGGTATTTTATCCAATTTTAACTGTTTAAATATAAACTCTGGTGCTATTTCTGTCTACAGCATAAAATCATAGAATTTATAATTTGCAAGTGGTTCAGACTAATAAAAAAAAATGTTCATCATAACCTAGTTTAGGTACCTGTTATAATTCTAACTAGTCACACAAACATTAATTTATCTCAATAAAACATTCATTATGTTAGGTACTTGTATGTCGCAACGAAAATTTACAACCTATAAAGTCCTGATTTTTAATGATAATAATTCGTATTTTGTTTTAATATAGTTTTGCATCAATCATTTTAACAGTACGAAACTTAAAGATTCATATAAAAAAGCTATTAGTATTCTCATTTCTCTTCAACTGAGGACACATTTAGTTTATTTATTTAGTTTTTATACCGAAAATATTTAATTAAGATAACAAGGTTCAACATTTCACTTGCAAAATATTCAAATTGCCTAATTTGAATCTAGCGTTGAAAACCTTGTATTTTTTCCATTTAGTATCACTTAGTTTTGTATTTTTTATTTAAACAGCCCACTTGTTCTAAAGAACTGGCCATAATAAATGTTATTTATGAATAAAATATTACGAATATTTAAATAAACAGTAGTAGCCTGAGAACATTACCGTTTCGCTTAACGAGCAAAAACATAAAATCAAATCAGCATTTTTATTTAATAAAATATTAAATCAAGTTTATAATTCATTGCTTTGTATAATGGAAGTATAAAGATGGCCGCAACGGTCAAATGTTTAGTCCAATTACCTGTGATGGTAGTGATAGTGACTCAAGTTCGATCCTAAAATGTAAACTTTTTGTTTATTTTAAACTTTTATTTATATTGCCTTTTTTGGGTCATATCTTGCAAGTCAAATTCGACCTACTTTAAGTAGTCGGATATACTTGAAATTTGTGCATGGATATGTAAATTAAATGATAATATAATATAACAATAAAAGCTTGAAAGTATCCAGTTTTTTATTACAAACAATAAAAAAACATCTTGCTATGTCTTGGAATCGTAAATCAGTAGATTATAAAATCTATGAATTGCTATTTCTGTATAGGTACAGTCAAGTGTAAAAATATGGGTGTACTCATCTTACTCAAAAATATGTCCCATAGTATCTTATTCCGTTGTAATAAGTGCGTAGTACCATATTTATGAGACGACTTTTTCGATACGTATTTTTGCACTTGACTGTACTAAAAAATATGCTAGCTTTTTAACTATTTACAAAATTGCAGCGCTCTCATTAGTCTCCAGATAACATGTATTGCACCTTTCACGACAGAAAGTTGGTAAGTACAAGTACATAGGTACTTACATAAAAATGTTCCGTATATAAAATTAACTCGATATAAAAATAAAATGGGTTATAGGCACCACAAACAGACCTTGGCATATTTCGCCTGAATTATTACAATGTATGAATATACTTTATAAAGCCCCTTCTATGGTTACCAAAATCGTAATAAATCAAACGCAATCTAATTTCGTTTCGCACAAAAAATTGAAAAACAATGGTTATCTGTTGCGTTCTTCATTAATCGGACAGAATAAAAGAATAAATCATTCGAGTTAAAACAATCATATTTCACATTGGTGGGCCATCGATCATGTACGGATTACGGACGGCTGATGTGCCACGGATTACGAGGCGAACGAGATGGGTAAGATTAGACGAAAATTATGGTGAACATGAGGCAAACAACAGGCGGTCTTATCGCTAATAAGCGATCTCTACCAAAAACTTTAGGGAAGATAAAGCACCTCCAATTGACTTTTATTGGAGGTGCAAAAAACTTATTATGAAAACACTAACATTAAAATAATGTTGTGCAAGCAAGAACTTTTTTTTATCAGCCTTATCAAGGAACAATTTAAACGAGACTAGTCGTTTCCATTATTTAGTGCCCTTAAGACAATAAGAGGGAAAATAACGAGTTTTAACATCGTTTTCCCAGAAATCGCATGGCCAGCTTGTTTATGATGGTCGGTCTTTGATTGTATGTCATCATTGAGCAGCATCATAAGTGAGTATGCAAGTGTCAGAGTGACTTGTGAAGGCAATAAAATGGCAACCAACTTAGTCATACCGATGTGGATAATTAAATTAAATATTTCTCAAAAATCTACATTATACTGCTTTACAACAATCAATCAAAATCATGGTCCTTTTCAATCAGGCTGCAATTATAAGCAGGCCCCATGAGAATTGATTGATTGACTTTGTTCGAAAACTAGATAGAAATAACAATCACTATTGTTCCCCAGATGACTGTCCCGTAATAGAATTTTCACTTCTCATGCTCAAAAAGTGTGTCGTATTATGCTTACCAAGGCGGACTAAAGTAGTACATTTAGCCTCTAGGGCTAGTATGTATACATATTTATGATTTACAAAACATTTTAAATTGACCAATCGGAACACTTCACCATATTAAATCCACCAATCACAACACACATATCGAAGTTAATCGGAACGCTAGATACTTTTTTGGTGCGTATACTGTGTAAATAATTAAAGTCCTTAAAAAAACATTGTATTTAATATCAACCAATCAGAATACAGCAATGTTAAAATCGACCAATGAGGAAACGCAATTTATTTCAAAAACGTGAGGTGTTTTTTAGTTCCTACTTCACAATCATTAAAAAGGATTGTAATTTTTTGGAAGCGCTTTAAAGCGTGTTTAAACTGTTTAAACGGCTATTAGACATGGCAATTTGTAGGGCCCAATCGGTTGTGTCCAACTCCTGTCGGCCCCAAAGCACGTTATTACACTTTCCGTACAAATCGCCCCTACCGACCCTACCTCACCAACAAATCGTCCCTACCGACCCTAGCTCAACGTTTACAGAGATGCCTTCAAAACATCAAAAAAAAGTATTTGGTGAAGCACGGTGATAGTACTCATAACAGTACACATTAAATAAAATCTGAAACTTTTTTTATTATAGATATTTAAATGACCGCTCGAGCTGCCTGAATCTAAATTCATCTGCCCAACCCTTCTATGATTTAAATACAAAACTAGATAAATATATTAATTACCAGCGAATCTACACAATTTAACTTTTATATTGAATAAAAAACCAGACGGAATGTGTAGAAAATGGCTAACATTATAAATAAAAAAGGTAAAATAACTCTAACGACCTCCATAAACAGCTGCGGGTATCGGGGCACTGCTGATCGCCCTAGATCGGGACTCCTACTCCCTAAGTACTATTACACCTACCAACCCGACAGGTTGGACCCTACAAATTGCAATGTCTAATAGCTACTTTAAAGAGCTAATTATACCGTCGTCTGTGGCATTTATTCGAGGTGCTTATATTTTGTATCTATGTCAAAGAAGTTAAAAAAATTAAAAGACCGTCAAGTTAAACCATAATTTAACCTTAGTTTAGTTCTTGTGCGTAAATAATAAGTATTTTTATCTTATTTTCTCGCAATCGAAGTGAAAAATAGTATGCATTACTCTGGTCTAAAAGCCATATTACCACTCGAACAATTTTCCCTCACTTCGTTCGGGAAAATAACCACCTCGTGGTAATATGGCTTACTTTAGACCCTTGTCAAACAATCTACTATTTAGTAGATCTAGAAAACCCTGTATAGATAGCCGAAAGAGAATCAGTTATAGGTACTATATTACAAAGAGACAGTGCCATATCCGTATTTTTTTTAATACCACAACGGTGGCAAACAAGCATATGGTACGCCTGATGGTAAGCAGCTCCCGTACCCTATGGACGCCTGCAACTCCAGACATTAAACATGGGTTTCCCTGCTTTGGATTTATTTTGCTCGGGCTTCACTTCTATAACCCCCTGTTTCCTTTCGCCCGGATATACGCGTCTAACCTTCACTATGCTATCCTTGCATGTCGCTCAAATCTCACAAGTTACATGTTGATGGAGTGAATCGCTTTTAGCTTGTCCCTCGGCTAAACCGTAAATTATTTTAACGAGAAACGATTAACAAACATTCAGGAACTTCCACTTTCAGCTGTAAATGATTGCATTATTCCATTTTATGACCCTTGAAATGGTTCCAAGTAGGCAGTGAACTAATTTTATAGCGCGGCGGCTCGTATTACGTTAAATAAACTGGATGTTTTCTTCACTAAATAAGTCCGCGCTACTGATTTTAGTTAGTTGAAGACGATTGTCGCCGGAGTGTCCTTGAGCGTTTGGGCGCTCTCTACCCGCTCTACCCGCGTACCCTTCTCATTGCGATCGTGCGTAAATCCGCCGCGATGCACCGCAATAATGTTCAAAGAATATGACTTTACTCAGAGGCGCGCGGGCAGATTTATAATAATCATACCTAATCCTTTTGTGGATGTTTTGTGATTGAATACTGTGATTAAGTACTACGGTGACATTTTTTAGGAATGCTACTAAATAAGATAAGTAATAACGATCTCGATTAGTAGATTTTTATGTAAAAAAATGAATACCTAGATTTTGAATTTGAAGTACAGTGAGCGGCAAAATAACTTAACTTAAATTCTTATGTATGTAGATTAATAAGTTAATTTAATGTAATTCTCATATAAGTGAAGTTTGTATATCTTCTTTTTGAGAATAAAAGTATCTTAAACCTGAAAATATTTATAAATTTACGAAATATGGTTAAAAATATTCCGCATATCAGAAAAAAATACTGACTAGTACAGCAAAAAAAAATAATGCACATCAAAGCGGTGTTTTCATGTGAATTTGGATTATTTTTGCTGTGCAAGTGAGCTTAATAGATGGTTATTTTTTTGTTGCGATTTTAAATATTAACCGTAAAAATTCACTTAATTACGATAAATTAACAAAACTAAGCCTGTTGCGAGTTGCGAATAGTAAAAACGCACATGTAAGGAGCGGTATTTGTGCACGAAATCGTCATACAAATGAGAGCCGTAACCCCATTAAATTTAGATCTTTAAAATATAACACAGCGCAAACACTTCTTAGGGTTCCATAGCCAAAATGGTAAAAACGGAACTTAAAAGTTTTTTGAAACATGTCCGTCTGTCCGTCCGTATGTCACAGCCATTTTTATTATAAAACATATATTACTGAAATTTTATCTAGAGGTGTGTTTCATGTGCCGCTACTTAGTTTTTTGGCTAAATTGCTAAAAAAATATTTTAGGTGAGGCACTCCATACATACATATGCCAAACTAAATGTCAAATTTTTTTTTTTGTAAATTTGATTATGTTGTCCGATACGGCTTTAAAAATATCTTATATATATATATATATATAGAGTATTTTTAAAACTTTTTTTTAAGTCAATATTTTCAGAAATAATTGCTTCGAAAGTCTAAATATAATAGCCCCCATCTAACTTTTAATCCGTAATTCTAAAAAATTTGAAAACATACCAAGAAGGCTTAGTACTTAATTTTCTACGAAAATTATTTCACATATTATCGGTTCATCCGTTTTTGAGTTATCTCCAAGAAACTACTTTCTACGGAACCCTACAATATACATGGTCCGATACAAACTAGGCCGGTCTTTTAAAGATATTTGATAGGTAGTATTAACCCTTAGTAGTAATTTATTTATTCACTTGTGTTGATAATTAATATAAAATTTGTATTTATTTGCATTTCACCGACATAGTAAAGTTTTTTTTAGGGTAGTCAACGCGCATGTGAATCTTCTGGGGTTGCAGGCGTCCATAGGCTTTATAACTGCTTTCAATCAGGCGGGTCGTATGCTTGTTTGCTAGCGTCGTGGTATAAAAAAAGGTTTTTTTCCTTTATTCTTACATACATCGAACTCTTAAATATCAGCATTTTTTTATTAGATTCTCAATCAGGCTTTGCTCAGCGATAGTTAGTAGACTGAAATTTGGTATGAGTAATTATGTGTTTTAATTACGCCTATATACTGGTAAAACAATAAGTATCTGAAACCCATTGTTGGACAGCTCTTTCAAGAAGAATATGCCTAAAACAACTTTTGGATAAAACGAATACTTTCGTAAATAATAGCTTCGAAAATTAAAATGCTCTTTGATTTTTGGACCGTGGGTCCAAAAAAATTGGGAATATTCCTGGAAGTGAGGCCATTGAAATACTTATCACGTATTTTCAATAAAAACTATATGGAATAAAATCGGTTGAGCCGTTTTTGAGTTATGCCTATAGTAAAATAACGTAAGTGCCACAAATTATTTCTTCATACCTTCACCTTTTGAATGGATGTATTGTAACTGGCCGGCAACTACGGATCCCTACACTGAGCATAGCCCGATATTCTCTTGGCCGGTTTATCTGCAATCCTTTGCAGTTTACTTCGCAATTTCTAGATTTAAGAAATTACTATAAAGTATAACATTAAAGATTGTGTTTAATCTTAAAATAAAACGCATATTACATTCGTTTAGGACACGGTATTCTTAAATAAATATGTTTAAATAAATTCGGTTATTTGGAGTTTTTTATTAAATTAATTATTAGTCGCAACTCTACGACTAATGCCTATTTTGCGTGATGCATGCGTCTACTAAAACATAATAATTTTAGTTTACTTACATGACCAAATTTGTTTTCAGAGCAATGTGAGATTCATGATTTTTGTTTTTTCTCCATTTTTATTTAATTTGTTTTTTACTTGTAATACATATAATATAAATAAAATACACTTTTTATACGAACGTACATAAACATGCATACGAGTACATTATCTTAAAAGATAAAACGTCTATACATTATTGATTCCGGGAAGACACGTTATATTCGCACCGCATGAACCCTCTGCAGTTATTTAGTCTTTAGGCACAGTAAGTCCGATATTATTGCTCACGGGCCAAGCACAAGTATATGTAGTACAAGGGAAACACGGAGCGACGAGCGACACAGCCTCCTCGTCTCAAAGCTAGCTCACGACTGCCAGCAACGCCGTTTTCGAGCTAATAACGCACGAAATGTGGAATTATGATCAAGTTGTTTAAGAAAATTTAATTAATTTAAATATCCTACATTAAGTTTTTAATGTTATGTAGTACATATTTTTTAGTTTAACAATATTTTAAATCGAATGAGCCGTTCAGTAGATATAAGCAAAATTAACCGTAAAACGACATTTCGTTACATTTACATAACGGAGAAACTATACGTTACACGAGTTATTCAAACGTTGACAATGTTGTACATGAAATGGTAAATAACATATATTTTTTTCAAAATTTTTGAATGACCCGCTATTGAGATATATCCCTTAGAAAGTAACAGTTTTCGGCCACAATCAGCGCCTAGCGCCTTAATATTCAGTAGCAAATTTGAAAAAGGGCCATAAATTGCCGGTAAATTTTCAACCTAAAGTCTAGACAATAAAGTTGATTTTGTAATGTGTAAAATTTAACTCTGTTTCAATTAAAAATGATAATTTCATCGAATTTTATATGTACGTACTAACTATTGGGACATTGGGTGTTAGGAGGGTATCTGTAAGTAGGCATATTAAATGAAGTGAACTAGCTTTGAGCTGATCGGACAGAAAGTGGGAACGCATTCTAAATGTATTGGAGTAACAGCCAATGTATTGGATACGAAACCTGATATATCTTATTCGATCACCCAGATGTTATATAACATTGTTAGCATGGAAATAAGACCTTGTATCAAATTTATGCCGTGAGTATATCGTGTCAAAACTAGTATTCCGCCTCGAACTGAGAACTCGCGATTTACTTGCAAACGAATCGACCAATATAACAAGACCCATTTCAAGATTTTTTTCGCCTTCTAGCTCCACAACCCCTTGATCGATCCTGCTAATATACGAACTCTCAAATTATATGTATCTCTCTCTGCTAAAACCCCGATTTTCATAAAGATCAAAAAAACGTTACAAAAGTTATCGCGGAACAAAGCCTCAAAATAAAAATGTGATCGAAATGGCGAGACGTCCTAGTAGCTGAAGTTGTTTGTAAGAACTTCACTTGGCTTACGCTCCGCTCGTTCGAAAATATAACGGTTAGAAAGATTCTGAGTAAGTGCAAAAAAACTTTTTAAAAATAAAAATAGTAAGTCATAATATGTTTTCTTATAAAAGATAAGTAAATAGAATCCAGTAAAATGACCGGGATGCCTGCAAGAATCAAGATTATATACAAGACAAATTGAAATAGGTAAATAATTTATCGGAAAATTCAATCTTCGTTGCGCGAACCTGAAATATCTACCTACAGTCAAAGTCCGAGTTATTGAGAACTCTTACGAGATAAAGGAGTCTGCTGCTCAACTACACGGGTTGTTGTCGGGCTTAAAGTCTGTGTAGTGATGTCTGTCATTTTCTATACAACAAAAGTCTGCCTACTTTTGCGGGGGATAACGTATAAATAGCTACGTCAGATAAACGTCAGTCCATACAATAAATGACGCAATGTATGACCGCCGGTTATATGTTTTCGGCAGATGGGAACGCCTGTCAATGGCCACTCTGGTTGTCGGGTAATACTCATATGACGTTCTAAATAAAGAAAAACATTTCTTAATCTTTTTTTGTATTATAAATAAATTCTTAATGTAAGTAAGCTTTACACGAAAATGCATGATGATCATGATACCACACAACTCCTACTAGGCTTAACCAGAGAGTATTAACAGTATTGAATGGGACCCCTGTTTTTAGATGTAGGTACAGGTCAAAAAATGTGACTGACCTGGACTTAAAATATTTATCGTGGGGCACATGGCATTTTAGAAAAATTACAACTTTAATCGGTGCACCTAATTTGAATGGAACCCATACTATCATGTGACGTGAATTCCCTTAATTTCTAAAATCTTAATTTTGTTTTTAGCTCTCCTAAAAAAGTAAAAGTGTGTCCCCTACGGTATTTGAAATTTCCAGTGTCGAAGAGTACGGATCAATGGAAATTCAGTGGCAGCATTGACTGGCTCTGACAAAAAAAGGAAAATGTTGCTTCGGATGGAAAAATTCAAACACTACATAGGGTGCTTGTGAAGCTTGCAACCTGCGCTTTTCTCACGGCTCTAAAGGTTTTTTTGGATTTATAGATGGAAACCTGTTCGAACAATAGGTGTTACGATTGGTTATTTAATTTTATTGGTAAAATCAAAGAAACGGAATTAGCTATTAAACACAGTGTAAGGACATCGTATTAAACAGAATTGGACCTGTCAGAAATGACGTATAGCTTGTTCTTACGGAAACTGTATTGGCCTTAATATTGAATGTTACAAGAGGACATAATTCACGCAATCACATATTAATTTTGACTTCAAATGACACTTGACACCATCACATTTTTTTGGTCATTTTAATGGGGACGGCAACTGTCAAATGGACATCTGCAATATCGGTTCTTAGAAAAGCTATATTTGTATGGCGCGAAGTAGTTTTTATTTATTTTCGTGAAAATGAGTCAATGTTTTGTCTCGAATTGCTCCAAAATTGAAATCTACTGGTTTTTGAAAGACACTAAAATTAAAATGCTGTAGATTAACGCTATAGGGAAGGTTTTTGCCTCAGAAAGCTTTTGGACTGCATACTAGTTAAGGACCATTCAGCTTCTGTCTCTTTCTCTCATTTTATGGAATCTGAAACAGCGCCCTCTACGAAAAGTTTCCGGCCTTTCCCATTGTTTTCAAGTATTTTTGCCATTCTATATTTGTTTTATCACCCCTTCCCCTGACAGGCATCAAACTGTAGGGATATATCGATTTTTTAAGTGACGTTAAGTCCCTCGCTGACAAGTTTGTTTTGGTGGATAATGCGTTTTTTGACATGGGTGCCGGGCAACTGACATCTTCATAATAGCGTTACTCTGATATCAAGTTTTATAAACATTATTTGAACCAAACTAAACATATGATGGACATACATAGACGTTACAAAAAATTCATTACAAATAAATTATTACTTAATACAGTTAATACAATAAATCTCATAAGCAAGCTAACTTCACTGCGTTATATTGTTATGAAAACACTTTTCAAACAATTGAAAAATAAATTACAAACACAATTTTAGTTTTTAAAATTGTTTTAAATACGAAACTCAGTTGTAGAAATTTGCACCGAAGAAGTCGTCTGGAGCAATCACATAATCTCCTCGCTATTTAAAACGAGATAAAAGGCTAATGGTTATATTCGAGGACTTGAAATGAAAGATTCGGAATTTAAATTGCGGACATCTTTCTCAAAGTTCCCTTTTATTGCTCCATTTGAAAGATGTCATCTATTTGGGATAGAATCTCGAAAACGGCGCGAAAGATAAATTAAATTAAAGTCAATAAAAACTTTTAACTGGTTGTATTGCATAGTATTGTCAGTTGTTTTTAGTTTGCCAACGGATCTAAATTCAATTGAGCGAAATGTTCAAGTATATAACTTTAACCATCAATAGAACTACTTTATTTAGGACCTGTTTCACAATGTCAGTAAAGTCCTGAATAAGCTACTTGCCACTTATCTGACGAATAAAGTCATCGTTGGCGTTTCACAATCTTCAAATAAGCTTAACTGGTTGATAAAGTGCTAAGTTTTGCAGGTAATTTTATCTGGCAGTTAATTAATTTGTTAATTAGCTATCCAATACTTGGACACTGTGAAACAGGCTCTTAAACTGATAAACTTTTATATAAAAAAGTCAATGCTTACTATATTGCTGAGAAAGAAATCAATCTTAACCTTCATAGAATCGGAAAAGTATTAAATGTTTAAATATAGAAATGGAACAAAAGGTATGAATAGTAAAATATAATACATAAAACAGGATTTTTGGGGTTATTTACAAAATACTATTCTTGGAAGAATAATAATTAAGGAAGCGTAATCACCGCTCGAAGCCTGCACCTAAACTGTGGTGCCAATGGGGGTGGAGTTAATCATCGTGGTGCCCTAATGTCACGCTAAACGTTTTGAAATTGTCATGTTATCAGTAGGCCACGAAGCTTGCTGAGTACGATATTAAAAAGCTTATTTATGTCACTATTATATACAATACTTTTTCTACGAGTGCTCAAAATAGGCAGGCCGGTGAGAATTAAGTTAACGAATGCTTTACAACCTGCGCACTCTATACAATTTAGTAACTTCAATCTCCAGGTGGATTGTGGGGGCGGTCGGGGAGGACGATGCCATAATATTGTATGTAAATCCATTTCAGCACAGTCGACGATGCTAAAATATGCGACCATAAAAGCTCTACCGAAAAGTATGTGCTAGTAGTTCGGTCTACAAAGTCTTAATTCAAGCATTATAGTCGACGAGTAGGGAACAAAATATAAAAACCAAGGGTCAATCAGTTCTCGCGCTTTATAAATAAATACACACGACACGATACGACACGATAGTGTCGGTTTTCGACACTAAACCATGTTTTACGTCTGTTTATTTCAGTAGTCGCGGCGCAAGGCTAATTTATACAAAATGCAGCTGTTGCAATAAACAATATATATATAACCTCTGAATGCAGACAAATTGCTTAAGCAAAATAAGCAGAGATTTGATAGATTGCTGAACTTAAACGTATGTAATAGATTACCGACTAAAGTACAAAGGAACAACTGTGTAACAAACCGAGCAATCTAATACGAGAGCAATTTCAATATATATATAAAATGCTGTTTCACCCTGACAGAAAATACTTCCATTAATCTGCGTCATCTATAACAGGTGTGTGTTGTTTAAGAAGTACCTTAATCTTAACAGGAAGTATAATAAAACCGAGATTCAAAGTTAATTAAGCTAATCTATTCCAATTTTTTTTCTAATGGACTTGCCTGTAGCCAATGTCAAGTTATAAAAAATTATATAATTTATTTTATTAAACAAAATATCGATTCGCAGACATTGTACCTTACATTGACTTACAAGCGTCCAAATTCCCGCTATTTGTAGAGTGATGGCTACTCCCTACAAAACAACACGAGGGGCCCGACCCCGGCGACTACAGGTTGCTCAACCAAACAATGGTTACACGCGTTTTACGACATACATATTATAATAGTCAGAGAAACGCACACCGGTTTTTTTAGCAGTTTCCTGATAACATTTATTATTTTCAGTACTTTTTAATGATGTTACTTGGCAAGTTTTCACACACCACACACCTTTTCAATGCAATGAATCGACACCTTTGGATTGCCATGTGTCAAGTATATAATTTTCTATTAAAACTTGCCAAGTTACATCATTAAAAAGTACTGAAAATAATAAATGTTATCAGGAAACTGCTAAAAAAACCGGTGTGCGTTTCTCTGACTATTATAATTTTAGGTATTTCTATGTAACGTGATACTTATTCAAAATGTACCTTAAAAACTGCTGGAAATCCAGTGTGCATTCCTATAACTATTTATGATTTGAGGTATTTTTATGGAACTTGGTACTTATTCAGATCTCACTTCTTTTATAGGCGAAGCATTCCCATAGTATCGAACTTGGCAGCCTTTCACATTTATGTTTTTGATGGGATTTCATTTATTTTTGTTAGGTGTAGGTTCTTTATTATTTTTTTATCACGGACGGCGCGAGCGCCGCGGACGAGTGTAGGCAGCGACGGAGGGTGCGCGAGGCGGGGAACGGAATTTTTATCTAGTATCACTATACATACATATATCGGGATTTCGGGATCGATCGGGCATCGCGAGTACCTATAATCTATGATAAATCCTATTTTACTATTTATTTATAGGTGATTTTTACAAATAAACTGGCTCCCTACACCTATAAAATGTACCTACTTACATATAATTACATACATCAATAACGTACTTTATACTGTTTGTAAGTACGCTACCTACATAGATAATTAATAACTTGGTAATACCTACCTACCAGTAGGTATTATAATTGGTGGCCTATTATGTAGCCCTAGAAGTGGACCATCCCATCTCATCCCGTGGCATATCGGAGGGTGAGATGGGCAGTAGTATATATAATTCCATCTTAGAGTATATATGATTTCCATGTTCTTGAATCTGCGATTTTATTAGTTGTAAAATTAGAAATTATTTAGACTATGCGAGAAAAAATAGTCTTTTCATTTTTGTTTGACTGATTTAGCGCACCTAGTGTACCTAGCACTGTTGGCCGAACGTTAGTGTGATTGAAAATTAAAAATTTAAGATTGAAACACGTTAGTTAAAATTGAACACTAATAGTTTAGTGCAAATTGATTTCAATTAGAATTGAAATTAATTGTAACTAACGTGTTAATCCTTTGCGAATAACTAATAATTGAAGATATTTAATTTTTAGTCTTTCTCAAAAATTTAAACATTAATTTAATTTTTAGTGTAGATTGAATTGGTAATTGACATTAATAATGACTAACCTAACCTAATCTAACCTAACTAAACGCGAATTTAGGTTAAGCTACGAGGTTTTGATTACTTTTACTTTTACCTTGACCTTGATCTTGACCTTGACTTTCACTTTCACTTTTACTTTCACTTTCTTTAACTTTCACTTTAACTTTCACTTTCACTTTGACTTTTACTTTGACTTTCACTTTGACTTTCACTTTCAATTTGACTTTCACTTCCACTTTGACTTTCACTTTCACTTTGAAATTCACTTTGACTTTCACTTTGACTTTCACTTTCACTTTCACTTTGACTTTCACTTTGACTTTCACTTTGACTTTTACTTTGACTTTCACTTTGCTTTTACCTTTGACTTTCACTTTGACTTTGACTTTCACTTTGACTTTCACTTTGACTTTCACTTTGACTTTGACTTTGACTTTGACTTTCACTTTGACTTTGACTTTCACTTTGACTTTCACTTTCACTTTGACTTTGACTTTGACTTTGACTTTGACTTTCACACAAAGAAAGTAAAAGTAAAAAGAAGCTCCAGATTTTGATACCGGTACCATCTGCTCATCAGTACAAGTCGAATGAGCCCAAACAGCATGAGTCTATGATGCGCCAAACCCGAGATCCAGTAGGGATCCCCAGGGTCCAGCATGAGCTCCAGATTTTGATACCGGTACCATCTGCTCATCTGTACAAGTCGAATGAGCCCAAACAGCAAGAGTCTATGATGCGCCAAACCCGAGATCCAGTAGGGATCCCCAGGGTCCAGCATGAGCTCCAGATTTTGATACCGGTACCATCTGCTCATCAGTACAAGTCGAATGAGCCCAAACAGCATGAGTCTATGATGCGCCAAACCCGAGATCCAGTAGGGATCCCCAGGGTCCAGCATGAGCTCCAGATTTTGATACCGGTACCATCTGCTCATCAGTACAAGTCGAATGAGCCCAAACAGCATGAGTCTATGATGCGCCAAACCAGAGATCCAGTAGGTAGCCCTAGGGTCCAGCATGCATAAAGACAAACCTTCGAGCCAAATTTCAGTTCGGTACGACCATTGGAAGATATACCCATTTAGTTCATTATGACTTCATAGTAGAACAAAGTTACACCTTCGCTATTTTTAAAACTGACTCACACTTGGCTGTTTTCAGATTTTTCCCTTTACTTTGACCTTAAGACCTATCTCCATGCCAAATTTCAAGTCAGTACGAGCATTGGAAGTGGTCTAGGTTTTTGATGAGTCAGTGAGTGAGTCAGTGAGTGAGTGTATAGTAAAAATAGCGATTTTCTGACGTCAATATCTCAAGAACTGCTATAGGTAGAATAATGAAATTTTGTATTCTAGACAATTAAGGGGATGTCAACAGACACTCGAAATTTCATATGCGTAGATAAAATATGTTTTGAGTTATAGGGTGGTCGAAATTGGCCCGAAATGGTTCGTGTAATATAACCCACGGCCGGTGTGTCGCTTTTTTTTGCTCGAACTTGGCGGACACACTGCCGTGTGTCTAGATCTGAGTTTGGCAAACTGTGTAGTCATGTCCCGCTCCTTAGGAAATACAAGGTGAAATCGGGGTCGTGTAGCAAGTTACCAAGGCATTATACAGAATCCAAAGCTGAACCTAATGATGTTAATGATATTTTTTTGGTCACCAATAGGTATCGAAGATTATTTGTTAGATGATAAGTGGAAAAATACATTTTGGTGTACAATTTGGTCACTACTCAATGTGATGTCTTGTCTTTTTTTTCCATGCAGTGTTGGTCAAAACGAATAGGGTGACCATTATTCTATTAAATTCATTCTTTAAATACAAATAATTAAATTTATTCTGTTTTGATCAATATGATAATGGTGTTCAGTTAGTTACAGAGTCAGAAAAAGTAGTTCATGATCACGACTTAGATGGTTGGCAGTCCTCAACTGTGCGTTTCTCCAGAAACTTCCGGCTTCGCACAACAAAACTGTGGAATGAACTGTCGTCTGCAGTATTTCCGGACCGATACGACCTTCAAACCTTCAATAAAAGAGCGTATTCCCATCTTAAAGGCTGGCAACGCGCTTGTGACCCCCCTAGTGTTGCGGCGGTAATTGCTTACCTTCAGGCGATTCGTCTGCTCGTTTGCCTCTTATTTCATAAAAATGAAAAATTTAAATTAAAAAAAGACCCAGATCTCACCCTGTATTACTGGAAGAACTTTGAAATTTCTCCTAACTATTACTTTCAGAGAGACGAATTGAAAAAAAACCACTGCACATCAGAGACAATGAAAATAGAAATCATAATATATAATATAATAAAAACTGTAAATTTCAATTTCACTTTGCCTTTGCCAAATCTATTTATGGGCCTCAGAGCCACATTGTATGGCGGGCCACAGTCAGAATTTTCCTTTGCTACATTTAAAAAAAATTTGCTACATTTTTTTTTCCATCTTAAACCTATTAATATTCAAGCCATTCCATTAAAACGAAAACATTAACAATGAAAATGTTCTTATATTGCAGAAAAACCTATATACCTATCCATTTGTTTATATACTACGTTATGGAAAGTAGCTAACCTTAAAAGTCTCGCATGCACGCTGATCATTAAAAAGCTAGACTCACTGCGTCAGCGGCTAAAGGGACAAAAGAGTCCTATAAGTTTTGGCTACCTTACTCACCAGGAAGAGCGGTAAGCGCCTCGCCACTAATAATATAAGTACGTTTTATTGCTGCTGTGACTGTGAGTTTCTATGTTTAAATTAGACAGATTCGATGGATTGGCAGTTATCTCAATCCTGTTATAACTGCGGTAGTAATACATGGGTTCTGCTCCAGATTAAATTGAGAGGACATTCGTTTTGCTGAGTCCTTCCATACAGAGTGAGACGACACTCATTGACGTTTTACTTTTTTTTTCATTTAACTTTGAATCGGCGTAGAATCGTCGTAGAACTCTTTTTAGTCTATTTATTTACTAGTCTCGGTTCATATTAAATTCACAATTAAAGTTGGTGAGCTTCAGCAGTCGGCGGCGTATATAAGTTTGCCTTTATTATGTCTACGAGGAACGTTTGTGAGATCCGCCTCAAAGTTGTGCGATCGTCTTATTTAATATTAAATTTCTTATTCGTTTCAGTTTTAAAGTACCTCTGGCGTGTGTTGTAGGACTTGTAGGTACGCAGACAGTAAATGAGTTTGCGATAAATAAGTAGATAAAGACATTTGAAAATTCATTTCATGTTAAATATAAGTAAATATATTCATAAAAGGAACCATTGAATACTAAAATCGCAAAAATTTGACCATATGGTCAAATCCAAACGCTTTTAATAAACTGGTACCTGTATTAATTCCTAAATAAAGACTAGAAAGTTAAATGGACGTTTTGTTCCTTCAGGATGCAACCAGGAAAACGCTAGGAATTCCCTATATAACAGAAACTCACACCACGGTAGAAAGCATTGTGTCATTAAAGTGATATCTTTAGATTGTATATTATTATGTAATATATTATGAATGCTAATTTTAAGGTATTTATCTACGGTAGGTGCCTATAGTTATGAGGAAATAAAAATAAAAATTAATGTGTCGTAGTTTTTGCATTTTATGTGTACAATTTGTAACAAATATGCCGTTGATCCGTATAAGGGCATATTTGATATCGTCTTCTGATTACGAAAAATAAGATATTTTTTTCGCGTACAAAAATATTTTCTACAAATTTTTCTTAGTCGCAGAACGATACCAATTCACCATTTTTTGTGTTACACCCTGTATGTGTATGCTTGTTTATGAGCCCATATCAGAGCTGTCTTAAAATGGACTTATTTGTTTTTATTACAAAACAATTTTATTTAGCCCTTAATATTGTAAAATTTATTTTCCCGCTAGGCTTATCTTTACTGTTTAAGAACACCTACTGATTTAGTTATTTAATTAATTTCCGCTACCTAAAGGTTGTCTAGAAGAAACCGCTATTTAGCGATAAGACCGCCTGTTGTTTACTTCTAATTTAATTTAATTTATTTTCTGTTCTGTATTTTTTTAGGTGTTCAATAAAGAGTATTTGTATTGTATTGTACCTACATTTTTAAGGGGCTGACAACAGCTAAATTCCCTCCCTATCTTTTTCAGCGCGAGTGAAAGAGAAACACTGTGTTACGATTAGTATGGGAGCAAATTTAGTAAAATGATGTATTAAAAAGAAACTACGCATTAATTGAGAAATATAAAACAACGAAGTTTTTAGTATTAGTGTGGTGGAATTTTGTCTTTAGTTACCGACGTATAAGTCATGAAACTAAAGACATACAACTGTTTAGAGCTAATTTTAAGAGGTAACTTTGGAATTATTTTCTATCGAGCCGATTTCGTCCAATTGTGTATCGGAATTAACGAAGTTCTTTGAAATATAACGAATATTAACATATTTTTTTTTACTTTGTCAAAACAAGTAACTATAGCTAAAAAACTGTTTGAGTAGAGTCAATTTCAAGGTCATCGGGTGTTGTCAGCCTCTTAACAAAGAGCTTTCGTGAGCAAGAGCAAAGAACGAGGTTTTAATAAACTGGACTCCGTTATCGTCGCTTCCTTCTACGTATTCATCTAATTTTGCTTTGACTGTACATGTCAAAGACAAATAAGTAGCGTGGACGCAAGAATTTTAATTTTATTTAGCGAAAAATGTATCGCAGATAACTCTGAGAACTGCAAAATATTTGGAGATAAGAAAGGGCTTCCGTAGCCTATCTAGTCGGGTGTGACCCTGCCAACGAAGTTAGAGGTCCCGGGTTCAAATCCCGGTACGGTCATTTTTTTAACTTTTTGGGACGAATATTTAGTGAGTTATCTGAGTTATGGTTGTTTGTATAAGAAACAAAAAATAAGGACCTATAAATGATATGATTATTATACTCGCACACAATACATGTTATGTTGTTATGTTGTCTAGTACCCATAATACAAGCCTTATTGAATTAACTGTGGGACATGGTATATTGTCCCTAAGTCGATAATAAATAACAATTCAGTATTGACTCATAAAAAGTTTCCTTTAACCTATGATATATAATAACTAGCCTTTTCCCGCGGCTTCGCCCGCGTACTATAAGTACTCAAAAAGGATACGATACCCATGTTGATTTTCAGAATTTGTGACCACATTCGCCCCTTTTAGGGGTTGAATTTTCAAATAAACCTGAAACATCTGTGTACTCCATTGATGTATTATGTATTCTACTAGATGAGCTATCTAGAACAAATTTTGTGCGCCATGTTTGGCGGTTGACAGCTGTCACTGAATCAAAGAGTAGCTTTAACAAAAAGACGTGACACTGTTTTGACATAATTCATATTCTGCCTAAACAAATTTTGTAAGAAAACGTAATTAACTAAATAATAGTTTTATTTGTATCTAATGTTTATTTTGCTCTTTACCTTAGAGTTTAAGGAACGAATGGAGAAAAATACTATTTTTGCCGACAAGCGCCTTTCAATACGAACTTTGAGGGTTAATGATCCTTGATATTTACTTAAAATGATATTGATTTCCTCGCACGGATAAAAAAAACATTGTGTAAGTAGGTATAACATGGATGACATTTAAATATTTAAGTTTTAAATCCAAATCATATCAAAATCTTTGCTATGTATTTTACTCGCATTATCAATTTTAGCAAATTCGCCCTTGTTGTAAAATAAAATATGCTTAATGTACTACTGTAACCTAACGTACTTATTTAAAATATGTTTTTTACGTAAATATGTTTATGCTGAGTACTACTAAACAAATAATGTAGGTAAATCAAGTGTAGGCACATATGTTGTTACTTCTGCGACATTAATCTGTGCGCCAAGGAATATGGCGTCCAACGCCAACATTAATATTTTAAATTAGTGTAACACCAATATTTGCCCTTACTTACCTATGAAATGTAATTCAATGGCTTTTATTACTATTTTTAGAATTATTTTTACAGTTTTTTTATCATTCAAAAAGCCTTTACGTTTAGTATTTGATTTTTAAAAATGTTTGACACTTGCGTGTAATCATGTCAGTGGTCCAAGAACCAATGTCAGACTTGTAGTGATTTTCACTAAAACTCATGGTACAAATATTTTCTTAGGGATGTCATCTCCTGTTACTCAATGGTTTACTCATATATCGTTAGGAATACTCCTGTGAAGTTTCGAATAAAATAATCTAACAAATCTTGGTTCGCCATATAAACTTTGGACCCCCATTTTACCCCCTTAGGGGGTGAATTTTGAAAAATCCTTTCTTAGTGCACCCCTAGACCTTAGAAGGAACGTGCCAAATTTGGAATCTCTAGAACCAGCGGTTTGGGCTGTGCGTTGATATGTCAGTCAGTCAGTCAATCAGTCAGTCAGTCAGTCAGTTTCTTCTTTTATATATATAATACGCTTCAAAAGTGAAGCACTTAAAATGAGTGATGACGTGCCAATGAGCTCCCGCCACCCGCGTGAGAAAGAGACAAACTGTAATTATCTAACAATGAGAGTGACAAAGATGTAACGATTGTCAAAATAGACAAACATAACGGAATCGTTGCTAGGTTATGAAATAACTCTGGAAGTATTTTTCTGTTCATTTTGTTAGTGTATAACCCATCCATAGTAAATATAATTGCCTTTAACCCCTTGGCCGTCAAGAATCGGAAGGAAAAATCGTGCCCTCAGCGCCAGCGCGCGCGAGTGCACAAGGCAACTCGCCTATACTTATATTTTGGGCGTGATACCACGGGTTGGAGCTGAGGGCACGACTTTCCGTGCGCGTGATTTGGCGTCTTTGGCGATCAAAGGGTTAAAATCTAGAATGAATGTGTTTTAAAGCGGTTTGCTTCATAATACTGTCTGAGGTCGAGGTAAACCTCAAGGAAGAGATGTCCAGCATGCCTGAAAGAGTAGGACGTAGGGCTTTGTCCAGCACTAGAACATTCTTGGATTTTTTAAATAAATATTTATTACAAAAAAAAAAAGACTTCACTTAGCCTTCACACTTCCAAAAGCAAATGCCCGAGCTACTGTAAAAAACCGGCCAAGTGCGTGTCGGACCACGCATAGGAGGGTTCCGTACCTTCAATGTAATAAGAACCAAACTAATACCAAAAGGTCGTATCTGATGCCTATGGAAGAAGTTTTTTGGAGATAACTCAAAAATAGCTGAACCGATAATGTAAAAAATAATTTTCGTAGAAAGTATATGATAAAGCACATCGCCTCAAATTTTTTCATATTTTTTGGACTTACGGTTCAAAAAGTTACAGGGGGGGACACAATTTTTCTGACTTTCAAAGCGATTATTTCAGAAAATATTCACTTAATCACAAAATGGTCAAAGAAAACTCAATGTTATTTTTAAAGACCTATCGATTCATGTATCACATGTTGATGTTTGGTTAAAAAACATTTTTTTAAATTTAGTTACATCTATGGAGCGCCCCCCTAAAATTTTTTTTTTTCAAATTTAACTCCATAACTAAGTAGCGGCATACAAAATACACTTTATGTATAAATTTTATTCAGATATAGTTTCCGAGTAAAATGGCTGTGACATACGGACGGACAGACAGACAGACAGACATGAGGAATCCATAAGGGTTCCGTTTTTTGCCATTTGGCTACGGAACCCTAAAAATACTCAGATCACTATAGATGTGCCTATAATATTTGAAGGTTTCCCTCAATTTCTCCGGGATTTTTTCTTCACAAGTCAAGATCGAGATTTAGTTACAAATAAGTTATACTGACTAAAATTGTCTGAGAATTCAGTATAAACCACTTATTTCGGATACTTCCTGTTATTTTTACTAAAGAAACGACATATCAATCGAAATGAATTGAACTTTTAACATAATCTCTACTTCTCTCTCAACTCAATATTATAATTGTCAGTAGTAAGGTAAGGTTAGTGTCAGGTAAGTAAGTCCAAGTGATAGTAAATATGTATAAGACTATCGTGTTTATCGGGTACATACACCGTGAAAAAACACAAATATCAAAAAAAATATTCTCAGCCAGTGGTTTGATACTCATTATTTTATAACAAATCGATCGAGATCTCGAAAATTACTTATCGAGATCTCGGTAGAGATTCGCAAAAACCGAAATCTCGTGCCATCGAGATTGATTCTCGGAAATTCGCAGTTTCGAGATCTCGCGAGATCGAGTTGCATACCCTAAATGGGACCAACTGTGAAGTATACTCTTACAAACAAAAATAATTTTCCAAATCCGTCCAGCCGTCTTCGAATAATAGGTTAACATACATAAAAAAAACCGGCCAAGTGCGAGTCGGACTCGCGCACCGAGGGTTCCGTAGAAACATGTAGGTATATATGGGTAGTAACTTTAAAATTATTAAAAATATTTTTATTATATGATGTAACTAAACGTTTACGGTTTTCGCAATTTTCCCTTTATCTGTGCTATAAGACGTTGCTTTGTGCCAAATTTCAAGATTCTGAGTTCACGGGAAAGTACCCCGTAGGTTTTGCAAGTGTCGAAAAACTCTAAAATGTGTAGCATAAACGACTGTATCTCTTGATTGCGTTGGCTTTTAAGTTTGATTTTTTTACAGCTCCAAGGGACAATAGACCTGAGTATTTGATACAAATTTTAGCGTTCCTGAGAAAAATAGTCCTGACAGACAGACAGACAGACGGACAACAAAGTGATCCTATAAGGGTTCCGTTTTTTCCTTTCGAGGTACGGAACCCTAAAAACAACGATCTCGACGAATTGAGAAGCCTCCTCTTCTCAATTCTCCTTCGAATTCTTGTTGAAAGTCGGTAGAAAAGTCTAAATATGTCGAAATGCAATGAATATGGATACGGCGACGAATTTCAGTCCCTCGAGTTCGTTACACGTGAATTTAGTGACTACCTAAATTTGCGTGCTCATGACAGTATAGTTACGTATTTTCGTTCCATTACAAATTGACGTCCGTATCACGAAAATAGTTTCCTACTCTGTCTGTTCTACCTGCCAAGTTTGATACTTTAGCGTATAAAATGTTGTAATCTTTTTACACACAAAAAAACCGTTTTTTTTATATTTATGAAAAAGCTTTTTTAGGTCCCTCTGCCTGTCATATAAAACACTTAAAAGCTATGATCATGTATTTACTGTATCGTCATAAATAGACATATTAAAAAAATATATATCGTAAAGGCACGTATATATTGTATAGAAATTATGATAGTGTAACAATTATAGTCATTTAAAAGATGATTCAAGCTGTAACGTTCCTTTTCTTTACCTTTTTCAGATTTGTTTTACCCATGGTCCCTGTTTTGTCTCTATATGAATTGGGGTTCTCTTTAATTTAAAGTAGCACAGTAAAGTAGAATTCGCTTGGAAGGAGTTGCTATATTAATAGTTTATTGAGAATAAAACAAACAAAATAACAAAAAACAATATATATAAAAAAATACACTAATTATACTCACTACATAGCCCAGCCTCCCCTATGTTACTGCTATTTGGTAAGGTGCCCATAAGGCTGGCTGCGTTACCTCGCTGAATGGCAATGCCAATGCGGTGATCGAGGAACGAACCAGCCCTCTGGTCACCGGTGGAGCGAATGAGGATACAGGACTGATTTTTGAATAGATTTAGAGCCATTGGCCCCCATGGCCCTAATGCCTCCACGGCAAACGCCGCAAATACGTATCTCTCGCCTAAAGTTGCGTAGTTGTTATGGTGTTTTCAAGATAATCCCATCGGCAATCTCATCATGGCGTCATTGAGTAGCCACATTTCGTGTTTCAAAAGTTATAATCTATTGTTAATCTTTTTGTAAATAACTATACGTGCTGTTTTTGACGAAAAAAATATGTTTTGAGATCCATTTCCCATTATTTCATTATAAGCAGGTATTTTAAAAATGGCCACTTAGTTGATGAAAACCTATGTAACAAATAACATAATATGTAAATTTCGTAAGCTACCGGCAAAAAAGGACCGGCTTAATCTACCACAGATGTCGTAAAAAGAAATGTATTGTCTTCAAATGTTTAGTTTCCGTGTACATAGATACCTGCATAATACATTAATTAGTTGATTGTTTTTAATTTGAACAAGTGGAATACCCATTGTTACGTGTATTTTTTTTTACTTCACGTAATTTTGTACCTAGCAGTTGTTCGGGTGAGAGTATTTTATACATACGGTATTTTTTGTCATTCTTTGTCATAATTACTTGGACACAAAAAGTCTTCTAATATTTTCAAATTCACTCTAACGTTTCTTTTCCATGAGCACTTATAATTTACGTATGGAAGTAGCGTAACGAAAAGTCGAAAATACGAGGTATAGATGGGACACTTTTTGTGTCCTAACAGTAGAATCACTTCTGCTCACGATTTTGAGTAGGCATAATCTAATATATCTCGTGATCCAAACAACAGTAAAATTCTTACGAAGATTTTTGTAAAAACGCCCGCACAGTTTCAGCTTTAAGTAAAAGCAGCTTTAGTATTCTGCATATTTCAAAAAACTTTCGAGTTAGTGACAGTCGTTCGTAACAATGCTGAAATATTTTTTAAATAATAAAATCAAAATAAGTTCGCCATTGTAAATTTGTAAAAGCTCTTTGCAAAACTAAGGAATACTTTCAGAGTGTTTGAGACGTTCTAACACTTTTTAGTGTAATTTAAAACTTTTAACAGTAAAAGACATAATGTCATAAACGCCATGAAAACTTAATACTCGTGTTCTTTTACTAATTAATTAAGTTTCGTTACTATTTGGATAAAGTCATACTATAAAGTCTCAAGTAAAAATCGCTATGATGCATGCTATTTAAAAAACGAAGTTCTTATTATGAGTTATGCGGCAAAATCACTTCACAGTGGGAGCCCGAAAACTCAAATCGGGGACGCGGTAAACCCCGCAGGCGATGGCGGGATGAACTAGACTCCTTTTTGAAGGAGTGGTCAGGCACAGCACAGGATAGGGATCGGTGGAAAGATTTGGGGGAGGCCTTTGCCCAGCAGTGGGACACGACAGGCTCCATATAATAATAATTATTATTGCATAAGTATCTTACTTAAAACTAAATAGACTTTACTAAGTTATCAAACTCTTCTATAATACCTGGGGAGCACCCAAAAACCTTACGAGTTAGGTACTTATTTAAATGGTAGGGCCCCGCGACTTTGCTGTAGACAGATTTATTGACTACGTAATTAAATTTTTAGCAAAATTAACTGTTAACTGCTTTCATTTTCTCAGATAAAAACAATTACTTACAGGTATGTTTCACTTTGTTTTCAACTACATCAGCTTAAAAATGTAAAGGCAACCTACGTTAAATACAAAGGCATATTTTTTAAATATATTTTCATAACATACTGTAGAATTAAAAGAACAAGATATTCGCAAGATTTTTGCTTGAAGTACTTGTCTATTTCTCTGTAACTCTGGAAAATGTAGATTTCTCTATTCATAATGTATGTTACAGTTAAATTTTCCTCTAATTGTGTAACGCAATTGACTAATTCCAAGATTTAAATGACGAGGCAGGTCTTTGTGGATTTCATTACAACAAATTAAACTAAACGAACAGACAATTTAATGAATTCTATGCAATTTGAATATTAAATTACGATTTGTTTTCGCTTTATTTATTTTAAACTTAGGTATTAGGTAAGATCAGCTTAAATGAATAAATTTTGTAATATAATCGTTCTTTAATTTTAGAAAGTAAAACTATTTCTTTCAAAAGAGAAATAAAGACATTTTTTAAAAACTAAAATTCACAAAACCAGTCCGTTCCCTGTCGCTGCGAGTACAAAGGTTCCGGTGAATAATTAAACCAATTAATCAAATCAATACCAATATTTGTTTATTTTTGCTATTGAAGATTGATTAACCGCAAAACAATTTAATATTTTCGGATAAGGATTACCGCAATGATGCTCCTAACTTTTCCATTCCTCGTACTAGATTCTGAATTCACATGTAGTGTTTGCGTAAAACAATTAGACCCTCAGCGCCATGCGACATAAAAGAAGGGAAATAGCCGTGGGCACATCTCAAATTGAATCTGCGGCCATATTGGCCATTGGGGACTTCGGTATGCAGCCGACACGCTTCGGGTAGGTATTGCAATTGGATACGAAAGCAAATGAGTCGAGTTTTTGAACGACTTAAGTTACGTCAAATTGAGATGAGGTTCCGATATAATATATGTAAATCACACAACACGCACAAACTCTGCTTAACATTTATGCGTTCGCGAGTGCGTATTAAACTGATGCGTCTGAGACTTGGAATCTTCCGTGGTTAGTAAACCCGTGTCTGAATTTTAATTAAAAATAATAGCCAAAGTTTTAAGTGACACTCCTAACCTTAGTTGATTAATTTAGGAGAACGGAAGGAACGGACTACATTTAACTTTCAAGCATAAAAAATGTACGAAAAGTTTTATAATACGGCACTTCATCCACGTACACAAATAATAATAAAAAACAGATAGTACTACATTACAAATTCTTATTTACTTATATTCTACGGTTAATGTGGGTAATGTAAGTGGTATACATATATTATTTTTTATCTACACCAATATCATAAATCCTCTACTCCGCGTTCGGAAACCGTATGTAATTACCACCATTCATTGCAACTAGTAACGTAACATCAGTGTATTATCTGTGACAGTGTGGTAAAAACGTATGAATATTCATTACCTACGGTGACGTAATGAAAATCTGCCCTCCTCTCCAACCGCCGCGCCGGCACGCGCCCGCCCGACCGCCGGCACAATCGTGTTGGTCATGGCGATGGCGGTGCAATAGCGGTCATTCTAATGGTTTCCGAACACTTCATTTAGGATTTATAATATGTGTGTAGATAAAGCAGTATATGCAACTGTACGTAATAAGGCCTTATTACGTAACAGTTACATAAACTACTATTATAATAGTGATTATGGCACCTATAATACGTACGGCAATTTAGCACATATAGCGACGAAATGATACTTATGTTATACACTTAGAAGCATATCATAAACTAGCCTTTTCCCGCGGCTTCGCTCGCGTACTATAAGTACTCAAAAAGGATACGATACCCATGTTGATTTTCAGACTTTGTGACCACATTTGCCTGAACATTTGGTGGAATTTTCAAAAAACCTGAAACACGTGTTTAGTCATTTATCGTTAGGAATACTCCTGTGAAGTTTCGATTAAAATAGTCTAACAAATCTTGATTCGCCATACAAACTTTGGACCCCCATTTTACCCCCTTAGGGGGTAAATTTTGAAAAATCCTTTCTTAGTGCATCCCTAGACCTTATAAGGAACCTACGTGCCAAATTTGGAATCTCTAGAACCAGCGGTTTGGGCTGTGCGTTGATATGTCAGTCAGTCAGTCAGTCAGTCAGTTTCTTCTTTTATATATTTAGATTAACAGAGTGACAAAAATGTATAAAAATCGTACCTATTCCATTCCCACTCGGTTTTTTGTTAATTAAAAATTTTCAACAATTATTCTTTTAATTAGGATTCCTACGCAACTCGTTCGCACTACTTAGTATCAACCATTCATGAATAGTCAACATCGTCTTTATAAACTTATATAGATGTCATACAAATGAAAAAGTGACCTAGGCCTCTGGTGCTCAGGGCTGGGATCGAACCAGATTCTTCTGCATTAGCGGCAGACGCCCAAACCACTACGCTACCCGGGTTCTTCAGTTGTATCCTTTTTATTTATACTTAAAAATATATAGTAACATTTTATACGTATTACATTCTAAATTTGATTGAACTTTAAACTTCAATAAACTGTCTCGCAGTCTTGATTTCTTGAATATAACTATAATTTATATACTCTTGGTGAGTTCTCTGCTTCCCTGTGTTCTTAATATGATTGAATCGCGAGAACTTCGCGCCGTTCTATGGGAACGTACACTACGAACTGCTAACTAAGTTTTTATCGCAAGCGGAAGACCACAGCTTTCACAAACCGAACAGTACGTAAGATAATATCGAGCATTCATGTTCTACCGGATACAAAGTAACATAAAAAAGAAACTATGAGATAAATAAGGAATATGAGGTAACTACATATATCTACAAATTTAACAATTAAAAACATTTAAAGTAAAAAACTACATGTTTGAAATTAAGCAGGCTGAAATTTACTATGTAAAAATACTTTAATTACTTACTTATATTAGTTGTGTACATGATTTTGGCTCCACCCTTGCGACTATTGTGACACATAGTCATTCGACCATCTGATAAATAATAATCGCACGAAGTTTGTGCCTTTATGCCAATGGCAGACTAACATCGCTTTTATTTTCCCGCCACGCACTTCGTACGATATAAACCCCATAGATTTCCGAATACGTATAAAAATGTGACAAACGCGTACCGTTCCTAAACTGTGCACTTTAACTAAATGAACACTCCAGGTATCGCCCACAGCTCTGTATCTGAAGAGAAGTTGATTTTTAGTTTGCCACTGATAGACTTAAATAGAATTTTTTATTCAAAGTAAAATACAGTTTAACTTTTTATGTTTGGTTTAAAGATACGACCGGCTTTAAGTCATTTTAAATATCATTGTTATATGCTTTTGTATGAACAACTAAGTATTTATGTGTGCAATAAAGAAACGTATAGGTGTACCTACATTAAACGTTGTTACATGTTATGCAAAATTTTATACCAGGATTTATTTTAATGCATTGCTCAATTACTAACACTGGATTAACGACACAGACCATAAAATCCTGCATATAACTATTAAATTTGCCCTAGGCGACTTTTAAATCCGTATAATGTCGTATCTGAATGATAAATTGAGCTAATTTCTCATTTCAGCCGCAGTTGCATTCATAATTGCACGTTCATTTCACATAGCCACTTGATTTATAGCTTTTAGGAGGTTCTTTGATAATATCATCTACGTTAAACTTAACCCATTAAAAACATTACATGTACAAAAATGAAAGTCTCGCAACGCAGATATTCTACCGCAAAAAGTATTGAGATCTAATGTAAAACCAATCCGGTGTCCATAGAACTCAATCCCCACCAGAGTTTACTCACAACATGTCATTGTATTTTTTAACCGACTTCAAGATTTGAAAAGAGGAGGTTCTCAATTCGGCGTGTATGTTTTTTTTTTTTTTTTTTTTTTTTTTTTTTTTTTTTTTTTTTTTTTTTATGTTTGTTACTCCATAACTCCGTCATGTCTGAACCGATTTTGAAAATTCTTTTTTTGATTGTAAGTATATATATACAGATTGGTCCCGTTTTTGTCAAAACGCAGTTCTGATGATGGGATCCATGAGGAATCGAGGGAACTCCTCAAATCTTAAAGGCATACATATAGTGATTTTTATATTTTTATCAACAAAACCATCATTTTCATTCAAAACAGTGACATTGGATGAAGTAGAACTGCTGATGATGATCAGAACGGAACTCTTCAACGACGCATAGTTCACGTTTGGCGATTCGTCCTCTTCGCTGTGTTTGTTTAGCAAGTTTAATTGTCAGAACAAATGTTCGTCCAGCTCAAGTTCTGATGATGGGATCCATGAAGAATCGAGGGAACTCCTCAAATCTTAAGGGCTTACACATAGTGACTTTTGTATTTTTATCAACAAATCAAGCATTTTCATTCAAAAGAGTGACATTTGATGAAGTGGAACTGCTGATGATGAACAGAACGGAACTCTTCAACGACGCATAGTTCATGTTTGGCGATTCTTCCTCTTCGCTATGTTTGTTAAGCAAGTTAGATTGTCAGGACCAATTTTCGTCAAGCTCAAGTTCTGATGATGAGTTCCACGAGGAATCGAGGGAATTCCTCAAATCTTAAAGGCATGTGACTTTTGTATTTTTATCAACAAATCAAGCATTTTCATTCAAAAGAGTGACATTTGATGAAGTGGAACTGTTGATGATAATCAGAACGGAACTCTTCAACGACGCATAGTTCACGTTTGGCGATTGGTCCTCTCCGCTGCGTTTTTTAAGCAAGTTATTTCATTGTATGGAATCTAAGTGCACCATCTATCTACAATAATCCTTCACCGGCTACCCCCATTGAAGTCGGTTTTTTTTTCTTAAAAATTATGTGTTATTTTATACCACGACGGTGGCAAACTCGTATGCTTGTTTGCCACCGTCGTGGTATGGTATAGTATGGCCCGCCTGATGGTAAGCAGTTACCGTAGCCTATGGACGCCCGCAACGAGGTGTCCCCAGAGGTGTCCCATGCGCGTTGCTTACCCTTTAGGAGCCTATTCACTCCTTTTTTGAAGAAACTCATACTGTAGCTGTGTATTTCTGTTGTGTATTTCACCAATAAATGATTATTTATTTACACAAGGCGCCTGAAAAATGCTTTTCCGGTTGAAAATGCAAATTAATTGAGCGAGAGCGGCAGCGACGCTGAACCGATAGTATTGAATAAAATTAGCATTAACAATGTTAAGTAGACCAAACCACAAGCGGAAGCAGAGGCGACAAGCGACTAGTCCACACGATTTTTTGTAGACATTTTTTTTAAATTAACCCTTAGGTGCATGATTTAATTTTTTTTTGCAAAAAAAAAATATGTGATTAGAAAATGTACGTCAATGATGGAAAAAATAGTAAAAAAAAGCATAGTCATATTTCAATATTTTTTTTAATAAAAAATCCCATGGTATCATAATTGATACTCCATGGAGTGTGCACTAAAAAATTCTTCTTTTAACATAATTAAATATTAAATAATTAACTTTATAAATAGAATTTAAACAATCAGAAGAAACGTAAACTACAAATGGAAGTATTTAAAACAAGTAGAGTTTTTGTTTGAGCATAAAAACACTACACTTATTGTACTCGACATTTCATCCTTTTATCCCCCTTTATAAAAAATTACAGTGGAATTGGGTCCCTGTATTAATTTTTTTTTCTTCTGTCATATTTGTAAGTTCTTCTTCTGCCTCCTCTTCCTCAAGAGCTACTTGCAGTTCTTCGAGCGTTGGATAAAACTCGAGATCATCTCCGTCAGAATCGGCATCGTCTTCCGATATTTCTCCACCTTCTAACTGTGCCAACCATTCTTCTATGTCCTTATATTTTAATACTCTATAACGAACCATGCTATAGAAATTATAAAAACTCATATACATACCCAAACTACATGCCAAATATTAGTACAATACAAACAAACACAAAAAATGTCATAAACCGTGCGAGTAGAAAAATAGAGCAGACCGCATGGAGTATCATTTTTGATACCACGAAAAAAGGCGCTATCACATGGAGTATCGTTTTTGATACCAACTTAAAACTCAAAAAAATATTTCAATGAATACATATCTAACAAAAATGCATATTATGTAATATAACTATAGATACAAAACTTATTTGTACATTTTTTTCCCATTCAAAATATCACGGGATTCACCAGATAAACAAAAATTAAAACTTGCAAATTTCATTATCGCAAAAAGTAACCCGACAATTTACAGTTTTGACGTTTAGTATAAAAATGGATGCACTATGGTTGCCAGTTTTTTTTTTCTTATTAGTATTGGAGCAAAGGTAATTAACTTCGGTCAATAGACCACGATGATAAAAAAATATGAATGTTGGTGCGCAGAAAAGACAAGGTATCATTTTTGATACCGTATGCACTTAAGGGTTAAGACATCAAATTATTTTAAGTTTTCGTTTACAGAAACAATATAAATAGCGGTACTGGAAATATATCATAATCTTTACTGAAGGTCACTTTAAATGCAGATAATTTATCTGTATAAAACCTAGAATGAAGGTAATATCTGCAAAATAACTATTTATAATTATAAATGTAGGTACTTCACCTAGTTCATATTTTACGGCGGCTCTACGAAGATGGAACGGCCTCAGTAAGAACGGACGGAATGGTTTCTAACAGTTTCCACTCTAGTGCAGGTGTTCGTCAGGGCTGTATAATCTCGCCTCTTCTATTCAATATACTAGCTGTGCCCGCGGCTCCGCCCGCGTGGAATTCGGTCTGTGTCAGTAAGCGGCTAATTCACCCCTAATTTCTCTCCCGCTACCCTAGAGGCGGAACATGAAGTAAAGTTGACAGATGGATTTATCCTATTAATTTTTATTGGCATGATTTAAACGACATACAATAGTAGGTGTATATCGGACGATACAGGACCACTTTTGTATTTATACGTTCATGTCCACGGCAAATATCATCCAAATCGATCCTCCCGTTAAATCAGTCTCAGCATGAACATGAAAGGTAAGAACAGGCGCGGTTGAAATGGGGGGGGGGGGGGGTGTCACAAATGCAGAAATGTTTTTTTTTCTATTTGAGGAATTAGTAATCCTTAAGGGGGTAAAACCGGCCAAGAGCATGTCGGGCGATGCTCAGTGTAGTTTCATAAATGCCGCCCTGTTACGAAACATCCGTTCAAACGGTCGTTTATTAAGGGATATTTGGCGGCGCCTACGTCAGTTTACTATCCGGCACATCCTATCACTATGCGATTTTGACTGATAATTCAAAAACGGCTGAACCGATTTTATTCAATATAGTTTTTATTGAAAGTTCTTATCAGGCCTCACCAAATTTCAGCTTTCTAGTGCGAACAGTAACTGAGCTAGACCGTGGACAGACGGACGGACATGGCGAAACTATAAGGGTTCCTAGTTGACTACGGAACCCTAAAAAGAGATAAATAGTAGTTTATGTAACTGTTACGTAATAAGGCCTAATTATGTACAGAAGCATACACTGCTTTACCTACACACATATTAAAAATCCACTGAAACCATGCGTGCCGGCGGTCGGGGGGTAGGGGGAGGGGCAGATTTTGATTACGTTACCGTAGGTAATGAATTTTCATACGTTTTTACCACACTGTCACAGATAATACACTGATGTTAGGTTACTGGTTGCAATAATTGTGGTAATTACATACTTCAAGGTAAGCACATTACAATGTACTAATGAACGTCAGAGAAAAATAAAATACGTGAGTGTCGTGGAACACTCTGTTGGAACGAAGTTATGTTATTTAATTTTATTACATTTTTGACTCTTTCGTAAATTTTGTGTTTTTAATTTTTTTGTATTTTCTTGAAATTCTTGAAATTTCCGGAATTTCTGAAATTTTAGTAATTTAGAAATTTTAGAAATTTTTAAGTTTTGAAATTTTTGAAATTTTTGAACTTTTTGAAATTTTTGAAATTTTTGAAATTTTTGAAATTTATGAAATTTTTGAAATTTTTGAAATTATTGAAATTTTTGAAATCTTTGAAACTTGAATTTTTTGAAATTTATGAAATTTTTGAAATTTAGAAATTTTGGCATGTTTTTCATTTTTGACATTTTTTACTTTTAGGTTCTCAACTTTTTTCACTTTTATCACTTTGTCACTTCTCACTTTCAATACACTTCACTTCACTTCACTTTATTCTATTTTATATATTTTTTATTTCATTCCATTTTGCATGTATCTCAATCGTATGGGCGTTTTCGTGACGTGACGCTTTTTCGTGACGGTCACGTGACTTTTTTTCACCTAGACCCCCATCCGCGAACCGTCCAATAAGGAACTTCGTTCCAAAACTACCACCGGTTCTAACTCTACACCTCTGGCCCAAGAAGTATTATGACCGAAAAGATACTCGACGGGACTTATTTTTTTCAAAACAGTAATACATTATTAGATCTAAAAGGTACAAAATAATGCGTAGTTCTTCAAGAAGACATATCAAAACAGCTTGAGAGACAGATAATGTACCTATTGTTTAATTATAAAGAAAAATAAATCCTAATCTGACTGCTTCACAAAACGTTTGATATGTTTCCCTACCTAAACGGTGTCCTATAAATGTTGTAGTAGTTTTTTGGTTTGGGCCATGCATCTTTGTCCGTCATATATAATACTCGAACCTGCAATAACCCTTTGACATTCATGACATTTTCAAATATTTCTTAAGAGCGGGTAAATGTAAATTTAAAGCATCGACGGGTAACATGTTATAGATATGAACACCTTGACCAAAAAATTACAAATTATTTAAATACCAAATTTCATCTAAATACGGACAGCGGTTATTGGTTGTTTCTTTCCCATGTAAACTTTCACCCCTTTTGTATCCGTTTAAAGGATAATTTCCGAGATAAAACTATTTTATTTCCTTTTTTAATTAATTATCTCCATAACAAATTTTATCTAAATCGATTCTGCGGTTAATAATTCCCTATACAAATTTCCAACTATCTTTTCACCCCTTTAGGGTTGATTTTCGGAGTGAAAACTATCATTTGTCCTTTCTTGAGACCCATACTATACCAAATTTCATCTTTATCAGTTCAGCGGTTAAAAAATCGTCATACCAACTTCCAACCCCCTTTTCGGGGTGAAAGGGTTTATTTTCGGGATGAAAACTATTCTGTCGTTTCTCGGGACTCAAATTATCTGCATACTAATTTCTATTAAAAAATCTCCATACAAACTTTCAACCCCCTTTTCACCCCCTCCAGGGTTGATTTTCGGGATGAAAACTATTCTTTGCCCTTTCCCGGGACTCAAACTATCTCTACACAAAATTTCATCAAAATCCGTTCAGCCGTTTTCACTTGATAGATGTTTAGATAGATAGTTTTTATTGAAAGTACCTTTCAGGCTTCGCTTCCATTATTTTTTTCAATTTTTTTGGACCTACGGTTCTAAAGTAAGGTGGGGGGGGGGGGGCTTTTTTCAAGATGAAACTATCCTTTGTCCTTTCTCGAGACCCATACTATCTCTATACCAATTTTCATCTAAATCTGTTCAGCGGTAAAAAAATCCTCATACCAACTTCCAACCCCCTTTTCACCCCCACAAGGGTTTGAAAACTATCCTATGACATTTCTCGAGACTCAAATTATCTCTATACTCATTTCTATCTAAATCGTTTCAGCGGTTAAAAATTCTCCATACAAACTTTCAACCCCATTTTGACCCCCACCAGGGTTGATTTTCGGGATTAAAACTATATATTATCCTTTCCCGGGACTCAAACTATCTCTATACAAAATTTCATCGAAATCCGTTCAGCCGTTTACACGTGATGCGCGGTCAAATAAACGGACAAACAGATAAACAGATAAACAGATAAACAGATAAACAGACAAACAGATAAACAGACAAAAATTCTAAAAATTGTTGGAACGTGTTCTGTTATCGATTCTAAGTATCCCCAGCCAACTTTTTTTCGATTATCTTCCATGTACAGACTTTCGACCCTCTTCAGCTTTATTATATGTATAGATATACCGAGCTCATCATGAGAATCACCTTGGAAGATTGGTCAGACGGTGTAGCAATTGGTGGGCTGAGGATCTCGAATTTGCGCTATGCGGATGATACTACATTATTCGCAAGCAGTGCTACCCAAATTGAAAACTTATTGAGCAGACTGGAGAATGTCAGTCTAAGCTTTGGCTTGAAGATTAACAGCAGTAAAACAAAAATGATGGTTATAGATCGCCAATAAGAACTCTCCCGATGTTACACGTATTGCGAATTATGAGGTTGTACAGTCATATATATACCTGGGGGCATTGATCACGAACAACGGTGACTGTGTGGAAGAGATTAAAAGACCTATAGCAATCACTAGGTCAGAAAATGAAAAGAGTGTGGAAGAACCGTAATATAACGAGGGCCACTAAGACTCGCCTTGTGAGAACCCTAATTTTCCCTATATTCCTTTATGCTGCCGAGACTTGGACACTAAGAGAAATTGAAGAGCAGAAGGTAAATGCACTAGAGATGTGGTGTTGGCGGAGAATGCTCGGCATATCATGGACCGAGTTTCGTACCAACATATCCATCCTTGAGGAGCTCGGAATCAAACAGCGCCTGCTCTCTAATGTGAAGACTCGGATCCTCAACTTCTTTGGTCATGTATCTCGGCGAGATGGAACGTCCATAGAGCGTCTTGTCGTGCAGGGAAGAGTAGAAGGCTCAAGAGGTAGAGGCAGGTCCCCAAAGAGGTGGACCGACCAGATCAAAGCCAGCACGTCGATCACCTTAAACGAATGCTCCCGAAAAGCGGCACTACGGGAAGAGTGGCGGCGTCGTGAAACGGGTCACTCAAAATACAACATAATGGCCACGACCACTCTGTAAAGAGTGTAACGACAAATAAGAAGACTTCAGGTAATGTAGCTACTTGGTTTTTTAACTGCATGAAGGTTGAACGGCTAGTGGCATTAACAACAATTGACAGACGGATGTTGATCACATTACTCAACAGATCTCTATAAAGCTTCTTAATTCTGCAAACGTTTTAACTGTTACTGGCGGTTTGGTGCAATAAACAGGTTCTTGGCTACCACAGTAAACACAAGTTTTAGCTAGAGGTACACAAAAACATGCTAGTATTTAATTAAACTAGATAATAAATATGGTAGGTATTAATCTCGCTAAACGCTTATAACTTACAGCTCTGACACGAGGGAAACCTGGCAACTTCAATTTGAGTTAAAGATTTTACGCTCGCCGCAAAAAAAGCGCGACGCTTTGAGGAAAGATCTTTGATTTATAGAAAAAGCGTTGCTACCAAATGGGAAAAAAGGTTGTGAGTCAAAAATATATTCATTTTGAGAATATATTATGGAACTTGCAAAAGTGCAAAAGTATTCATTTTTGTAGGTATACATATGTGTTATTATTTAAAACGCACTTTACCAGCTTCATCTTAAGCTATATGAATGTTACTCGTATTTAGAGAAGTGAAAAACGATATACTAGGTATTTATTTACCTGGTCCAACAATTTTTTGTAAACAAAGGGGTAATGCTGCTAGCATTTTTAGCACTTTTGAACCTGGTGGAAACAGAAATGAGACATGAATGGCAGAGAATGCCCTCTGGCAGAGAATGCCCTTGGCATTAGTCCGCCATTTGTTCGTTTTATTGTTTTGTGTAATACAGTTTCAATAAATAAACTTCTATATTCAGCTGTTACTTCTGCTTTTTTAGGGTTCCGTAGTCAACTAGGAACCCTTATAGTTTCGCCATGTCTGCCCGTCCGTCCGTCCGTCCGCGGATAATCTCAGTGACCGTTAGTTAGCACTAGAAAGCTGAAATTTGGTATTAATATGTATATCAATCACGCCGACAAAGTGGTCAAATAAAAAAAAAGGAAAAAAATGTTTTATAAGGGTACCTCCCCTATACGTAAAGTGGGGAGTGATTTTTTTTTTTCATTTCAACCCTAACGTGTGATATATTGCTGGATAGGTATTTAAAAATGAATAGGGGTTTAATAAAATCATTTTTCGATAATGTAAATATTTTCGGAAATAATCGCTGTAGTTGCCTGTGTTGTAGATTTTGCGTAATAAAATGGGAAACGTGATTTTGCGTATATGACATTTATAAAATTTTACTAAATCTGTGCTTTTGGAAGTATAAGGCAGACCCCAAACTAGCGTCTTTCGAGCGTCGACGTCGCCGTGCAGTGGCGCATCTCACCAGCGGCGACGCGGCGACGACGCAGCGACGACGCGATGTCTTTTAGCTTTACAAATTAGTGACATCTATCTAGTAGGTTAGATTAGAATGTTTAATTCTTTTATTATTATTACATTTATTGCGGTTTTGTACAGCCAGGTATGTCTACCAGTTCTAATTCTCCCTCATTGGTTGACTGGAAGAGATCCCTTAAGGGATAAGTCCGCCTTTGTACAAATATTATATATTCATTCTGTTGTATGTTTATTTATTGTACAATAAAGTATTATACTACTACTACTATTATTTACTTAGGTATACTCCAGAAATAACAGTAGGTTGGGCATTGTATGCAAAGAAGAGGCAGATATATTCCACTTTCTGGGCTCACGTACAATGTCGACGCAAAGCATTCAATTCAGTGACACAAGTATATGCTTTCTCGGGGCTTAAAATATGGCTATTTTATAACGGAAACTATGCTCCAAATTTTACTGAATAAAACTCGAGAAATGTGTGCCTTTTTTAACCCCCGAGCCAAAAAGAGAGGGGTGTTATGTCTAATTTGTTTCCTACAGTTACCACCAGAAATGACTAACCGGACTAGTTTCTGGACACGCTCTTTTTAGATTTTTTTTTTTTATAGTAGTATTTTGTTCATAAGAATTTTAAGCTGTAATTAGTAATAGTGTGTAATAACATAAGTTTGTTTAATTAAATCTATACTGAAGACACACTATTGTCGTCATGATAATATGATAATCAAGTGTCGTGTCCAGCTCAATTTGTAAACCTAATAGTCCGCTTGGCTATTTCTGCAGATTTACCTCATAACTCCTTCAATTAATATAACTCCTTTGGCGTATTATTTAAATTTTAATAACTCTTGTACGTAACTATCGGTTAGCTTACAGAAATTCAATGTTCCTGTATTACTAAGGACTCCCTGTCGCTTACCTTAAAATTTTCTACGATTCCTGAGCATGTTATGTATTGAGTTATTTCTACTTAAAAAGTATTTAATTACAATAAAAAAAATCTTATATCAATAATATTTTAATTTTTTAATGGCTGACATGGTTGCAGCAAACTATTTTCGTGGCAAGCAAATCTTGTTAGGATAGCGACTAGCGACGCGATTAGATAGAAGGTCAGAACCCGCTCCGATCCATCACTAAGTTACGTTAATTGAGTTACTTTGACGCTTTGCTCAGTGGGTGGACTTCAAGTTTAAAACAAGTTTGCTTAGGTACAAGAAAAATGTCATGTTTATGAAATGAACAACAGAACAGTATCTAATAATATACACCACGAAGATAAATGTATCTGACATCTTATTTGTAGAGCCATAAAAACGTGTTAGATATTTTTGCCGCCTTCGTTGTGCAAGATAATATTGCAGGTTATTGTACAGTCTAAGAAAAACACGTAAGTACCTCGAATTTGACAGCGAGATTAGATAAGTTTGACAATTCAGTTGCTACAAAATATACGACACCTTTATACCCAAGCGCTATGTATTGAAGCTATTAATCTTGGAGCACGATTTTTTACGCTTTTGAGTAGGTTTTTATTATTCATTTGACATATGAATCACACGAGAGCACAAGTCTACATTTTGACCATACTTTTAATTTCAATTTGACTAGGCAAATAAAAAAAAAGCCAGAATTTGGGGTATATTTTTTCATATTTTACTTGTTAATCATCTTAAGCACGAAATTTTCAAAAACTATTTTTATTTATCCGTAAATGGACACTAATTAATAGATACACATTATCCCGCTCGTATAACATATTGTTTCACTTAAAGTAAACTACTAAATGTTAATATTTAAAACAAATCTAATGGAAAAGAGTAAGTAAGTCAAGGCACGAATATGTCTACACGTGCGTGAATATTTAAATAAAGATATAAAAGGGCAAGCAGCAATATACGCCAACGCACAATGGCGTGAATACTCGTATAACATTAATTTTACAATTTAGAATTCCTGGTGGGATCAATATCATTAACGCAGTATGAAAAAACATTTTCTGCTGTACTGACGATTTATCCTGAATTTATCTAAACTGTAGTTTTATTTCCAAAAACAACAAGTTAATCAAATTTGGGTACGTTATACGGAGCTTATTGCAATCAATTAATATGTCATATAGTAGGTTGGGGTGACATTTTACTCACTTTATCAAATATTTGAGAACTATATTGACCCGTCATTTGCGTCCATTAGAAATGTATCTACTTAATGGAACGTTTGGGTATCTGATTTCGGAATATTAAGTATTCTACCCATTTGAAGTGTTTAATAGACAAAATACCTTCCTATAATATGCCAGTTTATTGATGAAAACACGGTTACATTTCATTTTTGCCACGAAAACCCTAAAACTATTAACATTGCAAAGTTAAACTATTTCTATCACGATGAAAAAAATTGCTATAGTGGTACATTTTAATTATGTATTTTTTAAATGACCTTATAAATCACACGTCACAGGACACTTTCTGTAAAAATCGTATTTTGGGTACTTAATAATAATAAATATAATTGAGAAGTATTTTTGGTATTACCAATACTTCAAACTATCTTATAAATAACATTTTATGCGGCTTTTTTCATTAATAGAGTTTTTCGGCCTTTTAGGGAATAAGGAGCCTTAAGCTTACTTATTTATCTATGACGGAACGCACCGCTTCAGCTTGTGCACTTGCCGAAGAATGTAAGTATACCATTCGAAGACAATCTCATGCTTACCTGAAAACAAAGATAAACTAGTTATTATTTTTAAAAACTTATTCTAGCATAATTTTATTATATCATAAATATTGATAATGATAATATAATAAAATTATGTAGTATACGTGAATGCCAAAAAATCTAATAAAGTACTAATGAAAACATATTCCTCAACTCAAACCACTCTATTTCCTAGAAAACGGAAAAATGGGGAAAATTAATTTCCGATATAACCGGTAACAACTTCAACATATAAACATGAAAAATATTCCAGTTTCCTGGAATAAATAATCTTGGGATAGACTTGGTCGTGATTGTAACGTACGTAGGTACCTATCTGTTGAATTCTAGATAAATCTTACTTGGAGCTGAATCTTGTTAGATTACAATTCTAGTAACTCTTGGTATAAAATGCTGTAATGCATTAAAAATTGTACTGTAATATCTGTTGAATTTTTAATAAATGTTTTTTGAGAGGAGTAACGAGATTCCAATTCTAGGAACTCTTGGTATAGGGCCCACATTAAGACATTAAAGTTATGGCTTTCAGACGAATTTTAATATGTTATTTGAGGTTTAGACTATGTACTTATATATGTGTATGTATGAATGTAGGTATTTATTTACATTTATGTTTTTTTTGGTTTATGTATCTCGTATGTTAGATAATAATGTTTAATTATTTTATTATTACTTATTTTATTTTTATTTATTGCCGTTTTGTACAGCTAGGTATGTCTAGCAGTTCTAATTCTTCCTCAACTGCTCAAAGGTTGACTGGAAGAAATCCCTTAAGGGATAAGTCCGCCTTTGTACAAATATTATGTATTCTTTCTGTTGTATTTTTCCTTGCTGTACAATAAAGTATTATACTACTACTACTACTACATTAATTAGTGTTAAGTGCCAGATCACACATTTTCTACTTGTATTTCGTAACAAATGTATGATCTCGCACTAGACACTAATCAATGGGCTTTAAATATTTAAATGAATTAAAAATCATATTGTAAAAGTAGATGGTTAAGCAATTGACTACTTTATTTATTACCGACCGACGAGATATTTTGGCGTTAGTTCATGTCAGAAATGTGCTGTGTGAAAGGTACAGTCTTAAACAACATGATCGGCATATCATTATTTATAAGAATATATAGCAAAAAAAAACACTGGCTGTGTATTAGTATGGTTTATTTGCCTACCAATATGCTCCTATTTTTTTGGTCAACATCTGCATGTTCGTACGGAAAAGATATTGGCTTAAGTTGTGGTTACTATAATTAGATAAGCATCAACCTCAACAAAGAACATAGATTTAAGAGCATTTAAGATGTATTATCTGTTAATAATAAAATAATAAAAATAAACATTTCATTGATTACGCTTATTCTTGTCCAAAAAGGCAACAAGTGAAGTTGAATCATAATAGGAACAATCTAAAATACTTTACGAAATAATATTAAATCAGCCAGCGTCACGCGACACAAGCTCTCTCGAGAGAAGGAACCCTGATGGAAAATTATTTTCCTATACGGACGCTTCGCCAGAATTGATCTAATAAGTCACGAGTCACGAGAAACGTGCGGTGTTCTAATATTATAAGGTGATTATTTATTATAAAAACATTATACGTACACGTTTTTTTTAATGCTTTACGGAGCAAGGTTTTTCCTTATTATTTATATCTGCGTTGGATACTTCCAACGCAGATATAAATAATAAGAAAAAACCTTGCTCCCTAAAGCATTAAAAAAAATTGTCACAGCCGCAGATCAGCTAGTAAGCTGATCTGCGGCTGTGACAATAAAAAAGCTTAATATTAAATTGTACAGAAAAGAGTAAATACGTAATGTGTTGGCCCCTATTGTGGGCCAGTGTCTAAATGGTATTTACTTAGGTTAGGCTTAGTCATTTATATCTTGAGGAATATCTTAATTTCATACCATATTTTTATCCATGTTTTATGTTACTTCGTTTTTAGAGGTAGTTTTTGAAATAATTATCCGATTAAAAACATAAATATGAATGAATGCCAAGTTTGTAAACGGCATCGCTAATAAAACAAATGAAATCTAACTGGAAACCAAATTCGTTAAAAGCTCCTTAGATTACTGTTTCTGTCATACATAACGATTCTATTTTATGTAAGATATTAAAAATATTAAAATTTACTGTTTTTAGACTTTTCCTATTGTTTAAGTACACAAGATTGCCGAGCTGGATGTTAACTTTATAGATCAAAGATTTTAATGAGTGAGTAAATCAGTCAGTCAGTCAGTGGTAAAAATATCAATATTCGGACGTCAATATCTTGTGAATGGTTAGAGATTTTTTACTCTAATTCGGGATTCAGCAATTTGTAGATAGTCTAACAAGACTTATAAAATTGTAAATGTGAAGGTCAAATAGGTTTCAAGTTATAGGGAGTCAAAAGTGACCACAAATGGTTCATGTAAATATATCCACGACTGTGTATCGCCCCTTTTCTCTTCGAACTTGGAGGACACACTGCCGTGTGTCTACATTTATTCCTTCTCCTAACAATGTCATTGTAGTCGATTCCAAAACCTAAAGGATAATGCCGATCCTATATTACTCGTACTATAGCTATTTATTGTTTTTACATAGGCTACATTACTAAAATAAAATCATAAAAATGTGTTTTTGACGATTGACATTGACATGTAACTTGGTGTTATAAATAAATTATTTGTATTTGTATTTGATTAAAAATACACGTTACTCGTATAGTAGCTACTACAACATATTTTGGATGGTTCATAAATACCGATACCGTTAGCAAAGATGATGTATTATTTTATTTAAGAATCTCGAATCTTCGAGACTTAACATTCTCAACAATTTTCCTTGAATTTCGTCTGTGTTCTTCGCCCCTTTCTAAGAAAATTTAATAACAGCAAATATGGTGAAAATTTTAAACATAATTTGAGAGTTTTGAAAGGAAAAACATTTTTAACGACTCTTGAGATGAGATATATTACAGATTTTATATAATTAGTTATTTTACGGTATCTATACTTGTTATATTCAATATTTTTTTTAACCAAGACTTAACTAAGAATCGGGAACGAAGAAAATAAATAACTGATATGAATCTACCAATTTTCTGATTCCAAAAACGGCAAATATTCCGACGAAGGAAATAAATCAACATTATTCTAGCCAAAAAACTTAAGGAAATATTAAGAAGAAACAGATTCTTCTTAGAAAACATAGGAAAAGAAAGACAGATAAGTTTCGTGATTTATCGTTACGCAGGGTGAATAATGAGCAAGAGAAATAATATGAATAAATAAATATTATTTATTTCAGAATTAAATTTACACTGTTAATTCAATACGTAACTACGTAATTATAGCACTTATTTTTTTAGGGTCAATTTGATTTATTCATTCTATGAAATTAGGTATCAATTAATAAAAAAATCATAGCGGCCAGTAAATATTCATCAAATGATGTCAATTTTAGGATATAGATTACATTTTCGCCATAAAATAAAAGGAGCCTTTTGGAGGTAAAATTTATTACATGCCTACATTTTATTTCTCTATACCTAGTACCTACATTATTTACCTTTACACGGAGAGCTGGCCACGTCATATATGACACAACAATAAGAGCAACGAAACCCCTCTAGTTAGTTTGCTAAACTATGCTTATTTATAGATCTAGACATCTGGCAGCTTTTAATGGGTGGAGGTCAGAGTGACAGTCCAACATATTTTTTAATTATTCTTGCTTCATTTTTTTCTGCGTCGATTGTGTTGTAGGTATATGTCCTGTGATACTGCGGCGAAATATAAAAAAATTACAGCACAAGTGATTTTCACTATTTAAACTATGACAGACAAAAGCAATATATATTGTAACCCAAAAAGTCCGGAGTTTTATATTACATAGGACCTACAGCAATATAAAATAAGTTTTCTCTGCTCTGACTCCACTTACAGCGTTTTTCCTTACTCAAGTCAATAATGTCGAAAAATCAGTTCAGGCTCCGGAGTAGTTCAAAGTTTTTGAACTACTCCGGAGCCATTACAGAGGATTCGTTAAATGGGTTCAAAATTATGTTGGTTTAAACCTATTTCTAATTAAAGATTATTTTTATTTATAATATTGTTTATTTTACTGCTAACATTTTAAGAAATCCCATGAAACTGCTTGTTCTTTTCTTACATCACTTTATTGTTACTTAATCATTTTCTTAAATCTGGTTACAGCATAAGTGATATCCTATAAATCTTGATAACGTTAGTTTATTTGAGTCAAATTGTTTTAAGAGGCCATTATTTATTTACAGCATTTATAGAGCCTAGAAATACAACCTCATACATATTTTGTTATGAGTTACAGAATTCTTAGTGGTGAAAAAGAAAAACAAACTGCTGTAAACCCGCAAAAGTGTAATTAGAATAACTTTTATCTCAAAGTAGTGTTTACGGTTCAAACATTTTTTTTAGAAGGTGGTCAAAATTCCACTAGCCCGTTAGAAGTTCTAAATTTTTATATTTGTTTCGTTTCGTTTTTTGGCTCCAGTGAAAAGTTTTATTTTTGTGGGTGGTTACCCATTATTGCTGCATACAGCATTATTGCTTTCTTGCGACGATATGTTCCTTTACAAAATCGATGGTACAGTCATAGTTATTGCAAATGGAGGCAGGAGTGGACGTGTGCTTTTATAGCCGGGATGTGTGACGAATTGTTATGAGAAGAACAAATGTGCATGGCTTTTGTTTTATCTGCGTTCAGCACTAGACCCACGTCATACGACCACCTACATAGGGTATCGAATATAGGTATGTCCTGTATTTTATGTTCGGCGATCTTTCAGTCCCTATCTGACACCACTATGCAGGTTTCGACGGCAAAATGGTACACATAGTCCCCTCCCACTGTATTACACATGTCGTTGACATACAAAACGTATTCGGTTGGGCCGATCATCGATCCCTTTTTCGTTCCTTTTGATGTTTTATCATTTCACTATATAATTGTATGTATGTGTGGTAGTTTGTATTCTTGTCTTATCTGTGAAGGCGGTTTACCATAAAGTAATTCTTATACCTCTACTTGCCAAGACCCATTCGTCTTAGGAAGCACATTTTTTAGTTTTATACGTCGCTTTGTATTTAATCGTCGTGGTCGTTTAATTATTAAACGATTTTTATAATAAAACGACGTATAAAACAAAAAAGTTTCATATCAAGAAACAATGTAATTCTGGAACCCATTAGGGTAATTGATTTTAAATTAAAGCTAAAAATGGGTAAGCCCATTTTATAAAATAACGTCGTTTTTTGCGTTTGAAACTCAATCCGTGACGGTTTGAATAAGGGAATGGCAGCAAAATTCTTTTCCACAAAATTAAATTAGCGAATAACCTTATTTATAGCTACTGAACGAAAAGTCCACGATTTATTACGAAATTAAATGTTTGCTACGAACCCGTTTGTTTCTTAAATACGTTTAAAAATATATTGTGTATCTTTTAAGTATTTCTGGTTTTCTTACCCTATAGATGCTTTTAGTTGTTAAGGGATCCGAGAAAACTGATGGTTTTGGGTTTGAATCTTGGGTAAGGGCATTTACTTGTGTGTTTATCACGAACATTAATTAGTTTCTGGGTTACGAATATTTTCTACGTATTTTAATATACCTATTTATCTATTATAATATATTCTCAGCCGACTTCAATATTTCGAAGGAGGAAGTTCTCAATTCGTCGGGATCTTTTTTCTGTATGTTTAACGATTATTCTAACAAGGCTGGACCGATTTGGATTTTTTTTTGTTTGAACGAGTATACTTCATAGTTCTCTGTGGGAGGATCTGATGATGGGATCCTGGAGAAATCGAGGGAAGTCTTCAAATATTATAGGCACACCCATAGTGATTTAATTTTTTTTTACAGTAGATAGATAGATAGATTGTTTTATTATTCGAAAAGTATACATTGATTTATACAGTGCCCTGGAAAACTGTTTCCACAGTTTGTCTGCAGGTGAGATAGTTAATAACTAATTATTATACTGTTATGCTAATGTTATTTATTGACATACTTAAGCGACATCCTGTTTGTGATACAGGTGTCACCTAAGCGTATTCAGTAGGTGTTTCTTTAGTAGCTCAAGCATTTCCTTTTGTAAAGGTGGAGTCTTAGTGAAGTCGGTTATTTTGTGATAGTCGTCACTGATTCCTAGCGACTAAAAACATCTTTAGTTCGCATAATCAACGGTGAAGCTTATCACGTTTTATTTTCAGTCTGCAATACTGCTTGAAACTGCTTTACTAAACTTAGTTAAGGTAAACGTCAGAGTGTTTAACCTGTTAATGCCCAATAGAAGATATTATGCTCTCACCTTTATTGCGAAGAACTTTAGTTTATAAATAATATGTAATGTAACATGCGGTGAGCTCTAGGACGTCTACGAAACTGTGATATAAATGTTTAGAAACTTACCATGGTTTAACTAGACGACCTTTCGGTTCGAAAAATAGTAGCTGACTAAATAAAAAGTTTAATTAACTGTTACCACTTACCAATTAGATCGATTAAGCATTCGAGTTTCTGTTTGACCCAAAGGCTTAACTAACTTAACTTTAGGGCCGCCTATTGTGCAGTTCCTTTAAATAAAGAAATTAAGTAAATTTCCTGCGCAGTAGGATGCGGTGCTGTGAGCGAGAGTGGCGTTTAGAATAGCAATGGACATGATGACGGACAACAGTGTTGTCACTCTCAATGATTTAATGTTATTTTATTTATTTGTTCAGATAGCATTACAACTAGGGGCGTCAATGTACTATTAAACTAAATGTGTTGATGAAGCAATATAAATAAAATTATGTTTGTGACAAATATGATAAAAAAAAATTATTAAACTATGTATATTCACAAAAACGTAAGAATTTTTTAAAAAGTTTATGATGTTTGTCGCAGTCAGTTGCACCATAAAGTAAGTATATGATAGAGGGCCCATGCCTTGTTACAAAATGCGACCGCCTAAAGAACTATCAGCACTAGATGGCGTTACTGAAAATTCACTGTTTACATCTCTCGATTAGAGATGGCGTTACACGTCACAGAGAAGTCATAATACTTGCCATGGCTACTAACGACATCTACACGTCTTTATGTAAAAGTTCCCTAGATGAAAATCCTTCAACAATACTATTAATCAATAGATGTCGCTTTACAGTAGAAATATTGAGTAAATTGTATTTTTTTTTATTTGTTATTTTTTTTTGTATATGTAAATCAAATATGAACCCAACGGGCGTCTCCGAAAGTTGTCTGCCGAGCTATGCTACATATATAGCACTCGCGAACAAGATACTATATTATTAAGTAAGTAAACACTAATTATCTGCAAATCCTGCAATGAAACAAAAGTAAGAGATAATTTTTTCGATACATTAGGCCACGTGTGTAGCAGGGTAAAAACCAAAAAATAAAAACATTAAAATTGTCTGTGATAAGGTTTAAACTCCGGACCTTCGACTCATAAGTCCATATGTATATCCGCTGCGCTACGAGGTCTTTAAATTTAAGATGCAAATTGTTAACCACTTCCCTACATTCAAATATTAACCTACAACTGATTTGGGAATGACAAGACAAGACGTTGAGTAAGTTTTGTGCGTTGTTGCCAATTCGGCCGCCTGCGTCACAGCAAGCTGACAACGTCGCGTCAGGCCTTGGTAACGCGCGAGCTCTGTTAGTTACCTACCTACGCGTCGCGAACCGTCGGGCGCTGAGCTGAAATTCGACTTCCACGTGTGCGTGTCGCGCGACTCGCGCGTAAACACAAGGAAATCGGCTTAATACAGGGTGACTTTTAATTCGACCTATTCCTTGAAAGGGGTTATTCTTTAGCTCATTTACAATGTTTTTAGCCCAATCAACTAGGGGTCAAAAATTAATGGTTTTCGAGTTATACGAGTTTTAAGTTTTTTTTGTAAAAACGCCACCTAGCGACCTAAGAATGGCAATAAAAAAGAAATTACATGCGATAGGGTGATAATTTCTTATTTATCTTATAGCCAGTAAACGTAGCAATACTTAAAACAAAAAAAACCGTTAAAAAATAATTCAAGTCTTTACGGATAAAAGGTTATAAATCAAAAGTTATGTTTTATTTTTTGTTTATTTAAAATCAAAGACGATCACTCAAAAAAAATTGTATGGTAGTTCATGTAAAAATTCCATAAATAAATTCCGTAACTCATAAGCTTTTCAAAAAGGTAAAAATGTAGGCATAATTTTATTTAACTATCAAAAATAATAACAATAACAGAACAGGTAGCGAGCGTACTGAGCGTATGACCCGCAATCGGTTTGTTTGTGCAACTTTCGTTCTTATCTTAATTCTTCGTTATCTTGATAACTTGATAAGTTCTTGATAACGAAGGATTAAGATAAGAACGAAAGTTGTACAAACAAACCGATTGCGGGTCATACGCTCAGTGGTTTGTTTGTGCAACTTTCGTTCTTATCTTAATCCTTCGTTATCTTGAGAGGTCCAAGTTCAGTCTTCCCTTTGGTAAGCATTCCGGACATGTTCGTAAGTTATTAATTAAAGAAAGTAATAATAATTAAGAAAACCTAACCACTTTCTGGTTTGTTTGTGTGTTCTAAGGCCAAAAATGGATTTGTTGTTAGTAATAAACATTGAAAAAATTAAACAACTGTTTTTACTTTTAACTTTAAATAGCTACTTGTAATCTTAATAATAACAGACAGATAATTTAGTATCATAATAAAAGCAGCAAGACCATAATAAAAGCAATAAAAAGTACAAAATTAGTCATAAAATAAAAAACAAAAATTACAAATCAATTATTAATTTAATAAATTACAAGTCTTGTTCGAACTGTTTTCCCTCGTTTCGTATACAAGCATAAAGCCTTTTGCGTACTTCAGTGACTGATATTCGCGTCGACATGTTTTCTCTCATGGTCTCAGCAGCCTCTACAATTCTTTCTCTCAAGTGTTCGACATTTCGTATTGGTCTGTCGTACACTAATGCCTTCATGTGACCCCAAATGTAAAAGTCACATGGAGTCAAATCTGGACTACGTGCTGGCCAAGGAATCGGGCCCCCTCGCCCAATCCATTTCTCTGGATAGTTAATGTTCAACCACTGTCGCACGTCCCGGTAGTAATGAGCTAGGCAGCCGTCGTGTTGGTAAACCATGGCCATCCTTGTTCCAAGCGGCACATCCTCCAGCAGTATGGGCAGTTCTTCCTTTAAAAAATGTTCGTAAGCGATACCGGATAAACGTGCAGGCAGAAAAAATGGCCCGATCAACTTATCGTGCACAATCCCCATCCACACGTTTAAAGAAAATCTCTGCTGGTGAGCTCCTTCCTTGGATTTTCTTGGATTTTCACCTTTTGGGGCCCAAAAATGCAAGTTGTGGTAGTTTGTGATACCATCGCGGTCGAAGTTGGACTCATCGGTCCACAAGATATTCTTCAGGTACTCTGGATCTTCAATGTCAGCATTGAGTAAAAATCTGCAGAAATCCATCCTCCTAGCAGGATCTCCCTCCTGGATAGCGTGAACCGGAGTGTAATGGTATGGATACAGTCTTGCTGAGTGGAGCGTGAACCAAACTTTCCATTGTGATATCCCAAGCTGGTTAGCCACAAATCTGGTTGATGTAGTGGCGTTGGCCCGGAACAAGTCCAGTATTTGTTCTTCTGCTTCAGGATTATGAAATGCAGGTCTTCCAGCATCTGCTTGCCGTCGTTGAACCGATCCCGTTTCTCGAATACGACGGTAAGTCGTACCAAACACGCTGACATCAGGTAAACGGCGATTTGGGAATCGTCGTTCATATTCTCTCCGTGCTGCAGCAGCGTCACCATCAGCGAATCCGTAACAAAACAGGATATCTGCGTATTCTTCAAATTGGTAAGCCGCCATTTGATAAATAAACTGTCAACGAAATGTCCGAATCGGAAGGATAGTTGGAAGTTACTGATTTGATTACTAAATAAATACCGACAATGAAGCCTCGGTAAATCACGAACACTTCCGAATACTTACTTTTATTATTATTACTCTCATTAATTAATAGCATCATAACAAGAACATGCACTGAACTTGAACCTCTCAAGATAACGAAGGATTAAGATAAGAACGAAAGTTGCACAAACAAACCGATTGCGGGTCATACGCTCAGTACGCTCGCTACCTGTTCTGTTATTGTTATTATTTTTGATAGTTAAATAAAATTATGCCTACATTTTTACCTTTTTGAAAAGGTAGAATTTATTTATGGAATTTTTACATGAACTACCATACAATTTTTTTGAGTGATCGTCTTTGATTTTAAATAAACAAAAAATAAAACATAACTTTTGATTTATAACCTTTTATCCGTAAATACTTGAATTATTTTTTAACGGTTTTTTTATCTTAAGTATTGCTACGTTTACTGGCTATAAGATAAATAAGAAATTATCACCCTATCGCATGTAATTTCTTTTTTATTGCCATTCTTAGGTCGCTAGGTGGCGTTTTTACAAAAAAAACTTAAAACTCGTATAACTCGAAAACCATTAATTTTTGACCCCTTGTTGATTGGGCTAAAAACATTGTAAATGAGCTAAAGAATAACCCCTTTCAAGGAATAGGTCGAATTAAAAGTCGCCCTGTATGTAATCACAATTTTGTCTTCACTATGGTCTTCAAGGCACCGCGTCTTTTTATTTTATATGTCTATAGTATACCGTTTCATCCTCATGGGTGCCTATATCTAGTTTCAATACTACTAATTATTTATGATTTTTGACGTAATCATTACTGTCAAATTACTGACTCAATTATGAATTGTACTCTAAGTTGGTACTCTAAGTACCTACCTTCAACCTTCAGATCAGACCGCGAATCGGTAACAAATTTCTGAACTATTTGCTCATAGAAATTTGTCGCCGACTCGCGGTCTGATCTGAAGGTAGGGTCAACCAATTTGATTCAGTCCTAGGCCACTCTAGAACCTAGTCACAATAGCTAGTTTTGTAGCGAATAGGTTACGTTTATACGTATCCAAGGGCAACAGTCATTACGACAAAGTTCTTTTTGGTTTTCTGTACCTACTTAGAGTAGAATTCGTAATTGAGTGCAGTGGCGGTACCTTAAAACTTGTAAAGTGGTTAAAGGATGGTATACAATAAAACCTTATCTTATTAACTTCAACAATAGCGTAAAATAAGTACCTATAGATTAAAAAAAATACATTTAATGAAGATGCGATGGTGATGTGGTGGTGATATTTAGTAAAATTACTATATTTAACAGCCTCCTAGCCCAGTCGATGTTTAGCCTATAAATAATGGAGGCAGTAGACAGAAAGCAGAAAGTCAGCGGGGCGGTTTTTGAAATTGGAGCACTCGAATATGACATTTAAAACTGAATAAAACGAAGAAATTATGCTTTAAAAATAACAGCGATAGTAATTAAAAGTCATTATTATTTATACTATTAATTTTGTGTGCGATTATATTCCAAGTTAAATTCTTTGAATTCGAGCGCTCGAATGTCAAAAATCAGCCCCCTGGTTCGAATCCTGGTAAAGGCATTTATTTGTGTGTTTGATCTGTGACAAATACACAAATATTTGTACCTGAGTTTTGGATGTTTTCGATGTATTTAAGTATTTATCTATATATATGTATCTATTATATAATTATATCGTCGTCTAGTACACACAAGCCTTAACTATTGATTACTTTACGTACGGACGATTTTTGTAAGATTGTACTGTAATATTTATTATTATTATTACCTAGCCGAATTAAATTATTAAGTACAGTCAGCTGTAAAAATATGGGTGTACTCATCTTACTCAAAAATATGTCCCATAGTATCTTATTCCGTTGTAATAAAGTGCATAGTACCATATTTATGAGACGATTTTTTCGATACGTATTTTTGCAGCTGACTGTACATAATTTTCATTGAAAATTCCAATAATTTTTGTTTTTGTTGACCAAAAAGTATTTTTGAGATTTATTTTAGTGACATCTATGAGCTTTTATTATTAAAGAAACTAGCTATATAAAGTGTTACTTCGAGATCGAGCTAAACTGTAAAATTATGAGAAACTACAATAGATGGCGCTTAAACTAAAAATGCGATTTTACGTGGAATTGTTTTTTTCTTAGGTTTAATCAGTTATTTTTAATTGGTTTTGTTGTAATCCGTTTTGGTAATATAATGACGTAGTTTTAGATAACTAGGTAGTAGATTTCAAATAACATAAAAAATGATTACGAGCCAGTGGTACTCTGAGCGACATCTATTGAAGAACATTGGAACAAAACGAGCGATGTTCCTAGTGAAATATCTATTTAAACTAATTAATCTATGGTTGCACAAAATAAGAAATGGTTGAGGAGTGTCCGGGAGCGGACGATAAATGATAAAGGAATAACTTTAGGGTACAAAATTTACTTAGTTGTATAATAATTGTAGCTCTACCATTTATTTAATTACTCCTTATACAGGTTGTAACAATAGTACATTGTTGTAGAGGCTTGAAAGTAAGCTATAGGTGGATCGAGTTAGTTCGAGGGCCGACCCGCCAGGGGAGTCCACCTATAGCGCTTACGGCCGAGATATTATTTATTTATTTATTTATTTATGTTCAGGAGAACCAACAGCTTTTAAGTCACAGTTATACAATTAAATATACAAAGAAAGCCAATTAAAGGAACTCACAAGTAATAACAATATAGTCTAAATTAAACTAATGCTAGGCTACTAACGCATACACACATGCGAACAAGAAGAGAAAATTCAATAACATACTAATTCTAATATAAAAAAATGAAAACATTAGTTCTAAAATGTAATATGTTTTGCAAGTATAAATTCCTACAGAGGAAAATATATATATTTGGAATCATTATTTAAACAAGAAGTAGTTAGGTACACTCACATGAAACAACGCTTAACCATACTTTGTCTCACATTAGTAACTTTGCAGTTGAATATATCAATATCCATGTCTTTCGTTAACTCGTTTAGTTTACGACTCGCGCGAATCAAGAAACTGTTCCGTCTGTAGTTGGAGGATGCAGTACTAATAGATATAGGGGGATGATACCTACTCGAGCGGTAGGGGGTTCTAAAAGAGAGCTTACTAAGCAACTCTGGGCAATCAGTTACACCAGTGGTGATGTTAAGGAGAAAGGCAATATCGGCTATTTCACGTCGTTTTTGTAATGTAACCAGGTGATGTTTCCTACAAAGACCTAAATAATTGGAAGAGTTATAATGATGTTTTAGTTTGAAGCATAGAAACTTCATGAACTTTTGCTGGACGCGTTCAATACGATCAACATACGTATTATAGCAGGGGATCCAAATTTGGGATGCATATTCAAGCTTACTTCTTACATAAGCGCAATAGAGAATTTCAAGTGTTTTAGCTTGGGTGAAATATACAGAATTACGTATTATGAAACCTAGCGATTTGAGTGCACCACTAACAACACTATCAATGTGTTTATCAAATATAAGTTTAGAATCGTGGATTACACCCAAGTCTCTCATATATGTTATTTTCTCAAGAGGTTGCCCCTTTATTTTATAAGATGTTGGAGTTAAATTACGCTGGCGCGAAAATGTTATTGAAAAACACTTAGATCGATTAAGTTCTAATTTATTTACGTGACAATATTCATCAAGACGTGTAAGATCAGACTGTAGTAACATTGAGTCATGTTTAGACTTTATTTTTATAAATACTTTCATGTCGTCAGCAAAACAAAGGAGTTTAGATTGCAAGAAACAATTTCCTATATCATTAACAAATATATTAAACAGCAAAGGTCCCAGTATGGATCCTTGAGGGACACCACTCGGGACTGTTACCCATCCAGACATGTAATTGTTTACCACAACGGCCTGAGACCTATTATCTATGTAAGAGGAAAACCACCTAAGTAAATCCCCATGAATTCCTATGTCATATAATTTAGATATCAATAGTTTGTGATCAATTTTATCAAAACATTTACTGTAATCGGTATAGACAATATCAACCTGAAAGTCACTATCCATAGCATCCGTAACATAGTCATTTAATAAAACAAGACTCGATACTGTTGACCTCCGTTGCAAAAACCCATGCTGACTAGCACTAAAACAATGTTTAAAAGTGTCATAAATTTGATTAAATACAATTTTTTCGAGTACTTTTGACAGTATACATAATTTAGATATAGGCCTGTAGTTGGTAATTTCCGTTTTTGGTCCTTTTTTATGAACTGGAGTTATAAAGGCCGACTTCCATATAGAGGGTATTGTACACTCGGCGAATGAGCGTCGAATTACATAGTGCTTTTCACGACTACTGTGAGGAAATAAAAAAAAACATTTGTCATAATAATATGCTTTAATAGAATATCCAATTCAGTATTCCATTCCCACCTTTTTACTTTTTTTTCACTTTAAGAAGCGTTTTTCTGTTGTTTGCTTCAAACCGACTCATTACTTAGAGGCGTTTTTGATAGAAAACCGCAAACGGCTAAAAAAGTAAAAACGCCTTAAGGGTGAATAAATGGTTTTGACGTTTCTTTTTTTTTAAACAGGTAGTTGGCCCGATAAACAACCTTATTTTATTTTGAAACATAAAGTTGTGCCAAAAAAAGACCTTTTAATGTTTTTAATGAATACAATGACATGACTGGACAATTTACTTTCCAACTAATGACATTTCATCGCTACAATAACATTGCTGTAGTGGTGGCTCAGGTGCTACAGCAAATGCTTACTTTCCAGCTTGGATTTTGACCATCTTTTGTCACATTTCCGAACAGTAGCGTGAAAAAATACTGGTTATCCGTTTAAGGGCATAATTAGTATCGTATACCAAGAAAAATAGGAAAAAAATTTTTTGGACGCGAAAAACGTGAAATTATGTTTTTCTTAGTTTTTCATAATTAGAATACAATATCAATTATGCCCTTAACTGGATTTTTGTTACACCTTGTATACTAAATTATGGCGAAATTACTGTTATCCACTTGAGAGCAACTTTACAGGCTCGAGCATTTAACTGTTCGTTCACCCTGTCAAGTTATCTATTAAGTTGCCAATGTCCATCAGACAATGGGCCGTATTCTAACTTTTAAAACACATATAGACTCAATCCGACTCCAATGAATTAACACAGCTGGCGCGTAAACGTCTGAATCAGAAGTATCAGACTTTGCTTAGAATTTATTGCGATGCAACTCCAATACAACTTCAATATTGGTTGATAATTTGTTGTATGTTAGAGTTATGTTTGAGATAGATTGTGTTTGTAATGTGTTGTTTATGTATTTTAAAATAAGAATATGGCACAAGGCATATGAAGCTTCACTCGATAATCTTAAGTCTTAGAAAAAACTAAGAAACCTTTTTTTAAATGGTGTGTGTCTTCCTCCTTGAAAGGTATCTCGCACAAAACCAAAAAATATTATTTATTGGTAGCAATTGCTTTTGTCTAATTAATTTCCTTTGAGCCAGTTCTAAGATTCTCCCGGTAATTGTTCAAAGTTTTCACCGCGTTGGTCTGAATTGATTCCTTCCTACTTGAAATATTAACTCTCTAAAGTATTTGCGCTTAGCTGGTATATTGACTCTTTGATGTTACCAATTAACAGAAACTTGGGTTGATTAGTTGGGAAATTATATATATTAGACGAATTAATACTGCGGTTGCGCCTTCCACGGAAAATAAATAGTGATAGAGTAGAACCTACCCATATATAGTATATATAAGTTAAAGTAATATTTATGGTTAAAGTAAAATTAAAATACTCTTTGTTGCGTCATAAATAGAAGGAAAAATCAATTTAGTAATTTTATTGATTTTACTATTATTGTTATATTGGATTTACTTAGTGACAGTCTCCAAGGCTTTAATAGAAAGTTGTTGAAGTATTTCAGACTCCAGGACTTCGGAAGTCGATAGTATGCATGAAAGACTATTGTTTTCTGTTATAAATGTCATCGCTTTTTCTTTTTCCCTTCGCTTGTTTCGACTTATATAATCTACTTTAATTAAATGAACCATTTTTTGTTCGAAAAGTGTTGTTTAATTTTAATACTGCATGTCCTAAGATACTAAAATTTGCTGTGGTTCTCTATAATTAGATACATAGCTACCTATTATAACTACCTAGTATAACTTAAGCTATGCATTAATTAAACATGTTGTATGCCCTGTTGGTGATCCTAAATAAAATAAAATAAATTAAAGAAGCAACAGACGGAGACTAGAATATGACAACCCCCAGTGTATTTCTAATGAAAAAGCTTGCCGTAGTTTTATTTAATATGTTCATCGTATGTGAACAATACAGATTTAATTAAGAATTTCAAAGCGCAATTCATTGTTTTCGCAGAAATGTTAATCCATAAAAGTACTGCTAATTTTATTTCTACTTCTTACGTTTGTTGGCTCATTTTTATTTTTTCTTATGGGGCTCATAGCGCACGACCACCTAATGTTGTTTACTTTAATTAGCTTTATATTAAAATGCAGGTCTGGTCCCGTAAAGCACCGCACATGCAAAAACAACAGCCAGCAAATCCTCTCACATCCATGCGTTGGGCGTGCCGCTGTGGAATTTTAGCCCGGCCAATTTCCATAACGCGCATTATATTCAGGAATTAAAAATGAAATATATTTGGCACAAAACACAAGTTAATACGGTGATTGGTAGCCTCGCGTGAATAATATTACAAAGTTAAAGCTTGCAGTAGGTAAATAATTTTATTGTTATTCCTCCTGGCGCAATGCAGACAGAATGTATAGCGTAAAATAATTTAAGTGCTTAGGATAGTTTGAAACAGTATCGAATAAATTAGTAAACCTTACATTTTAGCACGCAATGGTGGAATTTTTAATTTTATAGAATCACGTCATTATTTCCTAGGTAAACAAATTTAATGAATAATGATTGATGACCTAACTGTTTAAGCAGGAGAACTATTTATAAGTCATGGTTCATAGAGAGTTCTGTAAAAATTAGAACTCAATAATAATGTAAGTTACTACTCATAATCATGTAGTTTATAAGTAACTTGACTTCTTCCTAAATACTGGGTGTTTTTAACATAGTCAAGACTCGGTAACTTCTTTACCTATACCTTATGGAAGTACCAAGTTATGTATCGTTAATTGTGACTTGTGACTGAGAGTCAGACGACTGGGATCAGGTAATTTTAAGTGTTATTCAAGGTAGACTTAATGTAAGTACCTACTCGTAGTCATGAAGTTTATAATTTTTTCCTAAATGCTGGGTTTATTTGAACATAGTCCAGACTCAGTAACCTCTTTACCTATACCTTATGTAAGTACTAAGTCTAAGTGTCGCTTATTGTGACTTGTGACAGACTACTGAGATCAGATAAATTTTAAATCTTACTCAAGGTAAGAAATTCTAAACTTGATTTGATAATTCATGATGTGCACGAGACTAGTAAAGTCCTACCACGCTTAATTTTCACCGATTTTACAAGCAACTCGACTTGGAAAGATGTTTGTGATGTGTAAAATATGACGTTTATGGCAATTCCACATGTTGTCGCTAAAATGTCGTAGCAATAAGTCCAGTTACGATTTTTTTAATTCGAATAGGTCTCCTTGCCTTACTGACATAATCAGTGATAGTTAAAGTACGTATAACTGTGGAACAGGACACTTAATGCGGTAGTTCCGGATATTACTAGATCACAAATCGGGCAGTTAACGATTATGCGATACATTTAGAGCATCGACTGTTTATTTTGGTAGTGCTTTAGCGTATGTGGAGATGGAGCTAACATGAAACCATATTATAACGACATATCGAGTTTTTAAAACCTACAAGAATGGTAGATGTAATTAATTCTGTCATAATATGTGGAGTATGTGTGTTGGTTTATAAAATACTCTCTTACAAAAGTAATTCAAGTCCACAGGTAGTACAAATACTCGTAATTAAAAAAATATTTGCACTACCTTACAACTTGAAATTGTTCTTAATTTTCTACTACCGAAAGGTTGTCTGAAAGACCGCCTGTTGTTAATCTTAATATGTTTTAGTGCAATATAAAATGTTTACTTACTTACTTAATATTCAGGGACGGTAATACACTCGCGATTTGTCTAAAGTTATTATGCGATCTAATCGAACGAGCGGAGCGTAAGCGAAGTGAAGTTCTTACAAACAACTTCGGCTACTGGGACGTCTCGGCATTTCGATGGCTTTTTGATTTTGAGAATTTGTTCCGCGATAACTTTATTAACGCTTTTCTGATCTTCATGAACTTTGTTGGGGTTGTAGCAGAGATACTTATAATTTGAGAGTTCGGATACGAGCAAGAAAGATCTAGGGGTCATGGAGCTAGAAGGCGCGAAAAAATCATCATAAGGGTCTTATTATATTGGTCATTTGTTTGCAAGGAAATCGCGAGGTTTGAGTTCAAGGCGAATTACTAGTAATATACTTAGTGATAATATTGTAAAGAAAACTGAAGTGCCGCCATCTTTTATGTATCAATTATGGAACCCAACTTGTGGTAAACGCTAAATATAATCGAACAAGCGGAGCGTAAGCGAAGTGAAGTTCTTGCAAACAACTTCGGCTACTGGGACGTCTCGACATTTCGATGGCTTTTTAGGATTCCGTAGTCAACTAGGAACCCTTATAGTTTCGCCATGTCTGCCCGTCCGTCCGTCCGTCCGCGGATAATCTCAGTGACCGTTAGCACTAGAAAGCTGAAATTTGTTACTAATATCACGCCGACAAAGTGGTAAAATAAAAAGTGGAAAAAAATGTTTTATTCGGGTACCTCCCGTATACGCAAACTGACGTGTGATTTTTTTTTTCTTTTCAACCCTAACGTGTGATATATTGTTGGATAGGTATTTAAAAATGAATAGGGGTTTAGTAAAATAATTTTTTGATAATGCAAATATTTCGGATAGCGTCCCACCCCCCTGTAACTTTTGAACCGTAAGTCCAAAAAATATGGAAAAAATTGAGAAGATGCACATTATGATAATTTTTTAGGAACATTATTTTGAACATTATAGGTCTAGCCATTCTTGAGTTATTTCCAAAAAACTTCTTCCATAGGCATCAGATACGACCTTTTGGCATTAGTCTGGTTCTTATTCCTCCATTATACTTGGCCGGTTTTGATTTTGAGGGTTTGTTCCGCGATAACTTTAGTAACATTTTTATGATCTTTATGAAATTTGTTGTGGTTGTAGCAGGGATACATGCAGTAATGTGAGAGTTCGTATATGAGCATGATCCACCAAGGGGTCATGAAGCTAGAAGGCGCGAAAAAATCATCGTAAGGGTAACAAGACTGTTATATTCGTCATCTCTACTACGTGTTATAGTCATATCCTCCTCCCCTCTCGGATTCCGCAGCTAGCGGACGCGTCCCAAGTTGTCCGCGCACATTTATTTTACGCAAAATTACTTAATTAAATTCTAATTGGTCGCGGTAATTACCTCAGGAACTATAAGTAGTGCAGTGTCCCGGTCGTAAACGATCCCGTTGGTGAAGTTAAAAAGAGACAAGTGTATTCTCCATGGCTCAGTCTATCAAACGAAACAACTATCGGCTACGAGTTTGCTACGAGATTGCTACGACGCTACGCGAAACAAGTTATCAACGACGTCCTGTATCTACTACGAAATACTTAAGTACAACGTTACTTAAACTTATTACATTCAAGGTAAATAAACAAATAAAAATGACATCGAAATTGCTACGAACACCGCCAAATTCACTGCAAACTGAATCGCAGTCAACCCCTGATCTTAGTTCTCAACTGGATTCCAAAACGGGTCTTGCATCAAGAAAAAGAAAAGATCGAGAATATTGCCTTTCATCTCAAATGGAATCGCTACTTAAAATGTTTAACGATCTAAAGCAGTAACAAACTACGAGTTTCGCAAAGATTGATGACAACATCGCGCAAGTTAAAGTGCAAAATGACAGTACCTACTCTATGTTAAACACTATACGTGAGCAGCAAACACAATTACAAGGCCGTGTTGAAACTCTCGAAATAAAAGAACAAGCTACTTCAGCTACCGAGCACACTACGAGCCGGCAAGTGGAGTCCCTGCAGAGAAAAGTACTCGAAACCAGTCTAGAAATACGTAATGTCCCAAATGAGAGCACCGAAGAAGCCATCGGCGTCGTAGGTAAAATACATGCAGCCCTGAACTTGGAATTTAACAAATGTTTTATACGAAACCTGTTTCGTGCGCGCGGCAAATTAAACGAGCCTAGGCCCATTGTGGTTGAATTTTGCACAGTGTCACAAAAAACTGCCCTTCTTCGAGAAATTAAAAAGTTTAACAGTGCAAACAAAACTGACAAATTCAACACCGGTCACTTTGACTGCCAACCCAAAAACACAGTATTTATTAACAAGCGGCTCACACCTAAATGTAGTCACCTGCGGTTCCTCGCGAGGTCTGGAGTAAAAAGTGGCGATTTCTTCTCATCGTGGACCTCCGGCGGAAGACTGTTCGTGCGGAAAGAAGAGGGCCAGCCAGCTATCGAAATAACTGACCCAAAACAGTTGGAAAACCCCCAAGCATGACTGTCAATACTTTTGTTCATTGTTTTTATACGATATCTGTTGGTGCATTTTCATATTTCATAAGTACCTATAGCACGTCCATACGCATGTGTTTTAACTCAATTACCACACCTTACACACGAACACATAACACAGTAAACAGCACAAGTACACATCAAAAATATAATCCCAGTGAGACACTAACTACAACATATTATATTGAATTAAAAAACCTATATGTGATATTGCAAATGTTTGATTTTTATTATGGCATGGTGGGTAACCTTTTATCGTGCGGCGGTGGTATTTTTATCAGTCAATCTAAGTTAATTTCTACTTTCTCAGAAAACACCTTTCATTGTGTTTTCAATAAATAAACGTTCAAATATTTCAAATTATTATAATAGATAACGTTATTAATAACATTGATGAAAATATTACCGTCGGTAAATCGTACTTAGTTGATAACCCCAGCCAATGTAAACATTTGTTGCAAACCAATATAAGTAAACGTCGCATTACTTTAATTACACAAAATATAAGAAGTATATCCTGCAATTTCGATAATTTTCAGGTGTTTCTGACTAGCTTTGAATTTGAATACGACATAATCATTTTAACTGAATGTTGGTTATCTGATGACGTAATACTTCCCAGTTTGCCTACTTATACTTGTTATTCTACCTTGAAACGGATTAATCAAAACAGTGGTGTTGTGGCATATATCAAATCCGATTTAAATGTACAAATTTCTGAGCCTGACCTTGAAGATGTCAATTGTCTGCGTATAAGGTTAGGTAACGAATTTGCGATTGTTGGAATATATCGGCCGCCATGCTATAGAAATATTGATAGATTTTTAACAACTTTAGATAAAATTATGCATTCAATTCGAAATTATAAAAACATTATATTAATGGGTGACATTAACATTGATATCAAACACGATTCATCTGACCAGAGATGCTCTGAACTGCTTAACATGGTTGCTATGCACGGGCTTATGCCTAGTCATTATCTACCTACCCGTCAAAACAATTGCCTGGACCACTCAATTATCAAAATTAAACTCCCAGTTATTACCCTAATTTATCAAACGAGTCTGACAGATCACTTTTGTGTTATAACAGCCATAGAAACAAATACAACTTCTCTTTCTTCGACCCGAAGTATGAAACCTCAAATTAATTATGAAGCTGCCTTGCGGGATCTGTTAGCTACTGACTGGAGCTCTGTACTAGATTGTAATGATGCTAATATGTCCACTAATATTTTTCTCTCTATTGTCACTAGCATTATTGACAAAAACACTGTTATGAATAGGGTCTCAAATAGAAAAAGGATGCACACACCGTGGATAACGCGGGGCTTGCTTCGCTGTATGAGATTTAGAGACAGACTTCACTTAAAATCACGAAAACATCCCAACAATAACATACTTCAAGTGTCATATAAGAGATATAGAAATACCTGTAATAATATACTGAATAAATTAAAGCGAAAATACGAAAGGGACATGATCAATAAACACAAGGGTGACCTAAAAAAACCTGGAGCATACTAAAGGACATATGTCACATCAAAAAACCTCAGCTCGAACCGCTTAATCTACTCAAGATCAAACCTGAGCCTAAAGACTCTACCAACTTTATAAATCATTACTTTAGCACTATAGGGCAAGAGTTAGCCTTGTGCATCCCGTCGCCTCTCAATGCACTGAACATACCAAGTCAACTCACTTGTCACGCCGCCCCTGTGAATTCACTAGTTTTATTGCCTACTGATGAAGACGAAATAAAAAACATAATTATGTCACTAAAAATTAGCCCTTCCACAGGATGGGATGGTATATCATCTGCACTTTTTAAGCAATCGATTTCTTCAGTTACTAAGCCCATTACTCACATAATTATGTAACTTAGCCTTATCTTCTGGTGTTTTTCCTAAGTTACTTAAAAATCAGTGGTAATACCTATCTACAAGGCAGGGGATAGAGACAGTGTCACCAATTACAGGCCAATCTCATTACTTCCTGTTTTAGGCAAAATCCTTGAAAAGGTTATAAATAAACGCCTACTACATTTCTTAGAAAGCTACAATCTACTATCAAGTAATCAATATGGTTTTCGTCATACATTATCCACTTCAGATGCAATTACTCGTGTTGTTGCACATATAGTCAATAAACTAGATTCCAAATCCAAATGCATAGGAGTATTTCTTGACTTAGCAAAGGCTTTTGACACCGTCTCTATCCCAATCCTTCTTGAAAAGCTCCAGCTGCTAGGCATAAGGGGAATTCCTCACCAACTTCTCACTGATTATCTTACGGATAGAACTCAGATCGTTAAGTTGGGTCAATACAACAGTGATGAGACAGTGGTAACTTTTGGTGTGCCACAAGGTAGCGTCCTGGGTCCGACACTATTTTTAATATATATAGATGGTCTTTGTCGGCTGGACCTCCAAAATGCGGATATTGTGACCTTTGCTGATGACACCGTGATTGTGTTTGACGGACCCTCTTGGCATGAGGCTAAATACACCGCCGAAAGAGGACTTAGTCGTGTTATCACCTGGCTTAATAATAATTCTTTATCTCTTAATCCAAATAAAACTAAGTACATAACTTTTAGTATCAGAAACTCAATGCAACCCTCTAATCTTTGTATTAAAGCCCACACCTGTTTAGACACTAATGCAGCTCCCTGTAACTGCTACACACTGGAAGCGACTGACGTAATAAAATACCTTGGGGTCAATATAGACCAAAACCTAAAATGGAACTACCACATTAACGCCCTATCGTCTCGGATAAGAAAAAGTATACACATATTTAAAAACATAAGGCATTTAAGGGATCTTGGCGTTATAAAGGATGTGTATTTTGCACTATGCCAGTCAATTATATCGTATGGTGTTGAGGCTTGGGGAGGTGCTAAAAAATCACATATGATACAAATTAAAAGAGCTCAAAGAGCAATTATTAAAGTAGCTACATTTAAAAACTTCAGGCATCCTACAACCGCTATATATAAAGAATTTGATGTTCTGACGGTAAGACAGCTGTATATAAAGTCTATTATTGCAAAACAACACAAGAAAGCACCTTCTACACTGATCCCTGAAAGAAGACGTAACCGTGTTTTTGTCCATCCAGATTGCAGAACTAGTTTTGCCCGCGACTTTACCGCTTTCCTTGGTCCTTTCATATACAACAAGATCTCCAAACATATTAACTTATCTCAACTAACGATGAATCGCTGTAAAGTGGCTGTTACATCATATTTGAAGTCATGTGATTACAATGACACTGAAAAACTTTAACACATCACAATCTAAATGATACAGGATCATATATTCCATAACTGTTGAGTCTCGGTATGTCGTATTCATTTTCTCATCTAGTAAATAGTAAATTCTCTCCAGATCTAACTTAATATTTCTAACCAACACTTTTCTTGTTTTATTATTTCATTAGTAAACCCTCTTTATTGATACTTCTTACGTTGCGTGTTTCTTTCTTTGTTCTAATGAGAATCAACATTATATAGTCTCTCTGGTAACATCACTGATAACGGTGATGACAATAGTACATACAAATACAGACACACACACACACACACACACACACACACACACACACACACACACACACACACACACACTCACACACACACACACACACACACACACACACACACACACACACACACACACACACACAAACACACACACACACACACACGCACAAACACAAACACTCTCAGCCATGCGTTCTTTCCCTTTTTTCTCTCTCTTATTTATGTTTCCAACAAATGTGTAATTTATTGCCTTTTAGTTTCTTATGTTTTGTTTTTTATGTACAATCTCCACTACTAATAGTAACTAAATACTGAAATGATGCTATGTAAATCGCGTCTAGACTTAAGGTACCTTTTGTCCGGGAGAGGTAGTGCTTCCTGCCGTCATACAGTTTTTACTAGTACGGGGGAATCCTTGCCTACTCTATTGATACTATGCTGTTTTCTTTATTAACTGTATTGCTTGTCAAGAAGAATAAATAAATTGAAATTGAAAATATCATAATATACTACTTCTTAATAAACCAAAATGCATTGCTTACATTACATCTACAGGCTGCTTTCGGGGTCATGGAGCAAGAGAACAAAGCATGATAGAGAACTTAAAGATGAACCTTATGATGTTGGCCATTATTTTTTTTATCTCCAATACCGAGTCAGAAAAAGTGGTTCTGGATCACGACTCAGAAATCATTTTGTATAGACCAGACAGCTTAAAACAGCTGTTCAGTAATCAACGAAGCTGTTAAACTATACTTGATGTTAATGAGATCTTCAAGTGTTAAGTACAGACTCGACTGAGCCTTATAAAAGGTCTAAGTTCCAAATCTAAAGTTAATTTTGCTTTTGTACTCCAGACGTTCTGCCACAAACAGTGGCCAATCGTCAAGTATTTTAAAGGTCTACAGGACACAGACAGGTTAAACGTCAAACCACCTTCCTCACTCCTCAATAGTGGTCATATTCTAAGTACGTGTTTTGATACAAAGACATTGCCAAAGATCATTCACCGAACATCTGAAAAGTGTGGAGAGCGCTCTGTGCTTTTAAATGTGCCATTCGCTTTGTCGTCTGCGCTTTTGACTGGAAAGTTTCGCTTGATGGAGTAAATAAAAGGTTGAGTATACAGGTCACGTTGTCTGTTAGTGTTTGAATGGATAAAATTTATGGTTGAAGTTAAAGTATACAAGAAAACAAGTGATAGAAATCAGCGTTCAGAATTCAATCAAAAGGTTATTAAGGTCGATGCGGATAATTTTGACATCAAGGCAACGCCGTTTACTGCTAGCTTCAACTGTGACTATAAAGGACAAAGGTGTCCAGCTAAAAGCTTGGATTTTTCAAACATCTACACATCATTTTATTTTCAAGCCAAATAGCACTAGACCCTACTCATAGTGTTATTTTCCTGCTGATGAGTAAGGTTGCCAAAGAGCTCAATGAGGACCCAGTGTTTTGACGATGAGGGACCCTTCTTGTTCCGTTAGCCGTCAACACAGTGAATCCTCCCTGTAAAGGGTCGGCAACGCGCAGTGACTCCTCTGGAGTTGCAGGCGTCCATAGGCTACGGCAGCTGCTTACCATCAGGCGGGCCGTATGCTTGTTTGCCACCGTCGTGGTATTAAAAAAATCTTATTAAGTTATTGACACATGTCGCAACGTTCATAAACGTTGTACCTATAAAAAATCGGCTGTTTCATGCATTTCGACATATTCAATTTCGATGTTTTTACCTCAGTTTTTACTTTGGGATTTCTTCTTAAAGAATCAGTTGTCATAATTAAATTAAAGACAATCTAATTAACCTAACGATTTATAACTTGGCCGCGAACCATCTTAAATGATCCATCCAGTGATTAGGTTTAACAAACCATTATGTATGAGATGACAGTCTCACGTAATAAGAGAGACCATTTTATCGATATACGTAACGAGCTTTCTGTCTCGCAATCTTATTACACTCACTCAGACATGTGACCTGCGAAGTATAATTTCATGCAAATAACTAACCAAGCGTTTAATATGATAGATTGTAGGTATTCAATTATCTTTCGAATCATAATTCCCGTGTGTGGTGAGTGGAAAATTATCTACGTCTCGTATAGGAGGGCCTAATGTAAAATACAAGTACTGATATAGACAATACTAGCAGCAGATGTATCACTAGCGAAAAAGTTAAAACATGTATTTCCCCTCAAATTTTGAGTTTCCGATATTTCGAAAGAGGGTAGATTGACATACAAATATGCACAATACTCTTCTTATATAAACTCTATCTTTATCCGAAACATATTCATATTTTATTAATGAGAATTTTGTGTAAGTATCCATTAGAAACATCCAAAAGAAATCGGTAACAAAATCAGGATTAGGTATATTTTCCTTGGTGGACTTCCTTAAAAATGAAATATTTTACCTAATTTAAGGTCAACAGATACTGGTGCCACAGCCAGATGACGAGATTGCAAACTTACAAACAAAGCCTAAGTAGGTAAGTTTCAAATGAAGTCGTCTCTCGGCTTAAACCATTTGTCTTGATTTCGGTTGAAGTGTAATTTAAAACTCGTCTGGAATCCAGATTAAGTTCCTCGAATCCTGGCCATATATCGAGGGTTTTTATTAGCTTTGCTATGTTTACATCCATCCACATCACAATAAATAATTTTTTTTCGTGATGACATTATTCCGAGTTCCGAGTAGCGTCGCGCGCGGTACGACCACAGAATAACTAATAGTACTAGTACGACGTGCGTTCAGTGAGCGCGTTGGTAGCCCACTGACTTTAGCTCCGCCGGCGGGAGCGCAAAACATAGGTATATAACTCGCTCGCGCGGGCATGATTCATCCCAAGTAACACATCAAAGCAGTGTAACGGCCGTCTTACAGCATATCTGTATGCTTTTAGCATTTTGAGTTCGTTTTATAGTAGCATTATAAACGTTTATAGTGCTGATATAGCTCTTAAATGGGCACAAATTACCCAGCTTGAGATCCTATATAGGTTATTTAATAGCATTACAGGCGCATTATGTCTGCGCTATTAGCATTATCGTAGTACGCTCTATTAAGTTGCCAACCGCATTAAAAAAACATTAATACGGCCAAAAAACTTGCTAATCGCAATAAAGAAGCATTATTATTTATTAATTATTATTAAAGCACTTTATTCCAAACGTTTGCAGTTTCGGTCGTACATTAAATTTTTACATATTAAATCTTTGATTTTAGTCTTATTTAAAGTTAGTAAAGAAGATATATTAATTCTATGATTAGTTGTGTTAGCGTACTAAAGTTAGGTAATCTATATGTGTTTCATTTGGACGCCCATTTTTGGGCAAAGGCCTCCTCCATTTCCCGCCATTTGTGACGATCTCTAGCTATTCTTTGCCATGTGTTGCCTGCTACTTTCACTACGTCATCTTTCCATCGCGTCTTTTGTTGGCCACGGTTTCTTGTACTTTTCTTTTTACCATCTATTGGGTGCCATTGTATGACGCGTTCGCTCCAACGTCCATCGTTTATCCTAGAAATGTGTCCTGCCCATTTCCATTTGAGTTTGCATACTGTACGAATTATGTCCGTTATTTTTGTTATTTTTCGTATTTCTGAACTTTTTATACGATCAATTAGTATTATGCCTAAAATTGACCTTTCAGCTGCTCTTTGAAACGTTCTTAACTTACGTATTATCTTTGTCGTGAGTGGCCAGCATTGACAGCCGTACGTTACTGTTGGCAAGATCGTGTTGTCCATTATTTTTTTCTTAAGATATACTGGCATTCTACTTTTAAATACATCTTTATGCGACCAATATCTCTTCCATCCTAAGGATATTCTCCTATACTTCTTCTTCTATGGAGTTTTTGAAGGTAATAAATAAGACGGCCAAGGTATATGTATTCTTCTACATATAAGATTTGCCGGCCCTGTATGTCTATGGTCTTTTTGTCGCCGTTCGTCATCGCTTTCGTTTTTGCTACGTTCATATGTAATCCAGCTCTACGGCTCTCCTCGTCTAAGGTTTCTAACATAGATTGTAGGCCTTCATGACTTTCAGAGAGGAGCACGATGTCATCCGCGAATCTTAAGTGTGTAAGTGTTTCTCCGTTTATGTTTAGACCTTGGTTTTTCCAATCTAATCGCCTAAATATCGACTCTAGCAGGGAAGTGAAAAGTTTGGGAGACAGCGGGTCCCCTTGTTACACTCCTCGTCTTATTGGAAATGGGTCTCCTACTCTTTCCAGTTTAATTTTTGCTGTTGAGTTGTAGTATATTTTTTTTAATAATGTTTATGAATTTCGTGTTTACTCCCTGCTCTTTGAGGCTGGACCATAGGTAAGAATGCGAGATAGAGTCAAATGCTTTCGTGTAGTCTACGAATCCTATATATAAAATCTTGTTGTATTCTTTAAATATTTCTATAATTTGGGTAATCGTGAATATATCCACGATAAAGAAGCATTAGTACTCTCGATTAAGTTGCCAATCGCAATACAAAAGCATTATACTAGCATAAGAGTGTAGTAAAATAAACCTTACGTCAATGCAAAAACGTCTCTAATACCGACGGAATAAATGTTATAATACAATGAACGTTGTGATTAAACTACTTTGTCTCGCAATATAAAATGGACGAAGACGGTACAAAAAACTGAATAAGTGACACGTCATATTTGTTTGCGTAACAAAATTTATAAAAGTTTTTGACTCTTTTACGTTATTATATCCTTCAAATATTACTGCGCAATGTAGTTTACTGTAAATATGTATATAAGTTTCATTGAAAATTTTCACGCGCCTTTGATTTATTGTGGTTTTGCTATAAAATATTATAAAAAGATATGCGTCAAATAAACAAAACAATTGTGTAATCCTCGTATAGAACGAGTTTTGCATTATTAACATAATAGTGTTGGTTGAGCAGTCTTAAATTAAGTTATTTCATTATTATATAGGCATTTCCCTTGTATAAATAGGTTCGCATGATTTTATTTTTAGGTTATAAATTATTTACAAAATGGCGTTGGTCTATATAGACGGAGTGCTAGCCACGTCAGATATAACACAATAATGAGAGCAACCAAACCCCTCTAGTCAGTTTGGTATACTATGCTTATTTCTAGATCTGGACATCTGGCAGCTTTAAAGTGGTGGAGGTCAAAGAATGCAAACCATTTCATGAAAACAAATCCTACAGATCTGGGTTTGATGCAATATTATGAGAAACTATACAAATACTATACAATATTAAGAGAAATTATACAAAAGTTTATGTTGGGTTAAAGTAGTGCCAAACGATGTATAATATAGTTCATAGTTTGTCGCCTACTGTTTTTGTTTCCGTAATAATATATATTATTTTTTGGTCTAACGTTTTTTATCGATATTTGACCAGTTTTGAGTCGATATTCCAACATATTCACTACAGATCGAATTACTACTATCGGTTCTTCAATCTTTTATCTCCGTTTTGTTGAGCCGGATCTTGAAATAAATTAGCCGTTATTTTTTTATGATATTTTTAAAATATGGTATAAAAAAACACGTTTATCGATATTCGAATGGTGTAAAGAATCTTACATATACGTAATCTACATATTAGGGTTCCTCTTTGATGTTTCTAAAAACTGTAGAGAGATTTAAATTTTTAACTAATTAACACAAAATTTATGACCATAAAACCACTTTTTTAGCCTAAACCGGTTCGACTTTGATGTCAAATATCTCGAAGACAATTAATATTGAAGTAAATATAGGATACTATATTGTTTAAAGCCGTTACTGATAATATAATAAGACAATGAATATTGAAGTAAATATGGGATACTATATTGTTTAAAGCCGTACCTGATAATATGATAAGCTATATAAATCATTAGAAAACTAAGGGAATCAGATCTAAGGTCGTTGGCGCCACGGAGCCTCTTAAAATATAGGCCCTGTCCCTTATAACTGAGACAACTTCGGCAGTTTTTACCTAGTTTGGTATTACTATTTGGCATGTATTTAACCGGGCTGCTAAATAATTGAATTTGGGTAGCTATAAAAAATAAAAATGGGTACCAAAATTTATAGGTTGGCGACTAATTTGGGGCCGTACATTATTTCAATATGGGCTGTTTTTTAATGTCTTAATAGCCATTGTTTAACTATAGGTAGGTATCAAATAATTCTATTGAAAACTGAATGTATAAATGGGAAGCATTTTAAGAAGCCTTTTTCAATCAAAAACGATTACCTACTAAATTAAAAATAAGGTACTTTTAAAATATTTAGGAAGCAATTAAAGTGAATTACATATTCAATATTAGTACAATGGGCAACTTTACACGAGCTGTAATTATTAGATAAAACATAAAAGATTCTTAAAAAGTTACTAGGGTCTATGAATATAAGTAGGTAAGTATCTATAGTCAGATATCTAGAACCAAAGTTGAAAGCTATAACGGCCAGAAATGGCTTGGTATGCAGTAAAGGGTTAGTTTTTTAAATAATGTGAAAAACGAAGTGAAAAACAAAATTCACTACAGGGTGTCAATAAGCGGATTTGTGTCCGCCAACCGGGTTACCTAACCAACATGCATACCAGTCGCGCAGACAATTTTTTTTATACCACGACGGTCGCAAACAATCATATGGCCCGCCTGATGGTAACTAACAATGACCCTATGGTTTGCAAAACATTTTATTTAATTTTCTTAATTACCCCCTTAAAGCACCAGGGGACATACAACCTACAAAATTTCGACTCAATCGATCTAGCAATTTCGGAGCAAATAGAAATTGTGACAAGACAGAGTAGCACATGCTTCTTTTTAAACCATTTTGGTACGGAACCTTAAAAATATTCCAGTTTCCTGAAATTTTAGTGCTCCCGTAATTAAAATCTTACCAGCAATTGATACACAAAGAATGGTAATTAGGTAGAAACAAATAGCTGGCAACAAATATTTAAACCAAGCCTGCTTTGAATAATAGATGCCAAGTTAATATTTTTGTTGCCAACCTATTATTTCAGGTTTCCGGTAAATTTTTTGGTCAGCTATATATTGCTGCCGTTTTTCAATAATATGATGCCACATGTTTGAGGCTTATAAAAAAATATTGTCGCTAAGATATTAATTCACGGCCAATTTATATTATTATATGCCTTAGAAAAGTTGCCGATTCATGTTTTAGATACCCGGAAAATTATAAGCCTTACTATTTTCCAATTAAAACATTTTACTAGTCTGTCACTGTCTCCACCCTTTAAAAGCTGCCAGATGCCAGGATCTAGCAATAAGAATAGTATAGCAATCTAACCAGACGGGGTTTGTTGCTCTCATTATTGTGTCATATCTGACGTGGCTAGCTCTTAGTCCAATAGCAGTTCAGTGACCCCTAAAAAAAGCTTATTAATGCCTACAGCATTACACGTGAATAATTATGCTATTAAACAACATTAAACATTATATACTACTTAAAATTGCTATTGTAGGCCCTAAGGCACTAAAACAGCTAAACTCTGTATAGGGGCTGTTCATAAATTACGTCATCAATTTTTGATGATTTTTTACCCGCGCCCCTCCCCCCCCCCCCTAAAATCATGCAACCCTCCCCCTGCCAAATAAAGTGACGTCATTAAAAAATGCGTGTTTAGCTTAATTGTAAAATAAAAACTATTTAGTAGATAATATTTTATAGCATTATAGATAATAATTTATAGATTACGTTTATAGAAACACGAATTATATTCCTTTTTTCACACATTCGGGGGGGAATGACCGCCCCCCCTCCTACGTTAGCGCTGCCATTATCCGATGTCCAGACCCCCCCCCCCATTTGAAATTACGTAATTTATGAACAGCTCCTTATAATGCATTACTTGGCTTTATAATGGTTTATATTATTGCTACTGTATTACCTACTTAAAAAAGCTATTGTACACCCTAAGGCATTAAAAATCGCTGAAAGCTGTATAGCGAATTTACGTGGCATTATAATGCCATTATTATTAGCCATTATAATGGCTAATATTCATGCTCTTAAGAGCTGTTTAACAGCATTAAGTATTTATTTATGCTATTGTAGAACCTAAGGCACTAAACCACACCGAAGCATTAGTGTAGCAAACCAAAACGCAACTGTACAGCATTCAGCTGTACAGTTGCAATTTGGTTCGCTGCACTAAAACTAAAGGCTTTAAAAAAGCATTTACATATGCCATTATACGACCGTTATACAGCTTAAAACATTATATAATGCTATTGTAGAACCTAAAGCACTTAAGTGCTTTTAAACAGCTGAAAGCTGTACAGTTGCGTTGTGGTTTGCTGCACTAAAGCTAAAGGCTTTACAAAAGCATTTAGATATGCCATTATACAACCGTTATACAGCTCAAAGCATCATATAATGCGACAAGTTGCTCGGTAAACGTATATAAGAGTTTATACGGTCGTTAAGTTCGAAATAAGTTAACTATTCATATGTTATAATGCTTCCTGTGTTACTTGGGCCTGGTCATGCAGCACTCTGAATATTAATTGAATTTAGAATGTCATATAAGTATTAAATATCGGTAATTCATTTCAAATGCTGAACTATACCTAGCGCCACCCGGAGATATTTGAAACTATTGTTTAGTGCTTACCGCTGGACACTTTTTCGACCGTTTGCCTATAAGAGAGACCGATCCTCCTTGTACCATCCATACCGTACTGCCTCAAATAAAATAACATTTCATAATTAGGAAAAAAAAATACTTTCATAAATGAGGTAATGAGACGATAAACGAGATACACGTGTTCGGTATTATTCCATCCAAAATTGAACATTATTATTTTGTAAGCTGTTATTTTCCGAAGAACAAGTTCCTGAAAAAAGTATTAACGAATATACAAGCTGTCTTCTAATTTAAGGTATTCCTTCAAGAAGCTAATGTAGAGTTAATTTGCAACAAATAAGTCCCCATTAACCAAGGGCCAAAAATAACTGGTTATCGAGATATTAAAACTTTCTCCAATTTTTCGAAAAATTACTTTAATTAATTTTGTATTAAGCAGAACGTCTGTTAACGATACCACAATGTAAAGAAATAAAGGAAACAAGAAAGAATAATCTACTGCCTCAGACGAGACTCCAACTCGTGACTCCGGGATACATGCCCATCGCTCTGACCAACTGAGCTACTGAGACTTACCTGATGGCTGCGAATTTCTCCACTATATCCTTTATGCATCTTAGAGAGACTCTTATCGACATCTGCCGAAAAAGTCTAACACTTCTCAACTAGCCATCATGGTCCAAGTTGTATTGAGAATTCACCGATAACAATGCACTACTTCAATTAATTTTGTATTCAGAACATCTGCTAACGATAGAAGATCGTAGTTGTATCATCAACATTATCCTTCTTAGATTTGACAGCTACTAAGTAAGTGCATTTCAACACGCTTATGATTTGACATGGAAGGTATTTAAATTTAAGGATATTTAAACCAATCAGAACTTTATCAGACCAATTGCATCTGCAGTCAAACTAGGGCCCCTTGAAGCTTATCGGATAAAAAAGTTTTTCGGACAAAATAATGTTTAATTCCCGAGTTCTAAATCGAAAAATAAAATTCATACAACTAACGAATCTGCTTACAATATTTTCTTAGGTACATAATCAAAAATACGAATTATAACCTAAAAAATAATACAAAAAGAATGTCATGTGTCAGAGATCGAACAGTCTGAGAGATAGCTGCTGTTCCTTAAACCGTCATCCAACCCCGCTACGCCAGGACATGCCTATTTGGTGAAATTTAGCTACTTATTGTCGAATACGATTTTAGTGAACTCACATGTCTTTAATCGCCATAGACCATTGCAGTGCTAAACTCCTTTATATCTTAGCGAACTCACAATGATCCTAAGCGCCTTATTAGGTAGGTACGAGATGATTATGGCGCTAAAGTCCTTCATGCCATTTCCTCCATCTTGAAAATTTTCCAAAAAACGAAACGACAAAAAATCTACGTAACTATAGCACCTGCTCTCAAAATTTCACGGGAATCAGTTAAGAAATGCAACCCGTAGATGAGAACAACCGGTCAAAGGAAAGCATCTTTGTCCAAGCTGAAACGGAGACCTTTGTTACCGCTCGGTCAATTAGTTAGTTGGAGGAATATCTAGAATTAAAACTCAGCCTGTATACAAAAATGGTTTCCTAAAACTAGGAATGATAGGATGTCAACAAATCTTATGTTTCTTCATCTTTAACGGCCTGCTAGCCTAGTCGGTAGTGACACTGCCTACGAAGCAGGAGGTCCGAATCCGGGTTCGAATCCAGGTCAGGGCATTTATTTGTGTGTTTATCACAGATATTTGTTCCTGAGTTATGGATGTTTTCTATGTATTTAAGTATCCATACTATCCATACTAATATTATAAATGGGAAAGTGTATGTGTGTGTTTGTTTGTTTGTCCGACTTCCACGGCAAAACGGGGCGACGAATTTTTTAAGTGGAGATAGTTGAAGGGATGGAGAGTGACATAGGCTACTTTTTGTCTCTTTCTAACCCCCCACTTCCCTAAAATGGGGGGTGGAAGTTTGTATGGAGCATTCCGGGGGGCAATCAGGAAAGGGGAACCGTGTTACTCCGAATTTAACGCGAGCGAAGCCGCGGGCAAAAGCTAGTTTATCAATATTTATCTATTACTAGCTATGATACCCGGCTTCGCTCGGGAGTTGATATGAGATTACGTGGTAGATGAAATAAAAAACATACTATGACGTAAAAAGTAAAAAATATATTTTGAAAACATTTTCTATATTTACATGTATTTACATTTTCTCATTATTTTCACTACTTGTTTATAAACAACATTTTTCATTTTATTGTCCGGGGTATATATATATAATTTTTTCGAACTTCCTACTCTTGAGCAAGCTACATATAGCTGACCGTGAGAGAAGCAGGATTCTTTGAGGTTGATGCCACAACTTTTTTAAAGTTTGCCCTTGCGCTTTGTTAATTGTAAAACTAAAGGCTAATTTAATTGGAAACTGCAATCTTTTAAATTGAAATGGCAATTCAGAAGAGATCAGTGGTATTCTAGGCATAAATACTGTGTGTCCTTTGTTCTTTCCAGAAATAAGTTCAGCTTCAATGACATTATTCGATAGCTGTTTTACGATCATCCTCGTTCCATTACATAGTTTTGGGGAGTTGAGATTTCTGAGTAGTATGATTGGAGATCCAATTTTCAGACGAAGGCAGTGTAATGGCATTCCTGGTACTTGTAAAGAGTTTAGAAATTCAGTAGGAAAGTTGACACTTTCTTCAATGGATACCATCGTGTCGATCGATTTATATACTTTCTCTTCACCAGGTATTTTCTTTAGAATATTAAAATTGATATCGTCAACAATATTATTTTTAGTGGCCAAAATTGCTCTTTGAAATAACCACTCTACGTTGGTATAGTTCTGAATAATATTTGGATAAATTTTGTCGATTAGTTCGTTTTCAGTAGTGGCTATGTTACAGAAATCACTATTGAGTTCAATGAGGCCGGTCGTTTGGTCAGTAGGATATGTACCTTCGCTTATTTGTAAAAGTATTTTAGCAAAATGTGCTGTTGTTTCATCTTTTGATAATTCAACCCTCATGTTTTTTGTTAATTGCAGTATTTGTACTTGCGGCCAGAGATGTGACTTTTTTAAGCATGCATTGATCTCGTCTGCTGGTGTTGATTTGGGAATAACTGGAAGTGTTTGTCGAAAATCTCCTGAGAGTATGAGTAGAGCTCCTCCCATCATTTCAGAGTTTTTTCGCAATTCTTGTAATGTTCTGTCCATGGCTTCTAGTGATTTTTTATGGGCCATGGTGCATTCATCCCAGAAGATAATTTTAGCATGTTTTAGAAGTTGACCCCGTCCAGATGTTCCTGAGATTTTACATACCGGAAATTGTTGTTCGGCTATATTCAACGGTAGTTGTAAGGCAGAATGGGCAGTTCGTCCTCCTTCCATAAGTGTGGCTGCAATGCCGGATGATGCTAGTGCCAGTGCGATGTGTTTTTCAGCACGTATTTCCGCCAGTATTAGATTTATTAGAAACGTTTTACCGGTGCCTCCTGGTGCGTCCAAGTAAATAATTCCACCAGTGTTATTATTTATTCGGTTCATTATAACGTTGTAAATTTTTTTTTGATTGTCATTGAGGAGTGGTTTGTTGTGAGCAATGTATTCAAGTAGTTCATTGACGTTGTACTCGTAGCTTTTTTCCTTTGTAATATCGTAGTTTAGCACACTGAAAGTATTTCTTTGTGGTGCTGGCATTCCAATTTCTACTAAGGTTTGGTTATTTATTGCTAAACATTTATCTTCTAAGCGAATGAGTGTTTCATTGAAGATGTCGTCATTGAATTCTATAGTCAGTTCTGGATTAGCTTGTCGGATTTGGTACAATATATCATCACTCATATTCCTTTTGAAAGAGTCCCATAGCTGTTTTGGGTTTGATGGGTTACATGTTGCTAGAATTATGGCGAATAACTCTCGAATTTGTTCAGCTGAAGCTGTGAGTGTGGCTTCTTGTAGTGTTAATTCCCAGTGGTTATCGTTTTCCAATAATCCTAAACGTTGACATGCTTCTCTGTAAGTCTGGCATATGTAGCCGTCAATAGTCCTGAGATCTGTGAAACTTGTTGGTCCCCGTATTTCTTGTAACAACATTCGGAGATAGAAACATTCGGCATTGTTTGGATGTACAGCGTATACTCGACCTATTGCGTTAGTTTTCATTATTTCTGGATGACCCTCTTCTGGCATTCCTTGTTTTCGTCGTTGAAAAATTTTCCTTGTTTTGTCCCACGTATAATAAATAGGGACGTCGACATACAGTAACGTCTTTGCGAATGGATCCGTTTGGCAAAGTTGGAAAAAAGCTGTTAATGTTGTGTTCTGAGGTGGTTCGCTTGCAATCTTTCTAGCCGAGTCTTTTGTGAAGTAAACTCTCTGTCCATTCTCCAAATGTACTGCTAGATGTTGCACAGCTGGTTCGCGTTCGTGTATGGGAAAACTAAAAATCCTCCACGCTGCTTCGTTACTGTTGATGTATCTTCCCATTTGGTACATGAGGATTTCATCATTTCTGTTATTTTGTTCGCTATTTTGGACTATTTGAAATACTGCCATATCACTACCTTTGTTTACGTACTTACATATATATTTAATAGATTTTACTGAATTGCAATATTCAACGTTTATGTGTGCTTGGAACATTTTGGAAAGTAGTCGGTTATATACCTATTACCTACCTACCCATTGATTATCTATTTCCAGTTCGTCTCTCCCTTGTATTCGTATTTTTGCTGTGAAGCCACCGTTTTTCGGTGATCGTCTTCTATATTTGGGATAGCCGTCATCTTCAGTTTTTGTATCGTCCAAGTATGGTTTTTGATATTTTTTTGTACATTTTCCATCACTCATGCATGGCGCATTGAAGTTTAATGGTCCATATGGTCCGTGAATCATGTTTTTCACTACTATGTTGTATAGTTCCGGATCATTTTGTGGATTGGGAAATTCAGCTTGGATGATTTTGTCGATATCCGTGGGATAAATTTTATCGTGTAGCCATATGAGATTGTGTGAGTGAGGTAATCCTCGTTTTTGCCACTCGATTGTATACATCCAGCATCTAACGGTTCCAAAGATGTGGTATTTTGTGATGACTTCAATAAATCTTATTTGTTTTTGTCGAAAAACTCGGGCTATCATGTCGTGTCGATCCATGGAGGTTTGTCCGTATTTTAGTTGTTCTTTGATTTCTGGCCATGATGAGTTTCATGTAAATGTTATGAAGAGATCAGGTCGTCCATATTTTCTTACGTAGGTCATGGCATCTTGAGTATATTCGTGCATATGTCTTGGACTTCCTATGTATGATGAGGGTAAGATTACCATTGTTCCAATATCGTCAATATTGCCAATATGTCATTTATGATCGCATCTCGAAGGTGGATGTATTTTTCTGTGCGTAGTTTCTTCTGATTCAGTCTTATGTAAAGCATCCGTTCTGCTTCTATTTTTGCGTACATATCTACCAGAAATTGTTGGAATAAACGGCGAGTGTTGAGAATGTGATTGTATATTTCATTGTCTCTGATCATTAAGCGGTAAGCATAGAACTCCTTGGAAGTGATTTTTTTGTTTGTTTCTATGCCTGTTTCAGGATGAATTTGTTTTATATTGAAATGATAACCATCCTCTCCGTGCAGAAATATTAACGGATATTGAAGAGCATCATATGAACGGTGTGTCTCTGCAATGCGTTGTAGTCCTTTTCTTCTTCGTTGTACGATTATGTCACGGCTTGTATTTTCATTGTCCACAATTACGATGGCGACTTCATCTATCTGAGGTGCATTAAATCTACGTTCGTGTTCTCCACGTGGTCTTTTATCGGCTCGAATTACAATTTTATAGTCATCAGAAATCATGCGGTCTAGTGTTGTTTTGAATATGTAAATCAGTTGATTGTATTTGTGTAAGATCATCTGTACATCTTGGATTATTTCGCGTTTCAATCCAATAAAATTTGTACATCGTTGATCAATTTCGTTTTCTTCATTTCCGATGAAATATACTTGCAGAAATTTATAGTCATCGTTAGGCATTGGTAGTAACGATCCAATTTTGTGATAAATTTGCCCTTGAATTGAAAATACATATTCAAATTTGTCTCTATTAGTGTCAGTCGAAGTAACACCGAAAGAAGTCATTTGAAAGCAGGAGTTGTATGATCTTATATTTTGAAGAAAGTGTTTTGATTCTGGTGTTTCCCCGGTCATGTAATGTAGAAATTCCTGTGGAGGTGCTTCCAGTGGTGGTAATCGAATTTTTCCATTCATGCAACAGAGACCTGGTGTTTCCTTACTGAATTTTTTCGCGTGGCAAAATTGGCAAATGTTATTCATTTTTCCGATCACAACATATTTATGATCGTAATATTTCTTCGTCGGTTCGTAGTGGAATGCTTCCTTTGTTAGATTATCTTTTAAAATGCTCGATTCTTCAATACTTTTATTTTCTTTTCTTTCTTCGCTTTTTCCGCTTCTCAGGGTGCTCATTCTGGTTCGTTGATTTTGTAAACGTGCTTCGCGCTCTTCTTCCGTTTCATTTCTTCGATTTTCTTTTTGTTTCCGCCGTTTCGCTGCAGAACTGGCAAGATATCCACCTCTTTTACGTCTAGGCATTGTATTCTGTAAAATATAAATTAAATGAACATTTTATAGACAAATATATTGTTACGTAAACGTGGAGCACGTTGAGACAAAGAAAAAAAAATTATTTAATCTTCAAGCGGTCGCGCGATATTTTGTTTACGGCCAAAGTATATAGAAGGAATCGATTCAACGCCGCGCGACTACTTGAAAGTTAAGGAAATTACAATTAAAAGAAAAAAAAAAAACCATTAGAATTAATTAAATACACTATTAAAAATACTCACATTTGATATTTCACAATAAAGGCTCACAGATAACTTTTTTCTTCTTCGCTTCGAAATCGAGAATTAATTAAACACACTTTTAAAAATACTCACACGTGATACTTCAAAATAAAGGCTCACACACAGATAATTTCTTTCTTTTTCGTTTCGAAATCGCTTGTTTCGCTGTTCAAATCAAACTAACTCTGGCGGGTGACACCGGGCTCTTATATATTCAGAAAGCTAGGCTCTAGGATATTCGAGAAAGTTGGCGCTAGGATATTCGAGAAAGTTTGGGAATAATCGTTCGTTTAAGTCCATATTGTGTACAATGAATGAAATTCAACTATTCGACAACAGATGGCACCACTTTGGACAATGAATGAAGTTCAACTACTCGACAACAGATGGCGCCACTACACTTACTTTCCGAGTTGAAGGGTTGGAAAAGCCATTATATCTTTAAAGACACACCCTTTAGGTTAAAACGGGAACTTTCTTGTTCGAGGGGGAATAAAGGGCTATCACACTATATAAGTCCCTTTATCGTGCTGCGACTCCTTTTTAAGTTTTATCGGCACGCAAATTTTCTCAACTTAGTTTTATTATATATAATGATATATATGGTCGTCTAGTACCCATAACACAAGCCTTATTGAGCTTACCGTGGGCCTAGGTCGATTTGTGTAAGATTGTCCTATTATATTTATTTATTTATTTATTTATTCATCTACTCGTATGTAGAGTTCTAGGCGTCTTTTAGTTATGAACTTATGACGAATACACTGGCTGATCACAATCAGGCAGGCATTTACAATAAGAGTGGACATTATAGTGCCATCAGCATTCACTATATCTTATAATTTGTGTTTGTTCTTATTCACCTTCTTAATTCTACGTAAGTAGGTATCCGGTATTTCCCGATAGTAAAAAAAGGTTCTGATTGGTGCTGTTGGTATAGATAAAATTTTATTGTAACGTCAAACGTCATGCGTGGTTAAACTAAAATAAACGGCTTGCTGTCATAGCTTGCATGCCTCATCTCCGACGCCACACGAATACCCACAATAATATGGGGTCATTTTGCAGAACTAATACCTTTTCTATGCTATTGTCGTATACCGATATCAAGAACTTCCATTTTATACGAGTATTACCCAAGTCTTGATAGTGTAAACGTGACATGCCATTTAAAAGTGACATAATAGTGCACGTTATAGTGCCATCAGCACAGCAGTCACTGTATAGGTATCTTGTATTCTTTGTTTGTTCTTATTGACGTACCTAATTATACGTAAGTAGGTATCCGGTATATTCCCTATTTAAAAAAGTTCTGATTGGTTGTCCTGAGTGGTTCTGGTGGCATAATTAAAATTTTATACTTACCTCAAACGTCATGCGTGGTTAAAATAAAATAAACTGCTTGATGTCATAGCTTGCATGCCTCATCTCCGACGCCACACGAACACCCACAATAATATGGGGTTATTTTGCAAAACTAATACCATTTCTATGCTATCGTTGTATACCGATATCAAGAACTTCCATTTTATACTAGTATTACCCAAGTCTTGATAGTGTAAACGTGACGTGCCGTTAAAAAAGGACATAATAGTCAATGCACCATCTGCTAGTTATTCTGTGCGCTCATTGACATGATTCCACTAATAGCATACCATTCGCGTTCAAAGCGTGCCTGAGAGTAGTTCTTTCATTCGTCTCTTTGAGGAATACTAAGGGATTGTCGCTAATAATGCTCTTCTTTCGCGATAGAATCTTTTCAGTTTTAATTTTATTTGGTGAGTAGATTCAAAGTAGCTAATTTAAGTAACGTTAAACTTCAAACGAAAGCTTCGTTTGAAGTTTAACGTTACTTAAATTAGCTACTTTCTTGTAGATAAATTGAGTTTCTCGGTAGCGTCACGAAATAAAATTTACTTACTAAAATTATTAATAACCCATAGTATGTCCCACTGCTGGGCAAAGGCCTCTCTCTTCGAATTCCATCCGTCTTGGTACCGTGCGATTCAAGGCCAGTTGTTAACAAATGCGTCCAGGTCATCCCACCACCTCAGCCTGGGCCTGCCTGCCCCTCGCCCGTCTTTTGGCCCCCACTCCGTGGCTATTTTAGCCCACCTCTCTGGATGCATGCGACAGATATGGCCAGCCCAGTCCGATTTCAGCTGCCACGGTCTTGACTCCAACATCTGCAATTCCTGTTTTTCGTCCTAGAACAGTCTGCCCGGAAAGAGAAATGTCGTAAAATGTATGAAATACCATATAAATCACGATACTTTCTCTTTCCGGACAAACTCTAGAATCAATTGCTCACGTGAATACAATCTAAAATTTCTCGTATTCCAAACAACACCTGATAGGCCAAGCAAATAAGATCTATAAAAAGTGTTTTGAGGAATTCATTCCCAGCAGGCTGGAAATCGCTTTATTACCTTTATGTGGTCCTAAATGCATGTAATCCGAGTTTGCCCAATCCCACGAGGTGTGCATAACTTGTTAGCGAAATTTTTGTTCTTTGTCAAAGCTTGTAGCTCGAAAACGATACGTCCGACGGAAAATGTCAATCATTTCAATATTATAGAGGGTTAAATTCTGCGTCGACTGAGCAACTTAACTTTTAATTCGGTTCAGCGGTACAGCCGAAATCAAAAGTTATAAACCGGGAAAATGTCTCATTTAATTGAAAAACTCATATTTTGACTTCCATACCACATATCTTTGAAATAGATGACTCATGTTAAAAAACCTATAGAATAAAAGTTGTAGAGAATATAATTTCACGTTATATCGACATATCAATTTTTAAATACAGTGATTTTGAAAGACTAAATTTGGCCTGACTTCAAAATCAGTTTTTTCTAAATTCTTCTGAGTTGCATATTTTCCATAAAATATGATGTGTGAGGCCTACATTTAATGCATCGTTACAACTAAGAATATTTCAGTGCAAATTTCTAAAACATACCCAATCAGGAAATATTTATACACCGTGTTTTTTTTTTCTAAATTTCAAGGGTACATTCCTGAGCTTAACTTAAGTATATTTCTTAAAGACGTCAGTGCCCTAATTGGCTCCAGTTCTGTGGTAATCGATTTTTTTTTTGTGTTTCCGATTGTGTAAACCTACATTTAATTATTCCTTTAGTCTGAGAACCCGCTATAAAATCATGTAACTGTGTGTTAAGTCACTACAATATGGTTTCTTTGTATCTCGGATTGTTAATGTTCGAAATTTCATTGACATATCATAATGTTCAATTGTTTGGTTGAGTTAATATACCTTATTTACATTAGGGACCGATTGGGGAATCAATCAATAACTGCTGAACCTATTTAGATGAAACTTAGTATAGAGATAGTAATCCTCTCCCCTTTTTACCTCTTAAGGGATGACTTTTGAACTAAAAACTATTCTATTTCCTTTTCCAGAACTTAAACTATCTCCATACCAAATTTTATCTATGGACTTGAATCAGTTCAGTGGATATTGATTCCCCATACAAATAACTTTTGCCCCCTTTTCACACCCTTCAGGGATGGTTTCTGGGATAAAAACTCCCCAAAACTCAAACTATTTTCATAGGTACCAAATTTCATCTAAATCGGTTTAACTATATTAATAACTCTTCATACTAACTTCTTACCCACTTTTCAGGCCCTTAAGAGTTGGTATTTTGGGATGAAAACTACTTTTTATGTACTTTCTACGGAATCAAACTATCTCAATCTCTATACAAAGTTTCATCTAAGTAGGTTCAGCAGTTACATCAACCGGTCCCAAAACCAAACTATTGAAAACTAGACATGTCAATGTAATTCCATTTCAAACATTAACGGCCTGAGATACAAAGGAAGCATATTGTATTGACTTCACACAGGTGCATTATTTTGTAGCGGGTACGCAGATTAAAAAAATAATTTAATGTTACACAATTAGAAAGACATAAATGAAATATCGATTACCATAGACCTTGAGCAAATTAGGGCACTGGCGTCTTAAAGAAATATACTTAAGTTAAGCTCAGGAATGTACCCTTGAAATTTAGAAATAATAAAAAACACGGTGTATAAATAGTTTTCTGATTGGGTACGTTTTAGAAATATGCACTGAAATATTCTTAGTTGTAACTATGCATTAAATGGCCTCACACATCATATTTTATGGAAAATATGCAACTCAGAAGAATTTAGAAAAAACTGATTTGGAAGTCATACCAAATTTAGCCTTTCAAAGTGACTTAATTTGAAAATTGAAATGTCTATATGTCGGGCAATTGTATTTTCTTCAACTTTTATTCTATAGTTTTTTCAACTGGAGTCATCTGTTTCTAAGATATGTGGTATGAAAGTAAAAATATTAGTTTTTCAATTAAATTAGACATTTTACCGATTTATAATTTTTGATTGTGGCTGTACCGCTTAACTGAATTATAAGTTAAGATGCTCATTTGACGCAGAATTTAACCATCTTTAATATTGATATATATGACATTTTCCGTCGGACGTACCGTTTTCGAGCTAGAAGCAAAAAAATGACAAAGAGCAAAAATTTCGCTAAAAACTTATACACACCTCCTGGGATTGGGCAAACTCAGATCTCATGCATTTAGGACCACGTGAAGGTATTAAAACGATTTCGAGCCTGCTGGGAATTAATTCTTCAAAAAAATCTAATTTTCTTAGCCTATGAGTGCGTAGCCAAAGTGCCAATCGTTAACGCGTCGTAGCGAACGAAATGCAACTGTCACTGTCGCACTAACATGGAATAGTGATAGAGAGAGGTGACTACGATACGCTACGGAGCGTTAACGATTGGCACGTTGGCTACGCACCCTAAACTTTCTACGTTTGTGAAAACGTGCTTCTGAATGTTCTGATACGATAGTGTGAATCATGTCAAGGTCATGTAATAACAGAATAATGGTTTATAATATTCGAGACGGCCTCTTAGCTATCAAAGGCAATTGAGATGTCACAACCGTCGCTTGACAATGCTTTACGCAATGACGGATATATGTATTAAAGAGGTCAGGAGCTATGAAAAATATTTATAAATATTTACTTATAAATCATATTATACCAGATAACTTTTTTAGTTACATATTAACCATAAATTATATAAATGATTCAATTTGTTTGTGTCACTAAAACACGTTGATTGATACGGGTGACATCTACATATATAAAACCAAGTCGTGTCGGTTACACCATTATAACTCAAGAATAGCTGAACTGATTTTAATAATGTTTGATTTTTTGGTTTTATCTCCGCCCCGAATATCAGAATAACTATTAAAATATTAAAAAGAAAAAAAATGCTGGTGGTACGAAGTTCTCAGGGTCAGCTGTATAAGTATATAACGGAAGGATAAGTAACAAAATGTAGAGAATAAACCATAGGCTTGCATGCTTTTATTTATTTATTTAAACTTTATTGCACAAATAAAAAAATTACAATAGGCGGACTTAATGCCTTAAGCTATTCTCTACCAGTCAACCATTGGATCAAACTGAAACTTGTAATTCGTGCAAGATCATAGAAATTTGAGATATATTTAGAAACACAAAACGTTACTATATATTTATAAATACACACACACACACACACACACACACACACACATAGATACATATAAGAATATAACATTATTACACATACCCATACCCATAGTACCCATGTATATAAGTAATATGCAGGTCAACTAATCTTATGTGTGAAAAGTTTAGTCTGTTAAAAAGGAATTAAATAATCGTAGGTTTTCTAAAACTATTTTTTTTTACGATTTACCAACTGTCTTTTCTGTGTTTCTTAAACATAACTGCAGGGAGGGCAACGCCGCAGAGGGGTTTAGTGGGTATTCTCTTTATTTTGAAGAGCGAGTCCAACATATCCCCCAGATGAATTTTCCCTGGGTCCGAGGGACGACGCGCTTAAATGCATTCCCTGCGACAAAATAAAGGTGTCTGTTTACCGGCCATTGCTCAAACATTTTTTAAGATTACAAAAAATGTTTGTCGCCATGTCAGTTCTAAGAAAACTACTATTATCTTAAGTGTATATTTAAGAGTGGAAACAAATAAACTTATTTATATTTCTCTGAGTTTACTGAATAAATAAAAAGAACATGAACAAATACCGTCAGTTTTGTAAATAAGACGGGAATCGATCCGGGTAAAAATAGCCTGTTGTGCTAATTGAAACGGTTTGAATTGCTAAGAATTTATTTTCTCACACGTTTTCAGAAATTCAAAAGTAACGTTTCAAGCGTTCAACGATTGCAACGATCCGTAAAGGAGATCAATATGCAGTAAACGATTCTGACCACCGCACCACACTTTAAGTGAAAGGTTATCGCACAGTTATTCACTGCAACAGACCGTAATCTTGTAAAGGAATCGGCTGCTGAGCATAGTTATCCTCGCCAATGGCGAGACGACGCAGCTTGTCATTTTAAACATTTTATTTGCGTAATAAAGTTTAAAATAACCGTGAGGTAATTTAACAAGCATACTTTTACGCTGGTTATAAAAAGGCAGATATGTTAAAAGTAGCTTTTTTACATAAGTGCGTACACCAATTTATAGGACTAGGCAGCCAAGACAAGAAATCATTCAAGAGCTCAAACAGGACCCAGTGTGTTGACGACGAGGTACTCTCGTGTTCCTTTAGTCGTCAACACAGTGAATCCTCCTTTTTGTAAAGGGTGCAACGCGCATGTGACACTTCTGGAGTTGCAGGTGTCCATAGGCTACGATAGCTGCTTACCATCAGGCAGACTCTATGCTTGCTTGCCACCATAGTAGTATTAAAAAAAAAGAAATATAAAACTTATACAACTCGAGTTGCGATGTCGAAAAGGAGCTAAGCCGACATTGTGAGCGTTAACCTTTACTGATTGCGGACCTATAAAACTAGAATCTTGTTTGCAAACATTCGACCGTTACGTTTAAATTTAGAACCCGATTACTGGAGCGAGCGAATTCCTATTTGGATTATGCCGATTGACGTTTGGTCTAGACACCATTCCCTGTTTCCGGCAAGACTTATCGGGGACGCTCATATTTTATGATTTTTTAATGATAATTTGTGCATGTTTGGTTACAGTAAATACCTTAAAACTTTTGGGTTTGAAAATAAAGGAAAAAATAAAACAAGTAACTTCCAAAAATATTTATTTGGTAGGTACTTACACACTTCTATTACCCACTATACATCCATGTTTTTTGCACGTCTATCAAGACCTTATTGAGCCGTTCATTCGATATGGTTGAATTTCCTCCGTAGGTAGATCAACTCCGTGTCAGTTTATTATTGCATTGTCATGTAAATTACGGAAGTATACCAAATCTCAGCTCAATTACCGGTGTCTAATTGATAAATATATTGAAATTTAGTTTACAAGATTTTAATCAACAACAATTAAATGAACTTGAACAACAACAAACATTACTGAGTGAAGCTAAACAAAAGGGTGTAAAAAACTGACACAGACGAGCCCGGAACTCGCCAGTTCCGGTTCCATACCGGGATAATTCCATTTTTACTTTATTCCTAACATTGTGGTATCGTTAATCTCTGCCTATAAAAAACCAGGTCAATCCGCAGTTTGAAGAAAAGCGCTGTTACATAGATGTGACAAATTCATTAATTAATGTTTAGAAATAGGAAAGACGTCACATATGCAATATCATCTCAAGCAAATCATTCTTGCCTCAGATAGTCTTGACTAATACGGCCCTAATCGTGTTTGGTCAGTCGTAAAGATATGTTTGCGTTCCGATCGGCGCGGCGCACGTGCACTAGTTCAACATTACTGTGGGACTAGGGTTTGTACGACGGTTTTGAAATGTATGGAAGACCCGTCGGATCCGGTTCCTGATCCGGATAATTCAATTTTCGGATACAGATTGCAAACGGTATTATGTACCTATTCCTGGTCTAGTCCAGTATTTTGAGTAGAGATGCAACGGGTATCCGGCTTATCCAGCCATAAATTTACTATTCGGCCGGATACCGGATAGTAAAATGGCACGTAGTCAAGTTTAAAAACTGGATGAATACATAGTAAGCCACCAAAGAATTTACTTATTAATTATTGATATAGTATATTAAGTCACGTAATTCTTCCATTATTTAAGGACATAACTTTAGGGAGTGCCACCTGCGTGCTCGAATTAGCTTAACTGTAGGTAGAATTTTTGGCCAGCAAACAGGTCCGCCGGATATCCGGTATCCGGCCAAACCACTATACGTTGCATCTCTAATTTTTAGTCAACCTAACCTAGCCTTGGAACCGGTTATTGATCGGTAAATACCGGTTTAATATCGACGAAACTTTTCTAAGAGACGCGAACGTTTCTTATAAACTATGTATGTATATAAACTATTTTACGGTACAAAAACAATATTGTAATAGGAAAAAGCAAGTATACAAAGGCGAAATTATCCATTTAAGGGATCTCTTCCAATTTCAATTAACCTTTGAAAAGAAGTTAAAAAGGGTAGACAAATGCGGCAACATGTACAACAAGGTACGAGAAAGACAGTTACTATGGATACTTATATACAACATTTATAGGATAAGCAATATATTAAAAAACTTAACTTATAAGTATATAAACTTAAGACAAACGGGAGATAGACGACTAAGAAAATTTGTCTGTGATATATGGAGAAGAAATAACCAAAGAGAGAGAGAGAGAGAGAGACAACTGCACCGCCATCTGGGCTGGACATATTTGAGCGTTTATCCTCGTTATTATTAAGAAACGGTTTGAAAATGATTGCAATAAGTAGTGCTTATTCAAAAGGGAACGCTTTCTGTTTTAAATTTATGGCTTTATCCGGGAGTTCGGATTTAATCACGAATACGAGTCGGAAATATGGAAAATGGGTATACTAGAAGTACCTATTATTTAACAATTAAAGGATAAGATCAATCAAATCATGGATATTTTAATTCATCCCGAAATATAAGTACGTCAATTTAGGGATGGGATTTTGATATTCATCGATTACATAGATGGTTCGAACGAAACAAAACAGTTATGATATTTAAATAATATGTATAAACTAACATCGAAAACATCAGTTTCATCGTCATTCAGATTTCGTCCTAGATTTCAAATTCACTTAAATTCAATGCAAAGTCCCAGCACTAGTGTTTACGGATAGTCGGACTTATTCTTGGACTGTTTGAACGTCGCGAGGACAGTATTTCCTGGTGCTTGCGGAAAGCTTGGGTGATACTGGCGTCATTGGTTAGTTGTGAATGGACCAAGGTTAGTTCTATTCATTTGATTAAATTGAAGTATTAGCGATATTGCGGAATTTCTAGGTACAATGTTTTATTTTCATCATTCTTATACCTTTCAGCCAGGCTCTTGTCGGTGGAGGAACCGCCATTCATCTCGTCTCTTCGCAATTTTTTTAAGCTCCTGATACGGCACTACATTATCGTTTTCTGTAATGAAGGATCCTCAAGGTCTTCCGAAGCCTTCCATATTTTTTTTATATATCCAATGTTAATACTTATCTAGAAAGATTGCAATGTCGTGAATCATACAATTTTCCCCGTTGTCCGATGTTGGCCGAACTCACTTAATTTAATTTTCTTATTTTTTTAGTAGAACTAAAAATGACTAATCAATATTAATGACACGAGTATAAAAATAATTAATACTAAGTTAATTTTAAGTTCTGTATCTTTTACACGACCCCAAAATCATCCTGTATATCTTTGACGTCAACTACACAAAAACTTCTAAAAAAATTACGACTCCACATGATATTATTTGGCTTTAAATGATGGAATTCGTGATAAACGCCGTTAATTTACGCCCGAGCACCGTTTTATTAAGTAATAATTTTGTTTTAACTTTATCAAATATTTAAGTAAATAATAGCAAACAGGAATGGTTTATAAGGTTCCATATTTAGGTACACGTCCCACAGATTTCAATAACTGTATCATCTGTTTAATTTCAAACCTTGACGTTCACATTCACGTTGTAAAGGAATTTGCAATCAATGTCCAATTCGTTCGTTGTAATTAGCGACGCCAACTCGATGCACCAACTCTGAAGAACCAGAATAAGCATAATCTCCGATTGCTTATTTGTCATCGAGAATTTTGAGGTCAAGTTATATTAGGCTTGATCTAAGATTCTAGAGAACAAAGTTTTACGAACTTGAGCAATGGAATGAGAGGCGATTTTGGATCGGATATGCATTAATTCCGGTACATAGTCGAAATAAAATGAAATTCAGATTAAACCAGTCTTTGAATTTGTTACTGGTAAATGTGATACGAACATAACGAACAATGGGATCCTTCAATGTACTAGGAATTCTTTGAAACGAATATTTTACAAATTGTTAGGTAATTGTTTCGGTGAAAGTATTTATACGAGCAAAGGTATTTGTTCTCTTGTTCACTGCGTATATACGTCTCACTTTGAATTTTGATCCCGTTCGATACATTATTTATCAAAAATTACACGCTAAATGCCAAGTATAGGTCAGGTAAAACATAACTTTGACACTTTCTTTTTTAACTATAATCATTAGGTTGAATATTTAATATAATTGAATGTCTAAAAGGCTTGAACTCGCTATTTAGTGCGCATTAACACATTCCATGTGGCAGTTTGCTACGCGCTACTGTAGCTGATCCCAACAGCGTTTTCCCGCTTTGTAGAATAAAGCGGCTATGATCCGCCTTGAAGGTTCTTGGCACTCAGTGTGCTTATAAACTAACGGAGACTCCACTTAACATAAACACTTTATCGCTCAACTACTTGTTTTGCAAAAATAAAATAGAATACAATACGAGTATATTCAGGAAAATAATATTATGCGGCACTGAAAGCACCTTTTCATACAATCTTTTCATGTTATTCCAGAAAGGGTTGTGTTTATTATAAAAATAAAAAAATTAATTAACACATTTGAAAAAACACTCGTAAGTTAAGTAGGGGTATTTTATTTGCATGTAAGCGGCACGCGTGTTTTTGTTAACGTAATTTAATTAACACGTAAGTAGAATAACATGAATGCCTCAGGCCGGTCGTATTTCAGGCTGCATTCGTGACTCTTTTTAGGGTTTCGTAGCCATAATGAATAGGTATTTATTCGCAGTTTAATTGCTGACAAAACATCAGGATAATCGTCCAAGTACTCGTCATTATTCTAGTACATGTCATCTTCAATCTTAAGTCATTTTCAATAAAGGTGACAAGCATTTGGTATACAGATATTGAGAACAAGCACGATTAGATACATTATATAAACTGTATTAATAGCTAAAGAAAGCAATCAATTATGTTCAGTGTATGGTTAAATATTATAACACTAAATTTAAATGATTCACATAAATACTCACAAAACATTTAATTATATCAACACCATTTAGATTTTACAATATTATAATCCCGCTCAATATACAATTCAGCCCATTTTATGGCGCAAAAGTACTAAACACATTAATTTGCTTCAGTAAAACGAGCTTCAACGCGTAAACAAGAATCTTCTCGCTTCATAAAAATGTTTTATAGACGAACGAGATTACTGAAGTGTAATTTGTATCATTTCCGGCCCGTCTGAGTTTTTTTTGCTGGCTAGCTGTTGCCTTTTCTAGTGGCCTTGCCAGTGCAATGTGTTTTTAGCTCATTTTGAATTGGTTTTTAATCCTGGCTCCAAAATGCCCATACTATGCACATGTAACTCTTTGCATGTGTAAACATTTTTTATTTTTTTATTTGTCCAGCATAGGTTTCAGGTTATTACCAATTACATTTGAGTTTCACTATGTGGCGCCTTACGGCATACAAATTTTAGAGAATGCATTTTTTATAGACGAACGAGATTATATGAACTTAATTTCACATGGCACTTTGCTCTTCTGTTAACAAAGTCAGATTCAGATAAGACATAAAAATAGTAAAAACAAAATAATTAAACACGTACATTTTGTTATCTAACGGTTACACAGGCAGCGGTCAAACATGTCAAACTTATTTACGTTTAATCTTGTATTATTTCATCATAGGGACCGACATTGAATCTGCTTACCTACATAGCTTATCGGTTATATTAATATTACCTATCACAGTTTGTAATGATTTACCTCTCAAACTTGTTACTGTTGTAACACTCTTAGATTCACATGCAGAACAAATATTGTTCGTAGAAATTATTTCAATTCTATATGCAGACTGTACTATGAATAGTGACAAACCTGTTATATATTAAGTAAATTAAATGCGCTTTAAGCAAAAAAAACTAACTAAACACTACATAACATAAATAATCCAAATGATTCCAAGACTGATTTTTTTTTACTTTTAATCTATGTCAAAATTATTTATTGTCGTCTATTTCATTCAAAATCACCTGCTTATATTGGGCTTGAATAGCTTCTGATCTAACTTAGCTCACCAATTCAGGTTATATTTATTAAGGCTCTATTTAGGCCACCTACAATCAAAACCAATTGTCGTGTAGGTACCAGGGCTATGTACATATCTTAGAACATGAGCCGTCGTATTCTAATTTTAAAAAACATAAACAATACATTAAAATCACAATCTATCTCCAAACTATAAACATAACTCCATAAAATTATAATGAAAACGGCTATCGGTCCTTAAATCTTTTATCTTCATTTTGTTGAGCCGGTTTTTGAAATAAATGAGCCCTTATTTTACTATGTTTTTTTATTGGTCAAATATGGTCCAAAAAAAATACTTTTATCGATATTCAAATCCTGTAAAGAATCTTATATATATGAAAGCAACATATTAGGGTTCCTCTTTGACGTCTCTAAAAACAGGTGAGAGATTTTAATTTTAAACTAAATAACACAAAAGTTATGACTAGAAAACCACTTTTTACGCCTAAAATTGTTCGACTTTGATGTTAAATATCTCGAAGACAATAAATATTTAAGTAGATATAGGATATTATATTGTATAAGGCCGTTACGGATAATATGATAAGCTATAAAAATCATTAGAAAACTAAGGGATTCAGATCGAAGGTCATTGGCGCCAGGGAGCCCCTTAGTGCATTTTAGTTGTATTGAAGTTGGATCGTGTATAAACGTATTTAAAAGTTAGAATACGGCCCCTGACGTGGCGTTTCGTAGCGTCAAACAAACCTTATGCAAACGGTCATATTTACTCTTACCTCAAGGGCGGTAGGGCAGAGATCAAATAGACAAAAATAGGTGGGCCCGCGGGAAATACCTCCCTATGTCCACGTCTAGGCACCGGAAAATTACGTTAGTTTATACATATTGAAATGTGGTACAGAATACCCGATAGAAAATTATAACGATTCAAATGATTCAATTAGGTATAAAAATAATATTTATAAACATACCTGTTTACTTGTAGGCTAAAGTTAGTTTAAGTAAAACACGCAGGTAAAATACCTGTTATAATTATAGCTAATACGTTAACTGAACAGACTTCATTTATCCTAATTAAAGTAATGAATCCAATTTCAACGATCTTGAATTTGTTATGATCATAAACACAGATTATTATATAAAGCATCGTAAGGCTTATAAGTAGAGAAATATTGTTTTGTAAAATTATACTCTGAGACATGTTGATAACATTGTACCTACATTCCTAATCTATACCTATATTATACATATATATATATATATATAAAACAAGTCGTATCAGTTCTACCATTTATAATTCAAGAATGGCCGAACCGATTTTAAAGATGTTTGATTTTTTGGACTTATCTCCGCACCGAATAGCAGAATAATCGTTAAAATATTGGATTTTTATTAAATGTAGTTGGCGGAACGAAGATTGCTGGGTCAGCTAGTAACGCATAAAGTAGGACCTGTGAGTAGGATACATAAACAGGTTTCAACTTTGTCGAGTGTTCAGGTATGCATTTGTATCCAAACACCTCTATCTGTTTTCAGCAAGTTAAATGAGAAAAAGTTACATTGCAGGTGGACTCATGGTAAATTTCAATTTAAATTATCTGCATGGTTTATACAGAGCCGGCAACACAGTTTATATCTAATTTGTATTACAACAATCGTTTACTACATGAGGCCGTATTTTAACTTAACTTTAAAATACGTTAAGACACGATGCAACTCCAATGCAGTAACTACGCAATACAGCTGACCCCTAAACGTCTGGATCAGAATTTGCTTGAAAATTTTTCCGATGTAACTCCAATATAAATCCAATATTTGTTTTGTGTTGGGGACAGATTGTGTTGTAATGTATCGTTTATGTATTTTTAAGTCAGAATACGACATAACTGTAAAGCATTAAGCTAGTCTAAATTACTGACGGTACCAAGACTATATTATCCTTTTTTAGGAGCATCTTTTCTCATCAACATTACATTGTAAAAAGTCGTGAATTTGGTCACTACAGCGTTAAACGAATCCTTAAGCAAATCTTATTTTAGTATAAATTTGACATAAACTTAACATGATAATCAGTCTATAACAAAAATAGGACGATATAAATTACCCAAGCGTAACTCTTGACACCAATCTTGTTTAAAATCAAATTAAAATGAAACCAATGATTGATTATATTCTTGGAATAGGACTTGTATATAAAAGAAACTAACCAAACCACAAAACGATTAATAAATATGTATTAGACACTTGCCAAAACATACAAGTATGTCACATTTTCGAAGAGCAAAATATCAGTGAAAGCTTTATTTAGCTTTCACTGATATTTTCTATCTAAGTACGTAATAAAAATGGATGTTTTACCTATCTCGACAGCAATAAAAATATACGCACATTATCATGATAACGCGACGGATTATGTACCTACTTACAGCACTTTATTGCTCAGTCGCCAAAAGGTTATCAGGAAGTGATTTTTTAGCCATTACGTTGTACTGACTGGACGTACCATACTTTGTCCCAGCTGAGGGTATCTTTGGCCCACATATTAATTACCTATCGAAAGGTGAAATAAAAAACAAAAACGTGGACGGGTAGCTTAAACCGACTTCATCGCAATGTGCCATAATTTCAATGCAATAATAAAACCTGGACCAAGTTAATCTTAATTACCAAAATTAACCTCTAGCATAAACTTAAAGATAAACTGCATTTGGTAAACTACCTATACCTATTTCTTTACTGGTACCTATTTATTTATTATATATGTTTTACTTAAATAAGCCATTTTACGCGGCAACAAAGGATTTTAAAACTTTTTAACTGACCATATTAATTCGTCAACAGTTTAGGTCATTTCTTATGTAACTATTATACCCATCTAATTGAACTAAATTAATTCTTATTTTTTTTATAAGTTACGGTAAGTACTTACATCCTATTAATTAAATATGTAAGTGCTACAACTTCAATTCAGACAACAGCGATTAAAAAAACTAGAAATGGGGATCCACTACTTTTAGGAACAAATGTCTTTTATTTGTATAAAAATATACACATTTAGAATAGGTTTTTGTTACTGATAGATACCTAATATGGTTACGTTGGTTAATAATAACTTGCTAATAAAGTTGTGAAGCTTCATTTCAGCAACCGAACCCGAAATTCAAGAGTTTATTACATTCGTACAATTTCCACCCAAACCGCGACCCTAATAGTCATAGCCTTAAGCTGGGATAAATGAGGGTTTCATTGGCATGAAATCTACTAGTTCTTTTTTCTTTTCAGTAATATACCTACACTTATTACTCTGAAAATCGTTTATTTAGGTATGGGATCCTATGTATAATGATGCTAAACAACCCAGAAAAAGTTTCGTTGAGCTTCATAAGTTAATCATATTAACGGAAAATTCTATTGCGTGAGTTAAGGTTGTCTTAACTCTTAATTATTGGGCTTCACCGTTGGGCGCGCTACTCACAATAGGTTGATTTACCGTACTGCCCTAAAATCTTTAGAAATGTTCCAAGCCGTGCAATTTTGGCCTTTTATTGTCCTTGGTAATTGATTCCATTGTTATTTCCGTGTTAATTTTCCTTAAGGAAGCTTTTGAAGTAATTTTTTTAACTCTTAGTTTGGTGAACATAGAGCCCTATCGATCAGAGCTAATATGATTTGCACGCAGATTTTCTAGGTGCCCAAGAGCAAGTAAAACTACTATTCGGAGCATTTTGCACTTCATTTTACACCTGAATACGGAGAAAGTTCACTTCGAAATCGTATAGGGCCCTACAAGTACAATATAACAACGCGTTTAGGGCGCTTATGGGACTGCCGCGATACTGCAGCGCATCTGGGATGTTTGCGGAGGCACACGTGGCGTGTTTTAAAGCTACCATGCGTCTACGAGCTGCATCTCTGATGCAACGCGTGCGTGCCAGATCCAACAGTGTCCTGGCGATGATTGTGGACAAGTTTGCCTGTATGTTACCGTATGTCTCTATAACGGCTGTTAATATGCCTATCTAGTCTTAACTTTTAATGTTAGTTTTAATTGTTCTGTGTAAATTATGAGTCATGTGATACTCTAAATATATTTTAATTTAATTTAAATCACATAATTATTCATTTTTTTATTTGTTTTCTGTAAGATAGTGTCAAAAGTGACCCGAAATGGTTCGACTGATGCACGGCGTGTCACCATTTTGCGAACTTGTCTGACACACTGATGTAAATAACCTTTTCCCGCGATGACGTCGACGTAGAAAACGTTAAAAAAATATCCCCTTGTTTACTGCTCCGGAATAATGATTTTTTTTTTCAATAACCCCTTGATTATTTAAAAAACTTCACAATATTTTAAAAATTCAAATATTGTCCAAATTTGACCTACAACGATTTAGTCTGTGCGTTGTTTGTCATTTGTTACATAATGCGACTATTTTATGGAATTATTTTTATTTAATCATAGTTATTTTTATACACTTTTCTGTATCAATATTTTAAACGTTTGCCCTCTTATTTGAATTACTATATAATTGATAGTTTTATGTATGTCAATAACACTTTAGCGTTGTTGGTTAAGTATTAATTTCGTTGTTATTCCGTTAGTTTCCCGGAGCTATTGACGAAGAAACTATTTTACCCCTTTGTACCTATTAAAGGAAGTATCGAATAACCCCTTTATTACTTGTTTTGCCCTTCTTTAAGAAGGTTGTATACAATATCGAAACGGATAAAATCTGACAAAACCTATTTCGAGAAAGAACTACGATGACGCTATTCTTTTATTTTCTGAGTTTTTTAATGAACATATCAATTTTGTTGTTGTTATTATTTATTAGTGGTTGTTATGTGATTCTAACTTCTTTAACCTTGTAACTAACTGGAATGATATGTAAAATGGGGCTAATTGGTTAAATTTTTGGACTAAAACATAAATAACTTCATATTTTACTTACTTATCAATAGTTTTTATATTTTTTACAGATAAAAGGCATACTGCTTCATCATTCTGCATTGCACTCATGTCTGAATTGTTAACACAGAACGAGTAATTTTTTTTCAAAGAGGTGTCCCAAATTACCTCATAGTTAGGGTTTTATGAAAATCGAGGGTGTTTGACCTGATTTTGCCTAAATTTTGAAGCCTGTGTTGGTTTAAGCATAACTATCTATATTTGGGACGCTTCAAGAATAACCGCTGGAAGCAATAAAAGTAAAGTGACTATAATTTTTGGAGTTCTTTTGGGATAAAAAAAATCACGAAGTTTTACTATTCAAACACGATTTACTGAAGTGCTATCTTTCCTGTTAAACACTTTTATGGGAGCTTAATTACATAAATATTGAGTACTTTTCTACGTTAAAATAAAAATAATACGGCTACGTAGCAGCAAACCAAATAAAAAAAATAATCTCAGACAACATAAACTCTTAACTTGCTATGTGGTCAATCAACATGTTTCTTAAACCATAAGAGGTATTAAATACCAGTCTTAAAAAAAATTAAAAGTATTTGCTTTTCTAAGCACTACAATGTTAATTATTTAGACAGACTAAGTGATTATGGGCGACGCCAGCTGCCACCTCGGCCATAGCATCCGCCAGTGCTTCTGGTGTGTGTATAAGTACATATATGGAAGATTTTTTTTCCTTTCGGCAATTCCGGAAGGTTCGTTTGTAACTTCGCACCATCGTCTTGTTGAGAAAAAATATGGCCAACCTACATTTATAGAAATACATTTATCCCCTCCATATGGAGGGGATATTTGGTACTAGAAACTAAATAACCCCAAAAATCTTACCAAATAGTCCCAATTAAGAAAATTGACGATATATCATTCAAATTAAACGGCAATAGTAGTTAATGTAACTGTTACGTAATAAGGGTCCTTAAAACATGAGTGTGGTTTTATGAAACGAGCCGCAGGTGAGTTTCATAATAAGATCACACGAGTGTTTTAAGGCCTAATTACGTACAGTTGCATACACTGCTTTATCTACACTCATATTATTTATTCTAAATGCCGTATTCGGAAACCATAGAATGGCCGCCATTGCACCGCCATGGCCAACTCGATTGTGCCGGCGGTCGGGGAGGCGCGTGTCGGGCTGTCGGCGGCCGCGCGGGAGCGTGCAGGTGTACATTATGTTATCAAAACTCATAACACATCAATAGTTGAGCATGTAAAGTTAAAATTACGTTACTGCCACAGATAAAAAGCTTATCATAGTAAAATCGGTCGTGGTAATGCTAGCCATTGCCTACCGTTTTCGAACACGTTTTAGAGAACTTACAATATGAGTGTAGATAAAAATGTTTGCCATAGCTTAAAAAACTCCCGAGAATATACACTTTAAGGTATATTTAACAAAAACAAGCTTACCTTAGCACCAACGGACATCTGAACAAAAGTAGGACGATGATATTTGGAACCAATTTTCTTCCGTCACACTTTTTATTTTTTCTACGCGCAAATCCGTATTTGTCGGCATCACTGCAACCACTAACCAATTTCACATTAAATATAGGGTTGTCTGACGAAGGTTTACGCATCTACTATTGCCACATTAAAAAATACATGGACTTAAAACTTGTAATTTTTTAATTCCAAATAGCCTCATAGTTCTTAAATAGCCCCAGTTTACGGTAGCAGATAATCTATAAGTTTAATATAAAAAGAATTAATAATATAGTTTTATATGTTGTTTAAAAAATTTCAATCTTTTCTTTGCTCATGATATCCACTTATTATTTAGTTACATTTTTGTGGTCATCTATTATTGGCTTTTTCTATGTTATTTAAGTTTTGTATTATTTGTTGTATTGCTGTAAAATTACATGTTTAATGTTGTTTTTAAATTTAACAATTTATGGATAACAACTTTTACTAAAGTAATAGTAGTTTATGTAACTGTTACGTTATAAGGGTCCTTAAAACATGAGTGTGGTTTTATGAAATGAGCCGCAGGCGAATTTCATAATAAGATCACACGAGTGTTTTAAGGCCTAATTACGTACAGTTGCATACACTGCTTTATCTACACTTATATTATTTATTCTAAATGCCTTATTTGGAAACCATAGAATGGCCGCCATCGCACCGCCACCATGGCCAACTCGATTGTGCCGGCGGTCGCGCGGGCGCGTGTCGGGCTGTCGGCGGATCCCCGGGAGGGTGCAGGTGTACATTATGTTATCAAAACTCATAGCACATCAATAATTGAGCATGAAAAGTTAAAATTACGTTACTGCTACGGATAAAAAGCTTATCATAGTAAAATCGGTCGTGGTAATGCTAGCCATTGCCTACCGTTTTCGAACACGTTTTAGAGAACTTACAATATGAGTGTAGATAAACAAATTATTGATATCAATTGTAAGACTAGTGTTCATTCACGATATTAATAGTAAGGCTAACATCATTTTCATTTACCTAAAGCCCGAAAATAAAAATATACCCTGTATAATAAGTAATTCCGTAGTGCTTGAACCGAATTGATTTCTTCCGCATCACAAGGGCTGACTATTATTGAGGACCATTATTCCATTCAATATCCCAGTTTCCTTAAGGCGTAACAAGAGAAAAGCGAGGGAAAGGTTCTTCAATTTCTTTAAGTAAAAATTCTCTGGTCATTAAAATTTTTATTTATTTATTTTATAAACAAAGATACCAAAGGGCAAATTATTAAACAAAATGATAGTTAAGGACAATAAAATCTAAGTTGCAGGCGTCCATAGGCACGGTATCCGCTTAGCATCAGCCGGGCCGTATGTTTTTTTTTCCACTGTCGTAGTATGAAAAAAAACCAACTACGTTTTAAAAAATCCACACTCGGTGACCCTTTTTCACTGTCCTTACATAGTATCGATAAATCTGTTTTGAGTGGCAAAATTACCGAAACGTAAAAAAATGTCTATATAAATCAGTAAAAGGAAATGAACTTCAGGAAAAAAAATCACAACCTACTTATAGCGTAAATTGTCCTATTTCTTATAAAAATCCTCTCCAATTGCTCCACCAAAACTGGCACAATCCGGTTAAATAAAATTGTAACCCCGTATTTACGCCATACTTGACCGCTTTTTCTTATAAATCACTTTCTTTTATTATTAATTTTCTCATTTCTTTCGCTTCTAGCAATTTCGTTGCTTCAAATATTGCTTTACTGGTGGCGTTTTAATTTATTTCCTGTTTGGCAAGAAATAATATTGTTTCATTATCAGCGTGACATCTGCCAAAACGTATTTCAATATAGGTAAATTAAGAAAGAGCTATTATCATTATCACATTATTATCATAGCGCATATCGGTATTAAATTCACGGCCCGAGATATTATTCTGAAAAATTTGTAAAGCTCTGATTAAACTTACAACTTACACATTATTATCATAGCTTACACATTATTATCATAGCGCATATCGGTATTAAATTCACGGCCCGAGATATTATTCTGAAAAATTTGTAAAGCTCTGATTAAACTGCTACATTACTGAATTAAATATTGATACAAGAAAAACCTAATTTACTAGCATTCCGCCTTAGACAAATGCGCTCCTAATTATACCTCAACTAATTACCGCCTGTGACTTCATCTGCATATCTGCATACAAGTCCTGAAGTTGCCAAATACTATTCTCCAGTCGCCGCCCCTCTCACTTTTCGGGGTTGATAGTTGTATGTTTATTCGTCCTCATCGCCGTTGCCCTCATCGATTTCGAAAACGGCGACCCTAATGCAAACCCTATGGAGGTTGACTATTTCGAGCACTAATATGGGTAGCTAGGCCGAACTTGGTCTTAAATAACCTTTTGCACATGTGGCAGTAGAGCTGGCCAGTTGCGTTGTACACGTATTAAGAGGGCTTAGGTCTCTCTTTAATTAGTGGCATCTTTATGTCTAAGGTTATGAGACAGTTATGTTCGAATGTTTTTACGCTATCATTGATGGTCGCACGCCAAGATGACCTTTCTTCAGCAAGCTCCTCCCAATGCTTAGGGTCGATAGCGCAAGCATGTGGCTATTAAATACAAATTTAAGAGAAATAACCTCCTGAAGATCTGATCACCCTTAGCGACGAGGCCATTAAGTGGCCGACTAGTCTTAATCTTTTTTTTATACCACGACGGTGGCAAACAAGCATACGGCCCGCCTGATGGTAAGCAGCTACCGTAACCTATGGACGCCTGCAACTCCAAAGGAGTCACATGCGCGTTGCCGACCCTTTACAAAAAGGAGGATTCACTGTGTTGACGACTAAAGGAACAAGAATGTCCCTCATCGTCAACACACTGGGTCCTCTTTGAGCTCTTTGGCAACCTTACTCACCAGCAGGAACACAACACTATGAGTAGGGTCTAGTGCTATTTGGCTGTGGTTTTCTGTAAGGTGGAGGTACTTCCCCAGTCGGGCTCTGCTCCAGATTTGAGCGATGACATTCGCTGAACGTGCCCTACCACACTTAGCGAGATGCCATTCGCAGTGCCCAATCTCAACTTATAGTTGCTTTTGTTTCTCATGTATATGCCATACGATTAAATAAATAAAGAGAAATGATAGGTACTTTTGCATCACTCTTGCTCATAAAGTGTGCCATTATAGGCAGTAGTAGCGGGAATTATACTGAAAGCTTAATCTCTAGGGAATTACAATTTTTTTGTTAGCTTATTTAACTTTTTTGTCTTAAATTCTTATTTTGTCTTCGCAACTGTGACGAAAAACATTCGTAGGCATCGTAGGTTAAAAATATTTTACAATCACGATAATAACACGAGTAATAAAGGCCCTCGGCTTTGCTGTCGGGCATCTATTAGACTCTCGTTCACAATATTTCTCTTGGGCGTTTCACAATTTACACCCTAATAATTTTAAACAAAAAAGAACCGACTTCACTTAGCCTCCACCTTTCCAAAAGCAAATGCTCGAGCTGCTGTAAAAAATACTCAAATCACTAAAGGTGTGCCTATAATAGTTGAAGAGTTCCCTCGATTTCTCCAGGATACCATCATCAGATCCTGACCTGGTTACAATGGGACTAACTGTGAAGTATACTCTTTCAAACAATAAAAGAATTTTTCAAATCGGTCCAGCCGTCTTCGAATAATCGGTGAACATACATAAATAAAAAATAAAAAACAACCAAAAACAAAGATCCCGACGAATTGATAACCTCCTCCTTCGAAATCTTGAAGTCGGTTGAAAAGGCGTAACAGACGCGGATTTTCACACGAACGACGTCGTGGACTAAAGCTAGTATTATTATAAATATGTCGGTTAATAGAACGTAGAACCATAAAAAAAATATTCTTCATTGTAATTTAAGTACCTACATCAAAAACCTATTACACTTTTAATAATGCTAATGTCTACGCGGTAATCTTGTTGAATACAAAGTGAGTAAATGTCTTAAATGTTTTTAGATATTTACATAAAAATAAGACGTAGGTACCTAATTAGCCGATGTTGTATATTTTAGGAAGATCCCGATTTATTTATTTAAACTTTTTTACACAAAAGAAACCTTAAGGCGAAGCAGAGAGATTGTGAGCGGTGCTACAAACGGGCAAGTAAAAAGAAAAAGACATGTTCTAATTTAAATAACTAACCTACAGCTAAAAATAGAGGAATGCACAATTACGAATTTAGGTACATAATATACAATACAATGTATACATACACATTTGCATGCGATAATTGTCATTGCCATGCGCCTAACAAGTCTACGTCCCATTTCAACAGCAGTTCGTAGGTAGCAGCCATAGCTCTAAACCCGAGTAAAGTACCTACATATCTTTAAATTTTACGATTCTAGTTCCAGAGCGAATGGAAGATGAGCCTAATGCCTTATTAAAAAGCCTATGCTTTAATTAAAAGTGAAAGAAAAACATTTTGGACGCAAAATAATTATAATGTTGTATGGGAGACGTCATAAGCGGCCAACCCTCCATACAAAAACGATTTTTTTTGCAAGTATTTTTTTTAAATTAGAATACGATATTAATTATACTCTTAAACGGATCACCACTATTTGTGTTAAACCTTGTAACTTGCTACAAGATACGACACGCAAGAAATCGATAAAAATGTTTTCTGAATACGTTACTTTATTTGTTTAATGGTATCGGTAGAAAATATTGTGCAACTTATTAAAATTAATAACGTTGTTATTGTTATTAATATTTTTTAAATCTGTAATAATTGGTAGGTGTAATTATATACAATATTAAAAAAAAACTAGTAACTTCAAACTATAACTATTTAGAGAAGCAACAAGAGCCAAAAAAATAACTCTTGACATATAAAATTTTCCTTTATAAGTTTTTATAACGACGCTTTTTCTATCTTTAAATTCCCTGATCTACGTGCGTCGTAAACTCTTTTTACTTTTCGCGTTTACATCTTCAGGCAACTGCCTCGTTATTAAGTCCAGTGCTACATTTTTTAACGGAAAACTTGACAATGTCACGGAGAAATAACAAACTGGCTTTTAGGGTGCCATAGGGGGTGTAAGGGAACTTGGCTAGGTAAATATTATTATTAGAGGCTGTCCGTAAAGAGAGGTGTCGTAGAATGTATGAGCTCCCATATAAACCAAGACACTTCTCTCTCCGGACAAACTCTAGTCGTATGTGGACAAGAACGAAAGTATTATAGTTTAAATTCCAGGTAAACATTATCCAACGATTTTTGTAACAGGAGCAACCCCAAAATCGCAAAAAATATATATTAGTAGTTTGATAATATATTTAATTGGGCCATTTTTTGGGACTTTAGATTTGGTGTCATAAAAAAGGTCGTACAGTCGCCATCAGATATATTGGCGCGGCCAAGGCGGTGACAAATATCTGAATAACGCCTCTATTATTGTCAAAACAATAAAGTGCATGTTTAGATATTTTTGAGTACCTTGGCCGCTCCGATATATCTGATTGCACAGCATAACTTATATATTATGATCCTCGCGGAGTACGAATAGGGGTAGAAAAAAATCCGTATAATGTGTATTTTATAGTTATGATTTGTCACATTCTAGCTAGGGAAACGGGATTTCTATAATGATACTTTATCTACACTCATACTGTAAGTACTCTAAAATGCGTTCAAAAACCGTAGACAATGACAAGCATTACAACAAACGATTTAACTATGATAAGTTTTTTATCTGCGGCAGTAACGTAATTTTAACTTTGCATGCTCAAATATTGTTAAGCAATGAGTTTCAAATTTGGAACATCGAATTTGATAACATAATGTTACCGCCATGGCCAACTCGATTGGTCCCGCGCGAGCCCCGACACAATCGAGTTGGCCACGCCGACACAGTCGAGATGGCCGCGGCGGTGCAATGGCGGCCATTCTATGGTTTCCGAATACGGCATTTATAATAAATAATATGAGTGTAGATAAAGCAGTGTATGCAACTGTACGTAATTAGGCCTTAAAACATTCGTGTGATCTTATTATGAAATTCGCCTGCGGCTCATTTCATAAAACCACACTCATGGTTTAAGGACCCTTATTACGTAACAGTTACATAAACTACTATTACGACACCAAACGGGCAGACGGCCCTTAGTTTTTCGAAAACTTTAGTAATTCTTTATACTTGCATATCTTTCTACTCTTCGGTGACAATATAACTGTCAGATATTGCCTAAGTAGGTCATTTAAAAACGAATAAAACTGTCTTATATTTTGTTGAATTATGTGTCATTCGTAAATAATACTGTTTTTATGGTAAATATAATATATTATCCTACCTATACACGTTTTTTATCATTATTTCATTTTACCATACTAGCGATCCGTGATTCAAAGAGTACTTACATAATATATTATTTTCATGTTGTAATTTTTGTCAGAAAACTATTGAAATCTTAAAGATTCCAACTGCGTAATCATCTCTACAGATAGTTACCACTTACCATAACTCATCGAAAATAAGAAAAATATGTTTCCAACAGGGATGTTTAAGCAGAGGCAAAAAGGGATTGTTCTATAAGCAGTTTTCACAACAAAAATATTCTCTGAATGATTGCACAAAAATGTGCATTGAAAATTGCAAATGACGTCGAAATATTATACAAATGATTCTTATATTTTAACATTTCTTAAAAAGTACTTCTAGTTTAGGATTAGCCTAATAAGATTTAACATGCAGTTACTATTAGTATATTTAAATGGCGACGTCGTGTTCATATATCACTAAGAAAAAAAATCTTATTGTTTAAAAGTCTATAACATATAAGCAAACTCGAGTAACAGTATTTTAATTTCAGCGGAATTTTGGTTAATATTAATAGCAGCAGGTACTGTTATAAAATCGATACTTTTTTGGATATGCAGTAGTTCGCTGTTTGTTCCTCCTTCACGCAAATACGACTAAAAATATTAGGATGAAAGTCACATAGATTGTAATCTAGAAAAGGACACAAAAAAGTATCCTGGATATTATTCCTTAATAAAATGAAGTAAAGGTTCAAAGTAAAGGGAGTAGGTACTAAGCGAGAGACGCATGAGAGATTTGAGCATGTAAAGTTAAAATTATGTTACTGCCACAGATAAAAAGCTTTGATTTGTTCTTCAGTTGTACTGAGGGCAGCGCCATCTCTCTCGCTTTCAATGAACTCCTACGAGTTCGGATTGGAGGTACGGACTCATAATGTTCTACCTTAGATGATTGGCTAAAATGCGCCTTACACGGGAAAATTCAACCGGTGCAGCTGTGACCCGGGTGGCCAAGTTGTAAAGGCGTCTGCCGCGAATGCAGAAGACGCTGGTTCGATCCCAGCCCTGGGCACCGGAGGCCTAGGTCACTTTTTCCTTTGTATATGACATCTATATAAGTTTATGATTTATATAGTAGTGTGTCTACTTAAAAATAAACAAATCAAAATATTTATTAAAAATAATTTGATTTGTTCTTCAGTTAGATAAAATTGCCTACCGTTTTTGAACACGTTTTAGAGGACCTTCAATGTGAGTGTAGATAATAGTAGTTTATGTAACTGTTACGTAATAAGGGTCCTTAAAACATGAGTGTGGTTTTATGAAACGAGCCGCAGGCGAGTGTTTTAAGGCCTAATTACGTACAGTTGCATACACTGCTTTATCTACACTCATATTATTTATCCAAAATGCCGTATTCGGAAACCATAGAATGGCCGCCATTGCACCGCCATGGCCAACTCGATTGTGCCGGCGGTCGCGCGGGCGCGTGTCGGGCAGGTGTACATTATGTTATCAAAACTCATAGCACATCAATATTTGAGCATGAAAAGTTAAAATTACGTTACTGCCACAGATAAAAAGCTTATCATAGTAAAATCGGTCGTGGTAATGCTAGCCATTACCGACCGTTTTCGAACACGTTTTAGAGAACTTACAATATGAGTGTAGATAAAATATTTTATAATGCCATTTTATATTCCAGCGCTTAAAAGGATACCAATTTCGGTCAAAATGGGTAATTATAAGAAGGCTTCAATTTAGTTTAGGGCAATGGAGCGAACTTTTCTCGAAAATTGAACGAAGTTTCCCAGCAAAATTTAATTAGAAATTGGAAAATTCGTAAAAATCTAATCGTTCCCTAAAAAAACTAATGTTTTGTTACCTTACAAGAACATACTCCGCAGCACAGGCTCATTGAGGGGCACATTGTAGAACTAATCACCACTGAGGCAAAAGGTCGCGTTCATGATCACAAAAATTGTGCCCAAAATTATTGCGCAATATTACAGTGACTGTTTTTCTATTTAATATTTAATTTTTGTGCTCTGTTTTACTTTTTAATTATTTCTATAGTATTTAGTGATGTTGTGTCATGCTTCGTGACACTCACATGTGGCCCCGGCGGAAGACCAGCGCAGCAGCGCTGGCCTCCCAGGGTAGCACGCTGCTGAGTCGGGATCATTTCGTGGCAACCATGTAAGTACCTTCATTATAATTAGTTATTATCCGATTAAGTATGTTTGTTTGCATGCTGTTGTTGTCACGAATAAATGTTTTCTATTTCTATAAAAATGTTCTTAAAGTCGACTGCAAATCGAAGGTCGCAGCAAGTATTTCAGCCATTCAATCGAGTTCGATGTCGAGATCCTCAGAAGAAGCCTGTTTCCAGCAGTGAACATCTTTTGACTGATACGATGATAATGGAGTCTGTCAAAATATGTAGATACATTTTATAAATAATTTCTTAATGAAGCTAGCTAATGTGAACATAGATAAGGAGCTTTTCATCCTCCCACACGTTTATCTACGTTAACGTGGGTAGAGAGTACCTTATCATTAGGAACTTAATTGGAGTTCGATTTGTTCTTATGTAATGAATACTTGTATTTTAGATATGAGAGCATTTTAAAATATTCAACAAAATTATGGAGTAAAATACACTAATATCTTTTAAACGTATTGTAATTTAATAAACGAAAACTTCCATGTTTTTAAAACATCCTTGAAAAAGAGCATGAAAACGGTCAGTTTGTGGTTTATGCTGCGTGTCCTCACAGTGGCCCGTGTTCATAAATAAGTATGTTTAATCAGGCTTAGAATAATACGGATAATGACACATGTTGAATTTTGTAATCAAATTAAGTTGAATAGATGCAAAATAGTAAATATATCCTAATAAAGTGAAAATTTAAAAACTCTATTGAAATGGTTTTTTAAAAGTACGAAATGATTTAAAATAATGGCACCATTCGATTTCCCACATATTAATGAAAAATAATTTGTATGGCAACCATATACATAAACGAAATATTTCCCTGTCAAAATAAAATTTTCATAATTTTTCCATGCATCCGTGACGTCACTATTGCATATCATTTTGTTAGGAGCGTTTTGAGAAACAAAAGCGAGTGGTAAAATTTGAATCTCATTTCTGACTTTTGTATTGCTTTAACGCTATTGAACCTATGTAGTGTAGACATTTGATCCTCACAACAAAATGACATGCCATACATGAAAATCATCATGCCTATTCAGATCCAAAACTTCTTAAATTTTTACCGATACTACATTTTCTTGACTGTAAGTAAGCGCAAGGTTCTTAAAAAATAAAATTATAACCTTATCACTCTTAGGAAATATATAGACCCTTTAGTATGATGAAATGCCTAAAAATTTATGCAATGATCATTGCCTAAGTTATAAAAGCAAGTCTTACTCGCCATATAAATGTACCACGTTGGTGGCAACGTATAACGTTACAAAACGTATGGTATGTGCACCACATTCCAGTTTTCTTGATCATTACGTTGATTTTGCATCTAAAAAAAGTAATATGAGTTTATATATCAAAATAAGACTTTATCACCATGATAATAAAAACCGCCCCATGTAATTGCCATTTTGAAAATTGATGAAGACTTAGAGCCGCAAGACATAGATTAACACCTTGCCATTAAGATTAATCGGCCACACGCAACTGGGCTAGCCCTAGAGCCAGATGATATATATATATATATGTATTATACATATAAAAGTATGTATAATGAAGAAATATGGATCGAACTAGTATCAGTAAACTAAGCCTTTGAAGTCTTTCGTAAGAATTTGGAGTTGAGCAACTCGTTTTTTTTTCAGGAATACTTCAAACTTCTCCACGTATTTCAAAACGCAGTGTTCAATTGAGAGCTATTTAAAAAATCCAAAAGACTGGTCAACTTTACTGGTGTCTTCAGACTTCTACGTCAGATAATACGTGAGTACAGCGGTAAAGCACTGTCCACATCCTCACAGAACTACGGAGACTGATGTTTTAGAAATATATTGTTTTATTTAACACCACCCTTATACAATTTATGCGATTACTTGAAAGATTGATTGGTTGAAAATACTTAACATTGATTTCGTTTTTGTATGATTTACTTTCTTTTGTTTAATAATGATTTTTATTGAATTAATGTGTTAGGTACAGCTACTTTTTTTTGCTTTAAGCTAAAGTGAAAGTGAAAGTTGCGAGACAAATGTGATTTTAATTTATTTCTATTATTGCAACTTTTAAAATTACTCATTCACTATTAAATAGGTAATTGAAGAAACGTATATAAGCTCCGATCAAATAATACTAGGGATACACAATCAGCCCAAACAAATGGCCCCACAATAGTACCGCATGAACGACTAGGACGGTACTTTCTTTGACAGTCTTATTACTGTATAAGACTGGCCGGTTACAAATTTTCACCAGCCATATTTTCAGTAAATCTTGTTTGAGTCTGTACCTACCTTACATTGTTGCTCGAAGTATGTAAAGGCATGTTTGAAAGTCCCTCAAAGTAAAATTCTCATAAATCTGTTGTAAAATTGTTCAACTCCATTCTCCTTATGTTTTGCTTGATACTACTTTTGCAGGGCGTTTCGTATTTTCTATAATAAATAAATAAATAAATATTATAGGACAATCTTGCACAAACCGACCTAGTCCCACAGTAAGCTCAATAAGGCTTGTATTGTGGGTACTAGACGACTATATATATAATAGATAGATATTGATAAATACTTAAATACATAGAAAACATCCATAACTCAGGTAATAAATCTGTGATAAAGACACAAATAAATGCCCTTACCAGGATTCGAACCCGGGACCTCCTGCTTCGTAGGCAGTGTCACTACCGACTGAGCTAGGAGGCCGTTAAATAATAATTTGCAAATACTTTTACACAAACTTCCTTTGCACTAATAAATCAATTTTAATAATTACCAAATATCAACATGTTGCACATCAATCAATAGCTCTTTAAAAATAACATTGGGTTTTATTTAAACATTTTTAATTAAGTGAATATTTAGTACATGAATAATCGCCTCAAAAGTCTAGAAAATGTTGTCCCGCCCCCTAACTTTTGAACCGGAGATCCAAAAATATGAAAAATATTGAGAAAACACATCTTTTTATATTCTTTCGACGATGTTTGTTTCGAAAATTATCGCTTACGCCGTTTTTGGCGTTATCTCCAAAAAGCTTCTTCCATTAGCAGATATGTTTCTTCTTATTCCAATGAAGGTACGTAACCCTCCAGTATGCGTATTCCAACACGCAGTTGGTCGATTTTTAAAATATAGTGCTTAATGGTACACAGCACAAGCATTTATACCAAAAAATAATGTGTGTCAAAGCACGTAACACATTTTCGATTAATATTGCAAAAAACAGTGCCTTTTACTCATAAATAACGTTGCATATTCGTTTTGCAATAATAACATAAGTACAATATTTTCCACTTTTAACCATCCGAATGTATAAGAGACTACAATGAGAACCCTCTACATGCATTTTTTAATTTTTACTGAGTTAAACGGTAGATTTTTAACGAAAAGTAATTATTGCAATAGTGTGTTAAGTTTAAGACACTTGAAATTTTATTGGTATCATAAAAGAACGTTTCACGTATTCAAAACAAGTTATAGAACTTAACGCATTATTGCAACATACGGATCACGTGATATAGGATTTGTGTCTGTTAACTTAATTTATACTTTTTTTTTTAATAATAATATACTTCAATTAACTCCGGTCATGTTTGCAAAACCTACATCAGTAAACAGGCTACAAAATGGCATTCAAATCTCATTTTTTGTGTATTATAAAAAATATATTTTTAAAGGGAGACAAGAGAGAGTCGAGAGAAGGTCATTTCGACTTTATATTTAACAAAAGCAGAAAAATTAATTACTTACATTACGTCGTAAAGATGCGCCCTAATGGCCAAGTAAAACGAAACGAGCTCTTGAAACACTTATCCACTCATTAAAAAAGTTTACATTCTAGTAACAAACACAAACTTTCAAAATAAAGTAAACAGTCACTCAAAAAATTAAATTGACGAATTCGTAATTTTTACAAAAAAATTATCGGAAATATTTGTAACGTATTCGAAATTTAAACGGCTTTTATTTTTAAATTTGGAACGCGTCCCGAGACGTCGATCGCTGGGAGGTACGCGGCGCACGCTCGTGACGGGTTCCAGGCGGTGACTGAAACCAGCCGCCTCTCGAGGCTGGAGCGATACTTGATTTTACAAGTTTTGATATTGATGGCCTGAAACTTTTTGTAGTGTGTCGAGGATCCTTTAGTAGTGGTGAACCACACATTCTCTTGGTTTACTTTTAAACGAAAGTTCATTAACATTATCGATTTTTTTAAACACGAATATATGCCGTCCTCGAAACGTCGAAGGTAATTTTTAGAAATATATACGCGGTTAAGTCCCGTTATTATAAACTAGCTGTGCCCGCGGCTCCGCCCGCGTGGAATTCGGTCTGTGTCAGTAAGCGGCTAATTCACCCCCTAATTTCTCTCCCGCTACCCTGGAGTGGTGAAGTAAAGTTGACAGATGGATACGCTAGAAGACAGTAGTCCTAATAAAATGTTTTACAATTACCACTAAATGAAACTACACTCATAAATGAATACTTTTTTTTTTATTTTTTTTTGGCATGATTTAAACGACATAGAGTGTAGTAGGTGTATATCGGACGATACAGGACCACTTTTGTATTTATACGTTCATGTCCACGGCAAATATCATCCAAATCGATCCTCCCGTCAAATCAGTCCAAGCATGAAAGGGGGGGGGTCCATGACCCATGCAAATTTAAATTAGTAATCCTTAATTGGGTCCGGGGTGATTTCCGAGATAACAATGAAAAAAAAAACCGGCCAAGAGCATGTCGGGCGATGCTCAGTGTAGAGTTTAGTAGATGCTGCCCTGTTACAAAACATCCCTTCAAAAGGTCGTTTATTTGGAGGCGCTTACGTCAGTTTACTATTCGGCACTTCCTTTCACTGTGCGTTTTTAACCAATAATTCAAAAACGGCTGAACCGATTTTATTCAATATAGTTTTTATTTAAAGTTCTTATCAGGCCTCACCAAATTTAAGCTTTCTAGTGCGAACGGTAACTGAGCTAGACCGCGGACAGACGGACGGACATGGCGATGTAACTGTTACGTAATAAGGCCTAATTATGTACAGAAGCATACACTGCTTTACCTACACACATATTAAAAATCCATTGAAACCATTAGAATGACCGCCATTACACCGCCATGACTAACATTATTGCGCCGGCGGTAGGGGGGCCTGCGGGCGGTCGGGGGGGGCGGATTTTCATTACGTTACCGTAGATAATGAATTTTCATACGTTTTTACCACACTGTCACATATAATACACTGATGTTACGTTACTGGTTGCAATAATGTTGGTAATTAATTACATACGGTTCCGAACGCGGAATAGAGGATATTGGTGTAGATCAAGATATTTATTTGTCAATGTAAGCACATTACAATGCACTAATGAACGTCAGAGAAAAATAAAATACGTGAGTGTCGTGGAAAATGTGTGAATCGAGTGCGATTGGAACGAAGTTATGTTATTTAATTTTATTTCATATTTTACTTTTTCGTAAATTTTGTGGTTTTAATTTTTTTTGCATTTTTTAGAAATTTTGGAATATTTGGAAATTTTGGAAATTTTGGAAATTTTGGAGATTTTGGAAATATTGGAAATTTAGAAATTTTACATTTTCGAAATTTAAGACATTTTTGACATTTTCGACATTTTTAAAATTCTCGACTTTTAAGGTTCTCGACTTTTTTCACTTTTATCACTTTGCCACTTCTCAGTTTCACTACACTTCACTTCACTTTATTCTATTTTATATATTTTTTATTTCATTACATTTTACATGTTTCTCAATCGTATGGGTGTCGCATTTTCGTGACGTGACGCTTTCTCGTAACGGTCACGTGACTTTTTTTCGCCTAGGCCCCCATCCGCGAACCGTCCGGAAAGGAACTTCGTTCCAAAACTACACCGGTTCTATTCTAACCCTACACCTCTGGCCCAAGAAGTATTATGACCGAAAAGAAATTCGACGGGACTTATTTTTTTCAAAACAGCAATACATTATTAGATCTTAAAGATACAAAATAATGCGTAGTTCTTCAAGAAGACATATCAAAACAGCTTGAGAGACAGATAATGTACCTATTGTTTAATTATAAAGAAAAATAAATCCTAATCTGACTGCTTCACAAAACGTTTGATATGTTTTCCTACCTAAACGGTGTCCTATAAATGTTAGATGATTTTGTAGTAGTTTTTTGGTTTCGGCCATGCATCTTTGTCCGTCATATATAGTCCTCGAACCTGCAATAACCCTTTGACATTCATGACATTTTCAAATATTTCTTAAGAGCGGGTAAAGGTAAATTTAAAGCATCGACGGGTAACATGTTATACCTAAATATGAACACCTTGACCTTACAAATTATTTCAATACCAACTTTTTCAAATTTTTTGGACCTACGGTTCTAAAGTAAGATGGGGTTTGAAGAAGAAACTATCCTTTGTCATTTCTCGAGACCCATACTATCTCTATACCAATTTTCATCTAAATCAGTTCAGCGGTATAAAAATTCCTCATACCACCTTCCAACCCCCTTTTCACCCCCACAAGGGTTTGAAAACTATCCTATGACGTTTCTCGAGACTCAAATTATCTCCATACTCATTTCTATCTAAATCGTTTCAGCGGTTAAAAATTCTCCATACAAACTTTCAACCCCATTTTCACCCCCACCAGGGTTGATTTTCGGGATTAAAACTATATATTATCCTTTCCCAGGACTCGAACTATATCTATACAAAATTTCATCAAAATCCGTTCAGCCGTTTTCACGTGATGCGCGGTCAAATAAACAGACAAACAGATAAACAGATAAACAGACAAAAATTCTAAAAATTGTTGGAACGTGTTCTGTTATCGATTCTAAGTATCCCCAGACAACTTTTTTTCGATTATCTTCCATGTACAGATTTTCGACCCTCTTCAGCTTTATTATATGTATAGATAGATAGATACGAATATATGCACCAACATTCTATAGAATAAATTATACATTGTATTTTTATCTGCATTTACTAAGTTGAAAGGTCACATCGCAATTACTAGTTAATTTCTTGCTAATAGCTGACTAATCTGGCACAAACATTTGGGAAAGCTTGAATTTTAAACTGGCACATAGGTATTTAGCAAAAAAAAAATTGTTATTTATTTTATTTACTAAGGCAACAAACAGTCCTTTACAATATCAATGTAGTTCTTAATAAAATAGTTAATCGTCGTCGAGTGCCATAACTTAAAAACAAATATAAAATCTAAACTAGCTTGTGTAGGAGCGGTGTAAGTTTAAAAAAGCTCGCAAGTGTGATTTATTATTATAGCTTTAGAATTCAATAATGAGACGGCTGCACCGATATGGAGAATTTTTGTTTTGGTTTGAAAGAGTAAGTAGGTATACTTTACAGTTGGTCCCATTCTCATCAGGTCAGGTTCTGATGATAGGATCCTAGAGAAATCGAGGGAACTCATCAAATATCATAGACATATACTGATTTGAGTATTTTTACAGTAGCTCGGGCATTTGCTTTTGTGAAAGGTGATGGAGGCTAAGTGAAGTCAGTTCTTTTTTGATTAAAATTATTATCTTACAAATTTTCTATTTATTACACAACTTGAAACTAAATTGTTATTGCCCATCAAAGCTCTTTCCTACATGGTCTATCAAAGGTGTAGACAATAAGCGAGGCATTGGATCTCCGTGAGCGCAGATCACTACTCGGAGCGAAGGTAAGCTGTAAGTATTGTGGATCTAAAATACTATGCTGCCAGTCGTGCTGTTTATTTGAATTAAATGGGACATTTTCAGTCCTGACATTTATAATTATATGAAGCTAGCTCCGCTAAAGATAAAAGTTTGGAAAATTAAGTGAAAAAATTAGAAAGCTTAGATTTACGTAAAGTCCACTTGCATCCAAGGATACTCGGCGAAAGTTCAGTTGACGTGTCTTTACAATAGATAAACCCATAGAAGGTTTAATTAAACCAGCGGAGCGTAAGCGAAGTGAAGTTCTCACAAACAACTTCGGCTAATGGGCTGTCTCGGCATTCCAATGGCTTATTGATTTGGAGGGTTTCTTCCGCGTTAACTTTGGTAACGTGTTTCTGGTCTTAATGAAATGTGTTGGGGTTGTAGCAGAATTACATATAATTTGAGAGTTTGTATATGAGCAGGGTCGATCTAGCGGTTGTGGAGCTGGAAGGCGAAAAAAATCTTCAGAAGAGTCTTGTCATTCGTTTGCAAGTAAATCGCGAGTTGTCAGTTCGAGGTGGAATACTAGTTATAATCGAACGAGCGGAGCGTAAGCGAAGTGAAGTTCTTACAGGCAACTTCAGACACAACGGAACTGACAAATACTGGAACATCGGTGCATTTCGATGGCTTTTTGATTTTGAAAGTTTGTTCCGCGTTAATTTTAGTAACGTTTTTCTGATCTTCATGAAATTTAAGTTTCTCGCTTTGTGTGGTAGGGCACACCATAGCGAATGTCATCTCGCTCAAATCTGGAGCAGAGCCCGACTGGGGAAGTACCGCCACCTTACAGAAAACCACAGCCAAATAGCACTAGACCCTACAAATAGTGTTGTGTTCCTACTGGTGAGTAAGGTTGCCAAAGAGCTCAAAAAGGACCCAGTGTGATGACGATAAGGGATCCTCTTGTTCCTTTAGCCATCAACACAGTGAATTTCAGTGAAAAAAAAAAAAATTGCAAATCAAAAAATATTGAACAAAATAATTTGATTTGCTTCAAGATTCATAGATGGCAGCACCATCTCTCTCGCTATACCAGAATCACGTAAGAGATTCGGATAGGAGGTGCAAGCACGTACTGCGCATGCCCTTAGAGTATGGTCAACGGCGCCTAGCCGTTTCAAATTCAGAGATTGCATATACATGAGAAAATTTGTCAAGTTCCGCCGTGACCGGGTGGTCTAGTGGTCAGGACGTCAGCCGCGAAAGCTGAAGACGCCAGTTCAAATCTGGCCTCGGACACCGGAGGGTTTGGTCACTTTTTCTTAAGTATATGACATCTATTTTCAGTTCTATTTACAGTGAATTCTCCTTTTTGTAAAGGGTCGGCAAGGCGCATGTGACACCTCTGGAGTTGCAGGCGTCCATAGGCAATGGTAGCTGCTTACCATCAGTCGGGCCTTATGCTTGTTTGCCACCGTCGTGGGATATAAAAAAAGTAGTGGTTGTAGCAGAGATACATAATATACATATAATTTATGCATATATAATTTATGAGCATTCGTTTATGAGCAGAATCGATCAGGGGGTTATGGAGCTAGAAGGATAAAAACGATTTTCATAAGGGACTTGTTATATTGGTCAAGTAAATCGCGAGTCCTCAGTTCGAGGCGTACTACTAGTAAAAGATACTTAGTTACAATATGCTCGCTCCTAGATGAACCCTCGTATTGTGCCTCGTATCTTTCTAGCCACGCACCAGCATGCGAGAGTTGTGGATGCTGATGATCTCCCGCCACCCTCGTGAGAAAGAGACAAGCTTAAAAGTGACAAAAATAGATTAACGTAAAATAGTCATTGTTAGGTTATGAAAAAAAAGGGGATCAATGTTACTCTGCGTCCGTAGGAAACACCTTAGACAACCCTACACGTGATCCCTGGGTGGTGCTAACAAACTTGGCAGCTGCACTGTCCCACCTGGACCTCACAGCATTCACTGGATTTTCATTATCATCTGCTTTCCCACTACTACTACCCCAGGGAAGAAATGCCTATCTATATCCAGTAACTTGTAGCCATACGATAAATAATATATGAAATAAATTTGAAAGTTTTTTCTATGTAACAGTAATAAATAACCTATAGTAATAAATAACCTATAGTAATAAATAACCTATAGTAATAAATGACCTATAGTAAAAAAAAACTTGGTTAGTATTCGGCAAATTAAAGGTCAGTGCATGCAACGTGACTTTCCTGGCCCCGTCTGGAAGCCGTATTATTATGCGCAGCGTGGGCTCCACTTCGATCAGCCACTCACGGCCACCCTATAAAAATCGTTTCAGCCCCGGATATGACGAAAAAAGGCACGTTGTGTATAAAATGATCAGAATTTCTTAAATAATTTTATCGTAGCGCGGAGACATATGTCAAAATCACGTGAGGATGAGTGTCAGATATTTCATCAACATCAAACGCAAAAATGTTAAATATCGTGTTACCAAGTACTACCGTAGAGGTTAAAGCTTATTAAATTTGAATTTTATTAGTGTGTTCATACATACTGAATATAATGATAATTTATGAATAATTAATTCCTTATTAACTGCTTTTTAGGGTTCCGTAGCCAAATGGCAAAAAACGGAACCCTTATGGATTCGTCATGTCTGTCTGCATGTCTGTCCGTATGTAACAGCCATTTTACTCGGAAACTATACGACGTATCTGAATAAAATTTACACATAATGTGTATTTTGTTTGCCGCTACTTAGTTATGGAGTTAAATTTGAAAAAAAAATATATTTTTAGGGGGGCGCTCCATAGATGTAACTAAATTTCAAAAAATGTTTTTTAACCAAATATCTACATGTGACGACACATCAATCGATAGGTCTTTAAAAATAACATTAAGGTTTCTTTGACCATTTTGTGATTAAGTCAATATTTTCTGAAATAATCGCTTCGAAAGTCAGAAAAATTGTGTCCCCCCCCCTGTAACTTTTGAACCGTAAGTCCAAAAAATATGAAAAAATGTGAGACAATGTGCCTTATCATATTATTATACTTTCTACGAAAATTATTTTGAACATTATCGGTTCAGCCATTATCTCCAAAAAACTTCTTCCATAGGCATCAAATACGACCTTTTGGTATTAGTTTGGTTCTTATTACATTGAAGGTACGGAATCCTCCTATGCGTGGTCCGACACGCACTTGGCCGGTTTTTTAGAAATAGCATCAAAAGTATAATCTAATCTAAATATAAAACAGCCGCGTTTCCAAGAGAATAATAGATATCGCACAGACTAAATCATTGAAGGTAGAATATTCAAACTTGATATATTATAAAATAGAATAGAATTTAATACATATACATATCCTTCAAACTGTTCTAAAAATATTTTTTAATGTACCGTTAAAGGGATGGCAACAGGGTAGTAAGTTTACTACGTGGCTAGTCAACTTTATATATCCCATAGCCGACGCAGCAATCTGTCAGTCACGTTCCGTACAAGATGAACAAAGTGCGCCTCGGAAACTTGTAATTTCCGTAATGTGTACATACATCACTAGAGAATGAGAACATCTCGAGTATAACATGTGCATTGTGTTGGCAATATAATAATGAGGTAGCATAATTCAACGGTAGGTAGCATAATAGACAGGAATTCTCTGACAGGTTGTTAGAAACAAGATATCCGCCTAGTTGTACATATCTGTCTTTGGATATGTTGTAGGAAAAGCCCGATATTTCAGCTTTTGGTCTAATCCCTGTAATAACTCCTAAGATCCTTACCGAAATTCTCGTCTACTTAACTACTACTACTTACTACGAGTACATACAACAAGTATGCCGTTGATCCACTATCAAGTTCGATAGTGGTTTTAGTATTTAAATTAACAAGCTACATATATACTACTGTATAGTTGAGAACTCCATACCTAAAGTGGTGAAATTCACGTTTGCCACGTCACGCCATGTTTCTTTCCGCTACGAGGCAAATAAGGTAAAAAACGAACCCAACTCGGTACCTAAAACCAATGATTTTCTACAGACGGGTTATAATCTAACATAATGAGCACAATAACACTTCCAAATTTCATTTCTGGAGCGTGCATAACCCATCTATAATTATTATTATGATATATCATAGCCTAAGACAACAAATCTATAAATTTGCGTAAAAATTCATTGCGTCAATTACTTATTATGTATGTATGTATCACTTTATTGCACATAAACAAGTAGGTATAACATAATACAACAGTAACATATATAAAAGATATGCACAAAGGCGAGCTTATCCCTGATAGCGATCTTGAGCGTATTGCTGATTGGTCACGTAAAAACTCACTTTCATTGAATCCTGTTAAATCTAAATATTTAATTTTAGGCTCTAAGAAACAAATAAATAGGTTGTCTAAAAGTAATTTACAAGTGACCATACTTAATGATACCCTTGAATGTGTCAAAGAGGCAAAAAACCTGGGCTTGGTTATGGATGGCGAACTACTATTTGAAAAGCATATATCGGAGATAGCTTGTAATTGTTTTTATAGGCTTAGAGTCCTCTATAAGATCCGGGACTTCCTCAGCGTTGAACTTAGGATTAGGTTGTGCGACGCACTCGTTCTCTCAAGGTTTAACTACTGCGACACAGTGTATGGGCCACGTCTTTTAGCGCGAACTCAGAGGTTGATCCAAAGGGTGCAAAATGCCTGCGCGCGCTTTTGTTTCTACGTCCCTCCACGTACTCATGTGACGCCGTATTTATGCCAAAACCGTATAATGAAAATGTCCATCCGTCAAAAGTTACATCTCGCATGCCTTATGTTTGGAATAGTAAACCGTCAGCAGCCCTCGTACCTGTACAGAAAGCTATCATGGCTTTATAGTTCCAGACCCGCACAAGTCAGGTCCTCGAAATACTTACTGTTAGTCTGTCCTCGGCATCAGGCAGCAGCATTTCGTGGCAGTTTTCGTTACGCTGCCACCAAATGCTGGAACAACCTCCCTCCTCCAATCCGTGCGCAAAAAAACATTAAAACGTTCCAATTAAAATGTCGCTTACACTTTTTACAAACTCAGTGTTGAGGGCACAAAAGATAAGATCAAATAAAATCAATTACGATCCTTTTTGTATATTGTCTGTTTCTTTGTTTGTTTTGTATGTATATCCTTTAATTTATTTAATTGGCTCTGCTTTTATTTTTAATTTTTTTAATTTTTTACTTAATTTTTATTTTATTTTTTTCTCGATTTCCTTTCTTCTGTATATTTATTTATGTTTATTTTGTAATCGTTCAATGACGTATGTGTCGGCACTCTATTTAGTCATAGTTTAGTTTAGTATTAGCTCATAAGTCAGGTCCCCACTGAAAACCAGCGCCAAGGTTTAAATTACCGCGGCATCATGCTGAGTGGGGATCCTATTTGACGTCGTTGTACTGTTTATTACTTGCTTTGTTTTTTGTGTGTATTTGTGGCGTTAAATAAATGTATTTTCTTTCTTTTCTTTCTTTCTTCTTTGATAGGGATCTCTTCCAGCCTTATTAATTAGATGCCTTGTCTTATTAATCATATTATGAGCTTTGTGCTCAAACCTGAGGCTTGACTAGACAATTCGAAAGGTGCTGCAATTGCAGGACTTAACTATAATATGGGTGCTGTATTCCGACAACTGACTAATAATTGATCCCTAGGAATAATTAAGATCGCTCGAAATTATTCACGAGATCAGAGGCTTTTCACAGCTTCAATGTGCAACTTATACCTTAAACTTAACAATTACCTAAATACCATCACAGTACTATTTAGCTTTCATAGTTACGACATCACGTCGCATTATAATAATAAGAAATAGAAAGAAATTAGTTCTCGCGTGACCAAGACTACTATTTCTAAGAGTTTTACGGTCTAAGTAAGAGCCCGACAACACCAACAGTACGACAGCGGTTTTATACCTACAGCTTCAAATTATGTGTAAACTGTGAACACAGCAGAATATTTTATTATACCCGAGTCGAACATATCTATTCGATGCAACAATAAAAAACCGGCCAAGTGCGTGTCGGACCACGCATAGGAGGGTTCCGTACCTTCAATGTAATAAAAACCAAACTAATACCAAAAGGTCGTATCTGATGCCTATGGAAGAAGTTTTTTGGAGATAACTCAAAAATGGCTGAACCGATAATGTTTAAAATAATTTTCGTAGAAAGTATATGATAAGGCACATCGCCTCAAATTTTTTCATATTTTTTGGACTTACGGTTCAAAAGTTACCTATACAATTACACAATTTTTCTGACTTTCGAAGCGATTATTTCAGAAAATATTCACTTAATCACAAAATAGTCAAAGAAACCTCAAGGTTATTTTTAAAGACCTATCGATTGATGTGTCTCGTGTTGATATTTGGTTAAAAAACATTTTTTGAAATTTAGTTACAACTATGGAGCGCCCCCCTAAAAATATTTTTTTTTTCAAATTTAACTCCATAACTAAGTAGCGGCATACAAAATACACCTTATGTGTAAATTTTATTCAGATACGTCGTATAGTTTCCGAGTAAAATGGCTGTGACATACGGACGGACAGACAGACAGACAGACATGACGAACCCATAAGGGTTCCGTTTTTTGCCATTTGGCTACGGAACCCTAAAAACGATACGATATAGACTATAAAAGGTAACGTGTGAAAATGAGAAATACAACAAAAACACTAGCGTTTCAAAAAGAGAGTTTAGTGCATGTATAGTAGTTCGAGCGTATCCTTGTGAACAACATAGAACTTGTTACGATTAAATTTAAAGAATCGTAAATCATCGAGAACTGTAGTAAAGTGTACACGGTAAGATTAATAGCTGTAGCTGGATTTGCCTCTGAAAGAAAGTAAAATAAAGCACGAAATGGAACTGGTGTCGAAAGTTAAAATTAGTACGGGAGCGTAAATATGTGATCACGACGAGTTTTCTATTGAATATGCTTCATTATGTATTTATAATAATTATTTTTTGATAAATTAAATTTATAAAGGCGTAGTTTTGACGCGGTTATCACGCTGATGCCGAACTGCACGCCGCTGTGGTGTATGAACGAGACAGCTTTGTGCATGTAGGTATCTATATCCCGCTCGCACACCGGAGCGGAATGTGAATGTCTCTGCACGGTTAGTACAAGCAAGAGAGCTGCGACGGTATCTCGTGGGCGAGATAGACATCTGTCATTTTCTGATGAATACAGTCAGAAAAACACAGATATCCCTCTCGTCGCCGCTGTACACACACTAAGCGTGATCATGCTTACGATGGCAGCAGGTTGTCGCGGGATAGCGTGATATAAAATGTCAGTTTGGTGGCAACTGTCATAGGCCTGCTCATGTGGGAACCGCTTTTGAGTTTTGTCATATTCTTCCTTATTATATAAGTACTGTTCGTCCTTTCCTTCCGCCTGCTTAGCTCACAGACGGCTAAGTTTAGTAAAACACGAGTTTCCGGAGCACCCGTTACCTAAGCCATAATAATTATTGTAAGGAAATTGATACTTTTGAGCAGTCAATAAAGGAAGAAATAATATTAAACAAATAATTTTAAACAAAACCGACTTCACAAAGCATCCACCTCTCCAAAAGCAAATGCTCGAGCTGCTGTAAAAAATACTCAAATCACTATAGGTGTACCTATAATAGTTGAAGAGTTCCCTCGATTTCTCCAGGATCCCATCATCAGATCCTGACCTGGACAATGGGACCAACTGTGAAGTGTTTCAAACAAAAAAAGAATTTTCCAAATCGGTCTAGCCGTCTTCGAATAATCGGTGAACATACATAAAAAAAATAAAAAATAAAAACAAAATAGCACAAACAAAGATCCCGACGAATTTATAATCTCCTCCTTCGAAATCTTGAAGTCGGTTGAAAAGAACTGACTTCACTTAGCGTCCACCTTTCCAAAAGCAAATGCTCGAGCTGCTGTAAATTAATACTCAAATCACTGTAGGTGTGCCTATAATAGTTGAAGAGTTTCCTCAATTTCTCCAGAATCCCATCATCAGATCCTGACCTGGTTGCAATGGGACCAACTGTGAAGTATACTCTTTCAAACAAAAGAATAATTTTCTAAATCGGTCCAGCCGTCTTCGAATAATTGGTGAACATACATAAAAAAAACAAGCAAAAACAACAAAAATCTCTTACCTATGATAACATCCTCCTTCGAAATCTTGAAGTCGGTTGATAAAAATCCCAATTCGACTTAATGTACCACCAACCTACTTAAGCTTAATCAGACCAGACAAAATCTAAAATAAGGAAACTCCTTTTAAGAAATGTTAAAGGATTCTTCGGTCACATTTTATCCTCATCCTTTGATTCATTAAAGTCGGTTGCAGAATGAGATACATCCTTTTTAGCTGTCACGCATAAATTCACTCGCGATACAGTGATCACGGATATAAAATTAATAGATTACGTATGTCATATTTATGTTCAACAAAAACTTTCCTAACGACTCCATTAAGCTGGCAGAATGGTATCCTGTGTCATCACGATCCGGCCGATATTTAATTTATCGAAGACGCTATTAAAACACGTTCAGATAATTTTTCTTGTGTATTTTCGTGGCTTTTACTAAAGAATTACATTTTTCTATAGGAAGTAGCCAATTTAACTTTTTGATTAACTTTGCTTTACTATGCTTAGTGACTATTCTGAACTTGTAGTGGATAGCACTTAGAATTTGGTTTTCGATAGCGAGTTTCGGTAGTCGTAGATTTAACTGTTATTATCAAAATTTATTCGTTCTGTAGCCAAAAATGTCTCAATACTTTACAAGTATTTTACTATAAAACGTAAAGGGGATACCTAACTAACAGCTACGTACAAATAGTGAAATATACATGTGATTCGTATAAACATGAAACCATTCACTGTTACTGTGGTACCAATCTCGAAATCACGACAAAAATACGCTTACTCTTAAGAATAAATCGTTTCGAGAATAATCGATTATGGTCCAATAAAAAGGCGTTCCATATTAGGTACCTAAATGATCTTCACTTGGGAGCTTGAGAAAACGCATCTTACCTTAAATAAATAAAATATTATGAAACAATATTACACAAATCGACCTAGCCTCGCAGTAAGCTCAATAAGGGTACCATATAGTGGACCATGTAGTAGTGTGTAGCTGGGATCGTTACCGGTATTACTAAAAATCAAAATAGCGCCCGATTTTTGCAATGTTTACGTGATATACGGAAATGTAATTTAGGTAAACGTAATAAATTATCAGATTATCTGAAAAATATAAATTTTCAACCGTATACCGAAATTGAATACCGGTGAATTTGTATGAAAATAATACCGGTTTTAGATCCCTGTGCGTAGGGCTAAAGTAGACTATAAAATATATACACTCGCGATGTCTATTAATAAAATATATCTGGCGACGGCGACGTAAGGAAGATGGTACTATATTCAGATAGCTCTCTTTGAAGGCATTTGGATTAGGTTACAATGGAATCGTTGTTAAATAAGGTGACTCTGGTTTTAGATTAATGGCATTGCTTGGTTATACAACTTACTCGTATACATATAAGTAAATGGTTTGACCTAGATTTGTTTTGGTATTATGTTAATTAGTCTAGTTTTTACTTTTTTTTAAGCTGTAACTTTGAGTGTATTCTTAATCTGTTAAGTTAAATGTATTATGTCGATGCTTTTTAGAAACCAAGGCTTTTAACGATCTTACTGAATTGTTCGACTAATAGCACTAAATACCCATAGGCGATGTGATGCAAGCCTTCGAGTACATACAGTCACCATCAGATATACCGGAGCGGCCAAGGTGGTCAGAAATATCTGAACAACGCCTCTATTGTCAAGGTTATAAAGTGCATGTTCAGATATTTTTGAGTACCTTGGCCGCTCCGATATATTTGATGGCGACTGTACGTATTACTACTACTAGTAGGTACTATTACTTTTCGTATTGAAAATCTTAAGTTGCGTTGCTACCAGAGCCCATAATATGATCATATGATCAGATTTCTTATTCCTTTAGTCGTCAACACAGTGAATCCTCCTTTTTGTAAAGGGTCGGCAACGCGCATGTGACTCCTTTGTAGTTGCAGGCGTCCATAGGTTACGGTAGCTGCTTACCATCAGGCGGGCCGTATGCTTGTTTGCCACCGTCGTGGTATAAAAAAAAAAAAAAAAAAAAAATTTGAGTCAAAAGACAGTTTGATGCTAATCCATGCACCATTGCGGTCTATATTTTTATATAAGTTGACATTCGTTTATTGTAGTAGTAGTAGTATAATACTTTATTATACAACAAAGAAAAATACAACAAGAAAGAATATACAATATTTGTACAAAGGAGGACTTATCCCTTACTGTCAACGAAATAAGAAAAAATAATTAAGGTCGTATCTGCCTATGAAAGAGGTTTTGTGAAGATAACTCGAAAACGCTTGAACCGATAATATTCAAAACTATTTTCGTTGAAATAACATGCAAAGACGTACGTTCTCATATTTTTTGGATCTCCTGTTCAAAAGATACACAATTTTTAAGACTTTCGGGATGATTATTTCTGAAAATGTTCACTAAATCAAGAAACTTTAAAGCACCTCAATATTATTAAGACCTATCGATTGACGTGCAACATGTTGATATTTGCTAATAATTTTGACAATAAGTTATATGTAACAATTTTACAATTAGTTATATGTATCGAGTGCCCCCGAAAAATATTTTTTTCTGCAATTTTACTACAAAACTAAGTAGTGGCATACAAAATATGTAGTTGTATATACAAACATAATATAAGGTATATATTGTTAAAATTTTACTAAGATACGTCTTATAGTTTCCAAGTAACATGAACGGCTGTGATATACGGATGGACGAAAATGACGAAACTATAAGGGTTCCGTTTTTCCCATTTTAGCTACGGAACTCTAAAAATGTAAGTTAACTTTTCCATAAGTTATTTCATGTTGGCGGCCTAAGATGTGTATATAGTTGCACAAACCTTTTTTCTCCATCCTCCTGAGGCCGGTGTAGTTTCATGTCGTCTACACTTGCTCGGTCGATGTCTCTTGCATTTATATCCCTCGAGTCGTAACTGTATCCAGAGACAAGTATAAGGAAGACTTCATAGACACTCTGTTTAAAATCTCGTCTATTTTTACTTAGATCCTTCAACCGGGAATAGCCATGTATGTCATTTTCTATACAAAAAAAAAGGCTGCCGATTTTTGCATAAACGTACATTTAATAACCTAGTCAGATACTCGTAAACGTCAGTCCATACATTAAATGACGATGTATGACCGTCATATGTTTTCGGCAGAAGGGAACGTCTGTCAATGGCGACTCCGGTTGGTTGAATACCCTAAGTATTTTTAATAAAGGTTATAATACTTAGCGAAGTTTAGGAGCTTCATAAAGTTAAAAGATTAAAATGAACTGGAGAGAAAGGTGACCCTTAATTGTTAAAGGAAATACGGATATTGCAATTTAACTGGGATCATAATAAAATGATAACGAAACTAACCCGGCCATTCGGAAGGATTTTTTTAGCTTTAAAAATTTATTAGCGTATTTTTTCTGCATAACAAAATTCAATCAATATTGCAAATATTGGTTGAAAGCCGCTCAAAACAGGAATGCAAAGGAGATAATCAATGGGTGTGGGTAGCAGTTGAATAGGTAATGCATTCTACAACACATTTTTCTTTGGATATTTCAAAGTCTTGCCTTTCAAAGAACATTAAATTTGTACCTAGTTAAAGGTTTTTTATTAATAATATTGCTTATAGATAAGTTCTTTGTGAAGTTAATATTTTTATTGTATTTATAAATTTATGACCCCAACAACAAAATTACATTACAGAGGGATTCATTGCAAAACTATTTCAATAGTTTGGCTACAGGAAAGAGTTTAACCTTTTGAACGCCAAGAGCCACTAAATCGGTCGTGTGCTGTCGTGCCTGCCACGCGAACGACCACTAAAGTGGCTATCAAGTCAAAGCAATTGTCCTACTGACAGATAAGGTTTATATTCGTTATTTACTAGTCGAGATATTGGCGTATAGGCTACGTCTTGACGCGAGAGAGAAAGCGTTCAAAATGTTAAACTAAATAATTTTTTTTAAACTTAATTAATAACTTCAACACGCTCCTTACGTTACGCTCCTCCTATTTTCTTGCTTCATATTCTGATATATTCAACTTAAAGTTTCCTTTGTTAAAGATTTAAAGTTGTTTCTTGACAGCTCTGGATGTTACAAAATTGGACACAAGCACAATATCACGAAATTCCGTTGCATAATGCATATCAAACAGCAAAACTTTGGTTTGGAAGCCAGCAATTTGCCGGTGATGCCACAATACAACGTCCACCATTGTATTATTTTATTTTATTTCTTTATTGGGGAGTATATGCCAACAACATACACAAATGAAAAATTATAGAGATAAGTACGTACGGCTTAATATATTAGCATAAATCCCATTGAAAGTTTACACAGATGGCATTTTTATCGGAACAAAACATACGTATAAGTAACAATTAGACGGAGAGGTAGCTACGTCATATATGACACAATAATGAGAGCAACGATACCACTCTAGTAGTCTAGTCTGTTTGCTATACTATGCTTATTTCTAGATCTGGACACCTGGCAGCTGTGAAGTGGTGGTGGTCTTAGTAATAGTGTAAGTACCTACGCCGAATTGTATTCCATTGTTCACGTATACTCACTCACTTATAAAAGATACATCATATTTAATTTCATATGAGCTCACTCGTAATAATGACATGTAGACGTAGCTTCAATATTATTTCTAACTTAACCTTACATTACTTATGAGAAATCATGAAATAAATATTAAGAATGTAATATCATTCCGAAAACGTTATTAATATTTCTACCTATTTTGCACGTTCGCTTTTGCGGTTTTAGTACAAACGAGCGTTTTATAATTAACATTTAGTAATTGTATAAATGAAAATATACCAGTATAAAGTATTTTTTCAATACAATTGCTCAAAAAGTTTAGTTTATGTAGCTGCAAATCGTGCGTAAAGTTTGATTTTATGCACTAGTGCTAAAAAGTAATCTGATCTGCAAATCGTGCGTAAAGTTTGATTTTACGCACGATTTTCAAATCAGAATTTTAAATAAATGAGTATTATCCGAGACCCGCTTATAAATGACCCACCTGAACTACGCGCGATTGGGCATAAAGGAGTATTATGCAAGACCCAATAGTATTACTTGAACAACGCGCGATTGAACGAAGCTGTCTTTCGTACACTGACAGAATATAAATGTAATTTTATTTCGTTGTAGTTTTTTCGCAATTGTATTAAAAAACGTTGTTCGACACACGTGCGGAAGTGTCATTTTCACTCGTCCCGAGTCTTGACCCTCGCCTCTCGGCTCGGGTCGAGTAACCTCGGTACTCGTGCAAAATGACATACTTCTCGCACTTGTATCGACAACTACTATTGTTGTTAGTTTTACAGGGTGTCGGATTCTAATTGTAAAATACATAAACAATAAATTAAAACCATAATCTATATCAAACATAACTCCAACACACATCAAATAACTGTATTGGAGTTGTATCGGAATAATTTTCAAGCAAATTCTAATATTTCTAATTCAGACGCTTAGGCGCTAGCTGTATTACGTAGTTAATGTATTGGATTTGTATTGAAGTATAATCGTGTCTAAACGTGTTTTAAAGTTAGAATACCATGGCATACACCCTCCCATCAAAATTACTGAATTCACAAATTGGCCTGTTTTAAATAAGGACTAGAACGCAAAACGACCAAACATAGTAATCCTATACTTATTTCAAAATGACATGGTAGTAAAAACACCACCGAGCAGAACGTCTTCATTTCAGAATGGCTTAGTATCAAAACGACTAGTTCGCAAAACGACCACGTTCGCGTCTTTTCTGTAGACATCTGTAACTAAAGATAATGAAAAGCTTACTTTTTTTTTCAATACTTCCTGCTCGCACTGAGAAAAGCATGACAATTATGTACTCGTCTCGTAAAATGTGTTTGACCTTAGGGCTTAGATTTTCTCAACTGACCTAATCTTCCTAGCACTTGATTGAGCCTGGGATCCGCTAGTTTTTACGAAATCGACTGCCATCTGACCTTCCAACCCAGAGGGAAAACTCTCTTCCTTCAAAGATTTTCAAACAACTAAACGGGCGGATGGAACGTTTTTTAGCTGCAGATTTCCAAACAGCAAAAAACCTGAACTGAAAGCCAAAAAACGCTGCGTTCTAACCGCCCGTATGCATTTAAAGCGATAAACAATTTCCTTTGCATTAGAAAGTATATTTTCCCAGCCAGCAACGATATTAAGGCAAATATTTGACTGGATATCATATCTTAGATATCTCCCACGCGCATTCAGAAAGAACGTTTGTAATCTATGTACCTTTACAAATTGGTAATGTCCAAGTACTGGCTGACTTTTTATTAAATCAAAGCTGAATGTAGAGTTTATTTTCTCAAACATGCAATGAAATATTCTCTTTACGTTCCTTATAATAGACTCGGAAGTATCCTTTTTCGGGCGCAGCATCTCGAGGCGGCCTGAAATGGGATTTCATACAACTTTTCAGGCCTGCAAAGTAACTTTTTTTTTTGTTTCAACGTCCAACCTCATTCAGACAGCGTCAAAGATGGCGGCAGGTTTTACGAACAGCTGATTTTAACTTTTTAATTTTTACTTCATGGTCGTTTTTTAGATCGAATAAAACATTGTCCTTTTGGTTTTTTATTTTATTTTATATCATTGCATGTTTGAGAAAAGCGCTATACATGCCTCGGCGTGAAAACGGATTCACGGCCTCGTATCTCTATCCGCCTATACCTACATGGCCGGAAATCCTGTTTTCCCGGCCTCTGATGTAATGTACTATTTCTCAAACATGCGCGGAAATGTTGACATTACGTTCGTGGAGATAGACTCGGAAGCATCACATTTCGGGTGCCTTAGTGACACTTGATATGAAAAGGTATTGCATACATAAGTAGCCGACGACCGCCACGCGGTCGCCCCCGCGGGCGGGCGCCGCGCCGGTCGCGGCACGGTACCTGCATTATATCCTGATTGCGATAATGTTATTAACTTTTGGTATTATTGGTGGTGATTTGCTGTATTTATTTGCGTATTAATTTTCGCGGCGAGAGGGTGGGAACATCAATGCATGCAAACCAGAATACCATACGACATTACACTATGAAGATAACTGTGATAAACTAAGCGAGCTGTATCAATATTCGTTAATTGTCTAATTTTCCTAACGGCATGAGCGGCCGAGCTTAATCGAAGAGCGAGTTTTCTTATATGAGGACTCCATTGTAGATTTTTGTCCAACGTCGAACCAAGGAACACTGCTTTATCTACTATCTCTAAACATTCACCATTCAGGAGAATCTTAGTGTCCACCGGTGCAACGTTTGGCAAAACAAATCTAATACATTTGGTTTTCTTAGCATTAAGTAGCAAATTGTTAATAGTAAACCAGTGTGTTATTGATTACAGTAAAATCAAGTATAGCGGGCTGTCACTAATCAACTAGCATGTTATTATACCACGGAATAGCAAAGCATTATTATTGTAGTTACCTTTTTCCTGGCAACACTGCCGAACTGTCAAGTTGGTTTCAGAATCAGCTGACTAAATTATATTAAAATTTATTATATTTATAGTTTTAAATTAGACGCATTGTGCATTAAAAGCAACAAAAGTGATACTGTAATTGGTTTTGTTAAAACATCAGCGTAAAATCGCATAATTGGACTTTGAACCGGAGTAACTGTTAACGCACAAGTGAATATCACCGTTGGGATTTGGTTTTTGAAACTAAGGAAGTATTCGTTCTTTTTTCTCATTGTTACTACACAATTTCGTGATAAGAGTATCTATGTTATATTATACGTAAATTATATTATTTTCATACAAAGCTCACTGTTATAGCCGTGAGCAACGTCAAACCTACTACATTGGCACAGTGCGGTTTCTCTTTGCTTGACGAACTTGTGGAAGCATAAGTTGAGACTACACATTCGCCACAGACACTGCCCACCACTGACACACTGCACACATTATTATCATTCTTACCTTCTAGCAGTAATCTAACTTCTTAGCGAAACATTTCATTATCAATATAGGAACTTTCAAATTTTTTTAAACATATTTTAACATCTTTTAGATAACCTGAGAAGTGAAAATGGACAACGATCGCAAAGCCACAGCACGCGCGCTCTCGCGCCAGTTAGAGATGCAAGTGAAGGCTACAATGAAAGACCTAAGGGCGGCCAAGGCCTTATCTGACCAGCTAATGCAGGAAAGGGATAACAGTGAAGTGGAGCTCAAGAGTATTCTAGACAAAAACACAGCGTTGAGAAGGGAGCTTGCAGACAATGATGTACAACTGACTGAGGCTCGTTGTGAAGTGGACCGTCTACAAAAAATAGTGGACTCTTTTAATCATTGTGCTTCTACACATGAAGTGGCCTTAAAGCGTATTGCAAACCTGGAAGAGGAGCTGGGTGATGCAAATGAAGAACTTGATCTGCTTAGAAGTGAACGGGAGCGCTATAATGCCTCGGGGCTCCAGAATGTTTATCAAGAATTGAACGGTGAATTATTTTTTAATAGTAGCAAGAAGCTGAAAAAGTATGCAAAGATAAATAGGTATATTAGGAGAACCCAGAAGCTTATCAAAAGCCAAGCATGCATAAAAAATGTTAATAAATTAAAGTTAGCATTGTCAGTAACAAAAAATAGGGTTAAAAACTGCCATTTAGAGCTTGCAACAAAAGAATTAAATTTACAGGAGTTGCATGCTGAGATAAATAGGTTAAAGGATGAGCTTGTGGTAATATCCTCTAGTTATGAAACTAGTATTGGGCAAGTTGAGGAGCATACTAAGGCTTTTTCTAAACTGTTGGAAGAAAATCATAATTTAGAAGAGCGTTGCAAGTTGCTTCTTAATAGTAACGTTTGTAGTTGTGAACAAACACCACCAACAGTGTCTGATCAACCCAGTGTGGCCCTCAAGGCACCTAAGCTGGCTGTGCCAGCAGTTAGTAAACCTGTCCCGAAGACGGTTATTTACTCTGATGAGATTGGGTTAGGAATGGGCCCCTTATTGAAACTTGGACTGAGACAAAAAGTGTCAAATTACTGTTACCGCAACATAACTTTGTCTCATTTATGTGACCTTATTTCAAAGGGATGTTATGATAATAGCACTACATTGGTAATTTTAAAGGGAAATAGTCTTAATGTTGATAAGCCAAGTATAGATAAGCTGACGTCAACTTTAAATGATATTGAAATATCTGGCGTGGGCAAAATTATTTTATGTGCATTGCCATATTCAGAGAATATGCCTTATGACTACAATAGTAAAATATCACGCTACAACTCTTTAATGTGCAACGCCATATCTCTCAATAATAAGTATCATTTCTTTGACTTAAATAAATTCATTGAGCGCTTTTGGCTAACCCCGGGGAAGATTTTTTTGCCAAAGAAATGTACTATGAGTCTTTCTGATTTATTAACCTTTAATATTGAGCCAAATAGCCTTATAACCTTGTCACATTTAAACTAGATTGTCAGACAGCGGAAAAATATCTTAATATGAATGTTGTTCACCAGAATATTCAGGGCTTTTCCAGCAAGGAGTTAGAGATAGGTTTATTCTTAGATAATAATGATGTACAAGTTATGTGTATTGAACTATTATTGTTGTGTGTAAGTATTGAATTATTAACTTTAAATTAGTCAGTTACTATGCTAGAAAATCTGCCATTCATGGTGGTTCCCTCATTATTGTTAAAAATGGTCTAAGATCTAAAGAACGGAAGGATGTTGTAAAATGTTCCATAGAGAGGATTGTAGAAATTACTTGTGTAGAATTAGACAGTTATATTGTTATTTGTGTAAATAGACCACCAACAGCGGCAGCAGCTGATTTCAACTTTGAAAATACCATGGAAAATGTGCTGAAATTAGTCACTAATAGCCGAAACTGCCGAAAGCATGTTATAGTATGTGGGGATTTTAATGTTAACCTGCTTGAATAGTCTAATAATTCTGTTAAATTGCTATGTTTGTTTAAATCGTTTAATATGTTTAATTTGTTCTTTGAACCCACCCGGGTGGGCGTCACTAGTGCAACATGCCTAGATAATATTTTTTGTAACTGTGAATGTCTGGATAAGCAAATATTTAACTGTTTTAATTCTGATCACAGCGGTCAAAGGGCATCTTTTATAAAGCCAATTCAGGAAACTCCACAAACTGTAACATATAGACCCATTAATGGTTATTGTTTAGAATTATTCGAAAAAGAAATTCAAAATCATCTGTCAACACTGCCTTATTCACATTTTTATGACTCAAATAATTTGTATGAAGATTTGTTTGGTATGATTCTATGTCAATTTAACAAACATTTCAAATTGAGAACTATTAGTGGGTCAAGACTAAAGCTAAAGACTAAAGCTAAATCAAAGTTTAGCGAATGGGCTACCGTAGGCATTCATAAAAGTAGAAAGAGGCTTTATGAACTTTATGGAGAGAGAGAACTTAACAAAAATGCAGATTTTCTGGACTATGTTAAGAACTATTCAAAAATTTTCAAGAAAGTGTGTCTGACTGCGAAGGCGAACTATACTAGTGTAAAAATCTAAATTTCGGACAACAAGGTAAAAACAGTATGGAATATTATAAATAAGGAAGCTGGTAAATGTAAATCACGCGATTGTCAAGTCAACATTGTCTCAGAGGAACAGCAGGTCTTGTCAAATGACGATATTGCCTCGGCATTCGAAGATTATTTTTCTAACATAGCATTAAAGACCACAAAATGTCTAAAATCATCTTCGTCTCAAGCTCATTCCTTACTTTGCACTAATATTAAGAAATGTCAGATGATATTTGAATTTGACCTTGTAGATTCGGAAAAATTTGTAAAAATATTCAAATCTCTGAATTTAAAGAAAACAGAAGACTTATGGGGTACATCAGTTGTACCTTAGTACAGTAAGTATTGATATCGGCCGGAAGTTATTCAGATCACTAGAATCACCCGATTTAAAAAGAGGTATGACTTTACTACATTTCATAAGATATGGAAAAACGCCTTGTGAAACTGAATTATTATAAATTAAGGCTAAGTAAGGCGCTATGACGTCTATGATATGACTGATGACTACAACTGATGTACCCCATAAGTCTTCTGTTTTCTTGAAAGACTTTACTTATAAAGTCTTTGAAAAGCTAATGTTAAATGATCTACTGGGCCACTTCAACAGACATGGATTGCTTACAAGCAATCAGTTTGGTTTCACAAAGGGACGTTCCACAACCGACGCTGCTGCGGTACTCATCAAACATATTTTCATTGCCTGGGAAAAACATTACGATGCAATTGGTATATTCTGTGATCATTCTAAAGCGTTTGATTGTGTAGATCATACAACCCTCATTCTTAAATTAGAACATTATGGTTTGTCAGAAAATACCTTGAATCTCATGTCTTCATATCTTAGCAACAGAACACAAACAGTTGTTGTAAATAAAACCCAGTCTAAAGGGACTTTAGTAAAATTAGGAGTGCCAAAGGTTCTATTTTGGGCCCATACCTGTTTTTGGTTTATATAAATGATTTACCTTGTGTAGTACAAAACCTTTGTGATATCGTTCTGTTTGCCCATGATACATCTTTAATTTTCAAAGTTGACCGGCAATCTACCGATTTTACTGTAATCAATAACACACTAGCTGCTGTACTGAACTGGTTTACTATTAACAATTTGCTACTTAATGCTAAGAAAACCAAATGTATTAGATTTGTTTTGCCAAACGTTGCAGAGATAGTAAATAAAGCAGTATTCCTTGGTTCGACGTTGGACAAAAATTTACAATGGAGTCCTCATATAAGAAAACTCGCTCTTCGATTAAGCTCGGCCGCTCATGCCGTTAGGAGAATTAGACAATTAACGAATATTGATACAGGTCGCTTAGTTTATCACAGTTATTTTCATAGTGCAATGTCGTATGGTATTCTGGTTTGGGGCAAAGCAGCTGACATACAGACTATATTTGTTTTACAAAAAAGAGCCATCCGCTTTCTGTATAACTTAAAGGCAGGTGCATCAGTTTGAGAACTATTTAAAGAAATTAATATTTTAACTGTTGCTTCCCAATATATCTATGACAATATTATTTTTGTTGTAAAGAATATACATACATTCAAAAAAAATTCTGACATCCACAGCTATAACACTAGAAATAAAAACAAGCTTGCTATCAGAAGTAGTCGTATCCGCAAGGCATAATTCATTTTTTGGTCAAGGTATTCACATTTATAACAAGTTACCCGTCGATGCTTTAAATTTATCATTTCCCGTTCTTAAGAAATATTTGAAAAAAAGTTTAATGTCAAAGGGTTATTACAGGGTCGAGGACTATATGACGGACAAACATGCATGGCCCAAACCAGAAACTACTACAAAATCATCTAACATTTAGAGGACACAGTTCAGATAGGAAAGCATATCAAACGTTTTGTGATGCAATCAGATTTGGATTTTATTATTATTATTTTATTTTAATATGTCTTCTTATAGAACTTATAGAACTACGCATTATTGTGTATCTTTAAGATATAATATTACTGTATTACTGTTTTGAAAAAATAAGTCCCGCCGAGTTTCTTGCCGGTCATAAATAATACTTCTCGGGCCAGAGGTGTAGGGTTACAACCGGTGGTAGTTTTTCTTTTTCTCTCTGACGTTCATAAGTGCATTGTAATGTGCCTAAATTGAAGAATAAATATCTTTTATCTTTTATCTTTTTTTTAATAATATGTACTTCCGCAAAGTAAAGCCTGATTCCATAAATTACGTGCAATAAAGTTTTAGACTTAAAGGATTAGGTTTTAGGTCTTATTTCCACGCATTTTTTGAGAACTGCACTATGCATGCCTCGGCTTGAAAACGGATTCCCGGCCTCGTATCCATAACTATCCGTATGGGGTTGTATTTGGCCGGAAATCCCCATTTTCCCAGCCTCAACTGTAAAGTACTATTTCTCAAACTTGCAATAAAATATTGTCGTTACGTTCCTTATATATAACAGGCTTGGAAGTATTTTGTTCTGTGTGCAGCAATTTTATAGTTCTTTATTTGCACGGCTAGGCCTGCAGTAATCTCGTACTGAAACTTAATTTAGCTTTATTTTGTAAAAAAACTCAAGGTACTTTAAGTAAATAAATCGACTTTATTTTTGTTTTGTCCAAGAAGTGACAAGAGCGTTATGACAAATCACACCCATTAATACCCTGGCCAACCTGGCCAACCTTAATTGCTATGAAGGCGAGTTGCGAAGTTTTATTTCATATCATCATCATCATCATCATATCAGCCGAAAGACTTCCACTGCTGGACATAGGCCTCCCCCAAAGAGTGCCACAATGACCGGTCCTGCGCCACCCGCATCCAGCGGACTCCCGCGACCTTCACCAGGTCATCAGTTCACCTTGCGGGGGGTCTACCCACGCTGCGCCTTCCGGTTCGTGGTCGCCACTCGAGAACGCCCGCCCCAACGGCCATCGGTTCTACGAGCAATGTGCCCCGCCCACTGCCACTTTAGTTCAGCGATTTGGAGGGCTATACCGGTTACTTTGGTTCTGCTGCGGTTGGCCTAATTTCTGATGCGATCACGCAGAGAGACTCCAACCATAGCCCTCTCCATTGCCCTTTGGGTGACTTTGAGCTTTCTTATGAGGGACATTGTAAGCGACCACGTTTCATTACCATATGTCATCACTGGCAACACACACTGGTCAAAACTTTCGTCTTGAGACACTGCGGAATATTGGACAAAAAGATGTGCCGTAGCTTCCCGAACGCTGCCCAACCGAGTCGGATTCGTCGATTGACCTCTTTCTCGAAATTGGATCTACCTAACTGGACAGTATGTCCTAAGTATATATATATAATCGTCCACAACTTCGAGTGTGAAGTCTCCGATTGTAACGGGAGTTGGTTCTACATGGGTATTTGACATGATCTTCGTCTTATCCATGTTCATCTTTAGACCAACTCGCTCGGAGGCTTTACTGAGGTCATCGAGCATCGTACTCAAATCCTCCATGGTCTCAGCCAAGACTACTATGTCGTCAGCAAACCGAAGGTGAGTGATGTACTCGCCGTTTATTTTGATGCCTAGCCTTCTCCAGTCCAGAGTCTTGAAAACATCCTCCAGTGCAGCGGTAAACAGTTTAGGAGAAATAACATCTCCTTGCCTGACTCCCCGCTGCAACGGAATAGGCTTCGAGTTCTGGTCCTGGAGTCGGACTGACATAGTGGCGTTCTCGTACAAACACTTCAGCACTTCGATATAGCGATAGTCCACTTGGCACCTCTGGAGAGATTGTAGTACAGCCCAGGTTTCGATTGAGTCGAAGGCTTTCTCGTAGTCCACGAACGCTAAGCAGAGGGGCAGGTTATACTCCTCAGTCTTCTGTATAACCTGACGGAGCGTATGGATGTGGTCTACGGTACTAAAGCCTCTTCGGAAACCGGCTTGTTCGGGAGGCTGGAAGTCATCTAGCCTGCGTGCGAGACGGTTCGTAATGACTCTTGAAAACAGCTTATAGACATGGCTCAGAAGTGAAATGGGTCGGTAGTTCTTCAGTATCGCGTTATCACCCTTTTTGAAGAACAATACCACCACACCTCTGTTGCATGCCTTAGGCGTTCTCCCTTCTAGTAAAACGGAGTCGAACAACTTCTGAAGGGCCATAAGGACCGGTTTACCACCCGCCTTCAGAAGTTCGGCTGTAATTCCGTCGTCACCAGGTGCCTTATTGTTTTTGAGCTGTTTAAGAGCCATTCTAATCTCGTACAGGCTGATGTCCGGGATGTCTTCGGTATAATGTCGGGTCAGTCTAGCTCTAGGGTTTTCCGCCAGATCAACTTCAGGTCTGCTAGTTGATGTGTATAGCTGTCCATAAAAGTCCTCTATCTCCCCCAGAAGCTCGGGTCTGGATGAAACGATTCTACCATCCTCAGTTTTTAATTTGGCGAGCTAGCTCTGCCCAATAGATAAATCTCTTGCGAAAACTTTAGAGCCCTTATTCTATGGCCTCTTCAATACGATTTGTATTGAATTGGCGCAAATCACAGACTTAGAGATCCGTTTATTGAGCTGCCGGTATAATGACGCATCGGCTGAGGATTGCAGAACCATTTCTCTCCTTTCCTCGATGAGTGGAGTCAGAGAGCCTTTTCGTTTTGTTGCTCCGCTGGGCTGGCTAGTTATTTCATATAATTTAATTTAAATATGTTAAGTACGTTGAAACTGAAAATGCTTATACATATATTTCTAAATGTAATATTTTTACAAAAAGGTTAACACGTGCCTTTTATTTAGAACATTTACCTTCCCAGCTGTATCTGACAACTTGATATTTATAACTTAATCTTTAGCTACAAAAAGTGGGCCTATGCCTAAGAATTTTATTTTCAATAAGTAACGTTCGTTCGTTTTGTGGCGATTGGCGGGAGCGTGCACCGAGCCGTAACGGGGCGGGGGCGCAAAATAGGGGAGGCCTTTGCCTAGCAGTGGGACACGTAAAAAAAACGTTCCACAAAAAAATATTAATGAAACCGTTTACTTTATTTAAAGTTTTAAACATGAAATTTTATATTTAATTATATCAAAGCTGTGTTTAGTTTTGCGGGCTAACCTACTAGCCCATTGAATGGTGGATGAAAAAAAAATCGTTATAATGATTTTTTTGTTTTATTTCAGTATTTTAAGTAGACGATTACACTTAACTTAATCTTGCTCTACGAGAATGATCTTAGATTGTATTTAAGTATTAACATATACAGACGACGGGAGCAAAAAAAATATGTAATTTGATTTGTAATATTCATGTTACACTTAGATAAAATATGTATTATTAACTTTAAGAACCCAAATAAGAGCTATGTTTACTAATAACGATGTTTTTCATCCACCATTCAAAGGGCTAGTAGGTTAGCCCGCAAAACTAAACACAGCTTTGATATAGTAATTCAGTATAAAAGCCAGACAAACTTGGCAAGCACCGTTTTCCCGTCGCCTCCCATCAGTTTCCCATCGCCTGCAACGTAGAAATCATGTCTCCCTACGAAACACTCTTCGCTTATTTCGGGGTGAGTAATATATAAATTATAATGAATATCTAGACAGTTCTTAATCACCTGTTATTTGTTTTGTTATTAGTTTAATTGCTTTTCACACTATTAGATTTGTATTTCGCGCATGCGTTCAACCATGTTTTGCAAGCGATGATGTCACTGCCTACACAAGTAAATTAAAAAGTCCTGGACATTGCTTTATACGGAAAGTTGGATAATGCGTTTTGTATTTGGTCGTGTTACAAATAATATATTTTGCATCTGTTTTGTTCTGGCGGGTTTAACGTGAAGATTTTTATTATGATTGAGCTCTGAGAATGGGAGAGGTTTCAGTGTAAGATTGTTTTCCTTCAAAGTATGAGATTGTTTTATGACGCCACCATGCGTGTCGTAAAAAAAGACCGAGTTGGCCCTTTTTTGACGGCAGTTTGTGGGATTGTTTCGCGTAAGTCATACATAAATCTAGTAACGTGATATGTTACGTTAAGGAAATAGGATTACATAAATATAAACTGCATAAGATAACATATTATATCCTCACACTTATATCTCCTTTATTTATCTTTGGTACCAGGCTAGGTTATTTACAATATTTTATACAAGTAAAATACAAATATACAAAAACAATAAAAACATAAATAGAGTGCCTCCGTCAACGGAGTAAAGCCGGCTACTCACACACCTACTGAGGGGTAATATTGTAGTTGGCCCGTAATTACTAATTGCACTCTTAACTGAGGATGTATACAGGCAAGTAGGAGCAGTTTTTAGATTGGGCCTGCAGCAGGGCGACAGGGACACAAGACCTTCCTAGCTCCCTAGGTTGTATCTGCCGCCCTGCTAGGTTGCCGCACCACGTGTAGCGCGATTGGGGCTATTTCTTATCAATTTTCTTATAACAATTTAATTTCGCGACAATACTGGCGCCATTCTCAAGACGCGTTCAAAGCGATGTTCGCTTATCGCTGCACGGTAGGCATGTGTGTAGAAAAATTCCACAATTACTCCCGCCGCCGGGCGGCTGGTATTGTCCCTGCAGCAGGTATGTGAGTGACCGACTTTAGGCCCAAGCATTATTATAAGGCAGGTCCCCTAATCAGCGTTGTGGCTACCCTGTCACTACTCATGCTGAGTGCCAATCATTTTGATGTAAATTGTCTTTTCTTTTCGTTCTGCACCAAATAAACATTTTAATTTCATTAATATAATTTGAGAAGACTCTTACTCAATAAAACCAAACAACAAAATACTTATCTAAAAATAATCATAAAGATAATTAATGGCGAACATTTTTTTTTATTGACGATACGTTCATCGTTCATAAGGCTGTTAATTATTATTAATTTAACGGCCTCTTAACCTAGGCGGTAGTGACCCTACATATGAAGCAGGAGGTCCCGGATTCGAATCCTTGTCAGGGCATCTATTTGTGTGTTTATCACTGATATTTTTGTTCCTGAGTTGTGGATGTTTTCTATGTATTTAAGTATTTATCTATATCTATCTATTATATATTATCGTCGCCTAGTATACCCATCACAAGCCTTTTGTGTGTGAGTGTAAGCAACAATCAACCTCATCCCACAGTAAAGTGGGATTAGGTTGATTTGTGTAAGATTGTCCCATTAGTTTTATACCACGACGATAGTAAACAAGCTTACGGCCCACCTAATGGTACGGCAACCGTAGCCTATGGACGCCTTCATACATGCGCGTTGCCGACCTATACATCGCAGTCGCATTGAATTTTAATAAATTGACTGACACTGAATGCAGACCATGCAGGTTTCATACTACTTAATGAACAATGTTAACGATATCATGTAAATTAAAAATCAATATGTTGGAAATATAGTTCCAATCCCCATTCCGTAAAGCACTTGACGAGAAAGCTCAATAATAAGTAAGTAAATATTCTTTTCAATACACCTGCTCGTAACAAGGTTTTTATTCCACCGCTTTTAGGCTCATAATCCTAGATATTAAACACGCGTGCATTTCACAATAATTATCGAACTAGTGGAATAATTTAATAATCCAATCAAGTGACGTTTGTACTCTAGTACCAAGTTGTATCGCTGTAATTTAGTCGGGTATTACCTTTATTTTTTTTACTCTTTAGGTGTTTGCATTCAAAAAAATTAAAATTAAAGTAAATATACACAGAATATACACATTTACAATAGAATATAAATTATACGATCCTTATTGTGAAAAAGATTCATTTCAACTTATTATATTACTCGTAATACACAATAAATTATGTTTTAAACACGAATTGTCTGTTTTAATATTGGCTCATCATAACCGCGTCCGCGCCTTTGCCTCAAGCTGCACGCACATCCAAAAAAGAAAATTGCGCATAAACTTAACCTCATATTATTATTTATTTGTTAGAGATTTCTCGTTGTGTTTTATTAATTTAAACAAATTATATTTTAAGTGAATAAGAAGACAACTTTAGCGTTAATTTAACCTCTGGATATATTTCATAACAGTCATACATACTTGTAAAATGTTGTCATAAAAATCTAGTGAACAATACATAAGAAAAAATATAATTTATTGGACAATAAATGTGAAGTGTTTTATTCTATGAAATATTTCAAAAATAGTTCCAGATAGTCAATAACATCACAAAAAAGGTTAGTTAAATCTAATTATCTTAGGTGCGTAAGTACCTCTATCCTGTAAAAATTCTGACAGTTGATGTTTTTATCAAAAGTTATTAATTACATTATTCTGTTATTTCCTCTCAAGTGTGTTGAAAAACGTCGTATGAAACGCGTGTGCTTGATCATTACATAAGCTCAGCTTCCTTATGCGCACTCACATGCGTTCGTGCGCACAATATCGCTTCGTATGTAATGATCAACTTAGCACACTTGTATCATAATGTACTATTATTGCACCAAAAATACAAGAATAATAAAAATATTTTTTTACAATCAACTTAGAATAAAGTACCAACAGGCGGTCTTATTGCTAAAAAGCGATCTCTCCCAGACCACCTTTGGGATGCAGGAAATGAAGAATAATATTATAAATACATGAAATAACACGATTAATAATTTTATATATATATCGTTCGCATATGCAGTTTTTATTCGGTTTATCAGTTCTTAATTATAACACCTGCGGGATTCATGGTTATGACAAAGCAGAAAATAGTGTAACAAACTGGTGATCAAAGTGAATACATCATTTTCCATGTTAGCTCGCCGTCCTTTAGAACTTGTCGACCATTACGAGGGCTGATCCAAAAATAGTGCTAATTGATATGATCTATCCATATTATGATAACTTTTGGTTATTTGTCAGGTCACTTCTTCTTAGTAAATTATAAAAGTGAATAAAATAATTTATTTACTTGTTTTTATGTAATTAATAATGATAAACAAAGACAGTAGTGTAAGAGATGTCGAAATGTCAGTAAAATTCGCTCACATTTTTGTGACGGTTAAGAACAATATTGTTAAAAATTTTAGTACTGTAATCAAAAATGTTATACTTACAAATGAAATGTACTTTCAGTCTGCTGGCGTAAAGCAAAAAATATACTCGTGAAATAAAGTTTTAAGATAAAAATGCCCTGCTTAAATTCAAGTTGCTAGTTTTTTGGTCTTTAAAGACGTTTTTGTTAAAAACCAGTAAATTTTGTTAGGATATTATATCTATAACACTTTATTAGGAAATATTGATCATGTTGAATCCTATTGCTTAGATTTTATTGCGTTATTCAACAAGTATCATCCCTATTGAGCGTGTTTGCTCGGAGCGTGCGTTCCGTGGCTCTGGGGTTACAGACGTAGTGCATAATGGTTTTCCATAGTATTTTATCGGAAAAGTTTATATGAAAATGTCATTCATTTAATTTAATAATTGCTTGACACTTCGGGATGCCGTGTTGTTCCGCTTGAGACCCGAGTTTTCCCGATAGAAATACATTATGCAATATATATTTTCTGTGCGACAAGACTACGAAGATCGCGTTTCTTAGAGTAATCTCGTAGCATCTCTACGAAATGGAGTTGAGCTACGATGTAGAGATATGGTGCCGGATTATAATTTTAAAATACATCAACAATACAATCACAAGTATCACAACACAACCTATCTCAAACATAACTCCAACACACAATATCAATCAACCAATATTGAAGTTGTATTGGAGTTGCGTTGGAATATTTCTCAAGCAAATTCTGATATTTCTGATTCAGATGTTTATGCCGTAGCTGTATTGCATTGTTAATGCATTGGAATTGTATTGAAGTTGGATCGTGTTTTAAAGTTAGAATAAGGCCCATGTTCCCGCTCAATGATGTACTTAATTAAATACTACCAACTACATGTTTGTTACTTTGTAAAAAATTTAGTTCTGCGATGCTACTGTAACGTAATATATAAACAAGTATTTCAGCGAAATAGATTACTACGGGGCTTATTTTGAAACATGTAAACTGTTGAAATTATGTTGGAATCCTAATTTTATATGATATTTTATTGCCACGACGGTGGCAAACAAGCATGTGCTCGTCGGATTTTGAGCAGCTACCGTAGCCTATGGACGCCTCCAACTCCAGAGGTGTTACATGCGCGTTACCCATCCTTTAATATAAAGACCTAACGTAACCTAACCATTATACTCGTAGATCTTTTACTATAATTTTAGTTTGTAAGAACCAATATTTTTGAAGTAGATTTTGTAATTTATGTACGATAAACTATGCAGTCTTGCTTAAGTTTAAAAATCTGAATCCGAAGTGTCAGTTCCAGAAACTTCAAATGAGTCAGCTGCTTCTGACACTTAACCGCTTCAATCAAAACTAGCGAAACTGAAACAGACTGATCTATATCTATAATTTACCAATGGGGAAGGCAACTGTCAAAGTGATATCTCCAACATTGGTCCTTAAAAAGCAATTTTTTGATGGCGCGGAGTAGTTTTTATTTATTTTTGGGAAAAAAAAATGACGCAATGTTTTCTTGAATTGCTCTGAAATAGAAATCTACCGGTTTCTGAAATACACTAAAATTAAAATGCTGTAGATTAACACCATGGGGAAGGTTTTTGCCTAAGAAAAGACCATCTTCTGTCTCTTTCTCTCATGGTATGGAATCTGGAACAGCGCCCTCTATAAAAAAATTCACCGGCCTCCCCTATTTATTTAACTCTCTACCATAACTTTTGAACTCTTGTGTTTATTTGGATGTATTTTCTCTGAGTTTCTACGTTTGAGGATTTAAATAACGTTTTTAATTAGGTTTTACTACATTGGGAGAGAATTAAATCCCAGCTTCGATTGAAAGTATTAAAAATATTTACCTATTTTAAATTTACCGAATATAGAGCATTGCTATATTTAGTTCTTATATTCTACCACTTAGACAATAAAATTAAACTACCTCTATACCTACCCATTGCAAATTCACTTTTCTAGTAAGTACTAACGGTTAACAAGCTAAGCCGCTGACAAACGGACGGTTACACTGACATGTCGAACCTATAACGGTTGCTTTTTTTATATAATTGTATAAATCATATAAATAGTATGTTAAGTACTTTTACTTGAATACTAATGTCTTTTTTTCAGCTCTATTTCCTGTTCATGCTGGTCTTCTTCGTTCTTCTATGCATCATATGCGCAATAGTGCTCATCTGCTACCAGAAAAAATACGGACACGAGATTACATCGTCCACTGAGCCTCGAGAAGATACGCCTTTGCCAGTCAGAAGTACTTGTGCTAAAGAGTTCTAGTAACGTTGTACAGTAGGAGTGGGAAGATACGGTACCTCATTCTACGGCGGCTTAATAATGTAAAGCAATCCTAAGTAAACAGATATTAAATATGTACGGCATATAGAGCAACATTAATGGCCAGGCTATGTCTACTAACGTTAATAAAATCTAAAACGCCAACTCAAAATATTACACTAGTCATATTGCGTTCTAGACCATCCCCAAATAACCCAACCAAAACAATGATCAGACTGCTACCGACACAAATCTGTACTAAAAAAAACCAATATGTTATATGCTGTGCTAAGATCGCCTTTTTGTATAGATAATTATAATATAGGTACTTAAGGTAAACGTCCTGCTCGACATGCAAATGCTCAATAGTTGTCAAACAGCTGCCACTTTAATTGCGAATGACCTAATTGCAACAAAGACACTACTGACAGCTGCTGGGACAGTGGTGAGCACTCCCATGTTTACCTTATTTAGTTGTAAGTAATTTGATTACGTTATTGAAATATCTATAATCTGAGCTAATTTTGTGATGTGATTGCCTTGTATACCTCTAAAGTGCCAAATTAATGCTAATATTCCATCGAGATAATTATATACTTACATTTTATATTATGTCGGTAAAACTATTCTAAATTAAGTAAGTATTATGTACCTACTTACAATGAAAACAAATCTAAAACTACGAATTATGAGTGCCTACATTTAACAATTTACTGGCTGGAACAGACTGGAAAGGTAAGGGCATAAACATAAACGGCGATTACATCTCACACCTGCGATTCGCTGATGACATAGACATATATCGTAATGGCGGAGTCGCTAGAGGAGCTGACCCGGATGCTGGACGGCCTAGCTTCAGCCTCGCGACGCATCGGTCTTGGCATGAATTTGGATAAAACCAAAGTCATGATCAATGGCCACATTGATCCAGGACCGGTCGTCGTACATGGCTACCTTCTTGAAATTGTTTCTGAGTACACCTACCTTGGGCAGATCCTGCAGTTAGGTAAAAACAATTTCGAGAAGGAGGCCAAAAGGAGGATCCAGCTAGGCTGGGCAGCATTTGGGAAACTACGCCGAGTCTTCTCGTCATCCATACCGCAATGCTTGAAAACGAAAGTTTTTAATCAGTGCGTCCTACCCGTAATGACCTACGGAGCTGAGACGTGGACACTCACGGTAGGGCTGGTCCACCAGTTCAAAGTCGCTCAGCGAGCTATGGAAAGAGCTATGCTCGGAGTTTCTCTGAAGGATAAGATTCGTAACGAATACATCCGACAGAGAACCAAAGTTATCGACATAGCTCAAAGAATTAGCAAGCTGAAGTGGCAGTGGGCCGGCCATATCTCGCGAAGAACCGACAACCGCTGGGGTAAACGTGTTCTTGAGTGGAGACCGCGACTCGGCAAACGTAGTGTAGGACGCCCTCTGGCAAGGTGGGATGACGATCTGCGAAAGACTGCAGGCAGATGCTGGATGCGGCAAGCTGAAGACAGGGCGCTATGGCGCTCATTGGGGGAGGCCTATGTCCAGCAGTGGACTAAAATAGGCTGATGATGATGATGATGACATTTAACAATTTATTTAATAAGATCAACATTTAACAGCATTGCAGAAGATATCCAAATACATAAAGTAGGTACATACACGCACAATTAAATGACTACGAGTAACTATATTGTACAAATACTATAAATAGGTACAAATTGTAAATGTGAAGTGCTTTGTATGTATAACGATGTCATTAATGTACCTACTATAAAGTACATTTTTAATACAGTTGCTCAAAAAGTGGTCTCTAGTAGTTAATTAGCGTGTGGAAAGGTCGACATCGTGCACCAGTTTTTTTTTCTAGCTTGCTGAATTACAATTATGTACTTTGGATTGGGTACTTTGGACCGACATCTTAAAAAGTAACAGTCAGACTCAGTAATTCGTCACTCATATTATATAACAGTCACGCCTATACGAAGATATTCGATGTTTTGGATCATAGTTACCGGCCTCCTAGCCTAGCCGGTAGTGACCCTGCCTATGAAGCAGGAGGTCCCGGGTTCGAATCCTGGTCAGGGCATTTATTTGTGTGTTTATCACGGATATTTGTTCCTGAGTTATGGATGATTTCAATATATTTAAGTATTTATCTATATATATCTATTATATATATCGTCGCCTAGTGCCTTCAACACAAGCCTTATTTTGAAGATTGTTCCAAAATAGTAGTAGTAGTAAAACACTTTATTGTACAAGAAAACACAACGAAAGACATAACACAACATATACGTACAGTCGAGGACAAAGAGATGTATACACTTTTGGACCTTATTACAACGCAATAAGGTCCAAAAGTGTATACATCTCTTTGTCCTCGACTGTAGAAAGGCGAACTTATCTCCTTTAAGGGATTAATTTTAGGGAATATATATTTATTTATTTATTTTTAGTTGGGTTGGGAGCCTAGTTGGGCTATAGTTTTATGGTACATAAGTAGGTGACCGACATTATATAGCTTTATGTCACGTTCTCGCAACTGTATTAAAATCCTCGTTTGATACATTTACTACATTATAAACTTATATAGATGTCATATACAAAGGAAAAAGTGACCTAGGCCTCCGGTGCCCAGGGCTGGGATCGAACCAACGTCTTCTGCATTCGCGGCAGACGCCATTACCACTTGGCCACCCGGGTCACAGCAGCACCGGTCGAATTTTCCCGTGTATATGCAATCTTTGTAAATGCTAAGGCGCATTTCAGCCAATCATCTAAGGTAAAACATTATGAGTCCGTACCTCCAATCCGAACTCTTAGGAGTTCAATGAAAGCGACAGAGATGGCGTTGCCGTCAATTCAATTGAAGAACAAATCAAATTATTTTTAAGTAGCTGTGCCCGCGGCTCCGCCCGCGTTGAATTCAGTCCTCCAATCAAATCAGTCTAAGAATTGGGGAGGAGGGGGGGTAACTATGAAAGTGGGAGGATCACTAATGCAAAATTATTTTTTGATGGGGTCAGTAATGAATTTTTGTATTTGACGTGTACGATTTGGGGGGGGGGGGGGGGGTCATGTCCCATGTAACCCTCCCACCCCATCGGACCGATCGGACCGTGCCTGGGTAAGAAATATATACATACAAATCCATACTTCATATCATAACCTAACAACTTACTAACAACGAATTTAGGTCTAATATTAGTTAGAAGACTTAGAAGTATGATTAGAGAAAAGCAGAATAGATATCAAAATCATGAGGCTGAGTATTTACATGCACTATGCAATGTTTGGCAATTAATTTATTGTCGTTTAATTTTGTTGTACTATTAAGTCAGTAATTCCCATTGAGTAACAGGAGATGACATCCCTAAGAAATTATTTGTACCATGAGTTGTAGTGAAAATCACTAAAACTGTTGAAGCACTGACATGATTACACGCAAGTGTCAAATTTAAAAAAAAATCTATTACTAAACGTAAAGGCTTTTTGCATGATAACAAACTGTAAAAATAATTCTAAAAATAGTAATAAAAGCCATGGAATTACGTTTCATAGGTAAGTAAGTGCAAAGATTGGTGCTACCCTAATTTAAAATATTAATGTTGGCGTTGCGACGCCATATTCCTTGGCGCACAGATTAATGTCGCAGAAGTAACAACATATGTGCCTACACTTGATTTACCTACATTATTGTTTAATAGTACTCAGCGTAAACATATTTACGTAATAAACATGTTTTAGATAGGTACGTTAGGTAATGATTAGTTCATTAAACATATTTTTATTTTACAACGAGGGCGAATTTTCTAAAGTTCTTAATGCGAGTAAAATACATAGCAAAAATTTTTTATGATTTAAATTTAAAACTTAAATATCTAAATATCACCCATGTTATACATACTTACACAATGTTTTATTTCATCCGTGCGAGGAAATCAAAGTAATTTTAAGTAAACATCAAGGATTATTAACCCTCAAAGTTCGTATTGAAAGGCAAGTGTCGGCAAAAATAGTATTTTTCTCCATTCGTTCCTTAAACTCTATGGTAAGGAGCAAAATAAACATTAGATACAAATAAAACAATTATTTAGTTAATTACGATTCCTTACAAAATGCGTTTAGGCAGAATATGAATTTTGTCAAAATAGTGTCACGTCTGTTTTGTTAAAGCGGCTATGGTTAAAGCTACCCTTTGATTCAGTGACAGCTGTCAACCGCCAAACATGGCGCACAAAACTTGTTCTACATAGCTCATCTAGTAGAATACATAATACATCAATGGTAATTCCTTTAAATTTGTTGATATCCGTACCCCCACTTCTAAACTAAGAGTTAATTTGGCAAAATCCTTCATAAGTGGTAATTCATGTCACAACGTATTAATTTCAGCGCCATCTGTTAGTTATGCAGGGTACTCGTTAGACTTAGGACATATTTGGAAAAAAGTTTGCACCTTCTTCCTAAGTTGCGCCATAAGATTCAGGTGCAAAATTAACTCAATCGAGTGTAGTGGCTACCCCCCTTTTAGAGATCGAACTTTTATAGCCTACCTATACCTGGCCGGAGATTTTCTTGACAATTGGAATTAGTAATCCTTAAGGAGTGACTTCTGGGATAACAATGCAAAAAAAACCGGCCAAGAGCATGTCAGGCCATGTTCAGTGTAGGGTTCCGTAATTGCCGCCCTGTTAAAAAGCATCCGTTCAAAAGGTCGTTTATTAAGGGATATTTGGTACGTCATAAACTAAAATTTGCGTTTTAGGTTAATTGTTTGGCGTTGTAATTCTACTATCCGGCACTTACGTCCTTTTACTATGCTTTTTTGACTGACAACTCAAAAACAGCTGAACCGATTTGATTCAATATAGTTTTTATTGAAAGTACCTTTCAGGCTTCAGTTCCATTTTTTTTTTTCAATTTTTTTGGACCTACGGTTCAAAAGTAAGCTGAGGGGCGCCCTTTTTTGAAGATGAAACTATCCTTTGTCCTTTCTCGAGACCCGTACTATCTCTATACCAAATTTCATCTAAATCAGTTCAGCGGTAAAATATTCCTCATACCAACTTCCAACCCCCTTTTCACCCCCACAAGGGTATGAAAACTATCCTATGACGCTTCTCGGGACTGAAATTATCTCCATACTAATTTCTATCTAAATCGTTTCAGCGGTAAAAAATTCTCCATACAAACTTTCAACCCCATTTTCACACCCACCAGGGTTGATTTTCGGGATCAAAACTATCTATTATCCTTTCCCGGGACTCAAACTATCTCGATACAAAATTTCATCCAAATCCATTCAGCTGTTTTCACGTGATGCGCGGTCAAATAAACAGACAAACAGATAAACAGACAAACAGATAAACAGAAAAACAGAAAAACAGACAAAAATTCTAAAAATTGATGGAACGTGTTCTGTTATCGATTCTAAGTATCCCCAACCAACTTTTTTTCGATTATCTTCCATGTACAGACTTTCGACCCTCTTCAGCTTTATTATATGTATAGATAAATATTGTTTTTTTTATTTTTTTTATTTTTTATAATTTGATTTGTTCTTCAGTTGAACATTTACTAAATTTGATATTAACTATTCAAATCCAGAATTCCTTGTTTATTTTATCAAAGAGTATGATATTGTTATTCACGTTAATAAGAGAAATTTATATGTAATTTACTGTTAATTTATAAACGTATGGATACAATAGATGCCAGTGATGTGTGATGAAATGTAGATACATATAAAATATATTTATTAAATGCTATTCACAATTATATTCACGCCTAATTACTCCCTTTGACATTTTAATTTAACAACAAACAGAACCAACTTCTTGGGATTTTTTTTCAATAAAATCATGGCTGTATGTTTAATTTATATCTCAGGTTAAAGCCATCTTCATTTGTTATTTTCCTTTGCATAAGTAAGTAAGCAAGAAAAATATTTTTCACTTCTCACACTCATAAAGTGAGTCATATTATGCTTACCAAGGCGGACTAAAGTAGTACATTGAGCCTCTAGGGCCAGTATGGATACATATCTATGATTTAGAAAACATTTTAAAATGGCCAATCAGAACACTTCACTATATTAAATCCACCAATCACAACACATACCTAACGAAGTTAATCGGAACGCTGTATTCTTTTTTGGTGCGTATTTATTTAAAAATGTGAGATCTTAAAGTAGGTTAGATTTGACTTGGCCAGTTTTCATTACATCAGTCATTTTATAAAGTTATTCAACATATATATATACTAGCTGTGCCCGCGGCTCCGCCCGCGTGGAATTCGGTCTGTGTCAGTAAGCAGCTAAAAAATAAATAAATTGCCTCCTTCCTTTAACAACTCCAAAGTGATAGCCATCCTTAAACCTAACAAGTCAGCAGATGACCCTAAAAGCTACAGACCCATAGCCCTGCTTAGCTCTTTATAAAAACTGTTGGAAAAGTAGGATCTCGCCCCAGATTAATAAGATCGTTCCCGTGGAACAGGCTGGTTTCAGAGAGGGTCGTAATTGTGTAGACCAAGTACTCTCCCTTACGACACATATTGAGACTGGGTTTCAAAAGCAGCTTAAAAGAGTTGCAGTATATGTAGACTTGTCCGCAGCTTACGATACAGTATGGCGGCATGGTCTCCACCTAAAGCTCATGAAAGCTGTCCCCTGCCGACAAATGACTAGCCTAATAATCAACATGCTTTGCAACAGAGAATTCGTCGTCCACCTAGGAGATAAGCACAGCCGCCCCAGAAAACTTCACAACGGCCTTCCACAAGGATCCACTCTGGCTCCTCTGCTTTTTAATTTATACACACACGACCTTCCAGAAACAGCGTCCAGAAAGTTCATCTATGCTGATGACATTGCCCTGGCCCATCAAGGTGTTAACCTTTGAGCTGTCGGAAACACAACTCACCTCAGACCTCCAATCGCTTAACGCATACTTTAAAAAGTGAAGACTGGTACCTAATGCCAGCAAAACTGAGATTTCTACTTTCCACCTAAACAATAAACTGGCCTCGTATAACCCCTCAGTAAACTTTGATGGCAAAAACCTTACGTACAACCCACAGCCTAAATACCTGGGTGTAACTCTAGACCGCTCTCTTACATACCGTCCCCATCTCAGTAAGCTTAGCAAGAAGCTAGGAACCCGCAATAACATTCTGCACAAACTGACTGGAACTATACGTGGGAGCCAGCGCTGACGTGCTTCGCACCACAGGAATTAGCCTTGTTTATTCCGCTGGAGAATACTGCGCGCCCGTCTGGCTAAATAGCTCGCATGTGGAAAAGGTAGATGTCCAGCTGCGGAAAACCATGCGCTGCGTTTCTTGTACCATCCAGTCTACTCCAATAGAATGGCTGCCAACTCTAAGCCATATACCCCCACCTCACCTTAGGAGACAACAAGCCCTACTAAACGAAGCCGACAAAATTGCTGCGAACCCAGAGCTGCCAGTTTCCTCAGAGTTTTTCGGCCCCCCTAAGACACGTTTAAAATCTCGTCATCCACCATATGACACGGTACAAGAACTGAAAGAGTGTAATTTCAGCTTAAAGGACAAATGGAAAGAGTACTGGATTACTAACTTGCCTAGTGGAGCTCAGATCAGCTATGATCCTACTCAAAAACCCCAGGGCTTCTCTGCTCCGAGACGGGAATGGTGCCAATTAAACAGGCTGCGGACTGGGCACGGTTGGTCTGGCGATTTCATGTTTAGGTGTGGCTGGCGCGATTCTCCGAAGTGCGACTGTGGGGCACCTGTACGTCTATCCACCACATTGTCCATGAATGCCAAATAAGGAGACTGCCCTCTGGACTTACTATCATTAAGCGAAAACGCAGCCCATTGGGTGAAGAACCTAGATATTAATTTGTAAATTACAGTTGTTTTGTAAAGCGACCAAGGCATGCCATACAATTAAATAAGCAGCTAATTCACCCCTAATTTCTCTCCCGCTACCCTGGAGGCGGAACTTGAAGTAAAGTTGACAGACGGTGCAAAGGCGCGCTGTGCGGATCGTCGACGATCCCAATCTTACGAGCGATATTGAACCATTGAGTCTAAGGAGAGACTTTGCCTCCTTATGTGTGTTCTATCGCTTGTACAATGGGTTGTGCTCTGAGGAGCTGTTTGATATGATACCCACGGCAGCTTTTTATCACCGCACCGCTCGCCGCCGGCAGGTTCATCCTCACACCCTGGAGCCTAATGGGTCGCGTACTGTACGGTTTAAGAGGAATTTCCTCCCACGAATGCTGCGACTGTGGAATGAACTCCCTGCCGAGGTTTTCCCAGCGGGCTACAGTATGAGGTTCTTCAAAAAAGGAGTGTATAGGTTCTTAAAGGGTAGGCAACGCGCATGTGAATCCTCTGGGGTTGCAGGCGTCCATAGGCTACGGTAACTGCTTACCATCAGGCGGGCCGTATGCTTGTTTGCCACCGTCGTGGTATAAAAAAAAAGATGGATACGCTAGAGGACAGTAGTCTTAATAAAATAATATATTTTACAATTACCACTAAATGAAACTAAACTCAAAAATTAATACTTTGTTTTATATATTTTTTTTGGCATGATTTAAACGACATAAAGAGTAGTAGGTGTGGTGTATATCGGACGATACATGACCACTTTTGTATTTATACGTTCATGTACACGGCAAATATCATCCAAATCGATCCTCCCGTCAAATCAGTATAAGCATGAAAGGTAAGAACAGGCGCGGTTGAAATAAGGGTGTGGGGGGGGTCCATGACCCATGCAAATTTAACTCAATCGAGTGTAGTGGCTACCCCCCCCCACCCTCCTTTTAGACGTTGAATTTTTATAGGCTACGTATAACCTGGCTGGGGATTTTCTTGAATTGGAATAAGTAATCCTTAAGGTGTGATTTCCGGGATAACAATGCAAAAAAACCGGCCAAGAGCATGTCGGGCGATGCTCAGTGTAGAGTTTCGTAGATGCTGCCCTGTTACAAAACATCCGTTCAAAAGGACGTTTATTAAGGGATATTTGGCGGCGCTTACGTCATTTTACTATTCGGCACTTCCTTTCACTATGCGTTTTTGACTGATAATTCAAAAACGGCTGAACCGATTTTATTCAATATAGTTTTTATTGAAAGTTCTTATCAGGCTTCACCAAATTTCAGCTTTCTAGTGCAAACGGTAACTGAGCTAGACCGCGGACAGACGGACGGACATGGCGAAACTATAAGGGTTCCTAGTTGACTACGGAATTTTATTACGTTACCGTAGGTAATGAATTTTCATACGTTTTTACTACACTGTCACAGATAATACACTGATGTTACGTTACTGGTTGCAATAATGGTGGTAATTACATACGGTTCCGAACGCGGAATAGAGGATTTATGATATTGGTGTAGATCAAGATATTTATTCTTCAATGTAAGCACATTACAATGCACTAATGAACGTCAGAGAAAAATAAAATACGTGAGTGTCGTGGAACACTCGATTGGAACGAAGTTATGTTAATTAATTTTATATCATTTTTGACTTGATGGTAAATTTTGTAGTTTTAATTTTTGACGTGATAACGTCTTTAAAATCGTTTTAGTCGGGTGACATGTTCAGAAACTTGTGTCACACCAAAACCTCACGAGCGCGATCGCAGGTATAACGAGAGAGAGACGGACCGATCTCCCGTCTCATCTCGAGCGCTGCCAGTCATTCCGTGAAACTTGTCACGCGGAATCCTCACGAGCGGTTAGACGTTATCACGTAAACATCTCGATCGTAAACCTACTTTACAAACAACCAATTTTTTTTTGTATTTTATGGAAATTTTGGAAATTTATGAAAATTTTGGAAATTTTTGAAATTTTGGAAATTCTGGAAATTTAAAAATTTTGAAAATTTTGGAAATGTTGGATATTTTGGAAATTTTGGAAATTTCGGAAATTTTGGACATTTTGGAAATTTTTGAAGTTTTTGAAATTTTTGAAATTTAGAAATTTAGAAATTTTGCCATTTTTGACATTTTCGAAATTTTTGTCATTTTTTACTTTTAGGTTCTCGACTTTTTTCACTTTTATCACTTTGTCACTTCTCACTTACACTACACGTCACTTCACTTCACTTCACTTTATTCTATTTTATATATTTTTTATTTCATTCCATTTTACATGTTTCTCAATCGTATGGGTGCCGCGTTTTCGTGACGTGACGCTTTTTCGCCTAGCCCCCCATTCGCGAACCGTCCGAGAAGGAACTTAAAAAACTACCACCGGTTCTAACCTCGACGGGACTTTTTTTTTTTTCAAAACAGTAATACGTTATTAGATCTTAAAGATACATAATAATGCGTAGTTCTTCAAGAAGACATCAAAACAGCTTGAGAGACAGATAATGTATCTATTGTTTAATTACAAAGAAAAATAAATCCTAATCTGACTGCTTCACAAAACGTATGATATGTTTTCCTACCTAAACGGTGTCCTATAAATGTTAGATGATTTTGTAGTAGTTTCTGGTTTGGGACATGCATCTTTGTCCGTCATATATAGTCCTCGAACCTGCAATAACCCTTTGAGATTCATGACATTTTCAAATATTTCTTAAGAGCGGGTAAAGGTAAATTTAAAGCATCGACGGGTAACATGTTATAAATATGAACACTTTGACCAAAAAATTACAAATTATTTCAATACCAAATTTCATCTAAATACGTACAGCGGTTATTGGTTGTTTCTTCCCCATGTAAACTTCCACCCCTTTTGCATCCGCTTAAGGGATAATTTCCGAGATAAGCAGATAAATTTCTTGTTCCTTTAGTCGTCAACACAGTGAATCCTCCTTTTTGTAAAGGGTCGGCAACGCGCATGTGACTCCTTTGGAGTTGCAGGCGTTCATAGGTTACGGTAGCTGCTTACCATCAGGCGGGCCGTATGCTTGTTTGCCACCGTCGTGGTATAAAAAAAAAAAAAAAAAACAGACAAAAATTCTAAAAATTGTTGGAACGTGTTCTGTTATCGATTCTAAGTATCCCCAGCCAACTTTTTTTCGAGTATATTCCATGAACAGACTTTCGACCCTCTTCAGCGTTATTATATGTATAGATGTTTTTATTGAAAGTACCTTTCAGGCTTCACTTCCATTATTTTTTTATTTTTTTTGGACTTACGGTTCTAAAGTAAGATGGGGGGGGGGCTTTTTTGAAGATGAAACTATCCTTTGTCCTTTCTCGAGACCCATACTACCTCTATACCAATTTTCATCTAAATCAGTTCAGCGGTAAAAAAATCCTCATACCAACTTCCAACCCCCTTTTCACCCCCCCAGGGTTTGAAAACTATCCTATGACGTTTCTCGAGACTCAAACAAAAATTCTCCATACAAACTTTCAACCCCATTTTCACCCCCACCAGGGTTGATTTTCGGGGTTAAAACTATATATTATCCTTTCCCGGGACTCAAACTATCTCTATACAAAATTTCATCAAAATCCGTTCAGCCGTTTTCACGTGATGCGCGGTCAAATAAACAGACAAACAGATAAACAGACAAAAATTCAAAAAATTGTTGGAACGTGTTCTGTTATCGATTCTAAGTATTCCCAGCCAACTTTTTTTTGATTATCTTCCATGTACAGACTTTCGACCCTCTTCAGCTTTATTATATGTATAGATTTTTTAATTCTGATAAAAACTGGCCAAGTCAAATCTAACCTACTTTAAGATCTCACATTTTTAAATAACAGCAATTGTTATAGGTATCCAATAAAGCAAAGAAATAGAGTTTAATACTTATTCATAATGTTATTTTGTTCCCATAAATACATATTTGGATTTTGCATGGAACTTGGCACTCATTTAGATCTCCATTCTTTTAGCGGCGAAGCCCACAGCCAAGCATAATTTTTGTATTGAACTATTTACATTTATGTTTTAGGTGGGATATCATTACTTTTTGTAAAGAAAACTAGGCAGGTATTAGATTTAATGTTTTTTCTTGCGTTTTCGCTGCATGGTTTTCTTTTTTATGCTATTGTCTACATTCTCCCGCGCGCCGCCGATGACACACCGTTGGTCGGTCGTTTAGCGCGTATTACAAGTTTTTTGTATGGGGACACCACTTATTATTAGACTTAACTTTATTTTTATATTTATAGCAAATATAATAATACATATATTGGGATAGTTTCAAATATCTGCCTGTAAAGGTTCCAACGATACAATTAAAAATTTATTTTTTGTATGGGGACCCCCCCCTATATTTTAACTTTTTTTTATTTTTAGATGTTTTCCGACGCTTACACACAATTACCGAGCTGGATTCCAAATTTCATCCTTCTAGGTCATCTGAAAGTAGGTTAGGTTTAGATACTATATGTCAGTCAGTCAGTCAGTGCTAAAATTTACGACTTTTTGACCTTCATTTGAGGGCAGTTGAGGGCGAATTAGAACTGGGTTCTTTATTTAACGGGTGGATCCACCATTTTTTCACTGTCCCGTCAGCCAAGCGACAAGTAGGTACGACATACCTGGAGGCTTAGCCAAGATGACGATCGTTTGCAGAAAACGAAATGAAACCCTACACGCTCACGCTCACTCTTCCATATTAGTGCGATAGAGAGACGGATAGCGTTTCGATTCGTTTTGTACAAACGATTGTCTTCTTTCCTAAGCCCCCTGTTGACCAGTTTGTTAGAAGAAATGTTATTCCACGTTCGACTTACGCGGTTGGTAGATGACCCTTTATAAAAACCGGCCAAGTGCGAGTCGGACACGCGCACCGAGGGTTCCGTACAAACCTATAACAAGCAAAACTTGTAGTATGTTTATTACTAATTTCAATTTAATACCTCTACGCGTTTACGAGGAAAAAGGTAGTAAGTTTAAAATTTAAAAATATATTTTTTGTATGATTTTACTAAAAATGTCTACTTTTCGTAATTTTTCCTTTGTTTGTGCTATATGAAGTTTCTTCGTGCCAAGTTTCAAGTTTCTGAGTTTACGGGAAGTACCCTTTAGGTTTTGAGTTTCTTGCGAGTACTCAGATTCAAAATATGCGACTTAAATTGCTATTTCTTTTGATTGCGTTAACATAAAAGTTTGGTTTTGCTACATCTGAGAGAAGAAAGAAGCAAACCGTAATGCCTTTTTTTGCTCTTTCCTCACCACATGCTAAACTTTCTGTGCTGGTTTTTGTTTTGAATCGAGGGTCTATATTCAATAAAAGTGTAATCTCGCATAATGTAATTAGGTAGGTACTTTATATGTCCGCCTTTTGCAGTTATTCTTATGGTGCAATAAAATTTAAATAAATAAAAAAAAATTGCGATATGGTTAAAGTAAAGGAAAAACTCGTAACCGTGGGTGTATTAATTAATCAGGTAACTAATACTGGTTTTAATAATCATTCATTTTATTGCTTTTATTGTCAATTTCTTTTTAAAATCCTCATTTGATATACATGTGGAAATGAGGTAGTACTTTCCGCACTTGCATTGACTTTGCATTAAATTGAATTCAATGAATATGCTTAACCACTTGCTGCTCCTCTCAAAACTAGCACGCTATGGTTTTGAGGGTAACTTTCTCAACACGATTGCCTCATTTTTGAAAGACCGAAAACAAACTAAGTCTGTCCTCGGTACGGAATCGAACCTTGAACCCATAGGAACTTGCGCAGTGCCTCAAGGATCGACAATGGGAAACAACCTTTTCTTAATATTAGTAAACGACATAATGATGGCATGCTCTGAGCCTGAATATATTATGTTTGCCGATAACTTTGACAATTTAAAAATAAATACAAATAGAGTAATAAATAACATTGCCAAGTGGTTCTCGTCTAACGGCATGGTTCTCAACATCGAAAAAACCAATGTAATGCATTTTCAACTACGAAAAACGAACAAATGTCCGCTTGAAGTCGTCGCGGACAATATAAATCTTCCACAGGTCGAACAAGTGAAGTACCTTGGTTTTATATTAGACTCAGGACTCACCTGGACTCCTCATATAGATGAGTTGTCTGGCAGGCTAGCATCTGCGTGTCATGCCCTTACTAGGCTTGCGCCAACCTTAACACCCCAAAACCTCAGAATAGCTTACTACGGGTACTTCCACTCAATATTAACTCAAAGTGTAGATAGAAGTGTAGGGCACTGCAGGCCAATGTAAAAGACCGTTTAAACTACAGCAACGTGCCCTTAGGATAATATCACATAAACCCTATGATTATCCAGCACAGTCATTGTTTAAAAAACACAAAATCCTTACATTACCATGTGTCTATATACTAAAAGCCTGTCAATATGTGAGATCAAACCTGGGAGTATATACAACCCGTGGGATGAACCACGGCCGTAACACTCGCGGCAAGGACCTTCTGCTTATCCCTTACTGTCGAAAAGACAAGGCTCGAAAGTCACTCAGTGTCATGGGTGCAAAAATTTACAACACCCTTCCCAAAGACATTATAAATTCCGCAAGTGACGGAATATTTACACAAAAACTTAAAAAAATGTTAACTGAACTTACATGTTATACAATAAGTGAATTTATGCAAAGGTCTACTAATACTCGTACTAACCCAAAATGATGTAAAAAAAATATATACATATATAGGTAACATTTTATGTCGTACCTCACTATTCATGTATAATAAATAGCTACCATTGTAATGTAAATGTAACCTCCAGTAACAAAACTGCAGTCATGTATAATCTATAAACATAAATAGATAATGTATACCTACTTAACCTAAATATCATAATATAAATGACATGTAAAATTACTTATAATTTTATCAATAAATATCTCATTTCTCATTTCAATGCTTACTTAGACACTTGATACTAGATAATATCGCACCATATTACTAGGTACCTACCTATATTTCGCTAATCTACGTAGATTATGGCGTACCTTAGGTACGTACCCAAGTAACACAGGAAGCATTATAACATATGAATAGTTAACTTATTTCGAACTTAAGGACCGTATAAACTCTTATATACGTTCACCGAGCAACTTGTCGCATTATATGATGCTTTGAGCTGTATAACGGTTGTATAATGGCATATCTAAATGCTTTTGTAAAGCCTTTAGCTTTAGTGCAGCAAACCACAACGCAACTGTACAGCTTTCGACTGTTTAAAAGCACTCAAGTGCTTTAGGTTCTACAATAGCATTATATGATGCTTTAAGCTGTATAACGGTTGTATAATGGCATGTATAAATGCGTTTTTAAAGCCTTTAGTTTTAGTGCAGCGTACCAAAATGCAACTGTACAGCTGAATGCTGTACAGTTGCGTTTTGGTTTGCTACACTAATGCTTCGGTGTGGTTTAGTGCCTTAGGTTCTACAATAGCATAAATAAATGCTTAATGCTGGTTATGAGCATGAATATTAGCCATTATAATGCCACGTAAATCCGGTATACAGCTTTCAGCTGTTTTTAGTGCTTTAGGTTCTACAATAGCATTTTATGATGCTTTACGCTGTATAACGGTTGTATAATGGCATATGTAAATGCTTTTGTTTAGCCATTAGTTTTAGTGCAGCGAACAACATGCAACTGTACAGCTGAATGCTGTACAGTTGCGTTTTGGTTTGCTACACTAATGCTTCGGTTTGGTTTAGTGCCTTAGGTTCTACAATAGCATAAATAAATGCTTAATGCTGTTGAAGAGCATGAATATTAGCCATTATAATGCCACGTAAATTCGCTATACAGCTTTCAGCTATTTTTAATGCCTTAGGGTATACAATAGCATTTATAAGTAGGTAATACGTTCCTAATGCAGTATAATAGCAAGAATATAAACCATTATAAAGCCAAGTAATTCACTATAAGGGGCTGTTCATAAATTACGTCATTTCAAATGGGGGTGGGGTCTGGACATCGGATGATGGTAGCATGACGTAGGAGGGGAGGGGGCGGTCATTCCGAAGATCACATCATCAATGTGTAAAAAAGGAATGAAAGTCGTGTTTCTATAAACTTTTAATGCTATAAAATATTATCTAATAAATAGTTTTTTATTTTACAATTAAGCTTAAAACGCATTTTTTTAATGACGTCACTTTATTTGGCAGCTTTACTATCAAAAATTGATGACGTAATTTATGAACAGCCCCTATACAGATATTTGCGGTTTTAGTGCCTTAGGTTCTACAATAGCATAAATAAATGCTTAATGTTGTTTAATAGCATAATTATTCACGTGTAATGCTGTAGGCATAAATAAGGCATTTTTTAAGGGTCACTGAGCTGCTATTGGACTAAGAGCTAGCCACGTCAGATATGACACAATAATGAGAGCAACAAAACCCGTCTGGTTAGGTTGCTATACTATTCTTATTGCTAGATCCTGGCATCTGGCAGCTTTTAATGGGTGGAGGTCACAGTGACAGACTAGCAAAATGTTTTAATTGGAAAATAGTAATACCAAACTAGGTAAAAATTGCCGAAGTTGTCTCAGTTATAAAGGACAGGGCCTATATTTTAAGGGGCTCCCTGGCGCCAACGACCTTAGATCTGATTCCCTTAGTTTTCTAATTATTTATATAGCTTATCATATTATCAGTAACGGCTTTTAACAATATAGTATCCTATATTTACTTCAATATTCATTGTCTTCGAGATATTTGACATCAAAGTCGAACCGGTTTAGGCTAAAAAAGTGGTTTTATGGTCATAAATTTTGTTTTAATTAGTTAAAAATTAAAATCTCTCTATAGTTTTTAGAGACATCAAAGAGGAACCCTAATATGTAGATTACGTATATGTAAGATTCTTTACACCATTCGAATATCGATAAAAGTGTTTTTTTAGACCATATTTTAAAAATATCATAAAAAAATAACGGCTCATTTATTTCAAGATCCGGCTCTACAGAATGGAGATAAAAAATTCAAAAACCGATAGTCGTTTGCCTTATAATTCTATCTATAGTGAATATGTTGGAATATCGACTCAAAACTGGTCAAAAATCGATAAAAAAAACGTTAGACCAAAAAATATTGTGTATTCTTACCATACATCGGGGTTTTCGGTGCGAGAATGTTTGACATTAGCCAAAGAGTAGGCATTAACTTAAAAAACAGAATGTACTCTAGCACGTTTCTACCTAATGAATAATTGGTCGAAAAAATCATAGGTATATACAATTTATATGAAATAGCTGACTATTATGTATATATATTGTAGGTACATATACCTATGATTTTTTCAAGTATTTTTTTATTAATTCATGTAGTGACTGATCATTGTCAACCTCTACAGTTAATCAAATAGTTCATAAATATCGGACGTCAAGATTAATATTTGACACTTACTATACCGTGTCTTTGTCTTAGGTAGATCTAGTTAATAAATTTCGGATATGCAATTGCATTTTTAAAATACTAAATATATAATAGTCAATACAAACATGCCTCTAAGAAAAAAAGCTCGTATCATAGTGTGTAAGCTATTCACAGAGAGGTAGTTATTCATTAAGCATAATATGATATTTTCTCAGACTAACTCTCAACCTATCTGTTTATCTCTACTCTTTCTCAAATCGTTCCCGCACCGAAAACCCCGATATATTATTATTACGGAAACAAAAACAGTAGGCGAAAACTATGAACTATATTTTATTATACATCGTTTGGCACTACTTTCTCCCAACATAAATTTTTGTATAATTTCTCTTAATATTGTATAGTATTTGTATAGTTTCTCATAATATTGCATCAAACCCAGATCTCTAGGATTTATTTTCTTGAAATGGTTTGCATTTTTTGACCTCCACTACTTTAAAGCTGCCAGATGTCCAGATCTAGAAATAAGCATAATATACTTAACTGACTAGAGGGGTTTGGTTGCTCTCATTATTGTCATATCCGACGTGGACGTGGCTAGCTCTCCGTCTATATAGACCAACGCCATTTTGTAAATAATTAATAACCTAAAAATAAAATCATGCGGACCTATTTATACAAGGAAAATACCTATATAATAAAGAAATTACTTAATTTAAGACTGCTCAACCAACACTATTGTGTTAATAATGCAAAACTCGTTCTATACGAGGATTACACAATTGTTTTGTTTATTTGATGCATATCTTTTTATAATATTTTATAGCAAAACCACAATAAATCAAAGGCGCGTGAAAATTTTCAATGAAACTTATATACACATTTACAGTAAACTACATTGCGCAGTCATATTTGAAGGATATAATAACGTAAAAGTGTCAAAAACTTTTATAAATTTTGTTAGGATGCAAACAAATATGACGTGTCACTCATTCAGTTTTTTGTACCGTCTTCGTCCATTTTATATTGCGAGACAAAGTAGTTAAATCACAACGTTCATTGTATTATAACATTTGTTCCGTCGGTGTTAGAGACGTTTTTGCATTGACGTAAGGTTTATTTTACTACACTCTTATGCTAGTATAATGCGTTTGTATTGCGATTGGCAAGTTAATCGAGAGTACTTATGCTTCTTTACTGCGATTAGCAAGTTTTTTGGCCGTATTAAGGCTTCTTTAATGCAGTCGGCAACTTAATAGAGCGTACTAATGCTTCTTTGAGGCGATTGGCACTTTCCATGACAACGATAATGCTAATAGCGCAGACATAATGCGCCTGCAATGCTATTAAATGACCTGTATAGGATCTCAAGCTGGGTAATTTGTGCCCATTTAAGACCTATATCAGCACTATAAACGTTTATAATGCTACTATAAAACGAACTCAAAATGCTAAAAGCATACAGATATGCTGTAAGACGGCCGTTATACTGCTTTGATGTGTTACTTGGGTACCTAATATTATTAATTTACGATATCATTAGTAACTAATCTACGTAATCAATAGTAAACGCGATATTACGTGTACGTTTCCTTGAATCTGCACTAATAGTGGCTGCCATTATGACGTGATCGTGCGAAGCGTGACGTCACGCATTAAGGCAAATGGCGGAGATTAATACATATATAATCATCCGCTCATTTCCCTTGGGTCAGTGCGCCGATATTATTGCCTATTGCTTGTGCGGCCGTTCATAGACACAGCAGATTAGTTATTAAATATTTAAAAATAAGGAGAAACTGAGGATTTGTTAATACAAGAACTCCATTTCAAAATTACCTCTTCGTCCTTAATAAATACGAATTTCTAATGAGTCGATCGCACAAAGTCGCCAGTATACCGCCTTGAGCGGGACACCCTCCCTCTACCCTCCTATGTGTCCCTCTAGGTATGGTGAAGTTGTAAATGAGGAGGCAGAAAAACGGTCAAATTAAAATATTTATTTCCGGACCAGCTCAGTTGTTAAAGTGGTAAAATACGTGGGTTCGTGCTATATACAACTAGGACCGGATTCTACAAATCTCCCCCCTGAAGGTGTCAAGTTGATAGACGAGGCGTTTTCTCATCAGCGCTTAGTTCAGCGCAACTCGGCAACTGCGTGACGCTGAGTCAGGGTAACAGCCAAAAGCGATGCAGAAGGTAGGGGGCAAAGCAATGAGCCACAAAAGGTCACTCTGGACTTTGGAACTTATAGTCTACGTAAGTAGGTACTTTCTGACTTAACTGCTAAGCATCGTCTTAGATTCGTCGTTATTCCTCAGGATGGCTTCCAAAAAAAGAATTTTGTTTTAGAACTAGAGCCCACGACACTGAACCTAGTTCGATAAGTCTTCTAGATGAGATATGCATAATTATTCACGTCTTTAATGGGGGAACACGAAATGCCGATGCTTCAATGCAAAAAAAGTGGCGGCGTATTTTTAATTTTTTTTTCATAAATAAAAAAATCTGGTCTCTAGTATGATAAGTCTCCTAGATTTCCTTTGTTCCCAGGGTAGAGGTAGGGCTACACGATAATGCGGTGCTGCAAGCCCCTGTGCGTGGCCTTGTCAGTGGCAGCAGCATCAATTTTTATTTAAAAAAAAAACGCCGTCACTTTTTTGCATTGCAGCATCGGCATTTCGTATTACCCCATTAAAAACGTGACTAATTATATTATATCTCATCTTGGAGACTTATCGAACTAGGTTCAGTCTTGTGGGCTCTTATACTATTTATAAAGAGATTATTTTTAATAGATTGTTATTAAATCAAATACAAACATTGAAAACATTGAAAAAATAATCAACCCAGCAGGACTTGAACCTGCATCGATACGCCTTGCCGGGGCTCGATCGCTTTACCAATTAAGCTATGGGTCAAGTTACTAAGCTGACGAAATTTTCAATGCCTTCAATCATCTATTTGCATTATTTATTTTTTGTATCGATGCAGGTTGTTCATTACTTTTTCAATGTTTTCAATGTTTGTATTTGATTTAATAACAATCTATTGTATGAGTGGAATGCCCCACTTTAAAAACATGCAAAAATAATTATGAGATTCTTTTTAATCCCTGTAAATAATCAAAACCACTACACCTTCTCAAATGCTGAATTGGAACTCAAAGTCCCTGTTAATAGCCACAAGCTTTGAAACCTGGAGTCTTATCGTTATCGTTGGGACAGCATTTTCGAACACCCGTCGAAAGTTGTGTCGAAGGCTTCTTAACCTCATTAGTAAGGATAAAGTTGTCTTTACCTTGACCTGCAAAATACCTTTCCGCGCAGAATTCTTCAAGCGCGCTTCTGAAAGCGCTAGTAGCCTGGCGGTAAGACGTCCGACTTTCAATCCGGAGGTCTCGGATTCAAACCCAGGCAGTTTTTCGGAACTTATGTACGGAATATCATTTGAGATTTACCAGTCGCTTTTCGGTGAAGGAAAACATCGTAAGGAAACCGGACCTAATCCCGATACGGCCTAATTTCCCCTCTGGGTTGGAAGGTCAGATGACAGTCATGGGAGTAGGTTGTCAAGCGGACCCCAAACCGGGACAAACGCTAGGAGGAAGCATGTAGAAGTCTTCAAAAAATAATTAAGTTGTTTTGGTCCTACTAATATTATAAATATGAATGTTTATCTCTATGTTTATTTTTTGATATTTGGATGTTTGTTCCTGTACAAATATCTGCGATTTCGGGCTTTCTTTCTTTTACAGTCCTTGGTAAGTAATGTACTATTACGTCACACCTAGCCATAATGTGAGTTTTACCGCACGCTACGCGTACGGTACAACTCGCATTATGTCCAGGTGGAGACGTAAAATTGTGTACTCACCACGGGCAGTAAAAAAGAAAGCCCTCTATCGCATATTAACAACCCTCGCCTGCGGCTCGGGTTACAAATACCAGCGATTTCGGGCTTTCTTTCTTTTACAGCCCTTGGTAAGTAATGTACTATTGTATTCTGGAATTTATTATTTTAGCGAGGTGAGAAAGAGGTTTAGTAATTTGAAACATCTTCATAAACGAATTCAGTTGAAAATAAGAAATATTTTATTTTAAATATTCATATTTTTTAATATTCTCTTTGTTTCGCACATTTTCTATCAATTTAAATAATTCTATTTATCAATTCAGGTAAAGCCTGACCAGAAATATATGATTATTGTCAAGAGGGCGCTTTTATTATCATTTATATGGCAACAGTTCAGCGCGTATTCACTCTCTATGGTATGGTGACATCTTGATTTGTTTACCTGTCAGCTCTGATGGTAATTTGAAAATGTTTCACTGCGAAATAGTCTTATGTCCCGAGCATATTATTTACAGATGTTTATTAAATACACTATTTACAATGTTTCGCTCTCGACTAGGAATTATTTTGGGATTTTTTTGTCGTTTATTATTTAATATTCAACACTTTACTATTATTCAAATATAAACTGTCGCAATGACAATGACAAAAGTGACAGCCTATCACTTGCCCTCACACATGCATATCATTCTGTCATTAAAATTATTGCCAGTGCAGGATATTAGTTCCAATGAAATTCCGCAACATGGCGCGTGATCATATATTTCTGGTCAGGCTTTACTATAGTATGAAATTTAACAACAATCAACAACAGCCCGTTGTATCGGTTCACTTAATGCAGATCCAGAGGCTCTCATAGGATTACGGTACCCAAAATTTGCCCGATCATGCCTCATATCATATAATATTCATAGATTCGGCCAATAGTGGAAAAGGTCATTATATATTTGAGTTATCCCGGGGGATCAGAACAAAGCAGGCAGCTATTGACACAATCTGTTCCGGGCTTTGTAAAGTAACATCGCGTTTAAAGTAATATAAAACTGTTCGCTTAACATACAATTTTTCATATTTATATTTTTAGACAACCGACTTTGCAAGTAACAATGTATGAAGAGCAAATGGACTAAGAGTCGTCAGATATGACAATAATGAGAGCAACGAAACCTATCTAGTAAGGTTGCAATACTATCCTTATGGCTAGATCCGGGCATCTAGCAGCTTTTAATGAGTGCAGGTCAGAGTGACAGGCAAGCATAATTTTTGAATTGCAAAATAGTACTACCGAAATAGGTAAAAACTGCCGAAGTTTTTTAAGTTATAAATAACAGGGCCTATATTTTATCATTGTTTTTTATAAGTGTGGTAGGGCACGTTCAGCGAATGTTATCGCTCAAATCTGGAGCAGAGCCCGACTGGGGAAGTACCTCCACCTTACAGAAAAACACAGCCAAATAGCACTAGACCCTACTCATAGTGTTGTGTTCCTGCGGATGAGAAAGGTTGCCAAAGAGCTCAAGGAGGACCCAGCGTGTTGACGATGAGGGACCTTCTTGTTCCTTTAGTCGTCAACACAGTGAATCCTCCTTTTTGTAAAGGGTCGGCAACGCGCATGTGGCTCCTTTGGAGTTGCAGGCGTCCATAGGTTACGGTAGCTGCTTACCATCAGGCGGGCCGTATGCTTGTTTGCCACCGTCGTGGTATAAAAAAAATCGTATTATTACGGAAACAGAAACAGTAGGCGACAAACTATGAATTACATTATACGTCGTTTTGGACTACTTCCAAAGTTCGGATGGGGGCATCAGAAAGTTTTGGAAATGATATAAGCTAATTATTTATATAATATCTCATAATACTGCATCAAACCCAGAACTCTAGGATTTGTATTCTTAAAGTGGTTTGCATTCTTTGACCTCCACCACTTTACAGCTGCCAGATGTGCGGATCTAGAAATAAGTATAGTATAGCAAACTAAAGAGAGTGGTTTCGTCGCTTTCATCATTGTGTCATATATATCTGACGTGGCTAGCTCTCCGTCTAAAACATATTATATCAAGTGTCATGTTATTCCTGTTATTCAAATATCATGCTATTCGTCGTAGATTTTCAATTTTCCGCTGCAAAGTCCATGCCTAGTTGGCGTGGTCGAACTTAAGTCTCATTACTAATTTCTATTTAAGTACCTATGTACTTATGAATCTATTTTTTTCTTATATAACACGATGTTTAAACGTGATATTATAAACGACGATATATAGAAGACATAATAAACAATTAATTTCCAAAGCACTTATAAGCCCTGCCTCGTCAACCGATTACATAACCCACTTAAGTGATTCCATCATAAACCCTCCGCCTCATTTGCCTCGCAAACCTAAACTTAAACAAAGAAACACCTAAACAATATCAGTAATACTCCAATCTAAAACCTACCTTATGATCTTGAACAAGTAAATTCAATATACAGTGTCAAGCGACCGTAATATCTTGACTCAATAATGTTCGACCTTGCTTGAAGTTATTGTCAATTTTGTAAAGAACTTTATCAAATTGGTTGGTTTCGTATTAAATTATATTATAGAGTAATCTGCTTGATATAAGTGAAGTTAGAGTTAGTAACTGTTAGTATATAGGGGTTGCTGGGGGATGAAATACAGACAACTCGATGTTCTCAGTACGGCGTTTATTACAGAACTAACTGTCATAGGCATACCCACATTAGCAAATACATAATGACTTAAATCTACCCTGTTTATTCAGTGCACATATATCACACCCCCCCCACTTAAATCCTACTACTTAACCTAACTGAATAAACATTTGACAATGTCTTGTACTATGCTTTTTTATTTCATTTTATGTTTTCGTTTATGATAGGTAAATAATTACCTACGTTGCTAACTTATTTTATTTTGCTTTATTTACCTAATGCTAATACAAAATAGGATTACCATAGTAATCGATTGGTGGTACATTTCGGCGGGGTCTCGGTGCGGTCACGGCCATTGGTGGAATCGGAGGTGGTCGAGGAATCTGCAGACGGTCCATCGGCCTGGGCCACGCCAACGGCGATGTTGGTGGTCGCGATCTAATCTGGTCTACGTGCCTCTTAAACTTAGTCGATAAATCGTTTTCCTTTACCACTACCACGGCCCTAGATATAGAATAGTTTCTATAACAGAAATCATCCGTTAAGGGGGTGAAAAGGGGGGTGGAAGTATGTATGGAATTGTTGCTTACTGTAGACGTAAAATAGCATGTGCGCTAATAGTTATTTGTTATACAAGGGTGCAAAGTTGTATTTTAACCGTATGTGGAATTGAAGCACGAGCTAGCGAATGGATTCTAGGGTTGAACTGCGAGGTAGCGAATGGATTCTATGGTCTTTTCACCTCACTAAAGCGAGGAAAATATAGTCTGGCCAGCCAACGAACGCAGTAGCAATGTACATCAAACAAAAATATAGCAACACTAAGCGAATCGAACAGCAGCATTGCTCCATAGAAAAGCAGCAATGTACATCAAACAAAACTTAGTATTTTTTGGACGCCTGTTGCGCGCTTTTGTACGTCATTTCGAAAATTGTAATTCTGCATTGAATAATAAAAGAATTGATAATTCTGTATTTATGACTACAATGAAAAAGAAGGTGCGAAGAAATTAAAATAACAACATAAAAATGACAGAAGGTTATGCGGTCAAAATACAATAGTTGACACCCAGGAAGGAATGAAACATTGACACTTACAATGATTGCTAAAATCATAAGGCCAGTGGAGGAAAACGAGTAACTACCTATATCTACCAGAAAATACAACTTTTCAGTTTAGAATGGAACAGGATTTGTGATGGGCCGGGGGAACGTGCCTCGTTCCCCAAACAGGGGAAAGTTGCATACAAGGTAAAAATGTTCCATAAGTGAAAATTAAAAATGAAATATATAAAAAGCATATGTACAGAGTACATTGTACACCCTAAAGTTGCAATAAAGATTGTTTATTATTGTTATTGTTATTATTGTAGACAAAATAAGATAAATATTAATGAGTACTTATATGTATTTCAATTATATTATTTTATCAGAAAAATAAATTATTTATTGAAAAGTAGTAGTAGAAATAACTAAAAATTCAACAATGTCATTAATAGTCATACACAGAACAATAAATTCAATTAATAATAGAAATACCATTTGTTTTTGTATTTTACAGTACAAATATTTAAAAAAATATTTATGGGAAAAAATAAGAATATTTTATAAATATTTTTAAATACAATATTCCCTGGCGTAAGTCTGATGATTGCTGTACGATTTTTACTTCATTTCATTTGATTTTTTTAGCATTGACAAAAAATATAATTTTATATAAATATGTGATTATTAAAAAAAGATGCGGTTCTGTGATGTTTTTTTTTTTGTAATATTTATTTCAGTAATGGTAAAAAAACTGATTTTTGAAATGTTACCTTTTTTAAAGTACTAAATTACCTAAGTCTGATTACTGTAGGATTTTGACTACATTTCATTAGATTTTATTTTATTTTGAGTTCTCTAAAAGTTTAATTCTACTAAAATCGTGAAGTTTTTGTGTTTTTATAAAAAAAAAAATTAATCTGTTTATTTCTTTAACAGCTAGGTACATTCATAATAGTAGTCTATGTAACTGTTACGTAATAAGGGTCCTTAAAACATAAGTGTGGTTTTATGAAATGAGCCGCAGGCGAATTTCATAATAAGATCACACGAGTGTTTTAAGGCCTAATTACGTACAGTTGCATACACTGCTTTATCTACACTCATATTATTTATTCTAAATGCCTTATTTGGAAACCATAGAATGGCCGCCATCGCACCGCCACCATGGCCAACTCTCGTGTGCCGGCGGTCGCGCGGGCGCGTGTCGGGCTGTCGGCGGATCCCCGGGAGGGTGCAGGTGTACATTATATTATCAAAACTCATAGCACATCAATAATTGAGCATGAAAAGTTAAAATTACGTTACTGCTACGGATAAAAAGCTTATCATAGTAAAATCGGTCGTGGTAATGCTAGCCATTGCCTACCGTTTTCGAACACGTTTTAGAGAACTTACAATATGAGTGTAGATAAAAAACTTAACTACTAATCTTAAATTATAAAGATTTATTGAGTTAAGGAGTCATCTATTTTAATTTATTAATTAAGTATACAATATTGTTAAATAATTTGTTGCAATAAACAATTTTTTATTTACTTACGTCGGTAGCTCTTATTTTAAACATGTGTTTCTTTATTATGTTTCTACTTTACTAAATTACAAAGTCTGATGTTTATTGTACGGTTTTCACAAAAGTTTACCAGATTAGGTTCTACATTGACATTTTATTGTGAGACTTGTTTGTTAGAATGTTTTTTTCGTAAAAGTGTAAATATCCAATATAAATAATACAAAGTAGTATAAAAAAATGTTTATTGCAATAAATTATTTAACAGTATTGTTTAATACTGTTAGTTAAACAAGTCACATATTTTGTAAAAAATACAAACTTACATTTGAAGTTTAAAAACATATTTCTCCTAACAAATCGTATGGATGTCTTAAATTATCAACCGCAAATAGCGTATTCAAAAATCAATGTGTTTTAAATACTCTTCGTAACGATTAGTATTTGTAATTCATATTACGTGTTAGTATGTGACTAATACAATATATAGACGTATATATTTTTTCTCCAACGTGCTCGGAAATGTTCACCTTGCTGTAGTAAAATTAGTACGTGAAGTTTGTCATTATTTACTAATACAAATTTAAAAAAATAAAAATCATTATTGTCCTGTTTTAGCGGACGACAAGTTGTAATTGCCGTCCGCATTGTTTTTTACCTTTTAAACATTTCATTCGACTAAGAAATATCATTTCAAACAGCCAACCGTCTGAACGGCAATCCCTTCAAACTATAGGATAGAGCGAGATAGTCAGATCAAAAACCTTGGTTGTCTCGTTCTGTTGCATAGCTTGCGGGAACACCGCGTCTGATCGTGCGAATACGGCTTCATATAATCATAGACAAAAGAACTTTTTTTAAGGTTTAAGCTTTTACAGTTGTGTGGAAGGAGCATAAAATTGATTTTTAAATATTATTTGAATGAACTTTGGGAGATGATTGGCAGTATAGGTAGTGCTCTATACTAAAAAAATATTGTAAAGGGAACCCTGAATATGTAATTGATTAAATTTATTTTATTTCCTCGCACATTTGGAGAAAAAAATCGCTCGTCCACGGATTTATCTTTCCCGTCCTCTGCAATAATGTACTATTAATATAAGTAATTAGTTATTTATTGCATTTATGATGAAAAAAATACGCGTGTCGTGGAACAGTCGGTTGGAACGAAGTTGTTATTTAATTTTTGACTTGTTTTTTACTTTCTTGACTTGACTTTTTTGACTTTTTTGACTTTGTAGACTTTTTAGACTTTGTAGACTTTTTAGACTTTGTAGACTTTTTAGACTTTTTTGACTTTTTTGACTCTGTAGACTTTAGACTTTTTACTTTTTTGACTTTTTTGACTTTTTAGACTTTTTAAGACTTTTTAAGACTTTTTACACTTTTTAGACTTTTTAGACTTTTTAAGACTTTTTAAGACTGAAAATAGATGTCATATACTTCGGAAAAAGTGACCAAACCCTCCGACACCGGACCTCTCCTCGGATCTGGCCTCGGACACCGGAGGGTTTGGTCACTTTTTCCGAAGTATATGACATCTATTTTCAGTTTATATATAGTAGTGTAACTACTTAAAAATTTCAAATCAAAAAATATTGAAAATAATTTGATTTGCTTCAAGATTCACTTTTTAAGACTTTTTAAGACTTTTTAGACTTTTTAGACTTTTTAGACTTTTTAGACTTTTTAGACTTTAGACTTTTTAGACTTTTTAGACTTTTTAGACTTTAGACTTTTTAGATTTTTTAGACTTTAGACTTTTTAGACTTTTTAGACTTTTTAGACTTTTTAGACTTTTTAGTCTTTTTAGACTTTTTAGATTTTTTAGACTTTTTAGATTTTTTAGACTTTAGACTTTTTAGACTTTTTAGACTTTTTAGACTTTTTAGACTTTTTAGACTTTTTAGTCTTTTTAGACTTTTTAGATTTTTTAGACTTTTTAGACTTTTTAGACTTTTGACTTTTTAGACTTTTTAGACTTTAGACTTTTTACTTTTTAGACTTTTTAGACTTTTTAGACTTTTTAGACTTTTTAGACTTTTTAGTTTTTAGACTTTTTAGACTAGACCTTTTAGACTTTTTAGACTTATTAGACTTTTTAGACTAGACTTTTTAGACTTTTTACTTTTTAGACTTTTTAGACTTTTTAGACTTTTTAGACTGACTTTCTTTACTTTTTATGTTATAAAAAAACGTGTTCTATTCTACAAGCTGAATTGAAATAAAAACATCTCGCAGCAAAAACTTTTACCTTTTTGACTGTTTGACTTTTCACTTTGTCACTTCTCACTTTTCACTTCACTTTATTCTATTTTATTTTATTTTAATTAACATGTTTCTCAATCGTATGGCTTTGTGTCGCGTTTTCGTGACGGTCACGTGACTTTTTTTCGCCTAGCCCGTCCGAAAAGGAACTTCGTTCCAAAATCTGTGATAATTAAAATTATGCAATAATATAAGTTTCTTTATGATTAAAACGCTCCTTCTTCGCTTCCCCGGTACAACGGGGAATTTTCGGAAACATTGGGGCACGTTCCCGGGAAAGTTGGGGAACGTTCCCCATCTTTCCCGGGATCACGGGGAATTTGCTTTTGGAAAAGAAATACATTATATATTGTTATGCTAAATATTGTTATTATTCCTTTTATAATGGATACCATTAAAAAAAATGTAGCTATACTCATATTCAACTTTCCCCAGTATTCCCCTCGGTGGGGCACGTTCCCGGGCACGTTTCGGGGAAAGTTGGGGAATGGGGAACGTGCCCGGGAACGGCCCATCACTAAACAGGAAATTCTATAATTATAAGTTAATAACACAAAAAATAATCAAAATAAATTAAATATTTTTAAAATATCTATACCGCCATTTTGACTTTTGTCAACTTTTTTTTATCTGCGTTCCGTAACTACTGTTTGATCACAATACGAAAGATTGTTGTAAGTAATAATATTTTTCACATGATAATCTTGTAATTTTTCCGTTTATATGTACTTATTTGATCTTGAAATAAAGAACGTAAATTATTTTAGGTGCTGTATGGTTAAACATTTCAAAATTAAAATTTGATTAAATTATATTTAAAAATTAGTACTTCTGCGCATTTCGGAACGTTTCGTTCTGACTCTGTTTCAGGGGTCGAATCGAAAGTTCAGAATACGAATTAAAATTAAATAAAATTTCATTGAATGACGTTTAAAATATTTCTGTCTCTCTCTATTTACTAATAACGTGAAAAAGACAACACGAATAGCTTCCGAGTATTTCGAATTTGTATTAGACCTCGCGCGCGGATTGACATTGTAATTCCAAGGTCAACAAGGTCATTTTGTCTCACGCTCGCAGCAAAATTAAGTTTTGCTCACTGTTTTTAGGTATCAAAGAACCCTCGTTCCTGCTGCTGATGTGAAAAATGTATTACACCTGTCGTAAGTACCTACATAAATATCTCAGCTGGTCTTTGCGTTGATTTAATACATTTATTGAAAGGTGATGGCAGATATTACATTAATAAATAATAAAAAACGCAATCTGAAACTTAAAAATATAAGTAAACAAAACTAAATTTTTAAAATTAAAAAGTTACATGTCACAGATAAAACAAAAACAATGCACAATTTTCGAATTATTCTGAGACTCGGGTAGTTCATCAATTAAAATGGATCGATCAAAATAATATTTCTTGAAAAATTTAAAGCGTTTTATAGTAAAATCATGAAACAAAATTGTTTACACTAAATGTTTTTAATTGAATACAATTAAATATAAAATATTTTTTGCGTCCACAGCACTTGATTTGATCAGACAATTTAATCAGATGGGCGAAGATTGTCCTGTCTGGAGTGGCCTTTACATGTTATTATGTTTAAAAAAGTGACTAATATCACGTTCGAATTTCAAATATTCATTGCACTCTTGTGAATAAAATTCAGTTTTGGTATCTGTTTTTAAATAATAAAAAAGAGCTTTCCGAGCCAGTGAGGTGAAAAATAATATTCGCTATGAGATTTTACTAAGGCGTTTTATTGACTCGAACGTCATCGTGTTTGGGCTTGAAAACAACATGCCTACATTATACAACTGATTGGAACACTACTCACAAACAAAAACAATCTCCGAAGAACCCATCAATTACAAGTGACAAGCTTAACCATTTATATAATTGCAATTATTAAAGTCCATTAGTTTGTGGGTACTTTGTAACTGTTCCCTTTTTGTTCAAGCCCCGACCCTTTGCCCTATTAGTCCTACAAAGCAGAACCAAACAGTTCGCTGTCCCCATGGCGACCAATTGACATAAATTGATCTAATTTAATTTCTATCTGCGGAAAACTTGACTGTTTGCAGTAGAAGTTGTGGGTACAAGTTATCGTACTTCTAACGGTTTAACATACTTAAGAGCGATAAAAACTGCTCGAAATACACAAAACAATTTCTATACGGCTTCATTAATTGATACACTTATGAAATGAATTTTATTTCTACACCTCATGCAGAGTCTGTATATCATAAATCAGCGTGGCAACGCATCGAGTGTCATGGATATCTTTGCTTCGGGAAGGGCACGGAAAGGTGATTGATTCAGTTAGGTACGTGTATTTTCAAATAATAGTTTATTAATTATTTAGGATTTGCTTGTAACGTATTTATACATTAGTTTTTTTTATACCACGACTGTAGCAAACAAGCATACTCCGCCTGATGGTAGTTTAGATATTGTGTATTTTATTTCATCATACCCTTGTAGGTAAAATAATAAAAACAAAATGAACAAAGTCAAACGGATATTTACTTTATTTAAAAGAAACTTGGTAGTGAGTAGGTACGTAAGTTTCCGATAGTTGATATCAACACAGTAGAGTGAGTTGGTCAACAGTGGTACAGGCAGGTTCAGTGGCACAGTGGCAAATTTGGAGAAAATAATACCTATGATAAATCAGTATATTCACTTCTAGGATGCTCTCGGTACGTGAACATGAACGTACCTGTCGGCGTCCAGGCCGCAAGATTTTTTTACCAAGAGGGTTTTTTGTTTCGGGGGCCATATGTCTGACTGAAAGTAGATTTTTATTTTTGTTCCAGTAACTAATACGCGTAACATATGCGGTCACTGTATTTTATTTTGAAATAAAGGCTTAACTGGGAAGGTAAATAGTAGTGGGGAATTTTATGAAATGTAGGCATAAGTTTTGACAGAGCATATCAAAGTATTCAACAAGGCGCTTAGGTCTAAGATGGCGCAACTCTCAAAGGTAGGTGGATTAATGTGGAAATGAGTTTTTTATCACATCTGTGTTTGTATTTAGGATTCCTTTCTTAATGGATATACTAAAAAAAACCTCAAGAGCTTGCTCTCAAGCAAATTGACAGAGAGATAAGCATGAGACGAGCATTTAAGTGAATACCCTGTTTTACCCTATATTATTTACATTGTGAGGGCACATATTAAAATTACCAATGATAAATACAGTGCACAAACTCGAACCTATGCGTAAATGAGGACGAGCCACTGGTCAGACCCCAACGTATACGCTGACTCATTTCTGTTTTCTTAAAATATCACGATTATTGTTTTACCTAATTCTTAATTTAGAAAACGAACAGTACAATACATACACAAATAGATAAAATTTTCTATGATATCCTTCTCAATACAACCTCCTATGATCATTGGTTTCGGAGTTTTGGGCCTTCAAAGGTGCTCAGGGCTGGGACTGGGGGCCTAGGTCACTTTTTCCTTTGTATATGGCATCTATATGCATTTATAATTTATATAGTAGTTTAGTACTTAAAATAAATAAATCAAAATATTTATCAAAATAATTTGATTTATTCTTTAGCTGCTTGCCTAAATGTTTGACCAATTCTATAATTATTTACTTTTTAGTTGATGTACTGTTAATGCATCTTAGTTGTCAGCCATGAATGTCAGCAACTAGCCTTTTCTTTAAAAATCCTTGGATGGTTATCCGGCTACTGTTCTGCGTTACGACTGTGCTATTAACACAAGTTAGATTAGAGTGACTCGATTCGCCCCGCGGTACCTAATTGAGTTAGCCAACTATTTCCAGTGCTACCTTTGCGACTTGAGCATTGTCTCTGTTAGATTATATTTTGTGGACAATGGTCACACTGCGGATTTCCGGCTACAGAGATCCGGGTCTTCAATAGTCTAAGATCATTCGCTGTGACTGTTTGCTGAAAAAGTTTGGCTGTGTGTGAATTTACAGGATAGCCTTGAATACAATTTTACGGGTCTTTATTTAATCTAAATACTTAATGAATTTGGCAAGATAAGAGAAGCCAGAACTCACGGGTATTTATTTTTGATAAAATATAATTTCACGTCATCCCACCCGTCAAAGTATTTGTGTTTTCTATGTTTAATCTGGTAAATCTCGTACTTTATTTATTAACTAAAATCAAACTTAAAATAAAACACATAAACAAACTATAAAAATAAACCTACCTATAAAAATCCCAACTAGGTATAAAAAGAATACCCCGTCTAAAACGTCCCTCCTATCTCTATTCTTTTATTTATTCACAGAACAATAAACTACACTCAGTACAAATGTGTAGCTAATACATAATTTAAATAGTTGTCTATCTTTGTTACCCATAAAGGTAATTGATTCACCGAGAGAAGTCCATTGCGACTAGTGTTGACAAAAACCTTAAAACTGAAATTTTAAGAGACTGTAGTCTTTTTTTTTAGTTTTATAAAATTATATAATTTGAATTAGCGTTGTACGGTTACAGACTTTAATTATTGAGCAATTTAGGGATCACTTTACGTTGGACATTTCATTGAGTAAGTATTTAACAAAAGAAAAGAGCTTGAACCGTAAATGAGCTAAAACTGCTAAATTCAGTGACCTAAAACTAAAAGTGCTAAAACCTACTTTAAGACTTTCAATAACGACGGTTTACGTTACTCTTTATGAAATAAAATAGGTAAAACCGAAACGTTTATGATGGAGTCTTTAGAATTTTTATCTATAGTTAGATTAGAATAAGTTGTTTACTTTTTTTTAAATACAGGAATTGAGATAACATAAGCACTCGAGTACTAAAGTCACACATAGAAAGGCTCTTAAATATAGGTATGACTTGTTTTAACGACTTAAAAGTATTTTTAGCGCAGCTAGTAAGATTAGACTTTGGATTTTTTATTCGCTTCAGTTCCATAGCAACACTAATTGCGTCCGAATCGGGGTAAAAATAAATCTGATTCCGGTAACGACTCACCCTTCTGTCTCTGAGTCATAAATTCGAATTAGACCCTTGATTGAAATTTACGCTTGAATACTGAAAAATACAAAAGAAATGCTTTTATAGGTAGTAGGCACTAAATGTGGGTGTTTAATATGTTATGTGTTTTATTTACCTTATTTTAAGTGAGTCTGTAAAGTGTCTCCCTGGTTGTAAATATACGTACTTTGTTGCTGAAGGCTGTTGCTTTTATCCTCGAAAGTTTATTTTAAGAATTTTTAACGAGCTGCTTCGATATTTTTCTTATTACTTTTTCCAAGTCCTTGCATTTTCCGGGTTGCTAATTAGCGACAGTTATCTGGCTTTCTAAGCCGAATGGGATTGGAACTTAGTCCTTGTTAGTGATTTCGGTTTCCTCATATGGTTTCCTTTAACCAAAGAGATATATTGTACATAAGTTCCTAGAAACTCGTTGCCTAATACGAGTCTCATTACTCGTGACGCTCCCACTTTCAAACATTATGTATTTTTACTGCCGTTAACCGTAGAATTCCTGTGTATACCATGCTATGCCCCACGTATTCATGCGTACATTTGCTTGCATGAATTAAGCTCGAACGTGACCAATGCCAAATCCTTAGCACTTGGACGATCTTCATCATCAATATGTATACTTAACTGAAACTGAGACTACAAGCAATATGAGCGCAAATATAAAACCACCACAAAGTAAAATAGGGGGTTCTGATAATGTCTTATCACGTTTCATAAAGTAATATGGGATAATTATTTTAATGGAGTAACGGCATCCATTTCTCATTTTGAACAAATAAAATAAAATATTTAGTTGTCTATTAAAAACAAATATAAGTACGTGTTCTTATTAATACAAGAGCCGTTTACACTCTAGAATTACCTACGCATATTAATAGGCGTCTAGTGGCAGGGTCGTCAAGTCTTATCCCCATTGCTGGTTATAGGATTCCCGGGAAAACAGAATTCTGTAAATTAGTTGAATTTGGCAGAAACCACGATCATTATATTAATGGGCACTGGGAGCCGCACAGACCAGCAATAGGCGTATATGGGGGAAAGCAGTTGTAAGGTGAACTCTTACTAAATGAGTTTCTCGAAATATATGTACAAAGGAATTATTTTTGGATTACCTACTCTCCGATGGATGTCACTAACTTATCGACGAAAGAAAACATAGTAAGACTTAACTACTTAAGTTATATTATAATACAATCGAAAGATAATTTTGCCTCGAAGTTAAAGGGTGAAATCAAATCGCAGTCACTTAAAAAAAATGTTTTTAACTAATTTCAAATGACACAACCAAGCGGTTTCTCGACTCCATCAGAATTTGAAAGGCATGACATTCTTCATCATCATTATCCTTGCCCTATCCCATTTACTTGAGGTCGGCACATCTAACACTCTGGCGCCATTTTAGGCGGTCTTTGGTCATATCCGGCGTCAGGCCTTTTCGTCAGTAAGTCCTTTTTGATGGTTGAAGTCCAGTTTGTCGGCAGGTGGCCCCTTCCCCTTTTGCCTTCATAATCAATGGTCACACTCTTTGTGATATGGTCGCCGCTTTGACGTTGTACGTGCCCGAAACATGCTTCCTTGGCAACTTTAAAGATTTCATTTTCACCTTCACATTTCTCTAAATGTTTAATGAAATCTTCCGCAGCCTGGGCTTTTGCTATAGCCACTGTTCTTTTAACTTTTTTTTGAACATTGTGGTACAATTCCTCATCTTGTCGATCTTGTGTTTCTTGCCACTTCTCAAATTTATATAGAACTCCGGTATGACCTGGGATCTAAGTGCAGTCCAGATTAGCTTGACAACTTTAAAGATTTCATTTTCACCTTCACATTTCTCTAAACGTTTAATGAAATCTTCCGCAGCCTGGGCTTTTGCTATAGCCACTGTTTTTTTAAGATTTTTTCGAACATTGTGGTACAATTCCTCATCGTGTCGATCTTGTGTTTCTTGCCACTTCTTAAAGCCATGACATTCTTACAAAGGAAATTAGCGTTAAAATAAATACAAACCTGGATTGTATCTCTAATAGTTTCAAATATATTGTGATAGCTCACACTGTATACAACAAATACTGCTCCAAATCCCGCAAGCAAGCAATCAGGGCAAATACAACCGCCGTCACGTCCTCCAATATTTGCGGCGGATGACGTCATAACTTGATTAAATCCTCTTTTAGGTCGTGGCAAATTAAAGACTAAAAATAGAAATGTGTGCCCCGCAACCCTGTCTATAAACTAACATGCCAGGAATCCAATAATAAGAAAGATTATATGTGAAGGTCAAGTTTAAAATAGCTTGAATAAATCATTAAAAAAACATATGATTTACACTAGAGATCGAGTCTCGCCTGAGGTCGTGAATTTTTGTACATAACCTTAAACTTTAAAACATAGTGTAAACATATCATTATCGTCGACTGACCCGACGGCTATGGAACTCTTACGGAGAGCTTGAATCGACATGATCTTAGCTTATTTTCATGAATGATTTATGCTAACTCTATGTTTCCAAAACATTTCATGGACAGGTGCGTAAACTGATTTGAAGGCTTGGTGATAACAAAACCGTAAAGTCAAAATGTTTATCCAATTCGTTCACAAGGCCCTTTTAAGGCCGTAACTGAACTCGTAAAAGCTCACTCAAATTTATAGGTTTCTAAATCATGATTGGACCATCCGCGAAAAGGGAACAGCTAATTTGCAGCTGGTCATGTTTGTTTGCAAACAAATTGTGATACTGACAGCTAATATGATTATAAAGTTTCACATTCTTACATTAACGTTAAGAAATATATTACTGATTTGTATTTGACAGGAATTTGATAACCAATTATCACTTTTTAACAGGTCCTTTAAAATGTCTAATTGAAATCAAAATATTAATGAATCACATTGTTTGAATAGCCTATTCATTATTTTAAAGGCATTAATACATTATCTACAGTTTATAATAATCTTAGCTTTAACTTCACTAAATATTTTTACTAAATTAAAATACTTAAGTCATCCCCCGCCGAGGCATTTTGTTTCAATTTAGCTTTATGACTAATGAAATTACTTATGCTTAATTTTTAAATCCAGGAATTTTGTTGCTCTAAAATTTCACTTATTAAAGAGTATTTTCACTTAATTTAAACGGAAAATGTCTAGCTACCTTTTTAATGATAAATAATGCCTTAAAATAATTAGATACATCTCTCGAAGGAAATAGGTAAGATAAGATAAAGTTTTTTTATATTACAATTACTTTATGTAAGACCACCTTTTTGTGTAGGTACGGAAAGATAGGTAAAAACAGTAATTTCTAGGTAGAATCTAGTTTCCACTCTTGTAAAAATAGTGGTATTTTTTTGTATTTATATGAGAGCACTCTTTAGGAGGTTGGCTTCTTACTGCTTCCTTAGTTATTAATATAAGGGTATATGAATAAAAAACCTCTGACAGCTTTCTGTTTTTCATTCGACCAACTTATCGGTGTTCTTCCAGATGCCCTATTTTCCTCGATATGAAATAATAATGCAAAAAATAATTTACAGGAGTATAGGATAGGATATATTTAAGTAATAATCGATGGGCGCGCTGGTTGTGGCTCAGGGCTCGTAATCAGCAATGGTAATGAGCCGCCTGTTATTTACTAGTTCGGTACAACCCACCGATAGGGATAACTACTAACGGATGTGAGGGTTTGGTGCTACTTTTGGCGACAAAGTAGTACTATAAAATATAACGGTTACACTCACGTCACTTTAGTAATGCTACGTGCCACGCAAAATACGCGAGGCGATCGAGATTGGGCGTCGTCCGAATTTTAATCGAGACGGGGGCTGAGGCGTACGGCCAGCATGGAAGCCTGTAATCCATGGCAAGAACTTCAGTGTGTGCTGTGAGAGTTTAGTGGACACAGTGAGTGTGGTTTGCTTATCGTCGCTCATGTCGGATGAACCGAATGCCCTGCAAAGCACGGTGGCAGCGCCGGCGCAAGATCACCCTCAACAAGCTGTGTCAGAGCGGGCGACACGAGCTGCGCGGCGAGCGGGACGCAGGCCAGTCGGCAACGCGTCGTGCAACAGCGTGCAACAGGCCAGTTCGAAATAGCACTCTTAGTGCTTGAAGATGGAGACCTAAGCTCTCCGAAACATGTCGCGCGAAGTGACTAGTGACGTGAGTGTAACCGTTATATTTTATAGTGATAGTATGTCTCACGAAAGTTTAAATTTGACAAAGTAGTAGTTTATGTAACTGTTACGTAATAAGGATCCTTAAAACACGAGTATTTAAGGCCTAATTACGTACAGCATACACGGCTTTATCTATACACATATGATAAATCCTAAATGATGTGTTCGGAAACCATTAGAATGACCGCCATTGCACCGCAATGTCCAACTGGATTATGCGACCGGTCGGGGAGGAGGATAACCGCAGTCTGGAAGGAGGGCTGGATTTTCATTCCGTTACCGATTTATCGATGTGGTAATGAATTTTCATACATTATTAGGTACAACAGTGGCACTTACTGGTTGCAATGATGGTGGTAATTATATACGGTTTCAGAACGCAGAACAGAGGACTTATGATGTAGATGTAGATAAACATAGTTTTAGGTAGTTTGATTGTAGGGTAAAATAAGGTCATAGGAATCACTTAAGCGTAAATTCTGATAAAAAATATTTGAATTTACGCTTAAGTTACGGTCAAACAAAATCTAGACTATCACTCATTCCTGAGTTTTTGAAAAGAATTGTAAGTTTTTTTGTCCCTTGATATTTCATAATTACAAACCTCGTATACTACGGGGCCCGTAGGTGCGGACCGCGAGATTTTTTGTGAAGGAAAGTGCCCCCCCTGAACAAAATCCTTGATCCGCGACTGCTCTATTACATCCAGGATATACCTATAACCGCCTAAAGTCAGACTGCACATACCAGCCGATAACCTTTAGCTTTCGTGCCTAGACTCGTTTAGGTTCATTTGGAGTCAAATTGCATCGTGTGAGATTGCCATTTCTATCGTTTTGAATGTTATGGCCCATTTCAGCAAATTGAAGCACTTGGCATTTGGTAGACTAGTCCAATATTGGAATAAGAGCAATTTTGTTGACATCATCCTGTCAGAATTTATACAACTTTTTTGATTATCTATCGAAGTAGGTACACGATTATCGGCCTACGAGCTACACAATGATCGATTCTACGTCTCCAATGGAACAAAGGAATTGAACTGTTAGTTATATTATAGTTTGGTTTGCTGAAGAAGGCAATGTAAGGAAACCTACAACATAAACGGAACCCACCCAACGTAAGGCGATCTTCACATTGGATGCAGATACACTCACCGCTCGGTGTATGACAGAGGGCTGTATTCGAATAATGAAATTTACCTCCAATAAATCTGTAATCTATTGAACAAGTAATCAACCAAAATAACACGAATTTGATTAGTCACATGATTCACGCGTCCATTTGTTTCGTTATCCAGTTCGTGTCAAACAAAGGAGATCGTCAATTTTGGGCCACCTTCTGATATATATCGTATACAGTTTTATTACTAAAGTGGACAAAATATTTAAAAAAAATTAAACGGGAATCAGAAATACTAAATAAATAAACATTATGTTGATCTTTCCGCGATTAAAATACAGCAAGACAAGTCGTTAACGTTCTTATGGCATTGACATAAAGTTTAACTTCACCTGGACTGAAACGGGTTTGTTTCTTGGTTTGACACTGTCAATGTCTACCGTTACATAATCTGCGTTTTGATACTGTTCGGTAAGTTAGAACATTGTAATATTAAAATAATATCTAAGCCTACGAATACGGAAGTTTAAATTAGAAATCGACTGTATTAAAATGGCTAAAGATTGAAAATGCGTGTTTATGCATTTTTGTTCGGAGTTTGATAATAAAAGGATCGTTATTATGATATTATGAAACCCACCATAATATCATAATAACGATCCTTCGATAACGAAACGCATCTTTTTTTCAATTTTGCAATGTCATATATTAGTGGTATCGCACTAACGGTGGTAAACCTTGTCCCTTCGCAACAAGTGTTAGGAATGTTCAGTTAATAGTATCAACGATGGTTTGACAGCCGTCTTTGTTTACCGAAATACAGGAACTATAAATACGATCAAAATATGACTTTTTATTATTTCATCATGATACCCGTTTTGTTTTTAAGTCCGCTTGTGTACATTTTCTTTAAAAAACCGGTACTTTTTTACATTAATATATAAATCATAGGCATGCACGCTTTCAAATATTGTTCTTGTCAAATTCAAGTTTTAAATGCATGATTTTTCAATTTTCCTATTAGATGTCGCAATTTTTTTACCACCGTTCTGATCTAGAAATTATGACGATTTTTTAAAGGTAAAAATCATTCCTAAACGGCCCTAAATAATCTGGGCCAGATCACCTCACAAAAATTGACTATCTCCTTTATAAAATAACCTGTAAATATCAATTTAATAACTTTATTATAAAACTAAATGGCTTCTAATCTGTCCATTGGGACAATTTCACCAGTATCAAGGTAGCGTGATAAGTGTACGTTTGATTAAAAGTTTGGTTTTAGTATAGGAGATCGTACAGGCCTCTTCTTTGAGAGACCTATACTCAGCAGTGGGTGGATACGGGCCGAATAGATGGATAGATAGGAGCTCGTACATTCTACAACCCTTCTCTTTCCAGGCAGACTATAACCGCGTAAACGCCCTATGAAATTCCAACAGAGATGAAGCCGTTACACAAAAGCTATTTTAATCAGGAGCTATGATTAACAGTGTAGCGTTATTAAATTTCGGTTGTTAATTATTTGTCCTCACTGGAAGTGAAACCCCAAATTTAATTCCTTTCAAAAACATGAAACGGAAAGTCACGTTCCGAATCTAACGACATGGCTGCATTTATTTATTGAAGATTATAAAGATAACTAAATAATAAAGATTGCCATTTTTCATAAAAAGTAACGTCAAGTTCCTTATCTTTGATATAGTTAGCAGCAGAAGTAGCTACAATACCGGCCAATAATAAATAACCTCCATGTTTTACGGTAGAAGATTTTATTTTTATTTGTGAGTGATCTTTTGTGAGAGCGATAAAAAAAATTGATCTCATAATATGTTTTTTTCATAGACATATTTTTAAGTATAATATATAGTCAGTTTTTTATTACAGCTCTTTGAGTAATATGCTGAATCTCCTATTGTATTTTATTGCAGTTAATTAATCATATATTTGTATTAAATGACTTAGGGCGGGTTGCACCACGCATACTTAACGAACTCATCATGGTTACAGTAGACGTCAAGTTCGTTTTTCTGTTGCACCATGCACTTTAGCAGTCAGAAAGTTACGTTTACCTTAACCAGCCGTCGAGCACTGGTTAACTCAAATCTACGTTTAAATATGGCGGACAATTTGCAAAAATGTCTCGTATTTCATAGATTAATGCTTGATTAGACAAAAATACAGCGATATTTGATGAAAAATAATAAAATATTGTTCGCAGTAATAAATATATGCACGTTTCTGAACGCAAAAGGGTCATACGATTGACGTTTTGTATTATTCACACTTCAACTCGTGTATCTAATAATAAATATATAATTCTGTGTAAAAAGTGCGCTTTTAAGTTAAAACCGAGTGCCAAGTGACTTCAGGTTGAAATAGACCAGACTTCTGTTATAATAGACATACCAGAACTATGCCAGAACCTACAGTAATTGTCATGAAAGCCGACAGCCGTAGAGCGAGCGAAACCTGCAGAACAATCATGATAATCATTTTAAAAACCACTCTGTTTTTGTCAATGAAGACCAAACCTTTGGAAATAACGAATGACTGACTACAAGACTTGAATACTGCAAGTTCTTTAAGGTAGAAAGCAAAAGGGAGCGTAAACCTCTGACGCGGTGGAGTGAACAGGTCAAGAAGAAACACGTGTTTTATGTTATGACACGGTAGAAAGCCTCGATGGGAGCGTCATACGATTCAAAAGGTGCCAGATAACCAGATTATAATTTCATGCCATAGCAGCAGTGCTATTATATATATCACCAAACATTTATCGCCAATACCACCGAAATCGAGCCTCGACAATGTTCTACTCAACTAAACAATGTTCAGAACTACATGTAAATAAAGCGTGATATGGAATATACAATCAACTAAATTAGAGTGTCAAGTGTTGTGGAACAAAAATAGTTCAACAATGGTTTGGTATCCACAAATTCAAATGTCTATGAAAATTTATTATACTGATTCATTTAAATCTTGTTTTTTTATTTGATTTTATATAGGCCTTAAATCAAGCACTCTCTGTCTCTGTCTAACGACAACTCGCAATAACATGAAAAAAATTCCGGTTCCTTGAGTGCCGCTATATAGTTTACACTGTATTTCAGTTTCATTTGTGAAATAAATTCACAGCACAGATTTTACAGATCTGAAGAGACAATAACCCCATATAAATAAATAATTATCTACTGAAAATTTGGTAATAGCATGGTTTAGCTAATTTGACTTCATGTGTGTTGCTCTTCTGAGGCAAATTATTGTTTTACTTGGAATTTTCTGGCATTAATTATAGCCCTTTAAGCCAAATCCCATAGAACAAAACTAGTGATAGGTACAAAGCTATGCTGGCACCATCTGACAAACCTTTGATAGATGCCTTCCTCCATTCCCCATTAGTATTTTTTATATCGGACATTATTATGAACATGCTTTTTTTCATTCAAATTGTACACAAAATACATGCATTTGCATTTTGTATCTGTTTCATGATGGGCTAAAAAGGAAGCAAAGACCTGGCCTTGGGCTTTGGCTAAAAATGTTAGATCCTATGAGAGTTTATGTACTGTACTCTAACATAAGTAGGTACCTAAAAACTCATTAGTAATAAATAATATAGGTCTCTTTTTATCAATGTCATATATCTCTACTAATCAGGATAGGTACCTATTTACAAATAAAACATAATAGTACAGTCAGTACATACATGGCTGTTTGTATGACCTGTAACATGTATTTTACAAAGATACAAGTGATAATAAAACATTTTTGAAATTTACTCTTATGACTTTGGGACAATCTCACCTAGCCAAACTAAGCAACTACAGCAATTTATACTATCTATTTATATTGATAAGTAATGTTTCATAAAACATTACTTGACCATAGTCACTTTGACCTGTATCATATTGTTGATAACCATCTGTGGTTCAGTATATGAAGTTTTTTCTCCGGTCAACAAGCTGGGTCACCTTGGCCACGGGTTGGGTTTATACTATCTTAGATTGATCTGGCCTAAAATACTTCAATAGTTTCAAGTTTAGTAAGTATGAGACTGCATAACAATGCAGTCTGCAGTTGACATTAATAATCAATATGAACATTGCCTGTAACAACAGGCAATGTTCATATTGATTATTAATGTCAACTGCTAGAAAAATTAACTTATATAGATGTCATATACAAAGGAAAAAGTGACCTAGGCCTCCCGTGCTGAAGATGCTGGTTCGATCCCAGCCCTGGGCACCGGAGGCGTAGGTCACTTTTTCCTTATATGACATCTATATAAGTTTATAATTTATATAGTAGTGTGTCTACTTAAAAATAAACAAATCAAAATATTTATTAAAATAATTTGATTTGTTCTTCAGTTGCTAGAAAAATGGTGAAAATAATCATTGCATGTTGTCTTGCCCCTATCTACAAAGGAAACCTATGCCAGAGTTTGAATAATATATAAACAAAGTAGGGTAACTAAATATATTATGTATTTTATTGACAAAATTGAAATAAGTATTGCTCATGTTAAAAAAAATATTCTTTATTTTTACTTTGAGATTCTACAAATTTCTTGAAACCACTGCACTTTCACTTTAAAAGTTCCTTGAGTTGAGCACTGAGTTGCATAAGCCTTGATTTCATCTTGTCTTCAAAACCAAAGGTAAATTCAAACCTGAAATAAAAAACATTGTGTATTATGAATGTAACAATTATGTGCTATAGGTACTTCACAAAGATGCTTTAGAACACTCTTTCAATAAGTAGGTACATAAATAATAAGTTCAATATTTTGGTCGTTGGTTACAATGCTAGCCATAATTAACCAGGTTGGAGGGATTCAGCGCCCTATATTTACGAATTTTCGAAAGGAGAGTTCTCAAAACTAGTGGTGCCTTTGTTTTGCGACTGGGCACCTTCTCGCCATTTGGTGCTTCCATCAACCGCTTTACTTGCTTAGGGTTCTGTAAGTAGTAATAAAGTAGAAGGATAATTTACTCACTATAATATAAAATATAATACACCAGCCGACTACTCTGGCTTTCTCTTTAAACACCACTCGCAACACAAGTTGCATTATCCTTTGAAAAAGTTTGCTCGTAGGGCGCTATGGATAGCCCACTTTTTGACTGAGTAATAAACATGTTCAGGAATGGCTAAAATTGTTGAATATTCTTGATTTTCAAGCTGCAGGGTGCAAAGTTTAGTTCGCGCTCTTTTCTTTCCTTTAGATTTTTTCTTCGTATGACGAATTGACGATTTTGACAAGTTTAGTTTGGCACTTATGGTTGGGTTGCCATATGAAAATAATATTCTACCATGAAAATGTTGTTAGAAATGCGTTTATACAGTGGCATCCCTCGTAACTCTTACATTCTGTTATTTTGCACTTGGTGCAACCCATTCATGTTAGCAATCGTTAAGTACCTCCGATTAGCGTAACATTTGGCTTACTTTAACAGGCGGTTTGGTGCAACCCACCCTTAGTAAAGCATGCAATCTACAAACTAACCTATCCTGTTTACTATACAGGGTGTTTGGTAACCGGATGCAAAGCCGAAAGTAGGAGATAGCCTAGGTCATGTAGAACATTTTTAGCCATACTTGTCTTAGACAAATGTTATTAGTTTTTTTTAATTTAAATTTAAAAATTTGTCGGAGAAAACTGCAAAACTTCAGACTAAATCGATAATTAGTACTTTTTTTACTGCAGGTAGATTTTTTTTTGTTTTATTTCGTATTGTGCAATGTCTATCAAACACTAAAAAAGTGATTTCAAACATCTGTGTCTAAAGAAAACAAGTTGACAGCGATTTAAAATTTTAGTTACATGAAAATGTAAACGATTTAAGTGATTTCAAAGTACGAAAAAAAAAAACTAAAATAGCCACGAATTTTCAAACCATTTTAAAAACATGCTTGACTTTTACCCTTTTATTTAAGCTATCAAACACGACTGTAGCTACTGTATCCTTGAAAATAAGCCACCTAAACCAACTGGGTAGCTAAAATGTTTCACTCTACTTGTGATACTTGTGGTAGTTGTGGTGACGAATCTCATTATGATTTTACAATAAAACATTGGTTCTGAATACTAAGTTGGCGTTGACTTGACATTTGACTTGTTTTAAAAGGGTTAAGTGTACTGGACAAAACTACCACATGCAATTTTAACAAACAAAGGCTTGCGGCGGTGAGAGACAAAAGGGACTGATAGCGGCAGGCGGCGGGCGATAAGACAATCATGTCTCAAGCCATTTTATCTTTGAAAATAGGCTACCTGTACTAATAAGAGGGAATGTTTAGGGTAAATTAAAACAAAAGCATAAAAGATAAGTTTTTTATTTTTACGATCAACACATTAAAATTACACATCATCGCTCGTTTTCAAAATGTGACCCGCCGTTTCGAATACAAGCACGAGCCCGTCTTCTTACTTCTGTGGTGGTTGTTCCGAATATCATTTCTTCCCTCATCCTTTCGAACGCCGCTTTTATCCTCTCCCTCAGCTCTTCTACGGTATTAATGACCTCTTGTGTGTAGACTAGCTCCTTAGCTCGGCCCCAAACGAAAAAATCCAATGGTGTCAAATCAGGTGACCGAGCGGGCCAAGGGATTCGTCCGCCTCTGCCGATCCAACCGTCCGGGAAACAGTTATCCAGATGCTCCCTTACAGCCAGAGAGTAATGGGCGGGACAACCGTCGTGTTGAAATGTCACTGCACCGGGCAGCTGGTCTTCGTCAATAAGCCTGGGCAAATCGTTTTGTAAAAATTCCAAATAATTTGCCCCATTTAAATTATTTGGCAAAAAATGTGGCCCAATAAGGACTCTGCCGATGATTCCAGCCCACACATTGACGGAAAACCTTCTTTGGAAGGACACTTGCTTTTTCCAATGTGAATTGTTGTTTTTGTCAGCCCATTGGTGTAGGTTATGGAAATTTGTGATCCCCTCCCGGGAAAATTTCGATTCATCGGTCCAAAGAATGCTTCGCAAAAAACGTCGGTCTTCGATATCCGCATTGAGTAAAAATCGGCAGAAGTCCACTCGGCGTGCAGGATCTCCTTCGTCCAAACCTTGAACTCCGATGCCGCGAAAAGGATATTTTCCCTCACGATTCATTGTGGCCCATACTTTCCATGTGGACAAGTTCAGATTACGAGCTACCACTCTGATGCTCGTATTCGGATCCTCTGCAAATGCCTGTAGAACGTCTTCCTCCACTTCAGGGCGATTACGTCCTGGATTCCCTCCATGTTGCACAGCAATACCATTCTCACGTAGCCTTCGGAATGAATTGTAAAACACTCTCACATTAGGCAATCTCCGGTTTGGAAAACGCTCTTGGTACATCCGTCGGGCCATCGCTCCATTACTGTCAGCTTTGCAGTACATGTAGATAATGTCGGCGTATTCTTCGTTCGTAAACTCCATGTTTACAATGAAGAAGTCGTAATTACACGTGAAGGAGCGCCTACGGCAGCTACAACTTGACACGGTAAATTGAGATGAGAGCGGGAAATTAAACCACAATGAACGTCTAATCGCAACTGAAGTTGTAACTAGACTAAATTACTAGTTTTTGCACAAATACTCATGTAGCTAATCAGTTTATCTTTGTCAATAAAGCACAAAACCGATCATCTTTGTTTAACGCCGCTCACCGCCTGCCGCTATCAGTCTCTTTTGTCTCTCACCGCCGCAAGCCTTTGTTTGTTAAAATTGCATGTGGTAGTTTTGTCCAGTACACTTAACCCTTTTAAAACAAGTCAAATGTCAAGTCAACGCCAACTTAGTATTCAGAACCAATGTTTTATTGTAAAATGATAATGAGATTCGTCACCACAACTACCACAAATATCACAAGTAGAGTGAAACATTTTAGCTACCCAGTTGGTTTAGGTGGCTTATTTTCAAGGATACAGTAGCTACAGTCGTGTTCGATAGCTTAAATAAAAGGGTAAAAGCCAAGCATGTTTTTAAAATGGTTTGAAAATTCGTGGCTATTTTAGTTTTTTTTTATCGTACTTTGAAATCACTTAAATCGTTTACATTTTCATGTAACTAAAATTTTAAATCGCTGTCAACTTGTTTTCTTTAGACACAGATGTTTGAAATCACTTTTCTAGTGTTTGATAGACATTGCACAATAAGAAATAAAACAAAAAAAAATCTACCTGCAGTAAAAAAAGTACTAATTATCGATTTAGTCTGAAGTTTTGCAGTTTTCTCCGACAAATCTTAAAATTTAAATAAAAAAAAAAACTAATAACATTTGTATAAGACAAGTATGGCTAAAAATGTTCTACATGACCTAGACTATCTCCTACTTTCGGCTTTGCATCCGGTTACCAAACACCCTGTATACACGCTCATACAAAATAACACAAAAGTAATTGGCCGTTGGTGTAAGCATGCGATGTGTTCAAAATTATCTTGCCATGACTTTGTTGTCAAAAACATGACATGAGAAAATCACTTCAATCAATACCAATCAACTAACCCTGCTGAAGGTTCGAGGAACGCGATTTTGTGTAGGCATCAAGGATGATTAAGACATGGATTGACAATACCTAAACAAAATCGCGTTCAGGCTATACGTCTGTTTTCGGTACTAAGTGCCACAGCGCCATCTGTCGAGTCTGGAGTCGAGTTATTCTGTCAGCGTTAAGCGCCGAACTAAGTATTAGAAACTAGGATTTAGTGTCCGTGGTGACCGATGGATGACGCTAGTGCTTTAACCTGAAATAAGTAAACACGATTTTGTATGGATATTGTCCATCCATACCTATATCATCCTTGATTGATCAGGTATAATAGTTATTTATTTTATTATACAAGGGAGCAACGTTGTTGTTTAACCTCTCGTGCTTATATTGAGACCTGAACCAGCGTAAGATTCCAAAATTAAGCCACGAGCATAGCGAGTGGTTCAAAAAACCGGCCTAGTGCGTGTCGGACCACGCATAATGGAGAGTTCCGTACTCTCAACAGAATAAAAAAAAATAAAAGGTCGTATCTGCCTATGGAAGAAGTTTTTTGGTTCCGTTTTAGCTACGGAACCCTAAAAAATAAAATCTTGAGTGCGAAGGCATCAAGGCAAGAAGGTTGAATAAACTTCAAGTGATAAAGAGTGGGGAAAATATATTTATCAACATCCATATCATAACTTCCCTATTATATGTTATAATTTGATTACATTTTTATTTCGAATAATGTATGAAAATTCATAACAACCATGAGGGGGTCGGGGAAGAGGGAACTCCTCCTTTCCAAGCACCGGCACGATCCAGTTGGCCAGCAATAAAATATTACTAGACATACTATCTAAGTACATAATGAAATAAGATACATCAGTTTTTGTAAGATATTTAGATACATCGCCTTTTGTGTTGTAAATTCCGTTATTTATTTAACAATACACATCTATCATGTTCAAGGTATTTTAGTACGTTTTACCTAGCTTGTCGTAGTTAAATTCACTCGGAATTTCAATTACGAATAGCCGTTTAGATGAAACGTTTAATTTCGTCGTTTACTGAGAAAAATGTAAGGGTCTCAAAATACTATAAACCATATTAAAAGAAAATTTAATTTCAGTGAAGTCATCCTATTAAAAATAATGTAGTTTTTTTTGTAAGAAATAATTGGACAAGTTTATGGCCACCGTAACTTATAAGATAAAGTGGATTACAACGAAACCCTGTACTTAGTTGGCATTACGCATTAATGATATAAATCATGATCCACTCGGTAGATGTTCATCGGTGGGGGTCAAGAAGCATTCTAGAAAGGAGGTTGAAAAAGCTAGAGCCGTTTACTAATTTTAAAATACATAAACAATACATTCAAAACATAATCTATTACAAACATAACTCCAACACACAACAAATAATCAACCAATATTGAAGTTGTATTGGAGTTGCGTCGGAATAATTTTCAAGCAAATACTGATAATTCTGATTCAGATGTTTAGGTGCTAGCGCGTATTGAAGTTTTATCGTGTCTAAATGTGTTTTAAAATTAGATCTTGTCTAGATCACTAGATTACTAATTCATAATATTATGAAACCCTCGTTTTTTGTTGTTTAAAAATATTACCTACAAATCAATAATAAAATAATTCGGCAGGTATTCGCTCTTTTATGTCCTTGTTTTTATTTTGATACTCATAAATTATATCGGCTTTCTTATTGTACCTATCTTTTCAAAATTGATCGTGCAATCTTTCCAATCGATTTAACGGCGAGTGGCATATCATCTGAACAGGTGAATTGAAGTGAAAAGAGATAATGAATCAAATATTTCGTACGTAAAAAAATATTTATTTTGCCTTATTAAACATTGCTCGTGAACAGAAGTGACATTGACATTATGAAGTATATGTACTGAGTAAAACTGATATGTGTAAATACTATGAATAGGTCTATTTTTTTTAATTAACTGACATTTTTGAACCATGTAAAATTTAATTTGAAGACAACTGATTTCATGGAATAGATAAATCTTGAGACAACGAAGTTTGTGTCAATAATTAAAAAGGTATTGAATTACAAATTAATTAACGTAATAATTAGCCTTCATAAACAACCAGATACGGATATGTTTTCCGTACATCATTATTCATTATAAATCAAAATAAAATTGTGCTTAAATAAAATTACCTAAATACAACAAACAAAATCTTTAAAAGTTAATGGATGACCAGACATAGAAGTTTTGTTGCAAAATTGACAATTAACTAGGGACTTGCTTGCAGTATCGCGTTTTTTCCAGAATCTATAACTTTTGAAGTGACATTTCATAACAAATATTAAGTTTAACTGGTAAAGTAAAAAAATATTTATGCTGATAACTGCGAGAATCTATCGACGTTATGTAATGGTAATACGTTATATTTTAGCATTTATTCGGATCTTTTTATTTTAAACAAAAAGTATTTATAACTACTAAAACAAAACGAATGAAAACCATTTTCGTAATCTATTTATAATAACTTCATGCTGTATATTATATAATAATATATGCAACTTGCAAATTCATATTATAGGTACATCCTAACTGTCATAAGGATTTATCGATTTTATATTGTTGGGATGTCCCTATAACATTTTCATGCCTGTCACTAAAAGTTATGTGTGTTAATAACTACAACCAACTTAATAGTTATCCATTTCTTCAAAAATTTCAACCTAACATCAAAATATATATTCTTTTACAAAGCTTAGAAACTTTTCGGAAATCGATTTAAAGCTAAAACAATCCCAGTAATCCCCTTTTTCTGTGTAACGCTAAATTGTTTAATAAAATAAAATAATTATTAATATCTAATATGAGAATGAGGAATGAGATTATCACTTATGTATGAACAATACAATTATCACAATTAAATGATTAGGAGATTGTGCTACTAAACATTTTTTTTTATCTTTCGTCCATACTTTCACTTGTATCACCATTACTAAGGATACCCTCCAGAATCTTCTCCTCGTCCTCTACCGAAATGTCGTGATTCTCTAAGACCTCATTGAGTACATTGTCATGTTCAGTTGCTTCACTTGTATCAACTTGGCTCTTTTCTTCAAGTTCAGATTCAAGTTCACTTACTTCTTCTTCTTCTTCTAAAACTTCTTCTTCTAACACTTCTTCTTGTATGCTGTCATCCTCCATACCCGAATTTGAAACTCTGTTTAGTGTTTCCGTCTTAGTAACTTCTTGAATTCTTTCTTCCCCTATTTCAGGGATTTTTGGAGGTGACGTGAATTTATTCTCCTTTATATTTGATTCATTAACATTAGAAAGATTTTCGTTGTGTTCAATACCATTCGTTAGAGGCCCTTGGCCGTTATTCATTACACTATCCTTTGGTGGCTCCTCCTGTAGTTTAACTTTCGTGTTGTCTGCTATTTCCTGTGTTTTAGATTTAATACTGTCAACGACAATGTCAGTCTGAGTTCTTATTAAAGGCTGTACGGGGAATTTATCTCTGAAAAACAAATATTGTTTTAATTGACATAGCTAAAACTACATAAATAATTTCATTTGAATCTCACTAAGAATTACCTGTGTTTACCTTCGTACTTGCTAGGCACCATGAAGCAATTCGATTCTCTGTAAATTATTCTCCTTTTGCTGACCCACGGCCATTGCAAACTCCAATAAGAACTCTGAAATTACATTATATAATGATTTTTCATACTTTGGAATAATAAAACTATCTATATTATGCAGTTAAATAGTTTATAATTTTCAACCACTTTTTCAGTTATTTCCAATTTATATATAAACATGTTATATGTTCAAGGATTCCAATTAAAAAATATAAGACTCAAAAAATGTAAATCAAATCCAATTGTGTTAATGGATTTGACGAATTATGTGTATTAGTTGTGTTTCATGAATTATTTGTATTAATATTAATAGCTTACCACTTTAGCATGAACTTGTCTTTTTCTTGCCCTTTCCTCTTCTTTTCTTCTTTCTTCTTCACTATCGTAACCGTTATCCTAGAAAAAACAAAAAGAAGATGTTACCCTCAACTAATCTGTAGTTTTATTGCATATGCTCATATTTAAATACATCGTGCTCCAGAAATATAAGAAAAAATTAGGTATTTTTTTTCACCTCAAGATTGTCTAATAAATAAATAAGATAGTGTGCATACTGTAGGGCTAAGTACTTATCCAGTCACTTCAATATTTTTATATGAAGACGAACTCTTACACACAGGTAATTAAAAGTGATGGCTGGTAACTATAGCTACCAGAGGTTATTATTCTTACCAAAGGATCCTCGTAGCAGAAATAAGCATCCTCCTCATCTTCAGGTCTGGAATAAAAGATACCACAAATTGACATTGATATATTTTTAATTAATTTACTTATGTAGGTAATTTAGGGCTTTATCAACGATTGTGAAATTAAAACGTGTTAACATTGATATTTTAAGGTCTCTTAAAATTTTAGATAATCTATGGACTTTTCTGTAAATAAATAATAAATAAATATTATGGGACAATGGTACACAAATCAACCTAGTCAGTGTGGGATTATTTACCCAAAGTATTCAAACAATATTTATATCTTATATTTTATTTATCTTAGATAGATATTGATTAATAAAACATTCAATCGGTATTGGAATTTCCGCTTTTGCTTCCGTTTCATATGTACCTGTATTCAGAATTGGCCTTTAGATCGGTGAACAGAAATAGGCAAGCTTTTTATGTCATTTTGAATTTTCTGATTTCCTCAACGGATTATTCAATATCCCGCCTTTGTCATATAATGGGATTTACACTGGAGTTAAGGTTCTTGAGACTTGTAAATGCCATTACGAGTATATCGGAGTTATTCAAATAAAATTGTATACTTATTGTCTTCAAAGGCATGTTTACGATTTTGTGGCATAAGAATCCTATAATCAGATTCAGTGAGTTGTTAAATCGTTTTAGAAGCGGTTAATACATTGATAGATTTATAAGATGATATTAGATTGTGTTGCCGCGTTATTTCTTTATCAAATGAAACAACATTAAATGGTTTATATATATCGTGGATAGTGAATTTAAATTATATCCCGACGTTTCGAACACTTTACAGCGTTCGTGGTCACGGGTCGACTGAGGAAAAATATATATATCTGGTGGTAAACAAATATCTTCATGTTTGTAGATTTTAGCGCATCAACCATCAAGTTGAATAACTACTTATACATACAGCTATCCAAAAAAGTAAACCATACGATAGCATGCGTATCCTGAACGCAGGGAGTCGTTAGTGAAGGTGTCGATTATGCTGATGTATGTACTTGTCACCGGAAGTAATCACTGCCTCATCCCCACTGCTAAAAATTTCGCCTGCAAAATTTATTGGTAAACTCACGCTGTGACGGCTATCTTGAGATGTATCCCGGACTCGATGATGATGGCGTGTGCCTCTTGGATGCTGAGCGTGGAGGTGTCGATGTCGTTGATGCGCAAGAGTTTGTCACCGGGACGGATGCCAGCCTTCTCCGCTCTGCTGTCAGGTTTCACCTGCAACGATAAGCTAATAGTTACTTTAAAGTACATTTAATTCAGTAGCTGTATTGGATTGTAAGTATATAATTTTTGAAAGTTTTTCAATAATATTCTTACTCTCAAGTTCAGTATTTGTATTAAAGTTTAGAAAGGTTAAGTGAATATGATATATAGTTTACTCCCTTATTCATAAACCTCTCTCAAGCCTCAATCAGTTAATTTATATTTCATCTGTTTCCAATAAACACAACTATCAAATGGACAAATAAGGACAAAACATAAATTAACTAATTGAGGCCTGAGACGTTTATGGAGAAGGAGGTGATACTTTTCCAGAAAATAAATCTTTTAACATAATGGAAATGTGGTATAATTTACGTTTATTTTAGTGAGTTTTGTTTTAAAATACAATACATAAATAAAAAGTAGTCATTAGTTATTTTTATAAAACAATCCACAGAAACCTAGAGTTATACCTATTCAAATATCAAATGAAATCGTCCTGCTGTTTAATAATTTTCGAGCAGAATTGTTAGTTTAATTTGTTTTTGGACAAAGAGCGCTCCGTGTATACAACCAATTATGTGAGAACCCTTGCAATAACGTCGACATAATAAAATGACTGCGCAATCCCGAAATTAGTTGAAAAGTTAAAGGAGGTGCAAACAGCAACTCTTAACTGTACATCGGTGGACCTTATTACAAAAGGCATAAGGTCCACCGATGGGCAGTTAACAGTGTGGGTGATAGTACCATTATAGTCAGTGTATCGTATCATAAATAGGTACACGCCTACGCTAATTAGGAGTATATTTCACTTATTTGAGCTTTCGTCGATCAATTAACGAGATCTCGGGTACCTGAATTTATAGTGGATTAGATTATATTATTAGATAACAACTTCCCATAGATGGACTAAGCGCTAAGCGTCAATAAGTCGATATGATAGAGACTTACGGCAACAACCTCTTAGAAGAGTTTTGTAGAAATATCCACCGGCGAGATCGAAGCCCCAGATCGCGTCTTCAAAACTGACATGCTCATGGATACCCTCGTTCAGGTACTAGCTAGCTCAGTATTTCTATCTCCCCCAGCAGCATGGCTGACTGAGAGGTCTTCCAGCTTGGTGCGAGTACTAAATGTCAGTAAGTAGATATTATAGAAACTTACGCCAACAACTCTTAGAGGAGTCTTATAAAAGGATCCTCCAGCAAGATCGAAGCCCCAGATCGCGTCTTCAAAACTGACACGTTCATGGATACCCTCGTTCCGGGACTGCCAGCTCGGCTTTTGTATCTCGCCGGCCAGCATAGCCGCCTCCGAAGCCTTGAGCTTGGTGTGGCGCATATCGATCGCCATGTTTTCTGAGGGCATGCCCTAGGGAAAAAAGGAATCGCATTATTAAAAAAAAAACAGCAGTACAAATAGTAAATGCTACAATATCATGCCCTTTAAGTTCGTGCAATTTAACTTAAATGAGTTATGTTTAAGTGCAGAGACATCCTCTGTATCACAAGGTACCAGCTTTCACAAAGAATCAGTTAGCAAGGTAGGTAGCATTGTTATCGTCTTTTTTTAGGGTTCCGTAGTCAACTAGGAACCCTTATAGTTTCGCCATGTCTGCCCGTCCGTCCGTCCGTCCGTCCGCGGATAATCTCAGTGACCGTTAGCACTAGAAAGCTGAAATTTGGTACTAATATGTATATCAATCACGCCGACAAAGTGGTAAAATAAAAAGTGGATTTTTTTTATTTATTAGGGTACCTCCCCTATACGTAAAGTGGGGAGTGATTTTTTTTTTCATTTCAACCCTAACGTGTGATATATTGTTGGATAGGTATTTAAAAATGAATAGGGGTTTGCTAAAATCATTTTTCGATAATGTAAATATTTTCGGAAATAATCGCTCCAGAAGTAAAAAAATATGCGTCCCCCCCCTCTAACTTTTGAACCATAAGTTTTAAAAATATGAAAAAAATCTCAAAAGTAGAACTTTATAAAAACTTTCTAGGAAAATTATTTTGAACTTGATAGGATGAATAGTTTTTGAAAAAAAATTACAAAATAATTTCTGAACTAAGTTTGTAATTTAACCGTATAAGCAGGTGTTTATTGTACCTGTAATTTCTACAAAATTACAATGAAATGACGTGCTTTCAAATAAAGTAAAAACGGTGAAAATCGGTTCACGCAATAAAGAATTATTCCATAAAAATCATCTTCCATACTTTAAGCTCGCGCGCAATAGTTTACTTAATTTGCCGATAGATGTCGCTGTACGTGGAACTCTCATATCATATCCTACATGGCGGTGTTATTAACTCTTAAGTGGGGACGCTTACTGTGACGGACGGAAAACTACGGAACCCTACACTGAGCGTGGCCCGACACGCTCTTGGCCGGTTTTTAATCATAAACATCTCTGAGGCCTCAATTACTTAATTTATGTTGTTTCCTTATCTGTCAGTTTGACAGTTGTGTTTGTTATAAACAGACAAAACGGACGACAGAGACGACAAAGAGACATTTTTTGAATAAGCAGGTAACTTGTTATGTGGCACTCTTTCACTTGGTTATGTTACGATAACAAATGATAAAAATATAACCAGCAGTTTTATTGTACAAATCCTTAAGCCAAATGGATAATGCCCTATATAGAATGCCTCGCCTTTACCTAATTGAAAATGAGTCTATTCGTAGTTTATTTTAGTATAAGTTTCTATAGTAGTGTACTGACGTCGTGAAATAACAAATATTGTCATTATAGTTTGGCCAGGGACAGTTTTACTTCAAGCATATATGCAGAGAATCACATTGTCTATTTCTTACGCTAGTACCCTCGCTACTAAAAAGGGATTAATATAGCTTCTTACTTCCACTGTTACTGCACTTTTTGGTCAGCCTGACTATAAATAATCACATTTTGTGCCTCAAACGTTGTTTTCCCATGCGAGCTCCTTGGGTAGGCACTTATCGATGTACTTCAAGCTTTGTTTCTAAGCAAATTGTACCTCACAAGTCACACGGCTACCGCAATAACGGAGCCTGTTACGTCGAAGGGCGCGTCAATTGCCGGAAACAGGTCAAGAGTAACACGCTGGTAAACAGATTTAATGAGATTATTTTGTTTTACCTGGTTGCGTGAATAACTAGAAAATTTCATTCATACGGTGAAAGACAAATAGTTTTTAACTAAACCTGAATCTTGAGATATTAGCGGTTAAGTTTTAATTAATTTGGTACTAAATCCAAAAAGATTAAGCTGTTTATTGTAATATTTTAAAAACAACAATTTGATTATCTTAAATAAAATTTAACCTTATATCACTGTCCACATATTTTTTAATACGTAATACGGTTCGGTCAAGCTTATATCAAAACGACACACAATAATATACTCGAAGTGTAATAATAAACATATAAGTATTATATCCGTTGGTTGCATATGTTGGTATGGTATATGAGGTGTCTAAATAGTCTCCATTTATTCCAGATGGCAATAATACGTAGTTAAGAAAACAGACCTCCGATTATTCCATTGTTAACTTTTCGCTGTTGGTAAAATAATTTATAAGGTTAATAATTCATTGAAATGTTACGAACGAAACGAATAGCTGTTATAACGATATATCTTATATTTAAAAAAAAAGATTTAAGCGTTATATAACGACACTAGAAAAATATAAAGTTTCTAACGAATATAACCTCACACGAGATAAATCTTCTACATTACTGAAACGAAATTGTACCACACACATTGCTTGGTAATATTTGTCAACGTAATAATATGGGTAATGTTTTTATTTCTACCTACTCTTGGCCCAAATAAAATTAGGTATCAACGGTAATTGGTTTTCCTTACGCTTTGAGTGCTCATATTTCGCCCACTTTGCTTTTATTTCGAAATAGAGTCCGCTTCATGCTTCATTGCCAAAAATGAAATCATTGCTTTGATTTTATTTTTGTTTTATTTCATCTGCTTTAGTTTTATTTTTCTAGGAGCAAAAGGTTGTTAGTTTGAGTTAGTTTTTTATAAAACATGAGAAAAATCAAAATGTGAAAGAAATCTATAATTGGCCAAGAATAGTTGTTTTTATTTTTGTGTAGTATACCTAGTTTTCCTAAATTCGTAGAGCCTGGCTATTTAATGGTGATCCTAGAAAATGGCGTCAAGTAAAAAAATGCTAATACAAAACCATAATGGTACTTGATTTTTTTTTCTTACGACATCGACACACATCAGATTATCTCTTACCTGCCTGCAATGATTTCATGACTAAGCGTACAGCGTGCCTAAGGACCATGGGGGTTTAAATTTGTGATAGTGTATGTAGAGTGTACATACTGATATATTTTTACGTCGTATCTTATGTTCGGGGCGAGTAATTCTATACTGACACTATCCATATTAGTTGCTTCGGAAAATCTAAATCTAAATACATTCTAGAATTATTACTTTATGTTTCGTAATAATATCAATCATCAAAATTACCACGGCGTACTTTATGTACATGATGACTTTGTTAATGTATTCTAACTTTAAAAAATTTAAAACTCACAGACATACTCCAACTCCAATACAACTGTAATGTATTATATGCAATACAGCTAACACCTCAACGTCTGAATTAGAACTTGCTTGAAAATTATTCCGATGCTACCCCGATATTGGTTGATTATTTTTTGTGTGATGGAGTTGTGTTGGAGATATTTTGTATTTTTAATATATGTATTGTTTATGTATTTTAAAATTAGAAAACGGCAACGTGTTGGTTTTCGTTGTATTTATTACCTACATATACCGAAAAGAAAAGTAACCGACACCATTTATTTTATAGTTTTGTTCATATTGTTTTAATACCAGAACATACACAACTTACCAACAAAGTTACCTTACAGAGTGAATTAAACACCCAAAAAAAAATAGTGTCTGGGTAATATCTCTACACCGCGGATGATATACCTACTCGATTCATCTTTAGATTTCTCCGGCGTCTACCCGATAGACAATTTAAACAGCATATAACAAATGATTCAGAATGGCGTTACATTTCTTAATTAACGTAAATAACACCCTTTGTCCGTTGGGAAATTAGAGTTCTCATCTCGATCCAGCCCGACGTATCGTCACTTTATCAGACGAGACAGTCGGATTGAAGAATGTGGGTATTATTTAGGCTCTTTAATTCTCTTTTAGATGTCTTGCTACGAATTTAGGCCTTTTATCTAGATAATCCGATCGGAGAATGAACGAAAATTAGTTCGTACTGTTAGCTGTGTTATATAATAAAATGTTAATTTATTTTTTACCTAATCTAACCTTATCTACGAGTAAATTGTTAAGATAATAAACAGCATAAAAATGAGTAAAATTAACTAGCAATTTTGTAAATAGGCATGATGAATTTATTTTATGTATGGTATCAATCGATTCGTTTTTAACCCCCGAAGCAAAAAGAGAGGGGTGTTATAAGTTTAACGTGTCTGTCTGTGTGTCTGTCTGTGGTATCGTAGCTCCCAAACGGATGAACCGATTTTCGTTAAGTTTTTTTTGTGTCATAGATAATTTTATCCCGAGTGTTCAGAAAGCCATGTTTCATGAAAATCTCTTCAGCCGTTTGAAGATCATCAGCTATTTTATAGTTGATGAGGGGATCTGACTAACTTCCTTATGTCCGATCGATTCGAAATTTGGTACCGTGTTACTTCAATGATATCGTATATAGGTTTAAAATATTATTTGTTAGTTTTTAGAGTTTATTTTTTGTGTCGGGGATTTTCTTAATTTTTGTTGTAAGGATAAAATGTCTATATGGGGCTAATTGCGTCAAAGCAACACAAAAGTCAAAAATGAGATTCAAAATCTGTCAATGGCTTTTGTTTCTCAAAACGCTCCTAACAAAATGATATGCAACAGTAACGTCACGGTTGCATAGTCGCCCTGGGCCTAGATTCGACATGCCAAACTGTGAGACGTGGATGTCACACTTGTATCGCTAGTGGATAGAGTGATATCCATCTGTCCACACGTGTCCACACCTAACTGTCAAGCTGTCAGTAGGTCTCGCTAGAGCGTTTTGGCTATGGCTATGGCCACCATTTTAGATATCACTCTTGAGTGATTCCACCCCAAATTTCAACTGTGACAAAAGTGTGATATCATAGTTTTCTCGCATGCGACTGTCAGTTATGCCATGTCGAAGCCCTGTTTAAAGTATGGAAAAATTATGAAATTGCTATTTTGACGGTAAAATATTGCGTTTATGTATATGGTTGCTATACAATTTATTTTACGATAAAATGTAAGAAATCGAATGGTGTCACTGTTTTTTTGAATTTCATACTTTTAAAAAATCGTAAAATTTTAGAATTTTGAAGTCTCGTATCTTTGAACCATTTCAATAGATTTTTTTAAATTTTACTTTATCTATATCTAAATATATAAAAGAAGAAACTGACTGACTGACTGACTGACTGACTGACTGACTGACTGTCTGACTGACTGACTGACTGACTGACTGACTGACTGACTGACTGACTGACTGACTGACTGACTGACTGACTGACTGACTGACTGACTGACTGACTGACTGACTGACTGACTGACTGACTGACTGACTGACTGACTGACTGACTGACTGACTGACTGACTGACTGACTGACTGACTGACTGACTGACTGACTGACTGACTGACTGACTGACTGACTGACTGACTGACTGACTGACTGACTGACTGACTGACTGACTGACTGACTGACTGACTGACTGACTGACTGACTGACTGACTGACTGACTGACTGACTGACTGACTGACTGACTGACTGACTGACTGACTGACTGACTGACTGACTGACTGACTGACTGACTGACTGACTGACTGACTGACTGACTGACTGACTGACTGACTGACTGACTGACTGACTGACTGACTGACTGACTGACTGACTGACTGACTGACTGACTGACTGACTGACTGACTTGTTAGACTATTTTAATCGAAACTTCACAGAAGTATTCCTAACGATAAATGAGTAAGCACGTGTTTCAGGTTTTTTGAAAATTCAACCCCCAAAAGGGGCAAATGTGGTCATAAAGTCTGAAAATCAACATGGGTATCGTATCCTTTTCGAGTACTTATAGTACGCGGACGAAGCCGCGGGAAAAGGCTAGTATACCTATATAACTCAAAGGTGACTGACTGACATAGTTATCTATCAACGCACAGTCCAAACCGCTGGTTCTAGAGATTCCAAATTTGGCACGTAGGTTCCTTATAAGGTCTAGGGGTGCACTAAGAAAGGATTTTTCAAAATTCATCCCCTAAGGGGGTGAAATGCGGGTCCAAAGTTTGTATGGGGAAACAAGATTAGTTAGTCTATTTTATTCGAAACTTCACAGAAGTATTCCTAACAATAAATGAGTAAATACGTGTTGCAGGTTTTTTGAGAATTCAACCCCTAAAAGGGGGAAATGTGGTGACAAAGTCTAAAAATCAACATGGGGATTGTTTCTATGGTTTATCGGGTCGCTGATTACGAAAATAACAACGATTTTAAAATCTAACGTGGCAGACGTGAAATACCATCTCTCCTGTTGGGGTGCGATGGGGTGGAAATGTCTAAATATCAATATGGGTGTCGTTTTTATGGTTTTTTGGGACGTAAATTACGAAAATGACATGGATTTGGAAGTTTAATATTGTGGACATGAAAGTGTTTGTGCCAAATTACAATCTAATCTAAATATATAAAAGAAGAAACTGACTGACTAACTGACATATCATGACTGACAAATGGAGATAGTTTGAGTTCTGGCGAAGGGTATATAATAGTTGTTATCCCAGAAGTCATTCCTTAAGCGGTTAAAAAGGAGGGTGGATTACTAAATCCACGCAGACGAAGTCGCGGGGAAAAGCTTCTATTCAAGAGTAGAAATCTGCATTAATCATGATCTCTTAATAGTACCTAGTAAGTCGTTGCTGGCGTAACAATTCAACAATTATTTCAAGCATTTCTTTTATAAAAATAAGGGAACCGCCTTCACCAAAACGTGGTATACGCATAGCCCGAAAATGACATAGGGTAGTTTTCATCCAGAAAATCAATCCTTAAAGGGGTGAAAAGTGGGTTGGAAGTTTGTATGGGAAATTTTTAACAGTTAAACCTATTTATGAGATATGAAACTTGGTATACAAACAGTTTTAGTCCCGGGACGGAACATAAAATAGTTTATATTGCGAAAATCAACCCTTAAAGGGGTGAAATGGCGGTTGGAGGTTTGTATGGAGAATTATTAACAGCGAACCGATTTAGATAAAATTTGGTATGGATATAGTTTGAGTCCCGGGAAACAATATAGGATAGTTTTTATCCCGATAAACAATCCTAGAGTGGTAGAAAAGGGGTTGGTAGTTTGTATGGCGTAATATTAACCGCTGAACCGACGACGATGAAATTTCGTAAATGAATTTAATATTATAAATGCGAAAGTCTGTCTGTCTGTTAGCTTTCACGTTTAAGCTGCTGAACCGCTTTAGATAAATCTTGGTATAGATATGGTTTAAATCCCGAAATATCATAGGGTAGTTTTCATCCCGAAAATCGACCCTAAAGGGGGTGAAATGGGGGTTGGACGTTGTATGGGAATTTATTAACAGCTGAACCGCTTTAGATTAAACTTGGTATACCTACAAATAGTTTGAGTATCGGAAAAGGAGTAGGATAGTTTTAATCAACACTTCAAGGGGTGAAACGGAGGTCGAAAGTTTGTATGGGGAATTTTTAAACGTTGAACCGATTTAGATGAAACTTGGTATAGTTTAAGTCCCGGGAAGGAACATAAAATAGTTTTTAACGTGAAAATCAATCCTTAAGGTTAAGGGGTAAAATGGGGGTTGGAGGTTTGAATGGGTAATTTTTAACCACTGAACCGATTTAGATGAAACTTAGTGTAGAGATAGTTTGAGTATCGGGAAAGGATAAAGATAGTTCTTCTTCCCAATATCAACACTTAAGTAAGTAAATAGGTGAAATAGGGGTTGAAAGTTTGTATGAGGAAAACGTGGTAAAGAGATAGTTTGAGTCCTGGGAAACGACATAGGACAGGTTTTATCCCGAAAATAAATCCCTATGAGGGTGAAGTGGGGGTTGGAGGTCTGTATGGAGAATTTTCACCGCGAACTGATTTAGATAAAATTTGTTGTGGATATAGTTTGAGTCCCGGCAAACAATAAAGGACAGTTTTTGTCCCGAAAAACAATCCTAGAGGGGTAGAAAAGGGGTTGGTAGTTTGCATGGAGAATTATTAACCGCTGAACCTATTTAGATATGGAGATAGTTTGAGTACCTGGGAAGGATATATAATAGTTGTTATCCCAGAAGTTATTCCTTAAGCGGGTAAAAAGGAGGGTGGATTACTAATTCCACGCAGACGAAGTCGCAGGGTAAAGCTACTATTCAAGAGTAGAAATCTGCATTTATCATAATCTCTTTTAGTAGAAAGTGGTTGCTGGCGTATTACATTCAACAATGATTACAATCATTTCTTGAAAAAAATAAGGGAACCGCCTTCACCAAAACGTGGTATACTGAAACCTCCAGAATGTAAAAAACACTTTTCCGAAAACCGCATCTAAATCGGTTCAGCCAAATGCGAAATAAAAGCGGACAAGCGGAGGAACATACGGGTCAAACCGAGAACCTTCTTTTTTAGTACTTTTAGTACGCGGGCGAAGCCGCGGGCAAAAGCTAGTTAGGATATATTTATAATTTTGCATCCATTCAACTTAATTTTATTACAAAATCCAACATGTGTCATCATCCGTATTACCGTACTTTTTTCCACACTCAGTCATTTATAACATTATCAACATGTTACTGTAGTCTGGATACAATTAATATAGTAGCTATGCGTGGACTTAGCATTCATAAAGTGTGTAAAGCCAGCAAAAAAATAAAATGTATGGTACAAACACCAGATGTGGATTTTTTTAAATCTCAAAATTATAACATTTTTTTGTTGGCTTAAAAGTTAAACAACATAAGTTCATACAAGTTTAGTGCTCATCTGTTTGTATAGTTCCAAAACTATCACGGGGCTGGTTTTGTTAAAGTAAGGTGCAATTAGAAATATCATTTTGAGAAGAGGTTGGTGGAGGCAACAAGTGACCGTAGGGGTTGGTTCATTTCTCGGCCATAGATTGAGCAAAGAGGGAAAATGTTTCCAGTGTATAATAAAATAACACTTGTGCCTATAGGCACACTCTGAGGGAGCGATTTGGAGGATATCTGGGGGTCGGAGTTTTGATTAAGGTTAAGTGCTTTTTGTTGTTATAAGTTCCTTTTTTTGGTATTTGTATTGTATTTATTACAATTTTAAACTTGAAAGTAAACAAATTTCCTCCTAGAAGCATAAGTTAAAAAAATCGAGTAAATATAGGATTCAAAATCAGAAAGTTAATTTCCGACAGGTCAGGTGTATGTATAGTTCACTACAAAGAGATGTATCAACTTTTTTATCTTATTTTTATTACAACGCATTAAGATGAAAAAGTGGATACATCTCTTTGGAATCGACTGTACGTTCTGGTTCTAGAAAGTCAATATTCTGAAGTTTTTAACTAGCCTAATTATTAAAGTCTGTCCGGAAAGAGAAGTGTCGTCGAATGTATGAGGTTCCATATAAACCACAACACTTATTTTCTGTACAAACTCTATATCCGCTAACTTACAAAATGCAACATTTTCATTAAAATTATAATATGAATTTACTAACATCGATTTAAACTCCCTGTAATATACTCAAATTTCACTTAGATATTAGTTATTAAAAAAAGGTCTATTCTATATTACAGCAGCTTACACCATCATAATCGATGCTCCAAAACAAATACAACTCTTCGCTACTTTCCTACACCAAGAAAGAAAACATTACGCTTGAAAACGACACATTACGTCCCATTTAATGTGTCCGCCACATCTGTAGCTTATCGATATCCACAGATCACCTCATCTACGAGATCGAGCACATAATGGTCTAAGAGCTGGGCACGTCAGATATGACACAATAATGAGAGTATATTTGTTGGGTCCTCGTTTACTTTATGTAGGTACTCGTGTACATTAAAAATATTTACAAAAAATTAGATTGTGGGGTCATCTTAGGTTGTTAAAAAGTATAAAAGAGCGTAGGATTCTATTCAGTCGTGCTACTCAAATCGAAGCATTTTACAAATAAATTTGCGCCTTAAAGGGGTGAATTTCACCAGCGTTTCAACCGGCGGTTCATTTGTGTTTTGAAATAATGACATAAAAGCTACTAATAATTCGTAACGAGTTTATATAATAGATTTTCAAATAACTATTTCGTGTTTTTTATAAATTATTAACAAACGTTATGTCATAAATTCGCAACAAATACTAGCAATTCATATCAGCATCTGACCAGATCGATCTTGTTGTTTTTATTAACTGACATTAGAAGAGTCTAACATGAATTAAATTTATTTTACCTTGTTATTTTTGTTTTTCGCCCGAGCTCTTTGATGAAGAGATTAAAAACACGGATGAAACAGCGGCTGAAACGCTTGTGAAATTCACCCAAGTGATTACCGGTGTCTGAAATACGATCAGAAATATCTTATTGTTCCGTAACTCCTTTTAATGGTTTCCTCACGCAGAAAGCTCTATGGCATGGAAGTAATGAGCTCATTTACTTTAGTTTTTGTAAACGATACCATGAACCAACAAAACAAAAGGACTTATAAATCTTATAATAGGATATGCATAAACTTTTGTCCCCCGATAATTCAAACTTTTCGAACGTCATCTATGGTGTTATGAATGCAACAGGTTTAGTTCCATCCGTTTTAGATGGAGAGCTAGCCATGTCAGACATGACACAATGATGAGAGCAACGAAACCTCTCTGGTCAGTTTATTGTACTATGCTTATTTCTAGATCTGGACATCTGGGAGCTGTAAATTGGAGGATGTCAAAGAATGCAAACCACTTCAAGAAAACAAATCCTAGAGTTCTGGGTTTGATGCAATATTATGAGAAATTATATAAATAATTGCCAAAAGTTTCTGTTAAGGAAAAGTAGCGCCAAACGACGTATAACGTAATTCATAGTTTGTCGCCTACTATATAAATATAGGCCCTGTCCTTTATAACTAAGACAACTTCAACAGTTTCTACCTATTTTGGTATTACTATTTTCCAATTCAAAAAATTTGCTAGTTTGTCACTCTGACCTCCACCCATTAAAAGCTGCCAGACGCCTGGATTTAGCAATAAAGATAGTATGGCCATCTGACCGGACGGGTTTTGTTGGCCTCATTATTGTGTCATATCTGACGTGGCCAGCTTCAGAGCTGGAATGGACTCAGGTCCATTTTGTCCAATGTGGACTCTGGTCAAAATAAGTCTACTTTCGTTCAATAGATGGCGATGCGGACCACAAACCCGAGATGAGATGTCTAATCCTCGAACAAAATGGATGGAAATGGAGTATGCTTCGTTATGGTACTGCTACACTGAACTCAAACTCAAAGTCAAACATTTATTCAGTAAGTAGGCAGGCCTCAAAGGTAATTTTACACGTCAGATAGTATATCAAAGTAAAAGAGAAAGAAAAAAATCTACACCGGTTCTAACCCTACATCTCTGACCCGAGAAGATGTGTAGGATTAGAACAGGTGATGTTATAAAACGTTGTAAAACACAGTGTAACAATGAAGCCGTTATTATGATTATGACATTATAGCGGAATCCTTGTTACACTGATTAATGTAACAAGAACGCATTAGTGACGCCAACCAGGAATAAATAGCCTGAATTTTGGAAAAAAAACGCGAGTTTTTATACACATTTACATTTTTCTTATTTTATTCTTATAATGGCAATTACGAACCTTTGTGATGTCGTAAAAATAGACGGTACAACATAATATGACCATTAACTGTCTATCTCTTTTTCAACATCTGTTTCGTGTTGTAATGTTTTAATAGGCAAATGTGCACTTAAAAAGGAAACGAAAAAAAAAGCATCTGACCAGATCGATCTTGTTGTTTTTATTAACTGACATTAGAATAGTCTAACACGAATTAAATTTATTTTATCCTGCTATTTTTGTTTTTCGCCCAAGCTCTTTGATGAAGATATTAAAAGAACTTCTAACTGGGAATGTCTACTTTGATAAAGTAAACGGAAAAATAATAAACTAAGGCACGAGTAGGTACGAGTATGTATGTAGGTATTCTTGGTTTTTAAGGTTGCCCGATTAAAGATTACTGTATCGTTGATTACTTAAACGATGGTTTATTTCAATAACATTTAAAAGCTATTAAATCGAGGTCAATTTATGTTTAGTTATAAGATGTTACTAACTTAGAATAAATTTAATAATAAAAGTTGTACTAATTTGATATGGAAAGTTTCGGAAAAACTAATTAATTATTTTATTTTATTTCTAATCATCACATTTAGTGCGAGTTGGTTCACATCACACAAGTTTGTTTAATTTGTTTGTTTTTCATTCATTTTCAAATGTATCCAAGTATGACTCACAATTAGTGATCGATATCAAGAGACTTTGTTTTTTAACTAAGTTAAGTTGAACTAATATTCGACTTTATGTGTGTTATTGTAATGGCGTAATTCCACATGAATAGAATTATAGTATGGCCGAAATGAGAATTGAGTAATTTTATAAGGGTCAAAAACGTTTGGGCGAACGGGCGACATTTCTGTGGCTAATATTATAGTTAACGATTTGGGGACATTATATCTAATGTTTTTATTTATTTAAACTTTATTGTACAAAAGGCGGACATAATGCCAGGAGGCATTCTCTACCAGTCAACCTTATTTTTATACTATATTTTTACTAAGTATTTTAATTTAAAGAAGCAGATTTGTGAGATTCAAAATTGCATGGTAACATTATAAATTAATTCATTTATGACTTATGACCATATAATTTTGAATCTCAGTGTACATTACAAGGGTATACCAAAAAAGGCCTTAATATTCACAAAAAACCTTTAAAATGGTTTTTGAACCATACAGTAGCTTGGCGATAAGCAAGTTAACAGCTATTTTGTATACCAAGCTGGTGGCAAACAATCTTACAGCCTGCATGATGGTAGGTAGTCATCGTAGCCTATGGACACCTGTGACTCCAGGGGTGTCACATACGCATTGCCGACCCAATAATCCCCTGTAGGTACACTCCTTTTTTTGGGGTTCCGTACTCGAAGGGTAAAACGGGACCCTCTTACTTAGACTCCGCTGTCCTTCCGTCCGTCCGTCCGTCTGTCACCAGACTGTATATCATGAACCGTGATAGTTAGACAGTTGAAATTTTCACAGATGATGTATTTCTGTTGCCGCTATAACAACAAATACTAATAAACAGGATAAAACTAAAGTTTAAGGAGGCTCCCATACAACAGACATGATTTTTTTGCAGGTCTTTTAGATAAATGGTACGGAACCCTTCTTGCGCGAGTCCGACTCGCACTTGGCCGATTTTATTTTCAACAACCGCAAACTCAGTTTCGACATCCAAAAGGTCAAATGTTAAAATGCTGCAACTCGAGAAATTAAACCAATCAGCTGTTGTTTTAATTTTATATTTAAACAACGAGATGTTAAATGGGTTCGGTCAATTACACAAGTTGACTTTGGAAAGTTTTAATTTAAAAGCAGCAAAAACTTTTAAGGTTTCTGATATTGCATGGTCTTTTGAACTATTAAGAAAGCACAATATTAAATTAATTAAAGCATTACATACCTAAGTACTTAAAGAAGTCAGCAGATCTTGATTTGATAACTTTTTGGCAGATCTTGATCGAGTATCAACTAATCATTAAAAAACGGAAAAAGAAATATATAATACTGTACTTACTCACTTAGCCGCGCTATTTATAATTGTTTTTTTAAATTTATTAAGACTTATTACATGGATTCAAAAATATGGGTAGGTATAAAAATAAATGGTTTAAAACTAAACTAACATACTCTTAAAATATTCCCTTTACCTAAACAAGGGGAGAAAGCCATACTCTTAAAATGTTATTCAACTTTAAGTATACAATTTAACTTTTTTTTTAATTGAGTATTGTCTAATTTACCCATTAACTCATTTCATAATAATACTAAGTTTTTTTTATTATTATTATTATTAACTTAATTTTTTAATGAATGATTTTTAAGACACAACCTAAGTGAACTTCAAACATTAAAACTTCGTAGCCACAACTTGAACCGTAAGTTTAGCTTTACACATTACATACTTAATTCATACTATTATTTATATTTTTAGTAATATCCATTTAAACAACTACCTAAAGAATAAATCAAAGTATTTTATTCTACATTTTGTTATGGGTACGAGGGATTTTGTTTTTGTATTAGCTAAGACCAAATACTGTTCTACCTTAGGAGATTGGTCAAAACGCGCCTTAGAATTTACAAAGAAGAGTAAATTTGACCCGGGCAGCCTAGGGGTTAGGGAAAATGTAGAAGATGGTTCCATTCCTACCATAGGCACCGGAGGCATCTGTTATTTATGACATCTATTTAAGTTTACACCCATAAACACATATTGCTAGCAGTAAGCAAGGGTCCGGCGCTCTAGGCCAAGTCTACGGAAAGGCTCGAATGTCACTCCCCACTACTAACCTTCGCAGTTCCAGGCACAGGTAATGATCACTCAATATGGAGCTCAGCGGTCGACTGATCCGATTATCTATGATTGAGGTCGACGTGGGCGTGCTTAGTGCCAATTCGTCTTGACTGATCATTTGGCAATGCTGGACGGTGGCACGGGGGAGGTAGACAGTTAAACGTCGGTTAACACCCAGTTACAGCCACGGATCTACAGGAACAGTCACGCCTGAAACAATGTAGTTACGACTCTATTACCAAGGCTTAAAGTCTTGGATACATGTTTTTGTTACATTAAATGTATCCATATTTTCATATTTTCAGACTTGACCGTATCCAGAACACCCAGATGGTACAATCAGAATCAAAAGTTGTATTTTGAACAACACACTTAACTAAGCGAGCGAGTCGAGTGTACTCTTAGAAATAGCTATTCTGATGCTGAATGTACTGTTTTTTTTGTCGAAACTTATAACCGAGCAGGTTGTGGTTCATAGGAGGCTAGAGAAAACGGACCGAAAGAAAGCGTTAAAGGGATATAGTCCCTTAATTTAAACTGTTGTTTAGGCTCCACTTTATGGGTAAATTGACTGCACTACCAAATACATATAAAGTTTGTGCTGAAACAGAAGTCTCATTGTTTATATGAGAACTCATACATTCTACTATTATTTCCACACAGACTAGCTTCAAAGTAACAGTTTGCAAAAATAACGGCTCTAACAGCACGATATTGCAATTGCACACTACCGATAACATTTTACGAATGTTTGATATTATCGCTCCACTTACGAATCACCTGGACACTAAAAAGAACAAAAACTATTGGTAAATGAAACTTTGAAATAAATAATTGTTAATTTTTTCATGATTTGACCCACCTAAATTATTCGTAGATTTAATATCCCATTAAATATCCCGTTGAAAAAACGCTGATATAGGTGTCGACTCAACACAGTTATAGCATAGTATCAGAATCAGGACAAAGTAGGCCACATTTTCAATTTCTGCCCTAAACATCAATAGCCGGTAGCCAGAAAAAAATGCTAGACTAAAAACACATTATTCAGTAATCAACTAACCCGTTACGTAAGTCAGCCGCAAATTAATCCAAGATTAACATACCACAATCACTGGCCCCGATCAGCGGCATGAATGGAAGCGACAAGTGACATCGCGCCAAGGCTGAAAGTGCGTATAGTTCGACGCAACTTAGAATTCAGGTGCTAAGACTGTTATGACAATGGGATAAGGGTCGTTATTGCTTACTTCCTTGCGGTTTTTTTATGGTTTTTCATCTGGCTAGGGCGGTGGTTCGCCATATATGTTGCAATCAAGCGACTTTAGTACAATATATATGCAGGAAAATCTTATACAAAATAATCGTTGGTCAGCCTTATTCCATGGCCGCTCGGCGTATAATTTTTTTCATCAATTTAGGAGAGGCTAAATTGGGCAGAATGCAAATTGGCTAATCTTAGTTCAAAGGTCTAGTCCACTTGTCCATTGCTAGTTGCTAGTAAAAAAGGATACTATCTTCGATCGTTTCTTTAATCTACAGGGAAATCAAAATGTCATTTTATCAATGTTATTTTACAATGAAAGTACATCTTACAGTATCGACAAGGCGCATCTTTTACTCAGAGTTTCAACCAACTAAAGGCCTTTTCAACCGACTTCAAGATTTCGAATGAAGATCGAGGTTATCAATTCTTCGGGATCTTTGTTTTTGCTATTTTTTTCGTTTTTTTTTTTTTAAATGTATGTTCACCGATTATTCGAAGACGGCTGGACCGATTTGGAAAATTCTTTTTTTGTTTGAAAGAGTATACTTCACAGTTGGTCCCATTGTGACCTGTGACCAGGTCAGGACCTGATGATGGGGTCCTGGAAAAATCGAGGGAACTCTTCAACTATTACACACACACCTATAGTGATTTGAGTATTTTTTACAGCAGCTCGAGCGCTTTTGGAAATGTGGATGCTACGTGAAGTCGGTTCTTTTTTGTTTAAAATTATATAAATATAACTCGGTCGCTTTACTTCTTTACTTCTGCTGCTGACTATCAAGATACGCTTGTCACTGTCTTCGTGCAAATAAATAAATATAATGGGACAATATTATATAAACCAATCTAGTCCCACAGTAAGCTACCGATAGGAGGCCGTCTAACAAATAACAGTCTACCCGTCCATGCCAGCTTTATTTGTACCTGTTTCAGTTCAAGTGTCAAGGTGTTCGCAGAATCGACACTACATAACATTTCTATGTTTGCCTCAGTTTTCGGTGTGACAGTTAATGCCTACGAGTCATGAATAAAGCATGAGGTTATTATTGCCTATTCCGCTCTAACGTGCGAGTAGCCAGTCAACTAAAACCAAGTGTATCATATTAAAGAAAAGCGTATATTATGATGGTCCTTTTAAAATAAACAAAACATAACAGTATCGGTACGGTTTTATTGATTTAGTCAGTATTGAACTCATTAAAGATTGTTTCATACTGTATTTTTCTTACGCTAGTACTAGCAGTATTGACAGTAAAAATAGGTAATCGTATCGCTACTTTTGACCTAGAACGTATTTATGCAAAAACAACTGCAATATCCCTCAGGGTGTGTTAACCAGTATACCTCTTGAATCTTATTGAAAAGCACGTGTTTTAACACATTCAACGCCGCCCAGTGCTACGCGCTACGCTCGTAGCCCGTAGCCAAGTATTCGTCGTATGTAGCTCGTAGTAGCTACGAAGAGAGTACTCCAAAGTCGGGTTATCGGTGCTGAATGTGTTAAAGTCTTATGTTATTGAGGACTAAGAACTACCCTACCCCGAAATTATAATATTGTGTTTGAAACTGCCTTATTATTCACTGCTTAAGATTCACTTTCGTCTGAATCATCAATCCATCAACGCACCTTGCATTTCTGACTATTGTGTCACCTGTGCAAACATAACTATGCGCTCGGACAAATCGAGAACTAGGCCTATGTTTACCAACTTTGTTTGAGTAGTATAATAGTTTGAGGTTACACGATCGCAGATGTAACTTTGTTTTGTGTTTGTCTTCGTGGCATGTGACCGCCCACCTGATAGCAGTGAGCCAAGTTATCCGAGCTACTTTTACTCTGTGATTAATCCAATCAAATGTCAGGTTCACAATGTGGACTATTTCCTTTCTAAGCTGTGTAGGTGAGGTTTACTCACGACTTGGTATGATAAATCACGAGACGAATATTTACGTGTTATTCAGTGACATGTGTTCGACAGTTTGACATGTGTATGTTGATTTTATGAATGACTTACTACTCTTATATGAATCAATTCGTTTGATATGACGTGAAGGATGTTTTCATTCATAATTTAATGTGTCTTATACTCGTAGTATACATAATATTATTTAACCTTTCATTGAAGTTACCTATGTGAAAAAAGAGTAACCTACTTTATTGTTTTTCAATACTTTTGTATGTACTTGAGATAAAATGTCAGTAAAGGTTTTTCAGGAACCGATGCGTACAATTTTTCCGTCGTACAGGTGTGTCTAGCAAACATATCTGTCAATGTACGAAATATGTCAGGAATTAGGCACAAGTCTTTGCCATCTGTACATATTACGTAATGCTCCCACTTCTGATTTTATATGGCGAGAACCGGGAATTATTTCTGGTACCGATACCGGTGCCAGATTTGCATAAAAAACGAGTACCGGAGCACATTCTAGTTTTAAATATAGCTAAAGGATCTTATAATATTGAATTGAATGTTTATGGATTATCGAAGCAATCACTTACGCAAACCGTCAATACACAGCGAGAACGGCCATAGCGATCTTACTGATACGGGCACATTAAAATCAGTTTATTACGCGTATTTTGAAAACATAGTACGATACGGCATAGAGTTTTCGGGAGACAACACACAAATGAATGAATTTATCTTACTACAGAAAAAAAGTTTAAGTCATATTATAGGTTACTTTCCAGAGACGCATAGAGATGTTTTTGTATACATTTATATATATAAATGCCTTTGTCCTGACTGATTGACTGACTGATCCACGCAGAGCCGAAACTACTGAAGCTAGAAAGTTGAAAATTTCAGGTCTGGTTACATTTGTAATGTGTACAAGTAATAAGAAGCGATTTTGAAAAATTCATTTCCTAAGGGGGTAAAAAGGGGGTTGAAATTTTGTATGGATGGGGTTTGAAATTTAAAGTTAGAGATTTGAAACTTTGTACGGTTACTGAGAATAAAAAAATAATAAAAGTTATTTCTGCGTTTTGTGAAATTCAATCTATAACGGGGTAAAAAAGGGGTTGAAAGTTTGTATGGAGATTACTATTTTTTTTGTGACAGACTTGAAATTTCGTTTGCAGGCTACTAGCTTAAAAGCAAAGAAACTGATTTAAGCGTTTTTCAAAATTCCACCCGAGAGGAGTTGAAACGGGGTTGAAAAGTTTGTATTAAAGCGAGGCCGTAACAACTGAAGCTAGACAATTGTAATTTGCAGATCGGATTACATTTATAACGTGTACAAATAATAAGAAGCGATTTTGAAAAATTCAAAACATAAGGGGGTAAAAAGGGGGTTAAAAGTTTGTATGTGTAGGATTTTAAATTTTAAGTTAGAGACTTGAAACTTCGTACGTTCGCTGATATTTTTGGATAATTCCGCCCCCGAGGGGGTTAAATAGGGGTGCAAAGTTTGTATGCGAAAAACTTCTTTCTTTGAGATAGAGACTTACAACTTTGTAGGAATATTGCTTATTAGAATACACAAAAAGTACTTTCAGCGTTCAGGATCATTTCACCCCTGAAGGGGTTAAAAAGGGTTGCAAAGTTTGTATCGGGGAAATTTATTTTTTTGAGCTAGAAACTTTTAACTTTGTAGGAAGATTACTTATTCAAATACAATAAAAGTACTTTTAGCGTTTTGGATAATTTCACCTAGAGGGGGTTAGAAAGGGGTTCAAAGTTTGTATGGGGGAAATTTATTTTTTTGAGCTAGAGACTTTTAACTTTGTGGGAAGATGACTTATTAAAATACAATAAAAGTCCTTTCAGCGTTATGGAAAATTCTACGCCTGAGGGGGTTTTAAATAGGGGTGCGAAGGTGCTATCATACGCGGACGAAGTCGCGGGGCGGAAAGCTAGTATACCATATCTGTATTTATGTGTATAAAAATAAGGACGCATTCAAACTTCATCATCATCATATCAGCCGAAAGACGTCCACTGCTGAACAAAGGCCTCCCCTAAAGAGTGCCACAATGACCGGTCCTGTGCCACCCGCATCCAGCGGACTCCCGCGACCTTTACCAGGTCATCAGTCCACCTTGTGGAGGGTCAACCGACGCTGCGCCTTCCGGTTCGTGGTCGCCACTCGAGAACCTTTCCGCCCCAACGGCCATCGGTTCTACGTGCAATGTGCCCCGCCTACTGCCACTTCAGTTAAGCAATTCAGAGGGCTACATCGGTTACTTTGGTTCTGCTGCGGATGGCCTCATTTCTGATGCGATCACGCAGAGAGACTCTAAGCATAGCCCTCTCCATTGCCCTTTGGGTATATTTGAGCCTTCTTATGAGGCCAATAGTAAGCGACCACGTTTCAGTGCCATATGTCATCACTGGCAACACACACTGGTCAAAGACTTTCGTCTTGAGACACTGCGGAATATTGGACAAAAAGATGTGCCGTAGCTTCCCGAACGCTGCCTAACCGACTCGGATTCGTCGGTTATGCTCTTCCTCGAAGTTGAATCTACCTAACTGGACAGTATGTCCTAGGTATAAATAATCGTGCACAACTTCGAGTGTAAAGTCTCCGATTGTAACGGTATTCAAACTTACATACCAAGAAATAAATTACCCACTAAGGCGCAGAATACAACTACAACTACCCACGTCGCATTACGAGCATTATAACAGTAGTATCAATCGAATATCATTGAAAAAATTTAACGACCTAGATGATGACATAAAGAAAGCTGAAAATGTTAAAATATTTAGTAAAAAACTTAAAAACTATCTTCTGTCTAGGCCCTTTTACAGCCTAAACGAATATTATGCTAGATTTTTTGATTAATTTATTTTACTTTAACCAAATTAAAGAATTTAATACTTATCTGATTTCGACATAATTATTTCAACTGATTTATTTTAATGTTTTAATTTTTTTTACTGACATTGAACATTACTTTATATGGACATAATAATTTTTAAATATCTTGTTTATTATTGAACTTTACCTATGTGTTAGTTTTAATTTATTTTATTATTATTTCCACATGTTATACTAACGTGAAATCATGCTTGTTCCTAAATACGGAAGGGCTTTAGAATGTCTGGCATGGCCAAATGATGCCATTTTTTTTTTGTGGGTAGAGGAGGCTGTATACAGTGTATTTTTGAAATCAAAAAAGTGCGGAAATGCGTCAAAAATGCGATTTTTTTTTTTCAACTTTTTGACATAATTTATGAAAATGTGCATATTGTAGGGCAATTTTAGGTCAGAGTATAGGATTATAGGAGAGTCGGGGGAGGGGGTGATGGGGGAGATGGGGGAAAGAGGGAGATGGGGGAGAGTGATAGGGAAAGGGGGATATGGGGGAATGGGGTTGATGGGAGAATGGGGAGATAGGTGAAGGGTGGTGGAGGAATGGGGGTGAGGAGATGGGGGAAAGGGGAAGTTGGGGGAAAGGGGGGAAAGGGGGGAAATAACCATAACCTACCTATCTCTGGGAGCAGTTTAGTTTTTAGGGTAAAAAAAAAATAACCATAACCTACCTATCTCTGGGAGCCGTTCCGTTTTTAGGGTAAAAAAAATAACCATAACCTACCTATCTCTGGGAGCCGTTCCGTTTTTAGGGTAAAAAAAAAATAACCAGGTCCGCCTAAAGCAAAGGGGGCGCCATTTATAACACCTATTTTTTATGATGTTATCCTTGAGACAACGCTAAAATAAGCATGTTTTGTAGAAAAAACTTTTTCTCTAAAATCAAAAATGGCCGAGATAATTGACTTCAAAGTTGGCAAATTTCTAGCACTTGTAAATTTTTTAATGTCAACTCAATAGTGACTTTCCGTATCTCCGGCGCTGCGGGAACAGCAGCCCTTCCGCCCTTGCATGACGGCGCACGGTCACTTCGCTCGGCTCCGCAGCTTCGGCTTGTTGGTCGCCTTCGGCGACCAGCCTCAGCCGCTCGCCTCACTCGTTCCCGCGCTTCGTCATGGCGGGCGAGGGCTGCTCTCCCTCCGCGCCTCCGGCTCTATAAAAACACTCTAGGGCGCGCTGTGTCGGCACGCGTCCTAACCAGCGAGAGCCCTAGATTCGGACTTTCTATACCTTTGCTATACCCCAACTAAATTTTTAAGAGATTCTCTTCCAATGGGTACCTACTGGAAGAGAGAAACTTAATATTTATACAATTAGGCAAAGTTTTGGGCTTATATAAAAAAAACCTCGAAGACTAAAGTGGGAGCTTCGTTTCGCTTCAGCTCCCACCTTAGTCTTCCAACATAACCATGACAGAGTTGATTCCGTCCCGACAGGTCTTTATCACTTGCTTATTTAGAAAAAGAAGGTAATATTCAATAAAACAAGTATGTCATTTATTATTATTTCCTTTATTTATTTTTCTACTTAGTTTAGGGTTTTTACAATATTTTTATAAAAGTAAAATATAAAAATACATCTAAAACATATGAAAACAATAAAAGCATTATAAAAAACCTAAACTAGGGTGCCGCCGGCAACGGAGCAGGGCCCAGGCTGCCGGTGGTTAGGGCCGCAGAGTGAGGAACCTTCGGACTATGCGCGCCGTGTCCAAGATTACCGCCTTCTGAATCTGACCCTTGATCCAACCACAACCTCGTAGCGAAAGTCTCTCAAGATGTTGGTCGAGACTCTTCGCTATGAGACCGTTCGCAGAGACAACTATCGGCACAATGATCGCCGAATCAACCTCCCACATGGCGGTTACCTCGTGAGCCAAGTCTAGGTACTTGCTGGACTTGCATTATTATTATTATTATTATATCGTTTTAGACAGGCAGCTTGAGCTGATAAGTCTAAATCAAAGTTCACTATACACTAATTCACAACTTTAGATAGTTTGTCGAGTCTATTTTTGAACTGATTAACACTGTTGGAGTTCACAACTTGGGAGGGTAACTTGTTCCAAGTATTCACTATTCGGTTCGCAATAAAGTTTTTGCCGATATTTGTATTATGTATTGTTGTTGTTAGTTTAAAGTTATGTCCTCTTGCGCGCGTGTTTAGATGTCGAGTGAACAAGTCGGTCAGTTCTGGACAGTCGTAATAGCCATTTAGTATTTTAAAAGTCTCAATCATGTCTCCACGTTCGCGCCTCTTTTGCAGTGTTGTTATGCCTAGCTTTTTTAATCTATCCTCATATGATAGTGCCTTTAGCTGTGCGGGAATTTTGGTGAATTTGCGCTGCACTCGTTCAATCATTTCAATGTCTTTTTTGAAGTATGGATTCCATACTATAAAGCCATACATTTATACATTTATTTGTAAACATACACAATACATTTCAATAATTCTTCAAAAGGATCTAATTTCTGTAACTTAATTCTACGCCTCTACGAAAATTCCAATAGCCAATCTGTAAAATTTCCCTTATAATTATCTTTCTGGAAGATCCTTTTAAGTCCCCGCCAGTGACTCTCAATTCTCTGAGTGTGCGTCCCATCTAGTGCCACAAAACGATTCTCTGGATCACTGTGATTCACTTTCTTATGAACATATCCATGTTCAGGAAGGCAGTCATATGCTCTCCAAAAATCTGTATGTATCGTGGAGCCTTCCTGAACATGTTTTTTAATAAGTGGCACCAATACATCAGCAGACCTTATATTGTCGGGACACACTTCTATTCTCAAATCATCACTGCCATCTTCAATCATTCCTAGGACCCAATGACCCTCCACTTGCCTTCCTCTATTATATTTTCTCTTTCCGAATTTGGATTCATCTATCTGTACAATTTTTCCAGGGCCACCAATTTTCGGTTGCTCGTCCTCATGTTCTAACATATAAACACATATTACCTCACGACAATAATTGTACCAGTCTGATATTGTACTAGTGGAGACGACGTCTTCCCTCAAAGTCTCCCGTTGCACCTGCTCATAACTGTAGCCACTGGTAAACATATACATCAACTCGAATACCAGCGGTAGATACAGGTGCACATTTTCAAACCATGTATCTTTTGCCCTGCTCACTGTCTTACTGCGGCAGTTGCCCTTCCGACAGCGAAAAATTCCCAGCTGTCCTTGGCCCGATGTCTCCAGTAGCATTGGCTTTTTATGATAATTGCACATTTTTGTGCGCGGGAGCAATTGCCTTTCCACAGCAAATGCAATTGTCGATTCCAAACTATTAAATGTTTCAAAGATTTTTCTTAAATTCCACTGTCCTTTTATTTCCTCCGCATAGAGATGCACACGCCTGCCTGATGAACCAGAAGCTCCTGGTGGTGCAGGGGTGCTCTCCGATGCTTCCGTAAAGGTGGGGGATTCACACTGCTCCGTAAAGGTGAGTGATTCAGGCATAAGCTCCGACACACCTTGAGGAACCTACAACAAAAAAAAAAGTTGATATAAGTTATTTTCACCATTAGATCTGAAAAGAAGCATGAGACTAAATATGAGTTTGTTGCCATCAAGTAGTACAAGCTTTGTCTAGTTAATTTGGGACTAGGTATGTGTCAAATTCTACAAGGCTAATTTCATTCATCCTTAAAGGTATGAGTTCGCCTTTGTACATAATTATGTAATTTATTTTTTTATTTTCATTGTAACATGTTTCTTTTTTATGTACAATAAAGTGTTTACATAACTGTAAACCCTAATTAGCATGAGTTTAACTTTATCAACATCCTATTTAACTTTTCTTCACATTACAACAAATGCTATATAAAATAATGGAAATATGTTGTTTTACAAAGTACTTACGTTAAGAACTCCATCCCAAGTAGAGCAGCCAGGTACGGGAGAAACCGAACACGTTAGCGACTCAGTGTAGGTGGAATCCAGAGCCTCAACGACCTGTACATCGGTTGAAGACATGGTGGTGGCTGTGGACACAAGTGGCTCACTAGAGTCCAACACTTGCACACACGAAACAAACGGCTCACTAGAGTCCAACACTTGCACAATTGGAATCGGCGCTGAAGAGGAGCTCGGATCAAGGGACTCAGAGTCCACTTGTCCTACTCTCAACTCTTCAGGCGATGAAATGGCGGATGACGAGGGCTTGGGCTTCGGTAGCACCATGGTAGTCGTATATAAGTATCACAGGATCACGATAAACGCTCTCAACTGGGAGTACAAATAACAACTGACATAACAAAATGTCGCCCAGTCCATCGGCGTCATTCCTTTCTCCCCACATCCATTACGTTTCGTTTTACACGTATAATTTATTTGTAATTATTTTAGTACAGAAATTTACTGAAAGTGTCTTTCAAAGTTAAACAAAACAATGACTAAAGACAAAAATAAAATACAGAAATGATTTGTAAAAAAAAACCCTAAAGTTGTGTAAAAATTTAACTTAAAAAATAAAACATGATGTCAGCCTATGTTAACGCGTGCAACGAAACGCACAATATGCGTCTCGCTATCGTAGAATTATTTTCTTATGAGATTTTTTAACATTTTTTTCCTCGGAAACCAAGCGTTTCCGCAACTTGAAACTTGGCAAGGGATCGTCTTTTGGCGAGTACTATCTATATTAAAACTACTTTGAACTAACCTAAAAAGTTCCTACAAAGTGTCATGTCGTATCACCCGCCGCAGACCCCGCCAATTCTATTTGCGTTTTGTTTAACGCGTTTTAGTAAAATCGTACCATTTTTGATAATTATTAATCAACAAATTTCCATCAAATAATACTTATAAATTAAAAAAATCATTGAATAAATATCATGTAACTATTATTGTACACAAATTAGTCAAAAAAACTGTATTTATGTAAAAACTGAACATAACACAAATCATCACGTTTTAGTTTTTCTCAACACGTTTAACGAAACGCAAAATATTGTGTCATGGCAGTGTAAAATCGGGATTTTATATGGAACTTTGATTATTTTTTATCTCGCAAACCAAGCGTTTCCGCAACTTAAAATTTGGCGAAGAGTTGTCTTTTGACGAGTAGAAGCTACAAAAAAAATATGAAGCCTGAACTCGATGCCAGACATTCTAAAGCTGAGCCCTAAATACTGTTAGTCTGTTAATTATTGTTATCTTTTTAGTGGTTACTTTGTAAATGTTTATTTCTGTGATATTTTATTACTTGTATTTGCATATTAGCAAATAAAGAACTGATAACTGATAATGCAACAAGCAGCCGTCAATAAAATGGGGACAACAGTGGTACGGTCACCTTGCATGACCCACCCTCATTAGATGACTCTTGAACCCTTGTATGGTTATAGCAGCCCCAAAAGTTTCACGCTCCCTTGGGCGTTTCAATCACGCAGTGAACCCAGGTAAACCATGTTATGTAACTGTAATATTTGATTACCCGTACTTATTAGTCCTAGCGATGGAAATCATACTTGAAAATATTTGAAATGAGCTCCAAAGCACCCTGTGCGTCGTATCAAAGACGTCCTTATTCAAGTCAAGTGGCACATGTATATTGCGTTTGGGAAGTGAAGGCAAGAGAAAAGTGATGACAAATTCAGCACCTAGGTTGGATTTATAGCTAAATTTTGGCAGCAAAGTTTGTGGGGATAGCGTAAAATAAGCTTGAATATGGCAGATGCCGCCATTTTTATCGTTCATATCATCATATGATAATTTTAACTAAGTGTCACGGTGCCATATTCTAATTTTAAAATACATCTAAATATATAAAAGAAGAAACTGACTGACTGACTGACTGACTGACTGACTGACTGACATATCAACGCACAGCCCAAACCGCTGGTTCTAGAGATTCCAAATTTGGCACGTAGGTTCCTTGTAAGGTCTAGGTATGCACTAGGAAAGGATTTTTCAAAATTCACCCCCTAAGGGGGTAAAATGGGGGTCCAAAGTTTGTATGGCGAATCAAAATTTGTTAGACTATTTTATTCGAAACTTCACAGGAGTATTCCTAAAGATAAATGAGTAAACACGTGTTTCAGGTTTTTTGAAAATTCAATCCCTAAAAGGGGCAAATGTGGTCACAAAGTCTGAAAATCAACATGGTATCGTATCCTTTTTGAGTACTTATAGTACGCGGGCGAAGCCGCGGGAAAAGGCTAGTAACCAATATATTAAAACACAATTTATCTCAAACATAACTCCAACCAACAACAAATAATCAACCAATATTGAAGTTGTATTGGAGTTGCGTCGGAATAATTTAAAGCTTTCTGATATTTCTGAGTCAGACGTTTAGGCGCTAGCTGTATTGTGTAGTTAATGCGTTGGAGTTGTATTGAAGTTGGACCATGTCTAAATGTGTTTTAAAATTAGAATACGGCCCACGTTAGCCACATCGACATTTTTTTTTTCAATTCGTTAGTTGGGGGAGATAGGAGATCATGGGATAGTCGGAAGGTTCGGACATCACTTTGAAATCATTTACAAGGTTTTCCCTGAACCTTTTGACTGGCCTATGCTTCCCCTGCCCCCTTGGTGGTTGTTGAAGCTGGTATACAGAGAGAGGTCTATGCTTGGCAGAAGACGATAAAGTAAATGAGGATTTGCTGATAATGTTGATTTCAAGTTTAAAGTGATACTGTGTATGCTAAGTCTAACGATCACCTCTACAGTACGGGCCTTGACTCTATTGGAAGATACTCTGTCATGCAAATGTTCCAGACCGCTCCCATTCATTTACAACTTTTTATATGCTAATGACTTCGGGCCAAACATTTTGAAATCGTTTAAGAAAGTTACTGCTTATTATAACAGATTTGCTTTGATGTCTATAAAATTGGTGGTGTCTACAACGTTGTGATTGTAACTGAATTTAAATATTTATGTAGATTGGTATTGTGTTATTAAAACTTTTGAGTATATGTATTCAACTTGTTTGAAGTTTGATGGAATTATTCATATCGCGAGTGTAAAACAAAGTTTTATAAAATGCCACCAGTCGTCCGTGGCTATGTTAAACTTGTTATCGCTGAGTAGGGTGCGGATTTATTTATTCGTATGGCATTTTAACAGAGTCGCTTCATCAATTTTACAATCTAAAGTTAGTACTTTAGATTGTAGTCATCCAAATTTTTCACCCACTGGGCTGCGTTTGCATCAGGTGAGTGAAGATCTATAACATTCCCGGAATATTTATGCCTCGGGCGGTCGTGGATAATGTGATGTATAGTTTGTACCGGTGCCCAGGGGCCGTATTCTAACTTTAAAACACGTATAGACACGATCCAACTTCAATACAACTCCAATGCATTAACAACGCAATACAGCTACGGCATAAACATCTGAATCAGAAATATCAGAATTTGCTTCAGAAATATTCCAACACAACTCCAATATAACTTCAATATTGGAGTGTGTTGGAGTTATGTTTGAGATAGGTTGTGTTCTTATTGTATTGTTAAATGTATTTTAAAATTAGAATCCGGCAGCCGTAGTCGCACGCTGGCGAGTCTCGCCAGCCACACTTAAACAGATAGTCCGCACAGCATCCATGTTCCGTGCGGAGTCTGTTAAGTTGACACCATTCCTTCCTGGACGCCGAGAAACCAATTTGTTTTTCGTGTTGGGTCGTAAGTGTTTAGGGTGGTGTTAGACAGGTTGGATAGCCACTCCTCTTTCCAAGTTTCCTTTATGGATTAAAAACCACACACTCCTTTATTAACAAATCATGTAAAACCATTCCTTTGTCCCACTTTTATTATTTCGCATTCGTTGACGGTCCTTCAACTGCACCGGACAATAAATCAATCGGAAACCAAACGCAATGTATAAATAAAATACAATTTGTAAGCAAGCAATAAAATTTTGACTTGGAATAACGAAACGTCAGAGTCAGCGGCTTGGTATGCCGCGCGTGCGTCCGCATAGATCGGTAGAGTTGGGATAAAGTGGTTTCATTATCATTAAGTACATGGCTTATGAAAACTTCGGTTTTATACCTTTTACATATACAAATTTGTCCTTGGTATAAGAAAGCGTATTTAATTATAACAATTTTGGATATAATCGCAACTAAATCAGAATCGAACGTTGCGAGTGCCTATAGTTACTTAATTACTCGTAGAGTGAATCACATTGTATTTATACATACCTGTACTCTTCTTCTTCTTCCTTCCCTTGTTCAATGAAATAAAATAGAATTCCGATGTGTTCTTAATTAACATTAGGATAATATTGTTTTTAACGGACAATTCCTTTATTAGGGAACAAAACAATGCCTACCTTACCTATTAATAAAACGGATTAATATAACTAAGTAAAGGAACCAACTTTAACATAATGGCCCTAAAAGAAAATTACAAATATTCCAAATCAAATGATTATGATTTGGCTTTATCAACTTTTATCAGAGAGCTATAAAATTTATATTTCTTATATCTGTTCCTTGTGTTATGTCTATTGACTTGTAATTTTTGGATTCAGGTATCTACCTGTCGCCACCCTAGTAGTTGCAACGCCCAATTTGCACCATAAATACTCAGAGCGACGTCTCAGATGGATGGAGCCCGGTAATGCCATGATCAATTCAAAAGTATTGTTACAATGCCCAGGCGTCGTCAAAAACATGTATACACCTTGTTACCTTATTACAAAGATGTAAGGCGAAAACCTGTATATATGTTTATGCCCGTCAATGTACAAAGACAGTGCAAGGCCTTATGCTAGAATATCCATCAAACAATACGAAAAAAACTGTATTCGATGTGTGCACTCGCTTGCTTTCATAGCACAGTCACAAATGATAAAGTCAAATATAAGTGAAACGTGACACCCTTACATTTCACTCATATTTGACTATCATTTGTGTACGTTGAATTGGTATTATATCGTTATTGTATTTAAATTTCCGAATATTGACTCACAATCAGTTTCAAAACAAAGGGGAAACTCAGTGGACGCACATATTGTTTTCCTAATTCAAAAAGATTGCGTGAGAACCATATGTGGAGTGGAACGTTTGGCTCCTTGCAGAGATTTATTTAAACACAAAAAAAATTGACATTACCTGCAATGTACATTTATGAAATGTGTATTTTTGTTAAAAAGCACCCGACATGTTTTAAAACGATCACCTCAAGGTCACAAAGAGGGGTACATAGACATAATTTATACACGACAAAGACAAATCTTTCACTGACAAGGAATAACGTTAATTGCATGGCAATTAAATTATTTAATACCTTTACTGATGACTTTAAGGCTCTACCAATTAAATTATTTAGAAAATCTTTGTTTAATCATCTAATCCAAAATAGCATTTATTCAATTAAAGTGTTTATGGAAAAATGTATTGCAGAAATTGTATTAATTTGATACTGTTTGTTAATACTGAATATTATTATTATTAATACTAACCTTAGTATTGACACGAAGAGTATTAGACATAATTACATAGATTTAGAATATTAGTTAGGATACTAGTTTTATGAACAATATTTGTACGCCATGCATCATGGTAAAAAAAGGCTGGAAAACCACATGTTACATCAATTTATACCCTTTTTTATACAAATAACCTATTCTATTATATTATATTCTATTCTATAAACGTTTGTAATTTATAGGATTAATAAGAAATTATGCGGTAGTGGCTAAATAGGCGAAGTCATTGCTTGTATGAGGTGGGATAATTGACAATCAATCATTCAGAAGTTTCCATGTACCTAATACTAATACGAGCATGATTAAGTATAAGCAAAGCGAATTACTTACTTATTTATCAATGATATAAGCGAGACTCACGGCCGAATGACCACAAAATAATATCAAATTAACATCATTCGTTACTTCGAATTTGGCTTTCTAGTGCGATGCTACATTGCAAGTCGGAATTTTCTGGTGGGATATTGTCTAATTTGTGCCTTCGTCAAATTGTAGGTAGGTACAAACAAAATATATGAAATAAGTAATTGACGAAGTTGAGTCTAGCCGCAAACATAAAATTGAGAATGATCCTGGTATAGTTCAGCCACTCAGGCGTAAGTGACTCACAAATGGATCCAATAATACTCAAATGAGTATTAATTATATTGCCACAAAAATCTTCTCAAAACTTACTGTAACCTAATTTAACTTTACCAACACATTAACATTGCCAACAAGCAAGTTAATGAGACTTAGCATTAGTTCAAGCTCTTTGTGCATAGTCAGTGCTTAGTCGTTAAACATACGAATGTTAACAGTTGTTCGAACTAGGGACTTGCCGGTTAAATCAATAAACTTAAGCGGTGTTCACGTTGTAAAGATTTATAACTCCCAGAAAAGCACCTAAATACTTGAATAAATTCAGGCTTTACTTTTGTTTTTAGCATCAGGTGCACAAGCGTAGTCTGTTGAAGAAAAGTTTAAATAATTTGACACCGTCAAATCAAATATATGGAACAGAGTCCTACTGGCACGTGATAAGAGGACGCTAATGCGTTTGTATAATTATGGGGAACTGATTATGTATACATTTCAGTCCAGTTTTACTTGGTCCCTGGCGGAAGGATTCTTTCAAACTCAGTGCAATATTGGCATATAATATTTGATAAAAAAAAACTACAAATCTGGGCGAACATACTCAACGTGAGCGCAGCCCAAAACTAAAACAAATTGGAACATAATGTGTGAATATAGTCGGAGAGGTAGCCCTGGAAAATGTATACAATTGAGAGCAAGGTAACCTCATAGCAGAGTGTATGTATTTAACAGAGGAGCACAGTCTAAGAACTTTTAGAACAGAAAGCACAGTAGCTGAGGCTATATTGTGTTGCCCTCGCGGGTATTGTGGCGGGACGCTGAAATATACAGCTGACAAAGGCGACGCCACAAGCTGTCATATTCCTGGTCCTACAGGCCTATGATGGCAGATTATATCAGCGGATAAGTTGATATAAACCTGATAAAAAATAAACAATGGCGGCAACTGTCATTTTATCAGGTATATATCAACTTATCCGCTGATAAAATCTGCCATCATAGGCCTACTAGTCATAAGAACAGTACGACACAAATTTTCCGTGGCTATCTCTTAGTCTACAGGCGTTATCCAATCACGATGGCGTCGAGTGACAACGTACACAACGGAATTGTCTTCGCACAACATACAAGACAGAGCAATCAATTTAATGTATACAAGACCATTCTTAGGACCTCATTCTCATCGTCGTAAGAATATTCAAATCTAATTTCGGTTCTGATGACTGATATGATGTACCGATAATTATTATTATTACTCATACCCACTTTTAGTCGCAACTTCATCTGCGTTGAATTAGTAATCAATCCCCCCCCGCCCTTACCCCCTAAAGTGATGATTTCAGGGATAAAAACTGTTCTGTCTCCTTTCCCAGAAGTCAAATTATTAACTCTATAACCAATTTCATCTAAATAGTCACAGCGGTTATTGTTTCCTCATACAAATTTCCACCTCCCGTGAACAGACAGTAATTCGTTTATAATAATAGGTATGGATATAGTAGAAAAGGGTTCATACAAGAAGCGAGGCGTCTCTAGAACTCGATTATCACTGGCTTGCTTAATTTTAAGACAACTGAGATTTCTCGTAACTTACTGTATCCTCCTCACGCCTGTTTACTTCTCCTCAAAGCGGTTGAATGAGCCCACACTTGAGGGTTTTTTGCGAATTTCCTTTGGCCACCTTCCGACTGCATTATCAGACCAGCTCCATTTCATGTTATAGGTTCAAGGTGTAATTTTTCAAGACAGATTTGAACCAATTCGTAATGTCCAGTTGCACTGAAGCTTAGCATACCTGCGTGACCTGGAAGGCAATGTAATATTTTGGTACTATCGAGCTGGCCTGATGATGGAGATCGATTGTGGTCATAAGAACTCTGTATAAAAACAATGGAAGCTCATTCAGTTTGACTTTTTTTTTAATCATCTCATTGAATGATGACTTACAAGAAACATACAAAACGTTGTTAAAAACTCATTTTATTAGACAAGCATTTATAAATAAAGCCAAAAATCTTAAAATACGAAGCCTTACTTAATATAACTCTAGTTGATTACAACAAACGTTTATGGTAGGTATAAATTACAGGAGGTGCACGCACTCTTACTCATATAATCAGATTAAAAAATGGAATTAAATGATGACAAACAGAATACAGTACTGCCCATCCCGCACAAGTACATTGAAAAATCGATTTGAATTTGGTATTTACTGTGTGAGAAAACGATACATAATTGATTGCGTATTTTAATGGCTGATGCTACGACTCTTTTGGAGGCAGAGTTTATGTACAATATTTACTTGGTTGCTAGCTGGAGCTGGAAACGTATATCAGACATGATAATTGTGTTATTTTTCGGTAACACATGTTTCGGTGCTTTACGAACTTAATATTATCTTACGAAATTTAACTTCATATATGAGGAGACAAATTGGAGCATCTCGATCATCTCGCATTATCATAGATTACTGTATACTAGAGAAGATACTGCATTTTTTATACAAGAGAAGGTAACTTAGTTTGTTACAGTACCATCGCCCACACTGTTAACTGTCCATCGGTGGACATTATGCCTTTTGTAATAAGGTCCACCGATGTACAGTTAAGAGTATTGCTGTTTATACGGCATTCATCCGCCATCTTATTTATTCTTTGTCAGATTACACAGAGGCTCATTTAGCAGGAATAATAAAATTATTTTTGCTAAATACTAAAAACATTGATTTAAATCCAAATATAATTATTTTTTAGTTAATAACAAAAATATTCGCAAAAAAACATTAGAAATAAATCATAAACTTAAAACTAAACTTATACAACTCAAAACAAATACTTAGTCAACAAAAGTCTTGTTTTAAATAATAAACAAAAGAAACGGAGTAATAACCGTCAATATTATTGAAGTAAGACTCATGCTTAGCTAGAATTTAAATAAATATTTGCCTTAAAAAGACAAAATTGGATGGTTCGTACGATTTAGTAACATAATTTACAATAAAAGTCATAAGCCCTATTATGGTAGTAAGTGGGCCATAACTCCCACTGTGCCTAAAAAAATATTAATAAGCAAGTGTGAAAAAAAAACATTTTCCATTATCTACACATTAAATGTAGATTAGCTCTTCATTATAAACGTATAAAAATCATATACAAATAAATTAATTTGTCTACCAATGTCATAAATCCTCTATTCCGCGTTCGGAAACCGTATGTAATTACCACCATTACTGCAACCAGTAACGTAACATCACTGTATTACTGTGACAGTGTGGTAAAAACGTATGAAAATTCATTGCCTACGGTAAAGTAATGAAAACCTGCCCTCCTCCCCGACCGCCGGCACGCGCCCGCCCGACCGCCAGCACAATCGAGTTGGTCATGGCGGTGCAATGGCGGTCATTCTAATGGTTTCCGAACACGGTATTTAGGATTTATAATATGTGTGTAGATAAAACAGTGTATGCAACTGTACGTAATTAGGCACTCTCGTGTGATCTTATTATCAAACCACACTCATATTTTAAGGACCCTTATTACGTAACAGTTACATAAAATACAGTTTTACGTGTCACGCGGAAAGGATCTCTCGGGTTATATTTAGGTACCTATGTCTATATAAATTACTTAAGAAGGAGGGTAATCGGATTCGTCCAAAACACCCGAAAGCCTTATCACGCAACGCAGACAACGCTGTACTGTTTTTGCAATTCGATACGACTCAGCCCTTTTCTCAGGTTAGGCCGAGTGTTAGCGAGAGATTGCTGTAATAACAACGTATAATTATATCAAGTAGCTATAAATTAGCCTTGAATGAGTAAAGAATTGGATTAACGATATTTACAATAAAACTACTTGTTCATTTCTACTCGAAAATAATTTAAAATAGGTAGCGATTTTATTTGAAGTATTTTTTAGGTTATAAGTACGAGTATGTGTATGTTTTGTTAGAAGTAGTTTTTTTTGTTGCATCTTATTAAAATTTGGTTTTAATATGTTTTTTTATTACTAGACTTGTTTTATTACTTACACTTTCTAGCATCTTCCGTGACCTTCGTACAAAGAGATGACTTAGAACAACTGTATCCGCGAAGGATCAGTCACTTATAAAGTATTTATAAGTGACTGATCCACATTTAACTGTCGTCTGCGGTATTTCCGGACCGATACGACCTTCAAACCTTCAAGAAAAGAGCGTATTCCCATCTTAAAGGCCGGCAACGTGCTTGTGACCCCTCTGGTGTTGCGGGCGTCTATGGGCGGCGTTAATTGCTTACCATCAGGCGATTCGTCTGCTCGTTTGCCTCCTATTTCATAAAAAAAAAAAAAAAAAATTTAACTTAGTGCCCTTTATATATTTTAGTTCCCTTTAATTCCCATCATATAGTTAATTTAGCTTCACTAGAAAAAGAAAACATATTTTTTCTTGTATAAATAAAGTACCCAATTTACAGTTTTTGTGTTGCTTTAAATTTTAAACCCCATTCTGCGGTACATAACATAAGACGCGTGTAGAATATAGTTTTTTTTGTAATTTTTTTCACTCTTCCTTAGGGACCAAAAGTTTTAAGTTTTATTCCGTAAACAGCGTGTAGTTTTGATACAACTGCATACGCTAAGGGTTTTATTAAAATTTAACGACATTTTTTCCATTTTAAATATTTCAGCACGCAATGTATTGGTGACATGATTATTTTGCCTTTAAAACGTCACAATTTATATGTATCACATTAGTGTACACGCAGTACATTAGTGCTCGAAAAAAATTCAAAAATTAATTACTCTGTGTTAATTAACAGATGACTAAACATTTATTTTTATTTAATTTAAATAGGAACAGTAACAAATTACAAACTAATACAATACAGGTTAATATTCTTACATTTATGTCTAAATTTGTAACTTAACAACAGCTGTTTACAAGATTGGTTAATTTACAGTTAAGATGCACAAGATACAATAATAGAAAAAGTGAAGAAAAAAACGGTACATTATTATACTGCGATACTAATTATTTACAGCAGCTTTGAAAGCTTGAAGGTACATTGAGAATATATCACATTCGGAACAAATATCATTATTCAAACGACACATGCAAATAATTGGAGAATTTTAAGAAACATTATTACTACTAATAGGGTAGGCAAACAATCGGGGATGACGAACAGGTCTGTTGGTACATTTGAAATTAAATTTTTGTATAATATGAGCATCTACTTTGGAGTTTACAATTTTATATAAAAGGGTTACATCAGCAATTTTACGCCTGCGGGCTACTATTGCAACTATTAAACTTGTTTTTTATCTAGTTTCATAACTAGGCAGGCATACATATTTATTGCGATATCGATTTATAACATCATCAACGATACACGCGGTACAAACCTTTATTTCACAAACGTGACGTTTAGAAAATAGTGACAGTTGCTAATGGGTCGAGTATAATGTTCCTCCATTAAGCGTTATAAATATACTTTTCCTGGACGGATATATCCCACGTGGACCACGTGCTACCCCTGCTCTAGATCAAAGTGAAAGATACATAAACAAATATACAGATACGCCACTCGATTAAAAACTTACAAGAGAACATTGATTTATACAAAAAGGGAGATATGGTACCAGGCGCTCGATTGTGTGCCATCAAATATAGGTTCCGGCACCTATATTGAATTAGTCGTGTGGCAGAGCCTCTCAGTCAAACTTTGTGCAATGCGCAAAATATGGATATCTCCCTTGCATACCCGTGTTAACGATATAGGTTTATCTCTTTTGCCCATGATGCACATACATTATAGCGGTGTGTAGCATTTTACAAGTGTGTAGGTGCTGGACCACATTTCAGTTTTGTTTACTATGAACGTCACTCATCTTCCTTTTTGTTTATGTATATGCAAGAGAATGCAGAATTTTGTCTACGATTCAACTTACAAGAATTATAGTTACTTTCAATGACATGATTATTTTTACCTCCAAATAAGAAATACCTACTAAGTAATAACGTCCTTTTATCCTCAAGCGGTTAATGTATTTTTTTAGGAAGATCGTATAAATATATAAGCATTAGAATTAACTTCAGTACAATTATAATATTCGCAGTGCAATTTCCGTAAATATTACGGCTGCCCTATTAAAACCCAGTAAGGATAAAATTTTATTATTTTAACTTCTATGTTTTTTGTGACATTAGTACCAGATGTTTTAATATTTCGAAACCTAGCAAGCAACATGTTCAGTAACGGTTTACCGTTTATAAAAAACGGTAAACCGTTACTGAATATAAAAACCCAGCAAGTCACGGATCCTATAATTGCCAAAACTTAGGAAGTTTCTGAGACATGGTAGGTTTGGCGTCGTCAGAGCCTTGCTAGGTTTATAAACATAGTACGTGCAATCTCCTAGTAAATGATACTTCAGGGTGTTAAAGTTATCTTCTTCTTCGGCTTAGCGTTTTCCCGGCCTGGTGCCAGGATCCGCTTTCCTGCGTAGCCTTGCCACTTTGCCCGGTCTTCGGCATCAGATAGATAGATAGATTTATTTATTTCGTAAAGAAAAAGACATAGTATTTTACACTTGAAAACAAAATGCTTTCACTAAAAAGATCGTCATATAAGAACTATTTACAATACAGGTCACATCATCAGGTGTCAGATTGTTATTTGCCATATCCGCTTTCACAACGTCCAGCCAGCGCTTCTTAGGCCTGCCGCGGGATCTAGGGCCTTGGACACTGAGTTCGAGGTATCTATTTTCTACGTAGTAGTAGTAAAATAAGAAGTTGCAGCACTTGGTGTGGATAAAATTATTAAACAAATATAAGATGTTTGTACCTGGTTATTTTTTTACCCTTACTTAATTCGTAAGACCAAAAGTTATTTAAAAATTAACGAAAATTATGCCGTATGTACTCGTACTAATAGGCCTACTAATTGTCGCCACATTTATATTAATGCAAGGTTTTTTACTTTATTGTCAATATTTGGATCATTTAAATATTATAAAAAGCATGGAATTAGCAATTATTATCATGTTAATAAAAACCAATATTATACATATTAACGCATACATATTATTTGCGCAAAGAGGAAAGAAATACTTCATAAACTAATTTAACTGCGAATCAACTAGAATCGAGGATGATTAAATAAAATCAGCATGACTTCATTATTACCAATATTGTACAACAAACATGTACTGAATCTTGAAGCAAATCAAATTTTTTTGTTCAATATTTTTTGATTTGCAATTTTTTAAGTAGTTACACTACTATATATAAACTGAAAATAGATGTCATATACTTCAGAAAAAGTGACCAAACCCTCCGGTGTCCGAGGCCAGATTCGAACTGGCGTCTTCAGCTTTCGCGGCTGACGTCCTGACCACTAGACCACCCGGTCACGGCGGAACTTGACAAATTTTGATTGATTCTGGTATAGCGAGAGAGATGGTGCTGCCATCTATGAATCTTGAAGCAAATCAAATTTTTTTGTTCAATATTTTTTGATTTGCAATTTTTTAAGTAGTTACACTACTATATATAAACTGAAAATAGATGTCATATACTTCAGAAAAAGTGACCAAACCCTCCGGTGTCCGAGGCCAGATTCGAACTGGCGTCTTCAGCTTTCGCGGCTGACGTCCTGACCACTAGACCACCCGGTCACGGCGGAACTTGACAAATTTTCTCATGTATATGCAATCTCTGAATTTGAAACGGCTAGGCGCCGTTGACCATACTCTAAGGGCATGCGCAGTACGTGCTTGCACCTCCTATCCGAATCTCTTACGTGATTCTGGTATAGCGAGAGAGATGGTGCTGCCATCTATGAATCTTGAAGCAAATCAAATTTTTTTGTTCAATATTTTTTGATTTGCAATTTTTTAAGTAGTTACACTACTATATATAAACTGAAAATAGATGTCATATACTTCAGAAAAAGTGACCAAACCCTCCGGTGTCCGAGGCCAGATTCGAACTGGCGTCTTCAGCTTTCGCGGCTGACGTCCTGACCACTAGACCACCCGGTCACGGCGGAACTTGACAAATTTTCTCAGGTATATGCAATCTCTGAATTTGAAACGGCTAGGCGCCGTTGACCATACTCTAAGGGCATGCGCAGTACGTGCTTGCACCTCCTATCCGAATCTCTTACGTGATTCTGGTATAGCGAGAGAGATGGTGCTGCCATCTATGAATCTTGAAGCAAATCAAATTTTTTTGTTCAATATTTTTTGATTTGCAATTTTTTAAGTAGTTACACTACTATATATAAACTGAAAATAGATGTCATATACTTCAGAAAAAGTGACCAAACCCTCCGGTGTCCGAGGCCAGATTCGAACTGGCGTCTTCAGCTTTCGCGGCTGACGTCCTGACCACTAGACCACCCGGTCACGGCGGAACTTGACAAATTTTCTCATGTATATGCAATCTCTGAATTTGAAACGGCTAGGCGCCGTTGACCATACTCTAAGGGCATGCGCAGTACGTGCTTGCACCTCCTATCCGAATCTCTTACGTGATTCTGGTATAGCGAGAGAGATGGTGCTGCCATCTATGAATCTTGAAGCAAATCAAATTTTTTTGTTCAATATTTTTTGATTTGCAATTTTTTAAGTAGTTACACTACTATATATAAACTGAAAATAGATGTCATATACTTCAGAAAAAGTGACCAAACCCTCCGGTGTCCGAGGCCAGATTCGAACTGGCGTCTTCAGCTTTCGCGGCTGACGTCCTGACCACTAGACCACCCGGTCACGGCGGAACTTGACAAATTTTCTCATGTATATGCAATCTCTGAATTTGAAACGGCTAGGCGCCGTTGACCATACTCTAAGGGCATGCGCAGTACGTGCTTGCACCTCCTATCCGAATCTCTTACGTGATTCTGGTATAGCGAGAGAGATGGTGCTGCCATCTATGAATCTTGAAGCAAATCAAATTTTTTTGTTCAATATTTTTTGATTTGCAATTTTTTAAGTAGTTACACTACTATATATAAACTGAAAATAGATGTCATATACTTCAGAAAAAGTGACCAAACCCTCCGGTGTCCGAGGCCAGATTCGAACTGGCGTCTTCAGCTTTCGCGGCTGACGTCCTGACCACTAGACCACCCGGTCACGGCGGAACTTGACAAATTTTCTCATGTATATGCAATCTCTGAATTTGAAACGGCTAGGCGCCGTTGACCATACTCTAAGGGCATGCGCAGTACGTGCTTGCACCTCCTATCCGAATCTCTTACGTGATTCTGGTATAGCGAGAGAGATGGTGCTGCCATCTATGAATCTTGAAGCAAATCAAATTTTTTTGTTCAATATTTTTTGATTTGCAATTTTTTAAGTAGTTACACTACTATATATAAACTGAAAATAGATGTCATATACTTCAGAAAAAGTGACCAAACCCTCCGGTGTCCGAGGCCAGATTCGAACTGGCGTCTTCAGCTTTCGCGGCTGACGTCCTGACCACTAGACCACCCGGTCACGGCGGAACTTGACAAATTTTCTCATGTATATGCAATCTCTGAATTTGAAACGGCTAGGCGCCGTTGACCATACTCTAAGGGCATGCGCAGTACGTGCTTGCACCTCCTATCCGAATCTCTTACGTGATTCTGGTATAGCGAGAGAGATGGTGCTGCCATCTATGAATCTTGAAGCAAATCAAATTTTTTTGTTCAATATTTTTTGATTTGCAATTTTTTAAGTAGTTACACTACTATATATAAACTGAAAATAGATGTCATATACTTCAGAAAAAGTGACCAAACCCTCCGGTGTCCGAGGCCAGATTCGAACTGGCGTCTTCAGCTTTCGCGGCTGACGTCCTGACCACTAGACCACCCGGTCACGGCGGAACTTGACAAATTTTCTCATGTATATGCAATCTCTGAATTTGAAACGGCTAGGCGCCGTTGACCATACTCTAAGGGCATGCGCAGTACGTGCTTGCACCTCCTATCCGAATCTCTTACGTGATTCTGGTATAGCGAGAGAGATGGTGCTGCCATCTATGAATCTTGAAGCAAATCAAATTTTTTTGTTCAATATTTTTTGATTTGCAATTTTTTAAGTAGTTACACTACTATATATAAACTGAAAATAGATGTCATATACTTCAGAAAAAGTGACCAAACCCTCCGGTGTCCGAGGCCAGATTCGAACTGGCGTCTTCAGCTTTCGCGGCTGACGTCCTGACCACTAGACCACCCGGTCACGGCGGAACTTGACAAATTTTCTCATGTATATGCAATCTCTGAATTTGAAACGGCTAGGCGCCGTTGACCATACTCTAAGGGCATGCGCATGCAAATTAAGAGAAGTCTATTGTAGAGGATTATCAAAGGAAATCGAGAACTTAACGAAAAGTTCAGTGAAAATTGTAATTACAAACTTGTACATGTTCAAAACATTTACATATAATAAAAACACAGATAAGATCAATACACGTGCAAAAAGAAATTATAAGGATAATGGAAGAACGTTTTAGTCAATCAGATGCCACGTCAACCACAGTGCCGCCAACATTTGGGCCGCTATTGGACCCAAACATTTCTCCAGAAATCTCTCCACTCCAGTGCTTCTAGTATTACAATCGACCGTTATAATTCTTTCCGTTTTAAACTTAATACTAACTGTCATTAGTTTCACTTTTGGAATAACATCCTGGATCATGTTACCCAAATGGAGACAGGTGAATAATTACGTGTTTCTAAATATTGTATTTGCTAGTGGCGTCAATATAATAAGCTACCACTTGTGTGCGCACCACCGTTATTCCCCTCTTCTTATGACATTAATTTGGATTACTCCGAGGATCGTGATATGTCAATGGTTTTATTAATTACAACTGTCATGTTTTATTACTACATGGAAAAGGTCTTCAACTGTGATGTCAATCATAATAAATATTTAATTGTTAGTATACTCTCTTGGATAGTACCCTATGTCGTAGTAATTATTATCTATGTGATTGATGTATTAATTGAAATAACTATAATCGATATGTTTTACTTTGTAATTAATTTTATATTAATATCTCTGACAGTCGTTATTTATACGATTGTGGTTATCCATATTGTAAAGTTAATTTTTAGACATCAAGAAAATGATACAAGTAGAAACGCATACACATGGTATCTATCAGCGATCGTTTTAATGGTGCTGTTTGGTATTTCCACATTACTTCCTATAATAATTCTAGAATGTATACACGCCGATCTAGAGTCGTACAATATTGCACTTATCACATGTTTGGTCACCATTGTAGCAGGTCACGTGGCGTTTTTATCATTTAAACAAAATAGGGAGTTGTGGTCGGAATATAGACAAAGGCGCAAGGATAACAATAACGTGTAATGTTTACATGACGTCGTATAGCCGATTATTAAATATCAACCATACTTCTAAAGACACACAGTGTATCTTTTATTCCTATGTAAATGTTTAACCCCCTTATTGATAAACATCTCTCAGGTCTCAATTTGTTAATTTATGAAAATAGATGTCATATACTTCAGAAAAAGTGACTAAACCCTCCGGTGTCCGCTGAACAGCCTCCGCGAAAGCGGAAGACGCCAGTTCAAATATGGCCTCGGACACCGGAGGGTTTGGTTACTTTTTCTGAAGTATATGACATCTATTTTCAGTTTATATATAGTAGTGTAACTACTTAAAAATTGCAAATCAAAAAATATCGAACAAAATAATTTTAAACGATGTAGCCCATGGTTGATGCCACATTCTACATGACCTTAAAGGTTTAAAACGCCCTTGATGGCTAGGCGTGCTCTGCCAACCATGGGCAAAAGCGGTTGGTTGGTTGTCAGCCATGTAGACACTCGCTTCAACAACTCGCTTAAACCAGGTCACGTGGCAGAATCTGCGGCTATCTGCCATCTGGCCCTAACTTAAAGATCAACACTTTTGGAAGTTCAAATCGACAACGTTAGTCAATAAGACGCTTGAGGCTCGTCAGCATAAATAAGTTTCCAGTTCGATCCTGTTGCTGGCAGCTTCGTAAACAGGTTCAAAATTCTCCCCTGTTCGCATTTTGAATTAACGGCTCAAGTACCACATAGACCATGTTTATCAGTACCCCTAGCATATCATAATGTGTGACGCGCGAGTTCATACTTTAAGCGCGACTCGAAGACTTTTGACAATTATATTATCTAATTATTTATATATTTTTTCATAATACTGCATCAAAACCAGGACTCTAGGATTTGTATTCTTAGAGTGGTTTGCATTATTTGACATCCACCACCACCACCACCACCACTTTACAGCTGCCAGATATCCGGATCTAGAAATAAGCATAGAATAGCAAACTAACGAGAAGGGTTTGGTCGCTCTCATTATCGTGTCATATGAGTCATATCTGACGTGGTAAGTTCTCTGTCTATTACACGCTGCCGAGTTTTAAAAAAAAGTAAAAAATAAGAAAGATAAATTGGGAGTCCTACAAATTAGAAAATCCAAACAGCATGATTATGGCAAACTGTTGTGATAAAAATATCCTGAGAGAAGTATACCGGTTTTCATTCAAGAAAGTTGTCGTCGTAATTTAATTTCCGTTCCATTAACAACCTTTTTCGGCTATTGTGTTTTGTCGCAGAGGGTTTTGTCCCTTTCGGGGTTGTGTTGTTATTTGTTATATATCCTGTTGCTTTATCAAAACGGAACAACAGCAGAACAGTTGCTTTATCATAAATTTAGATCTTGGAACTTATTAGGCACGTTTGCGCTGGGTACGTGTACCCAAGATGCTTGTAGTGGATTGTTTATTATATTGTACTATTTTGACGATGCGCGATTCTGTGGCAGAATATTGTTATTAGTCCCGTCTCGTTGGCAATATTTTGAGGGTTAAGTTTCGAAAATTCTAAAGTCACTTATTATTGAAGTTGGAAATACAGTGTGTACATGAGAATCTTTCAGTGCGTTTTGTGTCATATTCAATTGGTGCTTTTTTTGTAATTCAATAATTTGAGGTTAACTTTTTTAGCTTGCCATAACTTGAGTAAAAGAATATTAGAGTCAGAAAATATAACTGTTTTGTATTAAGAACAGTTTTATTGTTGTACAAAACTAGTTTGTGTCATTTACGTCGAGTGCAATTTTATATAGTATGACAACGCTAAAAAACTACGTATAAATAATTAGAGTTCATAAAATAAGGATTAACTACAGTGTAAACTCTTTATAACGTCACTCGATTTAACGACAAACTCCTTAAAACGTCGAAATTGCTTGAGTTTGGTTGGTTTACCTTGTTTTGTATACAGTAATATACTCTACATAGCGTCACGATCACTCTATTTAACGACCACAAGATGGTATTATAAAACATTAAGCAATACTTTCTAAGTTGCCGAAATTGATAAAAACTGCAGCTGTGTACGTTTTTTGTTTACTGTTTTGTTGTTTTATTATCCTGCACGTGTTTACTTTGACTGAGGTACCGGAGATTCTAAGAAATGTTGTCTTTTGTTTTTGTATGATGAACTTGCACATGTTTACGTCGGTCGGTCACTAGGCTTTTGTCAAGTTGTATTGCAGTTTCTTACAGACTTTCGAACTAAAAATGTGTAATACATACATATTAGTAAATACATATTATTATTGAATAGAAAATTATTTTTTGTTTCCCCCTATTTAACGACCACTCTCTATAACGCCGAAAAATGCTCAGTCCCTTGAGTGTCGTTATATAGAGTTTACACTGTATATCATCACCTCAAAATATGTCAATAAAATCAACATGTGTCAAATTAAGCAATGAAAATTTAAGTTTCTTAGTAATTTGTTTTTTTTAGGCTGTTATCGTTTCAATAAATTATTAAAGTCATCAGAGTTCACATTCTAATAATCAAAAAGGGATTTTAAAGTAGATATTTAAATTTGTGTCACTTTCATCAATGATATTTCGTCTAAAATTAAACAGAAACAATATTTGCGTTCAGAGGAAATCTTCTTAACTATAGCGCGTGACCTTGATGGCACGCCTGTTCGGCTTACTTCTGTAGCGACCACTAGAAGTAGACCCCCGGCTCGCTTCTTAACAAGCTAATCCATGGGTCAACCAGTCGCTGGCATCTTAGCTGTTACGATGTAGGTAGGTACTTGCTCACGGAGGCACGCGCGGGGTGATAAAGCTGGCATACACGACAAAACTGAGCGGAGGAGCGAGTCGCGGGCAATGAACTCGTGCGTACCTTTTAAGCGGTAGCCGGTTTGTTTGTGTTTTGACAAGACTGTTGAGTACATTTTCGAAGATTTCAAGCATCGTGAATTATGGATAGAAAACGCAACGTAATTTTTTTATTTAGTTCTGTTTTATTGGAACGAAGTTCCTTATCGGGCGGTTCGCGGATGGGGGGCTAGGCGAAATAAAGTCACGTGACCGTCACGAAAAAGCATTGAGAAACATGTGAAATGGAATGATATAAAAAAAATGAAAAATAGAATAAAGTGAAGTGAAGTGAAAGTGAAAGTGAAAGTGAAAGTGAGAAGTGACAGTGACAAAGTGAAAAAAGTCAAGTTAAAAAATTTCAATAATTTCAAGAATTTCAAAAATTTCAAAAATTTCAAAAATTTCAAAAATCTCAAAAATCTCAAAAATCTCAAAAATCTCAAAAATCTCAAAAATCTCAAAAATCTATAAAATCTCATAAATCTATAAAATCTCAAAAATCTCAAAAATCTATAAAATCAATAAAATCTATAAAATCTATAAAATCTATATAATCTATAAAATCTATAAAATCTATAAAATCTATAAAATCTATAAAATCTATAAAATCTATAAAATCTATAAAATCTATAAAATCTATAAAATCTATAAAATCTATAAAATCTATAAAATCTATAAAATCTTAAAAAACTCAAAAACTCAAAAATCTCCAAAAAATCAAAAAATTCTAAAACGACAAAAATTACGAAAAAGTCAAAAATAAATAATATTACTTCGTTCTAACCGAGTGTTCCACGACACTAACGTATTTTGTTTTTACTTTTGTTTATTTTTGTTTTTTATTTTCGTCTGTATTTTGTTTTTATTTTGTCATTTTGTATTGAGTCTGTTTTTATTCCGTTTATTTTGTTTTATTGTATTCTTATTTTACTCTTTTTTTTTATATACCACAACGTGGCAAACAAGCATACGGCCCGCCAGATGGTAAGCAGTAGCATATGGATGCCTGCAACACCAGAGGTGTCACATGCGCGTTGCCGACCCTTTACAAAAAGGAGGAACAAGTTCAGAGTCCATTACCTCGGCCGATGGTTTTAGAGCATAGTTTTTTAAATAAAACACGCTTATTTTAGCGTATTCTATATGGAAAAATCATAAAAAAGTACATGTTATAATGACGTCCCGTCGATGGGTTTTTTTTCGAAATCCAAATAATATATAAGTTCAAAGTCCTTTATCTCGGCCATTTTTGATTTGAGAAAAAAGTTATAATGGCGTCCCGTCGATGGTTTTTTTCGAAATCCAAATAATATACAAGTTCAAAGTCCATATTATCTCGGCCATTATTGATTTTAGAGAAAAGTTTCGTAAAACACACTTATTTTAGCATACTCTATACGGAATAATCATAAAAAGTACACGTTTTAATGAAGTCCCGTCGATGGTTTTTTTTTCGATGTCCAAATTATATACAAGTTCAGAGACCATTATCTCGGCCATTTTTGATTTTAGAGAAAAGTTTCTTAAGTAAAACACGCTTATTTTAGCGTATTCTATATGGAATAATCATAAAAAGTACACGTTATAATGACGTCCCGTCGATGGTTTTATTTTGAAGTCCAAAATATATATAAGTCCATTTATCTCGGCCATTTTTGATTTTAGAGAAAAGTTTGACGAATGAAACACGCTTTTACATACATACAAGTCCAAAGTCCATTAACACGGCCATTTTTTATTTTAGAGAATAGTTTCTGAAATTAAACACGCTTATTTTAGCGTATTCTATACGAAAAAATCATAAAAAGTACATGTTATAATGACGTCCCGTCGACGGTTTTTTTTCGAAGTCCAAATGATATACAAGTTCCATGTCCAATCGGCCATTTTCGATTTTAGAAAAAAATGATTTTAAAATAGAACACGCTTATTTTAGCGTATTCTATACGGAAAAATCATAAAAAGTTCATGTTATAATGACGTCCTGTCGATAGTTTTTTTTCAAATCAAAATTATATACAAGTTCAAAGTCCATTATCTCGGCCATTTTTTATTTTAGAGAAGTTTCTCAGATAAAACAAGCTTATTTTAGCGTATTCTACACGAAATATCATAAAAAGTACACGTTATAATGACGTCTCGTCGATGGTTTTTTTCGAAGTCCAAATGATATACAAGTTTCATGTCCAATCGGCCATTTTTTATTTTGGTGAAAAGTTTTTCAAATAAAACATGCTTATTTTAGCGTATTATATACGGTAAAATCATAAAAATATGCTATATAATGATACCCCATCGCTGGTTGTTTTTTCGAAGTCAAAATTATATACAAGTTCAGAGTCCATTATCTCGGCCATTTTTGATTTTAGAGAAAAGTTACATGAGTAACACACGCTTTTTTTAGCGTATTCTATACGGAAAAATCATAAAAAGTACACGTTATAATGACGTCTCGATATTCAAGTTCAAAGTCCATTTTTGATTATGAAGAAAAGTTTTAAAATAAAACACGCTTATTTTAGCATATTCTATACGGAATAATCATAAAAAGTACACGTTATAATGAAGTCCCGTCGATGGTTTTTTTTCGAAGTCCAAATTATATACAAGTTCAAAGTCCATTATCTCAGCCATTTTCGATTTTAGAAAAAAATGTTTTTAAAATAAAACACGCATATTTTAGCGTATTCTATACGGAAAAATCATAAAAAGATCATGTTATAATGAGGTCCCGTCGATAGTTTTTTTTCCAAATCAAAATTATATACAAGTTCAAAGAACATTATCTCGGCCATTTTTTATTTTAGGGAAAAGTTTATCAAATAAACCAAGCTTATTTTAGCGTATTCTATACGAAATACCATAAAAAGTACACGTTATAATGACGTCCCGTCGATGGTTTTTTTTTTCGAATTCCAAATGATATACAAGTTTCATGTCCAATCAGCCATTTTTTATTTTGGAGAAAAGTTTTTCAAATAAAACAAGCTTATTTTAGCGTATTCTATAGGGAAAAAAATCATTAAAAGTACACGTTATAATGATACCCCGTCGCCATTTTATTTTTTAAGTCCAAATTAGTCCATGTAGTCAATCTTCAAAGTCCGGTAACTTCGATGTTTTTGGGTCAAAAAAATGTTTCTTATAAAACTTGCTTATTTTAACACATTCTACAAAATAAAGTATGTGTTATAATGATACCATTCCAACCAAAATAGTCCAAATTGTACTTAACCTTCAGGGCCCCATAACTTCGAAATTATTGAGTTAAAAAAATGTGTTAAAGAAAAGTTGCTTATTTGTATGTGTTATATACGATAAGTTAATAAAAACATAGCCTTATTATGACATCACATTGATGAAAAATTTATTAAGTCCAGCCCGGCCCTTTGCTAGTCCAACCGAGAGGCAGATAACGATATTTCGATTTTCGCGCTTCACGATAGCCACTCTGTAAACACACCGCCTTGATGCATAAATTACATATTTAGTAGTTACAAGTTACAATTTGCCAAAATACTGTTTAAATGGTAAACTAGGTTTACCGTGGCACACAGATCCGCCGTTGCAGTCCTTTATGGACTACGTTTACGTTAATTATCCTTAACTTGCTTAAGTTTTATATTATTGCTTTCTTTACTATTAAAAATAAAGAACAGCGACTGAAAAATCGCTGTTTGTCTTTGTCGCACTTATTACTACTATTACTATATGTATGTATAGAGTAATAATAGAAAACAAACAAGCCGCTAGGCAGCCTGGTCGGCACATGAACCCCGCCCGCGCTTTACCCTTCCCCGCGCATGCCCGTTACGCAAAACAAATTTTCATTCCGAAAAATAAAAATAATCCATTGATTATAATGACACAAATTTCAAACATTGTTTCGATACGCTTTTATAAAAATATTGATGCAAACTTTAATAACTTTAATATTTTATTGTACTGTTAACAGGGGTCATACAAGAAAAAAAATTAAAGTAAATAAATATCATTGATTAATATGGCACAAATTTATTTAAATAATAGATACCGATATTTTAGAAAGCACAGTACCTAATCGATCAACTCTAATTTTATATAGGCTTGTAAAAGTCCACATATATGTGCTGATTGAACGTCAGTATTCCCATTGACGAAAGTGACACAAAACGCGTGCGTGCGTCAGTAACAACTTTGCTGTTACAGTGAAAAAACAATTTTGATCTCTAATTTTCTATTTAACGAATAATGTTTAAAAAAAGAAATGTCTAAGTTTCTACCTACGCAACAACCTAGGATGACACAAATTATTATTATTAGCTAAGTTGAATGGCCTGAACTCTGTATGCGAATAATAAGCATCTTTAATATTATCGAAACTTCATAATTTATCGGTACGGGTCTATATTGTAGGATTTCGGATACTTTTTATACACTTTGAACCGAATCTACGATGAGAATTTCATCATCATCATCATCATCATATCAGCCGAAAGACGTCCACTGCTGAACATAGGCCTCCCCCAAAGAGTGTCACAATGACCGGTCCTGCGTCACCCGCCTCCAGCGGACTCCCGCGACCTTCACCAGGTCATCAGTCCACCTTGCGGGGGGTCTACCCACGCTGCGCCTTCCGGTTCGTGGTCGCCACTCGAGAACCTTTCCGCCCCAACGGCCATCGGTTCTACGAGCAATGTGCCCCGCCCACTGCCACTTTAGTTTAGCGATTCGAAGGGTTATCAGTTACTTTGGTTCTGCTGCGGATGGCCTCATTTCTGATGCGATTACGCAGAGAGACTCCAACCATAGCCCTCTCCATTGCCCTTTGGGTGACTTTGAGCCTTCTTATGAGGCCCATTGTAAGAGACCACGTTTCAGTTCCATATGTCATCACTGGCAACACACACTGGTCAAAGACTTTCGTCTTGAGACACTGCGGAATATTGGACAAAAAGATGTGCCGTAGCTTCCCGAACGCTGCCCAACCGAGTCGGATTCGTCGATTGACCTCTTTCTCGAAGTTGGATCTACCTAACTGGACAGTCTGTCCTAAGTATATATAATCGTCCACGACTTCGAGTGTAAAGTCTCCGATTGTAACGGGAGTTGGTGCTACATGGGTATTTGACATGATCTTCGTCTTATCCATGTTCATCTTTAGACCAACTCGCTCGGAGGCTTTACTGAGGTCATCGAGCATCGTACTCAAATCCTCCATGGTCTCAGCTAAGACTACTATATCATCAACAAACCGAAGGTGAGTGATGTACTCGCCGTTTATGTTGATGCCTAGCCTTCTCCAGTCCAGTGTCTTGAAAACATCCTCCAGTGCAGCGATAAACAGTTTAGGAGAAATAACATCTCCTTGCCTGACTCCCCGCTGCAACGGAATAGGCTTCGAGTTCTGGTCCTGGAGTCGGACTAACATAGTGGCGTTCTCGTACAAACACTTCCTTGAGAGATGAGATGAGAATTTAGAATTTAGTCCTAGCCATTAAAATTATTAAATACATTTAATTAATTTTAAGTTGTTAATGATTAGTCAAAGCCGCCGTGGGTCCCGACGACTTGCCGATAGAAGCGTGGAAGGCGTTGGGCGATCATGGTGTTGACCTATTAACTGACCTATTTAACCGTATACTAGCCAGCCGACGAATGCCCGATTCTTGGAGATCGAGCGTCATCTCTCCAATTTATAAAGGTAAAGGTAGTGTTCAGGACTGCGGAAACTACCGAGGCATTAAGGTTATGTGTCACACCATGAAGCTCTTCGAACGCATCATCGATTCGAGACTCCGGCAAGAGTGTACTGTCTCGGAATGTCAATATGGATTTCGGCCCGGATGTGGCACAGTTGATCCAATATTTGCCCTCAGATCTCTGACCGAAGCTTATAGGGTAGTAGAAGGCCACTTTACATGGCATTTCTTGACCTACAAAAGGCATTCGATTGCATCCCTCGTCAGATGATCTGGTGGGCATTAAAGGTGAAGAACGTGCCACAAGTAGTGATGGGTCGTTCCCGGGCACGTTCCCCATTCCCCAACTTTCCCGGAAACGTGCCCGGGAACGTGCCCCACCGTGGGGAATACTGGGGAAAGTTGAATATGTGTATAGCTACATTATTTTTTTGAATGGTGGATACCACTATAAAAGGAATAATAACAATATTTAGCATGACAATACCTATATAATGTATTTCTTTTCCAAAAGCAAATTCCCCCGTGTTCCCGGGAAAAATGGGGAACGTTTCCCGACTTTTCCGGGCACGTGCCCCAATGTTTCCGGCAATTCCCCATTGTACCGGGGAAGCAAAGCATAAATATACATATATAAGTAATATAAGTTTCTTCATCATAAAGAAACTTATATTAATGCATTATCACAGATTTTGGAACGAAGTTCCTTATCGGACGGTTCGCGGATGGGGGGCTAGGTGAAAAAAAGTCACGTGACCGTCACGAAAACGCGACACAAAGCCGTATGGTATCGTATGTTTGAAAAGCATGTTAAATGAAATAAAATAAAATAGAATAAAGTGAAGTGAAGTGAAATGAATAGTGAGAAGTGACAAAGTGAAAAGTCAAAAAGTAAAAAAAGTAAAAAAGCAAAAAAAGCCAAAAAGTTAAAATGAGTCGTAAAAGTCAAAAATTTAAAAAAGTCAAAAAAGTCAAAAAAGTCATAAAAGTCAAAAAATGTCAAAAAAGTCCAAAAAGTCCAGTCAAAAAAGTCAAAAAAGTCAAAAAAGTCAAAAAAGTCAAAAAAGTCAAAAAAGTCAAAAAAGTCAAAAAAGTCAAAAAAGTCAAAAAAGCCAAAAAAGTCAAAAAAGTCAAAAAAGTCAAAAAAGTCAAAAAAGTCAAAAAAGTCAAAAAAGTCAAAAAGTCGAAAAGGTCAACGTCAAAAAAGTCAAAAAAGTCGAAAAAGACTTAAAAGTCGAAAAAGTCGAAAGTCAAAAAAGTCAAAAAAGTCAAAAAGTCGAAAAAGTCAAAGTCAAAAAAATCAAAAAAGTCAAAAAAGTCGAAAAAGTCGAAAGTCGAAAAAGTCGAAAAAGTCGAAAAAGTCGAAAAAGTCAAAAAAGTCAAAAAAAGTCAAGTCAAAAAAGTCAAAAAAAGTCAAAAAAAGTCAAAAAAGAAAAAAGTCAAAAAAGTCAAAAAAGTCAAAAAAGTCAAAAAAGTCAAAAAAGTCAAAAAAGTCAAGTCAAAAAAGTCAAAAAAAGTCAAAAAAGTCGAAAACGTCAAAAAAGTCATAAAAGTCATAAAAGTCATAAAAGTCATAAAAGTCATAAAAGTCAAAAAAGTCAAAAAAGCCAAAAAAGTCAAAAAAGTCAAAAAAGTCCAAAAAGTCAAAAAAGTCAAAAAAAGTTTAAAAAGTCAAAAATGTCAAAATGACTGACATCAATTCAAAAATTACAAAAAAGTCAAAAATTAAATAACATAACTTCATTCCAACCGAGTGTTCCACGACACGCACGTATTTTTTTCATTGTAAATGCAATAAATAACTAGTAACATAAATAAAACTATATACGATAATTAGACATCTATATATTGTATTAGTCACATACTAACACGTAATATGAATTACAAATACTAATCGTTACAAAGAGTATTTGAAACACATTGATTTATGAATACGCTATTTGCGGTTGGTAATTTTAGACATCCATACGATTTGTTGGGAGACGTATGTTTTTAAACTTCAAATGTAAGTTTGTATTATTTATATTAGATACGAAAAAAACATTCTAACAAACAAGTCTCACCATAAAATGTCAATGTATAACCTAATCTAGTAAAGTTTTGTAAAAACCGTACAATAAACATCAGACTTATGTAATTTAGTAGTTTGAAAAGGCAACATTGAAAAAATCACATATTATCATCTCTTAAATAAATGTTTATCACATTACAACTTTACAACCTACAAAAACTTCAGCGAATCGTTTTGTATTTTTTTAATTATCACATATTTTAGTAAAATTAAACTTTTAGACAACTCAAAATAAAAAAACCTAATGAAATGTAGTCAAAATCCTACAGCAATCAGACTTAGGTAATTTAGTACTTTGTAACATTTAAAAAATCGTTTTTTTACCATTACTTAAATAAATATTACAAAAAAAATAAAAACAATCATCACAGATTTTTATAAAAGTAAAGATTTGTCAACGCTAAAAAAATCAAATGAAATGAAGCAAAAATCGTACAGCAATCATTACGCCAGGGAATAATATATTTAAAAAATATTTATAAAATATTCTTATTTTTCCCCATAGATATTTTTTTAAATATTTATACTGTAAAATATAAAAATAATGGTATTTTTATTATTAATTGAATTTATTGTTTCTAGATTATTTATTTTCAAATTCAATAATGACTATTAATGACATTGTTGAATTTTTAGTTTTTTCTACTACTACTTTTCAATAAATAATTTATTTTCTGATAAAATAATCTAATTGAAATACATATAAGTACTTGCAAATATTTATCTTATTTTGTCTACAATAATAACATTAAACAATCTTTATTGCAACTTAGGGTACACAAGGGTGTACATTGTACAATGTACTCTGTATGCTCTGCTTTTTATCTATAACATTTTTAATTTTCACTTATGGAACATTTTTACCTTGTATGCAACTTTCCCCTGTTTGGGGAACGTGCCCGGGAAAGTAGGGAATTCCCGGGAACGTGCCCGCGGGGAACGCTCCCGGGAACGAGGCACGTTCCCCCGGCCCATCACTAGCCACAAGTCTATGTTGACATTATCCGGGATATGTACCGTAACTCGGTTTCTCTAGTGAGGACCGCTGTTGGCGACACTAAACCCTTCCTGATCACAGTTGGTGTACACCAAGGCTCGGCTTTTCTGTTTAGTGTTGTGCTTGATGCTGTTACGGCGGAAATCCAGGACCCGCCGCCGTGGCTGCTCATGTATGCAGATGACATTGCACTGACGGACGAGGACAAACAGGAACTAGAGCGAAAGGTGAACCTATGGAAGAGATCGCTAGAGAACGGTGGTCTAAAGCTAAATGTCTCGAAGACCGAATACATGGCCTGCGGAAGTACTGATCCCGTTCCTAATAGGGAACGAACTTGCCGTGAAAACGGACAAGTTTAAGTACCTGGGATCCGTACTGCATGAGTCCGGGTCCATTGACCACGACATCCGAGCCCGAATTAGCGCAGCTTGGTCTAAATGGCGAGAGGTCACAGGAGTCATCTGCGATCGCAGAATTCCGCTAAGACTGAAGGGGCTAGTGTACAAGTGTATCATCCGACCGGTCTTAATATACGGAAGCGAGACGTGGCCGGTTCTTGGAAGGCATATTCAGGAGCTTCGCGTTACAGAAATGAAGATGCTGCGGTGGATGTGCGGCGTTACACGTGCTGATCGCATTCGTAACGAGTACATACGCGGCAGCCTCGCAGTTCGTGACGTAGCGGAGAAGCTCCAAGAATGTCGCCTTCGTTGGTTCGGTCACATCTCTCGCAGGCCAGCAGACTACATAGGGAACGTATGCCTTGATCTAGCCCTGGACGGTCCTCGACGCGGTCGCGGAAGACCAAAGAAGCGCTGGCTGAATGTCGTGGAGGCCGACATGAGCGAAAACGGGCTCGTAAAAGAAGATGCCCAGGACCGCGCAAAGTGGAGGAAAGCGGACCCTGGCAATAGCCGGGATAACGCTAGGTAGAAGAAGAAGAATGATTAGTCAAAATATTACTTTATTAACATTTTATATTGGTGACTATTTGCCTAAAACAATCATCGCTATTTTAATATTGTCTTCTGTTACTGCGATAATAATACATTATAAACGTTAAGATTAAAACAGATTAGGCACTGGTCCCACCGCGAGCGAGTAAGCTATGAGCTATCGGCTATTTTCTAGCCCAAGAAACGAACAAAAGACAATCGTTCCCGTGTAAATAAAAGAGAGAGATATATATTTATAGTTAATCGCTGGCTGTTCACACTGCGATGAACTATAAATATACATTTCTCTCTTTTATTTACACGGGAACGATTATCTTTTGTTCGTTTCTTGGGCAAAAAATAGCCGATAGCTCATAGTTACTCGCCCGCGGTGGGACCAGTGCCTCATCCCATTTGATTGTGCGATCCTTAGCAAGCAGAAGCCGTCCATTATATGTGTTCGCCTGAGTGTTCGACTCGCTAGTCCTCTTGCGATTAGAACAGCATCCCTGTAATTACATTCAACATTGCATGTAGCGAGAATTTCCTCAATTTCGGTGTCGTTATGTCTCCCCCATGTCGTTACGACCTCCTCAAGTATTATTTTAACGACGTGTCTTTAGTTAAGTCTCAAGTGTTTGCACTTCCTTTAACGGTCGACTTCTTGCGGCTTTTTCTCAGGTATTCATTAACGTAACGTATGGATTAAAAATATGTAAGTCAATGCGTTATATGTAGTATAGTCTCATATTGTAGCAAATTTAGTCCTCTTTTAAAATTTCCTGAGAAGGAACTATCAAAAACCAGTCTTTTAGGGTCATCATCGGTAAAATCGAATAAAACAGATTTTTCGATTTTTGACAAAGTTGCGTTCGGCGCTCGAGGTCACTAACTTGAATTATTCATTGGGCCAACATCATAAATATGTCTGCAAAAATCAGAACTACCGGATTTGACGCACAGTACCCCGTACTTTCAGTCGACAAGGTTCCTGGATTAAATGTCATTCAGAAAATATATTGAGAAAAAAAATTTTTTTCTGAATTCGTCCGAATGACGTATCCGTATTACAATCTAACCGCTTTCTACAAACGTCGTCATAGTAAATACAATGTATCCTTCCCTTAATCTAATCCATTGAGCACTTAATTGAGAGAGCACACCCGGAACTCAATTATAAAATGTCTAATTACCAATCACATGAATAATAAAATTAAATCATCAGATGTTTATCAAACAATCTGTTGATGGACACGTGGGCGTGGCGTGTGGCATCTATCGAAAATAGAAGGTTATCATTGGTTGGCGGGGCGCCAGCACTCGTCTCATGCATGACTTACAATACTAGACGAGAGCTAGCCACGTCAGGTATAACACAATAATGAGAGCAACGAAACCCCTCCCGTCAATTTGCTAATACTATGATTATTTTTAGATCTGGACATCTGGCAGCTGTAAAGTGGTGGAGCTCAAAGAATGCAAACGACTTCAAGAAAACAAATCCTAGGCTTCTGGGTTTGATGCAATGTTACGAGAAATTATATAAATAATTAGATTATACCATTGCCAAAAGTTTATGTTGGGGGAAAGTAGTGCCAAACGACATATAATTTAATTCATAGTTTGTCACCTATGTTTTTTTTTTCGTAATACTCTGCAATGTGTTTTGTTCTAATGTTAAAATATAGGCTCTGTCTTTTTTATAACTGAGACAATTTCGGCAGATTTTACCTATTTTGGTATTACTATTTTCCAATTCAAAAATTTTGCTAGTCTGTCACTCTGACCTCCACCCATTAAATGCTGCCAGATGCCCGGATCTAGCAATAAGGATTGTGTAGCAATCTAACCAGAAGGGTTTTGTTGCTCTCATTATTGTGTCATATCTGACGTGGCCAGCTCTTAGTCCATACGTTCTGCGCATGATTAGTTTTTGTTGCGATTTCTATTAGCCGCTTGCCGCGGAAGTAAATTATGAGGCCATTTTAATTTCCGGTTAAAAAATTCACAAAATGTGACTTCAAAGCAATGGCGACATTTATAACTTGGGTCAGACATTTTTATTGAAGAGAAGGGAGACAAAAAAATATTTTGGATACTGAGATTTTATTTTATTAGACATGTACCGTCGTCCTATCATGTGACGAAGATAAAAATAAAGAATTTGGCACAGCATGTTTCGTATGGATTGTCTACCCTATATTTGTACCCTTGCTCCATGAGAGACTGCTTTTGTTTCGCGTCGTCGGAAATAGTAGTTTTCGATACAAGTGCGAGAAGTATGTCATTTTGCACGAGTACCGAGGTTACTTACGACTTCCCTTGGTCCTGTACGAAAAAATGTGCGACATTTTTAGTAACATCTATAATGAAGCATCCATTGAAATTTGTCAGAATAATAAAAGAGAAACGCAACCATGGATAAATAAAAAAATTGAGAGCATGATTAATCACAGAGATAAATTATTTAGATTATGGAAGTGTAATCCTAAAAGTATGAGCTTGAGGTTAGATTATACGCGATACAGAAACAAAGTGAATAAAGTTATAGATGTTGCTAAGAATAGTTTTAGGCAAAATGAAATAATAAAATGTGAGGGTGACTTTCGGAAAATATGGGGCAAAATCAACATGTGGCTGGGACGGGTTAGGGGTAATGTGGATGATACAATAATAAAATATTTGGGGAAAACCGATAATATGCAAAGTATTTGTAATCAGTTTTCAACCACATTTACGGAAGAAATTGTAGGTATCAAACATAATTGTAGTTACAAGTTTTTAGACAGAAATTCTTATGTCAAACCGAGTAATGTATCTTTTAGATTTGTGAAAGTAATTCCGAGTGAGGTTGAAAAAATTATAAACCAATTAAGTGTCAGAAAGTCACCCGGTATAGATAAAATTAGAGCACAAGATATACAATATGCTAAAAAGGATCTAAGTGTAGTTTTGGCCAAGTTTGTAAATATGTGTGTATCAACAGGTTTATATCCAGATAAATTAAAAAAGTCCATAATTAGACCGATATTCAAGCAGGGTTGCCATTTAAATTATACTAATTACAGGCCAATTGCGATACTACCCGTTATAAATAAAATTGTGGAAAAGGTTGTGGTAGGTCAGGTCAGCGCTTTCTTGGAACATAACAATATACTTTCGCAGTCGCAGCACGGATTCAGAAGGGGCCGCAGTACTGCCACGGCCTTGTCCCAGTTCTCGAACTATATAAATCGGAGCCTCGGCGACGGACAGCAGGTACTTGCCATGTTCATTGACTATAAAAAAGCTTTCGATACGCTGGACCATGAACAGCTGTTGCAGGCGATGGACGAGTGTGGCATCCGCGGGCCCACGAACCAGTGGTTCCGCGAGTACCTAACCAACCGTACCCTGCGTACGGACATCGCCGGCACGGAGGGCAACGAGGCGCGCGTCACTCTCGGCGTGCCGACCGGCTCGGTGTACGGGCCTGTCGGCTACGTCATGCATGTGAACAGCGTATCGAATGTAGTCCAGAACAGCGTGGTGTACATGTATGCGGATGACATGTGCCTGCTGCTCGCCGGCGAGGACGTCGCAGACATGGTGAACAAAGTGCAGTCAGATTTCGAGTGTGTTACTAAGTGGGCCCATGACAACGGCATAATATTAAACATTAGCAAAACAAAATGTATGCACATCTTTTCACCGTATAATAAAACAGCAAAAATTGTAACAAATAACAATAATATTAACATCATAGGACACTCTTATGAATGCTTACATACGAATAAAAATAATTGTAATTGCTTAAAAATTGAAGTAGTAGAGGAATTTAGGTATTTGGGATTATTAATTGATAAACACTTTAATTGGAAAAATCACGTAAATCAAGTATGTAATAGGCTTAGGTCTGTTTTGGGACAGTTCTTCCACCTTAATCGTGCAGTAAATAAGGGTACACTGCGCATTGTTTACCATGCACTCGCTGACGCATTAATAAGTTATGGGCTTGGATGTTACGGGCTTACGTTCAAAACTTACCTAGACCAAATAAAGAATCTTCAGATAAGATTAATTAAATATCTTGTTAGCAACGAAACAAGGAGAAGGCACAAAAATAACTATGATAAACTTTTTTCTACTTGTAATATACTCCCTGTGCACTGTAAAGTTGTATACTTAAATGTCTTACATAGTTATTACACTGATTGCTATAAAAAAATAAGGGTAAGTAAACGTGTCACGCGGTCTAGTAAAATAACAAAATTGTTTCAACCATCGGCAGGGAATTACTATGGACGAAGAACAAAAGAATACTTAATCCCTAAAATGTATAACGATTACCCACTATTACTTGAAAAACCAAAACTTGGTATAGGTACCTTGAAAACTAAATTTAAGCGTCTGTTACTAAGTAACTTTGAAAAAAGTAACTGTTGTTGAACTAGTTTCCTGATCACTCGTGAACCTTATTGAAATGCGATAGCGTTCACGAGTGGTTGGTCGAGTCTGTTGTCTATGTTTTAGTTTAAGATTCAATTGAGCGCTACGCCAACAAACTGTTTCACAGTTTGGCGAAAACTAAATTTAAGGTACTATGTATATGTTTTCTTATTTAAAAAAAAAAAAAAAAAAAAAAAAAAAACTTGGCCCGAGCCGAGAGACGAGGGTCAAGACTCGGGACGAGTGAAAATGACACTTCCGCACGTGTATCGAACAACGTTTTTTAATACAATTGCGAAAAAACTACAAGAAATTAATAATATAATTTATATTCCGTCAGTGTACGAAAGACAGCTTCATTCAATTGCACGTTGTTCAAGTAATACTATTGGGTCTCGCATAATACTCCTTTATGCCTTAATCGCGCGTAGTTCAGGTGGGTCATTTATAAGCGGGTCTCGCATTATACTCATTTATTTAAAACTAGCTTTTGCCCGCGGCTTCGCTCGCGTTAAATTCGGGGTAACACGGTTCCCCTTTCCTGATTGCCCCCCGAAATGCTCCATACAAACTTCCACCCCCCATTTTAGGGAAGTGGGGCGTTAGAAAGAGACAAAAAGTAGCCTATGTCACTCTCCATCCCTTCAACTATCTCCACTTAAAAAATCACGTCAATTCGTCGCCCCGTTTTGCCGTGAAAGACGGACAAACAAACACACACATACACTTTCCCATTTATAATATTAGTATGGATTCTGATCTGCAAATCGTGCGTAAAATCAAACTTTACGCACGATTTGCAGATCAGATTACTTTTTAGCACTAGTGCATAAAATCAAACTTTACGCACGATTTGCACTACATAAACTAAACTTTTTGAGCAATTGTATTAAAAAAATATTTTCAAATAATGGGGTTCTTATACTACCTAAATAGAATAAAACCATACATGTAAACGTACCATTATATCGTGATGGTATCGTCGACGTAAAGGTAAGGAATAAAAGCTACCATTCTTAAGGATGGTTCACGCTGTACCGTTCCGCGTCATACACGATACTTCCGACGCTTCATTTTGCGTAGAAATCCCGAGGATCACGTGACGGTTTCTATACAAAATGGAGTGTGGAACGGAACAGCGTGAACCATCCTTTAAGCATTCTCGATGACGAGTTGCCAGATTCATCTGAGTGGGTGTTTGTATGAATGAATCAAATGGATGTATTAAATAGCACGTGTTTGAATTGGCTATTTTAATTATGTTGGCGTAGGAAGTTGTATCAATTATTAATAGTTGTTTTTTTGCCCCGTCAATCAGGGGACAATAGTAGGCACAGTTTGTTTCAAGATGTTTGGTAGGTAGTTTATTATGGAAAGGGCTTTTAACTAGTTAAACTACAAAAATGCATACAGGGTGATTTCTGGGCCGGATCCAGAACCCTGTAACTGATCAACACTATCGTACGGTAGTATTTATTATAGGGTAATAATTAATTGTTTTTTCTTATTTTTCAAGTAAAAATCTTATATTACTTAAGTATATCGTAGTTACCCTATGAGTTTTGACATACGTTGTATGGGAAACGACAAGACCTCACATTGATTAGAATGGCCAAATCATATGCAAAATGTATTTTTCTACTTATCAATTAAAAAATAATTATAGTGGTAGTAGTAGTAGTAATATAATACTTTATTGAACAACATAGTAACATACAACAGAAATAATATATAACATTTGTACAAAGGCGGACTTATCCCTTAAGGGATCTCTTCCAGTCAACCTTTGAGCAGTTGAGGGAGAATTGGAACTGGTAGACATACCTGGCTGTACAAAACGGCAATAAATGTAATAACAATGAAAGAATTAAACATTCTAATCTAACTTAGTAGATAGATAAAAAAACATAAATTTAAATAAATACCTAACCAAATACATACATGTACACTATACATAAAACACTATACATAAATAAATACATATATACAGTCATACATACAGTATTATTAATAATTATCAATATTATTGGTGATAAAAAAGAATGACCACCATGATTATTATTATTATTATTAGCCATTTATTCCCACAAAAACAGACATTTCATTTACACAGTAACATCCCAACAATTATTAATATTTTTTTTTTTGTTAATAGATGTAAGTACAATCAGTAGGTAATTATTCACTTATTTTTAACTAGTAAATAACATGCAACATGATTAGATCCATGATTAGGTTCATCTTAAAGTTTTGTATCATGCCTTGTTCTCTTGCTCCACGACCCTGAAATCGTATGCTATAAAACCAGGAATTGAAGAGTGACGAGAACGTAACCATGATAAAGACTGACAAGAAAAGGTTGGTTAAGCCTATTGCAAAAATGTATACTTGGTGAACATAAGGTTTTATCATGCTATAAGGCCACGAGACACCAAGACTTCCCAATTCCATCAAGTGACAGCTACGGCCTTGGAACGTATTGGATACGTTTTCGGGGTTGTCAAAATCCCTTTCGTTTATTTGCGGCATGACCACAGATAAGATAAAATATGTAAGTAGTTTATAGTAGTAGTTTTGTACTAAAATAATAGTTAGATTTGGCAAGCAAGGTAATAAATCTGATATTTATCTAGTTTTATATTAAAATTACTGATAGATTAGGTAGATTGAGGCAGATTGGGGCAGGTCCAGCAATAATACTAATTGCGTACTGGTCAACCCTAGAACGTCGAAAGGTAAAACTGTATAGACACTTCATTTGTCGCCGTTTATCTGTCAAAGTTCTGTCAAACACCGATTTTGTAGGGAAGATAACCTTCTGTACGGATACCCGTTTGAGCTCAAGATGGTGACAGCGTGTTTAGAATAGTTTTTTTGCTCATTTACGTAGTTTAGTCATAGTTCAGTGTGCAATATTGATAGCTTATTGTGCGGTGACCAAACGAACAAGTGTGCGGCTAATGTAAAATTAGTCTCAAAACGCGCGTAACCTCCCTTTAGTTGAACAAACGGTTATCCGGGGTCTCGGCCACCCACGTGTTTGTAGGGAGGCTATCACCTTACAATCAGCAAGGCCTCAACCGAACAACGTTGCTTTTATTGATATTACTAAAGATTAATAAAATCAAAAGTATACACCTCGACATTGGCAGAATTCACCGCCAGAATCGGCGAGGAGTAAAAGCCATAGAAAAAAAAACCGTCTGTACGAAATATAATTATGTTATTTTGTGACTGTCACGTCAGTATTAATGTCATTATTACTGTACCCGTCCTTTTCTATGTACTTATATGAAGGACGAGTAGAGAAATAATGTCAGTATTATTGACCGAGTGTCTGGTGGCCTTAAAACCAGACTTTGAAGAATGACCCAAAAGATAATGTACCTAACTATGGCAAAGAATGACAAGGAAGCTGGTTTGAGCCAAGTGTTAAAGCGATTTTGTATTAATTGAATTTTCAATGTGTATTAACGTGATACTGGCATCAAATGAGGAAACTGAGGGAATATTTTAAATATGACGCGCGTGGTTATCAGAGGTTTACTTATTACCTGGAATGAGTATGACTGATGACATTCAACTGATGAACAGAATACGCCAAGGCTATTTTTGTATATACTAGTATATTTTGTCACAACATACCAACAAACCTCAGAGCACAACTGGTTAGTAATCACCGACCGACGGTGGCAAACAAGCATACGGCCTGCCTGATGGTAAGCAGCTACCGTAGCCTATGGACGCCTACAACTCCGCGGTTGCCCCTTTAATATAAAGGAGGATTCACTGTGTTGTCAGCTAAAGGAACAAGAGGGTCCCCCATCGTCAATACACTGCATTCTCTTTGAGAGCTATCTGGCTCCAGCCTACATATTTGGTTCCAACACAACACAACACTATGAGTAGGGTCTAGTGCTCAACTATTTGACTGTGGTTTGTGTTTTTTTGGCACAATGTACTTACAAACCTCAGAGCTTAAAAGATTATTAGTACCGCTCTTGACCCTAACAAATTTACAAGATCTGGTCGCATCCGGACGAAAGCATAACTTTACTTTATCTACACTCATACTGTAAGTACTCTAAAATGCGTTCAAAAACCGTAGACAATGACAAGCATTACAACAAACGATTTAACTATGATAAGTTTCTTATCTGCGGCAGTAACGTAATTTTAACTATGCATGCTCAAATATTGTTAAGCAATGAGTTTCAAATTTGGAACATCGAATTTGATAACATAATGTTACCGCCATGGCCAACTCGATTGGTCCCGCGCGAGCGCCGGCACAATCGAGTAGGCCATGACGGTACAATGGCGGTCATTCTATGGTTTCCGAACAATTAATTTAATATATATAATATGAGTGTAGATAAAGCAGTGTATGCAACTGTACGTAATTAGGCCTTAAAACACTCGTGTGATCTTATTATGAAATTCGCCTGCGGCTCATTTCATAAAACCACACTCATGTTTTAAGGACCCTTATTACGTAACAGTTACATAAACTACTATTGCATTCACGTAGCTTATAACGGTACGAAAAAAAATTGAAGTGGAAACAGGTCCTCAAGTGATTGTTCCCCCCTCCCCTCACTTTTGTGTCCCGATTTGCAGTTTTTTACACTTTTTATGAAAACAGTAGGAATCACAACAAAACTGCTCATTAACAAAACATTATCCATTCTCTTTTATAGATATAGCCCAGTGGATATAGCCCGTCTATAGCCCATACAATACAATATAATACAAATATTCTTTATTGCACACCTCAATAAAATAGAACAGTACAGTACACAGATTAAAAGTAGAAGCAGTCAACAGGCGGTCTTATCGCTAGAGAGCGATCTCTTCCAGACAACCTTGTGGTAGCGGAAATCTAGTCGAAAGCAATCGTATGAGTATATAACACATATTTTAACATTTAATGCCTTTCTTGCTAGGTTGATGTTTTCTTAGTCACTCATACTATTTTGTGTGACGGTGTAACATTGCTCGTCTTAATTTGCGCGACACATACATTGAAAACTATAAGTGCTAGCAACACACTTTAAAGACAGCTATTGTAGAGAATTTAATGAAGAACATAATATTCTTTATTGGGAATTATGTGGTAACTTTTACCGTTTTTATTAAAAATTTAAAAGACTGCAAATTGGTTTACAAAATTAGGGGGTGAGGGGGAAACACCTACTGGACGACCTGTTTCCACTTCTATTTTTTTCTTATTGCTATAAGCAAAGGACCAGGCATTATGAGTAATTGGACTATCAATATAGTCCGAGTCTAACTCATATAACCGGATATCAATATATCTGATATACAGACTCGCTACTATACTCACACTATTTAAAGATCTTTATTTTAATTTGCAGGCTTCGCACCAATTTGACAGGCATAGCATAATGTAATATGTAGAGTAAAAGCTAGCCCCGAGAAACGTGACAATAACGAGGGCAACGAATCTCCTCTAGTTAGTTTGAACTATACTTATTACTTGATCCGGGTATCTGGCAGTTACTCATCGGTGAAGGTCAGAGCGACAGCCCAGCTAAATAAACTAATACCAAAGTACGTAAAAATTACAGACGTTGTCTTATTTATAGAGGGCAACTCCAAAATTTGAACATTTAGTAGAAAAAACAATTTGCGAAAACAATAAGCAGCACCTACGCAACAAACTATGACAAACATTATATGCCACTTGGCTTACTTTTCCGTCATAAATAATTAATAATAGGTAGGTAATAAATAAAAAAAGACGTAATTCAGATAATCTGGAGAAGCTTATTGTTGTCGGCCAATTGGAAGGAAAAAGAAGCCGTGGAAGATCACCCACCCGATGGACCGACGCGGTGGAGGAATGCATGTCTGCATTCCTCCACCGCAAACACGCATGTCTGCAGGTTTGCTTGGTAGGCACCAAGCAAACCTGCAGACATCTATCCGAAAAGCTGAATAGAACCGTATGGAAAGCTGTCGTGAAAAAGTTGCCGATGATTACTATTGCGACCCTCATTCATGAGGAAACGAGAATAGACCGAGGTAATAAATAAATTATGGGACAATAACATAATATAATTACTCCGTATTGTACACCTCAAAATAAAGAAACATACAAAATACAAGTTAAAAAACATACAATCTTACAAAACTTGACCTAGTCACACAGTAAGCTGAATAAAGCTTGTGTTGGGTACTAGACGACGATAGTACATATGTATAGTAGATATTTTTAAATACTTAAAAGAAAACGTCCATAACGTACAAACATACAAATATCCGTGATAAACACACAAAGAATTTCCCTCACGAGGATTTGAACCCGGATCATTTTAACGCTTACCGTTCAAGCAAAATAACTTTTAACTTTTCTATTTAAAATTTTGCACCTTCTTGTATTATATTAAGGTGCAATGTTTTATGTCAACTGCTCAAGTATCAAAATGGAAATACAACAAAGTCTGTATTTTAAGGCTATGTAAAATTTATTCAGCTCTGACAAGACGTCATCCATCATCCTTGTAAAATCCGGATTCCGAAGTAGTCGGAGGCCGGATAAAGTAGCCTCGACCGGGTAAACGAGACGCCGGATTATCCTGACGGATAACCTCCGCAATGCAACGCGTTTCCAACTTATTTGCAATGAAAAGGCGCTGAGCGATTTTTATTCCTTAAGGTACTGTATAATACGGTGCAAATTGAATCGCCCTCGAGCGGCGGCAACACCGACATGACATGACACCGAGCGCGTGTACCGACATCGATTACGATTATAAAATTTACAATATTTCATATTTTAACGTGTTTTTTTACGAACGCGTATTTTTTTTTTGTACCTTAATCTTAATTTGTCATACAAAAAAAAACGTTTTGAAAAACAGCGCATTCTAAAATAAACTGAGTAAAAAAATGAAGTCAAATTTCCCAAACAAGAATTCAGGATTACAAAAGTTATTAAAAAAATGTCATTCAAAGTGACAATTGTTAAACACAACGAATTTTAAACTTTTGTCTGTTTCCTACTCCACTTACGTGATACGTAACTGGAGTAGGAAAGTGACTTATACGTAAAAAACCGTCAGTAGAATATTGCTTTATAAACGAATGTAAAAATAATTTCCTTTTGTTCCCTAACAGGATGGAGCAGAATGGTATGTACATGAGGATTGATGCAATACACACACACTGCGCCAGGATGTCGTGGCCAATAATGATGATTTTTGTTATAGAAATAGCACCACTCTCATTAGTCGCTTTTATACTTTTTCGTGGATTTCCTACCTACTTACCTATGTATACTGGGCCGCGATTCGAAAATTAAACACACACACTGGACAGACACAGCTCCAACCCAACTCAACCCAACTCAACTCAACGCTATAACGACATTGCCATTTACCAATGTGTGACCAATGTGTGACCAATGTGAGACCAATGTTGAATGAAAATCTGTTCGAATAGCAAATGTCAATGTCGTTATAGCTTTGAGTTGAGTTGGGTTAGAGCTGTGTCTGTCCAGTGTGTGTGTTTATTTTTCGAATAAAGAAAGAAGCCCTGGTAAGCGCTGATGGCCTGGCGGCATGTCAGACTTTCAATCCGAAGGTCTCGGCTCGTACCACTGAGTTTTTCGGAATTTATGTACGAAATATCATTTGATATTTACCAGTCGCTATTCGATGAAAGAAAACATCGCGAGGAAACCGCATCTCATCCCAACAAGACCTAGTTTCCCCTCTGGGTTGGAAGGTCAGATGGCAGTCGCTTTCGTAAACACTTGTGCCTACGCCAATTCCGGGGATTAGGTTGCCGAACGGACCCCAGGCTCAATAGAGCAACAAGCTGGGACAAGCGCTAGGAGCCGAGGAGGAAGAAGAAAGGTGGTACCTACCTATTATAATCTCATTCAATGAGACAGATGCATGCAGCAGCCCGCTGTAAGTGACCATTGCATGTGAACGCGGTCCAGCGGATATATATTGTCGTTACCATCCATGCTCCATCCGTCCGTCCATGACGGAGTAAATATAAAAATCGGCCAAGAGCATGTCGGGCCATGCTCAGTGTAGGGTTCCGTAGTTGCCGGCCTATTACAATATATCAAAACGGCTATCGATTTTATTTAATATAGTTTTCGCTGAAAGTAATTATCAAGCCTCACTTCCATGAATTTTTTTAAACATTTTGGACCCACGGTTCAAAAATTTGATGGGAGTCGTCCGTTTTTTTAACTTGCAGAGCTCTTATTCACGAAATTATTAGGTGTATCCAAAAACTGTTTTAATAGACATGTATTCATTTTGAAAGACCTATCCAACAATACCCAACACCAAGGTTGGAGCGAAAAATCAATTCACCCCCATTTCATGTGTACGGGAGGTATTACCTTAATAAAAAATGTTTTTCCAGTTTTTATTCTACCACTTTATCGGTGTGATTAATGCACATACTAATACCAAATTTCAGCTTTCTAGTACTTACGGTCACTGAGCTAGACCGCGGCACATACGTAGATTTGACCGATTTAGGCGGCCATAACTCGAAATATTGAAAAACACCACGTGGATGTACAACTGACTTCCTTATCTTCCTGACATTCCAGGGCACCCATCCCCACCACTTTCGACTCATTAGATAAGGGTTGCGCTAATTACCAGGTCATCAAAATAAGGTTGTCACTTGCAGTGTACGTAACTGTTCGCGATCCCTTCAATTTACTCAGTGTTATAAATTACACCAAAAAAAACGGTTTGGTATAGTGCAGTGAAAAAATGGATTTGAATAATTCAGGTAAGAATCTAATAATTTTATATGAAAATATGATATTTTGTATTACTTTACTGTATCTAACTAGCATTCAAACGGAACACCTTTTTTTATGCGACTTTTCCTACATTTTAAATTTCAAAAGCTATTTTGAAATATTTCCAAGCATTTCCGAGAAAAAATGGATAAGACAATAGTTTGGGCACATCTTTAGCATTATATAAACATTAATTGCCTCTGCTCTAACGTGCGCCTTTCCAAATTAGAGTCAATCGAAGTTGTTCGGGTATAATCAGAAAAAAACTGTACATATTTTTGTTTGTAGTAATTTTTTGTTTTTTATTGTTATAGATTCCTCCAATGCCTCTGGTATTAAAGTAGTGACTCGCAAATATTTGTATGAGAAGATGAAAGACCAGAATTACCCAAGTTTTAGTGAAAAACTTAACAATTTAGAAAATTACCGTGTGGAGTATTATGGGCACAATGAAGAGAGTAAAAAAAGCCTCAAGCATAAGTTTTCACAGTTTAAAGCACAAATGAAAGATAAATGGACAAAAGAGAAAAGTTCCTGAAAAATAATCAACCTTGGTTAGAAGGAACATTTGAAATTCCAATTGAGAAATCCGATCGGCAAGGACAAGGACGTCCATGTAAATCATTCGAGGATTCGAGTGAACGAACCAAAAGAAGGAAAACGGAAGAGTGCAATCTCGACATATGTAACAGACTCTTGCTTACTTCGGATCCTCTTGTGAGCAGCATGAGGACTAATAAAAAAAAGTCACATAAAGCTTTTTCAAGAGAAGCAATCGAACTGTTGCTGCCTGGCAGTATTTGACATATATACGAAAATGTGTATTAATATTATATTATATTGTATGCTTTTATATATTTATGTATTTTTTTGTAATGTAGAAACGTTTTTTTAATAAAATCATTATATTTTCTTGCATTTTTATGAAAAAATTGTTATATTGTATTATTTTTGATGATGATGATGATGATTTTTGATAATAATAAATTTTTTCATGAATATATATAATAATATTTAAACAAGATAAGAAACAAAAATGTTTTTGGCCGCCTAAAACGGTCATATCTACGTATGTGCGCGGACAGACGGACAGATGGACGGATGGACATGGCGAAACTATAAGGGTTGACTACGGAACCATAAAAAGTGTACTGTCTATACTAATATTACTGATAGTTACTAGAATTACTACTAATAATAGATACTAAGCTAAGTAGTATATTAAGAATGAACTGGTTCATTCATTCATTCATACTACTTATAGCTTAATAGTACATTATGATACAAGTGTGCTAAGTTGATCATTACATACGAAGCGATATTGTGCGCACGAACGTATGTGAGTGCGCATAAGGAAGCTGAGCCTATGTAATGATCAAGCACACGCGTTTCATACGACGTTTTTCAACACACTTGCGAGGAAATAACAGAATAGTATAATTAATAACTTTTGATAAATACATTAATTGTCAGAATGTTTACAGGATAGAGGTACTTACGAACCTAAGATAATCAAATTTAACTAACCTTTTTTGTGATGTTATTGAGTATCTGGAACTCTTTTTCAAATCATTTCATAAAATTAAAGACTTCACATTTATTGTGCAATAAATTATAGTTTTTTTTTCTTACGTATTGCTCACTAGATTTTTATGATGACATTTTACTAGTATGTAATGTTACATACTCAAAATTGTGATACATTACTAATGTATTACAATTTTGAAATATATCCAGAGGTTAAATTAACGCTAAAGTTGTCTTCTTATTCTTTGAAAATATAATTTGTTAAAATTAATAAAACACGACGAGAAAAATCTAACAAATAAACAATGATTTGAGGTTAATTTATAATGGCGCGCAATTTTCTTTTTTGGATGTGCGTGCAGCCTGAGGCGCGGACGTATAATGCCAAACAGCCAATATTAAGACAGAGAATTCGTGTTTAAAACGTAATTTATTGTGTATTACGAGTAATATAATAAGTTGAAATGATTCTTATTCACAATCAGGATTGTATAATTTGTATTCTATCGTAAATGTGTATAGTTTTAATTTATTTACTTTTTTAGAATGTAAACTCATAAAGAGTTAAAAAAAAGTAAAGGTAATACCCGACTAAATTACAACGATTCGTCTGCGTACGTACAACTTGGTACTAGAGTACAAACGTCACTTGATCGGATTATTAAATTATTCCACTAGTTGGATAATTATTGTGAAATGCACGCGTGTTTAATATCTAGGATTATGAGCATAAATGCGGTGGAATAAGAACCTCGTTACGAGCAGGTGTGTTGAAAAATATAAACTGGTTTTGATGTGATCTTGGTGTGGCTCGCTCGTGTGAGTGAAATGATACGACTTGTTTAGAATCTCGCGCGCGGCAACAAGCGATCGTATCATACTCGTATTCATAACGAATCAAGACTTTTAAATCTGAATACCACTCTTGTGATCGAGTTGTCGAAGGTATTTTCAACGTGTATTTTATTTTTTACGTTTTCATTTCAAAGAGCTAACTAGGTTACACTTAGAGCTTGTAACTTGAGCCCTAACTTTTGACTGGAAAACAAATTGTTTAAGCAATAGTTGTAGGTTATCTTGCTAAAGCAGTTTGAATTGCATTGCATTTCTCAAGTAATTGAATTAAACGACTGACTCATACATATTAAAGTATTTTTATTCTGAATATACACCAATTTCACTTCGAAAACGTTATAACTTATAACACTGAAGGCTTCCTCATCTTGACAAATTAGGCCCAATATATCATTTTGTATGTACATTTCCAATTTTTTGTATTAGGACAACAATACTCGTAGAGGAAGACAACGTTAGCATAATTAAGGCGAATTACCCAGACTACATAGAAATAATATAATAACTTAAAAATTTGGCAAGCCGTAGATGTGATTGAGTACAATGTCGTCGTACTGAGGCTCGACCACCTCACTGCTCGGTCTCGGCATCTCACCCAAGTACGGTGCTGATGCTGTACATGCGCGACGTGATACCAGCTCCAGCTCTGAAAAAAATTATTCGGTTTGCTAATACCAGAAGTAGGGAATTCCCGGTCACGGTTAAAGAACCATTAAAGAAAGGTTATTATTGCTAACAGCAGCCTTCCCCCTTTTCCCTCTTGGCGAAATACTTAGTGTCAGTTGCTCGGTGTGATGTCCATTTGGTCCAATACTTGGTCACACCATCTCGTTGGGCTTGACCCTCTAGGTCGTCTACAGTCCATTTTTATATCATCGCAACTCTCTCTTCACGTTGCCAGGGTGGATGGTAATGGGAGCAATGTTCTACCTATGAGATCCTTTGAGTGGTGAGTTGCTTTGGAAATCCACGAAAGGCTTGGTTATCTTACTATTCTCGTTGTCAGAGTGGCCTAAGTTGCTTAATTTATTCAAAGTTACTTAGTTACTCATTTTTAACATTATGGAAATAATGTGTCCTAATAATGACATGTAATAGACACCGTGACAAGAGTGTGTGTAAGGCAGAACTAGAGAGGGTTAATAATACCTAGTTTTATTATTTAGGACGCCAGCACTAATGGGTGAATTCTTCTGTAGGTAACACGTGCGGTTGATGCTGAGAGGACATAAAATATAGTGTTCTATAAAATCATAGTGTTCATAGAATCTACTTTCAAAATAGTGCTTTACTGTTGTTGAGAAAACGCGTGACACAGAAACAAGAGAAAGAGATAAAAGAGGGTACGTAACGTACTTTCTTTAGGATGCTTGCATTGGTACATCCTCATGAAGCAGGAGCTCAAGAACGTACGGTAGATCCCATGTGAACAGCGCGCGCAAACCAACCTCCTGGCGCGCGTTGGGCAACTCTCAGGACAGGCGGATCCAGATTGTTCTTCATTTTCTGTCAACATAATTCATGCTTTAATTTCATCTCTATTACCTTACTGTCTTTTACTGAACCAGCAGGTCTATGATATCTGCTGCCATCTAAGCTAGATGTGTAATTAAACTTAGTTAGTATCACATGATTATCCCCTTCGTTTGACCATTAACCACGTTGCTCCCGCCAATATTGTTAAATTATTTAGCTTGGACTTACCTTTTAAATCTAACTCCTTCTTTTCGCTGTCGTTATCATCATTTATTTCTCCATGTTCAGGTTGAATTTCAACGAGTTCAGGCTCATTAGCAGGGAGTTCCTGGCCTACAGGATTTTCTTCATGCTGTTTATCAGGTGGGTTAGAAGCATTAGCAGGGTCTTCTTTTGGGAGCAACTCAGCGGTATCAGACTCTTTATCAACTTCTTTCTGACCTGTAGGGTCGTCTACTTGCGGTATCTCATCAGGATTGAGCTCTTTAACAGGGTCTTCCTGGTCTACAGGTTCTTCTTCGTGCGGTACCTCGACAGATGTATCCATATCAACAGAGTCTTTCTGTTCTACGGGGACATCAGACTCTTTAGCAGGTTCTTTTTCTTTGTCACCTGGCATATCACCTTGCCTAAGTGCTGTAACGAATATTTTTTATATAAATTTGTAGATTTACGTTTATTTTCAACGCGAATATAATATATAAGTATACTATATATATTTACCATTGCAGTACTTTGCAGATACAACTGTTGTATTCATATCTGGAATAAATGTTTACGTATAATTATTTAAGCGATAGAAAACGATGCTCAACAAGTAATGACTTATCCTATCCTATATTTTCAATCCATCAATGAGGGACAAAGTACAGAGAGATCTGTGTAAGTTTATCGTCAAGCAATATTTTATGACTAAGAAAGTAGACAATGTAGACATACCTCCGTGACATTTTATAAGTTTCAGTTCACATTTAGACATCATAACGTAGCGCCTTTGCGTATTTTGCTCCTTTACTTTCACACAAATCGTGGCTTCTACCGGCGGACATATTATTTTTGAACATTTCTCTATTCTCTTCTCGTCCCGCAATGTACTCGCTAATATAAAGCTAGTACAAAAAACTGTAACCGTAGGTGTCAAGTTAGTTCAACCTCAATGGTTCCCTAAGTATGATGAAAACCACGAAAAGTGTACCTACGAAAGTACGAGTACGCTACTCGTTTAATATTAAACAAAATGTTTTTATATGTTTTCGAAATTGTGATAAAATACCTTACTTACTCAAAAAGTGTAAAGGATACATTGAAATATTTTTTTCTGGAAATAATTAAATAGTATGTACGTAGAACCACGTTCTATGAAGCCATTGGCTTTATTTGAATATTTCTTTGGTTATCTTAATTTTATATACAGCATGGTTAAAGTTTATTTCAAATACATAAAATAAAGTAAGTACCTATTATTATTTCTCGTTCATAAAGTTACATTTTGTATTGGATTGCCTTGCTTTAGTATAATCCCTAGTTAATAGCCTTAACAATAAAACAGGTAAGGAGATTAAGTACATAATTGAAATCTCAATCCATTATTATCTCTCATTCTTTAAATACACAATTATTTTAGTTCAAAGTAACACTGATCTGTTACAACTTTTAATACCTCATAGTAAGTTAGTCAGCTCTCGGCTATCTTACCTAATTATGCTAGTGAGGATTTCATTAAAAACTCAATTAGATAAGTTTTTATTGTATTAGTTACAACGTACCCAGCATATAGAAGTCAAGAAGGTACCTACGCTGACTCACGAACCATCGTATACTGTGACGAACCGATGTCGATGCTTCGCTTCTATGTCTTAAAAATTAAGTGATACACATAAACAAGCATGCTGTAGGTGGAAAACGACTGAAATAATTAATATGTACGGCCGACTGCTAACTAATTAAAACTAAAATAATTACAAATCGTCATAATCCTAACCTTATCACCATAGTTCTAATTTATGTGCCTACAACTGAATTTAACTCTAAACCTTGAACGTCAAAATATACAGTGTATAAAATGTTTACAGTAGAATTATTTGTTTGAAGACGAATAAATTAATGTTTTTGAATCGATCAAAGAAAATAAGTAATTTTATTTCCATACCCTTAAGACGATATTTATAAAGCAGTTATTAAAATAAAAGCCTCTTAGTTTAACATGAATAGCTTCCTAATTTGACTAACATGGTCCCGCTACGTTTTTTTCTCAATTGAATTACTTAAGCAATTACGTAATATGAAATCAATTTAAAGCTTATATTCATACACGATCAAGTTACACAGCTTAATTGAAAACGGAGCGCGGTAGAAGCCACGCAAGTAGCTCAACTAATGAATGAAGACCGAAGAGTGAACATCATTATGCCGCCATCTTCAATTTTCTTTCTTATTCTTTGAGGGTCCCTATGACCAAGCATCGATCTTTTGTATCATAACTCATATCGGCGTATTTTTTCTACATTTATTAATTTCTATTAAACCGTTATTGTATATACTAGTAGTTTTATTTATTTAGATACTTGACGTATAGTTAACGTAAACAGCTTACGTACGTAATCCAACTTATCAATAGTAGATTTTGCCACAAGGGAATCAAATGACATTTTAACATATAAAGAATGACATTGGAATATGGGTGTGAAATATAATATTTGTATGTATAATCTTACAGTCACTATCTCCTCTAGTCGTCTAGACATGTTAGATAGGTATTTAAAATATGATGGAAAATAATGACGTAGTTAGTTGTGGATTTACCTGGTTGTATTTTGTTAGATTAGATCCCGATCATATAAATATTTAAAGAAATGTTTATTTTATATTACAGGTTTATTCATGAATATCAGTAAAAATATCACCTTACTATCTACTAGTAAAGTGATAATGAGTTCTTATCTTACCTACTTGCTTACTCTATACATGTCATGCATGATGCTAATGTAGCCCTCCCATTATTATAATATACTTTGCCACTCGGAAAATGTTACAGCCAATGAAAAAGTTCCAAAGGGAAATTTTTGATATCTTATACACATACTAAGTGTTTTTTTCCCACCCACCTTAATGGATACCCGTAATAACAAAAAATAAGAATGAAGGTAAGTACGAGTACATACGTCATCCATAAAGGAAGTTAGATAAAGCCCCGAAAACACGAGAAATACATTATTTGCGTACGTCGTCGGCACGTTAACGTGCTGGGTGTTGAAATGTATAGCCATCATTTTAAAGGTCGTTTTTAACCTGCGCTTGAGTTCGTTCACAATAAATTGTGTTTATAAATTACGGGGCTCAAGTGCCTTTGTGTGTAATACGGTTTGTATGATACTTTGCGTGGTACAACTCAAGAATTGACAACTTCTCAACATTTCAAAAAGAAAGAAAGAGCTCAAAGAGGATCCAGTGTGTTGACGATGAGGGACCCTCTTATTCCTTTAGCCGTCAACACAGTGAATTCTCCTTTTTTGTAAAGGGTCGGCAACGCGCATGTGTCACTTCTGGAGTTGCAGGCGTCCATAGGCTACGGTAGCTGCTTACCATCAGGCGGGCCGTATGCTTGTTTGCCACCGTCATGCTATAAAAAAAAATGTAAAGTGGGCGTTTCTTGTTTTTTGTTCAATATAGGAACTAAATCTGTGTGTATCTACGAATTAATTATCTTTATTATATTCTTGCACTTTTCCGGCATGTAAGATATCTGAATTAAATAGATTCGTCAGGAGATACTGGAGATGTTGTCAGTCTGAAGCCCTGCAACGGAATAACGGTCCAGACTGGTCAGCCCTATTTATAACACATATATTGTATAGAACATAAGCTTATTCCAACTTCATTTAACATATTTCTTGTTCCAACTTCATGTATAACTTAGTTGTCTAGATCGAAATCTTGTTCAAACTTCATTTATAACATTTGTTGTCTAGGATATAACCTTATTCCGACTTCATTTATATCATTTGTTTTCTAGAACATTAGCTTGTTCCAACTAGGTACATCTAGACACGCGGCAGCGTGTCCAGCCAAGTTCAAAGGAAAAGGAACTGGCGACGCAGCAGCCGTGTGTTTATTTACACGAACCATTACGAGCTAATTTTGTCTGAAGTGACAGAAATGACTATTAAAATTGCTGGGATATGAGTAACTCATATCGATATTTCCAGAAGCGAATTATAATTAAAAATATGTACAGATAATTTACATCGTTATCGTATCATATCATCTCGCTGTGTATTTTGCAGAGATCTGAAATATAACCATGTTTAATCGTTAGACTTGTTAAAAAAAATTTATAAACAACCGCCAAATGGGTCTTTTATATTTTTAAAATGCTTAAAGTGCTTATGAATATCAGCGCATGTGTGGGAATACTCGAGCAGAGACCTATATGAATATTTATAATTCGCCGTTGACGGCATGGTTACTGTCTACTCGATCTTCAGTACTGCATGCATCATAAATTATGCAGGTCAACGCATCATTAATTATGCAGGTGAACGCATCATTATATCTTGAATGTCCACGGCAAATTATAAAAGCAATAATGATATATATGTATCCCAAACTCCTCCTATAGATATAGGAAGGCAAATTTTCATTATCGATAACGCGCTAAATAGTTTGTCACTTCACTATTGCTCTTGCCTGTAGGGATTTTTGAGTTATTTACATTACTTTCTATTTACTTATTTGGAGTATATGATGGGAGCATCGGAATTTCGTTTGTATGAGTTCTAGCGTTAGTTGTGGTACCTAATAATAGTTCATTTCGGCATTAGTATGCTATTTTTTTACACTTATTTCTCTACGTCGGCTAAAGAGCTACTTTCAGTTCTCTTGGGCCTTGCGCTCGGTCCTCACAGCCAATTTAGCTGTCACGCCAACTCCCCTAGACGCGCTTCGCCGTTCTTATTTTATTTTCTTTGGCGTACATAAAGAAAAAATCTGAAAACTGAAAATGATTGATGATTCATTTGAAAAAAAAAACCTAACCCTTCTAGATGACTCAGGAACTTGATATTTGGCATCAAGATAGACTTTCACGCGTATACAAACAAAAAAATCAGAAAATTGAAAATTATTTATAATTAATATGGGAAAAAATACAAAGTTACGGTACATTACACGAGCCTCGCTGCCCCAAACTTATCGAATTCATACCTATTAGCATCCGTGTTGTGTTGTAAATCGCATTTCCGAGATCATAAAACACATATTTTAAAGGTTCTAACCTACAAGAGGTCCTACAAGAAATACAAAAAACATGGAAATACCGAAAAAACTGCATTAATTTCACCTTGTTCGGTGGGTAAATATTATAGGCATTTGATAAATTTCAGACCCCCGGGGCTCCAGTTAGTACTAACCATCAATCATTTTTATTTCTTTATTTTATTTTATTTATTCAGTTATCATTTTACAGCATTACAGCTAGGGGCGCCAATGCGCTGTAAAATTAAATGTTTTGTTAAATAAAGCTATACAAATAAAATTATGTTTGATATGAATATGACAAAAATAACTTAATTAAACTATGATGATGATTCACAAAAACGTAAGAATTCTTTATAAAGTTTATGATGTTTGTCGGCAAACAAGTCGCAGTCTGGTGCAAAAAAATAAGAAATTGTTTAGGAGTGTCCGGGAGCGGACGATTGGAGAGTATTGGTGTGCTACCGTGTGAGAGGGTTCGTTCGCTAGGAGGCGGTGGCAACGACCTCGTAAGTAGTTGTCGGGAACATACAAGGTACTTGTCTTCGCCATTAAGTCCAACCAGTCCGACTCTCCTCTTAATATTTGAAATGTAATGGACATTAGGTTGACATTACGCCTTATCTCAAGGGAGTTAAAGCTTAAGGTACCCAGTAAAAATTTGGTTGGGTATAAAAAGGGGTAGGTAATACCCGTACGCTTTTTTATACATGAAGCGGAGAAAAGCTTTCTGTACCTTTTCTAAGAGCAAGGTGTAGGATTTTTCATGAGGTGCCCAGATTATGGAGCCCGATTCGATCTTACTTCTAACCAATGCAAAGTATAATAGTTGAACTACTTTGGGGTCATTAAATTTTTCCGAGTGACGGATGATGAAACCTAATTTTTTATAACAATCTGAAGCAAGAGATGTTATATGCTCATTAAAAGTGAGTTTTGGGTCAAAAATTATGCCAAGATCTTTAACTGTGTTAACCCGAGTGAGTGGAATTTGGTCTAGCAAATATGCATTATGAAGTGGAAAGTGAGCACGGCTAAAAGTCATTACGCTGCACTTAGACAGATTGAACAGTAATTTGTTTTTCTTACTCCAGCGATTACTCCGCTGGAGTAAGAAAAACAAATTAGCATCAATATCTTGCTGTAATAAATCGCAATCCGTGGAGTTGTTTATGCAACGTATTAGCTTCAGGTCGTCTGCGTAAAGTAAGGTGCGAGAGTGGTGAACAACCGTTTCGAGGTCATTTATCATTAAAATTAAAAACAAAGGACCGAGAATAGAGCCTTGGCTTACTCCAGAACGGGTATGATATGAAGGTGAGTCATAACACCCATGACGTACAAACTGTTTCCGGTCTTTAAAATAGTCTGCAATAAGCCTAAGTAGTTTCGGAGTGAAGCCGAACGCGGTAAGTTTGTCCAAAAGAATGTCATTGTCGACACGATCAAAGGCTTTTTGGAAATCAAAATATATGATATCTACTTGTAAACCTAGATCAAGGTGATGGGAAATAAAATCTGTAAGTGATAATAAATTTGTGGTAACCGAACGTTTGGTGCGAAATCCATGTTGACTATCACTGAGATATGGGCTTATTTGGACTGAAATTTTTTGATGTAGAATAGACTCGAAAACTTTGGATAAAGAAGAGAGAATAGCAATGGGACGGTAGTTTTCAACTTTGGAAGAGTCTTTAGTTTTCGGAATGGGATTTACACGTGATGTTTTCCATACCGTTGGATATTTACCGGTATTTAAGCTAAGTTTGAAAATGTGGTGGATAGGATGAAGCAAAAATTCCTTGCCAGCTTTGATTATATAAGGAGGCATATTATCTGGACCCACCGCGGATTTGGGTTTTAGTTTGTTGATCGCAATATTTACATCATCCAAAGATATTATTTAACGTCAATTCGAGCAGCTGAGCAGGAAGAATCATTTTTTATGGCATGTGAGGAGTCTAATAATGGGATATCTGGTAAAAATACACTGGAGAAAAAGTGGGAAAAAGCTAGCGCAGTGTCAACACCCTTACACTCTTCACCTTTGTATGAGACAGTTGTTTCAAATCCGCCTGAAGTTTTTAAACTGCGGATATGATTCCAGAATTGATGAGGATTAGTTCTAATGTTTTGTTGAATAAGCCGAACGTGATCGTTGTAAGCTTTACTTAAAAGCATTTTTACGCTAGTTCTTAGCTGGCTAAATGAATTATAAAATTTTAAATCATCAGTGGATTTCCATAGCTTGTGTTGGTGACTTTTTTTAGAAATCAGTTTAATCATTTCGGATGTGTAGCAAACTGGATAACACCTAGATTTTTTATGTGATCGTACCTTCTTAGGGATACATTCATCAAATATACTGTAGATTGAACGATAAAGAGCATTTACAGCACTATCTACATCTGATGATTGAAAAACAAGAGACCAATTGTTATTTTGTAGCCTTTGGTAGAGTAAATCGTAATCCGCTTTAGCAAAATTCCAGTCTCTCGAAGTATCGAGATTACTAGGGTAGATACAGGACTCTTGCCTAGAGTGGGACAGGACATATTTAATTAAAATTTCAAAAGGTGGATGGTAAGCATCCGAGTGGGGGACAAGACCGTTACTAGTTACTTTACGTACATTTGTCGAAAAAGAATTTTGCACCAAAGCTACGTCATGTTTGCTCCCTAAGAGATTTAGGACATTATTTCGATCAGATATGTCACAGTAATTAAAAAAATAGTGATAATAGGTACAGATGTTTACGGATGCGCTATTTAAATCTAAATCTCCAAGTATAACAAAAGGTTTGGCGAGAATTTCAACTTTCGATTCAATAGTATGAAATAAATCCATATAAGCACAGTCCCGAGAGTGTGGTGGCATGTAAACAATAGCTATATAAAATTAAAAGTTGTTTAAAGAGAAAGAACACCACAGGTCTTCGCCGCCTTTAGTCTCTAGATCAATGTGTCGCTGTAGTGTGACGCCGGGTCGAGCAGCGAGCAACACTCCTCCTCCACGTCGTTTGGGGCGGTCACGACGAACAACAGTTCATCCATTAGGAGCTATTTCAGGATCGCCTATGGAATCATCAAGAAAGGTCTCAGTAACTGCGACAATGTCTGCTTCTTGAGATAGGAGGGCGTGTTTAAAGTGCTGAAGCTTGGTCTTACGTCCTCTTACATTTTGATAAATAATGTTTAGGCGTTGAGTACAGTGATCTGTGTGACTTGCGCAAGGGAAGATGGGTGTTTTAGTTTTCGGGTAGGTGAGAGCCTCGAAAAAAGGTCCAGGGTTTAATTCTTGCGTTGAGAGGCCATACATAAGCAGAGAGACAAGTATCGGTATATTTTTCCGGAATGGTGAGTTTATAAGATTTATAGTTTCCTTTGGATTTCAATTCATCCACAGAGCAGTTTTCTGTTGGACAAAGTTGCCGAAGATAAGCCAGTACTTCGTTAGGGCCCGATGCCATGTTCCAGAAATGGATAAGCTTGTAGGAGTCGGCAGCTTTTAAAGTAGTAACATCTGGACCGGCTGTGCAGTGTATGGATTTCATGTAGTGGACTTTAGTACTAGGCTCTTTGTATCTATTAATGTTTTGTTGTTACTTTCCTTTACGAATGCCGACGACACTGCGGTGGTTTGAGGGCTAATTCCAGAGCTGGTGGATGGTACATTACTGTCAACGTTTTTGCTAATAACAGGATGTTTAAAAGTAGGATTAATCAGGTTTGGAATGGTTAGCGGGGTAGAATTGAGCTGCATTGGTGTGATGTTGTTTGGCTTAATGAGGTTACACTTAAAAGTACAGTGTGCTTGCTTTGGATAAGCACATTCAGACGGTGCTTGGTTAGTACTTGCGATCTCAAGAGATTTCATCTTTTCTATTTTGGGACCCAGTTTAGCGTTACAGTTACTAAATAGATGGAGGGACTGGAGGGTGTCTGCCATTTTAGTGAATCGGCTGTTCAAAAGCCTTATTTCGTCTCTTACGGCCTTAATCTCAAGAGCGAGCTCGTTGACAGCGTAATTTTCTACGCTAGAATCGTCTAGACTGAGCTCGGGTTGTGGTCGTGTGGAATTCAAATTAGAGGAGTTAAGAGGAGACAGGATTGCCTTTGATGTGCTCAGTTTGCTTAAAGGCGTAATCGACTTCTTCACTTTCTTCGAAGTAGAATGTTTATCAAGTTTATCATGGCAATAGCGGCACTTCCAATTGAGTCTCTGTTCCACTGTCATTAAGGAATAGCGATTGTAACTTACACCAATGAGTTCTAAGCAATCCAGACAGTATCGCCCGTGGCAAGCAGAGCAATCCAAGTATCTTCTGGCAGTAACTTTGTTATCACATTTACCACATTTGGTAGGAACTACCATTTTTCAGTGTACGTGTTTCCCGTAATTAAGTAAATAAATCGTCAAAATCTTGTTTTATAAGTAAAAATAAAATTAATAACTATCGAGAGAAAAATAATTTAGTTGACGTTGACAGTGACGTTACGTTATTACGTTATAAATTAATGTTTGTTTATAGTTAAGACTGAGAGTCAGTTTTATTCTGTACAAAAAGTGACGAAATGATATCCCATCAAACACATAAATGTGACGACAACAGAATTGAGATCTATATAAGGGCCAAGTTCAGTGTAGAAAATACTAAAAATTCAATTACAAGGACATGCAAGATTCTAAAATAATTTTACACAGTTTATTTATTTTACTTGAGATATAATTCAAGTTCAAGTTTTGACTTGGGTCTCATTTCACATTTATGTTTTAGATGTGATACATTTATTACATTTGTGGTCTAGAACATAGGCTTGTTCCAACTTCATTTGTAACATTTGTTGTCTGGAACATAAGCTTGTTCCAACTTCATTTGTAACATTTGTTGTCTGGAACATAAGCTTGTTCCAACTTCATTTGTGACATTTGTTGTCTGGAACATATTTAGTTGCTTCTGCTGCGTCAGCATGACAGAACTAAAAGTAATATTTACGAATAACGACCTGTAATTCTATACAACGTGTTACTTGAGCCACTAAAAACCCCAGACACCCCAAATGTTTTTTATTATTTCCAATTAAATAGTCTAGAGTATTTATTTTTCAATCAGTTAATTATTTCAAAAGAAATTCGTATGTTTAGTTTTCCTTGGAATTCTATTCAATTGTTAACTCTACATTTGTTGCGTTGTTGTCACATCTCTACATGTGTCATGTCATGTCAACCTACTTTATCAATTTGTATGACATGACTTACAGTAAAAAAATAAATTTGCCAAAGCTGCCAGCCATTATTAAATATTCAACCTCTATCTCCTAACCTCTCGATAGAATGGTAAACTGTAGTATTCGAAACTTTTAGACTCGACACGTAAAAAATTGGGAAATTAAAGAAAAAGTATACCCATGTTAAGATACTGCTATTGATTCCACTCTCGAGTCTGAACAAACAGTTTTCAGGTTTTTAGTCTTGGGTATAACACGTTGTATATGATATAAATATAAGAATGTAATTGTAATCTCTTGACTTGAACCACAAAAAATAGACATAGGCGCCCCTAACGTTCTTTGATATGAGTATAAAGTTCCTCGCTTCAGGCAAGTGCACAATAACTTTTTATTGATATTGCAAAATTACATTAATTCTTCATTTAATTGGAATAAAGTGACACTCGTGACCGATTTTTGTTTGAAATTTAAAATTTAAATATGTTATAAGGACCGTGCGTAAGATCAGTATTTATAAAAAAAATCTTAAGTCTCGTCTGAGGCAGTGGATTTTTTTACTTTTATTTGCATACTTTGATAATGTAATATATTTGCCTCTAGATGTCCCATAGCCTCGTCTGAGGGATTGGGCTTGAGGTATAATACACGTTTGATTTCTTCGCGGACGTATACAAGTTTCCACTTAATGTTTTACTTCACCGAAAATCGACTAGTAAATATCAAATTATATTTCGTACATAAGCTTAAAAAAAACTTATTGTGACTAACCGTGATTTGAACCTGAGACCTCCGGATTAAAGGTCGGGCGTCTTTCCACCTGGCTACCTACGCTGCGCAATAGCGAAACTACTTATAATTATAAACTGCACATCACTTCTGAGCACCTACGCTAACATATAAAAGAAAAGGTTTTCAAACCAAGTCGTTGGCAAATAAGCATGCAGTCCGCCTGATGGCAAGCGGTCACAAGTTTATCTTTAGGTCATACACATTAATGACAAAAAACTATTAGACGGATCTAACAATAAGGATAGTATAGCATAGGTACTAACCAGACAAGTTTTGTTATTCACATAATTAATAGGAATATTATGCAAAAAAAACTACGTTCTAATCCTGAAAACTTAACATTAAAAATTACCTACAAGCGTTATAGAAACTTTTGCAATGGACTTATCAAAAAAACTGAAACGTAAATATCAAAAAGACAGATTGATAGAATCAAGTCGAAACCCTAAAGCACTCTGGAAGGCAATAAATAACGTAACTAAGTAATCGAAATCAAACTAGAACCGATAACATTGAACTGTTAGACTTGAGAGACTCACCCTTTGATTCTGTAAATGCTGCTAATTGCTACTTCTCTAACATTGACAGGTCTCTAGCTGAGTGTTTATTGAACACCGGTAATAACTGCAGTGGAAATACCAATTCATCCAACTTTTCAATATCTTCTATTTCGAACTCTTTCGTACTGTTTGAGACAAATCCTGAAGAATTGCATGCTATTTTATCAAATCTTAAATCCAGTAGTGCTACGGAATTAGATAAAATTCCAACACAATTTCTAAAACAGGCCAGTGGTATAGTAGTACCGATAATAGCACATCTAGCAAATTTGTGCTTTAAACAGGGAATTTTCCCCGAAGCATTTAAACGATCTCTTATTACTCCGGTTCACAAGGGTGGGGATAAAGGTGACATTTCCAACTCAGTATTTCCATATCAGTATTGCCGGCCATATCTAAAATATTGGAAAAACTGTTAAATGTACGACTGATGAGTTTTCTAAATAAATTTCAATTACTCTCCAATTCCCTATATGGATTTAGACAAGGTATCTCCACTGAAGATGCGGTTCTTGCTCTCTCTTCTTTAATAGTGGATCAAGTAGACAAAAACAAAAAATGTATCACAGTATTTTTGGATCTCAAAAAAGCTTTTGATACCGTTTCTATCCCACTCTTTGTCAAGACTCTAGACAACACGAGTATAAGAGGGATCCCTTTATCCCTTTTTAAAAGTTACTTACAAGATCGGAAACAACGGGTAAAAATAGGTAATCAAGTTAGTGATGAGTGCACTATTACTTACGGAGTACCACAGGGCAGTGTGCTTGGTCCAACCCTGTTTTTATTACACATAAATCAGCTCTGCAGTATGAATATTGATAAGGGAACCATCTTCACATATGCTGACGATACTGCCATAGTGTTTTCAGGAAACACTTGGGATGAAGTGCGCTTAACAGCTGAACGTGAGTTAAAAAAGGTTGCAAGTTGGCTACAGAGTCATCTTCTTACCCTAAATACAAGTAAGACCATATATATTTGCTTTTCGAATTACAAAAGTACACGACCTGGTTCAAACTTCTCTCTCAAAATCCACACTTGCAGTGACGTACCACAAGGAGTCTGTTCCTGCGCTTCCTTAATAAAAGTAAAGAGTACGAAGTACTTGGGGGTTCTAGTCGATCAGCGCCTAACGTGGCATGTTCACGCGGAACTTCTTATGACTAGAATGCGTAAACTCATCTGGGTTTTTAAAAATCTACGTCATGTTGCAACAACAACCTTGCTCAATCAAATATATGTTTCGCTCGTCAACAATCTATCCTGCCATATTGTATTCCTATATGAGGCGGCGCTACTAAAACCAAATTTTTGGAGCTGGAGAGAGCACAAAGATCATTACCAAAAGTCATGTATTTTAAGCCGTATAAGTTTCCCACAGCTCAATTATATAGAATATGTGATCTTTTGAACTATCAGAAAATTGTACATACTACAAATTATTATAAAGACTCATAAGACTACTACCTATTTGCCAGATCTCACATCTACACGAAGAAAAAAGACTCGAATCATCCCTATACCAGATACAAACACTGCATTTGCCAGAAGGCAACATGCATCACGGTCTGCCAAATTATACAATTCCATCAACAATGATTTAGAAATTTACCCCAACACATCGCATGAATGTAAAACTAAATAGGTTAATTAAATGGCTAAAACTAAAAAGCTATACAGAAATTGAAAAGTTGTTAGAAAATAATAATGTATAATTATCTGATATTGAATACGCAGACACACACACACACACACACACACACACACACACACACACACACACACACACACACACACACAACTGTCTAAGCTACACGTGAACTAACAGCGCATAAATTGCATAAACTTTTTGTTATTTCTCCTTTTTATTTATTTATTAAATTATGTAACCTATAATATAAAGCCATCTAAAATGTAACCACTTACGGAAGAGCGGTGTCTCTTAACACAAGTATTTCCAATACTTAAAAAGAGGTACCAGCCTTGATGTTGTAAAGTTATTTTAATTTTCCAGTTTATCCCAAGTTTATAATTATCACATCCTCGCATATTTGTTTTTCTTTCGCAATAGACAACGGTCAACGAAACCTCCACGCGAAGAGCGCAGCCCGAATATACAAAATGCACCTTTGCAAGTTACGGGCGACATGACAGCTGTTTGTCAAGCGATACAATATTTACTCACAAGATATTTCACAATCAAACAGGCAATATTTCTATAAATCGGTGCAGTGCTAGTGAAAAGCGTAATCAAATATATCGCCTACTCGATCAACGGCAACAACCAAAAGGAAATCACCTATCAAGAGGTTCTGCCGCTAGGAATCCTGCAGCTAGACAGGTGGAACCTCGAAGCCACCCTGGACCCCCTGAGGATTGCGCCAATTTGTGCAGTAATATTTATATAGTGATATTTTTATTTAATTTTATTTGGTAGCCTTAAGCTTATTCTTATTTATATTAGATTTACTTTTATTATAATATTGTATTCATTAAGTGTGAATGCAGCCCGCGACGCAACCCGGCAATAGCACGTCAAACAACGATTGCCAGTTATGCAACAAATCCTTTAAAAGTAAAAAAGGACTCAATATACACATTGCCAAAGCCCACAGACATTGCGTTAGTCAAAATTCTACACCTATTAATAGCAACCCAATAGACCCACCCTCTTCCGCAGCATCTCAACATACCACTCCATTCCACATCCACCTTAGTCATCTGAAAAGTAATGTTTCAATTGTTAAAAGAATACCCCGCGGGGCTAGAATATCCGTCGCCACTCATCTATGGACCCGGGGTATGTCCTTAAACTACGTCCGGACCTGGGTATGTCCTTAAACTACGCCAAAAAGAGAGGTATGGGCACTGCGAATGGCATCTCGCTAAGTGTGGTAGGGCACGTTCAGCGAATGTTATCGCTCAAATCTGGAGCAGAGCCCGACTGGGGAAGTACCTCCACCTTACAGAAAACCACAGCCAAATAGCACTAGACCCTACTCATAGTGTTGTGTTCCTGCTGGTGAGTAAGGTTGCCAAAGAGCTCAAAGAGGACCCAGTGTGTTGACGATGAGGGACATTCTTGTTCCTTTAGTCGTCAACACAGTGAATCCTCCTTTTTGTAAAGGGTCGGCAACGCGCATGTGACTCCTTTGGAGTTGCAGGCGTCCATAGGTTACGGTAGCTGCTTACCATCAGGCGGGCCGTATGCTTGTTTGCCACCGTCGTGGTATAAAAAAAAAAAAAAAAAAAAAATCTTGCCCATCTAATAGACAAATGCACCGAATATAATACTACCGCAGACTGGCACCAACTCCTACTTTTCCCTTACCATACCCTCCACGCAGGAGAAGACGACCCAAGCGTATCGTTAACACAAAAAATAAAAAACAACTGTATTAATAATCCTTCGCCACCCGTACATAATACTCATAGTAAGACGAACTTAATTTTCAATCGTCAGAAACACATTGAGAGCAAGATCATTGACGGTGACCTTAAGGGGGCCGCCCGCCTTCTATTTTCGAGCGACGTGTTATCGCCGGAGACCCCCGACACTCTTTTGGCCTTACAATCTCAACATCCCCCAGGTCCCTCTATTCCTCACTTTTTGGACCCACCAACGGCAAACCAGGCCTGCCTACAAATAAAAAATAGAGACGTCATTGAAGGTATTTCATCATTCAAAATCGGTTCCGCTGCAGGCCTGGATGGACTCTCATCCCAACATTTGAAGGACCTCACATCCCACATTGCGGGCGATGCCGGTGAGCGCCTTATCGAGTCAATTACGAAATTAGTCAACTTTATATATACTGGCAACGTCAACCCTGAAATAGTTCCCATATTATATGGGGCTAATCTCATCGCCCTCACCAAAAAGGACGGAGGGGTGAGACCCATAGCCGTTGGTTCTACACTCAGACGTCTCGCCTCTAAGATTGCAGTTAGGTATATAGCTTCAAAATTAAAAGCCCTTTTCGAACCTATCCAGCTCGGTTTCGGCATTAAAGGAGATTGTGAAGCAGCCGTCCATGCCTTACGCACTTACCTCCCAAATTCACCGTGTGATGTACTGGTAAAAATTGACGTCCGGAACGCTTTCAATTCAGTCAATAGGGACACCTTGCTGACAGAAATTAAAAGCAACATACCAGAAATTTACAACTACCTTTTACATTGCTATGCTGACCCTACTAAACTAGTTTACCGCGAAAACGTTCTATCTTCTGAAGTAGGCTGTCAACAAGGTGATCCTCTCGGGCCGGCAATATTTAGTTTGGCCATTAACCCAATAATTCAAAATTTAAAATCAAAATTTAATGTGTGGTATTTAGACGATGGAACCCTGGGAGGCGACCTGGAGTCCGTGCTGTCAGATCTCTCGACCATCCAATCTAAATTCCATTCCATTGGTCTAGACCTTAACTACGCGAAATGTGAACTTTACATCCATGACACGTCTTTGAATTTTAGTGATGTAAAACAAAAATTTGATTCTCTGACTCCTAACATAAAAATTGTAAACAAACCGTCACTCTGCCTCCTAGGGCCCCCATCTTTGAAGAATCCTTCTCGAATTACATATCAGATACTATTTCTAAATTCCAAAATTACGAAAGTCGTCTACTTGAAATTAGTCCCCATTTTGCTTTAACTGTTATAAAATCTTGCCTTTTTGTACCAAAATTAACATATGTACTTCGCTGCTGCCCGTTCGCAAAATTTCAAAATTTATTAATACCTATGGATGACTTGATTAAATCTAGTTTAGAATCTATTTTGAATTTACAGCTAAGCAAAGAGTCCTGGTCCCAAGCATCCCTTCCCATCCGCTATGGTGGGATAGGGATACGCAAAATTTCAAGTGTTTCTGCACCGGCGTTTTTGTCTTCCGTTCATAGCTCGGCAAGTCTCGTAGGAAAAATCCTAAGGGCCTGCCCTTCAAACTATGAGATTGCCGGCTTGACGGAGGCCAAAAACGCTTGGTCCATTGCTTGCCCGGGTAAGGATTTTCCCGATAATTTGACCTCGCAACGGACCTGGGACGACATTTTATGCAAAATTACTTATGACACTCTCCTTAGCCACAGCACAGGTTCCGAACGTGCCAGACTCCTGGCTGTGGGGACCAAAGAAGCCGGTGCCTGGCTGCACGCCTTTCCGTCCGTGCATACTGGCACTTTTTGGAACCCCACACTCTGGGCGTTGCGGGCTGTCTGCGGCTCGGCGTCCGGGTTTGCGCACCACATAAGTGCCCCTGCGGCACAGATGTAGACGTCCTCGGGCACCACGGTTTGTCTTGTCAGAGGAGCGCGGGGCGCTTCTCCAGGCACGCCGCCCTCAATGACATCCTACGTCGGTCTCTTGCCAGCATTAATGTTCCCGCTCTTCTGGAGCCCGCTGGCATTCTCAGGGATGACGGCAAGAGGCCGGATGGGATGTCGTTGGTTCCGTGGAAGATGGGTCGGGTGCTAGTATGGGACGCCACATGTGTAGACACGCTGGCCCCCTCCCATCTCCACGGAACTTCCACCAGGGCCGGCGCGGCTGCAGAGGCGACCGAAAGACTTAAAAAAGTTAAATATGGGGGCCTCGGCGTCGAATACAACTTCGTTCCTTTCGGCGTCGAGTCCCTCGGCCCGTGGGGTCCTAGTGCCCAAGCCCTCTTCAAAGAGATTTCTAAGAGGCTAGTGGATTCCACCGGTGACCGTAGAGCTGGCAGCTTCCTGGCCCAACGTATTGGTATTGCCATACAGAGAGGGAATGCTGCCAGCAGGGATTGGTTAGTTTAGTATATTTTAGTAGGTTTTTTATTTAAGATTAGTTTTTATTTATATTTAAGTTTACTGTATTAATGCACCAATTTATTATGTTTTGTAAATAAATATAATAAATTTAAATTCATATTTGCATTAAACTATTAGTGTTCAATTTAAAAAAAAAAAATTTTAAGAATCTCAATAAAGGGTCTAGCAGGCTAAGCTAACAAGAGTGGCCCCCGCAAGGGATTTGGTTGTAATTTGAGCTGCAGTAGTGGCAGGACCTAAGAACATTGTATGCGTAATATCAGCCTTCGATCTTCTTTTGTTTCAGACTTATTCACTAAAATGTCAAAAAATCAAGGTAATTTTTAAACTGTTATTTTAGCTAAACCAAGCAAGCGAGAGTCACCAAATAAATTCAGAATTAAGGATCATAAAATGGGGTTCATAATGCATATTTTTACAGACATTCATATCCTTGAACTTGGATGACAAAAAAAAAGTTTTTTTTTTCGCTTACTGCAGCTCAAATTACAACCAAATCCCTTGCGGGGGCCACTCTTGTTAGCTTAGCCTGCTAGACCCTTTTATTTTATTTTATTTTTTACTTTTATAATTGTGTCATATCTGACGTGGCACCCAGGCCAGCTCTTAGTCCATATGTCTCGTGTACATATAAGGGATGATTTCATCACACATGTTAATAGAAAAGCAACTTACCACTTTTTGCTTATAGTGGAGAAGGCTGGTAAAAATTTATTGTATATTGTAAAGGGCACTGTTCCATATTCCATACAACGAGAGAAAGAGACAAAAGACGCATAACCCTTAACAATGTACGGAAACTATATACAGTCAAAGGCTTTTGTAAGGCAAAATTCTTCCCTGTAAGTAGCTTTATTCTACAGCATTTTAATTTTAGAGTACTTCGGAAACCTGCGAATTTCCTTTAAGAATCAATTCTAAACGATACAGTGAGCTATTTTCGCTAAAATAAAAAATACATTGTGTGGTTTTATGAAACCACGATGCATGTGAAACTTTGCTATCTTAGCATGACGCTTAGAAATTGGTATCCAATTGGTTCCCAATTGGTTCTTAGCAATTCAGGCATTGAAACAATAAGCGGCCTTGATTTAATTTTCATTTTTAGCCGTACTTCGTGGCGTAAGCGTCACATACGTGGCCAAAGTAAGTAGTTGTAAAAATGACTTGATAAACTGCAAAGTAGCTTCTTGATATATATTTGTGTAGCAGTCTGGCCAGTGGTACATTTCAAAGTTTTCATTGCAGTTGGTTATGTAATCCACTTTAGCTGTTTTGGATCTGTGTTCGAGGTCGTCATAATCCTGTATAGTGATGGGTAGGGGTGATAGCACAATCAAAATACGACAAAACTCGAAATCCGCCGGACAGTTTTGAAATGTGGTGTGTATGTTGATTAGAGGTCCCGTTTTATTGTCCACACCATTTTACATTTGAGCACCTCGAGGAACCGCCAGCACCTTGGAAAATGTCCTCCATCCTGAAGAAATTCGCTTTTCCCTCAGAATCTATGCGCTCTATGAAAATATGATCTAGGATAATATTAAAGCTCATCAAATTCTACATAGAAACATGCGTACTCTTTTGCTGAAAAATGCACCTCCTTAGATATATCACTTGAGTTGAGTAAGTGAAGTGTATCGTCAATGCCTTTCCAGGAGATATTCTCATGATATGAAACTTGTGAGAATACAAAGTTAACGTTTATTTATAGTTTTGTATGCCAGCTACACTAATATCAACATTTTAACCGACTGCGACAAAAACAGTAAATAAGGTAATGGTTTCAAAACTGAAAACTGAATACACCCTGTAGCCTAGGATGCTAAGCGGATTTCTACATATCCCTTAATTCCACTTGATCTGAACAATGAATCCACACTTATATATCTATGTGGTGTCCTACATTTTTTTGTTTGGAATTTAATGAAGTGTCGTTTGCCATACACGTTCATTGCATAACGATTAAATTTTTTGTAAGCGTACAAAAAAACTAAAAATGGATATACTTTGCATGATGGCAACCGACTCTGGTGGTCCTCGAAGCTCTTTTTTTCATACATGCATACTAGGATCCCAGAGAAAATAGGTGTCGAGTTTCATTGCTGCCACTATAGATTGATCTCTAATTAAGAGCGAAAATAGGGTTTTATCATCTAATTATTTAATCTTAGTGATTTATCGTTCGTACATTTTAGAAAATTTGCATTGCATGGCACTGGTGTGTTGATTACAGACCTCCTGGTGTATCTTTCATTGAAATCCGCGCAATAGTTTAGGCACCAAGGAAAAAAAATGTTTCATATTTGGTGACCTCTTGCGGCCGCCGTTTTTTTTTTTATAGATATATAAGTGTGCATTCATTGTTCAGATCAAGTGGAATTAAGGAATATGTCACTTGTAGAAATCCGCTTAGCATCCTAGGCTACAGGGTGTATTCAGTTTTCAGTTTTGAAACCATTACCTTACTTACTGTTTTTGTCGCAGTCGGTTAAAATGTTGATATTGGTGTAGCTGACATACAAAACAATAAATAAACGTTAACTTTGTATTCTCACATTTCTCACAAGTTTCATATCATGAGAATATCCCCTGGAAAGGCATTGACGATACACCTCACTTCCTTAAGTGATATATCTAAGGAGGTGCATTTTTCAGCAAAAGAGTACGCATGTTTCTATGTAGAATTTAATGAGCTTTAATATTGTCCTAGATCATATTTTCATAGAGTGCGTAGATTCGGAGGGAAAAGCGAATTTCTTCAGGGTGGAGGACATTTTCCAAGGTGCTGGCCGTTTGTGGACAATAAAACGGGACCTCTAATCAACGTACACACCAAATTTCAAAACTGTCCGGCGGATTTCGAGTTTTGTCGTATTTTGATTGTGTTATGAGTAAATACTGAGTATTACTGAGTATTTACTCGGTATTTAGTCGTAAGTTTTTACTCACTACCCATCTCTAGTCCTGTAGGTTGCCCTTTAAAGCCTTTGAACATCGATGTTCTGTTAATACTTCGGACACAAGATTAACAATTGCGATTGTTCATAGTTTTGTACCACCATTTCGATAATTTATCCTGAAATTATACACAATTTTATTACTACACTAACAATTTTAAAATTAAATATTCATGAAATAGGTAAAATCACCTTAATCAATATCTTTGAAAAATGGACAACGGAGACTTGTAATGGTTCCGTTTATTATTCTTCAGGAACAGAACCCTAAAATAGGAACTAAAAGAAATTGGTTCATGATACAATATTCAAGACTTAGGGCCAGTTGCACCGACCACTTTTGACGGACTCATCAGCTTCACCCGGCAAGGTACTATGAAAAATTCCATACAATACAATTGTATTCGCTAAATTTAGCGAACCTTTTTACGGTGACAGACGGCTTGGTGCAGTTGACGCTTATTCATGATCATGACGTACGGTCACGGTCTTTAATTGTTGAGCCACTGAGAGCTCACTTTACATTGGTCATTTTCATAGATAACTTGAACCATAAATGGGTTAACAATTAAAGTCCGTGACTGTACATGACTTTAAGTAGGACTTGAGCAGTAACCTAAAACTAAGTTTTAAAATATTCTTGTTATTATTTATTCTTTAGTGCAATATAGTTTGGAATTATATAATTTAATTCAATAGTGTTTTTTAGTTTCTTTATTCAATAGTAAAATTTTTACATATTTAGTTTTATATCAATTTTAATTTTATAACATTTTGTAAATAATGCATGCTGCATGCTATATGTGCCTATTTATATGCCGAGAGACAAAACATAGAGATCCAATGAATTGTAAGACCATACCTACAAGGTGTAACAAAAACATTTTTTTTTCTTATTCGTAATAGTAAGGGAGCCCATGACACTGAACCTAGTTGGATAAGTCTCCTAGGTGAGATATGTATATATTATTAGACGCGTCTTTAATGGGGGGACACGAAATGCTGATGCTGCAATGCAAAAGAAGTGGTGGCGTATTTTAATTTATTTATTTTTTAATTAAAAAATCCGGTTTCTAGTACAGTCAAGTGTAAAAATATGGGTGTACTCATCTTACTCAAAAATATGTTCCATAGTATCTTATTCCGTTGTAATAAGTGCGTAGTACCATATTTATGAAACGATTATTTCGATACGTATTTTTGCACTTGACTGTACGATAAGTCTCCTAGATTTCCTTTGTTGAACCATAACTTATCTGACATTGCCAAATTGAAAAAAAGATGCGTTTCGTTATCGAAGGAGCATGATATTATGCGATTATGAAACCCACTTTTAATATTGATACTCCGATCAAAAATGCTAAAATACGCATTTTCAATCTTTAGGCGTTTTAATACAGTCGATTTCTAATTTAAAATTCCGTATTCGTAGGCTTAGATATTATTTTAATATTTCCATGTTCTAACTTACTGAACAGTATCAAAACGCAGATTATGTAACGGTAGATATTGACAGTGTCAAACCCAGGGACCGGAACCGGTAACCATTAAAGGGGTATTAGATTGGGTATTTGATAGAGTTGTTTTTAAAAACCCTATCAATTCGGTAAGCGTATCGTTTGACTTACCCGAACGAAAGGCTAACCATGTCAATAGAGTTAATTCGGGTAAGTGGTTACAACCCAGAATGGTAAACATGGTAAAAACCAGTTTTTCGCTTCTAGAGGAAAAACTACGGCTCCGACAAAAAATAGTTAAATGTAACAAATGTCCGCAATAAAAAAACAAAGAGAATGAGCCCCAGTAGAGCAAAATCTGTTTAGAGGATCGTCCGCAATTTGCAAAAAACACGTTTTTTTGCAAATATTGTAAATTCAATAACTCGCGTTCCGAAAGTTCTGGAGAGCTGAAATTTGAATATGATGTCAGTTTTGTGGTCCTCTAACTACAGTTAAATGGTCAAATGAAAATGTTGTAAACTTTTTGCAAACCGTCGAATTTTGCAAAAAGTGACCTTTTTTTAAATCGACTGGGAGGGTATTTTAATTTACGAAAAACGTTATAATTTCGATTTCTATGCATTAAGGAGGAGTTGAACTACAAATTTCCAAATCATTTGACAAAGGATAAAGTTGTTTAAATAATCTATGAAGTTCAGGCACTTTTTGCGCGCGCGGCGGCGACGCACTATGGCTCAAACGCCCGATCTAGCTGGACAAAATTATTTTACACTCATAGACTAAAATTGACTATTTTTATTATTTTGCTATAATGCATGTGAAAAAAGGTTAACCAGTGTAAGTTGACCTTTGTATAAGAATAATTACTAGGGCAGAAGAGGTCATCTAAACTTGGTTGTTTAATTTTAAGAGAAATGAAGCATTATTACAAATGGCATCTAAAAAAATTAATAATAATGAGTGTAAAATAATTTTGTCCAGCTAGATCGGGCGTTTGGGCCATAGTGCGCCGCTGCCGCGCGCGCAAAAAGTGTCTGATTTTCATAGATTATTTAAACAAGTTTATTCCTTGTCAAATGATCTGTAGATTTGGAAATTTGTAGTTCAACTCCTCCTTAATGCATAGAAACCGAAATTATAACGTTTTTCCAAAATTAAAATACCCTCCCAATCGATTTAAAAAAAGGTCACTTTTTGCAAAAGTCGACGGTTTGCAAAAAGTTTACAACATTTTAATTTGAACAATTAACTGTAGTTAGAGGACCACAAAACTGACATCATATTCAAATTTCAGCTCTCCAGCACTTCCGGAACGTGAGTTATTGAATTTACAATATTTGCAAAAAAAAATGCGAATTGCGGACGATCCTCTGGACCGATTTTGCTCTACCGGGGCTCATTCTCTATGTTTTATAATTGCGCACATTTGTTACATTTAACTATTTAACCCGTAGTTTTTCCTCTAGAAGCGAAAAACTGGTTTTTACCATTTTTATGGCACCTTAGCGCCCAATATTCACTTATACATTTTATTGATATCAATTCCTGACACTTTGATCTATACAAACAATTTTTTTCCCGTCCTATATGAATTGACTGTACTTTTTATGATTTTTCCGCGAATTCTATCTGAGTATTGCTATAATTATTTGAATTGCGTGTTTTCTATAATTAAATAAATGAAATCAAATAAAATAGGAGTTGATAATAGTTTAGAAATGCCCCGAAATGTTTTGATGACTTGGCAGAAAATTTTTAAATTCACATGTTAAAAATTCAAAAAAATATATTAAAAAATTAATTGGTTGGAACCATATTTGTTTTCATTGTAATCTTTTTGTTACAACTTGAAATTGTTTTACGATTACCGATAAATAATTTCCTCGCAAATGAAGTGAAAATTAGAGTGTAACCCTCGTCCATAAAACCCATTTTACACTCGACTTTAAAACGCCTCGCGTAAAATCGTACGTTTTATGCACTTGTTGTATAATCTACTATTATAATATAATAAAAATTAAATAAAAATTAAATAAAAATGAAAATAAAATGAAAATAAAATGAAAATAAAACGAAAACGAAACGAAACGAAACGAAACGAAACGAAACGAAACGAAACAAAAACGAAACGAAAAAGAAAACGAAACGAAAACGAAACGAAAACGAAACGAAAACGAAACGAAAACGAAACGAAAACGAAACGAAAACGAAACGAAAACGAAACGAAACGAAAACGAAACGAAAATAAAATTTTAAAAAAAATGAAAAAAACAACAAAAACAATGAACAAAAATATTATACACTGAATTTTTTAAAATATAAAATGAAAAAAAAAAAAATATATATACACGGTGAATCTGAGTATCCCGACAGATTTTAACCATAAATTCCTGATAATTGACTGATAAATAATTATTTTTACTTGTTTTTTTTTTTAAAAGTGGGTATTCCACTCATACATTAGTATGTTATTTTTTTTTTTTTTTTTTATACCACGACGGTGGCAAACAAGCATACGGCCCGCCTGATGGTAAGCAGCTACCGCAACCTATAGACGCCTGCAACTCCAAAGGAGTCACATGCGCGTTGCCGACCCTTTACAAAAAGGAGGATTCACTGTGTTGACGACTAAAGGAACAAGAAGGATGTTTGTATTTAATCAAATACAAACATTGAAACATTGAAAAAATAATCAACCCAGTTTTGACTTGAACAAACATCGATACGCCTTACCGGGGCTCGATATCGCTTTACCAATTAAGCTATGGGTTCAGTTCTGAACTGAACCCATAGCGTATCGATGTTTGTTCAAGTCAAAACTGGGTTGATTATTTTTTCAATGTTTCAATGTTTGTATTTGATTAAATAACATACTGACTGATAAATAACTGACTGAGACTAAAATGTCGTATAAACTTTTCTGGAATTAGCCTAGTTTCAGAGTTCTTCTTCTTTGTCGTTACACTCTTTACAGAGTGGTCGTGGCCAAAATGTACTAATTTATTTTAATTGACAGTTTTACCAATAACATTTATGTTTTTATGCTCAAAAGCATTTTAAAAATCCGAAAAATGAAAAAAAAAATTTTTTGGCGAAATCGACCTAAATTCATAAAACATTTATTACTCCTTATGACCTCAGGAATTTATGGTTGAAATCTTTCGGGTTACTCAGATTCACCGTGTATAATAATAATAATAAAAAAACCAGTCCATCTTGAATTTTAAAACAGATATAATTTATACACCCTGAATAATTAACAGAAAATAACTACCATGACTATTTTTCAGTAAAAAGTATATAACCGCCATCTTGGATTATAAAACAGAAATAATTTTCGAAATTACATCCCCTAATTATAAATCTCATCAGTACGTGCGAACTATGCAAAAATAAACTGAAGGTAAGACACATTTCTTTAACAGAAATTCTTTAATTTAAAGTTGTGTACGTGAGCAGAGGACTGGACTGTGAGTGTGACTTTTCCAGAATGAATAAACGACAGCAAATCTTATATTTACTCAGTTTGTTCCGCCGCCACCTCTCCTTTTCCATTTCAAATGAGAAAGATAGAACCGCCTGCCTGCGTGGAAAAGAGACAGGAAAAGGGTAGCCCTATGATAGGGTAAGCGGTAAATATTAAAGCTATCTTTACCCCATTCGACTCGGAAACCACATTGAAAAGGGTTAAGCCTATTCAAAATGATTTCCATATCGATAGGGTAACCCAATGATAGGGTAACCCTATCATTAGGGTAAGACTTTAATAGGGTTACCCTATCGAAACGATTAATCAAATGAAGGGGTTTTCCGGTCATTGGTCAAACCAAAAAACGTACCCGTTTCAGTCCAGGTGAAGTTAAACTTTATGTCAATGCCTTAAGGACGTTAACGACTTGTCTTGCTGTATTTTAATCGCGGAAAGATCAACATAATGTTTATTTATTTAGTATTTCTAATCCCCGTTTAATTTTTTTGTAATATTTTGTCTACTTTAGTAATAAAATGAGTATTTATTTTACATTGAAGTACAAACTGTATCAGTTGGCCCAGAATTGACGAACTCCTTTGACTTATAAAATTTTATGACGTTATGCAATTATATGCCCATTTATTGATGCCACGCACGACATGACACAAAAACCGAACACGAAAATTAAATTATGTTTGGTCCTAGCATCCGCCTAGAATTCGTAAACAGTGGGTCTGCCCCGAATATCCAAACTTAAAATTTATTTTAATCCCTCTCTATCGCACTATAAAGATAGAGATCCAGATAACGAAATTTGCAACAAAAACGTGTCGTATTGGTTTGCGGTGATATTTCATTGGGCGCAATAGTAGCAAATTACGCTAGGATTCAAATAAATTAATATCACCAAGTTCACTCTCTGCGATTCTCGCTCGGCTTGGTCGATGAACCATAATAGTTGTAAATAATTTACTTAAGAATGTATTTAACTTTTTATGTGTATGTAAAAAGTGTACGAGTATAATATTAATTTAAAGCGACAATAAGTTATGAGACGTTAGTGCCAAAACAAGTCTAGTAAACCCAGATTAAGTGGTTTCTGTATTGCTTGGTAAACAGGAGTACCAGGACGCTTTAGGTTTGTCTTTAAGCTAGGTTCATAAGATAGTACGAAATCGCGCCGTCTCGTTTGTTATTCCCGATTCAATCATAACATTGATATTATTATGCCAATAGGTATTGTTGTTATGAATACCTATAGTCTTTCCAGAAAGAGAAGTGTAGTAGTTTAAGTATATGGGAACTCATACATTCTACGACACTTCTCAATGCGGACAGACTATAGTACTTAGTTTCGCGAGAATGTCGTACCGATTATTTGAACATTTTATTATTTACCTACGCAATAATAATAATAAAATACTCTTTATTGTACAGTCACCGGCAATAGTATCTTCCTACACGAAGGCCGCAAAAATATCCTCTCTGTAGGGTCATAAGACCGCGTCACATATTTTTGCGGCCTTCGCGTAGGAAGATACTATTGCCGGTGACTGTACACCTCTATAAAAGAAACTTAGACAGAAAAAATACAAAATTTAAGGTAAACAACAGGCGGTCTTATCGCAATGTAAGTTAGAAGCAAAATACCTTTTGCCCATTCATTTACTTTATTTATTTATCGTTCCACCATTTTGATAAATATACAATATCTTTGTGAACAATTAGCTAGGGCCGCAACGTGAAAGCTTGAGTATGCACTACGTCGGTTTTATGCCAGCAAAGTGGCACGTTAGCGCTAGATAAATTGTCCTTCTTTTGATCATCAACGTTCTAACTTAAAACGGTCCAATTAGACGTTTTTGTAGATGTTTGGCGTTTTCTCGCAACAGTCTAGACTTAGCATTACAAGCTCAGGTGTAAAACGTAGCGCGACTAGGTAATTGCAATCTCCTGTAGATATTTATTGAATCTTTCTAACTTTCAAGTGACGCACCAGCTGGGATTTAAATCTGTAATAAACTTGATTTTAAAGCTTCCCTATCCGATTTATTTGTCTAGGTTCGGAAAAATATGTGACTAAAACATTATTTTCTCAAACAGATGATATTATTCGATTCAATATGAGCCTACCCAAGTAACACATCAAAGCAGTATAACGGCCGTCTTACAGCATATCTGTATGCTTTTAGCATTTTGAGTTCGTTTTATAGTAGCATTATAAACGTTTATAGTGCTGATATAGCTCTTAAATGGGCACAAATTACCCAGCTTGAGATCCTATATAGGTTATTTAATAGCATTACAGGCGCATTATGTCTGCGCTATTAGCATTATCGTTGTCATGGAAAGTGCCAATCGCATTAAAGAAGCATTAGTACGCTCTATTAAGTTGCAAACCGCATTAAAGAAGCATTAATACGGCCAAAAAACTTGCTAATCGCAATAAAGAAGCATTAGTACTCTCGATTAATTTGCCAATCGCAATACAAAAGCATTATACTAGCATAAGAGTGTAGTAAAATAAACCTTACGTCAATGCAAAAACGTCTCTAATACCGACGGAACAAATGTTATAATACAATGAACGTTGTGATTTAACTACTTTGTCTCGCAATATAAAATGGACGAAGACGGTACAAAAAACTGAATGAGTGACATGTCATATTTGTTTGCGTAGCAAAATTTATAAAAGTTTTTGACTCTTTTACGTTATTATATCCTTCAATTATTATTGCGCAATGTAGTTTACTGTAAATATGTATATAAGTTTCATTGAAAATTTTCACCCGCCTTTGATTTATTGTGGTTTTGGTATAAAATATTATAAAAAGATATGCGTCAAATAAACAAAACAATTGTGTGATCCTCGTATAGAACGAGTTTTGCATTATTAACATAATAGTGTTGGTTGAGCAGTCTTAACCCTAGAGTGCTCGCGCTATGAGCATTTTGCCGCCCGCGTGACAATATTCGTATTATTTTGTACACGATGCATCTGTCAAGGTCAAGTGTCCTAGTAGCTGCCCCCCCCCCCCCCCCCCCCGTATCTCACCCACTTGTTTTAGAAATTAGAGTAAAATCAGTGCGCGGGGGACCGCAGGAGATAAAGATTGTTGCAGTAAAGTGTGTCGCGTTTAGCGGCAAATTGCTCATTAGGCGACTATTCACGTGAGTAAAATTTGTCGATTTGGTTTTTTACTGTAGTTGAAATATTATTAGTTTGTATTGCGTATGGTATTCTTTTAATGTAGATATCGTATTATCATGGGTTTTTAGTTAATTCTGAACATTGTAGGCATAAATAGTCAGATAATATACAAATAAAATACTGGCCAGTTACTGTTACGACGAATATTTCTAAAAGAAATTGGCCTGGCGATGACTCGACCACATATAATTAGAAGATCTAATGTAAACACGTTGAAAAAGCAACTCCGAAACCAAATCGCCCGCTTTGTGCCATCGGATCAGCAAAATGCACCCTCAGGTAGGGCAGGTATATGCCCATCCACGCAAAATAGAAGGACAAAAAAGGGGTGCAGTAGATGTGCAAAGTTACTGTGCAACGAACATTGTATGTACATGTGCCAATATTTTTTTGCTGAAATACATGCTGTAGATGACGAAAACATGTAATTCAGCTGTTAAGTTTATTTTTTATATTTTTTATTCAAATGATTGTGAAGAGGTTGCAAAAAAACAAAAAAAATTTACCTAATATTTCCCAAAGCCTTTATTTCTACACTTTAATGATAAAACTTTAATAAATGTTGATTATTCTTATAGTTTATGTTTTATTCTATCCTTAAAACATAAATATAAATTCATTCAATTCGTATTTTTTTAAAACAATCGTATTAAGTATGGGCGGCAAAATGCTCCCCACGCGATCACTCGCGTTTCACGGAAAGGCGCGATCACTCTAGGGTTAAATTAAGTTATTTCATTATTATGTAGGCATTTCCCTTGTATAAATAGTTTCGCATGATTTTATTTTTAGGTTATAAATTATTTACAAAATGGCTTGGTCTATATAGACGGAGAGCTAGCCACGTCAGATATGACACAATAATGAGAGCAACCAAACCCCTCTAGTCAGTTTGGTATACTATGCTTATTTCTAGATCTGGACATCTGGCAGCTTTAAAGTGGTGGAGGTCAAAGAATGCAAACCATTTCAAGAAAACAAATCCTAGAGATCTGATTATGAGAAACTATACAATATTAAGAGAAATTATACAAAAGTTTATGTTGGGGGAAAGTAGTACCAAACGATATACAATATAGTTCATAGTTTGTCGCCTACTGTTTTTGTTTCCGTAATAATACATATTATTTTTTGATCTAACATTTTTTATCGATATTTGACCAGTTTTGAGTATATTCCAACATATTCACTACAGATAGAATTATAAGGCAAACGACTATCGGTTCTTGAATCTTTTATCTCCATTCTGTAGAGCCGGATCTAAATGAGCCATTATTTTTTAATGATATTTTTAAAATATGGTTTTAAAAAAACACTTTTATCGATATTCGAATGGTGTAAAGAATCTTACATATACGTAATCTACATATTAGGGTTCCTCTTTGATGTCTCTAAAAATTGTAGAGAGATTTTAATTTTTAACTAATTAACACAAAATTTATGACCATAAAACCACTTTTTTAGCCTAAACCGGTTCAACTTTGATGTCAAATATAAAGAACAACACAACAACAAACACAACACAAGAACAACGAAGACAATGAATATTGAAGTAAATATAGGATACTATATTGTTTAAAGCCGTTACTGATAATATGATAAGCTATATAAATCATTAGAAAACTAAGGGAATCAGATCTAAGGTCGTTGGCGCCAGGGAGCTCCTTAAAATATAGGCCCTGACCCTTATAACTGAGACAACTTCGGCAGTTTTTACCTAGTTTGGTATTACTATTTTCCAATTAAAACATATAGCTAGTCTGTCACTGTGACCTCCACCCATTAAAAGCTGCCAGATGCCAGGATCTAGCAATAAGAATAGTATAGTAATCTAACCAGACGGGTTTTGTTGCTCTCATTATTGTGTCATATCTGACGTGGCTAGCTCTTAGTCCAATAGCAGCTCAGTGACCCTTAAAAAAAGCTTATCAATGCCTACAGCATTACACGTGAATAATTATGCTATTAAACAACATTAAGCATTATATACTACTTAAAATTGCTATTGTAGGCCCTAAGGCACTAAACCAGCTAAAATCTGTATAGGGGCTGTTCATAAATTACGTCATCAATTTTTGACGATTTTTTTACAAATGCTAGAGCTATGCTCGGAGTTTCTCTTAGGGATCGAATCCGTAACGAGGTTATTCGTCAAAGAACCAAGGTTACCGACATAGCTCAGCGAATAAGCAAGCTGAAGTGGCAGTGGGCAGGCCACATATGCCGAAGAACCGATGGCCGTTGGGGAAAGCTGGTTCTTGAGTGGAGACCGTATGACAACAAACGCAGTGCTTGGCGCCCTGCTGCAAGGTGGAGCGACGATATCCGTAAGGTGGCGGGTACAGATTGGAAGAGGAGAGCTGAAGATCGAGCTCAGTGGCGTGCCATGGGAGAGGCCTATGTCCAGCAGTGGACCGATACAGGCTGATGATGATGATGATGATTTTATAGCATTAAAAGTTTATAGAAACACGAATTTCTTTCCTTTTTTTACACATTGAAGCACTTTTTAAAGATGCGAGAGATGATGTGATCTTCGGAATGACCCCCCCCCCCCATGATGGTAGCATGACGTAGGAGGGGTCCTACGTCATGCTACCATCATCCGATGTCCAGACCTCCCCCCCCCATTTGAAATGACGTAATTTATAAACAGCCCCTTATAGTGAATTACTTGGCTTTATAATGGTTTATATTATTGCTATTACACAGCATTAGGAATGTATTACCTACTTAAAAAAGCTATTGTACACCCTAAGGCATTAAAAATAGCTGAAAGATGTATAGCGAATTTACGTGGCATTATAATGGCTAATTATACAACCGTTATACAGTGTAAAGCATTATATAATGCTATTGTAGAACCTAAAGCACTTAAGTGCTTTTAAACAGCTGAAAGTTGTACAGTTGCGTTGTGGTTTGCTGCACTAAAGCTAAAGGCTTTACAAAAGCATTTAGATATGCCTAGAGGTGGGTAGTGAGTAAATACTCAAGGGTAAATACCGAGTAAATACTCAGTATTTACTCAAAATACTCGTATTTACTCGTTTATACCCAAATTGGTGGGTATAAACTATTTAGAGTGCTGCAAGGGATATAACATTTTGAAATTTAGGTGTATTTTGTAACCCGCTACTAAATTAACTAGTCAAAGTCGCAAAAAACATTTTTTAAAGAGGGGCACTCCATACATGTAACTAATTGTCACACCAAAAATCAGAAACCATCAACATGTATACATGATTAAATAAGGCATTAAAATAACTTGGATGATTCTAAATATATTTTTTCATAAATCAAACATATTTTTGAAGAAAAAAAATCATTTCTGAAGACTAAAATTATGTTTACTGCTCTATAACATTTAAACCAAAGTACAAAAATATGAAAAATCATCGGATGAATAGGGACTAGAAAATACTTTAAAATAAAATTACTTTTAACATGATCGGTTGAGCTGTTTTTGAGTTTTCTTTAAAAAAAAATCTTAATAAAATGACGTAAGTGCCACGTAAACACTCACCTTTGCTTTGAACGGGGTCAGGTTTGCTAATGGCGATACCTAGCTCCACAAGATCGATGTACCGACAACTTGGATATCCCAGCACAGTTAGCACAAGTGTGACGCGACAGTATCTCGCGCGCGAGATAGTCTATCCATCTTTTTCTGACTGTATCATTTAAAAAGAGACGGGTAGTACTATACGCGAGATACTATCGCTTCACTCTTGTGCTAACCGTACTGTAATCCAATAGCGAGCATGTGATTTCTGTCGCAGTCCTCAGAGCCACACATTTTAGCGTGAGACTGGAACGCTACCAAAAATATCCATTATCCTAAGATATTCACTAACAAAAATCAAAAGTCCAGAAACGTTAACTTTAATCACAAAGAAAACACCATCAAAGTCCATATAAAGCCTGACCAGAAATATATGTTCATGCGCCATGTTGCGGAATTTCATTGGAACTAATTTCTTACGCTGGCAATAATTTTAATGACAGAATGATATGCATGTGTTCATTTTGTACAGAAAGCGTCACGTGATCCTCGGAGGTCACGTGATGTTTTGTATACAAAATGAAGTGTCGGAAGTGTCGTGTAGGACGCGGAACATTACAGCGTGAACCATACTTAATTTGTTGTAATTCATTCACATATCTTAAAGCAGTAGAAACCCATTAGACGGAGAGCTAGCCACGTCAGATATGACACAATAATGAGAGGAACGGAACCACTCTAGTCAGTTTGCTATACTATGCTGATTTCTAGATCTGGGCCTCTGGCAGCTGTAAAGTGGTGGAGGTCAAATAATGCAAACCACTTCAGGAAAATAAATCCTAGATTTCTGGGTTGGATGCAATATTATGAGAAATTATATAAATAATTAGATTATATAATTGCCACAGGTTTATGTTGGGGGGAAGTAGTAATAGTGACAAACGACCTAAAATATAATTCATACTTTGTCGCCTACTGTTTTTGTTTCCGTAATAATACGCAATGTTTTTTGTTATAATGATAAAATATAGGCCCTGTCCTTTATAACTGAGACAACTTCATCAGTTTTTACCTATTTTGGTATAACTATTTTCCAATTCAAAAGTTTTGCTAGTCTGTCACTCTGACCTCCACCCATTAAAAGCTGCTAGATGCCCAGATCTAGCAATAACGATAGTATAGCAATCTGACCAGACGAGCTTTTTTGCTCTTGTTATTGTGTCATATGTCATATCTGACGTGGCCAGCTCTTAGTCCACATGTATTTACAATGACAAGACAACTCACCCAAGCGAATAAGTCTGCCGTGTTTAATTAAATTACCAAAACACACCTAAATTCCAACGGAACGTAATATCACGCACTTAAACAACGCAACCGCTACGCTTCGAACATGACACTCCACAATTCTCATCAAAATTAATCACATTTGTTCTACAGCTACAAGGCTTCTTCCGTGTTTATTGTCGAAAGCCTGTATCTAAATTTGTCATTGTGATTTGCGAACGTACGTTATTGAATTAAGGTATAAGTTAGAATGTCGTCATAGAGATAGGAGCTTGTTAGTATAAGTGTCTGAAATGGAAGATCGTTTAGCAATAGTTACGAGAACGTATCCCTGAGCGTGGATTCCAATTGAAGCCCAAGAGCAGACGTGTCTAGTTGACTAGTACACAATAGTATCCTGCATTCTAGGTACACGATTATTCGTAGTACAGTCGCCATCAGATATGTCGGAGCGGCTAAGGTGGTCACAAATATCTGAACAACGCCTCTATTATCAAGGCGATAATGTACATGTTCAGATATTTTTGAGTAGTTTGGACGCTCCGATATTTTTTGGTGACTTACAGCGTACAACGTAAGCACCTTCCGCCAAATAAGTAGTACCTTTTCTTTTAGGCACTTACTCGTACTATATAAAGTTCATTTCATACGCTCAACTATACCTAGCGCCACCGGGAGAGATTTGGAACTATTGTTTACTGCTTACAGCTGGACACTTTTTCGACTGTTCCCCTATATGTAGTAGGAGAGCCCACGACACTGAACCTAGTTCGATAATTCTCCTTAAGATATATATAATTAGACGCGTCTTTAACGGGGGAACACGAAATGCTGATGCTGCAATGCAAAAAAAGTGGTGGATTATTTTAATTTCAGTTGCATGTTCAGATATTTTTGACTACCTTGGCCGCTCCGATATATTCGATGGCGTCTGTACGAACAACACTAGCAGCCTAGTAACAAAGGACTATTATTATGGCCAAACAGGAAAGTGCGTTTCCCGGGATTATAATTACAAATATTACGAAATATCGCTGGCTCAATATGACAGGGTTCTATGTTTCAGTTTTATCGAATTGAAATTTGAACATTGTCATAGTGACATTAAGCCTAATTTTAACTACCCTGAAAATGTTACATACATAGAATACAACCCTTTAATATTGAGCCAGCGATATTACGAGTAAGTATTTAATAACATGTTTTGTTTAAACTTCGTGCCTGAATGAAGCCAGTTCTAAGGTTCTTACTTATACTTCAGTAATGTAGATTTAGGTACAAGTGTGCCAAAGTGAGACGTAAGTTTCGAGTCCCCTGTCGCACAAGACAACATCTTCAATCTCGTTTTGAACGTTCCTAATTAGAAAAAGGCGGGAGTTGAATCGCGATAGGAACGACATCCTGTATTGAATGCGACAAAAATCTCGAGTAGGTATTTGTACCCGATGTGTATCGGATGGAATGACTTTATTCCAAGAGCGGTTAAAAGGAGCAGGTATTTAGATATCCGTTCAGCGGGGAATAAGGATGATTGAAGTAGTTGTAGATGCGGTATAGAAAACTGATTCTCTTCCTCTCCACTAGGTCCATCAAATGTAGAGAGTTGTAACTCCGTCCGAGGTTTTTTTAGCAACCTTTGTCCAGCATTTTTTTTGATTAAATAATAACCAACCCTAAAATGTTTAATTCAGTTAAAAACTTAACCTTTAATCACGCGGTATTACTAAGTTTCACTAACTGAACTATGGAATTTTAAAATTCTGGAATAAAATATTTTTTCATTTTTTATTTATTAACTAAAATTCTTCTTAATGACCGTCTGATTGAAGACCTATAAACCAACCGTAAACCTTTGCCATAGAGGCTAAATATCGCCTCCCACCGAACTGCAACCTTCTAGCTAAAGCAAAACGGGCTTACAGTAGTTGTATTAGAGAATAGTACGAGTAAGTCAATGGGCAAATTTACCCACTGTCCTGGGAAATAGGACGATTTTATGGTACATTCAAATTTTAACTACCTATAGTTAAGTATAAGATCTGCCTGGCAGATTTTCCCGGCGGGCGGCCATGTATGACGGGACTTGAGCACGGATGTACTCGCCAGACAGATCCAGCGGGCAGAATTGTGCATGTATACGTGCCCTAGCTTTTTCTAACCTTTCTAACCGGTTTTCATATTCAATAGATCTACCAGAGGTAGTAAGGACGACTAGGTAAGGAAAATGCAATACGTTTCATTCACTGCATCTAGAGCGTGAAACGATGTAGTCTGAATAGGTACTCCAGTCAAAGAGGAATTTTACAATTTAATTATTTATACCACGTCGGTGGCAACCAAGCGTATAGGCCGCTTAATGGTAAGCGTTCACCGTAGCCTATAGATGCATGTAACTCCAGAGGTTGCTAGCTGCTGTTACAAGCTGGTTTAAGTGCCAATCTCCAAATGGCAACTGTCAAAATAATCACCCAACTGTGTCCCCACGTTAAATTAGTCTCATTTTCTCATCAAGTGAAATACAAATTCTTTTGAGAAGTCCGAACTGTTACAATAATTCACTATAAGTTTTGACAAATACCGTTATAACATTGAAATTAAACCGCTATTGTTAGTGCAAACATAACCTTCAAAAACTAAAAACGCTAAAAACCAGGTTTAGATAAACCGTAAAGAAATTCAAAATTTGTGACGAATTTATTCTTCATGGAATGTAATTTACGCTCCTATTTAGATAAGAAATTAATTTTGCCACATGATCTCAAATCGATTTAACCATTTTATTTTAAATCGAATCGATTTAGTTTGCTAAGCTAGTGTTACCAGACAGACTAAATTATAAGCTGGATAAATAAAGTTAATGAAATATTATATGAATAGCTCGGACAAAAAACTTGTTGTTTTTCGCCAAAATGTATAAAATATGTATAGTGTATATTTTGGTATGACCTAAGTGTATGTTTTGTCTCAATTAATTGAAACCATGCTCTCAATAAATTACTAAAAATATTTTTTTTCCTTCGATGACGCATCAATTCTAAAGCTTATTACAAAGAGCTAAAGGAGCAAACTAAGTACCAAACAATTCAAAGGACAAATAAAACATTTTCCTTTTTTTATGCCCCACTGATGTGTTTAAAGTTGGCGCTCAGCCATCATAAGAATAAATCAAAATCCATTGGGACCACTTTAAAGATATGTACCTAAATAAATAATTAAACTTAACCATACTAAAAAAATTAAGAATACCTTATTTTAGAAAGGAAATATAGGATAATTCACACTACTGAGAAACCAAAGCCTACCCTATCTCATTCAATGCAGTGTTGTCTTTTTCGTTATATCTTTTTCTAAAACTTTGGTTTATGTCATTGGCAACCCACAATGTTTCACGCATAGTACGTATGCGTGAAATATTGTGGGTTGCTCTTTATATAAGTTAAATGCAACGCTATAAGAGTTAGTATACGACTAGAGTAGTTTCCAAAGCCGAAAGCCAGTTGTTTAATAATGAAATACCTGGAAGTTTTTATCTTGGTAAGCTGTTTTATGAATACTTCTATTATAATTGAGTGCAATACGACTCAGGCGAAGGGAAAGGCTAATGTAGTGTCTTATAAGGGGCTTAAAATAATTGCGGAGGCGAGATGAATGGCGTTGCTCCACCGACAAGAGCCAGGCTCTTAAATAGATGATGATGATTAAGGAGTCTTTTTCCCACAGCAACGAATTCGCAATTGATATTTTACCTTTTATGTTTTATGGATGTTTGACTAATAAGTTAGTTAATAAGCTTCGCCCGCGTGTGTGGGAGGTTATGTCATTTTCATTTAGGTACTATCCAGGCCATTCGTGTAGAATTTACGCGTTCTACATATTTATAAATCTATCTAAAATTAGTTCATCCGTGATAAAGATAACTGACTAAAAGGCGTGCGTCGAGACCTGCGAATGCTAATGGCCGAGTTCCTGCAGGAGAACATGCTTCGAACAGAGGGTCAAACGCTGAAGGTATGAGCGCGAGGTAGCATGTGAGCCGCACGCCGAAGCCGTGACGCGGTGAGCGGCAATATCGCGAAAGCCATAGTGCGAGTACCGCGCAGGACCCGGGCCCGGAGGATCGCAGCGAGAATTACTCCAGCAGAAGCAGCATGTCACGGACCGGACATAACTCAATTTATTGATTTATCGTATGGCTACATGTCACTGGATATAGATAGGCATTTCTTATCTGAGGTAGTAATAGTGCGAAAGTAGATGATGAAGAAAATCCAGTGAATGCTGCGAGGTCCAGATGGGACAGTGCAGCTGCCAAGTTTGTTACTCTTTTAGCACCACCCAGGGATCACGTGTAGGGTTGTCTAAGGTGTTTCCTACGGACGCAGAGTAACATTGATCCCCCGATTGGCCGAGTACCGCGTAAGGTCCAAGCTTGGAACATCGCAGCGAGAACTTCTTTAACATCACCATGATAGGGACCGGACATAACTTAGAGGCGAGCGGCAACGTCTGACAAAGCCAAAGGCCGAGTACCGTATAGGGCCCAGGTCAGCAGCAGTACCATAACAGGGACCGGACATATCTCAATGGTGAAGTGTCATAAGGCCCGGGGGTTAGCGGCAATGTCTGCGAAAGCCGTAGGCCGAGTACTGAGTAGGCCCAAGGCCGGAGCGTCGTAGCGAGAATTTATTCAGCAGCAGCAGGCAGTATGACAGAATCCGGACAAAACTCAATGGCGAAGAGTCTTAGCAAATCTGAGGGCCGGAGGCCCGATGGTGAGTGGCAATGTCTGCGAAAGCCATAGGCCGAGTACCGCGTAGGCCCAGGCCCGGAGCGTCGCAGCGAGAATTTCTTCAGCAGCAGCGTGAGAGCTAGCAGCTAGTAATTGCTAGATTCATGACTACCCTTTTTATTGCAATCAGCTGTTAAAGCGAGATTAAACACTCAACACAAGCTCTCACAAACGGTACAATTTTTGCTTTCGGGTAAATCGAAATGGATAAATCTTAACTACCTATTTTATTTGTTTTTATGTAATATTGTAAGCAGGTTTCATCTAAATATATAAAAGAAGAAACTGACTGACTGACTGACTGACTGACTGACTGATTGACTGACTGACTGACTGACTGACTGACATATCAACGCACAGCCCAAACCGCTGGTTCTAGAGATTCTAAATTTGGCACGTAGGTTCCTTATAAGGTCTAGGGATGCACTAAGAAAGGATTTTTCAAAATTCACCTCCTAAGGGGGTAAAATGGGGGTCCAAAGTTCGTATGGCGAATCAAGATTTGTTAGACTTTTATTCGAAACTTCACAGGAGTAGGTATTCCTAACGATAAATGAGCAAACACGTGTTTCAGGTTTTTTAAAAATTAAACCCCTAAAAGGGGCAAATGTCGTCACAAAGTCTGAAAACCAATATGGGTATCGTATCCTTTTTGAGTACTTATAGTACGCGGGCGCAGCCGCGGGAAAAGGCTAGTGTATTGATAAATAGATTATTTTCACGTTGAGAATAAAGTACCTCCAGGTATTAATGGATCACAATATATGTCCGGGTCCGGATACTTACAATTTCCAAAACGAAGTAACACGTTATAAAAATATTTAACACGCAATCCTTAAATTAGGAAAGCATCTAAAAATCCATAGTTTAAACCTCGGCGGAACGCAACAGAAGGAATCGCTTAATTTAATCTAAAGAAGTCCTTAAAGAATGTTTGTATACAGTATACACGGTACCTAGGGCGCCATCTGTGACCACTTTTGAGAACTACTTTTTTATGAAAATTATGTTTTAATAAGCGGAATAAAAACTACCCTATATGTTGCTCCGGGGTATAAACTGTTACTATACAAAATTTCGTAAAATTCTGTGTAGTAGTTTTTACGTAGTGCGCGGACAAATTCACAGACAGACAGACAAGAATTCCAAAAATCACTGAAATGTATTCAGTCAATGTTTCTAAGACCCCCCGAATGAGTTTTTCTAAAATATCTTCAATGTACATTTTTTTTCTCCTTACGCGTTTATTATATGTATATAGATTATAGATACGAAATTAGTATGGTTATAGATGACTCGATATTTGAGTATTTGGGTTCATAACACTTTCTTAAATGTTCTCTTTGAAAGTTGACGGCTCCAGTACATACTTCATTACTATATTTTCCTAGTCCCTGCTATATAAATGTTAATCGCCAATATGGGTGCAGCGCTAAAAATCGCTTTATTTCTTTGCGATGTCTACAAGCGTGGTTGCATATGCGAACGTAATTAATATGCAAATGCTTATAAAGCGCTGGTAGTTTGGCGGTAAGACGTCCAAATTTCAATCCGGTCTCGGTTGGAAGCCCTAGCTTAATACTACACATTTGATATTTACATACTAGTCGCTTTTCGGTGAATCGGACCTAATCCCAATAAGGCCTAGTTTCCTCTCTGGGTCGGAAGGTCAGATGGCAGTCACTTTCACAAAAAATTGTGCCTATGTCAATGAATAGGATGGCAAAAAGCCGAGTCAAACGTTTATATCTTTAGGTAAATGTTTAGTGTACTTTTTAACGGTTCCTAAAATATCGCGGACGGACCTAGTGATTTAAAAAAACTTGTTTCAGGGATTCTTTTTATTACTAACATTTGACTCCGGTGAGAGCATTTATGCGAGGTATCCTACTTTTGAAGAGTGGTATGAAGGTACGTAATAGATTCATTTTTATCATCAATAGTTATGACGGACATGCAGATATAGTCCTCATCGATTTCGATGACGGCGACCCTAATGCAAACGTTATAGAGGTAAACGAAATTATAAATGCTCTAGTTTCCTACGGAACCCTATAAAATAATAGTGGAATTATTTGGTCACACTGCTGCAAGTACACGCGACGAGTTAGGTGTCAATATAGTTTACATCGACTTTATAGTCACGAACCCGGATTGTTGAGCCACTTGACTTGCCGTTGTTCGTAATTTAGCCGTGTTATGAATGACCAATGTTACCGACTAGCTGTCAACTGTCCGTTACATCGGTCATTTATTACACGGCTAGATTACGAACAATGGCAAGTGGCTCAACAATCCGGTTTCGTAACTGTACATGCTGATGGCGGCGGCCCGTAATCGTACGGCCAAGTTATGACAAATACAATTGTGACAAATATAAAAGCTTAATTGTCACTATTTTATATAATTATTTTTGTACGAGTGCTCAAAATAGGCAATCCAGTAAGAATTGAGTTCGACAAACGCCTTACAACCTGCTGATTCTATACAATTTAGTAACCTCAATCTCCTGGTGTTTGTCTTATTGAACAACGTTTTTAAAGTATATCTTTTTAATATACCTGTCAGCTATATAATATACCCACAACAAAACCCTAAGCTTATTTATTGTGGGAATGTGACTAACTATAAAGATGAGAAAAATAATTTTTACAGCTTTCATGTTGTACATTTTGAGGTTAAAAGTTCAAGATTCACTGCATTACATTGAAATTATACACTTTAGTCAATATAAATAACTAAAACTAAGCACAAATCCGAGTAGATACAATCTAAAACCTCTGAATTAAAATATATTTACGTTGAAATAATACATATTTCTCTATTTCAGAAGCGGTACTAAAGTGTGTACCTGGATCAAAGGTCACCACCAATCATTACGAATCAGATTGTGTATGCAAAAGCCCTGGAGTCCTCGTGAAATGTGTGCAACGTCGAGGACCAATGCCGATACCTGGGCCCCCTGCGTCTCGCCGCTAGACAAGAGTGCGACTTCATAATTACCCTGATTGCTAATTAAATGTGCAGTTTCAAAGTTTTCCGAATTTTTTATAAAGAAGGGAAGGTGGTGCAGGACCGTAGCTAGGGGGGGAGCATTATGGGACAAAGCCTTACCTTAACAACTAGCATCAGCTCGAAAAACTATTAAAAAAAATATTAAAATTAGCCATGCTCTATCTAACGAGTAACTGCATCTCTGGCTACGGGCCTGAGTTTGTGTAATAATATAATTTTAAACAAAAAAAGAACCGACTTCACTAAGCATCCACCATTCCAACACCAAATGCTCGATTTGCTGTAAAAATACTCAAATCACCATAGGTATGCCTATAATAGTTGAAGAGTTCCCTCGATTTCTCCAGGATCCCATCATCAGATCCTGACATGGTTACAATGGGACCAACTGTGAAGTATACGCTTTCAAATAAAAAAATAATCTTCCAAATCGGTCCAGCCGTCTTCGAATAATCGGTGAACATACATTAAAAAAAAAAAAAAAAAAAAGATTCCGACGAATTGATAACCTCCTCCTTCGAAATCTTGAAGTCGGTTGAAAAGCCGTTTATTTCCAGTAGAATTTTACAATATTCATACTACTTAGTGTAACAAAAATGCTGTTGATCATTTCAAGGGCAGAATTGGTATCGTATTCTAGTTATGAAAAACTAAGAAAAAAAAATTTCTTAAAAAAACAAAATTGGCTTTGTATGGAAGGTTGGCAAGCTGGGACGACGTGTCCCATTTTTTTTTGCATCTACAAAAAAAAATCTCCTAATTTTTCTTACTCACAACACGATACCAATTATGGCCTTAAACGGATCACCAGTATATTTGTTACATACTGTATACCTACACAAAACAATTATTTCTTATCTATTAAATTTGAAGTATATATAGTAGGGTTGCCATACGTCCCGTATATACGGGACTGTCACCATATTAAGTATCGCGTCCCGTATTGTTACATCTCCCGTTTTTGTCCCGTTTTTCAATACCGCTGTAGATTACATACTTACATAAATAGTTACAATAATTCCAAAAATTTGATTCCGTCATCTGGATGTCTCTCAAATGAATTCCTGAGTGGGTAATAGAAGTCGAACCGACTACTGACTAAATTAACAAAAAAAAACATATAAATGTAATCAATAAAGTAAAATCTACGTCAAAATATGTTAGGCGAAGAAACAGGAACCTCTTCCTGGTGGTTCATCTCAACAGTAATTAAACTGGTTTTGTATTAATCTATTATGATTGGAGAAAATTGTGTCTTGTTGTTGTTTTTCATTGATTTTTTGTATTTTGAGCATTTTGTATTTGTACCAATCTTGGTTGACGGAACACTTATGGGATCATCTCGGTCGTCGAAATTGGTAAAACGTGTCTTTCTTGGAAATACTTTTACGTAGAAAGCTGAAATTTGGAATAAGTATAGAAAATGTCGGTTGTAACAATGTATCTTTGATTTTAGAGGGCAATTTAGGAGGATAAAGGGAGCAAGTGAAACCGTTATTATATTACCCTAATTTTCAGTTTTCAAAAACGTACATTATACGTTTTATGAATTTTCCTGTTCGACTGTACCCGGATACTGAAATGGTAACTGCAGATAATCTGCACGCGCACTATTATTACCTACAATCTTTCCTGGACTATACATTTTATTTTGCATTCAGCAGAAAAGTCTGTTAACAATACCATATCTTCAGAAAATTAATCGGGCAGGTGCGAGTCTGACTCGCGCACCGAGGGTTCCGGAGTTGAAGAGTTCCGTGTAAAGTATTAATACTCTTTCAAACAAAAAAAAACCGGCCAAGTGCGAGTCGGACTCGCGCACCGAGGGTTCCGTACAAACCTATAACAAGCAAAAGTTGTAGTATGTTTGTTACTAATTTCAATTTAATACCTCTATGCGTTTACGAGAAAAAAGGTAGTAAAATTAACATTTTAAAAAAATATTTTTTGTATGATTTTACTAAAAATGTCTACTTTTCGTAATTTTTCCTTTGTCTGTGCTATATGAAGTTTCTTCGTGCCAAGTTTCAAGTTTATAAGTTTACGGGAAGTACCCTTTAGGTTTTGAGTTTCTTGCGAGTACTCAGTTTCAAAATATGCGACTTAAATTGCTATTTCTTTTGATTTGACATAAAAGTTTCGTTTTGCTACATCTGAAAGGGCCTATAGCCCAGAGTATTTGACATGAATTTCAATTTAATACCTCCACGCGTTTATGAGGAAAAAGGTAGTAAGTGTAAAATTTTAAAAAATATATTGTATGATTTTACTTAAAAAGTCTACTTTTTGTAATTTTTCCATTGTCTATGCTATATGATGTTGCTTCGTGCCAAATTTCAAGTTTCTGAGTTCACGGGAAGTACCCCGTAGGTTTTGCGAGTGCCGAAAAACTCTAAAATTTGCAGCATAAACGACTGTATCTTTTGATTGCGTTGGCTTTTAAGTTTGATTTTTTTACAGCTCTAAGGGACAATAGACTTGAGTATTTGATATAAATTTCAGCTTGATACCTCCACGCGTTCCTGAGAAAAATGGTCTTGACAGACAGACAGACAGACAGACAGACAGACAGACAGACGGACAACAAAGTGATCCCATAAGGGTTCCGTTTTTTCCTTTCGAGATACGGAACCCTAAAAAGAAGTTTCCAAATCGGTCCAGCCGTCTAAAAAAAATAGCAAAAAAAACAAAGATCCCGACGAATTGATAACTTCCTCCTTCGAAATCTTGAATTCGGTTGAAAAAAGACACTTTCAGCAGCAGAGTGCTAAAAAAGGAATATTCACTGCCTCGGTCGAGACTTCAACTCACAACTCCGGGGTACCAGACCACAAACATCCGCGTTTTCTCAACATCTTTCGGAAAGATGTTGAGAAACGCGGATGTATCTTTCCTGACTGTCCAAGGGTCGGGAAGGTGCATGTAACCCCTGAAGTTGCCGGTGTCCATAGACCACGATGACTGTTTACCATTAGACTGTACTTATGCTTGTTTGCCACCGAAATGATAATAAGCTGGGGATCAATGTTACTCTGAGTCCGAAGGAAACACCTCAGACAACCCTACACGTGATCCCTGGGTGGTGCTAAAAGAGTAACAAACTTGGCAACTGCACTGTCCCATCTGGACCTCGCAGAGAGTGAGTGCCCACTGGATTTTCATTATCATCTGCTTTCCCACTACTACTACCTACCCCAGGGAAGAAATGCCTATCTATATCCATTGACATGTAGCCATACGATAAATAAATAAATACCTAAATGATATAAAAATATACCATGTAATGCTACGACTCCAAAAAAGGAATACATCCGGTTAATCTATGTATATATAACTCAAAGGTGACTGACTGACTGACTGACTGACATAGTGATCTATCAACGCACAGTCCAAACCGCTAGTTCTAGAGATTCCAAATTTGGCACGTAGGTTCCTTATAAGGTCTAGGGGTGCACTAACAAAGGATTTTTCAAAATTCATCCCCTAAGGGGGTGAAATGGGGGTCCAAAATTTGTATAGGGAAACAAGATTAGTTAGTCTATTTTATTCGAAACTTCACAGAAGTATTCCTAACAATAAATGAGTAAATACGTGTTGCAGGTTTTTTGAGAATTTAACCCCTAAAAGGGGGAAATGTGGTCAAAAAGTCTGAAAATCAACATGGGTATTGTTTTTATGGTTTATCGGGTCGTTGATTACGAAAACAACAACGAATTTAAAATCCGACGTGGCGGACGTGAAATACCATCTCCCCTGTTAGGGTACAATGGGGTTGAAATGTCTAAATATCCATATGGGTGTCGTTTTTGTGATTTTTTGGGACGTTAATTAAGAAAATGGCATCGATTTTGAAATTTAATATTGTGGACATGAAAAATCTTGAAAGTATTTGTGCCAAATTGCAATCTTCTTCTAAATATATAAAAGAAGAAACTTTTTTTTTTTTTTTATACCACGACGGTGGCAAACAAGCATACGGCCCGCCTGATGGTAAGCAGCTACCGTAACCTATGGACGCCTGCAACTCCAAAGGCGTCACATGCGCGTTGCCGACCCTTTACAAAAAGGAGGATTCACTGTGTTGACGACTAAAGGAACAAGAAGGTCCCTCATCGTCAACACACAACTGACTGACATATCAATGCACAGCCCAAACCGCTGGTTCTAGAGATTCCAAATGTGGTACGTAGGCTCCTTATAAGGCATAGGGATGCACTTAGAAATAATTTTTAAAAATTTACCTCCTAAGGGGGGAAATGGGGTTCAAAGTTTGTATGGGAAACGAGATTAGTTCAACTATTTTATTCGAAACTTTACAGGAGTATTCCTAACGATAAATGAGAAAACTAGTGTTACAGCTTTTTTGAGAATTCAACCCATAAGGGGGAAATGTGGTGACAAAATTTAAATATCAACATGGGTATTGTTTCTATGGTTTATCGGGTCGCTGATTACGAAATCAACACTTAAGGGGGTGAAATGGGGGTTGATAGTTTGTATGGGGAATTTTTAAACGTTGAACCAATTTAGATGAAACTTGGTATAGAGATAGTTTGTGTACCGGGAAACGACATGGGACAGTTTTTATGTCGAAAATCAATCTTTAAGGGGGTGAAATGGGGGTTGGAGGTTTGTATGAAGATTTTTTTACCGCGAACCGATTTAGATAATTTTGTTGTGGATATAGTTTGAGTCCCAGGAAACAATATAGAATATTTTTTAAGCCGAAAATCAATCTTAGAGAAAACATGTTGGTAGTTTGTATGGCGAATTATTAACCGCTGAAAAAAAGATTGAAATGAAACTTGGTACATATCATATAGATTGAGTCGTGGTTAACAATATAGGATAGTTTTTATCTCGAAAATCAACCCTCTAGGGGGTGAAACGGGGGTTGAAAGTTTGTATGGGAAATTAATAACCGTTGAACCTATTTAGATGATTTGATATGGAGATATTTTGCGTTCTGGGGAAGGATATACAAAAGTTGGTATCCCAGAAGTCATTCCTTAAGCTGGTAAAAAGGAGAGTGGATTACTAATTCCACGCAAATGAAGTCGCGGGGAAAAGCTTCTATTCAAGAGTAGAAATCTGTATTAATCATAATCTCTCAGTAGTAAGTCGTTGATGGCGTAACAATTAAGCAATTATTGCAATAATTTCTTTAAAATAAAAAATGAGGGAACGGCCGTCTTCAAAACGTGGTATACCGAAACCTCCAGAATGTAACGAATACTTTTCCGAAAACCGCTTCTAAATCAGTTCAGCGAAACGCAAGATGATCGCGGACAAACATACATTCCTACATACAAACATACGAGTCTAACTGAGAACCTCCTTTTTTAGTACTTTTAGTACGCGGGCGAAGCCGCGGGAAAAAGCTAGTATAGTATAAAAGCAGCACTTTACACGTCCGAGTAATTGTATCTTTTTTCAGACAGCGATTACAGCTAAGATAGGGTTTGGAGAGGCCCTTAGTTAGATCCTCGGTGCTGAAAAGGATAGTATTTAATTGCCCTAAGCTTACGTGATGGCACAGAGGACTGAACTTACCAGAATTCGGCGTTTTAAAAAAATCCGCGTATTTTGTGTTCTTCGGATTCAGATTTTTTTTATTGTTCCTACACAGAATCGTAATTACTATAAGTAGTTGAATCCTACTGGGCCACAGAAAGTGTCCGAATATTTTTGAATTCGCTAGCGCATGTTTTCACTGGAAATAGTATAAAAGATGCATAATAGAAAGTCTCTTGGCTAACTGTTTATAAATTCGGACACTTTTGGTTTCTTAAAACTTCTCGAAATCCGAAGAAAGAAACACTAATTCTTGTATTGTATACATCACGTGACGCTTTCTATTTAAAATGAAGTGTCGGAATTGTCGTGTAGGACGCGGAACATTACAACGTATCATCCTTAATACTTGAACTCACAACTATTTGTGAAAATGTACAATTACAGACATGCAATTGTCTTTACTGATACATAACACAGTAGATACATACAGTTGACAAAAGAAGATGTAAAGTACAAAGGCGAACTTATCCCTTTTTAGGAGATCTCCTCCAGTTAACCTTTCTACCTACTTATAGTTGGCCAAGCGAGTAAAAGGAGTGAAGTAGCTACGTTTCAGCTTGGGACAACTAGGGCCGATGAAGTAACAGTGCGAGCAGTGCACTTTTGACTGTAGGGTAGACCGAGGTTAATCAGATCGCAGGGAGAATAGCTCAAAAACCATTTTTGACGTGATAACGTCTTATAAATCGATGAACACCGGTAGCATGCACGAACAAGTGTCACGTTGTTTATTTTATTTTATTTATTAGGCACACCAGACAGACAACATTCCATACATTAATAGAAAATTACATGTAAGGTAGGTTTTTTATAACAATGCTATCCAAAATAGGCATGCACAGCACAGATAAAATAGTTATACATACGAGCAAAAACTATCCTAAAACTAAAACTACGAGTATACCTACTTACTAAATTAACTATAGATAAGTGTTTTAAGCAAGTGCTAAATTGTGTTATTAAAAAATATTTAGGTGTGATGGCCAAGAGCATACATGACCTGCCCCTTGAATACCTCAAGCCGTGAGTCAAAAATGTCAATTTGTCTATTTTTTGATACCAAATCATTGTACTGACGACACATTCTAACGATCGGATTATAGAAAGATGTGCTATTTCTTTCCAAAATGAGACGGCGTGACTGAAGGGATGTAATGCCAAGAGTACGTAGTCGCTTTTCATAACTATGGCGCATGAGATCACGTTTGTATGATTCACGTGTGTTGTGGACAGATCTCCATGGTAACGTTGTGTCCTGTTCTCCATGTAACGTTACGGCCACGTTGTCAATTCTATTCATAAATCTTTATGTTTCTTTTAATTATTCTTGCTTGCTTGTAGTTTTTTTATCGTTTTTTGTGTTACCTTCCGTGAATTGTTTTCTCACACACTTTCTCACACATACTTTCTTTACTCTTTTCTATACTTTTTAACCCTGCAACTCCCCGCTACCTCAAAGAGCGTTTCTCTTATCTTAATTCTATTAGATCCTCTCAAAAATTGCTCCTAAAAGTGCCATCTTCATCTTCCAAATTTTATAATTGCTCATTTACGTTCCAGGCCGTTCGTTTGTGGAATTCTCTCCCTCTCAACATTAAACGCGCGCAATCTATTGGTAGCTTTAAATCGCAACTTAAGGAATACTATTTATCTCTTCCTTAGGTTTTTAAGTTGACACTGTTGTTTCTTATTGTGTGTATTATATATGTACGTATATGTATGTTTATTTTGTATTTATTTAAGTATGTATATTCATATGAATGTGCTGTGTTATCTATTTCGTCTCTTTTGTTTCTATGCACCACCTACTGCTTATTGTTTTTCTCTAGTCTCCACTACCCAAAGGTTGTCTGGAAGAAATCGCTCATTAGCGATAAGACCGCCTGTTGTTACCTCTACCTAAATTTATCTAATTGTAAAATTTGTGCTTGTAACTGTATGAGGTGTGCAATAAAGAGTATTTATTATTATTATTGTTTTCACCTGATGGTCTCATCGGAAGATCAGCGCTGACAACCGCCAGCATCATGCTGACATGAGGCTATTTCGTGGCACTTTCTCATATTATGTCGTCTTTCCTTCTGTTTCTTTTATATGTGTGTGTTTACGAATAAACTATTTCTATCTATACATATAATAAAGCTGAAGAGGGTCGAAAGTCTGTACATGGAAGATAATCGAAAAAAAGTTGGCTGGGGATACTTAGAATCGATAACAGAACACGTTCCAACAATTTTTAGAATTTTTGTCTGTTTATCTGTTTGTCTGTTTATCTGTTTATCTGTTTGTCTGTTTATTTGACCGCGTATCACGTGAGAACGGCTGAACGGATTTCGATGAAATTTTGTATAGAGATAGTTTGAGTCCCGGGAAAGGATAATATATAGTTTTAATCCCGAAAATTAACCCTGGTGGGGGTGAAAATGGGGTTGAAAGTTTGTATGGAGAATTTTTAACAGCTGAAACGATTTAGATAGAAATGAGTATGGAGATAATTTGAGTCTCGAGAAACGTCATAGGATAGTTTTCAAACCCTTGTGGGGTGAAAAGGGGGTTGGAAGTTGGTATGAGGATTTTTTTACCGCTGAACAGATTTAGATGAAAATTGGTATAGAGATAGTATGGGTCTCGAGAAAGTACAAAGGATAGTTTCATCTTGAAACCCCCCCCCCCCCCCCCCACCTTACTTTAGAACCGTAGGTCCAAAAAATTTGAAAAAAATAATGGAAGTGAAGCCTGAAAGGTACTTTCTATCTATACATCTATCACGTGAAAACGGCAGAACGGATTTTGATGAAATTTTGTGTAGAGATAGTTTGAGTCCCGGGAAAGGACAAAGAATAGTTTTCATCCCGAAAATCAACCCTGGAGGGGGTGAAAAGGGGGTTGAAAATTTGTATGGAGATTTTTTTAATAGAAATTAGTATGCAGATAATTTGAGTCCCGAGAAACGACAGAATAGTTTCCATCCCGAAAATAAACCCTTTCACCCTGAAAAGGGGGTTGGAAGTTAGTATGACGATTTTTTAACCGCTGAACTGATAAAGATGAAATTTGGTATAGTATGGGTCTCAAGAAAGGACAAATGATAGTTTTCACTCCGAAAATCAACCCTAAAGGGGTGAAAAGAGAGTTGGAAATTTGTATAGGGAATTATTAACCGCAGAATCGATTTAGATAAATTTTGGTATGGAGATAATTAATTAAAAAAGGAAATAAAATAGTTTTATCTCGGAAATTATCCTTTAAACGGATACAAAAGGGGTGAAAGTTTACATGGGGAAGAAACAACCAATAACCGCTGTCCGTATTTAGATGAAATTTGGTATTTAAATAATTTATAATTTTTTGGTCGAGGTGTTTATATTTATAACATGTTACCCGTCGATGCTTTAAATTTACCTTTACCCGCTCTTAAGAAATATTTGAAAATGTCATGAATGTCAAAGGGTTATTGCAGGTTCGAGTATTATATATGACGGACAAAGATGCATGGCCCAAACCAAAAAACTACTACAACTTTTATAGGACACCGTTTAGGTAGGAAATAGTAGTTTATGTAACTGTTACGTAATAAGGCCTAATTACGTACAGTTGCATACACTGCTTTATCTACACTCATATTATTTATTCTAAATGCCGTATTCAAAAACCATAGAATGGCCCCCATTGCACCGCCATGGCCAACTCGATAGTGCCGGCGGTCGGGGAGGCGCGTGTCGGCGCCCGCGCGGGAGCGTGCAGGTGCATTATGTTATCAAAACTCATAACACATCAATAGTTGAGCATGTAAAGTTAAAATTACGTTACTGCCACAGATAAAAAGCTTATCATAGTAAAATCGGTCGTGGTAATGCTAGCCATTGCCTACCGTTTTCGAACACGTTTTAGAGAACTTACAATATGAGTGTAGATAAACATATCAAACGTTTTGTGAAGCAGTCAGATTAGGATTTATTTTTCTTTATAATTAAACAATAGGTACATTATCTGTCTCTCAAGCTGTTTTGATATGTCTTCTTGAAGAACTACGCATTATTTTGTATCTTTAAGATCTAATAATGTATTACTGTTTTGAAAAAAATAAGTCCCGTCGAGTATCTTTTCGGTCATAATACTTCTGGGGCCAGAGGTGTAGGGTTAGAACCGGTGGTAGTTTTGGAACGAAGTTCCTTATTGGACGGTTCGCGGATGGGGGGCTAGGTGAAAAAAAGTCACGTGACCGTCACGAAAAAGCGTCACGTCACGAAAACGCGACACTCATACGATTGAGAAACATGTAAAATGGAATGAAATAAAAAATATATAAAATAGAATAAAGTGAAGTGAAGTGAATTGTAGTGAAAGTGAGAAGTGACAAAGAGATAAAAGTGAAAAAAGTCGAGAACCTAAAAGTAAAAAATGGCAAAAATGGCAAAATTTCAAAAATTTCATATATTTCAAAAATTTCAAAAAAATACAAAAAAAATTAAAACCACAAAATTTACGAAATAGTCAAAAATTAAATAAAATTAAATAACATAACTTCGTTCCAACAGAGTGTTCCACGACACTAACGTATTTTATTTTTCTCTGACGTTCATTAGTGCATTGTAATGTGCTTACCTTGAAGTATGTAATTACCACAATTATTGCAACCAGTAACGTAACATCAGTGTATTATCTGTGACAGTGTGGTAAAAACGTATGAAAATGCATTACCTACGGTAACGTAATCAAATCCCCCCCCCCCCCCGACCGCCGGCACGCATGGTTTCAGTGGATTTTAATATGTGTGTAGGTAAAGCAGTGTATGCTTCTGTACATAATTAGGCCTTATTACGTAACAGTTACATAAACTACTATTTATCTCTTTTTAGGGTTCCGTAGTCAACTAGGAACCCTTATAGTTTCGCCATATCCGTCCGTCTGTCCACGGTCTAGCTCAGTTACTGTTCGCACTAGAAAGCTGAAATTTGGTGAGGCCTGATAAGAACTTTCAATAAAAACTGTATTGATGAAATCGGTTCGGTGCCGGATAGTAGACTGACGTAAGCGCCGCCAAATATCCCTTAATAAACGACCGTTTGAACGGATGTTTCGTAACAGGGCGGCATTTACGAAACTACACTGAGCATCGCCCGACATGCTCTTGGCCGGTTTTTTTTGCATTGATATCCCGGAAATCACCCCTTAAGGATTACTAATTCCTCAGATACTTTCATGCTTAGACTGATTTGACGGGAGGATCGATTTGGATGATATTTGCCGTGGACATGAACGTATAAATATAAAAGTGGTCCTGTATCGTCCGATATACACTACTATTCTATGTCGTTTAACTCATGCCAATAACAATTAATAGGATAAATCCATCTGTCAACTTTATTTCAAGTTCCGCCTCCAGGGTAGCGGGAGAGAAATTAGGGGTGAATTAGCCGCTTACTGACACAGACCGAATTCCACGCGGGCGGAGCCGCGGGCACAGCTAGTTTCTAAATAAAAGTATGCTATCTTTTATCAATGCTTTCTTATCATGCAAAATTATCGTCCGTAAACCGACTTCACAGACAACCATATTTTTGTCAAGTTCATAAGATGGCGGTCAATTAGCGTCCAGCGTTGAATTTTACCTTCCTGCACGCCGCGGTGGCACGATCTTATGAATTTGACAAACAATGCTCACTTGATCCGTTTCGCCCTGCGATCTAATTTGCTTTAGTCTGCCCTACTTATGTAATGATCGGTCTCTCAGCACCATTAGACTAGGTATGACAAACCCAGTATAGAATTTCATTGCTAAAGCACGGAGTGGAGTGTTGAGATAAACTTAACGTAACCAATCTTCATCATTTTATGATGTCACATATACGATGAGGTTTTACTAGTGGATCAAACAGAGCTGTGACTCTGTTTAGTTCTTTCTCTGTGGTTACGAAGTAGGAAAACAATATTATTATGTAAATAGGAAGGTCTCCTTAAGTCGAACTTAAGTGGATTGTTATATTTGTAATAATAAAAAATAGATTATATTACGAGTAAATTAACTGTTTCTTTTGTAATGTTATCGTTTTAGTGAGGTTTCGTTTATAATATGTACCTGGAGCAATGTGCAGGCGTGGGGTCGCCACAGTGACTAACCTACCTATAAATCAAATTCACAACAAAATTTATTTTTAGGGGTATGTATTTTTACATGGAGAATTTGGAATCTGTTAGTGATTAAAGCATAAGAATGTTTTATTAAATAACTCTGAATTACCTTATTGCTTGAATATTTGACTACAGGTGATATGCTTCATTTGGGTTAACTGGGTAACTCTTGTCACAAAAGTTAAGGGTGTCTAATAAGTAAAATATGCTAAAGCTCATTTATACATGTATATTAGCCGTGTCGATAAGCTTTCGGATTCTGTATTACAAAAAAATGAAGTACTAGTAGCGTCAACTGTACATGGTTGTGACCGGCGACTGATAATATATCAGTCGCCGGTTGTGACAAGCTGTGCTAATTATTTAAGAATTACCATAGTATTATAATACTATTACTTTTATATTTTTTTCATTTTCATTTTTTTTATTACTACAATTTTGGTCAACTCATAAACAATATTGTATTTCTTTCATTGTTACGGTACATCGTCATACGACCGCAAGCGTATCAATCAGTTTGTACGTAAAATCCTAGAAAAGAGCCACTGTGATCTCTCCTAGCTCAGAAGAAGAGTCCTTATCTGAATAAATGATGAGTAAGTGGGGTCACTTTTTATATGCAGATGCGGGAAAAAATATAGCAAGAATATATTTTACATTTAAAATATGGAGTGGGTTGGAAATTTGTATTACATCAAAGCCAAAATACTGTACATATATCTGTACAATTGACCTTAATATTACGAGTACCAGTCACGATCAAAACGAATTTCACATATGTTTTCCAAATATGCCTATAGGCCAAGCAAATAAGATCTATAAAAAGTGTTTTGAGGAATTAATTCCCAGCAGGCTGGAAATCGTTTTAATACCTTCATGTGCTCCTAAATCCATGTAATCCGAGTTTGGTCAATCCCAAGAGGTGTGCATAACTTTTTAGCGAAGTTTTTGCTCTTTGTCAGGTTTTTGCTTGTAGCTCTAAAACAGTACGTCCGACGGAAAATGTCACGTTTACCAATATTAAAGAGGGTTAAATTCTGCGTCGAATGAGTAATTTAACTTCTAACTCGGTTCACCGTTACAGCCGAAATTAAAAGTTATAAACCGGGAAAATGTCCCATTCAATTGAAAAACTCATATTTTGACTTCTATACCACATATCTTTGAAACAGATGACTCCTCTTGAAAAACCTATAAAATAAAAGTTGTAGAGAATAAAATTTCACGTTATATCGACATTTCAATTTTTAAGTATAGTCATTTTGAAAGACTAATTTTGGCATGAATTCAAAATCTGTTGTTTCTAAATACTTGCATATTTTCCATAAAATATGAGGCCTTCATTTAATGCATCGTTACAAGTAAAAACATTAAATTGCAAATTTCTAAAACGTTACCCTATCAGGAAACTATTTATACATCGTGTTTTTTTTCATTTCCGGTAATTCCAAGGGTACATTCCTGAGCTTGACGTAAGTATATTTCTTAAAGACGCTAGTATCCTAATTTGCTCCAGTTCTGAGGTAATCGATAGTTTTTTGTCGTCTTTCTGATTGTGTAAATTTTTCTTTTAGTCTGAGAACCCGCTATAAAGTCTTGTAACTGTATTTTAAGACAATACAATATTAATTTTGTACTAAGCAGAAACGTCTGCAATCGAAATTTCAATTATATAATTGAAAGAAAAATGGTAAAATTCGGACCGGTGTTCCGAAAGGTTGCAAGTTCGAATCTTGCTCGTTGCGGTGAATTTTTCAATTTTTCTTTCAATTATAAAAATTTCAATACAATATGTTCCCTTTGTATCTATGATTGTTAATATTCGAAATTTCATTGACATATCATAATGATCAATTGTTTGTTTGAGTTAATATACAGATTGGGGAATCAATCAACAACTACTGAACCTATTTGACTTAACACACAGGTGCATCATTTTGTAGTGGGTTCTCAGAGTAAAAAATAAATAAATGTAAGGTTTACACAATTATAAGGCATTAATAAAATATCGATTACCTCAGAACTGGAGCTAATTAGGACAGGCGTCTTTGAGAAATAAACCTAAGTTAAGCTCAGGAATATACCCTTGAAATTACCGGAAAAAAAACTCGGTGTATAAATAGTTTTCTGATTGGATACGTTTTATAAATTTGCACCTAAATGTTCTTAGTTGTAACATTGCATTAAATTATGCGTCACACCTCATATTTATGGAAAATATGCAACTTAGAAGGAATGGACCCGGGGTATGTCCTTAAACTACGTCCGGACTTGGGTATGTCCTTAAACTATGCCAAAAAGAGAGGTATGGGCACTGCGAATGGCATCTCGCTTAGTGTGGTAGGGCACGTTCAGTGAATGTCATCTCGCTCAAATCTGGAGCAGAGCCCGACTGGGGAAGTACCTCCACCTTACAGAAAACCACAGCCAAATAGCACTAGACCCTACTCATAGTGTTGTGTTCCTGCTGGTGAGTAAGGTTGCCAAAGAGCTCAAAGAGGACCCAGTGTGTTGACGATGAGGGACCCTCTTGTTCCTTTAGCCGTCGACACAGTGAATCCTCCTTTTTGTAAAGGGTCGGCAACGCGCATGTGACTCCTGTGGAGTTACAGGCGTCCATAGGTTACGGTAGCTGCTTACCATCAGGCGGGCCGTATGCTTGTTTGCCACCGTCGTAGTATAAAAAAAAAAATACTAAAAAACCGCTTTTGAATTCATGCCAAATTTAGTCTTTCAAAATGACTGAATTTGAAAATTAAAATGTCAATATAACGTGAAATTATATTGTCTTTAACTTTTATTCCATAGGTTTTTCACCATGAGTCATCTGTTTCAAAGATATATGGTATGGAAGTCAAAATATGAGTTTTTCAATTAAATGAGACATTTTCCCGGTTTATAACTTTTGATTTTGGGTGTACCGCTGAACCGAATTAGAAGTAAAGATACTCATTCGAGGCCGAATTTAACCCTCTTTAATATTGATATACGTGACATTTTCCGTCGGACGTACTGTTTTCGAGCTACAAGCAAAAACATGACAAAGAGCAAAATTTTCGCTAAAAAGTTATGCACACCTCTTGGGATTGGGCAAACTCGGATTACATGCATTTAGGAACACATGAAGGTATTAAAACGATTTCCAGCCTGCTGGGAATTAATTCTTCAAAAAAATCTTAATTTCTTGGCCTACTAAGATTTTAGGCAAGGACATATTGAGAATAGACGTCTCATGTAAGTACCGTGAAATGAAAAAACCTAATCTTGTTACAGCGATATATGAAACGTCTACAATTTTAATAATTCTAGACGACCACATCTAAACTATCATGTTTTCTAAGCACCTCCACGATAACAGGTCGTGCGCTGCATTGCGACAGGACCTGTGACCTTGACTACTAGACATTACAATGGACGTAAGAACCGTCTACCACCGGTTCTAACCCTACACTTGATCCCAGAAGAATTAAATATGACTGGCAAGGAACTCACATTAATTAATGTGTATTAATGAGAAAATAATTATATAAAATATGTACTCGTAACTATATTGACAGATATTCATGCCTACATTATTCACAAAACATACTCACGCATCATATCTGTCACGCATTTTAGACTTTTCGAATGACGTTGTCGATAAACGGCTGTAATCTTGACTACAGCTTTTGGTGTGATAAGTGTTTGGGGATCAATGTTACTCTTCGTCCGTAGGAAACACCTTAGACAACCCTACACGTGATCCCTGGGTGGTGCTAAAAGAGTAACAAACTTGGCAGCTGCACTGTCCCATCTGGACTTCGCAGCACTCACTGGATTTTCTTTATCATTTACTTTCCCGCTACTACTACCCCAGGGAAGAAATGCCTATCTATATTCAGTGACATGTAGCAATACGATAAATAAGTACAGGACAACATAATAGACGAGGGTAAATCTTGAAAATTTCTGGGATTTTAATTAATATTTAGTTTCCTCTTTCCTGCTGGTCCCGTAGGTGCATTTTGCGTGGTCTGCCAAGATGTTCATCGGTCTGCGAGTTCGGATTATGAAATAAGAATAACAAATGCCTGTCGTGTCGTGTCGTGTCGTCAAACTTCCCTAAATTTGTAACTTTTACAAAAGATACGTGTCCCTTACATAGGGAAATTTGTACAAATTACATTACCTTTACTAAGGTTATATTGCGTAAGGTAACGTAACTTTTCTTTGTCGACATTGTTACGAATGATAGACAGATGATGAGATTAGCAAGGAAACAACTAAGAAACTGTAATAAACTAAAACAAAGGCTAAATACTCATTGAATAAAAGAAAATATTGCAGTTATTAAAAAACAAAGAAATAAAATTATTATGATTATGAAGTATAGCAAACGTTAAGATTTTTTGTATTTCAGCAGTAAGTAATTTAGGGTACGATAACTTTAAAGTAAGAAAGTCTAAAATAAACACAAACAGAAGGTACAACACAAAGTTTTTGATTAAATAATTCAATAATTTGAAAACGTGGAATTTTAACTGATGTTAGACTTTTCGTATATTTTAAATTGAAAAGCAGGAATAAACAAAAACAAAAAACTTTACACTTAATAGTATAGAAATATATTTAATGACTCGGTACATAGGGTGATACTCGTGTATCGTACTTAATTTTTTTTTTTTTGGGATGACCAACAGAAGCCTTATCCGCTACAATGGGACGGTTATTTCGCATGTATTAATTAGGCTTTTATAGATAAGTACTACAAGTTTGCTATTTGTAACGTTCGTCGCATTTGTAAATATTCAGACCATAATGTTCTGTGCATCTTCATGGCTAAGAAACAAAATAGCCCAATAGTATAGCCCGTCATAGCAATCGCAATCATTGCAATGTAAGCGACCATTTTCGAACTTAAAACTCCCACTAATACAATCGGAAACACTGACGATAACCCCGATAATATACTCCCTATAATTATATTGAAAACTGTTGAATTTATATTTCTACGCGATGTGCTACTCAAACACAATTGGACCGTAGTATACGCACATATAACATATACAACATTATTACATATCAATGAAAGAATAGCAACACCCGAACTTAGGTTAACCAATATGACGTTGAAAACCTCAAAGTACAGATCAATCCCATACATAGTTACAATTTCCACAGAGGGCAAGACCCAACCGAAAGCATTAGCTATCAAATACTTTCTGTTTACTTCACTATTGTATACTTTTACAATCTCCATGTAGAACATAACAATGGTAACTAGCATCCAATGGGTCAAAAATGTTCTAGCCAACAAAATTAATACTAATGATTCGTAATGTCTGGTGTAAATATATACACAGATTTGCATATTAATGCCAGTGATCATCAGATTAATAAAAACATAGTTCCGAAATTGACGCCATTTTTTAATTAAGACCCAAGAAACAATTGCAAAGATCAAGCTGGCGGTAGTCATAAGTATGTTGAATACGAGCAAAGAGAGGTAAAAGTAATAGATAACACAGTGTAAATATATTTCACTGTTGTCTTGTAACACAGTGTATATGTATTTGGTATTGACTGGTAGCCGCAAAGCAAAAACACATGGTTTGTCATTGGACGCTTTTAAATCTTCAGAGGATAACACCAGGACATCCATTTTACAAAACTTAAACTGCGTCAATTTCTGCAATATTTTCACAAACTCTGCAATTTTGGAAATTAGATTAGATGTATCTTCCAGGCTATGGTTCAGCCATAAAGAGTCATCGGAACTTTTCGTTTCAACTTTTCTTTTGGACATTCTTTGACTCCAATCGGTTCTGTTCTTCAGATTCTTAAAATAACGTTTTACTCACATGAAAGAGCACAATTCCATTTTAAGATTTATACTCGGAGTTTACTTTTTCATTCAATCCGGAGAAATAATTTTGAAAACAAAACAGATTTAATGTAATGTTTCAATGTTCTCACTATTACAGTAAGTTTTTCTTCTTTTAATTCACGGTACAGAGTAACACAGTTTGAAACCAACCACGTATTTACCCAACTGCCGAAAGTAAGGAGGATTATTTTAATACAGGTTCACACACGACCTGATTGCGTTATGAAATATAGTTTCACTGATTGGACTTCCCTGTCGTTGAACATGTAAGTATTCATAGGTACATTGACAGCTGCAGGTATATTTTCCTCTTGTTCGTTATTTATTTTTCGTTTTATTTAATTACGTGACACCAGATTGGTAAGCTATTTAAATAGGTATTAATACTATTAATCGAGCGTTAGGATGTTTAATCATTTAAATTTGTAGCTTGGGTAGTAGATACTTGAATAATACGTAGATCATTTAAAATCTCTGCTTACAAACAGATATAATTTTGGTTGAATTGTATGATTCAGTGCGTGCTTGTGACGAAGAACGATTTATCTAAATCGATTTCAATAAAATCTTTTCACGAGTTTACTGTAAGTAGTACCTACAACGAATCATTCCCGATGATAAGGAAAAGAATAGTAACAACTCATGTTGACAGGAAGATAAACTAATTAATGTGCACATTTAAATTGGCATTTGTAATGTAGGTACTACTCGTATAGGTACTGTCAACTAATTTGATTCCTAGGCCACTGTAGAACCTTATCGTAATGACATTTGCCCGTGGATACGTGTAAACGTAACCATTCGCTACGAAACTAGCTATTGTGACAAGGTTCTAGAGTGGCCTAGGAATCAAATTGGTTGACTATATGTACTCATACCAGTCGTATAGTCGCCATCAGAGATATAGGAGCGGCCAAGGAGGTCACAAATATTTGAACAACGCTTCTATTGTCATGGCGATAAAGTCCATTATATTTGATGGCGACTACAACTACTGGCGGGAAAAAATACCATAAAATTGCTAGATATATATTTAAATGATTTAAAATCTTAATGACATATTTATAAGTATATTATTTATAGTATTTCTAACGTAGTTGCATTTGTCCCACGATTACGAATACCCCACCTGACCTTAGGCAGAGATTGTCCGGAAAGAGAAGCCTCGTGATTTTTAATGTTTTTATGATATGAAAACTCATGATTTCCACGAAACTTCTCCCGCACAGACTCTAACCTTCTTATTCATAAATGTATCTCAGAGCTCAATTAGCTAATTTATGTTTTGTCCTTATCTGTCAATTTAACAGTCGTGTTTGTTAGAGACCGAAAAAACACAAATTAAAAAATTGAGGCCTGAAACACGTTTATGAATAAGGGGGGTTAGTCAATATTTTTGAGGGAGTTGATGGACGTACACCAAATATATAATTTTGAAGCCTAACTTTAAACTATTGGAACTGAGAAGTGTCTCAAATGTCATTAGATAATAGGAATAATCTTAGATAACATGAAGTGATATTGCTCATAAATAGTAAAGAATATATAATTTAAAATATTTTTTCTGTTCCAATTTTGTTATTTAAACGATTGTTAAATATAATGGAATAACCTAAAACCGAGCCTAATTTTGCAGAATGATTATATGAATGGAGAAAACCCTATAAGAAAAGCGAATAATAAGGTGACTAGCCCGTAACGTCTCATTTTTGTCTTGAGCACCGCTATCACTGCGGATTGGGCACAGAATACAAACAAGTTACTACTTTACGCTATCTATATCGGATACGCACGGAATACTAATAGTGTTATTATACTCAAATTACAGCATATCGTTATGATCATTTTCGCTCCGTAGAAGTATAGTGTAGTTTTTTAAGTTTGCATCTAACTAAGCAATCCTCAGAATGTGATGATTATAAACCGGACAATAGGAAACGGCCCTATCATTGAGTAACTAGTTTAGTTTTAAATTATGCCTTAACTCTTATCGGCCAGGGGCCTATTTCTCGAAAGATTAGACCAATATTTTTAGTCTACGAACAAATAACATACCATGGATAATAAAGGTAAAAGGATCGGTATCTCATATAGGGGAACGTTAAAAAAAGTGTCCAGCTGTAAGCAGTAAACAATAGTTCCAAATCTCTCCGGGTGGCGCTAGGTAAAGTTGAGCGTATGAAATGACCAATAAGTATATAGTAAGTGCCTAAAAATGTAAATATTCAAAAACTGCATTAAATACGCTTCCCTGTGACATTTTTTTCATTTGAAATTATCTTATATGATGACGTTCTAAATACAATTAATATTCAGAGTGTTTTTCTTGTGCGCAAATAATTATTTTGCAATTACGAGTAAGTATGGATTTTTAATTTTTTAATATCAAAAATCATAATTTACATAATAATAAATATCCGTTATTTTTATTTTTAAATAACGCCCGCCCTGACTGGGATTCGAACCAGGGACCCTTTGCTTCGTAGGCAGGGTCACCACTACCGACTGGGCTAGAAATGTATGCTCATGCTATTGTGGCGCCATCAGTTTAACGCCTTTTGACGGACACTTTTGTAACATAGACATCCTCCATATACCATCCATATAACAAACCATTGACACACTTGACATTAAAAAAGAGTTGCTATTTAAAAAGTTTTAAACAAATGTCAGGACCATGATAGCGTAGCCTGAGTCTATCCGAGTAAGGCATTATTAATATTATCTAAATAATATATAATCATCATATAATCATATATGATCCTGTCAAGTTATTTTTCAATGTATGGGGTAGTACAAACAAACTAATAAAGTTATGAAACTATTATAGCATCATACCTTCAGAGGCCCATTTCTCGAAAGCTTGTAACTTGTAATACAAGCGGAAGTCCCTTTCTAGCAAAAGATGACGAAAAGTGACATCCGCTTGTATTACAAGTTACAAGCTTTTGAGAAACGGGCGCCAGGTATAGAAATTAGTCCCCCTCCCCCTGACACTACCCCCCTTTGGGGGGCCTTTGTGCAGGAAATTAATCCCTGTTGTTAGGCTTTTTAATTTTTACAGAAAAATAATATGTTAGGAAAAAATTGCCTAAAACTTTTTTATTCTTATGAAATTCTTAACAAAAAAGGTTCTACGTATTTTTTCAACAGACTTTACCGTTTTTGTATAATAGCTAGGATAGAGCTTTATGTAGCTAGGTAAAGTTCGACAAAACTCAGTCGTTGAACAAACTAATCAACTCGTTATCTGTTCCAAATTACCACAGATACTTAAATAAAGTTTTACATAAAATAAAACTTGTTATTTTATCTACAAAATAATTGGCCAAGCCAAGTGAGAGTTGGACTCGTGCTCCGAGGGTTCCTTACATCAAACAATATTAACATTTTTTTTTCGTAATTCCGACTCAAGCTTGACCGTAGACTCCTTATTATTTTTTCATCGTTCACTGTATCAAAATCCATTATATAACGCGACCGATAAATATTATCAACCCCCGGTAAGTATCGCCGGCGATACAGATCGAGTGTGTCGCAGTCAATAGAATACAATTTTTTTAAGAGAAATGGCAGCTCTAGGGCTTCCACCAGACTTTAGTAAAATAACATGCTGTACGGTAGAGGCCTTGCTTTTTGTAGGCAGATAGCTGCTCCGCTGCTCCCTACAAAGAAGACGCGGCGGCCGTGGCCGGTATAACCGATGTCTGACCCAAACCGTGGTTACACGCGTTTTGAGACTAATTTATCATTAGCTTACACACTTTCGTTATATCACCGCACAATGAGCTATAATTATATTACACACTGAACAACGAAAATGAACAAAAAAACAAAAAACTATTCTCAAGACGCATTCGCCATATTGGCGTCTCAAGCGGCTATCTAGAATACTACGAGTATTGTCACATAGCAATAATTTTCTTTGACAAATACTGACATCACTGACACTTGCCTCACCAAGTTTTCATACATACCATTCAAAAAATATTCATATTGTTTTGATATCATCTTTCCCTTCCAAGCTCCCACGATCATCCCAATGTTTACGGAAATTCGTTTCAAATAAATATTTTCTTAAAAGACATGAGTATAGAGATAAGTGTATATCATCTCCACTATTTCGTCGCGAAGTTTTTGAACCTGCAGAGGCATGTATACAATGCCTCTGATTTACTAGTGCTCTGTTGTAGCTTCTCGTGTTGCCAATGTTTTGAATATATGGCTCAGGGTATGTCTATTGATGGACTAAGCGAAGCATCAAGCGTTGCTTATCAGGTTTGTATCCTAATGTGAGAATCCTATAGTTCAGATCTAACAAATGTTCTGCTAGCGGGCCATTTGTTCATGCACTGCACAATGCGTGTAGGCCACCTTGTAATGTATGCGAAGACTTACGCGACTATCACACGGATGTGGATCCTCATCTCTGATGTCTAAGCGAAACAGTGCTATGCACGATTGCACGTATATAGCGACATCATAGCGACATGCATCTGTGGTGCCACACCCAATGTGAAGAATGCCTTGTACCTGATCCGCACATTGGGCCAACGTAGGCCAATCTAAGGGACGCAGATATACACAAGAATGTTACAGGGAGTAAGCGATATTGCGATATCGTTCCGTCTTATAGCTGTGTCCCTTTAATTGGCTTACAATGGCCACACATTGGGCAGGCATTAGCGAGCCTTTCTTAAATAGCCATAAATACGCATTAACAGCGCATCCCCTAGATCTAGACGGTTTTTATTGTGATCCTCTATCCTCTCCTCCTCCTCCTTCATCCTCTATCCTTCAAGAGGGAAGACCTCAGAACTGGATTATTACCATTTTATTATTTTTAAGTAACTTAATTCTCAGCTAGTTTATATTATTTACTTACTTTTGCATTCTCCTTAGATAATTCCGAGGAAGAAGAAAGTAGATACTGCACGGTCGTTCGAAGAACTGTCTGACACTGAAACCTTGAACATAGACTTTGACCGGCCTGTACCACTCACTTTCCACGGGAAGAGTGACAGCCAGTGCTCCGAACTAAATAGTAACGAGGGCCGAAAGGAACTGGACGGGGAAATGGTACCAGTAGTATTTATTTTTTATTAAAACATTCTCGTATTTTTTGATTTCAAACACACGGTCCACTTATAAACTGAAATAGATATCATAAACTTAAGAAAAGGTGATCAAGTCCTCCGGTGTCCGAAGCCGGATTTGAATAAAAACCTACAGATAGTAACTGGTGCCTTTTCGAAGACTAAAAAGAGACGTCCTCTTACCGCCCAAAAGCCTGTAAAAAGGCTTCCCGTTAAATTTTATTTAAAATCTTAATTTCGACAAGTCTAAAGGAGGACAAACGCCCACAGATAGTAACTGGTCCCTTTTTTATTTAAAAGGCATCCTACTTGAGGTTTACAGACAGAATTGATGCTTATGTCAACTTGAAAACTATTTAAAGCATAACCTACAAAAAAATTCTTACGATAACAACGCCTTCTACACATTACTTTGCTCATTTATCCTCGTTACAATTGTATTGTCTTGGCAATTTGTGGGTGGGTGGGCAGGAGGTTATGATGGCTATAATAGATTAGGTTTCTCATACTTGATGTCTGTTGGATGCAGAGCAGACGTAAGGAAGCCAAGAAGTTTTGGGGAGCGCTTTGTCAACGTTTTATTTTGTATAGCTTGTACGATTTCCGCTTTTATGAGGATGAAAATGACGTACAATGGAAGTGCCCATTATATCACACGCTATGCAGGCAGCCGTGTTTTTCTATCCCATTTTATTTTGTTAACTCAAACTCAAGCTGCAATAGACGCTGAATATCCCCACATTACCTCATTAAAAAAAGCTATAAAGTATTAATAAGTTCAAAAGCGATCTAAATATATATAATAAATACATTATCTTGTGATATTATGAATTAATCAGCGTTAGGAGTAGTCGTGACCACATCAGCAGCGCCAAGAACGTCTATAAGTGTTGTGGCGTACGCTGTCAAAGTAACTTACATATTTTCAAGTTATGTTTATATTGGCTTGCTTGCGTTCGTGATCTTGTCATGTGAGTGACGTTTTTGCATATGACGTATGGCGTTTAAAGGGTTGAGTTGAATTAAATTATACGTTACAGGAAAACATACATGGCGAATCAATGCAAATATAGTTAAACGACATTCCTAGACAAGATGACTACCCTATAGTACATATCCATAGAAGAGCATCAATGTAAGTAGTGGATGTTTGGACCTGTAAGTATGTATTATATCAAAATGACATAGGTAAAATATAAAACCCTGTAGTCGGCTCGGCTGGCACTTGCAAATTAATTTTTTTTTGTTTCAGATAAAACAGTATTTAGCAAATAAAGACAAGATGTATGTTAAAAGTAACATTTAATATTAGAAAGAAAGATAATGTTTAAAGTATATAAAGATATCGTAACTATACGTAAAGCTACGTTATTTACTCTTCTTATCTATTAGATTTTTCAGATAATATAAATAACTGGTCATGAAGACAAAATCTATTAAACAAGTCCAAATTTTTGGCAACACAAAAAGCTTCGAGTAGATTCGGTCAATGACGCTTTCGGTACAGCTACAAACCGGGATTGTTGAGCCACTTGCCATTGTTCTTGATTTAGCCGTGTTATGAATGACCGATGTTACCGACTAGCTGTCGACTGTCAGTTACATCGGTCATTTATTACACGGCGAAATTACGAACACAAGTGGCTCAACAATCCGGGTTTGTGACTGTACAGCGCAACCATCGTCGAGCGCTTTGTGAGTGCTCTATATTCTGTGACGTAATTGAAGTCCATAAATATGAACTCACTCGCTTACTTTTTGCTTGTATTTCTCTTAAAAAGATAAGTAATTGAAATTACTGATTTACATCATAGTATAAAATATACCAGTACTTAAATAAGTATATCACTTTGATTCCTTTTTAAAAAATATGCATAATACACGAAACCGGTTAATTAGTGAGGCCATATTTTTGCACTTGAATTGCGTCACAGAGTTGGAATTTTCAACTTGGAAACAGTCTACGAAATAAACGTCAGCGTCAAGCGCATTCACCAAAAGCATATTTTATTATTACTGGGCCCAAGAAAACTATTGATATCAATGACATCATCAAATAAGCTATAGGATAATTTCTTCACAGACAACTAACTCACAATTGTAAGTAGGCCGGTCGCACCGCACCATACGCCATTATGAGCGCCTGTACAGTTTATACCGCACTTGTTATATGAGTGCCTACACTCCCTACATAGTTATATGATTGTCGATATACTACGGAATTTATTCATCCTCAACCAAGCTGTATGGTGCTTTCTCGCAGATGAAGGGAGTGGGCAGATTGCACCACACATCGTTGAGAGTGCCGGGTCGGTGTACTGCACCGCAGTATTGTCCTACAGAGCTTTGAGTCGAGTTTGCGGGCTCACCGTTGGACCACTTGTCGTAACCTGCGTCTTTTAGTGTCTGCCCTGTAAAAATGTTTTTGTTAATTCAGAAAACCCAGGCGTGGCTGATATGCATTTCACATATTAGATTTTCTGTAGAAACCGGTCATGCCAGTTTTATAATTTAGGTAAATACACTTTACCGAAGGCAACTTTGACCGCTTTGATGACATCATTATTCGGTACTCGGGTACGTTACATAAATGTCTCCTAGATCTGCTGTTCATCTGATTAATGCTATAATAAACCCTCTAAAATTTGGTACGGATTTTTCGGAAACCATTCCCATACGAAAATGTTGATGATCTTATTGTATTATACGAAACACTTTAACTTCAATTGACAAAAGAGGTCTTATAATTTGATTAATCAATTTAACTTAAAAGAGGAGAGACAATATTTTAAGACCTTTAGTTACTTGAAAATAAGAATTGATTACCATGAATAGTAAGCCACAGTCCCCGCTCCCCCCAATCGCAGTGGCCGATATGAGAAGAATGCTTCACGAAGTTCCCCGGCATGGTGGAGTCTGGGTTTTTACTGTACAGCTCCTGGATAACCTGTCGGAAATCACACGATGCTTTATTTATTCATACTAATAAATCAAAACTCATTCAATGCACTCATTTAAAAAAATTACTTTAGTTCCATTCATTATGGCTGTGAACTTGTGGTAGTTGTTAGTATTAGTAAGTTTGGGTTGTCGCTCGACGATTTATATACGCGGTTAAGCCCCGTTTTAGTTATAATGATGTGTAAAAGCCCTGGATGTTTATATTAGAGGATTGAGGACCAGCAACCTGAAATCAAAGTACTAACAATGAACTTCATCATTCGTAATGGTAATGTCATATGTAAGTGCATTGAGAGGGCATTGTGCATAAGATCCTAATCTCCAAACTTAAGATGAACTGACCTGGGCCTCTAGGTCACTGTTGATAATAGCTAAATATCCTCCCTCGCCTGAGCACGCGGCGAACGCACGAGGCCAGGTCTGAGGCAGTCGGTGGAACTTGTAACAGCTGCCGGTCCTGGCGTCGAAGGTGTACCCTAAAAAAAATTTTAGGGACAATCTAGTAGAGAGTAGAGCTTGTATTATAGGTGCTAGGCGATGATATACATACCTATACATACTTAGGTAAATACATAAAAACGTCCTTAACTCAGGAACAAGTATTCGTGATAAACACATAATAAATGCCGGTACCAGGATTCGAACCCGGCACCTCCTGCTTCGTAAACAGGGTCACACCGACTAGGTTACGGCTGTCGACAAATATGATACCGTTCGCGTATACTAAAATATCACTAAATACATAATTATTGAGGAATCTAACGTCTTGTTATAGTCGATGGATTTTATTTTTGTATGGTGTTTTATAGACCTGATAGAACAGACAAAGGAATATACGTAGGTACTGTAGAGGTTGGATAGAAACCTCTACATCACTGGTCGTTTTATGTCAAATATTCTTCATTCAAATTAAAAGTCAATGAAAATAATGAATCCAATATGAAAAACAGTCACCAAAGAGAATATAACACTACGTTAACAGTCACCATCGAGGCTCCCAGCCTCATGGTCACGCGCGCATTCCTTAAAATAAAATTGTATATAAACCCCTCACATACTTGGTGGAGGATGCGTGAGGGTGTCTGTTCCCCGTGATGTCGAGCGCGTGACAAGAAAGAAGTGTACATGCAATTGATGCGATGCGTATTTCGACCCTGTGATGTCGAGTGCGTGAGAAGAAAGAAATGATGCAAATAGAAACGCGTTCTTCACGGATATATAGAGCAAATGATCAATGACATGCATAGCGTATAACGGTAGTACTATTAGTTATTCTGTGGTATAACGTCAATTCAATACACACCCGTATCAACTGTGCCGCATCCACCCAAAAACATGTTTTCAGTCTTCTTCTTATAGCAGATGAAAGGGTACACGTCAGAGCATTGCACGTCCGCCACTGTACCATTCAGCAGCATGACGATGCAGTCTTCATCGTTATTGAAGTTATCTGGTTCTCCTGGGGCCCAAGATACTGGTAACTTGGAGAGCGGGGTACCTTTTCCATGTGCAAACAAGATTAATTAAAATAACAAAGCTTGTGTAGTTGATACATTAATTAGCTATTTTAATTGTTTTTAGCAAATTTTCTTTCTCTTGTCACAAATAATAGTTATTTTATTACATATACACCCTGTCCAATAAGTTGGATTACACATATTTTTGCGTTGACCCTGAAGGCATACAGGCTGCAGGCCATCCATTTATTATATTAATCTAAAGAATAAGTTAACTTGAACATAATGTAATAGTAAAAAACGCCAAGGACTTGTTATTTGTCTTCACTCCTCAATGAAGTACTTTCGATTAACTATTTAGTACAAAATTTCGTAATGGCGACTGCAAAGGTGTTTTTTTCAAGGCGGTAAAACTTTTTGGAATCAAACGCAATCTCGTTTACACAACAATGAGAAGGTCTTAAAATAGCTCCTCTTTTGAAGACACGAAAAAATCTGGTCAGCTACGTTCAGCTAGAACCATTAAAATACTAAATATCGTGAGAGTGCGAGTTTAGAGGACAAAAGCCGCTTTATCCGAAAATCAACTGCCGATCTGAAAATTTTGAGGAGATCCTTACGTGGTATTTTGGAGGTGGATCTTGGATATCATAGCTACAATAAACGTGAAGTTCATCGTTTTTCCGTAGCAATCGAGAAATTTAGAGTACATAATCCAACTCAATACATTCCTGGCACGCAGGAATGAGTTGATTTTCTGACGAAAAACTCATTGAATTAAAATAGCCTCACAATGCTCAAAACGGTCGTTTGTGAGCAGCAAGTATAAAAAACAGCCTAAACCATAAGGTTAATGTTCCCAGACTCCAGGGGGAACTCTTGGTGGGAGTGTGGGGTTCAGTTAAATATGTGGGGCCAAATTTCCTTATATTTAGCGATAAAGTCGTACATTAATAATGAATATTATAAATCAGAGGTTTTCGTCGAAAAACACTCCTGAAAATTTGAAAACTGTGTTTAGGAATAAAAACTAAATTATTTTCTCACAAAATTGTGCTCAAAACAGTGCAAACGTTGTTCAAGCTTTGAGAAAAGCTAATTTCGATTATTATATTGCCGAAAGTAAACGGCCACTCCATTCTCCAGATTTGCGTTTATTACATTAATTTGGTATGTTTTTACATGCCTTGTAGGACACATTATTATAAAATAGCAAATATGGACAGTGAAAAAAAAGATATCGAGCATATTTGGAACGAAATAACCTTGAAAGCGGTGCGTTCCGCGTGAGATTGAGTTGAAAAATGTAGTCAGCTAGTAAAATAGGTAAGAGGTGGAGTTAGTCCAAAATATTTGCAGCATATTTTGTATATTAGTATAGCTTTAATAAAATACAGATTTCACTACAATAACTATTCGTACAAAAAAGTTATAAGACCTCCAAAGTGTATTCGAACTTTTTGGACACGGTGTATATCATATCTCGTTACACGTGTGCGCCCAAGAGAGATAGATTATAATATAACAAACACCTTAGACAACCCTACACGTAATCCCTGGGTGGTGCTAAAAGAGAAACAAACTTGGCAGCTGCACTGTCCCATCTGAACCTCGCAGCACTAACTGGATTTTCTTCCTCATCTGCTCTCCCACTACTACTACCTAAGAGAAAAAAGGCCTAACTATATCCAGTGACATGTAGCCATACGACAAATAAATAAATTATAGTCTAAATGCCATCATAATAAATTATGCCTACTTATACCTTCTATAGAGTAGTAGTCCCCCTTAGAGAATGTGGCGTGAACCCCCGTGTACACGCCGCACGACTTGGCATGTTTGGCTACAAGGCTTTTTATTGTGGACAACAGATTCGTATTTTCTGGAGATGCGAGGACTGCACCTAAAATTAGAATTAATCTTAAGTTTAACTAGTGTACCGCTTATCTCAGGCACAGAGAGGCAATGTCTTTTATGAATAAACGAGTTTTTAATATATTATCTATGTAATATAAGCCTTACTTTGTCAGCTTTTGCCATTAAACGACGCCATTCTGGGTTTTCATTAACGGTCAAAAGATTAAAAACTTAAGGACTCAACTATACCAAATACAGGGTGTAACAAAATTTGTATTTACGGAACGCGTCATCTCAGCCGGCCGACCCTCCATACAAAACCATTTTTTTTTTGCGTGAAAGATAAAACATTTTTCGTCATTTTTCATTATTAGAATACGTCACCAATTATGCCCATAAACGGATCACCAGCATTTTTGTTACACCTGGTATAATTAATTAGATATTTACACCTATAAGATTATATAAACACTAAACCTTCGAGCAACACGGGCTTCCGACACATACTAAACTGACCTTCTCTAAAGCATTTATACCACGCATTGTTCCATGTAGCCGGCACCTCATGCAGCTTGAGCCAACCTCCTGCGTCCTCGTAGAACTTGTAGTCATTGCGAAACTTTCCATCTACAATTATTGGCGATAATAATAAATATTAATTTAAAAAAAAGATATTAAGTATTGTAAGAGGTAGGTAGGAACAGAAACGTCAATGTCAACGTTACTCTATTTATTGACTGTAGGTGCTTATAACTACTTCATACAACATGCGTGTAGTTCATACAAAACTGGTTTCTTCCTAACTAAATTAATACCGTGGAGCGAACGGCAAGGTTGGGCACGTTCACTCCCGATGCAACAAGCCAAGGGACAGTCGGGACCTATCGCCAGGGCACTAGCTACACCTAGGGAAGTCAGGGAGAAGACTGCAGGCAGCTATCAAACTCCCGACTCAGACAGACTAGCCAGAGGACAGTAGTGGACCTATCGCTAAGGCAGTCGCTAGCTAAGTGATTTAGTATGGCGCAGGCGGCGGCTTTTATTCGGTCCGGTCGGGCGCTCGGCGAACCTCGGCGGCCGTGAAGAGTGCCGTAGCGGTGCGCGAGCGGAAAAGTATTCGAGCCCGCGCGCCGTTGTAATTCGCATTGTTATAGTCTCCCCCTCTGGTGCTCGATGACGTCCCGTGAGAGTACCAGGACTTCATATTGCTATAGTCTCTCCCTCTGGTGCTCGATGACGTTCCGTGAGAGTACCAGGACTTCGTATTGTTATAGTCTCTCCCTCTGGTGCTCGATGACGTTGCATGAGAGTACCAGGACTTCGTATTGTCTTCCTCCGTACAAGCAACTCGCATATTCAATAGGGTGTTCGTGATCACCCTCGCCCTGAAGTGAAACTGCTCCGATGGCATAATTACTGGCGTCGGTGTTTGCTTCAAGGTCGGCTTGTTTCAATATTGGTGACGTCATAAGTGCAGTTTCCAGAGATTCATAAGATTTCTGCTGCTCATTGTCCCATTTCCAGTAAACTTTCTTCAATCGACTTGCTATATCGGCGAAGTTCTGAATAAATCTTCTGTACGATGTCGCTATTTCTAAGAATGAAATCAGTTTCAGGTTCTTAGTTTGATTTGTCACTACCACCTTTGTAGATGTCTCGCTGATTACCTCTTTATTTTCTTCGTAGTCACTATCGATTCCGGTCTTACATGGGGATCTCACATTAACTCTCTCTGTAGCAGACTTGCATCTGCATGGTTTGCGCTTGGTAGACTACGCCCTTGTATGTGTACAGATAACGTAAAAAAAGCCTACTACGGCTACTTTCACTCACTCCTAGCCTACGGAATCGACCTTTGGGGTGATGCTGCAGAACGAGAAAGGGTGTTCGGGCTACAGAGACGAGCGATTTGCGCCGTTGCTGGTGCTGCGTATGACAGTGATGCAAAAATCCTGTTCCAGGAGTACAAAATACTGACCCTACCGGGTTTGTACATCCTTGAAATTGCAAAACAGGTTAGAGGGAACATCAATAACTTCTCGACATTTGGAGACGTCCATGACCGCAACACTAGGCAGCGTCATTTGTTAAAATCACCGTTCACGCGACTAAATAAATCAAAAAAACTTCTGCACACGATCGGCCCGAAAATATATAACGCTATACCTGATGATATAAAAAAAACATCTAGTTACCAATCGTTCGTTAGTAAACTCAAGACGAAGTTAATTTCCGATGCGCTCTATAAAATAGAGGATTTCTTTAAGCCTTCTGGACCTACTGGATTGCTTGCCCAAATATATTAGTAATATCACGTACCGTAATATTAAATAAATAGTATTACTAATATAATGTATTATGCATATTTATATAAGAATGTAAATGACTGTATTTTAAAATACCTATGACTAATATTAACAATGTAATATCCTAGCAAGTAAGTTTATAATGTTGACGTATAAAATATTTTTATTTTTATCAATAAACAAATTGAATTGAATTGAATTGAATGTAGTGACCCATCTTGCTTGTAGGTACTTTACAACAAAATGTCGGGTAGATGCAACTTGTTCTCTAATCGAGTGGGTAGTTATTTTGTTGGGTGCCTCCCGATGTAACAAGCCAAGGGACAGTCGGGACCTGTCGCCATGTCGTTAGCTACACATAGGGAAGTCAGGTAGAAGACTGCAGGCAGCTATCAAACTCCCGACTCAGACAGACTAGCCAGAGGACAGTAGTGGACCTATCGCTAAGGCAGTCGCTAGCTAAGTGATTTAGTATGGCGCAGGCGGCGGCTTTTATTCGGTCCGGTCGGGCGCTCGGCGAACCTCGGCGGCCGTGAAGAGTGCCGTAGCGGTGCGCGAGCGGAAAAGTATTCGAGCCCGCGCGCCGTTGTAATTCGCATTGTTATAATATAATATTAATTTATTACTCACTTGACAAACTTGGGCGTATTTATTATACCTTAGACAGTTATTTTTATTTACATTTATGCGTAAAAATTACCTACCGATTATAAAAAATATTGTAATTTTTGGTGCATGTGTGGCTTTTGCACTAATACATGGCCAAGCCGGCATTATAATACCGATATATTATCGAAATTTTATGCCTAGATAAAACTGATATTTTCACAACATCAAAATTTCAAAACATTTGACGTGACGTTAAGGCACCACCCGCTTTGGCACAACTTTCGGTCCATGTTTTGAGCAGTGATTAGTTGATGATTACGCTTCCAATATTATTCATTCAAGATAAGGTAATTAATTATGTTTGCATACTTACCGACTTCATACAACAACACAAACAGACACAAGTTATAAAAAAATTGCATTGTTATTTTTACTTTTGCAATTCACAAATATAACCTATTGCGTTGACAAAAAGAATGATAGTAAGCATAAAACGTTATAAAATTGGACGTATCAGAGGTTTCCGGGTAATGCGGTCCAGTTGTTTACCACATCAATAATTTATTATTTTTATCAATAATTGGTTTTGATAGGCATATTTTCCGTGGGAATTTACCGAAAACTATAATGTAAGTGTATAGTATAATGAATTAATATGGCAAAACTCAGAACACGCAGTCGGCCATATTTTAATCTTGGACCGTAGCGCTCTCAATCCATTTTTAGGGTTCCGTAGTCGACTAGGAATACTAGCACTTCCTCAAGTGCTATCTCTAATGAGGTGCATTTTTCAGCAAAATAGTATGCATGTTTCTATGTAGAATTTAATGAGCTTTAATATTGTCCTAGATCATATTTTCATAGAGTGCGTAGATTTGGAGGGAAAAGCGAATGTCTTCAGGATGGAGGACATTTTCCAAGGTGCTGGCGGTTCCTCGAGGTCCTCAAATGGCCAATGGTGTGGACAATAAAGCGAGACCTCTAATCAACATACACACCAAATTTAAAATTTGTCCGACGGATTTCGAGTTTTGTCGTATTTTGATTGTATTATTTATTTATTGGACTAAATACATTTAGGTGTTACCATAATATTTATAAACAAACAAAGAGGTGAAAATGTTAACCTGAGCACACTTTCCAAATTTTATACTATTTTAGAAATTTTATATATTCTGTATTATCAAAGAATTATGAACCAATCTTTAATCATCACAGATTTATATTACGTTAGATATTTACGCAACAAGAGATAAGGTAAAAATAAGTTCGCCATTTTTATTGTTTATTTGTAATAATAAATCTTACAGGTTACCCTTTCACTTTATCCGATCCGATATCGATGTAGGACCGACATCCGATATCCGATATCACCTTTGATTATTAAACCAACCGGATGCGAGACGCGCACTAATTTCTATCAGAAAAAGTCTGCCAATTTCGGCGCGGGGGACGAGGAAACGCACACAAATACTGTTAACACTAATGCATTTTCCATTGACGTCGCTACACACGCACACGATAAAATTATCAAACACTAGCATAAAATATACTCACACAAGTATAAACACAGCCACAGACAACCTGTCCGTGAACGAGATAATGTCATCTTTAAGTAAACGTACACAGTGCGAGGAACGCGTCGATAATAATATACTTAAGTATCGATATTTATGACGTTTTCAAGTCAAAGGTACATCATTGTCGGTTGTTAATAGAGTTAATTTCTAAATGATTTTTTTATGGTAACGCCTTATTGACAACCGATAAGTACCTTTGACTTAATAATGTCACATTTTATCGTATGCCTACATGACACTGGATATAGATAGGCATTTCTTCCCTAGGGTAGTGGGAAAGCAGATGATGAAGAAAATCCAGTGAGTGCTGCGAGGTCCAGGTAGGACAGTAGAGCTGCCAAGTTTGTAACTCTTTTAGCACCACCCAGGGATTACGTGTAGGGTTGTCTAAGGTGTTTCCTACGGACGCATAGAAACATTGATCGTAGGTTAGTTATATATTTTTGTTTATTTACCAAGTATAAGGTTTAGCTATTGATATAATTATAATGTTAAGTTGTGATTAAATATCAAGTTTTTCTACCAGCATATTACTTACAATGTTAGTATTCTATGTAAGTTAGTTTGTCTATTTGTTCAGGACAAATCTTGCAAGCGGATTTAGAATAACTTTTATATTATCAATTTAATATTTTGATGTGTATTTGCTTTTAAAGTTAGTGGAAAATACTACAAATTGGAAACAAATAACTATTACAATGAAACATTGAACTGCAAAGAACTTTGGAACATCACGGGATTCGAACCCACGTGTTTAGGTTACCGTTCCAATGTGCTTCCAATTACACTAGACGTTCCTCTATCCACCTCAGTGAATTTTTCACTGTAATGAACAATGATGAATCAGTCACTAGCGATATCGTGATGTTCCAGAGTCCTTCGCAGTTGATATTTTGATTATAATGGGCATCTGTTTCCAATTTGTGTTTTTATTTCTATTATCTCTTCTTCATTTTCTATTATAAATAAAAAGTATAACATACTGCTAATGTTAATATCGATATTTATTTTTGTGCTGTCCCATCACTAAAACTTACCCGTTAGGTATAGTGATACCAGAGTCAGAAATTAAAAGTGCCTATTTACTCGTAAGGGGATAAGTGTGTATACCGTACCTTATAATAAATAAGGTATAATCCATACAAAATTAAAATGCTACATAAAATGTATGGTGAAAATAAAGGAACGAATTAATTTCTAAACAGGAATATCGTTATTTCAAGAATCTACAAGTATATTTCACTTAAGGGGCGCCACACATTAGAGCGGATTTCAGTGCGGAATTCAGCACACTAGCTGAAATTTGTCTATTAAAACGGAAATTTGTTTTGTGGTAGCTGTATTTTTGAGACCATAGACAAATTTCAGCTATTGTGCCGTACTACAAGCACACATACGCTGATTTTCTTACGCTGGTTCTTCTCAGTTGGAGCTCCTTTCCGAACCAGTAGTAGTTTATTGCCCTTCCCATAATACGGTTTTAAAAAGATTTGATTTCAATACAGTTGTTAAACCGGTGTTTATGTTTTATTTCATTACCGTGCGTAATGTGCTATAGGCTAGTTTATCCTGATAGTGTCAGTTTTTTGAGTTCCAAACCACCTTACAGCCCTGCCCTCGGCGGTCCTCGACGACATATATAATTTAAAAAGCTATGCGTGTGAATGTGTTTTACCTTCGAAGTACTGACGTTAATCTTTTCATTTTTGTTAATGATTAAAAATAATATGTAATTTGAATAATTTAAAAGTCGATTAAAATACGTTTAGAAATAATTTAATAACAACACACACACAGATACACTGCTTTTTTAACAGAGCAATGCTTTACAATTATGGCTGTATGCCGAATGGGTCTCTGCCTAACCCACGGAGTATCTAGTGTAAGTAGCCTAACCTGTCATAACAATGACAATGAATGACATAATGGAGGACGTATTTCTGCCGCACTGGAGTCGATTACTCTTGATTGCAATATTTCACTTACCTCCCTCGATGTAATCGTGTTCATAATTGCATACCCAATTTATGAATGAATTCATTGATAAATTGGGTATGCAATTATGAACCCGATGGTACAATGTACTATGAAGAGTCAAGTTTAAAAATTACCCTAAAGCAGACGTAGTACCATTAAGTGGCAACACTTTTTGATTGACAATATTTTTTAGTTTTTTGCTAATTTCGTGCACTATTTGATGATATTTAGACGTAATTATACTTACAGATGAAAAGAAACGTTATCCTTATGTAAACTAGATAACTCAGATCTTTTCTTACATGAAAACACGCAGCATTCGGCATTTTTACCTCAGATCGTTCCGGGCTGACTGACATTCATTGAATGGCGTTTGACGCGCGACAACTAGTTTTATATAAGCGCTACGACCAGTGGTCTTGTACTTTTGGCAGAGGGGGACGCCTGACAATTACCACTCCATTGGTTTATTTCTCTGAGGATATCACGGATAATAGAGATAAAAGGATTGGTAACTCATTAGTAGGAGAACCCATGACACTGAACCTAGTTCAATGAGTCTCCTAGATGAGATATATATAATTAGACGCGTCTTTAATGGGGGAATACGAAATGCTGATGCTGCAATGCAAAAAAAGTGGTGGCGAATTTTTTTTTTTTTTTGAAAAGAATTAAAAAATCCGGTTTCTAGTACGATAAGTCTTCTAGATTTCCTTTGTTCCTCTAAGTAGGGGAGGGGTAGGGCTACACGATAATGCGGTGCTGCAAGCCCCCGTGCGTGGCCTTGTAAGTGGCAGCAGCATCAAAAGATTGTAGATGTATGAAAAAACAAAACGCCTGATCTTTTTATAACAAAAACAAGATGATATGTAACCTAAACTTAGCCCCTTAACTGCAACAAGATGTTACGTTATTAAAATGATTTTATATTTTAAAAGATCAGGCGCTTTGTTTTTCATACATCTACAATCTTTTGATGCTGCTGCCACTGACAAGGCCACGCACGGGGGCTTGCAGCACCGCATTATCGTGTAGCCCTACCCCTCCCCTGCTTCGAGGAACAAAGGAAATCTAGGAGACTTATCGTACTAGAAACCGGTTTTTTTAATTTTTTTCAAAAAAAAATTAAAATAAGCCACCACTTTTTTTGCATTGCAGCATCAGCATTTCGTATTCCCCCATTAAAGACGCGTCTAATTATATATATCTTATCTGGGAGAATTATCGAACTAGGTTCAGTGTCGTGGGCTCTCCTACTACATATAGGAGAACAGTCGAAAATGTGTCCAGCTGTAAGCAGTAAACAATAGTTCCAAATCTCTCCCGGTGGCGCTAGGTATAGTTGAGCGTATGAAATGAACTTTATATAGTACGAGTAAGTGCCTAAAAGAAAAGGTACTACTTATTTGGCGGAAGGTGCTTACGTTGTACGCTGTAAGTCACCAAAAAATATCGGAGCGTCTTAACTACTCAAAAATATCTGAACATGCACATTATCGCCTTGACAATAGAGGCGTTGTTCACATATTTGTGACCACCTTGGCCGCTACGATATATCTGATGATGACTGTCCCCGGTACATTTTCCGTTAATTAACAATCAAATATAATAAAAACAATCAAAACACGGGTATTATTCATTTATTCAGGTTGCGGAGTATGTAGCTCTCCAGGCATGTACTTTCTCATATTTTTGTCATAGAAGGCGCCTTCTAAGCAGAAACATTTGTTTGCAAGGCATTTAAGGCGTGGGCAACTAGAATGACACCAATGAAAATTTAAAAGGTATTTAAACTAATAATTCTTACTGGTACGACTTCACAATTTAATTGTAAATTAATACAAATTTATTAGAAATTTACATGAAAATTAATAGACATTTTAAACCTCCCTTCCCCCTCCATAGTCCTAGATAACAATAGCTTATAAATTCATAAGCCTCATACAGTAAGCTCATTCTTCGTTATACCGTACTAGTAGTCACACGGGTGGAAATACGATTATTAACAATGGCGTCCGTCGCTAGTAATTTATACAACCCATCTATATACGGGTCGGAAAGTGTAAGAAGTGTCCAGCCGAGCGAACCCCGCCAAGCCTATCAACCATCACCTATTGTGATTTCAAAGTATGCAGTCATCAAGCAATTTCAAGACAAGACGGGAAAGACGAAGAATAGTTACCACTGCAAATCGTGTGAAGTAACAACAAAACGTCGAGCCCGTATGGAGGCACATATAATTGAAAATCACTATGTGCCTAAGGATTTTATTATTGAATATACACCATCGGCAAAGGCAGCAGAAGCCGTAGTTCAAGTCACCGAAGCAGCTGAAACAACTTCACTTGTAGGCCAATACTTTAAAAACTATAATGATGAAGACGAGATAGACGTTGCTATTGAGTCTATAAAAAATGACTCGCTTCATTCTTGGGTGCCTACTGCAGTACAAGCCACACTGAAAAAATCGCTTATGAATACTGAGGTGGAAGAAAACATGGTACAAAACATAGAAAAGTTGCCGCACGTGGAAAAAGTCATACTACAACACATGTCACCGCAAATGGAAGAAGTTCAAGAAGAAGTCATCATACAACACATGTCACCGCAAATGGAAGAAGTCCAAGAAGTCATTATACCACAACACATGTCACCGCAAATGGAAGAAGTTCAAGAAGTCATCAAACCACAACATATGCAAATAGGAGAAGTCCAAGAAGAAGTCATAGCACAACACAAGCCTAAGCACAAAGAAATCATAAAGCCTCGACAAGAAGACCTCAAGCGGCGTAAAGTTGTAAAAGATGAAGACACAACTGACACTGAAATGGAGGATGAGTATGAAGATAAATGTATAAAGAAGAGAAAGATAATGAAAAAACAGGAGACTAAAAAAGATGCAGTAAAAACTGAAGATACAGTAAAAGCTAAAATTATAGTAGAGGTAGGAGCCAAAGATAATAAGTCTAAAAATACTGTAGAGCATAAAAGTACATCTAACACAAATAAACCTAAATCTAATACGTCTAAATCTAGATTAGAGAATAAAAGTACATCTAACACAAATAAACCTAAATCTAATACGTCTAAACCTAGAGTAGAGAATAAAAGTACATCTAACACAAATAAACCTAAATCTAATACGTCTAAACCTAGAGTAGAGAATAAAAGTATGTCTAAACCTAGAGTAAATAAACGTACGTTAACTATAAATGAAAAACCCAATAAAAAAGCAAGTATGCCCGACTTTGACAAAGAGTTAACAGGCAAAGTTGAGATGAAGTACACTAAATGTACGGCTAATGATGACATACAAATATTATTAACTGAAAAAGGGAAACGAAAAATTGACCATATGTCTTTAATCGCTGACAAGGATAGCAAGTCCGAAGAATATGTCAACACTTTTGCACCAGAGTCGTTAGACTTGTTGTACGAAATGGATAGTTTGTATGACGCCATTCATGATTTGTCTGAAGCACATGCTCAGAAAATTTATGATCTAAAGAACATATCGAATAATTCTGAGCGTAGGATGGAATATTCAAAGTTGAATAAAGAATACAAAAGCCAACTAAAAGATATATCCAAACGTAATGACAAATTATTAAAGGACCAATTGAAAACTAAGGAAAGGGAAATCTTTCAAGATTATGAAATAAGTAAAAATAAAGAAATTGATAAAATTTGCAACACTTTTGACCTATCGGCTCAATTAATGGTTTTTGAAAAAGAGTTAGGTTGCACAAAAGACAAGAAGGAAGTTAGGGCTAGAATAAAGAAAATTAAAGAAGACATTAAAAAGGAGAAAAAGAAATTTAAAGCAGAAATAAGTCACTTGGAAAGGGAAATTGTAAAAAGGCGTACACAATATAAAAATAAAATAAAGCAATTGAGCCAGGCTCATACTTATAAGATGTCGACATATGCTAAATACATTACAATGATTGATGATCTTATAACATCTGGTTATGAAGAGACTAGTAGAGTAAAAGAACTTTTATTAAATAATATAATAAATATTAAGTCAACGTTTAACTTGATAGTCGAATATTCTGGAAAGTCAAAAACATATGTAAATAACGTCTGTAGCATTAAAATTGTTAGGTATATTACATTATTAGCATTGGAATATATACAAATAATTAATTATAAGGTCCTTCACCAAAATTTGGCTTTTAATAGTTGTAAAATCACAAACAGGCCCATTATAGCGTCTTTGCAATCGGGTGCAATCACTAAGGAATATTTTTCAGACAGTAAGTTAATTTCAGTTTCCAATATGATTACAAATAATAGGATTGAAAAGATAATTAACAAACTGTTATTCGATTTAAGTGGAGTTAAAACTTTAAAAGAGGCTAAAACATCTTTGGTTGACAATAAATTTCTTAAACTTATATATGGCACAACGTATTCCAAGGATTATATCGATAAGTTAAAGTTATTGTATGTAAGGTTTATTATAATAACATGGACCATTATTCATAAAGAGTGGGTCGATGGGGACACATATGATGAAAATGATGTATATGCATTAATACATGCGAATAAGCATACCTATGATATGGAGGAATGTGTAGGCAACCGGAATATGATTGTGGATATAATAGAATCGGCGGATACAGACTCTGAGTCTGATTCGGATTCGGATTCTTCGAGTTCTGATGAATAAGCGTAATAGTTTTAAGATTAGAAGTTTTTTGATTGTACGGTATTAGTTATGACGTGAATGTGTATTATTTAGATATTAGTTATATGTATTAGATATTAGTTATTAATATGTATTATTTAGATATTAGTTATATGCATGTTATGTATGTTTTAAATAAAAAATATACCTTATTTTTGTTTTTCAATTATTGGCCTGTGGACTGGCGATTGCACAGTCTAAAAGTGACAAATCTGGTCTAGGTTCAACTCTGACAATGGATTTGATATTTCCTTGCTCATCAATGTTATTGAAGTAGATTTTACATACGATCGAGTTGACTTGTTCAGAGTCGATCACTAAGACTAATGTCGGGTTGAAATGGATATCATTAATAAGCTTGGCATAATGAACATGACCATGTTGTAGAAAAATTGCAATATTGGAATGGCCCATTTTGCATTTATATACTGGTAAGTATATGGAATATAACGAGTCTGAGTAGGTTTTTATTATACCGTTTTCTATTAGTTTTTGAGAATTAGTGTCATTTAGGAATATGGTTTCGTATCGATCATTATATATGACATCATACTTCGTCATATTAAACTTGTACTTTTTAATGACTCGTTCATATAACACGTTAGGTTTACGCACAACTATACCATCTACATACGAGTTTTGTGTAAACTTCCAGTATTCGATGTATTGATTTATACTATGAATATTGCCAAATATCTCAATATTAGTTGAACTATTACAGAGCATTAGCATATAATCTAACCGATTTACATATTGGTATTTAAGTAAATTTACTCCGTTAAATATAAATAAATCTAATAAAATCGGTTTAACAATTTTGTTATATTTTGATACGTCTATAATTTTTTTATTAAATACACCAACAATTATAAATTCGCCACTGAAACTATGCTCTGTGTTTATATATAAATTTGGGATCGTAATCTTATGCCCATGTTTATTGAATACATATATACCTTGGAATCAATTTTGCATATATTGACTCGCCAACCATTATAGTTAGGCTGTATTATACATTTTTCTTGTATATTATCTAATAAATCTGTGTCATGCTGCGTATCTGCTAATCTAAATGGAGATACAACAGTAGTATCACACATGTATACACTTTTTAATTTGTGGAATTTATGAATATTAGTGATGACATATAGAGGTGTGTCTGGAACTATATCTGTTATATTTCGTGTGACAGACTTGTAATATTCGGGTAAAGTTCTAATAAAGTCGTGCACATGAATAATGTGTTTAGCATAAACTAATGTGTAAATTTCAATAGGCGTACATGACAAAAATAAGTCAGTGTTGGTCATATTTAACATGTCCCTTAGCGGTTTAGCATTTTCATGTAATTTATTCTCAGGCATGGTCAAATTTGTAAGATGTGTCCTATGAATATGTTTTATTAATACATTAGAAGATGAAATTTCGTTTGTACTAATTTTAGAATCTACACATGATAAATTCCGTGTCGATTTAGTATGAATACTTGATTTTAGGGAATAGGTGTTACATTTTGCAATGCACGGTAAAAGATCTAATATATTTGTAGATTCAAATAATTCATAGCATTGACAAGATGCATGTTTATTTCTCAAAACTCCATCTTTAATAATTTTTAAATTTTTATTCATAATAAATTTTACAAATGAATATTGGCATCGTAACGTGAATTGAAATAACCACAATATTATTACTTCTGGATTGATCCTTCCGCTTTCTGAGGTATTATTTAAAAGAAATGAATATAAGTCTTTCAATGTAAGAATACGCATGAAATCTAAAAAATAAAATGTGTTGAAATCAAATCTTTGACTAATATATAATCATATAGTCTATAAAATTCGCGTTTAATTCTATATGATTTCAATAATTTATGAATCTTTTTTTCAGTCTCTTTCATTGTTTCTACTGATATTAGCAAGAGATATTGAAAATCCTCATAATTTGCAGTATTTAATTGTTTTATCCTTCGCCTAGGTTTTGTCGTACAGCCAATTTTATAAATACCACGCTTCATGAAGGAAGGCGTAGACGCTACATAAATATAACCCATCTATGTAGACAGCAATAACTATAACATGTATACGACAATGACTATACATATTCATCAGAATCAGTGTCAAAATCATACAAATTAGCAAGTTCGTCTTCATTTATTATACCTATAAACATTAAATTTCCAAATTTATCATTGCTACGAATATTGTAATCGGATAACTCAATATTATAAAATCCATACTTATTAAATATTTCACTAATATCTCTTAATTCAGTTTCAGTCAAATCGGCAACATTCATTTTTGTGGCTATTATATTACTAAAGTTGGGAACATTTAGAATATGGTTTTTGGTATAAATCCAAAATACAAGATTATTTATATAAAGGTATGCTGACCTACTATCTACTATAATAAATTCTTCTGGCATTATATAATGTACTTTTTTATCATTATCAATTGAAACGCTTTTAAATACTTCAAACCCGCGATATGTTGTTTTGCCATGTACAAAATTTTCAGTTTCACGGTGTTGAAACTTGACATATGGAACTATGTTAATTGTCATGTTGTCTATACTGCCACTCATTATAAAGTTATCCCTACTAATATTTAATTCGTGAACATAGATGCGGTCATAGTGGTCTAGTGCCTCGGATATTGAATCGTAAACACTAAGCAAAATGTATGGTTCATTATATCGTTTAGTGTACATGAACTCAAAACCAAATTCTATGCCAATAATTTTTATTCTTGTGTCTATTACAGACAAATACGAAACATCCAATTTTATGTCACTATAAATATAAACTCTACACGTATTTGATACAACCCTGTCGCTATCATTATTTTTAAGAACAAAATTTATCAAATCTTTGGAATCATCATATATATATAATATTAAATCGATTACATTGTCTGGTTGAATTTGCATTTTCAGAGGTTGAACAAAGGGCTTATCCGATTTTGTAATGTATGGGAATTTATATATATACATTTTATTATCTACGTAATAGATATAGACCTAATACTTGGACTATAGTTGTGTTAAATTTATAATATGATTGAGTTATTATGTCTAAGCAGATGTCAAAGTATATTATGTTGCAAAATCAACTGACCTAGCAGAATTATTGAGTAACATTAATATGAAAATATCGCATATTGATTTCAAAATATATATAACCAATAAACAAAATGCAGTTTTACTCATTTGTCTAGAATATAAGAGATATTCGTAATACTTCATTCTATTTACTCAATCCCATTACATACAATGATCTTATGTGTAATTGTAATAATTGATAGTATGATTCTGTGCAGTGACTTAAGTGATGAAGAAATTAAACAGTACATCAAAGTTCTCATTCTATTTGGAGCAAAAAAAAGACCTAGTTTAAAGAACATTGAAAAATTAAAACCAATAGGATCATGTAATACGACTTGCAAAAAATCACACACTTCCGATTTGCGATTGAAGTAATTCCATTATAATTGGATTTTTTATAATTTCTAATAAATCAGGAGCAGAATATATACCATACTCGGCGTTTATATTTTTATACACTTTGGGTAATAAATCATTTAGCAGTAAGTCTTTTAAAGGTATGGCTTGTGATTCCAAGTCTTTCATCATTTCTATATCATCTACATTGGCATGTGCACCTGCTCTACTAATTTTGCGTCTATATTCTGTCAATTCCACCTTTCTTTCTCGTTTACCATCTTTATTAATCATTTTCTTTAATCCACTCATTATCAAGTAATCTATTCTATTTTTTTGACTAAATTTATAAAGAAGAACATGCGGATACATTAATATCTCACATACGTGCCTTTCAACCAATTTTGCTTCGTAATCTTTTATGTCTAAAAGTGAATTGTACCGTTTAAGAAATGGAAACTTTGTAAGGTAATCATTGTATAAATCCTTTGCCATTGGGTTACGACCTTTAACATACAATTCTGTGCTACATCTATCTGTAATGACGTTAAACAGAAGAGATACTATAGAATGCATGAGCATATCGTCATTTGCTATACATAAAGTGTCATTAAATTGAGAATTATTAATGAATAAAATTTGGATAATAAAGAACAGAACATCAATATTTGAGTTTATTGATCTATAACAAACCAATGAATCATGATAACATGTATATGCATAAATATATGACATGATTTCCTTTAAATATTCCCTAGTATTGTTCAATTGTTCAAACTCTAATAATGTCTGTTTTGATGATTTAATCCCCTTCTCCATTTCTGAAACGTCCAAATCATTCAAAACTGAGCTTAGTAAATTAACCATCATCGTAATGGTAGAATCCGGATCAGAACCATTAGATAGGTTTAAAAGCTCAGTACCTATCATTTTGATAGTTTCATTTATTGATAAATTTGGTGGAATGTTTGTAAATTTGACATTATAACTGGATATATTGACAAAATATTGAATCAGTTTTATTGCAATATCTTTGGGTATAACCGCAAATTGCTGGCATGGTACATCATCAAATTCGTAAAGATTTTTGTGCTTCCTCATTGACAAAGTGTGTTCATATACTACATATACAATGCCGTTATAAATAAATTCAAAGTTTTCATCGACATTTAAAAGTTGACCATTTACTTGTACAGCATTAGATTGAGGAATGATCTCGAATTGGTTAAAGTGCATATCTACTAAAAGCGAACTGTATCTATGCCAATATAGTATGTAGCTTATCATTGAAATAACCTACCAGCATATACCATGAAATTTTTAACATTTCTAACGCACTCAAGTCTTTGTTATTGGCTCTATATGTAACAAAATAGTTTGCAAAATATACAAACACAAAAAGATAGATTATTGAAATGAGCAATATCATTATTAAGAGCGTAATTACACAAAAAGAAATCATGCTAACAGTACTAATAGGTTGTTATGAGTAAAGGTATTGTGTATATGTAGATATCATGATATGAGTATTTCGAATGATCAATTACCTGGTGCAATGTGCCAGATTTATGATGAAATGGTGCTTTTAAAAGTGATAAAACATGAAAAAAAGACATTACATAAAAATGATAGCATATGCATTGACTTGAAGATGTTAAACTATTTCGGGTTTATTATTATATATGAAAGTGGTAAATTCGCATTCCATCATATATCAGAACCAATATTTAGTGAACACTGTGCATTGGTAGAAGATGAAAATGTACCAATCTCAATTCTAGAGACGTTTATTGACAAACGAAATGATACTTTCTTAGGTTCTAAATGGAAATAACAGTTTTACGATTAATTTTTTCCTGTTAGCCTCTTTACCGTTGCATCAATTTGTCTCAATTCGCTAGCACACCGATTAAAGTTTCTGTCCAATTCGCGATTCAATGAATCAACTTTACTCCTCAGTTCTCTAACTTTATTATCATAGTCTGCGTTCATTGATTTATCTTTCTTAACTTGAGAACGATAAACCGAAAATTGGTTTTCTAATGCTTTTATTTCAGCATCTATCCTTCGTTTTTCACTTTCATACCTATTTTTAATGACTGTAGCTTCGCGACTGTAAGAGTCAAGCTTGTTACGTAAATCCATATCGTATTGTTCAAACGACAAACGTATTACAATAGACTACCATAAAACATAATACATAATGGACCAACTCTATTGCATTTGTGAATCTGCTGGGGTAGACTCGTGTCTCTTAAGAAATTACAAGAAATATATTGAAAGAAGAAGGATATTATCTAATGAAGAAATGAAAAAACTTGAACTATTTTTGAAAATTAACAGCTTTAATGTTATGGGTACATTTTCAATTGACAAGGCTAATGTGCCAATATATAGAAATATAAACAATAACAAACTTGCAATGTATACTTCGATACTATGCTGCAAAGAGTTTGTAGACTTTATTGAAAAGCACAAAATTACGATTATTGGATCGAATGATGGTCAATACAATAAATTAGTTGAAGAGGCGACTTCAGTGTTCAACCATTTTTAATTCGTATACCATATATACTATATGATAAGTTTGCTATAGTAGTTGTCTACAACAAACAGTATAAATATCACAAACGGTATAAAGCATTATCATTATCTTGTCGACTCTTGTCAGAGTATAAGTTATTCGCAGTAGTTTAAAGACACTTGTCCATTGTCATACGTAAAAACCATTTTTTTAGACACATTTAATATATTTGGGTGATATACTTTTATATCATTGCAATTATTTTTATTAATAAAAATAAACTGAATCGGTGGAAAACATTGCATTATATTTAACATGAATGTCCAATCTGGAGGATCTCTCAATTGCCCCATTAAACCGGAAAATTCTGAAGGTGTGGATATCGAAGAGGAACGATTTAATAAGGTTAGTTCTATAATATAAGTTTGTACATTAATTTGCTTGTCTAATTCTTGAAGTAGTTTTTGGCACATTAAATATTTATATGTATTAATTGTTATAAAAACTGAATAATTCTTAAGAGACATGTAATCTTGCATATATTCTATACACTGAGTTTGCATAAATTTCAGGTTTTCATCAATTTGATCTTGTCCAATTTTATTAACTTTTATTATGCTATAATTTTCCGACTCATTATATATATTTAAATCACTGGGTATATTGGATAATTCCTTTTGTCTGAGTAAATTAATCATAGTTTCCATTTGTTTGTTTCAGGTATTTGCAAAATTTGTAACCAGTCAAAAACTATATGTAATAATTGCACAATTGACAAAGGCTGCAAAAATTATAAATATGAAACTACAGGAAAGAAAATTCAAAGGAGAAGACTTTGAACTGACAAATGCAGAATCTAAAAGAACTAAACGAAACTCGCAATATCAGAGTATGGCCACTAATATAATTTGGTATCTAGCTTATGTATTGTGCTATAATAAGGAGCCGGAAATGATTAAAATTGACGAGCAATATGTTTATGATAATAGAAACAAGAATAGGTATACTGAATCATATATGGATAAGCGTATAAAAGCGGATTGGGATATTGCTATGGTGCGTACTATAAAACGTTACATGATACTATTAATTAAGAGATTTTATGATTTATATAATGAAAAAAATATAGAGTTGCAAAAAACTAAGATTGATAAAAATATTGACCGTCAATTGAATATGCATACAAAGTTATATATGGCCGTTTTAACTGAACTAGACCAAGAGTATTTGCATGTGTATATTCGCCAGTTGCTTGAAAAATCCTATGTAAAGGTAACAATCATTGAAATTTTAAAATGTTCCATAGACAGAACAATAAAAATGGTATGCCCAAAGAAGCAGATAGATGCGACATGTTCGATTTATCATGATATTCTTAAAAATGAAGAGTTTTCAAAAATTAATGACATGATGATCACTTATGCTAAGGAAATAAAATATAATAAATATAAACCAAACATTGAAAAGAATGACGATGACATTAAGCCATTGGATATGCGTAGGTTTCCTTTGATGAGTAGATATAATTATGATTTATATACATATACGTCAAAAGAACCTTTAGAATTACAAATTGAAACGTTTCAAACTAGTAAACAGAAAACATACCGCATTATTAAATTTATCCAATCATCGAATACTCATATATTTGATGTTTTGTCTTGCGGTAATAAAAAATTGAATGATATTAGTTGGCAAGAAAGATTGAATATAATCGATGTTCATGAATTGACGGCTGACTATAGAGTAATAAATATTCGACCGATTGAATTCGAAATGATCCAGTTTAATACACTTACTTCAGACAATGATTCTAACTATCAATATATAAGAACAAGCGGCTTGGGATTTGGCACTCTGTTTATAAACGTTGGAAAGCAAGCAAAGAAAAATCGGCTTACTTCTAGCATAAATAAGAGACATAAGAAGGTTAAAAGGGAAGATTTGGAGCCATGTGCTGGGTCATCTAATATGCCAGCTTCATGTAACTTGAATATTGAAGAAGTGGACTTGTCAACTCTTGTAAAACCTAAAAAGGAGCCTATTATTGAAGATGATGATGACTTTATGGATTAATGAATAGTTTTATTTTTTAGAAATGGCTGAAGAATATAACATAGATAATTATATGCCCTTAACTCAAACGCCATCTTTTGTCGAGATTGTACCAATTAATTTTCTATCTAATAATTTTTTCAATGAGTTGGAGAAGAATGCGAGTAATGAAGATTGTACTGTGATCCAGACTAAGGATGTCGAAATGACTGATCAATGTGCTACAGGTGCGGAACAAATGGTGGAAAACAATAGATTACCAAAGCCCAGAAGAATAAGACATAAATTTATAAGACATATACATAAGCCATTAAAGGGAAAAGTTAAAAATTTTACAAAGCAAATGTACCGCTGAATTCAACACATTTATCCCATCTCCATATTCATAAACAGCGTAGGATCAAAAGTAAATGGTAATGGCACGCCTACTTTTAATACTTTTTTGTCTGAATCTTGTACATCAGTACCCAATGACAGAAGAAGACTAAGAAAATTGTCCCACTCTTCTTGTGTTTTAGCTGTAACCATGTCTATTATTCCATTGTTGTTGTATTTATAAAACATAAATCTCAAGTTTTTACCCTCTGCATTATGTTGTATTAATTTGGCATTATTTGTGTATTGAAGTAAACTGTTTATTGTTTTATACAAAATTATTGGTTTCATTCCCTGACAAATATCCCAAGATTCTCGACCCCATAAAAATCGTGTTGGTAATATTTGTTTATAATATAATTTAACATTATTTGAAGTATAACTATTGCTAGATGTAGATTTGTGTTGGACTAGTGAATTATTATATGTTACTCCTGGTTGAGCATACCAACCATTTATATCTGGTACTGTGTTAAAGCTTTGTGGTTTGAAACTACCAGGAAACACTAGGTCATTGGTATGTAAAGATAAACAATATGTCTTGGTCGGGTTCAATTCCAGTTTATTAAATATAGTTTCATTATCATTGTACTCGAAACATACCGCACCACTCTGAAAATCTGAATTGACCATTTGCCCATATACATTAACATACTTGTATTTTATGTCTAAAACTGCATCAGGGCCCAGTGTACCTTTTAATAGTCTGGTAGTAGAGTTTCTACGTATGGGTATTCCTCGGGTAGAATTTTGTTTACACTGAAACCCATCATTTGACTTGACTATTATACCGCCTACATAATTACCAGTAACTGGACAATTTGAACATGGATTTTTGATCTTTTGCCCCTTGAAATTGCCAGATATTGTTGTGTTGTAATAGGATTTCTCAATGGCATCTGTTATTACTAATTTGTCATAGTCATCATATGTTTGTACATTTTGGATTTGACAAACTGGCGTATTATTTTGTTGGATTGCATTAAATCCTAGAGGACAGTCGCATTGGATTTCGTCAAAGGGTACGTTTATGTCTTTAATCTTTCCGTCGCAGATGAATGGAGTTTCACATGCACCAAGTAACGTTGTATTTCCAATGTATCCTGGATTAATGCATGAACATATTAACGCTGAATCATTAGTTTCAGGATTAATAGTTACTAATGTTAAATAACCATGATACGGATTACAACTTTGGACCATGACTGACACAGGTAGACAGTATCCGTCGTTGTCAGTTTCATTTTTTGGAATCGTAATAATGTTTCCGTATTTGGTAACGTGCATTGTATCAGATTTAAAGTGTACGCATCTTGCTGTCAAGTTTTGGCATCCGAAACATGACACTTGGTTATCGACTTTGCAAGGTCTTCTTCTGCTGTACACTCATGCTCATTTGTTATGTCAATTGTTGTTGGGAAAGCATCGAAATATAAATCAATGGAAAAGTTTAAAAGTTCCTCACTACTCGAATCTATAAATTGCGTGTTAAAGTGTTGCATTGAGACGTTTAAAAAGTTTAGAAATATTAAAATTATGATAAAAATAATGGTATATAATATAATTGACATTTCTATTGGTATAGGTCTGATGATGGTTCATTTGATTTATTATTATTATGACAATGTTACCTAAGATTATTATGGTTATGAAGGTGTGTGACATTGACTATATGCCGGTGGAAATATAGCATCAATACACTATAGAAAAAGAAGCAAGGTCATTAATCTAGTATTGAAGGGGGGAGAGTTTAATTTTATATATTATATTATATATAATATATAAGATACCGCCCATGCATAACACCCATACAAAACGATTCGGACACATGCCTCCGGCTCGGCCAGACTTTCAGATCCGGAAAGGGGGCGTGGCTTATGTAGTTGTCATACTTCTAATTGATGATGCTTTAATTTTTAATTTTATGCAAATTACGTAAAATTTTAGCCTACCCTCCCTTCTTTAGATCCAAGAAAAATTACAACGGATCCCCTGTAACGCAACCAACCCATTCACTACGCTTACGCTAATCTCACTGGTCCAATCTCTGCTAATAATGATCCATGCATATGGCCTTGTATACCCATCCCCCCGACAAGCGAACATCATAACGCTATACAACTCCGCTCGAATCATTCGTCGAAGAGATCACCGACATGAGACATGAACATGACCTGGCTACGTTACAGACTTCCGACCATGGCTTTGGGACTATGCCAGTTTCCTGATTTTGTCCCAAACTCCTTGAACCTTGTCAATCGTACACAATTCCGTGATGAGAGCACTAGATAGTCGCACATGTCGGCACTTAAAGTCATCTTGGAGCTAATCTCCGGTGACCGAGGAGCCATCAGCCATACGGGATTATTGTGCTGTGATAAATTGAATAGGTGAAAAGCTTGAATGGGAAATATCATGGCAGAAATAATAAGATGCACATGATATATCGAGTCATCCAGATTACCCCACATTGATTATCATTCATATGAATAAATGACAATCACTATGAACCAATCATCTCGACCATTCGCACGAATCACCATATCACCTCACACAATCCCTCGTCAGCGTCCTTCAGGTGTATTAATCATTAGAATCGTAGAGACCGAATCAAGCATCACTGTATTTCGAATACTCAAAACGCCATGATCCTTCATAATACCCCATCACTAGGTTACATGACAGTGTGGCCCATTACGAAAAAGGGTACATTTGACATGGAACTGTAATTGCGGATTCTAACTAAGAAGGATAGTGTTGGTTTGTATAGTGTATGGGTGTTAGGCTGATGTAGAAGTCTCGGTTTTGTATGTAGTTTGAGCATAATCGGTTGCAGTTCCAGTTGCAAGCGGGCTTGGCTGCGTAGGGATCGTCGCAAGAGGTCACTGAAAGCAGAAATAAATCGATTAGTTTTTATTTATTCCCACCATCCTTTCATATCAATTTCTAGCCTTTGTTATCCTCCCACCTAGGTCATCGGCTCGCAATACCCTTGAACCGAGGTTTTCTCTAGAGACTATTAGTATAGGTTTTTTTTCAAAAAATGTGTGTAAAGCCATATCCCGATATTATTTTCATACTAAATAATACATCGGTATGCAATTTCGGTGTTGTTTCGCGGTTGTTACAGTTTTTTTATCGCCTGAATATTATAGTTTTTTTATCGCCAGATAATTTATTTTCCATATCTAAATAATATCGGGTAAATATTAAGGTTTTGCATTGCAATTGTCCATTAGCCAGCTGGCCATCAGACGGGCTGTATGCTTGTTAGCCACCGACATAGTAAACGAAAAAAACTTAACATAAGAAACTTATTATATACTCCTCTGATTAGCATCAGAGATGCAATAACGACAATGGCTAGTACAAAAATTTGTTTCCACATCGTGGCTCCAATCACAATTAATTTCCTTTAAGGGGGCCGTGTTATATAGACCTGTATTCTCTATCTGAGTCCCTTTCTAACTTATATGTTTGTCGCTCGCAACGGTCGTGGACGGTTTTCAATATGCAAACAAGGAAACAGTTGCGCAAGTAGTTGGAATAAATTAAAAACAGTTCCTCTAAGTCCAAAATGTTACACGATTTGAGTGGCCTAAAGTCTTCTAAATATGAGGAATTTATGTCAAAATTTCAGTTTATTAGGTTTTAGAGACACATATTATGAGGATGAATATGTATACAATTATACAAAGGAAAACTACCGCAAAATACGTGCGTTGATGGAAACTTTACTTGATGCGGCTTTTCACATTGTTGTTAAATAGAGGGAGGGTGACCCGGTGGCTCCATCGATCTGGTGGATTCAATCAGAACTCACGCTTTAAAATAAAATAAAAATGATGGCTACTTAGCCTATGCCTGGTGCGCGGTAAATAATGAAAACCGACAGGACACCTTAGGTCCTCTACCTCTGCGCATCGCTTTGTTCTGCAATATTGTTAAGTACCTCATTCATTCCTGTTTCAGCGTTTGTCCCGGCTTAGGGTCTGCTTGACAACCTAATCCCATGAATTGGCGTAGTCACTAGTTTTTACCAAAGCGACTCCCAGGTATGGTTTCCTTACAATGTTTTCCTTCACCGAAAAGAGACTGGTAAATATCAAATGATATTCCTCACATATGTTCCGAAAAACTCAGTGGTACGAACCGGGGTTTGAACCCGAGACCTCCGGATTGAAAGTAAGACGGCTTACCGCCAGGCTACCAGCGCTTCTTTACAAATAAAGATATTGCTATCAGGAATTTAGGAATTAATAAGGTACCAATATTGAAGCAAACAGAAAAGTTGGATTATCTCGAAATCCAGAGAACTTTTACTAAACCTATTAGTCCATTTTCCGGACCGGCCAGAGGTGGTTAGGAAGGTTATCCATTATTTACCGGGCACCTGGTGTATAAATTATTATTTTTCGTAGCACTAATGATAATGAAATAAAACGAAAATACACATCAAAAACCTGGTCAAACATATTTTTACGCTTTCAATGATTTGTAATCGTTTGAACGCCATATTAGTACAGTACGCGAACAGTTTTGAAATTCGATGACTCACAAGTGCGATTTTCTTTTTTAGTTAGATAATATGATATGATTACTTATAGTAAAAAATATTTTCTAACAGTTTTTGACGTCGCGCTAGGTATTATATAGATATTTGTTAATAACAACAAGAAAAGATTATACAAGATATATTTTCCTTTACCATACTATTGCATTCAACTATTTCAACATCATCTGTCATTTTATAACAGTTTGGTCAATAGATTATGTGAGCATGATCGAAAACAATTTGTCAAAATATAAGTGACCTTGAATTCTAAACGAATTACAAATGGCTAAGACGACATATGCTCTTGACAAAACCGTTATAAAATGTGAAATTATGTTACAATAGTAAAAAGCGATAGCCTGGTAGAGAAAAACAAAACGTACATAATCTTTTCTATGTGTAGCAAACAAATACATGTATGATACCTAGGGCAATGCTAACAATTGTTAGAAAATATTTTTTACTAGCTTTTACCCGCGGCTTCGCTCACGTGAAATTCGGGGTATCACGGTTTTCCTTTCCTGATTTAAAACACAGAAGGGAACTCGAAACAGAATATTATTTTAATACGCTACTGTAGACGAAATTATTTGTCTTTATAGCTTATGCACGATTTTTTTGTTAGTCACAAATAGTCCGCATACCAATTTTTAGCTTTCTACCTTGAAAATTGCGGAATGCTCCATACAAACTTCCACCCCCCATTTTAGGGAAGTGGGGGGTTAGAAAGAGACAAAAAGTAGCCTATGTCACTCTCCATCCCTTCAACTATCTCCACTTAAAAAATCACGTCAATTCGTCACCCGCTTTTGCCGTGAAAGACAGACAAACAAACAAACACACACATACCCCATTTATAATATTAGTATGAATTATTAGTACTTAACGTATTCTAACAGGTCACAAAATAAAATCGGACTTGTGATTTATGTCATTTTTATAGGTAAAAAAGGCGTTCCCGTACTCCACTAATATGTAATTTACAATAACGTCACTCACACGCCGAGGTCACGGGCGCAAGGTGCAAGCGAGCCAATATAAACCTTACTGGAGAGGGTTGAGATTACTTTGGCAGTGTACTATATAACACAAGAGTACATTAGATCCTATTGGCGCTGCGAGCACGATTACTCATGACATGACACCTTTAGGTGTTCTCGGCGTCCAGAACGTTAATTCGGAAAATACAAAATGAGGATGTCTCATATTCATATGACACATATATATGAACTACCAAACGTCCAGCTATGCAAACACTGACAATAATAATGTCACTGTTTCTGTACCCGTCCTTTTCTATGAATATGAAGAATGAGAAGGATGAGTAGAGAAATAATGACATTATTACTGACAGTGTCTGATCAGATATAGACGGAGAGTTAGCCACGTCAGATATGACGCAATAATGAGAGCAATGAAACCGCTCTCGTTAATTTGTTATACTATGCTTATTTCTAGATCCGGACATCTGGCAGCTGTAAAGTGGTGGAGGTCAAAATACGCAAACCACTTTATGAACACAAATGCTAGAGTTCTGGTTTTGATGCAGTATTATGAAAAATTATGTAAATAATTAGATCATATCATTGTCAAAAGTTTCTGATGAGGGAAAGTAGTCCAAAACGACGTATAATGTAATTCATAGTTTGTCGCCCACAGTTTCTGTTTCCGAAATATTACGCAATGTTTTTTGTTCTAATGTTAAAATGAAGGCCCCATCCTCTATAAATAAGATAACTTCGGCCGATTTTACCTATTGTGGTATTACTTTTTTCCAATTCAAAAACTTTGTCACTCTGACATCCACCCATTAAAAGCTGCCAGATGCCCGGATCTAGCAATAAGGATAGTATTGCAATCTTACTAGATGGATTTCATTGCTCTCATTATTGTGTCATATCTGACGCGGCCAGCTCTTAGACCATTAGATTTTAAAATATAGTGTTATCAACGCCATGATATATGACGGTTGTCGAATTCGAATCGAACCACGTCTTTCTATACACCTCTTATACAATCAATAAATCGTTGCTACAGACTACATGTAGTCAAGTGGCTTACTTCGGGTGGTTAATGTCCCAAGCCCCCAGCTCCTCGCAAAGTGTTTGGGCGATAGATGCAGGAGCGTTTGGGCATTCCACGCAGGGACCGGGACAAATGCACCCTGCAAACAGTATTACGAAGAAATGTAGGTATGTTTAGCGTATACCTGGTGCCGTATACTAATTTAAAAAAAAACATAAACAATACATTAAAAACGCAATCTATTTTAAACATAACTTCAACATACAACAAATACTCAACCAATATTGAAGTTGTATTGGAGTTGCATCGGGATAATTTTCAAAGCAAATTCTGACAATACTGATTCGCATGTTCAGGCGATAGCTGTATTGCTTAATGCATTGGAGTTGTATTGAAGTTGGATCGTGTCATAACGTGTCTTAAAGTTAGAATACGCGCCGGCCCCTGGGTCTAGCAGAGAACGCCAAATGTTGTCAAAAACTGCTGGTGTCCAATTACAAAAGGAGAATTAGTAAAACAAATGTTAAATTTTCGCATAGAAATGATAGGAAACTTAAACCGGGTGAATGTGGCATTTTTAGTACATATCTACAACCTGTCCTATCACTAAATTTGAAGGCCTTAACGAAGTGGCAACCGTCGCAAATAATAACGAGATATTGTAGGTACTTATTTGCTCATTACATCTACGTAGGTATTGTTTCTATAACCTTGATAAATATAAGAAATTTAAAATGTAATCTTATGAAACCTACTTATAGTATATAGGTATTTAATGTAAATACTGCATGTTATTTTGTAATATTTAAGTTTAGATTTCATTTAAATATAGTGCCACCGTCTAACCACCCGGTTAGACGGTGTTGTGCATTGTGTAGGTACGTAGTTATAAGACATATTGTAGGGAAATATGGGGCATGGTGGTCAGCGGGAAATGGGAGTCACCCACAAACTACAAACACTAGTAATTTGGACGCGGCGTCCGTCTCCGCGAACATTACCTAGCATGACAGCCACATCAGGAATGAGAAGAGTATTTTTTTGTTTTTGTGTCTCTTCAATGTAATATTCTGCCCAATCAAAATAAGTGGTAATTGTCACATTTATTGATCAACTTGCTTATCATTTTTATAAACGGTGAGCCGGACTTTCCAAAGTATGACATGAACCTAAATCACGTGTGTTAGTAATATGTATTTTTATACATTTTACGTGAGAACTGCATTGAGTACTTACTAACTTAGGAACCCTCAAGAGCTTTGGTGTTAAAAATAAAGCGTAGCTATACAGTGCGTCATAGTCACTCATACATTCACTAGTAATATCTCACATAAACAAAAGCACGCAAAAATATCTGACAATCTTATTCGTAGTGCAATAAGAGCGTCGCAATTTACGGCCTTCGTTGTGTGAAATAGTATTACCGTGGCCTATAGGTAGTTATTAGTTACATGTGTTAGCTCACTTGATTTCTGCGCCTTTGCACTTAGCTCGTAATCTTGCGAATCCAATGAACATCGCGACTGCTGCATCTTTGCTTCAAATGCTCGGTCTATCAAACCTGAAAATTATATTTATCTTAGGATTCTTAGGGTGCAAGCTGAGTGGCCGCTTCTCTTTTACTTCAATATACAGTGTTAATGGAAACGTACAGTAAATGAATTTAAAAAATTGTAATATATGTAAATGGAAGCCACTCATAATTTTAAAATTTCTTTTATTTTTAATTTTTATGCTGTAGCGCCTATAAAAGGACACATAAGTGGAGCGTCTCGTGGAGCCTTTTGTGAAGAATTAGGGCATCCCGATATTCCCGATGGGTAGAATAGGTACCTTTCTCCTCGACTATTTGAAGCATTGAGACGGCAGTCTTCGGCCTGGGCTCGCGCACCTCCGGGCTCAGCTTGGAAACGGAAATAAACTCAGTACTCTGATTCGTTTTTTCCTTCTCCTAAAAACGACAATAAACAGTGAGCTTTGCAAAAATTCTGCACAAGATTTTTCTATTGTCTATATATTTATGCGCAGATATTGTATATAGAATATACATATAAATTTACGGCGCAACATAAACTTAGCGTAATTCAGTCCGGAATTCAGTTGCACATAGGCATAAATCAGCCGGATCGGAAGGCGGAAAAGTGAGTATGGTGACTGAATTTTTGTATGAAGCCAATAAACAAAATCAACCGGAAGGTGAATTTTTCCGCCCAACAGGATTAAGTCAAAGCTTAATTGATAATGCGATGTAGGGTTCTAGTTCCACTTGTCGATTAGGCTATTATCACACTGGTTCCACGAGTCCGTATCCAAATGCGACGAAAGTGTACAAACGTGACAGTTCTAAAGAAAATTACAGCGCTATTTCGCTCGCACACGGTCGCTGCATGCGGAAAACGCAGCGGTGGGTTAATCGGCAACAGCCGATTAATCTACTGCACCTATATTTCTCGTAATCTATGCCAGATGGCCGTGTGGGTCCCCGGCTCTACTCAGAGCCGTAGCTGGGGGAAGGTTTATTGGAGCCTACCTTAAAATAACATTGACTATGGCAAAAGTAAAGCGCCCTACTTGTGATTACCACTGTCTTATCTTAAATCCAACTCAGGCTGTGGTCCTGGTTCCATTGAACCAGAACAAACGCTACTGAGATCAGATGATGATAAGGATAAACGTAGCTAACCGGCAAAACCATCATATCTTTTAAATCGCTTCTACTAGCGATGTACTTCCAGAACTCGCAGCACTTCCTCTGCGAGTAGTCGTCGTCGTCCGTGGGGGTGAAGTCCAGGCGGAGATGGTGCGCCTCCAGCGGTTCCCCACAATCGCTGTCACCGAACACGCTGAACACGTTGATTGGTTCGGGCGCACTGTAGGTTATTCATTGAGTTAGTTTTTAGCCAGCCGTAAACTGATTTTATACCACGACGGTGGCGAACAAGTATACCTCCAGTAGATGAACATGCGCGTTGCCGATCCTTAAAAACCTATTCACTCCTTTTTTAAAGAACCTCATAATTTTACTGTAACTAAAATGAATAAGAAAAAAATAAACGGTTTACGGGACAGCCATAGATTTTTAAAGCAAAAGGGCTCTAGTGTATCATATATCTTTGGAAATTGTGCATAATAAGTACACAACGGTAACAAATTACTAAGTTTATTTTCGTTCCATTTTACCTAAAGGAAATGAAAAACCGTTTCGTTTACAATGGTCGGTGCATAGGTCGCCTTTGCTTCAGTACAACCCTTTTAAAGTCCTTGGGGATAGCTATTGGAATGCCCCTTACTCTGCACAATGCAACTTAAAGAACGTAATTTATAGTATAACTTGTGTACCTCACCTAAATGTGGAAGAAGCCAAAGCATTTCCGAAGGAAGAGTCCTTTGACATGTACGTTCCCACGCTCTCGTCTCCGTCGTCCATGGTTAGTTGGTTACTTCAGACTAATTTCTTGAAATGAATTTCTATCAACATCAACAAGAGCAGTTTTCAAAAGGTTATCAGTTAATAAAATATTTTCCCACAATTTTCCAATGATTTTCCACAGTATTGACGAGGTATTGACAGCTGATTATCTGGTCGTTTGACAGCAAAAAGATTAAAACCAAAGAGAATATGTATGTAAGTACGGTAATACTTTGTTACTAAAAAGTTTTTATGGGACAATATTATCCTGGCTTTTTGTCGAATATTTTAGTTCGTCTTTTTTGTCGATTTCTATCTACCTATTATTTTCTGTGGAGAATCTTCTTCCTCGCGTTTGTCCCAGATTTTTGCTCTATCGAGCCTGGGGTCCACTCGACAACCTAATCCCAGGAATTGGCGTAGGCACACGAAAGCGACTGCCATCTGACGTTCCAACCCAGAACCTTGTTAGGATTATATCCAGTTTCTTCACGATGTTTTTCCTTCACCGAAAAGCGACTGGTAAATATCAAATTATAATTCGTACATAAGGTTCGAGAAACTCAGTGGTACGAGCCGGGGTTTGAACCCGCAACCTTCGGATTGAAAGTCTGACGTCTTACCGCCAGGCCACCAGCGCTTTTTTCCTTTTCTGTGAAGAATAATCTGAACATTTAAAAATAGAAAGTATAGTCTGCCCAGCCAACGAACGCAGTAGCAATGAACAGCGAACAAAAGTATGACAACAATAAGGATCAGTGAAAAAAGCAGCCATGATCATCAAATTCTATGTTTTTAATTTTAGTTGGTATTTCCGCCTCTTTCAGTAGGTAACATTTCCGGTGTGTAAAAAAGAGACGGATATATTTCGTCGATCTGTCATCAACTGAAACAGATAATCTGGTTGAGGCAATTGACATATGCCTTAAAAACGAATTTAAATGTGAATTTAAATGTTCGTCACGAATTGCGGTTTCTCATTACAAAGGGTTGCCACATGTAAGTATTTTGAGTTTGCCGCGCTTTTCTACTGACAGAAATGGTTTGCCAGATAGGTAACAAAGATCGTTATCTTAAACGAAATGTATATTGATATCTATGCGATATAATATTGATAGCCTTATTTCAAATCCTGCATTTTTACCACCTAGTACGTATAAATGAGTATTACAAATCACGTCCTGTGTGGCAATTGAATATTTCGTCTCTAAACTAATGGTTCGTACGAGTAAAAATGCAAGTAAGTAATCATACGAGTAAAGATTGTTGGGATGGGTGGTGGGTGGTGTTCCTTGGAACACGATACTTTCTATTTGCGTTGAAGTTTTCTCCTCGTCGGAGCGGAAGTCCTGTCCCGACATCTTTGAGGTCCCTCAAAGGGACAAAGGCGACACACTTCTGGGCTATTAACCCGAAAGGTGATATTCAGTTTCATGTATCTATTTCTATAGCTATCTTATCGCTTTACGACGCGACGCAATACTGTTACGACGCAAGTGGTAACAAATAAAACATTTAAACTAATTAACTGCAATTAGGTCGGGACCTATACTATGAGGGTGTTCCCAGCAGCGACTCGCCATTATGTGCACTTCAAATTTTTTGTGATGCGCGTGCCGCGGCCCCTGCTGCAGACCATCGAGCGCAGACTTCGAGCCAAAGGGATATTTTGGCGGTTCAGAGGATTCTTCCAATTCTATAGGTACACAGGTCTGGTGAGGCAACAGAAAACCATTGTGTCACTGAAATGATAGTTTTAGTTTTTTTTTAGATAGTCTTAGTTGCCCAAAAATAAAGTTATTTAAATTACACGTACAAAATGCCGTAAAACCACCCAACATATAGTCCGAAAGCTCCCAACTATGACTGACTCGAATATATTCGTTTAGGTGTTACTTTTATTTAAATGACGCATTTCATATTCAAAATAAGTAACCAAAAAGTAGATTGGGTTTGATACTTAATTACGTATTGAAGTTGTGGACCATGGTTGGAGTACTGGTCTATAGTTGAGTGGTCTCTCGGGTGCTTATATATCATGGGCAACTCCGGCAGCATAGGTAATTCTCGTAGCGTTTACTCATAACCGAGGAACAATGGTCACGCCAGCTCAAACTTCCTAGGAAAATAGAGCTTGCAGGCTTGAAACTAGAAGCTATGATTCAGGTCAGATAACTAGCAATGCAAGTGCAAATGAACTGTCCAATATGCTGGAAGTGGGTCGGACGGGCGCAGTCGCGTGCATATCAATTTGGGGGACAATTGGGACAAAGGACTCGCTGCCGCTGAGTAATAGGGCTATTGTGGACGTTTCTTGGAAAGTTATGCGCTGATTTAGGTCCTAATATGTAGGTCTCTAATGAATACATAATTACATCAATTCCAACTGTATTTCGGTTTAGATAACACTTTCGCAACCGGGCAAAATTTTGAACAATACCCCAGAAACCGACAGAACCCGCCAGGCGGGCTACGACGTTAAACGCAATGGCGCACGCCGCGTGCCTGGTATCTGAGCAAACATTACGAGTGCCTACCAGGCGGGTTCTCGGTAGCCAAAGTGTTCAGTTAGTAGTTTATGTTATATCGTTTGCTCCGCTCAGCGCCAATCAGAGCCGCGATTCGAGATGCCAAACTGCGAGACGTTGCTCTCACACTTGTGATACTCACTAGGCAGAGAGTTCTAAACCAGGAGAGGCCCTGAGTATCATTTCCCCTCTGTCAAAAGTATTGGCGGAAAATCTAGTACATCTATAAAAACTATTTCAATAATCGATGTCACGCCATTTTCGTCATCGCTGTCAATGGATAACAAGCTCCGTGAAAATGCCCTTATGCGCTGTTTTTGAATGTAAAAAAATGTTATATTTCGTCTAGTTTACAAAAAGATGAAATACCATTTCAGATGTAAGTACAGTTTTACTTTATTTATCATTACTTTCGTAATAAAAGATTTAACCTAAATCGAAAATCAAGCTTCGTTTACAGAATCGATTCAAAGACAATCGTTTTCTTTCTGACGGGCAGTAACTATTTGACGTTTGACACTTCTCCATATTTAACGCGCTTAAGGATTGCTGTCTTCTATATTTTGTTTGAAAATACAATCAAAAATGATCCTTGGCTTTTTTGTTTGACATTTCCAAAGACTGCATCCAATAATGAACCATATGTTAACATTTGTACTGTCGACTATCTATTGCTCCATTTATTTTTATGAAATATAAAAAGAATATGTCAAATATGTTTGGTGTTTTCAAGTCAAAGGTACATCTTTGTCGGTTGTCAATAAAGCGTTGCTGCCATAAAAATTCATTTAGAAATAAACTGTATTAACAACCGACAATGATGTACCTTTGACTTGAAAACTTCACATGCGTGCTACCTCGCCCCCTTCAGATTTTGGCAGACTTTTTTGTTTGGAAAGATGAGGCGAAGCGTACTCCATTTATAGAGCTTTATATCACTAGGTGATACAGTGATACACCTAACTGTCAAGCTGTCAGTAGGTCTCGCTAGAGCGTTTTATCTATGGCTATGGCCACCATTTTAGATATGTTGACAGGACATTGGGAATCCCATGGCAGAGAGTTTGGTGTTTTTTTTTAGTAGGTATACGTAGGTATCGAACCATGGATGTATATGAAGTGGATCTCATTCTTCGGTCACAAAGTGAGGCCGACAGAGAAGCTTATCTAAGGGAGTGTCTCGTTTTGACTAAGGAGGTAATGACGTCATCAGACAATCAAAATGTGAATATGTGTCAAATGTGACAATTTTGTAACGAGTGCGAGTGAGGCACCGCCCCTCACTATTATGCTCTCTATTTTAGTACTTTTAAGGGTTCCGTAGCCAAAATGGCATAAACGGTACCCTTATAGTTTCGTCATGTCCGTCTGTATGTCCGTCAGTCCGTCTGTCCGTATGTCACAGCCATTTTACTCGGAAACTATAAGACGAATAAAATAAAATTTAGACATAAGGTGTATTTTTCATGCCGCTATTTAATTATAGTCTGGCAAACCATTTTTTCAGTAGAAAAGCGCGGCAAATTCAAAATACGTACATGTGCCAACCCTTTGTGATGAGACACCGTGTTCGTGACGAACATTTCAATTCACATTTCTTTTACATTGAATTTGTTTTTAGTGCATTTCACTCTCTCGCCTTAAGCGCGAGTGAGATAGAACTCCTGCAACGTTCTACATTGAATTTAAATTCGTTTTTATTGCATATGTCAATTGCCTCAACCAGATTATTTGTTACAGTTGATGACAGATCAGACGAAATATATCCGTCTCCTTTTTACACACCGTGAATGTCACGTAATGAAAGGGGTGGAAATACCAACTAAAATTAAAAACAGAATTTGATGATCATTGCTGCTTTTTTCACTGATTCTTAGTATTGTCATACTTTTGGTCGCTGTACATTGCTACTGCGTTCGTTGGCTGGCCAGACTATATGTAGTTAAATTGAAGGAAAAAATATTTTTATGGGGGGCGCTCCATGTAACTAAATTACAAAAAACAATTTTTCCCCTAATATCAACATGTTGCACATCAATCGATACAAAAAAAACATTGAGGTTTTTTTTGAACATTTTGTGATTTAGTGAATATTTTCAGAAATAATCGCCTCGAAAGTCAGAAAAATTGAGTGAACCCCCCCCCCCCCCCCCCCTTAACATTTGAACCTTAAGTCCATATAATAGACTTAAAAAAATTTGAGAAGGTTATCTTATTTTTCTATTACATACTTTCTACGAAAATTGTTTTGAATATTATCAGTTCAGCCATTTTTGAGTTATCTCCAAAAAACTTCTTCCATAGGTATCAGATACGACCTTCTGGTATTAGTTTGGTTCTTATTCCATTGAAGGTACGGAACCCTCTATTATGCGTGGTCCGACACGCACTTGGCCGGTTTTATGCTAGTCGCCTATGAACGACTCTTTTACTACGTAATAATTTTCAACTGTGGCTAGGGCACCGAGTAAACAATAGTAGGGTAATTGTGCTAGTTTTCGTCCACTTATCGATTTTGCCAGCTTTGTGATGCAAAAAGAATATCTTGAAGTACCCTTACTTAAATGTATTATATTTCATTTTATAGCTTATATAGTCTAGTTTATGTTAATATTACGCGATAATTATCCATACTTGCGAGATTTTGTATAAAAAATATTATTTGAAAAAATGGGGTATTCGTTAGTTTTCGTCCATAAATGTCAGTTTTCCGTCCTGGGCTCTGCTAGTTTTCGTCCACTGAGTAGGGCGATTATTTCTGAAAATATTCACTTAATCAAAAAATGATAAAACAAACCTCAATGTTATTTTTAAAGTCCTATCGATTGATGTGCAACATGATGATTTTTGGTAAAAATTGTTACATGTATGGAAAACCCCTTGTGGCTCCCCCTGAAAAAAAATCTTTTCAGCAATTTTACTACAATACTAAGTAGGGGTATACAAAATACACCTTCTGTTATAATTTCAGTTATAGTCTCCAAATAAAAAATGGCCATGGCATACGGACGAACTACGGACATGACGAAACTATAAGGTTTCCGTTTTTGCCATTTTGGCTACGGAATCCTAAAAACGAATGATAGTAAGGATTAACACCGTGTTTCTTTATTTCCGTTAATATTAGCATACAGTTAGGTACGATTAAGGAAACGAAATGGCGTAGTTAGTTTTTATAAATTTGTTTTTTCCATACAAGTATGTATTGTTAAATCGATCACGGTATTATATTTAACTCAACCAAACAATCGAATATTATAACTAAGGCATTTTATCACCAAACAATGATATTGTAGGCCTTTAATGTTAACCACTGTGACTGCTTGTACTATAAAGCCTTGGCCAAACAGCAAGCGTGGCGCAGCGCCGCGGCACATGTTAACAGGTTAGCGACGTCAAACAGACTGCGTCCCGCCGGCGTCGCGCCCCGCGCCGCGCGGCTCCTGGTGTCCACGCGGCGCGTGCGCAGCGCTGCGCGGCGGGACGCGGCGGCACGCTGCGCCGCGCTGGGTCACATCAGTCGGACGTTAGGCAGCGCGGTGCGTCGTGCGAGCGTAGCAATATACTGTGATTGCAAGAGTGAACAGCAAGCGTGGCGCAGCGCCGCGTCCGCGCTGCGTGACGCCGACGCGATGACTGTTCAAAGAGGGCGCGCGTGGATCGCGCCGGCCTCGCGCTCTCAACACGCCCTCATCGCGCGCGCGAACGCGGCGGGGCCGCGCGCGATGCGGGCGGGGCCGCGCGCGATGCGGGCGTGACTCGCACCCGATACAGCATGCGCGCGCGGAGGGTCGATCATTCCTTCCGAAGCCAAGATTATTTTTTCGAAGAGAAGATATTTTTTTCTATATCCATAATCACAATCACAGTATATTGCTACGCTCGCACGACGCACCGCGCTGCCTAACGTCCGACTGATGTGACCCAGCGCCGCGTGGACGCCAGGGGCCGCGCGGCGCGGGGCGCGACAGAAGCGGGGCGCGGCGCCGGCGGGACGCAGTCTGTTTGACGTCGCCAACCTGTTAACATGTGCCGCGGTCGCGCCGCGCGACCGCGGCGCTGCGCCACGCTTGCTGTTTGACCAAGGCTTAATGCAATTGACACGACTAGCGTAGTCAACCGCGCATTGGATCGTTCATTATTGGGTCGTTCCTTAGAGAATTCAACCCGGAGTAGCCATGTCAGCCGTTTTCTTTACAAAGCAAGTCTGCCGATTTTTGCGGGGGAGGGGAACGTCAAGTGTATTCTGTGGCTATTCGTACGTAACGTACAAATATAACGGTCATATGTTTTCGGCAGAGGGGAACGCCTGTCAATGGCGACTCCGGTTGGTTGAATTCTCTAAGGGTTGTGCATTACCCGGAATCGTGCCGCCGAAGGTGTCCGATTGGTTCCGATCAGATGCGAAGGTTATGCGACTATTTAAAAAAGTAGCTTTTTTCATAGTAATCAGCTCAAAACACGAGACTTCCTTTTTTCGGATGTATTAGTTCAAATATTTAACAGCGCATGTTTTTGTTTGTTTGTTTTCGTGTGGTTTTAATTGCCGGTAAATAGATAAAGGTGATGTGATAATGCTTAGTGAAAATAACGGATAATATTCATTGTGAAAGATGTACGGGTGTGTGTGCGTGTGTGTGTACGGACGATGGCAATGGCACGATCTCAAAGCTTTCTTTTGAAGTGAAATAAGCAGAGTACGCCATAGTATGGAGGTTATAATTGTTATTCTACTACCATTTGGTCATTCTAATGTTAATTATAGTTTTGTCTACTCACAAATAACTCGTATATTAACGATAACAATGCAACAGAAGAGCTAGTTTTAGTCTTTGCTAAAGTCATTTAAATGTTTTATTTATTACATTTATTTACGTAACATTATATGAGGAATGGACAGAAACTAAAGTGTGTAAGTAATCATATATAATATTACCATATACTATAGTATAGTACTATATACTATAATATTACGTATTAATTTAGTATTTTGAAGTAAAATAACCATTAGAAATATTTACGTAGCTGTCTGGGTTTCCGGTATCAGGTGGTCGAAAACTGAAATTTATACCAAATTGCTCTGCTAGTTTTGGTCCACAAAGTTTATATATTAATTATATTCTAAAACTTTAATCTCCACTTAAAATATTGTACAATTAACTTTAAAATATATAATTCGTGCCAAACATATTTAGTGCACTGCCTAAATCATTAATAAAACTCATCATAAACTTTTCGCGCCACAAGTTTTTTTCTTCATTGCGATGACATTTGCTAGGGCCGAATTCGAGGCGGCTATTAATGTTTTATTTTTAAAGGCACTATTTGTCAAATTACTTTTTTATGATAGTAGAATTATTTCTTAGATATTATGGATCGCAACAAGACCAAACTTCCGCAGGAAAATTCATTTACGTTCAAGTTTTCCCCATATATTTGTAGCAAAACCGTCAGGTGGACGGAAACTGACCATGGACGGGAAACTAGCACAATCACCCTACTATACACAGAGGTCCCTCTTTGACGTTACGAATCATGCTGTCCCTTCTTCACGCATGGCAAGTTCTCTTTCTCACTTAGGCAAACGTATCGGATACTAGTTGTCAAATTCAATGACAGAAATGCACATCCTTGGTTAGGGACAAGGTTTAAGAAAAAGATCCACTTCATATAAATCCGTGCTACGAACACAGATTACACCTTGTTAGCCCGCCCCACTGTAAATTTATCAAAAATCTTATCGGTTGGCTCCCATATAGCGATATAGAGCCCATCTTCGAGATCATGAAAAAATAAGTCTTACTAGGTCTTAAATGGGCGCTAGTATGTATAACACGATGTAAATTGTTCTTGAATAAATATCATATCATATCATATGGCGTCAAGTTGAAAATACAAGAAAATAACGTTAATTAATCAGTGGTTTTACCGCTCCAAATTTGTACTCACGGTAAAGTCTACTTCAAATAACCTACATACCAAATTCCGGTGGGAGCATACAATAGGCATGGTGAATTTTTTTCATGTATGGTATCAATCGATTCGTTTTGTTGTGAGGATCAAATGTCTATATGGGGCCAATTGCGTTAAAGCAACAGAAAAGTCAGAAATGAGACTTAAAGTCCGAGATTTGCATTTGTTTCTCAAAACGCTCCTAACAAAATGACGTGCAAAAGTGACGTCATGATCACATAGTTGCCCTGTTTAAAGTATGGAAAAAATATGAAATTGCTATTTTTACAGTGAAATGTTGCGTTTATGTGCATGGTTGCCATACAATTGATTTTACAGTACAATGTTAAAAATAATTTCAATTCACACTTTAAAAAATCGTCAAATTTTGAAATTTTGCAGCTTGATATCTTTGAGCCATTTCAAAAGAATTTATAAATTTTCACTTTAGTTGGATATATTGATAATTTTGCATCCTATCAACTAAATTTTATTGCATAAATCAATATGTGTCATCATGCCTATTTTAAGATTCGAATCTAATCGCATTTTTTGCATTTGTATTATTTTTGAGCTAACCACTCCAAATTTTTTGACCATAAACTAGGCACTTCACCGCCTTATTTTAAACCGTAAAAGTTAACCTTGCGGGACAGTTTTGAAAAAAATACTTTAAATAGTTTCAAAAAAATTACTTAATTGGCACACGCATAACTGGATATCCATGTTTAAGTGGCTTATAGTTTAACATGCCGTTATAAAGTGTATAACAGGTATATGTTTTTTTCCTGTTTTTTATTGTTTTTTTTTTCTCTTGTTTTGATTAAGATATTCTTACTTTGGAGATGTGATCGTGGGGTCAATGCGCCGTGTCGTCAAATGGTTGCAACGGAAGACCAGCGCTGGCCCTGCCGGCATTTAACGCTGAGTTGCGACGATTTCGTGGCAATTAATGTTTCGGGTTGTATATGTTATTGTTTATTATGTTTTTTGTAATTGTCATGAATAAATCTTTCATTCATTCATTCATTCATTCATGTTTCTAAAAGAATGCTTTAAATGGTCATCCTTATATTTTTTTATTTTTGAAAAAAAAAACGGTATTCAATATTTATATGACGTTCTAAATAAAACAATTTTTTTTTAACGTCTAAGAACGCAATTTTTTTTATGGAAGTTACAAAAACTATTTAAAACGGGGTATTTAACATGGGTATTTGTTTTGTCGAGGTTCCGATATATATAATAATAATAATAATAAATACTCTTTATTGCACACCTCATACAGTTACAAGCACAAATTTTACAATTAGATAAATTTAGGTAGAGGTAACAACAGGCGGTCTTATCGCTAATGAGCGATTTCTTCCAGACAACCTTTGGGTAGTGGAGACTAGAGAAAAACAATAAGCAGTAGGTGGTGCATAAAACAAAAGAGACGAAATAGATAACACAATTATATATTATATGTATCGACATGTTAGAAACTAACAAACGAGGATGGTGGCAGCATTTCTCCGCTGTATCGCAAAACTTATGAGTTGAGCGAGGAAGCTGCCAGCTCTTTGGTCACCAATTGAGTCGACGAGCCTCTTTTTGCGTTCTTTAAAAAGTTAATGAGCACTGGGTCCCCACGCGCCAAGGGTCTCGACTACGAAAGGTATAAAAATGTTTTATGGGTCTTCAGTTTTTCAGCTTCTTTGGCCACCGCACCTGCTTGTTTATTGGTTCCGGTGAAGTGAGAAGCCGCCAGTGTGTCTACGCATATAGCATCCCACAGGCACGCCTGTGGCATTTACTTAAGTACCGCAAGAATACCTGTGTGGAGCACAAACACGGACTCAAAGCCGGAATTAGATTTCAATCAATCAGGTGTCGGTCCAGATACTATACGGTTTAGACATTTATTTCTCAAAAAGATTTACATAAATCACTTACTGAGAAAACAATATTTATCTTAAAGCTAAATGTGAGAGGGTAGAATGCAAAAATTGGTGGACGAGTTAAGAACAAAGGCGCTCGGTAACACCAAGCACAATGCAACAATGTAATGTTGTGCATAGGGACCAGTTAAACCGAACTACCCGGTGCGTTCACTGGTTAACTTACATATGATTTGTGTGTATTCATTAAGTGCATATTTTGTGGAAAAGCCTTAGAAGACGTTTTTATTTTAGTTTTTAACTTTTTTATGTTATACATTTTTGTACATTTATATATTTTTTTCTTTTTCTTTTTTTTTATATTTTAATTATTTAATGTTATTATTATTTGACTTATTTCTATCCAGTAATAATGTCAATATTTCTGTACCCATCCTTTTCTATGTATATGAATGAAGGATGAACAAGATGAGTAGAGAAATAATGTCATTATTACTGACAGTGTCTGGAAAAGCTGTCCACCCGTCACCAAACCTCCTGTTTGGTGACGGGTAAGCCGGTAGCCAGTGCTGCGGCTTAGGAGTGAGTGACTCATAAGAAATTTGGCACAATACGTCGTCCCAGCTCCAATGGCAATTTGGATGGGTAAAAACATCCTGACCCGCCAACCCCTTCACCAAGCTTTTTTGGCCTCCTCTAAGCCCACAGTTCCATGGTTTGGGGGTGGGGGTCCTGTAAGATTTTAGTGACTTTACCTACGAGGCTGGCTGAGCTGTAGACGGAGGAGTGTCTTACAGTTGATGTTATGAAGCCGACTATTTCTTAAAATGGTCTTAAATCCTTATGCGCCCACCGGTATGGTCTTAAATTTGGTATTTTCTTACTAAACGGGTCTTATAGCTTCTGTAAAAATTTCGAGCAGTAAGCTCAAAAATAAATTAAGGCTCAACAAATTGCGATTTCAACTGATCTTAAAACCTTATACGCCCACCGTAATGGCCTTAAATTCGGTAAGTATGTAGATTTTGTGGGTGGTTAAGTAAGTGGGCTTCGCCGTGTGTCAAAATTTAAGCGTAACGATATATTAACGTATTTTTTTTTGTATTTTCAACTTGACGCCACACATACTAGCGCCCATTTACGACCTTTAAGACTTATGTTTTCAATATCTCCGTGATGGGCTCTACAACGCTGTCAACGCTATATGAAAGCCGACCGGTAATTTTAGATTTTTGATAAATTTACAGTATAGCCGGCACCAGTATCTATAATGTTTAAGTAGTGAAGTATCAGATGTCAAACAATCCGTTAAGTCACTAACTACCCGGCTACCGACAGTAATGATGGAGGCGACCTCTAGTAATTGCCCCCACGAAACTTTTGCGCGAAGTTGATTTCTGACTATTCAAACTAGGTAAGATACCTACTAGAAGTAATTATAAAATTGATATGATTTAAGACATTTTCACTGAGAGCACATTAATATTTATAATTTTTATGATTTTTAATTGTAGGTATTTATTAAAAATATATAACTGTTAAAATATAATATGATTGGCATTACCTATTTAACCTAAAGTTCAATTAACATGCCATAAAAGAAATGTCGATATCTGGCCGAGGAGCGAATGGATAAAGATCAAAAAGTGCGACGTTGTAGGTGTTCTTCCACCCTGCTGTTGGGAATATCTCTACAGTACCCTGCATTCACTGTGCTCTGCATTATTTTGTGTAATTTGGATGCTATGTTAGAGTAGATTTCCTCAGATTAAGCAAGCCACTAGCAATAAATCTCCTACAACGCCTTGACTGTATGCGGCTGTATAGCCATTCCCCATGTACATGTGCATGTGGGATACTACATGCGTAGACACACTGGCGGCTTCTCACCTCACCGGATCCAATAAACATACAGATTCGGTGGCGAAAGCAGCTGAAAAACTGAACACCCTTAAAAAAAATCGATGTTTAAAGAAACAAGTATGTATAGTTTAAAGTGCCATGTGTAACCATATCAATTCATTATATAAGAAATATAATATGATATAATATTGGAATATAACTTACACGTAAGTCAGTCAGATATACAATTACATTCACTTGCAGTAAACGTCAACTTCTTTTTTGAAATGAAAACCCATTGGTTTTCATATCTCGAGTCTCCTAAATAGTAATTCGAAACTTGGGTCTTGTTAGTGGCAATTAGTTATAATCATGAGGATTATGACTAGTACTACTGTGCACTGTATTTATTTACCTGATATGTTTATATTTCCATAACATCCTTAACTCTCAGGATTAGGAATACCTTTGTAATATAAGAGTCTTACATTAGATTAGAATCTATGAAGAATATGTGTAAATTTGTTTGAAGTGTCTAAAACCTTAGTTAAGTTAGGAGGCAGTAGTAGGAGCCAAGTTTGAACCCGCGATCCTTAGAGCGTAAGTCGGGCGTTTGGCCGCCAGGCTACCAGAGTTTGTTTTGATAATTACTATACTGTTGCTCCATTTTTCTACTATGTTTATCTGCGTGAAGTATCAAATGTCAAACAATCCTTTAAGGCACTGACTACCAGGCTACCGATAGAAATAACGGCCTCCTAGCCCAGTTGGTAGTGACCCTGCCTACGAAGCAGGAGGTCCCGGGTTCGAATCCTGGTCAGGGAATTTGTTTGTGTGTCTATCACAGATATTTGTTCCTGAGTTATGGATGTTTTCTATGTATTTAAGTATTTATTCATATTTATCTAATATATATACTCGTCGTCTAGTACCCATAACACAAGCCTTACTGAGCTTACTGTGGGTCTAGTTCGATTTGTGTAAGATTGTCCTATAATATTCATTTATTTCTCGAATTTAATTTCTTTTCTGATGTTTTTGAAATGCCTCAAACTTTCCATAGACGTTGACGTAACAAAGACTGCAGCACTATAAGTAGGTATTAAAACAGACAGAAACATTGCAAAATTAAATAATTATATTATTAGTAGTTAGGTTTTCTTACTAAAATTATTTTCTTGTGTATGAATGCTTTTTCACCACATCAGCACCACCGCCTATCTTGATTTTTTTAAAGCGTCAGTAAAATTGTTTTTTTTTCACAAGGGAGAACAGTTATTACTTTACTTTATAGAACGATGATTTCGAACCATAAATATTTGGCAGAATTAATTTGTTTTGTTTTATGTATTTACCTAAGCTTGTATTTTTTTGCCGTGGCGTGGTGAAAAATATTGTAATACTCTCGGCAGCAGTTTGTTTGCTTGTAGTGCCCCCGCAACGCTCAAGATACCACTTTTTTAACCATACACTCGTTATAATTTTGTAATCTTTCACTTTTTCGGGTCTCGATATAAACACGTGAGATAGATATCAAGGTTGTATTCTTGATATTATAATTTATTTACACTAAACCTAAGGTTTCGTCATAGTTGCTACACCCAAAAATGCATCGTCAAATCTAAAAAATTGCTTATAAGCCGTCTATGTAGGCTACCCTAGTTCTAGCCTAGTATTGTAGCACGAAAATACACGTATGATTTACATACATACTCACACACGTATTTAGTTTCAGAAGACATTCAGAGATGTCGCTTTCAAATGAGTTTTCATAAAATGCTTCAAGGCTCTCTTTACCTACTAGAGGTAAACAAATGCCTTACGTGGGATTCCCATAATTTACTGACGTCAACGTCAAAACAATAAGATGGCGCCCATGCCAATAGAGAAATTCCTCTAGCGAGACCTGTTGATTTTGACGTACGTGGTTAGGTGAATCAACTGTCACAAAAGTGTGATATCATAGTTGTCTCTCATGCGACTGTCAGTAATGCCATGTCGAATAGACTCCCGTTCAAATTCCATAAATATAGGTTTCACTCTGCTCGTGGAAACTGGAACTGAAACGATTGCAACGCCATCTGCTTTATGCCTTGCACGTTAATCCTCATTGGCAAACGCTAGATGTAAGGCCTAGGCCTGTAAATCGTTAAATGTGTTCTACTTATGATGCAGTATGTACTTGCGACGTTAGAAAAATAGCTGTAGCTGTAGAAATAAACTTATACGTACATACGATTTGTACATACAAAACGGTCATTTTGTACTGAGCGTATGACAATTTCACGTGTGGCTTATGTTATGTTACAGGATGTTAAATTATTAGGACTGCTTGATTTTTAATTAGCTTTTAATTAATTAACTATTAATTAATTATGTTATTACTATTCCAGTGATCGGATTTTAGGGTGCAACACCGTTTTTTTTTCTCAAAAATTATGCTAATATGGATAAACTGGATTTTAGGACCCACGTTGTTTACTTTAGTTACATCAAATACATTTCAATAACATTTTAACCACTACATTTGCATAATACCTATAAGTGTATGTATTCCGCCGTACTGCACCGCAAAGTCCGATCACTGGTTATTACTTATTATATTATTACTTCACCGAACTCCTACATCATACTGACTAAACCCTACCAATTGTAGGGTTTAGTTAGCTCAATTAGCTCAAATTCTAACTATTTTCTCAAAGATCAATCTTACTTTTTAAATTCTATTCGAAGGATAGAAATATTTTCTTCACACAAATGTAAATATACATTTTTCTTGCTTAAGAGGCCTTATTCCCAAAATGCGCGTAATTTGCGAAATTCATCATTTTCTTCGGAGGTTATAGCGAAAATGCTTTGTGTTTTTAAATTAACTTTTAATGCATATAATAGTCCCTTCCTTTATCTAGACGGCCATGGGAAAAAATATTACATTTTTGAGAAAAAAACCTGAAAAACATGGTTTCTCTTGGCAGGCCTCTTCAGAGTTTGCAGTTAGACGTCTGGTTTTTTTTCAGATTACTCAAATAAAGGGAACCTTTCTCATAAAATTTGAATACAATTCAATTCAGTATATCATGTTCAAGACGGCCATGGTAAGAAAAATTGAAGATTCATCTTGGATAATAGACAAAATACCTTCTGAATATTGCAAATTTTTTGATGAAAACCGGTTTACATTTAATTTTTTTCACGGAAGTCCTATAAATATTCTGCCCTAAAGATATAAATATATTAAAGTTCAGCTATAGATCTACCACGAAAAAAAAAATCATTACTGTAACGCAAAATTTAAATAAAGTGTAATTTTTTGAAGATGACTCTAAATCGGTTAAAAACTTGACAAAACACATCGCGCCGTCGCCTCTAGCTCAGTATGGAACGAGAGCTCACAGACGACGGACCTGTGCTAAATCGTCCTACGCGCATTACGTAAGTTTGCCAGCTAGATACACTAAGAGGCCACTAAAACGGGTAACGTTGTATGAAATCCCCAACACGTAGTGACCGGTTTCCATTGCCCTATAGTTGCGAGAAGTGCGATTGAATTATAAAGATCCTTGAAATATTTACTTTACTTTAATATTATTATAGTACATTACTTACCAAGGACTGTAAAAGAAAGAAAGCCCGAAATCGCAGGTACTTGTAACCCGAGCCGCAGGCGAGGGTTGTAAATATGCGATAGAGGGCTTTCTTTTTTACTGCCCGTGGTGAGTACACAATTAGCGTAGCGTGCGGTAAAACTCACATTATGGCCAGGTGTCACGTAAAATGATTTTTTATTTGAAAACTAGACAATTTTGTCAATATCGTCATGGTAGTCATTTCCGACTAATTCGGGTAAGCAGATATCGAAAATAATGTCTATTTTGAAATCCAAGATGGCGGTCATACACTTTTTTTGTAAAAATCGATATGGTAGTCATTTTCGATTAATTCAGGGGTGTAGATTTCGAAAATAAGGTCCGTTTTAAAATCGAAGATGGCGGAAACGGAAAATTCTGTCAAAATCGTCATGGTAGTCATTTCCGACTAATTCGGGTAAGCAGATATCGAAAATAATGTCTATTTTGAAATCCAAGATGGCGGTCATACACTTTTTTGTAAAAATCGTTATGGTAGTCATTTTCGATTAATTCAGGTGTGTAGATTTCGAAAATAAGGACCGTTTTAAAATCAAAGATGGCGGAAACGGAAAATTCTGTCAAAATCGTCATGGTAGTCGTCTTCGACTAATTCGGGGGTGTAGATTTCGAAAATGATGTCTATTTTGAAATCGAAGATGGCGGTCATACACTTTTTTGTAAAAATCGTTATGGTAGTCATTTTCGATTAATGCAGGGGTTTAGATTTCGCAAATAAGGACCGTTTTAAAATAAAAGATGGCGGAAATGGAAAATTCTGTCAAAATCGTCATGGTAGTCATTTCCGACTAATTTGGGTAAGCAGATATCGAAAATAATGTCTATTTTGAAATCCAAGATGGCGGTCATACACTTTTTTGTAAAAATCGTTATGGTAGTCATTTTCGATTAATTCAGGTGTGTATATTTCTAAAATAAGGACCGTTTTAAAATCAAAGATGGCGGAAACGGAAAATTCGGTCAAAATCGTCATGGTAGTCATTTCCGACTAATTCGGGTAAGCAGATATCGAAAATAATGTCTCTTTTGAAATCCAAGATGGCGGTCAAACACTTTTTTTGGTAAAAATCGTTATGGTAGTCATTTTCGGTTAATTTAGGGGTGTAGATTTCGAAAATAAGGTCCGTTTTAAAATCGAAGATGGCGGAAACGGAAAATTCTGTCAAAATCGTCATGGTAGTCATTTCCGACTAATTCGGGTAAGCAGATATCGAAAATAATGTCTATTATGAAATCCAAATGGCGGTCATATACTTTTTTGGTAAAATCCGTTAAATTTGTCACTAATTTTCGACTAATTTGGGTGTGCAGATTTCGAAAATATTGTCTATTTTGAAATCCAAGATGGCGGTTATACACTTTTTTGGTAAAAATCGTTAAATCGAAAATAAAGACCGTTTTAAAATACAAGATGGCGGAAATGGAAAATTTTGACAAAATCGTCATGGTAGTCACCTTTGACTAATTCGGGGGTGTTGATTTCGAAAATGATGTCTATTTCGAAATCGAAGATGGCGGTCATACACTTTTTTGTAAAAATCGTTATGGTAGTCATTTTCGATTAATTCAGGGGTGTAGATTTCGAAAATAAGGTCCGTTTTAAAATCAAAGATGGCGGAAACGGAAAATTCCGTCAAAATCGTCATGTTAGTCATTTCCGACTAATTCGGGTAAGCAGATATTGAAAATAATGTCTATTTTGAAATCCAAATGGTGGTCATACACTTTTTTTGTAAAAATCGTTCAATTTGTCGTTATGGTAGTCATTTTCAATTCAATCGGGGATGCAAAAAAGTATGTGGCCGCCGGCTTGAATTTTAAAACAGAATTTGTTTTTGAAATCGACATATCTGAATACCAACGATTTTTATAAATGAATAACCATTTCTGCCATCTTGGATTTTGAAACGGACTTTATTTTTGAAATCTACACGCCTGAATTAATCGAAAATGGCTAAAATAACAAGTAAAGTGTGTGATCGCCATCTTGGATTTCAAAATAGACATTATTTTCGACAATTACCGAAATAGTCGAGAACGACTTCCATGACGAATTTGAAAATTTTTCATTTCCGCCATCTTTGATTTTAAAACGGTCCTTATTTTCGAAATCTACAGACTTGAATTAATCGGAAATGACTACCATATGGATTTTCACCAAAAAGTGTTTGATCGCCATCTTGGATTTTAAAACAGACATTATTTTCAAAATCTGCACACCCAAATTAGTCGAAGACGACAACCATGACGATTTTGGCAAAATTTTTAGTTCCCCCATCTTTGAGTTTAAAACGGTCCTTATTTTCGAATTATTCATCCCAGAATTAATTAGAAATGACGTCCATTACGATTTTCAAGTAAAAAGTGTATGGCCGCCATCTTGGATTTCAAAATAGACATTATTTTCGAAATCTGCACACCAAAATTAGTCGAAAATGACTACCATGACGATTTTGACAAAGTTTACCATTTCTGCCATCTTGAATTTAAAAAAAAAAAAATTTTTATCGAAAATAATGATATCGATCTGCTTACCCGAATTAGTCGAAAATGACTACCATGACGATTTTGATAAAATTTTACGTTACCGCCATCTTTGATTTTAAAACGGTCCTTATTTTATAAATCTACACACGTAAATTAGTAAAAATGACTACCATGACGATTTTTACAATAATTGTCCTTTAACACCCATATTGGATCTCAAATCGGTCCTTATATCGAAATCTACACCCCTGAATTAATTGAAAACGACTTACATGATGATTTTTTCTAAAAAAGTGTATGACCGCGGTCTTGGATTTCAAAATAGACATAATTGTAGAAATCTGCACACCATGATTAGTCGAAAATGACTACCATGACGATTTTGACAAAATTTACCATTTCTGCCATCTTGAATTTTAAAACGGTCTTCTTTTGAAATATACATCCCTGCAGTAGTCGAAAATGACTACTGTAACGATTTTTACAAAAAAAGTGTATGACCGCCATCTTTGATTTCAAAATAGACATTATTTTCGATATCTGCTTACCCGAATTAGTCGGAAATGACTACCATGACGATTATGACCAAAATTTTCGGTTTTCGCCATCTTTGATTTTCAAACCGTCCTTTTTTCCGAAATCTACACCCCTGACTTAATCGGATATGACTACCATAACGATTTTTACCATAAAGTGTTTGACCGCCATCTTGGATTTCTAAATAGACATTATTTTCGAAATCTGCACACCCTACTTAGTCGAAAATGTCTACCATGACAAATTTAACGATATTGACAAAAAAAGTGTATAACCAACATTTCGATTTCGAAATAGACATTATTTTCGATATCTGCTTACCCAAATTAGTCGGAAATGACTACCATGACGATTTTGACAGAATTTTCCGTTTCCGCCATCTTTTATTTTAAAACGGTCCTTATTTGCGAAATCTACACCCCTGCATTAATCGAAAATGACTACCATAACGATTTTTACAAAAAAGTGTATGACCGCCATATTCGATTTCAAAATAGACATATTTTTGAAATCTACACCCCCGAATTAGTCGAAAACGACTACCATGACGATTTTGACAGAATTTTCCGTTTCCGCCATCTTTGATTTTAAAACGGTCCTTATTTTCGAAATCTACACACCTGAATTAATCTAAAATGACTACCATAACGATTTTTACAAAAAAGTGTATGACCGCCATCTTGGATTTCAAAATAGACATTATTTTCGATATCTGCTTACCCGAATTAGTCGGAAATGACTACCATGACGATTTTGACAGAATTTTCCGTTTCCGCCATCTTTGATTTTAAAATGGACCTTATTTTCGAAATCTACACCCCTGAATTTATCGAAAATGACTACCATAACGATTTTTACAAAAAAGTGTATGACCGCCATCTTCGATTTCAAAATAGACATCATTTTCGAAATCTACACCCCCGAATTAGTCGAAGACGACTACCATGACGATTTTGACAAAATTTTCCATTTCCGCCCTCTTGTATTTTAAAACGGTCTTTATTTTCGATTTACCAAAAAAGTGTATAACCGCCATCTTGGATTTCAAAATAGACAATATTTTCGAAATCTGCACACCCAAATTAGTCGAAAATGGCTACCGTGACAAATTTAACGGATTTTACCAAAAAAGTGTATGACCGCCATTTGGATTTCGAAATAGACATTATTTTCGATATCTGCTTACCCGAATTAGTCCGAAATGACTACCATGACGATTTTGACAGAATTTTCTGTTTCCGCCATCTTTGATTTTAAAACGGTCCTTATTTTCGAAATCTACACCCCTGAATTAATCAAAAATGACTAACATAACGATTTTTACAAAAGAGTGTATGACCGCCATCTTGGATTTCAAAATACACATTATTTTCGATATTTGCTTACCCGAATTAGTCGGAAATGACTACCATGACGATTTTGACAGAATTTTCCGTTTCCGCCATCTTCGATTTTAAAACGGACCTTATTTTCGAAATCTACACCCCTGAATTAATCGAAAATGTCTACCATAACGATTTTAACAAAAAAAGTGTATGACCGCCATCTTGGATTTCAAAATAGACATTATTTTCGATATCTGCTTACCCGAATTAGTCGGAAATGACTACCATGGCGATTTTGACAGAATTTTCTGTTCCCGCCATCTTTGATTTTAAAACGGTCCTTATTTTCGAAATCTAGACCCCTGAATTAATCGAAAATGACTACCATAACGATTTTTACAAAAAAGTGTATGACCGCCATCTTGGATTTCGAAATAGACATTATTTTCGATATTTGCTTACCCGAATTATTCGGAAATGACTACCATGACGATTTTGACAGAATTTTCCGTTTCCGCCATCTTTGATTTTAAAACGGTCCTTATATGCAAAATCTACACCCCTGCATTAATCGAAAATGACTACCATAACGATTTTTACAAAAAAGTGTATGACCGCCATCTTCGATTTCAAAATAGACATATTTTTGAAATCTACACCCCCGAATTAGTCGAAAACGACTACCATGACGATTTTGACAGAATTTTCCGTTTCCGCCATCTTTGATTTTAAAACGGTCCTTATTTTCGAAATCTACACACCTGAATTAATCTAAAATGACTACCATAACGATTTTTACAAAAAAGTGTATGACCGCCATCTTGGATTTCAAAATAGACATTATTTTCGATATCTGCTTACCCGAATTAGTCGGAAATGACTACCATGACGATTTTGACAGAATTTTCCGTTTCCGCCATCTTTGATTTTAAAATGGACCTTATTTTCGAAATCTACACCCCTGAATTTATCGAAAATGACTACCATAACGATTTTTACAAAAAAGTGTATGACCGCCATCTTCGATTTCAAAATAGACATCATTTTCGAAATCTACACCCCCGAATTAGTCGAAGACGACTACCATGACGATTTTGACAAAATTTTCCATTTCCGCCATCTTGTATTTTAAAACGGTCTTTATTTTCGATTTACCAAAAAAGTGTATAACCGCCATCTTGGATTTCAAAATAGACAATATTTTCGAAATCTGCACACCCAAATTAGTCGAAAATGGCTACCGTGACAAATTTAACGGATTTTACCAAAAAAGTGTATGACCGCCATTTGGATTTCGAAATAGACATTATTTTCGATATCTGCTTACCCGAATTAGTCGGAAATGACTACCATGACGATTTTGACAGAATTTTCTGTTTCCGCCATCTTTGATTTTAAAACGGTCCTTATTTTCGAAATCTACACCCCTGAATTAATCAAAAATGACTACCATAACGATTTTTACCAAAAAGTGTATGACCGCCATCTTGGATTTCAAAATACACATTATTTTCGATATTTGCTTACCCGAATTAGTCGGAAATGACTACCATGACGATTTTGACAGAATTTTCCGTTTCCGCCATCTTCGATTTTAAAACGGACCTTATTTTCGAAATCTACACCCCTGAATTAATCGAAAATGACTACCATAACGATTTTTACAAAAAAGTGTATGACCGCCATCTTGGATTTCGAAATAGACATTATTTTCGATATTTGCTTACCCGAATTATTCGGAAATGACTACCATGACGATTTTGACAGAATTTTCCGTTTCCGCCATCTTTGATTTTAAAACGGTCCTTATTTGCGAAATCTACACCCCTGCATTAATCGAAAATGACTACCATAACGATTTTTACAAAAAAGTGTATGACCGCCATCTTCGATTTCAAAATAGACATATTTTTGAAATCTACACCCCCGAATTAGTCGAAAACGACTACCATGACGATTTTGACAGAATTTTCCGTTTCCGCCATCTTTGATTTTAAAACGGTCCTTATTTTCGAAATCTACACACCTGAATTAATCTAAAATGACTACCATAACGATTTTTACAAAAAAGTGTATGACCGCCATCTTGGATTTCAAAATAGACATTATTTTCGATATCTGCTTACCCGAATTAGTCGGAAATGACTACCATGACGATTTTGACAGAATTTTCCGTTTCCGCCATCTTTGATTTTAAAATGGACCTTATTTTCGAAATCTACACCCCTGAATTTATCGAAAATGACTACCATAACGATTTTTACAAAAAAGTGTATGACCGCCATCTTCGATTTCAAAATAGACATTATTTTCGAAATCTACACCCCCGAATTAGTCGAAGACGACTACCATGACGATTTTGACAAAATTTTCCATTTCCGCCATCTTGTATTTTAAAACGGTCTTTATTTTCGATTTACCAAAAAAGTGTATAACCGCCATCTTGGATTTCAAAATAGACAATATTTTCGAAATCTGCACACCCAAATTAGTCGAAAATGGCTACCGTGACAAATTTAACGGATTTTACCAAAAAAGTGTATGACCGCCATTTGGATTTCGAAATAGACATTATTTTCGATATCTGCTTACCCGAATTAGTCGGAAATGACTACCATGACGATTTTGACAGAATTTTCCGTTTCCGCCATCTTTGATTTTAAAATGGACCTTATTTTCGAAATCAACACCCCTGAATTTATCGAAAATGACTACCATAACGATTTTTACAAAAAAGTGTATGACCGCCATCTTCGATTTCAAAATAGACATCATTTTCGAAATCTACACCCCCGAATTAGTCGAAGACGAGTACCATGACGATTTTGACAAAATTTTCCATTTCCGCCCTCTTGTATTTTAAAACGGTCTTTATTTTCGATTTACCAAAAAAGTGTATAACCGCCATCTTGGATTTCAAAATAGACAATATTTTCGAAATCTGCACACCCAAATTAGTCGAAAATGGCTACCGTGACAAATTTAACGGATTTTACCAAAAAAGTGTATGACCGCCATTTGGATTTCGAAATAGACATTATTTTCGATATCTGCTTACCCGAATTAGTCGGAAATGACTACCATGACGATTTTGACAGAATTTTCTGTTTCCGCCATCTTTGATTTTAAAACGGTCCTTATTTTCGAAATCTACACCCCTGAATTAATCAAAAATGACTAACATAACGATTTTTACAAAAAAGTGTATGACCGCCATCTTGGATTTCAAAATACACATTATTTTCGATATTTGCTTACCCGAATTAGTCGGAAATGACTACCATGACGATTTTGACAGAATTTTCCGTTTCCGCCATCTTCGATTTTAAAACGGACCTTATTTTCGAAATCTACACCCCTGAATTAATCGAAAATGTCTACCATAACGATTTTAACAAAAAAAGTGTATGACCGCCATCTTGGATTTCAAAATAGACATTATTTTCGATATCTGCTTACCCGAATTAGTCGGAAATGACTACCATGGCGATTTTGACAGAATTTTCTGTTCCCGCCATCTTTGATTTTAAAACGGTCCTTATTTTCGAAATCTAGACCCCTGAATTAATCGAAAATGACTACCATAACGATTTTTACAAAAAAGTGTATGACCGCCATCTTGGATTTCGAAATAGACATTATTTTCGATATTTGCTTACCCGAATTATTCGGAAATGACTACCATGACGATTTTGACAGAATTTTCCGTTTCCGCCATCTTTGATTTTAAAACGGTCCTTATTTGCAAAATCTACACCCCTGCATTAATCGAAAATGACTACCATAACGATTTTTACAAAAAAGTGTATGACCGCCATCTTCGATTTCAAAATAGACATATTTTTGAAATCTACACCCCCGAATTAGTCGAAAACGACTACCATGACGATTTTGACAGAATTTTCCGTTTCCGCCATCTTTGATTTTAAAACGGTCCTTATTTTCGAAATCTACACACCTGAATTAATCTAAAATGACTACCATAACGATTTTTACAAAAAAGTGTATGACCGCCATCTTGGATTTCAAAATAGACATTATTTTCGATATCTGCTTACCCGAATTAGTCGGAAATGACTACCATGACGATTTTGACAGAATTTTCCGTTTCCGCCATCTTTGATTTTAAAATGGACCTTATTTTCGAAATCTACACCCCTGAATTTATCGAAAATGACTACCATAACGATTTTTACAAAAAAGTGTATGACCGCCATCTTCGATTTCAAAATAGACATCATTTTCGAAATCTACACCCCCGAATTAGTCGAAGACGACTACCATGACGATTTTGACAAAATTTTCCATTTCCGCCATCTTGTATTTTAAAACGGTCTTTATTTTCGATTTACCAAAAAAGTGTATAACCGCCATCTTGGATTTCAAAATAGACAATATTTTCGAAATCTGCACACCCAAATTAGTCGAAAATGGCTACCGTGACAAATTTAACGGATTTTACCAAAAAAGTGTATGACCGCCATTTGGATTTCGAAATAGACATTATTTTCGATATCTGCTTACCCGAATTAGTCGGAAATGACTACCATGACGATTTTGACAGAATTTTCTGTTTCCGCCATCTTTGATTTTAAAACGGTCCTTATTTTCGAAATCTACACCCCTGAATTAATCAAAAATGACTACCATAACGATTTTTACCAAAAAGTGTATGACCGCCATCTTGGATTTCAAAATACACATTATTTTCGATATTTGCTTACCCGAATTAGTCGGAAATGACTACCATGACGATTTTGACAGAATTTTCCGTTTCCGCCATCTTCGATTTTAAAACGGACCTTATTTTCGAAATCTACACCCCTGAATTAATCGAAAATGTCTACCATAACGATTTTAACAAAAAAAGTGTATGACCGCCATCTTGGATTTCAAAATAGACATTATTTTCGATATCTGCTTACCCGAATTAGTCGGAAATGACTACCATGGCGATTTTGACAGAATTTTCTGTTCCCGCCATCTCTGATTTTAAAACGGTCCTTATTTTCGAAATCTAGACCCCTGAATTAATCGAAAATGACTACCATAACGATTTTTACAAAAAAGTGTATGACCGCCATCTTGGATTTCGAAATAGACATTATTTTCGATATTTGCTTACCCGAATTATTCGGAAATGACTACCATGACGATTTTGACAGAATTTTCCGTTTCCGCCATCTTTGATTTTAAAACGGACCTTATTTTCGAAATCTACACCCCTGAATTAATCGGAAATGACTACCATAACGATTTTTACAAAAAAATTGTATGACCGCCATCTTGGATTTCAAAATAGACATTATTTTCGATATCTGCTTACCCGAAGTAGTCGGAAATGACTACCATGACGATTTTGACAGAATTTTCCGTTTCCGCCATCATTGATTTTAAAACCGTCCTTTTTTCCGAAATCTACACCCCTAAATTAATCGAAAATTACTACCATAACGATTTTTACCATAAAGTGTATGACCGCCATCTTTGTTTTTAAAATAACCATTATTTTTAAATTCTGCACATCCTGAGTTAGTCGAAAATGACTACCATGACGATGATCATTTTCGTAATCTACACACCCGAAGTAGTCGAAATTTGCAACCATGACCATTTTTACAAAAAAAAAATTTCAGCCATATTGGAATAAAAAAAAATAAAAAAAATACTACCTATGTATGTATAAGTAATAAATTATTTCCTACCGAATACAGGCATATTGAAGGAGGGTAAAAATTAAACATAAGTGTAAAACAGTCTATACAATCTATACTAATATTATAAATGTGAAAGTGTGTCTGTCTGTCTGTTTGTTTGTCCGTCTTTCACGGCAAAAGGGGGCGACGAATTGACGTGTTTTTTTAAGTGGAGATAGTTGAAGGGATGGAGAGTGACATAGGCTACTTTTTGTCTCTTTCTAACCCCCCACTTCCCTAAAATGGGGGGTGGAAGTTTGTATGCAGCATTACGAGGGGGCAAAGGGGAACCGTGTTATCCCGAATTTAACGCGAGCGAAGCCGCGGGCAAAAGCTAGTACTAAATAAACCTAATTTTCGAAATTCGAAATTTATTATACTTTTAATTCGAAAAGTATCTCCAACAGTCCCTACGACATACTTTAATTAGTAGTATCTTCCATATAAAAGAAAATAAATAGCCTGTGTGTAACTTATGCGTAAAAAGAATTTTACTTGTAATTGAAGTTGAAAACGATCAAGATCGTTCGATCGTCGATCATCGCCAGCGGTCGCGTACTGAGCGCTACCGCCATCTATCGAGTAAGATTTCATGAAATTAAGGAATTTTCATGGGAATAAGGCCTCTTAAATCTTTTATTCAAATTCCTAGATCCTCTCCGTCTAAATCTCTATGCGATTTTTTATATAGCCAAGACAAATCGCACTCAATAAATTCTTTTGACAATTCGTTGCGGATTAGGGGGGTCAAGAGCTAACAATGCCCTCATATCTGGAAAGGATTGTGCAGATTTGGCCCTTTCATTTTTGCGAATAGGGTTAGGGACAAGGTAAGCCTTTATCATAGCTTAGACGACATATTGGCTACCCGAACTTAACAGTACGAACTTAGGGAGGTTTTACACATTCAGTTCTTCTTTCGAAGGAAAAATATTGATTTCCTTTTTTTATTTGTAGCGGCAATATGTCAAACTGCCACCATATGTCAATATTTAATATATTTAACGCTTTACGTTTACACTGGCTCCTCAAGCGTCAAGTGGGTAGTCTTATTGTATATACCGGAAAAATTCACATCTTTCTCGTTCCTTTAAGTAGTTTATAAAGTGATTTGTCTAATCTTCTTAAGAATAGTAATTTATCATGTATCTTGTTTTCTACCAATAAATTGATTTAATAATATTTATACCTAAATATGAAGTAGTAGTTATACACAGGCGCAGATACAGGGGGGGGGGGGGTCAACAGGGTCAATTTTATCCCCCCCCTCCCTGAAACGCAAAACCTTGTATACTACGGACCGCGAGATTTTTTGTGAAGGAAAGTGCCCCCCACCCCCGAACGAAATCCTGGATCCGCGCCCGGTTATAAGTACATCAATTTCATTCGCACCGCTCCGCAACTTGCTTAGCTATTGTGTATGCTCTTTAACTCGCGCGAAGTGAATAACATACATATTCGTTCATAACTCATACATATACGTTGTTTAACAATAACAGAAAAAAAAACGTTATAAGCAGGGCCCGTAATTTTCATGCCGATGACATCAATTTGACGGCACGCTCCATATAGGGTGATCCCATATAGTTTTATTATAAATTATTAATCATTAGTCGTCAATCATTTTAATCATGTACAAATGACTTCATAAGTACTCTATTTACACATGGAATAAATAATACCTACTTGATACGTGAAACGTACATACAACTATTTGATTTGTTTTTATACATACATTTTATTAAATGGTATTGTTAACAACACATTACAATTGTTACGTAGAAAACAGAATTCCTCTCTAACGTAAAGCACGCCATCCTTCTTGCATTAATTCCCATGCAAAGAAAATCTAAGTCATCTTCACGTTCATACGTACCTAACGCAATATTCATAAAAATCATTTTGTATTGTAATCGTATTTTTGTTTGTTGTGTCACACATTTGGTTAATTATTTCAAATTCTCTGCTAAAAAGAAAATGTCAAAAAAAAAAAATTCAAAATTATTTATTTCATAAATGCATACAGGGTTATGATACAGGGGATGGGGCCACCCGGTAAGCAAAATATTGCCTGTGTTGGGAGGCACCGCTCTTCCCTTAGATTTATAAAAGTTAAAAGGGTAAAAGTTTTGTAGGTAATTAATGGTTTTTAGCTTAGGCACTACATACATGGGACATGCTGGAACATACTTAATATTAGAATAATAGTAGTATGTGAGTGTGAGTGTATGTGTGTGTGTGTGTGTGTGTGTGTGTGTGTGTGTGTGTGTGTGTGTGTGTGTGTGTGTGTGTGTGTGTGTGTGTGTGTGAGGTGTGTACATGTGTGTGGGGTGCTTCCTAGTATAGCGGTCGCAACATACTCTCCGTATCCTCATAGGATTTCCTTTTGAGCCACTTTGTGATGAGCGATTTACACTCGTGGTATGGTTTTGAGTGTATGTCAAGTTCCCTGTTAATTTTGTTGTAATTTTGTATAATTGATGGACAATTTTTTTCTGATTTTAACAACTAATACAATTAGGAAATCAGTATTTTTATTTCTCAGTGGCACTTGTAACATTTTTGACAGAACGTTTTTTAATGAGAACGAATAAAAAAGGTTACATTTAAAAAGGTTTTATTACATATTGATTTATAAACAGCCAAGGAAATTGATTTGTGTAACATTACGTACTTTGTCATAGTGTCAATCAACATCTAGACGCTAGAGATTTCATATTATTTTCACTGTGACCAGGTTCTAAATGGTATGCAAATCAAAGTCCTGGGCCATAACTACACGAATAACTAGATACTTAATGATATTATTTACAAACGAGGTTTTGTACATTATTATATACAGCCTTGGCCAGAAGTATTGAGCATCCTTGTGATTTTCATACAAAACTCGAAAGTTTAGACCGGTGTTTCTGACTTTTTTGAAGTTATTTTATCAATTAATTCAAACTGAACAGGCATGTTTTGTTGAAATGAGTAGTAACTGCATCGAATATTTGCAATTTTTCGCACCGACCTAAATTCGCATTTTTGGGACCTCCACTTTTCATATTTTATAGGTACCTTGAAAGTGTTATTAAGTGAAGTTTTCTAGATATATCAATAAAATATAACATTTTACGTCATTGTACATTGTTATGATAGGGAATTAATACTTAACATCAAAATTGCAAGCAAAAAAGAGCTATGCTCAACACTTCTGGCCAAGGCTGTACAAGTTAGTTTTGTACATACTCGTAATTATTTACAAATTAATTTAAAACATATTTACATTTCTACTTTTTTTGCCCCTTATATTTTGATTCGAAATTGATAATTAGAATTTGCGCAAGGTTTTTAGGGGTCATACTGCATCGCCGGTTTGTAAAAATCCATTTTAATATTAAAAAGGACCTTTCAACTTCTACAGATGTAATAGGGGCATACTTCTGGCCAAGGCTGTACAAGTTAGTTTTGTACATACTCGTAATTATTTACAAATTCATTTAAAACATTTACATTTCTACTTTTTTTGCCCCTTATATTTTGATTCGAAATTAATAATTAGAATTTGCTCAAGGATTTTAGGGGTCATACTGCATCCCCGGTTTGTAAAAATCCATTTTAATATTAAAAAGGACCTTTCAACTTCTACAGATGTAATAGGGGCATACTTAAAATAAGACCATAAATCAATTTTCCCATTGCTTCCATCAAGACGAACTTCATTATTGTCGTTTAAGTCAGCCATTATTTGCATGGTTGGTAATTCCTTGTTTTTGTGTAAGACTGTTTTATGCTTTTTATAAATAAAATTTCCTTTTTCATGCAGACTAACCCTTGATAATTTGCCTGTCACAGTTTTAACTACTTGTAGCGACTCACTCAATGTCAGCGTAAAACTCTCCATTTGCTTGGTAGCTTTTACTAGAACTCTGCAGCTTTCAGGTATGAATTTTAAATGATTTTTCAGATGATGTTTCCCAATTGCTACATAGAGTCATGCTGCATAGAGTATGATTCCAATTAAATTCGTCATAATTAATCATTTAACAACATTGATTTATACAAAAAGAGAGATACGGTACCAGGCGCTCGATTGTGTGCAATCAAATATAGGTTCCGGGACCTATATTGAATTAGTCGTGTGGCAGAGTCTCTCAGTTACACTTTGTGCAATACGTAAAATATGGAGGTCTCGCTTGCATAGCCGTGTTAACTATATAGGTTTATCTCTTTTGCCCATGATACACATGTATTAACTGAGGCCACACAATCACGTAACTTTTTATTAATCATATTTAATTTTAGTTTAATTGGCTTTAGACACAACATTCGGTGCTTGATTATCCATATTTTTTTATTATTATATAGAATTTATAGATCAAGACACTTGGAGACCTTATACACACATACTTTTTTTTAAATTTAAATTCAATTTTTTTTTCTAACTGTTGATGATGGATTATTATAATTTGGAAATGTATGTAGAAGACACAGTTCAGGTAAGAAAGTATATCAAACTTGTATGTAATTCATTTTCAAATAGTCAGATTTAGACTCACCTCTTTTCTTTGGTATTTTTCTTAAACTATAACCTATTGTTGGTTAATCTAACCTTGGTTTGATATGTTTTCTTATAGAATAACGCACTTATATGTATTGTTTAGTTTTGATGTACTGTTGTTTTGAAAAAATAAGTCCCGCCGAGTTTCTTGCCGGACATAATTCTTCTCGGGTCAGAAGTGTAGGGTTAGAACCGGTGTAGTTTGATTTTTTCTCTCTCTTTTACTTTGACGTGTAAAAGTGCCCTTGTGGCCTACTTACTGAATAAATGTTTGAGTTTGAGTTTGAGTACAGCGGTGTGTAGCATTTTACAAGTGTGTAGGTGCTGGACCACATTTCAGTTTTGTTTACTATGAACGTCACTCATCTTCCTTTTTGTTTATGTCTATGTTGAACAACCTCTGCAGGTAACCGATATCGATACTTGAAATAATCAGTACCATGTCTAATTGACTTATATAGCTGTCAGCTTAAAATAATACATATTGTTGTGTTTTAATTATTGTTAATTTATTTGTTAGGTATTGTTGGATAAATGTAAATAGGTACAATGTCATCTTTACACCAGTTTTGCTACAGATATCCGTTTTTAATCGTATACGACGAAAACGTTTATTGTTCCTGTTGTGATCAATATATAACATCAAAAGTCAGCAATGTCACAGCACATTTGCAAACAACTAAACATATTGAAAGAGAAGAAGGAAAATTAACACAAAATGAGTTTAACCTGGATCTTACGAATTTTATGGTAGCGTCAAACATACCATGGTTTCAATTAGAAAATGAAAATTTCCGTAACTTCCTTCAAAAATGCATTGATGGCAAGTATGCGAAAACAGCAAAAGTTCCATCGGAGTCAAACTTAAGAGTACAGTATTTACCTAAAATGTTCAAAAAGGTTTTCGATTCTATCAGGAATGATATCGCGGATTCGTATATTTACGTAAGTGTTGACGAGACGAAAGATCAATTGGACCAAAATGTGGCCAATGTTATCGTTGGAGCACTCAGAAAGACTAACGAAAGTAAACCACACATAATAGCTTCCAAGGTCCTTGACAGGACTAATCATGCCACTGTAAACAATTTAGTAATCGAATCGTTGAAAAATCTTTATGGAAATGACAATTACAATGAAAGGGTGGTGTTATTTTTGACTGACGGGGCTCCCTATATGGTAAAAGCAGGTAAAACTCTACGGAATTCATTTCCAAATATGATACACGTGACATGCTTGGCCCATGGCTTCAACCGTGTTGCTGACACAGTTCGAGGTTTGTATGAGGATGTAAACGAGTTGATTTGTAGTATGAAAACGACATTTTTAAAATCCCCATCACGAACAAAAAGTTAAAACAGTTATATCCTAATATGCCACAACCTCCCCGTCCAGTTATAACAAGATGGAATACGTGGATTGAGGCCTGTATTTACTACATGACTTACTTCGATGAAATCAAAAACGTTCTTAACAATCTCGATGACCAGAATACCGCAAAAGTAAGACGGGCTAAATTAGCAATTGGGAAACCTCATCTGAAAAAGCATTTAAAATTCATAACTGAAAGCTGCACAGTTTTAGTAAAAGCTACCAAGCAAATGGAGAGTTCTACGCTGACATTGAGTGAGTCGCTACAAGTAGTTAAAACTGTGACAGGCAAATTATCAAGGGTTAACCTGCATGAAAATGGAAAATTTATTTATAAAAAGCATAAAACAGTCTTACACAAAAACAAGGAATTACCAACCATGCAAATAATGGCCGACTTAAACGACAATAAAGAAGTTCGTCTTGATGGAAGCAATGAGAAAATAGATTTATGGCCGTATTTTAAGTATGCCCCTATTACATCTGTAGAAGTTGAAAGGTCCTTTTCAATATTAAAATGGATTTTTACAAACCGGCGATGCAGCATGACCCCTAAAAACCTTGAGCAAATTCTAATTATTAACTTCGAATCAAAATATAAGGGGCAAATAAAGTAGAAATGTAAATATGTTTCAAATTAATTTGTAAATAATTATGTACAAAACTAACTTGTATATTATATTGTACAAAACCTCGTTTGTAAATAATATCATTAAGTATCTGGTTATTCGTGTAGGTATAGCCCAGGACTTTGATTTGCATACCATTTAGAACCTTGTCACAGTGACAATAATATGAAATCTCTATCGTCTAGATGTTGATTGTCACTATGACAAAGTACGTAATGTTACACAAATCAATTTCCTTGGCTGTTTATAAATCAATATGTAATAAAACCTTTTTTAAATGTAACCTTTTTTATTCGTTGTCATTAAAAAAACGTTCTGTCAAAAATGTTACAAGTGCCACTGAGAAATAAAAATACTGATTTCCTAATTTTAGTTGTTAAAATCAGAAAAAATGTGTCCATCAATTATACATGTTCATTTTAGCAGAGAAGTTGGAATAATTAACCACACAACAAACAAAAATACGATTACAAAAAAAAAAAGATTTTTATGAATATTGCTTTCCGTATGAACGCGAAGATGACTTAGATTTTCATTGCATGGGAGTTAATGCAAGAAGGATGGCGTGCTTTTCGTTAGAGAGGAATTCTGTTTTCTAATGAATTGTAATGTGTTGTTAGCAATACCATGTAATAAAATGTATGTATAAAAACAAATCAAATAGTTTTATTTACGTTTCACGTATCAAGTAGTTATTATTTATATCATGTGTAAATAGAGTACTTTTGAAGTCATTTGTACATGATTAAAATGATTGACGACTAATGATTAATAATTTACAATAAAACTATTTGGGATCATCCTATATGGAGCGTGACGTCAAAATTGATGTCATCGGCATGAAAATTACGGGCCCTGGTTATAAGTTAGGTACTGGGAGTTTGAGTAATTTTTTTCACTTAGGTAAAAATTACTGTGTATATGTGCAATCGTCTTAATGCAAAAAAAGGGTTTGCGAATCTTATTTCTAACTTTTGTTTAACTTGACGCAATTCTAAGGCAGAACTTGGTCTGCTGCCCTCTTTCAAAGTTTACGCCGTAGTTAATTTGAACTACTAGGGATTTAAAGTGAATAGAATATCAAGGGATAATGTAATAAACTGCCAACTTCGTTGAAATAAAATAGAATAATAAATATGAATAAGTCAATCAATGATAGTTAGAGACGCCTACACGAATATTCAGCTGCCATTTGTATGTAAGTACTACTTTTTCGGTCTATCACCGAATACTAATTTAGCCTCTGCTGTCCTATAGCCCTTTAGATTTTGATTTTTTTAATTATTTTGAGTTCATATTTGAAACGCACGAACTATATAAACAACCAGACGGGCCCTTGCCCGCATACTCAGTGCATCCCGAACAAATGTGGCTGCATAGACGGAGCCTACTATGACAGAAACACGAGAAGGTACGTGCTCGGAAAATGGTGTACTATCCCGCAACCTAATTAAATTATTATTATTACCTCTGTCTTGGCTTTTTTTAATTATTCTAGTTGTGCTAATAACGGTCAACAAAAGTTTACAACCGCAGATTATCACACTAAGGAACAGTGAAAATGGGTAAACTTGTATGGATTTTCTACATGAATTAACCCATTTTCAATGCGTAGCTATATATATTTCGCAATTTATTTATCGGCGTCTAAATATTTCTATTTAAGAAACTGGTGTAAGAGTATAACTATAGATACCGACTACATATCGTAATAATGTTTCATTGCAAAGAGCTTGTTATAATTATTTAATTAGTTCAAGTTGTAGTTCTTTCTACTTATGTAGATGCACTCTTTTTAGGGTTCCGTAGCCAAAATGGTAAAAACGGATAGTTATAGTTTCATCCGTAAGTCCATATGTCACAGCCATTTTACTCGGAAAGTATGAGATGTATGTTAATAAAATTTTAACATAAGATGTATTTTCTGTGCATAAGATGGATTTAAAGTGAATAGAATATCAAGGGATAATATAATAAACTGCCAACTTCAGCCAAATTGAAATAAAATAGAATAATAAATATGAATAAGTCATACACGAATATTCAGCTGCAATTTGTATGTAAGTACTACTTTTTCGGTCTATCACCGAATATTAATTTAGCCTCTGCTGTCCTATGGCCCTTTAGATTTTGAATTTTGAATTATTTTGAGTTCATATTTGAAAAGCACTTCAGCTTATAACAAATTAAGCAAAATAATGTTTTTAATTGAGGAAGAGTGGAATGAAGTAGTTCCTAAATTACTTATACATTTTTGTAAAAAAAATACCTACCGTAATTTCATTTAATAATAATAAATGTTAAAAAAGGACGCAATAATTATGCTTTGCCTAATATTTGGCTGCCAAATATTCGCTGATTCGGCCGAGAGCGCAGCTGAATATTCGATATTACGTATTCGGACAAAACCACTATTCATGGCACCTCTATCTGATGGTGCTAGATAATCTCCCTAGTAATACATAAAACTGGCCTTTGACATGATAGAGTTTAGTCATAATACGTATAAGCTCAAGAAAATAGTCAGCTATTTCTAAAAAAGTGTCCTTAAGTACTTAAATGTCCTACTTGAGTATGACACTATTTTCGAGTTTCCTGAGCTTATACGTATTCGTATTTTGATTCGGTGATTTTGAGTCGTTCAAACGACAAGTTGAATTCCGAATCAAAATTGTCCATGTGCTTTGGCCGACATACATTACGTAGCGTATCCCTCTATCAGTTGACACTATCCCCAATGTTTCAATTCTTTCAACTTTCGACCCAATCACCAGCCTTTTAAGTTCAGATTTGGTTAGCTATAGTGCGCCTTATATTCTGGTATGGAAAAATGCACTCAATTCTACCAACTGCGCCAAATACTATCTTATTGAGAGAGTATAAGACACATTTTAATTTTCATGTCCGTTTAGGCTATTCTGTAGTGAAATGTAGTGCAGACGACACGCTTTAATGGTCTCTGAAATATGCATGGCCATCATGCAGGTTCCATGGCACACGGACGAGGCAGTGTTTATTGGGCTTTTACCTGATATATGCTATATATGTTTAAATCAGCATGGCTAGTCTTTAAATTATTACAAGTTGATGAATGTTGTAGCGAGAGACTCTCCGACTCATAAAAATAAGTTATTTTATGGTACTTGTATTTTTCTACACCGCACACTCCGCAGAACAGTGTTCTGCTGTGGTTTAAATGGTTATCATATCGATACGGTTAACACATGCAGTGAGGGTAAGGAGCAAGACGGAACTATGCATATCTTTAGCTTTATCTTGCTAGCTCACCGTCAACATACTTGTATCCGGAATAATCTGGATGCGGCATAAGAATGGTAACCACCTTCAATTTAATATTTAGCACTATTCTTAAGTTATGGAGCAGCAATGTAGATAAATTGCGTCGTAACTCTTATAAATCGACTTCTAAATTTGTAATCGTAGAAACCTGAAGGTACACAAACAAATGTAGTTGGATTGAGTGTTATTTTGTATATAATTTAAATAATAGCAATATTATGTAGATACTTTGAAATTAATCGGTGTAATAAAACGGTAATAAGAGCAATTTCCTTCCACCTCATTTGATTTAAAGCGGATACTTCATTCCTCAAAAATGTGGAAGTGTATATTGTTGGATACCTGGATGTCAGGCTTCCTCACGTGACGTCACCATCACCGTCATGTGACACCACCAGCCAGCAGTTCTGCTGCAAGGACGCAGAGGCGCTGGTCATACAAGGGAGGGAGGGACGAGTAGGTTTGCCGAGATGGCTCAAATACTCGTGCTAGTACGGTTTAGGCCGTCGGTCAAAGGTGTAGAGTACGGCGGGTTAACGACCTCTGTCCGGACGTACCCACTCCGAGATAGAGCGTGTATCTGGGCTTCCTCGCGTGCTCTTCCCGTCGTCTGCCGCCCTGGTATGCTCAGCTGGCCCTCCTGCCCGAGAAACCGGTGGGCCAATAAATACAGGATGGGACTGTCGGGTTTGTGCAGTCAAGGATAATAGGAATGACAGGAGGTAGAACCAGACCGAAGAGACCTTGCATAGTGCCCAGCGTGAGGAAGATGCATAAATACTGTGTGTAAATATATACGAAGGGATGGTGACTGCGTATAAATAATTTGCGTTCATTGCATTATGATCTGTAGTCTAGCAGTTGGACTAGGTTAGCCGTAGTTATTTTTTGGTTTTGGTCAAGTTATTCTCTGGTTCGAGTAGCCAATCCATGAGTAAAAAAATAGGTATCACTCTTTCACTTGCTCTTCATGTGGAGCTGTAGACCATAGCTCAGCGCAGCAAGTGCGTATAGGTCTTCAGTCAATGAGTCTATAGCATAGTTTGTGGACTTGTACCTAATCTGTTATCGTCTTGTCTTCCAGCATCTCATGTATTTTTTTTAGACGGTTCATTAGATACGTTGCGTCTATCATTTTTTTTAGGATAATAGTAAGTCGTTCGTATTTCCTTAGCTGTGATCTGTTGGTGCTTGTGAAAACCCTGGATTTCAGACCGTAGGCCATAATAGAAAGTGCGATAACTATTTTATTCATTAATATTTACCTCGTTGTACGCTACTCGATTATATATTTTTGACTAAACTAAGTCCGGATTTTGGCGTTTGGAGTAGCCTTCTCGCATCTTGTCTTAATTGATGCTTGTCGAATGCTTGCCGGAGCACATTCAGCTGACAGTTTCTTTGTAGCCTGTAGAAATGGTGGTCAATTTTCCTGCGATTGGACCAATCGAAGGGAGTAGTGTTCTATAAGTAAGACGTTGCTTTGTTTGCGTGGTTAGGTTAGTTGGTAGTATGGTGTTAATGTAGTCGCATAGTGTTGCGCAAGTCTGTAGTGAGCCACATGTGAATTACTTCCAAATACATATTGTACTGTTTAACATTAAACAGTAAACACACAATAGTACAACTTCGATGTATTACACAAGACACACACACAAAATATATAACTTCATTATAAAACACGAATCACACTCACTTGATATTATATGACCATAAAAATTTGAACAAGTAAACATCGCTTGAAAGAATCGCCGCTAATTTAATCTAAATCTTTTAGCACGAATATAATTATTTTTCATTGTCACACTTTAATATACGCAAAAGGTATTTTACACATTTTATCATGCATCACGTATTTCTGTTGGCTGTGTAGTGCGTTGTTCAATTTCATATCTTTAGTTTGTGGAATAGGAATGTTTAGTTTCACATCGCTTAGGTAACGTTTTTTTCGTTCTGGTCATAGGATCTGTCATTTAGAAACATAATTTATGATGACTATTGTCTTTCCAGGCGGCTTGCAACCACACGTGTTTGGAGATTTCGGTTGCGCGTCCGTCGAACATGACAAAAAACGTTTTTTTTGTCCCTTTCCTGGAGAAAGTCTCGATAGTTGTGTTAATTGCACATTGTATTTCTCTTTAAGTTTGCAGCTTTTGTCAGTATTTTTTTTTGTTTTGTTAGTCATTATATTGTAAGTGTTCTGTATGGATCCCTGCCTTCGGCGGCTCGTTTTAGATGTGGCGATTATAACTCCTCCGCATGTAACCCTTTGGACGGCAGCTTATTGTTTTCTGCGAACTACGAAGGAGTTGCCATAACAATGCTTGCGTGGAAATGCTCTCATCTAACGTCTCCAGACCCTTCAACTAACTAATAGTTTATGTTTATTTTAGTTAGTTAAATTATGGGGTGGTTTTAGATACGATATTTGCACTTCAAACTTGCGCACGTTTATTTTTTAATAACAAAATTTCGTTGCTCTAAGATAAGTTTTGGGCGTTGGTATGACCGTGCGTGCGTGCGTGTATCATAAAGCTCTATTAATGGAGTACGCTTCGCCTCATCTTTCCAAACAAAAAAGTCTGCCAAAATCTGAGGGGGGCGAGGTAGCACGCATGTGAAGTTTTCAAGTCAAAGGTACATCATTGTCGGTTGTTAATACAGTTTATTTCTAAATGAATTTTTATGGCAGCATCGCTTTATTGACAACCGACAAAGATGTACCTTTGACTTGAAAACACCAAACATATTTGACATATTCTTTTTGTACTTCTTAACACTAAATGGAGCAATAGATAGTCGACTGTACAAATGTTAACATATGGTTCATTATTGGATGCAGTCTTTGGAAATGTCAAACAAAAAAGCCAAGGATCATTTTTGATTGTATTTTCAAACAAAATATAGAAGACAGCAATCCTTAAGCGCGTTAAATATGGAGAAGTGTCAAACGTCAAATAGTTACTGCCCGTCAGAAAGAAAACGATTGTCTTTGAATCGATTCTGTAAACGAAGCTTGATTTTCGATTTAGGTTAAATCTTTTATTACGAAAGTAATGATTAATAAAGTAAAACTTTACTTACATCTGAAATGGTATTTCATCTTTTTGTAAACTAGACGAAATATAACATTTTTTTACATCCAAAAACAGCGCATAAGGGCATTTTCACGGAGCTTGTTATCCATTGACAGCGATGATGAAAATGCGTGACATCGATTATTGAAATAGTTTTTATAGATGTACTAGATTTTCCGCCAATACTTTTGACAGAGGGGAAATGATACTCAAGGCCTCTCCTGGTTTAGAACTCTCTGGCGTGTATATATTATACACGTCCAGTCATCCACGGAGTTTCCCTTATTTCCCTTGTGGCCAAGCTAAATTCAGTTTACTAGAAATAGTACCTGCATACCGATTAGGTATCATGGAAAAAATTTAGAAGACTACTTAGTTGGATACCGAAGCTACTGGTTTTAGCCAAAGTCAGGCTCTGGTTTTTACGGAGCACTCTCTGGACCTTGCTTAATCTTTTTTTTTTTTTTTACTTAAAAAAGTACCTAGACGGGTCTGGCCCCAGTAGCAAAGGCCTAGTATAAGTAGTAAACTATGGGAAGGTCTCACCCGCGACGATGTGCAGTAATGTATGACGTTATCTTTATCCTCTCAGTACCTCTACCACGAGTCATGTAGAAAATTCTGAATATTTTTCTATAGGCGTTAACGAATAATCGGGCTTCGAATCGTTTTCCTTCAGTTTCGACAGCAACACATACAACGATCTATGCTAACATTTCATGTCGGATTACGTTTAGTGCGCTGCATACATCCGTCTCATAGGTAGAACGAGACGGATGTATGCGGCACGTCGAATGTGATCTGTCATGTTAACGCACTGAAGGTCAGTACAGTTTGGTATCGATAGGTTTTATTAAAACGTTACCATAAGACACTAATTTGACTTACGTCACCGAAAAATACCGTATCGACTGTAGAAAACTCTTTCACTATCAAATTATAAGGTGAGATGTCAAAACATGGTGAAAGTGAAAACCATTCGTATTTATTGCGTTATATTTATATATTATTAGTTGACGAAATAATATCGACAAAGCCTTATATTAAGCATAAATTGTTAATAAGACTGCATAGTATGATAACTGGAACTGGAAAACGAAACGGTAAATTTGAAGCCGATATGAGAAATAGAAATATCCACATCAACACTTCAATAAGAATAATTTTAAAAAAGAAATCTAGACCCAAGAACTGCTGAATATTTGTGAGATTTATGTATATAATAGCCAATTAATCTGATTTTAAATCGACACAAAAATACCAACTCTAACCTAAAATGAATGGTAAGTAGTTGAAATTTGATATGATACTCGTAGTTATAAACACTTTCATTTTCAATCATAATAATTACAATGAAACTGTGAAAAATATCAAATAATATTGAAACTTCTTTTACAGGTTCTTGTGCATCATTCATTTCTGATTGATTGCTGTAGCAGCTAACTTATATCCAGCAAGGCAAACTATTTATCCCAGGAAGGTGTATTATTTTATATTCAAGAAGTAACAATTGCGTTACAGGCCGGGATCTTCGAATTATTGCATCCAAGTACTATAAAATAGTGCTTACTTAAAAGACATCCAGATTTATACAGGGCACTTTGAAATTATAATGTACATAATTATATTAAAGATTTATTTATTGCGAAATAGCCTTTTAAAGTAACATTGTCACAAACTAGAAACTTATAAGTACTACTAACAATTACTCGTACGTGTAACTTATAAATAGAAATAAAACCATCATTATGTAAGAAGCGGCAAAGTCGCAATCCTGCGTTGTGTTATGTATGAAAACCGGCGGCTTGCTGGAGCATCTTTAGCTTCCCTTGTGCGTTTGTTAGGTCGTGAGGCTCCGTGCCCCTTGCTCCACGGATCGATTGCCTCGACAACAACAATAGTTAGACGAACGACAACTATAATAATAATAATAATAAATACTCTTTATTGCACACCTCATACAGTTACAAGCACAAACTTTACAATTAGATAAATTTAGATAGAGGTAACAACAGGCGGTCTTATCGCTAATGAGCGATTTCTTCCAGACAACCTTTGGGTAGTGGAGACTAGAGAAAAACAATAAGCAGTAGGTGGTGCATAGAAACAAAAGAGACGAAATAGATAACACAGCACATTCATATGAATATACATACTTAAATAAATACAAAATAAACATACATATACTTACATATATACATATATAATACACACAGTAAGAAACAACAGTGTCAACTTAAAAACCTAAGGAAGAGATAAATAGTATTCCTTAAGTTGCGATTTAAAGCTACCGATAGATTGCGCGCGTTTTATGTTGAGAGGGAGAGAATTCCACAAACGAACGGCCTGGAACGTAAATGAGCAATTATAAAATTTGGAAGATGAAGATGGCACTTTTAGGAGCAATTTTTGAGAGGATCTAATAGAATTAAGATAAGAGAAACGCTCTTTGAGGTAGCGGGGAGTTGCAGGGTTAAAAAGTATAGAAAAGAGTAAAGAAAGTATGTGAGAGTTACGGCGGTGACGGATAGGGAGCCATTTGAGTTGAGAACGAAAACTAGAAACATGGTCGAATTTGCGTAATCCGAAAATGAACCGAATGCAGGCATTTTGAATACGCTCAAGCTTATTAAGTTGCTCCTCGGTTAGGTCTAAATAGGAGATATCTGCATAATCAAGAATGGGGAGAAGTAACGACTGAGCAAGCGCAATTTTAGTAGCAATTGGCAGGAAATTCCGGAGCCGTCTGAGAGACCCTATGGCAGCAAACATCTTCCTGCTCACTTCACTCACCTGAGGCACCCATGATAGACAACGATCCATGATTACGCCAAGATTTTTCACTTGGTTGGAAAAAGGAATTTGGATACCATCGAAGACTATCGGAGGGAGCCTGAGAAAGTCAATTTTGGAGATTTGTTTAGCGCTACCCATCACAATTACCTGTGACTTTAGGGGGTTTACTTTTAAACCGTAATTTTGACTCCAATTTGATATGCGGAGCAGATCAAGATTCGTGGCTTCTATAACTGAATTGAGATCGCTATGCATACCCTGCGAATATATTTGAAGGTCGTCGGCATAGAGGTGATACGAAGAGGAGAGCAACTATATTTAATAGTCTTGTAGTGATTTCGGATGTCGGGTGCCGCTCCGGCTTGTTCGCTGGTAAATAAATTAAAGGACTTGGCTAACGTGTCGGCGTCGACGCAGGTGGGATGTGTAACAGTAGCGCACTGCCTAATACTTTAGAGAATCAACAACATCCTGAAAGGGTACTTATCCTTTTGTGATTATACAATAGACCTAAGTAATAAGAAATAAACCTATGATCCACTATGATCACTAAAAGTCGAACTGTCATGTTGACAAAATAACCAAATAAATTAAGAATCACCTATTACATATGGACGTAGTTCTAGGACGTTTTAAACTAGTGGTGTTATTTGTACATTTGAAATTTCATCTCATCAATTTGGTTTTCTTAAGTAATCCTATATCCTACGAGGAAATAAGTATATGGATGGATGGATGAAGTACTGACAGTTTTCACCCCTTTTCCTAGCTTTGAATATGTATGACGAAATACGTAATTTCCCTGTTTAAAAAAAAGTTGCAATCGGTGAACATTATGAAATAATAGTGAAAATAAAGATCCTGACGAATTGAGAACCTCCTCCTTCGAACTCTTGAAGTCGGTTGATAACATTTTATGCGTTCAAAGTCACGCGCGTTTAAATAAGGTAAAGGCTTACCACACTTAAGGCTTAAGGGGGAGGCCTATGTTCAGCAGTGGACGTCTTATGGCTGAGATGATGATGATGAAAGGCTTACTGTCATAGCTTGTATTTCCCGGCTCCGATGGCATGAACCGTAAGCCATGAACAAATTTCATGACCAATCGCAAGGCGTCCCAGGCGATGATAATTTTTGAAGTGGTTAAGGACGAAGTATAATGATGACTCGCGTAGGTCAGCTGTCAGTATTTGATGCTCTTATTATCAGGAAAATCGTCAGCCGGCTGTATTGAGGTAGAAAGACCGTCTGCTGATACCCTAAATACCATATATTCATGTGACTAGTTTACGGTCTTTTCAGTGGTATACAGAGGGCTGATGATTTTTATTTTATTTGTAATAGCATATAAACTATCACCTGTTTCAACTGGGACGCGATGGTCATTTTATTTTATATGTATTTTATGTGAGAAAACGGCTGCCGTTCCTCAACCCACTCAAGGAACGGCAGCTGACCATCACGAAGCTTGATTATTGACCGCCCTTAACGACTTAAAATTTACCGCTTGGGACACGATGACAAACGTAAATTATTCCTAGTTAACGGCCTAGCAAGCGTATTAAATACCCACAAAAAGTAGGGTAATTTTTCAGAGCTAGTACGATTTCTATGCTTATTATTGTTCACTGCTCATATAATTGTCTACAGTTCTAAACCTTCAGATAAAATGTACTTAGGAAGTAAAACCTTTTTGGTTTACCTACAATCTGTTTCGGTCATAGATATAAAATGGCGCTTACTGGTTTCGGTTGGTGTGAAGGATGTGACGTTTGTCACGTCACGTCACTTTGTAAAGTATTGAAATCTACACAAACGAAACAAGCAATCGAACTTTCGTGAGCGAATTGCATAAACGATAATTTAACTTATGGTATGGCAGTAATTTTTAGTTCTATAAGTGACCGCTAGAGGCTCTGCACAAATTCTCCATACAAATAATTTACGAATTCGTGAACGAATCTCGAATTGGGCTTATTTGCATGACTCGTGGTAGAGGTACAGGTTACTGCAGTCAAGCGTGGAAGAGTCGAGCGGAGCCTGTCGCGCACTCACTTAAATTCACTCGCGGGTGCACGTATAATAATATAAGGGCGCTTCACAGTGTACTGCTTAATGGATCTGGATTATATTATTTTTCGCGAAATTAGGAAAACGAAAACACATAGACCACGCATACTTAGAACCGACTTTCTCTAAAACTGCCTCGGCGCGGGCGGGCAGTTGTGTTGCGCTAATGCGTGGTAAGAACCGTCTATTGTTCAACTTTTGGGACTTTTATTAATGCAATAGAGGACGAAGGGACGACCGCCCCGGTCGGTATTCCAAAAGAAAACCGGTTGTGAGGCTTCCTCACGTGACCGTGTATATTGGTAATGTTAACTTTTCCCCCCGATATACATACGAGTACGTCGTTGTACCTACTAGAAACTAGCTAACTGAAAAAAACGGCTCGTAACGTAGCATCGGAGCAATGTCTTTCATCTCCTCCCTTCTTAATAAAAAAACGTATCTGCCTGTACGTTACCCCATCGTTATTGTAATATAGTAACTTTTTTCATATTGTATGAAGGTACGGTACCCTCCAATATTCGTGGTACGACTCGCAATTGGCCGATTTTTTAGGTTTCCCCGTACCCAAAGGGTAAAAACGGACCCCATTACTAAAACTCCGCTGTTCGTCTGTCACCAGGCCGTATCTCATAGTTAAACAGTTAAAATTCTCACAGATGATATTTCTGTTGCCGCTATAACAAAAAATACTAAAAACCAGAATGAAATAAATATTTAAGGGGGCTCCCATACAACAGACATGATTTTTTTGCCGTTTTTATCTGTCACCAGACTGTATCTCATGAACCGTGATAGTTACACAGTTGAAAATTTGACAGATGATGTATTTCTGTTGCCGCTATAACATTAAATACTAAAAAACAGAATAAACTAAATATTTAAGGGGGCTCCCATACAACAGACGTGATTTTTTTTGCCATTTTTATAGATAATGGTACGGAACCGACGAAGGGTCCGACTCGCACTTGGCCGGTTGTTTTTTTCCGGCGTAATAAAAGGTTTCTGTCATTGACTTTCTCAGTTGACTTTGGTACTTATTTATTTAGGTTTATTACTGGTTTATTATCAGACGACATGTTTTGCAACATGGGTGCAAGTATAAAAGACTGCCTGGTGCAGTAATGACTCATTATCATTATCACCTGCGATATGTGGAAACTAGTTATTTTACTTGTTGTGGTGGCCGTGGCATCAGATGGTAAGAATGTTACATATACATTGGCTACTCATTCAAATATTAATCATATAAAATAAAGAAGTAACTCAAGGCATTAGAATATAAGTAATATAGCTAACACCGTGTACCTACTTGCCATACGATCAATAAAATAAGTAGAACTCCAGTAGGTCACCCACATTGCAAATTGGATGGATAATTTATGAATAAATTCATTGAATTCATTCATAATGTGTCCATGCAATTTTGATTATCTGTCCACGCTTTAATGATAATGCACGCTGTAACGTTCCGCGTCACGTCATAGAAAGCATCACGTGACCTGTCGTTACCGGCTCGTTACGTACCCAGAACGTCGACGGGACAGTCATGTTTTGTAGTTTAGCGGCCGTTACTAGCTACAAACAACAATAATACGCCATAATAAGTCCTACCTTCATATTCTTAAGCTTGAAACCGCTTTTGTCTTCCAGAGATCCCTTGCAAAGGCCCCTACGCGGCCAAGCCGCCCAAGGGTTGCAACTGGAACTGCAACCGCTATTGCTCGAACTATATAAACAACCAGATGGGCCCTTGCCCGCATACTCAGTGCATCCCGAACAAATGTGGCTGCATAGACGGAGCCTACTATGACAGAAACACGAGAAGGTGCGTGCTCGGAACATGCTGTACTATGCCGCAACCTAATTAAATTATTATTATTATTACAGGTCTTGGGTTTTTTTAATTATTCTATTTGTGCTAATAACGGTCAACAAAGGTTTACAACCGCAGATAATCACACTAAGGAACAGTGAAAATGGGTAAACTGGTATGGATTTTCTACATGAATTAACCCATTTCCAATGCGTAGCTATGTATACATATATATTTCGCAATTTATTTATCGGCGTCTAAATATTTCTACGTCTAAAGAAACGGATGTAAGAGTATAACTATAGATACCGACTAGATGTCGTAATGTTGTTGCATTGCAAAGAGCTTGTTATAATTATAAGTTGTTCAAGTTGTAGTTCCACTTATGTACGAGTAGATGCACTCTTTTCAGGGTTCCGTTGCCAAAATGGCAAAAACGGAAGCCTTAAGTTTAATCCGTACGTCCGTATGTCACAGCACTGCCATTTTACACGGAAAGTATGAGATGTATGTTAATAAAATTTTAACATAAGATGTATTTTCTGTGCCACTACTTAGTTATTAGTTATGTAGTCAAAATGCTGAAAAAAATATTTTTAGGGGGCATTCCATATATAACTAATAGTAAAAAAATTGAGAAGGTTTTGTATATTCTTTCAATGAAAATTATTTTGTTCATTATCAGTTAAGGCGTTTTCGAGTTATCTCTAAAAACATCTTTTATGGGCAGATACGACCTTTAGATATTAGTATATATACGTGTGACTTCCAAGACTAAAAACCTGAAAACTGTTTAATGAGAATCGAGAGTGGAATCGATTGCAGTATATCTTAACATGGCTATACTTTTTCGTTAATTTTCAAATTTTTTACGTGTCGAGTCTAAAAGTTTCTAATACAACAGTTTGCCATTCTATTGAGAGGTTAGGCGATAGAGGTTGAATATTTGATAATGGCTGGCAGCTTTGACAAATCTGTTTTTCATTGTCAAAGTATGTCATCTTATGTCATGTTATACAAATTGACAAAGTAGGTTGATACATAGGCTACTATTTATATATCCGGAAACCGGGATTACAATCTTCTTAAATAGCATATTTGACCTCCATGGTAAAATTTGAACTTTTTTAAGTACTGGCCGGTATATTTTTTCTTTCTTATTAACGCTCGTGTTTTGTTTTTGACGGGTTTTAAATGTCATCTCGCAGCAAGAATGGAACTCACTCGTGAAAATATTCGTGCTATGATTTATTATGATTTTCGGCGTGGTTTAACGCAACAACAGTGCATAGATCAACTAACTTCAACTTTTGGTGATGAAGCCCCATCTAAAACTACTGTGTATCACTGGTTTAGTGAGTTCAATCGTGGACGTAGTATGCTTACGGACGAAGTTAAGGCAGGTCGCCCGAAATCGGTCGTTGTACAACAAAATATCGAGGCTGTGCGAAAACTTATAATGGACGACCGACATGTTACGTACCGCGAGATAGAGGCGACTCTGGGTATTTCTATGACCAGCATTAATAGCATATTACATAATTATTTGGCTGTAAAAAAAATTTGTTCGCGTTGGATACCCCACAACTTAACAAAAGAGCAAAAAGATGCTCGCGTCGAATGGTGCAATAAAATGTTAAAAAAATATAACCGTGGTGACTCAAAAGCCGTTTATAACATCTATACAGGTGACGAATCCTGGATCTATGCATACGATCCCGAAACGAAGCAACAATCAACGGTATGGGTGTTTCAAAATGAGCCGAACCCTACGAAAGTTACTCGTGCAAAAAGTACATTGAAACAAATGGTGGCCTGCTTCTTCGGTATTAATGGCCATGTAGCTACAGTGCCACTAGAAAACCATAGAACGGTTAATTCAGAGTGGTACACGACCATTTGCTTACCGGAAGTATTTGAACAAATTCGTAAAACTAACCAGCGACGAAGAATCATTCTTCATCATGACAATGCCAGCTGTCATACGTCACGCGAAACAACTCTATTTTTGGAGGGTCAAAATGTGGAATTAACGGGTCATCCGCCGTACAGCCCTGACTTGGCACCCAACGATTTTTATTTATTTCCAAATATAAAGAATAAATTACGCGGTCAACGATTTTCGACCGCTGAAGATGCTGTCGACGCATTCAAACAACACGTTATGGAGGTACCTCAGGCGGAGTGGCAGAAGTGGCTTAAAAATTAGTTCACGCGAATGCAAAAGTGCATAGATCATCAAGGGGAATACTTTGAAAAACAATAAAACCATTTTCAGCCGTGTACGTTTGTTTGTTTTTTTGTTTCCGGATATATAAGTAGCACTCGTAGGTTGACATGACATGACACATGTAGAGACGTGACAAGAACGCAACAGATGTAAAGTTAACAATTGAATAGAATTGCAAGGAAAAATAAACATACTACCTTTACATAATACCTTTCGAATTAATTAACCGATTAAAAATAAATACTCTATATTAATTAGCAATAATAAAAATTACTTGAGGTGTCTGGGGTTTTTAGTGGCTAGTGGCGGAAGTAACACGTTGTACAGGTACGGTACCCTCGATTATGCATGGCCCGACACGTACTTGTCAGGTTTTTATAAGATTATTTATCTTAAACTTGCACGTAAATGGTTTATTTTATATGGTAATATTACTGGTATTCCATTCAATAGTTTCTGTGTCATCAACGCGTTAGTCAATATAATTTATAATCTTAGATAGAAATGTGAACGTTTGTGTGTTAGTTTGTTACCTTGCAAGTAACCTTAGCGACTCAATATACTGCGACTACGTGGGCAGTCCGGACAGACGCTAAGTATAATAATGTAGCAGCTATAAAGATATTCACCTCATGTATTTATAGCACGTGTGCTCCGACGGTGGAAATATGCATTCATGCCTCCATCTCGCCGGCAATTTGCGGGAGCGTGTACGGTGACCAATGATGTTACGCTGCTACGGGATATTTCCAACGTATCCTATCCTAATCGACCTTGGCGCCTGAGTTAACGGGCTAGTTAGATCGTCGTTCGTGGGCTCTCATGTGACTTACATGACCTACTTTAGCAGTAACTTACAGCATCGAGTTTCCATTTAAATTTCGCTCACTAGTCTGAAATTGTGAGCGCGCGATTTGGCTGACTAAATTGTAGACCGCATTTGTAACGTTACTATTGGATGCTATTATGAGTTTATACAGGTACTAGCTTTCCGCCCCGCGACTTCGTCCGCGTATAATAGCATCTTCGCACCCCTATTTAAACCCTTCAGGGGTAGAATTTTCCATAACGCAGAAAGGACTTTTATTGTATTTTAATAAGTTATCTTCCCACAAATTTAAAAGTGTCTAGCTCAAAAAAGTAATTTTCGTCATACAAATTTAGCACCCCTATTTAACCCCGTCAGGGGTGGAATTTTCCAAAACACTGAAAATAGTTTTATTGTGTGTTAATAAGTACTTTCCCACAGAGTTTAAAATATCTTGTTTAAAAAAAGAAATTTCCGCCATACAAAGTTAGCACCCCTATGTAACCCTCTCAGGAGTAGAATTTGCCGAAACGCTGAAAGCACTTTTATTGTATTTTAATAAGTAATCTTCCTACAAAGCTAAAATTCTCTAGCTCAAAACAAAAATCATTTCCCCCCATACAAATTTTGCACCCCTTTTTAACCCCCTCAAGGGTGAAATTATCTTAAACGCTGAAAGCACTTTTTTGTATTCTAATAAGTAATATTCTTACAAAGTTTGAAGTCTCTATCTCAAAGAAAGAAGTTTCCCGCATACAAACTTTGCACCCCTATTTAACCTCCTCAGGGGTGGAATTATCCAAAACGCTGAAATAACTTTTATTATTATTTTTAATATCAGCGAAAGTACGAAGTTTCAAGTATCTAACTTAATATTTAAAATCCTATAAATACATACTTTTAATTAACCCTCTTTTTATGATTTTGGGGATTAATTTTTAAAAATCGCTTCTTATTATATGTATAAATTATAAATGTAACACGACCTGCAAATTACAACTTTCTAGCTTCAGTTGTTACGGCCTCGCTTTAATACAAACTTTTCAACCCCGTTTCAACTCATCTGGGGTGGAATTTTGAAAAACACTGAAATCAGTTTGTTTACTTTTAAGCTAGTAGCCTGCAAACGAAATTTCATGTCCGTCACAAAAAAAATTGTAATCTATATGCAAACTTTCAACCCCTTTTTCACCCCCTTAGTCGTAGAATTTTACAAAACGCTAAAAGTACTTTTATTGTTTTTTAATAAGTACTCTTCCTACAAAGTTAAAAGTCTAACTCAATAAATAAATTTCCCCTATACAAACTTTGCAACCCTTTTTAACCCCCTCAGGGGTGAAATTATCCAAAACGCTTTAAGCTTTTCTATTATATTTGAATAAGTCATTTTCCTCGGAAGTTAAAAGTTTCTAGCTCTTAAAAATAAATTGCCCCAATAGAAACTTTGCACACCTTTTTAACGTCAGGGGTGAAATAATCCAAAACGCTAAAAGTATTTTTATTGTATTTGAATATGTAATCTTTTTGCAAAGTTAAAAGTTTCTGGATAAAAAATTTTTTATCCTTAACGCTGAAAGTGCTTTTTTGTATTTTAATAAGTAATGTTTCTACAAAGTTTGAAGTCTCTATCTCAAAGAAATATGTTTCCCGCATACAAATTTTGCACCCCTATTTAACCCCCTCAGGGGTGGAATTATCCAAAACGCTGAAACACTTTTATTATTTTTTAAATATCAGTGAACGTACGAAATATCAAGTCTCTAACTTCAAATTTTAAATCTTATACATGTAAAATTGTAACCCCCTTTTTACCCCCAATGGGGTTGAATTTTTCAAAATCGCTTCTTATTATTTATACAAATTATACATGTAACCCGACCTGCAAATTACAACTTTCTAGCTTGAGTTGTTAGGGCCTCGCTGTAATACAAATTTTTCAACCCCGTTTCAACTCCTCTAGGGTAGAATTTTGAAAAACACTGAAATTAGTTTTTTTGTTTTTAAGTTAGTAGCCTGCGAACGAAATTTCAAGTCTGTCACAAAAAAAATAGTAATCTCCACACAAACTTTCAACCTCTTTTTTACCCAGTTACAGGTTGAATTTCACAAAACGCTGAAATCACTTATATATTTTTTTTATTATTAGTAACCGTACAAAGTTTCAAATCTCTAACTTTAAATTTTAAACCCCATCCATACAAACTTTCAACCCCCTTTTTACCCCCTTAGGGGTTGAATTTTTCAAAATCGCTTCTTATTATTTATAAAAATTATAAATGGAACCCGATCTGCAAATTACAACTTTCTAGCTTCAGTTGTTACGGCCTCGCTATAATACAAACTTTTAAACCCCGTTTTAACTCCTCTGGGGTGGAATTTTGGAAAACGCTGAAATTAGTTTTTTCTTTTTAAGTTAGTAGCCTGCAAACGAAATTTCAAGACTGTCACAAAAAAAAATAGTAATCTCCATACAAACTTTCAACCCCTTTTTTACCCCGTTAGAGGTTGAATTTCACAAAACGCTGAAATGACTTTTAATATTTTTATCTACACTCATATTGTAAGTCCTCTAAAATGCGTTAAAAAACCGTAGGCAATGACCAGCATTACAACAAACGATTTCACTATGATAAGTTTATTATCTGTGGCAGTAATGTAATTTTAACTTTACATGAAATATTGTTAAGTTATAAGTTTCAAATTTGGAACAGCTGTCAAAACCGACACAATTTCAATGGGTTTCTATTCTAGTATCCATAGATTTTAAAATGTTGTGATACGAAACGTCGTACGATATATTTTTTAACATAAACCGCACGATATTTTGATCTCGGATGACATGAGAATAAGGACTTCGTTCGTTGGCTAATATAAAAAAAAAACTCGCGACAGAAGTTTGTACGACCGCCATTTCTGTTATCAACTTGTTAGTTATTGCTTGTCGAAACATTTTTAATTGCGAAAATGTAAATGTTTACTATTAACTATATTATAATAAATAAATATACTTTCCTTATCAGTTCTAATTTATTTATTTTTATTAAGCTTACACCTGTGGGTATGTTTCAGCACTTGTACCTATCTACCTAGTAATGCAGGTCAATTGCCTTCGGCTTCTGAACCCATCTTTGAGTACTTGCAATATGTGTGTAGATAAAGTAATGTATGCAACTGTACATAATTAGGCCTTAAAACACTCGTGTGATCCTGTAATGAAACTCGCTGCGCTCGTTTCATTAAATCCCACTCGTGTTTTAAGGCCCCTCATTATGTATCAGTTACATAAACTACTATTTTATTATCAGTAACCGTGCAAAGTTTCAAATCTCTAACTTTAAATTTTAAACCCCATCCATACAAACTTTCAACCCCCTTTTTACCCCCTTAGGGGTTGAATTTTTCAAAATCGCTTCTTATTACTTGTACACGTTATAAATGTAACCAGACCTGAAATTTTCAACTTTCTAGCTTCTGTAGTTTCGGCTCTGCGTGGATCAGTCAGTCAGTCAGGACAAAGGCATTTATATATATAGATAGATAAAAGATAGATAGATAGAAAGGAAAACTGTTCTTTTATTGACTTTTTGTGGTTACCCCAGCTACGAAACGGCAACGTTTCACAGATGTTGCAGCTATCTTGGTCACATTAGCCCCACATCGCGGAGAGAAAAATTACTCGGTCTGACTTTTGCCGCCGTTAAGTTATTTTAAGGGCCAGTGTTAATCGAGATATACGCGACAAAGCGACGCGCCATAGCGACAACGACAACATTAAAAGCTGTTGTTAATACTTGTTATAACTATGAAATATCCAATTTCAGTAGTCTCGTAACAATAATTATAAAGTGATGTGTAGGTTAATATTAATATTTTATCGTGCTGGAAAGCCTTAAGGGCTTATGTGTTAAGCCTGCTACATACTCAGTACGTGAATTAAGCGCCAAAGCGGCGGACGAACACGAATCTTGAACCTGAGGAGCCAATGATAGTATAGATTCCACTCTCTTTGACACGGCAAGATAACCTGACAAAAAACGGGGAACAAGACGCGAAAATAAGGCGCGAAAAACGTGTGCATCGACTCCACAATTCGCGTTCGCGACTGCACGCCTGGTTCTAGCACTAAATGTGGAGCGGCCTTTATATGTTTATTAGCTTTTGCCCGCGGCTTCGCTCGCGTTAAATTCGGGGTAACACGGGTCCCCTTTGCCCCCCGTAATGCTCCATACAAACTTCCACCCCCCATTTTAGGGAAGTGGGGGGTTAGAAAGAGACAAAAAGTAGCCTATGTCACTCTCCATCCCTTCAACTATCTCCACTTAAAAAATCACGTCAATTCGTCGCCCCGTTTTGCCGTGAAAGACGGACAAACAAACAAACACACACACTTTCCCATTTATAATATTAGTATGGATTTGGTTTACCAACAGGAGATACAACACACATTTAAATATAAAGATTCAGATCATATACAATTGATCCCACACTTACAGGCAATCGCAGCTTGCGTATGACATTAAACACGAGTTATTAATAAAAAAACCGGCCAAGAGCGTGTCGGGCCACGCTCAGTGTAAGGTTCCGTAGTTTTCCGTCCGTCACAGTGAGCTTAAAGTATGGAAGATGATTTTTATGGGATAATTCGTTATTGCGTGAACCGATTTTCACCGTTTTTACTTTATTTGAAAGCACGTCATTTCATTGTGATTTTGTAGAAATTACAGGTACAATAAACACCTGCTTATACGGTTAAATTACAAACTTAGTTCAGAATTTATTTTTATTTTTTAAACTATTCAACCTATCAAGTTCAAAATAATTTTTCTAGAAAGTTTATATAAAGTTCTACTTTTGAGATTTTTTTCATATTTTTAAAACTTATGGTTCAAAAGTTAGAGGGCGGGGACACTTTTTTTTTTTTACTTCTGGAGCGATTATTTCCGAAAATATTTACATTATCAAAAAATGATTTTAGTAAACCCCTATTCATTTTTAAATACCTATCCAACAATATATCACACGTTAGGGTTGAAATGAAAAAAAAAATCACTCCCTACTTTACGTATAGGGGAGGTACCCTAATAAAACATTTTTTTCCACTTTTTATTTTACCACTTTGTTGGCGTGATTGATATACATATTAGTACCAAATTTCAGCTTTCTAGTGCTAACGGTCAATGAGATTATCTGCGGACGGACGGACGGACGGGCAGACATGGCGAAACTATAAGGGTTCCTAGTTGACTACAGAACCCTAAAAACTAGCGTTTAGAATTTAAATTAAACGTAAAAACTAAAAAATGTAAACTACCTTATAGATGTACCAAATTAACTAAGGGCGAAAACAGATACTTATTAAGCAATTTATTCTTAAAATTTGTTTCTTTGTCGTGAAATCCATCTTTAAAGTAATTCAATGAACATCAACTTCAGTAGTATCGTAAACACTATTTAGGCCGTGCCAGAGATATACAGTAATATAGACTGATCATCTTCAAACCAAGTTGTGCTTCTTAGAAATAAAAAACATTTAATTTAGATGGTATCTGGCACTTTAACCTCCGCTTAACTTAGCTCTCTGAAATGGCACAGATGCTGGTGTTATAGTTTTTATTAGGGTTCCGTAGTCAACTAGGAACCCTTATAGTTTCGCCATGTCTGCCCGTCCGTCCGTCCGTCCGTCCGCGGATAATCTCAGTGACCGTTAGCACTAGAAAGCTGAAATTTGGTACTAATATTGTATATCAATCACGCCGACAAAGTGGTAAAATAAAAAGTGGATTTTTTTTTATTATTAGGGTCCCCTATACGTAAAGTGGGGAGTGATTTTTTTTTTCATTTCAACCCTAACGTGTGATATATTATTGGATAGGTATTTAAAAATAAATAGGGGTTTCCCAAAATAATTTTTCGATAATGTAAATATTTTCGGAAATAATCCCTCCAGAAGTAAAAAAATATGCGTCCCCCCCCCCCCTCTAACTTTTGAACCATAAGTTTTAAAAATATGACAAAAATCTCAAAAGTAGAACTTTATAAAAACTTTCTAGGAAAATTATTTTGAACTTGATAGGATGAATAGTTTTTGAAAAAATAATACAAAATAATTTCTGAACTAAGTTTGTAATTTAACCGTATAAGCAGGTGTTTATTGTACCTGTAATTTCTACAACATTACAATGAAATGACGTGCTTTCAAATAAAGTAAAAACGGTGAAAATCGGTTCACGCAATAAAGAATTATCCCATAAAAATCATCTTCCATACTTTATGCTCGCGCGTAATAGTTTACTTAATTTGCCGATAGATGTCGCTGTACGTGGAACTCTCATATCATATCCTACATGGCGGTGTTATTAACTCTTAAGTGGGGACTTACTGTGACGGACGGAAAACTACGGAACCCTACAGTGAGCGTGGCCCGACACGCTCTTGGCCGGTTTTTTTTATTTATAGTATGACTATGTATTCATGTATTTATGTACTTACTAGTGAATATTATACCTACAATACAAAGAGTGACACCCGAAATAGTAGTTTTCGATACAAGTGCGAGAAGTATGTCATTTGGCACGAGTACCGAGGTTACTTGACCCGAGCCGACAGGCGAGGTTCAAGACTCGGGACGAGTGAAAATGACACTTCCGCACGTGTGTCGAACAACGTTTTTTAATACAATTGCGAAAAAACTACAATGAAATAAAATTACATTTATATTCTGTCAGTGTACGAAAGACAGCTTCATTCAATCGCGCGTTGTTCAAGTAATAGTATTGGGTCTCGCATAATATTCCTTTATGCCCAATCGCACGTAGTTCAGGTTCAGGTGGGTCATTTATAAGCGGGTCTCGCATAATACTCATTTATTTAAAATTCTGATCGCAAATCGTGCGTAAAATCTGCAAATCGTGCGTAAAATCTAACTTTACGCACGATTTGCAGCTACATAAACTAAACTTTTTGAGCAATTGTATTAAAAAAATATTTATCATTTCTAATGAATGAAATTTCTTATAATAAATGAAAATTTACTTTTAAAAATTTCGTTCTTTCTCCGTTAGAGCACCAAAATATCGTGTCGGCAAAAGATGCTCCTTAATGTACTGTTATCATATTAGCGAAGGGCGAAGGTGATACTTTACTTTTTTTTAGACCATGACGGTGGCAAACAATAATACGGCCCGACGGTAAGCATCTATCTACATGGTTCTAGATGGTTGCACCCTCTATAAACGAGGATTTACTATATTGACGACTAAAGGGACAAGAAGGTCCCCCATCGTCAACACCCTGCGTCCTCTTTGAGCTCCTTACTTTCACTAATAATTTAATAACCTTATGGTATCCCTGTCAAAATGGCTGTTCGACGCTTCAGGGGACCGTAGAGCTGGTACTTACCTCTGCCAGCGCATCTCCCTAGCAATACCGAAAGGTTTCGTTTTAATTTGATCCCATAAATTGACACTACCCCTTTATTTACAAACTGTCTTTTGTACTAACTAGTTTCTACCCACATGTATAACTTACTGAAACAATGAGAAGTAAACATAGTTTGACTAAATATTCCGACTGAGAAGTAAACATTGGATTCTGGAACAAAGGAGCTGCGACGTTTTGTGTAAGCTTTAATAGTAATTATATCAAATGATACATAAAGTTAGAAGAAAGGTCGCTAAGCAGATTTATGTTCAGAATTAATTGAACACAAATTATTGAATACTTGTGGGTCTGTTAGTTATAGACCCGGTACCCCCTTAATATCATATAGCCTACTCGTATTACAAATATTGAAAGATATAAAAATAGTACATAATTTAAAAAAAAGAACCGACTTCACTTAGGATACCCCACCTTTCCAAAAGCAAATGCTCGAGCTACTATAAAAAAATACTGATATCACTATAAGTAGGTATATTTGAAGAATTCCCTCGATTTCTCCAGGATACCATCATCAGATCCTGTCCTGTGTAGACAATGGGACCAACTGCCAAGTTTAATACAAAAAAAAAGAATTTTCCAAATGGGTCCAGCCGTCTTCGAACAATCGGTAAAGTTAACGAAATACATAGTATTATGTATATAGCAAATGCAATGATCCCTAAGAAATGAGAACATTCCACTGAAATCGTCGGTTGAAAAATTGTTCCTTCGTCGTCCCATTATCACAGCTAACTCACAACGGTCCTAAGCGCCGTGCACCTCAATAGCGTTTAGGCCCTTTTTAACTGTTCTCCGTCGTTTTGATTTTATACTCATTTCAGTGCTTTATTTGATTGGGTACCTATGTCGATAAACCATTGTCATTTGGCTAGACCTCCAGTCAAGGTAGCTCAACGGCCGACCACGTTGTCAGAAGCCGGACCGTCAACATAGCTTAAAAATGTACCAACTAACTTACGCTTTGATATTCCAAAATTTAGATTAACTAAAGTGGTTCTACGTTATACGAAATTCCCTACTTCCCTACTTACGCAGGGCCTCAGTAAGTTACAGTTCCACATATGATAGTTGTTGTTGTTAACTTAGCTGTGTTGTCCTTAACTTTCCCGTACGTCAAGTTGCTACTAAGCGGTTGTGAAGGGTTTCGGGCACGCTGAACGCAGGGTTGGCAGCAGGGGTAAAGGTTGCCGTAGAATTTTTTAAAAGCTACTCAAGAGCCCTCCTCTAGCCAGATATCCCAGCCCATGCGCCCAGGTCATCCAGCCACATCCTCCTGGGTCTGGTTCATTTTCATTATTAACGATAAGGTATATAATACAACAACAATAACAATAAGGTATATAACAGTAAGGTATATGTATTACGGTTCCAGTGTTTTATAGTAGGGCAGTCATTGTTTATACTGACCGGAAAAAATGATGAATCACGAGTTTTTTTTTCAGTGCCAACTCGATACAAGTGATATGGTGGTCTAATGACCTCTAACTCGTGACCTCCTGCTCTGTATGCTGGCAGGTCACTATCGATATAGTGACCCGCTATCGATTAGACTAGGAGTTTATAATTAACCTCCTAGCCTAGCCTAATAATCGATAGTGACCCGCCTGCATCAGAGTCCCGGGTTAGAATCCAGTAGAGGAAATTTATTTGTCTTTTTATCATTTATAATATGTTTTTGAGTTAGGTATGGATGTTTTCAATGTAAATATTTATTTATTTGACTACTATTACGCACATACATTTATATCTAGTACTCATAACACTTGCCTTATTGAGCTAGTTGTGGGACTAATAAAAAATCATATATTTTTTCCAAATTTTACTGAATTTCTCAGGTTGCCCGTAACTTAGCGATGATAGAAATGCTGCCATAACAGAGCATGTAACAAACAATATTAAATTTGTTTGTTATACATAGTTTAGCTGTAATAGGACACATCTGACGTATAAACATAAAGGTTGGCAAAATTTATCACTTATTACGTTAGTTGACAACCCTGCATGTAAGTTTATGTTTAGCATAATTTATCAATTTCAATTTGTTTGCAATTAGAACTTGTTAAAGTGCGGTTACCCGGGTTTATGTCGAGTTAACTCAATAACTAAGTCAGAGACAGCTATGTGAGCCACCAAGATCAACAAACTTATCTTGAATTTAACGATACATATTATTTCCTATATGCCTATACCTCATTCTTTTGGAATACATCTCATTGTTTTAAGATTAGAAAAATAACGGTTGATTTCACCCACGTACTCGTATCTTGTTATTCTCGTTTTTATCTTTCTTTCTTTCTTTCTATTCTTGTTATTCTCGTTTTTATTATTAGCGATACGTTTAACACAATAAGAGGCAAAATGGAGCGGTTTAAAATCGTTTTCCGAGAAATTGCATGATTTTTCTAATCTACAAAAAAATTAAGTATAGAAAAACGGTTGATTTCATCACGGGAAAATTTCATCAAAAATACTTGTTTATGTAACTGTTACGTAATAAGGGTCCTTAAAATACGAGTGTGGTTTTATGAAACGAGCCGCAGGCGAGTTTCATAATAAGATCACACAAGTGTTTTAAGGCCTAATTACATACAGTTGCATACACTGCTTTATCTACACTCATATTATATATTCTAAATGAAGTCTTCGGAAACCATAGAATGACCGCGCGTGCCGTTGGACAGGAAAGAGCACAGGATTTACATTATGTTATCAAATTCGATGATCGGAATTTTAAACTCATAACGTATCAATATAAAGCATGTAAAGCATGTAAAGTTAAAATTACGTTACTGCCACAGATAAAAAGCTTATCTTATTAAAATCGGTTGTGGTAATGCTAGCCATTGCCTACCGTTTTTGAACACGTTTTAGAGGACTTACAATGTGAGTGTAGATGTCGTGTCGGGCTGTCGGCGGTAGCGCGGGAGGGTGCTCCCGCGCTACCGCCCACACACGCCTCCCCGACCGCCGGCACAATCGAATTGGCCATGGCGGTGCAATGGCGGCCATTCTATGGTTTCCGAATACGGCATTTAGAATAAATAATATGAGTGTAGATAAAGCAGTGTATGCAACTTTACGTAATTAGGCCTTAAAACACTCGTGTGATCTTATTATGAAACTCACCTGCGGCTCGTTTCATAAAACCACACTCATGATTTAAGGACCCTTATTACGTAACAGTTACATAAACTACTATTATTAACAACCGATAATCTTTATTAACAATCTGAAGAACGAAATTGACAAGACGTCACGTCAAATAATATTATTTAAATTTTATTTACTTCTTTTGTATATTTTCTATTATATTTTGGATTTAATCACCAAATTTTGAGTTAAAATCACCAAAAAGTGTATAGAACAGCAAATGGACGAAGACGGCGGTGGAGACGATGCGGAAATCACATCGTCTCAGCCAGAAACATCCTCATCATTTGCAACAACAAAAACACCATGTCCCGTATGTTTCCGTGATTTTAAGAAGAGAGGTTTAAAAAGACATATCCTCATGTCACACCAAGGTTATTTTAGTCAACCAACCACAGCGAACCCAAATGAAAGGCAAACTGATGAAACGGTACATCCACCGATCAACCAAGCACAAACGCCAGAACCTATTCAAGACCTACTTCAACCAACTACATTAAACCAATTTGAAAGGCAATCAGACGTAAGAATTCATCTACCTATTACAAAGCACAAATACCAGAGTCTATTCAAAACCTATTTCTCAAAGGATTTAACGCAAGGCTGCTTAATAGCGAAGGCGGCCCAGACACAATTTGGAGAGAACGCTGGAAAAAAATTATAAAATTTCGCAGTAAACAGTACAGCATTCCACAAGGAAACGTAGGCAGACAATTAACTACACTCCTAGCCAATGAAATTAAAGAACTTTCAAATAAACTGCCAGGAGAAGGACACTCTGAAAAAATATTCATTCTATGTAGTACAATACTTCAAAGAGATCCAATGGTCAAATCAGGTCATGATATCAGAAGAACTCTTCATAGAAGAATGGAAATATGGAATTCCGAATATTATGTATGACGAACTGATTGCAGAAACCCTACTCTGCAATTCAAAATTTACATCAAGTAACAAGCAGAAACTGGACGAAGACCATGATGTCAGAATATTTAGCCGCCTAATGCTACAAGGAAAAATCAGACAAGCAAATAAATGGATAACAGGAAGATCAGGAGGCGGAATTTTAGATCCGAATGAAATAATTGGAAACAAAACAGTACACCAAATATTCATAGAAAAACATCCAGACCAAACAATCCCAGAATTATCTGACTTTTTAGATCACCCTGAACTTCCTATTATAGTGAATGTTGATATTACTTCAAACCACATAGAACAAGTTGCTAGAAAATTGTCTGGTGGAGCAGGTCCGAGCGGCACAGGTTCCGAATAATGGAAATGACTTCTTCTTCGTTTTGGTAACCACAGTTCCGACCTACGGGAAGCAATCGCATCACTAACCAGGAAACTTAGCAGTGAAGTCGTTGAATGGGACTGCATCAGAGCACTGTTGGCAAGAAGAGGCAAATATCCAGGCGTCCGTCCAATTGGGATCGGCGAAATATTACAACGCATAATCGCAAAGGCAATGGCCACCGCAACAGGATCTGACGTTCAACAAGCATGCGGCTCAGATCAGCTCTGTGCCGGCATGAAATCAGGAATTGAAGGTGGAATTCACGCTATGACCCAATGCTTTAATGAAGGCGAAGACGACCAAGGCCTGCTTTTAATAGATGCAGCAAATGCCTTCAACGCATTAAGCCGCCCAATCGCCCTTTGGAATGCTAGTCTACTGGCCCCGTTGTGCAATATTTATTTTTAATACATATAGATGATACGCTGTCATCTGTCTATCAGGATCTAATGACTTTATCCTTAGCAAGGAAGGAACAACACAAGGTGACCCGTTAGCCATGCTAATGTATGCAGTCGGGATTTTGCCACTTATTCAAAGCTGCAAAGATCGAGGCAAATATATCCAAAATTGGTATGCTGATGACTCAGCCTGCTTTGGTAAACTTAAAAATATAAGAGATTGGCTGGAAAAACTCATGACACAAGGACCGAAATACGGCTACTTCGCAGAACCCACAAAAAGCTATGTAATAATTAAAAATGAATCTAACGAAGAAGCTAAGAGATTATTCGAAAATATGGGCGTCAAGATAGTAACCTATCACCGTTTTCTAGGCAGTGTCATCGGGAATGAAAACGAACAAAAATAATATATCAAAGAAAAAGTAACTGAATGGACCAATTGCATACGGCTACTGTCAAAAGCTAGCAAAAAACACCCGCAATTAGTTTATACAGCTTTCACAAAATCAATTCAATGTGAATGGAGATATTTGCAAACAGTAATGGATAAAACCGGCGAAGAATTTCACACTTTAAACGAGACGATAATGTCAACGTTAATACCTTCCATTCTTGACAGAGAAATCACTTCTAGAGAACAGGATCTATTCAACCTGCCAGTGAAGCTGGGCGGTCTTGGCATTAACAATCCATTAAAAAACACTGAATATTATAAATCATCCGTTGAATCAAATAAATTACTAATTCACGCAATAAAAAATACATAAAACCTGGACCTAATAGCACATCATACTCATGCAGCAGAAACCATGAGGGTAGCCAAAATGACGAGACATTTGAACGAGAGTTATAGATGTAAAGATGTTTTATCCAAATTACCGAGTAAGATGCAAAGATGTGTCCAAAGAGTAGTTGAATCGAATTCTTCACAATGGCTGTCAATCATCCCTACCACCGCAAACAATACCGACCTTACTGCCACCCAATTTAAAGACGCCCTTGCCTTGCGCTACGCTCACGAACCCGGCAATCTTCCTCAGGTTTGCGACGGATGCGGCGAAAATGATTTTGACCTAAATCATGCCCTAAACTGCAAAAAAGGCGGCTTGATTAAACAAGGCCATGATCAACATAGGGACGATTGCAAGAATTGGGCCGAACTAGCTTGGGGTAAAGGCACAGTAGTTGAACCAATAATGCGTGATGCAAGTGCTACACAGCCAGCCCTTATAGGAGACTTATTACTAAATAGCGTATGGGAACCTGCAAGGAAAGCGTTCTTCGACGTTCGCATTGTAAATGCTGACGCTTCCTCTTACAGCAACCTTACAAGGCAAAAATCAGCACAAAAACACAGCCGAGAAAAACATCTAAAATATGACCGAGCCACGGAAGACTTGGGAGCCTCTTTTACACCTTTAGTAATCTCATGTGATGGAGCCTTAGGGACTGAGTATATGAGTTTTTTGAAAAAAACAGCATCCAAACTATCATCCAAATGGGAAAAACCATACTCTCAAATAATATTCTGGCTAAAAGTTAAAGTACAAATATCGGTCATTCGAGCAGTCTCCATGAGGGTGAGAGGCACGGGCCCCTTACCCCGTTAATACCGTCATCGTCCATTTTTAACCGACTTCAAGATTTGAAAAGAGGAGGTTCTCAATTCGGCGTGTATGTTTTTTTTTTTTTTTATTTTTTTTTTTTTTTATTTTTTTTTTTTTTTTATGTTTGTTACTCCATAACTCCGTCATGTCTGAACCGATTTTGAAAATTCTTTTTTTGATTGTAAGTATATATATACAGATTAGTCCCGTTTTTGTCAAAACGCAGTTCTGATGATGGGATTCATGAGGAATCGAGGGAACTCTTCAAATCTTAAAGGCATACATATAGTGATTTTTATATTTTTATCAACAAAACCATCATTTTCATTCAAAACAGTGACATTTGATGAAGTAGAACTGCTGATGATGATCAGAACGGAACTCTTCAACGACGCATAGTTCACGTTTGGCGATTTGTCCTCTTCGCTGTGTTTGTTTAGCAAGTTTAATTGTCAGGACAAATTTTCGTCAAGCTCAAGTTCTGATAATGGGATCCATGAAGAATCGAGGGAACTCCTCAAATCTTAAGGGCTTACACATAGTGATTTTTGTATTTTTATCAACAAGTTAAGCATTTTCATTCAAAAGAGTGACATTTGATGAAGTGGAACTGCTGATGATGATCAGAACGGAACTCTTCAACGACGCATAGTTCACGTTTGACGATTCGTCCCCTTCGCTGTGTTTGTTAAGCAACTTAGATTGTCAGGACCAATTTTCGTCAAGCTCAAGTTCTGATGATGAGTTCCATGAGGAATCAAGGGAATTCCTCAAATCTTAAAGGCATACATAAAGTGACTTTTGTATTTTTATCAACAAATCAAGCATTTTCATTCAAAAGAGTGACATTTGATGAAGTGGAACTGCTGATGATGATCAGAACGGAACTATTCAACGACGCATAGTTCAAGTTTGGCGATTTGTCCTCTCCGCTGCGTTTGTTAAGCAAGTTATTTTATTGTATGGAATCTAAGTGCACCATCTACAATAATGCTTCACCGGCTACCCCCATGGAAGTCGGTTTTTTTTTCTTAAAAATTATTGTATATATTTTTTGTTTTGTATTTGTATTTTATTCTAATAAAGAAAATTTTCCCCATGTACCGTTGATTTGAAAATGCTACATATGCATACTTGTTGTTATAGCCACTATTTTGTTTTGGCAACATGCTTAGTCAAATTGTTTGGTTTAGATCCGATAAAATTGTTATGAATAATTTTTGACATTGGAAATGTCTTTTCGTTCGTTCCAGTATAGGCCCCGATTTCACGAAAAAGTGCGATCCCCTTATAACTCGGAAAGTTGTAAAGATATGATATTCAAAAATGGCTCAAAAGACTTATATTTACGAGAGCTGTAAGATGCAAAAAGAATTTTTCGAGAAATTCAAAACAGAAAAAAGTTATGGCCGGAATAGTGAAAAAAAAAAACAATTTTTTCCAAATTTTTTATTTTGACGTTTGATATTTTGGAAACGAAGAATGATATCAAAAATTTGAGAAGAACTCCTCTAGACAATTTAGTCAGCTACAATTTAAGCCTAAAAAAAAGACGATCGGGTTAAGGGTCTGCCCTGTAGCCTAACCTTTTTGAAAAAAGTCAGAACGACATTTTTCACATTAATTTTTTTTAACTGACTTCAAGATTTCAAAAGAGGAGGTTCTCAATTCGGCGTGTTTGTTTTTTTTTTTTTTGTTTTTTTTTTTATGTTTGTTACTCCATAACTCCGTCATGGGGAATCGAGGGAACTCCTCAAATGTTAATAGCATACATGTAGTGATTTTTATCAACAAATCAATCATTTTCATTCAAAACAGTGACATTTGATTAAGCGGAACTACTGATGATGATCAGAAGGGAACTCTTCAACGACGCATAGTTCACGTTTGGCGATTCCTCCTCTTATCGAACACACATAGGTGTTTGTTAAGCAAGTAAGATTGTCAGGACAAATTTTCGTCAAGCTCAAGTTCTGATGATGGGATCCATGAGGAATCGAGAGAACTCCTCAAATCTTAAAGGCAAACACATAGTGATTTTAGTATTTTTATCAACATCTCAAGCATTTTCATTCAAAAGAGTGACATTTGATGAAGTGGAACTGCTGATGATGATCAGAGCGGAACTCTTCAATGACGCATAGTTCAAGTTTGGCAATTTGTCCTCTTCGCTATGTTTGTTAAGCAAGTTAGATTCTCAGGACAAATTTTCGTCAAGCCAAGTTCTGATGATGGGATCCAGGAGGAATCGAGGAAACTTCTCAAATCTTAAAGGCATACACAAAGTGATTTTTGTATTTAAATCAACAAATCAAGCATTTTCATTGAAAACAGTGACATATTGATGAAGTGGAACTGCGGCTGATGCCATAAACATGTGAAATGTAAAATGAGAAAGGTGAAGTAGGCAGAGCGCCGGGATGGGGGGTTGGTGAAGAAACTCGGACTCTTGGTTTCCACGTGTTTAATGTTGTAGGACGTACGTACAATCTCTCTCCTCTTATGTCTAAGTTTCTTACGCTATATATATAATTCCAATACGTGTTTAGGAGAGGAAATCCCTTATCAAGTGGAGGCGCAAGATCTAATCGATGTGCTGATCACTCAATATGCACAGACGTGCCCATATGAGTGTCTGCCTATCACACCTCCCCTGAAAAGGTAGGGGTTTCCTCCCCCTGAAAGAGAACACTATTTGTAAAATAACTTAACTCTATTCTTTTGTACTAAGTAATCTTTACCATCTTTACTTAATTTTAAATTTGATCCTTGGATATCTTTTATTTTATACGGCCCTAAATACAAATCATTCAATTTACTGTAACATTCATTCTTAAGCAATACTAATTCTCCTATCTTAAAATCGATAACATTAGATTTACAGTCATATTTTAATTTCCTTATATTTTTGCACTGTATCAAATTGTCCCTGGCATCCAAATGTGCTCTTTGCAGTCTATATTTTAGTTCTAACGGATAATTATTATATACATACAGTGGTTCTACTCTGCTGACAAGATTGTTTGGTACGTTACAAGGTTTCCCGAACACTAATTCGTAGGGTGAATATTTTGTACTTGTATTTACCGAAGTATTGTAAGCAAAGCACCAGTACTGTACCCATGAGCTCCAATTTGATGACAAATTCTTGGTTTGTATTCTTAGATAACTGCCTAAATGTTTATGCCAATTCTCTAATGAACCTATACTTTCATGATGATATGGTGTCGAATTTACTTTCTCAACTTTCAACAATTTACAAACCTCACTCAAAGTGGAATTTATGAATTCAGTCCCACAATCTGTTGCTATAGTTTGGGGAATCCCAAACCTCAAAACAAAATTCTCAACAAATGCCCTAGCTACAGTCTGAGCCTCCTTATTTTCTAATGGATATGCCTCTACATATTTCGACAGTTCACATTGCAAAGTCAAAATATACTTATGCCCTGCGTCATCGACATCCAGTGGTCCGACTATGTCCAAATATACTTTCTCAAAAGATGTTGTAGCTGTGGTGGTTATTACCATATGATCTCGCGTATTCCTGTTACTAAACTTTTGTTTTTGACAGTCCTTACACCGTTTCACATAGTCGTCTATATCTTTACGCATGTTCTGCCAATAGTACTTTTTTTTTATACTGTTAACCATCCTCGTACCACCAGCGTGCCCACTAGTCGGTAACATATGGTAGTCATTGAGAATGACTCGAATCATCTCCCGATCGGTTACTCTAGTCTTCCCTTGTATTATACATAACCTTGGTAACTCTCCTTGTCCCGCGCGGAAGACTTATGTTAATACTTTTACATATTTTTTATTAAGGTCATTTTTTATTAGCACTAACTCTACTAAATTCAAATTTTTGCACAGTGCAACCAAGTCCCGTAACGATACGTCTATGCGTGCCTTCGTTAATAGAGAATCCTGGTTTATGCAAAGTGTAGAGTTCCTATAAACAACATTATCTGAAGTAGAACTGGTATCGGTTCTCTTCGATGCCTTACTCAATTGTGACACCTGCCTAAATTCCTTACTGCAGCATATCTTTAATTCCGTATCTCCTTCCGCCCCTTTTATGATATCTACCACCCTAGGCTGACACAGCTCTAACGACGTACAACCTGAGTCCCGTATTCCGTCCGACACGTTCGCTCCTCGAGTCATTGAACGCGTCACTACCCCAACGAACGCCGAATTCAAAGATTTCAACTCATCCGATGTTATGATGATCCTCGATAAGGCATCTGCTGTAAACATTTTCTGAGCCCTTAATGTATTCAATCTCAAAATCATACTCCTCCAAAGTTAACCTAAACTTCGTCAACCTACTACTTGGGTCCGTCATGCTAAATAAATGTACCAAAGGTTTATGGTCTGTTAAAATTTTAAACCTCCTACCGTACAAATAAGGACGAAAATGCCTAATTGACCATACAATGCTCAATAGCTCCTTATGGATAGTAGGATAATTAATTTCTGACTTGTTCAACTGCCTACTTGCGAAAGCTACCGGCTTGTTATTCCCATTCGACAATATCGCCCCTATTGCTACCCCCGACGCATCCGTTTGAAGACGAAACACATTCTCATCTGACATATCTGGATTTACCAAAACGGGGGGAGATGCCAACAAAGTCTTTAATTTCTGAAACGCCTTATCACACTCTACTGACCACTCAAATTCAGCATCTTTTTTACACACCGGTTTAAAGGATACGCAACCTCTCCGAAATTTCTAATGAACCTTCTATAAAAATTAGCAAAAGATACAAACCGCCGCACCTCATCCGCATTTTTAGGCACCGGGAACTTTTTTACCACCTCAATTTTACTACTATCCGGCAGGACCCCGCTAGGTGTTATTACATGCCCTAAATAATTTAACTCCTTTTTGAGGAAAACACACTTACACGGATTTAGCTTTAAATTTACTTCCCTAAACCTCTCAAAAACCTTAACTAAGTTAGCGTTATGCTCACGCAGACTTTTCCCGAAAACAATTACGTCATCTAAATACAAAAAACACGCATCGTAAGTTAATCCTGACAACGCTACAGCCATAAGCCTGGAAAATGCACTAGGACTACTTCGCAACCCCATGGGAAGTCTTTTAAGCATATATTGTTTATCTGTTGTAAAAGCCGTGAACTTTCTGCAATCTGGCGACAAACTCATTTGATAATACCCCGAGCTTAAATCCAAGTGTGAAAAATAAACACAACCCGACAACGAATCCAAAATCTCCTGCATGTTCGGTAAAGGAAACTTCTCATCGACTATTTTCTTATTTAACAATCTATAATCAATGACAATCCGCCACTTCTTTTCACCACTACTGTCTAACTTCTTCGGTAACAGCAACAGAGGGGAAGACCATTCACTTGTACACTCCTCGATAATATCCTCATCCAATAACTTCGCAACTTGTTTTTCCACCTCCTTTTTCTGTGCAAATGGAATCCTATATGGCTTAACATACACAGGAGAAGCATCATTCTTCAATTTAATTTCATAATCGAACAAATTGGAAACTGACAATTTATCCCCCGGCATGTGAAAAATATCTGCATACTTTGCACAAACTCTTTCCAATGTTCCGCTACTGTCGTCATCGAGGTAAGACCGAAGTTTTAATAACCCAAAAAGTTCTTTAACCCTGCTCACTGTCTTTGATTCCTGTGAGTCAAAAGAACACACAAAAATAATCCATCAACCTACCGACCTTTGGACAATAACTACTCAACTCTACCTCACTATCCCGTGTATTCAAAAACCGAACTGGAATTCTCCCATTCTCGACCGACACCACTGAGCCGGCTACAAAAACACCAGGAGTAATTTCCTGCGAAGGAATAACACATTCCCCTTGCATATCCGTCGAAACCCACTTAACCATCTCACACCTGCTAGGAATAACTATTGAGCGTACCGTTCCTAGCCCTAACCCACACGACAATTTAATACCCGACATATGCTGCATGCTCAAAATACGTTCCTCATAATTAATATTACACTTATGCCTTATTAAAAAATCCTCACCTAAAATACCCTGTAGCCTAACCTTTTTGAAAAAAGTCAGAACGACATTTTTCACATTAATTTTTTTTAACTGACTTCAAGATTTCAAAAGAGGAGGTTCTCAATTCGGCGTGTTTGTTTTTTTTTTTTTTGTTTTTTTTTTATGTTTGTTACTCCATAACTCCGTCATGGGGAATCGAGGGAACTCCTCAAATGTTAATAGCATACATGTAGTGATTTTTATCAACAAATCAATCATTTTCATTCAAAACAGTGACATTTGATTAAGCGGAACTACTGATGATGATCAGAAGGGAACTCTTCAACGACGCATAGTTCACGTTTGGCGATTGTTGAAATGTAAAATGAGAAAGGTGAAGTAGGCAGAGCGCCGGGATGGGGGGTTGGTGAAGAAACTCGGACTCTTGGTTTCCACGTGTTTAATGTTGTAGGACGTACGTACAATCTCTCTCCTCTTATGTCTAAGTTTCTTACGCTATATATATAATTCCAATACGTGTTTAGGAGAGGAAATCCCTTATCAAGTGGAGGCGCAAGATCTAATCGATGTGCTGATCACTCAATATGCACAGACGTGCCCATATGAGTGTCTGCCTATCACACCTCCCCTGAAAAGGTAGGGGTTTCCTCCCCCTGAAAGAGAACACTATTTGTAAAATAACTTAACTCTATTCTTATGTACTAAGTAATCTTTACCATCTTTACTTAATTTTAAATTTGATCCTTGGATATCTTTTATTTTATACGGCCCTAAATACAAATCATTCAATTTACTGTAACATTCATTCTTAAGCAATACTAATTCTCCTATCTTAAAATCGATAACATTAGATTTACAGTCATATTTTAATTTCCTTGTATTTTTGCACTGTATCAAATTGTCCCTGGCATCCAAATGTGCTCTTTGCAGTCTATATTTTAGTTCTAACGGATAATTATTATATACATACAGTGGTTCTACTCTGCTGACAAGATTGTTTGGTACGTTACAAGGTTTCCCGAACACTAATTCGTAGGGTGAATATTTTGTACTTGTATTTACCGAAGTATTGTAAGCAAAGCACCAGTACTGTACCCATGAGCTCCAATTTGATGACAAATTCTTGGTTTGTATTCTTAGATAACTGCCTAAATGTTTATGCCAATTCTCTAATGAACCTATACTTTCATGATGATATGGTGTCGAATTTACTTTCTCAACTTTCAACAATTTACAAACCTCACTCAAAGTGGAATTTATGAATTCAGTCCCACAATCTGTTGCTATAGTTTGGGGAATCCCAAACCTCAAAACAAAATTCTCAACAAATGCCCTAGCTACAGTCTGAGCCTCCTTATTTTCTAATGGATATGCCTCTACATATTTCGACAGTTCACATTGCAAAGTCAAAATATACTTATGCCCTGCGTCATCGACATCCAGTGGTCCGACTATGTCCAAATATACTTTCTCAAAAGATGTTGTAGCTGTGGTGGTTATTACCATATGATCTCGCGTATTCCTGTTACTAAACTTTTGTTTTTGACAGTCCTTACACCGTTTCACATAGTCGTCTATATCTTTACGCATGTTCTGCCAATAGTACTTTTTTTTTATACTGTTAACCATCCTCGTACCACCAGCGTGCCCACTAGTCGGTAACATATGGTAGTCATTGAGAATGACTCGAATCATCTCCCGATCGGTTACTCTAGTCTTCCCTTGTATTATACATAACCTTGGTAACTCTCCTTGTCCCGCGCGGAAGACTTATGTTAATACTTTTACATATTTTTTATTAAGGTCATTTTTTATTAGCACTAACTCTACTAAATTCAAATTTTTGCACAGTGCAACCAAGTCCCGTAACGATACGTCTATGCGTGCCTTCGTTAGTAGAGAATCCTGGTTTATGCAAAGTGTAGAGTTCCTATAAACAACATTATCTGAAGTAGAACTGGTATCGGTTCTCTTCGATGCCTTACTCAATTGTGACACCTGCCTAAATTCCTTACTGCAGCATATCTTTAATTCCGTATCTCCTTCCGCCCCTTTTATGATATCTACCACCCTAGGCTGACACAGCTCTAACGACGTACAACCTGAGTCCCGTATTCCGTCCGACACGTTCGCTCCTCGAGTCATTGAACGCGTCACTACCCCAACGAACGCCGAATTCAAAGATTTCAACTCATCCGATGTTATGATGATCCTCGATAAGGCATCTGCTGTAAACATTTTCTGAGCCCTTAATGTATTCAATCTCAAAATCATACTCCTCCAAAGTTAACCTAAACTTCGTCAACCTACTACTTGGGTCCGTCATGCTAAATAAATGTACCAAAGGTTTATGGTCTGTTAAAATTTTAAACCTCCTACCGTACAAATAAGGACGAAAATGCCTAATTGACCATACAATGCTCAATAGCTCCTTATGGATAGTAGGATAATTAATTTCTGACTTGTTCAACTGCCTACTTGCGAAAGCTACCGGCTTGTTATTCCCATTCGACAATATCGCCCCTATTGCTACCCCCGACGCATCCGTTTCAAGACGAAACACATTCTCATCTGACATATCTGGATTTACCAAAACGGGGGGAGATGCCAACAAAGTCTTTAATTTCTGAAACGCCTTATCACACTCTACTGACCACTCAAATTCAGCATCTTTTTTACACACCGGTTTAAAGGATACGCAACCTCTCCGAAATTTCTAATGAACCTTCTATAAAAATTAGCAAAAGCTACAAACCGCCGCACCTCATCCGCATTTTTAGGCACCGGGAACTTTTTTACCACCTCAATTTTACTACTATCCGGCAGGACCCCGCTAGGTGTTATTACATGCCCTAAATAATTTAACTCCTTTTTGAGGAAAACACACTTACACGGATTTAGCTTTAAATTTACTTCCCTAAACCTCTCAAAAACCTTAACTAAGTTAGCGTTATGCTCACGCAGACTTTTCCCGAAAACAATTACGTCATCTAAATACAAAAAACACGCATCGTAAGTTAATCCTGACAACGCTACAGCCATAAGCCTGGAAAATGCACTAGGACTACTTCGCAACCCCATGGGAAGTCTTTTAAGCATATATTGTTTATCTGTTGTAAAAGCCGTGAACTTTCTGCAATCTGGCGACAAACTCATTTGATAATACCCCGAGCTTAAATCCAAGTGTGAAAAATAAACACAACCCGACAACGAATCCAAAATCTCCTGCATGTTCGGTAAAGGAAACTTCTCATCGACTATTTTCTTATTTAACAATCTATAATCAATGACAATCCGCCACTTCTTTTCACCACTACTGTCTAACTTCTTCGGTAACAGCAACAGAGGGGAAGACCATTCACTTGTACACTCCTCGATAATATCCTCATCCAATAACTTCGCAACTTGTTTTTCCACCTCCTTTTTCTGTGCAAATGGAATCCTATATGGCTTAACATACACAGGAGAAGCATCATTCTTCAATTTAATTTCATAATCGAACAAATTGGAAACTGACAATTTATCCCCCGGCATGTGAAAAATATCTGCATACTTTGCACAAACTCTTTCCAATGTTCCGCTACTGTCGTCATCGAGGTAAGACCGAAGTTTTAATAACCCAAAAAGTTCTTTAACCCTGCTCACTGTCTTTGATTCCTGTGAGTCAAAAGAACACACAAAAATAATCCATCAACCTACCGACCTTTGGACAATAACTACTCAACTCTACCTCACTATCCCGTGTATTCAAAAACCGAACTGGAATTCTCCCATTCTCGACCGACACCACTGAGCCGGCTACAAAAACACCAGGAGTAATTTCCTGCGAAGGAATAACACATTCCCCTTGCATATCCGTCGAAACCCACTTAACCATCTCACACCTGCTAGGAATAACTATTGAGCGTACCGTTCCTAGCCCTAACCCACACGACAATTTAATACCCGACATATGCTGCATGCTCAAAATACGTTCCTCATAATTAATATTACACTTATGCCTTATTAAAAAATCCTCACCTAAAATACCGTCGTTCTTACACTTAAGTCCTACAAACACATGAAACCTATGACAAAATCTATAACCCCTTACTAACAACTCTAACTCCACATATCCCAAGGAAACCAAATTCCCACATACACCTCTTATTCTTAACCTATTCGGAATTATATGTAAGCCAAAACCCTCAATACTACTATATTTTATTATCGACACATTAGCCCCGGTATCCACCAGTAACGATAATTCCTTATCTAAACAATTTACAATTACATGATTATTCGCCCCATAAGACAATATTTCCACACATCCACCGTTAGTCTCGAAAAAACTCTGTTTCGTTATGAAGATTATCTGCGTCACTCGCTACATCTGTTGATTGAACAACATTGACATTCCGTGCGTTCGACTCAGCAAAATTGCCCGCTCCGCGCTGACTCGGGAAATTTATCCGACCCCGACCTTGCCCAGCCGTATTGCGACTATAGCTGAGGTGTGCGGAATTATGTTTATAGTTGCTATTATTGACATACGCCGGTCGGTGACCGTAACGCGCCCTATAATTATTACCCGAATAACCCCTATTTTGATTGTAAAACCGCCTGGAGAAGTGTAAACAATTTGCCGCCGGTTTTTGGATCACCTCTGATTCATCCACCGCTACCGTTATCGCTTCCCTAATCGACTCAATAGCCCGGGACGCTATAATTATCCCTATCCTGTCACTGTTTAATCCTTCCGCAAAACGCCTAATTGCAGTTTTTTCATTTATCGGCCTAAGAATATCGTGCGCTACCGAATTCCCATCTGCCTGAGCTATAGTTAAATTAGTAAATAACTGCTCTATTTCACTCCCGAAAACTTCTATACTCCTATTTCCCTGCGTACACCTTTGTAGCTGCGACAGGATGGCAGTATATGATTTTTTAGGTAACAAGTACTTCCTAATATCGCCAACCAAATCCGGCACGGTCGAGTACTCATTTTTAATCTTTAATTTCGCTTTACTCGACAACCGCGTTTTTACAACAAAATTTATTAAAACGGGATGATCTTTTTCCTTCAATGTACTACTATAAAATTGCAATCCATCGATTAATTGGTTAATTTGACCTTCCTCCACATCTACCACAGGCAATAGCGAAAGAGCCGTCTTTAAATCAAAATCCGCCATTTTTGATATTACTTCCGAGGTGACTAGCCTCTGAACTTCCAGAAATAAACACTCAAAATCTTCTGCAGTCTTCAAAGCAATATCGAGATCCACAGCTGCAACATCTTTTTTACATATCTCCTCAATTAATAGATCAAACTTAGTTTTAATATTCCGCGCTAACAATAACTTGTTGTTACCCTGCACAGTCCGACGTGCAACCTTACTTAATTTAACGATACTGTCTCTACCCGTAACCCGTACCCGTACCCGTACCCGTAACTCATCTAATAAACTGACAAGGCTAGCCATAAAATATACACAATAATAAAAATAACACAGTCATAACACTAATAAAAATAATAACTAAAAACACGCCCACACAGCCAATCAAACATCTTCACCCCTAATGGCTCGTCGTGCCGCTTGTTGCTCCCAGCTGCTGTACAGGCCCTCAGTCGCTCGCACACCCGGGATAAAGCGTATGCAGTCATATACACCACAACGGCAATCATTAGCACCTCCGTCAACTCCCAGCTCACCGACGACGCCAGAGATGCGGTATTATTATTAGGCGCGGTCACGATGACATTGTCCTTGGACTGCTGACCTCCCATTTCCAAACAACAGATTTACCAGCTTGCTTCAGTAGTCAATCAGATTTCAAAATTTAACTTACTGATGTCCACGGACCCTTGACACTGCTATCCTCCACCCACGATCGTCTTCCTCAGCTTGCCTCGTTAGGTCCGAACTTCATTCCGCCTTTGTCACACTGTCACGGTCACCATGAAGTAGGCAGAGCGCCGGGATGGGGGGTTGGTGAAGAAACTCGGACTCTTGGTTTCCACGTGTTTAATGTTGTAGGACGTACGTACAATCTCTCTCCTCTTATGTCTAAGTTTCTTACGCTATATATATAATTCCAATACGTGTTTAGGAGAGGAAATCCCTTATCAAGTGGAGGCGCAAGATCTAATCGATGTGCTGATCACTCAATATGCACAGACGTGCCCATATGAATGTCTGCCTATCACAAAGGAATTCTTCAACGATGCATAGTTCACGTTTGGCGATTTGTCCTCTTCGCTATGTTTGTTAAGCAAGTTAGATTTTCAGGACAATTTTTCGTCAAGAGCTAAGTTCTGATGATGGGATCCAGGAGGAATCGAGGAAACTTCTCAAATCTTAAAGGCATACATAAAGTAATTTTTGTATTTAAATCAACAAATCAAGCATTTTCATTGAAAACAGTGACATATTGATGAAGTGGAACTGCGGCTGATGCCATAAACATGTGAAATGTAAAATGAGAAAGGAATTCTTCAACGATGCATAGTTCACGTTTGACGATTTGTCCTCTTCGCTGTGTTTGTTAAGCAAGTTATTTCATTGTATAGAGTGCACCATCTACAATAATCTTTCACCGGCTTCCCCCATTGAAGAAGTCGGTTTTTTTTTTGCTTAAAAATTATTTAGCTATGTGGCTACCATTTCTCGAGTTGACTACGGATTTGTAATGTAATAATTTTCTTGTACTTTGAACATTATTATATCCTGCTTATTAATCTGAAAATGAAATATGTATACCTAGGTGCCACGGCGACAATTATTCAAACTTAGATATGCGTGTGGAAATTTTTCAATTTGTTTGTTCTTAGTAGAGTTTGGCACACTTGATTAAAATCGGTGATCGATTACTAATCATCGCTGATTAAATCATAACACAAAACAATCAAGTAATTTCGCCATGAGTAAATCAAGATTAAGCTTAAGAATGAGAATGAGAATGAGAATTAGAATGAGAATGAGAATGAGAATGAGAATGAGAATGAGAATGAGAATGAGACTGAGACTGAGAGTGAGAGTGAGAGTGAGAGTGAGAGTGAGAGTGAGAGTGAGAGTGAGAGTGAGAGTGAGAGTGAGAGTGAGAGTGAGAGTGAGAGTCAGAATCAGAATCAGAATCAGAATGAGAATGAGAATCAGAATGAGAATGAGAATGAGAATGAAAATGAAAAGCGCATGTGGAAACCGCAGCTGTGTGATAGCTGCCTTAACTGTAGCCGAAAACCGCAATAAAACCGAATAGGCCGTTTCAAAGTTAAATGGGAGCATTCATTTGTACACTCATACCAAAAACTAACAAAAAAATTGTCGATATTTTGGTAAAGGTAACATTTGCCACTGGCATTTACGCTTTTATTGCTCAATATTGAATCTGCACTATACAACTTAAGACGTAAGCGCCCACCGCCAAATGTTACCTTTAGAAATATTGTCACAAATAGCCATTTATCCTAAATGTATATTATACTCACCTAGGTACCGCCTCTGTTTCGTCAGGGAAAAAAGTGAAGGAGCTAGTAGCTACGCAAAATCTAATCAAAATCTAATCATCTAATCAACTAAATCGTTAGTTTAACTAAGCATACTGTCTTACTAATGCTTCAGCTAATCATGAGTGAAACTGAAAATCGACATGATTTACTCATGTCGGTGGTCAATCAGATTAGAAAGCTCATGATTGAATTCGTAATCATGTTCATATGATTATGAGTAACGTTCTCATTTTTAACTTTAGTTTCAATCACGTTAATTTTGCCCAACTCTGGTTCACAGGCGTTATGTCGAGGATACTTATGTTAATCTAAGAATAAAATAATTATCATTCAACGTCGTAGTTTTATTTTATAACATTTTCCTTATCCCGACTTTCTCGTCGCTCAGCGACAATAGTTTTTCGAATTCCGTAGATTCATTTCCAATGTGCTCGATAGTCGTGTGAGGCACGAAATCTGTGAATTTTTAACTCAGTCAAGTAAATATACTTACTGTGAAAACTCTGAGAAAATTGCAGCTAATTTGGATAGACACGGCGACTGATATGGATAGACATCACTTAACCTCTTTTTACCTCTGCCAATAACTTTCTCATCTCAGGGACGTGTCAATACTAAAATGCACATTATTTTTTAAATTGTGAAAACACAATGTTTAAGACAGTAACCGGCGCCGAAAAAGTACCAACATTTAATGAAAGGTCCTACTTTTGTTATGCTGCTGGAGGCATTGTATGAGATTAGATTTGGCAGGCCATACTCCATGTAAATTTTGCCAACTATACGTACTTTTCATATACACATCCCAGTATATCAACTATCATTTAAAATAGTAATAAGGAGCAAAGACGAGAGAAAAAGGAGACCCGACCCAGCGAAACATTCCAAAATAGAGCCACGAGCGTAACGAGTGGTTATAAAAGTGAATCTTAAGCGTGCGAGGGCCTCAACGCACGAGAAGTTGAACTAACTTTTCTGCGGATTGTAACACTTAGATACAATATTTTTCACCACATCAATGCGAGGAAAATAAAGCTGTAAAATATTACAAATGTAATCAAAATTTATCATTCAAAATCATTACATAAAAGTATAAACCAGCAAGCTAACGCATGAAAAACAAGTGAACTCTGAAATAAAATTACTTTTTCACTCTAGAGGATAAAACGCAACTTTGCACACTCAAAAAACTTATAGAATTTTTCAATTATTTAAGAATCACTGAAATTACGTTTATTTCTAATGCAATCATTTTCGCCATTATTGACTTAGTTTGATGCCTAACTCTTCACTCGTACTTATGCTATCTGTCCTGTGTAATTTATTTTTATGGTGATGTTATTCCAATTCCAAGTGCGAATTACAATGAGTAAACAAACCCAGTGTTTATGTTTACACTGGATAAAGTAAAGACAATTGCGCTAATAATTTTTATATAGCGTACAGTTGTGTAACTTCTATTTTCCACGCTGACGAAAAATGTGTAAACCGTATTACTTATAGTTTATATTGACATGACTGAAGCTGAACTAAATTCACCCTTAAACCTGAGCAAGAAAGACGTTCATAGGAGACTATAAATGCAGGTACGAACGGTACGAATGAAGGAATCAAAGAAGGGGGTGATGTCTAACACACACTCGTAACAATATTGGCTTGTAATTATAGCCATATTGGAATTATTATCTACAGTCTTCATTATTCATTTTTAATAAATACGATGCAGTGTAATATTTAGACTCATCTTTTGACCTCAGTTTTCGAACTATCGCGTTTGCTATCTAGGTTAGTGTTTAGTAACTATAGATAGATAGATAGATAGATAAAATCTTTATTCAACCACAACTTACATGCATAACGAAAAATATTCAACTACAAAACTAAGTACAAAAAATAGTTCACTTTTTATATAATAAGATCACAATGGAACGTAGTTTCGTAAAATGAAATATTTACAGCATATAATATCAATACTGTCTTGAATAATAATTGCAGCTTAAGATGTTATTTGTGAATGAAAGTGCTTGTTGCTAGGCTTACCTATTGAATATAAATTATGTTACATTATTTGTGACGTTTTCAATTCTAAGGTCTATTTCTAAATGAATTGGTATAACAGTAACGCCTTATTGACAACCAATTATGATGTTCCTTTGACTCGAAAACGTCACATTTGATTAAAGCTTCGATCTACATCGAAGGCTCGGAAGCCGCGGTTTATTCTGTTGTGGTATTGCTATAAGGCGGAAGCCGGGCGCCATGGCGCCAGTATAACCAATGGATGGCAGATCAAAGGGGCCCGCCCGCTGTAATTACGTGTATTGTTGTGGTCAAATTTATAATTAACTTCTTAAGTTTGAATGCCACTTCAGCCTCATTTCAGCCTTATTACAAAGGATGCAGTGTTTTGACGACGGGGATTTGTTTGTTCCTTGTGCCGTCAACATGGTGAATCCTCCTTTATATTTATCAGCAACGCGCATGCAATATCTCTGGCGTCCATAGGCTATGGTAACAACTAACCATCGGCGCGCAATTAAAAAATTTTTTTTTGTCGCCAACAGCTAAACATAGGTTCTCCTCGAATACACTATTTGATCTAGTCCTGAGCTAATCCCATCCAGAAGTGATCAACGGCTCGCGCTCTTCCGGATGCCGTCGATCACCTAACATCGAAGGATTGTTTCCGTGATCGAGATATTCACTAGATGGCAGCACCGTGACGCGAGGTCTTTTTGACAGCATCTGTCAAAATCCACCAATAAAAAAAGATTAAACATGAATTCATACATCGGGGTTTTCGGTGCGGGAACGATTTAAGAAAGAGTAGAGAAAAAGAGATAGGTTAGTCTGAGAAAATATCATATTATGCCTAATTAATAACTACCTCTCTGTGAATACCATATACACGATGATACGAGTTTTTTTTTCTTGGAGGCATGTTTGTATTGACTATTATATAGTATAGTAAAAATGCAATTCAAATGAGAAATGTATCAACTAATAATAACCTAAGACAAAGACACGGTATGAAAATAGGTGTCAAATATTAATCTTGACGTACGATATTTATGAACTATTTGCTTATAAATGATTAAGGACTTAACTGAAGAGGTTGATAATGACTGACCATTGATGATGACCTATGATTTTTTCAAGTATTTTTTTTTGTATTAATTATTCATTAGGTAGGAGCAGGTTCCTACAATAAATACATTCTGTTTTTTCAGTCAACACCTACTCTTTGGCTAATGTCAAACATTCCCGCACCGAAAACTCCGATGTATGATTAACATGATTGGTGGATTATGTTATGAGTAATTATGTTATGACAGCTAGACCTCTCGCCACGGTTCTGTCATCTAGTGAAAAACTCGATTGCGGAAAACCCTCATCGTCTCGTCATCGTCATATTTAGAATTATTGTTATTTATGTAAACATCTAAGCTATTTTTGTCAAAATTGCTGAAAGCCGTGACTCTTGTCCGTTAGTCTGTTTTGAAAGAAAAGTGTCGTAGAATGTATGCGGTCCCATATAAACCACGACGCTTCTCTTTCCGGACAAACTCTATTAAGCAGTTTATCGTAGACTTTAATGCAGTTTTGGAAAAAAAGAAGGCAAAGCCGTGTAAAAATTTAGGCTATGCAAGCTGATACAACCATTAATCACGACTCTATTTAACTATTTTGTTTATTGTTTATTTATTAGGACTACCAACAGGAGATACAACACACATTTAAATATAAAGATTGAAAACATATACAATTGATCCCCCACTTACAGCATGCGTATGACATTAAACACGAGTTATTTAACTAAGAACTAGCATTTACAATGTTAACTAAACTATATTTACATTTTACGGTCAGGTTGCCTTAACAGATTCAGATTCAATAAGAAATGTGCGTAAACTGATGAGTGATGAGGGCAATTACATAGGTATTTAAGTTTCCCAATTAATCTACTAGATGGCAGGGCCTACAATCGTCAGGGTCAGTCAGTATATGTCTGGGCCGTCTGAAGATGTGTCAGTCGGGTTGGCGGGCCCTATTCGATATGTGCGAAGTGCATGGTGGGGGTAACGTGAACGATCGTAGTGCACAGGATGACAAGAAATTAAACTGCAAAGGGCTCATGCCAATATCAAATTCCAAAATATTTGAGATCACCTATGTCACCTCAACTCGGTCAAAATCAAGGAGTACAAGCTATTCATAAAAAAGAAAAAAGATTGAGAGATGTCCAAGAGATGGCGCCACAATCATGCACACAGCGAATATATTGGCGTGAAGTAGTGTCCGTTTTCGATTTAGATCACAAGATGGCAGATCCATCGACGCGCACGGTCTATTAGATGAGTCTTATTTTGAATATCAATCCACGTAGGTACCTACCCTAAGCCTACATTATAAATACCGTCCCTTTAACCTTTGCCCTTGCATGCTTGAAGCAAGCTGGAAATGATTACGGTTCACACTGCCGCTAACACACAGTAATGCTACAGCGAGCTGCGAGTGGAATCGGTAATTAATCATGACACCATTTAACTATTGTCTGATAGGGTTGACTGTGCTATGAGATTCAGATTCTATTAGATAAGGTCCTAATTACTGGACACCGTGTCACACTTCGTATTCTTTTCAATCAACAGCAGACAGCTCCGACGTCAATGTAATTTGTAGTATTTAGTTAAAAAAAGTAAGCTTTCATTATTTAAGTACTTTCCTTATTAACTTAATCCCTGTCTTATATTCTGACTTGACTTATCAACCGACTTCAAGATTTCGAAGGAGGTTATCGATTCGTCGGGATCTTTGTTTTTGCTATTTTTTTTAATGCATGTTCACCGATTATTCGAAGACGGCTGGACCGATTTGGAAAATTATTTTTTTGTTTGAAGGAGTATACTTCACCATTGGTCCCATTGTAACCGGTCAGGATCTGATGATGGGATCCTGGAGAAATCGAGGGAACTCTTCAATTATTATAGTGCACACCTATAGTGATTTGAGTATTTTTTACAGTAGCTCGAGCATTTTCTTTTGGAAAGGTGAATGCTAAGTGAAGTCGGTACTTTTTTGTTCAAAGTATTTTTTACAGTAGCTCGAGCATTTTCTTTTGGAAAGGTGAATGCTAAGTGAAGTCGGTACTTTTTTGTTCAAAGTATTTTTTACAGTAGCTCGAGCATTTTCTTTTGGAAAGGTGAATGCTAAGTGAAGTCGGTACTTTTTTGTTCAAAGTATTTTTTACAGTAGCTCGAGCATTTTCTTTTGGAAAGGTGAATGCTAAGTGAAGTCGGTACTTTTTTGTTCAAAGTATTTTTTACAGTAGCTCGAGCATTTTCTTTTGGAAAGGTGAATGCTAAGTGAAGTCGGTACTTTTTTGTTCAAAGTATTTTTTACAGTAGCTCGAGCATTGTCTTTTGGAAAGGTGAATGCTAAGTGAAGTCGGTACTTTTTTGTTCAAAATTATTTTACTAGCCCAAAATCTTTTTAAGTTTTAATAAATTTTCATCAAATATGAATGTCTTTCTGCTTTTTTATATATTATTTAAGTATAATTCTTTGTCTTCCCAACTCTAGGTACCTCTTGTGTGCTTGTGTTTAAATAATTCTAATTATTCCCAGTTCCATCGCGACATGTAATTATTTCTAAGATAATATTTGCATTTATATTGGCAGCCCTGAGACATAGAGCCGAGCCGAGAAAGTTATTGCCTCCTGACATTATTATAATTAATTATTCATTAGATAATTAATGTAGAGAGGAATGTCACAATAAATTAGTAACGTGACGTTGAAGCTATTTGAGCAGAAGCTCAATCTTTAAATTGTAGGACATCTACGTCTTATCAAAGTTGTCGCTCACCAAAAAACTCGATACCGAAACCAGATATAATAACTATAAATGCTTTATGCACACCCTTACAACAAGAAATAAATAGGTAGGTACTTTATCAGACTGCTAAAATGATTCTGGGATTAAAGGTAAAACAATTTATTTGTAAAAATAATAAAACTAAAAAATGTATTAGTATCTTTTATACTTATAACTCCATCTAAATATATAAAAGAAGAAACTGACTGACTGACTGACTGACTGACATATCAACGCACAGCCCAAACCGCTGGTTCTAGAGATTTCAAATTTGGCACGTAGGTTCATTATAAGGTCTAGGGATGCACTAAGAAAGGATTTTTCAAAATTCACCCCCTAAGGGGGTAAAATGGGGGTCCAAAGTTTGTATGGCGAATCAAGATTTGTTAGACTATTTTATTCGAAACTTCACAGGAGTATTCCTAACGATAAATGAGTAAACACGTATTTCAGGTATTTTGAAAATTCAACCCCTAAAAGGGGCAAATGTGGTAACAAAGTCTGAAAATCAACATGGGTATCGTATCCTTTTTGAGTACTAGTTTATGAATAAGCATCTCTTTTAATGCAGAATAATCATTTTATTCGACTTAAAACACAGTGAGTTAAGTTTCAAAATATTTTATATGTAAAAAGTCTTCCGGAAGTTTTGTATTTAAAATCTTACTAAACTAACTAAAACACCTGCTAAATGGTGCACAAGTCAAACTGAGATCCGATTGTAAGCCTCAATTTTAACTACCATCAGAAAGAAGGAGTGAAGAAAGAAAAAACATAAACGGAAAACAAGGAATCTGTCTATTAGATTATTTCAAGTTTTCGTCTTCACTTGTGTTGGCTCTCAGCGAATCAGCCGACGATGCGCTAGATATAGTGCCATCGTCGACATCTTCGTCATAATCGAACGGAGTCCCTGTCTGTGCTACTCGATACCTCTTCTTCCATCTCACTTGTTTTTCCATCCTGTCGCATACGTCTATCGCGCTAGACCTCAATTCCATTGGTATTCCGGTATAGATCACATCACGCAGCAACCCATCTCTGACATTATCGTTAGTCTTGATTTCAGATGTACTGAATCCAAATTTTCTCCAGTTTTCTGCTGATGAAAGTTTTTTACAAGAATCTTTACATTTTTTCAGGGATATGTAGTTTTGCTTGATATTACTGCGAATATTGTTAAACTCGCCATTTCTGTATTTTCTGTAAAAATTCTTTATGGTTTGCATACAACAGACTATTGACACAATTAATAAACATATGCACAGAATATAACCTAATATAGATAGTATTGTCGTTTTGTAAGCTTTGCTGTAATCTACTTTTACTCCTTTCAGGCTTGGATTCATTTTTCCCCTTATTATGTCGTCAAGAAGAGATATTTTTTGCGATATTGTTGAACAGTTTGACTCTATTTCTGCAGTTAAATCAGACATAATCTTCGGTATGTCGGTAACTACACTCATACCATTGTTAATGGCATATAAGTCCTGAATCTGTACTGGATGCTCTAAATCTCTGCATAAATTTACAGTCGGTAAATAGGCTAACGTTGGTAAATCATTCTTGAGGGTTCCGATGCATGTTGCTGCTCTAACACATCTGTTTTTATTTACATCATAAAACGGTTTTTTGTCCATATATTTCGCTTCACAATCCACGGGAGAACAATCATCCAAACCATCTTCATCAATAGAATCGCAATTTCTAATAATATTTTGTCCAATGTACCTTTTAAACTCCCGTGATCTTTTTTTCAATGTTGCGATTCGTGTATCAAAGGCGATTTCTAAAATTTTTCTCTTGGTTCTAGGACCACACTTACAATTCACTTCAATATAACAAACACCTCTTTTGTCATGATGAAATACAGATGGATATACAAATACAAAAGTTTCCTGTCCTCCTGGCATGATGTTTTTTACGTGGTTGCCATACAGAAACATAGAATTAAGGTCTTGATCCTTTTCAACAGAAGAACACCTTTTAAACTTGGTGCCTACACGACAAGAAGCTTTATTTTCGTTAATGACGCTGAAGTAAAATTGTAGGGCAGCTGAGTTTTTCTCTAGAGGAAGAGTTCCTTTAGAAAATATAGTTATAGAAAATGATTCTTTGGACAAATAATTAAGGAATAGCAAGATATAAATAAACATTTCTTTTGATTCATTAGGATGACTTTGACAAGTTATTGATTTATGAAAAAGGTTTATTTGAATGTTTCTGCCATTTAAGCAAATTTCAAACTCTGAGGGGTCAAAGCAAACGTCTGATTGACGGCACGGCTGCCTGATTCGGTGACCCTTTGTATGAGAAATGCGCCTTCAAGCGACCGCATATACGGCGTCCTGACATGCAAACCGAACGTTTACTTTGACCCTTTTCTTTATTTTTTCTTTATTTTACTTTCTGGTTTCTAAAGCCTGACCATGGCCTGACCAGAAATATATGATCATGCGCCATGTTGCGGAATTTCATTGGAACTATTTTCTTACACTGGCAATATTTTGATAGGTTGTCACCATAGATGAATATGTATATAACTGGTTGTCACTCTTGTCATTGTCATAGCAGCGGTTTTCTTGAATAATTAGTAGTGTTGAATATTAAATAATAAGTGACAAGAAATGCCCAAAACTATGCATAGTCAAGAACAAAACATTGTAAATAATGTATCTAATAAGCTGTTGGAAATAAAACGCTCGGGAAATAAAACTATTTCCCTACGAAACATTTACAAACGTATGTGTTTATTGTATTGACTGACGTTTATCTGTCGTACGTATCTGTCGTCTGTCTTTTGTACGTTACATACAAATAGCCATACATTTGACGTTCCCCTCCCCCGCAAAAATCGGCAGACTCTTTTGTAAAGTACAGTTCGAGTGAGTATTATATTCTTTGAGGTCGACTGACTCAACGACAAAGAGGTTTGAAGCGAGCGACATTCTAAGGGTCAAAGCCTTAGAGCATTCAACCCGGAGTGGCCATGTCTCGCATTTTTTATAAGGCCTGACGAGAAATATATGGTCATGCGCCATGTTGCGGAATTTCATTGGAACTAATTTCTTACACTGGCTATAATTTTAATGACAGGATGGTATACATGTGTGAGTGCATATGATAGGATGTCACTGTTGTCAGTGTTATTGCGGCGGTTTACTTGAATAATAATAAAGTGTTGAATATTAAATAATAAACGACAAAAAATTCCCAGAAGTATCCATAGTCAAGAGCGAAACATTGTAAATAGTGTATATAATAAACTGTGAAATATTTTCAAATTAACATCAGAGCTGACACGTGAATAAATCAAGATGTCACCATACCATAGAGAATAATACGCTCTATGAATATACTGAACTGTTGCCATATAAATGAGAATAATAGCGCCCTCTTGACAATGATCATATATTTCTGATCTGGTTTTACAAAACTAAATTAATAAATTCTACCGGCGGAACGGAGACAGAATTTGCATTTAAACTGAGCCGCTATTTATTTGTTTGTTAGTTTGTGTGTTTTGTTTGTGCACAGCAACTTATGTATAGTATGTTCACATTTACCTCCAAAATAGCTTGTCCGATCAGTTTTCGGATTTCCGCAAAAGCTAGGTGATACACCAGCCATGGTCCTTATCCTTAGACACCTTAATATTAACTCGATAGATGGCACAATTAGAATTTTGACGAGTGTTATTGAGAGGATATTTGAGGGAAAGTTAAACATAAGAAATGTTTCGCGGCACATTTATTTTCATTAGCATTTATTTCTTGTAGGTACATTATTTATAGTTCATTTTTTACTCTCTCGTATTGGTCCTTAATGAAATCAGCTGCTCTCTCTGCAATCATCATTGTAGGAGCGTTTGTATTAACACTAGTTATAGTCGGCATGATGCTTGCATCGACCACTCTAATTCCTTTTAAACCATGTACTCTAAGTTTACTGTCAACCACTGCAGTAGGATCACCAGCTTTACCCATTTTTGCAGTTCCCACTGGATGATATACATTGTACGTTAGGGTTCTTGTCATGCACTCCCAATATTCATCGCTTTCAAATACAGTGTCATCACAATACGTAATATGAATCCTTTTTAACTCGGCTTTAAAGTTTCTAAAAATAGTAGTGCTTAGGATTTCCAGAACTCTTTTCAGATTTGGTACGTAAATCTTCATATCGCGCTTATCGCTGAAATATTTAGAATAGATTTTAGGAAAGTCGCCAGGATTTGTACTTCGTAACAGTATTCTACCTTTTGAATGTGGTCTGCATAAGGATATGAAAAAAATTATCAACTCTTTCTCGGCATTGAACTCTGAAAACTGCTTGCAAATCTCATCTTGAAATGACATAGTGTTTGTACACATAGTGTATACATAAGAAGTATTTGGTAGGAAGTAATTATGGTCAATTTGTACATCAGGCAACAGTTTATTACCAGAGACCGACAAGAAAGCATTAATGTTCGGTTGATCATAGTTTGTAGAATGTGGCCCAGTCTGATCTAATAAGTATTGGGCTGAAGCTTTAAACCAAAATGTATCATCCCTTTCCTTAGCTCCTGTATCAATGGCTACAGGCACCGGTATTCTAACATGATCCTGAAGATTTTCCCCAACAGGCAAATCTGCTACAACTTCAATTCCTAATTCCTCTAAATGAGATTTAGGTCCTATGCCTGACAGCATTAAAAGAACTGGCGTATTTACAGCACCAGCACTTATAATAACTTCTTTACTTGCATAAAACGATGCTAGTCTCTCGTTATTTAGAGTAATTTTAACACCTTTAGCTGTTCTGTCCTGAATAATAACTTTGATTGCAAAGGAATTCTTGAGAAGAAACAAATTATCTCTTACTCTTATAGGGTTAAGAAAAGCAGTTGCAGTGCTGACCCTCTTGCCTTTGTAGCTGCTTCCTCTAATTTTTCCAACACCAATTTGACTTTCTCCATTAATGTCATCCAAGAATTTTAAACCCATTTCTTGATAGCCCAGCGTTAACATTTCAGCTATACCAGCATGGGTAAAATTCAACTGATCAACAATAAACTCTCCATTGGTGCCGTGATCTTTTCTTAATTCGGGGTTGTTGAGAATAAATGGATCAATAACATTTTCGCTTTTTTTGAAGTATTCTTTTATCGTCGGCCAGTCCCAGTCGTCATTGAAATTCCAAGGCTCGTAGTCTCCAGAGCTTCCTCTGATATGTAGCATACCGTTGATGGAACCAGTTCCACCTAGAAGTTTTCCGCGAGGCCAGAACGAACGACCATTGACGCACCCCCTATTGGTCGTCTCGTCTAGCTCTGTGTAGTATTGCCATGCTTGTGGACCGTTATGTGTCGCGCCTGCGAAGTTGGGGATCTGAAATGGTGAATGAAGTTTTCATGAGGCAGGTGTTGCACCTTAGAGTTCCTGTCCATGAATTCATCATTTATTCTATTCGTCTGTTTGTGCTATATTGCGCGAATAGAGATATTTTCCGAAGCTACTTTACTTATATGAATTTATTGTATTGCATCTACCAGTAATCATTTTGTAAAAATAAAAAAGCCTCTATTATCAGAATCAAAGATCAAATTAATATTTTTCCCTTATCTGTCTATTATATCCCATTATTTGTATTTTGTGTCGATCTGCCCTTTAACCTTCTCCATTCCATGTTAACTAATATTTTCATCACCTCACATGTAGGTACATATCTATTTAATTAAATAGGTAATGTACCACTTACCACGCTCTCGAGTGGTGGGTCGTCGCCTGCTTCGATGAGAAGTACCCTCCATTGGTTTACCTGCGTCAGCCGATTCGCAAGCAATGACCCCGCCGTACCCGAGCCAACAATGATGAAGTCGAAGCTGCTGCCATCTTTAAAATATAAATTATAACGGATGTCTTATAACGGGCAAAAAGAAAATTATAGGTAAATTTCCATTACCTGAAAGTCTCGTTGTCTCATACCTTTAGCTAACGGCTTATTTAAAATGTAAACGGAATTTTCATTACGGTTCCCGTTTCCTACAGTCACATTGACTTTAAATTTGGTAAGCAAATGTACTTTACCGGTTGATACTGAATTTAAACAGCTGTTTGTGTAAGAATTAACATTCGGATAATCGGATTATGTTTTAAACACAGCAGTCATTTTGTTTTTTCAGTTATATACACACCAGTAATACTATCTAAATGGTCCTTCGGCCACTCCTCGGTAAGCAGACATTGGGCTGCCAGGAGTTGGGTAATCATGTTACCGAACGTGATGCCCGCAGGCCCCTGGCTGTATGAAGCACAGGTGTGCTCCAGGCAAACCATGGTTGTGGTTGCTGGAAAAGGTATGCAGTCAATTTTATGCTCATACTCATAATATCTTAGAGAGTTCAACCAACCGGAGCGGCCATGTCTGTCATTTTATATATTAAAAAAGTCGGCCGCTTTTTGCTGGGGAGAACGTCAAATGAATGATGTCGGTCCATACAATAAATATTACCACTGACTGGTCATATGTTTTCGGCAGAGGGAAACGCCTGTCAATGATCGCTCCGGTTGGTTGAATTCTCTAAGCATAATATAGTTTTTGTTTGTGTCACGAAATTACACACACGCTTTTCCGTGTAGTATGATCATACAAATATTAACATAGGTTCGCGTCTTTTGTGTATTTTTTGTTGAATTCATAGTCAGCTTGTCTCGTAGATTTATTTATGTATATACATGTAATTAAATCTATGCGATTAGAACATAACTTTCATATACGCCGATAATTATTTTCCACATAATAGACAACTTTGGTTTTAGGTAATCAATCTGTATGCCCCAGTAGAAATTCTGAATCGCTATATCAAGATCTACGTTGAGGTAATGACCTCAACCACGCGCAGATTTTGATTAGTTTATAAAATTTACGCTAGATGCCGCTTTTTCTTAATTATAATTCCTATCTAATCTGTAAAAATCACGCTATAGTCTGGCAAACCATTTCTGTCAGTAGAAACGCGCGGCAAATTCAAAATACGTACATGTGGCAACCCTTTGTGATGAGACACCGTATTTCATGACGAACATTTTAATTCATATTGAATTTGTTTCTAGTGCATTTCACTCTCTCATCTTAAGCGCGAGTGAGATAGAATTCTTGCAACGTTCCCAATTAAATTTAAATTAATTTTTAAGGCAAATGTCAATTGCCTCAACCAGATTATCTGTTGCAGTTGATGACAGATCATACGAAATATATCCGTCTCCTTTTTACACACCGTAAATGTCCCCTATGAAAGGGGCGGTGATTCTTAGTGTTGTCATACTTTTACACATTGCTACTGCGTTCGTTGGCTGGCCAGACTATATCAAATTTTTCTTGATGTATTAATGACCCCCAACTATTAAAGTTTTTTTTGTTTCCGAATATCACACGTGAGATGGCACTGTCTCGGGTAGTAGAAATACTAAATCGTACTTTTTTTTTTTTATACCACGACGGTGGCAAACAAGCATACGGCCCGCCTGATGGTAAGCAGCTACCGTAACCTATGGACGCCTGCAACTCCAAAGGAGTCACATGCGCGTTGCCGACCCTTTACAAAAAGGAGGATTCACTGTGTTGACGACTAAAGGAACAAGAAGGTCCGTCATCGTCAACACACTGGGTCCTCTTTGAGCTCTTTGGCAACCTTACTCACCAGCAGGAACACAACACTATGAGTAGGGTCTAGTGCTATTTGGCTGATGTGGTTTTCTGTAAGGTGGAGGTACTTCCCCAGTCGGGCTCTGCTCCAGATTTGAGCGATGATATTCGCTGAACGTGCCCTACCACACTTAGCGAGATGTCATTCGCAGTACCCATACCTCTCTTTTTGGCGAAGTTTAAGGACATACCCAGGTCCGGACGTAGTTTAAGGACATACCCGGGTCCAAAACTACCGGGTACTTTCAAGATTTTTATTAATTTAAATCATAAAATAAGAGATCCCCAGTGCTATACAAATATTTTACCAGTAATGTCTCTTATAGTCCTCAGTACCAGTGAATTTAGTTGAAACCAAAAACAGTGAGTATGATAAATTGATAATGAATACATGAGAACACACACGAGTAGGTAATATCGGATCAGAATGACATGAAGTAAACCTTTTGTTGAAAATAAAACGGGAGAGATATTACCGTAACATCGATCAATTTTGCCCTTATGCTTAAGAGCGTGCGATGCATTATGATGTTGGGCAGATAAAACCGCAACATTAGCATCTCGTATCTACGTCTCGTATCTCGTATCTTAAATATGAAGGTACTAGGGCTATCACCTTTTCATTTCGCATTTGCTGAATGTATGATCAAAAATTTTGAGTTGAATATAATCAGTTTATTTAAATTATTTTAATGCATGTATACTTTGGATCTAACGCTTTTTTTGTATGTAGGTACCTATTTATATTTATTTATTTGTATTGTACAATTCTGGTAGGTATCTTTGGTGAGTAGGTAAATAATAGGTACTGAAAAGAAAATATGGTAGGGACTACTAAAATTATTAATTAATTTTAAAACATGATTAAACCGGTTTTGACAACCCTAACACTTACAAGTTGGTTGTATGAAAAGAATTGTTAATTAGCAGGTAAATTTGACCACTTCTTTAAAGACGAATCCATACTAATATTATAAATGGGAAAGTGTATGTGTGTGTTTGTTTGTTTGTCCGTCTTTCACGGCAAAACGGGGCGACGAATTGACGTGATTTTTTAAGTGGAGATAGTTGAAGGGATGGAGAGTGACATAGGGTACTTTTTGTCTCTTTCTAACCCCCCACTTCCCTAAAATGGGGGGTGGAAGTTTGTATGGAGCATTCTGCAATTTTCAAGGTAGAAAGCTAAAAATTGGTATGCGGACTATTTGTGTGCGGTTTATTCTGTTCCGAGTTCTCTTCTGTGTTTTAAATCAGGAAAGGGGAACCGTGTTACCCCGAATTTAATGCGAGCGAAGCCGCGGGCAAAAGCTAGTCTATTATTATTTGCTTATTGACTTTAATGTTCTTAAGACAATTATGCCCAAAACTCTTTGTGGTTCAAATACACATACACAAAAATATACATGAATGTTCTAAGAGGCAGTTTGGCAAATATGGGCTTAACCAAAAAAATAACGAAAGTGAAGGTAATTTGAATTATTAAGGCGCTAGGCGCTGATTGTGGCCGAAAACAGTTACTTTCTAAGGGATATATCTCAATAACGGGTGATCAAAAAAATTTGAAAAAAATATATGTTAATTACCATTTTATGCACAACATTGTCAACGTTTGAATAACTCGTGTAACGTATAGTTTCTCCGTTATTTAAATGTAACTAAATGTCGTTTTACGGTTAATTTTGCTTATATCTACTGAACGGCTCATTTGATTTAAAAAATTGTTGAACTAAAAAATTTGTACTACAAAACACTACAAACTCAACGTAGGATATTTAAATTGATTTGATTTTCTTAAACAACTTGATCATAATTCCACATTTCGTGCGTTGGTAGCTCGAAAACGGCGTTGTCGGCAGTCGTGAGCTAGCTTTGAGACAAGGAGGCTGTGTCGCTCGTCGCTCCGTGCTTCCCTTGTACTTCATATACTCGTGCTTGGCCCGTGAGCAATAATATCGGACTTACTGTGCCTAAAGACTAAATAACTGCAGAGAGTTCATGCGGTGCGGACATAACGCGTCTTCTCGGAATCAATAAAGCACAGACGTTTTATCTTTTCAGATAATGTACTCGTATGCGTGTTCATGTACATTCTTATAAAAAGTGCATTTTATTTAGATTATAACAAGTATTATAAATAAATGAAATCAAAATGGAGAAAAAAAACCAAAATCATGCATCTCATAATGCTCTTAAAACAAATTTGGTCATGTAAGTATTATGTTTTAGTAGACTAATGTATCACGCAAAATAGGTCTTAGTTGCGGAAATCTGCTAGTAGTTACTACAATACAATAGACTAATAATTTATTTATTTAGGACCGAATTTATTTAAATATATTCATTTAAGTATTTATACCGTCTTCTAAACGAATGTATTATGCGTTTTATTTTAAGATTAAACACAATATTTAATGTTATACTTTTACTAATTTATCAAATCAAGAAATTGCGAAGAAAACTGCAAAGGATTGCATATAAACCGGCCAAGAGCATGTCGGGCTATGCTCAGTGTAGGGTTCCGTAGTTGCCGGCCTGTTACAATACATCCATTCAAAAGGTCGTTTATAAAGGGATATTTTGTGGCACTTACGGTATTTTACTATGCAGCACTTACGTCTTTTAACTATGCGTTTTTGAAACATAACTCAAAAACGGCCCAACCGATTTTATTCCATATAGTTTTTATTGAAAATACTTGATAAGTATTTCAATGGCCTCACTTCCAGGAATTTTCAATTTTTTTTGGAGCCACGGTTCAAAAATCAAAGGGCATTTTAAACTTTCGGAGCTGTTATTACCGAAAGTATACGTTGTATTCAAAAGTTGTTAAGGCTTATTCTTTTTGAAATACCTATCCAACAATGTGTACCTACTTCATGTGTTTCAAATACTTATTGTGTTACCACTTTGTAGGTGTAATTAAAACACATACTCGTACCAAATTTCAGTGTACTAACTATCACTGAGCAGAGCCTGATAGATTCTAATTAAAAATTGCTGATATTTAAGAGTTCAATGTACTTACAATGTAATATGTAAGAATAAAGGAAAAAAAGCTTTTTTTTATACCACAACGCTGGCAAACAAGCATACGATCCGCCTGATGGAAAGCAGTTATGGAAGCAGTTATAATTCCTATGGACGCCTGCAACCCCAGAGGATTCACATGCGCGTTGCTTACCCTAAAAAAACTTTACTATGTCGGTGAAATGCAAATAAATACAAATTTTATATTAATTATCAATACAAGTAAATAAATAAATTACTACTTAGGGTTAATACTACCTACCAAATATCTTTAAAAGACCGGCCAAGTGTGTGACCACGCATAATGTAGGGTTCGGTAGAAAGTAGTTTCTTGGAGATCGACTCGAAAACGGCTGAACCGATAATTTTCGTAGAAATTTAGTAGTAAGCCGTATCTTCTCTTTTTCATATTTTTTTGAAATACGGATTAAAAGTTAGATGGGGGAGGGGACTATTATATTTAGATATTCGAAGAGAATAATTTCTGAAAATATTGACTTAATAAAAGAAGATCTTCCATATATATAAGATATTTTTAAAGCCGTATCGATTGATGTACAACATGTTGATATTTACAAAAAAAAATTTTTTGACATTTAGTTTGGCATATGTATGTATGAAATGCCTCCCCTAAAAGTTTTTTTGGCAATTTAGGTATAAAACTAAGTAGCGGCACATGAAAGACGCCTCTGGATAAAATTTCATTAATATATTTTTTATAATAAAAATGGCTATGACATACGGACAGACGGACTTGTTTCAAGAAACTTTTAAGGGATTCGTTTTTGCCATTTTGGAACCCTAAGAAGTGTTTGCGCTGTGTTATATTTTAAAGATCTAAATTTCATGGGCTTACAGCTCTCATGACAATGTATGACGATTTCATGGACAAATGCCGGTCCTTACATGTGCATTTTTAGTATTCGCAACTCGCAACAGGCTTAGTTTTGTTGATATAAATAAAAGAAAATCCAAATTCACATGAAAACACCGCTTTGATGTGCATTCAGTTTTTTTGCTGTGCTAGTCAGTATTTTTTTATTTTTTTCTGATGTGTAGAATATTTTTAACCATATTTTGTAAATTCATAAATATTTTGCCGCTCACTGTACTTCATATTCAAAATCTGGGTTTTTATTTTTTTACATAAAAATCTACTAATCGAGGTCGATATTACTTATCTTATTTAATAGGTAAGTAGCATTCCTAAAAATGTCACCACAGTACTTAATCACAGTATTCAAATCACAAAACATCCGCAAAAGGATTATAATTATTATAAAGCTGCCCGCACGCCTCTGGGTAAAGTCATATACTTTGAACATCGTCCCGATGCATCGCGGCGGATTTACGCACGATCGCAATGAGAGGAGTAAGCGGATGGCGCGGATACAGAGCGCCCAAACGCTCAAGGACACTCCGGCGACAATCGTCTTAATAAGGATTATTTCTTTTTTGTAACACAATTCTATGATTAGATAGACCTTTTTTTATATGAATAAGTAAAACGTATTTATACCTATATAAAAAGTACGTATAAAACCTTAAATGAGGGCAAAGTTGGACGATTTCACGATAGTTACTTCCTAACATTGCTGCTCGGTACATTTTCTAAAGACTATTACGGGGTCTTAATAAAGTGTTATCTTTAAAAAAACTCTTAATGATAACATTATTAAATCCTACAGTTTAATTTACTGCTCGTATTGAATTTAACACTATATGTACATATAAATACGAACACATTTCCACAATACACTACAATACAGTACTTACTGTACTTATATAAATATTATCAATTCGCCTCTAATCTGCAACTGGTGGTCAACTACACACTGAGAAACTAGAAATTATAATGACCACTTGTTGACATCCACCTACCGGCTATTTATAAAACTGTATACATTATAGACAACACTTCAAAACAAGTAATCAACATACCTAATGGTTTGCAAATATATTGTTCAATATAGAATTTTTGTCGGTGATACGATAATTACGATATCATGTAAAGTTGTAAACGACCGTATACCTATCTTACTTATATAATTATTGTAATTTATCAGATTAGGTAATATGTGTACGGAAAAAGGGTCTCTATGTCGCTATGGACTAACAGTCTCGTCTAAAAATATGGATACATTTAATGTGACAAATATATGTAGCCACTACCCTATTACCAAGAAGTAAAATCTCGGATAGATGTTTTTGTTACATTTAAATGTATTCATATTTTCAGACGTGACCGTACTACTTACTTTAAATTATACAATATACGCTATCTAATACGGAAAGAATGAAGTGAAAAGTGGGCTCTTTCACAATACTCGTCCACTTGTACAGTGTGTCTGGTCAACGGTGTCGGAGCTGTTAAGGGTGTAGTGCAATCAATTTTATCGATAAATCACCATGAGATTTTTTTTTCGTGTCAACGACAATTAAATGGCGGCCATTTTATATTTCCAAGTACACTTTCCATTTCCTTGTCTTCTCTAACACCCCTCCTTGTCTTGTCATCTTTCTGTTCCTGCTCGTAAGTAAGGTTTTCAAAGAGCTCAATGAGGAATGTGTTGACGTCGTGGGACCCTCTTGTTCCTTTAGCCGTCAACACAGTGAATCCTCCTTTTGTAAAGGGTCGGCAACTCGCATGTGACTCTTCTGGAGTTGCAGGCGTCCGTAGGCTACCGTAGCTGCTTACCATCAGGCAGGCCGTATGCTTGTTTGCGACCGTCGTGGTATTTAAAAAAAACACGTTTCCGTGTTCAATGATCCTCTGTATTAACTCTTCTCTCGTCGCTGGTATATCGACGTACTCTTTGCTTCAGGGTGCCCCATAAAAAAATCTAGTGGAGTTAAGTCCGGTGAACGAGGTGGCGATATGTTCATCACGTCCAACGCACACGGTACATTAGTGCTCGTTCAAATAATTCCGCACATCTCTTGCAAAGTGTGGGGAAGCACCATTCAGTTGCAAGTTCATCCTTGATTTGTTAGCTATGGGTAGCTCCATCAATGCATCCTGGAAACGTTTGTAAAAATTCTAAATATGTTGGGCCGTTCATTGTTCCTGGTAAAATAATTGGTCCAACTAAAATATCATCAATAATTCCTGCCCAAACAATGACCGAAAATGTATGCTGGAACGAACTTGGTCTCACAGCATGAGGATTTTCCAATTGCCACAGATCCTGGTTGCGGTGATTTGTAAACCCTGGCCGAGTAAAAGTAGCTTCATATGTCCATAAAATAAGTTTCAAAAAAATTTCGTCCCTTCGTGTTTTGTCTGGTAACCCAGGCACAAAAACTGCTCTCGCGGTGTAATCGGGTTCAATAATTTCCTGCACTCGTTGAAAATGGTAGGAATGTAATCCTTCTCTTTTCAATACTCTCCAGATTGGCCAATTATTCAAATTCAATCGGTTCGATATCCTTCTGTTACTCAGTCTCTAGCAAATATCCAGTAAGTACCTACTACAAATAAACAACAAAAATGTGAGTTTACGACCTAGTAATCACGAAAAAATTTAAAACTGAAAAATAAATAAATATCGGGTGGTAATAATGAAATATCGGGCGCTCGTAAACACAAATTACATGGTAAATATCCCGTTTCAAATAATATTTATAATGAAAAATAAATGTTTTTATCATAATTAATTACTTTGAATTTTTTTTTGTCACGATTGTTGGTATAGTTTAGTAAAATAATTAGTGTCAATTGATTGCTTACTCATTAAGCTATCCGATAAGGCTTGTTTTTCATTTGTAGGACCGATAACGAACAGATAAATAAATAATAAATAAATAAATATTATGGGACAATTTAACACAAATCAACCTAGTCCCACAGTAAGCTCAATAAGGCTTGTGTTGTGGGTACTAGACGACGATATATATAATAGATAGATATAGATAAATACTTAAATACATAGAAAACATCCATAACTCAGGAACAAATATCTGTGATAAACACACAAATAAATGCCCTGACCAGGATTCGAACCCGGGACCTCCTGCTTCATAGGCAGGGTCACTACCGACTAGGCTAGGAGGCCGTCAAACCGACAGATAATGACAGAAATACCACGTGCGCCCATGTTCACGTATTAGAAAATTTTAAACGGCCGCCATTTAATTACCCTTGACACGAAATAAAAATCTCATGGTGATTTATCGATAACATTGATTGTACATACTACTCACCCTGAAAAGCTTCGACACCGTTGACCAGACGCACTAAGTTAGTGTTTACCAGCAACATTGCGTTTTTTATCTTTTAAATGTTGATCATAATTTATTAGGTACTTACCTACTTATACTCATTCTTATCCCTTGTATCTTGTAATTACACTAATTACTAATTAGTGTAATTACGTATCACATTATTGCGATACTAATTGACTAAGAAAAATTACCTACTGCAACTTTTTCCCCAACCGACGCAGAAGAATGAGTAATTTTTTTTTTAAATAATTATTGGTTTGCATAAAGAAGCGTGCAGTGCAAATGTGACTCACAACACTACCGAATTAGTATACTGTAACATGGCAGTTTTAATCATCTGCCAGAGGATTATCAAGGTACTTGATTATCCCGATTTTAAGTTTAAATTACTAAACTGGTGTATGAACAAGCAATTCTATAAAGTCAAAGTCGATAAATATTTCGAATGTAATCAAAATTAAAATTAATCATTGCATCCAGTCATCGCTCCTACTGACATTGTATTTATTTACTAATTGTACTTTTCTGTTCATTTAATTAAGTAATCTTACTGACATCATATGCTGAATTTATGTTATGCCTAAATGTAATTTTATATTATACTTGCCTTTTCCCGCAGCTTCGACCGCGTACTATAAGTACTCAAAAAGGATACGATAGTTACGATACCCATGTTGATTTTCAGACTTTGTGACCACATTTGCCCCTTTTAGGGGTTGAATTTTCAAAAAACCTAAATACGTGTTTACTCATTTATCGTTAGGAATATTCCTGTGAAGTTTCGAATAAAATAGTCTAACAAATCTTGATTCGCCATACAAACTCTGGACTCCCATTTTACCCCCTTAGGGGGTGAATTTTGAAAAATCCTTTCTTAGTGCATCCCTAGATCTTATAAGGAACCTACGTGCCAAATTTGGAATCTCTAGAACCAGCGGTTTGGGCTGTGCGTTGATATGTCAGTCAGTCAGTCAGTCAGTTTCTTCATTTATATATTTAGATGTCGTGTAGGAATGTCTATTTGTTTATTTTATGTCTATTTTGAATTGTATTATTACTTATTGTCTTTAAATTAATTGAATTATGTACCATGTACCTGCATTAGGCTAAGAAAGTATTATGACATGACATGCTTTAGATTCAATTTTAATTTAATTTGTATAATATAAATTTTATTAAAATGACGCACACTTAAAATTATTGTTTTTATAACTGACTGCAAGTAGCATTTTTTGATGAATTTTATAATAAACTACACATATTAATTTTTGCATGCCACTAGGTGGTTGAATACTGTAAACGGAACTTACTGACATACTAAGGGCCTGTTTCACAATCTCCAGATAAACTTATCTGCCAGTTAAAATTATTGCTATCCTTTTCTCCAGTCATATAAAAGAAAAGGACAGCAAACATTTATCTGACAGATATGCTTTAACTGGAGATTGTGAAACAGGCCATAATTGTAATATTTTATTAGCTGCATTCTAGCAAACAATTGTATTTCTGTTTATATTTCTCAAATGATCCATTTCCTAACATATCACAATAGGTAATCGAGACGACCTGTATTGTCATTCAAAGTATCAGTTACCAATCATCTTAATTAACTAGGATGTATCTAGGACATGTAGGTATCCAAGATATTAATCTGCCAATTACAGTCGGTAACCTGATGCTTGGGTTAGGGTGTTTGAACAAGAAAATAGTTAGGCAAATTATGGTGCCGTATTCTAATTTTAAAATACATAACATAAACAATACATTAAAAACACAATGTATGTACCTGAAACTTCACTCCAACGCACAACAAATAAACCAATATTGAAGTCGTAGGCAGAGGTTATTGGACTTACATCGAAATAATTTTCAAGCAAATTCTGATATTTCTGATTCAGACGTTTAGGCGCTAGCTTTATTGCGCAGTTAAAGACTTGTATTGAAGTTGGATCATGTCTAAATGTTTTTACGGCGTTCACACTAGCGTGTTCGTACTCGCGTCGGTGCTCGTCGAATAGTTCGACGAATCATTCGCGTACGATTGCCAACACGGATGTGCGTTCACATATTCGTCTCCCCGTAGTCCCCGTACAACTCCCCGCCCCGACGCGAGCACGAGCGCTAGTGCCACGCTCGGTACTCGCCTCGACATTCAGCTCGTTACTCGCATATGTGATGAACTGATCACACCATTAAAGTTAGAATAGGGGTGAATTCTAACTTGAATGGTGTGATTAAACTTGAATTATAGTAGGGGACCTATTTAAATATCTTTGGTAAGCAGTTTTAACACTTTTGGCGCCAAGAAACTATGTAAGTATATGCATGGGTGTTTTGAATTGCCATACTTTGTTATTGAGTAAGTAACCCATTGTCGTTGTAACACGTTGTCGTCACACCTCTACGAAGCATTTCCGCATAGCGGGATTATATATGTCAACCCATAACGGTGAATGTGGTGAGTGCCTGACATACGTTTGTACAATGAGCAGCAGAAATAGCTTAGCGAGTGAGGTGTTCAAAATGACCTTCACACGCTCTTATTCTCATAAAAATAAAGTGGTGCCAAGATAATTTTAACCCTTCAACCGCCTATTTTTGATATATTATCAGACAGTGACAACGTAAATAATACCTTCGTGAATAATGACAGGGTTCAAAATTTAATGTAAAATTTTTGACGTACGGCGGTTAAAAGGTTAAAAAACAAAATAAGCGCTTAACTTAGCTACATCTGCTGCTGACTGTATAAAGGGTGATTATGCTAGTTTCCCGTCCAGTGCCAGTTTAACGTCCACCTGATTAAACTGCTACATTATATGGGAACTTTTTAAGGTCAACAAATTTTCTATTTATAATTTCTTTAGTAGATTTTTTCAATTTTATTTTAACCTTTTGAACGCTAAGAGCCACTCAATCGGTCGTGTGCAGTCGTGCCTGTCACGCCAACGACCACTAAAGTGGCTATGGCGGACGCTGTCAAAGCAATTGTCCTGCTGACAGATAAGGTTTATACAACCAGTTAAGTTAAGGTTTAAAGATGTTGGCGTGTATGCCACATTTTGATACGAGAGAGAAAGCGTTCAAAAGGTTAAGCTTTAATATTGTAAAACCATAGGAAAACCTTGAATTTAGATATATAAATAAGTATGGACGGAAAACTGACAAGTATGAATGCAACCTAGCACAGTTACCCTACTTATTAGGCGTATAAATACAGCAGTGATCGAGTGCACGTCAAATATTGGTTGATCATTTCAAAAATAACTTACTACCTAGACATGGGTATTTCTTAGTAAGGCCATTATTTAAACGTAAGCTTCGTATGAATAATTTTAGTGATTTTAACTCAAAACTTCATGTTTCAACCGCCTAACTGAACACTAGACTAGAATAGGCTAGCATTAAGCTATCATCAACCGCATTAGCTCGTAATCAGATCTATCGCATGCAGTAATTAATGTATAATTAGACAAAGGTGTGATGTCGTCCCGCGCGTCGGAACGGGCGAGACGGCTCACAACTCCGTCGGTCCGTACGGGACCTCGGGTTTTCTCAAACTAGCTCAGGGATGAGAGGGTCACAGGGGAAAGTAGAGAAACACTGATTAACAATGGTAAATACGGCGGGCTTTTATGCCGGTTTATTTATCTTAACTAAGAGTACTTAATCTAACCTATGCTATAGAGCGCGGGACGGGATTCCCAGATAGGGATGTATAAACGGGCGCGAGGTCCTAGTCTACTCGCGACAACCACGCGGGGTTGTTTGACCCTCGGCACGGAGATCAGGGTCGGTCGAGCGGCGGACGGTAAGGGTGACGGATGAACGGGAAACGGTAGGTACTATAGCGTGCAATTGCTCCTCTACGAACACCGCGACTACTATAGACCAGGATACGGGAATCTGGACGGACGGTAGGTACTACAGTGTGCAATTGCTCCTCTACGAACACCGCAACCGCTGTAGACCAGGATACGGGAATCGGGATGGACGGTAGGTACTACAGTGTGCAATTGCTCCTATACGAACACCGCAACCGCTGTAGACCAGGATACGGGGGAACAGGCGAGGGGGAAGGGATCAGGACTATGGCGTGCTATTGCTCCTATACGAACACCGCGACTGCCATAGCCTGGGTACAGCAATCCTAGCAGCCGGGCGGCGGCTGCGAGAATCACTGCCTCGATGCTCGGCGCGCGCGCCTTATATACGGATCGGAGCGTACCGGGGGGCGGTCGGCTTCAGTCGGCCGGCGGCCACGATGCGGTGCGCTCGCTGCGGCGTTCCGTCGCAGCGTGCGTAGCTCATTTGTGTGCGCGCTCATGGCGCTGCATCACAGTCCCGTCTCGGCTCTGGAGATTTTTACCTGTGGGGAAAAATCACCTGTATAATCACGGTTATAAAAAAATGTCCCCTCTGTCCATGTGTGACGTTTTGGGGATCCGTGTTTCCCTTGATATGTTTTTTTACACTTTTAAGACTATTATCTATTTTCTTGGTTCTTATGACCGTGTTATTAATATTTATCTACGGTTTTTTTTTTATTAAAAATATTTTGTTAGGTTGGGTTATCAACATTTTTCGGGATAGCTTGGATAAACGAGTGTTAGTTGCTATTTTGGTTTTAAATAATTTTTCGGGATAAATTTGTGTTTAGACCTTATGTGGTCTGCTTTAGGTTCATTTTGTGTAATTTGCTTATGTTTGAAAGTGAACCTTATTTGTAATAACAATTTTGTTGGTTTTCGGTTGCGTTCACGTCTGGCTTGCACTTTGTTGTTTATGTTCCGTTTTATTTTAAGTTATTTTGACTTGCCTTCCTAGATTCGGGTTGGATTTTGTGTTATTTTTTTCAATTATTATACGGTATCAAATCTTTTATGTGTGGTGTTATAATTTTACGTTTGTAGTTTTTCTTGTAGTAGGTATATAACTGGTGATTTTTTTTTTTAAATAATGTATGGTGCTTGGGGCTAATTTCGCGCAATAACTTTTCTCTGCGTTTGATAATGTGAAATTTCTTTTTAATACGTGGTCTCTCATTTTGGGGTTCCACGGTCCTTTATTTTTGTCGTTATAAGTTTTTTGTATCTTTGAAGCCATTTCTTGGTTTTTTTTTTCGCACAATTTCATATATTTCTTGTAGTTTCTTGAATTCTTGTATGTGTGTTGTCGGGAATGAATTTTGGTCGTTAGGGTTCCGTAGTTTTCTTCCATATAGTAGGACTGCCGGGGTATATTTAGTTGATTGTTGGACCGATGTGTCGAGTGCGAAATTGAATTCTCGTTCTACATTTACATTTGTGAAGTCAGCCCTTGTCAGGATAGGGTCTGTTGCTATTTTTCCTTTGAGTTTTTCGAAGGCAGTTTCTTGTTGCGTGTCCCATACGATTATCTCTCCTTTTTTCAAAAATTTGACTAGTGGTGCGGTTATGTCGGCGTAGTTGGGTATAACTTTCCTATACCAGGATGCCATGCTTATGAATGTGCGTGTTTGTTTTATGTTTTCTGGCGCTTTTAGTTCTGTTATTGCTTTTATCTTTTCTGCGTTCATTTTGATTCCCTCTCTTGTCGTGTGTCCCGGGTATTCTACCTCGGCCTTTGCGAACTTACATTTTTCCATGTTGATGCGTAGTCTTGCTTCTCTGATTCGTTGGAATACCTCTTTCATGTGTATAATGTGTTCTTCGAACGTGGGGCTACACACTATAATGTCGTCGAGGTAAACGTATGCGTGAGGTTCGAGTTCCGGTCCGATTACCATGTCCAATAGTCTTTGGAAGGTGGCTCCACTAGAGTGGAAGTAGCTGTAGACGTAGCCGTTCTTTAGGTCGAACTTGGAGAAGAATTGGGCTTGTCTTAACTTTTCTAAAATATCATCTATTTGTGATAGTGGGTATATATCTTTTTCGGAGATTTCGTTTAGTTTCCGGAAATCTATACACAAACGGTATTGTCCGGATGGTTTTTTCACCAATACTACGGTTGAGCTGTACGGGTTGTGCGACTTCTCGATTACTCCTTGCTGCAGCATGTCGTTGACGTGTGTGTCGATAATTTGTTGCTGTTTGGGGTTCCGCGGATAATACTTTTGTTTTACTGGTTCTGTGTGTTTGAGTCTAATCTTGTGTTCTATCCACGTGTTTCCTTTTGGACTCTTCTCACATAGTTCGAATTCTCGCTGTAGAACTTCTTGCAGCTTTTTGTTTTGTGCTTCTGAGAGCATTTCCCCCAGCGTCGGGTCAGTCTTAATATGCTGTGTATGCTCTGGGCTTTCCTTTGCGTCGGTTTCTGGTTCCATTTGTTCGGATTTGTTTGCTGGCTGTCGTTCGGTGTCTGTCGCCTGGTTCATTTCGGATTGTTGCTGCTCTGTTGTTTGACTGTTTTCTTTTTCTTGTTCGGGTGGTTGTGTCTCGTCGTCGGTGTAAGTTGTTCGGTCTTGTGGCCACTGTATGGTCACTCCCAGCCTTCTTAACACATCCATTCCGATTATTATATCGGTTGCTTTCGGTAACACTCGTAGCCAGTGTTTTATTTTTATGTTTTTCACTTGTAGTTCCACTAGAATGCTTTTTGTTGACTCGGTTCTATTTCCGTTTGCTAGTATTATCGGTCTTGTTGTTTCTCTTTCTAGTAGGGCTTGTTTCTTGCACTCATCGTATGTTTCTTGATTAATGTATGTGTTTGTTGATCCGGTATCGATCAATCCACGGTATTCGTGTCCCATTATATATATTTCTGTGTATGGGCGGTTGTCCTCTCTCGGACTGTCTGATGCGCCTAGAGCTTCGCTTTTTCCCCAGGTTGGTTTCCTACAGCAGTTCTTGCTGAGTACGCCTAGCTTTCCACACCTACTACAGAACACCTGCCGCTTGCCCCTGCATGCCTCCGCGTCGTGTCCGGGCTTTCCGTACGCCCAGCAACAAATCTTTGAATCGTATTTGTGGTGTATCTTGCGGTTCTCACCGGAGCTTTGCGTTCTTCGTCCGCTCGGCTCTTCCGGTTTGTTTCTGCCTGCGGTATATGTCGTGTGTGTGTTTCCTTCCGGGTTTGTCGTTCTCCAGTGTGTGTCTCCATATCTCCCTGGTGTAGTGTCTTGTAGTGCGAAGCTCTCATATTCTGTAGCTAATTTTAATAATCCGGCGATATCCTTGAAGTCCTGCTTTTTAATGTATATCTTGTAATTCTTTAGCATGTTTTCATGGATGCGGTGTAACTGATCTGCTTCGTTAAGGTTTCCGTATCTCCTTATAAGTGTTTGCAGGTCTGTTATGTAGTGCGCAAACTTTTCTCGGAATTGTTGCTTTCTTGCGACTATTTTGGCGAGTAAGTCTTCTTCGTAATTGCACGGAAAATAATAAAGTTTAAAGAGATTTACGAACTCTTCCCAGGTTTGCCATCCTTCTGCGTTGTTTCTGTGCCACAGGAGTGCTTTTCCTTGCAGGATCTGTGGTAGTGCTGGTAGTATTTCATCTTTCTCGATGCCACTTGCTGCTACCAGTTCTTCTAATCTTTCTATGAAATCTACCGCGCAATCGGTGGTTTTGAATTTTAAGTTCCATTCTCTGATGAGTTTGGTGATCGTTTTCGCGTTGTTTTCGGACATGTTTTTTGAATCTTCTTCTTTCAGGTTCCGGGAAGTTTCTTCTTTCTTCAGGATTTCGACTAATCCTTTGCGGATTTCTTCGACGGTTAACCCTTCTGTCGGTATGCCTCGCTCTGCTGCTACTTCCATCAATTTCGGCTTCTTTAAACGGTATATCCAAGCTGTTGGCATTTAGCGCTGCTGTGATATCTTGACGAGAGTCTTGTATTGCTGTTTAAATCGAATTAATATTCGAACAATCTGTAAATAATCTGTTATTACACAGGCGGAAAATAGTTTATTGCTATTTTATTTTAAGACGGGAATAAGTAGTTAGTTCTGTTGACTATCGCGTGTCGGGACTGCCGGTAATTACCTACTTCGGGTGGGCAGGGAAAACGCGATATTAGTCTGTGATAGTGACCTATCCTGTGTCCCCTCGAGCGTATGAGCTCTTACGCGAGTTTTTGAGTTGGGCGCCAGATGTGATGTCGTCCCGCGCGTCGGAACGGGCGAGACGGCTCACAACTCCGTCGGTCCGTACGGGACCTCGGGTTTTCTCAAACTAGCTCAGGGATGAGAGGGTCACAGGGGAAAGTAGAGAAACACTGATTAACAATGGTAAATACGGCGGGCTTTTATGCCGGTTTATTTATCTTAACTAAGAGTACTTAATCTAACCTATGCTATAGAGCGCGGGACGGGATTCCCAGATAGGGATGTATAAACGGGCGCGAGGTCCTAGTCTACTCGCGACAACCACGCGGGGTTGTTTGACCCTCGGCACGGAGATCAGGGTCGGTCGAGCGGCGGACGGTAAGGGTGACGGATGAACGGGAAACGGTAGGTACTATAGCGTGCAATTGCTCCTCTACGAACACCGCGACTACTATAGACCAGGATACGGGAATCTGGACGGACGGTAGGTACTACAGTGTGCAATTGCTCCTCTACGAACACCGCAACCGCTGTAGACCAGGATACGGGAATCGGGATGGACGGTAGGTACTACAGTGTGCAATTGCTCCTATACGAACACCGCAACCGCTGTAGACCAGGATACGGGGGAACAGGCGAGGGGGAAGGGATCAGGACTATGGCGTGCTATTGCTCCTATACGAACACCGCGACTGCCATAGCCTGGGTACAGCAATCCTAGCAGCCGGGCGGCGGCTGCGAGAATCACTGCCTCGATGCTCGGCGCGCGCGCCTTATATACGGATCGGAGCGTACCGGGGGGCGGTCGGCTTCAGTCGGCCGGCGGCCACGATGCGGTGCGCTCGCTGCGGCGTTCCGTCGCAGCGTGCGTAGCTCATTTGTGTGCGCGCTCATGGCGCTGCATCACAAAGGAAACGGCTGAGGGAATGATTTGTGCTGCATTTTAATGGATTTCATGCATACCTACCGTTGTTTCTTCGGGGTATATTAATAAACGTTATTTAATTTATATAATTACTTAAGTTATTAAACTTGGATAATTAGGTACTTAAATAAGAAGCTATTTATGTAGGTACCTTTTAACCGAGCAAATCGTTTTCGTTGCACAAAGCACCCTGGTCCTGGATCCTGGACATCCTTTTTATGGATTTTAATCGTTGCTAGAAGTTGAATGGTAGGTACATCGTTGTTGTCGTTCAGTCGTTGTGTGCTATCTATAGGTAGTTAGGCTATGATATACATATAGTAATGACAGATGGGTAATGCACACTCAGTGTTGGGCAAATTGTAATCTAACTACTGATTACTAACTACGACTACATTTTGTAGTTAGTAATCATAATAATTGATTACATGAAGTAATCGTATAAAGTAGTTAAAAAATTTGATTACTAACTACTAATTGTAGTTGCAGTCACGGTTACGTGATTACTTTTTGCAACTACCTACCCACGGTTAGGTATGTAACTTATGTACTATATCGTAGTTCAATAAAATCTTTAAAAAAACCGGCCAAGAGCATGTCGGGCCATGCTCAGTGTAGAGTTACGTAGTTGCCGGCCCGTCACAATACACCCATTCAAAAGGTAGTTTTTAGGGTTCCGTACTACGTTCGGACACGGGTATGTCCTTAAACTACGTCCAAAAGAGGTATGGGTACAGCGAATGTCATCTCGCTATGTGTGGTAGGGCACAGCACAGCGAATGTCATCTCACTCAAATCTGGAGCAGAGCCCTGGGGACTGGGGAAGTACCTCCACCTTACAGAAAACCACAGCCAAATAGCCCTAGACCCTACTCATAGTGTTGTGTTCCTGCTGGTGAGTAAGGTTGCCAAAGAGCTCAAAGAGGACCCAGTGTGTTGACGATTAGGCGGGCCGTATGCTGGTTTGCCACCGTCGTGGTATAAAAAAATACAATGTGTCATGAAGTTCTGTTGATCATTTCCACCATGCCAAGACCTACTTCACCTTTCCGAGAGCAAATGCCCGATACTAACTGTAAATGTTCATCAAGATGAGTCGAATTAGCCAAAAGGACACATGGTTATGTCTGACCAATCCTGAGAACCAGTAGGCACTTCAATGGTGCATCATCAGATCATTGTTATAATCACCAGAACTCAGGCCCAAATCAATAGTTGCACTGTGCATAAATGTATAGCCACCAAATTAAACTAATACAGATACAAATGTTACAAAACAAGATATTTTTAGAACTAAAGTAATCAGTAGTTATAACTACTTAATTACAGTAATCAGATTAACGACTACTTTGTGTAACTAGATTATTGTAGTTAGATTACATGTAATCATAACTACTTGTAGTTAACTACTTTTAGTCGTAATAAGTAGTTAGATTACAGAATAGTAGTTAACTACGCCCAACACTATGCACGCTCCAAAAGTAAAGCACTTAAAATGAGTCAATTCAAACAATTGTCGCTAGTCGCACACCGGCAAGCGAGATGCGGACGTGCCAATGAGCTCCCGTCACCCTCGTGAGAAAGAGACAAACTGTAATTTAAAAAAAACATCTAACAATGAGAGTGACAAAGATGTAATGATTGTCAAAATAGATAAACATAACAGAATCGTTGCTATACTTCGTTTTTTTTGAGATTAGAAAACCGTTGACAGAACGATGTACAGGGTTCTTTATTACTTTTATTAGGCACGATAAATGTCATATCTGTCAAAGTGCCTAACGCCGTCATTAAACATACTTAAATATATTTGTATTTATAGTAAAGCCATGCCTACGTATTTGTAAATGTTATATTGAGTATTTAACAATATTTTGGTAGTTGTTATATGCACTAAATATTTTATTTTTTATCATTGTTAATGTTCTTGTGAAAGTTTCACAATAAAATACCTAGAGAAGAAGAGGTTCGCAACGGATGGTTCGTTTTTTAAATATTTTCTCTCGTCATCTGTCATTAGTATCTCTCAGCCATACCTGGATAGCTTTTAATGTTTAAAACTTATTGTGATTCTTATTTAAGTAAATGTATTTGCTTGCTCTATTATTAAGCGGTTGGTTGGAGGGTTATGGAGCAATCAGAGGCAGGCCCGAGTGGCATACAAAGGATAGCAATAATTTTAACTGGCAGATAAGTTTATCTGGAGATTGTGAAACAGGCCCTTAGTATGTCAGTAAGTTCCGTTTACAGTATTCAACCACCTAGTGGCATGCAAAAATTAATATGTGTAGTTTATTATAAAATTCATCAAAAAATGCTACTTGCAGTCAGTTATAAAAACAATAATTTTAAGTGTGCGTCATTTTAATAAAATTTATATTATACAAATTAAATTAAAATTGAATCTAAAGCATGTCATGTCATAATACTTTCTTAGCCTAATGCAGGTACATGGTACATAATTCAATTAATTTAAAGACAATAAGTAATAAATAAATTCAAAATAGACATAAAATAAACAAATAGACATACCTACACGACATCTAAATATATAAATGAAGAAACTGACTGACTGACTGACTGACTGACTGATTGACTAACTGACTGACTGACTGACTGACATATCAACGCACAGCCCAAACCGCTGGTTCTAGAGATTCCAAATTTGGCACGTAGGTTCCTTATAAGGTCTAGGGGTGCACTAAGAAAGGATTTTTCAAAATTCACCCCCTAAGGGGGTAAAATGGGGGTCCAAAATTTGTATGGCGAAACAAGATTTGTTAGACTATTTTATTCGAAACTTCACAGGAGTATTCCTAACGATAAATGAGTAAACACGTGTTTCAGGTTTTTTGAAAATTCAACCCCTAAAAGGGGAAAATGTGGTACATACAAACATACCAGTCTAACTGAGAACCGCCTTTTTGAGTACTTATAGTACGCGGGCGAAGCCGCGGGAAAAAGCTAGTTAACTGATAAGTGCATATTATGATTGTCAATTAAATAATTTCGGTGAATACTGAAAAAAAAAACTAGATCTTAAGTTTTCGTTTTAGAACATACGTGCGTCACTATCAGGTCAGTTTTTCATTTTTCACGTGTCTCTAACGTTGGCATACAAAATCTAAAACGAAATTGTGTATTTATTGTTGTGTTGGATTATTTAATCTGCAAATTGTTATTATTTATTCACAAATGTGAACTCTTAATCATGTTAACTAATCCTCTGTTAGTGTGCTTGCAGTGTATTTAAATTGAACATTTAGAACAGGTGGGCAACTACTGTTTCTATGTTTACTCAATTTCTAATCTCAAAAAAAAACGAAGTATAGGTTATGAAATAACCCGGGAAGCATTTTTTGTGCTCATTTTGTTAAGAGTATAACCCATCCATAGTAAATATCATTGATAGGTAGGTAGCTTTTTTTTTTAATTTATTAAAAACGTAGTTAAACGGTATTAGAGCCAAGGGTAGTTTCAATTCACAAATTCCTAGTCGATTAGCTATATTATATTCTTGTAGTATTCTACAAACAAAAACATACAATCGCAACCCGTTGTAACTAAGTACATAGAGTATGCACCAGTCAGAAACTACTTTAAAGATAGGTCAATATTTTCGGCTTATAATTTTCCAGGTATCTAAAACATGAATCGGCAACTTTTCTAAGGCAAATAATAATATAAATTGGCCGTGAATTAATATTTTAGACAACAATTAAGTCGAAAATAGCTCTTCTTTGTTACAATACAGGTCTTAGTTCACAAAAACATATACTAATAAAATACGCCAAATTGAAAAACTTATATATTTTAATTAAATAGTTACATTAATCTTTACAGTTTCTCCCTAGGCTAGTGACGCATCGATGCATTTTATTGGTCAAAAATTAATATATTAAAAAATAATTTATCTACATAATCGGTAAACATAATCATATCAATAACCATTTGAACCTGTTCTAATGTTAATAAGGCGAAGAAAAGCCCATGTTGCCAGAAGCGAGGCCAAGTCAAGCGTGTCAAAAGTCGTGTAAAAATATTGCTTACTGGTGTTGATATTTGTAAAAATGCGATGATACTCTACTGGCAACACAGTCGTACAAACTGTATACAATTTACATGATCAATAATAAATGAGGGTGTAAAATAAAATATACGTATGAATTGAATAATTTGTACGCAAATTATCGAGGGTTAGACCTAGTTAAGAATCTTGCGTATATGGTCGAATACGGTATTCTAAATTATTGAAACATTCCCATCGTTAATTATATTGAGATAAGTTTCATAAATAAAGCATTGCTGTATTGTTACTAGAAATATTTTAACCATAACTGCTGTTCAATCATTGTAAATCAGTTTAAAGGCAGTGAATACCGTACCAGACGACACAAGATCCTCAAACTGGACGTAGAAGCCGATGCCTGCGGACTTGCTTGGTTTGCCACCTCGAAGCTAGGGTAATGTACGCATGCATCTCATTGGTATTTATTGTATTAAAAGATCTACAAAAAAGGACTCATTCAATTATTGTATCCAACTAATTATAAACTGTGTCATGCAATTTAAGAACTGACCAGGTTTATGTAACGTGGTCTTACGTTTCTTTTAATTATTATATAATTCTCAGGCAAGTCCGCAGACATGCAATACTGTTCCAACTTAAATTTAATATTGACATGTTTCGCAACAATTTCTTGCTTTTTTCTACTGCTTAAAAAACTCCACACAACCACTTATGTCCTAAAAATAGGACAGTTACGATTACTGCATAATAGGAAAATCATTCAACTTGTACAATATGGGTTTATAAAGCGTTAACTATTGAACATAGCAACTGCAAGCCACCAGGGCTCTTTCTATGAGTATATGATGGCAGTAGCAAAGAACCAAGAAATGTCCTCTACGATAAACAATGGTCTAAGAGCTGGCCACGTCAGATACACAATAATGAGAGCAATGAAACCTGTCTAGTTAGACTGCTTTACCATCCTTATTGCTAGATCCGGGCATCTGGCAGCTTTTAATGGGTGGAGGTCAGAGTGACAGACCAACAAAGTTTTTAAGTTGGAAAAAAGTAATACCAAAATAGATAAAAAATGCCAAAGTTGTGTAATTTATAGAGGACAGAGCCTATATTTTAACATTAGATTAAAAACCATTGTCTTTTATTGCGGAAACAAAAACAGTAGGCGACAACTAAAAATTGCATTTTACATCATTTGGCACTACTTTCCTCCAATAGAACCTTCTGGATATGATATAACCTAATTAATTACATAATTACCCATAATATTTCATTAAACCCAGAACTCTAGGATTTGTTTTCTTCAAGTTATTTGCATTCTTTGACCTCCACCACTTTACAGCTGCCAGATGTCCGGATCTAGAAATAAGCATAGTATAGCAAACTAACTACACGAGTTTCGTTGCTCTCATTATTGTGTCATATCTGACGTGGCCAGCTCTCCGTTACAATGTTATGGAGTCTAAGGCACGTCAAACAACATGAGACCTGACATCGTACGCCGGTGTGGACGTATTCGCTGGACCACCGCAGTACGTAGCAGCTTAAAAACAAGTTCATGTAGAGTCCAACCACTCTAACACTGCATCGACTTTCCAAGCGCTTTAATTAGGATAAACAAGGAAGCGCAAACAAACAAACATCTTTTTGTTTATGGTTTAGAAATGTCTAATCCGTGCAGTCTACAGTACAGTCGCTATCAAATATATCGGAGCGGCCAAGGTAACCAAAAATATCTGAACATGGACTTTATCGCCTTGACAATAGCGTTGTTCAGATATTTGTGACCACCTTGGCCGCTCCGATATATCTGATGGCGAATGTACAAAGAAATGTCGGTACCTCAGAAAATGGTTCCAAAATGGCGGTTAAAAAAGTGGGTTTTTATCCCTATTAATAGTGCATAATACCTCCCATGATCCACTATCTCAGAAAATGATGAATTGATTATTCTAGTATTATATTCTGTGAAAACGCAATGGTTAAATAATTAATTTATACAACGTTTTTAAGCTAACATGGTCATTACTCATTAACATTACAAAAACTATTTAAAACGGGGCATTTACCAATGCCATAAGTCATTCTCTACCAGTCAGCCAATGGGCTTAACAGAAAGGTTAAGTAGGAATTTAGTGTTTGTGGTGACCGATAGATGACGCTAGTGCTTTAGCCTGAAATAAGGGAACGCGATTTTGTATAGGCATTGTCAATCCATGTCTTAATCATCCTTGTGTATCAATTACATACATGTGTATCAATTAAGTTACTCCACGATAATGGCGCATTGCATGCTATAATTAATGCTGTAACTGTGCCGAAATATCGGAATCACAAAGAAACATATATATGTGGTAAATACCTGTATTAAATACATAGTTTTTGTAATGTATATAAGTTTTCTTGCAAATGGGACCCTGAGAGGCTGAAAAGATTTGTATATGACCTAATATTTTGATGATAAATTAACGTTGGTAATTTAATACTGAGAAGGTATTCATATCGATTAATCTAATATTCTTTATTCAGTCTAAGTCAAAAATATCTCACCTTAACATTACTGATTTTATATATTCACTAATTTCCTTTTTAACGTACAAAATAAAAAAATGCAGTTATTACTTTTTCCCTTGCGTAAAACACTCGTATTAATAGAAATGCGTGTATGATAGAGGTTCTCAAACTGCTATGTACTGCAAAATAGCCCTTTAGAACCTTATGTTAGTTTTACAATCGATTTTAAAAGACCATCCTCACAATAAGATCATTATGAAGATTTTTTACTTCAAGTCAAGAATTTAAAGTTTTAGACTAGTTTTGTGATGAGACGAGATATTCGTTCGTTTTCCTAAAACCGTGTCCAGATTACGCGAGTAGGTTGGCAGTAGCCGCACGCAACGTGGACGTTGATTACTTGCTTGCTTAATCTGGACACGGCCTAATAACATGGTCAAAATATTTAATGATGCAATGGAATAATTCTTAGTAGCTTAAAGTGAGGAGGGCCTAAGGACCAGGCTAAAGGACTGAAACAACACCGAAGCGACCTCGAGCCTGTTCTGACCAATTCTTTCAATACCAATTTATTAATTACAAAAGTCGAATTTTATTTTACAACTACAATCTATTTCATTTATAAAGTTTATTTCAAATTGATTTGTAAACAGTCGTCGACTTTTAGGGTTTTCAATAAAGCACCCATGTCCCCGTTTATTTTCTAGCCATCTCTAAGAATCTGACACGATTCGATGCTCTTAAAATTTTAGGAGTCTTGTTTAAAACAACAAGGGGTCGATGATAACTTATTCAATTAAATTAGAAATAAACTTTAACACGATTTTTGTTTGTTTTAATACGATATAATTTATCTTTTATTTTTATTTCCAAAAATGTCGTTCAGCTAGAACCCTACGTCACAGCATTGTCCAGTCTATATAAAAACTTCATTTACATATGTATACCGCATACTGTGTAATTTATTTACCTTTAATTTCGAATCCCTGAAAAAAACACCATAATTTTCAATTTTATTGATTAAATACCTAATATCATTATATAATAAGATATTTTACCGTGAAAATAAAATGCATTATGGTACTTTTCCCTGGTATCCATCATTTATCCTACACCCCCCACTGGCTGTATTGACATGTTTCCCACTGACCATACTCATAAAGAATTAAACATAATTGATATACATAATTTAAATAGTGCTAATGACAAGAAATTTATTAGATGAAAGAATACTAGGGTGGCTGACCACCGGCTCAGGTCAACAGTACGAATCGATGGATTAATTTGCTACTAGTAGTAATGGTGAGGTGTTCTAAATGACTTCACATGCCTTTATTCTCAACAATACGATCATTTAGAATACATCAACTGCATCAACCCAAAATCGATAGAAGTATTACTAATTTGGTCTATTTTCGAATTCTCCAGTCATAATTTCAACAAGACATTTCATTTTGTTGACATCACGTTTGCAATTTTGTTTATTAAAGTTATTAATATCATACCGATCACCAGAGTCCGCGGTCAGAATAGGTATAGTTCATGTGTCAGAGTCGTTACTACAATTAGTAATTGTTCAAGAGTTTAGTGAAGAATTAGAACTAAAAATCGGCCAACAGACCATGGGTCCGAATCACAACCGCCGAGATATAATCAACATTACACAGGTCTATAAACATGTAATTTTTTTATTTTTCCGAATATGTTCAAGCAAAAACGCTCTATTTTGTGATAATTATTGTGTTGCATTACGTGATCTGTGATTATCGTTAATAAGAGCCGTTACAGTAATTGTTTTCCAATGTTCGTTTAAACCGTAGGAACCCATTTTTGTGATACATTGTCAATTATCGCAATGATTAGTTGATATCAAAATACCTGGGCCGGGTTTTATGACGCTACTATTTTGCTGTTTGTCTCTTTCTAACAGTCGTATTTGTTAGAAAGAGAGGCAAACAAACAGCACGCAATTCTGGAAGCTTACAAGTACATTGTCGCTTCCTAAGGTCTATTTCTCGAGTGGTATTAGACTAATATTATTAGTGTGTTGTCATGGAAACCCATATGATTAGACAGCTCGTTTACTAATATTAAAGTAGACCTCGGACTCTTGTGGCAATGACGTCACAATAGGGTGATTTGGGGAGTAAACGGGACGGTGCTATGAAACACGGTTAAAAACTCGGTTGTTAACCGAATACATTTCAATTAGATATTTTCAACAAAATTATCTAGTAAGTTGATCAATATTATTTTTTAGTGCAAACCATACAATTGTACTTTAAACTGGCTTGGTGACATTTGTAACGAACAAGGTGCGAGTGGCCGACAAAACCAATGCCGTAATTTAACGTACAAATGCATGGTTTGCAAGTAATATAGCAAACGATAATATTGATCAACTTACTAAGTGATATTGTTAAAAATGTCTAATTTAATGTATTCGGTTAACAACCGAGTTTTTAACCGTGTTTCATAGCACCGTCCCGTTTACTCCCCAAATCACCCTATTGTGACGTCATTGCCACAAGAGTCCGGGGTCTAATTATTAGTCTAATATCGTTCGATAAATAGGCACCTGGCGTTATGATTTCAAAACTAAATCTGTCGTGCGCTGCCTTCAGTGGCGACGCGGAGTGTACGGGAGTGTCTCGGCGGCCGGGCCCGACACGGGCACGTGGCGGCGGCGAGGCGGCGCCCCGGGCCCGACACGGGCACGTGGCGGCGGCGAGGCGGCGCCCCGGGCCCGACACGGGCACGTGGCGGCGGCGAGGCGGCGCCCCGGGCCCGACACGGGCACGTGGCGGCGGCGAGGCGGCGCGGGCGCGTTCACTGCTACCGACCTGGAATTGTAACTCTTGGTTCAATCATCGAATAATAGATCAACATTAATATGAACTTAGTGTTATAAGGTTAGGTTACAACATAGCGAAGGTATAAAAAAAAATGTTTCTGAAAATAGTGAGGTGATAACCAAAACTCACGTAACTAGGTGGTAACAAATTCAGATCCATATTGAATCGAACAGTCACGTCTGAAAATATGGATACATATGGATAACTATGTAGCCATGACTCTTATTACCAAGGCGTAAAGTCTTGGAAACATATTTTTGTCACATTAAATTATTATTTTCAGACGTGACTGTACCTACTAGGTTGCAACACAAGGTTGATTTTGGGTATGCACCCTGCTAGTATCTGATAAAATTGTCCATCCTCACCCGCGTTTCTATTTTGCAATTTTTTTTTCTTATTCTGGCAGGTATTTTGAATATGATAGTTATTCTATAAATGTAATACTATTTGTAGATGACCCCGCCAATGCTCGGAGGACATCAATTTATCGTTACTTACTCCAGAACATTTCACTGTCGAGTGGGCAAATGTTATACAACATATTATATACACGGTGTAACATGAGGAAACCGAATAATTTTAACAGCGTATTCCTGATCATAATTGGAGACTAAAATGTCGTATAAACTTTTCTGGATTTCGCGAAAAAAAATTTTTTTTTTTTTTGCTTTTTTTTGTGTGTTTTGTGTTTGTGTTTAACATAAAAACATAAATGTTATCGGTAAAGATGTCGATTAAAATAAATTAGTACATTTTTTTCGAAAAAATAGTTTACGTAAAGTATTCCTTGGCACTTTGATATCTGTCAATAAGAATGTCTAGACTAGACCCCATAAAAAAAGCGTTTTGCACTGAGTCACATTAAAAAATGTTTTTTCATTTAAGTGGTAGTAACTCTGAAACTAGGCGAATTCCAGAAAAGTTTATACGACATTTTAGTCTCCAATTATGATCAGGAATACGCTGTTAAAATTATTCGGTTTCCTCATGTTACACCGTGTATAGAAAATAATTTTGAACAAAAAAGAACCGACTTCACTAAACATCCACCTTTCCAAAAGCAAATGCTCGAGCTGCTGTAAAAAATACTCAAATCACTATAGGTGTGCCTATAATAGTCGAAGAGTTCCCTCGATTTCTCCAGGATCCCATCATCACATCCTGACCTGGTTACAATGGGACCAACTGTGAAGTATACTCTTTCAAACGAAAAAAGAATTTTTCAAATCGGTCCAGCCGTCTTCGAATAATCGGTGAACATACATAAAAAAAAAAAAATAGCAAAAACAAAGATCCCGACGAGTTGATAACCTCCTCCTTCGAAATCTTGAAGTCGGTTGATAAGACGAACTGACCCCAATTCAAACAAAATTCAACGAAAAATTACAATTTTGGTTAGACGTAGAAAACTTATTGTTTGTATCACAGTATCGTACCTGTAGGCTAGGAGAGGAAGGGGTTGGGCGTGTGCCTGTTGTTGGGCGGCGACCACGGCGACTGCGAGCGCGGCGCCGCCACCGGCGCGGGCGCAGGCGCCGCCCACGGGTCCATGGCGGCTGCAACGTTACAATATAGTACATTACTTACCAAGGACTGTAAAAGAAATAAAGCCCGAAATCGCAGATATTTGTAACCCGAGTCGCAGGCGAGGGTTGTAAAAGAAAGAAAGCCCGAAATCGCAGATATTTGTAACCCGAGTCGCAGGCGAGGGTTGTAAATATGCGATAGAGGGCTTTCTTTTTTACTGCCCGTGGTGAGTACACAATTTTACGTCTCCACCTGGACATAATGCGAATTTTACCGTACGCGTAGCGTGCGTTAAAACTCACATTATGGCCAGGTGTGACGTAAAATGCTTGGATTGAGACTTTCTAGCGCATACTTTTCGATGGAGTTTCTATGGTAGATAATTTTTGCATCGTCGCGGATGTTGAAATGGATTTTCATACAATATTATACAATGGTCAGGGCGGAGGACCGTCCTCCCCGGAGGAGAATCGTGACATAATATAGTAGTTTTCGATACAAGTGCGAGAAGTATGTCATTCTGCACGAGTACCGAGGTGACTCGGGACGAGTGAAAATTACACTTCCGCACGTGTGTCGAACAACGTGTTTTAATACAATTGCGAAAAAACTACAATGAAATAAAATTACATTTATATTCTGTCAGTGTACAGTCAAGTGTAAAAATATGGGTGTACTCATCTTACTCAAAACTTTGTCCCATAGTATCTTATTCCGTTGTAATAAGTGCGTAGTACCATATTTATGAGACGATTTTTTCGATACGTATTTTTGCACTTGACTGTACGAAAGACAGCTTCATTCAATCGCGCGTTGTTCAAGTAATACTATTGGGTCTCGCATAATACTCCTTTATGCCCAATCGCGCGTAGTTCAGGTGGGTCATTTATAAGCGGGTCTCGCATAATACTCATTTATTTAAAACTCTGATCTGCAAATCGTGCGTAAAATCAAACTTTACGCACGATTTGCAGATCAGATTACTTTTTAGCACTAGCGCATAAAATCAAACTTTACGCACGATATGCAGCTACATAAACTAAACTTTTTGAGCAATTGTATTAAAAAGCTCTTTATTATATCACGATTGTATAAAATACTATACTGCACACATAAACCAGGTCAAAATGCAAACATAACAGAAGAAAATATAACATACAAATAGTTTTAGATTGTACAACAAGTGCATAAAACGTACGATTTTACGCGAGGCGTTTATCCATCCGAGCGAGCTTGCGAGCGAAGGCTACACTCTAATTTTCACTTCAATTGCGAGGCACATTCTTAGTCTTAGAAGAAAATTTTAGTTTATGCCCTAGAGCTTAAAATGCGATTTTATGTCGTCCACGCACGACTTAAAGTCGAACTTTACGAGCATGAGAAGTGAAAAGCTAATTTATTTCTGCAAGGGCTCTCTTTCAGTTAACCTTTAAGCGATTGAGAGATAGTAGTCTGATTGAAATAATCTCGTCCGTTACCTGACGCGGGCGGCAGCTGCGGGTACCCGGTGAACGCGGGCGCCGCCGCCGCCGGGAACGACATCCCGCTCAACCCCATCTGTTGCTGCTTCAGCTCGTTGATGGACAGCTTAGCCTGCACATACACACCTAATTGTTGTACTTGCTTAGTCATGGGCCATAACTGTGTAACTGTGTGTTATACAAGGTGCGCGAGGAAACCGCATAATTTTAACAGCGTACTCCTGAGGCCAAAAGAAGTAAAAAATATCATATGACTTTAGGACAATTCCGGCAAAAAAAATTTTTTTTTTTCTTGTTTTCTGAACGTATTCTTAAATTAAAAATAAATGTTAATGACAAAACTATGCCTAAAAACAAATAAAACTATTTTTTTTTCTTAAAATCAAAGTTAAAGCAAAGTGTTTCCTGTCACTTTGATGTCTGTCAACAGGGATGCCTATAATGAGTTCCATAGTGGTAAAATTGCCGTTAAGAAAGCGTTCAGTCCTGAGTTATAATCAAAATATTTTATTTTTTTAATTGGTTATAACTCCGAAACAAGATGAATTTCAGAAAAGTTTATTTGACATTTTAGTCTCTAAATAAGGTCGGGATAACGCTGTTAAAATTATGCGGTTTCCTCGCGAGCACTGTGTATATACAATGAATCTTTTATTAGTGTTTTTCTTTTCCAAAGGGATTGCCAAGAGTTAAGGGTCTCCCCTACACCTATCGACGCGGAATCGGCAATAGCCGATAGAAAAAAGCTTTATGTCTACGCAATACGAGCGAAAAAGACGTCGACGCGTCGGCAGCCGTCGGCCGAGCCGAGCCGAGCCGAGCCGAGCCGAACCGAGCCTTGTTAGCTCTTATTGCGTGGACATACAAGCTTTTTTCCACCGGATTTTGCCGATTCCACGTCGATAGATGCGGGGAAACCCTTAATCACTTAAGTACTTTATAAAAAATATATATGTATAGTACAAGTACTCAAATCACAATTAAAGTTAACACACGCGTGCGTCCAAGGATACAATATATGTAACGTGAATCTGAAAATACTTTCAAAATGGCTGACACCATTTCAGAACATAATTTAGTCGGATTATCTTTGTTGCCCGTCAAGCATGGTCAGGAATAAAACCCTATTGAATTTAGAACCTTTTTCTACTCCTGTACTTTTATCTGTTATTTATACATTCGTCAATATCTTTATAAGAACATAGATAATATACTCGAAGAAAAGTATATTTAGTCTATTCCCCAAAATAACACTTGTTCTATAAAAGTGCCAAAATAAACGTAGCGTTTTTAAAAAAAAAACTTTTTAAAAATAAAAAATTAAAGGACCCGCAGACCTACTTTGTAGTTTTCACGTTTCCCGTTCGTTTGTAGGGGCAAACTGAAAACTTTGAAAGTAATTTGGGTATTTTACTAATCTCTGTAGCTCTTTAATAATTAATCAAATAACGACTACGTGCATTTGTGTTAGTAATGTTAGTTATTCTTGAAAAATAGTGTTTTAAAAGGTAAAACTTAAATGATTGTTGATTATGTTGACAAAATAACTGCGATATCCATAAAGTTATCAATTTCGCATTTTATGGAAAAGTAAGTGTAGTCGTAGAAAAATGTAATGTATGCAACGTCGTATAAGTAGGTCAAAAAATATTAGTGGCGATTTCTTAACAATTTTCGCCTACGGCTCAAATTGTTACCCACGCCACTCGCCTTTTTTGACCCCTCTTATACAACTGTTGCATAAAATACTATTAAATAGTAGGTAACAATCTCAGATTGAGATTATGAAAGACAAACGATGACAGCACTTTTTCTGTCACACCTATAGGAAGTTCCATAAGACCATTCCGTTCGGTCTTGGTATTATCGTTGTTGTTCCTTCTATGATGTCATGTCAGTCATGTTACTAATGTGATTGTGTAGCAGCAGTCGCTTCAGGTTCACCAGCGACGAGTTGTCTAGTCGAACGAGCGGGGCGTAAGCGAAGCTTCTTACAAACAACTTCTGGCTAGTGGGACGTCTCGGCATTTCGATGGTTTTTTGATTTTGAGAGTGTTCCACGATAACTTTAGTAATGCTTTTCTGATCTTCATGAAATTTGTTGGGGGCAGAGATACATATATATATGAGCAGGATCGATCAAGGGGTTGTGGAGCTAGAAGGTAAAAAAAATCTTCAAAGGGGTCTCGTTATATTGGTCATCTCGTTTGCAAGTAAATCGCGAGTTCTCAGTTCGAGGCGGACTACTAGTATGTATGAGTAGACAGCTGTAGATAAGACAGTAGCAGTACCGGCTGCGGCGGCAGGAACATCTGTCTGGGAGGCTCGGGCGCGAAGGGGTTGGGCGCGGGCGGCTCGGCGCTGGGCGGCTGCAGCAGCCGCTCCAGGTTCACCAGCGACGAGTTCTCGCCCAGGAACGCCGAGGGGCTCTTCTTGATGGCGCCCGTGCTGGGAGACGCACTCGCTGCGGGCGCTAGGTTGCCGCCTGGAAATACATCACTATGAAATTCTTTGTCCCGATAGTTGTAGTGAAAATCACTACAAGTCTTATACTACTCTTTGATTCAGTCGCAGCTGTCAACCGCCAAACATGGCGCGCAAAATTTGTTCTTAGATGTCACATACATCCATACTAATATTATAAATGGGAAAGTGTATGTGTGTTTGTTTGTTTGTTTGTTTGTTTGTCCGTCTTTCACGGCAAAACGGGGCGACGAATTGACGTGATTTTTTAAGTGGAGATAGTTGAAGGGATGGAGAGTGACATAGGCTACTTTTTGTCTCTTTCTAACCCCCCACTTTTCTAAAATGGGGGGTGGAAGTTTGTATGGAGCATTCCGCAATTTTCAAGGTAGAAAGCTAAAAATTGGTATGCAGACTATTTGTGTGCGGTTTATTCTGTTCCGAGTTCTCTTCTGTGTTTTAAATCAGGAAAGGGGAACCGTGTTACCCCGAACTTAACGCGAGCGAAGCCGCGGGCAAAAGCTAGTAATAAATAAATGGCTTGGGTGCGGAGCGCCGGCCGTCATTACAGAGTACTGCAAAGTATGAAAATCCATGCATATCCAATATCACTAAGGCACCCGAAACGTGATACATCCGAGCCTATTATCACACACGTAACAACATTTCCGCGCATAAGTGAGAATAAAAGGTCCTAGTACGACCCTCTTTTGCCGAAGAGAGCCGTGCAAATGCGAACGTGATTGTATATCGTTCGTGTTGTGACAGCACGTCGAACTGTTCGAGCTCGGACGACGGCGACGAGAGGACGGACGACGGCTTGTTCTGCAGTCGTCAGTGTAAAGTAGTAGTGTATCGTACCTAGCGCGGTGAGGTCGAACGGGTCGTCGTGGTTGTTCGTCGCCCGCGGCCGCTGCGACAGCGCGTCTGACTTCTCGAGCTCGGACGACGGCGACGACAGGACGGACGACGGCGACGGCAGGACGGACGACGGATTGTTCTGCAGTCGTCGGTGTATCGGAGTGTATCATACCTAGCGCGGTGAGGTCGAACGGGTCGTCGTGGTTGTTCGTGGCCCGAGGCCGCTGCGACAGCGCGTCGAACTGCTCGAGTTCGGACGACGGCGACGACAGGACGGACGGCGGCTTGTTCGGCAGTCGTCGGTGTATCGTAGTGTATCATACCTAGCGCGGTGAGGTCGAACGGGTCGTCGTGGTTGTTCGTGGCCCGCGGCCGCTGCGACAGCGCGTCGAACTGCTCGAGCTCGGACGACGGCGACGACAGGACGGACGACGGCTTGTTCTGCAGTCGTCGGTGTACCGGAGTGTATCACACCTAGCGCGGTGAGGTCGAACGGGTCGTCGTGGTTGTTCGTGGCCCGCGGCCGCTGCGACAGCGCGTCGAACTGCTCGAGCTCGGACGACGGCGACGACAGGACGGACGACGGCGACGACAGGACGGACGACGGCTTGTTCTGCAGTCGTCGGTGTACCGGAGTGTATCATACCTAGCGCGGTGAGGTCGAACGGGTCGTCGTGGTTGTTCGTGGCCCGCGGCCGCTGCGACAGCGCGTCGAACTGCTCGAGCTCGGACGACGGCGACGACAGGACGGACGACGGCGACGACAGGACGGACGACGGCTTGTTCTGCAGTCGTCGGTGTACCGGAGTGTATCATACCTAGCGCGGTGAGGTCGAACGGGTCGTCGTGGTTGTTCGTGGCCCGCGGCCGCTGCGACAGCGCGTCGAACTGCTCGAGCTCGGACGACGGCGACGACAGGACGGACGACGGCGACGACAGGACGGACGACGGCGACGACAGGACGGACGACGGCTTGCTCTGCAGTCGTCGGTGTACCGGAGTGTATCATACCTAGCGCGGTGAGGTCGAACGGGTCGTCGTGGTTGTTCGTGGCCCGCGGCCGCTGCGACAGCGCGTCGAACTGCTCGAGCTCGGACGACGGCGACGACAGGACGGACGGCGGCGACTTGCTCTGCAAAGTCGTCGTAAGCTCCTTATGAGGAATGGTTTGGGTTAGATGTGGGTTAGTTTTTGTAGCGTTACCCATCACCATAGCTTAGATTAGAAATACAAAAGTTTACGGTTTAAATATTAGATAATATTAGTGTCTCATGAAAGTTTGAATTTGTAAATCATTAAAACTTAGCCGTTTTTACAAATCATTTTGTCCGTTGACCTATACATGTCAGTTCCTTGTACATTCTGTATATGTACGACGATAATAATGTAACTACGTCATATATGTGTAGTCAAATTTGCGCAAAAGACAAATATTTAGTGAGAAGTAAGAATGTACGAAATCTTTAGTTCACTGAACTATTAATAGAAAGTCCTTCAAATAGGATCGACAAAGTAACTTGACAAATATCTTCACTATATATTTCGTAAAACACCTTCACCGTATCTATAAACAGCTATCATACGAATAATGCTACATAAAGTTGACGAGCAGCGATAACGCGATAAGCAGTCGACATTTTTTTTTTTTAATAACTTGGATAAACGAAAGAACAGCTTATTTTTTATCGCCGTCGATCGGAAACCTAGTGTGCGGATGGTACCTGTGCCACTGGCGCCCAGGGGTCCGCGGGCGCGGGCGCGGACGCGGCGGGCGCCCAGGGGTCCCGCGCCGGGCTGCCCACGCCCGACCACGAGTCAGGCATCGTGTCCTGCAAGCGACTTATTATTTACTAACAAGGTCGGAAATCAGGCTTACGACCGAGGTGTTTCAAACCGAGCGTTCAAATATATGTTTAAACTAGCTTTTTCCCGCGGCTTCACCCGCGTACTATGAGTACTCAAAAAGGAGGTTCTAAGTTAGACTCGTATGTTTGTATGTACCTACGTATGAAGGAATGTATGTTCGTCCGCGATTATCTCGCGTTTGGCTGAACCAATTTAGATGTGGTTTTTGCAAAAGTATTTGTTACTTTCGTGAGGTTTCGGTGTACCACGTTTTAGTGAAGTTAGTCCCCTTATTTTTTTAAAGAAATGATTGCTGACTTGTTACGCCGACTTACTACTACTAAGAGATTATGATTAATGCAGATTTCTACTCTTGAATAGAAGTTTTTCCTCGCGACGTCGTCTGCTATATATCCTTCTCCAGAACTCAAATTATCTCCATACCAAATCATCTAAATATGTTCAGCGGTTATTAATTCCCCATACAAAATTTCAATCCCCTTTTCTCCCCCTAAAGGGTTGAAATTCGGAATAAAAATTATCCTATATTGTTTCCCGGGACTCAAACTATCTATGTACCAAGTTTCATTTCGTCTCGTCGTCTGTTCAGCGGTTAATAATTCGCCATACAAACTACCAACCCCTTTTCTCTAAGTTTGATTTTCGGGATAAAAACTAACCTATATTGTTTCCCAGGACTCAAACTATATCCAAAACAATTTTTATCTTAATCGGTTCGCGGTTAAAAATTATCCATACAAACCTGCAACCCTCATTTCACCCCCTTGAGGACTGATTTTCGAGATAAAAACTGTCGTATGTCGTTTCCCGGGAAACTATCTCTATACCAAGTTTCATCTAAATCGGTTCAGCTGTTAATAATTCCCCAAAAAACTTTCAACCTCCTTTGCTTTGCTCCCCTTAAGGGTTGATTTTCGGTATAAAAACTATTTTGTCCCTTCCCGGGACACAAAATATCTCTATACCAAGTTTCATCTAAATCGGCTTAACGTATTAAATTCCCCATACAAACTTTCAACCCCCATTTCACACCCTTAAGTGTTTATTTTAGGAAAAAACCATCCTAATCCTTCAGCGGTTAATAATTCGCTACACAAACTACCAACCCCTTTTTTCCCCTCTAGGATTGTTTTTGGGATAAAAGCTATCATATATTGTGTCCCGGGACTCGCAACTATATCCATACCTGTTATCTAAATCGGTTAAAAATTCTTCATACCCAACCCCCATATCACCCCCTTTCGCGATATAAACGATTTTGTTCCTTCTCGGGACTCAAACTATTTGTATACCCAGTTTCATCTAAATAGGTTCAACTGTAAAAAATTTGCCATACAAACTTCCAACCCACTTTTCACCCCCTTAAGGGTTGATTAAAACTACTTCATGTAATTTTGGGCTATGCGTTTATATGTCAGTCAGTAATTTTTTTCTTAAATATAGTATATTAAGATTATTAGATTGCAATTTGCTACAAATACTTTCAAGAATTTTCATGTCCACGATAATAAATTTCAAAATCGATGCCATTTTCGTAATTAACGTCCCAAAACATCACAAAAACGACACCCATATTGATACTTATACATTTCAACCCCATCGCACCCCAACAGGGGAGATGGTATTTCACGTTCGCCACGTTGGATTTTAAAATCGTTGTTGTTTTCGTAATCAACGACCCGATAAACAATAGAAACGATACCCATGTTGATTTTCAGACTTTGTGACCACATTTGCCCCTTTTAGGGGTTGAATTTTCAAAAAACCTGAAACACGTGTTTACTCATTTATTGTTAGGAATACTCCTGTCAAGTTTCGAATAAAATAGTCGAACTAATCTTGTTTCGCCATACAAACTTTGGACCCCCATTTCACCCCCTTAGGGGATGAATTTTGAAAAATCCTTTCTTAGCGCACCCTTAGACCATATAAGGAACCTACGTGCCAAATTTGGAATCTCTAGAACCAGCGGTTTGGACTGTGCGTTGATATATCACTATGTCAGTCAGTCAGTCAGTCACCTTTGAGTTATAATATATATATATATATATAGATTCAAGCATTTGTAAATTCAAGAATTTTTTTGTCCACAATATTAAATTTCAAAATCGATGCCATTTTCTTAATTAACGTCCCAAAAAATCACAAAAACGACACCCATATGGATATTTAGACATTTCAACCCCATTGTACCCTAACAGGGGAGATAGTATTTCACGTCCGCCACGTCGGATTTTATAATCGTTGTTGTTTTCGTAATCAACGACCCGATAAACCATAGAAACAATACCCATGTTGATTTTCAGACTTTTTGACCACATTTCCCCCTTTTAGGGGTTGAATTCTCAAAAAACCTGCAACACGTATTTACTCATTTATTGTTAGGAATACTTCTGTGAAGTTTCGAATAAAATAGACTAACTAATTTTGTTTCCCCATACAAACTTTGGACCCCCATTTCACCCCCTTAGGGGATGAATTTTGAAAAATCCTTTCTTAGCGCACCCCTAGACCTTATAAGGAACCTACGTGCCAAATTTGGAATCTCTAGAACCAGCGGTTTGGACTGTGCGTTGATAGATCACTATGTCAGTCAGTCACCTTTGAGTTATATATATATAGATGTTTAAATTAAACATATACGTATTTGAAGCATAAGTGGCCGGTTACTATGAAAGGCATTGATTTAGATAATTGCTAAGAAATACTGAAACTCCTCCCTTCAGCATACAAACCTAAACAATAACTTCGCATGTTGTGTTTGCCAGTAATTGGTTGTGCATTTAGATTAAGTTCTTGAATTTACCCGTAATGTAAAAAAAAATCAATAAAAATATCAAATGCTGTACGTCTAACACAGTGTTAAACAACAAAAAACTAATAAACACACACATTTGAGATCAAATTTCAATGGTCTCTGTAAATGAATATGTGCTAACAGTATAAAATTTTCTAATACTGTGTATGAAATGGAAGTGTCACATGTAATGTTATAGCAACACAATATACGTGACGCCCAAACGTACACGCTAGTGTTTAATACCTGGATTTCAATTGTACGGAAAATTCTCCGAATAAAGATATAGATTTTTTTACCTATCGTTATTCATAAATGTGCCTTAAACACTGTTAGAAAAAGTGCAATAAATCTTACTTAATCACAAAAGTGATACTGATAACACCAACCCAACCAATCAAGAGTTACATAAATTGTGCCAATTGAAATATATATAAAAAATTGTTACCGTAAATATAAGACAACGCCAATGCGTTATTATATACAAAATCCTTAGTGATCTTACATTGAAAATGAATAGTAACGTCTAGCAAACTAATATCTAGCACCTACAGCACACCATCCCTTACCATGGCATCGGAAAATATGCCGAAATCCAAGTCCTCGGGCTGATTATATGGGAGCAGAAAGAATATTACTCCATGATTCTAGTATGTTTGTATAAATTTATTGATTACGCGATCAGATGAGACATACATTACAAATGCTTATATCATGGACATGATTACAAGGACTTTTTAAACGAGATATTTTAATAAGTATCCTACAATCCCTAATGTAACTAATAAAGTGTCCACAGAACTCTATTGTTACCGGCTTCACCGGCTTGCCCAAGCAAAAAGGGGTCTTAATACGTCGTTTTGCCGAGGAAAGATGTGCGAATTCTGACTGTATTTTTGTATTATATGAATGAGAATAAAACCCCGCATTTATAATTATATGGTCCTTTTTAACCGGCATTGTGAAACCATTTCTGACGTTGACGTTTAACCTTTTGACAGCCAAGCATTGAACAAAAATGACGCGCCACCGACGCCACGTAATCACGTTTTGTCAAGCGAAATTGAACTTTGCGGAAGCCCGCGTAGGTCCCTATTGCATTACAAAGCCTGTCGGCTGTAGCCGTCGTTGGCGTCCATGGCACAACTTTTTGATGTCGGCCACAGCCGACTGGCGGTCAATAGGTTAAATCTAGAGCCTGTACTATATGGTTGGATTTGACATTTCCAAACCAGAAAGTATTAAGCAATTTGTAGCGATTTGTAGTTAAGCAAGATCCTGTTTAGTTTTATTGGTTTCACTGTCGTAAATTCGTAATATGCCTTCCTTTGTTTGTTATAATTGTTCTTATTTTGGGGATGTGACCGTGCCGTTAATGCGCCGTGTCGTCAAATGGTTGCAACAAAAGACCAGCGCTGGCCCTGCCGGCATTTAACGCTGAGTTGCGACCATTTCGTGGCAATTAATGTTTCGGGTTGTATATGTTATTGTTTATTATGTTTTTGTAATTGTCATGAATAAACCTTTCTTTCTTTCATAAACAACGAGATGTTTGTTTCATTGCGATAGGACGCCATCTGCGCATATTTTGCGCGTTTATCCTCTGCGCGTTGGATAAACATGAAAGTATAATGACGTGGAATATATGCCGACCTGTTTCTGTTGTGGCGACGCGATGCCCCACGGGTCGGCGGGCGCGGGCGAGCCGAGGTTCACGTCCAGCAGGTCCAGCAGGTGCGACTGCTGCGCCGGCTCCGGCCTCTTCTCTGTCCCTGGCGTCCTAAAAACACACAGATAATTGAGTCACTCAACTTCAAACTCGGGTAAATCCATCTGTCAGATTATGCGATTTTGGTATTAACAAAAGGTAATAGGGTAGATATTTGCTGAGAGGGTCCAATGGATTTACCTGAGTTTGAAGTTAAGCGACACAATTTATAGTTTCTATGGTCTTTATTTTTGAAACCCTACAAACAGGTAAATTCATAAGAGCTGGCGCCAAATATCTATGAAAATGTTGACAGTTGTAGAACTTATTTATTGGTTATTTCAAGGGTTGCTTGTTAAAACAGAGGGAGCCTAAGGCGCAACACACATTTGAGCGAACTCAAAAAATCCAACTTCTTGCTGAATTTTGCTTGAGAACCAAAGTTCTTCCGGGTGAATTTCGCTAACTCTGAGTTTTGCGTTTAATAAATGTGTTAAAATTACATTATGGTCATTAACAAATTTGATAAAATTTTACGTAACAACCTTATTAAAAATGTTAGAAAATGCTGTTGAACATGTTTATTACATGAACTCAATTAAATATTTTTCATGCATGTTTTCTACTCACTTGACACAACACAGACATAATTAGTTACGTACAGTCACGAACCCGGATTGTTGAGCCACTTGTCATTGTTCGTAATTTAACCTTGAAATAAATGACCGATGTAACAGTTGCTGCTAGTCGGTAGCATCGGTCGTTTATAATACGGCTAAATTACGAACAATAGCAAGTGGCTCAACAATCCGGGTTCGTGATTGTACATAATTACAAGTCAAAAATTAATCAATTGCTAACCTATGCCTACCTACTAGCAATTACTAAAAGACAAGCAGACTTGTTGTTTAATTTAAGAAAAACAGAAAAAACTATGAAGATGGTGAATTAAAGTTATGAATCACTAAACCACGCGCAAATCAAACGGTTATCAAATATATTAGAAACCAGAACCACAGATACACTACGGTATGATTGGAGAGCTTTAGTAAGAGCGTTGATATGGAATGTATTAGAAGCAAAGACTGTTATAATACGTGTATAGATAGAAATTTTAATATGTCCCGAGCGTATGAAAAGCTCCTTTAATAACATTAGGACATGAATCTTGAAGCAAATCAAATTATTTTTGTTAATTTTTTTTTTATTTGCAATTTTTAAGTAGTTACACTACTATATATAAACTGAAAAACAGATGTCATATACTTCAGAAAAAGTGACCGTCCCCTCCGGATCTGGCCTCGGACACCGGAGGGTTTGGTCACTTTTTCTGAAGTATATGACATCTATTTTTCAACATTAGGACATGTTTAAAAAATCTTACTGAAACGTAAACTCTGTCAAGTTATATAATGACATGTTTTAATGCTTCCGCGAAACTTGAACAGAATAAAACACTAGACTTGTAAAGTCGACATGAACTTGAACTTATTCTTTTATGCACTGTACAGTCGCTATCAAATATATCGGAGCGGACAAGGTACTCAAAAATATATTGCATTTTATCGCCTTGACAATAGAGGCGTTGTTTAGATATTTGTGACCACATTGGTCGCTCCGATATATCTGATGGCGACTGCATATTATTTATTGCATGACAAGAGTCGTCGAATCCATCTTGCTAGCCCCAGCGAGTAGATTTTCCGAATCTCGTATAAGTAACTAAAGTAAATCCAGTTTAAATGTCTGAACTCGATCATTATTCATGTCGACTGTACTATTTTGCTGCAATGGACAGGATAAGTACCGTGATACTTATGGCAATGAAGATAGCTAAGCTACGAAAGGTATTTGGCGATCTAGGTTATTTTTATTTACCCAATTTGAAACAGAGACCTGTAGACAAATAAAAACATTCAAACATACATATCTTTGACAATTTCGAATTTTGATCATATTTTTAATATATTTAGGATAACGGAACACTGGGTAATACCTAGACATCGATATATCAATACAGGATGTAACAAAACAACTAGTGATCCATTTAGGGGCATAATTGATATCGTTTTGCGAGTAAGAAAAAGTAGAAGAAAAAAAAATGTGTCATTCTCAAAATTTTTTTCGCGCAATTTTTTTTTTCTTATCAGGGTTCCGGTAGTCAACTAGGAACCCTTATAGTTTCGCCATGTCTGCCCGTCCGTCCGTCCGTCCGCGGATAATCTCAGTGACCGTTAGCACTAGAAAGCTGAAATTTGGTACCAATATGTATATGAATCACGCCGACAAAGTGGTAAAATAATAAGTGTAATTTTTTTATTTATTAGGGTACCTCCCCTATACGTAAAGTGGGGAGTGATTTATTTTTTCGTCTCAACCCTAACGTGTGATATATTGTTGGATAGGTATTTAAAAATGAATAGGGGTTTACTAAAGTCATTTTTTGATAATGTCAATATTTTCGGAAATAATCGCTCCAGAAGTAAAAAAAAACGTGTCCCTCCCCCTCTAACTTTTGAACCATAAGTTTTAAAAATATGAAAAAAATCTCAAAAGTAGAACTTTATAAAAACTTTCTAGGAAAATTATTTTGAACTTGATAGGTTGAATAGTTTTTGAAAAAAAATTACAAAATAATTTCTGAACTAAGTTTGTAATTTAACCGTATAAGCAGGTGTTTATTGTACCTGTAATTTCTACAAAATCACAATGAAATGACGTGCTTTCAAATAAAGTAAAAACGGTGAAAATCGGTTCACGCAACAAAGAATTATCCCATAAAAATCATCTTCCATACTTTAAGCTCGCGCGCAATAGTTTACTTAATTTGCCGATAGATGTCGCTGTACGTGGAACGCTCATATCATATCCTACATGGCGGTGTTATTTTAACTCTTAAGTGGGGACACTTACTGTGACGGACGGAAAACTACGGAACCCTACACTGAGCGTGGCCCGACATGCTCTTGGCCGGTTTTTTTTGTCGTAATTAGAATACGACACCAATTATTAACGAATCACCGACATTTTTGTTACACCTTATATACCTATACGGTTCCAAATCTACGTTATAATCGAAATGACAAGAAATACGGTTCACTTCATGAAGAAATTTCCCCAGGTGACCCGTTTTCAATGTCGATCCTAAAATCGACCCACTAACGGTAGAGAGCGGTGGCAATCCGTGCAGTTGTAGATCCAGTAGTATTCTGGTACGTCTAGATCTTCTAGCTTGGGGTACAGACGCGGCCTAGAGGAAAAGGTAGGGTTAGGAAAACGGATGTAGGAAGTAACCACCGGCCAAGAAATGAGTAGTTTTACCAGAAAATGTAGGTAATGATTCATATATCAACCTGCCCGCGCTCTTAACCTTTTCGACGCTTTGACAGATGTCGATGCACTCATTCATACGCCAAAGTCGCCAAACCAATAGTTAGTTTAAAGGAAAATCTTATCATTCTTATATGACCAGTATTCTAGTGGGTGTAATATAATTATGAGTATTTAATAAAATATGATAGTAATGTCCGTATTTTTTTTCGCGAAATCCCGCAGTGTTGCACGGTCGATGTCTTAGAGCATTCATCCCGGAGTGGCCATGTCTGTCATTTTCTATACAAAAAAAGTAAAATTTTCGCGGGGGAGGGGAACGTCAAATGTATGGCTATTCGAACAAATAGCCACGTCAGATAAACGTCAGTCCATACAATAAATTACGTATGTATGACCGCCGGTCATATGTTTTCAGCAAAGGGGAACGCCTGTCAATGGCGACTCCGGTTGGTTGAAAGCTCTAAGGCCGGTGCCGATCACTGCTTTGGACGGATATATCCGTCGTTGGCGTCGAAAAGGTTTAGATACCATGTTTATTATCATATTACTCAAATTGAGAATCATTCTAGCTGCTCAACAAGACATTGATGTTGAGCAACTGAGTAATCAATCATTACAGTAGGCACAGGGGATGAGGTTCAAGGATTCGGGAGCTAAATAACCTGGGGCTCATTTCGTTTGCTTAGGTTTTATGAACGTTCAACAAGAGCAGCTAATAAAGTACATCTCGTTGTCATTTATCCATTGCTTTTTAAAAGAACTAGTAAAATAAATGACATTAGGCCAATCAAAATCTATGTCATTCTCAATGCAGATAGCTTAAATTCTTCTTCGCCAATTCCAAGTTGACGTAGTCACTAATAGCCATTGCCATCTAGACTTTAAACTTGTAGGAATATGGTGCAATTCTCACTGCAGAGGCTGATGGCGAGCTGAAACCGCACGTCGTTGGATCGTCTCCGTATCTCCTCCCGCTCGGCCTCCTCCCGGTACATGGCTAACGCCACCTGTAGCTAATACTAGACTCTAAACATGCAGTAATAAGGTGCAATTCTCACTGCAGATCGTGCTGCGACTGGCTGATGGCGAGCTGTAACCGCACGTCGTCGGATCGTTTCCGCCTCTCCTCCCGCTCGGCCTCCTCCCGGGACATGGCTAACGCCACCTGTAGCTAATACTATACTCTAAACATGCAGTAATAAGGTGCAATTCTCACTGCAGATCGTGCTGCGACTGGCTGATGGCGAGCTGTAACCGCACGTCGTCGGATCGTTTCCGCCTCTCCTCCCGCTCGGCCTCCTCCCGGTACATGGCTAACGCCACCTGTAGCTAATACTAGACTCTAAACATGCAGTAATAAGGTGCAATTCTCACTGCAGATCGTGCTGCGACTGGCTGATGGCGAGCTGTAACCGCACGTCGTCGGATCGTTTCCGCCTCTCCTCCCGCTCGGCCTCCTCCCGGGACATGGCTAACGCCACCTGTAGCTAATACTATACTCTAAACATGCAGTAATAAGGTGCAATTCTCACTGCAGATCGTGCTGCGACTGGCTGATGGCGAGCTGTAACCGCACGTCGTCGGATCGTTTCCGCCTCTCCTCCCGCTCGGCCTCCTCCCGGGACATGGCTAACGCCACCTGTAGCTAATACTATACTCTAAACATGCAGTAATAAGGTGCAATTCTCACTGCAGATCGTGCTGCGACTGGCTGATGGCGAGCTGTAACCGCACGTCGTCGGATCGTTTCCGCCTCTCCTCCCGCTCGGCCTCCTCCCGGGACATGGCTAACGCCACCTGTAGCTAATACTAGACTCTAAACATGCAGTAATAAGGTGCAATTCTCACTGCAGATCGTGCTGCGACTGGCTGATGGCGAGCTGTAACCGCACGTCGTCGGATCGTTTCCGCCTCTCCTCCCGCTCGGCCTCCTCCCGGGACATGGCTAACGCCACCTGTAGCTAATACTAGACTCTAAACATGCAGTAATAAGGTGCAATTCTCACTGCAGATCGTGCTGCGACTGGCTGATGGCGAGCTGTAACCGCACGTCGTCGGATCGTTTCCGCCTCTCCTCCCGCTCGGCCTCCTCCCGGGACATGGCTAACGCCACCTGTAGCTAATACTATACTCTAAACATGCAGTAATAAGGTGCAATTCTCACTGCAGATCGTGCTGCGACTGGCTGATGGCGAGCTGTAACCGCACGTCGTCGGATCGTTTCCGCCTCTCCTCCCGCTCGGCCTCCTCCCGGGACATGGCTAACGCCACCTGTAGCTAATACTATACTCTAAACATGCAGTAATAAGGTGCAATTCTCACTGCAGATCGTGCTGCGACTGGCTGATGGCGAGCTGTAACCGCACGTCGTCGGATCGTTTCCGCCTCTCCTCCCGCTCGGCCTCCTCCCGGGACATGGCTAACGCCACCTGTAGCTAATACTAGACTCTAAACATGCAGTAATAAGGTGCAATTCTCACTGCAGATCGTGCTGCGACTGGCTGATGGCGAGCTGTAACCGCACGTCGTCGGATCGTTTCCGCCTCTCCTCCCGCTCGGCCTCCTCCCGGGACATGGCTAACGCCACCTGTAGCTAATACTAAACTCTAAACATGCAGTAATAAGGTGCAATTCTCACTGCAGATCGTGCTGCGACTGGCTGATGGCGAGCTGTAACCGCACGTCGTCGGATCGTTTCCGCCTCTCCTCCCGCTCGGCCTCCTCCCGGGACATGGCTAACGCCACCTGTAGCTAATACTATACTCTAAACATGCAGTAATAAGGTGCAATTCTCACTGCAGATCGTGCTGCGACTGGCTGATGGCGAGCTGTAACCGCACGTCGTCGGATCGTTTCCGCCTCTCCTCCCGCTCGGCCTCCTCCCGGGACATGGCTAACGCCACCTGTAGCTAATACTATACTCTAAACATGCAGTAATAAGGTGCAATTCTCACTGCAGATCGTGCTGCGACTTGCTGATGGCGAGCTGTAACCGCACGTCGTCGGATCGTTTCCGCCTCTCCTCCCGCTCGGCCTCCTCCCGGGACATGGCTAACGCCACCTGTAGCTAATACTAGACTCTAAACATGCAGTAATAAGGTGCAATTCTCACTGCAGATCGTGCTGCGACTGGCTGATGGCGAGCTGTAACCGCACGTCGTCGGATCGTTTCCGCCTCTCCTCCCGCTCGGCCTCCTCCCGGGACATGGCTAACGCCACCTGTAGCTAATACTAGATTCTAAACATGCAGTAATAAGGTGCAATTCTCACTGCAGATCGTGCTGCGACTGGCTGATGGCGAGCTGTAACCGCACGTCGTCGGATCGTTTCCGCCTCTCCTCCCGCTCGGCCTCCTCCCGGGACATGGCTAACGCCACCTGTAGCTAATACTAGACTCTAAACATGCAGTAATAAGGTGCAATTCTCACTGCAGATCGTGCTGCGACTGGCTGATGGCGAGCTGTAACCGCACGTCGTCGGATCGTTTCCGCCTCTCCTCCCGCTCGGCCTCCTCCCGGGACATGGCTAACGCCACCTGTAGCTAATACCATACTCTAAACATGCAGTAATAAGGTGCAATTCTCACTGCAGATCGTGCTGCGACTGGCTGATGGCGAGCTGTAACCGCACGTCGTCGGATCGTTTCCACCTCTCCTCCCGCTCGGCCTCCTCCCGGGACATGGCTAACGCCACCTGTAGCTAATACTATACTCTAAACATGCAGTAATAAGGTGCAATTCTCACTGCAGATCGTGCTGCGACTGGCTGATGGCGAGCTGTAACCGCACGTCGTCGGATCGTTTCCGCCTCTCCTCCCGCTCGGCCTCCTCCCGGGACATGGCTAACGCCACCTGTAGCTAATACTAGACTCTAAACATGCAGTAATAAGGTGCAATTCTCACTGCAGATCGTGCTGCGACTGGCTGATGGCGAGCTGTAACCGCACGTCGTCGGATCGTTTCCGCCTCTCCTCCCGCTCGGCCTCCTCCCGGGACATGGCTAACGCCACCTGTAGCTAATACTATACTCTAAACATGCAGTAATAAGGTGCAATTCTCACTGCAGATCGTGCTGCGACTGGCTGATGGCGAGCTGTAACCGCACGTCGTCGGATCGTTTCCGCCTCTCCTCCCGCTCGGCCTCCTCCCGGGACATGGCTAACGCCACCTGTAGCTAATACTAGACTCTAAACATGCAGTAATAAGGTGCAATTCTCACTGCAGATCGTGCTGCGACTGGCTGATGGCGAGCTGTAACCGCACGTCGTCGGATCGTTTCCGCCTCTCCTCCCGCTCGGCCTCCTCCCGGGACATGGCTAACGCCACCTGTAGCTAATACTATACTCTAAACATGCAGTAATAAGGTGCAATTCTCACTGCAGATCGTGCTGCGACTGGCTGATGGCGAGCTGTAACCGCACGTCGTCGGATCGTTTCCGCCTCTCCTCCCGCTCGGCCTCCTCCCGGGACATGGCTAACGCCACCTGTAGCTAATACTATACTCTAAACATGCAGTAATAAGGTGCAATTCTCACTGCAGATCGTGCTGCGACTGGCTGATGGCGAGCTGTAACCGCACGTCGTCGGATCGTTTCCGCCTCTCCTCCCGCTCGGCCTCCTCCCGGGACATGGCTAACGCCACCTGTAGCTAATACTATACTCTAAACATGCAGTAATAAGGTGCAATTCTCACTGCAGATCGTGCTGCGACTGGCTGATGGCGAGCTGTAACCGCACGTCGTCGGATCGTTTCCGCCTCTCCTCCCGCTCGGCCTCCTCCCGGTACATGGCTAACGCCACCTGTAGCTAATACTATACTCTAAACATGCAGTAATAAGGTGCAATTCTCACTGCAGATCGTGCTGCGACTGGCTGATGGCGAGCTGTAACCGCACGTCGTCGGATCGTTTCCGCCTCTCCTCCCGCTCGGCCTCCTCCCGGGACATGGCTAACGCCACCTGTAGCTAATACTAGACTCTAAACATGCAGTAATAAGGTGCAATTCACACTGCAGATCGTGCTGCGACTGGCTGATGGCGAGCTGTAACCGCACGTCGTCGGATCGTTTCCGCCTCTCCTCCCGGGACATGGATAACGCCACCTGTAGCTAATACTAGACTCTAAACATGCAGTAATAAGGTGCAATTCTCACTGCAGATCGTGCTGCGACTGGCTGATGGCGAGCTGTAACCGCACGTCGTCGGATCGTTTCCGCCTCTCCTCCCGCTCGGCCTCCTCCCGGGACATGGCTAACGCCACCTGTAGCTAATACTATACTCTAAACATGCAGTAATAAGGTGCAATTCTCACTGCAGATCGTGCTGCGACTGGCTGATGGCGAGCTGTAACCGCACGTCGTCGGATCGTTTCCGCCTCTCCTCCCGCTCGGCCTCCTCCCGGGACATGGCTAACGCCACCTGTAGCTAATACTATACTCTAAACATGCAGTAATAAGGTGCAATTCTCACTGCAGATCGTGCTGCGACTGGCTGATGGCGAGCTGTAACCGCACGTCGTCGGATCGTTTCCGCCTCTCCTCCCGCTCGGCCTCCTCCCGGGACATGGCTAACGCCACCTGTAGCTAATACTATACTCTAAACATGCAGTAATAAGGTGCAATTCTCACTGCAGATCGTGCTGCGACTGGCTGATGGCGAGCTGTAACCGCACGTCGTCGGATCGTTTCCGCCTCTCCTCCCGCTCGGCCTCCTCCCGGGACATGGCTAACGCCACCTGTAGCTAATACTATACTCTAAACATGCAGTAATAAGGTGCAATTCTCACTGCAGATCGTGCTGCGACTGGCTGATGGCGAGCTGTAACCGCACGTCGTCGGATCGTTTCCGCCTCTCCTCCCGCTCGGCCTCCTCCCGGGACATGGCTAACGCCACCTGTAGCTAATACTATACTCTAAACATGCAGTAATAAGGTGCAATTCTCACTGCAGATCGTGCTGCGACTGGCTGATGGCGAGCTGTAACCGCACGTCGTCGGATCGTTTCCGCCTCTCCTCCCGCTCGGCCTCCTCCCGGGACATGGCTAACGCCACCTGTAGCTAATACTATACTCTAAACATGCAGTAATAAGGTGCAATTCTCACTGCAGATCGTGCTGCGACTGGCTGATGGCGAGCTGTAACCGCACGTCGTCGGATCGTTTCCGCCTCTCCTCCCGCTCGGCCTCCTCCCGGGACATGGCTAACGCCACCTGTAGCTAATACTATACTCTAAACATGCAGTAATAAGGTGCAATTCTCACTGCAGATCGTGCTGCGACTGGCTGATGGCGAGCTGTAACCGCACGTCGTCGGATCGTTTCCGCCTCTCCTCCCGCTCGGCCTCCTCCCGGGACATGGCTAACGCCACCTGTAGCTAATACTAGACTCTAAACATGCAGTAATAAGGTGCAATTCACACTGCAGATCGTGCTGCGACTGGCTGATGGCGAGCTGTAACCGCACGTCGTCGGATCGTTTCCGCCTCTCCTCCCGCTCGGCCTCCTCCCGGGACATGGATAACGCCACCTGTAGCTAATACTAGACTCTAAACATGCAGTAATAAGGTGCAATTCTCACTGCAGATCGTGCTGCGACTGGCTGATGGCGAGCTGTAACCGCACGTCGTCGGATCGTTTCCGCCTCTCCTCCCGCTCGGCCTCCTCCCGGGACATGGCTAACGCCACCTGTAGCTAATACTATACTCTAAACATGCAGTAATAAGGTGCAATTCTCACTGCAGATCGTGCTGCGACTGGCTGATGGCGAGCTGTAACCGCACGTCGTCGGATCGTTTCCGCCTCTCCTCCCGCTCGGCCTCCTCCCGGGACATGGCTAACGCCACCTGTAGCTAATACTATACTCTAAACATGCAGTAATAAGGTGCAATTCGCACTGCAGATCGTGCTGCGACTGGCTGATGGCGAGCTGTAACCGCACGTCGTCGGATCGTTTCCGCCTCTCCTCCCGCTCGGCCTCCTCCCGGGACATGGCTAACGCCACCTGTAGCTAATACTAGACTCTAAACATGCAGTAATAAGGTGCAATTCTCACTGCAGATCGTGCTGCGACTGGCTGATGGCGAGCTGTAACCGCACGTCGTCGGATCGTTTCCGCCTCTCCTCCCGCTCGGCCTCCTCCCGGGACATGGCTAACGCCACCTGTAGCTAATACTATACTCTAAACATGCAGTAATAAGGTGCAATTCTCACTGCAGATCGTGCTGCGACTGGTTGATGGCGAGCTGTAACCGCACGTCGTCGGATCGTTTCCGCCTCTCCTCCCGCTCGGCCTCCTCCCGGGACATGGCTAACGCCACCTGTAGCTAATACTAGACTCTAAACATGCAGTAATAAGGTGCAATTCTCACTGCAGATCGTGCTGCGACTGGCTGATGGCGAGCTGTAACCGCACGTCGTCGGATCGTTTCCGCCTCTCCTCCCGCTCGGCCTCCTCCCGGGACATGGCTAACGCCACCTGTAGCTAATACTAGACTCTAAACATGCAGTAATAAGGTGCAATTCTCACTGCAGATCGTGCTGCGACTGGCTGATGGCGAGCTGTAACCGCACGTCGTCGGATCGTTTCCGCCTCTCCTCCCGCTCGGCCTCCTCCCGGGACATGGCTAACGCCACCTGTAGCTAATACTAGACTCTAAACATGCAGTAATAAGGTGCAATTCTCACTGCAGATCGTGCTGCGACTGGCTGATGGCGAGCTGTAACCGCACGTCGTCGGATCGTTTCCGCCTCTCCTCCCGCTCGGCCTCCTCCCGGGACATGGCTAACGCCACCTGTAGCTAATACTAGACTCTAAACATGCAGTAATAAGGTGCAATTCTCACTGCAGATCGTGCTGCGACTGGCTGATGGCGAGCTGTAACCGCACGTCGTCGGATCGTTTCCGCCTCTCCTCCCGCTCGGCCTCCTCCCGGGACATGGCTAACGCCACCTGGAGCTAATACTAGACTCTAAACATGCAGTAATAAGGTGCAATTCTCACTGCAGATCGTGCTGCGACTGGCTGATGGCGAGCTGTAACCGCACGTCGTCGGATCGTTTCCGCCTCTCCTCCCGCTCGGCCTCCTCCCGGTACATGGCTAACGCCACCTGTAGCTAATACTAGACTCTAAACATGCAGTAATAAGGTGCAATTCTCACTGCAGATCGTGCTGCGACTGGCTGATGGCGAGCTGTAACCGCACGTCGTCGGATCGTTTCCGTCTCTCCTCCCGCTCGGCCTCCTCCCGGGACATGGCTAACGCCACCTGTAGCTAATACTATACTCTAAACATGCAGTAATAAGGTGCAATTCTCACTGCAGATCGTGCTGCGACTGGCTGATGGCGAGCTGTAACCGCACGTCGTCGGATCGTTTCCGCCTCTCCTCCCGCTCGGCCTCCTCCCGGGACATGGCTAACGCCACCTGTAGCTAATACTAGACTCTAAACATGCAGTAATAAGATGCAATTCTCACTGCAGATCGTGCTGCGACTGGCTGATGGCGAGCTGTAACCGCACGTCGTCGGATCGTTTCCGCCTCTCCTCCCGCTCGGCCTCCTCCCGGGACATGGCTAACGCCACCTGTAGCTAATACTAGACTCTAAACATGCAGTAATAAGGTGCAATTCTCACTGCAGATCGTGCTCCGACTGGCTGATGGCGAGCTGTAACCGCACGTCGTCGGATCGTTTCCGCCTCTCCTCCCGCTCGGCCTCCTCCCGGTACATGGCTAACGCCACCTGTAGCTAATACTATACTCTAAACATGCAGTAATAAGGTGCAATTCTCACTGCAGATCGTGCTGCGACTGGCTGATGGCGAGCTGTAACCGCACGTCGTCGGATCGTTTCCGCCTCTCCTCCCGCTCGGCCTCCTCCCGGGACATGGCTAACGCCACCTGTAGCTAATACTAGACTCTAAACATGCAGTAATAAGGTGCAATTCTCACTGCAGATCGTGCTGCGACTGGCTGATGGCGAGCTGTAACCGCACGTCGTCGGATCGTTTCCGCCTCTCCTCCCGCTCGGCCTCCTCCCGGGACATGGCTAACGCCACCTGTAGCTAATACTATACTCTAAACATGCAGTAATAAGGTGCAATTCTCACTGCAGATCGTGCTGCGACTGGCTGATGGCGAGCTGTAACCGCACGTCGTCGGATCGTTTCCGCCTCTCCTCCCGCTCGGCCTCCTCCCGGGACATGGCTAACGCCACCTGTAGCTAATACTATACTCTAAACATGCAGTAATAAGGTGCAATTCTCACTGCAGATCGTGCTGCGACTGGCTGATGGCGAGCTGTAACCGCACGTCGTCGGATCGTTTCCGCCTCTCCTCCCGCTCGGCCTCCTCCCGGGACATGGCTAACGCCACCTGTAGCTAATACTATACTCTAAACATGCAGTAATAAGGTGCAATTCTCACTGCAGATCGTGCTGCGACTGGCTGATGGCGAGCTGTAACCGCACGTCGTCGGATCGTTTCCGCCTCTCCTCCCGCTCGGCCTCCTCCCGGGACATGGCTAACGCCACCTGTAGCTAATACTATACTCTAAACATGCAGTAATAAGGTGCAATTCTCACTGCAGATCGTGCTGCGACTGGCTGATGGCGAGCTGTAACCGCACGTCGTCGGATCGTTTCCGCCTCTCCTCCCGCTCGGCCTCCTCCCGGGACATGGCTAACGCCAACTGTAGTTGTAACTCCTCCTCTCCCGCGGTCAGAGGTCGGGCTAGCTCCGCTTCGCGACCGTGCCATTCTACTGAGTCGCTGTTTAGCTGTAAAATATCGCATATGTATTAATGGTAATTGATAGTTGACTACTTCTCTTACTAATCATAGAATAATAAACGAAATGTAGGCGGTCATATCTATTTAAATATAAAGCTAATTTTGTACAAACAAGTACATGGGGACTTACAAGAGTAACGAGGTTACGTAATAAAGAGAAATCTTCGCCTAGCAGTGCATGTCTGCTTAAGCAGACGGTACTGTGGAAGCTATTCGCTAGCTATGCGGCGGAGAAGAGCTGATTCCTTTTTATCAAGATATGTGCCCAGCAGTGACACATATTTCAGATCTTGGGCGATTTTTGCGACGCGAGCTTATTTAAGGTTTCAACGTGCGTGGCGCTGCTTCTCCGCTTCGCCGTCGTCTCCGCTTGACACAGGATGCAGCGCTTGTATGTACCCCAGTACTTATATAATTTACTCACGTTTTCAACAGGCGGGTACTGCGGACTGGAAGGCGTGTCTAGCGCGCCGTCGCTGCCGAAGGCGCTCGCGCTCTGCGCGAAGCGCTGCTTCGCTTTTAATGCTCTCGCACGCTCGTTCTTCAACCGCTCGTCGTCTTTCAGCAGGTTCACTAGCTGTTTCGCTTTCTCGCGCACGTTTAGACCTGGAATGAATGAGACAATGGGATTAAGGATATTATTTCAAAGGGCTACTGTGCATTTTCAAGCAAACAAACGCTTTTATTAATAGTGGAGTAAATTTGAATTAGTTTTGGAATGATTAATCCAAACTTATTTGAACTTGTATGACGCATACTACTACCTACGAATTTTCAAAAGAGGAGGTATATGGATGATAGGTATATGGAAGATGGTAGGTATATGTGGTAGTATTCGTCATATACACGTTATTTCCTAAATACGGATAAATACCTTATGACGATAAAAAAACTTAAATCAACTGTAAGAAATCATTCAATTTTTAACCGACTTCAAGATATCAAAAGGAAGAGGTTCTATACCCTCATTTGGAAAACCATATTCTCAATTCGGTTGTGTTTTTCTTAATATGTGTTACTCCCACGGACCAAGAAAGAAACGAGACATTACTCTTACTCTATTTCCCTAACCACAGTTGAACCTTATTATTACCGAGCAAAGCAGTCGTTCATAGGTGTATAGTAAAAAGTAGCAAAAACGGTCCGATAGAGAGCATAATGTAGGAGGCGGTGTCTCACTCGCACTCGTAACAAAATTGTCACATTTGACAAATATTGACATTTTGACTGTCTGATGACGTCACTACCTCCTTAGTCAGAACGAGACACAGTCCCCTATAACCCTCTCTTTCGGCTTCACTTTGTGACTGAAGAGTATAACTCCAGTTGAAAATGATAACTTTTATTATATCCAGCCTCATTCATTAGTATTGCTGATGTAAGGCTGACGCCAGAGAGTTCTAAACCAGGAGAGGCCCTGAGTATCATTTCCCCTCTGTCAAAAGTATTGGCGGAAAATCTAGTACATCTATAAAAACTATTTCAATAATCGATGCCACGCCATTTTCGTCATCGCTGTCGATGGATAATAAGCTCCGTGAAAATGCCCTTATGCGCTGTTTTTGGATGTAAAAAAATGTTATATTTCGTCTAGTTTACAAAAAGATGAAATACCATTTCAGATGTAAGTACAGTTTTACTTTATTAACCATTACTTTCGTAATAAAAGATTTAACCTAAATCGAAAATCAAGCTTCGTTTACAGAATCGATTCAAAGACAATCGTTTTCTTTCTGACGGGCAGTAACTATTTGACGTTTGACACTTCTCCATATTTAATGCGCTTAAGGATTGCTGTCTTCTATATTTTGTTTGAAAATACAATCAAAAATGATCCTTGGCTTTTTTGTTTAACATTTCCAAAGACTGCATCCAATAATGAACCATATGTTAACATATGTACAGTCGACTATCTATTGCTCCATTTAGTGTTATTAAGTATAAAAATAATATGTCAAATATGTTTGGTGTTTTCAAGTCAAAGGTACATCTTTGTCGGTTGTCAATAAAGCGTTGCTGCCATAAAAAATCATTTAGAAATAAACTGTATTAACAACCGACAATGATGTACCTTTGACTTGAAAACTTCACATGCGTGCTACCTCGCCCCCCTCAGATTTTGGCAGACTTTTTTGTTTGGAAAGATGAGGCGAAGCGTACTCCATTTATAGAGCTTTATGGCTGACGCATACGAAACGAACCTTATCATTGACATAAATTAGTAGTGAAATGGACAACACAAGGCCATTCCGAATGTTAATGTGCCTCGTAACACTATCCAGTGATAACTGTATAATTAGCTAGACGCGATTATACACTGATTAAACCATAAGGACGAGTGATTTAAATTGAATTTAAAACGAGTGACCAAACGATACAATATACGCCTGTTTGCGTTTGAAAGTTGTGTACCATGTGCGTTGAAGTAGTTTGATGAAATCAGATATAGGTGACTAATGTCCGGAATATGTTTCGGAACTCAACGTTGGATTTGTTTGGTAATACTGTTTCCGTTTGATTATTGGGTGTGTTGACAGAACAAAACAGTTACAAAAAAATTCTAATTAATTTTGTACTAAGCAGAAACGTCTGCAAGCGAAATTTCAATATTTATAATTGAATCTCTCGATGACGGTCGATCGATAACGATGCGGTGATTTTTCTATTTTTCTCTCTACTATAAAAATTAAAATAACATCAAATTTAAAAATATGATTGAAATTGCAGCTTCGTTTGTTTTCCCAGGAGGTGGCGTACTGCGCTGACTGTTCAGTTGCCATCAGGTATATCGAATCGAACAAAGTACGCAGAAATATCTGAGCACGGCCCGGTACGGCAGGACCTTCCGATATCATGTTCAAATATTAATATGTACTGGACAATGTAAAAACCTGTCTTACCCTGATCTTTCCACTCCTCCATATACTGAAAATCCTTCAACGTATGTATAGCAAATATGTTCTCCTTGCACTGCATCGCCACCTTCTCGCTCCCAGTCTTTATCAGGTACTCCATCAGCACCAGCGCCTTGTAGACGTGCCGCCAGTTCTTCCCGTGGTCGTTGAGCCTCTTCCATATCATCTGCATGATCTCCGTGAACGCCATCACATTGTACGTGAGATCGGCGATCTCCGCCATAAGCGTGCTTGAGGGGCCCCATGGGTCGTTTGATGTTGCTTCGCGCACTTTTACCTGGGTAAAGTTAAAGCATATTAGGTGGATTCACAGAGGCTGAGCAGCCTCACAAGGAAATTGATGTGCGAAGCAGCACGGGCAGTGAACGCGCCATAACCGAAGCCGCTCATACATTCGCCGGCCTTGGTGCGTCTAGGGCTCTTTTGAATCAGAGTAATATCCGGATAATTGCAAGCCTTAGGTGCGTCTACACTGCCCGGGCTGCTCCGCGCGGCCTTCTCCTCGCGAGGCTCCTCGGCGTATGAGGACACTCCTATTTACTAGGATTACAGATGATTTAAGAATTGTAATTCAAAAAGGACGTAGCTCTAATATATCGGCAATAGTATAAAGGGATGAGATTTGTCGGTAGGAGAACAACAAATGCACAAGATGTGTTGTTTTTCTCCTGACGAATGATATATCCATGATATTATTCTGACGATTTTTGATCTCAGTGCCAGAAATACCAAGCTATTGACGTGTGAAAGATGGGAACTATCATTCGTAACAGCGACAGCCGATGAAATTTAAAGCATGAACAACTATTTAACTTGCAGGTTTGGCATTGACCCATCAATACTGCCATTACTATAAACTTATATAGATGTCATATACAAAGGAAAAAGTGACCTAGGCCTCCAGTGCCCAGGGCTGCTTTGTTCTTCAGTTGTAGTGTCATTACTGTCTAAACAATTAAGAACTGAAAAAGGTCTATATCAGATTATAACATTTCGTTATGTATGCCTAGATTGCCTATTACATAATCTAATCAATGCTGTCTTACCTGGGCATCAGAATAGTTGTGCGCGAGGTTTTTAATATTTCTCCTTAGGCCCGCCACGTTTACTTGCATATCGTCCCGTCCCCGGGGCATCTGAAATACATGATGATAGCAATTTATTATTGATCATCCCAGGTTCCTCCAGCGGTTTTTCCAATAGTTATATATGGCTTAAAATTCAAACTGTTTTCTTTTCTGTTATTTAGTGTCCTCCTTTATGATTATTACAACAATAAAAGCAGGATCCCCGTATATAGAATTAAAATTACATGTAATGACAAATGTAATTTTAAATCTAATTTCCTTTCAATTATAAAAAACAAACATAAAATATAATTGTCATCCTATAGCAGAACAAATGGATTTCTCTCTCGGCTACCTTAATATAAAATGTGAACTTTCTGAACTGGAAAGGAAAAAACCGAATGGTCATAGAAAAAGTGTCGTTTTGGAAATACCTAGAATATTTCTCATTATTTTTATTCATTTAAACCGCAATCTTGGTTTAGTCATTCCGCCCGCCAAGAATTTATGACAATGCAATAATTAGTGCATAAGTAAACTTACGTCAGCAAAATACATCGTTGTGAGTGTGTGCATTACTTAAACTGATTAATTTAATAATAGTTTTAATACGATATTGTTCAAGCTTGTCGATAAAAATACTTAAGGATAATGATATTATATGCTGACGTTCAAGGCGAGGCACCTTTGTAGGCATTTAAAAATACCGTAGTTACTTCCTTCCGCGTTAACGACATCGATAGAGGCATCGCTTCGCTGTGCAGTCACGGTCAAAAACATTTATATAATCGACATCTCGAAGCGATTTTTTTTATCCCTAGTGTAAACAGTTTCGGGAGTCTGTACATTGGCTTTCTTCGGAGCGCCGCAAAGCCATACGGTTCGCTTCTAGACGAGTTAAAAGCCCCATTGCTACTAAAGTACTACAAGTAAAGCAAATTTAGAATCGAGGAAGTTTATTCTAAAACGTTTGATTCAGATAAATACGATAGAACTTCCGTTTCTAGCAAAATTGCAGTTTGTTATTGAGAAATGACATTTATTTATCAGTAATTATGTAATCTTTCTTTTTGTTGAACCTAAAAGTGTAGTTATTACATTTTAATCAGAAATCAGAATAAATTAATTAATTAATTAATCACTTGCTAGATATTAATAAAGTTCTAGTCTAGACAAGCTCCTCAATGTGTATAGAGTCCGATTTATAAATGTAGGGTATATAATCTAGTTTGCTCAAGGCCCCTTGAATATGATCAGTAAATTTCCTTAGGGCCTGCTTTATGCTGACGCCTGACGTAAGTACAATGTCGCTTCCCAGGTCAGTTCATTATCCTGTATAGCATTAATCGACCTTATTCGAGGTCGGCTGTTGGCTATTCCCAAACGAGCCGTGGCCGATTGCGAATTCTTTGTTTTGGCATCAAGCTATCTTATCAACAGATACGCGAAACAAACAAGACGAAGAGTGCTCTAGGAGCATCAAAGTTATTATATTAACAGTTATACATTAATTTCGAGTCCCACGTATTCAAATAAGCATTCATTTGATATATTTGAAAGAAGTCAATTCGCCGATCTTCAATAGGTGCCCTTCATCAGTTACACCAGGGTGTGCACACGGTTATTATAACGAAACATACATGTTTGTTAACACATATTTCCTTAGACCCTTAGCCTAACTTAAGTAATATTGACTAAGGTTTTTAAATCTGATATCACCAAAAATGAGTATGATCTAAAACGAGCTAAAAGAAATGACGGTGGGGCACCGCTGGAGGCAAAATGCGGTTCAGAAAGACGGCTTGAAAACTTCACGCTCCGGAGAAGAACGCTTAACGCAATGAGCGTGTGAAATCTAGTGAAAAGATGGAAGGTTTATAAGCCGTCATATAAAACTTGGAAGTATTTAACCGAGCAACTCCAATGAGTCGGGGATAGCGACTAGGTACGCATCTGAGTATCTAACGCTATTATTTTCATCTTTACCTTGAATACCTTGACATCGATAGTTGCATATAAAATTGGAAAGGTGTTGTAAAACTTAATTGCATGCAGTTTGTGCTTTTGTAACCACTTTATGTGCTGCAAGTTTCTGTTTAATCAGTGGCGTGAATTCATCTTCTATCTTAGATTCCCTACGCTTTAAGTTTAGCTTTAAAGTAATTCGCGTTACCAGTGTACCTTCATCGCGTGTACAGATTAATATAAAAATTAAAATTAACCAATCAAAATAATAAATATAAATTAAGAAAAGACCGAATATGCCCAAACTGGGACTACTACTTGAGAAACAACCCTCGAGACTTAAGGTCTACTTGCAAAGAATATTTCAAAGACTTCACACCATATCTTCGCACCCACGATAAAGGCAACGCATTCAGCCTTGTTATATTTATCAATGTCCACGCATGTTCCGCACGAAGCTACAAAGACGCTATTTCGGGTGTGCGTAAACAAACAAAGACGTTTACGCGGCTAGTGACCTGTGAGACAGATAAACGATTGGTAGACCTAATTGTTGAATTATAGCGGAAATCGAGATATTGGCGCTATCACTACTAAAATGCACGCTTGAGGAAGGGGAATAAAGTTACGGTATATAACATAAATGTTATAACCGCCAAAGTTGGTGACGATGGATGGATTTATGAATTTTTCCCACAAAAACTGTATAAATGGATTTAAATTTATATTAAACTTGACACAGATAAGATAACTTAAATAATATTTGCTTAACCTAGTCAAATGGGGCTAAAATAGAGTGTGAAGATTCTATGGGAGTGTAATTAACAAGTTCAAGAATGTGATTAGCGCAATCGAAGTTGCAGGGAAAAGCTCGATAATTATTACACAAAAAATTAATATACTGTGCACATTATGGTAAAAATATAGAAAAAGGTGAACGGTGTTCTAAAATCAATACGCAATAAAAAGGCCCAATGCGAATCACAATCAAGCGGACCCCGTTTACAATTTGTATATCGACTGATTGATATAAAATGATAATTTTGTAAACAGAATGTGTGAAATAAACAAAATTCATGATAACGCTCAAGCATATATATGTTACGCCAATTCTTTATAGCATTAAAGGAAGCTGGTAAAGTGCAAAATGTCTACTAAATGGATAAACGTTGGGATTTACTACTTTGGACTTACTTTTCACGGTTATTTGTTAACTCAAAAAACGCCGAAGTAACGTGGTGCCGCGGTTTCTGCCGACAACATAAACATTCATACAAATTTGAATATACAACGTGCAGACCATTTGTTATTGGATATTGGAATAAAAACATGCTGGCGTCAAGTTTTCTGGGGCGAAAAACGTTGCTGAAAATCGTAAAAAATATATACATACTTTTTTAAGCGGGACTTTAGCCACGAGACCAGGGTTTTGGTATTCTCAGGGGTGTAATCTACAACTATTTTAATATTTGTAAAGTCGATTCTAAAGTCCCGTGGCTATAGTACTAGCAAAAACGCTTATCATGACGATATTGACGAGTCAAACTCGATTTGATTGTGTTGTTTTATTATACAAAGTTCCTATGGTACGGTTTAGGATAACCCGCTGACACCATATCACATTATCAAGTAACTTAGTTAGCAATTATTTAGCCCAAATAAACATCACGTGATGGGTTAAATTTAATCTGTTTGATTACAAACAACGGACAAATAAAGCAAAATGAAAAGTTCTAAACAAAAACTTGACGCCGGATCTTAAGCATAAAATCATTAAATGTGTTAGTAAATAATAAATCACCATTAAAACTTTAAAAAAACACTTGTTTTAATTTACACCCATAGTATATATGTAACTCTACATATATGAAAAATACGCACATATAGCAAAAAGTATGAAGTGTTTGTCATTTGTGTACGAAATGTGACGAGCCGGGCAGCACTAGGAGTTATTGAGTGAGGCGGAGGCGGTTATAAGGCTAGGTGTACACTTAACATAAGGTGCAACATCACATATTTTAATATGGGCTAGATTGTGTTCATGCCGCATGCATATAGGGAAATTAACAAGAGCTGGCGTCGAATGTCAATGGAAATTTTGACAGTTCAGTACAAATTTCGTACTAGTTTTTTTATAAATCAACCTATAGGTCCCAGAAGAATTATGTAAACCCCGACGGAAAATATATCATCCCTGACACATTTTATTTACTTCACTATACATAGCATATAAGTAAATAATTGTAATATAGGTTATAAATAAAATTTACAGGAATAATGGACGGCAAGATTAACTTCTTGACCTGGGACCATAGCAATACCATGGGCAATTATAAAATTTTCAACTGTTTCTCAAATTATAAAATCATGCATGTAACAATCTCAGTATTTCTGTTTTTATATGTGCTTAGTGATTGTAACTACGTGTTACGTTAATAATTATTGCGTAAATAACACCAATAAGCGTGTCGGTACAATCCTTTTTAGACCACGAACGCTTCTAGTAGGAGACAATAACTAAAATCATACAACTTCAGTTATATATGTATATGTGTGCATACTATTACTATGATCATGCACATTATTCCATTAAAAACCATTCGACAAACATGCTTCTCTTGTTTTCGTCTAAGCTTACGTGTGGTTAGTTGTCATTAGTAACCTCGCGAATAATCCGAACTAATGAGTTAAGCTTGTTAATAAATTTTATCGTTATATTGTAATGAAGTGACTAAAACGCGATAAAAAATGTTGATTTGGATTTTAGTATTATACATATTTGCATTTACAAACCGGTAAAAAAAGCAGAGTAAATTCCGGCAAATCTGGTAATTCTCATAGTAAATATTTACCAGTTACTTGCCCTATGTGATACATGCCTTAGAGGGGTGACTTTAACACGGTTAGTGGGAGGAAGCCTTACGGCCCAGACGGAGTGCCCTGAGCGATGCCGGAGGCGAAGCTGTCGTAAATATTATGAAAGATTGTGGGTTCCATGGGATATATATTTATTGCGGCACTGAACATACAGACTGAATAATAATTAATTACAGCGAATACATAATAGCAAATAAAATAAAACAAAGTAATAAAATAAAATAACCACTATAGAGATATCGAGAAAGAATCTAAAAATAAAGAAAAACCTTATTGTTACCACTAGGTACTAGTTCAATTTAAAATGATTTATTCCTCCAACGAAACCTTGTCTGTATTTTACCTAATAATTAAACCAAGTGGCAATTGGAATTTCGGAAACTCGACGACGCATCGCTGTATTTGTCTGTGTTTAATAAAATAAAAAATGATAATTCTAAAACCGATAAAAACACAAGTAAAGATTCGTGTTCCATTATAATTCCTTCATATGGCAAAAGACAAAGTGAACACCGACTGCGAAGCAGTGGATTTAATTATCATCGCCAAATATCATGTGATCAACCATATCCCACTGATAATACGTAAATCACGACTAACGTAAATACGTACATTACGTCATAAAATCAAGTCCCCGTAAATTAATTGAGTAGTTACCTAGGAAAAACATTTTCATTGACCGCACTGTTTATTAGTCTTACTAGCGGTGCAAAATTATTTTAACTAGCAACGTATATATGCATATACATAGCATGCGAATAGTTAACATAGCAACTACCTGACGTTAATGTTGATTGGTTTATCTATTTTCCAGAACGGTGCAGTTCATCTAAAATAATGGACTCTAATCATGAAATAACTCCGGAGTCCGGACTGAATTTGAACGTGATTTTAATCTATGAACGCGCGGTTAGGGACTAACCACCACTACCACCACAAATTGCTAGGAGGTAGACCCTTTCGATTTTCGCGGTAGGTAAATCAGGATACACAGAGACACAGACTAGACATTATTATTACGAACCTATGTCCCACTGTTGAGAAAAACTCCCAGTTTTATTTATTTAGCTACTTAGTTTTAACATGGTTAGTTGGCAGAGACGATAAGGCGCATATAGAATAAATAATAATCCGCAACAATAACTGGCACTAATCGAATCGCAAAAATGTATGCCTCTACAAGATTGTCAGATATTTTAAACGCAATTCGTTAGTTACTTGTGCAATGTCGGCTTACAGCTGATTTTTGTACACTCACGGTCACAAACAGTCGGAGTGGACAGTCACGGTCATAAACACGTATAGGTACACGTTTCCCCTTTACATCATTGGAACAAGTTGATAAGTTTATGACCGTGACCAGGTAGGTGGTCAAAGCCCCACTTCATTTGTTCTCATGTTTATTTACGCAAATAAGAACTGACAAATGACCACCCAGTTCTTACGTCACGCCGCAGCATCAGCCCTCTAGATGTTACGGTACCTACAGGTGCGCGAGCGCAGAGGTTGACGACCCGACAACGCCAACAGAACAGCTTAACCGACCGAGTCCCCCATTGAATCTGTGATTTATTGCACAATACTATTCATCTGTCATAATCTATGCAGCTGAAATCGACAGGTTCTTGATAATCAAGATATTTTGATGTGAATATGAAAGCTTTGGATGTACCCACAGTTGCCGGCTGTTTTGTGTTATCGCGGTATTTCTTTTAGTTTTGTTCTTGTAAGCTATGATCGTTTCCGCTATACCGACCGGCCTATCGTTTGTAATCTGACGAAACGTTGCAAATTCGGCCTGCGCGTAGTCATCCGTCTTCAGAATCAACCCTTCTTTCTGTACATATTTATCTATTAAACGAGTTCCTCCTGAGATGGGTGATTATTCTGCGATATATATTCATGATCATCGAAAAAAAGTCACATGTAAAATAACAAAAGAGAAAAGTTGCACAGGCTGAGAATATTTCAATCGGGCCGCCTCCAAAAAATATAGCATCACCCTCCGATGGGTTAAAATTAACAATCGCTGACGTACCATGAAACCTATACAGAATATCGTAACAAGTCTTAATTGAAACATATTATTACGCGATGAAGAATGACCAACAGTCAATTATCATGTAATGTAAGCAATACAGAAACAATGGGTATCATTAAGTGAAATAGGTTTGTAGGTGTCGCAGATTAGAAAAGGAAACCCAAATGATTACTCTAACAAAGTTGGCGTAGTATCCTTTCAATTTCCGCATCCTTTACAATGAATAAACAGTGACTAAATAGGTACCTACCTATCAGATCGCACTTTGCACTGGCGTCAGAACTGTGCGTCATGTTTCTTGATTTGAGGTATCTACAGACGAATTTGGTGGATTGTTTTTAAACACTACGCGACAATGGGTATTGTAGTTAATGCCTATTTTGTACAGACATTTTTTAGTTTCGATATAACATTTAGACGAACTGATCGGTTTGAGATTATCCTAACCACTCTTTAAAAAATTGTCGAAATTCGGAAATTCCGAAATAATTCAACCAGTTCTATAAAGTGGACGTTACACAATTAGAACAAGCTCCCGATATCGAATCGTTTCCTACTGGGTGCATTGCATGCCCTATAAAGACAATAGCCCGCTAGTAGTAGGTACTTCATGAATTCTAAGCCTTTTAGGAAATTCCTGATTTTATTTGAAAGGATATGGAAAGGACACACTTTGCTTGATCTTATTCTTATTATTTTCATTTGTACCAAATTCGGAACGCACCATTTTTAATAATTTAGTTGTATTTTGAGGACATGCCTGCGAATATTAGCCTTTTTCGAGCCAAAAATCCTTGTTTTGGAAATCCATTTGAACCTTACCATTACAAGGCCAGCAAATCAGATTTACCTAAAAATAGGTGAGATACGAGAAATCAATAGAGCAAGGTATTAGGTAAGGGAGGTCAAGGCTCCGGTGCTAACTAGCCGACCTCGTGAGTGCTGATGGTAGCATTGGTAAACATAAAGCTATCTTTTAACGTCAAAACTACGGCCAAAGATACGTTTTAATGAGGCAGGAAAGATTGTAGATAGTTTCTGGAGGGAAAAATGGGGCTAAAGGAAAGATGGCGGAACAACCTGCATAATTATATGCTGCTGGATATTCCGTACCTTACCTATCTCAATGTCTGACTAGAAATCGCCCAGAACCGAGAAGAGTGCAAGACGCCAGTAAAGTGTGGGAGGGCCTTTGACCAGCAATGTAAAACTGTACTAGCAATGGAACACCAAAGCACGCAAAAAAAACAGCTTCGTATTTTTATACGAAAAAAACCGTGAAATAAATACATTTCTTATATGACTGCTTCTTTTAACTTCTGTAGTTGACTGTACTAGATATCGTGTTAAAAAACAAATTATCATACACGAAATCTTGATATTTACGTACCAGCACGTAATGTAGTATGTACAGTGTTGCTAACAATTCGAATGTGACACAAACAACAGTGTTATTCACCTCTAAACCCTTATCAGCTAAGTCGTGCCTTATCAATTTCCTTTGCGATCAAATTATTCGCCAAAACAAAATGAGTTTGTTAACTACAAATCAGGATTTTGAAGTAACTTTGATTTATTATTAGATTGAAAAAAAAATTGGTAGGATCCAAAAGATTAGGCGTACTTTTGAATCTAGAGCTGCAGGTTGGAATTCAGGCTAGCAGCAATCAGGCTTTCCAAAGAAAAAGGAACGGCAACCAAAGAAACTTGATTGTGTATTTTTACTTTGTAGACCATTATCCACACTGGGTTAGCATTGGGACTAGGGCGTGCAATATCGGTATTTTTTGTATAGGCAATACCAGAATTTGGGTATAAGCCACCGGTTTTGCATGGGCTAATTGGGACTGTGGCACAAACGCCCCAAACCCTCTCTCTCAGAGAGTAGGATATATACTATCATACTGGCTGACAATAATGATTGATAAATTAGGCAGTTTCAGCCGTATGTATTAGAAATTCACTTGCTATTTAAATGTGAATGACATTTGTCACACTGACTGGATAAATGTCCTACACACAATGGGATTTACAGTTCTGAATACATAAAGGCAATTTTACTGTTTTAAGAGTTAACTGAAATATGGTTTAACTAAAAAGTATACTTAATAACCAGGTTCATCACAATTAGTGTCAGTTACTTTAATTAAAATTTTATTAAAATAGAACTTTAAGAGGTTTCTATGGTACCACAGCTTTCTGGACCTTTAAAGTTTATATTGAAACTATGATGAAGACACCATGTTGTGTCAATAATATAGAGAATAGATGGTCGTTTTGAGATAAAGTAAATAATGTAGCATAGTAAAAGTAAATATTTATCTTTCTACATCAAAATGAATATTGGAAATGATATATTTTGGACAGTATTTTCCAAATCAGAATATTTCTCACAAAAATTTTATCGTTCAATGTGGCATATCCCTAGATCAGGGTTTCCCAGCCAGTGGGAGGCCCACCCTACTTGGATGGAGTAGGAAGATCCAAGGGGGATGCAGCAAGCAGCTCCAGATTTAAACTGTATAAGGCCTGTATCACGGTACAGACGGTGCTCAGTTTCGACTCCCCATTCCAGCCCCTTGGGGGCGTAGTGTTTTAGCATAATGTTGGGTGAGGTGAGGACTAGATAGTTGATGGCAGTACCTACTATTAAACTCCATTACAGTTTTATTGATGATTAATGTTTGAGTGGAAAAATCTATTTTATTGATTGTTTTATCATAGAATACCCAGCAAGTTAATTAGTTTGCATGCAACTAAACTCTAATTTTTAATTGAGTTGGATAATCTGCCAGCTGCTGCAAAGATGTTTGCTAATGTATGTAAAGTACTGTCAAATTACTAAACTCAGTTAATCATTCTACTTTAGTATCTAATTGTATATCTAATTCAGGGACTGATTTCGGTTACGGTTTTACCGGTATTCCATTACGATACCGTAATGGTGTAAAGGTTACGCGCGCCGCGCCAACATAACGGTACCGTAACCGTTTTGAAATATCAGTTACCAGTAATCGATTTAAAGGTAACCGAAACCTTTAAAATACCGGTTCGAAACCGGTATAATAACGGTTACCGAAAAAAATAAGCGGAAAGACAATACGGCAGCGCCGGCAGTTTGGCAACGACGCCAAAATCGAGATATCGGTAACCTTTAAAAATCAGTTTAGGTACCAGAAAAAATAAAGGTTACCGTTATATTTCGATAGCGAAATATAAAGGTTCCGCTACCGAAACCGCTATTTGGAAACCAATATGACGTCATATCGGTTATAAAATATACCGGTATTTTTCGGTTATGCAGTCCCTGATCTAATTGCACTAATTTTTAATTTTTACCTTAATACCTATTATTTTATTTTTAATTGTTTGTACTAAATTGAGCACAACCAGAATAGTCATTTAAAAAAACGTAAGTTTATGTTTTTATAAGCTAATAAAAACCTGTTTAATCATTTATATTAGAAGCTTGTTTGAATTTGAATGTTGAATGCTAACAACTTAGCAGGTTTTTCCTGCAAAATGAAACTGTGAACATAGTTTTATAGATAGTGATGGTTTTTAAGAGCATCACCTGACTTTTGACACCATCCTTCACGGATGACTGCAGTTAGTGTCTTAATGTTTCAGTACCAGTATTTATACACGCATGAAATTTAACACCAATATTACATGTTTTATTAAATTAAAATAATTTCATTACATCATAATGTTATTTTTTTTATAAGTATGTTAAACTTTAAATCAAAGAATTATTTATTATAAATTATAACAAATAAAATGATTGTCTAGTGCAAGGAAAATGTTAGTAATGAATAATGTTATTGTATTATAGAAGCCAGCTAAAGCAATGAAAAGTGTATATATAAACTTACAAGTTTTAAAAATGATCCAGATCACTAAAACAGTAAATAAAGCTACGTTTTATGGAAACTGACAATCACCTCTGAAATGATGTCTACTGAAAAGCATACATGATAGCACTATCACTCACAGATAAACTTTATCAACATTATCACACTCCAGTCAACGCTAAATACTGCTAAGGAGTGACGTCAGGAAAAATATTCTCGTCTGCATACGAGGATACCCTGTCCTGAATACTTTTCTACTACTGTTACTCACTGCATCTACTAGTTTCTAAGTAATATATTCCCGAGGTAACGTTACGCTAAGAACAAGATTAATCATATGGTTAGATTAAGGTTTATACAATACAGTGCAAGAAACCGTTCCGCGGTCCAATAATTACATAGAAAGTTAGTGACAGGCAAAATTTCGATGCAACACCAAAACACTTACCAAGTAAGATTGTCACTGATGATTAGTAAATGTTTCCCTTTGTCTGACTTATCGCCGTAAATAAAAATCACACATTATACGGCTAGCACGTAACACAACACGATATTGTTCAGATTTTACTGTATAATTTTGTTAATTCCTGTCTAAACAATTACACTTTGACGAATTGACAAATATCGTTTCATTCGTGACCAAATCAACATGTCCTCCAACAAGTCCTCCGGTCAAATATCTTTGTCGTTATCGTAACTTTGGATAATGACTTTAAAACTAAATTATATTTAAAACTTAAAAACGTTTGATTTTTTTCACTTTAAAATTATTATTAATTTTGCGTAATAATTACGAATGAATAAGTTTTAAATATTACGAATGATCATTGATTGTTTCCTCCCATAGATAGAACGTAAATAACAAAAGTAGTGTTGAACAATAAAGCATTTCTACACGTTCATCAACTTGTTTACGAATGACTCAAATGCCACGAGAATAAAAGTTGAAGCGGTCTACAGGCGTAAGACATAAAATCAGAAAGAGATGGAACTATAGTTACAATGACAAGAGAGGTCAGCTGTCAAGTCAAAACGGTTGTGTTGATGTTGTGTTGTTCAATCGAATGCGCATTCAACCGGTGACTTGATATGGGTTTGTCATATTACGAAATGTTTAAAATAATTCTAGAAAATAAATAATTCTTGTTTATTTTCAAATTGTATTCAAATAATACTAAAGAATATAATTTACTTACAAAAACATTAGTTTTTAAATATTAGGTAAAGTGTTAATTAGTGGATAATGATAACGTGCGTGAAATCACAGAATAATATAATAGTATTTCATAGTAAAATGAGGGTTTCCGCGATCGAGTTTTCCACTAGATAGCAGCACCGTGGCGAGACGTCTAGCAGTTATAATCCACCAATCATGTTTAATAAAAAAAAATATTGGTGGATTTTGACAGCTGATGTCAAAAAAACCTCTCACCACGGTGTTGCTGCCAACGAGTGAACAACTCGATCGCGGAAGTCCTCATTAAATCTTTATGCGGTCTATAGACGAAAGCGACTAGTCAAACGATTAGAAAGAGTGCGAACTATGGTTAGAATGAGAGATTGTAACGAGTCAGAAACTCTCTGCCATGTTTCATTATTCGTACATTGATATTTATTTATTTACTAGCTATGATACCCGGCTTCGCTCGGGAGTTGATATGAGATTACGTGGTAGATGAAATAAAAAAACATATTATGACGTAAAAAGTAAAAAATATATTTTGAAAACATTTTCTATATTTACATGTATTTACATTTTCTCATTATTTACACTACTTGTTTATAAACAACATTTTTCATTTTATTGTCCGGGGTATATATATATAAATTTTTCGAACTTCCTACTCTTGAGCAAGCTACATATAGCTGACCGTGAGAGAAGCAGGATTCTTTGAGGTTGATGCCACAATATTTCAAAGTTTGCCCTTGCGCTTTGTTAATTGTAAAACTAAAGGCTAATTTAATTGGAAACTGCAATCTTTTAAATTGAAATGGCAATTCAGAAGAGATCAGTGGTATTCTAGGTATAAATACTGGGTGTCCTTTGTTCTTTCCAGAAATAAGTTCAGCTTCAATGACATTATTCGATAGCTGTTTTACGATCATCCTCGTTCCATTACATAGTTTTGGGGAGTTGAGATTTCTGAGTAGTATGATTGGAGATCCAATTTTCAGACGAAGGCAGTGTAATGGCATTCCTGGTACTTGTAAAGAGTTTAGAAATTCAGTAGGAAAGTTGACACTTTCTTCAATGGATACCATCGTGTCGATCGATTTATATACTTTCTCTTCACCAGATATTTTCTTTAGAATATTAAAATTGATATCGTCAACAATATTATTTTTAGTGGCCAAAATTGCTCTTTGAAATAACCACTCTACGTTGGTATAGTTCTGAATAATATTTGGATAAATTTTGTCGATTAGTTCGTTTTCAGTAGTGGCTATGTTACAGAAATCACTATTGAGTTCAATGAGGCCGGTCGTTTGGTCAGTAGGATATGTACCATCAGGTTCAAAATTGCATGGTCAATTTATCAATGAATTCATTCATAAATTGGCCATGCAATTCTGAACCCGATAGTACCTTCGCCTATTTGTAAAAGTATTTTAGCAAAATGTGCTGTTGTTTCATCTTTTGATAATTCAACCCTCATGTTTTTTGTTAATTGCAGTATTTGTACTTGCGGCCAGAGATGTGACTTTTTTAAGCATGCATTGATCTCGTCTGCTGGTGTTGATTTGGGAATAACTGGAAGTGTTTGTCGAAAATCTCCTGAGAGTATGAGTAGAGCTCCTCCCATCATTTCAGAGTTTTTTCGCAATTCTTGTAATGTTCTGTCCATGGCTTCTAGTGATTTGTTATGGGCCATGGTGCATTCATCCCAGAAGATAATTTTAGCATGTTTTAGAAGTTGACCCCGTCCAGATGTTCCTGAGATTTTACATACCGGGAATTGTTGTTCCGCTATATTCAACGGTAGTTGTAAGGCAGAATGGGCAGTTCGTCCTCCTTCCATAAGTGTGGCTGCAATGCCGGATGATGCTAGTGCCAGTGCGATGTGGTTTTCAGCACGTATTTCCGCCAGTATTAGATTTATTAGAAACGTTTTACCGGTGCCTCCTGGTGCGTCCAAGTAAATAATTCCACCAGTGTTGTTATTTATTCGGTTCATTATAACGTTGTAAATTTTTTTTTGATTGTCATTGAGGAGTGGTTTGTTGTGAGCAATGTATTCAAGTAGTTCATTGACGTTGTAGCTTTTTTCCTTTGTAATTTCGTAGTTTAGCACACTGAAAGTATTTCTTTGTGGTGCTGGCATTCCAATTTCTACTAAGGTCTGGTTATTTATTGCTAAACATTTATCTTCTAAGCGAATGAGTGTTTCATTGAAGATGTCGTCATTGAATTCTATAGTCAGTTCTGGATTAGCTTGTCGGATTTGGTACAATATATCATCACTCATATTCCTTTTGAAAGAGTCCCATAGCTGTTTTGGGTTTGATGGGTTACATGTTGTTAGAATTATGGCGAATAACTCTCGAATTTGTTCAGCTGAAGCTGTGAGTGTAGCTTCTTGTAGTGTTAATTCCCAGTGGTTATCGTTTTCCAATAATCCTAAACGTTGACATGCTTCTCTGTAAGTCTGGTATATGTAGCCGTCAATAGTCCTGAGATCTGTGAAACTTGTTGGTCCCCGTATTTCGTGTAACAACATTCGGAGATAGAAACATTCGGCATTGTTTGGATGTACAGTGTATACTCGACCTATTGCGTTAGTTTTCATTATTTCTGGATGACCCTCTTCTGGCATTCCTTGTTTTCGTCGTTGAAAAATTTTCCTTGTTTTGTCCCACGTATAATAAATAGGGACGTCGACATACAGTAACGTCTTTGCGAATGGATCCGTTTGGCAAAGTTGGAAAAAAGCTGTTAATGTTGTGTTCTGAGGTGGTTCGCTTGCAATTTTTCTAGCCGAGTCTTTTGTGAAGTAAACTCTCTGTCCATTCTCCAAATGTACTGCTAGATGTTGCGCAGCTGGTTCGCGTTCGTGTATGGGAAAACTAAAAATCCTCCACGCTGCTTCGTTACTGTTGATGTATCTTCCCATTTGGTACATGAGGATTTCATCATTTCTATTATTTTGTTCGCTATTTTGGACTATTTGAAATACTGCCATATCACTACCTTTGTTTACGTACTTACATATATATTTAATAGATTTTACTGAATTGCAATATTCAACGTTTATGTGTGCTTGGAACATTTTGAAAAGTAGTGGGTTATATGGTACTACCCATTGATTATCTATTTCCAGTTCGTCTCTGCCTTGTATTCGTATTTTTGCTGTGAAGCCACCGTTTTTCGGTAATCGTCTTCTATATTTGGGATAGCCGTCATCTTCAGTTTTTGTATCGTCCAAGTATGGTTTTGGATATTTTTTTGTACATTTTCCATCACTCATGCATGGCGCATTGAAGTTTAATGGTCCACATGGTCCGTGAATCATGTTTTTCACTACTATGTTGTATAGTTCCGGATCATTTTGTGGATTGGGAAATTCAGCTTGGATGATTTTGTCGATATCCGTGGGATAAATTTTATCGTGTAGCCATATGAGATTGTGTGAGTGAGGTAATCCTCGTTTTTGCCACTCGATTGTATACATCCAGCATCTAACGGTTCCAAAGATGTGGTATTTTGTGATGACTTCAATAAATCTTATTTGTTTTTGTCGAAAAACTCGGGCTATCATGTCGTGTCGATCCATGGAGGTTTGTCCGTATTTTAGTTGTTCTTTGATTTCTGGCCATGATGAGTTGCATGTAAATGTTATGAAGAGATCAGTTCGTCCATATTTTCTTACGTAGGTCATGGCATCTTGAGTATATTCGTGCATATGTCTTGGACTTCCTATGTATGATGAGGGTAAGATTACCATTGTTCCAATATCGTCAATATTGCCGTCATTTATGATCGCATCTCGAAGGTGGATGTATTCTTCTGTGCGTAGTTTCTTCTGATTCAGTCTTATGTAAAGTATCCGTTCTGCTTCTATTTTTGCGTACATATCTACCAGAAATTGTTGGAATAAACGGCGAGTGTTGAGAATGTGATTGTATATTTCATTGTCTCTGATCATTAAGCGGTAAGCATAGAACTCCTTGGAAGTGACTTTTTTGTTTGTTTCTATGCCTGTTTTAGGATGAATTTGTTTTATATTGAAATGATAACCATCCTCTCCGTGCAGAAATATTAACGGATATTGAAGAGCATCATATGAACGGTGTGTCTCTGCAATGCGTTGTAGTCCTTTTCTTCTTCGTTGTACAATTATGTCACGGCTTGTATTTTCATTGGCCACAATTACGATGGCGACTTCATCTATCTGAGGTGCATTAAATCTACGTTCGTGTTCTCCACGTGGTCTTTTATCGGCTCGAATTACAATTTTATAGTCATCAGAAATCATGCGGTCTAGTGTTGTTTTGAATATGTAAATCAGTTGATTGTATTTGTGTAAGATCCTCTGTACGTCTTGGATTATTTCGCGTTTCAATCCAATAAAATTTGTACATCGTTGATCAATTTCGTTTTCTTCATTTCCGATGAAATATACTTGCAGAAATTTATAGTCATCGTTAGGCATTGGTAGTAACGATCCAATTTTGTGATAAATTTGCCCTTGAATTGAAAATACATATTCAAATTTGTCTCTATTAGTGTCAGTCGAAGTAACACCGAAAGAAGTCATTTGAAAGCAGGAGTTGTATGATCTTATATTTTGAAGAAAGTGTTTTGATTCTGGTGTTTCCCCGGTCATGTAATGTAGAAATTCCTGTGGAGGTGCTTCCAGTGGTGGTAATCGAATTTTTCCATTCATGCAACAGAGACCTGGTGTTTCTTTACTGAATTTTTTCGCGTGGCAAAATTGGCAAATGTTATTCATTTTTCCGATCACAACATATTTATGATCGTAATATTTCTTCGTCGGTTCGTAGTGGAATGCTTCCTTTGTTAGATTATCTTTTAAAATGCTCGATTCTTCAATTCTTTTATTTTCTTTTCTTTCTTCGCTTTTTCCGCTTCTCAGGGTGCTCATTCTGGTTCGTTGATTTTGTAAACGTGCTTCGCGCTCTTCTTCCGTTTCATTTCTTCGATTTTCTTTTTGTTTCCGCCGTTTCGCTGCAGAACTGGCAAGATCTGCACCTCTTTTTACGTCTAGGCATTGTATTCTGTAAAATATAAATTAAATGAACATTTTATAGACAAATATATTGTTACGTAAACGTGGAGCACGTTGAGACAAAGAAAAAAAAATTATTTAATCTTCAAGCGGTCGCGCGATATTTTGTTTACGGCCAAAGTATATAGAAGGCATCGATTCAACGCCGCGCGACTACTTGAAAGTTAAGAAAATTACAACAAAAACCATTAGAATTAATTAAATACACTATTAAAAATACTCACATTTGATATTTCACAATAAAGGCTCACAGATAACTTTTTTCTTCTTCGCTTCGAAATCGAGAATTAATTAAACACACTATTAAAAATACTCACACGTGATACTTCAAAATAAAGGCTCACACACAGATAATTTCTTTCTATTTCGTTTCGAAATCGCTTGTTTCGCTGTTCAAATCAAACTAACTCTGGCGGGTGACACCGGGCTCTTATATATTCAGAAAGCTAGGCTCTAGGATATTCGAGAAAGTTGGCGCTAGGATATTCGAAAAAGTTTGGGAATAATCGTTCGTTTAAGTCCATATTGTGTACAATGAATGAAATTCAACTATTCGACAAAAGATGGCGCCACTTTGGACAATGAATGAAGTTCAACTACTCGACAACAGATGGCGCCACTACACTTACTTTCCGAGTTGAAGGGTTGGAAAAGCCCTTATATCTTTAAAGACACACCCTTTAGGTTAAAACGGGAACTTTCTTGTTTGAGGGGGAATAAAGGGCTATCACACTATATAAGTACCTTTATCGTGCTGGGACTCCTTTTTAAGTTTTATCGGCACGCACATTTTCTCAACTTAGTTTTATTATATATAATGATAATTGGGTAATTAATATAAACTAATAACTATTTAGTTTTAAAAAAATACCTATTATTAGTTTCACACGGTAATAAATTTACTTTTAATCTACACCATGTCTAATTTTTTTTGTTCAAGAGCTTAATGATTTGTTTAAAAGCCACACTTAGTAAACTCAAGAGCAAACTTAGAAACGCCAATAAAGATGCTAAATAATTACCCATAAATTAACAACTATACAATTCGGAAATGTAATAATTTATTAAATAATACAAACCAAATGGAACTGTAATACAAGAGCGTTAAATAAAGAAATGCAACAATACAAACATGTGCATATACGTTACAAAAAGGGATTGCAGTGAAAAAACTTAAGTGGGCCACAGACTAGAGTTATTGTATAGGGGAACCAAGCGTTTAGAGGTACAGAACACGGGTATGTTCGAACGGAGAATATTACAAAACAGATGTGCATTTACTGTCTAGTTTAGTGTTATGGTCTGTGATTATTATGGGCGGTTTTAGGGAGGTGTCACGCTAAAGTAAAACCAATACTGGTTCAAACTCAGTAAGTAGGTCAAATTAGTTCTTATTTAATTTTGTTAATAAGGTGCAATTTGTACTATTAGTATGAAAACTGATAATTTGGCAGTAGGGTGGAACAGCCATAGGTGGGAAGTTTTTGGAGGCATCAACAAAGTAGCGTGGTAGAAGAAGCTTACCGAGGTTTTAAAAGGGGTTTTTCAGGAGACGCGAGGGACATTTTTCTGGGAAGCATTCGGGGCATCGGATTCGAAGATTACGAGGGTTACAGTCGGACGTGTTCTCTGTGTTATAATTTTGGGTTAATGTAGGACATCTATGTTATGACCTACCCTGGACTTTGCTAGTTTCTCATGAAATTAATGAAGTTTGGACTGGGAAATAACATAATGTATTTAGTTGTGGGTTTTTAGTTAAAATAAGTTCATTTAATCAGTGTAAATTTTAGTGATTTTTAAATAATTAAAAGTTTGTTGTTTTCGAGCTTGAGTTACGTTAGTGTTAAATATATACTGACGGAATTCGAATTTTAGTAGAATACTCAGTAGAATAGTTTAAATATAAATTATGTTTTGGGATTTATTTGTGTTAAATAATTGGAGATTTATTGTTTAGATTAATTAGTGCAATTTTAATAGTGGTTCAACAGTTGGTTTGTGATTTATTTTAATTTACTTTATGGGTTAGTTATTTTGAGTAGAGAGAACAAGTCTGATCTAGCTATAGTCGAGCAAGACTTTCAGTTGATTTGGACGGGTAACTTAACAGTGTCAACTACAGTCCAAGTTCCCTGAAAGGTGTTGGGTTTTAAGTAATTAGCGATTGAGCGTCGCCAGTTGTCTCGGTTTACGAGGAGAGATATCTGCTCCTGGTATCTGGACGGCTTGGGTAGTCACCTAGACTTCCTAAATCAGCCAGATTACTTGTCCATTCCAACTTCCTTTACCCATTTATCCTTTCCACTTTCTTCGTCAGCTCACTCGCTGTCCCAAACCCAAGTGTGAGTGACTTGACCACGTGAGGAAATAGGGTGTTAGCCTAAATCGGAGTATCCTCATCCGTCTTAGTTAGCTGTAGCTAGAAACTTCCATTGCACATAGGAAGTTTACGCGAGTAATTTAAATGTGGAATCCGGATTCCTAGCTTGAAAATATTTCGATAGAATAGTTGGATAGTTTAGCTGCTAGTCTACATGTCATTTGTAGGAATTTAGGATTGTAGGATTTCATAGGAATGTTATAGTTCAATCATCTGATTAAGCCATTACACATTCATGTTTATATAGCTAGGATATTTACTTACGTAATGATTTATATGGCTTTTGTTTTGAATGAGTATTTGAACACGGGGTTTCATGGGTTTTCTTAAAAGTAAAATTAGCTGGAATAAAGTTGGGATAGGGATAACTAGGACATTATTACATATATTTATCTATGACGTTGACAAACACGATTCATTTACAAATGCCGTTGTATATATTTTGGTCCTTGCTATACTACTGGTAGTTAGAACACTGTGGGATCATTAAAAATAATAACTCACAATATTTAATCGTAAAGTTAGAATCATTTTGCTTATTATAAAAAATACTTTGCAGCCTGCTTCTCTCATAGCAGTTAGTATTTAGATTTCATACTGTTATCTATGGATCTGTAATTTATTTCAGACCTTAAAATACAAGGTTCTATCACTATTTATTACAATATTTATAATTAGACATCAGTGAATGTTTTATCTTGGCTTGATCGAGGCAGAGCCAAGATCGTAGTTTATTTTGGTACCAAGGTGATCCAAATGACTACAACTAAAAGTCTAGATCGAATTATTTCATTGAATACTAAAATTTTATACAAAAACTATATTACTAAATTACAGAAACTAGAGAACCAGAGTGGATCTAATACTGCTGTTATCACTACCAGTATTTTGTTGTGTTAACGATCCCTTTTGATGTCCTCTCATTAAATGTCACAATATAATGACAATATGGACAAGAATGTCTAGTCATTATTAGTTCCTTCAGAACTGGAAAACCATCCGCAGGCGTGGGGCAGGAGTCTGACCTGCAACTGGACTGATGACTACGGATGCCGCGGAGGAGGAGCGGTATCTCTACCCCAAAAACAAAATATGTTTAATATAGTCTGGCAAACCATTTCTGTCACTAGAAAAGCGCGGCAAATTTGAAAAATCGCGGGTTGGCAACACCTGTCTTTGAATAATTCGATAATTGTGCATAATTTGTATTTTATCTGTGGTCATGTAACTTTTTAAATTTAAAAAAGTTAGTTTTGTTTACTTTCATTTTAATGTTTCAGATTGCGTTTTTTAATATTTACTTATTAATGTAATATCTGCCACCACTGTTGAACAAATTAATGTACTTAATAAGAAACCCCAGCTAGGATATTAATATAGGTAGTGTACCTTATGCAGGTATTGCAGGTATTTTGCGTGATAAATGTGACTTTGAGGTTATGCAGAGTTTTGTATTGAATAATCATTTGAAGTTATTTCTTTCAGTGTATATCGGATAATTAAAGTGAAAACTAGTGCCAAATAAAGTCCAAGAACATTTGGTGCTCAATATTGTCGAAATAAAGCGGTAAAAATGAGGTTTAACAAGCAGTCCTACAAGCCTAACCTACCTACAAGCACTCCGCTACCTTCCGATATTTTAACAAGTCTGTAATGTTTTATATACCTCAGCAATGTGTACAATAAATAAACACCAAAATCTCACATGTTTTATTAATTAATTAATGATACACTTCGTCCAATAGGTCAGTACCTAAAAATAGTCTTAAGAGGCCTTATTCCCAAAACGCACAAATTTCACGAAATGCTTCATTTTCTTCGAAGGCTATGGCGAAAAATCTTAGTTTTTCGAAATCAACTATTGATGCATATAATAGTTCATTTATTTATCTAGACGGCCATCGGAGCAAAAATTACATTTTATAAATAAAAATATGAAAAAAATTGGTTGTCTTTGAAGGCCTTTCCGGATTTTCCAGTTAGATGTAACGTTTATTTCCAAACTACGCAAAAAAGGGTAACAATTCTTATTCAATTTGAATAAAATTCAATTGAGTATATCATGTCTGAGACGGCCATCGAAATAAAAATCGAAGATTCATCTTGGATAATAGACAAAATACCTTCTGATTTTATGCCAGTTTTTTGATGAAAACACTGTTACATTTAATTTTTTCCACGAAAACCCTATAAATATTTAGCCCTAAAAATATTACCATAACAAAGTTAGACTATATTTCTATCACGATAAAAAATATCATTACTATAGTAATAAATTTAAAAATAGTATGAATTTTTAAAAATGACCTATAAATCACACTTCACAGGACACTTTTTGTAAGAATCGTATTTTTGGGTACTTAATAATAATAAATATGGTTCTAAAGTATTTTTTCGTATTACTAATGCTTCAAACTATCTTATAAATAGCATTTTATGCGGCTTTTTCCATTAATACAGTTTTTCGACCTTTTAGGGAATAAGGAGCCTTAAAACAATGAAAGGAAATCATAATAATTAGGAGTATTACTGAGTAATATGTATTATGCAGCTAAGTAAACTTATTCCATTCTAAGCTGAAAAGTTGTGTATTTTCTAGTAGGTATGCTCGTTTACCTCGACTATCCTTATGATTTTAGCAATCAATGTTTGTTTCCTTGCTGGGTTTCAACACTTTTAACTATTGTATTTTGACCGCATAATTTCCACTTCCGATCTTCTGTCCTTTTTTTAGATGTTGGTTATTTCAATTTCTTCGCACATTCTAATTCATACATAATAATAGGTATATCATATATCAGACTCGTCAAATTATTTTATACAAAGCAGAGTTAAAATTCTCCACAAACTTCACTGACATGACTGACGTACCTACGGAAGACCGTGGCCATTTTGTTCGATCTACATTGCTGCTTTTCTATGGAGCAATGCTGCTTTTTGATTCGCCCTAGAGTGTTGCTATATTTTTGTTTGATGTACATTGCTACTGCGTTCGTTGGCTGGCGAATAATTAGAATTGTATATTATAGTCTGTACAATTCTAATTATTTGTGACATTCTAATTTGATTTAGGTACTGACAACTGACATACTGACTTCACATACTATGGACTTTTCTTTTATACTGACCTATACATGACATTGGCTTGATTGACGATTGTTTATTTATTTGTTTTACACTACAATTAGATACATAACTCTTTCCTACATGCGAAAAGGATTTCGGTTACTATCAGCGGTTACAACTTGGGTTCTACAAACACACTAGCGATCATTTGGCCAATTTACTGATCCAATTCAAGATATTAACTTTATTAACTTATTTATTTAGTTTATTTTTTTTATTTTTTTTTTTATACCACGACGGTGGCAAACAAGCATACGGCCCGCCTGATGGTAAGCAGCTACCGTAACCTATGGACGCCTGCAACTCCAAAGGCGTCACATGCGCGTTGCCGACCCTTTACAAAAAGGAGGATTCACTGTGTTGACGACTAAGGGAACAAGCAGGTCCCTCATGGTCAACACACTGGGTCCTCTTTGAGCTCTTTTATTATTTATTAGATTCTATAGATTGAATAGTAGGTATTTTAGATTACCTTGATTTTATTATTAGAATTTTAGTTAGAATAATAGGTATTTTTAGAAGTTTAGTTTTTAGTAAATAGAGGGGCTCTTGAAATTTATAGGGGGGGGGGGGGGGGGCTAGTTGTTACAAGGGTAGCTATCAAAAACTGTTGTACGATCAATCCAATGCATTTTATTAAACATTATATTAGAATTATTGTAGGAAATTAATAATTTTGTTTTATATACAAATTTTATTCAAATAATACATCGAAATATAATTTGCTTACAAAAACATATTAGTTACTAACTATAAGGTAGTGTATTAATATTAGTTGAAAACGTGCGTGAAATTAAACGTCAAGTTATAGTTCAAAATCTGTAAGAATGAAGTTTTGACACTTCAGTATTGACATCATTAGCGGTGGAGCTAAGACGTATCGTTTGTCAAATTTAGCGATTATTTATGAATTGTTCGAATCGATTTTACTACAACCGATTTTTTCTTGTTATATGCCTATATATTTTGTATCACAAATCTTCTCAAATTATAACAATAAGAATAAGAGAATAAGAATAATGTTTATTGACTTAAACCTAATACAAGTGGAAGTAATATTTCCACAGTACGCTAATAGCTTAAGAGAGACTTATGTATTAGGTTTGAAACAGTTTCACCGGAACTGAGCCTCTGTCTCCCGAACTAAGCGGATGCCTGTGACTCGGAAGTCAGTGATTCCACCGAGAATATGAGTTGAGATGAGTTGTATGCAATTATGCCTAATATTTAAATAATAATTTTAAACTAACATAATTATGATAATTAAGTTTAGTAATCTTACCGTATACATAAGTATCACTGTAGAACATAAACCCCCTATGTCCGAGGTGGGCGTAAACAGCTGCGGCACAGCTTATACTAATGCAGCTGCTTACGATCTCAATGTTTTAATATGTACCTACGTTATTATGTTCAATTTAAAATATATATATATATATCTATATATATATATATATATATATATATATATATATACAAAAATAAATTAAAAAAGGAAAACTTAACTATAAAATTATTTAGGAAATGATCATTTAATAATTGTTATCTATTAATTATGTATGGTATTATAATCATTCCATAATTAATACAATATGATAAGAAAGTCTTATATTGTCTATTGATTACATAATCGATTTTATCGACTTACGGAAATGTTATATGAATCGGAACAGCAGACATGGTCACAACACTAAATTTAAAAAAAGGAGGCGTAAACCCTCAGAGAAATAAACCAATGGAGTGGTAATTGTCAGGCATCCCCCTCTGCCAAAAGTACAAGACCACTGGTCGTAGCGGTTATATAAAACTAGTTGTCGCGCGTCAAACGTCATTCAATGAATGTCAGTCAGCCCGGAACGATCTGAGGTAAAAATGCCGAATTGCTGCGTGTTTTCATGTAAGAAAATATCTGAATTATCTAGTTTACATAAGGATAACGTTTCTTTTCATTTGTAAGTATAATTACGTCTAAATATCATCAAATAGTGCACGAAATTAGCAAAAAACTAAAAAATATTGTCAATCAAAAAGTGTTGCCACTTAATGGTACTACATCTGCTTTAGGGTAATTTTTTAAATTGACTCTTCATAGTATATTGTATGTACAGTCAAGTGTAAAAATATGGGTGTACTCATATTACTCAAAAATATGTCCCATAGTATCTTATTCCATTGTAATAAGTGCGTAGTACCATATTTATGAGACGATTTTTTCGATACGTATTTTTGCACTTGACTATACCATCCATCGGGTTCATAATTGCATACCCCATTTATCAATGAATTCATTCATAAATTGGGTATGCAATTATGAACACGATTACATCGAGGGAGGTAAGTGAAATATTGCAAACAAGAGTAATCGACTCCAGTGCGGCAGAAAACGTCCGCCATTATGTCATTCATTGTCATTGTTATGACAGGTTAGGCAATACACTTAAAAGATACTGCGTGGGTTAGGCAGAGACCCATTCGGCATACAGACATAATTGTAAAGCATTACTCTGTTAAAAAAGCAGTGTGTCTGTGTGTGTGTGTGTGTTAAATTTTTTCTAATAATTAACTTGTTTCTAAACATATTTTAATCGACTTTTAAATTATTCAAATTACATTTTATTTTTAATCATTAACAAAAATGAAAAGATTAACGTCAGTACTTCAAAGGTAAAACTCATTCACACGCATAGCTTTTTAAATTATATATGTCGCCGAGGACCGCCGAGGGCAAGGCTGTAAGGTGGTTTGGAACTCAAAAAACTGACACTATCAGGATAAACTAGCCTATAGCACATTACGCACGGTAATGAAATAAAACATAAACACTGGTTTCACAACTGTATTGAAATCAAATCTTTTTAAAACCGTATTATGGGAAGGGCAATAAACTACTACTGGTTCGGAACGGAGCCCCAACTGAGAAGAACCAGCGTAAGAATCTCAGCGTATGTGTGCTTGTAGTACGGCACAATAGCTGAAATTTGTCTATGGTCTCAAAAATACAGATACTATAAACAATTTTTTTATAGTAGCTGTATTTTTGATACACCGTTTTAATAGACAAATTTCAGCTAGTGTGCTGAATTCCGCACTGAATTCCACTCTAATGTGTGGCGCCCCTTAAGTGAAATAAACTTGTAGATGCTTGAAATAACGATATTCCTGTTTAGAAATTAATTCGTTCCTTTATTTTCACCATACATTTTATGTAGCATTTTAATTTTGTATGGATTATACTTTATTTATTATAAGGTACGTTATACACACTTATCCCCTTAAATAGGCACTTTTAATTTCTGACTCTGGTATCACTGTACAGTGATACACACCTACCTACCTACCAGGTACCTAACAGGTAAGTTTTAGTGATGGGACAGCACAAAAATAAATGTCGATATTAACATTAGCTGTATGTTATACTTTTTAATTATAATAGAAAATTAAGAAGAGATAATAGAAATAGAAACACAAATTGGAAACAGATGCCCATTACAATCAAAATATCAACTGCGAATGACTCTGGAACATCACGATGTCGCTAGTGACTGATTCATCATTGTTCATTACAGTGAAAAATTCACTGAGGTGGATAGAGGAACGTCTAGTGTAATTGGAAGTACATTGAAACGGTAATCTTAACACGTGGGTTTGAATCCCGTGATGTTCCAGAGTTCTTTGCAGTTCAATGTTTCATTGTAATAGTTATTTGTTTCCAATATGTAGTATTTTCCACTAAATTTAAAAGCAAATACACATCAAAATATTAAATTGATAATATAAAAGTTATTCTAAATCAGCTTGCAAGATTTGTCCTGAACAAATAGATAAACTAACTTACGTAGAATATTAACATTGTAAGTAATATGCTGGTAGAAAAACTTGATATTTAATCACGACTTAACATTGTAATTTTATCAATAGCTAAACCTTATACTTGGTAAAGAAACAAAAATATATAACTAACCTACGAACAATGTTTCTCTGCATCCGTAGAAAACACCTTAGACAACCCTACACGTAATCCCTGGGTGGTGCTAAAAGAGTTACAAACTTGGCAGCTCTACTGTCCTACCTGGACCTCGCAGCACTCACTGGATTTTCTTCATCATCTGCTTTCCGACTACCCTAGGGAAGAAATGCCTATCTATATCCAGTGACATGTAGGCATACGATAAATAAATCTACGATAAAATGTGACATTTTCAAGTCAAAGGTACATCATTATCGGTTGTCAATAAGGCGTTACCATAAAAAAAATATTTAGAAATTAACTCTATTAACAACCGACAATGATGTACCTTTGACTTGAAAACGTCACAAATATCGATACTTAAGTATATTATTATCGACGCGTTCCTCGCACTGTGTACGTTTACTTATAGATGACATTATCTCGTTCACGGACAGGTTGTCTGTGGCTGTGTTTATACTTTTTTGAGTATATTTTATGCTAGTGTTTGATAATTTTATCGTGTGCGTGTGTAGCGATGTCAATGGAAAATGCATTAGTGTTAACAGTATTTGTGTGCGTTTCCTCGTCCCCCGCGCCGAAATTTTGCCTGCAGACTTTTTGTGATATAAATTAGTGCGCGTCTCGCATCCGGTTGGTTTAATAATCAAAGCGTAAACCGTAACTGTTTGCATACTAAATTGTTATCGTAAAATATTCAATAACTAATATATGAAAAAATTTAACATTAATTAAGTTATGTTTATTAAAAGTGAAATATTGTGTTTACGTACATGACAAGCTGTAAAATCGTTATGGGCTATAATATTCTACGGGCGTTGCGATGTGTCAAAAGTTCATTCTTACAGATTTTGAACTATAAGAGTGGGCACGGAGTGGGCATGGAGTGGGCGATGTCAATGTGACTTCACCATCGTGTTGACGCGGTTGATGCCAATGGCATCATGACATATTGCGGCGAGTGTAGACCTCTAGATACGGTTGAGACTCTACCCATAGACAAAACTATAATCTGTCTATGCCATAAACTACAAAATTAAGAAATCCAAATGAAATAAATGAAATGAAACGGTCTCGCGATTGTAATTGAAAATTAACAATTTTTGTCCAGAGAAGGTTAATGTGTATCATAGAAAATGAATATTTCCAGTTTTTCACAAAATCCAGCAGATGCTAGTGAAATTGAAACCATAAATCGCGCCAAAACTTTTGTAAGTACCTGTTTGTTAATTTACTTAGGTTATGTTTATAGAATTCCTAATTAATTTTCCTATTATTTTCAGATTTTGCAAGGCAATTGTTTCGAAAGACGTGCAGCATGTACTTGGAGAAGAGGGAATAAGTTCTCAATATATTCAAGGAGTCAAACTACCAGTAAAAGTGCACCGGCAACGAGTGATGACCGAGTACTAAACATTCGTCAAGATATATTACTTTTCCATCCAATTTTACGTAAACTAGTAAACGAATCTAACGGTACATTTTTGTCCCTACAAAAAGCCGCAGAAGCAAGTAAAAATTTGGATAACCATGTCGAATTTCTAAAGCATTCCCGGCAATACCGCTCAATCATTCGAGTGTGCATTGAAAACCTTCAAGATGCGGCGTCCAAAGAGTCTAATGGAGTTGAAAAGAACAATCTACTAACGTGTATAACAATATTTTATTCTATGGAGTGTGTGTGGCACTTGTGCGAGATCCTTTACGTTGATAATGTTCCTGGAGAGTATGTTTTACCATTTCTGCTGGAATGGGTCCGGTTCCACTTCCCGTGCCACGAGCAGATGGCCACACAGCTGCTGGATGCATGCGAACGAGGCTCGGAAGAGCACCCGGAGTATTGGGACACTGTCATTGGCATGATAGTGCAAGGGAGAGTGGATGTGGCGCGGGCACTACTAAAGTTACACTCGGCTACGGATACTACTGAGTTTAAACTGGTTGATAACTCCTTGAAGAGTATGCCAGTGTACAGTGTAAGTATTGCATGTTCATTCTTTTGTTGCATCCCCACTTTTTTTCACAATCACCCAACTTGTTATATTTTTATAACTTTAGTGTAATTGCCTTGTTGTAATTTTACACTACCATAGTGGTTGATGGACATGTCAAGTCAAAGGGTGTAAAAGGTCCGAATTGTATTTCATAAACTTCAAAGCAATCTCCCCTGACATGAATGTACTGGAAAATGACATGAAGCTAGGTTGACCCATGTTGATATCAATAACTTACACTAAATCTAGGCAGAGGCCACTTTTTCCTTTGTATATGACAAAGTTTATCATCGGAGGATGCCCAGAGCTGGGGTCGAACCAGCGTCTTCTGCATTTGTGGCAGAAATCTAATGATCTTCAAAAATCCTGTAGTGAAACCATCAAATATTGAAATTTTTGTATTCAAAGGCAAATTTTTCTTATGTTATTCACATAATTAAAATCTCAGCATACACACAATATATATTTACTTTGGAAAACCTTAAGTTTTGATATAAGACATTCTATAGGGACCTTAATTTTAATATTTTGTAGGTATATGGAGGTTTGTCAACTGGAGAATTCACAGTAACCTGGAAGCACTGGCAGGCCGAGTGTCGTTCCAAACTGAGCAGTCGGGCTGTAGCCTCACAACCACATCTAGAACTAATTATGAGGGTGAGTTGAAAGTAAAATAAAAAAATATTAAATGTTTTGTAAATTTATTACATAGCTACCCAAATGATTAGGATAACCCTCTTTTGGGGTGCTTACTGTTGGATGGAAAACATGAACACAAGAAGGTTAACCATTTTCAATGTGGTTTCTGAGAAAACTTCAATTGTTTACTACTTATCATCTTATATCTTTTTTTACATAATAGATCTGTATCTAGAGATGTTTTCTGTCTAATGCCACTATAGTTTTCTATGAGTACTTTTTCTGCCCTTTGCGATGATAGCATAAACTTAATAGGTACGTATTTAAATGGAATGGAGTAAGGGAGCACCCATACGCGCGAACTGCGCGGTACCCAAGGGTTGCAGAAGGAAGAGTTACAAAAAGTAGTGCAAGACAGAAACAAGTTGAATAGGCTGAACAGAAACTAGTGGAGGCCTTTGCCGACTGGCAAACAGACATACATATTAAGATAGACATACTAAAGTACTAATGGAATCAAACAATATCTTCCATGTTATGAAAGAGGCTATAATTAGGAGTGTCGCGCGAGGCAGCGTGGCTAGCGTGGACGTGCCTCGATCGAGGCAAACGCACGGCAATTTCCTCGCGAGGCGGTGCGTCAGGTGTGGAATACTGGACACGCCTAATAAAAATTTAAATATAATACTTCTCTTTAGCTCGTAACCGGCGACTATTCGGCATTCGAGAGCATCCTATCCAAATACGACTCCTGGCTGTATATCCTCGGCGGCTGGACCGTCTTCACCATGCCATGGGCCAAACGCCACGAGCTGCGCGCGGCTGCCGCCGCGTGCGCCGGCATGCGCGGGGCCGGCCGCAGCGCGCTGCATGACCTGCTCCGGCCTGCGGTTGAGGGGGAACTGCATCAGGTACTAGATGATTTTATTTATAAGTTAGTCTTATATTAGACCTGCATTGTTACAATTCTTGCTTCAATAAATAAATGCCTAATTTTAGTAAGAAAATTACAAGCATTTCAAAGGAGTCTCAGACATTGTCTGCCTTGCGATGTTCCGGTTTTCTTTCTGTGAGGCCTGGGGGATCCTCTGTATGCTTATTCCAAGAACGTGCACAGACACTATTTCCGCCCTGCTAGCATGACTTACGTTGTCGAGCGACTCTCCATTCTTCAGGAGCGACTCGAAGTATGCAGTCGCGCGCGACAACGCATGTTATGCTAAGCCGTCTGATGAAAGTCACTAATAGTAAAGTATTTAATAGGTATTAGTTAGGGCATGCAATACCGGTATTATTTGTATGGGTATTGGCCCATAATATTTATTAGTCTTCTTTTCTAGCGATGTTTTCCGCTACCAAAAAGCAAATAAGTAGTAAATATCAATTGATATGTACAGTCAACGCCAAAAACATGTATACACTTTTGCACCTTACACTATTGTAATAAGGTTCAAAACCTTGGCTCGGAACTTATGCAGTTTGTACAGTCACACACTTTCTACATGAAGGCCGCAAAAATATGTGACACGCTCTAATTTGTAGGGCCATTAAGAGCGTGTCATATTTTTGCGGCCTTCATGTAGGAAGATACTATAGCCGGTGACTTACACTATTGTAATAAGGTTCTAAACCTTGGCTCGGAACTTATGCACTTTGTACAGTCACCGGCTATAGTATCTTTCTACATGGAGGCCGCAAATATATGTGATACGCTCTTAATGGCACTACAAATAAGAGCGTGTCACATAGTTTTGCGGCCTTCATGTAGGAAGATACTATTGCCGGTGACTGTACAAAGTGCATAAGTTCCGAGCCAAGGTTTTGAAATGTGCCTACACGACCTCCGGTTGTGAAGCCATATGTCTTACCACTAGTAGTACCTAAATTAAAATAAATTTAAAAAAATTCTATATAATCAATTAATCACACAATAATAATGCAGTAAGTAAACTCACTGTATCGTTTTAGGTGATCCATGAAATTCAGCAAATATCAGACAATGGTTGGTTCGCGACGCATCTCACTGACATTCTTTTCCACTGTGGCAAACTGAAGATCTTAGATAAACACCAGGCTGAGTAAGTAGTTGGTGAAGAGTCTACGCTATTGTTATAGACGTAGAACTAGTGATTTCTAATAGCAACATGTGGATTAGGAAAAAAAAAGAACAAAGAAAGATTTTTTTTTAAAAGCACACATTACAGAACAAAAAAAGGAAAGATTACAAGACTTAAAATAAACCACAAAACAGATTATTAAAAAGTTGACTTGGAAAGGAACACACATTAAATATAGAAAAAAATAAGTTTAAATTGGAGGAGGACTGTGGTCTACAGGATTAAGCTCGGCTTGAGATAAATATCATAATATCAATCTTTGCTCCAATTTTGGCTATAACGGCCTCCATAACCTAGTCGGTTGTGACCCTGCCTACGAAGCTGGAGGTCCGGGGTTTGAATCCTGGTAAGGGTGTTTATTTGTGTTTATTACAAGTATTTGTTCCTGGGTTATGGATGTTTTCCATGTATATAAGTATGTATTTACACATAGTACAAGCTTTGATTAGTATGGGGTTAGGTTGATTTGTGTAAGATTGTCCCCAAATATTTATTATTATATTTATACACATCTCTCGATCTTGGGAGAGGTGGAAAACTCTGGAGGAGGCCTATACCTCGTAAGAGGGTTCTGGTGTGTTTGTTTACCCAACAAACTTAAGTTAAATTTAGACTAAGTTTGAAATTTATTTTAGATTATTTTTTTGCACCCAGAAATAAAAGGCTTTTTTATTTTTTATTTTTATTTTATATTTATACACAAACTCGATAGCTATAGGTCAAATGAATGAAGATTGCTTTTAAAATAAACAGGATAACCTTATTAACATGTGTTTGTACACTCAAGGACAGTGAAAATTCGTCATCTTGTATGGAAATTTCGATATTTTCAAAGTTTTTATACTAATTTCTAGCGTAACCAGCCGCCTCCGCGACAGTCTAATCCTCGAATACGGCAGCCTTCTCATGGAGCACGGCTCCCTGTGGACCGTGGGGCTGTCCTACCTGTGCTGCTGCCCGCCCGAGGGCCCGGCGCGCGCGGAGCTGCTGCTGAGTCGCCTGCCCGTGCCCTCGGAGACCAGGGCGCTGAGGGTCGCCGCTGAGGCGAAGAAGTATGGGCTACATAATGTCGGTAAGTGCTACTATGAAACGTGTGATATCGAGACACGCGGCAGCGTGTCAAGCCAAGTTCAAGCAAAGGAACTGGCTAGCCAGCGCCAAGTGTATATTTACACGAACCACTTGGTGCCACTTTTGACCCTTCTATAACTCAAAACCTCTTTAAGGTAAACACATAAAACTACGTGTGTTTAATTATATCCATAAGGACATCTAGAAGCCCAAATTACATGAAGCTAGCTCAAACGGTTATAAAGATATGAAGGTCAAAAAGTCGTAAATTTTAGCACTGACTGACTGACATATAGTACCTAAACCTAACCTACTTACAGATGACCTAGAAGGATGAAATTTGGAATCCAGCTCGGTAATTGTGTGTAAGCGTAGGAAAAAATCTAAAAATAAAAAAAAAGTTAAAAAATAGGGGGGGTCCCCATACAAAAAAATATTTTTTTAATTGTATCGTTGGAACCGTTACAAGCAGATATTTGAAACTATCGCAATATATGTATTATTATATTTGCTATATAACAGAAATATAAAAATAAAGTTGAGTCAAAAAATAAGTTGTGTTCCCATACAAAAAACTTGTAATACACGCTAAATGACCGGCCAACGGTGTGTCGTCGGCGGCGCGCTGCACCACATAATTATACACAGAACAGAAATAAAGAGAATGTAGACAATAGCATAAAAAAGAAAACCATGCAGCGGAAACGCAAGAAAAAACATTAAATCTCAATACCTGCCTAGTTTTCTTTACAAAAAGTAATGATATCCCACCAAAAACATAAATGTAAATAAAAACTTTTTACAAAAAAAAGATAAACCGACTTCAAAAAGGATAAAATAAACTATTATATTATTTATATGCGTTACAAACTGATATGTTTGAAGTCGGTGCCAAGCCAAAAAGTTACAATACCGGCAAATCAGCTTCAAGTCTGAAAATTACAAAACAGTTAATACAAACGAGGCGTATGTGTTCAGTGAATTGTTCTTCATACTATAGAACTATTCTAATACGGTATTGACTGCACGTAGGTTTTCATTCAAGTACAGAGAGAAAGTATAATCACGCGTCTTATGTTATGATGTTTGTTAATAAACTTTTTTACTAGTTTTCGGACTAACCATATCTCGAACGGAGCCCGTGCTTCGGTTTGAATTATTTATCCTACTTCATCTAAGGTGTAATATTGAAGTGTAAAGGAATTCAATGGCAAGATTGATCTTTCTATACTCAGACACACTGTGTGCGTGGGGCCCAGCTTTTCAGTAGAAAAAGGCGCGATATTTAAATTTTCTATGGAAGGAATACATGTTTATATATTTTTTTAATTTGCCGCCTTTTTCTGATTATTGATAAAGTAGACGTGTATCAGAGTATATATACATGGGTACCTCTTTTCATCAAAATTGGATTAGTAGTTTAGACGTAAAAATGTAACAGATAGATTCACATTCACCTTTGCAATATAAGTAGGAATCGAAATGTTATGTGATTTTCAGACTTGAAGCTGATTTGCCGGTATTGTAACTTTTTGGCTTGGCACCGACTTCAAACATATCAGTTTGTAACGCATATAAATAATATAATAGTTTATTTTATCCTTTTTGAAGTCGGTTTATCTTTTTTTTGTAAAAAGTTTTTATTTTTCCATTTTTAGTGGTTATAAAATTATCATAATCGGACAAAGGATCTCGCAATAATCGGTGCAGATATATAATAGTTATAGTATATAGTAGTTTGTTACTAACTCATATCATAACATATATAGTTAAGTATAAGAGAATGATTAAGAGTGCTCTTTTTCGCCATCAAACTGTTACATAGTTTGGCGAAACTATAAAATATTGTATTGATTAAAACATCTTTTTGGTAATAAATGAATAAAAAATAAAAAAGTTCATGACACATACTCAATGTAAGGAAAGTTCCACATATCATATGTGGTCTTCATCATTAGGTCTACTCCATCAAATTAGTGGTTTTGGAGAGGAAATGCTTGAGTTACTTAAAAAAACAACCAAATCACCATATATGTGCCATTAAATTTGAGGAGTTCCCTCAATTCCTCATGGATCTCATCATCACCACCAGATTAATGTGGAACTATCTCTAAGGTAGTTATATACGCGGTTAAGTCCCGTTATTAAAAATAGATATGTGTAAAAACCGTGAAAGTTTAAATCAGTAGGTATATGTAGGTACAAAAACTTGTCAAGTGACAACCCGTGCCGGCACTCACAGCTCGGTCATCGCGCAAAGAAGATTCACGGTTCGTGCGCGGTTATAAGTTTCAATTTTGCTTGCAGGCGGCGAGTATCGGTATAATTTTATACCTAAATTTGACTTTTGTGAAGGAGTGAATTTTCTGTACGGTAGTGCTATTAGTTATTCTGTGTCACAACACTCTTTTCAACCGACTTCGAAGGAGGAGGTTATCAATTCGTCGGGATCTTTGTTTTTGCATTTTTATGTATGTCAAGGATGATTAAGACATGGATGGACAATGCCTATACAAAATCGCGTTTCTCGAACCTTCAGGCTATACGTCTGTTTTCGGTACTGAGTGCCACAGCGCCATCTGTTGAGTCTGGAGTCGAGTTATTCTGTCAGCGTTAATCGCCGAACAAAATATTAGAAACTAGAATTTATTTATTTAATCTTAATTGCACATAATAAGATGGTACAAACGCCGGACTTAATTCCATAAGGCATTCTCTACCAGTCAACCAATGGGCTTAACAGAAAGGTTAAGTAGGAATTTAGTGTTTGTGGTGACCGATAGATGACGCTAGTGCTTTAGCCTGAAATAAGGGAACGCGATTTTGTATTGGCATTGTCAATCCATGTCTTAATCATCCTTGATGTATGTTCACCGATTATTCGAAGACAGAAGGAAAAAACGGAATCCTTATAGGATCACTTTGTTGTCCGCCCGTCCGTCTGTCAAGACCCTCTTTCTCAGGAACCCGTGGAGGTATCAAGCTGAAATTTATATGAAATACTCAGGTCTACTGTCCCTTGGAGCTGTGAAAAAATCAAACTTCTAAGCCAACGCAATCAAAAGATACAGCCGTTTATGCCGCAAATTTTCGAAACTCGCAAGGGAATCAAAACCTACAGGGTACAGTCGAGGACAAAGAGATGTATACACTTTTGGACCTTATTACAACGCAATAAGGTCCAAAAGTGTATACATCTCTTTGTCCTCGACTGTACTTCCCGTGAACTCAGAATCTTGACCTTTGGTACGAAGCAACGTCTTATAGCACAGATAAAGGAAAAATTGCGAAACCGTAATGTTTTTGTTACATCATATAATAAAAATATTTTAAATAATTTTAAAGTTACTACCCCTATATACCTACAGGTTTGTACGGAACCCTCGGTGCGCGAGTCCGAGTATACTGTAAGAGGATCTGATGATGGGATCTTGGAGAAATCGAGGGAAATCTTCAAATATAAATATAAGTACACCTATAGTGATATAAATATTTTTTTCTCCAATGTGCTCGGAAATGTTCACCTTACTGTAGTAAAATTAGTACGTGAAGTTGGTCATTATTTACTAATCCAAATTTTAAAAAAAACATCATTGTCCTGTTTTAGCGGACGACAAGTTGTACTAAAATCCATGAATGTATTCTTTTTCACCTTTTAAACATTTCATTCGACTAAGGAATATAATTTCAAACAGCCAATTACTTAAGCCACATCTACACCGTCTGAACGGCAATCCCTTTCACCTAAAGATTAGCTGTGGTTACCTATAATTAGATAAACATCTATCTGTTATTCAACTTAAGCTATGAATCAATTAAGCATGATGTATTATCTGTTGGTGATCCTAAATAAAATAAAATAAAAAAAATAAAGTTGCAATAAAGATTGTTTATTATTATTATAAGATAGAGCGAGATAGTGAGATCAAAAACCTTGGCTGTTTCGTTCTGTCTCATAGCTTGCAGGACCACCGCGTCTGATCGTGTGAATACGGCTTCATATAATCATAGACAAAACAACTCTTTTTAACCGACTTCAAGATTTCAAAAGAGGAGGTTTTCAATTCGGCGTGTATGTTATTTTAGTTTTTTTTTATGTTTGTTACTCCGTAACTCCGTCATGTCTGAACCGATTTTGAAAATTCTTTTATTGATTGTAAGTATATATATACAGATTGGTCCCGTTTTTATCAAAACGCAGTTCTGATGATGGGATCCATGAGGAATCGAAGGAACTCAAATCTTAAAGGCATAATAGGCATTGTAATATAGTAATAGCCTTTATTCATGTATTTGTTTTTTTTTTTACATTTATTGTTTTTATTTGCATGTCGCGTGTGCGATAAAGGCCTCCCCCAGTTTTTCCCATTCCTTCCTATTCTGTGCTGTTCTCCACCAGAATCTTTCAAAATGTCGTAGCTCATCTCTCCATCTTCTATTCGGTTTTTTTTGTTTTCTCGGTGTGTCTATTAGTAGCCATTCTGTGACATGTTTGGTCCAGCGGTTATCTGTTGTACGACATATAAGGCATACATATAGTGATTTTTATCAACAAATTCATCGTTTTCATTCAAAACAGTGACATTTGATAAAGTAGAACTGCTGATGATGATCAGAACGGAACTCTTCAACGACGCATAGTTCACGTTTGACGATTTGTCCTCTTCGCTGTGTTTGTTTAGCAAGTTTAATTGTCAGGACAAATTTTCGTCAAGCTCAAGTTTTGATGATGGGATCCATGAAGAATCGAGGGAACACTTCAAATCTTAAAGGCTACACATAGTGATTTTTGTCTTTTTATCAATAAATCAAGCATTTTCATTCAAAAGAGTTCTGAATTCGGCGTGTATGATTTTTTTATGTTTGTTACTCCGTAACTCCCTCATGTCTGAACCGATTTCGAAAATTCTTTTTTTGATTGTAAGTATATATATATATATATATATATATATACAGATTGGTCCCGTTTTTATCAAAACGCAGTTCTGATGATGGGATCCATGAGGAATCGAAGGAACTCAAATCTTAAAGGCATACATATAGTGATTTTTATCAACAAATCCATCATTTTCATTCAAAACAGTGACAGTTGATGAAGTGGAACTGCTTACGATGAACAGAACGGAACTCTTCAACGACGCATACTTCACGTTTGGCGATTCGTCCTCTCCGCTGCGTTTGTTAAGTTATTTCATTGTATTGAATCTAAGAGTGCACCATCTACAATAATCCTTCACCGGCTACCCCCAATGAAGTCGGTTTTGTTTTTCTTAAAAATTATTAAGGTTTAAGATTTTACAGTTGTGTGAAAGGAGCATATTTAATACTGTCTTAAATAGTTTTTGACGAAAATTGATTTTTAAATATTGTTTGTTCATCCAAACACTTTGGCAGATGATTGGCAGTATAAGTAGTGCTCTATACAAAAAAAAATATTGTAAAGGGAAGCTAATTCAGAAATTGATGATATTTACTGATAACCTTACTGATAACCTGCTAAATATCTAATTTACTTTATTTCCTCGCACTCAGCTGCGCTTCGTCCGAAAAAATCGCTTCCACGAATTTATTTTTCCCGGATTCTGCAATAATGTACTATTACAGTATCTCGGGCATTTGCTTTTGGAAAAAGGGGGAGGCTAAGTGAAGTCGGTTCTTTTTTGTTTAAAATGATTGATCAAGTTTGTTATTCCAGTGCGCACGGTCTGCCTGTGCGTGGGCGCGCGCCACCTGTCGGCCGGGCGCGCGGGCGCGGCGCTGGCGTGGGGCATGCGCGGCCGCGACTCCGCGCTGTGCGCGCGCGCCGCCGACGCCGCGCTCCGCGCCTACACCGCGTGCGGCACTCTGCCCGCCAGGGACCTGCTGCCGGCCGCCGGGACCGGGCTCCTGCTGCATCACAGAGCGCTGCTGTTGGGTGAGTCAGTCTTGTGTGGAGCTGTGCGCGCGCGCCGCCGACGCCGCGCTCCGCGCCTACACCGCGTGCGGCACTCTGCCCGCCAGGGACCTGCTGCCGGCCGCCGGGACCGGGCTCCTGCTGCATCACAGAGCGCTGCTGTTGGGTGAGTCAGTCTTGTGTGGAGCTGTGCGCGCGCGCCGCCGACGCCGCGCTCCGCGCCTACACCGCGTGCGGCACTCTGCCCGCCAGGGACCTGCTGCCGGCCGCCGGGACCGGGCTCCTGCTGCATCACAGAGCGCTGCTGTTGGGTGAGTCAGTCTTGTGTGGAGCTGTGCGCGCGCGCCGCCGACGCCGCGCTCCGCGCCTACACCGCGTGCGGCACTCTGCCCGCCAGGGACCTGCTGCCGGCCGCCGGGACCGGGCTCCTGCTGCATCACAGAGCGCTGCTGTTGGGTGAGTCAGTCTTGTGTGGAGCTGTGCGCGCGCGCCGCCGACGCCGCGCTCCGCGCCTACACCGCGTGCGGCACTCTGCCCGCCAGGGACCTGCTGCCGGCCGCCGGGACCGGGCTCCTGCTGCATCACAGAGCGCTGCTGTTGGGTGAGTCAGTCTTGTGTGGAGCTGTGCGCGCGCGCCGCCGACGCCGCGCTCCGCGCCTACACCGCGTGCGGCACTCTGCCCGCCAGGGACCTGCTGCCGGCCGCCGGGACCGGGCTCCTGCTGCATCACAGAGCGCTGCTGTTGGGTGAGTCAGTCTTGTGTGGAGCTGTGCGCGCGCGCCGCCGACGCCGCGCTCCGCGCCTACACCGCGTGCGGCACTCTGCCCGCCAGGGACCTGCTGCCGGCCGCCGGGACCGGGCTCCTGCTGCATCACAGAGCGCTGCTGTTGGGTGAGTCAGTCTTGTGTGGAGCTGTGCGCGCGCGCCGCCGACGCCGCGCTCCGCGCCTACACCGCGTCCGGCACTCTGCCCGCCAGGGACCTGCTGCCGGCCGCCGGGACCGGGCTCCTGCTGCATCACAGAGCGCTGCTGTTGGGTGAGTCAGTCTTGTGTGGAGCTGTGCGCGCGCGCCGCCGACGCCGCGCTCCGCGCCTACACCGCGTGCGGCACTCTGCCCGCCAGGGACCTGCTGCCGGCCGCCGGGACCGGGCTCCTGCTGCATCACAGAGCGCTGCTGTTGGGTGAGTCAGTCTTGTGTGGAGCTGTGCGCGCGCGCCGCCGACGCCGCGCTCCGCGCCTACACCGCGTGCGGCACTCTGCCCGCCAGGGACCTGCTGCCGGCCGCCGGGACCGGGCTCCTGCTGCATCACAGAGCGCTGCTGTTGGGTGAGTCAGTCTTGTGTGGAGCTGTGCGCGCGCGCCGCCGACGCCGCCCTCCGCGCCTACACCGCGTGCGGCACTCTGCCCGCCAGGGACCTGCTGCCGGCCGCCGGGACCGGGCTCCTGCTGCATCACAGAGCGCTGCTGTTGGGGAGTCAGTCTTGTGTGGAGCTGTGCGCGCGCGCCGCCGACGCCGCGCGCCGCGCCTACACCGCGTGCGGCACTCTGCCCGCCAGGGACCTGCTGCCGGCCGCCGGGACCGGGCTCCTGCTGCATCACAGAGCGCTGCTGTTGGGTGAGTCAGTCTTGTGTGGAGCTGTGCGCGCGCGCCGCCGACGCCGCGCTCCGCGCCTACACCGCGTGCGGCACTCTGCCCGCCAGGGACCTGCTGCCGGCCGCCGGGACCGGGCTCCTGCTGCATCACAGAGCGCTGCTGTTGGGTGAGTCAGTCTTGTGTGGAGCTGTGCGCGCGCGCCGCCGACGCCGCGCTCCGCGCCTACACCGCGTGCGGCACTCTGCCCGCCAGGGACCTGCTGCCGGCCGCCGGGACCGGGCTCCTGCTGCATCACAGAGCGCTGCTGTTGGGTGAGTCAGTCTTGTGTGGAGCTGTGCGCGCGCGCCGCCGACGCCGCGCTCCGCGCCTACACCGCGTGCGGCACTCTGCCCGCCAGGGACCTGCTGCCGGCCGCCGGGACCGGGCTCCTGCTGCATCACAGAGCGCTGCTGTTGGGTGAGTCAGTCTTGTGTGGAGCTGTGCGCGCGCGCCGCCGACGCCGCGCTCCGCGCCTACACCGCGTGCGGCACTCTGCCCGCCAGGGACCTGCTGCCGGCCGCCGGGACCGGGCTCCTGCTGCATCACAGAGCGCTGCTGTTGGGTGAGTCAGTCTTGTGTGGAGCTGTGCGCGCGCGCCGCCGACGCCGCGCTCCGCGCCTACACCGCGTGCGGCACTCTGCCCGCCAGGGACCTGCTGCCGGCCGCCGCGACCGGGCTCCTGCTGTATCACAGAGCGCTGCTGTTGGGTGAGTCAGTCTTGTGTGGAGCTGTGCGCGCGCGCCGCCGACGCCGCGCTCCGCGCCTACACCGCGTGCGGCACTCTGCCCGCCAGGGACCTGCTGCCGGCCGCCGGGACCGGGCTCCTGCTGCATCACAGAGCGCTGCTGTTGGGTGAGTCAGTCTTGTGTGGAGCTGTGCGCGCGCGCCGCCGACGCCGCGCTCCGCGCCTACACCGCGTGCGGCACTCTGCCCGCCAGGGACCTGCTGCCGGCCGCCGGGACCGGGCTCCTGCTGCATCACAGAGCGCTGCTGTTGGGTGAGTCAGTCTTGTGTGGAGCTGTGCGCGCGCCGCCGCCGACGCCGCGCTCCGCGCCTACACCGCGTGCGGCACTCTGCCCGCCAGGGACCTGCTGCCGGCCGCCGGGACCGGGCTCCTGCTGCATCACAGAGCGCTGCTGTTGGGTGAGTCAGTCTTGTGTGGAGCTGTGCGCGCGCGCCGCCGACGCCGCGCTCCGCGCCTACACCGCGTGCGGCACTCTGCCCGCCAGGGACCTGCTGCCGGCCGCCGGGACCGGGCTCCTGCTGCATCACAGAGCGCTGCTGTTGGGTGAGTCAGTCTTGTGTGGAGCTGTGCGCGCGCGCCGCCGACGCCGCGCTCCGCGCCTACACCGCGTGCGGCACTCTGCCCGCCAGGGACCTGCTGCCGGCCGCCGGGACCGGGCTCCTGCTGCATCACAGAGCGCTGCTGTTGGGTGAGTCAGTCTTGTGTGGAGCTGTGCGCGCGCCGCCGCCGACGCCGCGCTCCGCGCCTACACCGCGTGCGGCACTCTGCCCGCCAGGGACCTGCTGCCGGCCGCCGGGACCGGGCTCCTGCTGCATCACAGAGCGCTGCTGTTGGGTGAGTCAGTCTTGTGTGGAGCTGTGCGCGCGCGCCGCCGACGCCGCGCTCCGCGCCTACACCGCGTGCGGCACTCTGCCCGCCAGGGACCTGCTGCCGGCCGCCGGGACCGGGCTCCTGCTGCATCACAGAGCGCTGCTGTTGGGTGAGTCAGTCTTGTGTGGAGCTGTGCGCGCGCGCCGCCGACGCCGCGCTCCGCGCCTACACCGCGTGCGGCACTCTGCCCGCCAGGGACCTGCTGCCGGCCGCCGGGACCGGGCTCCTGCTGCATCACAGAGCGCTGCTGTTGGGTGAGTCAGTCTTGTGTGGAGCTGTTCGAGCGCCGCCGCCGACGCCGCGCTCCGCGCCTACACCGCGTGCGGCACTCTGCCCGCCAGGGACCTGCTGCCGGCCGCCGGGACCGGGCTCCTGCTGCATCACAGAGCGCTGCTGTTGGGTGAGTCAGTCTTGTGTGGAGCTGTGCGCGCGCCGCCGCCGACGCCGCGCTCCGCGCCTACACCGCGTGCGGCACTCTGCCCGCCAGGGACCTGCTGCCGGCCGCCGGGACCGGGCTCCTGCTGCATCACAGAGCGCTGCTGTTGGGTGAGTCAGTCTTGTGTGGAGCTGTGCGCGCGCGCCGCCGACGCCGCGCTCCGCGCCTACACCGCGTGCGGCACTCTGCCCGCCAGGGACCTGCTGCCGGCCGCCGGGACCGGGCTCCTGCTGCATCACAGAGCGCTGCTGTTGGGTGAGTCAGTCTTGTGTGGAGCTGTGCGCGCGCGCCGCCGACGCCGCGCTCCGCGCCTACACCGCGTGCGGCACTCTGCCCGCCAGGGACCTGCTGCCGGCCGCCGGGACCGGGCTCCTGCTGCATCACAGAGCGCTGCTGTTGGGTGAGTCAGTCTTGTGTGGAGCTGTGCGCGCGCGCCGCCGACGCCGCGCTCCGCGCCTACACCGCGTGCGGCACTCTGCCCGCCAGGGACCTGCTGCCGGCCGCCGGGACCGGGCTCCTGCTGCATCACAGAGCGCTGCTGTTGGGTGAGTCAGTCTTGTGTGGAGCTGTGCGCGCGCGCCGCCGACGCCGCGCTCCGCGCCTACACCGCGTGCGGCACTCTGCCCGCCAGGGACCTGCTGCCGGCCGCCGGGACCGGGCTCCTGCTGCATCACAGAGCGCTGCTGTTGGGTGAGTCAGTCTTGTGTGGAGCTGTGCGCGCGCGCCGCCGACGCCGCGCTCCGCGCCTACACCGCGTGCGGCACTCTGCCCGCCAGGGACCTGCTGCCGGCCGCCGGGACCGGGCTCCTGCTGCATCACAGAGCGCTGCTGTTGGGTGAGTCAGTCTTGTGTGGAGCTGTGCGCGCGCGCCGCCGACGCCGCGCTCCGCGCCTACACCGCGTGCGGCACTCTGCCCGCCAGGGACCTGCTGCCGGCCGCCGGGACCGGGCTCCTGCTGCATCACAGAGCGCTGCTGTTGGGTGAGTCAGTCTTGTGTGGAGCTGTGCGCGCGCGCCGCCGACGCCGCGCTCCGCGCCTACACCGCGTGCGGCACTCTGCCCGCCAGGGACCTGCTGCCGGCCGCCGGGACCGGGCTCCTGCTGCATCACAGAGCGCTGCTGTTGGGTGAGTCAGTCTTGTGTGGAGCTGTGCGCGCGCGCCGCCGACGCCGCGCTCCGCGCCTACACCGCGTGCGGCACTCTGCCCGCCAGGGACCTGCTGCCGGCCGCCGGGACCGGGCTCCTGCTGTATCACAGAGCGCTGCTGTTGGGTGAGTCAGTCTTGTGTGGAGCTGTGCGCGCGCGCCGCCGACGCCGCGCTCCGCGCCTACACCGCGTGCGGCACTCTGCCCGCCAGGGACCTGCTGCCGGCCGCCGGGACCGGGCTCCTGCTGCATCACAGAGCGCTGCTGTTGGGTGAGTCAGTCTTGTGTGGAGCTGTGCGCGCGCGCCGCCGACGCCGCGCTCCGCGCCTACACCGCGTGCGGCACTCTGCCCGCCAGGGACCTGCTGCCGGCCGCCGGGACCGGGCTCCTGCTGCATCACAGAGCGCTGCTGTTGGGTGAGTCAGTCTTGTGTGGAGCTGTGCGCGCGCGCCGCCGACGCCGCGCTCCGCGCCTACACCGCGTGCGGCACTCTGCCCGCCAGGGACCTGCTGCCGGCCGCCGGGACCGGGCTCCTGCTGCATCACAGAGCGCTGCTGTTGGGTGAGTCAGTCTTGTGTGGAGCTGTGTGCGCGCGCCGCCGACGCCGCGCTCCGCGCCTACACCGCGTGCGGCACTCTGCCCGCCAGGGACCTGCTGCCGGCCGCCGGGACCGGGCTCCTGCTGCATCACAGAGCGCTGCTGTTGGGTGAGTCAGTCTTGTGTGGAGCTGTGCGGGCGCGCCGCCGACGCCGCGCTCCGCGCCTACACCGCGTGCGGCACTCTGCCCGCCAGGGACCTGCTGCCGGCCGCCGGGACCGGGCTCCTGCTGCATCACAGAGCGCTGCTGTTGGGTGAGTCAGTCTTGTATGGAGCTGTGCGCGCGCGCCGCCGACGCCGCGCTCCGCGCCTACACCGCGTGCGGCACTCTGCCCGCCAGGGACCTGCTGCCGGCCGCCGGGACCGGGCTCCTGCTGCATCACAGAGCGCTGCTGTTGGGTGAGTCAGTCTTGTGTGGAGCTGTGCGCGCGCGCCGCCGACGCCGCGCTCCGCGCCTACACCGCGTGCGGCACTCTGCCCGCCAGGGACCTGCTGCCGGCCGCCGGGACCGGGCTCCTGCTGCATCACAGAGCGCTGCTGTTGGGTGAGTCAGTCTTGTGTGGAGCTGTGCGCGCGCGCCGCCGACGCCGCGCTCCGCGCCTACACCGCGTGCGGCACTCTGCCCGCCAGGGACCTGCTGCCGGCCGCCGGGACCGGGCTCCTGCTGCATCACAGAGCGCTGCTGTTGGGTGAGTCAGTCTTGTGTGGAGCTGTGCGCGCGCGCCGCCGACGCCGCGCTCCGCGCCTACACCGCGTGCGGCACTCTGCCCGCCAGGGACCTGCTGCCGGCCGCCGGGACCGGGCTCCTGCTGCATCACAGAGCGCTGCTGTTGGGTGAGTCAGTCTTGTGTGGAGCTGTGCGCGCGCGCCGCCGACGCCGCGCTCCGCGCCTACACCGCGTGCGGCACTCTGCCCGCCAGGGACCTGCTGCCGGCCGCCGGGACCGGGCTCCTGCTGCATCACAGAGCGCTGCTGTTGGGTGAGTCAGTCTTGTGTGGAGCTGTGCGCGCGCGCCGCCGACGCCGCGCTCCGCGCCTACACCGCGTGCGGCACTCTGCACTATACGAATTTCTGCTTTACTGATTTTTGTCTATGATAGCTGGATTGAATTTCGCTCAAGTGTGGTTTGCGCCTCACATTGTAAGAGGACGTCAACATTTCTAGTCTGTCCGGAAAGTGAAGTGTCAGAGATTAATGGGGCCCCGAATATACCCTTCTCTTACCGGACGAACTCTTAACTTTAATTAACATGACTTTAGATGCAGTGTATAGCGTCTAGGTTTAAGATCTAAACTGCAAACACAATACAAAAAGCTAAGTACATTGTAATATGAAATTATATCTTGTAAAAACTGCAATGTAGTAAACAATGCCTTTTTTTGTATCTTTCAGGAAAATACTGCGACTTCCACAGATTATACAAAAACAGGGAATTCAGGAAAGCTGGCAAGCTGCTCATATCCCTGCTAACCTCTAAGATTGCGCCAGACTAGTAAGTATTGCTTATAAATAAAAATATTCGTTGATTGACAGTCAGCTATTGGCTGTACCTTTATTTTGTAAGATAGTATGTAGTATTATATTTCTATTGACAAAATGTGGACGAGTTTAGTTAAAGGTCCCACTTGGTCGGTATACATAGAAAACTCATTCTTTCACTAGGTTTACGAGGTATTCTTTTACCAATAACTCCATATCGACAAAGTGGGACCCTTTTGCTTGCTCTGGCACCACCAAAGTTTGGTAGAACTCCTAAAATCCGTTTATGCACTTGTGCATCGCTTAGTGAAGTAGCCTTTTGGCAAAACGAACGTAATATTTTTGGGGTCGCAGTTATCCACACTTTAACACTCCGTACCACCTAGTGCTACGCGCTACGCTCGTAGCCCGTAGCCACGTATTTGTCGTATGTAGCGCGTAGTAGCTACGAAGAGAGAACCCTCAGTCGGGTTTCTGGTCGTGAAAGTGTTAATATACACGGTGCTCGTGAGGATTGCGAGAGATTTTAACAGTGTATCATAATTGGAGACTAAAATGTCGTATAAACTTTTCTGGAATTCGCCTAGTTTCTGACTTACTACCAATTAAATAAAAAAACATGCTTTATTGTGATTCAGTACAAAACGCTTTTTTGATCGCGATTTCACCCTTTATGGGGTCTAGTCTAGACATTCTTATTGACAGATATCAAAGTGCCAACTTTACGTAAACTATTTTTTACGAAAAAAATGTACTAATTTATTGTAATCGACAGTTTTACCAATAACATTTATGTTTTCATGTTCAAAAGCATTTAAAAAATCGAAAAAAAAAAAAACAAAAAATATATTTTTTTTTTGGCGAAATTGACCTAAATTCATATAACATTTATTACTCCTTATGACCTCAGGAATTCGTGGTTAAAATCTCTCTCAATGCTCACGAGCACCGTGTAGAGAAATATACGTAACTTTGTTGATAAGAATGTGTACAGAACATTTTTTTGTGAAGTATGCCTTGCCAGCTTAGCTACTTTTGCTCCTGCTCTGCTCTGTTGCTCTGATACTAAGCAGCCGTTTTTCCACCAGCTTCTGGGAGACGCTGCTCCTCGACACTCTGCCCCTGCTGGAGTCGGACGAGCCCGTGCTCTCCTCCTCGGACACCTTCGAGATCATGCTGTGCCTGGAACTGCGCGCCGGCAGCCTGGCCGGCGAGCGCGCCGAGCTGCTCCGGCTTGCCTGCGCCAGGAACCTGGCCAGGAGTCTGCTGCAGGATGTCAAGGATGAAGAATGAGGGTGACAGTCTGGTGGACTGGTTCAAGCAGTGGGTCTAAACCGGTGGACCTGGTAGTCTGCAAGCACCCGAAGTTGTCCGTGAATAACTGGACAACCCTTTATAGTGGAGTACGGGAACGCCTTTTTAACCTATAAAAATGACATAAATCACAAGTATGATTTTATTTTGTGACCTGTTAGAATACGTCAAGTACTAATAATAAAAAATATTTTCTAACAATTGTTAGCATTGCGCTAAGTATAATATATGTATTTGTTTGCTACACATAGAAAAGATTATGTAAGTTTTATTTTTCTCCACCAGGCTATCGCTTTTTACTATTGCAACATAACTTCACAACTTATAACGGTTTTGTCAAGAGCATATGTCGTCTTAGCCATTTGTAGTTCGTTTAGAATTCAAGGTCACTTATATTTTGACAAATTGTTTTCGAGTATGCTCACATAATCTATTGACCAAACTGTTATAAAATGACAGATGATGTTGAAATAGTTGAATGTAATAGTATGGTAAAAGAAAATATATCTTGTATAATCTTTTCTTGTTGTTATTAACAAATATCTATATAGTACCTAGCGCGACGTCGAAAACTGTTAGAAAATATTTTTTACTATAAGTAATCATATCATATTCTCTAACCAAAAAAGAATATCGCACTTGTGAGTTATCGAAGCTCAAAACTGTTCGCGTACTGTACTATTTATTAGCTTTATTCATCATAGGTGTTTACTTTTAAACAGTTGGTGGTGCCAATAATTAATTTAGTTGGGGTCCCTTACAATTAACAGATCAAGAACTAAAACAAGGGTTGAATGGTTGAAGTAACACGAACTTTCCATAACTGAACTGTAAACTGGCCTGTCAGGACGCCAGCGGGCAATGGGGCTAAGAGCGGCCTTCGTAGTTTGAAATAGATTAAACGTATGAAAGGGTTTTAACACCTGCTATTCTCCCTTCTGTCTGCTGGCCCCCTTGCCTTAGTGTTAATTTTCAGTGTTTCGCTTTAAAATTAAATCTGGATTCAAGTGTACACTATTACTACTCCTTCTACTTGAACTTTTTCATATGCATACAAACTAATTAAAACTCTCTAATTATATTAATCGGCGAAATCTAGTAGTCCGTCTCGAACTATAGTTGGGCCAAAAGCAACGTTCCGATTGAGTCGAAACTCCTAAAGATAGACGTCTCGCTCACTCTCGCTGTCTGCAGTCGCTACGCGTCGCAGCGTTCTTCCTTTATTTTATTGCTGTACCGGCACGATGCTTTTGACTCTACAAGAACTTGTGATTCTTGCAAATGAGTTGACCAGTAATAAGACCTTTTACAAAACTCTTAGGCCTTCTGATTCCAGAACCCCCTTGTCAATCCTGTAGGCCTAGCACATGAGTGCAGCGACAGTATCTCGCGGTCGAGATAGACATCTGTCACTTTCTGTTGAATACAGTTAGAGAGTGACAGATGTCTATCTCGACCGCGAGATACTGTCGTTGCACTCATGTGCTAGGCCTACAGCTCATATAAGAACTCTTAAATTATATTATCACCACATCAACTCGGAAAAGCGCTCGTTATGCCTTGAAAGCGGAGGGGAAAACTTGACTTATTGCAGGATGGCCTTTAAATTGATGATTTTGAACTATACAATTTTGAAAGCATTCATTTGGCTTCAATTTTTAGTATTTTAAAACTTGTATTTTTCTCGCGGTGGTGAGGTAATTAAAATTGTTTTATAATGGGCAGCAAAGTTTGTTCAACCTCTTGCCTCGAGGCCCTCGCACGCTCAAGATTCCATTTTTTGAACCACTCGCTATGCTTGTGGCTCAACTTTGGAATCTTTTGCTGGCTCAGATCTCAATATCAGCACGAGAGGTTAAACAACAAATTTCCTCCCTTGTATAATAAATAACTATTATCTCTGCTACAACCCCAACAAATTTCATGAATATCAGAAAAACGTTATCGCAGAACAAACATTAAAAATCAAAAAGCCATCGAAATGCACGGACATCCCAGTAGTCTGCTGACAGTTCTGTCGAGTCCAAAGTTTTCTGTAAAAACTTTGCTTCACCGCACTCACTGGTTTGATTATGCATTTTACATTGAGTCAACAGCATCATGGTAAAAGAGTCGCATAATTGACTGTTGAATGTAGCAATTAATCCATTGTAAACGGTATCATTTGTCATTTGTCGGAAGGCTCTGGCTTCGTACATTGTACAGATTCAATCTTCAAGGATATTGTCTTCAAGCAATGAAAGCCTAAGCGCGGGCTGCCAAAGGGTACCTTTTATGTAGACCGTCACATGGAATTTTTACTTTAGTAACCAATTCGTAATGAATGATGGATATTGCTAACAATATGTATAACATTACACAATTATTAAGTAAGTGTTTCTATCCTGTAGGGAGAACTTATGTTTTTTGGAAACCTCTACTTCCACAGGTGGTTCAGTCATAAATTAACAGCCCTAGCACTCGTTACTACTGTTAGAGTTTGTCCGGAAAGAGAAGTGTTGTGGTTTATATGGCAGCTCATACATCCTACGACACTTCTCTTTCCGGACAGGCTCTATTAGTGATATCAGTATCATGGTACTTTGTACCAATGGAATTTAAACTTTTGTAAACAATAAAACTTTATTTGTCTGTTAAATTTTCGAACAAAGGAATATCAACCTGATTAATGTATCCTCTTGGTATGATAGGCATAATGTATGTAGTTCTAGTATTGGTAACATGTGTAAAGTTAACTTGTTTCAAACAATAGAATGGTTGGTTGTATATTGTTGTATGAGAAATAAATGAATATGTTTTTGTATGTTTTATTTTATTTATGAAAACCTTGGATGATCAAGTCTTATTTACAGATTTTGTCATACCTATTTTACAGTTGTACAGTCGCCATCAGATATATCTGAGGGTAGGGTTGCAAAAAAACGGTTTTTTTTCTGTCTTGAAAAAAAACCGTGAAAAAGAACAGTTTTTTTTCTGGAATATGTTTTTTTTTCAAAAGTACGAAATCTCAAAATTTGCAAGGCAGTTAATACTCTTATACGGTTGTTTAAGACTTTATGTTAACTATTAAACTAATTTTATTTAACAACTTTAATTTCTGGTTTTATTAAACTTATATTAATGAAATATGTAGTGGTACTATGCTGCTGATAGTTCTAGTGAATAAGTTCAAAGTTTCTTTTGCATTTATTGAGAATAGTTTAGCTACATAACAGACATACCTACTTTAATGTACTTAGTTTTAAGTTACTTATATGAATAAATCACGAAAAACCGTGTTTGTCGTAATATTTGTTCATCTGAAAAAAAACCTTTTTTAGAAAAAAAACAATGGTGCCAGGTTTTTTTTCATAAATTTGAAAAAATATGCTATTTGCAACCCTATCTGAGTGGCCAAGGTGGTCACAAATATCTGAACAACGACTCCTATATTGACAAGGCGATAAAGTGGATGTTCAGATATTTTTGAGTTCCCTGGCCACTCCGATATATTTGATGGCGACTACTTTGCAAGTACAACAAGATAAGTATCACCAATAAACACTTATTAAGAAATATCAGTGTTACAATTTAATATAAATATAAACACTTTGACTATCGAGAACCCGCCTGGTAGGCACTCGTAATGTTTGCTCAGATGCCAGGCACGCGGCGTGCGGCATTGCATGGCACGTCATAGCCCGCCTGGTGGGTTCAGTCGGTTTCTGGGGTATTGTTCAAAATTTTGCCCGGTTGCGAAAGTGTTAATATACCATAATATGGAAATATTCGTTGTAATGGGACAATACAAGAAAAGAAACAATTTTACATCAATAGTATTTAATAATCACTTAACATTATCAAACAACTTAAGTTGAATCACAGCTTTTAAATGTAGTTTAATTATTTAACAACTTACAGCCTATGAAACGATATCTTAAAATTTTAAAAGACTAATATTAGTTTACATGATACATCTCTTGGTAAACAATGAATTATCAAAGATTTCAAAGAAAACACTAATCACAATCTTAAAAATACTAAATAAAATAGGTAGATGTAAAGTGTCATTGTTGCATTTCAATACCTTACTTATGAAAAATGAAAACATCAGTGCCCACTTAATCAACACTGCCACTGAACTTTCCTCTCATTTTTTCTTATCCATTTTAATACTCATTTTCTTGAGGCATAAAATTCCTCCATCGACTTCAATTCATCAACATTACAACTCAATATTTTTTCATGGCCCTCATAATGGAACCTTCCATAGAAAAGCTTGCCCTGTAACATATATGGGTACCATATCTCATCATCAAGCCACATATCCTTATATGGGATTTCATCGTTATTGTACCATTTCGGGAGCATTTCTTCTGTTTCAGTAGGTGTACCTTCGTAAACCGTAGTACTAAATACTCTAACGTCCATCATTGTTGATTCGCCTTCAAACGTGAACTCTAGGTGTCCAATATTCTTCATATCGCTCTTTTTCACATCAAGACAACATTCTTCTTTTAGCTCTCGAACGGCTGCATCAACTATTGTTTCATTGGGCTCGACTTTACCGCCAAAACCGTTCCACTTGTTTACTCCGAAACCACGTTTCTTCAAGCCTAAAAGTACTTGAGTGTCGTTACGTACGAAAACTATAGTAAATAGTTTCTTAAGAAGCATTTTGATTGAGAGTTTGGTATAGTTTTAATTGATTATTTAAATAAAATAACAGTACCGGCGTTTTACTACACACAGTACGAAATTTATTTTGTTTTGACATAACATAATGACATTGACATTTTTGACGTAAATGTTATGTTCAGAAACCATTTCACGTGTTAAGGCTCCATTACACCACAGGCCATCACTGATCATGGGGTAGTCTAAGGGACGCAGCTATATGACGGAAGGAGAATGCAATATCGTTTGCTCCCTCTAAAGCATAGCTCCGTCCCCATGATGCCCCATGGTGTCGAGGAGCCATTAGGCGCAACACAAACTTGAGCGGAATTAAGCTAGCATAAACTTCGGAACAATTTTGTTTGTGGGCTAAATAAAAAAAATTCAACCACCATAGACAAATTTCAGATTTCCAGCATTTCTCTGAGTTTCCAGCAGATTTTTGTATTTGATTGATAGTTGAATTCCGCTCAAGAGTAGAAAAGACTGAAATTACTCATGCCGTTTTCAACTTCAGCTGCAATTATTTTCTTGGAACAAAAAATACAAAGTTGCAAGATATACCTAGGTACCGAATGAAATAATGAGAAGCATTCTTCATCATCGCATGTGTGTCTGTAAAAAAGTTTCCAGGTTTCCCAATGTTAAATGCTCTATGGATGAAGGGCATCTGTTGTTATAACATGGAGTAACAAGGATGCTGCTGATATTATAATAATGGCATCCTTGTTACGCTGTTTTATAACGTTATATTACATCAGTGTAGCAGCACCATTACCTGCTTGAAGAAGAACGTAAAATAATCACCCATTCTGATGGTTCTTTGAAGTTTTAAGTAAGTAGTAGGTACCTAGTACATAAAGCTCTATACCTAGTATTATATTATTAGTATATGTTATAACATTAGTAGAATTTGTACAAAGGTGAACTGATCCCTTAGGGGATATCTTCCAGTTAACCGTTAGTACCTGGAGTTGAGGGAGACAGAAAGTACGTTTTTTTTTCAGGGTAGGAACGTATTTATAGTCTTAACTATTGAGTGAATTGTACTTCAATAATAACAGTAATAATAACCATTAGGACAAAATAAAACATCACTTTACAATATGATTATAATTTATTCATAAATAGTTTACAAAGACATTATCGTACAAATATTAATCCAGGATCAGCATTTTGCGTACATCAATAAACATATTTTGTTCATTATAAAAAACACGCTCCCAAGTAAGTACAGAGTTTATCTGAGTAAACGTCGATCGTTTATATACAATGCACCGGTTATATAAATGTATAAAACACCCCATGAAGCGTGGAATGGACGATTATATTGGAAGCGGCATTCGCCTTACCCTATACTTAAATAACCTAACTTACTTATCGTTACTTTAGTTTATTAGTTAGCCAGACGCGCTGGGCTGTATTGAGGGCCTACCGATTATGACAATATATAATATGAGTACCCCCAAAAGTTAATAATGCTGATAACTTTTCGACCGCACCAAAACTCGATTGTTTTAATGTGTAACTTGGCAACATTAGCTGGCTTTCGACGGCTATGCGACGGTGTGTCCCAGGAAGTAAATGGTATAAAGTTTAGAGTAGACCCAAAACGCACAGCGCGAACGGCCGGTATTGCGTGAGCCCTCAACTTAACTTAGGTCAGAGTTCCACTGCTGTAGGCTTCAGTCTCATGATCCTACGCCAATACGAAAACCGTATAAACCACCGACTAGACACTACCTATAAATCTCGAAAATATACGTCCCAAATATAATTCTAATAATAAATAATTGAAGCCGAGATGGTCAAGGGTAAAATATCTTAAGCAAGCATAGACAGATCTAAATGATGTTAAAATAATTACGATTATAGTGAAGCAAACGATCACATCCGCGACGCGGAGAATATCTTAATCATACTAAATGCAAAAACGAGTGCCGCTTCAGTTGAATCATTTTTAAATTTTTTTTTGCCGAAATGTATAACGACAATGCGTGTACATTGAGTAACATTCCCCTTTTTACTATTTTCTTAACCAAACTATTGGCAGTTGATTCTGCACGGAACCAGCTGTTTGGGTCGTTCGGAGGCCGCCATCTTGTTAAAACAAATGGCCGCTGGGTTTTCAAAATGGCGTCAACTGAGCGGTCACGCACAATCTGTTCACGATGTGTGGAAACCGGAATTCGATAGCCAAATGCTTAGTATCGTATGCTATGGAAGATTACGTGAACTGGTTTGTAATTTACGGTTTATTTCTAAGGAGATTCATTTGAGCGAACCACTTAACTAATGCGGTAGAAAATCTATAAAAAAAACTTATGATAATAAAAATGGACATAAGTCCACATCTAAATGACCCTCAAAAACAGTTTTTTGACACTGTTACGTGATGATATCGATGAAGTTAATACAAAACTAGATACTTAATTCATCGAAGGTTATAAAAAATTGTCTGAACATTGGTCGCGCTCTTACCAATATTCCGACAAGGATTTTACTAGATTAAAATAAGTATTTTAATATGGGGTCTTGATCGCATACAGCAGTGTATGCTGTGAGTATCCAACGCTGGTTCGTCCAAAGGAATCTCGTGTTGATGTACGTATCTAATACTCCCAGTGCGTGGCCGTGCTGAGGTCGGTACCTGCAAGTAAATGTTTCGGTTAGAGAAATCCAATCCGCCTTTAAGTCAATTAGTATACAGTAAATGGGCGAAAGAGCGTGGCATATTTAGTGGCATTTTAATTTGTAATAGATTTTTCTCAAACATACTCCGAAATGTATGCGTTAATGTCTCGAAATGAAGACATGAAGTTGCTCATTTATGACTCCTTACATTACTTCTTGGCCAGTATGAAACGTACATTATTGTCCGCTGCTCTAACTTTTTAAATTTGCTCACTAAGGTTAGACTGACAAAGGAAATATTACATACAGCCAACGACCACTCTCTATGTAAGTATACTTGCGACATTAAAATTAAATAAAAAAGAATAAACAAAATCTATGGTGCTAAATTTATAAGCGGTTAAACATGGTGCTCGAATAGCTTTTTCAAATGTCAAGTTTAAAAACAAAAAAAGGCGACAATTTAAATTTATTTACTTGATTACTTAGTAGTTATATTAATTATAATCTTTTCTTACATTGTTTGAGAAAAGCACTATACAATCCTTGGCCGGAACAGGGATTGCAGGACTCGCTTTATCCGCAATCTCGTCCTTAAATCCCTTACTTCACGGCCTCTGCAGTAATGTACTAATAAAAAATTACAAAAAAACGAACCACGTGGTGCAATTCAATGTGGATCTATGATGTGAATTAGCTAGCGCATACATTACCAACTTGACGGCGGCGAGGTATAGTTTTCACTATTTCAACTGAGCCAAAGTGAATTTTGGCCGAGTTGAAATAGTAAAAACTATATGTATACTCGTGGCCAGCTGCGGTGCGTATGCTTGCTGATTCGCCTTAAGTCGAATAGCACTGTTACATGCTACTCTATCGTCATTAGCATAAGTTTGACATTGACCTGCGAGACGGAAGTTGCCGTTCTTGACGGCGCTGTGGATGGCGAGGCGCGTGGGCTCCCGCAGCTCGCGGTGGAAGCCTGACTCTGCTACATGCTACTCTATCGTCACTAGCATAAGGTTGACATTGACCTGCGAGACGGAAGTTGCCGTTCTTGACGGCGCTGTGGATGGCGAGGCGCGTGGGCTCCCGCAGCTCGCGGTGGAAGCCTGACTCTGCTACATGCTACTCTATCGTCACTAGCATAAGGTTGACATTGACCTGCGAGACGGAAGTTGCCGTTCTTGACGGCGCTGTGGATGGCGAGGCGCGTGGGCTCCCGCAGCTCGCGGTGGAAGCCTTGCTCTGCTACATGCTACTCTATCGTCACTAGCATAAGGTTGACATTGACCTGCGAGACGGAAGTTGCCGTTCTTGACGGCGCTGTGGATGGCGAGGCGCGTGGGCTCCCGCAGCTCGCGGTGGAAGCCTTGCTCTGCTACATGCTACTCTATCGTCACTAGCATAAGGTTGACATTGACCTGCGAGACGGAAGTTGCCGTTCTTGACGGCGGCGAGGTACTCGCGGCCGGCGGCGGCGCGGATGGCGAGGCGCGTGGGCTCCCGCAGCTCGCGGTGGAAGCCTTGCTCTGCTACATGCTACTCTATCGTCACTAGCATAAGGTTGACATTGACCTGCGAGACGGAAGTTGCCGTTCTTGACGGCGGCGAGGTACTCGCGGCCGGCGGCGGCGCGGATGGCGAGGCGCGTGGGCTCCCGCAGCTCGCGGTGGAAGCCTTGCTCTGCTACATGCTACTCTATCGTCACTAGCATAAGGTTGACATTGACCTGCGAGACGGAAGTTGCCGTTCTTGACGGCGGCGAGGTACTCGCGGCCGGCGGCGGCGCGGATGGCGAGGCGCGTGGGCTCCCGCAGCTCGCGGTGGAAGCCTTGCTCTGCTACATGCTACTCTATCGTCACTAGCATAAGGTTGACATTGACCTGCGAGACGGAAGTTGCCGTTCTTGACGGCGGCGAGGTACTCGCGGCCGGCGGCGGCGCGGATGGCGAGGCGCGTGGGCTCCCGCAGCTCGCGGTGGAAGCCTTGCTCTGCTACATGCTACTCTATCGTCACTAGCATAAGGTTGACATTGACCTGCGAGACGGAAGTTGCCGTTCTTGACGGCGGCGAGGTACTCGCGGCCGGCGGCGGCGCGGATGGCGAGGCGCGTGGGCTCCCGCAGCTCGCGGTGGAAGCCTTGCTCTGCTACATGCTACTCTATCGTCACTAGCATAAGGTTGACATTGACCTGCGAGACGGAAGTTGCCGTTCTTGACGGCGGCGAGGTACTCGCGGCCGGCGGCGGCGCGGATGGCGAGGCGCGTGGGCTCCCGCAGCTCGCGGTGGAAGCCTTGCTCTGCTACATGCTACTCTATCGTCACTAGCATAAGGTTGACATTGACCTGCGAGACGGAAGTTGCCGTTCTTGACGGCGGCGAGGTACTCGCGGCCGGCGGCGGCGCGGATGGCGAGGCGCGTGGGCTCCCGCAGCTCGCGGTGGAAGCCTTGCTCTGCTACATGCTACTCTATCGTCACTAGCATAAGGTTGACATTGACCTGCGAGACGGAAGTTGCCGTTCTTGACGGCGGCGAGGTACTCGCGGCCGGCGGCGGCGCGGATGGCGAGGCGCGTGGGCTCCCGCAGCTCGCGGTGGAAGCCTTGCTCTGCTACATGCTACTCTATCGTCACTAGCATAAGGTTGACATTGACCTGCGAGACGGAAGTTGCCGTTCTTGACGGCGGCGAGGTACTCGCGGCCGGCGGCGGCGCGGATGGCGAGGCGCGTGGGCTCCCGCAGCTCGCGGTGGAAGCCTTGCTCTGCTACATGCTACTCTATCGTCACTAGCATAAGGTTGACATTGACCTGCGAGACGGAAGTTGCCGTTCTTGACGGCGGCGAGGTACTCGCGGCCGGCGGCGGCGCGGATGGCGAGGCGCGTGGGCTCCCGCAGCTCGCGGTGGAAGCCTTGCTCTGCTACATGCTACTCTATCGTCACTAGCATAAGGTTGACATTGACCTGCGAGACGGAAGTTGCCGTTCTTGACGGCGGCGAGGTACTCGCGGCCGGCGGCGGCGCGGATGGCGAGGCGCGTGGGCTCCCGCAGCTCGCGGTGGAAGCCTTGCTCTGCTACATGCTACTCTATCGTCACTAGCATAAGGTTGACATTGACCTGCGAGACGGAAGTTGCCGTTCTTGACGGCGGCGAGGTACTCGCGGCCGGCGGCGGCGCGGATGGCGAGGCGCGTGGGCTCCCGCAGCTCGCGGTGGAAGCCTTGCTCTGCTACATGCTACTCTATCGTCACTAGCATAAGGTTGACATTGACCTGCGAGACGGAAGTTGCCGTTCTTGACGGCGGCGAGGTACTCGCGGCCGGCGGCGGCGCGGATGGCGAGGCGCGTGGGCTCCCGCAGCTCGCGGTGGAAGCCTTGCTCTGCTACATGCTACTCTATCGTCACTAGCATAAGGTTGACATTGACCTGCGAGACGGAAGTTGCCGTTCTTGACGGCGGCGAGGTACTCGCGGCCGGCGGCGGCGCGGATGGCGAGGCGCGTGGGCTCCCGCAGCTCGAGGTGGAAGCCCTGCGGGGAGTCCGAGTCCATGGTCACTGACTCGCCGTCCGCGTGCCAGTATTTGCCGTTTGATCCTGGAATTTTTTTTTATCGTCAATTATGTCCTACTGTCATGGACCAAGGTACAATTTCAAAAAAATGGTGTGTAAGGTATAAAGCCGGCCAAGGCTGAGCGAACGCGGCGGGCTTTAATTTTTTTCAATAACTCAATTAAACTTTCAAGTAGAGTTTGGAAGTATAGTAACAAATAATTCCGAGTTTATAAGTTTGGTAAGAGGGGCGCGCCCGCTCACTAAACGCACGAGTTTGACGGAGCCTTGGTTTAAAAATAGTATTTTGTGCAACAGGTACATAATAAGGGTTCTTAAGATTCGAGGGTCGAAGTTACAAAATGAGGCGAAGCCGAATTTTGTAATAACAGACCCGAGAATTTTAAGAACTAATTATGTACCGTTGCACACGAAACTTTTTCTACGACAGTAGCAAAAACTTAATTAATAAATAATTTTAAAGTTCTTAAGTATCACGAGTACATAAATCAATTTTGTTTTAAGATTTTTTTTATCAACTAATAACTCTTACTTTTGTGCCGAAGTCTTCGGATATTCACTGTGAAGTTTTCTTGTCACTTATTTTATCAAAATTAACATAAACTTCTTGATATTAACATAATATACGAGTTTAAATACAAAAATTAAGCCGTACATTGTGTTGAAACTTTTTAAATATTAACTTTTTACTAAATGTCATAGACAGATCACGAGTTGGTTTTTAATTGCAAAAAAAAATGGCTTCGTTCAAGTAACTCTCAATGCAAAAGTTTACATTAAAATACTATTATGCTTTTCATAAATATGAAACTAAATAATTTAAGATATTAATACTTTAAAAAAGACATGATAATGTTTTTATCATAGTTTGTGCAAAAATAATTTCAAGTGTATATCAATTTGAAAATATAATTTATATTGTAAACAAGAACGAACCCTTTTTAGACATGGCACTGGAAGTCAGTGTATTAAAAAAAACAAAAACAGTTGCACAATATGTTTTGTGTGACTGCTAGCAGTTATAGAAAGTACCTATAGACAAATAGACTTTAGCGCCTTCACTTAAATGATGTAGTTTTAGATACCACTATCAGTCATTTAATTAGCATATAGAAGTGCTGGAGTAGAAAAAAGTATTTTAAAAATAAAGAGATACTCACCCTTGAAGTAGACAGCTCCCTTGGGCCCGCGCACGACCTGTATGGTCTCGTAGTTGGCCTTGTTGCACTCGAGCCGCACGCCCTTCGGTCCCACGAAACCTTGCTCGCACTTCAACACCAAAATAGGCCTGAAAATTTCACAAAGTCTTGGTATAAAAATGGTAATTAACTAACTTTTGAGATCTAATGAATCTTGGATTACTACTGCGAGGCAGACCAAAGTTATCGGCTCAATCGGACGGTAATCGAATGAAAGCATTAAAGGTAAACTTGAGTATACAAAAGTAGGAAAAAACAGATTTTTACACTAAGTACTTATATCGTCGGGGATAGTGCAATACCGCGTAACTAGCACTAGTAAATACTGCGTACCTACACAACCCTCATAGGGCAAATCCGCGTAACTGGCATTGATTAATACCGCGCATCTAAAAAGTGTAGCCAAATTGAGATTTCCCGCCAACGAAAGTAAAATCCTGATTAGAATATACTAGTTCAAACACGCGTTGCATTTGAGCATTAGCAAGCTAATAAATAAAAAATATCTTCCAAAATAATAAAGATAAAACGTTTTAAGCTCTTCCTGTAAAGTTGGGTGATGTGTAGATACGCAGTATTTACCAAAGCTAGTTACGCGGTTTTGCAATATGGGTGTAGTGTAGATACGCACTGGAGATACGAGTTCAGACCTTGGCTAGGTACTCGTAATTCCGGAGGGCAGTTCGCAAGGTGGGCCGACGACATTGCAAGAGTGGTTGGAAAAAACTGGGTGCAACAAGCCCAAAACCGTAGAAAACGGCGTGCTTATGAGGAGACCTATACTCAACAGTGGGTGAAAAAGGGTTGAAGAAGAAGATACGCACTATTTACCAGTGCTAGTTACGCAGTACTGCACTATTCCCGACGTTATGTACTTGTGGAACTGACCTGTTGATAAGGTAGAAGTAGTATTTGCAGTTGTCGTCGATGGAGTCTGCGTTGGCGTATAGGTGTCCGGAGCGCTTGGTCATGAGGTATTTGCCGTTGTTGGCGCGGAACGCCACGGCTCCGTCGCCCTGCCAGTCTAGCTCGAACAGAGCGTTTGAGGACCTGGAAAATAAAGTAATAAGACTGTAATTATTAATATCATAAGACTGTTGAAGTTTGGACATTATTTGTAAACTTTTAGAGAGACATATAGACATATGGTCGACCTCCTGGACGGAGATGGCACATGAAGAAGAAGAAGAAGTAAATGGGCTAAAATAACTAGCAGAGGCAGAGCAAAAAGGAGATGGCGTGATGATCTGGACGCATTATGTAGCGATTGCACTTAGCCTTGACAAGTGGCGAAAGCGACGGGAGGACTGTTGGGCAAACAGTGGGACACAATATAGGCTACGGCTACGGAAAACAGAAGATATATATATTACTAATATAAAAGTTCAGGTACCGTTTAACTAACGTGTACCTGATGTTTAATTATTAGTCGCGACGTGTTTTTGAGAACCTAGGTCTCCATCTTCATCGCTAGCGCGCCGTCATAGAGCCCGTACATACTCTTAATGTTTGGAAACTTACTCAAAATAGGTAAAAACTGCCGAAGTTGTCTTATTTATAAAGGACGGGGCCTATATTTTAACTATAGAACCAAAAACATTGCGTGTTATTTCGGAAACAGAAACAGTAGGCGACAAACCATGAATTACATTATACTTCGTTTTGGACTACTGCCCCCCCATCAGAAAGTTTTGGCACTTTTATAATCTAATTATTATTTCTCATCAAAACCAGAACTCTAGGATTTGTATTCTTAAGGTGGTTTGCATTCTTTGACCTCCACCACTTTACAGCTGCCAGATGTCCGGATCTAGAAATAAGCATAGTATAGCAAACTAACGAGAGGGGTTTCGTCGCTCTCATTATTGTGTCATATCTGACGTGGCTAGCTCTCCGTCTACTATATGAAGCTGAGCCGCGATTCGACATGGCATAACTGACAGTCTCTTGCGAGACAACTATGATATCACACTTTTGTGACAGTTGAAATTTGGAGTGGAATCACTCAAGAGTGATATCTAAAATGGTGGCCATAGCCATAGACAAAACGTAGAGCGTGCGTGAGCGAGACCTACTGACAGATTGACAGTTAGGTGTGAACACGTGTGGACAGATGGATATCACTCTATCCACTAGCGATACAAGTGTGACATCCACGTCTCACAGTTCGGCATGTGGCCCTGTAAGACGGTACGGGTATGTGTTTACTTGTTATCCGAGGCGGCCTGGATGCCGCCGCCGGTCTCGAGGGTCCAGTAGCGGTCCTGCATGGTGCGGATGTACCAGCGCTTCGTGGCCCAGTTGAACTCCAGCTGGAAGGTCTCGTGGGACGAGATCTCGTCTTGGTTCGCTGTTACGTCCACACCTGGAAAGATAAGAGAAATTGTTAGTGAAACTAGCTTTTTAACAGATTAAAAGTAGCTATATACATATACCTAATGTTTATATTTAGAATGTCTCAATGGTATTTCAATACGAGTACGCCAGATAGATTTAAATACAGGCGGAATATTACAACGATCATCCCGAGATTTCATTGCAAGTTATCAGTGTAAAAGTGTAAAATTTGTAAGCATCTGCCCTGTTCCCCAAGAATGCCAAGTCCCAAGAATGCCATTCAAAATTATATATAATATATTATATAGGTTAATGATGTATTTATCATCATTCCCAACATCATAAAAATCAGAACTACCGGATTTGACGCACCCCGTACTTTCGGGTGACAAGGTTCCTGGATTATAAGTAGAAAATCGTAATATAAAGCCATAAAAACTTTTACGTCCTCTCATCATGTCAAGCACTCGATATGGCATTGATATAGCCAGAGAGTACCTTTTTAATAGAGGCCCACGGTCCAAGATCTTTTTGAGGCTCCGAGTTTGAAGCGACATCTGAACAAGAGTAACCCAAAGTTACCGAAAATGTAGGGAGAATATTAGTAACGCTACTAGTTACTAGATGGCGCTGGACGGTTCCCTTAACATTATTTCGTAACTTTGAGTTGCTCTCGTTCAAATGGCGCATCTAACATAGAGCTTCAAAAAATTCTTAACCCCTTATTCGTAAACATCTCTCAAGGCCATTTGAACAATTAGTTGATTTATGTTTTTTTTATTCTGCCAACGTAGAGGTGTATACTTTCGATTTTACTAGTTTTTGGTCATATATATAAAAGCACAACGTTATTCGGTTGAGGCCTTGCTGATTGTAAGGTGATAGCCTCCCTACAAACACGTGTCCACGGTGGCCGAGACCCCGGATAACCGTTTGTTCAACTAAAGGGTGGGTACGCGCGTTTTGATACTATTTTCATTAGCTGCACACTTGTTCGTTAGGTCACCGTACAATAAGCTATCAATATTACACACTGAACTACTAATGAGCAAAAAAAAACTATTCTAATTCGGCGTCCGCAGCCATCTTGAGCTCAAACGATTATCCTAAATTTATGTATTGTCCTTATCTGTGACTTTGACAGTTGTGTTTGTTAGAAATAGACCAAAACATATATTAACTAATTGAGGCCTGAGAGACGTTTATGAATAAGGGGGTTAGACTGTGTGCCTCTATTAAATAGATACTCTCTGACATAGCTCCATAATTTCCGTTACACCCATCTTACACAAGTATGTGAGAGTATCTTTTGTTTTCGACGTCATCGTCGAGATGCATCGCGGACCGTAAGCACCGCATAACGGAGCCAATCGACTGTACGATTGAATAAGCTGACAGATAAATAGGTATCGACTATCAATACACATTGTACAGTGAGATTCAAAATTACAAAGACATTGAATGAATTCATTCATAAATTGGCGATGCAATTTTGTATTTGGCCCTTTTATTTAACCCGTGTTTACTGTTAATCGATACTTCTTAAAATGTAGTTGAGATATGTAAGTACCTACTTATTAGCGAGTTCTTATAACTCTTTCCACAAAATTGCGTATTTAAAAACTACGTAGTACATTTCCACCCATTCATATACATATAATAGTTACAAGTTATGATATGTGGTATGGTAATCTTAGTGACGAGGGGCTGACAACAGCTAAATTCCCTCCCTATCTTTTTCAGCGCGAGTGAAAGAGAAACACTGTGTTACGAATGTTACGATTAGTATGGGTGCTAATTGCAAATTTAGCAAAATGATGAATTTAAAAAAAAACTACGCATTTATTGACAAATATAATATACCGAAGTTTTTAGTATTAGTGTGGTGGAATTTTGTCCTTAGCTACAGACGTAAATCAAGAAACTTACACACACTACAAACTTACAAACTTAAACACATAGGTACCACCTTGGCTGCTCCGATATATATGATGGCGACAAATATCTGAACAACGCCTCTATTGTCAAGGCGATAAAGTGCATGTTCAGATATTTTTGAGTACCCTGGCCGCTCCGATATATTTGATAGCGACTGTACAACTGTTTAAAGCAAATTTTAAGATGTAACTTTGGAATTATTTTCTATCGAGACGATTTCGTCTAATCGTGTATCGGAATTAACTAAGTTCTTCCAAATATAACGAATAATAACATATATATTTTTTATTTTCTCAAAACCAGTAGTTATAGCTAAAAAACTGTTTGAGTAAAGTCAATTTGAAGGTAATCGGGTGTTGTCAGCCTCTTAACGAACTTCCTACCAAACGAAGTGGTGACGTGTTAGGATGCCCGTGATAAAATCCAATAGGGTACTAAATAATGACAGGTTTATCTAGAAATAATCTACTTGAAAGGCCATTGTGCAGAAAATAGTGAGTCGCGCCGTGCATAGACTGTTACCATATCGGTGAGGTTGCAGTTTTGCATCGGCGAGAGGTTGAACTGTCGACGTGGCGTGGCGGAAGCGATAGGGTTGAACCTACTTACAATTTACATCATACCCAGTCGTTACTGTCGTATCTTCAGACTTTCTGGTTGCAATTTAAAGGAGTGTAGGTTCGATGGAATGGATTGCTAAATTCGTGACATAGTGTAGATATTATTTTTAAAGATTGCTAGTGCCTAGATAGATGGTAATTTACCCTCAGACTTAAGGCGTGCTAAATCTCTTGCTTTGTTTAAGAAATACCTTAAATAATATTATCTGTCTCTCCCATGATACGTTATCCTGTAACTCCATTAAACGGATTTTGTAACTAACTGTGGCAAATAGTGTGTATCTTGCTCCTAGATTGTATGTTCTTAATTTATCCATTTTTATTTATATTTATATATGTATGGTTTATGTAAGTTTATTGTTATTTTTATTTTATATACGTAAGTTTATTATTGTTTAGCTAGTTGATTTGAATTTGCAACACCTACGTATTTCTGATTATTTTCAATGGTTTCCGCTTCCCAAAGGTTGTCTGGAAGAGATCGCTTTTTAGCGATAAGACCGCCAATTGTTTTACCTCTGATTATTCTGTTTGTAACTTGTATTTTATGTGTTTCTTTATTTTGAGGTGTTCAATAAAGAGTATTTATGTTATGTTATGGTAAGAGGTGTTAGGCTTATGGGCTTTAGGCATTAGGATTTATTAGCGCTGGGTTTTATCAAATTATATGTCATATGAGCACCTCTTCACTGGTCTTTACTGGTCGCAGTCAAGAATTTACATTAACTTTTTACGTGGCTTCCAAAAGTTTCGAAATACGTGCATAGTTGTATGCTACCCCTTAGCTAGTGAGACGTTAGCAGAATGTTTAAGATGTGGTTAAAAGTTCAGCTGCGTTTGAAATATTCGTCTTATCCCCTGAATTAAAGGCAATAACTTATTAAAAAACTACACTTCGAACGTCTTATACTTGATTGATAGAAAAATCACCGCATAGCTCAACAACCGTTGGAGTTACGATTGTTTCTAAATATTTATTTCAGCTGTGACAGCCCTAATGCGCATCGCTTGATCGGGCGTCGCCCGCGCAGGCGTTGCGCTCGATAAGACGCTTTATGCGCCACAACGAGGCATTATCGTTAAAGCTTTACGGGTAATAGTGGTAATCAATTCAACGAATGCCTTGTACTGGAACGAATAAGGGACAGACGAGAACATTGAGTTAAACTGTATTGATTTTATAGTTATTCATTTAACATATAGCAGTAGGTATAAGTACAAACTACATATTTACCTTAAATGATTTACTTAGGCGCCTTGCGGTCCCAAACATGCACAGTGCAGCAAATCTTCACATTAAGGGCTAGTAACAGGTGAGTTACGAAGTTAGTAGCGTCAGTTAAATCCAGGAAAAATATTTAATAAAAAACACCGCTTTTCAGGATGTTTTCCTTACGATCGCCTAATAGCCTAACACACACGCGCACATCTGCCCGCTGGATCTGTCTGGCGGATATGCCCGGACAGATCCGTCAATGTAGGGCGGCGGCATGGAATGTCTGAATGCATTGATGGATCTGTCATGAAATGTGTACGTGTATCGCTAGCTATTACCTACTACGCACCTATCTACTTTCTGTAGCTCTCTGCTATGCATGCAGCAAAGTCCGTTGGTGATATCGGGTGTGAATGACCGAGCAGTAATTAACTGAGCTTTTATAAGTGTTGTTGCTTTGCTTCATTGGATAGCAGCAATCAGGTACATACTCATTACATATTTAATAGTTTAAGCACTCACGTTTACGACTCAGTGAAGTTTAAAAACGTCCTCCTGTAAACTGCTTTGGGATACTTCCATTACCCTAATTACAGAGTACCGCAATCGATTTCGGACTGCTAATCCGATTATGAACATTATTTTGGATTGCTTATTCGGGATTGTGCTAAGCACTTTAATGTCCGAAGGTTTAAAGCCTGTGTCATAAATTCAATGCCACGGACAAAGACCAATTATCCAAAATCTTAATATGGCTTAATTACGTATGATATAATGAATGAACGATGTAGATCGACTCGCGCGCAGGCATCCGTGAGAGAAACGCGGGAAAGCGCGCACAATGCGCCGCGCGGTTTTTGCGCAGACGCGATCTCGCGGCGTGTTGCTATGACAAGATATAGATTCATCACTATCATTGCAGCCCTTAATTAGTAAGCGAACCATGCATATAAGACTACAGTTTTCGCCGGTAGACAGGTAATAGGAGATGTGATGAGAAAATCTTAAGCACAAACTATAGTGACTTCGTCAGCAATGAAACTCTTAAATGCCTAGTGAGGTGGAGACCCTAGTTATAGTTATGTGTGACAACCCTAGCTGTAAGTATATCACTCACTGTATTGTGGAATTCAGTAATAAATAATCTTTAACACGATTCACACGTATTCCTATTTACTACTCCCCCGCACCACACCTCACTAGAATAGAAGGCAAGACGCGCATGTGAGTTGTCCGGTCGTTAACTATTTATATATGTAAAGCGTGGAGTCCTCTACGTCTTTATCAATAACTACATATTTTAAGTATATCTAGTGTCCGACCAAAGTTCGGTTTCGGCCAGTTTGGGCCTAAAAATTATGATTCGGCCATTCGGTTCCGACAAAAAAACATGTTTTGGTCGGACACTATTTGCTGACTAATAATAATAAATGCAATTCTAGTGAAAAGGGGTACAAGTCAAATTGACTAAGCGAAAAAGTCCACAAGTCCTATTAAATGTACGGCACTTGTCACTTTTGCGTGTAGCTAATTTGACTTATAATATAACCCTTTTACTATAATTTATAGTTGTTTTGTTTTACTCCGAAGAAATTCAAATACATCTAATTATGCCATTTAAATTCAGATCGCGATTTCCATTATTAACCGAGTTTTATATGTATCTGGTTGTATAATCAGCAAGATAAGGCAATAGAAAGTTAATTAGTAAGCAGTTTTGTACCCACAATGAAGAGCCGGCCAGATTAGGCAATAAACGAAATGCGTCCGTTAACGTTTCAGTGCCTACCCCTATCTTTAGCATAATGCGGTTCGTGATGTCTGGCCAACACTTGCTGGTTTGTTTACCAGTGGGTTGATTACAATATGAAAGATTCGTAGTTTAAAAACCCATGTGGTGTTATGATGGCACACCCATCTCATTCTTTCAACACTAGTTCAAAAGTGCTGAAGGTAGTCGAATACTGGTAGGGTTTGCCAGGTATCCGGCTTTAGCCGGAAATTTTTCATGTTCTTCCGGGATTATCTTGTTTCTTTAGTCGGCGAAACAGTGAATCCTTCTTTTTGTAAAGGGTCGGCAACATGCATGTGACACCTCTGGAGTTGCAGGAGTCCATAGCCAACAGTAGCTGCTTACCATCAGGCGGGGCCGTATGATTGTTTGCCACCGTTGTGGTATAAAAAAAAGTTTGACTTTTTACGAACGTGTCCGGCTTAATATTTCCTACTGCCCGGCTTTGTAAGGCTTTTCGTGAGACGGACGCAAGCCGCACGAGTTGAAAGTCGAGCCGAAGGAAATTCGCGATGTAGCGATTAAAAAGTAATGACCGGCTTTTAGGGTGATATGTCCGGCTAATTTAGGCGCAGAGTCCGGCTTTTGTGTTCTGAACTGGCAACCCTAAATACAGGCAAGCGATTTTAAAAAAGCAAATTTTTATGTTTTATCGAACGAAATTACACTTTGTAATTCTGAACTGAGTATTCCGAAATAACAACTATAAGATATACTATACAGGATGATTAATAAGACGTGAGCAGGAACAACCCTACACACTTAGTAAACGATAATGAATCGACCGCCATCATGTTTAAGTGAAACAATAACGCCTTTCAATTTTTTTTAACCTTTTTGTTTCGTAGAAATTTTATTCTCTGTAATCATGGTCACCCCACATAAACAAATCAATAAACATAAAACCTCTTTGACAATCATGACAGCACTTTGATTATGAAAAATTAAAAAAAAAAAATTAAGTGAGATACGTTGTTTCAAAAGTAACCAGACATCAATTTGACACATATCACAGAAAAACAAGAGAATATCAGTACTCGACGGAGTATTCTAATTGTAGAGTGACCATGCGTGTCGTAAATAATTATTTGCGCTTATCACACTAATACTGATATCAAACAATAGCTTATTTTTAACTGAATCCGTGGTATTAAGCCAGCTCACGTCTCATGAATCACCCTGTATATATATACATATATATATATATATATATATAAAATCTGTAGGATCGTGACTTCACATCAGCGAAGCGGCCACTTAAGTGTATTTGCATGTATAACTTTAGAAGACGAGTAGAGGGTTAAATAACATAGTGTTTGACAAAAGAAAAGAATGCGCGTTGTATAATTTTATGTAACAAAATGATGTGGACATTGCTTTACCCTTCAAAACCTTGCTGTTGTTGTTGCAAGAAATTTTATTTTGGATGAGATTTGTTTATGCGATGTATGTTGTGGGTATAAACAAAAGAATTATGTATATATATATATATATACCTATCTAGACCTTTTACAGGTTACATACGGTCCCTATAAAGTCGTGAGCTAGAAGCGGCGGCGCGTGACTAAACATCAGACCTAAGGCTGCTCGTCCACTTGAATCTATTTGCATATTTATTCTCTCCCGCCGCCTAGAATAGCAGAGGGATTGTTGAAATAAGTATGCACAATGGTTTAGTTTATAATTGAGTTAAGCAAAGCATGTGCTATTTTCATGCTATTGTAGATAAATTAAGCGTTAACGTTTATATCGAAAAGACAATCGTATTCCTTACTAACTTATCAGTACGTGACAGATGTCTCTCCACAGTGATGAACAATAAAATGTGAGATTCATATAAGTACGTGCCAGGAGGCCAATTCTCGGGCCGTTCGAGATTATCACTCTTCGAGATGATCTCGAAGGACGTAATGTCTATTGAAAATCTCACAAAAATCTCGAAGGATGCAAAATTTCGTATTCTGGGGCACAATAGACATTAATGTCGAATGGCGATCTCAATGTCTATTACAAAACGCGTTCCGTTTCTCTCGATTGTGTTTGTTTTCAATCGAGTTTGAAACATTCTATTAAATTAAATATTTCTTATACAAAAACCAAAAGTGTTATTAATTTACAATAATATAATGCATTGTTATGGTGTGTTAACACATCAAAACCATCAATCAACATTCAAATGCATCAATGACATCAAAAATATTTAAGTGTTTGCTCGCTAATACACCTACGAGAAATGAAGCGCAAAATCGCGCTTTTTTTTATTTGACAGCTTGGCTTGCCAAACGAAAACGTAGTTAGTGGCTCCTTATTTTATTACCGAGTTATTTTATTACTTATTAGTTTGTGAAAATAATATCTAAGTGGCAAAAAAAATATATCCCTCCGCAGCGCAAAAAGTGCGTCTTATCGCGCTAGTGGAAGCCGATGAGGAACTGCGGCGGGGAAAGTTTTCTGCTTCCTTTTCTAAAAAAAGAAGGTGAAAGACGGTCGAGTGTTATCGCCGAGGAGCTAAATAGCATACCCGGCTCCAAGAGGGAGTGGAAGGAGTGGCGTAAGTTAAGATTTTTTTGACGTATTATTTCCAGTCTTGCATCAACTGTTTCAACAAAATGCGTTCATATTATATTATTAAGTAATATTTTATTTTATACATGGCAAGATATGAAGCACATAAAACATAAAATTAAAATATTTTGTTTTCCATAATCATGTTTGATCAGTGTACGAGTAAGAGCCTAAAAATTTTCACAAATGAAACGTCCCGCATTTCAAACGCATTCTCGCGTGACAGTGCGCCTCGTCTTGCGCCCCCCGCATCGTCCGCCAAAACTTGGGCGACGTTTATAACGTTTTCAACTACCTCCATTGCGTAGAGAGACATATTTTAATAAAATATTTGTATAACCTCTCGAAATATCCCGCCATCGCAGATCAAATGTCAAAAAAATCTGTGATAACACCATCTCGATCGCTAACGACCAATCGTTGCATCTCGAACGCTGGGAGTAGAGATATCTCGAGTGTGAGATTATGAGAATACGCAAATTAGTTTTCGTTCGAGATCCGCCATTTTTTTTCGAGATATGTCTAATAGAGATCATCTCGAACGGCCCGAGAATTGGCCTCCAGGTCGTGTTCATAATCGGAGGTTAAGATTTTCAGTGTGGGAACAAGTGTCAGCTAGCGTTAAGTAGAAGATGTACAGAGCACATAGTGACTACACTTGCTACGCAATCTACGCATCCAAAAATACATAATTAATTGAGTACATGCGTGAAAACTATTAGGTTGAATTTGTTTAATAAACACGTTCAACAACACCAAATTAATATAAAGAAGTAGGAATCCGTAATCATATTCTAACATTTTTGTTAAGATATTGCAGTTTGGAAACGTAAAGTTTAAGCCCTTTTTTATGCCCCAAATGTATTTTCAATACCTTAATTCGATTACTGGTGTTGTAACAAGAAAAAAAGACGTATAGATGACAAAAATCTTCTAAAATCTTATTCTTATGAAACAATTTTCCGCAACTTGGAGACCAGGTGACGTCACGCACCTCCTACTTTTTGTATGGGGAATCTTGACGCGCGGTGCAGTCCGTATTTTCACATTTTTGATGTTTCAGGGCTACAATGTACAAGTATTAGAGACATTTGAATCTTACGCGAAATTTAATCGACTGACCTCTTCTAAGAATTCATGCATGTTGCTAATAATAATAATAGTACTATAAAATGTGTGTGTGGTGTGGTATATCTACTTAGTTAGTGAAGATTAAATACCAATCAGTGAAATGAGTAGTCTATAGACCTACGGAAATATATTCAAAAGTAAGATACATTTATAACTTCAGACATCCAATTGAAAGGTGAAACTTAACAGTATATGCGATACCACACCGCGTTACCGCAAAATAATTTCACTGCACACTTCAATCCGACCGCCATTTCTCCAGAGTTAAGCCATTCTCCATTTAACAGGCATTTCATACAAACAATACAAGAGATTCAGTAATGTTATTAAGTGGAACCACAACAATACGTCGTTACTGTGTTCGGAGAAATACGTTACATCTCCAGCAATGCAAACACATTTGAACAATAGTGGACGCCGGAGAAGATGTAGATGACGTCTAATAAGTACTTGTTTACTAAAGATTCAGTTGAATGCGAAATCGCATGAATTCTGATTGCAAAAAGGCATTTAAAAGTAAGACAATGGAATGTATTTGATGAATACAGAAGAAGCTTCCGTGTAAGCCTCAATCTGAATCCGATCATGTCCTGCTTGTTATGTACACAAATTAGAGGTCTACTAAAAAGTACCAGAATCAAATGTGTAATCGTCGTGTGTGTGTTTTTCATTCGTCATTTACGTTCCTCTTTTTAATTGTTTGTGTTAAGTATACCTAACTTTATTTTCTATTTTTTGTCTTTAGTTTATGTTATCTGTCGTGGCATCACGAAGTGGGCCCTACGGAAGACCAGCGCCAGCTGACATACTATTAGCTAGCATTTTGCTGAGCAGGGTCCATTTCGTGGTGGTACACCGATACGTCTTTATTCTGTTTGTCTGTAAATTTGTATGTAATATTGTGTAAAAAGATAAAAGATAAAAATACGTACGTCGTGTACGTCATGAATAAATATTTTGAATCTTGAATATAAATCCATGCTTATATCGGGCTTACATTGATACCGGGAGTTTCTAACATTTGGCTTAAGCACAAGCAGTCTTAATAAAAAACGTACTAAGGATTTCTTTGGCGTCCATACGTTGCATTGATTGACAGACATTAGACAAAGGCCTTAACGTTCAGGAAACAGATGCACTTCCCTCAGTCCCCTACAATCAGTCGCAATTAACTTTCACGTCTGCCAGTCTACTTCCGCAATTACGGAATCAATGGGTTATTGATAGCATCTAGATTACTTACTTCGATCTAGTTGTTTTGCTACATGTTGCTTCATTAGCTGTATGCAAGATGTCTAACGTATACGAATGAAGTAGATTGAACCTGGTACTTTAATATTCTTAACTTTCAGGAAGGCAAGTCTCATAACTGGTTAGATGATGTTTCATATTTTACTTTTTTTATACTTACCTTTTGGTAACTTAGGTACTTAATCTTATTAGATGCCGCATGTATACAATATGCATTACTCGATACAATATTGCAGAATAAGAAAGAGCCTAAATGCCAATTTCGATTGCTACCTGCCAGCCTTGAGCCAGAAATTCTCCAGAGACAAAATGTCCCGTGATGGTGACATGTCAAGCAAAGTCGCTTGATTTGCGACTATACTACAGCAACGCTGTTGTGTGATTAATGTCAAGAAGGATTACATAAAACGGGCTTTTACACGAAAAGGACCTACCTTGTTTGACAGAGACGTATTTGTCGTTCAACGCGGCCACGAACGCAGCCTGAGGCAAGCTGTCCTCCAGCGAGAACAGCTCATCGCGCGTGACGGCGGTGGAGCGCGTCTTCAGCACGGCCTTGGAGCCGATGGGGGCGAGGTAGGCGCCGGAGCCGTCGCGGAGCGCCAGCGCTCCCGCGTGGTACTCGGCGCTGAACAGGCAGGCGGGGGTACAGCTGTCAAGGAGCTGTGGAAAGAGTTTGGTTATAGTATATTCTAATTCGGTTTCAGTATTATAGTTTAAACTAGACAAAGATAGGCCCAGAAATGTACGGCTTTTGTAGGAAAGATCTGGCTTATTTATTTACAAAAGAATTGGTTGAAACACAGAAATATGCCAAAAATCCTTGCTAATATGATAAATGCTAAAGTAACTCTACCCGTCTGCTTAAACTACTGTACTTATAACTGTTCAGTGATGAAATTATGTATTTATTTATGAATGGATATAATTTGATTCCCGAGGATTGACATAGTTAGGATAATAGTTTTTATCACGGAAACCATCAAGTTACAATCTCGCAGAGGCGCAGACGAAGTCGCGAGTAGAATGAAGAATCGCGTTTTATCAATTGCACTTGTTAACTTACGTTGTCCCATGGGAAGATAACATCAGCTTATTAACATTCTATGGCTTGTCGTGTTCGTGCCACGCATCATTTGCTCGTCTTACTCTGCCTCGGTTATAAACAGAAAAATAATTGTTATGTTTGAAAAATCTATTGTTTTCGTCATTGCGATAATATAAAAGTAGCACCTTATTAACAAATGGGAAAGAGATAAATCATAATGATTGCTTTTTTCGCTGTGAACTACGCATTCTAATATTACAATGATTCTATGCAATGCGTATTATCGTTGTATTGTAAGCCCGAGTACGGTGCCTATATTTGGCGTTCCCAATTACTGTAGTGAATAAGAATAATAATAATTGATTATGATGTGCTGACTTTTTTTAAACCTGGTAGGTACGAGTCAGCAATTTCTTATATTGATGATTGACATGCCATTGCTAAGTTTCATAATTCGTTTACATCAATTCGAGGAACTAGTTAATTAATAAATGGAAGGTACCTAAATATGCGGTTACATCAAACCAGATACATATAAAAATTACTTATACCAGACAAAATTATTACAAATTGTAAATTTTGTATGTGTACACTTCGTGGGGTTGTCAAGAGATTTAACAGCTTTACAATAATTTACAGCCATAAATAGAATAGCAGTAACCACTTATCACAAATTTGCATAATTTCGTCGACGCACGGTCGCCATGACAGTTGACACAGCTGCGCTGGAGCCGACCGAGACGTATTTACATTATCGGAGACAATTGTTATGGGTATCGGTGTAAGTGGGACTGAGAATGTCACACAATCGATGTTTGTGTTTGTATTACGGTTCAATTGAGGTCGGTTTTGTGGGAAAGTGCTGATAATGCTAAATTTATGATTGTGAATTTGCATTTGTTGATAGGTATACTTCGTTTTTGCTCGATAGTTAGTTCGGTGTGTTTGTTTTTATAAAAGGAGAAAGCAATAGATAATCTACTTTTCTTTTGAAAATAAATAGTGAAGTTGTCGGCTCGGAACTCTAGGGTGAACAGTGTGTCCTCGCGCCAGGGCACGTTAGCGTCCACGTGGATTTCATCCTAAGTTAAAATCAAATACGATCCTTTTTGTATATTGTCTGTTTCTTTGTTTGTTTTGTATGTATACTCGTATCCTATATTTTATTTAATTGGCTCTGCTTTTATTTTTAATTTTTTACTTAATTTTAATTTTTTCTCGATTTCCTTTCTTCTGTATGTTTATTTATGTTTATTCTGTAATCGTTCAATGACGTATGTGTCGGCACTCTATTGTTCATAGTTTAGTTTAGTATTAGCTCATAAGTCAGGTCCCCACTGAAAACCAGCGCCAAGGTTTAAATTACCGCGGCATCATGCTGAGTGGGGATCCTATTTGACGTCGTTGTACTGTTTATTACTTGCTTTGTTTTTTGTGTGTATTTGTGGCGTTAAATAAATGTATTTTCTTTCTTTCTTTCTTTCTAAATGAACAAACAACAGAAGAAGAAATCCTCACCTTTCCTCCAGCGCTGAGGTATTTGTTGTTGCAGGTGTGTATGGCATACTTGCCGCCCTCGTCGGCGCGGAACTCCAGGGTGAACAGTGTGTCCTCGCCCCACGGCACGTTGGCGTCCACGTGGATTTCATCCAAAGTTAACATCAAATGAACAAACAACAGAAGAAGAAATGCTAACCTTTCCTCCAGCGCTGAGGTATTTGTTGTTGCAGGTGTGGATGGCGTACTTGCCGCCCTCGTCGGCGCGGAACTCCAGGGTGAACAGTGTGTCCTCGCCCCACGGCACGTTAGCGTCCACGTGGATTTCATCCAGCGTCTCGGAAAGGTGAGCGAAACGCTTGCGCCCGATCGAGCGGAGGTTCATCTGGAAAAATGGTTTTCATTAGATTGGAATACATAGAATAAATTATGTAGGTCATTCATGGTTAATTAATTTATACATGGTAAGGACATTAAAAATGGACATTTCAAAAAACTAAAGACTAAAAGCTGCCTTCAAATAAAAAAACATCCGCTAAATCACTACCAAAGGGCAGTGTGCCCAGAAGGCTGGACGCATTGCCACGTTGTATCGCAAAGCTTATATACACGTTGTGAAAAGTGTTGGCCAGCCCTCTGATCACCCCCCGTGGATCTTTGTATATCGCTATAAATTGCGATATGTATCTAGTTAGGTACAACCAGAGCATCAACAATTGCACTAGGTGTTTGAAATGATATTAAGTTTATTTTTAAGACTAAGCGTAGGCTTTATCTAATTATACAAAAGGGTTTAGTACATTAGTATAGTATGCAGGACATGTATTTTGCAGTTGGCTGTACAATTCTGTTAAAGACATTACGTACACATTCGTTTAATTGATGAAATATTATTTATAAAGATGCGTCTGGCGAAATTGACGAAACGGCATTGCGTTAGCATATTTTATTACACTAACTATTGCATTAATTTGACAACGATACTTATCGCATTTTTCTACCCGATAAATATTAATCTGTTAGGCTTGATAGCTTGAGAAAAATAATCGCATAATAGCTAGAGGATAGAAAACGTTTAACACAAATATATTCATATCGCGGAATTTACTTCTAATTATAGATAATTAATTGATGCTGATTGTTCAGCAGTTTAAATTGATTGTCAATGTGCAAAAGAAGTAGTTATTAAAAACACACGCATGCGTATTTTGTCACGCACAGACAGGTCTTCACCGACCGCATGGCAGACGGCAGAACTGCGCACGCGTTCTGTCGTTTATTCCACGACAGATTTATGTCACTATAGGAACTCAAGCAGTGTCCATCTAATATTGTATTAGGAATTTAACGTGGCATACACAAGTCGAAGTTTTATGATTACATTCAATTACCTATTATACAGAGTGTAATCGATAAGTGTTTACAGGCGATTATTCCGAAACTATTAAAAGAGATATATTTTTTTTAAAACTTATATCGATAGAAAATTACATCAACAACTTTTTTCAATAAAACAAGAAGTATCGAAAATATTAAGTTGAAATACCCCATACATTTAGTAGGCAAACATTCGAAATGTGGTTTAATTTATCTACAGTCATCATCCTCGTAGCGTTTTTTCCAGCTTTTTGCTACGGCTCAATTAAACCCGGAAAGGAATATACATATTAATACTTTGTGCGTTTTAAATACGATCTCCGTATATATTCAAATATGAATTTATGGAGCGTGGACGACAATCAGCAGTCGGCACAGCTATGAACAAATGCAATATTGCGTGACTTGCGTACATGTACTACATTAACATTACAACATGTCTAACTAGCTCGCTCGGTTGAACAGCCTGTCTAGACTACTTTATGGCCTAATAGTGAGACATAAATGATACAATACATTAGCAGTTAACTAACTGCAATGCAATTTTCTTTACGTTCGTTGGAACTTTGAAAGGTTTTCCTGATTTATTTTGTACCTAGGGCCGTATTCTATCTTTATAATACGTCTATACGTGTTTTAAAGATAGAATACGGCCCTAGGTCGGGTATAGAACCGATCTAACTTCAATACAATTACAATGCTAGCTAGCGCCTAAATGTCTGAATCAGAAATATCAACTCAATACAACTTTAATATTGTTTGATTATTTGTCATGTCGGAGTTATTTTTGCGATAGATTGTTTTAATGTATTATTTATGTATTTTATCGGGACCTCACAATAACAAATATAAATGGTAAATACCCCGTTTTTAACAGTAGTTGTCTTTCATCCATCACAGTCACAGTATATGCGTCAAATTTTATAAAACACGTACAATATATTCGTGTATAATTTAAATGACTGGTCGGTAGGTTTATACCCGTCTTAACGTGCCGACATCCGAATCAGATATCGCCCGCGACTTGCACACGCGAGAGTGCTGCATGTGACGATTAGTCAGATATGGACCGGAGATATGATAGGATGACGGTTAGATGTTCGAGAACGTGATAGTACACGTCACGACTTTTCGCAACGACTACTTCTGTATTCTAACAGAGCCCTCCGCCTTTGACACTGAGTTAAGTTACGGCCAGACGGCATACAACCACAGCCCTCTGCCACGAGACCTTGGCAGAAAACAGAGATTTTAAACCATGTAGCCCGTGGTTGATGCCAAATTCTACATGACCTTTAAACGCCCTTGGTGGCTACGTGTGCTCTGCCATGTAGACGCTCGCTTCAATAACTCACTTCAACCAAGGTCACGTGGCAGAATCTGCGGCTCTGCCGTCTGGCCCTAACTTTACTCGTTTATTCTGATGGTTGGGCTTATACGAGTTTCTTAAGTCGAGCTTACATTACTGCCTCATTCGACAGGATAATGTTATGTATACTTTAGTCTTGTATGGCCTGGCGGGTGCTGTCGACTATCAACTGTAAATTCGTTGCTACACTGGAAACTATCATTACATCCATTACATCAAATGTAAAATGCCGTGGATTCCTCCTTTACTAAATATTGATATTTGTGTTTGTTAGAAAAAATACTAATTTAACTGAGGTGTGGTGTGCTTTTGTTGTCTGAATTAGGTGTTATACTCGTAAGAGGTTTGCGAGAAAACTAGAGTACCTCTATCTACTAAAATTATGCGTTGAATGACATACTTGGGGCCTTGCCGCGAGGTGCACGTGCCACAGCTCCGAGTCTCCGGGCACTTTAGCGCTGCAGGCGAGCTTGTCGGAACTCGAGCCGAGGAAGTAGCCACGCTCAACGTTGCGGAGCGCCCAACGCCCGCTGTTGTCTTCAGATACGCTGGAACAAAAAGATTAATGTAAGAAGGCGATTGCCGGGTATACAAAACTAGCCCCCCCCCTAACCCCGCTTCGCATGGGACTTTTTTGTAGACCTTTTTAAGGGTTCTGCCAGCGTTTGCAATGTAAGCGCAAAAAATGTGTTTATTTACGAAATCACATCATCATCATCATTAGAAACCAATAAAATGATCAGTGTTTCTCTACTATATTATGCATGTATTATACGTAGAAATCTTCCTCTTGATTCACTCTATCTATTAAAAACCGCATCAAAATCCGTTGCGTAGTTTTAAAGATCTAGGCATACATAGGGACAGACAGCGGAAAGCGACTTTGTTTTATACTATGTAGTGATTCATCCTTCCTTGTCTTATCACGTAAACAAACATGTGTCAATCTAGAAGTCGTAATGTCATTTATTTTGAGGTTATTCGTTTGTTACTTTACTTCGATTATTGAAGAAAATTTTAAATGATACATTTCAATGGTTATTTGCTTGGATTCAATGCTATACTAGGTGAGTTTTTAATAGTACATTACTTACCAAGGACTGTAAAAGAAAGAAAGACCTAAATCGCAGGTATTTGTAAACCGAGCCGCAGGCGAGGGTTGTAAATATGCGATACAGGGCTTTCTTTTTTACTGCCCGTGGTGAGTACACAATTTTACGTCCCTACCTGGCCATAATGCGAGTTTTACCGTATGCGTAGCGTAACCTCACATTATAGCCAGGTGTGACGTAAAGTATATAACCACAATTTAAGTGATAATCCCAGAGAAAAATGTGATAATGTCCTTGAGGAGTGTTTGTTTACAATATGAAATGAAAATTCTTTATTATGCACAATTTTAGGTACAGTATGATGGCAATATACATTGGTTGTATCACTAAAATCTAGACACACGGCAGTGTGTCCGCCAAGTTCGAGCAAAAAAAAAGCGACACACCGGCCGTGGGTTATATTACACGAACCATTTCGGGCCAATTTCGACCACCCTATAACTCCAAACATATTTTATCTACGCATATGAAATTTCGAGTGTCTGTTGACATCCCCTTAATTGTCTAGAATACAAAATTTCATTATTCTACCTATAGCAGTTCTTGAGATATTGACGTCAGAAAATCGCTATTTTTACTATACACTCACTCACTGACTCATCAAAAACCTAGACCACTTCCAATGGTCGTACTGACTTGAAATTTGGCATGGAGATAGGTCTTAAGGTCAAAGTAAAGGTAAAAATCTGAAAACGGCCAAGTGTGAGTCAGTTTTAAAAATAGCGAAGGTGTAACTTTGTTCTACTATGAAGTCATAATGAACTAAATGGGTCTATCTTCCAATGGTCGTACCGACCTGAAATTTGGCTCGAAGGTTTGTCTTTAGGTCGAAATAAAGTAAAAATCTGAAAACGGCCAAGTGTGAGTCAGTTTCGAAAACAACGAATGTGTAATAAGTAGGTATAGAGTGGAAATGAGATAAGACTTATTTAAATTTAGATACATACCAATTTAAGACAATACATGTTTGTCTTAAAGACAAGAACAATAAAATTGTTCACCACTCTTTGTGTGTCTGTTGCGGGAACCGAACCCACGATTTACGAAGTGCAAAGCAGGTCACTAGGTACACTAGGTGCGCTAAATCAGTCAAACAAAAATGAAAAGACTATTTTTTCTCGCATAGTCTAAATAATTTCTAATTTTACAACTAATAAAATCGCAGATTCAAGAACATGGAAATCATATATACTCTAAGATGGAATTATATATAGTACTGCCCATCTCACCCTCCGATACGCCACGGGATGAGATGGGATGGTGCACTTCTAGGGCTACATAATAGGCCACCAATTATAATACCTACTGGTAGGTAGGTGTTACCAAGTTATTAATTATCTATGTAGGTAGCGTACTTACAAACAGAATAAAGTACGTTATTGATGTATGTAATTATATGTAAGTAGGTACATTTTATAGGTATAGGGAGCCAGTTTATTTGAAAAAATCACCTATAAATAAATAGTAAAACAGAATTAGACGCTTAGTATAAAGGGTTATAGTATAAAGTACATACCTAAGTGGAATGAGACATTTCCTAAAGCAAAAGTGATAAAAAAATAATAAAGAACCTACACCTAACAAAAATAAATGAAATCCCATCAAAAACATAAATGTGAAAGGCTGCCAAGTTCGATACTATGGGAATGCTTCGCCTATAAAAGAAGTGAGATCTGAATAAGTACCAAGTTCCATAAAAATACCTCAAATCATAAATAGTTATAGGAATGCACACTTGATTTCCAGCAGTTTTTAAGGTACATTTTGAATAAGTATCACGTTACATAGAAATACCTAAAATTATAATAGTCAGAGAAACGCACACCGGTTTTTTTAGCAGTTTCCTGATAACATTTATTATTTTCAGTACTTTTTAATGATGTAACTTGGCAAGTTTTAATAGAAAATTTTATACTTGACACATTGCAGTCCAAAGGTGTCGATTCATTGCATTGAAAAGGTGTGTGGTGTGTGAAAACTTGCCAAGTTACATCATTAAAAAGTACTGAAAATAATAAATGTTATCAGGAAACTGCTAAAAAAACCGGTGTGCGTTTCTCTGACTATTATAATTTTAGGTATTTCTATGTAACGTGATACTTATTCAAAATGTACCTTAAAAACTGCTGGAAATCAAGTGTGCATTCCTATAACTATTTATGATTTGAGGTATTTTTATGGAACTTGGTACTTATTCAGATCTCACTTCTTTTATAGGCGAAGCATTCCCATAGTATCGAACTTGGCAGCCTTTCACATTTATGTTTTTGATGGGATCTACCTTACAGGCATACATAATATGTAGCTGACTTAAAATCTACTTCTTAACCTACTTATATTCTAGAAATTCTTGTATACTAAGACAAATAAGGATAAATTCTGTAATCATCATCATCATCATCAGCCTATTTTAGTCCACTGCTGGACATAGGCCTCCCCCAATGAGCGCCATAGCGCCCTGTCTTCAGCTTGCCGCATCCAGCATCTGCCTGCAGTCTTTCGCAGATCGTCATCCCACCTTGCCAGAGGGCGTCCTACACTACGTTTGCCGAGTCGCGGTCTCCACTCAAGAACACGTTTACCCCAGCGGTTGTCGGTTCTTCGCGAGATATGGCCGGCCCACTGCCACTTCAGCTTGCTAATTCTTTGAGCTATGTCGATAACTTTGGTTCTCTGTCGGATGTATTCGTTACGAATCTTATCCTTCAGAGAAACTCCGAGCATAGCTCTTTCCATAGCTCGCTGAGCGACTTTGAACTGGTGGACCAGCCCTACCGTGAGTGTCCACGTCTCAGCTCCGTAGGTCATTACGGGTAGGACGCACTGATTAAAAACTTTCGTTTTCAAGCATTGCGGTATGGATGACGAGAAGACTCGGCGTAGTTTCCCAAATGCTGCCCAGCCTAGCTGGATCCTCCTTTTGGCCTCCTTCTCGAAATTGTTTTTACCTAACTGCAGGATCTGCCCAAGGTAGGTGTACTCAGAAACAATTTCAAGAAGGTGGCCATGTACGACGACCGGTCCCGGATCAATGTGGCCATTGATCATGACTTTGGTTTTATCCAAATTCATGCCAAGACCGATGCGTCGCGAGGCTGAAGCTAGGCCGTCCAGCATCCGGGTCAGCTCCTCTAGCGACTCCGCCATTACGACTATGTCATCAGCGAATCGCAGGTGTGAGATGTAATCGCCGTTTATGTTTATGCCCTTACCTTTCCAGTCCAGCGTCTTAAACATGTCTTCCAATGCGCTTGTGAACAGTTTCGGGGATATGACATCCCCCTGTCTCACCCCTCTGCGCAATTGGATGGGTTTAGACTGCTGGCCACTCATACTTGGACACTCATAGTGGCGGCTTCGGAGAGACATCTCAGCACCTCGATATAACGATAGTCTACTTGGCATCGCTGTAAGGATTCCAGAACAGCCCAAGTTTCCACGGAGTCAAAGGCCTTCTCATAGTCCACAAAAGCGAGACACAGGGGCTGATTATACTCTTCAGACTTCTGTATAATCTGCCTCACTGTGTGAATGTGGTCTATGGTGCCATATCCTCCGCGGAATCCAGCCTGTTCCGGTGGCTGGAACTCGTCGAGTCTTCTGGCGAGACGATTCGTGACCACTCGTGAGAAAAGCTTATAGACGTGGCTCAGAAGTGTGATGGGTCTGTAGTTTTTAAGGAGGGTTTTATCACCCTTCTTAAAAAAGAGCACCACCAAACTCCCGCTCCACGCCTTAGGAGTTCTCCCACTGTGAAGGACGGTATTGAAGAGGTTCTGCAGCTCGTGTATAACAGGAGCTCCTCCTGCCTTCAGAAGCTCTGAAGTAATACCATCCTCACCGGGGGCTTTTCCATTTTTAAGCTGCCTCAGAGCTAACACGATCTCGTCTTGACTGATGTCTGGCAGTTCGTCGGTATAGTGGCGTGTCAGGGTGGCTCTTGAATCATGGTCGTCTCGTCGGGAGTGGGGGGCATGTGCAGAGTACAGCCGGCCATAAAAATCCTCTATCTCGGCGGAGATCTCCGGCTTCGACAACACGGTCCTCCCGTCGTGCGTTTTTAGCTTCGTCAGGTGGCTCCTGCTAAGCTGCTGAGTGAATACTTTGGACCCTCGGTTTCGCTCTATCGCCTCTTCAATAAGGCGTGTGTTGGAGCTCCGAAGGTCGCGCCGTACCATCTTCGCAATTCGCTTATTCAGGTCTGACCTCTCTGACGAAGTCGCTTGGGTAGTCTCCCGTCTTCTTGTCATCAGCCCCAGAGTCTCATCCGAGAGTTTGGACTTCTTGCCAGTACGCTGTTTTCTGCAGAACTTGATACCCTCGTCCCTCAGCGTTTCGACCAGATTGTGTAGGGTCTCGTCGGCGTCATCAGTGGGTTCCAAGGCAACAAATCTATTCCCGAGAAGCTGCTGAAACTCCTCGGTGCCCGCGACGATTTGGATTTGGTTAGGCCGGAGCGTGGACTTCATCAGACGGTTTCTTTCAAGCTTCAAGTTGATATTCAGAGAGCCTCGGAGCAGTCGGTGATCAGATCCGGTATTGAACCTGTTGATCACTGAGACATCTCTGAATATGTGCTTGCTATCCGTCAAGATGAAGTCGATCTCATTTTTTGTCACAGTGTCGGGGCTCTGCCATGTCCACTTCCTTTGAGGCTGTTTCTTAAAGAAGGAGTTCATTAAGAACAGCTCCTCTTTCTCAAGGAAGTTGACAAGCATTTGCCCCCTGTGATTCCTAACTCCATAACCATGCGGGCCTATTCGGGATTCGTTGCCAGTCCGGATTCCCACCTTGCCGTTAAAGTCCCCCATAACAACGTTGAAGTGAGCCTTTGTGGTGTTGTGCAAGGCTTTGGATATGTCTTCATACATATCCTCCACTTCATCATCCGAGTGTGCCGAGGTCGGTGCGTAAACCTGAACTACCTTCACGCTATACCGCTTGGAAAGCCGAAGGATCAGGTACGCTACCCTGTTCGACACACTGGAGATTTCTTGAACGTTGCTAGAGAGGGCCTTATTGACGAGAAAACCTACGCCACCCTGGGATGTTTTATCACCCTCGCGAAAGTAGAGAAGATGGCCTGAGTCTAGGGTTACGGTGTCCTCCCCCTCTCTACGGACTTCACATAACCCAAGAACATGCCATTTAATGTTCTCTAACTCCACTTCCAACTGCGCTAGATGATGGTCAAGCCTCAGAGTGCGTCCGTTGAACGTAGCCAGGGTCAATTTAGGAAGTGTGTGGTAGCCTGTTGTAGCCCGGGGATTCCTAGCACCCCCTGCCCCGCCGTTACCGTGGCCGCTACCATGGCCAGGAATAGCGAGGCGGCCGGGAACTGGGGGCCATTTCTTGGCTGAACTTATCATAAAGGGGTAATGCCCATAATCCCCACGCTGGGCATGCGGGTTGGGGATCGCAGTTTGGTGGTGGGATTTTTCTGCAGGGGCGCTGCTGCCCGCCCCCCCGGTAAAGCAATATCTATTCATGGTAAAATTTTAATGTTAGAAGGCTTTAAAAAAGTAGGGCGGCTATCCGGATTTTAACCTGTTTGATTTGCCTTTTTAGGGTTCCGTAGTCAACTAGGAACCCTTATAGTTTCGCCATGTCTGCCCGTCCGTCCGTCCGTCCGTCCGCGGATAATCTCAGTGACCGTTAGCACTAGAAAGCTGAAATTTGGTACTAATATGTATATCAATCACGCCGACAAAGTGGTAAAATAAAAAGTGGAATTTTTTATTTTATTAGGGTACCTCCCCTATACGTAAAGTGGGGAGTGATTTTTTTTTTCATTTCAACCCTAACGTGTGATATATTGTTGGATAGGTATTTAAAAATGAATAGGGGTTTACTAAAATCATTTTTCGATAATGTAAATATTTTCGGAAATAATCGCTCCAGAAGTAAAAAAATATGCGTCCCCCCCCCTCTAACTTTTGAACCATAAGTTTTAAAAATATGAAAAAAATCTCAAAAGTAGAACTTTATAAAAACTTTCTAAGAAAATTATTTTGAACTTGATAGGATGAATAGTTTTTGAAAAAAAATTACAAAATAATTTCTGAATTAAGTTTGTAATTTAACCGTATAAGCAGGTGTTTATTGTACCTGTGATTTCTACAAAATTACAATGAAATGACGTGCTTTCAAATAAAGTAAAAACGGTGAAAATCGGTTCACGCAATAAAGAATTATTCCATAAAAATCATCTCCCATACTTTAAGCTCGCGCGCAATAGTTTACTTAATTTGCCGATAGATGTCGCTGTACGTGGAACTCTCATATCATATCCTACATGGCGGTGTTATTAACTCTTAAGTGGGGACACTTACTGTGACGGACGGAAAACTACGGAACCCTACACTGAGCGTGGCCCGACACGCTCTTGGCCGGTTTTTTTTACTAGGTTAACTGAGGATAGTGACACCAAAGTAGTAATATTTCTACACAGAACATTTGCCATATTTTCAGGGTTCGAGGATATATATCGATGGATATATATCATGATATATATCCGATATATATCTGATATATATCCGATATATATCTGATATATATCCGATATATATCTGATATATATCCAATGATTTTTTATGATATATATCAATGCAGAAATGTTAAAAATATCGGCCTCCTAGCCTAGCCCAGTCGGTAGTGACGCTGCCTATGAAGCAGGAGGTCCCGGGTTCGAATCCTGGTCAGGGCATTTATTTGTGGCTTCATCACGGATATCTGTTCCTAGTTATGGATGTTTCCTACGTATTTAAGTATTTATCTGACTATTATATATATCGTTGCCTAGTATAGTACCCACAACACAAGCCTTATTGAGCTTACTGTGGGAGTAGGTTGATTTGTGTAAGATTGTCCCATAATATTTATTTATTAATTATATTATATAAGAAATGTAAAAAAAAAATTTTTTATATTTTATGGTTTTAGTTGCCTTTGCCCGAGTTAGAAAAAGTTTTATGTTTTGGTTTAATTTGTCGGATTTTAAGATTTTTATGTACCCAAAATAAATAAAACATTAAAAACATTTTGGTTCTTTTTTAAATAATCTATTATGTTTATGTAACACATATGAAAATAGTATACATAAATAATACAATAAAATAATAATATGGGTATCATACAAAATGGATATATATCATTTTTGATATATATCGGATATACACCGTGTTTTTTTTGTTTTCCGTTAAATTAGACAGGTTACTAGGGACGTTAATAGAAGTTGCCTGGTATATAGCTTTTTGTTAAATTCGAAAAAAAATTTTTTTTTAGTTTTCATACATAATTAATATATTTCACAATGTAAAAGGTCCTTTAGAGTTAACCAAGAGTTAGTGTCAAGTATGTCAAAGCTTGAATTTCATCCATGACAGCACATGCCAAAAAACAGCTTAGTGGTAGTTTGATTGCTTATGAAGTGAGAGGTCGTGGGTTCAAATCCCAATAACGGACCATTTATTTTGTTTTTTTTTTTGTCATGAAGAGTAATTAATTTATTTTGGTTACACTTTATTCACCTTGTTTCTTAGGTTAGGGCTTCTACAACATTTTTATGAATGTAAAATACAAAAGTACATCTAAAATATGCACACATACAAAAACAACTTGAATTGTCTTTCGGCTGACATGATGATGATGATGACATAAAATATTTGAAAAAACCTAGCCTAAATGTTGTTTAAATTATTAATGTGTTTTTAGGGTTCCGTAGTCAACTAGGAACCCTTAAGGTACGAGTTGGCCGCCGACCGCACGCTTCGTGAGGCGGCGACGTGTCGCGGCGACCCTACTGGTTTGTATGTATCTCTATGAAACTCCATTCGTAGCCAGCGACATGAAGCCGGGCGACGCGTCACCGAGCGGCCGGCGCGGCGACGTGAAGCCCGACCGCAGATCAGTAGTGTATCAGTAGTGTCGCCGACGCCGAAGCTACGATACGTCATGCAGTCGGGTTCCAAATCACGACCGCAGCTTCATGAGGCGGCGACGTGAGGCGGCGACGTGTCGCGGCGACACGTCGCCGCCTCACGAAGCGTGCGGTCGGCGGCCAACTCGTACCTTTATAGTTTCGCCATGTCTGTCCGTCCGTCCGTCCGTCCGTCCGTCCGTCCGTCCGCGGATAATCTCAGTGACCGTTAGCACTAGAAAGCTGAAATTTGGTACTAATATGTATCTTAATCACGCCGACAAAGTGGTAAAATAAAAAGTGGAAAAAAATGTTTTAATAGGGTACCTCCCCTATACGTAAAGTGGGGAGTGATTTTTTTTTTCATTTCAACTCTAACGTGTGATATATTGTTGGATAGGTATTTAAAAATGAATAGGGGCTTACTACAAAAAATTTTTGATAATGTAAATATTTTCGGAATTAATCGCTCCAGAAGTTAAAAAAAATGTGTCCCCCCCCTCTAACTTTTGAACCATAAGTTTTAAAAATATGAAAAAAATCTCAAATGTAGAACTTTATAAAAACTTTCTAGGAAAATTATTTTGAAGTTGATAGGTTGAATAGTTTTTGAAAAAAATGACAAAACTACGGAACCCTACACTGAGCGTGGCCCGACACGCTCTTGGCCGGTTATTTTTTATTGTTTGCCCGTTAGAAGCACCGTCCACAATTTCTCTGCTTTGTCTTAAAGGTTGACTGGTAGAGAATGTTTTAATGCATTAAGTCCGCCTGATGTATTTAAGGTTTTCTTTTGTGCCGTAAAGTTTAAATAAATAACCTAGAGTACCGCCGGCAACGGGGCAGGGCCAAGGTTGCCGGTGGTTAACGCCGCGGAGAGAGGAACTACAAGACTGTGGGCGCCGTATCCAGAATTACCGCCTTCTGCATCTGACCATTGATCCAACCACAACTCGTAGCGAGAACCTCTTGAGAAGTTGGTGGAGACTCTTTCTGATAATCCTAGCCATGATTGTGTGGCCTTTTTAAGAAAGGAATCAAAATCTAAATTATTTAAGTTGTTTAGACCTTACAGTTTCATAGACAGACACACAGAATGAAACTTGTGCTTATGTGTTTGTTTACACATGGTATATCTATGCATTTAGGATTTAAAATATTTAACAGGTTTTCTGATTTCTAATTGTTACAATAAAAGTGACTTTTACAAATGAATACATTTTATTTGATTTTTTAAGTAAACAATAATAATATTAAATAATGTTTAAAACTCAAATTATCTCCATTTCAATAAACAAAACAATGAACTTTCGACGTATCTCACCAATAATATTAATCAAATTTAATAACAGTTTCACATGTTTTATTAAAAAGACATCAGAAAATAGCACACACCCGGATTGTCTGTTGCTGAACAACATTTTATCAGGTATTTCATTTTATCAACGAACCAACACTATTTGTAAGACGACAAAGTTGAATATCGGAAAAATATTTTTGTGAATGCAGCGACATATTGTAAACTGTTAAAATCTCTTATCTAAACTCATTATCTCTATCTTCAGCCTATCTGCATCCACTAATACAGCATGGTGCACTCGCAAAAATACAAGTAGGTATTCAAAACCTATTGCAATAAGAGAAAAATTACTAATTACTACAGAGAGTTCAAGAAATAACAGTGGTTTTAGTGTAAATGTTGTTCAAAATGGCCACCATCATACTCTAAACATACATTTAACCGAGTTCGTATCTGGCGATTTAAGTTGACATGAGTAGCTCGCATGTCATCGGCTGCTTCTTGTATCCTCTGTAGTAAGATTTCTCGGGTTGCAACAGGTTTAGAATACACTCGGTCTTTTAAAGTGCCCCACACATAAAAATCAAGGGGCGTTAGGTCGGGAGACCTGGCAGGCCAAGCAAGTGTTGGGCTGCCGCGTCCTATCCAACGCCCGGGAAACTGTTCATCTAAATACTGGCGTACAAGACGTGCAAAGTGTGGAGGTGCCCCATCGTGCTGTATCCAATGTGCACGCAGTGTTTCCAACGGCAAATTTTCAAAAAAAATTAAGTCGTGAAGAGACCGTAGAAACTGCAAATAATTTTCACCACTAAGCCTTGCGGGAATTTCGACGGGTCCAATGAGCTGATTGTTTAATATCCCTGCCCACATGTTAACGGAGAACTCGTGCTGAAAGGAAGTTTCCCGGGTAAGTTTCGGGTTGAACTCGGACCAATGGTGAGTATTTTTTGAGTTTACAATTCCCGCTCTTGTAAATTGTGCCTCATCCATCCATAATATTTTACCGACTAACTCTGGATCTTGTACTAAAAGTTCGTTGGTCCGTTGACAAAATGCTATGCGTGAAAAATTATCGTGCGGCAAAAGGCCCTGCACCTTTCGAAAATGGTACGGATGTAGACCATACCGCTTCCACAAATTCCAAACTTTATTGTGAGAGACGTCGAAAATACGCCCCACGCGCCTTGTAGAGAGGGTCGGGTCTTCGATTATGGTGTTCATAATCCCGATTTCGGTTTGTACGTCAAGGTTTATGTCCCGTTCATGGGGTATCGGTGGTAAACCCTGTTCACTGAGACGTCTATGCACCTGTAAAGATTGCAATAATAATTAGAACCCACATCAAACCATAAGAGAAATAAAGAGAATAGGTTGTAACAATACTTGTAAAAAGTATCTTAGTAATGAGAAGTTAAAAACGAACAATACTAACGTTAATAAATGTATGAGGATCAGGGATTCGTCGATTAGGGTATCGGTGTCGGTATTCTCTTGCTGCTTCAGCAGCATTGCCGTTACAGAAGCCGTACACGAAATGAATGTCGGCAATCTCTCTAGGAGGATAATTTAAAGGCATTTTTTGTTGGAGATGCACAACTTAATGTTACAATACCAATTTTTTCAATATTATGACATTTATGACAAAAATGAAGTTGAAGTGACACCTAATAAAAGACAAAGTAAGTAACGTTCAACGAACTCACCTTAATCACCTCCTTGTAGCGGATAGCCATGAATGGAAAACTCTTTACTGAAGAAATTAAAAATAATGATAATGCTATCAAGAAATTAAGAACCTTTTACACTACTTCAGTGATTAACTTTATAAATTAAATATCTCAGAAATAAGAAGAGTTAAAACACTAGTTACTTAGACAAATTAACTTTAATTGACCTAAATAATCTTCCCTTAAAGTTAACGGAATACAAAAAAAACACTGTATATCATAAATATCCGATATTTTGATATTTATAATAAATATCGGATATTTTCGAACTCTGCATATTTTACTGATATGAGGTGTTGAAACTGGGCTATGGTAGGTAGTGTTATAAACGCTAATGTTTGTAATGTCGAGTGGTGTCATGTTAATTAAACAATGTATGTACTTTTTTTATTATAGATAAAATTATTGATGCATCGTAATTGCAAAGGTGCATTCATGTTGTTACAATCCTATTAAATTACGTAATTCGAGTAGTCAATTTACATTGCATCAAATAACTCGTCAAGTCGTCATCTTACCTATCTTACGTATATCTTACGTAGGTATATTTAAACTTTTACTAACGAGCGACTTGCATTAAACACATTTTGAGGACCTATAGACGTCAGAAAAACATATAAGTAACGTTTAGAATTATTACTTTGACTTTCAACCTAAATACAAACCTAATATATGTACAACGTAACTGGAACGATAATAAGAAATAACCCTGAGTCTCAAAAATAATGAGAGAGCACCTGCACCATTTAAAGTGTGCAACGCGTGTGTTTGTATTCTTGTGCAGGTTGTATTAAAAATTCAGCAGACGCGACCACAATTCAATCAAGCCATTGTCTTCGCGCTTCACACTTGCAGACATAAAGCGATTATTCCGGCGTGATTGCGAAACGTGACTTGCCCTTTAATTTTATGGTGTTTATGAATAATATTTTCAAATAATATTTTTTGATTTGTGCCTATGAAAATCATTATATTTCCGCGAGTCTTAAATTACGAAACCCACTCAGAAGTTAATTTAAAATTAACTTATTTATTAACCTCCCCTCCATGATATCGCTACGAGATAAGGACTTAAATACTTAATAAGGAGTCCATAAATCAAAAACGTGTAGACTCAGCTTGGAATACACTTCTTTTTGATCAATGGACATAGAGTTTAATTAAGTAAACATTATCATGTAGGTAGAACTTCTACTAGTATATACAATTATACATTGAACAACTGTTTTGCTATTTATAACTAAATACGACCCATTTCAATTTATAGGTACACCCAGATTCAAAATTGCATGGACAATTTATGAATTAATTAATTCATAATGTGTCCATGCGATTTTGAATCTCACTGTACGTTTGAAACCCCTTCGAAATCTTTGAAAAGTTTGCATCGATTTCTAAACAACAACTTCCGGCAGAAGTAGTCTGCAAACTGCAAATAGTAACAGTCAAACCTACCACAACAATCCAGACCAAGATTAAAATCCTTTTGTAGTTTCCAGCTCATAGCAAAAGGAGCTGTGCTACAGAGGCAATAAAACTCAATCTAGCGCGAAACGAGCGCCTAAACAAGAAACACAATGGGAAAGGGACGACTGTCCGATGTGGGAGTGTTCGCATTGTTGCCTGCCGTCAAAGGATGTCGGAACTTGTTGGAAGGTGGTTTTTTGACAATGCCTGTTTGGGACAAACAAATTTTTTATTTTACTTTTACGCATATTTAATGTCACACGTATTACGACCATAGGCGTATATCTACGTCTACGCTAGAATGTATAACTAATATGTCAATTTTCCCTAATTAGCTTCTTATTTGACATGATCAATGCCTATTAGATTTCAATGCGCAGCGTATCTATTAAGATTAAATCATATTGTTATAATATTATCAAGTGATTGGCAAAAATAAGGAAGACTCCTACTAGGCCGTGGTCTGCGGTTTTACCCCGCACGCAGCGCACATTGTATGGGAAAATAGAATATTTCTGTAGACCGTAATGCTGCTCATTGAAAACCACGGCCTTAATCTCCAAAACTGTGCCAAGTCAGTTTAGCGTGGAAAACCGACAGACAGCTTTACTTACACATTTATAATTTTAGAACTGATAATTAAGAGACAAACTAGTTTACTTGTTACAGTTCCAGTCCGGTACATTCGGAAATTATTGTTGCTATTTCAATGTTTTAGAAACTGCAATAAGAACTACAGATTTATTTGTTTTATGTAATGGAAACGCGCGCCGGCAACAATCTGTGTTAACGAAGCTGCATTCTCGCTAACAAGACGACTTATTTATTAGCTTGGCTTGTAAATTCATTAATGAGGGTGATTACACGATTGTTATCGGCTTTGTGTAGTAGAGCGCCGAATCGCTGCTTACAACTATTAAAATTCTTAGGTTCATCTTGTAATTCAATACGATTTTTTTGTTTAAGAATTCTTAACAAGTTAACGCCTCCAACTCATCCAAGTGTAAACTGGCACAATAGGAACTGCAGTATATGAACGCTCTGACTCCCATTACATACAAACCTCAAATATCCCTTATTTTAAACTTATATAGATGTCATATACAAAAGAAAAAGTGACCAGGATCTGCCGCGAATGCAGAAGACGCTGGTTCGATTCCCTCCCTGGGCACCGGAGGCCTAGGTCACTTTTTCCGTTGTATATGACATCTATACATATAAGTTTATAATTGATATAGTAGTGTGTCTACTTGCAGAGGGACACAATAGGCTCATAATAATAAATCGAAGACAAATTACTTCTCGTAGAGTAGACTTCACTAAAGGCGCAATAGTGACACGCTCGGGCCAGCAATGCCAGCAGCATCAAGAACTCAAAGGGATGAGAATGAATGCTAAATCTCTACGGAATGACAAGGGTCCTCATCTTATAGGTACAAACAAATGCCGAGGGAGTGCGAAGTACCCAAGGCTAATTAGAATGCGTCGAGTCATTCTGCAGTGTTCCTCAGCTTTTACTGAGCGTAGGCGAGCGCCGCCCCCCCGGGAGAACTAGTCTTACTGTTTTCTTACTCGAGACACTATATCTTGATAAGAGAATTTAGTTCAGATCTTAAATTAATCCAATAGGACTCCCGTATCTACAGAATATTCAATTGTTTATCAAGTTCAATTTATAGGGTTCCGTTTCCGTAGTCGACCATCAGGATCACAAGGAACCTTATAGTTTTGCCATGTCCGTCTGTATATCCGCGGCTTAGCTCAGTGATCGTTACTACTATTTATCAGGCCAACAAAGTAGTACCTAAATAAACAAAACCAAGAAAAAATATAAATATGAATCAACATAAAAACCGGCCAAGTGCGTATGGGAACGCGCGTAATGGAGGGTTCCGTAGCTATTATCGAAAAAACTAATATCAAAAGGCCGTATCTGCCTATGAAATAAGTTTTTTGGAGATGACTCGTAAACTCGTAACCGATAATGTTCAACATAATTTTCGTTGAAAGTATATACAATGATATATCTTTTCAATTTTTTTTTTCATACTTTTGGCTCTCCGGTTCAAAAGTTACAGGGATGGGGACACATTTTTTTTAGACTTTAGGGGTGCTTATATCTGAGAATAAAGACTAAATCAAAAACATATCAAGAAAGCTCAATGTTATTTTTAAAGATGATTGATGCATTGATGTGCAGCATGTTGGGTTTTGGTAAAATAATTTTTTGGGACAATTAGTTACAAGAATGGAGTAAGTAATATTTTTTCAGCAATTTTACTACAAAACTAAGTAGGGCCTAAATATCTTATAGTTTCCAAGTAAAGTGGCTGTGACAATGACATACGGACGGACGGACTGACGGACATGGCGAAACTTTAAGAGAACCCTATAAACTGATCCGAATAATATAAATTCGAAGTAATCATGGTAAATTAGATACCGATGGCCATCTTTACTTTCTACATTTTTATTACATCGCGTCGCGTATAGTGACTTCCCAGTTAAGGGTGAACTACCTACCTATTAGTTACATGAATACGTCATATGATGAGAAAGCTATAAATTTCATTAAAATGTCAGATGACAAAGTCGGTCGGTTTGCACCTGTCACATTTTGTTGACATTAGGGTAAGTAGGTACATGAAAATGCCACGAAGTGCAGGCAGGCAGTGGCAAATATCTGAAACGTGCAGTATAAACAGCAAGTTAGATTGCGAAAATAACAACTTTTGAACAAAAAGAAACACACACACACACATATTGTACGTATACATTATTATTATTGAACTAGTATTTTTTTTTGTAGGTCGCAGTGCCTTGGTTTTTACTGTAATGCTGTGTAACTGATTTGAATAATAAATACTGTGAATTAGTATGCATCGAGAGGAACTTTCAATATCTTCTTGAGTTTGAGTAGGTACCTAAACCTTTCCAAAACGTCACATAGGTATGTACCTACGCTACCTACCCTACATATTTACCCCCCTGTAGGTATGTAAATGGTAATGCGGTATGTGAAGGGAAGTAGTAAAGGTAAGGTAATTAATACATGCATAAAAAGTCAATGGTAAACATTTCACAATCACAGTGTAGACTTCATAAAGAGGTATGCAACCGTCTATAGACTAATGTGTTAGTTTGGGATTCCTTGCTCAGGGTGCGTTGAGTTTGTGTATACCTAATACAAAGTGCTACTGCCACACCGCCAACAAACCCCTTCCTATTATATTATCACCATTAACTTCCACATCTCAAGCGTGATGAGGAATAAAACAAATGCTAGAGCTAACATAATCTTGGCACGCTTCCCTATAACCTACAACCCTTCCCAATGCCTGTTATGGCGCAATCTGTCTTATCTTTAACAATTTAAAGTTCAAAGTAAGTTGTACCTATACCTAGAGCACAACCTTCTTTAAAATTGTATCTTATGCCTCTGAAATAGGGTATATATTGTAAGTAAAATAAAAATCCTAGGACACCCTTCTAGTGTGGTTATATTGTCTGCTCCAGATCGATCGGGTTGTTTAAGGGCTTTAACACCGTAATGAAGAGTTAAAGTCAACTGAGGGACATTTTTTTATGTAATAGGCAAAGATGTGTACAGACAAGAGTGAAGACGCAAATTGACTGTTACGTGTGTCCAAATTCAGTGGCATTTCAGTCGAGCCGTAATATTATGTTATTGTATGTAAAGTACTAATATTATATATTTTATCTACACTCATATTGTAAGTTCTCTAAAACGTGTTCGAAAACGGTAGGCAATGGCTAGCATTACCACGACCGATTTTACTATGATAAGCTTTTTATCCGTAGCAGTAATGTAATTTTAACTTTTCATGCTCAATCATTGATGTGCTATGAGATTTGATAACATAATGTACACCTGCACCCTCCCGGGGATCCGCCGACAGCCCGACACGCGCCCGCGCGACCGCCGGCACACGAGAGTTGGCCATGGTGGCGGTGCAATGGCGGCCATTCTATGGTTTCCAAATAAGGCATTTAGAATAAATAATATGAGTGTAGATAAAGCAGTGTATGCAACTGTACGTAATTAGGCCTTAAAACACTCGTGTGATCTTATTATGAAATTCGCCTGCGGCTCATTTCATAAAACCACACTCATGTTTTAAGGACCCTTATTACGTAACAGTTACATAAACTACTAGTTTCTACCTGTTAGGGTTCCGTACCCAAAGGGTAATAACGGGATCCTGTTACTGTTCGTCTGTCACCTGGCTGTATTTCATGAACCGTGATAGTCAGACAGTTGACATTTTCACAGATCATGTATTTCTGTTGCCGATATAACAACAAATACTAGAAAACAGAATAAAATAAATATTTAAGGGGGCTTCCATACAACAGACATGATTTTTTTGCCGTTTTTATAGATAATGGTACGGAACCCTTCGTGCGCGAGTTGGACTCGCACTTGGCTGGGTTTAATTTAATGTTTACTTAATTAAACATTTCTATGCCTTTAAATAAAAGTCATCTCACTCAATTCGAGTGGTCATTTTACAAATTTATAGGTATGAGAAACATATTTTTCTACCATTATTGAACTTACTGTGGGACTAGGTCGGTTTGTGTAAGATTGTCCTATAATAATATTTATTTATTTAACGGCCTCCTATACTCTGTATCTTTAGGTATTTAAATAAAAGTAAATAAGATCTACCCTCAAATGGCTCCTTAAGCCAGTTGAGGGTAGATGAAAACATTACACGATCAAATAATATTGGTTAAAGCCAGGTCGTTAAGTGACAGATCCAGGCAATTTTGTATTTGATTGGTTAACCAATAAAAGTTATAACTACCCGAAAATTTAAAAATTGTTTGTTTACTTTTATTTAAATACCTAGAGTATAGCCTAGTCGGTAGACTCTGTCTACGAAGCAGGAGGTCCCGGGTTCGAATCCTGGTCAGGGCATTTATTTGTGTGTTTGTGTTTATCACAGATATTTGTTCCTGAGTTATGGATGTGTTCTATGTATTTAAGTATTTATCCATAGTTATCTATTATATATATCGTCGTCTAGTACCCATAACACAAGCCTTATTGAGCTTACTGTGGGCCTAGTTCGATTTGTGTAAGATTGTCCTATAATATTTATTTATTATACATACATAAATCTGAAATTAAGTAAAATTTAATCATTTAATATCTACAAAATAGGTACCTACTTCACGTAGGTATTCACCCTATTACCCACTACTAGTATTAGTACTACATAAATAGTATCCCCTTAAATGCCTGCATCAGTGACTAGTGACACATTTCCCGAAGCTACTCTTACTAAGTTATTTCGAACTTTAGTTGACTCACTCACTTTGTTTACTTATATCGGCGAATCTGACTCATCGTCTGCTTTCAATAACAAGTACTTACGATATAAGAGAAAACAAGAAAAGTATTTTACGGCTACTGAATTTCTTGCGAGACTTTCTTAATTGTGATATCTTCAGATGTAGTTGATGGACATATTGTTTTCTTTCTGTGGGTATACTCTCTGATTTTTTTAATAATGATCAGGTGTCACCAAAACCGTTAATACATTTATTAAATTTTAGGTATTGTATGGCAAGTTTTATAGAAATCTGTAAAGTTGATCAGTCGGTTTAAGGGTCAGTTCAATTGTTTTTACCCCAATTAAGGCCTTAATATATATTTTTTAATTGTCTCAATTATGTCACGAAAAATAGCGATACACAACATAAATACTCTTAATTGCACACCTCAAATAATAGACACAAACGACGACACATTTTGTTAACTGGGGTATTTTATTTATAGGTAGCAACTTGTTATTGAAATGTTTATGTATATACGCTATAAGATTAAATAAAACTGGGGTACATTTTTTTAACCCTAAATTGTGATTGGTGCAACTGACCCTAAATGTGTGTTACATTGAAGTTTCATTATCCATATTTGATTGATAGCAATTAATTACCACTAATCCATATTCCCTTCATCCATTCTATAAAGTATATAAGAGTAAGAGTATAAGGAGTACCTACTATTTTGAAGCCTATATAATTCAGATAATAGAAAATAAAACATTATAATACTCACTGGTATGTACCTACAAACCAACCATACCAAAATATGAAGATAACAAGATGAGTGACTACCTACCACTAGTTCTGTGCTACCTACCGATCGCGACAGTGCAAATACACGATACTATTTGTCATTTAACTACCGCAACTAAACTGTTCAACAAACCAGAAACCTCAATCACTAGGTGTTTGAGTCCAAGCAACTCACTGGGTTAGTGCACTAAGCTTTAAGCTAGCTAAGGTGGACGTAATACATTTCACTATCACGGTTTTAGAAGTAGGTATATCTTATTCCGTGGGTACGCTATGCTACACACATTGCCGCTTCGCAAAAGCTCTTGAGTTATAAGGATTATTTATATTATAACTCATCATAGGTTTATAAAAATATTCAGCACTAACCGTAATTTATGCAAAGGAAATGTATTTTTCAAGCCAAAAAGTTAGTTCAATCATGACCAGAATATAAGTGAATTAAGTGTTACCACAACATATTGCCATAAAAAAACTGTCCCCATTTGTCATTCGAACAATAATATTTGAACAAATGCATACGCAAAAAATAATGCAACATATGGTAATAAATAAATTCATTGTGTTACGAAATTAATTACACTGAAGCGTCAATGCAATTTAATTGTGCAGTATAATTGAAAGGTATGTCATCATTTAATTAATAGCCGTTTAGCGCAATCAAGGCGGTATTATAAATTACTAGTTTTTGCCCGCGGCTTCGCTCGCGTTAAATTCGGGGTAACACGGTTCCCCTTTGCCCCCCGGAATGCTCCATACAAACTTCCACCCCCCATTTTAGGGAAGTGGGGGGTTAGAAAGAGACAAAAGTAGCCTATGTCACTCTCCATCCCTTCAACTATCTCCACTTAAAAAATCACGTCAATTCGTCGCCCCGTTTTGCCGTGAAAGACGGACAAACAAACACACACATACACTTTCCCATTTATAATATTAGTATGGATAACCGTTGCTTCAGTTACTCCAGGTGCGTTAAGGTGTGGTGGTTAAGGTAGTTAACTCAAAATAAGCAAATGAAAATGCAAAAATTCATAGCAAATGGCAGATAATATGAAGTTAATAATAATACATTAGGTATGTACCTTTTTACACAATTAATTAGGATGACTTTTTAGTATAGTGTGTAATGTAATATCATTATTCATTACATGATATGTTAACTCAAGCAGAACCATTTTATTATGGTTAATAATTAATAAACCTAATAGATATTGAAACTAAAATGAACACACACTTCCTGTCGTTCCTGGCACAAAGGTGCCCTCGAAAAAATACTCCAAATAAATACATTGATTATTTAGACACTTAAAAACGTCTACTTGGTTTCGGCTCCATGAAAGACATGAACATTGTTGTGTGTAATACCTACTTTAAAAAAAAAAAACGCTTCCGTATGTGCCTGCCATTTTATGGGGTACCAAATATTTACTAAACTAAGGGCTTGTTTCACAACCTCCAGATAAACCTATCTGCCAGTTAAAATTATTGCTATCCTTTTCTCCAATCATATAAAAGAAAAGGACAGCAAACATTTATCTGACAGATATGCTTTAACTGGAGATTGTGAAACAGGCCCTTAGTTTAGTAAATATTTGGTACCCCATAAAATGGCAGGCACATACGGAAGCGTTTTTTTTTTTAAAGTAGGTATTACACACAACAATGTTCATGTCTTTCATGGAGCCGAAACCAAGTAGACGTTTTTAAGTGTCTAAATAATCAATGTATTTATTTGGAGTATTTTTTCGAGGGCACCTTTGTGCCAGGAACGACAGGAAGTGTGTGTTCATTTTAGTTTCACAATGTTTTTTACGTCGAATATCGCTCGAAAGAAAGAAAAAAGATCGCTCGACATGTTTCGCTCCATAACGAGGAGCATATTATGAGCCATTCGCGTTGGCTAACCGACGAAGACATAAAAAATTACTAAAAAAACGTGAGTTACCCGTAATATACAATATGTCTGATTCTCACGGAAGTTTCATGTTTAGACTTCATGTCTTTAAAAACCTTATTATTTCGTAATTGGCAAGCTCCACCACGCTGCCTCGTAAAGAACATATAATATAAACCACTTCCTGTGAGTCATTTGGATTAGTATTCTGCAAGGGGTAAAAATGTATTTCCGGTGTCAAGATGACATGAGTTACGGTGGGTTAAAAAAAATACGATTCTGTCTTCGAGTTACAGAAGTTTTTGCCGTATTAATGTCTTAATCTAGAGATCCTAAAGTCGGTTACACACTATTGAAAGGCGAAACGTCAAACACGTCTCGCCGCTCGAAATGCACCGTAGCACTGTGCATGTCTGCATAGCGTAGGAACATTAGATAAGTAAATTATATTACATACAAGCGATGCTATGTCACACTCAATTCATCCTGTTTAAATTATTTTTGCGCCTTGACATGACACTTCGTATTTAGATCCGTAGTATAAAAGTATCAAATACGTATACGTATATGGGTATGCTTTCACACTTATGATACCTACCTCACCTATAAACTAAATGGAAGAAGAGAATTAAAGAAGTGATGAACACCATGTTCGCAAAAGCAAGCAAGCAAAGCACGATGGGTAGTAATGGCAAGGGTGTGCATCTCTGTACTATAGTTAGAAACAATTTGCGAAAAAGTTATTCTACAACGACTAGGTATCGAATGTGCTAAGTTCTGGGGGATTATCATTGACTTGAACTTGGCTAATCATCAAAAAATTATAACACTAGAGCAGAAGGTGATTAATTAATTGATTGCAAGGAATCTTCCTTTCCTCTTTCAAAAGAAATACACAATATTGGAGTCGGAGACTCACCTGATGTGGAATTTGCTGCCGGCCTCCTTTTCCTCGGAGTCGCAGGTAACGTTTCCGAATGAATCCACTGCTAGGTATTTGTCCAAGTGTGACCGAAGGTATATCATGCCTGAAAACAAAATTATCACTTCAGTTTATTTCAAACACCAAAAAATAAAGTATAAAAAGTGGCAGATCGATTTTATCAACATGAGGAATTGTTAAGTTAAAGTAAAATTAATAGAACCGTACTTCGAAAATCAGAGTATAACTTTCGAAAATCATATCACAACCGTTAAAATCTACTTCCAATTGAGATTAACGATGCAACGTAGAGATTAATGTATCGCAAATTATACCCAAGGCAATAAAAGTACATTTGAAATTGTATCATGATTACTGACAAGCAATAGCTCTTAATGACTTGTCTTAGGATATTATAAATCATCCCATTTTATAGAGTACAAGTGGATAGATTCCACTACTCTATAAAATGAGATTAGTTACGACCATGAGAAGTTTTAGATGAAGCCGTCGTGTTCCGTTTCGATGCGATCAAAAGTAATAACTTTATTAGAGATACGCAAAGCTCCAACAATTTATTAGTTGGTACGAAATTGAAATAATTTTAATACATTTCTATCTTCTCATGCGCATTAACTTCTTTTTTATTTTATGCTGGTATGGTGTGTATAAATTCCTTATAATGCTCGAGCTCTTTGGTTGTCCGGAGGTCAGTGGACCACGAATTTATAAACGGTCACCCTTTGTTTACTTTATTCGTTAAGTATAGGTATTTCATTTACTTCCAAACAGTTGGTGGATCATATTTACTAAAGACAAATTATGACGAGTGGATGGGCCCTTATCACCGAAAGGTTAAGAACCACTGCTCTACATCTCCTAGCCCAGTCGGTAGTGACCCTGCCTACGAAGCAGGAGGTCCCGGGTTCGAATCCTGGGCAGGGCATTTATTTGTGTGTTTATCACAGATATTTGTACCTGAGTTATGGATGTTTTCTATGTATTGAAGTATTTATCTATATCTATCTATTATATATATCGTCGTCTAGTACCCACAACACAAGCCTTATTGAGCTTACTGTGGGACTAGGTCGATTTGTGTAAGATTGTCCTATAATATTTATTTAATATTTATTTTACATATTAAGAAAAAAATGTATGACTCGAACATACGAAAGTATGTTTATTTCCCAGATACTAAAAAAACAGTTGGATTACTAGAATTAGTTCAGTTCAGAGCACAACCATTTTTTCTTTAAGGCCAACGAAAATCTGTACTATGGGCTCTTACGCTTTGCCCATTCCCACCAAAATTTGCTAGTAAATAAATTATTACATCAGAGTTTTGCAATCTTTCTAGAGTCTATGTTTATATAGTAATCTACAATTTTCATGAAGAGAAGAATAAACTTTTGTTTGTGACTAGGGCATGCAATAGGTACCGGTATTTTTGTACGGCCAATACCGGAATGCCCTATTTGTGACCCTAAGGGTCACCCCAGTCCCCACACACGTCGCGTTGACGCCGCGCCAACGCCGCGTCGCCGCTGGTGAGACACCGACGCTCGACAAACGTTGCGTCGACGCCGCGCCATCGCCGCCTCGCCGCTGGGCGGGCGCTCGCGCGACGTCGACGCTCGAAAGACGCTAGTGTAGTGCGGAGTTGTCCTAATAGTACGATAACCGTACTTTAAACATACATTGAGCGGTTTACCGTATTTTGTTCATATTTGTAATACACATGTATGCTTAATATAATAATATTAGATCTAAGCCAGCGCAATGACACACAAAACAGAATTCGTGGGGCCCCATAAAACACCTGACGTCCCCCATATTGATTTTGGGCCCCTCAGCTGAGAGACCTTGACAGGGGTCGCTCGCACCCTATCCGTAATTATGACGGGGCGGTTCGAGGGCCATTGGAAATTGGAATTGGACATCGAATTTAGATATGCGGTACAGGTTTATTATAAACTTGTACACTTACTGTGGCACTAGGTTGATATGTGTAAGATTGTCCCATAATATTTTTTAACAGTGAGCTGCAAAAAAACGTGCACGTACTCTTTATTGCGTATGCAATTTTGCACTATACAGCGTCAATTTTGATTCAATGGACAACTTAAAGTATGAGACTACACACAATTAATATGTGTTTATGTTATTGTATAGGTTAACTACCTTTCCGCCCGCGACTTCGCTCGCGTATAATACGGTTCCTCATACAGAGTTTCATATCAAATTTTATCTTCTTAACTAACTTTTGTTAATCCCCGAACCATTTTCTTAATCTATTTATACTTATAGCTATACAAACTTTCAACCCCTTTTTTTTACCGTTAGAGGTTGAATTTTAAAAACGCTGAAATTACTCTTATTGTTTTTTAATTATTAGTAAACGTACGAAGTTTCAAATCTCTAACTCAAAATTGTAAACCCCATCTATACAAACTTTCAACCCCCTTTTTACCCCCTTAGGGGATGAATTTTGAAAAACCCCTTCTTAGTGGATACTAACGTTATAAAAACTACCTATTGTGAAAAATTCAGCTCTCTAGGTCCAACGGTTCGCGCTGAGCGTTGATTTAAGTGAGTCAGTCAGTCAGTCAGTCAGGACTTTTACGTTTATACATATATACAGGGTGTTTGGTAACCGGATGCAAAGCCGAAAGTAGGAGATAGTCTAGGTCATGTAGAACATTTTTAGCCATACTTGTCTTAGACAAATGTTATTAGTTTTTTTTTATTTAAATTTTAAGATTTGTCGGAGAAAACTGCAAAACTTCAGACTAAATCGATAATTAGTACTTTTTTTACTGCAGGTAGATTTTTTTTTGTTTTATTTCTTATTGTGCAATGTCTATCAAACACTAGAAAAGTGATTTCAAACATCTGTGTCTAAAGAAAACAAGTTGACAGCGATTTAAAATTTTAGTTACATGAAAATGTAAACGATTTAAGTGATTTCAAAGTACGATAAAAAAAAAACTAAAATAGCCACGAATTTTCAAACCATTTTAAAAACATGCTTGGCTTTTACCCTTTTATTTAAGCTATCAAACACGACTGTAGCTACTGTATCCTTGGCTGTAAGGGAGCATCTGGATAACTGTTTCCCGGACGGTTGGATCGGCAGAGGCGGACGAATCCCTTGGCCCGCTCGGTCACCTGATTTGACACCATTGGATTTTTTCGTTTGGGGCCGAGCTAAGGAGCTAGTCTACACACAAGAGGTCATTAATACCGTAGAAGAGCTGAGGGAGAGGATAGAAGCGGCGTTCGAAAGGATGAGGGAAGAAATGATATTCGGAACAACCACCACAGAAGTAAGAAGACGGGCTCGTGCTTGTATTCGAAACGGCGGGTCACATTTTGAAAACGAGCGATGATGTGTAATTTTAATGTGTTGATCGTAAAAATAAATAACTTATCTTTTATGCTTTTGTTTTAATTTACCCTAAACATTCCCTCTTATTAGTACAGGTAGCCTATTTTCAAAGATAAAATGGCTTGAGACATGATTGTCTTATCGCCCGCCGCCTGCCGCTATCAGTCCCTTTTGTCTCTCACCGCCGCAAGCCTTTGTTTGTTAAAATTGCATGTGGTAGTTTTGTCCAGTACACTTAACCCTTTTAAAACAAGTCAAATGTCAAGTCAACGCCAACTTAGTATTCAGAACCAATGTTTTATTGTAAAATCATAATGAGATTCGTCACCACAACTACCACAAGTATCACAAGTAGAGTGAAACATTTTAGCTACCCAGTTGGTTTAGGTGGCTTATTTTCAAGGATACAGTAGCTACAGTCGTGTTTGATAGCTTAAATAAAAGGGTAAAAGCCAAGCATGTTTTTAAAATGGTTTGAAAATTCGTGGCTATTTTAGTTTTTTTTTTTCGTACTTTGAAATCACTTAAATCGTTTACATTTTCATGTAACTAAAATTTTAAATCGCTGTCAACTTGTTTTCTTTAGACACAGATGTTTGAAATCACTTTTCTAGTGTTTGATAGACATTGCACAATACGAAATAAAACAAAAAAAAATCTACCTGCAGTAAAAAAAGTACTAATTATCGATTTAGTCTGAAGTTTTGCAGTTTTCTCCGACAAATTTTTAAATTTAAATTAAAAAAAAACTAATAACATTTGTCTAAGACAAGTATGGCTAAAAATGTTCTACATGACCTAGGCTATCTCCTACTTTCGGCTTTGCATCCGGTTACCAAACAACCTGTATAGATGTTTTAGATGCATTATATTATATAAACAAATTCCAATCTAAATGTTTCACTTTCTTTACAACTTTTCGTCGGTATAAGTTTGTTAAAAAAATTCTGCAGGGAGAGACGCCAACTAAAAACACTAGTGTAAAAAAAACCCGTTACAGAACTTAGTGACACGATCGAGATAACTGCAACTGTGTGTTAAGTATGTATCAAGATAAAGCGCATTGTCCGATTATTTGTAAGTACTTACGAATATCTCCGCATTATCAGCACTCGAATATTTGTTTCGTTTACATTTTTACTATTTGCATAACAAATATATGTGATAATGGCCAGGAATCAGGAATAAAGCATATTCTTAAATTTTTCTGCGTACCTACTGCATATTTAAAACCGATCACTACTATGTTTGTTTTGATTTATTTTAAGACTAATACTTTTTACCTACAGCTACAGTCCGGAGAAGCAATGCACATAAATACTACTCGTAGTTTTAGCATATTAATTTACCCCAGGCACGGTACCTTTATGAAAATTATCATTTAATATCGGAATGTCAGTGCCTAACTTGTTTTCCAGCTTTGTCCAATGTAAATTAAGCCTATAGCAGAAACCATACTTTAAACTATTAAGATCGTGTAAATTAAAACGTACGCGTATGTACGCAGACGTATGATTTGGACGCACAGCCGCAAGCGCAGTCCGTAACCATAGGCTGCAACCGGCACGTACAACTTTACTGCACGTGAGCAGTTTATACACATCAGTTGCAATTCCAACCTTTATACGCTCCATTAGAATTTAGAAACACGGTGCTGAAGCTGAGCTAGTAATGATCTAGGTTTTAGGGCAGTCGATACTCATTTGTAGCAAAAGTAAAGTTGTGCATACCGGTTTGTTCTGCTTTTTTATTACATCCCTTTAATAGGCACGATGCAATATTTTCATTTATGCTTTCAAGAATGGCACGTAGAATACACCACGAGTGTATTCAAAAATTAAAATAGTATAATTTTCGCGCCTAAACGAGTCTACAGTTCCTGTGACGTCACTTATGTCTGTCACTCGCATATTTGTTCATACACAGTGTCAAATTCTCGTTTTTTTTTATTTTTTTGACCTGGATGCTAGCCCTTTAAGCCAAATCCTATAGACAGTTGCCAACCCCATTAGTTGTCACAACAGGAGTGACGTCACCAGACGCTGATTGGTGGATTAAAACACGTTCCGTTTCACATTACTTCAAATCGTAATTATTATTTGAAATTAGTATAGACTAAAGTAAAAACGTTTCAATAGCTATTATTTTACATTTTTTCAACATTTTGATCACAAAGTAATGGTAAATATTATAGCTGCATCTTCCCTATTTTGTAAACTGGACAGCACAGAACGATGCTGTCCAGTTTACAATAATCTGTACTAAGAGATGCATAAATATTTACCAATTGCGTACGTAAAATTGTTCTTTCTTCACCAACGCCTAAGCGTCGGCGTCGGCGTCGGCGTCGTTTCATCTTTTGTTTTGTACAAATATAGTTTTGATGTAAAAAAATGAGGACACTTCTAATATGAGATGGAATGTGAGCCAAACCAAATAAAAACATCTGCATTCACACCCGCCACCTCCCATAGGTTGTCCCACGTGCCCAAATGAAGGGTGCCCGGAGCCGGAGGGCCCGTTTTTGCCTCAATTAGTGCGGCTGACGTACTCGTACTTTTACGTCAATTTATCGCCATGTTTTCAATTAAAAACTCCTCCACCAATTTGGATTATTATCGATTGAATTAATCGGAGGTGTTTTCAACGGTGAACAAACTGGATCTTTGTTAAATACTATACTTAACCTCAAGGTTTGCCAAAAGGTTAACTTAAGAGTTTTGGGTGCACCTAAAGCTACCGTACCATATTAGAAATATAATATTATGTTCAGGTACTATGTTCTAATCAACACAAGTGGGTGGGTTCCACAAAACTGGATTTGGCGTTCCGGTAGACCGCGTCGGAGATAGCGCGAGGAAGTTGACGCATTTTTCATTCAAGGAGAAGCAAATGCAACAGACCTTTATAAAGAGATCATAGAAACTGTAAGCTCTAGTATAGAAATCACAGTTTTTAGAGAACTTACTGTCATTGGCATTCCCAGAGGCAGGCTCCAATGTCCATATTTGTTTCTTCTTCAAACTAGTACCGTTAGCGTTGATCTTGAAACCGAAGGTCTCGGCGGTGAGGTACCGGTACCGGCTGTTGATGAGGCCGATAGTCCACCAGCCTTTCTGCTGGTTCTGCGTGAGGATGTCGCCAGCGCCGTTTACTTCGCCGTTGGCGTGACCGTTTAAACCGTTCATGGTGTCTGGGGACAAAGAAATCAAAACAATTATTATATAGGAAATCTCAAGAGGTACAGTTTTATCAACCCTTTGTAATAAATGAGCATTTATAGATATAACAGATGTTAGACAGGTATAATAAGACTAATTCATGTTATTGCCGAGCAATTACTAAAGTTGAAAGACAAAAGTTGCTAACCAAAATTAATATGAAAAGTTGAATTGTTGAAGCGACCATTCTACAATTATTTTCGACAATTGTGCCTAAAAAGAATAAGTGTCTAGAATGATTGACAAATAATATACGGCTCGTCTGTTTTCGAAGACAAAACGCAAAGGAAAAACAGTAAAAACATTTTAGACAAAACTTAGGCACTAGAACTACTAGAAGCGATTCAGGTTTGCGGTTCATTTCGCATAACTAGACGAGAGTTTTAATGTCTTCAGTTGAAACCATAAAGCCGAGTATAAAAAAAATTGAGTTAGAGTTATGAAATGGCATAAAATCACAGTATGAATGTTAAAGTGCGATAAATTATTAGGTGCCGTTCACAGTAATGAGGATATAACTCTCTAGAGATATCAGGTCACTTTCATAATACGCATGGTGAATTTTTTTCATGTATGGTATCAATCGATTCGTTTTGTTGTGAGGATCAAATGTCTATATGGGGCCAATTGCATTAAAGCAATACAAAAGTCAGAAATGAGACTTAAAGTCCGAGATTTGCATTTGTTTCTCAAAACGCTCCTAACAAAATGACGTGCAAAAGTGACGTCACGATCACATAGTTGCCCTGTTTAAAGTATGGAAAAAATATGAAATTGCTATTTTTACGGTGAAATGTTGCGTTTATGGTTACCATACAATTTATTTTACATTAAAATGTTAAAAATCGAATGGTATCATTGTTTTTCTTTAATTTCGCACTTTAAAAAATCGTAAAATTTAGTAATTTTGCAGCTTGATATCTTTGAGCCATTTCAATAGAATTTATACATTTTCACTTTAGTTGCATATATTGATCATTTCGCATCCTATCAACTAAATTTTATTGCATAATTCAACATGTGTCATCATGCCTGTTTTTAAATTTTTACTTTATTTGGATATATTGATCATTTTGCATCCTATCAAATCAACTAAATTTTATTGCATAATTGAACATGTGTCTTCATCCGTATATTGATACTTTATTTCCGTTAGCACTTTCTGATTATTTTTGCGAAAATGCTGTATTGGTTGGCTTCCCTTAAGCTTCAGAAACCAGAACAATGTATGTAATCTATGTGCGTTTATTAGGATCACGTAGGTCACCGGCTAGACGTCGCTTCCTGGTCTTACGGGTTATAGCCAGACCAGTTTGTAATCTTAGTTAAGATATGATTTGAAGCATTGCTTTGAGTAATTCTAACAAGGAAAGGTGACATTCGTATCGTTTTTCTAGCCAAACGATTATAATGGTTTAATGGTATAAACACGGAAACTTAAATTGAAATAAAATATAATCCAACGCAACAAAATTTCCTGTTGCTTCTTCAACTTCTTAAAATCCGTTATTTTTCGGAATAATTGTCTACGGCTTTCTTATGTTAGGTATAAAATCAACCATATGTATAGTAGGTACGAGTAAACAAGCTCCTGAAACCGTGAAGCGATCCGCCACGGACCAGGTCGTCACGCCTCATGACCAAGGCCCTGCCACTGGGTCACCGGCACCGCCCGCCATTGTAAGGTTATGTGTGATGTCACATTACAGCATCACTCCGCTATCCATTCGCAAATCATTTAGTAATCCATTATGGTTATTCCTAACATAGATTCGTAAGAACTTGGCAAGGTCGGCCTTATACCTATGTAAATATATATTTATTAACCTGTTTACTGTAAATACTGTAATGATGTTTCTCGCTGCACCGCCAGGCCTGTTAAGCTAGAGCCTCTAGCTAGAATACTTTAGATGAATAATAAAGGCCTATTACAAGATTTCATTTATGCATGTGAATAATGTAAAGTGCACCGTTCTAGGTCTATTATGTTATCAGTTCAGCTTTATGAGAATCAGCTGTTTTCTGGGCACATTTTGTCTAAACAACGTTGATAGATGAGACCAAAATAACCTCAATCTTCCTTTGTTGGAAGCAGCAATTTATTTTACTAAATAGGCAATTGCGACCTCACAATGCTAGGGAGAGGCAGGGAGTGTCTAGGACACTGGGCAGGGCATTCGGCGTTATAACTTAATCGGCGTACCTATAATATAAGAAGCTATATTATTATGGCAGTAGCCATTGAATAAGAAAAAAAAATACTTAAAATAAATAAGTATCTATCTATTCAATGTTTGCGAGGGACGTCCGAGTTTCATTCAATGTACATGTTTCGTGTTTTATATTTTATTGAAGAAAAATACAAGAAATAGCCCGTTTCATGTAATGCCAAGCCAACGTGTGTCAGTAGAGTACATATCTCGTCTCTAATCATTAACACATTACAGCGTCTCCCTACTTGCTAATTAGAGAATCAGTTTTTGTAACTGACTCAACTCAAGATTTATCATATTTTCTTCGAAAAAGACTAAAGTAGTAAAAGACTTTCATCTAAATATATAAAAGAAGAAACTGACTGACTGACATATCAACGCACGGCCCAAACCGCTGGTTCTAGAGATTCCAAATTTGGCACGTAGGTTCCTTATAAGGTCTTGGGATGCACTAAGAAAGGATTTTTCAAAATTCACCCCCTAAGGGCAAAATTTGATATGCCATACAAATTTTGGACCCCCAGGTCCAAAATTTGTATGGCAAATCAAGATTTGTTAGACTATATTTTATTTGAAACTTCACAGGAGTATTCCTAACGATAAATGAGTAAACACGTGTTTCAGGTTTTTTGAAAAGTCTACCCCTAAAAGGGGCAAATGTGGTCACAAAGTCTGAAAATCAACATGGGTATCGTATCCTTTTTGAGTACTTATAGTACGCGGGCGAAGCCGCGGGAAAAGGCTAGTTAGGTATAAATATGACTGAATAAAATATGAACCCTGACGTTCCGATGCCCCAGTGATGATCGTAGCTTAGCTGTACCTATTTATGTGTTCGTGGCTGTGGGTTCAAATCCAACACAAGGAAAACAGTTCCTTAATTTACTTTACTAGTCATACCTACCCAGTTATACTTAGCTAGTTAATATCAGACGCATGTATATACTCGTAGTTATTGCTTACGTCCCGTTTATCACAGGATATCGTCATACCCACTGCCTCGGTAGTAGTTGTTATTACACTATGTATTTTCATATATACTGTCGATGTCGATCGGATACATTACAATGCGCTAAAGCACGTTATACAGAAACCGCAAATGGCGCATGCTCGGTTAATCCACACCGTATGAGGATATGATAATGAGAACAGAACAGTAGTCTAACAACAAAAGTAGAGTTAACTCTGAAGCAATCGTTTAGTTTTTGAATTTGGAACCCTTAGTTACCGACTCAATAAAACTTCAAAATAGACTGAATTTACGAGGGGTTTAATAGGTTAAACAAATAAATAATAAGGGACAATCTTTCATGGATCAACCCTGCGCCACCTAAGCAATGCTTGTATTAGAATTAGAACTAGGCGGCGATACCTACGCACAAATACATAAATAGCAGGTTAAAAAACATATGTATCTGTAAGAATGCTATCTTACATTACAAGCTTTAAGGTAGGTAGCGAATAATGTAAGGCGAGTATCTATACCCATTACAAATATACAAAATTCTAATTCATTCATGGCTTCACGCTTTACTGCTTCTATCTGCCTTAAAAAAATTAGCATACGAACGAATTCGTTTCGCTCGTCCACACATGACCAGTCACAGTATCTTCATGCAACAATAACTTTCATGGTATCATAGAATTTAAACTTATTTTACGACAGTATCATTGTTTTCATATCTGAAGCACTGTATAAAAAATCTAGGTTTAATCATCAGGCATTTATTTGCTAAACATGGGATAAATGAAAGAAAGGGCCTTGACAGGGGCCCAATTCCACTACCGACAACAGAACTGCCAGTGACTACTTTGCAGCTTTGTCACCATAGAAATCTGAATAATGTCAGTGTTTGGCACATTCTAGTACATATGTCACGCCATACAACAGTAAACTGAGATACGTTTATGAACAAGGGGGAAAAATACTATTCCCTACCTAAACTTAGTCAATTAATTCAATATGTAAAAATTATTCGTCGTGCTAAAAAAGCGTAGGAAAGTATATATTGTTTTAACTAAGTGTTGATATGAATAATAGGGCACCTATTTTACAGTTCAGATCGCTCATGTGGAACACAGCTTTTTTATGAGTAATATAGTAGGTGTAATATAAGTTTACTCCGTGGGGGCATACCGCGGCGGGGGGTCAACGGCCGATTCCCGCGTTTCGCGAACTACCTATCGTAAACTGATATGATATTTATGCAATTCGACAGGATCGTAAAATATTTATATTAAGCTGTAAAATTTAAAGGCTTCATTTGGAAAGTTGATCGTGTACATACCTATTAATGCCGATGGCACAGAAAATGTTATGAGCATAAGTTTCATAGCTTTCATAAGTTATTAACTTATTAAGGCAATGTATGACCGACATAATGTAGTATGGTTGATGGTACAACATTAAAAAAATTATGAAATGAAAAATTTAAATGAAAAATAGTTTTTTGGTGCCATTATTTGTATAATGCCACCAATTCACGTTCTGTAAGTAAGTATTCAAAATCATAATTAATTATTTTTGGTAAATATTGTTAATTAATAGTATTGTTATCGGAATTTGACCAAGCATTTGTGTGCATTTCTTTTCTAAATGTGAAAAAAAAGTTATATCTCTCAGTTTTCTTGGTCACTTGTGACAATACGCAAACCTAAACCACGAAATGAATTGCAAAAGTAGTTAAGGCTAAGTTAGTCGAGATAATTTCGAACTACCTTTTTGAATAATAAAATGAATAATTTTTTTTTCCAGGCAGCTCTAGTGTAGTCTAGAACAAAGCCTAGTAGTCTAGGCTTTGTGCTAGGCTGATATCGGCCAGATACACATTCGCAAAACCATAATTCCCATTAATCAGAGACAAACCTTGACCACGAGCGATCAAACGTGGAAAAAAGCTGAAACCAATAGCATGATAAGTGTGGCAAAGCTCTATAAATACCCTTATCACGCGAGCTAAGGGTCTCCGACCCGGCCATAAAGCTCGGTAAACAATAAACAAGGCGTTGACTGGCGTGGAGCGAGATTTCGGTAAACAAAATAAGCTTTTCACACCTGTTAAAGCTCAATGCCCATGCAAACATAAACAAAATACCCAACACACGACGGTAAGATGAAGATGCACTGAAGTACACCTACCATAAAAGCGGCAGGTACGTGCTTTTTTTAAAACTTCCTATAAGAATTTTGTTTATCAATCATTTTTAAAATGACTAGATCCTAAACGACATTAGGGCGAGATTTGATCTAAAGCTCTGCCGTAAATGTCCATAAAGAAAGTGCGATAACACAAACTTGTGGGCGGTCAAGCGAAGCTAGATACCTACACACCCATACTCCTTACACGGCAAGGTCAATGGCGATAACCTCTCCTCAACCTATAAATGGTCCCAACAACCCCCTTAAAAGGACTATTGGGACCCCTATGGAGGCAATTGCGCAATAGCAGCTGCCAATCTCCCTCTAACTTCATATAACAAAACGTGGTGGGTCGGCTAAGATTAGATACAGTCGAGGAAGATATGTTTACACTTTTGCACCATAAGTAAGAGCCATCACCTAATGTGGACAATCATGTATTTGCAGAATGCACTAATATGTGTGGCAGCGCGCTATAATGTATTCGGAAATAAAGGAAACGGAACTCAAAGATGTCCTTCTTTTCTGCAGGAAACAAGAAGATTCGAAGAAAACAGTGTGGGAATGCTCGAACTCCAGGGAATTGGGCTGAATGAACGCAACTGGCGATCGACAGCCCGCCTGCTTACCTACCTACCTTAGAGTAAGGTAAAAAAGGGACCATATCTTTGATCGGTTATACCCAGACGAAGAAGACATTACAAGACTTTCGGACCCTCTGAACTTGTGTTTCATACCCGTTTCTTTATTCTCTCGTATTGTACACTTTTAATTAACGTTAATTTTCAAGTGCCTCTACAACCAATGATATCGCTAAGTGCTGTTTGCTGTATAATCTAGAAACACGAAGCAGTAAACAATTTACAACTCTAAAGCAATAAGCGATGGTAAATTAAAGTCTTCTATGCTCTAACTGGTTCTAAATCCACACTTAACTTGCCAAGTAATCATAATTATAGTTAACCAAACGGTAGCTTATTAATGATTACTTACTGCTGAACAAGACTTAATAATAATGGTTAGTATAATTGGATGAGTTGACTTATGTAAGATAGATACAGATACCTACAACAAATATTGCAGAGTTGACTCAGTTGACTGCTTCAATAAAGAAGGAAAGGAAAAATAAACACATAATTAATAGGACTGTATTATCCGTATAGTCCTTTATGATAAAATAAGGAAAAATATGCCATTAGTATTGTTTACATTAATAATTACAACAAGTGATGAGGGTTTTAACATTGAAAATGTTTTTTTGAAAAGGTTACTAGGTTAACTATTAAAAGACTCCACTAGCCGTCGCTGCGGTGCCTGCGGTAACAGAATTTCTATAAAAGACCTTTATCTACACTCATATTGTAAGTTCTCTAAAACGTGTTCGAAAACGGTAGGCAATGGCTAGCATTACCACGACCGATTTTACTATGATAAGCTTTTTATCTGTGGCAGTAACGTAATTTTAACTTTTCATGCTCATATATTGATGTGATATGAGTTTTGATAACATAATGTACACCTGCACGCTCCCGCGCATCCGCCGACAGCCCGACACGCGCCTCCCCGAGCGCCGGCACAATCGAGTTGGCCATGGCGGTGCAATGGCGGCCATTCTATGGTTTCCGAATACGGCATCTATACATATAATAAAGCTGAAGAGGGTCGAAAGTCTGTACATGGAAGATAATCGAAAAAAAGTTGGCTGGGGATACTTAGAATCGATAACAGAACACGTTCCAACAATTTTTAGAATTTTTGTCTGTTTATCTGTTTATCTGTTTGTCTGTTTATTTGACCGCGCATCACGTAAAAACGGCTGAACGGATTTTGATGAAATTTTGTACAGATATAGTTTGAGTCCTGGTAAAGGATAATAAATAGTTTTAATCCCGAAAATCAACCCTGGTGGGGGTGAAAATGGGGTTGAAAGTTTGTATGGAGAATTTTTAACCGCTGAAACGATTTAGATAGAAATGAGTATGGAGATAATTTGAGTCTCGAGAAACGTCAAAGGATAGTTTTCAAACCCTTGTGGGGGTGAAAAGGGGGTCGGAAGGTGGTATGAGGAACTTTTTACCGCTGAACTGATTTAGATGAAAATTGGTATAGAGATAGTATGGGTCTCGAGAAATGACAAAGGATAGTTTCTATTTCAAACCCCCCCCCCCCCCCATCTTACTTTCGAACCGTAGGTCCAAAAAATTGAAAAAAGAATGGAAGTGACGCCTGTTACCCGTCGATGCTTTAAATTTACCTTTACCCGCTCGTAAGAAATATTTGAAAATGTCATGAATGTCAAAGGGTTATTGCAGGTTCGAGGACTATATATGACGTACAAAGATGCATGGCCCAAACCAAAAAACTACTACAAAATCATCTAACATTTATAGGACACCGTTTAGGTAGGAAATAGTAGTTTATGTAACTGTTACGTAATAAGGGTCCTTAAAACATGAGTGTGGTTTTCATAATAAGATCACACACAAGAGTGTTTTAAGGCCTAATTACGTACAGTTGCATACACTGCTTTATCTACACTCATATTATTTATCCTAAATGCATTATTCGGAAACCATAGAATGGCCGCCATTGCACCGCCATGGCCAACTCGATTGTGCCGGCGGTCGCGCGGGCGCGTATCGGCGGCCGCGCGGGAGCGTGCAGGTGTACATTATGTTATCAAAACTCATAACACATCAATATTTGAGCATGTAAAGTTAAAATTACGTTACTGATACAGATAAAAAGCTTATCATAGTAAAATCGGTTGTGGTAATGCTAGCATTGCCTACCGTTTTCGAACACGTTTTAGAAAACTTACAATGTGAGTGTAAATAAACATATCAAACGTTTTGTGAAGCAGTCAGATTAGGATTTATTTTTCTTTATAATTAAACAATAGGTACATTATCTGTCTCTCAAGCTGTTTTGATATGTCTTCTTGAAGAACTACGCCTTATTTTGTATCTTTAAGATCTAATAATGTATTACTGTTTTGAAAAATATAAGTCCCGTCGAATTTCTTTTCGGTCATAATACTTCTTGGGCCAGAGGTGTAGGGTTAGAACCGGTTTTGGAACGAAGTTCCTTATCGGACGGTTCGCGGATCCGGCCAAGGCGAAAAAAAGTCACGTGACAGTCACGAAAAAGCGTCACGTCACGAAAACGCGACACCCATACGATTGAGAAACATGTAAAATGGAATGGAATAAAAAATATATAAAATAGAATAAAGTGAAGTGAAGTGTAGTGAAATTGAGAAGTGACAAAGTGATAAAAGTGAAAAAAGTCGAGAACCTTACAAGTCGAGAATTTTAAAAATGTCGAAAATGTCAAAAATATCAAAATTTCCAAAATTTCCAAAATTTCCAAAATTTCCAAGATTTCCAAAATTTCCAAAATTTCAAAAAAATGCAAAAAAAATTAAAACCACAAAATTTACGAAAAAGTCAAAATGAAATAAAATTAAATAACATAACTTCGTTCCAATCGCACTCGATTCACATACTTTCCACGACACACTCACGTATTTTATTTTTCTCTGACGTTCATTAGTGCATTGTAATGTGCTTACATTAACGAATAAATATCTTGATCTACACCAATATCATAAATCCTCTATTCCGCGTTCAGAACCGTATGTAATTAATTACCAACATTATTGCAACCAGTAACGTAACATCAGTGTATTATCTGTGACAGTGTGGTAAAAACGTATGAAAATTCATTACCTACGGTAACGTAATGAAAATTCGCCCCCCCCCCCGACCGCCGGCGCAATAATGTTGGTCATGGCGGTGTAATGGCGGTCATTCTAATGGTTTCAATGGATTTTTAATATGTGTGTAGGTAAAGCAGTGTATGCTTCTGTACATAATTAGGCCTTATTACGTAACAGTTATATCGCCATGTCCGTCCGTCTGTCCGCGGTTTAGCTCAGTTACCGTTCGCATTAGAAAGCTGAAATTTGGTGAGGCCTGATAAGAACTTTCAATAAAAACTATATTGAATAAAATCGGTCCAGCCGTTTTTGAATTATTAGTCAAAAACGCATAGTGAAAGGAAGTGCCGAATAGTAAAATGACGTAAGCGCCGCCAAATAAACGACCTTTTGAACGGATGTTTTGTAACAGGGCAGCATCTACGAAACTCTACACGGAGCATCGCCCGACATGCTCTTGGCCGGTTTTTTTGGATTATTATCCCGGAAATCACCCCTTAAGGATTACTAATTCCAATTCCAGAAAATTCCCAGCCAGGTTATACGTAGTCTATAAAAATTCAACGTCTAAAAGGGGGGGGGGGGGGGGGGGTAGCCACTACACTCGATTGAGTTAAATTTGCATGGGTCATGGAACTCCCTCCTCCAAGTGCACCTCAAATAGAAAAAAATCATTTCTGCATTTGTGACCCCCCCAATTTCAACCGCGCCTGTTCTTACCTTTCATGCTTTGACTGATTTGACGGGAGGATCGATGTGGATGATATTTGCAGTAGACATAAACGTATAAAAACAAAAGTGGTCCTGTATCGTCCGATATACACCTACTATACTCTCTATGTCGTTTAAATCATGCCAAAAAAAATAATAAAAAAAAGGATTCATTTATGAGTGTAGTTTCATTTAGTGGTAATTGTAAAATATTTTATTAGGACTACTATCCTCTAGCGTATCCATCTGTCAACTTTACTTCAAGTTCCGCCTCCAGGGTAGCGGGAGAGAATTTAGGGGTGAATTAGCCGCTTACTGACACAGACCGAATTCCACGCGGGCGGAGCCGCGGGCACAGCTAGTTTAGAATAAATAATATGAGTGTAGATAAAGCAGTGTATGCAACTGTACGTAATTAGGCCTTAAAACACTCGTGTGATCTTATTATGAAATTCGCCTGCGGCTCATTTCATAAAACCACACTCATGTTTTAAGGACCCTTATTACGTAACAGTTACATAAACTACTATAGTCTTACTAAGGTACGAGTAGAATTCTTAATTGAATGGGATAATCTTATAGTTACTGGCTTTCAAAGCTGTTTGCAAATGTAATGTGCTGTCAAATTACTCCACACAATTAGAAATTTTAGTTTAAACCAGACAGTTCAGTTTTTATAACCCAGGAACAAGAAGTCCTGCGGCATAATGTAATCAAAATTCGCGATATAAATAACTGTAGTTAACAATTTCGATATCGATAGCGCATTAAAACCGGTTCGTCCCAGCTGTTAAGTTTACCAACAAACCGTCAGATGGTCGAGTTTTGTACGGAACGGGTTTCGGCAGAGGACGGAAGCCAGTCGAAAACTTAATCAAGTGTGCATAAATGCATTTACATGGACAAATTGCCGGTATATCTATTTTGCGAACAAGTTTATTGACAGTGTAGGTACTAGGTACATTGTAGTTAATCAAAAGAAACCGAAAGGTATTCCAAGAGTTTTACTAAACTTGCATTTTTATTAACCAACTTAAAAAAAGGAGGAGGTTATAGCTAGGTCCCATACGTCAAATACTTACAAAAAGTACAAAAAGGAATGTAAGATTCGGTGTTTATATTCACCTTTTTATCAAAAATGAGCAGTCACGCAACGTAAGTTAAAATATAAAGCTCGTCAGATGCAAAAAGTGATTGAATACCGAACAGTCATGGTCGTAACTGTTAATTTTGAAAGAGCGAACAGTTAGCCGATACAGGCATTATGGGAAGTGGGCCGCTGCGCCGGAGTCGCGTAGCCCGCAGCTTGCATCTAACTTTACTATCTGATCTGCATAAATCTTATTAACTGCGAGTAATTTAGTTTGTGGCAAGATGTTTCCATAAAACAGAAGAGGGAAGCCGGTTTTAATATTCCTTTGTTAAATGAGTATATATTATATTTATGTATACTATGTATTGTATATACCTACAGTTAATGTTATTCAGAATATTCAGATGCAGGTAAAAATATTTTCTATATTTATGTAGAATCAGTTATTACAAAAGGACTCTGAATTCATATAAATAAAAACTTTTTCGACGACTTATGTAACTATCGATTTTTGGTGGCAGGGTTCGAAAGGATAAATATCAATGATAATTATCTTGATTTTTAAAGTGTGATAATTACCGATTTGATAATAACCTACCATTTGTAAAGGCGGAATGTACAAAAAATATCGGGCGTGAAATTCAACGTTGGTTTCTGAATTATAAGAGAAAAAACCCATACCGGAGATAATTATCGTTTCAAAGAAATTATCTTGATAATTTTGAACCCTGTTTGGTGGCCACACCACGAAAATGATTAAAGCCGTTAAACTCTGTCTTTATCGCTCTTACGAGTATTAGGGTATTAATCTAAAAAGCCACCTAAAGTTCCATTCCATGTTTAGTTCCATTTATAATAATATGTACGAGGATAATGACGGCGAAATGAGACCGTTAGAGGTGAACGGCCGCCGCATTTATCTCACCTCGGCAAAACGAAACCGCATTGTCCGCATTAAGGAATAACTCGGAAATATGATCAGTTCTCGCCCGTACAAGGGTTTTGTATACTCTCCATTTTGTAAATTCCAAAGACACGTATCTTATTAAATACGTATTCAGTCTGGCTATTAATTCAGCTATTCACAGTCTTACGTCCAAGCTGAATGTGTGGTACCTAGACGACGGCACCATCGGCGGAGACTCACAAACGGTTCTGGCAGACTTATCCGTAGTTTTACAGAAATTTAGTGAGATTGGCCTAAAACTTAACTTCGACAAATGTGAATTGTACCTTTCCGAAAACTTAGAACCCTCTTTAGCTCCTCAGGTACTAAGAAGTTTTTCCAGTTTAGCCCCAAACATTAAAATCTTATCCAAGGATAATCTCCACCTTCTCGGCTCCCCCATTTTTGATGAAGCCATTCCGGCTGTTTTGGCCAAGTCTGTTTCTAAATTTCGTGCTAATTCAGATCGCTTAATTAAAATTAGTAGTCATTCGGCCTTATTTATTTTGAAATTTTGTTTGATGGTTCCTAAATTTACTTACTTGCTCCGTTGCTGCCCTATCTGGAAATTCGCTAGTTTAGTTCAACCTATCGATAGTCTTCTTAGGTCACAACTGGAGTCTATTTTAAATGTCCGCTTCTATGAACAGGCAGGCTTCTTTGCCCATTAGGTTTGGCGGTTTAGGAACACGTAAAATATCAAGTGTCGCTCTGCCAGCATTCTTGTCCTCCATTCATAGCACGTCTGATCTCGCAGGTAAAATGCTGTGGGACCACCGTAGATCGCCTAGGTCACCACGGACTTGCCTGCTCTTCGGGCGCCGGCCGCCTATCCCGTCATGCGGCACTTAACGACATCTTGAGAAGGGCGCTCGTCAGCGCCAACATACCCGCAAACGCCCCGACGGGATGTCGTTGATCCCCTGGCGGATGGGCCGTGCGCTGGTATGGGACGCTACCTGCACCGATACGCTGGCAGCGTCCTATATATCGGCGACCAGCAGGAATGCCGGGGCGGCGGCCGACACCCGAGAGCGCTATAAAGTCAACAAATATAGCTGTCTCGGCACCAACTACGAATTTGTAGCTTTTGGTGTCGAGACACTAGGTCCGTGGGCTCCACAAGGAGCTCAGCAAGCGGCTGCGGGAAGCAACGGGGGACCCTCGCGCGGGCAGCTTTCTCGCACAAAGGCTTGCCATCGCGATACAACGCGGGAATGCTGCCTGCGTGATGGGCACCCTGCCAAGAAGCCAAGGTTTGTTTTAGGTATCTTTATTTTTTCTAGTTAGGTTTAGTTTTAGTAGTTTTAATTTATAAGTAACTTTAATTGTTATAGGTACTTATCAAGACCTTATTAAATACGAGTGTTGCTTTTTGAGGTAATGAGAATGAGTGATGCGATAGTTAATAAGTCGATAAAAAATAATAGGTATAATGTATTAGATAATGGCACGCAGAAGGTTAATTTCGAAAATCTGTTTTACTTTAATTTTCATTCAAAACTTTTTTATCTTTATTTGTTAATTAAATGCAAATGGAGATTTAAATATACAGTCTTTATCTTTACATCTTGTATAAATTACCCAAAATTTCACATCGCAAGAGATACTGGATTAGATAATTCTTTGGATTTCTTCACACGTACCAAAAAGTCGAAGAATAAGGGATAACTAAGTTAACAAGTCAACGGTGCATAACAGGTACGTTGCCATCGCTTACCATCTCAGGCTAACTAGTTATAGTACAGTTTTAAGAAATTTTGAGGTGTTAGCCGATTGGTTTAAGAGAGTGAATCATAATTAACGGAATATAGTAACAATATTGAGGATTTTGAGCTCCTGTCAATCGAAAAACACCTTGAAGATATTGGTCAGATGCCCGAAGTCATTAGAGGCCCAAATGCCTCTCCGGTATTAAAAGCAGTTGCATTAGAGCTAGAAACTAGCGTCTTGTCATTCTTGGGACTTTAACCCAGAGGACTTAGCTTGTTGTTTACGGGTTTCTTGGCACAGATGCTACCTGTAAAGCGGTTAAAAATCGTGAGACCACATCAAGTGTTTTTATGCCGTTGCAAAAGTTACTATCGTCTGGATTTATATTCCTATACTAATCGTAGAATAGGACCATCGGATCGTGAGGTTTAAGTAAAACTGATTCAACTTCAGTTAAAAGTTCAGCAAGTGATAAGAATAACAGCTACGCAGACGCGTCTGCTACAGACCGGAACGGCTGCGCGGGCGCGGAAAAAACGGACGTACACGGAAAATTGTTTTACGGACAAATGGGTTTATTGGTCTCGAAGAATGCTCGTAATTGGAGCTGGCGAGTTTGTTCGCGCTAACTCCCATTCCGGGGGGAGAAAGGTTAATTTATGGCGCTCATCTATCTCTTTCAAGTGAATTATGTTTACCTACAGTATTTCACTTTTTCAAACTTAGATAACTTACAAACGCAATTACGAGGTAATTAAGAACATATCCCAGATTCTTCAACGTGTCGTTTTACATCATACGTTTTTATTATTTCAACGAGACTTCAAAACAGAACCGGTATTTATGTAGATCTTTTATTATTTTACGGTTATGTAATATAAGGTTCTAAAACGCATCTCCCAATTGGTCGTTATTGATATACAATATTGATATTCTTATGGGAGGGAATTGTTCAAGAGAGGACATTTTTCACGAGAGGATATATTGTGATATTTATGATCAGACATAGGAATCCAGGGGGCAATATTTTATGACAGGTGTTCACTAGTTATGGAAAAAGCATCGACAATTGAATTCACCCATATGGGAACTTCCTACCTGTCATACAATTTTACCCCCTCGATTCCTATGTCTGATTATGATGGAGGCAGTGAAACATATTTAATGGATACAAGGTTTTAAGGTTTCAAAGAAAGCTATTTTTTGTTGTTGTTTGTGCTAACTCCCAATTCGGGAGAATTAGGTACGTTATATCTATCTCATGTTTAACGAAAGTGTTTACTGAGGAGTCCTCAATCCTCAACATCAGGAGATAGTTATCATAATTCAGGCATGACGCCTAGACTATTTGATTTCTTTAGTACAAAAGTCAATTATTTTAAAAGCTGGTATACTCATAAAATGTTAAATATACACCTAAAAAATTAAAATTAAGGCGAAATTAAATTAACAGCTGTACTTTGTCATAAAATCATGTAACACAAATTATGACAACAGACTCATTCCATTAATTAAAAATAATCAAAAGCACCCTAATTGCTAGACAACAAATCTCAACAAGCCGCCATTAAAGATTATACCAACTGGCTCCAGTTGGTTGTCGTCAAATTAATGGGGCGAGGATGTGAGAAGCGATGGAGACTCCAAATCTTTTACATTAAAAGAGTATATTTTGAACTTTATCTCTACATTATAATCATACAGGTTGAAAGGTTAAGGTTGAATTGAATCTATAAAATAACTCGTTGTCTGACACCGAGAATCTTTGAAACGAGATTGTAGGTATCTTTATTGTTTTTTTATTAAGTAAAAGTAATAAAGGTCTTTAAAATAGGTGGATGATACATCATAAGATTATTTGGGGGTCCAAAGGTTACAGAAAATAATTTGAAATTAATTAAAATCTAGAAAGATCGACTTTCTTAAGCTCTTATGTAAAGTTCATTCAATATATTTACTCAAGTTGTTGTTATATAATATATTTTAAGATCTTAAGAGTAATTGCGTCAGTTAAGGTAAATGTGCTTCTACATTTACAAGATGGTAAATGAAAGCAATTATTCAAAGGTCCTTAATATTGCATTTCGTCGAAGCGGTGGCCTAATTGCGCCCTTGGTAAAATTGGTGTCTAACTCTATCCATCTCCTCATAATTCAGCAAAAAGCGCATTTACCTCAACAGACGCAATTTATCCGGTTGACCTTATTTTAAATTTGTACAGAATACAGAAAGTTACTAGTTTTTTAAACATTCACATCATTTAAGTTATTCCTCTTATATCGATGTTTTATGCATTCCGGGAGCTATTTCCGTCGACAAGAGGCGTGTGGCCGTTGGTCCACGATAAGTGTTCCCATGGTACAAGCCTTAACATCTACGATAAAGGGTCTATTATACTTTGATTCAGATGTATTGGTAAAGCAGTTTTTTCTATAGTCAATGTCTTGTTGGAATAGGTCGGGGTGATAGTGGGATGGCAGATAAAGGAGACTATTTTTAGTGCGGCGTTGTGATTTTAGCAGTCGTTAAGTCGTAAGGCTGCGTTTCCAACAGAGATGAGCGAGGATGCTTTGCGAGGAGTATGTTTGTTAGGGTTTCCCCCCATCTATCGACGCGGATTCGGCAAAATCCGGTCAAAAAAAGGTTTATGTCCACGCCATAAGAGCTAACAAGGCACGGTTCGGCTCGGATCGGCTCGGCCGACGCCTGCCGACGCGTCGACGTCTTTTTCGCTCTTATTGCGTGGATATAAATCTTTGTTCCACCGGATTTTGCCAAATCTGCGTCGATAGATGGGGGAAATCTTTAAGCACCAATAGAATCACATCATTTGTTTATCCTCGCACAGCGTAACTCTAGGATTGGTTCTCAAAAAACACATTCCTCGCAAAGCATCTTCGCTCATCTCTGGTGGAAACGCAGCCGCATATACTATACTCGCGGTCGCACTTAACTGCGACTCGTGGCAAGTTTCTCGGGACTCGAGAAGTAATGATACACTTTTCGCACTTTTATCAAAATTTACCTTCTATTATAAATCGCCGGGCACGCATATTGTACCTAATTTACAGAAGCAATAACAAACCTATCAAGCAATCATTTTAACTTTCTAACCAATAGCCTCTCGATAAAAATGGAAGCGCAATTTATTCGGAATATAAATCATTTCATAATTCTTACAAGCCATAACTTAACAGAAACACATTAAGTGAATTAAATGGTTGTTCAATAAAAATACTCTCTCAGCGCAGCTGGATAAAATTGGATAAAAATAAAAGAGTCAACGCTCTCGACTCGGGCCCTGCATTCAGCCATTCCCTGCATTCGAATGGCGTCTGCGACCTTGACACTCAACCATGTTCCGTTCCATGTTTTAAACGCGACGTAAATATGGTTATGATGGCCATAGACATGTCAAATATAAAAATAACAAAGGATATATGGATTCGTCAAAAGTACTTACTTGGAATACTTCTGTGAGAATACAAGAGAAATATTTCTGTGTTTAACCATGTCAACGAGCTGGCATCCCAAAAAGAAAAACCGCGCAATAATCCTGCGTCGCGACTGCACTGGTACTTACGTTCTAAAATTAAATGCTAGCGCCAATCAGTGTTGCCAGCTGCACTCTTTGTTTTGTTTTTCGTTAACGCATATTGGTATCCGATGTAGGTAATCGGCCAGGTTTGCAAAGTCATGTCTAATTAGATCCATAGGGACTACAGCTAGCATTTTGTGGTAAATTCGTTTATTTGAATGAAAATTTCACCCATTTCCTTGTGTTTCATTAGGCTGAAACTGAGACGAAGAAACTAAAAAAAAAATACTAAGAAAAATGCCGACTCATTTTCAGGGTTCGAAATTATCAAGACAATTATGATACTGATATTTATCAGATAATTATCGGATATTTATGCCCAGTATAGATTTATTTTTATTATTGTTCAACTGCGTTGTAATTCTAATGTTGAAATTCAGGCCCCATTAAATTTTTTTGTGTATTCCGCCTTTACAAATTTTAGGTTATCAAATTGATAATTATCAGACATCATGATAATTATCCCTTTCGAACCCTGCTCATTTGTTATAAAGTAGTTAGGTTACGAGTAACAAAAGAGTAAAAACAAAACGAAAGTTGCACAGGTTCTACAAACCCTGCGGTCTACTGAGTCTACATATCTACGTACCGTACCGTACACTACATTTCGTTCGGGCGATAATGCACATTTTATGTTGTCTTGAAAAACATTAAAACAATTTAGTATTAGAAGATATTTTAAAAGAAGTAGTTGAAGTAATTGACTGAGTATACTTAAACAGTGGATGATTGATTCCACTATGGTACTATACGTTAAGTGTGGCTTAACGGTTATGTATAAAACAGATTATCTGTATCAGGTATTCCGGATAAGCCTAGAGCTACTTATAATCCTTAGAAATAAGGTTTCTAAGAGGCGAAAAGAGGAAAAAGCTTTGGCATACATAAATAACAAAAGTTCATCGTGTTAATGATAAAACCATAGAATACATTATATTTATGGGTTGATAAAACAGATTATCTGTATCAGGTATTCCGGATAAGCCTAGAGCTACTTATAATCCTTAGAAATAAGGTTTCTAAGAGGCGAAAAGAGGAAAAAGCTTTGGCATACATAAATAACAAAAGTTCATCGTGTTAATGATAAAACCATAGAATACATTATATTTATGGGTTGATAAAACAGATTATCTGTATCAGGTATTCCGGATAAGCCTAGAGCTACTTATAATCCTTAGAAACAAGGTTTCTAAGAGGCGAAAAGAGGCAAAAGCTTTGGCATACATAAATAACAAAAGTTCATCGTGTTAATGATAAAACCATAGAATACATTATATTTATGGGTTGGTCACGGGGCTTATTGTAATTAATACCCCAAAAAAAATGAATTGTCTATTGTTATATGTACCTACCTAATATCCAGTTTTGGGTGTTGTGCTGCTGTGTAAAGTTTTATACAGAAAACGGAACAATAAAGAAATTTCAAGACTTGAACATTCCGCAAAACGCCGTGAGAACGGAGCAAAAATGGCTGCCAAGTTAAGCACGGCAGACTATTGTTGGGTAAATATTGTAGATAAATAAAAGTCACAGTAAAAAGTAGGTACGACACACGACAATGGGCGGATGTCTGCTCGCCGTATTATGTCGACACGACTCATATGTTTATTTATTTAGGCGTACACTCATCGCTTTTTAATAAGCTGGGATCGTCTAAGGACTTCAAAATAACAAAAGACAAATATGATAAAAACGGCCCTTAGTTTCTTCAGAGTAAATGGGGTCATTATCTTTAGGACAGCCGATCATCTCCGCACTAAGGCTGCGTTTCCACCAGAGATGATCGAGGATGCGTCGCGAAGAATATGATTTTAATAACCAATCTTAGAGCTGCGCTGCGCATAAACAAATGAAGTGATTCTATTGGTGCTTAACAAACACATTCCTCGCTCATCTCTGGTGGAAACACAGCCTAAATCAGTATAAAAGTTGACAATATATGCTTGAGTTCCAGTTACTCATTACGTACTCTATTGTCAAGTTTGAACACGGTTTTGCTGTTGTCATTAATAGGAAAAGCATGTAATTGATAAACTAAGTATATATTAGTACCAATCTAGATAAGGGTGTAGTGTAATAACCACAATAAATACCCCAAACAGCTGTGCTGAAAGCCTCTCCAACATGCTATTAAGCGAGGTAATATAGATGGGTTCGAGACTCGTCGATAAGATTATCGCGATAATAACACAATATGTCAATCATGAGGCCATTTCTGCTTGACCACACCGCAACTGGATGGAAAGAAAGAAAATAAATTGCGAATTTTGGTTTATCATTTGTTTACTAGCTTCTTTACTTTCTTTCGATCTTGAAGAAGAAAGTTAAAACGTTCGGTATTTGTTTATGATCTTTCAGTTTCTCATTGTCATTGCCAAGCCTCATGAGCTAGTGTGTGAAAGTTGAAAATTAAAGAAATACAAGGCTTTACGTAAGGTCTTAAAATCATGAAAAGATTCTTAGCATGAATACACCTCAAAAATAAAACTTACAATTTTAATTTCTGTGTTGGCAATTTATTTAATCCGCCGCAATTTATAATAAAAATCCCAAACCAAAATGAAATGCGAACGCTTGCCGGTCCGCTCGGAAGCGTTCCGCTGTGCGCCGACATAATTAGCTCATAATTACTGAAATGGTGATCTGTAGCGCGACTAAATCTCATCTTTATACAGATAACAGTAATGAGTGGAGTGTGGAAAGTCGTGGCGTGCGGATTTGGGAAAGTAAGATGATGTTCCGAACGCATACTCGGAATAGTTCCGTTTTTGAATGCCTTTCACCTCGCTTTATTAATATCTGCGGTTGCGACTCATTATTTTTAATGTGTTTGTATCAAAACAACTCCAATTTAATTTTTTCTCCAAATATTATGTATTATGTATTCAAATGAGACAGTAAGAATTGGCATAATTATGAAGCACAACTCTGCCTGGGGAAATTAATTTTTATATATAAGAGTAAGCGAAGGTTAACGAAGCAACTCAGATTTGACTAAAAGATGGTTCACGCTGTAGCGTTCCGCGTCCTGCATAACACTTCATCTTGTATAGAAAGCGTCACGTGATCTTCGAAGGTCACGTGATGTTCTTTATACAAAGATAAGTATCGGAAGTGTTGTGTAGGACGCGGTACGCTACAGCGTGAACCATCCTTAAAAAAGAAATTCTTATATGTACTACTTATACTCGTATATATATTACGGGTATTACAATACAATATTGTTTATTGCATGAAACAAAGAAAAATAAATACAGAAACAGATTTAACAAAATAAATAATTGTAACAACAGGCGGTCTTATCGCTATAAGCGGTCTCTACAACTTTACCTTAGGGTAGCAGGAGATGAAGAACAGAGTTTAACAAAAAGGGTAGTGATTATTTTTGCATGTTTTTAAAGTGGGGCATTCCACTCATACAATATTTTTTATTTAATCAAATACAAATAATCAACCCAGCAGGACTTGAACCTGTATCGATACCCCTTGCTTGCTTGCTTGCTTGCTTGTAAGCGATCGAGCCCCGGAAAGACGTATCGATGCAGGTTCAAGTCCTGCTGGGTTGATTATTTTTTCAATGTTTGTATTTGAAGGTAGTGCTTTAAACAATTAGCGAGTTAAGAAAAACAAAAAAAAAGAAAAGAAAAGTTGGTATTATTCCATATATTAAATTAAACAGCAGTCTTCAATCTTCAATTAAGTGATAATGTCGGATCATCACTGTCATCAACTCATCAGTTATCTACGAGGGTCTCATTAAATAATCGTTATCGGGCAAATGTACCCATAAGGAGCCCTACGGATACGGACCCCAACGTCCAACTAAATGGAAGTATCGAAATGTTTACAAGCTATTTGCTTAATGAAATAAGCAAATAAGATATCGGAGAGACTGATAACAGTTTTCATTTTAGCCCATTATGCTTTGAGCTTAATGCTTTGTATACCCCGAACAGAAATCGTCATGATATTTTACGTACGCAATTTAAGAAATACTTTATCTTCAGAGATCTAATAATAACTACTGAACTGAATTGCAATACAAGGCATGAGAGAGCTCTAGATGACTACTTGCAATCACGGCGAACAAAAAAATTGTCGCTAATGTTGCCCTCTAGATAGTTAAACTCAGGGTTCGAGGATATATATCAATGGATATATATCATGATGTATATCCGATATATATCTGATATATATCCAATGTTTTTTTATGATATATATCAATGCCGAAATGTTAAAAATATCGGCCTCCCAGCCCAGTCGGTAGTTACGCTGCCTATGAATCAGGAGGTCCTGGGTTCGAATCCTGGTCAGGGCATTTATTTGTGTGTTCATCACGGATATCTGTTCCTGAGTTATGGATGTTTCCTACGTATTTAAGTATTTAGCTATATTTATTTATTATATATATCGTTGCCTAGTACCCACAACACAAGCCTTATTGAGCTGCCACAGTAAGCTATTGTCCCATAATATTTATTTATATATTAAAAAAAAAATATTTTATGGTTTTTAGTTGCTTATGCCTGAGTTAGAAGATTTTATGTTTTGGTTTAATATGGCGTTTTTTAAGATTTTTATGTACCCAAAATAAATAAAACTTTAAAAACATTTTAGTTCTTTTTTAAATAATTTATTATGTTTATGTAACACATATGCAAATAGTATACATCAATAATACAATAAAATAATAATATGGGTTTCATACAAAATGGATATATATCAAACTTTTGATATATATCATAAATATCCGATATGTTGATATTTATAATAAATATCGGATATTTTCAAACTCTGGTTAAACTTGCGAACTTAGTCTTTCGAGGGACACCATGATATGTATTGAGTTATTCTTAAGATTTATTTTCTCATGATATAACTTCACGATGGCTCAGGGTTCCAATTGGTGGACGGTACAACTAGTAAGAGTAGTAGTTACATAGATCATTAGTAAACACATTGACACACGTTCCGGCAGCGGACGAGGCGGCGCTCCGGTGCGCAAGCGCACGTACTCGTTAATCCGATCCAGTTAGATCTGCGCTTTCTAACTGATTTGGAACCATCTTGAACGCCGCTTTTAATTGCGAGTTGCACTGATTGGTGTGCACTTTTAACCGTGGTTTAATAGTTCAGCACTAATCTTAAATTTCATCAAAAATAAACTTACCTGCTTATAATATAAACACATTTGTATTTTTTAGAAGCGCATATAGTAAAAAATAAGCAGGGTTCGAAAGGATAATTATCAATAATAGTTATCTTGATAATTATCGTGATTTTGATATCTGATAATTATCGATTTGATAATAAGTATAATAACCCAAAATTTGTAAAGGCGGGATCGCGCGTGAATTTCAACATTAGTAGTTGAACTATAATAGAAAAAAAAATCCATACCGGGGATAAATATCCGATAATCATCGCGATAAATATCTGTATCTTCATAATTGGGAACCCTGAAAATAAGAAGCATTAAAGTGAAAGGAAACCAGAAAGCACCAGAAAGTAAAACCGATAGACCATATTCCTCACATTTGTCACCGGTGCCATAAATAAAGAAAACGAAAGTATGGTAATTTGACGATACGCCAGCCTCATCAATTATTCATTACCATTAATCTAGAATTATTTAACGCATTCATACCTACATTTGACTTTCACGTCCAATAAACTTGCAGTTCTGCCAAATTTCATTCTCATTATCTTGGAAAAACACCCGTACCGTAACTACTTATGTCACATAGGTAGGTAAGGTTAAGGTACCTTTTCTCAAACATGCTCGGAAATGTTCCTGTTACGTTAGTAATTAGAGACCAGTAGGGACTCTATTCCAAGGCAGGTTCAGCGCGACGTACGTAAAGGATTTTCATACAACATTAAATCACTCAGCCAGTAACTGAAGCATTAAACAAGTAATTTTATATAAATAAGTTTGAAAATTAGTCGTTTAAGGAATAAATGTAATTTTTTTTTTCATTTTCATACATATTTTTTAAACATGAGTACGTTTACCTAGAGCAATTATAAGAAAAATTGCTTAAGAGGATGAATACTGCCGATGACCTCCAAATTGAAGTTACTTAAACAGTGTTTTAAAAGAAACTAAATGGTTTGGTAAAGCAAGAAAAATATATGTTAAAATTCATTATATTTTAGAGAACTTAGTTGCTTTCAAAACATAGTTGGACGAAATCGGCTCGATAGAAAATAATTCCGAAGTTACCTCTTAAATTTGCCTTTAAACAGTCGTATAGCTTTGTGTTATTGTCCCATATAACTGTAATTAAAAACAAATTTTCTACTTGACTAAACTAAGAACTTCGTAGATTTCTATTTCTCAAAAAGTGCACTGTTTTTTTTTAATTAACGCTTTTGCGATTACGGCCCGGCCGCCGGCTTGCGCTCGCAGTGCTTCTCCTTCACTCCGGTACAAATAGACAGTGCGCGTTGACGCGCCGTGCTAGACGGACCTATGCTTCTCGTCTGCGCATCAAAAATATCGGAAACTTATTGATTTTCTAGTCGTAAAATTAATAATTTGTGTTATATGGTATATATATCATGTTAGTGTCAAAAAACTTGTAAAAATATTATACCTAGTTTAATTGTGTACATTTGTAAATAATGGGAAATAAAGTGAAAAATATATAAAAGGCGCTTGTATCAGGACAAACAGAAACACATGATTGAAGTTTCAAGGTAAGATTATTATAAGTTACTAATTATTAATATGACCTTAAAGTGAATTAGTCGGTATAGTTTTACAATTGTTAAACTCCACTTCAGTTAATTTTAGTCGCAAATTACCAAAACGCTTGCTTTTCGCGCGCCGAGTATGAAATGTTATGTTTTTATGTGAGGAAAGTGCCTTTGTCGTACTCGTATGCTTTCAAAAGCGCTCAACGTAGAGTCAGATTAATGCGGTAGATTCACTTTATTTTATTGCTAAGATATCTAACAATTTTGTTGACCAAGAATAATGTAGATATTATTTATTACTAATTTGCACTATCATTCTTTAAAAACCAATATAACGTGAACTCAAGATCCGTAACGATTACGCGTAAAACTTCAAGCGCCTTTACACTGGTATTTATGATCACGCAACAAGCTCACTCGGTAAGCGATTAAATAAAACACCCGTAATAATCCACCTGCAGTAACCGTTTTTTAATTGTCATTTCGTTTTACACCTTACTGTCACGGACATAAGATGCACAACATAATGCGTCTTCAAAGGTTATTACTGCCTTTTAAATGTAACATGCTCAGTTGATGACATTGAAACGGTTGCCATAGATGTAATAAAATTTCAGAGTCAGTACTACCTACCTAGATGATAGGTTGAGTTTATATCGTGACGGTAACGAACAAGCGCATGGCCCACATACGAACGATTACAACTTTTTTTTAATTTTACATGTTCTGTCAGTTTTGGATATTAGTTATGTTTTGAAAAAGAATTTAAAACTACATCTTTTATTACAGATTGGAAAATGTACCTCAGGATCAAGAGTATCAGAAGACAACACCGCCTGACAGGCAAATTACTCGTATCTGTGCCAGAGACAAGTACATAATAAAGAATAAAAATTTACCCAGTAACTATTGTCAATGGTGATGGTCCCTTAAAAATGGTTAGATACGTCTTATCCACACATAAATGGTGATAGAACCAGATGGATCCACTGACATTCCCTTGACTCCGGTGGCAGCTTACACACAAACAAGCAAACAACTCGAAACCTACATGTTCGCGATAAATACTCAGATTTTAGTGATTTTTGAAAAAGTAAAAAATATTACTGGTTGTACTGTTTATTTTTCTATCGTGAAAATCATATCTATAGTTCATTTTTTTTGAGATTAGAAAAAAGTTGACAGAACGATGTACAGGGTTCTTTATCAAGCACGATACAGGTCACAACTGTCAAAGTGCCTACGCCGTCATTAAACATACTTAAATATATTTGTATTTATAGTAAAGCCATGCCTACGTATTTGTAAATGTTATATTGAGTAATTATTTTTACATGTTTTTAAAGTGGGGCATTTCACTCATACAATAGTATGTTATTCAATCAAATACAAACACTGAAAACATTGAAAAAATAATCAACCCAGCAGGATTTGAACCTCGCATCGATACGCCTTACCGGGGCTCTATCGCTTTACTAATTAAGCTATGGGTTCAGTTACTAAGTTGACAAAATTGTCAATGCCTTCAATTATCTTTTTGCATTTATTTTGATCTACATCGACTTTATAGCAGCCGTAAGCGACATCTAGGTGCTAACTACTAGAGTTAGATACCCTTCCCGCCGACCCTATTGCAAGTGTCACAACGGGAATAATAGATGGCGCTGCTATCAACTCATAATTATTTTTACATGTTTTTAAAGTGGGGCATTCCACTCATACAATAATGATCGAGCACCGGTAAGGCGTATCGATGCGAGGTTCAAATCCTGCTGGGTTGATTATTTTTTAAATGTTTTCAGTGTTTGTATTTGATTGAATAACATACTATATCAGGTTTAATTTATAATAGATTTATCAATACATTGATTTTATTTAAGCATTTGAATTTTATAAGCGTTGTCTTGACCATAAAAGAAATAACTGGGAAATCTTATCACAAGATGATCTCGTAACGTCAATTTTTTTATTAATTAGTAGTTTATGTAACTGTTACGTAATAGGGTTCCTTAAAATACGAGCGTGGTTTTATGAAACAAGCCGCAGGCGAGTTTCATAATAAGATCACACGTGTGATTTGACAATAGAGAACATGCATGAAAAATATTTAATTGAATTTGTTCCATAAACACGTTTAACAACCCCAAATTAATATAAATAAGTGGAAATCCGTAATAATTTTTAACAGTTTTTTAAAGGTATTGCGGTTTAAAAACTTAAAATTTTTGGCATTTTTTAATACCTCAAATGTATTTTCGAGACTTCAGTTCGATTACTTATGCTCTAACAAGAAAAAAAATGTACGACAACTATATAGCTAAACGCATTCTTTCGTGCCTAAAATTACAAAAATCTTCCAAAAACTTGTTCCTTCCAAACAGTTTTCTGCAACTTTGTGGTCGGTGACGTCACAATCCTCACACTTTTTGTATGGGGCGTTTTGACGCGCGGCGCAGACGCCTAACGTATTTTCACATTTTTGACGTTTCAGGGCTATCATAGATAGTAGGTTTATTAGAGACATTTGAAACTACAGGGAAATAGAATCGAATGACGTTTTCCAAAAAAATCATGCATGTTCCTAATTGCAGTTGAGGTTCAATTGAAATGAATGTTTTATTTTTACTTTATTTTATGACATAAGATTAGTACTTAAATTGACAAAATATATGATACTAAATGCTTTTCTCTAATTTTGACATCTGTGATAAAATACATGATACTCTATTGAGTATTCTTTTCTCTAATTTTGACATCTGTGATAATTGATAATATAATAAATATAGGACAATGTAAATGTAATGTAACGTATTGTTACGTGTAAGTGTTTTGGTTCCATACTGTCAACTTACATATGATGGAATAAATAAATAAATTAATTAATTTACGGCTTAATTACGTACAGTTGCATACACTGCTTTATCTACACACATATTATAAATCTTAAATGACGTGTTCGGAAACCATTAAAAATACCACCATTGTACCGCCATGGCCAACTCGATTGTGCAAGTACGATCGGGGAGGAGAGCTGGATTTTCATTACGAAATTTTGCGTTACCAAATTAATTCAAAGGTTATGAATTTTCGAACATTATTACGACACTAGTGCAAATAATACACCAATGGTACATTACTGGTGTTTTTTAGGGTTCCGTACCTCGAAAGGAAAAAACGGAACCCTTATAGGATCACTTTGCTGAACGCGTGGAGGTATTAAGCTAAAATTTATATCAAATAATCAAGTCTATTGTCCCTTGGAGCTGTGAAAAAATCAAACTTGTAAGCCAACGCAATCAAAAGATACAGTCGTTTATGCTGCAAATTTTAGATTTTTCGGCACTCGCAAAACTTAAGGGGTACTTTCCCGTGAACTCAGAAACTTGAAATTTCCCACGAAGCAACGTCATATAGCATAGACAATGGAAAAATTACAAAAAGTAGAAATTTTTTGTAAAATCATACAAAAAAATAGTTTTTAAATTTTAAACTTACTACCTTTTTCCTCGTAAACGCGTGGAGGTATTAAATTGAAATTCATATCAAATACTCAGGGCTATAGGACGTTTCAGATGTAGCAAAAGCAAACTTTTATGTCAACGCAATCAAAAGAAATAGCAATTTAAGTCGCATATTTTGAAACTGAGTACTCGCAAGAAACTCAAAACCTAAGGGGTACTTCCCGTAAACTCAGAAACTTGAAACTTGGCACGAAGAAACTTCCAATAGCACAGACAAAGGAAAAATTACGAAAAGTAGACATTTTTAGTAAATTCATACAAAAAAAAAATTAAATTTGAAACTTACTACCTTTTAGATATTAAATTAAAATTCATATCAAATACTCAGGTTTATAATACCTTTAAGCTGTGACAAAATCAAGTTTCTATATCAATGCGACGGGTGAACTTTTACTTATATACCTACAGCTTTGTACGGAACCCTCGGTGCGCGAGTCCAACTCGCACTTGGCCGATTCTTTAAGGGTAATTTTACCGTTCCCGTACTCCACTACAGCATTTTTTTAGATATGAACAGTCAGCGACAAAAACGTTAGCTGCTCCCACTGAATAAAAATGGCGCTTTAATTTCGATGTTAAATTGGAGATTATTATACCGAAATTGATATATCGCACGATTTTATGAGAACATTTGTACATTTTTATGTAGGTGTACAATTCTATTTTTTATTAAATAATTTCCTATTTACGATGTCTGATCCATTTTCTTCTTTAATCTATGGTAATTCTATGGAGTACAGCGCCATCTGTTGTGAGCTATATCGATTTTTACTGCGTCCGCTAGTCGGCTGCAAGTAGTTAAGCATAGTGTCCGCTCACTTGTCAGTGGCGCTGAGGAGCAAAATTGGCCGGGCCAAATTCTCGAATCCTCAAGGGCATCCGGTCTTTTCATCGTCTTAAGTTTAGGTGGTATTTTTGGGTATGTATTAAAATATTTCCTTACATGTTTGAGAAAAGCACTATACATGCTTCGACCGTAATCAGCTTACCTGGCTTCGTATTGTAGCCGTCCTCGTCTTCGACTCGGACGGCTACTAAATACTCAGCCAGGAAAGCTTACTTACTGGTCTCTGCAGTAATGTACTATTAATTTCTCAATATTGCACACAATGCGTTACTTCGCTTCGTCTGACTGTCATACTTTGCCGTTAGTACAGTCGACGTCAAAAATATGTTTACACTATTCCAAACAAATAAGGTGCATAAGTGTAATGTGCAAATAAGGTGCATATATCTTTGACGTCGACTGTGCCTACCAAATTTGAATTAGGTTTTTAATCGCCCCAATGACATTAGAAGGGATAGGCCGTATACTACCAAGAAAAGGGTAGGTACTATAGGTCATTTAGGTAGGTTCCTAGATACCTATAATTATAGGTATTGTACTCGTTTTGGTAGAGATGTCTTTGTTCCTTATAAGTTTATAGGTGAATAGGTACCGGTGGGTAAATAGATTAAATATTTGGTCTGTGGTGGGTATTTAAGTAGGCAAACGTAGGTATCTATCTGTACCTACCTACCTATGATTTCGTTAATTCGCATTTCGATGGCGATGGCTAGGTACCTTACATCATATATACTCATACATCTCAACATCTTCCCAGGACATCCCGTTTTGAAGCATCCTTTATGAATTATGACGGAAGTGAGGATCAAGACCGTGCATAAATTGCATGAACAAAATAGGTAGACTACAAGATGCAGCGGTAAGTTAACTGTTCGTAGTCTACCAACCAGAATTTAAGAATCTAATGAAGACAATAATTAGGTACCTACTAGCTTACTTAGGTACTTTAGTATTTTAAGTAGTATTACGAGTATATACTTGAAAAATGAAAATGAAAAATGTTTATTTGGGTAACAAAAAGTATCAGTTACACTTAAGTTTGGAATTTCCTAGTAAGTGAGTATACACCTGTATCAGGAAATCCCGCTCTTCCGTTTTTAGTATACAATAACTGTTTCCTAAATAAACTATTTCGTAATTACATATTTATAACTAATTTTAACATGCAATTAATGCGTTCGTGCGTGAATGTGTGTGTGCGTGTGTGTGTTTGTGTGTGCGTGTGTGTGTGTGTGTGTGTGTCGGTTAGTTGTTTTTTAAGATTAAATAAGTATCGTCTTGTAGTAACGCCTCTGTCTCGTCATAGTTTAAGTTCATTAACCATTGCATAAGGGTTTTTTTACATTCGTAAAGTGTCTTAGGGTATATGTTTATTTCCTTGTTGATTTTGTTATACAAATAAGCAGATTGGTATGTAAACTGTCTTTTTGTCTATATGTATATACCTTGCCATACAAAGTGGTTTATAATAATAAATAAAATAAATAAATATTATAAGACAATCTTACACAAATCGACCTAGGCCCACAGTAAGCTCAATAAGGCTTGTGTTATGGGTACTAATAGACGACGATATATATAATAAATAAATATGGATAAATACTTAAATACATAGAAAACATCCATAACTCAGGAACAAATAGCATGTAAGATGTGTTGGGGTAAGAATGGACTACCTATTTTGCAATTAGTTGGTAAGCCTTTACGGTTAATTCTCTCTCTGGCAAGGATTTCTTTGTTATGAGAAGCATAAACTGAACTTGGCTTACATATTTTTTATATCATCATATCTGAAGCTGTATTTGGGGTTTTCAGAATAAAAGTTGCTCCCATTTTCCATAGAAAATTTATTAGTCAGTTTTGTGATGGTCCATTAAGAATGTAAATATGTAAAAATTCGTCACAAAACGGACAACAAATTTTGGGACACTTTTTTTATTATTCAAATCGATAGTCCTCAAGATTCTAATAGAAATAACCCAAAATTTGTCAGGTTTTTACACACTGGCACACTTTATTCAGTGTTCTAAGTCAAAATTTGAACTTTGGGAAATATTCACTCACATAAATCGGCAAATTTTTGAGAGGATCAAAACGGAATTAAAATTTCAAAGTTTCACACTGCTGCAGTTTCCGCATGCGGCGCCGGTGCGCGAGCGAGATAGCGCTCTGCATATGTATAGCGCTGTTACGCTTGCACACCGTCGCCGCATCCGGTTGCGGCGCCAGTGTGATAATCGCCTTATTCAAAATTTCCACACAACCCGTCGCTTAAAATGTATGGAACAGAGACTTTGTGTGAAATTGAGATCAAGAAATTGGTGTTGGAATAAGTGTGGTCTGCGTTTGAAGATTACAGCTAGTTTTCTAGATAATTGAATTATCTACTCTTTTCAGAGTCGGTTTTATCCCAACGCACCGCCTTACATGCTGAACCTCTCGCTGAATCAATACATTATCTTTATCTATCAAAAAATGACATTTTTGACAGATATTGTATTGAACTGACACTCTGTCACACGTATCATCATTCAGCGAGAGCAGGATAATAACAAGTCAAAAACACGATTACCTCCTGTGACTTCTAATATTCAATTATTTTTCATGTAAAACGTTAGGTGTGTAAGGCACAGGTCACAGGTTAAGTAGGTAGGTTACCTGTAGGCCTAGCACATGAGTGCAGCGACAGTATCTCGCGGTCGAGATAGACATCTGTCACTCTCTAACTGTATTCAACAGAAAGTGACAGATGTCTATCTCGACCGCGAGATACTGTCGCTGCACTCATGTGCTAGGCCTACTGGAGTAGAAGTCAATTATGAATATGAATTATATATAACTATGACTAGGAATACTAGGGCATAGACCTAAATAATTAAGGTATCATTTTACTTACTTTGGTACAGTACTTGTACTAGTTGTACTTACTGTATAAAAGAACCGATTTCTTCGGATTATTTTATGAACCAAGCATTTGGTATACCTACTTAATCACGAAAGTTAACTAGATATGTGTGTAACATTTCACATAGCCTAACTGACGAGCAGCTAGAAAATGTGTAAATATCTTCGCAGCCTGCATCGCATCGTCTACTTTCAAAGAAAAAACAGTACCGAGCGTAGGAAAGCATAAATAAGTGCATATGTATAAATAATTCATAGAATCATAACAAAACCGGCGCGAGTTCGAGTTCATGTTCAAGATCAGCGGGAAGGAACAACACGAGCGAAGGGAGGGTGGGTCCCCGCATAATGAAGTAGGTATAGCCTACCCGGACAATCGATTCGCGAGTCCCGGCCTGGCGTCCCGGCCGGCTCTGGGCCCCGCTCCGGCCATCCACCCGCACGATCTATTCCAACAAAAACTCACCTTTTTACACTTCAGCAAGCCTCCACCAAAGAAATGCAGTCACGTAGATCGCGAGATCAAACCACTATGATTGCACTGCGAACAAATATCTAAGCGATACGCGGCACAAACATCAATTAACTTGACACTTTTTTTTAATTGCTAGGGCTATTTTGTATCTAATTTTATGAATCCCGGTGAATTAGGCCGGTAAGGTTTTTTTAATTACGATCCAACAAAACGTCTCCTCCACGGCTGTTCGCGGCGGACTGACAGAGATGAAGATGGCGCCGGCCGTGCGCCGGCACGATGCGAGTGAAGGCAGCTGCGGATGCCCCGTTACAAGCTGCGCCAATCAGCGCGCGTTACACTGGCGGTCGACCAATGATCGATGAAAGTTTTCGTCTGATATATTTGCCCGTGAAAGTTCAAATCAAAACAAATTCATCTTCACTTACTGTGTGAATTGCGAGGTAATTAATGTTAGATGCGCATGTTAATTCGAATGTAATTAATTAAAAGTGATTCGAGCTTGAAATGTCTCCATTAAGGCTAGACTGTGTCGATTTATCAGCGATCTTGATTAACATACTTTCCACTAACAGCATAAAATACAGGATGGTTAGTAATTCGACGTATTCCTAGAAAGGGATTATTCTATAGCTCTCATTTGCAACGATTTCAATCCAGTCAACCAGGGGTCCAAACTCATTAGTTTTCAAGTTATTTGAGTTTTTTTTGGTAAAAAAGCCCCCCGTTCGGCCTAAAACTGGTAATTGTGAAAAACTACTTAAATCCAAAATTAAAAATAGCATTTTTCTAAAAAAATTAAATCCTGGATTAAAGTAATTTAAATTTACAATTACCAGTTTTAGGCCGAAAGGCGGGTTTTTATTAAAAAAAATAAAAATAAAATAACTTGAAAACCACTGAGTTTTGGCCCCTGGTTGAAGGGACTTAAATCGTTGCAAATGACCTATAGAATAACCCCTGTTAAGGAATACGGCGAATTACCAATCAGCCTGTATGAACCTATACCTACTGGTTAAAGAGGTTTCGTGACTTGTTAAAACGTTTTGGTCTTTAATTTTTCACAACGATATGCTTACCTCGCTCAGTTTAAGTACTCACGCATCTAGTACGCATAGTATCAGTTATGTTATATGTAGCGTGATATAAGGAGATAAAATGTACGTAAGGAAATTCATAGGAAAGATGTTTCCGGTAGCGCAACTGTTCTTTAAAATTATAATAAATTACAATAATTATTCGGCTTTCACCAAATACATTAAAATAATATATTACTATGCAAATACGGTTTATTAAGAGGTCATATTTAAAATCTAAGAGGTCTAAAACGCTAAAACGCAAGAAACGAAGAGTAAAACACATTTACGCAGTTTAATTTAAAAACAAATCCGAAAAGGCAAACAACAGGACTAACAGGAGTACAGTACCTACGCTGCAGTATATTACGGTAGGTAGCTAGGTCATTTAAATTCTTCATCTTCAAGTTCTTGGTCGCGATAAAGTACCTACGTATGGTCGATTTATCGTAAATGAAAAATACATTATGTATCCAATCTTTGCATAGCTGCTGAATTCATGCTATATTCATAATTCAGTGGAGTAATTTAACTAATTTAACAGCTCCTGCAGGCCTATGATGGCAGAAGTTATCATTATCAGCGGATAAGTTGATATAAACCTGAAAAAATTACAGTTGCCGCCATTTTTATGATAACTTTATCCGTTTTTCATTTGACATCGGATAGCGGGATAACTTGACATATTGTCCACTGTAGGCCGTCGCTGTAGGCACGTATGTTTTTTTTCACGCTACTGTTCGGAAATGTGACAAAGATGGTCAAAATCCAAACTGGAAAGTAAGCATTTGCTGTAGCACCTGAACCACCACTACAGCAATGTTATTGTAGCGATGAAATGTCATTAGTTGGAAAGTAAATTGTCCAGTTATGTCATTGCATGCATTAAAAACATTAAAAGGTCTTTTTTTGGCACAACTTTATGTTTCAAAAATAAAATAAGGTTGTTTATCGGGCCAACTACCTGTTTAAAAAAAAAAGAAACGTCAAAACCATTTATTCACCCTTAAGGCGTTTTTACTTTTTTAGCCATTTGTGAGTTTCTATCAAAAACGCCTCTAAGTAATGAGTCGGTTGGAAGCAAACAACAGAAAAACGCTTCTTGAAAGTGAAAAAAAATAGTAAAATGGCGGGAATGGAATACTGAATTGGATATTCTTCAAGAGCATTTATATTATTATGACAAATGTTTTTTTATTTCCTCACAGTAGTCGTGAAAAGCACTATGTAATATCTCTCTGCCGAAAGGGCTATAGGTGGACTCGTATCTCGAACTAACTCGATCCACCTATAGCTTACTTTCAAGCCTCTACAACAATGTACTGTTGAATGTGTGCGTCTAAAAAAATATCGTTTAGTTAGACTATGGTTATCCACGATGAAAATCGGGTTTTCCACTTTTGACAGCGCTAGCTGATATCATCATAGCTGACAGCAAAACTTGTTAACTTTATATAGGTGCTCATCGGACCCCTGGCCTGGCATACAAAGCGGTTAATTGTCAAATGACTCCATTGAATTTTACCTTACTTTCTAGATACTCTTCTGTTTAAGTTACTAAATTGTAGACTGGATGCTATCCCGCATTAAATAAATTCAGATTTTCTTAGGATTGATTAACATGTTTATTAGAAAAAACCCCTGAATTACATATTAATGAATATTTATAGTAAACTAATTAGCTTTAGGCTTTCGAATTGCGGCGGTGTTCAATATGGCAAAAAATCCATCTAAATCTATGAAAACTAATTAAGATGCTTTGAAGGAATTGTCTCTCGAGAGCTTTTGTGTCAGACCTATGCTTTCAGAATATAGTTTTAAGTTTAGTATTACAAATATTTACTTAATAGCAGTCATCGGAATAGGTAGTGCCATTTCGGGTGAATGACCTTAAACATTGTAGGTACAAAACATGGATAAGACTTGAGATTCTTGGGCTCGTATTTCTCACAGAAAATTTTCTTCAAAACGCAAAAGTAAAAAAAAATACATTATAAAAACTTTCGTTTAACAATAATAAAATCATAAAATAAAACAAAAACATCAACATCATTATATTAAATAAACATAATTAAATTATTACTTTCTTTGAAATTATAGTAGCATACCACATTTTTTTCAATATTTTCTACTGTCAATCTATTTCTTTTGACGTTCATTATCTTACTTAAACCACATTTTTCATACGTTAGGCCCGCGGAGCTTTAAAACATTTTTTAAACCAAACACAAACTTTAAAATTTTCATATCAAATCCTGGGGTTAAAAACTATATCCATACTAAGCTTACGCACCGAAGCCCCTCGAAATGGCACTACCAATTCCGATCACTGCTTATTAGGTACAGTCACTGGTAATAATATCTTGCACAATGGAGGTCGTAAAAATATGTGTCATGCTCTTATGACTCTACAATAGTATTTTATTCAATCGTAACATAATAAAGAGCTTTTCACTCGAATACCGTGTTTAGGCCACGAAGCTGAGTGGCCTAAGTAAGGTACGAAAAGCTTAATTATGTCACTATAGGCATGATGACACATGTTGAATTATGCAATAAAATTTAGTTGATAGGATGCAAAATGATCAATATATCCATCTAAAGTGAAAATTTATAAATTCTATTGAAATGGCTCAAAGATATCAAGCTGCAAAATTTCTAAATTTAACGATTTTTTAAAGTGCGAAATTAAAAAAAAAACAATGATACCATTCGATTTTTAACATTTTACTGCAAAATAAAATGTATGGCAACCATATACATAAACGCAACATTTCACTGTAAAATAGCAATTTCATATTTTTTCCATACTTTAAACAGGGCGACTATGTGATCGTGACGTCACTTTTGCACGTCATTTTGTTAGGAGCGAGCGTTTTGAGAAACAAATGCATATCTCGGACTTTAAGTCTCATTTCTGACTTTTGTGCAATTGGCCCAATTGGCCCCATATAGACCCCATATAGACATTTTATATAGACCCCATATACGCAATTGGCCCCATATAGACATTTGATCCTCACAAGTCTCACAACAAAACGAATCGATACATGAAAAAAATTCACCATGCCTATTGTATACTTTTTTTTTACAATACTTTTTCTACGAGTGCTCAAAACAGGCATGCCGGTAACGTGGAGGAGGACGGTCCTTCTCCCCAACCATTGTATAATATTGTATGAAAATTCACTTTAGCATCCGCGAGGATGCTAAAATTTGCGACCATAAAAGGTCCATCAAAAAGTATGCGGTAGTAGTTCGGTCTACCTACAAAGTCAAGCGTTATAGTCGACAAGTAGAAAAATTGTAATAAGATTGTGATAGTTCGTTGACTACGTTCTGTGAGATACTATTAATTGTTAACAATAAAAGCCTTTTAGATATTTTTGTCAAAAACTTAATGTAGATAATATGGTAGATTGAAATAAATAAATAAACAGATTTAGTCAAGTAGTTCAAATCAAATGCTATTAACACTACGGCAAAACACGTCCTGTTAGATTGCAGTTCACTAGCAGCATGTGAAAAACTAAACTAAAAGAACCAACTTGAACAGTAATATTTGATATACAACTTACGCGCTTTGAAGGAATTGTCTCTCGAGAGCTTGTGTCAGACTAAGGTAATGTGGCTAATTAAAAAATAAGTAAATAAGTTTTTTTTTACTTTTCATGCTCAAAAAGTGTGTCATATTATGCTTACCAAGGCGGACTAAAGTAGTACATTTAGCCTCTAGGGCCAGTATGTATACATATTAATGATTCACAAAACATTTTAAAATGACCAATCAGAACACTTCACCATATTAAATCCACCAATCACAACACATATCGAAGTTATTTAATCGGAACGCTGGATTCTTTTTTGGTGCGTATACGGTTTAATTATTTTAAGTCCTTAAAAAACAGTGTATTTAATATCAACCAATCAGAGTACAGCAATGTTAAAATCGACCAATCAGGAAACGCAATTTATTTCTCAAAACATGAGGTGTTTTTTAGTTCCTACTTCACAATAATTGAAAAAGATTTAAAAAATTTGGAAGAGCTTTAAAGCGTGTTTAGAGCGCTAATTATACCGTCGTCTGTGGCAGTTATTCTCAGTGTTTATATTTTGTATCTGTGTCTAAGAAGTTAAAAATATAAAGAGTCCGTCAAGTTAAACCATAATTTTACCTTAATTTAGTCACTGTGCGTACATACTTAATAAGTATTTTTATCTTATTTTTAGGGTTCCGTACCTCGAAAGGAAAAACGGAACCCTTATAGGATCACTTTTTTGTCCGTCTGTCTGTCTGTCTGTATGCCTGTCGGTCTGTCAAGACCATTTTTCTCAAGAATGCGTGGAGGTATCAAGCTGAAATTTATATCAAATACTCAGGTCTATGGTCCCTTGGAGCTGTGAAAAAATCAAACTTAAAAGCCAACGCAATCAAAAGATACAGTCGTTTATGCTGCAAATTTTAGAGTTTTTCGGCACTCGCAAAACCTACGGGCTACTTCCCGAGAACTCAGAAACTTGAAATTTGGCATGAAGCAACGTCATATAGCATAGACAATGGAAAAATTACAAAAAGTAGACATTTTTAATAAAATCATACAAAAAAATTATTTTTAAAATTTTAAACTTACTACCTTTTTCCTCGTAAACGCGTGAAGGTATTAAATTGAAATTCATGTCAAATACTCAGGGCTATAGGACCTTTCAGATGTAGCAAAACCAAACTTTTATGTCAATGCAATCAAAAGAAATAGCAATATAAGTCGCATATTTTGAAACTGAGTACTCGCAAAAAACTCAAAACTTCCCGTGAACTCAGAAACTTGAAACTTGGCACGAAGAAACTTCATATAGTACAGACAAAGGAAAAATTACGAAAAGTAGATTTTTTTAGTAAATCATACAAAAAATATTTTTTTTAATTTTAAACTTACTACATTTTGAAATTCATATCAAATACTAAGGTAATTAACCTTTAAGCTGTAACAAAATCAATTTTCTATGTCAATGCAATGTGTGAACTTTTACTTATATATCTACAGAATCTTGAAGCAAATCAAATTATTTTGTTCAATATTTTATTGATTTGCAATTTTTTAAGTAGTTACACTACTATATATAAACTGAAAATAGATGTCATATACTTCAGAAAAAGTGACCAAACCCTCCGGTCAGCCGCGAAAGCTGAAGACGCCAGTTCATATCTGGCCTCGGACACCGGAGGGTTTGGTCACTTTTTCTGAAGTATATGACATCTATTTTCAATATATATCTACAGGTTTGTACGGAACCCTCGGTGCGCGAGTGCGAGCTGCCTGCCTGCCTGCCTGCCTGCCTGCCTGCCTGCCTGCCTGCCTGCCTGCCTGTCAAGAGCATTTTTCTCAGGAACGCGTGGAGGTATCGAGCTGAAATTTATATCAAATACTCAGGTCTATTGTCCCTTGGAGCTGTGAAAAAATCAAACATAAAAGCCAACGCAATCAAAAGATACAGTCGTTTATGCTGCAAATTTTAGTTTTTCGGCACTCGCAAAACCTACGGGGTACTTCCCGTGAACTCAGAAACTTGAAATTTGGCACGAAGCAACGTCATATAGCATAGACAATGGAAAAATTATAAAAAGTAGACATTTTTAGTAAAAACATAGAAAAAAATATTTTTTTAAAATTTTAAACTTACTACCTTTTTCCTCGTAAACGCGTAGAGGTATTAAATTGAAATTCATGTCAAATACTCAGGGCTATAGGACCTTTCATATGTAGCAAAACCAAACTTTTATGTCAACGCAAACAAAAGAAATAGCAATTTAAGTCGCATATTTTGAAACTGAGTACTCGCAAGAAACTCAAAACACTAAAGGGTACTTCCCGTAAACTCAGAAACTTGAAACTTGGCACGAAGAAATTTCATATAGCACAGACAAAGTAAAAATTGAAAAAAAAAAAAAATTATGATTTTACTGAAAATTTCTACTTTTCGTAATTTTTACTTTGTCTGTGCTATATGAAATTTCTTCGTGCCAAGTTTCAAGTTTCTGAGTTTACGGGAAGTACCCTTTAGTGTTTTGAGTTTCTTGCGAGTACTCAGTTTCAAAATATGCGACTTAAATTGCTATTTCTTTTGTTTGCGTTGACATAAAAGTTTGGTTTTGCTACATATGAAAGGTCCTATAGCCCTGAGTATTTGACATGAATTTCAATTTAATACCTCTACGCGTTTACGAGGAAAAAGGTAGTAAGTTTAAAATTTAAAAAAAATATTTTTTTCTATGTTTTTACTAAAAATGTCTACTTTTTATAATTTTTCCATTGTCTATGCTATATGACGTTGCTTCGTGCCAAATTTCAAGTTTCTGAGTTCACGGGAAGTACCCCGTAGGTTTTGCGAGTGCCGAAAAACTAAAATTTGCAGCATAAACGACTGTATCTTTTGATTGCGTTGGCTTTTATGTTTGATTTTTTCACAGCTCCAAGGGACAATAGACCTGAGTATTTGATATAAATTTCAGCTCGATACCTCCACGCGTTCCTGAGAAAAATGCTCTTGACAGGCAGGCAGGCAGGCAGGCAGGCAGGCAGGCAGGCAGGCAGGCAGGCAGGCAGCTCGCACTCGCGCACCGAGGGTTCCGTACAAACCTGTAGATATATATTGAAAATAGATGTCATATACTTCAGAAAAAGTGACCAAACCCTCCGGTGTCCGAGGCCAGATATGAACTGGCGTCTTCAGCTTTCGCGGCTGACCGGAGGGTTTGGTCACTTTTTCTGAAGTATATGACATCTATTTTCAGTTTATATATAGTAGTGTAACTACTTAAAAAATTGCAAATCAATAAAATATTGAACAAAATAATTTGATTTGCTTCAAGATTCTGTAGATATATAAGTAAAAGTTCACACATTGCATTGACATAGAAAATTGATTTTGTTACAGCTTAAAGGTTAATTACCTTAGTATTTGATATGAATTTCAAAATGTAGTAAGTTTAAAATTAAAAAAAATATTTTTTGTATGATTTACTAAAAAAATCTACTTTTCGTAATTTTTCCTTTGTCTGTACTATATGAAGTTTCTTCGTGCCAAGTTTCAAGTTTCTGAGTTCACGGGAAGTTTTGAGTTTTTTGCGAGTACTCAGTTTCAAAATATGCGACTTATATTGCTATTTCTTTTGATTGCATTGACATAAAAGTTTGGTTTTGCTACATCTGAAAGGTCCTATAGCGCTGAGTATTTGACATGAATTTCAATTTAATACCTTCACGCGTTTACGAGGAAAAAGGTAGTAAGTTTAAAATTTTAAAAATAATTTTTTTGTATGATTTTATTAAAAATGTCTACTTTTTGTAATTTTTCCATTGTCTATGCTATATGACGTTGCTTCATGCCAAATTTCAAGTTTCTGAGTTCTCGGGAAGTAGCCCGTAGGTTTTGCGAGTGCCGAAAAACTCTAAAATTTGCAGCATAAACGACTGTATCTTTTGATTGCGTTGGCTTTTAAGTTTGATTTTTTCACAGCTCCAAGGGACCATAGACCTGAGTATTTGATATAAATTTCAGCTTGATACCTCCACGCATTCTTGAGAAAAATGGTCTTGACAGACCGACAGGCATACAGACAGACAGACAGACGGACAAAAAAGTGATCCTATAAGGGTTCCGTTTTTCCTTTCGAGGTACGGAACCCTAAAAATAAGATAAAAATACTTATTAAGTATGTACGCACAGTGACTAAATTAAGGTAAAATTATGGTTTAACTTGACGGACTCTTTATATTTTTAACTTCTTAGACACAGATACAAAATATAAACACTGAGAATAACTGCCACAGACGACGGTATAATTAGCGCTCTAAACACGCTTTAAAGCTCTTCCAAATTTTTTAAATCTTTTTCAATTATTGTGAAGTAGGAACTAAAAAACACCTCATGTTTTGAGAAATAAATTGCGTTTCCTGATTGGTCGATTTTAACATTGCTGTACTCTGATTAGTTGATATTAAATACACTGTTTTTTAAGGACTTAAATTAATTAAACCGTATACGCACCAAAAAAGAATCCAGCGTTCCGATTAAATAACTTCGATATGTGTTGTGATTGGTGGATTTAATATGGTGAAGTGTTCTGATTGGTCATTTTAAAATGTTTTGTGAATCATTAATATGTATACATACTGGCCCTAGAGGCTAAATGTACTACTTTAGTCCGCCTTGGTAAGCATAATATGACACACTTTTTGAGCATGAAAAGTAAAAAAAAACTTATTTACTTATTTTTTAATTAGCCACATTACCTTAGTCTGACACAAGCTCTCGAGAGACAATTCCTTCAAAGCGCGTAAGTTGTATATCAAATATTACTGTTCAAGTTGGTTCTTTTAGTTTAGTTTTTCACATGCTGCTAGTGAACTGCAATCTAACAGGACGTGTTTTGCCGTAGTGTTAATAGCATTTGATTTGAACTTTTGAAACTGAGTACTCGCAAGAAACTCAAAACACTAAAGGGTACTTCCCGTAAACTCAGAAACTTGAAACTTGGCACGAAGAAATTTCATATAGCACAGACAAAGTAAAAATTACGAAAAGTAGAAATTTTTAGTAAAATCATAAAATTTTTTTTTTTTCAATTTTAAACTTACTACCTTTTTCCTCGTAAACGCGTAGAGGTATTAAATTGAAATTAGTAATAAACATATAACAACTTTTGCTTGTTATAGGTTTGTACGGAACCCTCGGTGCGCGAGTCCGACTCGCACTTGGCCGGTTTTATTTTTATTTTCTCGCAATCGAAGTGTAAAATAGTATGCGTTACTCTGGTCTAAAACCATATTACCACTCGAACAATTTTCCCTCACTTCGTTCGGGAAAATAACCACCTCGTGTTAATATGGCCTACTTTAGACCCTTGTCAAACAATTTACTATTTTTTAATTTCATAAAAGCTATTACTTAGCAGGGCAGAGTACGCAAACTGTTATTTTGTTGCATAACGGATGGTGATCTCCGAGGATCACGTGCCGCTTTCTATACAAAATGAAGTTTCGGAAGTGTCGTGTAGGACGCGGAACGTTACATTTTTTTTTTTTTTTTTTTTTTTTTTTTTTTTTTAATACCACGACGGTGGCAAACAAGCATACGGCCCGCCTGGTGGTAAGCAGTTACCGTAGCCTATGGACGCCTGCAACCCCAGAGGATTTACATGCGCGTTGCCTACCCTTTAGGAACCTATACACTCCTTTTTTGAAGAACCTCATACTGTAGCCCACTGGGAAAACCTCGGCAGGGAGTTCATTCCACAGCCGCAGCGTTCGTGGGAGGAAATTCCTCTTAAATCGTACTGTGCGCGACCCATTGGGCTCCAGGGTGTGGGGATGAACACCCTGCCGGCGGCGAGCGGTGCGGTGATAAAAAGCTGCCGTGGGCATCATATCAAACAGTTCTTCAGAGCACAACCCATTGTACAAGCGATAGAACACGCATAAGGAGGCAAAGTCCCTCCTAAGACTCAAAGGTTCAATATCGCTCGTGAGTTTGGGATCGTCGACGATCCGCACAGCGCGCCTTTGCACCGAGTCAAAGGGCCCAAGCTGGTATCCAGGTGCTCCCGCCCAAAGGTGACAACAGTACTCCATGTGGGGTCTGACTTGCGACTTGTATAGGAGCAGTCTCTGCCCCGGAGTGAAGTATCGCCTCGCTCTATTGAGCACACCGAGCTTTTTGGATGCCAGCTTGGCCTTCGCTTCAAGGTGACTACGGAATTGGACGTCACTGGAAATGTCCACACCGAGGATCCCAATACTCCCTGACATTGTAAGGGTTGTGCCTTGGAACTGAGGGGCCACAGTAAATGGGGTTTTCTTAGCGGTGAACGCGCAAACTTGTGTCTTTGTGGGGTTGAATCTGACTAAGTTGTCCTGACCCCACACCGAGACTCCAGAAAGAGTATTCTCGATATCGGACACAAGTTTTTCACGACTCTCTACCACAACGGATCAAGGGATATTGGCACGGCCCGTGTAACAAGCATCCCCAGTACTGTCGTCCGCATAACAATGAATGTCGCCGATAGACAACATATCATTGATATGCAGCAAAAACAGCGTTGGGGATAGCACGGAGCCTTGCGGGACACCAGCGTTAATGCCCATGCTTTCGGAGCAACTTCCGTCGACTACGGCTCGTATGCTCCTGCCGGACAAAAAGCTGGCAACCCATCTGCACAATCCCTCGGGCAGGCCGTAAGCTGGCAACTTCGACAGAAGACCTCGATGCCAGACCCGATCGAACGCCTTAGCTATATCAAGGCTGACTGCCAAGGCCTCTCCCTGACTCTCTATGGCTGAAGCCCAGCGGTGAGTGAGATACACTAGAAGGTCACCAGACGAGCGACCGTGGCGAAAGCCATACTGGCGATCACTGACCAGGTCGTGCTCTTCTAGGTATCCCAGGAGCTTTGCATTGATTATGCGCTCCATAACCTTAGAGAGAAGGGAGGTTATAGCGATAGGCCTGTAATTCGACGGGTCCGAACTGTCGCCCTTTTTAGGCACAGGGTGCACGAGGGCAGTCTTCCATGAAGACGGCACTTGCCGTTTGTGGTAAGAGAGTGTAAAAAGGCGCGTTAGCACGGGACACAACTCAGGAGCACACCGTTTGAGCACAACTGCTGGTATGCCGTCTGGCCCGCTCGACTTGTGAACGTTTAATGATAGCAGCTCCCGTGAACCATCCTTAAGTCATCTACTTGGTCAACGAGATGATTCTAACAAACCCAAATACAACGAGAATCCATTATTGTTTCATCAAAGAGTTCTTACGACTACTTTCAGTCCCCATTGTCTCTATCAACAGACCAGCTAGATTGATCTAATATAATAAATAAATGTTATGGGACAATCTTACACAAATCGACCTAGCTCAATAAGGCTTGTGTTGTGGGTACTAAACGACGATATACGAGTATATAATACATAGATAAATACTTAAATACATAGAAAACATCCATAACTCAGAAATAAATATCTGTGATAAACACACAAATAAATGTCCTTACCAGGATTTGAACCCGGGACCTCCTGCTTCGTAGGCAGGGTCAGTACCAACTGGGCTACGAGGCCGTTAATAATATATTGTATTGTCATCCAACTTACGTAGGCAAGCTAAATTACAGCTCAATGCCTCAATCTGACATCAGGAACGGTTCAAGTCTGGTTAGTCTGGCTAATAGCTTGCAAGATTACACCAAACTAATTAACAGATATGTAAGTTAAGTAAAAGTTTGTAATAAAAAAAAGTGTAGGTACAGTTATAGAAAAGTATTTTAAATTATTGACAATAAAATTCATGCTCGAAATTTTTAAACGTGTAGATACTTTTCTTGACTTGACTAGGATAGGATAATACGGTAAGGCACCTTATTATCATGTTTTCATACTGCATACTGTACGCTGTAATATATCTACTATATGCACTAAGAAACGATTTTTCAAATTTCATCCCCTAAGGGGGTAAAATGGGGGTCCAAAGTTTGTATGGCGAATCAAAATTTGTTAGACTATTTTATTCGAAACTTCACAGGAGTATTTCTAACGATAAATAAATAAACACGTGTTCCAGGTTTTTTGGAAATTAAACCCCTAAAAGGGGAAAATGTGGTCACAAAGTCTGAAAATCAACATGGGTATCGTATCCTTTTTGATTACTTGTAGTACGCGGGCGAAGCCGCGGGAAAAGGCTAGTCTACCTATACAAAGATATTCATGGTTTATAATCCTATCACAAAAATATTGTTTGCAGACTTATATTATATGCGCTAGCCACAAGTTCACAACGACTTCAATATCTATCATATCATAGTAGCGTTAGTCTGTCCGTCTGTCCGCTTTCCATCCAACGGTACGAGCAATTTGTATTGTTGCGGTAATTTATTCGCTCCTTAGTGCCTCATTGACTTCTGGGAAAACTAGAAAATGTTAGCATAAACACACATTGTTTTGAATCCAAAGCCACGGGGAGCTTGTTAATAGTCGTATACAGCTGCTTTACCTGGCATGGTAAAACTGTTACGTTGATCTCTCTTGCGCAATTGATGAATTACTATTGCGAGGTAAAAATAAGTTCGCCCGTCTAGATACACAACCTGAGGTTGCTTGCTAATCCGAGTATCTAATGTCACGGTTGCCAATTCCATGAAAAATATGTTCTTTGTACGTTAGAAATAACAAATGCCGCAGACCAGACGTCAGGTAGAGCTGTGTCAGTAGCCTGTCACTTCATACTTCGAGCATGAAGTTACATACAATCTGGAGGTCATACTTCGACCACAAAGTGAGGCCGAAAGAGAGGGTAATGTAGGGGGCTGCATCTCATTCTAAGTAGGGTGACCATATGTACTATGATGTATGTGGGATTGGGATAGTATGAAGATAAATATAAAATAAAATATGCTTGTCGTCTAGTAAGTATTGTCCAGAAAGAGAAGTCTCGTAGTTCATATGGAAACTTATACATTCTACTGACTTAAGGAGCTGGCCACTTCAGATACGTTGACGCAATAATGAGAGCAGAGAACCCCTCTAATTAGTTTATTATTTTAAACTTATTGCTAGATCCAGGCATCTGGCAGCTATTTATCGGAGGACGTCAAAGAGACAGACCAGCAAAAAAAATCAGTTAATAGGTAAAAACTGTCGAAGCCTATCGCTAATATAATAACAAAACAGTAAAAACATTGCGTATGGCTACGGAAAACAGTAGGTAGGCGACAAACAATACATTAACGTAACGTCATTTTGCACTATTTTCCCCCAACAGAAACTCCTGAAAATGATATAATCTTATTAATTACATGATACTACACTGCATCAAACCTAGAACTGTGAGATATTTATTTCTTACAACTCGTTTGCATAACACCGATGAACAATTGCCAGATGTCCGCGTCTTAAAATAGGGGATAGTTAGTGTAGCTAACTAAAACTAAGTAAGTACAGGGGGTTTGTGGCTCACACTATTGCGTCATATCTGATGTGGACAGTTCTCCGACTTTAATATACTTAAAGGTAAATAAAGAAAACATCAATAACATCAAACAGCTCAAGGGTTGACTGGAAGAGATCTCTTCCATGTACAAATATTGTATATTCTTCCTGTTGTATTTTTCTTTGTTGTACAAATGTTGTACAATAAAGTATATTTTAACGGCCTCCTAGCCTAGTCGGTAGTGACCCTACCTATGAAGCAGGAGGTCCCGGGTTCGAATCCTGGTCAGGGCATTTATTTGTGTGTTTATCACGGATATTTGTTCCTGAGTTATGGATGTTTTCTATGTATTTAAGTATTTATATGTATATATCTATTACATATATTGTCGTCTAGTACCCACAACACAAGCCTTATTGAGCTTACTGTGGGACTAGGTTGATTTGTGTAAGATTGTCCCATAATATTTATTTGATACTAGCCTTTTCCCGCGGCTTCGCCCGCGTACTATAAGTACTCAAAAAGGATACGATACCCATGTTGATTTTCAGACCTTATATACACATTTGCCACTTTTAGGGGTTGAATTTTCAAAAAACCTGAAACACGTGTTTACTCATTTATCGTTAGGAATACTCCTGTGAAGTTTCGAATAAAATAATCTAACAAATCTTGATTCGCCATACAAACTTTGGACCCCCATTTTACCCCCTTAGGGGGTGAATTTTGAAAAATCCTTTCTTAGTGCACCCCTAGACCTTATAAGGAACCTACGTGCCAAATTTGGAATCTCTAGAACCAGCGGTTTGGGCTGTGCGTTGATATGTCAGTCAGTCAGTCAGTTTCTTCTTTTATATATTTAGAAGATAGAAGATGTATTTATTTATTTATTATACTGCCACTACTACAATTTTTTGTATGGCCTTGTGCCATTTTAGGACCCTTTCGAAAGGGCCTATAAAGACCCGCGGGCCACTTCTGTCCTGTGTAAGTAATACTTAGGAACAGACCATGTACTTATGTACATTTCTGTAAAAACAACAAAACCGATCCGCAGCTTGCCGACATCATAGTCACCCTATTGTTTGACAATCTTAACTTGTTGTTAAATCGTAAAATTGAATGATTGTGGATTACCAGTGAAAGGAAAGTCTACTTTATTGTAAAGTCTCACCCCTGCACCCTTTTACGCAACATATCTTGACCATTTTTACTTAAAAATGTTGTTACGAAATGTTGTTGAGCTGAGCGGCGTCATTTGAAATAATATCAGTGACATATTATGTCAGTGATGGGACTGATGGGATGGGGATACCAGACCGTATTTTAAATATTACAAAACTTACTACTGTCTGCAATATTAATTGCAATTCTTTAAGTAATGTAAAATAAATTATGGGAGATCTAAATACGTGTCTTCTGAAGGAAGACAGTCGATCCCGGCGCCTTAAATCCCTGGTAGATGCATGCAATCTAACTATTCTCCCTTCAGACGCCACACACTATTTTCCAAATTGCTCGCCTTCTCTTCTTGATTTAACTTTAGTTTCTTCGACTTCTCATGTGTCTAAATTTGGACAATACTCCGCGGATGCCTTCTCATATCATGATCTGCTCTATCTCTCTTACAAAATTCGTCCTCCCAAATCTTAATCAAAAATTCTTTTGCAGCGCAATTTTAGTGGATTAAATGTGGAAAAGCTTCGAGATGACGCTTTAACAATCGATTGGAGCAGTATCGCTCGAGCGGGTTCGGTAGACGATCAAGTTTCTCTCTTTAATTCGCTCCTCATACAACTTTATGACGCTCATGCTCCTGTTCGTGCAATAAAAGTCAAGCATCTCCCTGCTCCTTGGCTCACTGAGGATATTAAAGCTCTTATAGAGAGGAAGAATCAATCTAAATCTAAGTATAAGGCTAACAACTCTGAGAAAAATAAAATTAAATAACATACCCTGCGCAATCGCTGTAGCACTGTCGAGATGCTCAGAGGCGTCATATTCACAGTTCTGTTGAAGATGGAAATCCAGCCAAAGTGTGGAAATTTTTGAAAGGTCTCGGAGTTGGCAAATCACAACAGGCAACCAATTTAAACAATATTAGCGTTGACCAGCTTAACCAGCATTTTTCATCGTCCACCTGTTTCAGTGGTCCTAAGAAATCTAACTCACTTCATCATCTTTCATCACTTCCTGCCTTAGATTTCTCTTCTTTCTATTTTAGCCATTTCTGTGAGAGTGATGTTAGGAAGGGTATATTGAATATCACTTCTAACGCCGTTGGTGTTGACTGTGTTAGCCGAAATATGATACTCCCTCTCCTTGATTTGTTTGTTCCTATTATCACCGGTATTCTGAATTTTTCCATTTCATCAAGTACTTTTCCCAGTCTGTGGAAGGATGCCAATATTATTCCTTTACCCAAAAAATCCAACCCCAGTTCCTTCTCTGACTATCGCCCCATCTCCATTCTTCCTTTCCTATCCAAAGTCCTCGAACGGCTAGTGCATCAGCAACTAACATCCTTCCTGAATAGAAATGACCTCCTAAACCCATTTCAATCTGGTTTTCGTCCGGGCCATAGTACTACCTCGGCTCTTGTCAAGGTTACCGATGACATCCGTTTGGGTATGAATGACCAGAAGCTTACAGTTCTTGCACTTCTAGATTTCAGTAATGCCTTTAACACGGTCGATTTTGACATTTTGCTCGCGTTCTTACAGTCTCTTAACATATCGGCTGCAGCGATTGACTGGTTCCGCAGCTATTTGGTTGGTCGTCGGCAAAAAATAAAACTAGATTCTTCGTGTTCTTCCTGGTGCAGCACATCAGCTGGTGTTCCACAGGGTGGTGTGCTGTCTCCTCTTTTATTTTCTATCTTCATTAATTCCATTACTCTTGATCTCTCCTCTTCGTATCACCTCTATGCCGACGACCTTCAAATATATTCGCAGGGTATGCATAGCGATCTCAATTCAGTTATAGAAGCCACGAATCTTGATCTGCTCCGCATATCAAATTGGAGTCAAAATTACGGTTTAAAAGTAAACCCCCTAAAGTCACAGGTAATTGTGATGGGTAGCGCTAAACAAATCTCCAAAATTGACTTTCTCAGGCTCCCTCCGATAGTCTTCGATGGTATCCAAATTCCTTTTTCCAACCAAGTGAAAAATCTTGGCGTAATCATGGATCGTTGTCTATCATGGGTGCCTCAGGTGAGTGAAGTGAGCAGGAAGATGTTTGCTGCCATAGGGTCTCTCAGACGGCTCCGGAATTTCCTGCCAATTGCTACTAAAATTGCGCTTGCTCAGTCGTTACTTCTCCCCATTCTTGATTATGCAGATATCTCCTATTTAGACCTAACCGAGGAGCAACTTAATAAGCTTGAGCGTATTCAAAATGCCTGCATTCGGTTCATTTTCGGATTACGCAAATTCGACCATGTTTCTAGTTTTCGTTCTCAACTCAAATGGCTCCCTATCCGTCACCGCCGTAACTCTCACATACTTTCTTTACTCTTTTCTATACTTTTTAACCCTGCAACTCCCCGCTACCTCAAAGAGCGTTTCTCTTATCTTAATTCTATTAGATCCTCTCAAAAATTGCTCCTAAAAGTGCCATCTTCATCTTCCAAATTTTATAATTGCTTATTTACGTTCCAGGCCGTTCGTTTGTGGAATTCTCTCCCTCTCAACATAAAACGCGCGCAATCTATTGGTAGCTTTAAATCGCAACTTAAGGAATACTATTTATCTCTTCCTTAGGTTTTTAAGTTGACACTGTTGTTTCTTATTGTGTCTATTATATATGTATATATGTACGTATATGTATGTTTATTTTGTATTTATTTAAGTATGTATATTCGTATGAATGTGCTGTGTTATCTATTTCGTCTCTTTTGTTTCTATGCACCACCTACTGCTTATTGTTTTTCTCTAGTCTCCACTACCCAAAGGTTGTCTGGAAGGAATCGCTCATTAGCGATAAGACCGCCTGTTGTTACCTCTACCTAAATTTATCTAATTGTGGAATTTGTGCTTGTAACTGTATGAGGTGTGCAATAAAGAGTATTTATTAATTCAAAGCAGCTAAAAGGGAACAAAGTATTAATTCAAATCTTGCAATAAATTATTATAAGTAGGAAGTAACTTCTAGTGTGTTACTAAAATAAATGTATATAAATAAAACCACATTGGTAAGTTTCATAAGTTGGCAGCATTGTGCGAGTGAGACACCGCCCCCTACATTATGCTCTCTATCGGACCGTTTTTATTACTTTTTACTAGTGACCTATGAACGACTGTTTTGCTCGGTAATAAGGTTCAACTGTGGTTAGGGAAATATAGTAAAAGTACTATCCGGATTGTCTTCTGATCCGTGACTTCGAGTCACGCTTGAAGTATGAACTCGCGCGTCATACGTCAAGATATGTTAGGCGTAAAGGCGTAGGCGAAGGTTCTATTTCTATCATACTACAACCACCACTAGTGCGAAATGAAAGTACCTACCTGCAAAAAATGACGGACGGTAGGTAATGTGATAGCTACATAGATGTGGTAGCCGAGTATATTAGTAGAACTGTGCTCAATGGTAATGATTATGAAGACTGTAAATCATTAACTTAGTATTACTATAGGTACGATTAGGTTTACAAACGGGGGCTGTTTTGCGTGAGGAGCGTCTGATTCATGTACAGCTTGCCACTTCATTACCCACTGCTTGCCGCGCGTGCCACCGTACCTACATATTTTAAATTGCCATTGTTATCTTCTGCATGACGAATGTGGCAACAATCCTCAAAGAGTGTATCGATCCGATCTTATGTAAGAACTAAAAGTAATCTGAAGATGAGGAGGGCGCATTTATGCTAGTTCCTCAAAAAGTTCGAGTTACTCGCACTTGGTAAGCAATTGGAATACACGAGCAGAACAACTAATCAATCGGTGTACCGATACGATGTTGATACAATACTACGGACCATTAACGGTGGTTTGTCATGCAGTATTGACAGCCTTAATATATCTTAAACTCCTCTCGAAGCTGGCCACGTTAATTTGACATATTCGAAAAATGTAGTCTCGTGAACATGATATATTTTCTGTTTGAAAACTGCAAGCCTCTGACGGCAGTAGTTTGTCGCGGTATAGCGTGATACAGAATGACAGTTTGGCGGCAGCTGTCATTTTATATTAGGCTATCCCGTCCCGCAACAACCTGCTGCCATCATACTCATCATAGGCCTGCAGGTGCCTGCAGTAAGAATTTCCTGTACTCTCTCTTTGTCACGTGACAACTTGGCATGGACAATTTTGAAATCATGTACCTAATTGGAAAACTATGTAGGTAAGATACTCATACAGCCATTTTCGGTCGCAGGTTTTTGGAAGTAGTCGCAAGTAGAAAATGTTTCGTAACTGTTACGAAACAATGTGCGACTGTGTTTGGTTTGGTTTCTATGTGTGGTAACAGTGTACACACAATGTGACCAAAATGATTTTCAGTAATTAAGTGTGGTCATTGTGTCCACACTTTACTGAACATTTGCGTCGAAACATTTTATACACATTGCGTGTATATTGTTGACTAGTGTACACTTTCGGAACAATGTTTAGTAACTGTATAGACACTTTGTTAATAAAATCCACACAAAGTGTGGTAACGTTACGTAAATGTTCGTACACTTTGTTACTAGTATAAATTGTAAACGTCACTAGAACAGTTCACATCTCACTCTGCTACACAAATCATGAGATTAGATTAGATTGTTATTATTTATTGCACAGTAGGCTGGTCCTAAAACATAGTTTTACTGGTAGGGTTATATATGTCTCACGAAAGTTTAAATTCAATAACCTTACGGTAGATTATGAGAATCGAATCGTGTACATGAGATAAAAAATGAGTTCGCTGTTTAATAGGCATTGGTAAAAAATAATATTACTAAAAATTATTATCAACGACCCACATGCTGGGAACAAGCGATATCATATGTGAAATTCCTTCCATAGTCGCAACTATTCAAAATGTTATTTTCGTATTTTCCCGAAGTATGAGAATATCTGGAAACATAAAACGACGTGCCACCATTTTATAAATTTGATAATGTTGTTACTACTTTAAGTTTTAAGTCAACACCGTGTCGACATAATGTGGTAACATTGTAACCGATTTTAACAATAGTAGTTTATGTAACTGTTACGTAATAAGGGTCCTTAAAACATGAGTGTGGTTTTATGAAATGAGCCGCAGGCGAATTTCATAATAAGATCACACGAGTGTTTTAAGGCCTAATTACGTACAGTTGCATACACTGCTTTATCTACACTCATATTATTTATTATAAATGCCGTATTCGTAAACCATAGAATGGCCGCCACAGTACCGCCGTGGCCATCTCGATTGTGTCGGGCGTGGCCTACTCGATTGTGCCGGCGGTAGCGCGGGCGCGTGTCGCCGGCCGCGGGCGCGTGCAGGTGTACATTATGTTATCAAAACTCAGAGCACGTCAATAATTGAGCATGAAACGTTAAAATTGCGGCACTGCCACAGATAAGAAACTTATCATAGTGAAATCGTTTGTTGTAATGCTGGTCATTGCCTACGGTTTTTGAACGCATTTTAGAGGACTTACAATATGAGTGTAGATAAAAATATTTTTGTTCTTAAAAATTGTTTCTTTTTTAAATATATTTTAGTAACATGTTTTGTAATACCATCATAGCTTTTTTTTTGTTATTAACATTCGTTACTCTACCTTAAGAGAGGCTTTTCAAGTCTAAAAATGTAAAAATAAGTTTAGTAAAATCAATATTACATTTGTTTACAATCGTTAAATTTCAATTATAATAATATTAGTCGAATACTCGTACCGTTCGAGAATAGGCCCAAGGTTAGAATTCAGGAAAAATAGTGATTACTAAGTGAAAATAACAGTGCTGATGGTTTTAAGGGTATGGTCGAGTGCGGCAAAATTAATGGTTGTGCTCGGACGGGCGCGGCTCATTGCTCCTGTCTTCAGCACGCACAGGCCGCACAGCACAGCACACCTTTTTGTCGACTGTACAGTTTGTAATCAATAATTAAAATAGTACTATTATTTTATTGTTACACATATACCTAACGTTCTTACTTCTTATTTCTTTCTTATATTTAATATGTACCTATGGGTTTCTGCGATTCTTTGAAATTTTGATTTTACCAAATAAATCAAGCTCGATAATGATTAATAGGTAAAATGGTTTTCATTTTAATCACAACACAGAAAGTTTAGTAACATTGCAGCATAATGATATCAAAGATGTGTTTCAACCGCTGTTATGGCAGCAAAATAAGAACAAAGCAGTTAAACCAGTCTCCAAGCAACTCTGCACTTAGACACCATAACAAGAACAGTAGCATACAACAGATCATCGAATCTATAATTAGCTTCATTTGCATGGCCGTGCGCATGCATATCTCGGCGGCAATTATTCCCAGAGTTATCTCGTACGCAAGCCGAGCGAAAGGCGATGCGCCGATACCAGGTAATTGTTTGATTGCCGTCATTTAACACTTGGTTTGAGGCATTGCTAAATTTCATTGTAGCGGCTTTTCCCACTGGTTTGTTTGCGTGGAAAAATTCAGTTTATAACTTTGTTGTTAGCTGCATTGATACTGAAGATATTAAGCTGGCGGCAGAATGCACCAAGCGGTCAGCGGAGGCTTTCGCTTGTGGTCGCTTTTGAAATGATACTTGACTGTACATGTTAAAATGAAATTACAATATAATAAGTACAATAATCTATATTGTCGACCATTAATAAATAATACAGAAAAGGATTAATAGTAACAATTACAGTGATAGACAAAAGCATAGTCCGAAAACTAATAATCTAAATTCTCCTTCTTTTTATTAAATTATATATTACATAAGGGCAAAGAGTTTTATCGTGTAACCGATACTTTTCATTTGTTAATTTAATTGGTGTGACATTAATAAATGTATTTCTTTCTTTCTAATATGGAGTTACGTAGCAGTCCTCCAGTTCGTAGTCGGAGTAGGTTCGTTCCATAATTAACTAGATATGTAAGATCGGGATCTGGACTCAGAAGTGCCTACACAAACAAACAAATCGTTGCTCATTCTTTATTAACCGACTTCAAGATTTGAAAAGAGGAGGTTCTCAATTCGGCGTGTATGTTTTTTTTTTTTTTTTTTTATGTTTGTTACTCCATAACTCCGTCATGTCTGAACCGATTTTGAAAATTCTTTTTTTGATTGTAAGTATATATATACAGATTGGTCCCGTTTTTGTCAAAACGCAGTTCTGATGATGGGATCCATGAGGAATCGAGGGAACTCCTCAAATCTTAAAGGCATACATATAGTGATTTTTATATTTTTATCAACAAAACCATCATTTTCATTCAAAACAGTGACATTGGATGAAGTAGAACTGCTGATGATGATCAGAACGGAACTCTTCAACGACGCATAGTTCACGTTTGGCGATTCGTCCTCTTCGCTGTGTTTGTTTAGCAAGTTTAATTGTCAGAACAAATGTTCGTCCAGCTCAAGTTCTGATGATGGGATCCATGAAGAATCGAGGGAACTCCTCAAATCTTAAGGGCTTACACATAGTGACTTTTGTATTTTTATCAACAAATCAAGCATTTTCATTCAAAAGAGTGACATTTGATGAAGTGGAACTGCTGATGATGAACAGAACGGAACTCTTCAACGACGCATAGTTCATGTTTGGCGATTCTTCCTCTTCGCTATGTTTGTTAAGCAAGTTAGATTGTCAGGACCAATTTTCGTCAAGCTCAAGTTCTGATGATGAGTTCCACGAGGAATCGAGGGAATTCCTCAAATCTTAAAGGCATACATAAAGTGACTTTTGTATTTTTATCAACAAATCAAGCATTTTCATTCAAAAGAGTGACATTTGATGAAGTGGAACTGTTGATGATAATCAGAACGGAACTCTTCAACGACGCATAGTTCACGTTTGGCGATTGGTCCTCTCCGCTGCGTTTTTTAAGCAAGTTATTTCATTGTATGGAATCTAAGTGCACCATCTATCTACAATAATCCTTCACCGGCTACCCCCATTGAAGTCGGTTTTTTTTTCTTAAAAATTATCATATATAACCTTTGGGGCCAATTAGTGTCCGCCCGAAACATGTTTTTTTGCCGAAACCGAAACAGAAGGTTGGTTCGGCTCTGAATCCAGTTTTGGCCGAAACCGAAACTTTGATAGAAATGTTTAAATCGTACATATTTCATTTATATGTTGAAATTTAGTTACATGTATGGAGCGCCCCTCCTAAAAATATTGTTTTTCTGCAATTTTACTACATAACCAAATAGCGGCATACAATATTCACCTTATGTCTTAATTTTATTAAGACACGTTTGACATTTAATGTTTCCGAGTAAAATGACTGTGACATACGAACGGACGGACGGACAGACGGGCATGACGAAACTATAAGGGTTCCGTTTTCGCCATTCTGGCTACGGAACCCTAAAAACGTTGTGACAGAACTGAGAACTTATGGACAGATTAAGTACAATGTTGAAAGTTTCGGCGCGGCCGAAAGGTTCGGCCGTTTTTTGGCCGAAACCGAACCTGGGGCCGAAACACGTTTTTTTGGCCGAAATTGGCCGAAACGGAAAACGAACCTTCGGTCGGACACTAGTGCCAATATACGAGGGTGCTACTTATATATCCGGAAACAAAAAAACAAACAAACGTACACGGCTGAAAATGGTTTTATTGTTTTTCAAAGTATTCCCCTTGATGATCTATGCACTTTTGCATTCGCGTGAACCAATTTTTAAAGCACTTCTGCCACTCCGCCTGAGGTACCTCCATAACGTGTTGTTTGAATGCGTCGACAGCATCTTCAGCGGTCGAAAATCGTTGACCGCGTAATTTATTCTTTATATTTGGAAATAAATAAAAATCGTTGGGTGCCAAGTCAGGGCTGTACGGCGGATGACCCGTTAATTCCACATTTTGACCCTCCAAAAATAGAGTTGTTTCGCGTGACGTATGACAGCTGGCATTGTCATGATGAAGAATGATTCTTCGTCGCTGGTTAGTTTTACGAATTTGTTCAAATACTTCCGGTAAGCAAATGGTCGTGTACCACTCTGAATTAACCGTTCTACGGTTTTCTAGTGGCACTGTAGCTACATGGCCATTAATACCGAAGAAGCAGGCCACCATTTGTTTCAATGTACTTTTTGCACGAGTAACTTTCGTAGGGTTCGGCTCATTTTGAAACACCCATACCGTTGATTGTTGCTTCGTTTCGGGATCGTATGCATAGATCCAGGATTCGTCACCTGTATAGATGTTATAAACGGCTTTTGAGTCACCACGGTTATATTTTTTTAACATTTTATTGCACCATTCGACGCGAGCATCTTTTTGCTCTTTTGTTAAGTTGTGGGGTATCCAACGCGAACAAATTTTTTTTACAGCCAAATAATTATGTAATATGCTATTAATGCTGGTCATAGAAATACCCAGAGTCGCCTCTATCTCGCAGTACGTAACATGTCGGTCGTCCATTATAAGTTTTCGCACAGCCTCGATATTTTGTTGTACAACGACCGATTTCGGGCGACCTGCCTTAACTTCGTCCGTAAGCATACTACGTCCACGATTGAACTCACTAAACCAGTGATACACAGTAGTTTTAGATGGGGCTTCATCACCAAAAGTTGAAGTTAGTTGATCTATGCACTGTTGTTGCGTTAAACCACGCCGAAAATCATAATAAATCATAGCACGAACATTTTCACGAGTGAGTTTTATTCTTGCTGCGAGATGACATTTAAAGCCCGTCAAAAACAAAACACGAGCGTTAATAAGAAAGAAAAAATATACCGGCCAGTACTTAAAAAAGTTCAAATTTTACCATGGAGGTCAAATATGCTATTTAAGAAGATTGTAATCCCGGTTTCCGGATATATAAATAGCAGCCTATGTATCACGGCTGATAATTGTAAAGACCATCGACACACCGAGTGGTAGATGGCATAAAACGACAACGCAATGTTGCATGCTGTGTGCCATAAGTACTCAAGTATTAAGTGTTATGTATTATACAAAATAAATTTATATCTAAAATATCACTAAAGGCAGATGTCATGAATGAAAATGAAAATGTAACGAACATTAAATTAAAGTGAAATGAAACTTAAAAGCAAAAGTAGTAGGTAGGAACACCGACATAGACATTATGCTTTTAAAGGTTTACCTTTGAGAATTTCTGAGTAAAATGCGTATGGTGATAACAACAAATAAATGCTTCTTAAATTGAAATCAGCCTCCTAATAGGGATTAGGGATAGGCATAGTCTAGGTTTTTGACCTGGGTATGCCCTTAAACTACGTCCGGACACGGGTATATCCTTAAACTACGTCCAAAAGAGAGGTATGGGTACTGCGAGTGTGAATGTCATCTCGTTCAAATCTGGAGCAGAGCCCGACTGGGGAAGTACCTCCACCTTACAGAAAACCACAGCCAAATTGCATTTGACCCTTGACCCTACTTATAGTGCTGTGTTCCTGCTGGTGAGTAAGGTTGCCAAAGAGCTCAAAGAGAACCCAGTGTGTTGACGATGAGGGACCCTCTTTTCCTTTAGCCGTCAACACAGTAAATCCTCCATTTTGTAAAAAAGGGTCGGCAACGCGCATCACCTATGGAACTGCAGGCGTCCAAGGGATACGGTAGCTGCTTACCATCAGGCCGGCTGTATGCTTGTTTGCCACCTTGGTATAAAAAAAATAGGATTTTAAAATGATTTGTCGGCAAAGTTCTTAAAATAATGGTCATCGGATCTGCAGCAAGTGCAGCATACTTCAAGAGACATCGTACCTAACAACGCACCGTAACGTCGTCGGTATGTCAAGGATAGGTATGAACGAAAACATCGCTTACAAATGTTAATGGCCTGAAAGTCCGTATTAACCAATTAGCGATCTCCGCCTACCGTTAAAGCCATAAAATGTGGCGTTTTCATTTAATCTACCATCATTACCAAGTTATGAAGAGCCTTCCCTGTTATAGCATTACCTAAGATCTGGGTCTAGGTATGCTGGTAATTAACTTATAGGCCAAATAAGAAGAGCGTGAAGCCGCGAGCGCAACCGTAAGTATTTATAAAAATTTTGGACGCAAACGATTTAATTAAGAAACTTTATTGCGTAGCATTTGAATTTTATAAGTGTGCTTTCACTGAGGAATAGGATGGACCATATACTCGTATATGAAACATATTTGGAATACATGGACCAGACGGTGAGAGATTTTTTTATGTTTTAGTCTTAGTTACTTCAATTTTACATGTGATGGGTTACACTAGTACCAGAGACTATAAACAATATTAGACAGCCACTGAACGAGAGCAACCCAAAGATACAAAAATAGTAGGAGGAAATGACATTTGCGCTGCAGCGCCATCTAGGAAAGAGTAGCGCTACTACGGTACGTTGCTCTGAGATGGCGCTTCAGACTTGGACCCTCAAAAAGTTCTTAGACTGCCACAGTCTATATTATTTATAGTACCTGCTTGTACCTGATCAGGGCATTTATTTGTGTAGTTGATAGTCTGTCTACAATGTCTGTGATAATAACACAAATAAATGCCCGGACCAGGATTCGAATCCGGGACCTCCTGCTTCATAGGCAGGGTAACTGGCTAGGAGGCCGTTTCAATAGTTTACATGTTTCAAAAGAAACCCCGTAGTAATATATTTCACTGAAATACTTGTTTATATATTATGTTACAGTAGCGTTGCAGAACTACATTTTTTATATAGTAACAAAGACGTAGTGTGTGTGTTGGAGTTATATTTGCGATAGGTTGTGTTGTGATTGTATTGTTGATGTATTTTAAAATTATAGTATTGTGCGGTGACCCCTTTTTAGTTACAAACAAAATGACGTAATTAAGGTAGAATTAATAATTCCGCGGAGTGATTTGACAGCTCTCGGCATACAATCCGGTTGTCAAATGTATGTAAAGTTCTGTCAAATCACTCCGCGGAATTATTAATTCTACCGTAGTAGAAGATAGGTACTTAATTACCTAGGTACCTACCTTACATTTTTAACTAAAGATTGGGTTTCGCACGCTATTATTAGGCAGGTATAACTAATTCAGTTTATCCTAGAGAGACTTGTTACAACTTGAAATAAACTTGTTAATGGAACGCAAATGTAGGTAGGTAACCTAATAGATAACGGTCCGAACTACTTAGTAATATTTAATATACGTTTACAAGCTCCGTTTTGAAATAGCTTAAACCACACCATAGCATTTATCAGTAAATCTAATAGATATTATAGTGATTTTCTCGCCCGTTTATCGATTGACTGCGCGTAGCGTTGTTATCGCTGCCGATTGGATCTCTCGATCAAATCAGCGAAAGTTTCTACGTGATTGAATCGCTGTGAAACGGGCCAGGCAATATTTAACGGTCCTTTCAGAATAAGATCCGAGTGCACATACCATTCAGTGCGGGACTAACCATGTTCTAAGAAGTTATGTGCACTATTTGCAGCGGCAATCTGAAAAGTTACGCGGGCCAGAAGCGGTCCAGACACTATCAGTAATAAATAATAATGTCATTATTTCTGTATTCGTCCTTTCATCCTTCATATACATAAAACAGGACGGATATAGAAATAATGGCATTATTCCTGATAGTGTCTGGACCGCTAGACACTATTTAGTGGTAATAAATAGCGTTACTCACATTCAATAAAATATTCGAATAACTTCAATCCTCGTCATCATTCCTTCATTCCAATCACTACACTGTCATTAGTAGTAGGTATCATTACTTAAAAGTATATAATAACATTATTACTGATAGTGTCTTTCCCGGTTTAGAGTCGCACTCTTACAACACACGATAACGCTAGCCTACTCTGGTCGGATTTTTATGGCCTGTCACCAATAGCTGTCATGTTCTAACAAGTATGTAAGTGCGAAAGTGATGCATGACGTGATAGGCGATAAAATGACACCATGATACCAATGATATTTACTATGGATGGGTTATACTCTAACAAAATGAGCAGAAAAAATACTTCCAGAGTTATTTCATAACATAGCAACGATTCTGTTATGTTTATCTATTTTGACAATCATTACATCTTTGTCACTCTCATTGTTAGAAAATTACAGTTTGTCTCTTTCTCACGCGAGTGACGGGAGCTCATTCGCACGTCCGCAACCAGGGCTTGGAACCGGTACCAAAAATACCGGTTACATACCGGTATTTATAGGTTCTTTTCATTTCGGTTCCAGAGTACCGGTAAAGAAAAAATACCGGTACTAGCAGTGAAAAATATCAGTTCTCTATAAAGGTTCCTGGCTTGAAACCGGTACCGAAGGTACCTGTTCCATATTTATGAGTTTTTTTCATTTGGGTTCCGCAGAACCGGTAAAGAACAAATACCGGAATTAGCACCGAAAAATACCGGTTCTCTATAAAGGTTCTTCCACGTGTACGCGACGTTGTCGTTTAGTGCGGTACGCATATTCGGTGCGAAACATACCTACACTACAAACGAACGCGGCGTTGCGCTGCGCGTTGCCAGCATGCCAGGCGAATCAGCGATGCGCGGTGATTCAGTTCGAATTGAACACACGGCGGAAAGTGGAAGTTCATTGTTGTGTATTTATCAACCGACTTCATGATTTCGAAGGAGGAGGTTCTCAATTGGCTACTTTCCTAAAAAAATATATTTAGTCCGTCAGTTACTTCAGTTAGATTATCAAAAAATATTAGACACGTATTTTTTATTTTGTCAATCACACAAATATTGGTGAAGATATAGCCCGTTAAAGTTCCGCGTGACGTCACATTTCAGTACAATTTTTAGTATAATGTGACGTCACGCGGAACTTTAACGGGCTATATCTTCACCAATTTTTGTGTGATTGACAAAATAAAAGATACGTGTCCGATATTTTTTTTGATAATCTAACTGACGGACTAAATATAATTATATTTTTTTTACCCAGTCAAGTACCCAAATTGGGTACTTGACTGGGTAATGGGATCGGGATCTTGGTTTTTTTTTGTATGTTCAGTTGTTCACCAATTATTCGAAGATGGCTGGACCGATTTGAAAAATTATTTTTTTGTTTGAAAGAGTATACTTCACATTTGGTCCCATTGTGACCACGTCAGGACCTGAAGATGGGAACCTGGAGGAATCGAGGGAACTCTTCAAATATTATAGGCACACCTATAGTGATTTAAATATTGTTTACAGTAGTTCGGGCATTTCCTTTTCAACCGACTTCAAGATTTCGAAGGGGGTGGTTATCAATTCGTCGGGATCTTTGTTTTTTTTTGCTTTTTTTTAAATGTATGTTCACCGATTATTCGCAGACGGCTGGACCGATTTGGAAAATTCTTTTTTTGTTTGAAAGAGTATACTTTACAGTTGGTCCCATTGTAACCAGGTCAGGATCTGATGATGGCATCCTGGAGAAATCGAGGGAACACTTCAACTATTATAGGCACACCTATAGTGATTTGAGTATTTTTTACAGCAGCTCGAGCATTTGCTGTTAGAAAGGTCATGGTAGTCATTTTCTATTAATTCAGGGATGTAGATTTCGAAAATAAAGACAATTTTAAAATCCAAGATGGCGGAAATGGATAATTTTGTCAAAATCGTCATGGTAGTCATTTCCGACTAATTAGGGTGTGCAGATTTCGAAAATGATGTCTATTTTGAAATCCAAGACCGCGGTCATACACTTTTTTGGTAAAAGTCATCATGTTAGTCGTTTCCGATTAATTCAGGGGTGTAGATTTCGAAAATAAGGACCGTTTTAAAATCAAAGATGACGGAAACGGGCAAAATTTTCAAAATCGTCATGGTAGTCATTTCCGACTAATTCGGGTGTGCAGATTTCGAAAATAATGTCTATTTTTAAATCCAAGATGGCGGTCATACACATTTTTAGTAAAAATCGTCATGGTAGTCATTTTCTATTAATTCAGGGATGTAGATTTCGAAAATAAAGACAATTTTAAAATCCAAGATGGCGGAAATGGATAATTTTGTCAAAATCGTCATGGTAGTCATTTTCGACTAATTAGAGTGCAAATTTCGAAAATGATATCTATTTTGAAATCCAAGACCGCGGTCATACACTTTTTTGGTAAAAGTCATCATGTTAGTCGTTTCCGATTAATTCAGGGGTGTAGATTTCGAAAATAAGGACCGTTTTCAAATCAAAGATGGCGGAAACGGGCAAAATTTTCAAAATCGTCATGGTAGTCATTTCCGACTAATTCGGGTGTGCAGATTTCGAAAATAATGTCTATTTTTAAATCCAAGATGGCGGTCATACACATTTTTAGTAAAAATCGTCATGGTAGTCATTTTCTATTAATTCAGGGATGTAGATTTCGAAAATAAAGACAATTTTAAAATCCAAGATGGCGGAAATGGATAATTTTGTCAAAATCGTCATGGTAGTCATTTTCGACTAATTAGGGTGTGCAGATTTCGAAAATGATGTCTATTTTGAAATCCAAGACCGCTGTCATACACTTTTTTGGTAAAACTCATCATGTTAGTCGTTTCCGATTAATTCAGGGGTGTAGATTTCGAAAATAAGGACCGTTTTAAAATCAAAGATGGCGGAAACGGGCAAAATTTTCAAAATCGTCATGGTAGTCATTTCCGACTAATTCGGGTGTGCAGATTTCGAAAATAATGTCTATTTTTAAATCCAAGATGGCGGTCATACACATTTTTAGTAAAAATCGTCATGGTAGTCATTTTCTATTAATTCAGGGATGTAGATTTCGAAAATAAAGACAATTTTAAAATCCAAGATGGTGGAAATGGATAATTTTGTCAAAATCGTCATGGTAGTCATTTTCGACTAATTAGGGTGTGCAGATTTCGAAAATGATGTCTATTTTGAAATCCAAGACCGCTGTCATACACTTTTTTGGTGAAACTCATCATGTTAGTCGTTTCCGATTAATTCAGGGGTGTAGATTTCGAAAATAAGGACCGTTTTAAAATCAAAGATGGCGGAAACGGGCAAAATTTTCAAAATCGTCATGGTAGTCATTTCCGACTAATTTGGGTGTGCAGATTTCGAAAATAATGTCTATTTTTAAATCCAAGATGGCGGTCATACACATTTTTAGTAAAAATCGTCATGGTAGTCATTTTCTATTAATTCAGGGATGTAGATTTCGAAAATAAAGACAATTTTAAAATCCAAGATGGCGGAAATGGTTAATTTTGTCAAAATCGTCATGGTAGTCATTCTCGACTAATTAGGGTGTGCAGATTTCGAAAATGATGTCTATTTTAAAATCCAAGACCGCGGTCATACACTTTTTTGGTAAAAGTCATCATGTTAGTCGTTTCCGATTAATGGGTGTAGATTTCGAAAATAAGGACCGTTTTAAAATCAAAGATGGCGGAAACGGGCAAAATTTTCAAAATCGTCATGGTAGTAATTTCCGACTAATTCTGGTGTGCAGATTTCGAAAATAATGTCTCTTTAGAAATCCAAGATGGCGGTCAAACAGTTTCTTGGTAAAAATCGTTATGGTAGTCATTTTCGATTAATTCAGGGAAGTAGATTTCGAAAATAAAGACCGTTTTAAAATCCAAGATGGTGAAAATGGATAATTTTGTCAAAATCGTCATGGTAGTCGTTTTCGACTAATTCGGGTGTGCAGATTTCGAAAATAATGTCTTTTTTTAAATCCAAGTTAGCTCTCGCACACTTATTTGGTGAAAATCGAATGAATGTCGTTTTAGATTAATTTGGGGATTTAAATTTCGAAAATAAATACCGTTTTAAAATTGAAGATGTCTGAAATGGACAATTTTATTAAAATCGTCATGATAGTCTTTTTTGTCTCATTTGGATGTGTACTGTGTAGATTTCGAAAATATTGTATGTTTTAAAATCCAAGATGGCGGCCATACACTTTTTTCGAAAACAATTTTATGGTAGTCGCTTGTGATTAATTGAGGGGTGTAGATTTCGATATAAGGACCGATTTGAGATCCAAGATGGGTGTTAAAGGACAATTATTGTAAAAATGGTCATAGTAGTCATTTTCCACCAAACTCAAATTGTTATGAGTGTTATGATGACATTGAACCTAGAAGAACTCAACCCCCTAAGGCACAGGTTTTTACCTAGTCTAGGGGTCGAAAGTTTGACCACTCCACACCGACTTGTCTGTACAAAAATCCTGTTGTGTAACTATTACGTAACATGATGTCTATATGTACAATAAAGCTATTTTTATTATTTATTATTATTATTTTTACTAATTCATGTGTGTTGATTTAGAAAATAATTTTTGTTTTAAAATACAAGACGGCAGTCATACAATTTTAGTAAAAATCGTTATAGTAGTCTCTGTTGATTAATTCGGCAATGTGAATTCCGACAATAAACACTGTTTTAAAATATAAGATAGCAATGATGACCTATTTGTGAAAATCTTCATGGTAATCTTGTTCGACTGATTCAGGTGTTTAGATTTTGAGAAAAGGGTCTGTTTTAAATTCCAAGATGGCGGCCATACACTTTTTTCTGGATAATCGTTATGGTAGTCATTTTCGATTTAATCGGGGATACAAAAAAGTATATAGCCGCCATCTTGAATTTTAAAGCAGAATTTGTTTTTGAAATCTACATATCAGAATAACGACGATTTTTATAAATGAATGACAATTTCTGCCATCTTGGATTTTGAAACGGACTTTATTTTTGAAATCTACACGCCTGAATTAATCGAAAATGGCTAAAATAACAAGTAAAGTATGTGATCGCCATCTTCGATTTTAAAATAGACATTATTTTCGAAATCTATAGTTCCCGAATTAGTCGAAAACGACTTCCATGACGAATTTGTCAATTTTTTTCATTTCCGCCATCTTTGATTTTAAAACAGTCCTTATTTTCGAAGTCTTCATCCTTGAATTAATCAAGAATGACGTCCATTACGATTTTTAAGTAAAATGCGTATGGCCGCCATCTTGGATTTCAAAACAGAGATTGTTTTCGAAATCTACACCCCCAAATTAGTCGAAGACGACTACCATGACGATTTTGACAAATTTTTTCCATTTCCGCCATCTTGTATTTTAAAACGGTCTTTATTTTCGATTTAAAGATTTTTACCACAAAAGTGTATGACCGCCATCTTGGATTTTAAAATAGGCATTATTTTCGAAATCTGCACACCCGAATTAGTCGAAGACGAAAACCATGACGATTTTGACAAAAATTTCCGTTTCCGCCATCTTTGATTTTAAAACGGTCCTTATTTTCGAAGTCTTCTTCCCTGAATTAATCAAAAATGACGACCATCACGATTTTTATGTAAAATGTGTATGGCCGCCATCTTGGATTTTGAAACAAACATTTTTTTCGAAATCTACACCCCCAAATTAGTCGAAGACGACTACCATGACGATTTTGACAAAATTTTTCCATTTCCGCCATCTTGTATTTTAAAACGGTCTCTATTTTCGATTTAAAGATTTTTACCACAAAAGTGTATGACCGCCATCTTGGATTTTAAAATAGGCATTATTTTCGAAATCTGCACTCCCGAATTAGTCGAAGACGAAAACCATGACGATTTTGACAAAAAATTCCGTTTCCGCCATCTTTGATTTTAAAACGGTCCTTATTTTCGAAGTCTTCTTCCCTGAATTAATCAAAAATGACGTCCATTACGATTTTTATGTAAAATGTGTATGGCCGCCATCTTGGATTTTGAAACAAACATTTTTTTCGAAATCTACACCCCCAAATTAGTCGAAGACGACTACCATGACGATTTTGACAAAATTTTTCCATTTCCGCCATCTTGTATTTTAAAACGGTCTCTATTTTCGATTTAAAGATTTTTACCACAAAAGTGTATGACCGCCATCTTGGATTTTAAAATAGGCATTATTTTCGAAATCTGCACACCCGAATTAGTCGAAGTCGATACCAAGAATAAATTACTAAACTATTTACAATTATACAATATTATTATAAATTATATAAAACTAGACGACTGTTTCAATATTTGACACTTGACCCATACGTATACGTATACGTATGTATGATGATTGTTTCAGATATGAACACGCATCTAGAGAACGCATAATAGTTACCTTCCTAACTGTACCCGCGGGAACGGATGGAAAGTGAACTATTCCCATCTGTTCCCGGCGGGCACAGATGGGAAGGATTCGTTCCCCACCACGTGACCAATGCTAAAGTGCCACCTATGGGGGTATAGATGGAAATACACCCCTATGTACATTTTTTATACCACGTCGGTAGCAAACAAGCATACGCCTGATGGTAAGCAGTTACCGCAACCCATGGACGCCTATAGCTCCGGAGGATTCACCATATCGTGCGATTCACCATATACTTAGATGGTGCGTGCCCGCAGTCGGTAGAAGACTTACTCCATGGAATGCAGTAACTTCCCTTATAAAGCCACAATATAAATAATTGAAACACACTGAAGCGAATATCTGGTCACTCACACTCACAACTCACAAGCACTGGTCTAGTAGGAAACACACAAATCAAATAAATTTACCAGAGCCATACGTGACGCGATCGAGATGCTTCAACGTTGACAAATGTAAGAACCAGTGAATTTACAGTCGTAGATCGATACGACCGAGATGGTTTTTGTGATTCGTCGGTTTTACTCGGAATTCGTGGATTTTCTCGGAATTCGTGTTGGTTTTTGTTGACCGAGCTGTAAGCCGCATCTCCTGTTGTTTTCAATGATTTAGTGTTTCTGCAGTATCTGTTCAATCAACAGATGAAATTTTGATCATATCACATGGCACCTTTCTTTAACTGATTTCAATATTTAGTAGAAGGAGCATCTCAAGTTTTGGAAGAAGTTTTTTGGTTACATTTTACTTTACAGCTTTTACGTGGTATCTTCTATGATGTATAATAGTTCTTTTGTGTGACACAGTCACAGTACCTAGTGACTTGGATATTTTTGTGGTAGGTATCTGTAACTCGTGCATTTGCTTTAGAAAGTTGGCACGTTGTTTGGTCAAGTGAAACCTCTGATAAAAACCATGAAATAAAGGAAGTTTTGAAAGTGTTAGTGCAAATAAAAACCCTGTGTTGTGTATGTTAATATTATAATGAAAGTTCACGAAAGTAGAGCACCGTTATAAAATTTTGTTAATAATCGACTATGAGTCATGTTATTTATAGTAATAATAGACTGTGCATTTGGTGCATACTACACAAAACTAAATCGCCACAGAGATGGCTGCTTTCATCAATTATGATAATGCGTCGCGGCGCACGCCACGCAAGTATGTCGGCTTTCCGAATACTTCGCATTCGGTGCGGCGCAAGAAACAGTGTTACCAACTCATCACTCAGTCGTGGAACAGTTTCAAATCAACGTCACAGTTGGCAGATTAGAGTACAAGTCCTTGTTTTCCTTATATGTATTTATTATTTATTTATTTTATTATTCAAATAAGTTACACAGCATTACAGTAATAAAACCAAGGCACTGTGAACTACAAAAATATACAGAAAATTACTTAAAACTAGTTTATTTAGGGTTTGTATGGATTCTCTTAATCTTCGTGTACCTACTCTATCCTACCTAAATTCAGGAATTCATGGCAAGAATGAAAAAAACCATGAGTTATTTATGAGCGACATCTTTCGAACTTTAATTGACTTAGGGCCGATTGCACTAAACCGTTAACGACAACGTCATCGTTAAAAAAAGCTTGTATGAAAAGTTTGACAGTTTTCTATGGGATGACAGCTCCGTCGCCATATTTAACGTTGATCAGAACGCGTATCATGCTATGATATATAATAATGACAGATGGGTTATGCACACTCCAAAAGTGAAGCACTTAATATGAGTGAATTCAAACAACTGTCGCTAGTCGCGCACCGGCCAGCGTGAGTTGCGGACAGGGCTTGAAATACCGGTATTTTTCGGAACCGGTATCGTGGCTTCGAACCAGGAACCGGTATATGACTTGGTACCGGTTCCGTGGTACCGGTATCCAGGGATCGAATTACAGGTATTTTTCGGAACCGGTATCGTGGCTTCGAACCAGGAACCGGTATATGACTTGGTACCGGTTCCGTGGTACCGGTATCCAGGGATCGAATTACAGGTATTTTCCGGTTCCGAGGTACCGGTATTCAGGGCTTGAATTACAGGTATTTAATGGGAACCGGTATTGTGGCCTTGAACCATAAACCTGTATTAGACTTGGTACCGGTTCCGAATCACGCATAGGTACCGGTATTACTTGTCGCCGCGTATTAAAGGATTTGTTCTCTCTCTCCGACTCGTGGCGTCGGCTTTGTCCGCTCGGCGCTCGCTCACTCGCTGCGTTCATTTGTTTCGTTCGTCAGTTGGTGATCGAACTTATGTTTATTTGTACGTGCGGAAATACTGGACTCCCATATTGGACCCCCCAAATAACAGGGATTAGTATGTTTTTAAAGGTTTTTATTTAGTTTCACCCGTCCGTTGCCCATGGTTCAAATGACCAACTTCCCGATTTCCGATTGAGCTGAAATTTTTCACGCATATGTATATCGAGTGACAATGCAATATTTTGATAATATAAAATAATGTCCATTTAGTAATCCAAGATGGCGGTCAAACACTTTTTAGGTAAAAATCGTTATGGTAGTCATTTTCGATTAATTCAGGGGTGTAGATTTCGAAAGTAATATCCGTTATAAAATCAAAGATGGCGGAAATGGACAATTTTGTCAAAATCGTCATGGTAGTAATTTTCGACTAATTTGGGTGTGCAGATTTCGAAAATAATGTCCATTTTGAAATCCAAGATGGCGGTCATACACTTTTTTTGGTAAAAATCGTTAAATCGAAAATGAAGACCGTTTTAAAATCCAAGATGGCGAAAATGGAAAATTTTGTCAAAATCGTTATGGTAGTCGTCTTCGACTAATTCGGGGGTGTAGACTTCGAAAATGATGGATGTTTTAAAATCCAAGATGGCGGCCATACACTTTTTACTTAAAAATCGTAAAAGTAGTCATTTCCGATTAATTTATAGGTGTAGATTCCGGAAATAAAGACGGTTTTATAAATAAATATGGCGAAAATGGAAAATTTTGTCAAATTGGTCATGGTAGTCATTTTCGACTAATTTGGGTGTGCAGATTTCGAAAATAATGTCTATTATGAAATTCAAGAGGGCGGTCATACACTTTTTTGGTAAAAATCGTTAAATTGAAAATAAAGACCGTTTTAAAATCCAAGATGGCGGAAATGGAAAATTTTGTCAAAATCGTCATGGTAGTCGTCTTCGACTAATTTGGGGGTGTAGATTTCGAAAAAATTGTTTGTTTCAAAATCCAAGATGGCGGCCATACACATTTTACATAAAAATCGTAATGGACGTCATTTTTGATTAATTCCGGGAAGAAGACAATAAGGACCGTTTTAAAATCAAAGATGGCGGAAACGGAAATTTTTGTCAAAATCGTCATGGTTTTCGTCTTCGATGGTATCCCAATTTTAATATTAAATTCCCACTACGATTCTTGGTCAATGATATGCACACCATAACTGTCGTTCTATATAAGAACAAAGTGCCTTATAATTAAGTATATTATTCACCTGACGAAGCCTGCGTTGCGGATTATAAAATTGTAGTTAAAATAGTTATGTATCTTCTTCTTTCTCTTACCACTTCCCGTTACGCGGGGTCGGCTTCCTTAATCTCGAGGCGCCACTGGCTTCGCTGATAAGCATCGTCAGGTGTCAGGCCGAGATCCGTCATGTCCCTCCGGACATCCAGGCAGTTTTCGGCCTACCTCTCCCTCTTTTACGTACAGCCATGGAAAGGTACTTTTTCACGATGTGGTCTTCTGGTCTTCGCACAACATGACCGTACCACCCCAACCGTGACTCGGTAATTTTTTCGGCGATAGGCGCTACTTTAACACTACCCCTTATATATTCGTTGCGCACTTTGTCCCTGAGCGTAACTCCACCCGACATTTCGCATTTCAGTGGTGTGGACTTTTTGCTGCTGAATTTTCTGCATAGCCCATGTTTCGCTGCCATAGAGTAGAACCGGTCTTACAGCTGTTCTGTAAATTTTGCCTTTCGTTTTTATCGGCATCTTCGGATCACAGAGGACTCCTGATAACGTGCGCCATTTATTCCACCCTGTGGACGTTCTGTGTAGTACGTCGGCGTTTATTGTTCCGTCTTCCGATATGAATCTTTACCATATATTACGTTGCCAAAAGTGCAGTATATTAAGCGTAGGGACGCTCAGGGCCCTACATTGCCCACAGAGTTTACGATCATGCTGCGGGGAGACCATGAACATGCTTTCTAACGCAAAATGCGGGGAATACCCGCTAGTCAGTCGGTTCGCATATTATCCACAATGAAACACCGTTTTGCACTCACATAATTTAGCCATTTTCCAAGTCTTCCCATATGACGTAAACATTTTTTACGAAACCAATTTCATTCCACCATTGTTGGTTTAATCCTTGACAACCTTATTTATTAAAAGCTTAACTATAAAGGTCACTTGTTCACAGTACTGTTTCAATGTTGATTATCATTATTAGATACACCTGTTTCATTGTAAAATATTTCATTTTCGGCCTCGAACAAACCCGGAGATTCAAACGGGGGGTCGCGGGGGATGCCTCAAGCGAAGTTTCGACTTGAGGATTTGCCAACTTTGAAGTCCAAGGTTCGCGTCCTGAGGCCAAAAGGAGCCAGGTGCCTTGCTGCTGGTAAGTTGTGCTCGGTCATAGAGGATTGCCTGCGCACAAATAGTGTTGAGGATTGGTGTAGCTTACTGTCTTTTTCTTACTCAGCTTTGAGGGTGCCAGACGCAATCGAAAGACGATCACTAATCACAAAGGTGAAAAATAACATCAAGGACTTCAAGGTATGCTGTCCAGGCGCGCAGATTTCAATCAAACCGGCCTCGATATACCGTGCCATTGAAACTAAATTGCATGATGGCGATTTGAGAGGAGCTGTTCGTCTGCTTCTCTCGGACTCTGCTCTGGCTCCCTCTAGTGAGAGAACCCTACAAGCTTTGAAGGAGAAACACCCGCCACCTTCGCGATTATTGGCGTTGCCACCTGAGCCTAGCATGGCAAGCCCTTTTTTATCCGTAACGCCAGAAGACGTGGCTGCGGCGATAGCCTCCTTTTATAACGGGTCTGCCTCTGGTGTTGATGGTTTAAGGCCGCAGCATCTCAAGGAGCTGATTTCACCTTCTGCGGGAGACAACGGTCCACGTTTGCTGGAATCCCTTGCAAAGCTGTGTAATTTTCTACTACGAGGCATTCTTAACATTGAGGTAAAACCGTTTCTTTATGGTGCATCGCTGTGCGCTTTAATGAAAAAACCGGCCAAGAGCGTGTCGGGCCACGCTCAGGGTAGGGTTCCGCAGTTTTCCGTCCTTCACAGTAAGTGTCCCCACTTAAGAGTTTTTGAAAGCACGTCATTTCATTGTGATTTTGTAGAAATTACAGGTACAATAAACACCTGCTTATACGGTTAAAACAAACTTAGTTCAGAAATTATTTTGTAATTTTTTTTCAAAAACTATGTAACCTATCAAAATAATTTTCCTAGAATTTTTTTATAAAGTTCTACTTTTGAGTTTTTTTTCATATTTTTAAAACTTATGGTTCAAAAGTTAGAGGGGGGGGGGACACATTTTTTTTTTACTTCTGGAGCGATTATTTCCGAAAATATTTACATTATCAAAAAATTATTTTAGTAAACCCCTATTCATGTTTAAATATCCAAAAACCTATCACATGTTAGGGTTGAAATGAAAAAAAAATCACTCCCCACTTTACGTATAGTGAGGAGGTACCCTAATAAAACATTTTTTTCCACTTTTTATTTTACCACTTTGTCGGCGTGATTGATCTACATGTTAGTACCAAATTTCAGCTTTCTAGTGCTAACGGTCACTGAGATTATCCGCGGACGGACGGACGGACGGGCAGACATGGCGAAACTATAAGGGTTCCGAGTTGACTACGGAACCCTAAAAAAGATGGTGGCATCAGACCAATTGCTGTGGGTGGCATTTTTCGGCGTTTGACCGCTAAGCTGTGTTGTGGAGCGGTAAGGGAACCTATGTCTGGTTATTTGCTGCCCAGGCAGGTGGGTTTCGGCACTAGGCTGGGTTGTGAAGCGGCAATCCATGCCACTCGTCACTTCGCTACAGAACGCCAAGGCTCTGGGGACATAATGATCAAGATTGACATCAGAAATGCTTTTAACACGGTAGAAAGAGACACCATTCTCAATGAGGTCTTAGAGAAAACCCCCTCATTGTTTCCCTTCGTCTACCAGTGTTATGCCTCTCCGAGTAATCTCTTCTACTTGGGTGATGTCATCCAGTCGCAGGTTGGTGCTCAGCAGGGCGACCCACTGGGGCCTCTTATATTTTGCTTAGCCATGCAAAAAATAATCTCTGCAATAAATGCACCTTTAAACGTGTGGTATCTGGACGACGGAGTCATTGGGGGCAGTTTAGATGTCGTCGTTGAGAGTTTGAAGACCTTAATACCTGCCTTGAAAACCATAGGCTTAGAAATTAATCCATCCAAGTGCGAGTTGTTCGCTTGTGGAGATGTATCTACAGAAGCTCTTTCAGAGCTTGAGGCAGTTTTGCCTGGAATGAGGCACATTGATAAATCTTCTTTCCAGCTGCTAGGTGCTCCCGTATTTTCCGAGGGTGTCAGCTCTGTACTATCACTCAAAAGGCAGGCACTCTCGAATGTGCAGGAGCATTTAGCTCATCTCGCTGGACATATTTCCCTCATTTTGTTGCGAAATTGTTTCGCTCTGCCTCGCGTGGTGTACACATTGCGAACGTCTCCCACTTGGCTATTTGAGCAGGATTTGCAAGCACTCGATGACACTTTAAAACTTGCTTTGGAGTCGGTACTTAATGTCGATTTAAGTGAGAATCAGTGGCTCCAAGCGTCCTTACCTGTTCGGTATGGCGGTCTTGGTGTTCGCCGGACTAAGGATATCGGGTTGGTGGCTTTTTTAGCATCTGTACACGGTTCGTCGGATCTGGTTGCTCGCATTTTGGCTATTGGGAGTGACAGTATTTGTATACCATTCGCTTCCGAGGCTTTGGCGAGGTGGGCCACTTTGTGCCCAACCGGCGAGCACCCAGAATGCTTGGTGGCCCAGAGGGGATGGGACGACATACTGTGTAAACTTGCGTATGATGGTTTGCTGAGCGGTGCCACGGGGTCCGACTTGGCGCGCCTTAAGGCGGTTTCTAAGTCCGAATCGGGTGCGTGGTTGCATGCTTTGCCGTCTCCACAACTGGGTACACTGCTTGACAATGACTCTTTGAGAATTGCAGTGGCCTTAAGATTGGGGAGCAAAGTATGCAACCTGCACCGATGTATTTGCGGTATGATGGTGTAGGAGAACGGCCACCATGGGCTTAGTTGCCAAAGATGCGCCGGTTGTTTCCCCAGGCATCACTCGATAAATGAAATTGTTCGTCGGGCAATGGTAGCGGCCAATGTCCCGTGTATTCTGGAGCCACCAGGTTTGTGTCGGTCAGACGGGAAAAGACCCGACGGGCTCACCCTGGTCCCTTGGTACAGAGGGCGGTGTCTGTTATGGGATGTGACTTACGTTAGTACGTTTGCTGCATCCCATCTGAGACACACTGTCAGGTCGGCTCGCTCGGCGGCTGAGCTTGCTGCGAAAAATAAGCATGCGAAGTACGCTGCTTTGGAAGTGGGTTATGATTTCGTCCCTGTCGCCGTCGAGACAGCTGGTCCCTGGTGCAGCTCTTTAGGGAACTGCGTCGGCGGTTGAAGGAAAGGGGTAACGACCCCCGTTCTGGGTCTTGGCTGGTTCAACAGGTCTCCATCGCCATACAGCGTGGAAACGCTGCGAGCGTGATGGGAACCTTTGGACCAGGTATGGCGCGGAGTGGGTTTTAGGTCATAATGTCGGTTGTAGGGGAAATAATTATGGTAGGGTATGTTTTTAAGAAATTATGATGATTGTATAGTTATTAGTCTCGGGGGAGCCTGTTCCCCTAGAGACCGCGTCCCCAGGTGGTGGATCGGGGGTGCTCGTCCAAAGGCGCACACGTGCCGCTGGAAGGGCTGGAGAGAAATAAAATATCTCCCGCGGACCATACAGGCCGGAGAGTAAACTTCGTCAAAAAAACTCCATCGACTGGCTTCTCCGACGTATTTGGAGTAGAGGCAGTAGGTGGACTGGACGCTTAGGCTGGAGTGTTCAGTAGAGGCGGCAGCGGAAGAACCCCGAGCGGGTCAACGGTGGCGTTCACGGTCCTTCAGAAGGATTACAGTCTTGGCGTCAGGTGGCAACCGGCCGTAAAATACACAGCCATAAATCCTTCTCCTAGTCCAAATCATGAAAGTACAACAAAAGAAAAGAGATATAAATGCTAGGGCGTCCCCCTCAAGCGACGGTCAGAGGTATCCAGTAGCAAGAAATGTTAGGGCGTCCCCCAGAAGCGACGAAACTAGACGCAACGCTACCAATATGCGCTTAGCAACTTGGAACCTTGGTTCTCTAACCGGACGCAGCCAAGAACTAGCAGAGGTATTACACAGACGCAATATTAACATATGCTGCATACAGGAATTAAAATGGAAGGGGTCCAAATCCAGGGATATCGGACGGGGCTACCAGCTTCTATATCACGGCGTAAATAATACTCGAAATGGCGTCGGTATTGTCTTAGACGAGCAACTGAAACAACGTATCATATCCGTGAAGCGATACAGTGACAGAGTAATGTCAGTAAAACTAGCGCTAGATAAGCAACCTTGTCTGAATATTATCTCAACATACGCCCCCCAGGCAGGATGTACAAACGAAGAGAAGAGTTGTTTTTGGCAGGAGCTGCAGGACATCCTTAATAGTATACCTTCCTTAGATAACACAATTGTGGCGGGTGACTTAAATGGTCATGTAGGAAATCAGGCCCCAGCTGGATGCAATATCCACGGGAACTATGGATATGGTTCTGTAAATGCGCAAGGAAAAGATATTTTAGAGATGGCGAGCATTTTCGATATGCCAATAGTAAATACATACTTTAAGAAAAAAGAGGACCATTTAATCACCTACAAGAGTGGTGCTAACACATTTCACATCGACTACATTCTTTGTAATAATCCCTTGCGTAGGCACTTCAGAGATTGTAAGACTATCCCAGGTGAACCCCTTACCACACAACACCGGCTACTAGTAGCGTGCCTGAAAATGCCTTCTTGGAAGACCACCTACAGAAAGATAATAAGCCACACCTAGGATAAAATGGTATAATCTTCAAAAACCTCAAGGAAGAACTCTAGCATCAAACGTAGCAGGCTTCATGGAAACTTATGTACCAGTCGGGGATGATGTCAATACTGCATGGAATGATTTCCAAAGTTACACGATAAACGCAGCAAAGGAAGCTCTTGGTACTAGCACAGGTAAACTGAAACCAGACAAAGATCCTAACTGGTGGAATGAGGACGTAAAACATTTCCTACTAGAAAAGAAGTTGTCTTTTAAAGCTTGGCAAGTTACCAAGAACGAGTCTGACCGTCAAAGATATGATGATGCTAAGAAACTTGCCAAAAAGATGGTCGCGTGCTCGCAAGCTGCTGCTAAAGAAAACGAGTACAGTAAATTAGAAAAAGCTGTTTCAGATAAAGAAATATTTAAAATTGCTAAATTTAGGAACCGGCAAACAAAAGATATAAAACAGAATAAATACATAAGAAACAACACAGGATCACTGCTGACCTCCGACAAGGACATTAACGACAGATGGTACGAATATTACAACCACCTATTAAACGAAGAGTTCCCACGAGAACCCCTGCCTAGCCAGCCTTCAGTACACGGACCGATAGAAATGATAACGTCCGAAGAAGTTAAGGCTGCCTTTGCTAAAATGAAAAACCGGCCAAGAGCGTGTCGGGCCACGCTCAGTGTAGGGTTCCGTAGTTTTCCGTCCGTCACAGTGTCCCCACTTAAGAGTTAAAATAACACCGCCATGTAGGATATGATATGAGCGTTCCACGTACAGCGACATCTATCGGCAAATTAAGTAAACTATTGCGCGCGAGCTTAAAGTATGGAAGATGAATTGTATGGGATAATTCTTTATTGCGTGAACCGATTTTCACCGTTTTTACTTTATTTGAAAGCACGTCATTTCATTGTGATTGTGTAGAAAAAACAGGTACAATGAACACCTGCTTATACGATTAAATTACAAACTTAGTTCAGAAATTATTTTGTAATTTTTTTTCAAAATCTATTCAACCTATCAAGTTCAAAATAATTTTCCTAGAAAGTTTTTATAAAGTTCTACTTTTAAGATTTTTTTCATATTTTTAAAACTTATGGTTCAAAAGTTAGGGGGGGGGGGGCACATTTTTTTAAACTTCTGGAGCGATTATTTCCGAAAATATTTACATTATCAAAAAATGATTTTAGTAAACCCCTATTCATTTTTAAATACCTATCCAACAATATATCACACGTTAGGGTTGAAATGAAAAAAAAGTCACTCCCCACTTTACGTATAGGGGAGGTACCCTAATAAAACATTTTTTTCCACTTTTTATTTTACCACTTTATCGGCGTGATTGATATACATATTAGTACTAAATTTCAGCTTTCTAGTGCTAACGGTCACTGAGATTATCCGCGGACGGACGGACGGACGGGCAGACATGGCGAAACTATAAGGGTTCCTAGTTGACTACGGAACCCTAAAAATGGCAAAGCAACGGGTCCTGATGAAATACCATCGGAACTTCTGAAAATGAGTGGAAACGCAAGTTTATTATGGCTAACTAACCTCTTCAACCATGTGCTTACACAAGGAAAAATGCCTGATGGATGGAGACAGAGTAATTTAGTCCCATTCTACAAAGGTAAGGGGGATGTGGCTGAATGCGGTAATTATCGTGCTATCAAACTTACCTCACACGTTTTAAAGATTTGGGAGAGTGTGGTTGCCAAACGATTAGTAAAACTAACTACAGTTACACCAAATCAATGTGGATTCACCAGCGGAGTAGGTACAATAGACGCTATCCATACTATTAGAATCTTGCTTGAAAAATACAAGGGACTTAAAAAGGACCTCCACCTAGTATTTATAGACCTTGAAAAGGCATTTGATCGTGTCCCCAGAGAGCTTATATGGCAAGCATTACGAGCACAGCTGGTACCCGAATACTACATCGAAATTCTCAAGGACATGTCCTTGAGAATTTCGATGTAGCTGTGACCAGAGCTCTCTGCCCTGCTGGTATTGGACCGGAGTTTGAGGTAAATGTTGGGGTCCACCCGGGTTCTACTCTTAGTCCACTATTGTTTAATATAGTAATGAACTATGTCACCGAAGACCTTCAAAAACCGCCCCCTGGTCTCTCTTATATGCCGATGACATAGTCCTCATAGCCGAAACACTGCAAGAAATCCAAACCGATTTAACTACATGGTGTACAGCTTTGGAATGCAGAGGGCTACGTGTTAGTCGAACTAAAACCGAATACATGTACTGTAACTTCTCGGGAAAAATATCATCCACCAACGCGATGCAGCAACCACATCTTGACAACATACCTCTTAAACAAGTTGACCACTTTAAATATCTAGGATCTGTCCTGACATCTACAGCTTCTATTGACAAAGATATAGAAAACCGCAAAACAGCTGCGTGGTTAAAGTGGCGATCATTAACAGGAGTACTCTGTGACGTGAAAATGCCTATAGAAGTTAAAGGAAACATATATAAGAGAGCAATTAGACCAGCTTTAATGTATGGATCTTCATGCTGGGCCACGCAAAAATCAGATGAACAAAAACTCCATGTCACGGAGATGAAGTTGCTACGGTGGTCTGGCGGTGTGACCCTTAAGGATAGAATCAGGAACGAACATATAAGGGGAACATTTAAAGTTGCGTGCATTACTGACAAACTTCAGGAAAATCGCTTACGGTGGTACGGTCACGTCATGAGACGAAATAAAGAACACATGACAAGGGTCGTCATGGAAATTGAACAACCTAAAAGAGGCCCAGGCCGGCCAACAACTTCTTGGATGGGGACCATTTCCAAAGACATAAAGACGACGGGTTTAAAACCAGAAATGACAGAGAAGCGCCCAGAATGGCGTAAAAGGACTTGGAGGGCCGACCCCAAGAGATATGGGAAATAGGCGCAGAAAAAGAAGAAAGAAGAAGAAGATGATTGTATAGTTTTAATTGTAGTAGTGTTAGTGTAGGTTATTTTTGACTAGTAGGTATATGTTAATAATTTTTGACTGTTGTATTTTGTATTTGAAGGTAGTTTTAAATTAGGTATGTAATGTTATAATATTTAATGTGAATTGTTCTTAAATATAGTTAGTTTTAAGTTGACATTTTGTATAGAATAGGTAATGACTTGGTTTCAATAAAATTTCATTGAATAGATGTACAAGGACACAATAAAACGAATCTCGTTTGTTGAATAAATGTATGCAATACAGAAACTGAACAAGTTAAGAAGAACCTTAGAATGCTATGTGATAGTCAATAAAGTTTTTTATCTTCGTACCAAATATCACACTCGTAACTTTGAAAACGACAAAGATAGGAAGGTTTGAAATTTGAGTGTTTCATTGTCCAACAACTTACCCTACCTATACACCTGCATCGCAACCGTTCTAAGTAGTTCTAACGTGTAGACATTAATATCTACACAAACACAAGTGCACATAAAGTCACACTATCGCTTCGCTCAATTACTTAGTTAATAACCAATAACAATCCACATCATAATACAATAACAGACATTATGCGACGCAAAAAACGTTTTCTAAACTGACTCGCACAATGTTGCTGACGATCTAATTGAAATGTTAATCGGTATTGTTCGGAGTTTCACTGTGTTTATCTGACATGGCAACACTGATTGGGGGCTGGACTGATAATTTACTGCCAGGTAATTGAATTTAGCTCGTAAATTACGGATGCAGGTGAGTGTGTTGAATAAACTACCGGACAGATTTAAGGAATTGCCACTAAGGAGCTTTAAGCAAGAACTGACAAATGGCTACTTAATAAGTGTTTTTATAGTGTTAACACGTGTTAATTATTTTTTCTCAGATTAGTTAATATTATTATACTAGTAGATGACCTCTGTGATAACTGATAAAGTTTACTAACACATTGTAATTGGACACAAGTAGGTATAATTAATTGATATACATACGTAAACATTTACATTTAAGAATAATTAATAATAAGAATAATTTTATTCAGGACGCTTGGTAATACAAAATAAAATAAACATCAAATTGTTACAGGAACATTTGATAATATTATAATATTTAGTATGGTTATAGTTTCAAATGTCTCAATTGACATGTACTCTAATTTCATGCATATTAATTTAATTATATTTCATTATTGTTATTCAATATTTTATTGTATAGTTTTTTTGTTCTAATCAATAATTGCCGATATGTAAAATATTTACCAAATTTGCACGCTAGGTACTAAATGGCCGGATGTAAATGTCATATCTAAATATATATAACTCAAAGGTGACTGACTGACTGACATAGTGATCTATCAACGCACAGTCCAAACCGCTGGTTCTAGAGATTCCAAATTTGGCACGTAGGTTCCTTATAAGGTCTAGGGGTGCACTAAGAAAGGAATTTTCAAAATTCACCCCCTAAGGGGATGAAATGAGGGTCCAAAGTTTGTATGACGAAACAAGATTAGTTAGACTATCTTATTCGAAACTTCACAGGAGTATATCTAACAATAAATGAGTAAATACGTGTTTCAGGTTTTTTGAAAATTCAACCCCTAAAAGGGGGAAATGTGGTCAAAAAGTCTGAAAATCAACATGGGTATTGTTTCTATGGTTTATCGGGTCGTTGATTACGAAAACAACAACGGTTTTAAAATCCAACATGGCGGACGTGAAATACCATCTCCCCTGTTGGGGTACAATGGGGTTGAAATGTCTAAATATCAATATGGGTGTCGTTTTTGTGTTTTTTTGGGACGTTAATTACGAAAATGGCATCGATTTTGAAATTTAATATTGTGGACATGAAAATTCTCGAAAGTATTTGTGCCAAATTGCAATCTTCTTCTAAATAGATAAAAGAAGAAACTGACTGACATATCAACGCACAGCCCAAACCGCTGGTTCTAGAGATCCCAAATGTGGCACGTAGGGTCCTTATATGGCCTAGGGATGCACTTAGAAATATTTTTTTAAAATTCACCCCCTAAGGGGGGAAATGGGGTCCAAAGTTTTTCCACGAGTATTCCTAACGATAAATGAGTAAACAATTGTTTCAGCTTTTTTGAGAACTCAACCCATAGAAGTGGGCAATGTGGTGACAAAATTTAAATATCAACATGGGTATTGTTTCTATATTTTATCGGGTCGCTGATTACGGAATCAACACTTAAGGGGGGGGGGGGGGGGAATGGGGGTTGATAGTTTGTATGGGGAATTTTTTGAACCAATTTAGATGAAACTTGGTATAGAGATAGTTTGAGTCCCACGCAAATGCAAATGACATAGGACAGTTTTTATCTCGAAAATCAATCCTTAAGGGGTTTTTTTTACCTTGAACTGATTTAGATCAACTTTGTTGTGGATATAGTTTAAGTCCCAAGAAACAATATAGGATATTTTTTATCCCGAAAATCAATCTTAGAGGGGTAGAAAAGATGTTGGTAGTTTGTATGGCGAATTATTAACCGCCGAACAGACGATTGAAGTGAAACTTGGTAGAGTCGCCATTAAATATATCGGAGCGGCCAGGGTACTCAAAAATATCTAATCATGCACTTTATCGCCTTGACAATAGAGGCGTTGTTCAGATATTTATGACCACCTTGGCCGCTCCGATATATCTGATGGCGACTGTATACATATTATATAGATTGAGCCGCGAGAAACAATATAGAATAAGTTTTATCTCGAAAATCAACCCTTTAGGGGGTGACACGGGAGTTGAAAGTTTGTATAGGAAATGAATAACCGCTGAACCTATTTAGGTGATTTGGTATGGAGATAGTTTGAGTTCTGGGGAAGGATATATAATAGTTGTTATCCCAGAAGTCATTGCTTAAGCGGGTAAAAAGGAGGGTGGATTACTAATTCCACGCTAATGAAGTCACGGGGAAAAGCTTCTATTCAAGAGTAAAAATCTGAATTAATCATAATCTCTTAGTAGTAGTAAGTCGTTGCTGGCGTAACAATTAAACAATTATTGCAATCATTTCTTTAAAAAAAATAAGGGAGCCGCCTTTACCAAAACGTGGTATACCGAAACCTCCAAAATGTAACGAATACCTTTCCGAAAACTGCATCTAAATCAGTTCAGCGAAACGCGAGATGTTCGCGGACAAACATACATTCCTACATACGTACATACAAACATACGAGTCTAACTGAGAACCTCGTTTTTTAGTACTTTTAGTACGCGGGCGAAGCTGCGGGAAAAAGCTGGTTAATAATAAAGGTAATTTTGTACCTTCATTCTTGCAAATAAACACTTAAACTTGTGCTTTGCAGCCTATCCAAACCAAATACATTTTAATATATATATTATTAATATACTTTATTTATTTATTTTAGACTCTTAGCCCATATTACATACTAGGTACCTACCTACCACCACCACCACCAGTACCACCTATACTATACATAATATAGTTATTACCTTCTATATCTAGATCAAATTACATCTAGAGAGACTAGAAGTAATTTCAAAGTAGGGTGATTGTGCTCGTTTCCCGTCCATGGTCAGTTTCCGTCCACCTGACGGTTCTGCTACAAATATATGGAGAAAACTTGAACGTAAATGAATTTTCCTGCGGAAGTTTGGTCTTGTTGCGATCCATAATATCTAAGAAACAATTCTACTATCATAAACAAGTAATTTGACAAATTGTGCCTTTAAAAATAAAACATTAATAGCGGCCTCGAATTCGGCCCTAGCAAATGTCATCGCAATGAAGAAAAAAACTTGTGGCGGGAAAAGTTTATGATGAGTTTTATTAATGATTTAGGCAGTGCACTAAATATGTTTGGCATGAATTATCTATTTTAAAGTTAATTGTACAATATTTTAAGTGGAGATTAAAGTTTTAGAATATAATTAATATATAAACTTTGTGGACCAAAACTAGCAGAGCAATTTGGTATAAATTTCAGTTTTGCGACCACCTGATCCCGGAAATCCAGACAGGGTACCTAGGTAAATATTTCTAATGGTTATTTTACTTCAAAATACTTAATTAATACGTAATATTATAGTATATAGTAGTATGGTAATATTATATTTGATTACCTACACACTTTAGTTTCTGTCCATTCCTCATATAATGTTACGTAAATAAATGTAATAAATAAAACATTTAAATGACTTGAGCAAAGACTAAAACTAGCTCTTCTGTTGCATTGTTATCGTTAATATACGAGTTATTTGTGAGAAGACAAAACTATAATTAACATTAGAATGACCAAATGGTAGTAGAATAACAATTATAACCTCCATACTATGGCGTGCTCTGCTTATTTCACTTCAAAAGAAAGCTTTGTGATCGTGCCATTGCCATCGTCCGTACACACACACACGCACACACACCCGTACATCTTTCACAATGAATATTATCCGTTATTGTCACTAAGCACTATCACATCACCTTTATCTATTTACCGGCAATTAAAACCACACGAAAACAAACAAACAAAAACATGCGCTGTTAAATATTTGAACAAATATCCGAAAAAAGGAAGTCTCGTGTTTTGATCTGATTACTATGAAAAAAGCTACTTTTTTAAATAGTCGCATAACCTTCGGATCTGATCGGAACCAATCGGAAACCTTTCCGGGTAATGCACGACCCTTAGAGAATTCAACCGACCGGAGTCGCCATTGACAGGCGTTCCCCCTTTGCCGAAAACATATGACCAGTGGTCATGCTTACACCTATTTGTACATTACGTACGAATAGCCACAGAATACACTTGACGTTCCCCTCCCCCGCAAAAATCGGCAGACTTGCTTTGTAAAGAAAACGGCAGACATGGCTACTCCGGGTTGAATTCTCTAAGGAACGACCCAATAATGAACGATCCAATGCGCGGTTGACTACGCTAGTCGCGTCAATTGCATTAAGCCTTGGTCAAACAGCAAGCGTGGCGCAGCGCCACGGTCGCGCAGCGCGACCGCGGCACATGTTAACAGGTTAGCGACGTCAAACAGACTGCGTCCCGCCGGCGCCGCGCCCCGCTTCTGTCGCGCCCCGCGCCGCGCGGCCCCCCGCGTCCACGCGGCGCGGGCGTAGCGCTGCGCGGCGGCACGCTGCGCCGCGCTGGGTCACATCAGTCGGACGTTAGGCAGCGCGGTGCGTCGTGCGAGCGTAGCAATATACTGTGATTGTGATTATGGATATAGAAAACAATATCTTCTCTTCGAAAAAATAATCTTGGCTTCGGAAGGAATGAGCGAGTCACGCCCGCATCGCGCGCGGCCGCGCCGTTTTCACGCGCGCGCAATGAGGGCGTGTTGAGAGCGCGAGGCCGGCGCGATCCGCGCGCGCCCTGTTTGAACAGTCATCGCTTCGGCGTCACGCGGCGCAGACGCGGCTCTGCGCCACGCTTGCTGTTTGGCCAAGGCTAAGGTACAAACAAGTTGGAACCCGACCGCAGGCCGCAGCAGTACGTTCGCGTATGAAGTTCTATTCAAAGTCAGTGACACGAAGTCAGGCGATATGTCGTCGCACGGCAGGTCGCGCCGCGCGACCGCGGCGCTGCGCCACGCTTGCTGTTTGGCCAAGGCTTAATAGTACAAGCAGTGACAGTGGTTAACATTAAAGGCCTACAATATCATTGTTTGGTGATAAAATGCCTTAGTTATAATATTCGATTGTTTGGTTGAGTTAAATATAATACCGTGATCGATTTAACAATACATACTTGTATGGAAAAAACAAATTTATAAAAACTAACTACGCCATTTCGTTTCCTTAATCGTACCTAACTGTATGCTAATATTAACGGAAATAAAGAAACACGGTGTTAATCCTTATTAACATTAGTTTTTAGGATTTCGTAGCCAAAATGGCAAAAACGGAAACCTTATAGTTTCGTCATGTCTGTAGTTCGTCCGTATGCCATGGCCATTTTTTATTTGGAGACTATAACTAATATTCATGAAATTATAACAGAAGGTGTATTTTGTATACCCCTACTTAGTATTGTAGTAAAATTGCTGAAAAGATTTTTTTTAGGGGGGAGCCACAAGGGGTTTTCCATACATGTAACAACTTTTTTTACCAAAAATCATCATGTTGCACATCAATCGATAGGACTTTAAAAATAACATTGAGGTTTGTTTTATCATTTTTTGATTAAGTGGATATTTTCAGAAATAATCACCCTACTCAGTGGACGAAAACTAGCAGAGCCCAGGACGGAAAACTGACATTTATGGACGAAAACTAACGAATACCCCACTTTTTCAAATAATATTTTTTATACAAAATCTCGCAAGTATGGATAATTATCGCGTAATATTAACATAAACTAGACTATATAAGCTATAAAATGAAATATAATACATTTAAGTAAGGGTACTTTAAGATATTCTTTTTGCATCACAAAGCTGGCAAAATCGATAAGTGGACGAAAAGGAGCACAATTACCCTACCTAACCAAATTATGATTTGATGCTAGTTAGGACATTGACTCATTTTACATATATTTACCATCTATATCTACCAACTTTCGCTGACTGTACAATATACTCCTATACATTCCTAATTATGATATACAGGAGAAAACCATTAAGCTAACATTAAATCTGACTATATAATAATATGTCCCTTCAGATCATGCCACATCCAGTACATCCACCCTCCCAAGTGCTTTGATTTTGCCACGATTTTGCACGATTTTTTTTTCTTTTTCTTTTTTACACAAGTAGATACATTTAGTTAATCATAGTGAAAATTAAGATATGTATACTTCTATCTATCATACATGTGACGTGGCCTGGGTACTGGCAGAATACCAGTGCTCCGCCCGTAAGAGTGAAGCGTATTGCTGAGTCAGAACCCTTTTGAATTGCTGCAACGCACACAGAAATCGTTCTTTTTTTTTTGTTTCATATGTTTAACTATTTTTCCAGCTTCTTTCTTTTTAAGGATGTAATTTATGTACCTACACAACTGTGTGTATATTGTGGCAAGCAAATGAAGAATCTATCTATCTACAAAAACACATCAATTTTACGTGTTTGCGTATCCCGTCATTCACCTTAACGGTGCATGACCTTCAAATAGTCACTGTGACAAATTTCCATGTGTTCGGCCGTGCACAGTATTATTGAGTTCGTGTTAATTCTGCATTAAGGCAATGTTTGCTTACAATAGTCACTCTAATTAATGAATGTTGTCAAAACTGATTAAATTATTTGTCTGGAGCAAAGCAACGGTAGATGGAGCTGCGGTGCGGAACGGTCCTAATTAAATCAACTGGAGCGTGAAGAACCGTCTTCGCTTGCTGAAGATAAGATACGAGTATTATTCGCAGTATAAAAAGTCACACACTTATACCATAAAGATGTATAAAGTCTCTGTTAGGCTTTTATTTTTCTTAGACATCTTGCCCATTCGCGAGAATCGCAGAATAACCTAGAGCCGCAGTAAAACTAGACAAACACTGCGGTATACCTAAAAGTACGCCTAAGCTCCGGTAGTTGAACGTCGTTTAGAAAGACCTCAAAACGTAAGGAGTTAGTAGTTGGAGAGTAAAAGCCATGAACAGACCAGAATGGGAAAAAATACTCGACCAGGGCAAAAACCACCAGGCTATAGAAGTGTACAACCTTAGATGATGATAATAATTTTATTAGTATCTAGACACACGGTAGTGTGTCCGCCAAGTTCGAGCAAAAAAAAGCGACACACCGGCCGTGGGTTATATTACACGAACCATTTCGGGCCAATTTCGACCACCCTATAACTCAAAACATATTTTATCTACGCATATGAAATTTCGAGTGTCTGTTGACATCCCCTTAATTATCTAGAATACAAAATTTCATTATTCTACCTATAGCAGTTCTTGAGATATTGACGTCAGAAAATCGCTATTTTTACTATACACTCACTGACTCACTGACTCATCAAAAACCTAGACCACTTCCAATGGTCGTACTGACTTGAAATTTGGCATGGAGATAGGTCTTAAGGTCAAAGTAAAGGGAAAAATCTGAAAACGGCCAAGTGTGAGTCAGTTTTAAAAATAGCGAAGGTGTAACTTTGTTCTACTATGAAGTCATAATGAACTAAGTGGGTCTATCTTCCAATGGTCGTACCGACCTGAAATTTGGCTCGAAGGTTTGTCTTTAGGTCGAAATAAAGTAAAAATCTGAAAACGGCCAAGTGTGAGTCAGTTTCGAAAACAACGAATGTCTAATTTTGTTCTACTATAAGTAGGTATGGAGTGGAAATGAGATAAGACTTATTTAAATTTAGATACATACCAATTTAAGACAATACATGTTTGTCTTAAAGACAAGAACAATAAAATTGTTCACCACTCTGTGTGTGTCTGTTGCGGGAACCGAACCCACGATTTACGAAGTACAAAGCAGGTCACTAGGTACACTAGGTGCGCTAAATCAGTCAAACAAAAATGAAAAGACTATTTTTTCTCGCATAGTCTAAATAATTTCTAATTTTACAACTAATAAAATCGCAGATTCAAGAACATGGAAATCATATATACTCTGAGATGGAATTATATATACCTACTACTGCCCATCTCACCCTCCGATACGCCACGGGATGAGATGGGATGGTGCACTTCTAGGGCTACATAATAGGCCACCAATTATAATACCTACTGGTAGGTAGGTATTACCAAGTTATTAATTATCTATGTAGTACTTACAAACAGAATAAAGTACGTTATTGATGTATGTAATTATATGTAAGTAGGTACATTTTATAGGTGTAGGGAGCCAGTTTATTTGTAAAAATCACCTATAAATAAATAGTAAAATAGAATTAGACGCTTAGTATAAAGGGGTATAAAGTACATACCTAAGTGGAATGAGACATTTCCTAAAGCAAAAGTGATAAAAAAATAATAAAGAACCTATACCTAACAAAAATAAATGAAATCCCATCAAAAACATAAATGTGAAAGGCTGCCAAGTTCGATACTATGGGAATGCTTCGCCTATAAAAGAAGTGAGATCTGAATAAGTACCAAGTTCCATAAAAATACCTCAAATCATAAATAGTTATAGGAATGCACACTTGATTTCCAGCAGTTTTTAAGGTACATTTTGAATAAGTATCACGTTACATAGAAATACCTAAAATTATAATAGTCAGAGAAACGCACACCGGTTTTTTTAGCAGTTTCCTGATAACATTTATTATTTTCAGTACTTTTGAATGATGTAACTTGGCAAGTTTTAATAGAAAATTATATACTTGACACATTGCAGTCCAAAGGTGTCGATTCATTGCATTGAAAAAGTGTGTGGTGTGTGAAAACTTGCCAAGTAACATCATTAAAAAGTACTGAAAATAATAAATGTTATCAGGAAACTGCTAAAAAAACCGGTGTGCGTTTCTCTGACTATTATAATTTTAGGTATTTCTATGTAACGTGATACTTATTCAAAATGTACCTTAAACACTGTTGGAAATCAAGTGTGCATTCCTATAACTATTTATGATTTGAGGTATTTTTATGGAACTTGGTACTTATTCAGATCTCACTTCTTTTATAGGCGAAGCATTCCCATAGTATCGAACTTGGCAGCCTTTCACATTTATGTTTTTGATGGGATACCTATATCCACACTTAGGCTACTACCTATATCTTAGTAGGGCACATGCCCCGGTTGTGGGCACTGTGCCGGTTTTGGCAAAGTTTAGGGTTTCGTAGTCAGCTAGGAACCCTTAACTTTATTAAGGTATAGACAAATTTACAAGTCTATGGTTTATAGTTAATATAAGAGTAAATTATGGCAGTACAGATAGCATTGTCGTCTGTCATGTATCAGTCATTCAGTTATCAGGAGCCATTGAAAAAAGTGGCCAAAACTGGCTCCTGGGCCCGTTTCTGACATTAAATTTAAGAAAAAAATAAGATATAATGTCAGAATCTTACAGCGGAGATTCATATAAATATAGTAATATATTATCAATGATTCAGTACATAAAGATTGTTATAATTCCTTATTGACACAAAATGACGGAAGTCTGAAAAGACAAACTCTCCTTAAAGTGGCCAAAACCGGGGCATCTGCCCTAGTTATTTAAATTCGAAAGATATCGTTGATTGTGATGGACCGTGTGAGTGATTTGTGACCTATTAAACTTTTACTTTTCGATGAATAAGGTTCCAAACTGCTCCCCGATGAGGTACGTGATCATACTGTGACCGCCCAGTCCATGATATCCAAGAAAAAGAATACATAATATAGCAATGGGCGCAATTAAAGTGTAAAATTCTTGAAGATAAAATACTGGTAAGCATGTTTAACTCAAGTGTGGATTACAATCGCCGTGTTAAACTGACCACAAAAAATATAAGTTTTAAACGTTGCATATTCATTCGCACTTGTGTTTTATCTGGCGTTGTGAAAGATATCTCGAGATTTTCGTAAAATTATTTTTTTAGAACTTGAGTTTCCCTTTTTGATTATGTTTCGAGATAACGATCTTGAAAGAGCATAATGGGACTCCAACCACACCGCCACCACATGACCACACCTTGTGTCGTCTTTCATACATAGGTACAGTCAACCAATTTGATTCCTAGGCCACTATAGAACCTTGTCACAATAGCTAGTTTGGTAGCGAATAGGTTACGTTTACGTATCCACGGGCAACTGTCATTACGACAAGGTTCTACAGTGGTCTAGGAATCAAATTGGTTGACCGTACATGCACTATAGAAATTATTTATTAGTTTAGATATAATATGTCAAAATATTCATAATATACGCATAGGTAGTAACATAACACAGTTTTGAGGGTTCCGTACCCAAAGGGTAAAAACGGGACCCTATTGCTAAGACTTCGCTGTCCGTCCCTCCGCCTGTCACCAGGCTGTCTTTTCTTTTCTTTAATGCTACCCCCCAACATTGCCGCGATCGGATGGTTATCTGGACGTCTGCGTCTGGCGTGGGAGACCAAACAACGTTGTCATGTTGCATGAGCTTGGGGTGATTATCCCATGAAAAACATAAATAGCGGATTCAGGATTTTACTGCATGAATGGAACAGCCAAAGAGAATATAACACTACGTTGGTACAGCGCATTCTGGCGTGTAATTCGTAAACTAAGCAAATATTGTAGGAGCTTGGGGTCATCATCTAGCGCTATCTAGCTTTCGATTGGTATACTATTTTTTTAAATGATGTTAGACAATTTAGATAACCTGGAAACTTTAATATTAACGTTTTTACGCTTATCTCAAACAGCGCAATTGACAGCTGACTGACATTGACGTTTTATGTTTGAGGTTAGGATTGTCAGAAAATATTCATATGTCGCCTAATATTGGTAATCAATAAAATGCAATTACTGCAGAGTGTGTGATTGAAATTAATATAAAACCTACCTAGTGGCCATTTGAGATATCTTGCCAACATGGCGTTTACCCCCTTAAGAGTGGGTTTAATTCAGAAAATTGTGCAGAATGCATTTTATACGACTATGATGAGACGACCAATGGCTTACAAAAGCGCTATTTCTCTGGAGACATTGTACCCCAATAGTTCCTTGAAGCTTAGTACACCTTCTTTCGTAAGTAATAGAAGGGGGTCCATACAGGATAATTAGAAAACTTAAATATCTATTGTAAAAAATTCTGTGTGGAATTAAATAAAGCTTAAAATATATGCCGTGTGAACTGGAGTGGGTGCTTCTCGAGTCAAACCGAGGATCCAGCAGTACTTGACCGCGATCGTGGGATAACTTGGACTCCTTTTTGAGAGGCTGACCAGAGATAGTGCAAGACCGGGACGAATGGATGAGAAGAGGCATTTGCCCAGCAGTGGGACACAAGGCTTATAATAATAATAATGTGATATTCACATGAGTGAGACAACATATTTATAATATACATAAGTATCCTGATTCAGAACAATATCAATTAATTTAATTCCAGAATGCTGACCCCAAGGAGAAGTTCTCAGGCTTCATCCCCATTGAGAAACTGGACATCACATATAGTGCCAGCTCCGGGCCGGGCGGACAGAATGTAAACAAAGTGAGTCAAATGTAATATATGGCAAAAAAAAACTATATTGCTCTTGGAGTGCCCCAACGGAACCATTAGTGTGACTGACTGAGGAGTGGTGACCTGCAGAGACTATGGTTGCACATTCTCTGCAGTCCCATTTTCAACTGAATTTGAGATTTTGAAGGAGGATGAAGGCGGAAAGTGATTCTCAATTTCGTGTGGCTTTTTGTTTTTGCAATTTTTTTATGTACACCGATTATTTGAAGATGGCTGGCTGGACCAATTTGGAAAATTCTTTTTTTTAAGGATCATACTTGAGAAACAAGGGAACTCTTCAAATATAATAAGCACACCTATTAGTGATTTGAGTATTTTAGTAGCTTGTACATTTGCTCTCGGAAAGGTAGAGTAGTTTAGGTGAAATCAGTTCTTTTTTGTTTATAATGATTCTATCTGTTTCTCAAGGTGCTTAGGGTAAAAAATAACAATTTTAATGGATTGAGGCCATTATTTGAGATTTTTTCAAATTACCTTACGGTTAGTACAGTTACCGGCAATAGTATCTTCCTACACGAAGGCCGCAAAAATATGTGACACGCTCTTATTTGTAGGGTCATAAGAGCGTGTCACATATTTTTGCGGCCTTCGTGTAGGAAGATACTATTGCCGGTGACTACGTACAAGAGTGACACGACAGTGTCTCGCGCGCGATATAGTCTATCCATCCTTTTCTGACTGTATTCATTAAAGAGATACTGTAGCTTTTTTGTAGAATGGAATTGTTAAGAATGGTAAGATTGTTGTCCAATTAAATGCTAGAAGAATCTTAGACAAATAACAATAAAACCTACAGATACCTAATTGTATCTGTAGGTTTTATTGTTATTTGTCTAAGTTACCTGTCTGTCTGTCTGTCTGTCTGTCTGTCTGTCTGTCTGTCTGTCTGTCTGTCTGTCTGTCTGTCTGTCTGTCTGTCTGTCTGTCTGTCTGTCTGTCTGTCTGTCTGTCTGTCCGTCCGTCCGTCCGTCCGTCCGTCCGTCCGTCCGTCCGTCCGTCCGTCCGTCCGTCCGTCCGTCCGTCCGTCCGTCCGTCCGTCCGTCCGTCCGTCCGTCCGTCCGTCCGTCCGTCCGTCTGTCTGTCTGTCTGTCTGTCAAGACCATTTTTCTCAGGGACGCGTAGAGGTATCAAGCTGAAATTTATATCAAATACTCAGGTCTACTGTCCCTTGGTGCTGTGAAAAAATCAAACTTCTATGCCAACGCAATCAAAAGATACAGCCGTTTATGCCGCAAAATTCCGCAAATTTTCGAAACGCATGGGAATACCTACAGGGTACTTCCCGTGAACTCAGGATCTTGAAATTTGGTACGAAGCAACGTCTTATAGCACAGATACAGGAAAAATTGCGAACACCATACATTTTTAGTTACTTCATATAATAAAATATTTTTAATAATTTTTAAGTTACTACACCTATTTACCTATAGATTTGTACGGAACCCTCGGTGCGCGAGTTCGACACGCACTTGGCCGGTTTTTTTTTTACTTTTATACCTGTATATTTATTTATATACACATAATGTACTTTATGTCTCATTTTCCAGGTGCACACAAAGGTAGACCTGCGATTCAAGCCGAGTGAAGCAGACTGGCTGCATCCAGAAGTTAAAGAAAAGATGCTGGAATTGGTTAGTGATATTATATTTTATTGTTACGAGTAGCTGTCAGTTGTTTATTTCTATACTTTTTTATAAATGCATATATCTTTGGAGGACAATCTTACACAGATTAACCTGACCCCAAACTATGCAAATCTTGTATTGTAGATGCTAAGTAACAATAAACAATCTCTACTTAGACAAATATATATGTATTATTTTATTTTTCATACATAAAAAGGTCCATAACTCAGCTACAAAAACATTCATTATTGGCTGTTTTTATTCAACTTACTGGGTTTATTTAATTATTTTATTTGTGCAAATAAAATAATTTGTAGCGATTTTTTTGCAAATATATTCAAATTATAATATATGTATAATTATTTTACATGATTTTTTTAAAGTGGGGCATTCCACTCATACAATAGTATGTTATTCAATCAAATACAAACACTGAAAACATTGAAAAAATTATCAACCCAGCCGGACTTGAACCTGGCATCGATACGCCTTACCGGGGCTCGATCGCTTTACCAATTAAGCTATGGGTTCAGTTACTGAGTTGACGAAATTCTCAATGCCTTCAATCATCTTTTTGCATTTATTTTTTACATCGACTTTATAGCAGCCGTAAGCGACATCTAGGTGCTAACTACTAGAGTTAGATACCCTTCCCGCCGACGCTTTTACAAGTGTCACAACGGAAATCATAGATGGCGCTGCTATCAACTCATAATTATTTTACATGATTTTTTTAAAGTGGGGCATTCCACTCATACAATAGTATGTTATTCAATCAAATACAAACACTGAAAACATTGAAAAAATTATCAACCCAGCCGGACTTGAACCTGGCATCGATACGCCTTACCGGGGCTCGATCGCTTTACCAATTAAGCTATGGGTTCAGTTACTGAGTTGACGAAATTCTCAATGCCTTCAATCATCTTTTTGCATTTATTTTTTACATCGACTTTATAGCAGCCGTAAGCGACATCTAGGTGCTAACTACTAGAGTTAGATACCCTTCCCGCCGACGCTTTTACAAGTTTCACAACGGAAATCATAGATGGCGCTGCTATCAACTCATAATTATTTTACATGATTTTTTTAAAGTGGGGCATTCCACTCATACAATAGTATGTTATTCAATCAAATACAAACACTGAAAACATTGAAAAAAAAATTATCAACCCAGCCGGACTTGAACCTGGCATCGATACGCCTTACCGGGGCTCGATCGCTTTACCAATTAAGCTATGGGTTCAGTTACTGAGTTGACGAAATTCTCAATGCCTTCAATCATCTTTTTGCATTTATTTTTTACATCGACTTTATAGCAGCCGTAAGCGACATCTAGGTGCTAACTACTAGAGTTAGATACCCTTCCCGCCGACGCTTTTACAAGTGTCACAACGGAAATCATAGATGGCGCTGCTATCAACTCATAATTATTTTACATGATTTTTTTAAAGTGGGGCATTCCACTCATACAATAGTATGTTATTCAATCAAATACAAACACTGAAAACATTGAAAAAATTATCAACCCAGCCGGACTTGAACCTGGCATCGATACGCCTTACCGGGGCTCGATCGCTTTACCAATTAAGCTATGGGTTCAGTTACTGAGTTGACGAAATTCTCAATGCCTTCAATCATCTTTTTGCATTTATTTTTTACATCGACTTTATAGCAGCCGTAAGCGACATCTAGGTGCTAACTACTAGAGTTAGATACCCTTCCCGCCGACGCTTTTACAAGTGTCACAACGGAAATCATAGATGGCGCTGCTATCAACTCATAATTATTTTACATGATTTTTTTTAAAGTGGGGCATTCCACTCATACAATAGTATGTTATTCAATCAAATACAAACACTGAAAACATTGAAAAAATTATCAACCCAGCCGGACTTGAACCTGGCATCGATACGCCTTACCGGGGCTCGATCGCTTTACCAATTAAGCTATGGGTTCAGTTACTGAGTTGACGAAATTCTCAATGCCTTCAATCATCTTTTTGCATTTATTTTTTACATCGACTTTATAGCAGCCGTAAGCGACATCTAGGTGCTAACTACTAGAGTTAGATACCCTTCCCGCCGACGCTTTTACAAGTGTCACAACGGAAATCATAGATGGCGCTGCTATCAACTCATAATTATTTTACATGATTTTTTTAAAGTGGGGCATTCCACTCATACAATAGTATGTTATTCAATCAAATACAAACACTGAAAACATTGAAAAAATTATCAACCCAGCCGGACTTGAACCTGGCATCGATACGCCTTACCGGGGCTCGATCGCTTTACCAATTAAGCTATGGGTTCAGTTACTGAGTTGACGAAATTCTCAATGCCTTCAATCATCTTTTTGCATTTATTTTTTACATCGACTTTATAGCAGCCGTAAGCGACATCTAGGTGCTAACTACTAGAGTTAGATACCCTTCCCGCCGACGCTTTTACAAGTGTCACAACGGAAATCATAGATGGCGCTGCTATCAACTCATAATTATTTTACATGATTTTTTTAAAGTGGGGCATTCCACTCATACAATAGTATGTTATTCAATCAAATACAAACACTGAAAACATTGAAAAAATTATCAACCCAGCCGGACTTGAACCTGGCATCGATACGCCTTACCGGGGCTCGATCGCTTTACCAATTAAGCTATGGGTTCAGTTACTGAGTTGACGAAATTCTCAATGCCTTCAATCATCTTTTTGCATTTATTTTTTACATCGACTTTATAGCAGCCGTAAGCGACATCTAGGTGCTAACTACTAGAGTTAGATACCCTTCCCGCCGACGCTTTTACAACCCCCACTTTAAAAAAATCATGTAAAATAATTATGAGTTGATAGCAGCGCCATCTATGATTTCCGTTGTGACACTTGTAAAAGCGTCGGCGGGAAGGGTATCTAACTCTAGTAGTTAGCACCTAGATGTCGCTTACGGCTGCTATAAAGTCGATGTAAAAAATAAATGCAAAAAGATGATTGAAGGCATTGAGAATTTCGTCAACTCAGTAACTGAACCCATAGCTTAATTGGTAAAGCGATCGAGCCCCGGTAAGGCGTATCGATGCCAGGTTCAAGTCCGGCTGGGTTGATAATTTTTTTTTCAATGTTTTCAGTGTTTGTATTTGATTGAATAACATACTATTGTATGAGTGGAATGCCCCACTTTAAAAAAATCATGTAAAATAATTATGAGTTGATAGCAGCGCCATCTATGATTTCCGTTGTGACACTTGTAAAAGCGTCGGCGGGAAGGGTATCTAACTCTAGTAGTTAGCACCTAGATGTCGCTTACGGCTGCTATAAAGTCGATGTAAAAAATAAATGCAAAAAGATGATTGAAGGCATTGAGAATTTCGTCAACTCAGTAACTGAACCCATAGCTTAATTGGTAAAGCGATCGAGCCCCGGTAAGGCGTATCGATGCCAGGTTCAAGTCCGGCTGGGTTGATAATTTTTTTTTCAATGTTTTCAGTGTTTGTATTTGATTGAATAACATACTATTGTATGAGTGGAATGCCCCACTTTAAAAAAATCATGTAAAATAATTATGAGTTGATAGCAGCGCCATCTATGATTTCCGTTGTGACACTTGTAAAAGCGTCGGCGGGAAGGGTATCTAACTCTAGTAGTTAGCACCTAGATGTCGCTTACGGCTGCTATAAAGTCGATGTAAAAAATAAATGCAAAAAGATGATTGAAGGCATTGAGAATTTCGTCAACTCAGTAACTGAACCCATAGCTTAATTGGTAAAGCGATCGAGCCCCGGTAAGGCGTATCGATGCCAGGTTCAAGTCCGGCTGGGTTGATAATTTTTTCAATGTTTTCAGTGTTTGTATTTGATTGAATAACATACTATTGTATGAGTGGAATGCCCCACTTTAAAAAAATCATGTAAAATAATTATGAGTTGATAGCAGCGCCATCTATGATTTCCGTTGTGACACTTGTAAAAGCGTCGGCGGGAAGGGTATCTAACTCTAGTAGTTAGCACCTAGATGTCGCTTACGGCTGCTATAAAGTCGATGTAAAAAATAAATGCAAAAAGATGATTGAAGGCATTGAGAATTTCGTCAACTCAGTAACTGAACCCATAGCTTAATTGGTAAAGCGATCGAGCCCCGGTAAGGCGTATCGATGCCAGGTTCAAGTCCGGCTGGGTTGATAATTTTTTCAATGTTTTCAGTGTTTGTATTTGATTGAATAACATACTATTGTATGAGTGGAATGCCCCACTTTAAAAAAATCATGTAAAATAATTATGAGTTGATAGCAGCGCCATCTATGATTTCCGTTGTGACACTTGTAAAAGCGTCGGCGGGAAGGGTATCTAACTCTAGTAGTTAGCACCTAGATGTCGCTTACGGCTGCTATAAAGTCGATGTAAAAAATAAATGCAAAAAGATGATTGAAGGCATTGAGAATTTCGTCAACTCAGTAACTGAACCCATAGCTTAATTGGTAAAGCGATCGAGCCCCGGTAAGGCGTATCGATGCCAGGTTCAAGTCCGGCTGGGTTGATAATTTTTTCAATGTTTTCAGTGTTTGTATTTGATTGAATAATATAATATATGTAGTAAATAAACCCAGTAAGTTGAATAAAAACAGCCAATAATGAATGTTTTTTACATGGGGCACTTTGATTGTGAATATTTAAGTAAAAATGAAAATGCAACTGCACTCTAGTCTGCACTTAAGCCTAAAGAGATTGTAGGGCAGTGTAGCGAGCCCTCTACTAACACCTATTCATTTGGTTGGTTCGAAGCTGATTGGAGCTCACACTTGGACTGTAAGCATGAGATTAAACCTTCTCCAACATATAATAATATATTTTTAACATAATGTTTCAGCATGGCAAGAGGCTGTCTAAAGAAGGGTACCTGATCATCCGCTCGGACGCCACGCGCTCGCAGCAACTCAACTTGGCCGACTGTCTTCAGAAACTCCGTACGCTTCTGCGAGACGCCGCCGTCACGCAGCGGGCGCCTCCCCCGGAGACGCTAGAGAAAATCAGGCAGAGGTATATATATGACTCTACTTGGTTGTCTGAAATGTGTACGGTCTAGGCACCAAATATGTGCCATTTACAATTAAAAGGTACCGGATTGTCTATTAAAATAAGGCGCTACTGCCAATAACACTCGACTAGTAATGAACCTTATCAACAATCGACGACCCAGTAGCGTGCGCGGTAGGTACCTAAGGTATATTGCCTTTCTGTCTGCTATATGTTGTAACTGTTACGAAAAAATAAAGTATAATAATAGTTATTTTAAGCGTGTTATCAAACCAAGAGCAGCAAACATCTTGATAAGTTTTATAATAAAAGTAACGATAAATGTGAGATGTGTGTTATCCGGACTTAAACGAGGAACTTCTTGATAAGTTGGATCGCCTTCTCAACAACAGTATCCGTTTCATCTTCTGTCTTCGCAAATACGATCATGTGTCCTCTTATCGCTCCCAGCTAGGGTGGCTTGCCATCCGTCGACGACGTAACATTCGCATGCTTTGCACTCTCTTTTCAGTTCTTAATGACCCATATTCCCCCGGATACCTTAAGTCTTTCTTTCAATATTATGGCGTGTCTCGCGACCGTCAACTCCGTTCTTCTGGCAATTTGTCTCTCTCAATTCCTCTGCACCACACCGGTTTTATGTCAAACTCATTTTCTGTTCGCGCGGCGCGCCTGTGGAATACACTTCCCCGTAATATTAAGAATGCTCCCAGCAAGTTTGCTTTTAAAAAAGCCGTTCGTGCCTTTTTCGCTAGTGGAATGAAAGATTAGTGTTTTCGGTTGATGATTTTCGTCTATATAATATATATGTATATATATATATATGTATGTATATATAATAATATATGTATGTATGTATTTTTTTGTTATATATCGTATATTATGTATATATCGTATTGTATATTGTTTTATTCATTGTTTACTTGTAGTTAACTCTTCACCTTTTGTTCTCGTAAGCACCGCCCACAACTTCTCTGCTTTGCCTTAAGGTTGACTGGTAGAGAATGCCTACTGGCATTAAGTCCGCCTTTTGTACATCAAGTTTTTCTTTTGTGCAATAAAGTTTAAATAAATAAATAAATAAATAAAATCCATAGATAATAGTAAAATATTTTTTTTTTATCTACACCAATATCATAAATCCTCTTACTGCAACCAGTAATGTAATATCAGGGACAGTGTGGTTAAAACGTATGAAAATTCATTACCTACGGAAATATGCCCTCCTCTCAGCCTGCCGGCACGCGCCCGCGCGACCGCTGGCACAATCGAGTTGGCCATGGCGGCGCAATGGCGGTCATTCTAATGGTTTCCGAACACTTAATTTAGGATTTATAATATGTGTGTAGATAAAGCAGTGTATGCAACTGTACGTAATTAGGCCTTATTACGTAACAGTTACATAAACTACTATTACCACACTCGCGCGGAAACGCTCACTTTATCCTTTAATAAGTATGTGGAAAGTTGCGTTTTATCCTGTCCGAGCGGGTGTGGTGAAATTTCTAGTATTTAATTGTCGTTTCTCCAATGTGCTCGGAAATGTTCACCTTACTGTAGTAAAATTAGTACGTGAAGTTCGTCATTATTTACTAACACAAATAAAAAATAAAAAATCATTATTGTCCTGTTTTAGCGGACGACAAGTTATACTTGTCGTCCGCATTGTTTTTTACCTTTTAAACATTTCATTCGACTAAGAAATATCATTTCAAACAGCCAACCGTCTGAACGGCAATCCCTTCAAACTATAGGTTAGAACGAGATAGTGAGATCAAAAACCTTGGTTGTCTCGTTCTGTGTCATAGCTTGCATGACCACCACGTCTGATCGTGTGAATACGGCTTCATATAATCATAGACAAAACAACTTTTTTCAAGGTTTAAGCTTTTACAGTTGTGTGAAAGGAGCATATTTAATACTGTCTTAAATAGTTTTTGACGAAAATTGATTTTTAAATATTATTTGAATGAACTTTGGCAGATGATTGGCGGTATAAGTAGTGCTCTATACTCATAAAAATATTGTAAAGGGAAGCTAATTCATAAATTCATGATATTTAATGCTAACTTAAATATGTAATTTATTTCATTTACTTTATTTCCTCGCACATTTGGAGTAAAGCGTTATATATGCCTCGGCGGGAATAGAAATTCGTGGACTCGTCTTATATTTTCGGCCTCAGCTACGCTTCGTCCGAAAAAATCGCTCGTCCACGAATTTATCTTTCCCGTCCTCTGCAATAATGTACTATTTCTCAAACATGCTCGGAAATGTTCCTGTTACGTTAGTAATTAGAGACCAGTAGGGACTCTATTCCAAGGCAGGTTCAGCGCGACGTACGTAAAGGATTTTCATACAACATTAAATCACTCAGCCAGTAACTGAAGCACTAAACAAGTAATTTTATTTCCTTACATGTTTGAGAAAAGCACTATACATGCTTCGACCGTAATCAGCTTACCTGGCTTCGTATTGTAGCCGTCCTCGTCTTCGACTCGGACGGCTACTAAATACTCAGCCAGGAAAGCTTACTTACTGGTCTCTGCAGTAATGTACTAATTATTTTCCCGCCAGGCACTTGAAGGCCGCGCGTATGCGTGTGGCGCTGAAACGAGAGGACGCCGCGAAGCGCACTCAGAGGCAACCGCCCACCGTCGTCGACTTATGATTCTTCCACTAATTGGTCGCGTTACACTAGCTAGGCTACAGTACCCCATGACAATGGACTGACACCTATAACAATACAATCTTGTTTGACGTTGAACGGAGAACACCGCTCTAAAATCCTTAAGAAAATAATTTTGAACAAAAAAGAACCGACTTCACTAAACATCCACCTTTCCAAAAGCAAATGCTCGAGCTGCTGTAAAAATACTCAAATCACTATAGGTGTGCCTATAATAGTTGAAGAGTTCCCTCGATTTCTCCAGGATCTCATCATCAGATCCTGACCTGGTTACAATGGGACCAACTGTGAAGTATACTCTTTCAAACGAAAAAAGAATTTTTCAAATCGGTCCAGCCGTCTTCGAATCATCGGTGAACATACATAAAAAAAAAAAAAAAAAATAGCAAAAACAAAGATCCCGACGAATTGATAACCTCCTCCTTCGAAATCTTGAAGTCGGTTGAAAAGAACATTTAATACTATGTCTGATAAGCACGCAGCTCTCATACTGAAACAGAAATTGCCGTGTAAATTTTCTTGTACACAAAATAATTGTGTTTTAGACATTTATGAGGCATGCTTTAGAGAGGTTCCTCAAGAAAGAATCAAAAAATTGTAAAACGATCTAAGAAAATAAAGTAAATACTATATTGGTTCTAATAGTTGTTTGTCCATTGCCATTCCGTCAGCCAGTGTCCAAGTAAAACTCAGCTATTTTGAGCGTCATTTTTACAGTAACGTATCCTTTACAAACGTTTAGGGGTAAACTTTTGGGGGCCACCCCAAACTACATAATGCTTCGCATTCAATAATACGAGTACCATTCACATTGCAAGGAAATCAACAATGGTAGTTATGTGAAAGTACCAATGACTGTCAAAATAGTTGAGAATTGGTGGCAGTCAGCCTGTTTTTGCCTGCCGAACGCGTCCAGTTACCATTATCTTGTGTTGCTTTCCTTTGAATGTAATGTATTTAGCTTTTAGATATGATATTAATAAACTTTAAAATTGTTAAACCGGTTTATTATTTGATATGATTGGTTCCCCATTGGTGGTCTATGTTAAGTCTCTGCGCTGTCTCAAAGCGGGGGGATACATCAGATTCGAATTTCTTTGCGGATGTGTGTAGCAATGTAATCTCGACGACTTTCATTGGTACCTTGGGGCAAGGTCCGAACCCAAGACTTCCGTATTGAAGCTGTCGTCTGCACCACTCTGCCACTACCGCTGAGGAATGATATAGGATATTTTTATCCCAGTACCGTATAGTATCATATCGTTAATAAACTAAAATGGGGGTTGAAATGTTACGGAAGTCTTACTAAGAATTGGGGTGCATAGGTAGCATAGTAAATTGAAACGAAGTCCCAACCTTGTGGCATCCTATAACCGGCTACTCACACAACTGCCGCAGGGGCAATACCGGACGCCCCGGACGGACGGATGTCGGTGCAGGTTTGGATTTCTCTACACACGTGCCTGCCGTTCAGTATGTGAGTGAACGTCCCACTGAACGTGTTGAGAAAGGCGCCGGTATAGCCGCGAAATTAAATTGTTGAGAGATTGCCCCAAACACCCTACACATTCGGCAACCGAGGAGCGGCAGATCCGATCTAGGAACCTAGGAAGGTCTTGCGCCCCTGCCGCCCTGCCGCAGCCCCACTCTAAAAATTGCTCCTGCTTGCCTATACACATTAGAATTAAGGAGGCAATTACGGTCCAATGCCAATAATGCCCCTGCGCATCCCCTGCGGCCAGCGGTTGGTGTGTGAGTCCGGCTATTTCTATGATATAGACTTTTCTATATCATAGAAAAGTCTATAAAAATAATAGTACCACGGTATAATTGGAACGCAACTGTCAAAATTTTGCTTTTGAATAAGTGACCTTGAAGTTGGAAATCAAAGTCCAAATGGTCGGGGACGGCACTAGGCGTCCCAAGGGTTAAAGTTACTAGCGGGCAAACGTTGCCATGGCAACGCTTGGAAACAAACAGTGAGTTGTCATTTCCAAGTGCGAAAGAAAACTTGTAAATAAAACCAAGATATTTGTAGTTATTTGTTACTTATCGGTGCAATAATGTCGTATAGAGATCTACGAAGTAAGTATCTATATTGGAAGTTTCATAAAGTACTAAAATGAAGAATTAACATTCAGAAACATGTATGTACTTGGCTTGGGTTGGTTGGTACCTACTCTTCTGGTGAAGTTCTATTGAATTGTTCTATTTATAAAATTTAGACAAATGTAATCTTAGTTATTGTTTTATCTGTAATATTGTCCTCTTCTCCAGTTTCTAATACCTACTTTTACCTACCTCACTTACCTCAGAACTAATTAAAGGAGCGGTCCTAAACAAGGCAGGTACGTAAGTGGAGTTAGCAGAATAAAAAAATCTCTTTAACTCTATTACACTTTAGACACAAAATAAATAAATAAAGCATCCTGCGCGGGTGGCCAGTACGTGCCAGAATGGCGTCATACAGTCAATTTTGCATCTACTGGCTGGAATATAGATTTGATAATTCCTTAACAATAAGCGCTCTGAACCCTTTCTATGGTGCCTCCAATTTGTAGTTTGCCAACGGACGATAAGACCCCTAATCCCTTACAGATCAAAAATAATCCTAGGACTATAGAAGTAGTGTTCTATTTTTGCAAGATGATACAATAATGGCACAACTATTGTTTAAAGAATAAAAGGGTGTTAAGATAATTTTGAACGTGGACACCCACTTAAGTAAGGTACCGACTTCTGTTATTGGTTGGACCTAGCTTCGTTGCAATTTATTACGGCTTTAAGCTTCTCATATTTAGATTTCAGCGAAGCCATGCGGGCTCTCGGCTACCCACGTCAGATCAACATGGAGAGCTTCCGCAACCCCAACTGGGAGGCGGTTGAGGAGTGCACACGTTGGCTGGCGGCCAGGGTTGAACCCGACATAGAACTCCGTGGGGGCCGCGCCGACGCCGAGCAGAGAGTCGCGCTCGTCACACATGCTATAGCACTTTTCGTGAGTTTTTTACTTATGAACTTGCGTTCTAGAGAGGCGGTCGAGGAGTGCACACGTTGGTTGGCGGCTAGGGTTGAACCCGATACAGAATTCCATGTGGGTCGCAATAACTCGCACATGTGCATAGCAGTTGATACCCACACAAGGTTTATACGATGTTCATTTCTTTTCTTTCTCCTAGCACTCCCGAGCGAACCTCAAGTTGAACGGCAAGCGGTTGTACGGCGCCGATGGTTGGGCGGTGCGCGAGCTCCTCAAGGTGGCGTCTCTTCTGCGTGACGCTCTGCAGGCACCGCCGCCCGACGAACAGCGGACCGACGTACCCCTAACTTATGACGTCACTAGCCGGGTAAGGCAAAGTTGCGAGTCATCAAACCCTTCCTATTCGACTAAATTAAGACTCGCAATTGAGTAGCTGCCGGAATACGGATAAATCGCTAGTTTTTGGGACGTTATTTATATATCTTTCAGCGTTGTCGATAAATATACCTAAACAACTATAATAAATAGGTACCTCTTATGTCACTATATTTCTTTCCAGCTAGGAGAAATAAAACAAGCAAGAGCACTAGCAACTGACATCACAGCTCAGGGATCGTTTCTATTCGACCTGCTTGCTAAAGAAGCAGAACGTAAGGTAATACACTAAAGTTTTTTTCACTACTTTGCGATATACCTAAAACGAGTCTACCTAAAACTTTGCTTTTTTCGAAGTCTTACTGTTGTAACTTTGTTTATTTCCAAAAGCCCACTATTCTCTAATAACTGGTTTCTGAGGTAGTCTGACGAATGAAGGTAAAGATTTTTGTCATGTCACTCCATCCATAATTGAAACAAGTTAATAATATCCGTAGAACGTTTATCGTAGTGACGATGTGTGAATTGTTTAACGATGGTTGTTACGTGAGAGACGAGTTGAAAAGGAAGGGCGTGAATAACCAGATGACGGGAGACAGAGAGGTAATATGGAAGAGAAAAACATGCTGCGCCGACCTCAAATGAATGGGATAAGGGTTGGATAAGGGCAAGCTAATGATGTTGATGACTATTTTACAGGAGCAACGTGAGCAGGCCCTCGCCCGTCCGCTGGACATGTCGGCCTTGGAAGCATGTCTGCGACGCGCGGTATGTTCTGCTCATAAGTTTTAACTTTTACCCATCAAATTATCGTTAGGTACACCGGTTTTAATATTAATCTGTTGTTTTTGTGTTGCTTTGGTGCCAGCTCTCTTCTCATCTTAACAGGCACCTGGGTTTAGATATTCTTGTTAGATGAGAGTTATAGGTACACACATTCACACTGCTCTACAGATGGCATCTGGAATAGGATAAATTATTATGTTTGTATTATTTCTATAATAATCTCATAATATTGCTTAATTTAGATAAAAAGTATCTTCCTATTTAAATGGCGCAGTCGGTAGTATAAGGGTGGACAATAAACGATTTAAGTATAATGCCATTTTCCTGCATGTCCTCCTCCTATCCGTTCAAGTTCCTTAAACATGTAAAATTTTAAGATATTATCAACTACCAAGGTTATGTATTTTCATAAGCATACTGAAATATAAGCAGCTACAGAATAATTGTATGAGAGTGAGAGGAAGAAATTTAAAGTGCGTCCATGGATTTTAAATGAGTTGATAAATAACCCGTGGAAAAAGTCAAATCGTTGAATGAATTTCATTATATATTCTAATTAACATCCTCCTCTTACTTCTTTCTTTTCTCATGTTTTCTTTTGGACTCCTATAGGTTGAAACAGCAGCAGCGCGAGTGACGGACGCACGCGAACGCATCGACAACGTCGCGGCGTCGGAAGCGGCGCTGGACGCGAAGCTGGAGCGCAGGCGAGCGGAGCTGCAGCGTGCCGAGAAACGCCTGCTCACGGTGCAGAAGATAAAGTAAGATGGACACATATAGGTTGAGATAGCAGCAGCGCGAGTGAAGGACGCACGCGAACGCATCGACAACGTCGCGGCGTCGGAAGCGGCGCTGGACGCGAAGCTGGAGCGTAGGCGAGCGGAGCTGCAGCGTGCCGAGAAGCGCCTGCTCATGGTGCAGAAGATAAAGTAAGATGTATACAACATAGGACATATATAGGTTGAGACAGCAGCAGCGCGAGTGACGTACGTGCAAGAACGCATCAACAACGTCGCGGCGTCGGAAGCGGCGCTGGACGCGAAACTGGAGCGCAGGCGAGCGGAGCTGCAGCGTGCCGAGAAACGCCTGCTCACGGTGCAGAAGATAAAGTAAGATATATACAACATAGGACACCTATAGGTTGAGACAGCAGCAGCGCGAGTGACGTACGTGCAAGAAGTGCATTCGGCGCATCCAGATCAATGGGTAAAATTAACGACCGACTGGACTCCACAGGATGGCCAAGGCCATGGCAAGGAGGTAGGCCAAAACTATGTCTTGGTGGTTATATAGCCACCATGATCTCGCTAACATCTAATTGTTAGTTTATTATTTACCTAGTGATATTTCGCTTGTTCGCAGGCCAGCATACCAAGGCGAGTTGACAGCTCTGGAGGCCGAGATCGAGCAACTGTGGGATCAGTACGTATTGCGCTACCGCTGCGTTGAGGCGCTCAAACACCAGCTGAGTCTGTTGGAGACTGCTCAAGCTGAGGTCAGTACCATGACGTGTTAAGAGCGATTTCATAAGTAATGAGAGCGAGAGTAAAAAACCGCCCATAAAACCTCATTTTATTCGAACGAGATTCCCTAGATCTGACCTAATACGAAATTTATTTTGAATCCATAGGTTGATGATGATGTTTTAGAAATATATGAGTTTTAATAATTATTGGTGAAAATTGACCATGCGGTTACAATGAATTTGCTTTCGTTTCCTGTAGAAACACTATTGTATGTATATTTCATTATCATATATATACGTCGTCAACCAATGTCTGAGGCCTATTTATTTATTTATCGTATGGCTACTGTCACTGGATATAGTTAGGCATTTCTTCCCTGGGGTAGTATATAGTAGTGGGAAAGCAGATGATAATGAAAATCCAGTGAGTGCTGCGAGGTCCAGCGGGGACAGTGGACCTGCCAAGTTTGTTACTCTGAGGCCTATAAAATAACGGCATAATTTGTTTCAGGCTGCAGAAGAGCAGCAGGCAGCGATCATGCAGCTCATACACAAATACGAAGCCGAAGATGTGCTGGGGAAACTTAGTGAATCAGGTTCACAAATTTTAAGTGGCAATAGGAAAATAATCCTAATTTGATAATTACTTAAACCACAAAACATGCCATTATTGAATGCTTGTTTTCTTTTACAGTTTGACTATACATATCTCTTTGTTATTTAGATGAGCTGGATTCGAGTGACGATGCCAAAGAGTTTGAAGCGAAGCAGCCACGGCCGGCCACGAGACCCAAGACGCGTCTGCGTATTAAAACTGCAGGTTATATAGTTTTCTCAAAAGAAATGATTGTACAGTCATCAGAAGAAGTAGCTTAGCAGGTGAAGTGTATAAATGATCTTTTCCCTTTACTCCCCTTATCGTTTAAGTCGTGTCAAGATCATTTAAAACATCTACATCTGCTAGTTACTGTACCAGGCATTTTGATTGAAAGTACCTATAGAAACTGAGATATAGGGGCTTTATGATGACAAACTTGTATTGATTGTGCAGGCACAGGCACCGCGGAGGCTCGGCGCGCGTTCGGCAGCATGGCGGGCCGCGACTCTCTCGACGAAGTGCGAGATGAGGACGACTCGCGGTCTGACTCTGATTCGGACCGAGCGCTCTACGGTAACGCGGCCCCACTAAGCGTAACGCTTTCTTTTACCATGACTACAATTCATACTAACATTATGAAGATAAAAAACCACAGAATGGCTACGACGAAAAAAAGATATGGACAAATCCCGCAGTACAAACATGGCTCCTTAAAGGGTCCTGAAATTCCATTGACAGTTATCCCTTCAGCCCTTTTCCCTTTGAATATTATCCACTACGCAATTTCCCTTTATTTAAAAAGCTGTGATTGGTCAATCAAAGTTTTAATTGTCTAAAATAAAATTCGATACGTCTGATGCACACCCACAATAATGTGTGGTCATAACGTTTACTGGTAAATAGTCCCAACTGTTTTGTGGTTTTCGGAACTCTTGATCATGTTTCGCTATATTTTTGTAGTTTAGCTGTATATTGTTTACAGTTTGTATTTTTAAGCATGCCTGTGTCTGCTATTTTAGGGTGCACACATAAAGTTATCAAATTTAATGCTTGTGTCTATTTGCTGTAATGTAGTGTGACACTCAGTTTGTAGATCATTAAAAAAAAATAAAAAAAAACTCGCCTTAGAGAATTCAACCAACCGGAGTCGCCATTGACAGGCGTTCCCCTCTGCCAAAAACATATGACCAGTGGTCATACACATGTATCGACTGACGTTTATCTGACGTGGCTATTTGTACGTTACGTACGAATAGCCATACATTTGACGTTCCCCTCCCCCGCACAAAATCGGCAGACTTTTTTTGTATAGAAAATGACAGACATGGCTACTCCATCCGGGTTGAATTCTCTAAGGAACGCGTAGTTTTAAATTATCATGTTACCTAAATATGCGTAGGTCATGACGAGCCGACGTCGCGTTGGTCCCGCCCGCGCCCCGCCACGCGCACCATTGCCGCTGAAGACGATGATTTTGCTGACCTCATTGAAGGTGGTCTCTTTACACATACCATTACCAGAACTATACATATATAGACAGTCACAGTCTAAGAACTTGTTGAGGCTCCAAGCAGGCTTGGAGCCTCAACGCTTCAGGAAGCGCCATCTGAACGAAACCAAAGCTGCCGTATAATCAACGGTGTGCATCTCGTACGTTTGCCCAAGTGAGAAAAAGAACTTGTCATGCGTTAAGAAGGGACAACATGATTCGTAACGTCAAAGAGGGACACCTCTGTATAGTACTATTATTTACTCGGTGGTATAATGTAGGGCAGAGTACTCTCTGCCCCTCATTGCAGCGTATATGTATAGCCATTTAACATAGACTAGCTGTGCCCGCGGCTCCGCCCGCGTGGAATTCGGTCTGTGTCAGTAAGCGGCTAATTCACCCCTAATTTCTCTCCCGCTACCCTGGAGGCGGAACTTGAAGTAAAGTTGACAGATGGATTTATCCTATTAATTTTTATTGGCATGATTTAAACGACATACAATAGTAGGTGTATATCGGACGATACAGGACCACTTTTGTATTTATATGTTCATGTCCACGGCAAATATCATCCTAATCGATCCTCCCGTTAAATCAGTCTAAGCATAAAGGTAAGAACAGGCGCGGTTGAAATGGGGGGGGGGGGTGTCACAAATGCAGAAATGTTTATTTTCTATTTGAGGAATTAGTAATCCTTAAGGGGTGATTTCCGGGATAACAATGCAAAAAACACCGGCCAAGAGCATGTCGGGCGATGCTCAGTGTAGTTTCGTAAATGCCGCCCTGTTACGAAACATCCGTTCAAACGGTCGTTTATTAAGGGATATTTGGCGGCGCTTACGTCAGTTTACTATCCGGCACATCCTTTCACTATGCGATTTTGACTGATAATTCAAAAACGGCTGAACCGATTTTATTCAATATAGTTTTTATTGAAAGTTCTTATCAGGCCTCACCAAATTTCAGCTTTCTGTCACTGATGTTACGTTACTGGATGCAATAATTGTGGTAATTACGTACTTCAAGGTAAGCACATTACAATGCACTAATGAACGTCAGAGAAAAATAAAATACGTGAGTGTCGTGGAACACTCTGTTGGAACGAAGTTCTGTTATTTAATTTTATTACATTTTTGACTTTTTCGTTAATTTTGTGGTTTTAATTTTTTTTGTATTTTCTTGAAATTCTTGAAATTTCTGAAATTCTTGAAATTTTGAAATTTTTGAAAATTTTGAAATTTTTGAAATTTTCACTTTATTCTATTTTATATATTTTTTATTTCATTCCATTTTACATGTTTCTCAATCGTATGGGTGTCGCGTTTTCGTGACGTGACGCTTTTTCGTGACGGTCACGTGACTTTTTTTCACCTAGACCCCCATCCGCGAACCGTCCAATAAGGAACTTCGTTCCAAAACTACCACCGGTTCTAACTCTACACCTCTGGCCCAAGAAGTATTATGACCGAAAAGATACTCGACGGGACTTATTTTTTTCAAAACAGTAATACATTATTAGATCTTAAAGATACAAAATAATGCGTAGTTCTTCAAGAAGACATATCAAAACAGCTTGAGAGACAGATAATGTACCTATTGTTTAATTATAAAGAAAAATAAATCCTAATCTGACTGCTTCACAAAACATTTGATATGTTTTCGTACCTAAACGGTGTCCTATAAATGTTGTAGTAGTTTTTTGGTTTGGGCCATGCATCTTTGTCCGTCATATATAATACTCGAACCTGCAATAACCCTTTGACATTGATGACATTTTCAAATATTTCTTAAGAGCGGGTAAATGTAAATTTAAAGCATCGACGGGTAACATGTTATAAATATGAACACCTTGACCAAAAAAATTACAAATTATTCAAATACCAAATTTCATCTAAATACGGACAGCGGTTATTGGTGGTTTCTTCCCCATGTAAACTTTCACCCCTTTTGTATCCGTTTAAAGGATAATTTCCGAGATAAAACTATTTTATTTCCTTTTTTAATTAATTATCTCCATAACAAATTTTATCTAAATCGATTCTGCGGTTAATAATGCCCTATACAAATTTCCAACTATCTTTTCACCCCTTTAGGGTTGATTTTCGGAGTGAAAACTATGATTTGTCCTTTCTTGAGACCCATACTATACCAAATTTCATCTTTATCAGTTCAGCGGTAAAAAAATCGTCATACCAACTTCCAACCCCCTTTTCGGGGTGAAAGGGTTTATTTTCGGGATGAAAACTTGTCGTTTCTCGGGACTCAAATTATCTGCATACTAATTTCTATTAAAAAATCTCCATACAAACTTTCAACCCCCTTTTCACCCCCTCCAGGGTTGATTTTCGGGATGAAAACTATTCTTTGCCCTTTCCCGGGATTCAAACTATCTCTACACAAAATTTCATCACAATCCGTTCAGCCGTTTTCACGTGATAGATGTATAGATAGATAGTTTTTATTGAAAGTACCTTTCAGGCTACGCTTCCATTATTTTTTTCAAATTTTTTGGACCTACGGTTCTAAATAAGTTAGGGGGGGGGGGGCTTTTTTCAAGATGACACTATCCTTTGTCCTTTCTCGAGACCCATACTATCTCTATACCAATTTTCATCTAAATCTGTTCAGCGGTAAAAAAATCCTCATACCAACTTCCAACCCCCTTTTCACCCCCACAAGGGTTTGAAAACTATCCTATGACATTTCTCGAGACTCAAATTATCTCCATACTCATTTCTATCTAAATCGTTTCAGCGGTTAAAAATTCTCCATACAAACTTTCAACCCCATTTTCACCCCCGCCAGGGTTGATTTTCGGGATTAAAACTATATATTATCCTTTCCCGGGACTCAAACTATCTCTATACAAAATTTCATCGAAATCCGTTCAGCCGTTTTCACGTGATGCGCGGTCAAATAAACAGACAAACAGATAAACAGATAAACAGACAAAAATTCTAAAAATTGTTGGAACGTGTTCTGTTATCGATTCTAAGTATCCTCAGCCAACTTTTTTTCAATTATCTTCCATGTACAGACTTTCGACCCTCTTCAGCTTTATTATATGTATAGATAGATAATATGTATGTGCGCATCTTATTTTGCACGAGAGGTATCAGGCTAAGCTCCCCACGCTAGTCCGAAGCGGGCTAGGGACTTGACTTCAAAGTCACTGTGAAGCCAATATATTTTTCCGTCAACGTCGCTTGTTGTCAATGAGGGTTTCCGCGATTGAGATTTTCACTAGATGGCAGCACCGTGACGACAGGTCTTTTTGGCAGTAGCTGTCAAAATCCACCAATCGAAAAATATATGGTTAAACATGATTGGTGGATTGTGACAGCTAGACCTGTCGCCACGGTGCTGCCATCTAGTGAAAAACTCGATCGAGGAAACCCTCATTAGAACAAGCACTTTTAATCGATTATAGGCTTAGAGCATTCAACCAATCGGAGCGGCCATTGACAGGCGTTCCCCATTGCCGAAAACATATAACCAGTGGTCATATTTATTGTATGGACTAACGTTTATCTGACGTGGCTATTTGTACGTTACGTACGAATAGCCATACATTTGACGTTCCCCCCCAAAAATCGGCAGCCTTTTTTTGTATAGAAAATGACCGACATTGAATACTCTAAGATTATCGGTAATCTAAGCTATAAAACACATATAAATTATGACCTTTATGACTTTTAGGGGTGGACGGCGACGAGGGCGGCTCGCTCAGCAGTTCTTCTGAAAGCGAGCTTCGACTGACGAGCGCCCGACCCAGCGCCGCGCCCGGCCGCACTTCGGTGCTTAGCGACAATGAATTTTGAACTCGAATTCTGATATCTTATTATAATATATCACTATAGTAAAATATAGTGTGATTAATGGGGACTCTTGGTTTTATTCATTGGTTGCCTTTGCCACTGGTATTGCAATGTGATAAGTAAGCTATTTACATATAACGATGTAGGTAGGCAACAATCCGTTACCAAAAGTTCTTAGTTTCTAGTACAAAAGTAATAAGAAAAAAAATATTGCTAAGGGACTGCTAAGGGACGATAGTTCACGTTGTGGAGGCCAGAAATCATGTGATCATAATTATCCCTACTTTTTAAAGACCCTCTTCTTAAAAATTACACATGATATTAATCTCATCGTTTCATGTAAACAACACACATATATAAAATTATTGAACCATGAATCCTAAAAGACCCGGGATTTTTTAAATAAAACGAATGTATTTACTACAAATTTGTATTATTGTAAATTTACACGTGGCAATATATTTACCAGTAAAATAATTTCGTACCTATAAATAAATATTAATTAGTCTAAACTAATTAGTTAATTACACAATAATTATAACTTTGACGCCAGTTAACAGTTCTTCATTGTGCGGTGAGTACTGGAATAACCAATTACAATAATATAGTAGACTTTTTCTTATGATTAACAAGGTATTTACAAATTTATGCTAAATTAAAATATTGATCTTTAGAAAGAAAAAAAAATATCTGCTCTGCTTCCATTTTAGACTGACACAAGAATGGGGAAGCGAGAATTTCGAATGAAATGAGAATGTTTATATACTTTTGTTTAATATTCTACTACGAGAGTACATACTTGCAAAAATTTGCAAAGACTTAAAACTGCTTAGATTACCTTTAAAATGGAAGTATTTGTTGTGTTAATAAGAATATTACATACATTCCCGGATGCACAACGTAAAAACCTAATGAACTTAGCTGTAAGTGTATACAATAATAATGGTAACAGAATAACAATATAAGGTTCTTGTTGACTCATCAAGTCCTCAACTTAGTCGCGAGATTTCTCTAGACACTTAAACGGAAACAGGAGGTAAAGTTAGAAAGATTGACAATTAGGAACATGCATGATTTTTTTGGAAGACATCATTCGATTCTATTTTCCTGTAGATTCAAATGTCTCTAATAAACCTACTATCTATGATAGCCCTAAAACGCCAAAAATGTGAAAATACGTTAGGCGTCTGCGCCGCGCGTCAAAACGCCCCATACAAAAAGTGTGAGGTTTGTGACGTCACAGACCTCAAAGTTGCAGAAAACTGTTTGGAAGAAACAAGTTTTGGGAAGATTTTTGTAATTTTAGGCACGAAAAAATGCGTTTAGCACTATATAGGTGTCATACATTTTTTTTCTTGTTCGAACATAAGTAATCGAACTGAGGTTTCGAAAATACATTTGAGGTATAAAAAAAATGCCTAAAATTTTGGTAAACCACAATATCTTTAAAAAACTGTTAAAAATTGTTACGGATTTCCACTTATTTATATTAATTTGGGGTTGTTGAACGTGTTTATTGAACAAATTCAATTAAATATTTTTCACGCATGTTCTCCATTAACCTCTTATTCATAAACATCTTACAAGCCTTATTTAGTTAATTTACGTTAATGTTTCTAACAAAAACAACTGTCAAATTGACAGATAAGGACAAACGATTATATAAGATTTGTAAGGCGGTTATGAATAAGGCCTAAGTCTTCGGAGCAAGTGCCTCCTAAGGGCAACTGTGCCTACCGTAAAAGAAACAAATTACCCTTTCCTAGTCACTAAAATTTCCTTGTTACTGGGAAAAGTGCAGTTACAATAGGAGGGCCTTTATTGTTTTAGTTACGCTAATATTTCGGGTAGAGTGCTCTTGTTCTTGACCTGACTGCCTATATATTTCCAATTCCACTATGGAGCTAGCTCGCGGCTAAATACTTTGCTGCCAAGTCAGATAAAGTATTTTTGTTTGCCGATCATTCAAAATCCTTTTCTATTTACCCCAACAATAATTATGCTAAACTGACTTTAGCGGCTCCAGCTAATTAAATATTTAGGTATCCTTAAATAAACCTTAGCAATAAGAGTAAAAACTAGAGCAAACGCAAACGAATTGAGCAAATTTAGATGCATTATATACAGACCGATTGCTCTGTGCAATTTGGCACCGCTTAGGTACATAGGACTTCAGGTGAAATATACAAAATAACACTAAAATGATTGACAGAGATATTCTTAATTGAGTAGGGTTAACTGCTAGCAAGAATTGAAAGGCTATACCTAGCCTTGTATAAGAAATACAATCAGTTCAGTAAGTTATACACATTTTGATTGTCTTAGAATATACTAGGATGGAAGCTATTGATATGTTAAAGGCAGGCACTGTCAATCGTATAAGACAAATTTGACTTACTCAGTGTAAGTGCTGTTTAGGTAGAATCTGAATAGGCACAAGTGACGAAAACGTCTCTTTTCTAGCAGCTGCTTAAACAGCTGCCAGGAAGCGATCTAAGAATAAATACAGCATGCTTATAATTAGCTTGTTAATAGAATTTAATTTTTGCTTATTCAACAAAAATATCTCTATCAATCAACTTTCATTACAAGCTAGACAAATAAGACTTATAAGTATCGTATAACACAGACTTTTGACGAATAAACACAAGTATAGTGAGATTATTAGTAATTTGAGGCAAAGATCCCATCATGAGTTAGTAAGAAATCTACTACTTAGATAAGTATCTACCTATTGCGTTTATTTTGTTTTACCGCTTCTGTTCAAAAGATAGGGATTATAAAAATATACATTATCATAACTTCACTCAGCTTATCTTGTCGGAGCGCGACGGATGACGTGCAGATTATACAGCCTTGGCCAGAAGTGTTGAGCATAGCTCTTTTTTGTTTACAATTTTGATGTTAAATATTAATTCCCTATCATAACAATGTACGATGACGTAAAATGTTATATTTTATTGATATATCTAGAAAACTTCACTCAATAACACTTTCAAGGTACCTATAAAATATGAAAAATGGAGGTCCCAAAAATGCGAATGTAAGTCTGTGCGACAAATTGCAAATATTCTATGCAGTTACTACTCACATCAATACATGATTAACTACAGAGTAGCATGCAAACTTTTAAGCTTACTATTGTGCACTTAACTATATTTACATTGAATGAGAGCTTTTTGTGAGCTTTCTGGCAATAAAACAAAACATGTCTGTTCAGTTTGAATTAATTTATAAAATAACTTCAAAAAAGATAGAAACGCCGCCGGTCTAAACTTTCGAGTTTTGTATGAAAATCGCAAGGGTGCTCAAAACTTCTGGCCAAGGCTGTAGTTTATAATGCATGACAGGATCTTTGACACAATTTGTTAGTTTGGTGCATCAATAGGTACACAAGTGTCATCGCAGAATATTGTCGTGAACATCATCCGGTTTTGAAATTCGCAGTCACGTTCGCATCGAGCTAATAAGTCCTATTTAGACGCTGCGAGAGCTCGCAAGCGATTATTGTTACATTGCTGTGTTTCTTTGATCGATTGGATTCATTGTAACTCGGTAACCCGTAATGTAAAGGATTTCGCTTGTAAGTAGCTCGCTTTGTTTAAATGGGGCTCAACTTTTTTGATGACGCCTACATGATATATTGTCCACACAATCTTTATTTCACTATAACTTATTCCACGACGACAAACTTATCGTTATAAGTATTTTTATGTGGTGTAGTTAGTAACGTTAGGTATATGTACAGTCATAAAGCTATCGGGTTTAGTTTGCTATGATATGTATCGTGAAGGTTATTCTAATTAAATTTGTTAGAAGATCTATAATTCTTGTAGGTACCTACATGAAATGCTATAGTTACGGTCACGTCTGAAAATATGGCTACATTTAATGTGACAAAAACATGTATCCAAGACCTTACGCCTTGGTAATAGAATCGTGGCTACATATTTTTGTCACATTAAATGTATCCATATTTTCAGACGTGACTGTACAACCTTTTTCCCAGCCAGCATGTAAAAGATATAAACCATACTATATACGTGGGACATTTTCCATTTGTGTGGAACAAACTTTAAAATTCGAAAGAAATAGTATAAAATCTAAAAATTTATTACTTCCTAATTTTGTAGGTACATAATCTGCTTATTTTTTAATATCATCCTCCTCAAAATCGTGAGTTCTTTTAGTTCAGCTAATTAATGTTCCAATTTTTTCGTAAATATGTATGTCCAAAAATTGTACGTCGGTGGGTCAAACACATACAAATTTAATTTCGAGTAAAAGGGATTTTATACCAAAATTAGGTAATTGCTTATCACATCACTAGCAGAAAAAAACGTGTATGTAGGTACCTAATCTAGTTATTTTGTGCAAGAATCATGGTACATTTTAATATATCTATTTATCAACGAGTATTTTATAGATGAAGTAATCTTTAAAACGTAAGTAGTCGATAATCAACCTAAGTACAGATTTTTAATAAAGTACTTCTACCCTGTCGCGACTACTAAATTCATTCAAATTTTAAATACTAAAGAGTATTGTGATGCAAATTAATGTGAATATTGAACGGGGGTCGTTATAATTATCAAAATTACAACTTAGATTGTTAGGCATCAGATCTAACTTAACGCAACTCTCTCTTCTATTACAATATTTTTAATTATAGCTAAGAGAACTCGATGGTTCAGTATAAATAAATATTGCGCCTCGAATATTTTACGTTAAAAATTCAAGCAATAGTTCTGATGTAGAATTTAAAATATTATTTTGGAATGTTTCTTAAGAAAAAAATCTCGAGGCACAAAATTTTTATCATTCTACAGTACGTAAAAAATCCTGAAAGTAGGACTCGTACTTTGTCAGAACCTCTATGAACTTGTAAATGCCACAATTAATTTTAAATTGCATTCATAATAGTTATTTATAAGCAATTATATGAGAAGGTTTAGAAAATCTTTTAAGTGTATGATCGATCCCAACACCTGATGTTTCCCATTGTGACTGAAGTCACATCAAATTAAAGAGAATGTAGATTTAAAGCAAGGAGTCCATAATAAAACTCGGCGGTAGTCTACAAAACTCACCACCATTTAACCGATAACACACTTGGAAACCTCGTATAACCTCCTAAAACCATACTTCGCGATATGTGTCTTTGACATTGAGTGAGTCTTATCAACTATCAATCAACGCTATTATTTTGTTTGTTAAATCGTTACATCCCATTCCGTCTTGCGGCGTCAACTAAGCGCAAATGGGCTGTAAATACACGGTAGGAGTGTTTCTCGTCGCTTTTATCGTGCAGAATGCCCTTTACATAGACTCCCGGTGGGAGTGGGACTGGCTCGAGTCACTGGTGGTGCTTGGCAGAGAGTCGTGTCGCTCGCCGGCTTGACGGCTCTCATTGCACACGGCGATGAACTGCTCGGCGTATGCCCTGGAATAACAAAATAAATAAATAATGACTTTAACGGCCTCCTAGCCTAGTCGGTAGTGACTCTGCCTACGAAGCAGGAGGTCCCGGGTTCGAATCCTGGTCAGGGCGTTTATTTGTGTGTTTATCACAGATATTTATTCCTGAGTTATGGATGTTTTCTATGTATTAAGTATTTATCCATATTTATCTATTATATATATCGTCGTCTAGTACCCATAACACAAGCCTTATTGAGCTTACCGTGGGCCTAGGTCGATTTGTGTAAGATTGTCCTATAATATAAAAAAAAAAAAAAAAATTAGGCTGCATTTGATACAAGATATACGCGCCCGAATTGGCATTAGGATAAACGATTCTCTTTCGAATATCGGACCTAATAAGAAGGCTGCCTTTTTATGACAATTAATCATTCTCCAAGCGTTTTTCCCGGTGTTTTGGTCACAGCTCAATTGAGCATGGCGTCCGCTCGGCAACCTGATTCCATGAATTCACGTAGGCACAGTTTTTACGGAAGCTACTGCCATCTTAATTTCTCATCCAGAGGGGAAACTACGCCGCAAGCTGCCTTTTCACTGAGGCACTGAGGCGGAGATTAGAGGAGACGTGCAGGAAACAACCAATATTAGCATTATTCGCCGCACATCCCCGCGCCCCCGTGGAAGTACATCCTATTGGTTAATTCCCGCACGTCTCCTCTCATCTCCGCCTCAGTGCCACAGTGGAAAGGCAGCCTTCGGCGTAGTTTTCTCTCTGGATAGAAGGTCAGATGGCAGTAACTTTCGTAAAAGCTGTGCCTACGCTAATTCATGGGATAAGGATTCATGGGATTGAGCTGTGACCAAAACACCGGGAAAACGCTAAGGAGAATGATTAATTGTCTTTTGAAGTGTCTTATAATGGGCTTAGGTGCGCTGAGATTCAACTCTTGATCTCTCTCGCTCTGATACACTCACCTATCTAGTCCGGTGTATGTCCTCTTCAGCTGCTCGTCGGACACACGGTCGCGCTCAGCTCGTCGCTTGCGGTGGATGCGCTCGAGTGAGCGAGTCAGCTGGCTGTCTCGGTCTCGCTCGCGCCGCCTGCGCTCGCGCGGGTCGCGAGGCGAGCGTCGTCGTCGTAGCCGCTGAAATGAGGCGAAATTGAACATATTTATCGTAATATCAGTTGCAATATTTCTGAATAATTGTTTACGAAAGTTATCAACCGACTTCAAGATTTCGAAGGAGGAGGTTATCAATTCGTCGGGATCTTTGTTTTTGCTTTTTTTTTATGTATGTTCACCGATTTTTCGAAGACGGCTGGACCGATTTGGAAACTTCTTTTTTTGTTTGAAAGCGTATACTTCACAGTTGGTCTCATTGTAACCATGTCAGGATTTATTTATTTATTTAATCGTATGGCAAAATACAGAAGCATAATATATGCATAATCATGTCAGGATCTGATGATGGGATTCTGGAGAAATCGAGGGAACTCTTCAACTATTATAGGCACACCTATGGTGATTTGAGTATTTTTTACAGCAGATCGAGCATTTGGTGTTGGAAAGGTGGATGCTTAGTGAAGTCGGTTCTTTTTTGTTTAAAATTATTTTTAACGACGAATCATGTGCTGCCCTTATCAAAAGTCTATCTGTATCAGATCTCCAGTTCACATAGCTTCGTATCTTCGCTTATGAGGTATTGCCGCGTTGAATAAAATAATTACGGATGAAGTAGATAGGAGTCGGTAGTCAGAAGGTGGATCACCGCCACAGTCCCTGTTGCACAAACGCAGCTCTATGTACCTGATTAGCTTTTTAACCACTGAACACCACTGCCCAGTCGCTTCCATGGCATACTTATGTAAACCAGTATGCCGTGGAAACAACTGGGCAGTGGTGGTTAAAGTAATAACTTTTTATACTTCAATTTCATAACATACGTTAGTCTAGTTGCCAGCTCGAGCCTACTATCACTCGATCTAGACACGCGGCAGCGTGTCAAGCCAAGTTCAAGCAAAGGAACTGGCTAGCCAGCGCCGAGTGTATATTACACGAACCACTTGGTGCCACTTTTGACCCTTCTATAACTAAAACTACGTGTGTTTAATTATATCCATAAGGACATCTAGAAGCCCAAATTTCATGAAGCTAGCTCAAACGGTTATAAAGATATGAAGGTCAAAACGTCGTAAATTTTAGCACTGACTGACATATAGTACCTAAATCTAACCTACTTCCAGATGACCTAGAAGGATGAAATTTGGAATCCAGCTCGGGAATTGTGTGTAAGCATAGAAAAAAATCTAAAAATAAAAAAAAGTTAAAAAATAGGGGGGGGGGTCCCCATACAATTTTTTTTTTAATTGTATCGTTGGAACCGTTACAAGCAGATATTTGAAACTATCCCAATATATGTATTATTATTTATTATATTTGCTATATAACAGAAATATTAAAATAAAGTTAAGTCAAAAAATAAGTGGTATCCCCATACAAAAAACTTGTAATACGCGCTAAACGACCGGCCAACGGTGTGTCGTCGGGGGCGCGCGGCACCACATAATTATACAGAGAACAGAAGTAAATCTACATAAAAGCGCTCCCGAGCAACACATAAAACATAGGCACCGCTTACGAATACCGATTTAGTTATTTATTGTTTTATTACCTACATTGTTATGTTCATCCTGCTTCTTTCTCAACGATGAATTAAATGATTGTCATACTATAACCAGAAACGTTCTTCGTGCCTAAACCAGTAACAGTATAAAAGTGAAGTACATACATGAGATTCAATGAATAAATAAATATACTTTATACAACCCGTTCGCTATAAGTTTGCCGCTGTCAACTGTCACGCGTTTAGCGTTGTCTCACTCACTCAGTTCTAGTTCCAGTGAGAAAACGCTATACTGACGTCATTTCACAGCAGCCAACTTACGTTGTAGCGACGCCCCAGCCAATCAGCGTCACGCTCTGACGAATGGTACAAAAGTACATGAATCTATGGTAATGGTACAAGTGGCCAGTATTTATCAGAATTTAAAAAATGTACGTTGAATAACTTTATAAAATGACTGATGTAATGAAAACTGGCCAAGTCAAATCTAACCTACTTTAAGATCTCACATTTTTAAATAACAGCAATTGTTATGGGTATCCAATAAAGCAAAGAAATAGAGTTTAATACTTGTTCATAATGTTATTTTGTTCCTATAAATACATATTTCGATTTTGCATAGAACTTGGCACTCATTTAGATCTCCATTCTTTTTCCGGCGAAGCCCACAGCCAAGCATAATTTTTGTATTGAACTTGGCTCTCCTTTTTTACATTTATGTTTTTGGTGGGATTAGACTTACCGCGTCGTGCACGGGGTAGAAAAGCGGCGCGGCAGCGTACGGCGCGGGAGGAAGCGGCAGCGTGGCGTATCGTGGGGGCATCACCACACTCACCGGCATGCGACCCAGCTGCAGACAAACAGAAGTAAACATGACTAAGTAATTTATACGTTTATTCTGCATAGGTATTTTTATTCTGTAGCCTTTTCGCGGAATGACCAATTTTTTATACCACGACGTTAGCCAACAAGTATACAGCCTGCCTGATGGTAAGCAGTTACAGTTTTCTTTGTTATTTAAGTTTTGTATTATTTGTTGATACCCAAAATAAAATAAAATAAATAAATGCATTTTTATGTTTTTAATGAGATGGTTCTGAAAAAAATAACAATATATATTTTATTTGTCGCATGTAAAGTGTTATAATAAGTTACACCAGGCCATTTCCAGATGAAACTATTTAGAACATGACACTTATCCAGCTGGCTCTGACATCACAACAGATCGTGACCGTTGCCGTAACAAGGCAATTTGCAGGCAACACAACTATTGGGAATGTAGGACTTCGCCAAGCTCTCTCGCATGGTTTCAATTTTTTACGTTTGCCGCGAGTTCGTTGTTTACAAAACGCAAATTATATAAATAAATATTTAGAATGTGCAAGTAATTGGTCAATAAATGCTGCAATTGGGGTATAAACTGAAAAAGATGTCTAGATGTCTAATTATAGAAAATACATTTAGCTAGAAGCATCAAATGTTCGACCACCGCGTGGTATTTGCACTTTAGTTGACAACGGACCAACTATCTACAACTACATTTTTCATGATGAACTCGTGACGTTCCAACTGACGTCATTGATCGCTAAAGTAGAATTTGACTATTCATTGCACGAATTCATCCAAAATTTTGGCCGAGTAAATGGTGAAGTTTCCTTTCATTTTGCTATCCAAATGTTTATGATGCAGCTGTTGTTGCTAACGCTTTTTGGAGCATTTGCTCCCAGCATAAATATACTCTATGACCGGCTCAAATTAATCGTCGGTTTTAAATCGGCTTAATCATGACATGGCTGTTAGTTAAATACTACTTTCGGTACTCATTTTTCAAATCGCATGTCATCGGAACTCACAATGTTTTTTAAAATCTATAGGTCGCGAGTTCAAGTCGTGCGGACAGTCATCAATTTCTATTTGATCTCTACTTTATCTTTATTTTATCATAGTATCTGTATTTGAAATGAATGCAACCTACAGTGAGCTGTCAACCATTGGATGGCAGCAGATTTATACCTACTTTACAATTTCAAGGCGATCGCATTATACCGGCTAGGGAGGGGACACGTCCGTCACTTCTGTCACTAGAGATGCGCGGTCTTATGCTAATACTGTTGTGTCACATTTAATTTGCTGCATAAATTGGAATGGTAAAACTTCCGGGTTGTTATTTTGAATTTTAGTAGTTGTATAACTTCCGCATAATGGTTTCGTAAACGCAATAGTGCAATTAATGTTAACAATCATAAAAGGGAATTATTAACAAGTTCATGTCTTTCACCGTAACAATGGCTAGGGAATGAGATCTTACAAAACATAGTGTTTTTGTAGAATCGAAATAAAAGCGACGAATCAACAATGGTTTGATTTACAGTTACTAAATGGGCTCGGTAAGTACGAAACTGTCAAACTTGACAGACAGACAGCAGTCCATTCGTTGTTTTTGTTTCGACTCCCATGATTGGGTGGGGTGATTGGCTATAGTTTCCAATGCAATCAAGTCTTAGCAATAGTTGTGAAAAAGTAAAATTTATAAAAAAAAAGTGATATTTTCAACTCATAGGTACATTGTTGTCGGTTTTTATAGCAGTAATGCCTAATAATGATGTACCTTTGACTTATAAACGTCACATGTTTTAAACATAGGTACCTGAGATACCTGACTAAACGATACCGCTTAACGCCCTTTGTCGATTCTTACAAGCCACGCCTACCCGTTAGAGACACGTTTATGGCTCCTGTGCGTGAAAGAAAGAGATGCAGCGCTGTTCAGGATCGGATTTTTTCAACAAATTACGAAAAATACGCGAATCTATAAAGTTTTTAGATAAACCAGAATGCCATATTTTTTACTTGGTTATATTGATAAATATCTTATAGTTTACGTAAGCTAAGCAAAATTAGGGGAAAAAGGACCCACCTTCGGATTTTTTTTATATAGGGTCAGGGAGGGTACAGTCGCTCGGTGGGAACAGTGGCTCGAATGTGCTGTGCGAGAAACGGAAAGAGCTTTATGTCTGTCCTCTACATCAATCGGAACCGTTCCGTACCCGACCATGTACGAACTAGTTAGTGAGGCGCTCCGGCGCCATGCGAATGTGTTATGGTGCGTTTTTGTGTTTAATGCTATCAAAATTACATTTCCAGATAAGTTTCACTCCTCTTTTTTCTTAACTCGTACGAGATTTTCAATTACTTATGTTATTATCGAAGAGTGTGTCTAATCTACTTAGTATTGGCTGATAATTCAAGGCCCTAGGTGTTTGTATGTGTTTTAAATTTGAACTAAAATACAAAATGACGCCAAGGTCCACAGTCGTTCGTTTTGGAAAAGTACACGGTGGCTCGCGAGCCACTGTGCACCTTACAGAGTTGGGCTAAAATTTACTTGAATATGAATAAGAATAAAATTCTGTGATTATAAAAATTATTCTTGTACTCTTTTTTTTTAAATAAAATGAAAGTGAATAAATCATGCGACATTTAGGTAGGTACCTATTTTAAATCAAGAATGAAATCAGAAACGATTATTCCGGCGGTTGTGCTTACCAATTCTAATTACCGTTTTATTCAACAAAAATGTTATTTGTTATATAATTTAGGTTCGATTCCTACGTACCTAGCCATTGTGTACTGTTAGAACCACTGTGTACAGGGCGTAGTACACAGTGACTCGAGCCACTGTGTACTGTTAGAACCACTGTGTACTAGCGGGTCCTAGTCACTGTGTACAGCAACCGGTACACAGTGGCTCGATTCCCAATTTCTAAAAAAGAATGGATATATCTTTTTTGGTGAAAGTAACAGCAAATATATTTACTACATATGAAAGTTTAATAATGCACGGTGCTCTGTGCTTGCAACAATTAGTTCAGGAATTTATATTTTTCATGCAACAGCCTGTTGAAAAAATCCTAGCGACTGTTCCCTCCCTGACCCTAGCCAACTTTTAGTAATCATGTTTCGGCTTGAACCATACACAAGAGTATAGAGTCTAAAACATATATTCGAAAATAAATTTCCCGTTAAGTCAAAAGAGTGTTCAAAAAAACGCATAATTTTTCAATGTAGCCTTTGCCGGTTAACCAATGAATCAATGGATGGATCGTGCTGAAGTACTATTATTCAGCTGTAAGAATAAAACTTTGAAGGTGCTTTAAAGTAGCTCTACTAATCAAATTATTTAAGTAATATTTTTGTAGATAATTTGGTCATCGCCGTTTATTGAACTGTGCAATGTATTAAAGGTTAGCCTTAACATTGCTTTGTACAACCACATTCTCTTTGAGATTATTATTTTGAACTAGCTATTTACAAAACGATTAACCTTCACGAAATAGGTTAGTCAGATATTGCCAAATTGTGAAGTTTAATTAATTTTAGAGAACACGTTTTATTGTTTGTTTATGGTATGAATATGGATCATGATTGATTATATTTATGTCCTCGATACACCGACCTTATATAACTATAATACATAATACAGAGAATTACAGTCAGCCACCGACATAAAATATCAAGACGAGTAAACTCAAACAATTTAACGCTCGTGTTGAAACCCACTTTACGTTTTACAAAACCAAAATGTCTTATGTCTTGTTAAACAATATAATACCCATATTAAGTGTAATTTGTAACGTCAAATTTAATTCCGAAAAGGTTTCGTGCCATTTCACCAATATGTAAAGTTGCCGTGTTGTGAGTGGTCAAGATCAATTCGACAATAAAGGATAATTCATTGGGTAGTAGATAAGTACTCAAATTAAAATAGCTGAAATGTCAAGCTAACGATAAATACGCCCAAGTTTGACAAGTTCGTAAAGGAGATCGTCAATTTTTGTTAGGCGATTTGCCCCAGCTCATTAAGGTGCGTATAATTATGAAATAGGTATCAAAACATTTGCCTTAATTTCTAGATCAGGACGGTCATAAAATAATCATGAAATCTAACGAGAAAATTGAGAAATCGGGGATGAAAAAGCATGAATGTGATAAGGACAATATTTAAAAGCGTACATATTTATGATTTACAGTATAACACAAAATAACTACCGATTTTTTAAAGAATTTCTACTAAATCTGACATGATAATGAAACGAAAATCATAATAAAATAATAAAAAGTCATATTTTGATCCTGCTGCTGATTTCTTGTATTTGGGTAAACAAAGATAATGACTGTCAAACCATCATTGCTACTATTAACTAAACAATAGTAGAACTTATTACAAAGAGATAAGGTTTAGCTCTGTTAGTGCGCTACTACTAGTATCCATGAAGTTATAATTTTAAACTGGAGTATACTCTTGGGCCACAAAGTGAAGCCAAAAGAGAGAGTAATATAGGGAGCTGCGTATCGTTTTGACTTAGGGAGTTATAACGTCATTAGACAATAATGCCAGCATGACAACAAGTCAAAATGTCAATGTGTGTCAATTTCGTAACGAGTGCGAGTAAGGCACCGCCCCCATAATCATTCCCTCTATCGGACCGTTTTTTTCTAATCACCTATGAACGACTGTTTTGCACGGTAATAAGGTTCATCTGTGGTTAGGGAAAAAGTGCAACAATTACGTCCACTTTTTATAAATCCATACGAGTATCAGACATTACTAAATGCAATAAAAAATGCGTTTCGTTATCCAAAGAGCATGATATAATGCCGTCATAACGCCCTAAGTCAAAACGAGACGCAGCTCCCTTTCTTTCGGCCCCACTTTGTGGCCGAAGAGTATACTCCAGTTTAAAATTATAACTCCATGCGGCAGACTTGGATGACGGTGACGTCACACATTGACAGTGTCAAACTAGAATAATAAACTAGATTAGCAAAGTAAACGTAACTCCTTTCTAAAAATGCCTGTTTCGTCTCAGTCCAGGTAAAGTTAACCTTATGTCAATGCTGTAAAGACGTTAACAACTTATTAAGCACTATTTGGATCGCAGAAGGATCAACGAAATTACTTTTTATTTTGTATTTCTAATTCCCGTTTCATTTTCTTAAGATGGGTATTTCCTTAAAATTGCAGAACAAACCTTATACGAGACCATTATCGCTAGTGGGCCTGGAATTGACGGTCTCCTTTCGTAATAACTATATGAATATTTACGTGTAAGTTACTTAACGGTTATAAAAAATATTGCCTATTTTGGCGCCTGTGTGGTTCCTGCACCAATACACGCCGCAAGACGAAATAATAATAGCGATATATTATCAATTTCGTAGCTAAATAAAATTGATATTTTCACTATAGTACAATTTGAAAATCAACATTTTTCCTTAATGCTAGGGTATTCATAGGTGAAGGGTGAAGAAATCTAATGTAAATAAAAGATACAACAAGTTTATTATTAAAAAAAAATCGGTTAAAAGTTAACCATTTAAAATGCCTATTAAATAACTTTGCGGTTTAGAAGATATTATAATGCAACTCTTCATACTGATATTTCAAAGAATGAAGAGTTCCTTTTCGTGTGGGTGTACTGTAAAAGAAGTTTAGTAATTCTTTTTTTAAGGAAATAAATGCAGCAGTTAATATTAAAGTAATACTGCTGCGTAAATAAAATACCGGCCTGCAAGCGTCAAATTCTTGTCGTTTTGCAAGATGATGCGCAATGTTTTGGCATTGCATAACCGGATAGTAACTATCTAGTCCTAGTTAATGGCATGTACCTGCTTGCTCTCGAACGTTCGAGACAGAACCGAACCGCCTTGATACGAATACGGGCTTTATTCAGCTAAATGCCAAACCCGTTCGCGACATTACACTGCTGATAAGGTGATACAAGCGGATTCAGCCGAGTGTTATTTCATTAATAAGGCTGCACAAAGATATCTGTAAAAGGCAGCACGCTACTTGCTATCTATGTACTGAGTGATAGTAGTTTCATCGAAGTATTAGTACTTTTGTCCAGAATTTCCAGATAGGTTTTACACATGTATATATGGTTTTACATTTCAATGTGACAAACTCAACGTACAAACACTACTACTAACTAGATTACAACGTACAAACACTACTTATAGCTAAGATATTATTTACAAGTTTGTACAGTCGCCATCAAATATATCGAAACGGCCACGGTCCTCAAAAATATCTTAACATGCACTTTATTGCCTTGACAATAGAGGCAATGTTCAGATATTTATGACCACCTTGGCCGCTCCGATATATCTGATGGCGACTGTACTAACAGTACAAATAAAATCTTAGCTATAAAATTGGTCATACCCATAACTGATCGAACTCAGTCCTTTGTCTAGTATCATTTGTAAGATTATTTCACCGTTCACAGGTTTTTCTGCTGAAGTGTTCTGGCATAGAACTAGTAGTGAATTCGTTAAAGATAACAAAAACAATCGAATCGCTCCGCTTATCTCTATACACCCCTGTTTGTATTAGAACTGTGGCAGCCTTGACGCAAGGCGGACCGCCGGAGACGCCCTGCCCGACCACTACTACAATAGACAATACAAAAGTAAAAGGACATTCTAAAACTTCTAGTTATATGGCTTGTACGTCCTTCTGATTCTTGGATACATGACTGCATTCACAACATTCGTAATCGTTCAATCAGGCTGTTTGTTCTTTGTTCGATTGACTAAATAGCTTAACAGGTTCTAAATCTTTGAATGCACAATTAAGGAAGTTACTGGGATTTTTTTCTGGTAGGTATGTATGTGGTTTAAAACGCCGGCTGTATCCACTTCAGTAAATGGGATAATTAAGTACTAATTTAGATGATTATGTTTAACTACATGGTCACTTACTGCCAAACTTCCAGTTAGAAGCAAAACGGTTAAAGGTTTGTCAAACAGTTTTTTTAAATGTACTTACCTATATCTACTTATTTACCCAATATTATTTAGTACAGCTGTAGTTATTTGATTGATACATTCTTATGAATTCTGATATGACACTTTCTTAAGAATTCAAAAAATGCAGTCTCTATAAATATCCAAATATCCGACACATAAGAGGTTGCATATTTATACATGTACACACTAGTATTACGCACCTGGGGTCAACGACCTCCCTGTCACTTTGACCCTAAAGGTTAAATTGTTCAAGCCTAGTGCCACAAGTCTATATACCGAGTCAGCTTTATATTCAATTTCGGTTTCACTAAAGATGGATAATTAAATTTTGTGGATAAATTACAGACATTGAATTTATTTTCTGATATGTATTTTTATGGTAGGTATCAAAGTTTTATAACGTGCATAACATAGGTACATTAATGCACCGACATATGAGTACCTACTTGCTTAATGTAAGTGATAGAAAAGCATTAAAATTATTAGCAATAACACTTCAACCTACGTTATTATTATTACACATATTAGTCATATTCTTATTACATACTTAAGAAATAAAAACATATACTTAGAGCTAAGATTAAATAGTTATTGTCAAATAAATGGGCCCCGATATATGAAACGTTGAATCTGGTAATTGTGAGCTTTCTACCTTATGGGCAAGCACTTGATGATGAATCATGACAATTACAAGAGGCCATCTAATAAGTAAACCCGTCTCGTTCCCTCCCATTGTCTCATCAGGAAAGCGACCCGCTTTCCGGCTGACCTTGTGCTCGTGCGCACATTTACTCGCGATTTTATTTCCCACATATGTAACAAATCAATTTGAACCTTACATGAACACAAAAAAGTTTATTTTCGCTAAACTGCAGTTTCTACATTCTTAGATGTACAGTAAGATAATTTATGCCTTATGTGCGGCGATTAGCGTTGGATTTAGCGTAGGTATCTTACTTATTTTTCGGGTACGTAGTTAACTTTGAATATTATATACATAGCGTTAAAGTTAACTTTGATTTGTTGTTGGTTGTAAAAAGTGAAGTTAAAGTGTGTTTGCGTTATAATTGGGCGAAATTATGAATTTGTTAACGATTTCCACGCATTTTAAGCGGGCGTAGTTCTTTGTAGGTAAATAATTTAGTTGATAAACACGGTTATCTGCGGGTAATTGTGGGATTGTGTAGGTATCTTCGTAAACAGGGTCAGTCAGTAGGTACTCATATACTTTAAAAGTACTACGAGACCTCACGGACACGGGTCCTACTGGCTAATTAGTAAATTATAGTTTCAAGAATGTATAATGTGTATTTGTATAGTAAGTATGTAGTATGTAGAATTAGAAAATTATAAACTTATATATATGTCATATACAAAGGTAAAAGTGACCTAGGCCTCCGGTGCCCAGGGCTGGGATCGAACTAGCGTCTTCTGCATTCGCGGCAGACGCCTTTACCACTTGGCTTTACCAATTAGAAAATTATAGAAAAAAATATTTGATTGGAACCCACAGAAGTTCAATTGAAAAAGGGTTAAACACTAGGCAACCCTTTGATTAAAGTAAAAAGAGTTCCCTTTATATTTATCAAAGAGGCAACCAAAACTTTTTAAACACATTAACAAGGTTATACCTTTTCAACCGACTTCAAGATTTCGAAAGAGGAGGTTATCAATTCGTCGGGATCTTTGTTTTTGCTTTTTTTATGTTCACCGATTATTCGAAGACGGCTGGATCGATTTGGAAAATTATTTCTTTGTTTGTAAGAGTCACAGTTGGTCCTATTGTAACCAGGTCAGGATCTGATTATGGAATCCTGGAGAAATCGAGGGAACTCTTCAACTATTATAGGCACACCTATAGTGATTAGAGTATTTTTTACAGCAGCTCGAAAATTTGCTTTTGGAAAGGTGGAGGCTTTGATAATTAAACCAACCGGATGCGAGACGCGCACTAATTTATATCAGAAAAAGTCTGCCAATTTCTGCGCGGGGGACGAGGAAACGCACACAAATACTGTTAACACTAATGCATTTTCCATTGACGTCGCTACACACGCACATGATACAATTATCAAACACTAGCATAAAATATACTCACACAAGTACAAACACAGACACAGACAACCTGTCCGTGAACGAGATAATGTCATCTTTAAGTAAACGTAGGTAGTGCGAGGAACACGCGTCGATAATAATATACTTAAGTATCGATATTTGTGACGTTTTCAATTCAAAGGTACATCTTTGTCGGTTGTTAATAGAGTTAATTTCTAATTTTTTTTTATGGTAACGCCTTATTGACAACCGATAATGATGTACCTTTGACTTGAAAATGTCACATTTTATCGTAGATTTATTTATCGTATGGCTACATGTCACTGGATATAGATAGGCATTTCTTCCCTAGGGTAGTGGGAAAGCAGATTATGAAAAAAAATCCAGTGAGTGCTGCGAGGTCTAGGTGGGACAGTGGAGCTGCCAAGTTTGAGAGAGTTACTCTTTTAGCACCACCCAGGGATCACGTGTAGGGTTGTCTAAGGTGTTTCCTACGGACGCAGAGAAACATTGATCGTAGATTAGTTATGTATTATTGTTTCTTTACCAAGTATAAGGTTTAGCTATTGATAAAATCATAATGTTAAGTTATGATTAAATATCAAGTTTCTACCAGCATATTACTTACAATGTTAGTATTCCACGTACGTTAGTTTGTTCTATTTGTTCAGGACACATCTTGCAAGCTGATTTAGAATAACTTTTATATTATCAATTTAATATTTTGACGTGAATTTGCTTTTATATTTAGTGGAAAATACTACAAATTGGAAACAAATAACTATTACAATGAAACAATGAACTGCAAAGAACTCTAGAACATCACGGGATTCGAACCCATGTGTTTAGATTACCGTTCCAACGTGCTTCCAGTTACACTAGACGTTCCTCTATCCACTTCAGTGAATTTTTCACTGTAATGAATAATGATGAATCAGTCACTAGCGACATCGTGATGTTTCAGAGTCCTTCGCAGTTGATATTTTGATTGTAATGGGCATCTGTTTCCAATTTGTTTTTCTATTTCTATTATCTCTTCTTCATTTTCTATTATAAATAAAAAGTATAACATATACGGCTAATGTTAATATCGACATTTGTTTTTGTGCTGGCCCATCACTAAAACTTACCTGTTAGGTACAGTGATACCAGAGTAAGAAATTAAAAGTGCCTATTTAAGGGAATAAGTGTGTATAACGTACCTTATAATAAATAAAGTATAATCGATACAAAATTAAAATGCTACATAAAATGTATGGTGAAAATAAAGGAACAAATTAATTTCTAAACAGGAATATCGTTATTTCAAGTATCTACAAGTATATTTCACTTAAGGGGTGCCACACATTAGAGCGGGATTCAGTGCGGAATTCATCACACTAGCTGAAATTTGTCTATGGTAACGGAAATTTGCTTATGGTAGCTGTATTTTTGAGACCATAGACAAATTTCAGCTATTGTGCCGTACTACAAGCACACATACGCTGAGTTTCTTACGCTGGTTCTTCTCAGTTCCGAAGGGGCTCCTTTCCGAACCAGTAGTAGTTTATTGCCATAATACGGTTTTAAAAAGATTTGAATTCAATACAGTCGTTAAACCAGTGTTTATGTTTTATTTCATTAGCGTGCGTCCGTGCGTAATATGTTAAGTGCTAGGCTAGGTTATCCTGATAGTGTCAGTTTTTTGAGTTCCAAACCACCTTATTGTCCTGCCCTCGGCGGTCCTCGACGGTCCTCGACGGTCCTCGACGGCATATATAATTTAAAAAGCTATGCGTGTGAATGAGTTTTACCTTTGAAGTGCTGAAGTTAATCTTTTCATTTTTGTTTATGATTAAAAAATAATATGTAATTTATATTATTTAAAAGTCGATTAATATATGTTTAGAAACAATTTAATAAAAACACACAACACACACAGAGACACACTCTTTTAACAGAGCAATGCTTTACAATTATGGCTGTATGCCGAATGGGTATCTGCCTAACCTACGGAGTATCTTTTAAGTGTATTGCTTAACCTGTCATAACAATGACATAGTGGCGGACGTATTTCTGCCGCACTGAAGTCGATTACTCTTTTTTGCAATATTTGACTTACCCCCTCGATGTAATCGTGTTCATAATTGTATAAGTACCCAATTTATGAATGAATTCATTGATAAATTGGGTATGCTATTATGAACCCGATGGTACAATGTACTATGGAGAGTCAAGTTTCAAAATCACCCTAAAGCAGATGTAGTACCATTAAGTGGCAACACTTTTTGATTGACAGTATTTTTTAGTTATTTGTTAATTTCGTGCACTATTTGATGATATTTAGACGTAATTATACTTACAGATAAAAAGAAACGTTATCCTTCTGTAAACTTGATAATTCAGACCTTTTCTTACATGAAAACAAGCAGCAATTCGGCATTTTTACCTCAGATCGTTCCGCGCTGACTGACATTCATTGAATGGCGTGTGACGCGCGACAACTAGTTTTATATAACCGCTACGACCAGTGGTCTTGTAGTTTTGGCAGAGAGGGACGCCTGACAATTACCACTCCATTGGTTTATTTCTCTGAGGGCGGAGGCTAAGTGAAGTCGGTTCTTTTTTGTTTAAAATTATTAATTTGTTCCTAAATAGTCGTATATAGTACAAATTAGAAACAGGTGTCCATTGCAATAAAAATAACTACGAAGTAAGTACTCTGAATAATCATGGTAGTCGAACCCACTTGCGTATATCCTTATCATAACTTTATATATGGACAAATAAATACTAAAATACATAGAAATCATTATATTGGTTATGAACGCTGGACAATCAACTTCGTAGGCAAACGTCACTTCCAGCAAGGCCAAAAATATTCACACTAATAAATATTAACCGTAGGTAATTCTACATTAGTAACCGTAACCTCAGTAACTATTAGTTAAGTATCTTGTCACCTGTGAGTTCCTATAATTGGCTTCCTACATTTACTACAATGTTTAATGTCAGCTGTTGGATCTCCATATAATAAAATTAAAAAAACAAACCGTTCACCATTTGACCCCATGACAGATGTCGATGCACTCATTCATACGCCAAACCAATACTGAGTTTAGAGTAAAACATATGGTATCGTATGACGGATATATCCGTTGTTGGCGTTGTACCTGCGCCTGCGGTTCGGATATATCCGCCTTTAGCGTCGAAAAGATATAAATGACTTTATTATTATTTACTAGTAACTATAATCTGACCGTAATCCTGCTAGTAATATGGTTGATAGTGATTTATTATTCGCATAGAGAGGACTGCGTGGGGTTCGATTCCCGCATTAGCACACGAGGCGGGACAGCTGATTTATGAATGGCTCCATTTGACAGACACTTGACAGAGCCGCATAAAATTTATACCAACTGCACCCCCTTTACAAAGTAAAATCATGTTGGTCGACGAAGTTTGTTAACTAGGTACTACGATGATAATAAATAAATACACTAAATACTATATGATTTAAGCCCGAATTGCGGTAAGACCTAGGATTTACCAACTCGTATCGAGAAAAGCTCTTAATTTTGGTATGTCCTCGTTCAAATCAGACATTTACCCTCCTGTAGATACAATCCATACCATAAATTATACTACTAATTAATATGTTATTAATTTAAGTTAATACATTATTTCAGAAGTTCTCACATGTACTGATTCAGATGTAAACCATTATTATAACTGTATACGTCAGCAGTTCTGCAGAAGTAATTAAGTTCAAAATGATCTCGACACATTCTTGTTCTCTTAACAATAAAGTTGTGCCAACATCATTTTGAACCCCTCACCTGCTTAGCGCCTTCCTGCTGTGACTGGATATAGGTGATCGATCCTGCTACGGCGTAGGCGGCGTAGCATTATGCGTAGCGCCTACGTAAAGCTCGCAGGATTTTTTAATGTTATGCAAAATAAATATATTGGTACGTCTGTCCGTTGGATTAATAAACATACAGTTATAAAGACTGTATTGAGAAATATAAGGACAACTGCAACAAGCCGTCATTCTTGTTTTATTTGCTTTAAAAATATAAATTATTTATTATGTTGTAGATGATATGATGATAAATGAATTACTAGAATTATTTTTTCGGATCACTTTTGATTTCATAAACTGAGAGGCCATACACAGGAGCAACGAAAAATACTCTTGGACAAATACATACGAGAAAACGGTATATCCATGAGAAAGATTGCTAAAATCGTGAGGGTGTGTGTTTCTGCGATTTAAATGGCATTAAAAAGTTTGGGTAAGACTTCTCTTTTAATGACAAGTCGAAAAATCGTCGAAAAACTAGCTCGAATAATCGCAATATCGACTCAAAGATACATCGAAAAATCAAAAACTCACTCAGTGCTTCAATAAGATATGTGGCAAAAAGGAGACAACTTCTGTAGGAATGGTTCAAAGGGTCAAGAATCGCAACGACTGGGTAGCCCTCGGAAGCAACGGAGGCCAAACCAACTCCAAAATAGGCTGCAAAAGTTAAACACCGTCTTCGAAATTTATATGACACAGTTTTACTTAAAAATGAACAGTGCATAATTCTAAGCGACGTAAACCACTTCCAACTGGATTTTTTTTTCTACCGGGCCCGTAGTACTCTACTATTCGCAAAGGAGAACACCTGAATGAGAACAAAACGTCAATTTTTTCCGAAAAATTTGGATCTAAGACAATGTGTGGTAGGTAATATGCGAATGCAGTATGAAATCTACGGCGTTCGTCACTACTTCCACGATGGCTACCAATCTTTACATAAAGAAGTGTGGACAAAATGAATTCTGTCACCGATTAGACGCCACAGGGGCTCTACTTTATTTTGGCCCGATTTGGCTAGTTGCCACTGTGCCCCCTGCATCAGAGAGTGGATGGAAACCCACGACGTGCGTCATGCTGCTAAGAATATGAATCCGCCAAATTACCCTTAGGTACGTCCCATCGAGGACGTGATGGGCAATCATGAAGAGAAAACTTCGGCAAAGCTTCTCGTAAGCGGATTCCGTAAAAAAAAAAAAAAAACTTGGCTCAAGCGTCGAAACTGGTCACAGTAAACGTTGTCCGAATCTGATGAGAAACGTCCGGAGCAAACGACGAAAAGTCGCCCGAAAGCAAAGGTAACAGGTGTCTTAGTCAACATTAAAACGTTTAAAAAGGTCTTCCAACCAAATGCCCAGAACATACTTACGCAAAATAATAAACTTTTTCAACACACCTGCTCGTAACGAGGTTCTTATTCTACCGCTTTTATGCTCATAATCCTAGATATTAAACACGTGTGCATTTCACAATAATTATCCAACTAGTGGAATAATTTAATAATCCGATCAAGTGACGTTTGTACTCTAGTACCAAGTTGTACGTACGCAGACGAATCGTTGTAATTTAGTCGGATATTACCTTTACTTTTTTTTAACTCTTTATGAGTACATTAAAAAAAAAGTAAATATATTAAAAATATACACATTTACGATAGAATACAAATTATACAACCCTGATTGTGAATAAGAATCATTTCAACTTATTATATTACTCGTAATACACAATAAATTACGTTTTAAACACGAATTGTCTGTTTTAATATTAGCTGTTTGGCATTATACGTCCGCGCCTTTGCCTCAAGCTGCACGCACATCCAAAAAAGAAAATTGCGCGCCATTTATAAGTTAACCTCAAATCATTGTTTATTTGTTAGATTTTTCTCGTCGTGTTTTATTATTTTAAACAAATTATATTTTTAATGAATAAGAAGACAACTTTAGCGTTAATTTAACCTCTGGATATGTTTCAAAATTGTGATACATACTAGTAAAATGTCATCATAAAAATCTAGTGACCAACACGTAAGAAAAAAATACTATAATTTATTGCACAATAAATGTGAAGTCTTTAATTTTATGAAATGATTTGAAAAAGAGTTCCAGATACTCAATAACATCACAAAAAAGGTTAGTTAAATTTAATTATCTTAGGTTCGTAAGTACCTCTATCCTGTGAACATTCTGACAATTAATGTATTTATCAAAAGTTATTAATTATACTATTCTGTTATTTCCTCGCAAGTGTGTTGAAAAACGTCGTATGAAACGCGTGTGCTTGATCATTACATAAGCTCAGCTTCCTTATGCGCACTCACATGCGTTCGTGCGCACAATATCGCTTCGTATGTAATGATCAACTTAGCACCCTTGTATCATAATGTACTATTAAAAAGTTATTACACATTTCACTTGTCCTTATAATTCTCAATACACTCTTTATCTCTATCAGTTTTGAATTCTATGTTCAAATTTAAACTCGTAATGTTTATTTGCTATATACATACATGCATGCAAATACAATTTAAATCAAAATATATTCAATTCAATTCAAATACATTTTATAATAAATGAGTGTTTAATACTGTGAATATCACACCGCTTTTTCAACCGACTTCAAAATTTCGAAGGAGGAGGTTCTCAAGTCATCGGGATCTTTGTTATTGCTATAATTTCTTATGAATAAATTCTTTTTTTGTTTGAAAGAGTATATTTTACAGTTGGTCCCATTGTCACCAGGTCAGAATCAGATGATGTGATCTTGGAGAAATCGAGGGAACTCTACGACTATTATAGGCACACCTATAGTGATTTGAGTTTTTTTACAGTAGTTCGAGCATTTGCTTTTGGAAAAGTGGAGGCTAAGTGAAGTCGGTTCTTTTTTGTCTAAAATTGTTTAGACTCGATAGGTATTATGTACACTGCGTGTTATCCAAGGGACACTGAAAGTGTTAAAATCTTTTACACAAACATAAAATAATCATACAACAATTCATGTCATATAAAATAAGTGTGTGAATGTTATAGTAAACATTCACAAAAGTAGTATGCAAAATAATGATTGATTGACACCTGAAAGTACCGGTTAGATACATGTTGCCATTGTTTAAACCTCTCATTCAACGTTTTTCTCCCAAGCCGATGGCCAATGCCAATAATGAATACGGTAATTAGTATTGAAATATTAATTTAACAATGAGCTACTCATAGGAGATTTTCTTAGTGATTATGAAGGCCTTCACACGTCAATTCACAAATACGTTCGCATGTCTTAATCTTGTTATGCTATAATATAATATACGTCCTTATCCATTTAAATTTATCATATTTGCTGTAGATCTTACTTGCCTTAAGACATTTTCGGACAACAGTATCACCGTGCTTAGGCTGGCTTTCAAAATAACTGGTTTATAATTATTAGGTAAAAGAAAGAGCTGACCATGGCAACAATTCCCAAAAAAAGTATTATTAAAGTTGATCGACCCAAAATAATTACAAGAGAAATAAAATCTTACAAAAAGTACATTTTATTGGAAAGTGAGTTCGCACGCTCCCAATACACACTTGTGGCTTGCTGTAATCGATTTATTGCCAGAAATCCAAAAATATCGATAGACAAACTACTCATTAGCATAAAGGTACAATAAATCTTTGTTTAACGCATCAGTGTAATAAAATGAATGCTATGTAAATTCAAAGGGCTTTAAGCTTTCTCAAGACTACATCGTCTTAGATTTAGTGTCTAACGGATCCATTTAAAATTACTAGTCTTTGCAAAATGTTTTTGAAATGATTTCAAATTGGCCTGTCAGACGGCAAAGCACTTTTTTTCTAAATTTCGGTCCTGTCGAGTGCTTACTTCCGCTACTGTCTGCAATATGAACGAGCTTATTTATATGCTTTGTAACTTGATCCATAGCTTAATTGGTAAAGCGATCGAGCTCCGGCAAGGCGTATCGATGCAGGTTCAAGTCCAGCTGGGTAAATTATTTTTTCAATATTTTAAATGTTTGTATTTGATTTAATAACAAACTATAATATGAAACTATATTTATGAGATCACCTTATATAAAATCCATTTAAATTGGCACGTGACAGGTATCGATTTCCTTTAATTACTTGCATAATTGCAAACACAGTAGCATAGTGGCCACATGGATCGTGTAGCCACTCTTGCGCAACACGTCCGGTTGCGTCGCTTTCTTCGCCCGACCCGCCAATTAGATAACACTGCGACACCGATCAAGTGTCCATAGTGAGTTGTAACTGTTTGTATAAATCGTTTCAATTGGAAATATACGGTAGGTATGTAGGTACCCATATAGTATACAGAAACGTAAGTGGAATCGCGTACATGACAATTATATTATTGAAATATGTGGTCAGATTTAGCAATAAGACAACATTAGCGCTAATTAGATTTTCTTACTGCGTGAATCGACTATAATATCACTTGACTTCTGACAAATAACCTATACCGCCAATATAACCAGGGACATGTCTGGAAAAAATCTAGCTGCAGGGTGTGGTGTTTCGGCCGTCCCGGAGAAATTTGCCGAATCCTACAACGGAGCAGGTGACGAAACAGAAATCCGTTATACAGCGTAAATGAGGATACAGGAATAATATTGTATGTTTGCTAGCCTGTAAGAATCATAATTGACTTAAAATAAATAGTATTTAAATTGAATAAATGTATAAATAACTAGACTTGGGATAACTTGGTTAGAGATTCAGTTACTCTTACGTCTGTTTAGGACGAGGCAGCCAGTCGCCTGAGGCGGAAAGAAAGTTGTGAATTAGAGAGACCTACACCAACAGCTAGCTTGCGGTGACCGCTGACCGCACGACGTCACAAAACAACCGGTTGATAAGTCTATTCTAATAAGTTTTATTCGCTGTGTGCATGATTGTGGTGCCATCACTTGGGCATCCTTTGTTTTTTTTTACTAATGGCTTATACTCCTTGCTTACATGAAATGTCTCTGGCTGATTCGCTATTTTGACAGTTGACCGAGCTGAGGTGACATAGGTGATGCAATTATTTTGAAATTTGATATTGACAAGGGCCCTTTGCAGTTTAATTTCTTGTCACATTGTGCACTGTGATCGTTCACGTTACCCCCACCATGCACTTCGCACATAGCGAATAGACTGTAGCAAAGACGATTTAAAGACCCAGTCGCTCCAGTAAACAAAGATAATCAGAGTTAGAAAGAGTAAACTGACAGTTATACTTTTTAAAACTTGATGCTAGTTTGGGAAGTAGGTACGAGTAGGTATAGACATGTATTTTAGTAGTCCTTACCCAGTACCCTACGAGTCTTCGGGTATATCCTGCGATCGCATGCGGCTCCTGAGTAGGCTCGGGGTGAAAAATGACGTTTCCGGTTGGTGTATTAATTAAATGACGCATTTAACACAGTTGCGGGAAAATATTAATAAATCAAATATTGGTTTCATAAGTTTCACTTAGGTCTTCGTGGGAAAATAATTCTCTAACTACCTAGATAGTATTCGGCCTTCCAATAGAACGTACATCAATGAATAGATGAATACCAAGCAGATGTACGCGGTACAGTCGGCGCCGTTTACCGGAACGTTTACATAAAATCTAGTTTTCTCCTCCACGTCTGATGTTGTATGTATGAGATTTCTCCGCGGATTCCGCGTCGAGATTCGCTCGACGCGTCAGCGGCTTGATTGAATGTCGAAAAAATTGTTATGTATGACTGATGACAATTCGCATTTAAAATGTCACAAGTAACACGTAAAACTTGACAGAATTAGATACTTAAGTGATTTCCGTTTGAGCTTCAAGATGGCTACGTCGTCTTTAGAATAGTTTTTTTGTTTTTTGCTCATTTACGTAGTTCAGTGTGTAATACTGATAGCTTATTGTGCGGTGACCTAACGAACAAGTGTGCAGCTAATGAAAAATTAGTCCCAAAACGCGAGTAACCATCCTTTAGTTGAACAAACGGTTATCCGGGGTCCCGGCCACCCACGTGTTTGTAAGAAGGCTATCACTTTACAATCAAATAGGCCTTAACCGAACAACGTTGCTTTTATTTTATTTTACTCAAATGAATGAAATCATAAGTGTACCTTGACACTGGCAGAATTCACCTCGCTAAAATAGGCGAGGAGTAAAAGCCATTAATTAAAAAAAAAAGATACTTAAGCGAGGTTTAGACTAGCAAGAACTTGCATGAAATTTTCTTTATATTGCTGCTAATGAATGCAATGCAATTAATTCAACCGGTCAATTACTGCAATTTTATGAAAATTGCATACAAGTTCTTGCTAGTCTAAACCTCGCTTTAGATAAGTTTTAGCATATAGCTTTACTTGATAAGGTAAAACCAACTCTGAATGTTTAAAATATGGTTTGAGTGTTTAAGAATACGAAACAGATAAGCAATTAGGTACCTATATATATATATATATATATATATATATATATATATATATATATATATATTATATATTATTATAAGGACAATCTTACACAAATCGACCTAGGCCCACAGTAAGCTCAATAAGGCTTGTGTCATGGATACTAAACGACGATATATATAATATATAGATATAGATAAATACTTAAATACATAGAAAACATCCATAACTCAGTAACAAATATCTGTGATAAACACACAAATAAATGCCCTGACCAGGATTCGAACCCGGGACCTCCTGCTTCGTAGGCAGGGTCACTACCGACTGGGCTAATAGGAGGCCGTTGACCTATAGAAGTCTCAATGACAATACGGAAACTCAGAATCGTAGACAAATGGGTAAAACAACGAAATGAAAATTCCTTGACGGATCTTCGAAATATGTACCTAAGATTCTTAGCCGCGTAGTGATGACACCATGGTATCCGCTCTCGTCCTTTTCACAATTTTGTGTAGGTACAAATTAGCGGACCGTTTAACATGCTAGCTTGCGTCAGGCTTACTTCACCGTTGACAGGCCGTGCATCAGATGCGTGCGTGCATCGGCTGCTTTTGCGCAACCATTTCGGTCGAGGCTCAACTTTAGCCTTAAATTATTACCTGTGTACAGATGAAGACACGCAGTGCAAATTAACTTAGCGGGGTAATAAGGTTTAGGTACGATTGGCCAGGCTTTGTCGTCTATGTAATATGTATGTAACAATTTCCTATAAGTATGTTTACGTATCATCTATCATACATCTATTATAGACTCATCAATCTCATCATAGTTTGATGATTCCATAGAAACAAATGTTCTATCTCATTGTCTGAGTAGCGGAATCAACCATAGCTCACAGCAGGTCCGTATCGAAAACGTAATAAACTTGAAGGAGTAATGCAATACAAATCGACGTATATCGTTCCATACTGAATCCTAGAAAAATGTTATTGATTATTAATCATATACATACAGTCGTGTACATAAATACATTCAAGAATGATTATAAAAATATTTAACAATGATCGCAGTACCGTCAGCGTCATAGGCTATACCTACTAGACTAACCGCATAATCACTAAGCATCGATTGGCGTAATTTTACAACACCATTAAATTGCCGTAGGTACTAGAATTGTTTTGTTTTCATAGCCGGACAGATGAATGACCTTTGCAGAATGTGCGCGCGTTGCGCAAACCAATCTTGCGCCGGCGCAAGTGATCCCCGCGGCGCTGTTTAGAGGCCGGACACCGCTGAGGTATTGCCACCTGATAATATTCGGCAGGTGGTTGGCAAATGTGCGGCCTATATCTCTGGCTTATTTTTATTTCTAATGATTTTTATGGCAGTTTAGACAAGCCGTAGTCAATTCAATTCAGTACCTAACCGGAAATTGAACGTCAACCGTAAACGAAATGGCAAAGTACGTACTATTTATTTTGTAATAAGTTATTTTTTTCTTTACTATGAAATGCATAAGAATATGAATACCGTATTCGTAGATGTACCAACTAAAACAGACAAAAATTTTGGGATTAGAGATGAAGGCAAAGAAATTAGAATTACCTATAAAAAGTTTTATTTTCCTTTTATTTATATTTACTAAACTATACAAGTAGCTAAGTCACCAACGGTATTTACCTACATAATTTAGGTCCGGAAAATTTGGTAGTTATAACACTTTAAGATGTTGCCTCACATTAATTAATTAGTAGCTAACGGCACTAAACCTAGATATAATTTGTTGATTTAATAGTGTAATTGTAGACTATTTCAAAATTATGCCATGTACCTGGTTATTTACGTATGGTGAAACACATATTAAGAGGCTCCAGAGTCCACACGTTTTTTATCGATTTTTGACCCGTTTTTAGTCGATATTCCAACATTTGCACTACAGATAGAATTATAAAGCAAACAGCTATTGGTTCTTAAATCTACACTCATATTGTAAGTCCTCTAAAATGCGTTCAAAAACCGTAGGCAATGACCAGCATTACAACAAACGATTTCACTATGATAAGTTTCTTATCTGTGGCAGTAATGTTATTTTATCTTTACATGCTCAAATATTGTTAAGTTATGAGTTTCAAATTTGGAACAGCTGTCAAAACCAACACAATTTCAATGGGTTTCTATTCTAGTATCCATAGATTTTAAAATGTTGTCGATACGAAACGTCAGTACGATATATTTTTTGACATAAACCGCACGACATTTTGATCTCGGATGACATGAGAATAAGGACTTCGTTCGTTGGCTAATATAAAAAAAAAACTCGTGACAGAAGTTTGTACGGCCGCCATTTCTGTTATCAACTTGTCAGTTATTGTTTGTCGAAACATTTTTAATTGCGAAAATGTAAATGTTTACTATTATCTGTATTATAATAAATAATTAATTATTTAAACGGCCTCCTAGCCTAGTCGGTAGTGACTCTGCCTACGAAGCAGGAGGTCCCGGGTTCGAATACTGGTCAGGGCATTTATTTGTGTGTTTATCACAGATATTTGTTCCTGAGTTATGGATGTTTTCTAGGTATTTAAGTATTTATCCATATTTATCTATTAGATATATCGTCGTCTAGTACCCATAACACAAGCCTTATTGAGCTTACCGTGGGCCTAGGTCGATTTGTGTAAGATTAATAATATTTATTTATTTATTTATTTAATATTTATTTATTTAATATTTATTTATTTATTTAATTAAATATAATAATAATAATAATAATAAATACTCTTTATTGCACACCTCATACAGTCACAAGCACAAATTTTACAATTAGATAAATTTAGGTAGAGGTAACAACAAATATAAATATACTTTCCTTATCAGTTCTAATTTATTTATTTTTATTAAGCTTACACCCGTGGGTATGTTTCAGCACTTGTATCTATCTACCTAGTAATGCAGGTCAATTGCCTTCGGCTTCTGAACCCATCTTTGAGTACTTGCAATATGTGTGTAGATAAAGTAATGTATGCAACTGTACATAATTAGGCCTTAAAACACTCGTGTGATCCTATATAAACCCCACTCGTGTTTTAAGGCCCCTCATTATGTATCAGTTGCATAAACTACTATTATCTCCATTTAATAGAGCCGTAATGAAATAAATGAACCCCTTTTTTTTTGGTCTAAAAATCATTTTTTCGATATTCGGATGCTGTTAAGAATCTTACATATACGAAATCTACATAATTAGGGTTTGTTTTTGACGTCTCTAGAACCCGACGAGAGATTTTAATTTTAAAATAATTAACACAAGTTATGACCAGAATGCCAGATTTTTGGCCTAAAATTGTTCGACTTTGATGTTAAATATCTTGAAGACAATGAATATTGAAGTGAATATACTATATTGTTTACTGATAATATGATAAGCTATAAAATCATTAGAAAGGGATTCAGATCAAAGGTCATTGGCGCTAGGGAGCCCCTTAAGATTTTCTTTCATATGTCACCTCCATTTAATTTTTTTTTTTTTTTTTTTTTTTTTTTTTTTTATACCACGACGGTGGCAAACAAGCATACGGCCCGCCTGATGGTAAGCAGCTACCGTAACCTATGGACGCCTGCAACTCCAAAGGAGTCACATGCGCGTTGCCGACCCTTTACAAAAAGGAGGATTCACTGTGTTGACGACTAAAGGAACAAGAATGTCCCTCATCGTCAACACACTGGGTCCTCTTTGAGCTCTTTGGCAACCTTACTCACCAGCAGGAACACAACACTATGAGTAGGGTCTAGTGCTATTTGGCTGTGGTTTTCTGTAAGGTGGAGGTACTTCCCCAGTCGGGCTCTGCTCCAGATTTGAGCGATGACATTCGCTGAACGTGCCCTACCACACTTAGCGAGATGCCATTCGCAGTGCCCATACCTCTCTTTTTGGCGTAGTTTAAGGACATACCCAGGTCCGGACGTAGTTTAAGGACATACCCCGGGTCCGATAAGGCTAGAGAAACATACGTAATACATAGACATATAATTATTTCCTACTTATACATACACTAAACAACGTGCATTTGTAATTGTCCAAACGTGAGTGTAAGTTATAAGCAATTGACAAACAACAGCTACAACTGATTATTGATTATCCTTAAAGATTTGATAAATAATAAAATATGATGTGTCTGAATTAGTGCATTCCAAGCGTGCAGCGTGTGACCAGCTAATCGGCGACCTTTCACTGCTGTTTCAAAACAAAAGTTGCTCAAACCATGGCGTTCAGCGTTATCAACAATAAAATAGTAACAATAATATACTTATCCTGACTGAAACAGGGGCCGTATCCAAACTTTAAAACACGCTTAGATACGATCCAACTTCAATAAAACTCCAATGCATTAACTACGCAATACAGCTAGCGCTAAAATGTCTGAATCAGAAATATCGGAATTTGCTTGAAAATTATTCCGTTACAATTTCAATATGGGTTGATTATTTGTTGTGTGTTGGAGTAATGTGTGAGATAGATTGTTTTTTAATGTATTGTTTATGTATTTTAAAATGATAATACGGCACCAGAACTAGTGCATTGCATGCTGGCAGCATTGTGACCAGCTAATTGGTTACCTTTCTCTGCTGTTTCCATACACTAGTTGCACGAACCTTAGCGAGCAGCGTCAGAAATAACAAAATAGACCGTAAGGACATATATTCTGAGTGAAACAGAACTAGTGCAGTGCAAGTAGCGTGTGACCAGCTAATCGGTGACCTTTCTCTGCTGTTTCCAAACACTAGTTGCGCAAACCATGGACAGCAGCGGCAACAAAAAATACTCCGCAGGGGGATTCTGAGTGGACAGAACTAGTGCCGTGCAAGCGAGCCCCGTGTGACCATATAGGCGGCCACCTTTCTCTGCTGTTTCCAAACATAAGTTGCACAAATGCAGCGTCAGCAACAACAAAATCGCTAATACAGCCGCCAATTGTTTTACCTCTACTTTTACTACTTGTGACTTGTATTCAATGAGGTGTACCTATGTATTAAAGAGTTGGTATGTTATGTTACATCACGTAATAGGTCATAGGAATTTTAATAAATAAAGGAAGAAAAATGTAATAACGTACCTATTACCGGAGCAATTAATTGGACGGTTGACACAATTACCTTAACTGTAAGTTTCGTCACAAGTTCTTGGTATTATTTTTGAACTCTACATCTTTATAGCTGATTTACTTTCAGGTCAGCTCACAAAAGCAAAAATAAAACAGTAATTTGCAATATAACTTCATAACAGAAGCATCATAGAAGAAATAAGGTTATTTAAACGTCAAAATTATCGTAAAGACTCATTAAAACAATGCTTCTTTTTACATAATTAAATAAGAAAAGAACCGACTTCACTTAGACTCCACCTATCCAAAAGGAAATGCACGAGCTACTATAAAAATATTTAAATCACTATAGGTGTGCCTATAATATTTGAAGAGATCCATCGATTTCTCCAGGATCCCATCATCAGATCCTGACAATAATGGGACCAACTGTGAAGTATACTCTTTCAAACAAAAAAAGAATGTTCCAAATCGGTCTAGCCGTCTTCGAATAATCGGTGGATATACATAAAAAAATAGCAAATAAAAGATTCCGACGAATTGAGAACCTCCTCCTTCGAAATCTTGAAGTCGGTTGATAAATAATTATAGTGTACCTAAAGAATAAGTACTTACTTTTAGTTTGAACAGTAATGATTTATTATAAATAAATATATTTCTTTGTTTACAATTGTTTTACCGACGTTACTTCGCGTGAGATAATCGAATCACCGTAGCGCCCGCGCACTCGCAAATACCTCATTAAAACAAACTGTTTCCTCCATGTTTACACACTTTTATTCGTGCACAGTCATTTATTATCGATTGGACCTCGTTAAATATAAATCGTGTTCCATTATTAAGAGATCGACAAGCAAACCAATATCTAAAGTACGAGTTGAGAGGTATCGCATTCGGTAGGTACGAGTGTAGGTATATCGAGAGTTCGCTACAGGTTTCAAGTGAAATTAGAATTAATAACCACATCAGAATTAGGGCTTGTAATTTGTAATTGAAATGACCAAACTGCAATCTAGCCGGCTACTAAACTGCGCTGTTAACGGTTGCAACACGTAATTGCCGATATGTGGCCCTAGACTGCCCGTATATGGCAGCTAAGGCTGAAGCCACCACCTTAACGTTTCTGTGTTTAACTTGCTATTAGTTAATTTGGATTCCTGCATTGCATAGGTAAGTTTTTTGCTGTCGTACATTATCACAAATCATTAGATAATTAGGTACATGTATGTTTGTAACATTGTCCGAAAATATTTTGTCTATAATATGTAAGAGCAATTTCGTGTGCTTTTTTTTAACAAGGACTTGCACTTTAGAACAATCAATTCGAAACTTTTTTTATATATTTATTTCAGAAACTGTAAAGAAAATAGACTAACTATCTGAATCCACTTTGGGAACTAACAAATTTTTTGATGGTGGTTGGCCTAAGGCCAAGAAGTAATGTATGGAGTTAGTATGAAACGTACATTATTGTCCGCTGCTCTAACTTTTTAAATTTGCTCACTAAGGTCAGACTGACAAAGGAAATATTACATACAGCCAACGACCACTCTCTCTGTGAGTATACTTGCGACATTAAAATTAAAAAAGAAAAAACAAAATCTATGGTACTAAATTTATAAGCGGTTAAACATGGTGCTCGAATAGCTTTTTCAAATGTCAAGTTTAAAAAATAAAAAAGGCGGCAATTTAAACTTATTTACTTGATTATTTATAGTAGTTATTTTAATTATAATATTTTCTTACATTGTTTGAGAAAAGCACTATACAAACCTTGGCCGGAACAGGGATTGCAGGACTCGCTTTATCCGGCCTCGTCTACGACTCGGCCGTCTACCGCAATCTCGTCCTTAAAACCCTTACTTCACGGCCTCTGCAGTAATGTACTATTATTTTTGTGATGAAAGCCAATTGGGTTTTCGCCAGTTACACAAAGTTGCTCGCCCGCCTTCTCACATATTGCCTATATAAAGCAGCCTATAGGGTCCTATGTCTTCCGGTTTCCGTTTCATTCGCGCCCCAGCTTTATATCGTCGCCGGTCTAGAATGCGCCCGCGCGGTGAAAGGGACGGCCCTTCGCCTCGACTATTCAAGTGTTAATCACTATTATCTATTCAAAATACAACTTACCATAACAATGTATTTTATCTCGAGATCACAAGAGATCATATTGTCTTCGCTTCGTACAGTAGACGTATATTTTGTGTCTATTAGATCGGGATTCCTATGCAGGTATCTTTGCAATGATTTTGCACTTACTTTTACCGTGCCGTGTCTTGGTTCTGTGGGTCTTGTTGTCAACGCACTCTTTGCTTTGTGAAAACTTGTCTAGCCTTACCCACGACTTGTATTCCTGATACAACTTACTCATCGCTAGGATCTAGTGTTTTGATGGCTGTGAAGCTGGTTAATTTAAGTCTTGGAACCTCGCTGAAGGTGGACACAAGGTTAGGCTGCAGGGATCCTGTCCCTAAGCGTAGCTACTTTGACCTCCTGAGACCCAGAAGCAGTTGTTTTTTTAATTATTTGGAGCCCTCGGTTGCCCAATTAAAGTCTAAATAAATTGTAGAATGAGTACACTCTAAAATTTTGTATAAGGAGTCTTAGGAGGATAAGTCACTAGTCGCTTTTTTTAGAGCTATAAAATTGTGTCCTTGAGACTTGAGACTAATGAAGTTATGTTTATACTCGTACCATATAATTTATGCACTGTGCATCTAGTTCCTAGTTATATAATAAAAAAAAACCGGCCAAGTGCGAGTCGGACTCGCGCACCGAGGGTTCCGTACAAACCTGTAGTAGGTATATAAGTAAAAGTTCACCCAATGCATCGACATAGAAAATTTATTTTGTTACAGTTTAAAGGTATTATAGACCTGAGTATTTGATATGAATTTCAATTTAATAACTCTACGCGTTTACGAGGAAAAAGGTAGTAAGTTTAAAATTTAAAAAAATATTTTTTGTACGATTTTACTAAAAATATCTACTTTTCGTAATTTTTTCTTTGTCTGTGCTATATGAACTTTCTTCGTGCCAAGTTTCAAGTTTCTGAGTTTACGGGAAGTACCCTTTAGGTTTTGAGTTTCTTGCGAGTACTCAGTTTCAAAATATGCGACTTAAATTGCGATTTCTTTTGATTGCGTTGACATAAAAGTTTAGTTTTTTCGACATTTGAAAGGTCCTATAGTCCTGATTATTTGACATGAAATTCAATTTAATACCTCTACGCGTTTACGGGGGAAAAGGTCGCAAGTTTAAAATTTAAAAAAATATTTTTTGTACGATTTTACTAAAAATATCTACTTTTCGTAATTTTTCCTTTGTCTATGCTAAATGACGTTGCTTCGTGACAAATTTCAAGTTTCTGAGTTCACGGGAAGTACCCCGTAGGTTTTGCGAGTGCCGAAAAGCTCTAAAATTGCAGCATAAACGACTGTATCATTTGATTGCGTTGGCCTTTAAGTTTGATTTTTTCACAGCTCCAAGGGACAATAGACCTGAGTATTTGATATAAATTTCAGCTTGATAACTCCACGCGTTCCTGAGAAAAATGGTCTTGACAGACAGACAGACAGACAGACAGACAGACAGACAGACGGACAACAAAGTGATCCTATAAGGGTTCCGTTTTTTTCTTTCGAGGTACGGAACCCTAAAAAAAATGGAATTGACAAGGTTAACTCCCTTTGATTGTACTAATCAAGTTTTAAATAACATAATAATGAGGATTCACCTAATGCCATGGTCACGACGCTCATTACCCAAAGGTTAGCTGACTGTGGGAACATATAACTAATACGTGATATGCGTGGAACGATGAATCATAAATTAACTGTCCATGGTGTCTGCTTCTCGTAGCTATTTATTGATACATTGCAAAATGGACTATGTAAATCTAAACCAGCTCCTTCTAAACCGTCTGCTAGAAAACCAATAAACATTTCAATTATGCAATTGTTTCCTACAGTTTTTTTTTACAGCGGTTATGAAATTTTAAATTGCGAAAATAGGTACACCGTGCTTTCTATTAATAGTTATTTGTTATACAAGGGTGCAAAGTTGTATTTTAACCGCGAGTGTGAAATTGAAGCACGAGCTAGCGAATGGATTCTAGGGTTGAACTGCGAGGTAGCGAATGGATTCTATGGTTGAACCGCGAGCGAAGCGAGTGGTTCGAAAATAGAATCCTGAGCGAAGCGAGTAGTTCAAAAATAGAATCCTGAGCGTAGCAAGTGTTGCAACACACGAGATGTAAAAATTACTTTGCAGCCGTGTGTAACACAAATCTTTTCACCTCACTTAAGCGAGGAACATATAGTCTGGCCAGCCAACGAACGCAGTAGCAATGTACATCAAACAAAAATATAGCAACACTAAGCGAATCGAACAGCAGCATTGCTCTATAGAAAAGCAGCAATGTACATCAATCAAAACTTAGTATTTTTTGGACGCCTGTCGCGCGAATAATAAAATAATTGATAATTCTGATATATTTATGACTTTACAATGAAAAAGAAGGTGCGAAGAAATTAAAATAACAACATAAAAATGACAGAAGATTATGCGGTCAAAATAAAATAGTTGACATCCAGGAAGGAATGAAACATTGATACTTACAATGATTGCTAAAATCATAAGGCCAGTCGAGGGAAACGAGTAACTACCTATATCTACCAGAAAATACAACTTTTAAGTTTAGAATGGAACAGGATTAGCTTCATTATCTGTATGAATAAGAGAGTCATGTTAATTTACATATATTATATCACTCAGTATACTGCTACTTATTTATTATGATTTCCTTTTATCATATCGTATGACGACTATTTTAGGTAGGCACTTATTTAATCTAATGTACGAATTGTATAATTGAATAATCAATAAACGCACGTGAGGTTTTGGTGTTTATTTATTTTATACATAGCTTAGGTAGGTACATAAAGGAAAACATTTCAAAGGCTTGATAAAAGTCTGTTGTAGGTAGAGGGATGCTTCTGTTAAATTGTAGTGTTTTCTTGCTTTGTGACAATATGCAGCACTTGCTCCTATGCAATAAACGATCTTGGACTTCATTTAGCACTAGTTTTCGCTTCAATTATTCGATTTTACACTGAAAGAAAGAACTTGAAATGATTATTCGATACAAAACTACATAACCTCAAAGTCACATATATCACGAAAAATGTATTACACCTGTCGTAAGTACACATAAATACGAGTATCTCAGCTGGTCTTTGCGTTGATTTAATACATTGTTTGAAAGGTGATGGCAGATAACACAATAATAAATAATAAAAAACGCAATCTGAAACTTAAAAATATAAGTAAACAAAACAAACTTTTTAAAATTAAAAAGTTACATGTCACAGATAAAACAAAAACAATGCACAATTTTCGAATTATTCTGAGACAGGTAGTTCATCAATTAAAATGGATCGATCAAAATAATATTTCTTGAAAGATTTAACGCGTTTTATAGTAAAATCATGAAACAAAATTGTTTACACTAAATGTTTTTAATTGAATACAATTAAATATAAAATATTTTTTGCGTCCACAGCACCTGATTTGATCAGACAATTTAATTAGATGGGCGAAGATTGTCCTGTCTGGAGTGGCCTTTACATGTTATTCTGTTTAAAAAAGTGACTAATATCACGTTCGAATTTCAAATATTCTTTGCACTCTTGTGAATAAAATGCAGTTTTGCTATCTGTTTTTAAAGAATAAAAAAGAGCTTTCCGAGCCAGTAAGGTGAAAATATTTTTAAATCAATGGAAAGTCATCAATCAATAGAAGAGGTGAATTCATCGTTTCAATTAACTATGCCCTTTAGAACTCAAAATCTTTCAGAGCATTGATTCTCATCGTAATATTATCATTATAAATATCCATACCATGGTATTTGGAGACGGTATTAATGGTGTTTTTTCTAATAGGTTCAGTCAGCAGCCAAAGTAGCTTGGCGGGTGAGGTGTTCAAAATGAGATGCACACGCTCTTATTATCTTGACAATCAAGTCATGCCAAGATCATTTTGAACACCTCGCCCGCTTAGCTACCTCTGCTGCTGACTGTTCCTAAGTCAAACTAGCCGATGCATCATAGATCACAGTTCGAGGCCACTCTTCTTAGTTTGAAATTGTATTAAAACCATGTCAGAATTTATTACCATAAGCCGTTTTAGTGTGATGGCATCCGCACAGGTGCGCCGCGAGTTGCGCAGGCGGTTGAAGTTTGCGCGCTGCGAGCGGACGCAGTACTTAATCATTTAATTTATGCTAAACTAATCCTAGTCGAACTAAATTAAACCAGGAGAAAATTACAAAAAATCGAAATTAAAAGGGGGAAATTAAATTCATAAACTTATGGTAAGCATTCAATCACAGTATGCGCAGTAGCGACAGTAGTCGCGCTTCTGTTTTGCGCTTTTATCTTCGAAAATTAGTTGACTTTTAATAATTTTATTATTTATTTACTAAGCAGGCAGGCAGTTATGACAACTGATATTCCCTGTATCCAGTGGTCATTACGATAGTTATTATTAACGAGTAGATGTATGCTTGTCTAATTTATTTTTAAACTGTTTAATTTTTGTGCCGTAATCACGTTTTTTGGGAGTTTGTTCCAAACCCTCACTACTCGGTTGCTCAGAAAATGTTTGTGTGGGTTACTGTGGGACCTATCTCTTTCTAGCTTTAAGTGATGACCTCTCAGACGGGTGTTGTTGTTGCGCATGAACATCTCTTGAACATCCTTGAGGTCATAGTGTCCAGATAATATTTTGTACGTCTCTATTAAGTCTCCACGTTCTCTGCGGTGCTTTAGAGTAGTGAGCTTTAGTTCCTTCAGTCTCTCTTCATACGGCTTGTTTTTAAGTTGGTAAAGTAAGGACTCCAGGCTTGAAAAGCATACTCCAGTACGGGTCGGATGTACGTTTTATATACTTCTAGCATCATATTCGGTGTCAAGGTCTTGAACGCTTTTCTAATGAGGTAAATCATGCTTCTGGGTTTCTTGACCATTGTGGTTATGTGCTCTTCCCACTTTAGATTCTACGAGATTTTAGGCTATTACTTTTTAGGCTAAAACTAGGAATTTTATGCTAAAACTTATGCCTTCATTTAAAAATATCTGGCTAATAAAATAACTTAGGGCCGGGCTAGATTATAAAAATTTTTTTTTTTCACGAGTATATCGCAGGTCACTGGCCTGTAAGAAATAGTCATGTAAGTGACAAAACAGAAACTAACAAACGCCCATCAGACATTTCATTCAGTAATCCTGACTGCCCCCCGTTTACCGTACATTGTATCTATTATATGTTAGCTCGTCATGGTGACTGTGGGTCGCCGAATAATCAATCATTGCACCATTGATGTTTCTGTTAGGTACTGTATTGTAACGGCATCGTATTAAAAAAAGGAAATGAGGTTGATCGACTCGTACTCATGAAAGGCAGAGATTTTTTGTCACATTTGACCTCACATGGTCAACTTCGGTCTCTACCATAAGACCAGGTGGACCTTAACATAGCATTGTCACCAATGTTGTGTTGGTACGATTATGTCAATGGGGTTGGTTGGTCGAAGGTTTTCACAGATGGCGCCAGCATAGGTTGTGCCTGTCAGTCTTACCAATGGTGTCAACTACTTGTTTTTTTTGTTATGGTATTTTATGGTGTGGATTGTAAGTCTTTTAAGCCAAATCCCATTGATAATTACTACTTACTAGTAACCTAAACATCTGGCCAACTGACCTTTTGACAGTTGGCTTCAGGGCAGTAAGTAGCTAGGAGTAGTTAGTAGAGCGTGTGGCTTTGGTTCCTGTGTTGACAGGAAAAGGGAAATATAAATAAGTTTAGGTAATTACCATAATAGCGAGAAACGTAATCAGTACACAAATAGAAGGCGTTGTGAAATACGACTTTTGCCGTAGGCAGCCAATCGAAATTACAAGTCAATTGACCAATGGAGCGCTTCGTTGAAATAGACCAAAGTAAGCAAGACCATCGAAAAGCATTGAATGGTACGAATATGGAATTGTAAAAATAACACTAATTGTCATGCCATATATTTGGTGAGTTTCATTGGTGTCTGATTTTCTATTATCTTAATTATATGGCTCAAGTATAAAAAAAATATTAAAAAAATTGCACAATTGATCGGTCACGTGACCGATAGTGTTTTCGAGTTTAAACGTGTAAGCAACTAATTTGTAAATAGTAAAAAAGTATTATCTAACAATAGTTTGAATAGAAGGGAACCATTGCCTGATTATGTTTTCACGACACGCGTTCTTAGTCCTATTGCCAGATCGGATCGCGTAGCACCATTCTTGGGTTGCGACGTGTCATTGCCCAACTATTGTGGGAAGTATCGGTATATTTCACTACTTTACTACATTTCTTACCAGTTTCTTGCAACGTATTCCGTGTGAAGCTTACAGATTTCTTAAGTGATTTTAAATGTGACGTTCTACAAGAGAGTCTGGATTGTTGAAAGTTTTAAATACAAGTTACTATCTTTTTGGAGAAACTGGAAATTATTCATATCTTCCTATTTACTAGTATACGGTTACGTTATTCGCACTTAACATACGACATTAAGCTATATATATGCTAAATCACTAGGTGACCACGCTAAACTCTCTCGACTAAGTCATAGAAAGTCTTATGCCTCATCTAATCTAAGAACCTACTTAGTTTTCTTCTTGTTACGCCAGTCGTGGATCGCAAATCCTTCGAATTATTAATCACAAACTCGTAGTTTATTTCAGAATTTAAATGTCATAATTTACAAATGACTTTCCATTCGCCTAATTATTATTTAATTGCAGGAGTGACAGTGCAATCCTGCGGTTGGTTGCGCCATAACCTGACGAAAGCGCATGGTGCACTGAACTGTACTGTTGCATAGCAATGCTTTTTATTCTAGCCTCGTATTCAAATTACTAGCTGCAATTGGTGCTAACACCATTTGTGACTAAATAAGAACTAAAAGTCCTGTTACACTTTACTTTTTTTAGTGTCCTAACTAGCATCCTAATTGGGATCCTAGCTTTTTTCAATAGTAAATTTACTTGCTAAATGCAGTTAGACTTGACTAAATTTAGAACTAAATCATTTAGGAAGCCAACTAGGACAAGTGTAATAGGGCTCTAAAGGGTCGCGTTTCATAAAGCTACAAGATGCTTTTTGAAGCTACAAGATTCACAGTTGGCCTCTCTTTCTAAAAACCATATTGGTTAGAAAGAGAAAAAACCGCCACAGATTATAGCAAAAGCTAAATTGTAAGTTGCTTTATTAAACGTGAACTCAGGTATGTTTGGAATAATGAATCAACCTAGGTGAGCAATCATTAAATAAATACTTGGTTTTGTGTCGATGTTTATGATAAAATATTGTTCGTCCGAATTTTAGTAGAGGGATCTTCCTACAATTCTGACTTCTCTAAACAATCGAAATATGTATAATAAATAACTTGGTATGTTTGACATTGATCGACTTACAGTGTATCAAAACAGACGGTTTACTTGTCCATTACTTAGATGAGTTCGTATTAGCTGGAACTTACTTAAAACAAAAAAATTGCTTATTAGTTTTTATTTCTATAAAAATTATATTATATTATTATTCATTGATGTTGTTTCATTGTGTTAGAAATACGTATCTTCGTTCAGCAGTAGGTATTGGCCATTGGTGGCAATACTGAGTTAACGAAGATATTTAAATAGGTACTATTACTTACAATTATTACAATTCGCAAACGTAGTCAGTTTCAATTTCACAAAAGTTAGGAACTTTTAAACAAATCAAATAAGGCCTGTCGCTTGTTTAAAAATTTACAAGCTTAAACACAAACAGTCCCTAAATCTTCTCGTCGCGCGTCGGTCAAACAATGAGTCTGCAATGAATTGTGATTAAATAATAAACATTTTTCAAGTTATTCTCCTAACCATGCAAATATGTATAATGAAACTACAGTATACGGATTACGGCCGTTAAAAATAGGTGTGTTCTGTTTTTCAAAGGCTCGGCGACGAGCAATGTTACACCTAAAGAGTTGCAGACGGCCATGTGACCGCTTTCGCTTCGGGTGGGAGATGCTTGTTTGTATCTTTTTTTAAATATATCACGACGGTGGCAAACAAGCATACGGCTAGCCTGATGATAAGCAGTTACCGTAGCCTATGGACGTGGTATAAAAATGTGGGTATAATTTATGTATAGTATATAATCAATATTGGAGCCCGGCTGGTAGGTGGTTTTATTAACTGCATCAAACCCATACGAATCTCGTGTCAAGTCAAGATGTAACGTTACCAGTGTGACGTAAGAAGCCGGGCCTGTGCCGTTTGTGGCGACAGGTGGGCCACTCTCGCTGCGGCGAAACGGAAAGCGGACGGACGGGATGCCAATGCTAGTGACCGCGGTTCCTTTTTCCTTGTTGGTAATTTATCAAAATAAGTAGATAAGGAAAACAATTTATACGAGAAAGATGGCGTGTGGCAGTTAGGGCGCGATACTATTAAATCTTGCAAGCTACAGAATAAAAAGGTTCCCTCTAGCTTTCCTAGTTTTTATTTAATTAAGTACCTAGTAGAACTATCTGCCATATCAATTCGCAACTTAACTCAGAGGTACTTAGTACCAAAAAGCTCAAGAAAGCTACCTATCAATCACGCCGACAAAGCGGACACTCGAAACGTAACTGATCTCTTGCGACAGTTTTATTGGTTTTTCAATTAGGATGATAGTCTGTTCTGTTTATATACAATACATGTCCTAATTTCGAGCACATGCTTCAAAAAACTGATAAAATCGAACTAATAAGTCCAATCCATCAAAATGCCAAGTTCTGTCATGCTGCAAAAACGCGCTTGCGGTCGTTAGTTCCGCATGCTGGCGGTGCGGCGCGGGCGCACGCGAAAACTGCAGGAATATGTCGTTTCAGTGGATATGCGGGCTTCCTCAAAAAAAGGTAAATTATAGGGCAAAAGAACCGATGAGAATGTAAAATACTAATAACTAGTCATAGCGTTTAATTTATTGAGGATTGTCGGAGAGCCTTCAAATGGAGCCCTCGGACGCAATTTTAATACTTAAATAACCGAAAAAAAAATATCTTTATATATATTTGTATTTGTATTTTTTATTTGTTTTGTGTATACTTTGTTTCTTTAATTTGAGATGTGAAATAAATAATATTTACGTTATGTTCTTAATATTTTCGTAAATTAATGAACCTCCAGGTCTATTTGTATTCTCTCTTTGTTCTTGTACATTGTGTACGGCATATGTACATATGTTGTTTGTTATTAAGACTGTTTGTGTTATAAATAAAATACGAAAAAAAACCGGCCAAGAGCGTGTCGGGCCACGCTCAGTGTAGGGTTCCGTAGTTTTCCGTCCGTCACAGTAAGTGTCCCCACTTAAGAGTTAATAACACCGCCATGTAGGATATGATATGAGAGTTCCACGTACAGCGACATCTATCGGCAAATTAAGTAAACTATTGCGCGCGAGCTTAAAGTATGGAAGATGATTTTTATGGAATAATTCTTTATTGCGTGAACCGATTTTCACCGTTTTTACTTTATTTGAAAGCACGTCATTTAATTTGTAATTTTGTAGAAATTACAGGTACAATAAACACCTGCTTATGCGGTTAAATTACAAACTTAGTTCAGAAATTATTTTGTAATTTTTTTTCAAAAACTATTCATCCTATCAAGTTCAAAATAATTTTCCTAGAAAGTTTTTATAAAGTTCTACTTTTGAGATTTTTTTCATATTTTTAAAACTTACGGTTCAAAAGTTAGAGGGGGGGGGGGACGCATATTTTTTTACTTCTGGAGCGAATATTTCCGAAAATATTTACATTATCGAAAAATGAATTTAGGAAACCCCTATTTATTTTTAAATACCTATCCAACAATATATCACACGTTAGGCTTGAAATGAAAAAAAAAATCACTCCCCACTTTACGTATAGGGGAGGTACCCTAATAAAAAAAAAATTTCCACTTTTTATTTTACCACTTTGTCGGCGTGATTGATATACATATTAGTACCAAATTTCAGCTTTCTAGTGCTAACGGTCACTGAGATTATCCGCGGACGGACGGACGGACGGACGGACGGGCAGACAAAGCGAAACTATAAGGGTTCCTAGTTGACTACGGAACCCTAAAAAGCTTCTGAAAATGCTATTAGGAAGGTGATATTCACATATTTCAAGACTTGGCTTAAAATTTGAAATTAGAGAGTAGCTTTAGAGCTTTATTTAGATAAAAGCTTTATACTAGCTGATAAACTAGAGGAGAAAAAATATTTAGAAATTTATTTTTGAACTTTCTGCAATAGGAGATTATAATAACAATGTTCAATTCAATTCAATTCAATTTATTTATTTTGAATGGATTAAGAATCCATAGATTGTCATATTAGAAAATAAATGGAATTATGTTTCCCTGGGATAAGAGCCAGCCGTAGAACGGCATGTGATTCTGAAATGCGATTTCAATTATTCTCGTGTGGGTATGAGATTTGGCATGTTGTCGCGCGATGTGTGCTGAATACTTAACATCAATCTTCACAAAACATTTCCCGCATGCAACGTTCCTCCCCGTGTAACTTTACCCAACGAAGCGTATGAAGTTTGTGTTCGTCAGAGATCAAATTTATACGGTTTTCCTAAAGCGATGCAAGCGTTGAGCGTAAATAAAATCCAGGTATTGACCCGGACTTCGAGTTTGTGAGAAAACTACACAAGCCGGGTTTAAGTAGGCATTCGCTTTCTTTACTTGACCCGCAGCTAGACGGTTGGCAAATTATCTACGCTTGACCTCCCGGGCTAGCATGAAGAAGTTAAATAGGGACACAGGATCCTTTATTTTATTTCGCGATTATGAGGTTTACCTTGTTCTTTAAGTATGTATTTAAAAGTGGTTAGTACAACAATCTATTTGCTTTGCAGAGACGTTAAAGGTTGAAAGAACTTCCTGTACACACATTTTTTTTTAAACAGAAGTAAGTTGAAAAGACAGAATACAGCAAGTAAACGTATGATTACAACATCGTTACATAATATGTTAGGATATCGGAACCGCGTTTCCTTTGGTGCCGTACCGTTGCGGGCGGTCCGTTTTGCTCTCTTTGCACCAGCTATTTGTAAGACTGTGCCACAAGACAATGATTCGATGAGATACAGTTAATTGACTTTACACATACCGTATTATCAACAACTATTACTACGTTATTTCTTACTTTCACGTAATTTGTTACATATTTTGATAAATTTGCAAGTCAGATAAGTAAGTAAATAAATAATAAAATTAGGTATTTATAAAGAGGCAGTCAGAAAATCGACCTAAATTATGTTTGAGTTTGAAGGCGGCTATCACAGTGCTGCGGTTTCCACATGCGACGATGGTGCGCGAGTGAGATAGCGCTCTGCATGTGTATAGCGCTATCTCGTTCACCTGAGCGGGATCCGGCACCAGTGTGACATTCACTTAAAGGATACGTCTACTGTAAGTCAATATACTGTTTACTTATTGCTATTATTTACAACGGGAGAGGAGGCGTGAACTCGCAGAGGTTGTCATTTCATTAATTAAATAATGTACATTGCAGTTATGTCATGTCGCATTCCCAATGTAATTGTAATGTGAACTTCATGTAACCGTGACGTTATATTGTTTATTGGTAATATAATATGTATAAATGTTTGTAAGTATAATACGATTTTTAAGATGTCCGAGATTTCTTACCATATGGACATTTAAAAAAATCCAACTATAGACTTACGGATTATAAGTAGTTGTGGGGGCACAGGTTTCAAAAGTATAATTACTTATCATACATATCATATCCAACTACGTTCAGTTATTAAAACAGCCTGCCTTCCATGAAGGAATTAAAAAAAACTGTACGGCTCTCTCATTTTAAGGTTTTTATCGGCACTCTTTGTACAACATTCTTGGAGGGCTCTAGCCTCTTAATGTTGTATATACCAATGGAGCTAAACATATTAATCAAGAGGGATAAATAGGTAGCCAATATTTAACGCAAGTGTAGTGTTTTCTACTGTTTCACAAGATGTTTCGTGGAAACACTGTAGTAAACTAGCCAGAAGTCAGAACATCAAGTTATGAGAAATGTCGAGCAACGCGAAACATTTTAACAAGAGAAAACGTCCGTCACGTCAGCGCGATTCACCAGGAATTTACGGCCGATTATTAGATGTAGCCACACCTCGTGTTTCTCATATCGGGAAGCTGATGTATATTATATATTTTAAACATAAGGCAAACCAAAAAAGAGATGGCGGGATGACTTGGACGCAATCTGTAAAGGATCGAATGATGAAAAACGAAAAAAAAAAACACCAGGACTAGGAGTGGTGAAGCGTTCTTATAACTAAATATAATTGCCAGAGCTCGGATTTTTCACGGCAAAACAAAACACTAGCGTAATTTAGCCAGTGCTTGAAATATTATTTTATCGACACCTATCGAGTCTTACTAGAGTATATGACAGGTATTGCCTCGGTACATTTTTTCTTTTTTTATTCGATGGTACACCTATCAGTGTGAATGTCAAAATTTAAAAACTAACAAACGTGCGAAAATTTCGAAAAACAGGAGACTTACTAGAGCTCAAAATCAATATTTTTGACCAGTCTAAGGTGACCTACTGGGGGTTAGAAGGTTGTGCATTAATTACCGGACATCCTGTATAAGTAATAAAATAACTTTTTATTTTAGCTTTGCCATAGTCGAGCAACAAAGAGGTAGGTCTGCATGTACAACTTAGAACGAAGTAACTATACCACCTCATTTAAAATGATAGAAACGACTGCAAATTTCATCTCACATGACATATGACATTCACACTTTAACTGTCATTTCATTACGTATAAAACGTAAATTGCATCTAGGTATTATTTATTTCGCAACGCATTGAATCCGACGTGTTGGATATACGTATAATAACTTAATATTGCAAGGTATCAATTAATACAAAAATGAGTAATGTACAAGATCGGATCAAAACGTGGATTGAAAATCACCCTGAGTTAGTCTATAATGAAGTGACCTCCACTATATACTGCTCTATGTGCGATATGCATCTAAAACTGAAGAAATGTAATATTGAGAATCATGTGAAAAGCAACCGCCACAATTACCGTTCGGGGCAACCAAATAGGAAACATCAATTTTATTTTGATTTAATTATTTTTCTTATTTCATGCAACATACCATGGGCAACAGTCAACAACAATAATTTTCGTCATTTTTTTAACAAGTATTTATGTTGCGACTGCTCTATGACTTCTTTACCGGACGAATCGACCCTGCGAAAAATTTATTTAAATCTCGTGTACAAAAAAACTATACAGGGTATAAGAGAGGTAAACAAAACCAATTATTTGTGGATATCTATAGACGAAACACCAGATTTCATGGGAAAATGTGTGACAAACGTGGTGATTCGGTCTTTGCAAAAAAAATATTCTAAGCAATTTTATCTTTTGGGGTCGAAGGTTTTAGAGAAGGTAAATGGGGAAACAATAGCAAACCTAATAATAAACCAATTAAAATTTTTGTTTCAAAATTCTTTCAATGATAACGTAAACAATTTGCTTTTACTTTGCACAGATAGTGCCGCATATATGCTTAAAGCCGGTCGTATTTTAAAAGCAACGTTTCCTCGTATGAAACACATTACGTGTTTAGCTCATGGTCTGCACCGGGTTGCCGAAGAAGTGCGAGATAATTTCAAAGGTGTGGATGGGTTGATATCGAATGTCAAAAAGATATTTCTAAAATCTCCAGAGCGTGTACGCCTTTTTAAGGCAAAATATCCGTCCATTCCCCTACCTCCCGAGCCAATTATCACCAGATGGGGAACTTGGATATCTGCTGCGGTATATTACGCTCAATACTATGAGCAAATACGTGATGTCCTCTCCATACTTGCTAATGACTCGGCAGCTATAAGAGCTGCAAAAAAATGTTTTCAAACACGCAAACTACGACCGGAGTTAAATTTCATTCGCGACAACTACGAAGTAATAGCCTCTTCAATAGAACAATTGCAATGTTCGACTTTATCCATTGCGGAATCCTTCCTCATTCTGGATACTGTTCGTTGCTACGTAAACTGGAGTAAACTTTTACCAGTGATACGTAAATTTGAAGCCGTGCTCGAACGAAATCCTGATTACGAAATTTTAAGAGACATATCTGAAAATATTACCCGAACTGATAATGAATTTTATAAATTTGCTCCCTTGACGTCAACTGAAGTTGAACGTACATTTAGTGTACATAAATGGATTTATAGTGATAAACGCAACTGTTTACTCCCAGAGAATGTTGAAAAGATAATGATCATCTACTCCTATCACTATTACCCAAATAAAATGTCTTGTGCTGCTGTGTGTACTGACGTAGATTTTGAAGAAGAAATTGCGTCTGTTTCTAATATATAGTAACTTTATACAAATGTTTTTATTAGTTTTATTACATATTAATTTTATTTGGTGACTTTTATTTCTTCTAGTTCTGAATTATCGATATCGATAAAATAATATTTCAAGCACTGGCTAAATTACGCTAGTGTTTTGTTTTGCCGTGAAAAATCCGAGCTCTGATAATTGCCAATGGGAGAAAAGAAAAAAAATCTCTTTAATATCCGGATTCGTACGGATATTTTTGAAACACTACTTGACTAGACGAGTTTAGTTTCAACGTTCCAGATTTCGGTTCAGGAGCTCGATATCTCGTCAGTTTATTTTATACATGCAGGTTGAAAATATAAACAAAAATATTGCTGTATTTTCAAGCTAAGACTTGATATTTGAAACATTGTAACACCCGCATTACGTAAATTTCAATGGATCATCGTAAGAATAAAATATTGTTTCTCGTTTTACTACTAATCAGATGGATATCCAAACATACTTATTTAGCATTTTAGTGCAATTATTCCTGCCAAAATTTCGATGTTTTAACCCCTTATTCATAAACGTCTCCCCGGCCTCAATTAGTTGAATTACGTTTTGTCTGTTTCTAACATGCACAACTGTCAAAGTGACAGACAAGGACAAACGATTATTAGTTATTGACGTTTATGAATAAGGGAGTAAATGTTTACTTTCTATGACATTTTTTCTTAAATGTAGTGATGGGCAAATACAATCGTTTGAATTCTGTTTCATGTTTCTGTCATTTGAAATAATCGGTATACATTTTATACAAATGAACAAGTTTAGGCGCTGCATACGCTTGGTCTGGATTCAGAATACAGATAAGAAAATCAAATCAATTTTTCCTCTGCAGCCACAGACAAAAAGCAGCCGGAAATTGTATATTTTTAGATTTCTAGCTGAGTTTTGTTTATGATTGACTGAATTCTAGTAGCTCTTAAGTTTTCAGACTAAGACAAACCATAAACTAATCATAATAAACCAATTAAGTGTAACATTTGATTATGTTTTTAATAAATCCTAGGTAACAGACGAGAAATATTTTTTTAATTTCAAGTTAATAATTATAGCATAGGCGGTACGTACAGGCATCGCATCGATTCCCTCTATTAGACGTCGTCAATCATAATGGCTGTTTATGACCATCGATTCATATTAGCCACATTTCTACATAAGCCCGTTCTTTCCAATGTGTCAAATATAAACTGTTACAATAATATAATAATTAATAGTATACTGATTAGTTGATTACTGAAAAAATATAGTTGTTTTTATAGATGTTGTCTAATAGATACATAACATACTTACATAGAATAGCTGATTTAAATTCGAATGAGACGAGACAAGATACCGAATATTAGGTAAACAACGAATCTGGGCACCGCTCTGGTCTTTCTAACTACTTACTCCGTTTCTTCCTCATGTCATGATATCCTCAACTAAAGTAACGCTACATTGTAAATACAGTGGGCAGCAGAAGCTAAGCTCATCAAGTGTCCAGAATAATCTTGAGTATCACTATAGGTGTGTCTATAATAGTCGAAGAGTTCCCTCGATTTCTCCAGGATCCCATCATTAGATCCTGACCTGATGACAATGGGAACAACTGTGAAGTTATACTCCTTCAAACAAAAAAAGAAGTTTCCAAATCGGTCAAGCCGTCTTCGAACCTAATTGGTGAACATACGTAAAAAAAAACAAAGATCCCGACGAATTGCGGACCTCCTCCTTCGAAATCTTGAAGTCAGTTGAAAAAAAGCCGTGCACAGATAACTTTGAATACTTTGCCAGTTTAGCTCCTTCTGCTGCTGACTGTATCTACCCATTTGCTATCTATCTACCGTCAACTAACATCTTCGACTTTTTAATTTGCTCAGATTTTTATGCTGCACCCATTCTCTTCCATTTACTTTCGATATAATTTTCCTACCGAGGGCCGCATCACTGTAACTGCTTAGCAAATTATCCGTTATCTTCAGCAATTAAAAACAAATCGAAACATACCGTACGGCAAAGCAGCGCGACGATTGGTTTTACATTAAATTAATTAAATGACTATTAAACGAATTGAGAATGGTTGAGAATTGGTTGTTTCATTCGTTAACGGCATACTTCGGTTAAAACAACCGTTATTTAGAAATCCATAATTAGCCATTTGATTATACTTATAAGTATTAGGTATGACCATCGTCTAAGACCGACTTGGGAGTATTACCTACTCATAATATTAACTGGAGAGGTTACTGACCTTCTTGTGTCATTATCATTATACCTAATCATTATCAACTATGTAATATTAAGTATTTGACAATTTTCGTCATATTCTACATAATTACCTACTTATGTATGAGGTTGTTATTAGGAACAGTATAGTTTTAAAATGATACAAATATTCTTCTTATTTATATTCGGGGAATTCTGAACTTCGGATAATACTAAAAATCATTTAAGAATCACTGATATTCCACTGTAATAAAAGTACATTTTTGGAATTACAAACCACTTTATTTCTTTCGAAATTACCTGAATACACCTTATACCTTCTTGCAGTTCTAGACTTGCTTAGAAACGAATCTATTTTTAACGGAAAACAAATGACACGCATATAGAAAGCCTCAAGCCCATTAATTCAGCACAGGGACTACAAGTACGGGTAGAGAAACGGCCAAGACCTAATTTTAAATTACAACTTTACTAGTGTAACCTTTAAAGTTCAACAAATGGGTCGTCCATGATGAAACTCGTATCAATGTTGCACATTTACACCAGTCAACTTGTATATTTTACATGTGCCAACAGCAGTAGCACTATGAAGGTTGCATGATGATCATAATATTCATAACGATAAAGTTAATATCAGTCAGCCCATCTTCTTTTGCAGTGATCAGTGATAATATATCTTTCCCGTGTATGGGTAATGTCAATCAGCAGGCGGTATCGGTAGCGCGGCTATGAGAGCGGAACGGTGCAGCAAAAACGCTGGCGTGCGGAGGAACTTACTGTAGTTCTTTAAGCCTAAGATGGTCGGGTTTTCATCGTCTCTCACCATGGCTGTCCTACAGGTGTAAAAGTGACGACAGTTTCTACCAGGTGTAAAAGTGACGAATGACGCGGTAGGCGATAAAATGGCAACCATGCTATCCGTTCTGCAGACACCAGCGTGCGCTTGGTGATTTATCAATGATCAGTTATTTTATTTGTAATAATTAAATACTGGAGCTGGTAACGTTTTTGAGCACTGGTGTGGCCAAACATTAAAATAATTCAAATAAGACTTAAAGTAAATATATATGTAGGTATAAAATATCTAATTAGGTCATTATATTCCTCGAGTAAGCTGATATGCACAAATTAGTATGAAAGTAAAGTAACAAGCCACTTCTTATTAAATGTATAATGAGATCTTGTATCACAATATCAAGCTTTTGAATTTTTGATGCCCTGACAATAGCCGAAAATGGAACAATGTAGATAATATCTCATAAGACCAGAGTAAAAGTGTAAGAAAGCAGATAGCATCAGAGCGGTTAAAGAGACGCTTTCGAACATTGACCCATCCTTGGCCCGCATACCGCGGGTGTGGCGTTTGGCAGGCCAAAGCACATGCCAAGAAACTCACGTGTTTTCTGAATACTAAGTAGCCTCCTCTGTTTGCGGGAAAACATTGAACTAGTAGGTGGGCCTAGATACAAATGCCAAATGTACAAATCTTAGCAACAACGGGGGTTCGCCACCCGGAGTCAACTCATGGAGGTGGGCAACAGTTCCCACGATTATAACGCAATTTCTTGGACCATGCCCGTGATAAATTCTTCACGCGGAAGTAGTTATTTTGTCGGAGGTCCCTGTGGTACAGGTCATCATGCTTTGTATGTATGAATCATAGAAAAAAAAACTCAAACATGCATGACTGCATGTATAAAAGCCGTAACAGACGGTGATATAAGGACGCTGCTATTTGTTAGAATAAAAAGAGGTATACAGCCTACATATAGATATCTCACTCTAACAACTAGCAGCATCCTTATCGGTCCGTTGTCCGGTCCAAACCAAATCTCGACGTCTGTTAGAGCTTAAACTGTAATGCGGGTAAATGTAGGTGTGACTATTAGTTATTATGTATTTTTAGTAAGTAATATTAAATTTGAATAGGCCTTATGAAAATTAATATACGCTCTTCATGTTCCACAGAAAATCTATGATACAATCTTGTTATCAAAGTTGTAGACGAACGTAAAAACGATTCCGTTATTTATAATTGAATAATAGAAAACTGGAGCATTCTACGCACGCGCGCGGCACGATCCATTATCTCATCTTGTATTTGCTGTTCTATTTTCCTTATGTATCAATATTTAAGAACTATTTCAGAATGACGGGCATATTTTGTTAGATATGTAATACCTACTCATTTGCTAATATCATCTGTCTTATTTATGGTAGGATAAAGTCTAAAATGACTTGATTAGGACGTATCTGATCTGAATATTTGCAATGCGTCACAGATGTGCACGTAGGAAATAGAGCGAGATGGTTAAGTTTGATAGAAACTCTGTATGATGAAAATGATGAACGAATGCCATGATACATTTTCTTACTTATAGTTGATTCATGCGAGATTTTTATATGTTGAGATGTTTGGATGATTCGACGATACTCGACTTGTTTTTTTAAATTTATGGTATCAATAGATTTGTTTTAATGTAAGGATCAAAGGTCTAACAGGGTCAATGGCGTTAAAGCTATACAAAGGTTGGAAATGAGAGTCAAACTCTGACATCCGCACTTGCGGCTCAAAAAGCTCCTTACAAAAATAATAAAAAGATATGGCATCACATTCGTATAGTCGCCCTCTTTAATTAAAAGTATAGAAAAATAGTGCAATAGCTTTATGACCGTTTTTGTATTATGTAGTTCCCATATACCTAAGTCATTTTTAAGTAAAATTTGTGAAATTGAATGGTATCATTGTTTTTTTAATCTTAGAGTTTTGTAATTTTGTGGCTTGTTATCAACTCGTCGTTGATTCATTTATGTACCTACATATTTTTTTCTAGTAGTCACTAAATTAAGGTATATTCCTCCTATTATATCCATTTAACTAAATTGTGTTAGAAAATGTAACATCATCCCTATTTAAGGGATCATATAGCAAGATATCAATCAATCAAGACAGTCAATTAAGGATGTTAGAATTTTTTTTTGTCTTCTAATAATCACGACTACGCTCTGTAAAACTGGAAATGCACTGTGAGAAAAAATATCATAGCTAGTTAAGTTAGTCTGAACCCTTGCTGTAAATAAGCCATAAATGGCTTTCGCAGTTAAGTATCCATGAAACTCTGCGATTTAATTATTTTTGATCTTTAATAAAAAAAAAAAATTATGTTCTACTCATGAAAGTGAAGTTAAGGCTACTAATGATTTAATGAAAAATTAAATAAATTTGATTATAAATTATAATACAACTCATCTTACCGTATCGTACAGTACCTAAGTCTGCCTAGCACTTCCAACTTTCTCTCTCAATTGCTCAAAGTTAACTGAAAGTTCGCCTTTGTACCTTGTTGTGTTATATGTCTCTCGTTGTGTTTTCTTGTACAATAAAGTGTTTTACTACTACTACTAAATAAAGTAAAATATCTTTGATATGTTTTTTTTTCAAAAAACTAGAACAATCTTTTCACATGAAGCCTATATGCAGTAATAGACGGAGAGCTGGCCACGTCAGATATGACACAATAATGAGAGCAACGAAACCCATGTAGTTAATTTGCTATACTATGCTTATTTCTAAATCCGGACATCTGGCAGCTGTAAAGTGGTGGAGGTCAAAGAATGCAAATAACTTGAAGAAAACAAATCCTAGAGTTCTGGGTTTAATGCGATATTATGGGAAATTATGTATTTGATTAGGTTATATCATATCCAGAAGGTTCTGTTGGGGGAAAGTAGCGCCAAATGATGTAAAATGCAATTTTTAGTTAGTCGCCTACTGGTTTTCATTCCGCAATAATAGACAATGGTTTTTAATCTTATGTTAAAATATAGGCCCTGTCCTCTATAAATGACACAACTTCGGCGTTTTTTTCCTATTTTGGTATTACTTTTTTCCAACTTAAAAACTTTGTTGGTCTGTAACTTTGACCTCCACCCATTAAAAGCTGCCAGATGCCCGGATCTAGCAACAAGGATGGTAAAGCAGTCTAACTAGACAGGTTTCATTGCTCTCATTATTGTGTCACATCTGACGTGGCCAGCTCTTAGACCATAAGTACAGATGTACTATAATAGCTAGCAATTAAGTCAGCCGTCATGTGCTTGCCTGCCTAGTGTCTAGATTCCATAGAGCATGGAGTAACGGCGTAATGGCTTCCGGTGCGAACGCTTCAAACACGCCGCGCAGAGAATAGTGATGTGCCGTGTGTATTCTCGGAGCAATACATGAATATTCTTGGGAGTATCTTCCTAATAGGCAATAAGGTTAAAAACCAACAGATCAGAAGTCGTACGGCAACGGAATTTAATTGTTGAGCAATTAGGGTCTCCCCCATCTATTTACGCAGATTCGGCAAAATCCTGTGGAAAAAAGCTTTATGTCCACACAATATGAGCGAAAAAGACGTCGACGTGTCGGCAGGCGCCGGCCGAGCCGATCCGAGCCGAACCGTGCCTTGTTAGCTCTTATTGGTTAAACCCTTAAAGGTTCACTTTACACTGGATATAACAAATGGGCGGCTGATGCAAATTACGTCAAAATAATGTCGAACGATATTCGTTATATGGATATGACTACAATTTATTTACAGAAAAGATAACATCACAAAAGTTATAAAATTTTATTAGGTATTGTCAGTCCATTTTATAGTTTACTATTCACTTATATATGCAGAATAAAGTCTATAGGCGTAAGAAGCGCGTATTCATAAAGTGAAACTTCACCACTGTAAGTGTATATTGATTTATAACAAAGCTGCATATACCAATGCTCTTTCCGATTGAAATAATACTCGAAATTTTATAAAAGTCTTATCCATCTTTTGCTATCGTAACCATTTTGCATCCATCAGCCGCCCTTTAGATATTACATAGAGTAAGTACTAAACAGAAGAAAATAGCTTGAACCGTAAATGGATCAACAACCTACTGTCTTTGCTTAGAACCCTACATTTAGAGATTTTTAAAAGATTGCAGCGCCATCTACACGTTGCTTTGCGCGTATTTTATTGGTCAGTGTATGCCACAGGCGGTCTAGTTAGACAGGACGGGGAGTTTTTAAAATAGGGTTTGAATAGGGCTTTGGATTGCTTGATACTCCAAGTACTCAGGTATTAATTAGTTTGTCAGAGTTATGTATCTCATAAATCACTGATAATCATTATTTAGGATGCTGCTATCAATACTTATTATCAAGGCAATTTATGGTTAGAGGTTGATGGTTGCTATGCTTGTTTTAAATGATTTTTTTTATTCCTTTATATTTATCCTAGCCCAGTCGGTAGTGACCCTGCCTACCAAGCAGGAGGTCCCGGGTTCGAATCCTGGTCAGGGCATTTATTTGTGTGTTTATCGCAGATATTTGTTCCTGAGTTATGGATGTTTTCTATGTATTTAAGTATTTATCCATATATTATATATTATATATATCGTCGTCTAGTAACCAGAACACAAACCTTATTGAGCTTACTGTGGGCCTAGGTCGATTTGTGTAATATTGTCCTCATAATATTTATTTATTATTTATTTATTATATCTTCAGGGTATTGCCCAGATTGTTCACTTCACAACAGCAATATTCCCCGATAAATATTTCTAGGAATATGGAACATGACTTTGAGATTAATCAGAAAATTTGGTGACTTCTTCTTTTCAATATTTTCCCAAGATAAGGGCGCTCCACATTTAGTAGCTCACCAAACGAAGACGCTTAACTGCCTGATAGGGGAAATAATTCGTGTATAGCTGAATTTTGGTGTAGTTGTAGATAAAGGTATTTTACACAACATACTAAAAGTACCGGTGGATGGTGGCGCCGCTAGCGGGGGAGGGGGGTGTAAAGGTCCCTTATTTTGGTTTTTCGTAAATAACTCGGTAACGGTGGCTCATACGAAAAAAAATTCTATCGCTTAATTAATTCACATATAATTTTCTATAAAAAAGATTCTTTGCACTTTTTTGCTAGGATCAATGTTTCATGAGATATAGAGGAAATACGATAAACACTTTTTTAAACTTTCGGAGCTAATATTGACGAAAGTATTAGTTTTATCCAAAAATAGTTTTGGAATACCCTTATTTTTTTTAAAAGACCTATCCAACGATATCCCACACATTAGGGTTGGAGTAAAAAATATATTTACCCCCCAGTCCATGTGTACGGGAGGTACCCGAAAAAATAATATTTTTTCAGATTTTGTTTTAAAACTTTGCCGGTGTGAGTAAAACACATACTCATACGATTTTTTTATTTTCTAGTACTAACCATCACTGAGCAAGCTGCTCACCCTGCTACCTCACTTCTTACCCTTATAGTTTCGCCATGTCCGTCTAACCCCATCTATCCGTCTAGACGTCTAGTACTAACCATCACTAAGCAAAGCCGTGGACGGACAGACGGGGACAGACGGACATGCCGAAACTATAAGGGTAGGCACCCTGCTCACCCTGCTCAGTGATGGCTAGTACTAGACAAGTGAAATTTCGTATGAGTATGTGTCTTAATTACGCAGACAAAGTTTTAAAATAAAATGTGAAAAAATATTATTTTTTCGGGTACCTCCCGTACACATGGGGTGGGGGGTAAATTTTTTTTGACAAGTGAAATTTCGTATGAGTATGTGTCTTAATTACGCAGACAAAGTTTTAAAATAAAATGTGAAAAAATATTATTTTTTCGGGTACCTCCCGTACACATGGGGTGGGGGGTAAATTTTTTTTTTACTCTAACCCTAATGTGTGGGATATTGTTGGATAGGTATTTTAAAACAAACAAGGGTACTTTAAATCAATTTTTGGATAAAACTAATACTTTCGTAAATATTAGCTCCGAAAGTTTAAAAAAGTTTTTATCGTATTTCCTCGATATCTCATTAAACATTGATCCCAGCAAAAAAGTGCAAAGAATATTTTTTATAGAAAATTATATGTGAATGAATTAAGCGATAGAACATTTTTTCGTATGAGCCACCGTTACCGAGTTATTTACGAAAAACCAAAATAAGGGACCTTTACACCCCCTCCTCCCCGCTAGCGGCGCCCCCATCCACCGGTACTTTAAGTATGTTGTGTAAGATACCTTTGCCTACAACTACACCAAAATTTGGCTATACACGAATTATTTCCTCTAAGTTTTCCTTCATTTGGTGGGCTATAGTACGCGAACCCGCAAACGCGAAATGTGGAGTCGATTTTGCGCATATTTTGCGATTGTGAAAGGCCCTTTAGTGAAGTCACAACACTGGGTGAACGATGTGAAAACATCGTGCTAGTTTTAAAACGGAATAAACGCATAAACACCCTAGTTACAATTTCAACCGTAGCTTTTAATATATAAAGACGAACATGAAGTGACACAAAATGGTCAATATTGCCCTTTTATTGGATGTAAACGTAAATAGCGTGAACATAAGACATTGATGGACAGATGCACTGAGCAATCTCACGGGAACGTATACCACCATGGAGCTCCGGGCAATCCTTGTCATTCGTTCAACATTATTTATTTCACGATTTTGTTAGGTTAACTTCTTCTATTTTCAACCGACTTCTTTCGAAGGAAGAAGTTCTCAATTCGTCGGGATCTTTGTTTTTTGTTTTTATGTATGTTCACCGGTTATTCAGATATACTTTATTTAGAGTATACTTTACAGTTGGTCGCATTGTCATCAAGTCAGGATCTGATGATGGGATCCTGGAGAAATCGAGGGAACTATTCAACTATTATAGGCACAAATATAGTGATTTGAGTATTTTTTACAGGGTATTTGCTTTTGGAAAAGTGGAGGCTAAGTGAAGTCGGTTTCAAATTATTATCGTTGATTTCGTCATAGTTGAAGTTTAGATGCCTATACTGCCTATTATTTGTTGAAAGAAAATAAATGCAGTATTTTACAGTGAAAAATTAGGATTTTATATATTTTCATGTAATCAATAAATTTCTAGGTTCTTTACGGTTTCTAGTTTTTCTTAAGCACGATTTAAGACATCTATTTATTTTCGTTTTGTTAATGTATTCTTAAGTTATAAGTTATGTTACGTATACATTTTTTGCTTTAGTTACAGGCCCCACCCGGCCTGTAACTAAAGCAAAAAATTAAAACGTAGATTCTAGTCCTCAAACTAGACAACTTTTGTGTAGCAACTTTTTAAAATCATAAAGTTTTTAGACTGTTATTTTTTCAAACAAAGTAAATAGTTCAATTCAATGTACTTAAAACTCCGTTTAATTGACATCGCCTGTCAGTCTAGTCACTCTACAGACATAATCAATTTCATGGTACATTGCGTGTTCGAATTAACTTTAAAATGTAATAAAATTCAAACCGCAAGTTTTTTTCAAAGTCGTCAAACAAACGTTGCGTAGTTTGAGGAGAAGAATGTACATTTTAATTTTTTGCTTTAGTTACAGGCCCCACCGTGTATATTCCGACCTCTTCAAAATGTCCTTTTCTTTTACAGAAATGAATAAAATAAAGCAATACCAGATACAGCATCTTTATTTATGTGCGTATAGCGGGTGCACATAAAAGGAAACGTGAATATATAAATAAGAATGGAGCATTATATGAACAATCTGCAAACGTATGGTGGTAAGGGCGGCTTTCTCCGATTAGAATTTATAATTGTGCTCTCCGACCGGCACGTGATCGTGAGATAAGCAGGTTTTTTGACAAGTCAATTTGAGTTTTACTCGACTGAGAGGGGAGGGTAATGATTTTCGATATATGAGGTTCTTCAAAAAATTAGTGTATATGTTCCTAAAGGGTAGGCAATGCGCATTTGAATCCTCTGGGGTTGCAGGCGTCCATAGCTGCTTACCATCAGCGCCGTATGCCTGTTTGCCACCGTCGTGGTATAAAAAAAATTATATTTTTACTTGGTACGTGTCGGTTGCTTGATTAGTAGCTTCTCTATGGGTTTTAAATATTCTAATTGACCTTTTTTTGATGCTTTCATTTCATGAGTGTCTATTTACATACATAGTAATTTGCTAACAACGAAAAAGGTAGGTAGAATGGGATTCACTGAAAGCGGTTCAATAACTAGGTGTGCTAGCTTGGCCCTCTCTATGTGTTTATCTCTCTCTCTCTGTCTTCGTGGTACTTGTTAGTAGTAATATAAATTATCAACCACAAACTTCATAAAAGACAAACACAAATAAAACAAAAGCACGAGAGAAATTCAAGCCGTTTGTTTATTTGTACGTTCGATAACAAGAGAGTAATCGGCGCGCGAGTTGCGTCACACAGGGCTGTCGAAAATGTGCATTTACCTTGATACCTACTTCTTCCACGGTTATCACTAAGATGCAGATCCGCATAAAGTCTGGTGTGTGAGCGAAGCAGCGCTATGCATGCATATAGCAATATCCCGCTCGCACACCAAAACAAAACCTACTACCTTTAATTGTAGCGTAGGTTGCGTATGACTTGTATACGGGATAAATTTTATATTATATTAATTAATTTTTAATATAGTTTTATACATTTGCGACGTTTTCAAGTCAAAGGTACATCATTGTCGGTAGTCAACAGGGCGTTACTACCATAAAAAATAATTAACAATGATGTCTCTTTAACTTTAAAACGTCACATTTATTTCTAATTCTCACCATTGTGGACTGTTATGATTTCAATAGAAGAGTTATTATATTAGTTAATACCCTTAAATTAATAGTATCTGCTAGGAGTGACAAAAACCGTCAACCATCGTACCAATATCTTTAAGTCTTTGAGTCCCTACGAGCTAGGTTTGAACTGTGAACTTGATTACAATTTTTATAAAATTTTAGGCGAATGTGTGAGACAACTCAAAATTGTGACAACCCTAGCTTGCGCCGACCGGCGCCCGCGCCGCCCGAACGTGCTCAAAAACGAAACACGAGACTCCAGCGCACCGTTATTACGGGGTTCCGTTACGATGTCTCAGATTAGTCCGCAATTTTTTTCAGAAGTCTAGCCTTGGCTTTGTGTCTGGCCTTTGCCCAGGTAGCACAATTTCTAGGTTAGGTATGTAAAAAAATGATGTAGATGGCGGTTATTTATTTGTCGTGATCTACATACTTTTAAATGTACTGTAGGTACTTAATTTTTGGCCTCGGTTGCTTATAGTTAATCATGAAAATTGAAAATAAGCATTTATTTAATTTGTCCCTCATTAGCACCTATATGTATCCATACAATAGGCACACTAGTCATGGAATGGAAGTATGACTATTATTAGTATTAAGTACTACGTATATATTGTGTATTCCTTTACAACGTGTAGCTGTCACGTGTAAAATCTACCTAAAACCAGTTATAACCACATGACTAATTAGAAACTTAGAAACCCAGCCCTTCCATTTAGGCACGGAACCTTAAAAACTAGCCCCGGCGAGAGGTAATTGCGGTACTTTCTCTGCGCGAGAAATCGCCAGCAAGCTCCTGCGCATGTGGCCACTTCAAAACCAAAAGGGCACATAACTCACAGAGTTTAATGGATTTAAACCTCTACGGTGTTAGAGCAACTCCGGGGGGCAATGCTGGCCAGTGAGGTATCATCTTCAGAAGATCATCATTAAAATTCTTTGAAAATATTATGTAGCTATACGATTGCTGATTTGGTTGAGACTGAGGCATCGAAGGACTCCCTTACGGTGGCCTTACGAAATTTTCACGCCCGATCGACTTAAAAACAATTGAATTATGAATTTAAAAAAATCTAAGTAACCGGCGTCCCATTTGGGTGGCGAAAAGGGTGCGTGAAAACAAAGTAAGTACCCATAATTTTTTTTCCGGCGAATGAAACCTAGTCAGATTTATTTTTTACCCCGAAAAGCTCTCTTAGGCAAATCTTCCCGTAGATGTTTGTCTACTCAACTACTCGTAACTTAAATTATTTATGATTTTTCTTGATTTTCTTTGGTATCGTCTACTTTAGGTTTAGGGTCATAGGTTTTCTCTAAGCATTCTGTATTTTGTTAAGTGCCACACATATTATCATTTTACAAGTAGTCTATGTTGAATAAGGCCATATTATTCCAACGGCAGAAATCTAGTGCTCCCGGTTTTTGCAACATCAATCATGAACCAATAGTAATCGCGATAATAATCGTATGGGTTGCGCGGGCGCGGCGTAAACAAACAAACGAAGCAACAATAATAAACAATACGTAGGTTGTCGACCGCGACCGGCTGGGAAAGCCTTCGCTTGCGGTGACCACGCTACTAGTGCTTAGAGAACTTTCTGAGAATGGTATCCTAAAGTATTATGTGCGCGTATCAAATTAATTGCTTGCTATGTCGTATATTTTGCAGGCAACCGTACCATTTAATCTCTAATACCTAAATGACCCGATTCTTTTTTTCAAATTTACGGTTTTTCTTCGTGATGCAACAAATACTACTTTTACGAATTTGAATTGAATATAAATAGCGAATAGGAATAGGTATTTGCGGTTGCCTCTATACAAGAACAGGCCACCAAACCGCAAACATACGTTTATGTACACCTTTACATTTAAGGACTTTTTTATTTAGGTACAGAATTACATTACTTTTTGCCAAATTTAATGTTTCTTTTGTTTTGAATATGCGAATTAACCGGAAGTTTGGTTGGAACGATGGATTGAGGATTTAAAAATAAACTAACAAGTAAAAAGTGCGGCATATGGGTATAAATAATGTTTTCCGTCATTAAAATCTATCTAGGAGAAGAAAATGTTATGTTGATATTCAACGAATACAAATATTAGTGTTCGTGTTCGTTGCATCACTAGTTTTTCTTAATGATTTTATATTTTTTACCTAAAAGTAAGCAATACAATGGAGATATAAAAGTCAAATAAGAGCTGAATTATACTAATAACCTGGATTGTACTAAATAAACCCATTACTATGTACTTGAATATGAAAATTTTAACGTTATTTTACCCAGATGCCGGGGGCAAGAGTACGTTTTCGGACCATTACACTTCTATTTCATATATGTAGGACCAAACTTTATAAATTTACAAGGTCTAAAAAAAGCAAAAAAAAATCAATAGCTTTATATGTTGCCCTTTCTCGTTTAAATTAATATTAAGCAAAAATGATAAAAACCTCGGCATTGACTTGAAGGTACATAGCTAACAGTCGAAAATAAATAATTTTATAAATAATTTAATTGTTTCCTAATAAACTGATTAGATTGCGAGTTTGATTTTTAACGTTAGGCGGTTAAAAGGTTAATCAATCAGCCTTCTATTTTATATAAGTAAGAAACCAAGGTGGTGAGGTGGTTTATTTGTGATTTTGTTTACCTATGTGTTTGTATTTAGTTAGTGTGGTGTAGTGAATTGATGTGTATTTTTATTATTATTGTGTGACCATGTTACGTTAAAAAATTAGTGTGTATCTAATATTAATGTATTTTTAAGTTAAGCTGCAATTTTGACGAAATGTATTCATCGATAAATAATAAATGATTATTAAAGAAACCAAGGCCTAGCGATCGAGCCCCGGTAAGGCGTATCGATGCGAGGTTCAAGTCCTGCTGTGTTGATAATTTTTTCAATGTTTTCAATGTTTGTATTTGATCGAATAACATATCTACCAAGGCCTAGGTCTAACATGGTGAAGAGTCCTAGTTTTTTAAAAGCATGGTCGCCCTACACTCCGTTTTTGCCGCGCAGCTTGCACAAAGGGTCCGCCGTAAAAACGCGTTCACACGTTACTCGCGCATTGTCTGTCACAAGGACACGTTGGTTAACGACGACATTATCACGATAGCTGATTCTATCAATAAGCTATTGGGTATATATGTATATATTATATTCTATTTCCGGAATTAAGTTAAAAATCTTATTCTGCAGGCTATGGTTGTCTTTAAAATGATCTATACTCTCTTATTCCCTAAAAGACCAGGCCAGGCGTAAATTTCGGAAATAAATTGACGAAGCTTCGTAAATGTCACCCGAGCGGCAGCTGAGCTTCACGAGGCTTCGTAAGTTTTTGTTTGGTACGTGATTACTTGTGAGTCATGAAATCTGTTCCTGGCTTATGGTACATATCGTCAATGTACATCTGCCGCTTGCTCACGTAATAATTTGTACCGAGCTCGAGATCATCCTCAGTTTAACTTTGTCCCTAGAGTAGTATTATCTGTGCTTTATCCGATACCAGGCTTAACTGGTTGGTTTGCAGCTATTACAAAAAAATATTATGAATAGCTGTCTAGCACTCACCGACAAGTACCTTGTTTGAGTAAATGACTACACATTACTGTATGTTGTTAGCCGTTATATGTTATGTAATATATTATTTTGCTGACGCCTCCTCAGGTTGTTAACCCATCAGTGCAATAAGTTGTGTAATGCCATTAACACGTTTTTAAAACGCGATCTGTTAAACGATGTTAACTAATTAGGAAAACTAAGGACTGCAGTTTACAACAAATTCAATGAATGTATGAATGTATTTGTGTGCTTATTATACTTCACACTCACACTACTGGGCACTAACTATCATACTCAAAAAATAAGAGAGAAGGGTCCTTAAACGCTTTGCTATACGCTCAGTAAGGGTTGTAATGCAATATTAATTACCTTGTCAAAACTGCACCTAAATTTTGAATACACACTATAATATAGGGTTCATAAAAAAGGAAATAAGTTAAAGTCGCATCACAAAAGTTAAATTGCAAAAAAAAATAACATATTAAGTACTCTCTACAGGGCGTCCCACGACTTTGCCATATGGAGGGAACGTAATTTAAATACTGTAGATAGGACATTTTACTGAAAGAAGCCTTCATTTATATTTTTAAAACAATACAAACTGCATTCAAAGAATTTTCAATAATCGTCTGTCTGAAATCATGCCTGTTGTATGGGAGCCCCCTTGAATATTTATTTTATTCTGTTTTTTATTTGTATTTATTGTTATAGCGGCAACAGAAATACATCATCAGTGAAAATTTCAACTGTTTATCACGGTTCATGAGATACAGCCTGGTGACAGACGGACAGACAGATACACGGACAGCGGAGTCTTAGTAATAGGGTCCCGTTTTTACCCTTTGGGTACGGAACCCCAGTTATCTTCGCATTTAATAAAATCTTATCAGTGCCTACCATATTTAGGGGGTTCGATTCCAGGTTCAGACAGGCGATAATTTAAAATTCTTTAAATGCAGATCGTATTGTTTTAAAAATAAAAATGAAGTCTTCTTTCAGATACATCAGTATTTTTAAAAATAAAAATTGATCAAGCATAAATTTCAGCAATGTACAGCGAACAAAAGTATGACAACTTTAAGAATCAGTGAAAAAGCAACAATGATCATCAAATTTTATGTTTTTAATTTTAGGTGGTATTTCCGCCCCTTTCATTAGGTGACATTTACGGTGTGTAAAAAGGAGACGGATATATTTCGTCTGATATGTCATCAACTGCAACAGATAATCTGGTTGAGGCAATTGACATATGGCTTAAAAATGAATCTAAATTTAATTGGGGACATTGCAGGAGTTCTATCTCACTCGCGCTTAAGATGAGAGAGTGAAATGCACTAGAAACAAATTAAATGTGAATAGAAATGTTCGTCGTGAAATACGGTGTCTCATTACAAAGGGTTGCCACATGTACGTATTTTGAATTTGCCGCGCGATTCTACTGACAGAAATGGTTTGCCAGACTATACCTACCAATTCTGGGCGTCATGGTTAAGCCGCATACACACTCGAACAGTTATATAATTAAAAAAAAAATTTTTTCTTGTCATAGAGTCTGGCAAATGAAAGATGTCTTATCTAAACTTAAAGGTCTACACTCTACACACATGGCGATCGGTCGCACGATTAGAGTGAGATGAAGCCATAGTTAGAGTGAGGCAGGACGCGGGCAAGACATGTTTGTCCTACTCTAACTATCGCTCCATCTCACTCTAATCGTGCGACAAGTTGATTAATGTAGCGGCCACATGACGTTTGACGATTCAGCTTATGTTGCCATATAAAAAGTTGCATAAAAACTCATTCTCATCTTTCATTTGCAAGACTCTATATTTTCAGTATTTTCCTACATATAATTTCAAATTATTAAATTAAAAAGATCCCGTGTCTACATTGAATCGATAACAAAATGACACTGTTCATGTCCCATCATTACCAATTGAAGTTTTTTCATAGACAATATAGATTTCGATGAGTAAAAATTCTCGCCTAGCCTTTGACACATATCGTAAAACACGTTCGTAGATTTCTTTTTACTTTAATACTAATAAATATCAGATATTTTAACTAAAAACCGGCCAAGTGCGAGTCGGACTCGCGCACCGAGGGTTCCGTACAAACCTATAACAAGCAAAAGTTGTAGTATGTTTATTACTTATTTCAATTTAATACCTCTACGCGTTTACGAGGAAAAAGGTAGTAAGTTTAAAATTTCAAAAAATATTTTTTGTATGATTTTACTAAAAATGTCTACTTTTCGTAATTTTTCCTTTGTCTGTGCTATATGAAGTTTCTTCGTGCCAAGTTTCAAGTTTCTGGGTTTACGGGAAGTACCCTTTAGGTTTTGAGTTTCTTGCGAGTACTCGGTTTCAAAATATGCGACTTAAATTGCTATTTCTTTTGATTGCGTTCACATAAAAGTTTGGTTTTGCTACATCGGAAAGGTCCTATAGCCCTGAGTATTTAACATGAATTTCAATTTAATACCTCCACGCGTTTACGAGGAAAAAGGTAGTAAGTTTAAAATTAAAAAAATAAATTGTATGATTTTACTAAAAATGTCTACTTTTCGTAATTTTTCCTTTGTATGTGATATATGAAGTTTCTTCGTGCCAAGTTTCAAGTTTCTGGGTTTACGGGAAGTACCCTTTAGGTTTTGAGTTTCTTGCGAGTACTCAGTTTCAAAATAAGCGACTTAAATTGCAATTTATTTTGATTGCGTTGACATAAAAGTTTGGTTTTGCTACATTTGAAAGGTCTTATAGCGCTGAGTATTTGACATGAATTTCAATTTAATACCTCCACGCGTTTATGAGGAAAAAGGTGGTAAGTTTAAAATTTAAAAAAATATTTTTTTGTATGATTTTACTAAAAATGTCTACTTTTTGTAATCTTTCCATTGTCTATGCTATATGACGTTGCTTCGTGCCAAATTTCAAGTTTCTGAGTTTACGGGAAGTACCCCGTAGGTTTTGCAAGTGCCGAAAAACTCTAAAATTTGCAGCATAAACGACTGTATCTTTTGATTGCGTTGGCTTTTAAGTTTGATTTTTTCACAGCTTCAAGGGACAATAGACCTGAGTACTTGATATAAATTTCAGCTTTATACCTCCACGCGTTCCTGAGAAAAATGGTCTTGACAGACAGACAGACAGACAGACAGACAGACAGACAGACAGACAGACGGACAACAAAGTGATCCTATAAGGGTTCCGTTTTTTCCTTTCGAGGTACGGAACCCTAAAAATGTATGTGAACTCAAGGTTTAGGTAGGTTAAGGTAACTCATATCGTGAAGTTGGTGATAAGACCAAGATTGTGTTCTGAAAGTGCGTGATTGCGAAATAATGCAGGTTTGTAGGTTTGCTTACATTTTTTTCGATTTGAACTGGCGCCCATTTTATATGTCATCATTTTTTGCAGTTCTGATGTCACTCTGTCAATATAATTATATAATGATTTAAAATAAAATAAATAAATAATAAATAATACATTTATTCACGAAACAGCCCTTGGTTTACAAACTTATCTTCTGCCAAACTGCAGGACAGTTTGTTGTCAGAGGGGCTTGATGACTATATTGATAAAACAGGTTAACACAACTGGTTTTTAGCCCGAAAGCTTGATATTATAAAGGCGCGACGACCAAGGGATTCAGGGAGGAGCGGGCAGGGGGTTTCGATAGGGCACCCGTTGTAAAACTTGGTATTAACGCTTCCCTAGTTAGGTTACGCTAATAATCAGTCGTATGAATTGTGCACTCTATGGTAACTAATATTTTGTTATTATTGATTTTATTTATTTATTCCTATGGCATAACAAACTTACAAAAATATATACAGATGAGAGATCATAAATCTAGCTCCAGAGAATTTATCCACTTTAGAGCTTCGTCGTTTAAAGTGATCAGTCCTTCCGGTGGGCCTCCGGTGTAACGAGTAGATGGGCATTCTAAAAATATATGGTGGATACTCTGCTCTTCTGCATTATTGATAATATACTGCTACGGAATCTAAATACGTGGACTAATAGTATTTTAAAAATATAACGGATGTATCTAATTTGTTACATACATTACTTACATGCGTACGTCTATAGTTACTCCTAAACTCCTGATTCTAAAATATTTCTTCTATTAGTCACGAAATAAGCTAGATCTACCATAAAGTTAAAAATAATAAGATAATTAAATTATAGTGACACCAATCTTCAAAAGTCACGCGCTGGCGCACGTTCGGTACACAAAAAAAAAATTGTATTATCCACGCTCAGTATTACAACTATAGCCTCGGGAATCTTGAATTAAAGACCTATAATTATGATACCAGAACGGTGGATACAAATAATCACATGTCTAAAGTGCATCAAAATTAGTATAAAATAACGAAATTGAAGTGATGGTACTAAAAGCGACAGCTTTCCCTGCATAACCATCATAAAACAAAAGGAGATTGAGTTCTAACTAGTCCAGTTCCCTATCGCATCATTCGTTATGAAGTTAAAATACTGGTTGTATTATTTTCACCGCATCTGATGTCGTACTCCGACTATTAAAGAAATTATAGTTTTTATGCCCCCCTACGACCCGTAACGGAACTGGGGTCATTCTGTCCTTAATAACTCTCATTTAAGCCTTTGTTGCGGTCATTTCTTCACGTATCGTATATGACAACAAATTTCACTGCAACTAAATTCGCATGTAACATTTTATGACGTATAAAAATTGAATGGACGTAAAATACTTATCTTACTTAACATAATTATGGTATTGCATCATTGTTTTCATAATAATTTAACATACTGCGGAGCGAAGAATTCAAAATTATTTATCAACCTTTTCATGAAAGATAAAAAGGAGCTTCTATTGACATATTTCAGTTAAAGACCATGAGGCCAATTATAATTTTGTAAGATTTTTTCTCGATGAAGTGGAAGAAAGATGGTCAATGTGATCGGAATTCGTTTTGATTGATATACAATAGCTGAATTGAACAAAAAGTGTATATAGGTTAGTTACCGTCACAGATCACCTCGACTACAAGATGGAGCATAAGGACGACTCGAAGTCACCACACATAGGTGCTCCCGTACTAATTTAGTTAGGGAGCGCGGCCGTTTATTTCAGTTGAGTTAACGTTTCATTACTTAAACAAAAATTGACTCGAATCGGTGAACCTGGATTGATAAAGTACAAAATGGTGTAGGTTACTATTGAGCTGTGCTGTTTTAATCGTAGAATTTTACTAATAAAATTGTGCCCACGTGTGGTGACCTCGTGCTTCTTGTAAAAGGTTCATGATGCTGTGTCTCTGTAGTCAGTGCTCACCGTGCTGGCGGGGTGTGCGGGCAGCAGCAGCAGCTGCGGCGGTCGCTTGCGCACGCCGCGTGCCCGGCGATCTCGCGTCGGCACTATGGGCGCCACGGGCGCCGCGGGCGCCAGGGCTGGCGCCTGCCGTCCAAGCCAGTGCGACACCAGCTTCTCCTTGCTGTTGGCGCTGCCAAACTCGGGGGAATCGACCTGCTGGAAAAATGGAATGTGAAGATAACAGCAGATTTGTTTATTCTCTGAAATTATTCTTCCAATAGTTTTTATTTTTATTTTAAGCAGATCTGTGTATCAGAACTACATATTTTAAGTGCCTTGAGTTCATCGAACTATCGTAGGACCAAGCGTGTGAGTAACGTTGTTATTTAATTATTATTTTTAAATTATGTTACTAATAAAAAGAGTAATTGCTAAGTTCCCCCAAAAATAAAATTACGTCTAATTGATATAACACTCATGTTGACAGCTGATGTACAAATATAGTTATTAATTGTAAATATTGCGGTTTAGACTTATGTTTGCGTTTTTTTCAATCGAACGATAGTTTTTAACTCATATTTAGAATTGCTCTCGTCCCTAAAGAAAAACCTCAAGATTGTTATCCATATTTTCGTAAAGCATACTAATTATTTATAAACAAGCTACGATTTTTCAAACACCCTTAACCGACGAACAAAAACGATTATTGCACAGTTAGAAACTTTAAACGATAACATTTTGAGTTGCGTTAAATGAGATCTGTGATTTCCTCTTTTGGACCAAGAACACTTTTTCTTATTTCCAGCATAAAAAACACAAGTATAGCTAACTGGGAGTCAACTTTACCTTTTTGTTCTTCTTCAACGTCTCTCCCTGCAACTTCCCTTCCAACTCCTTGCACAGCTCATGTCCCTTCTCCCGTTCCCTCTTCCGGTCTCTCTCTCCTTTGTCTTTCTTCTCGTCAACGTGCACCACATAAGGTTTAAAGCCCGGGTCGAACTGGTTGTGGTCGTAGGCCTGCTTAGGCCGGAAGCAGGGGCACACGCGCTTGGAGAGGTGGTAGATGCTGACGATGCAGACGAGGCAGTGGATGGTGGCGATGATGAGGAGCGCGATGTTCGTGAGGACCGGCGTCCAGGCTTCCATTTCATCCTGTTGACAAAATATAGTTTCAAGTTGGGTGATATATATTTAAATCACTATTTAATGGTTTTTTTAGTGATCAGTACAGATAGTTATAGATATTTGTGATAGTTATAGGTAAACATAAACAACTTTGTCATATTTTTTTAATAATTAGTGTGAGGTGAAGGTATTTCCTCAATTTTGATTAGGAACGAAGTAATGAAACTAATGGACTCGACAACAAACTGTATTTTCTTTGCACTCAAACCTTTGTGTTACCTGAGAATCAATCTCTTTAAAATTTGCAATGGCTGTATTCCCATCCCATCTAATTCTATTCTCGATGATAATATTTTGATATGAGTGATGACTTTATTATGTATACTTCTTAAAAATAATAAACAATGAAGATGTTTTATTACTTAGAATTATTCTAATTATATATTACCTGCACATACATATTTCACTTATATTACAATGTTCAACGCCGTGTCAGAAAGAAGATACTCACATTTCCGTTGGCAAGTCATTAAGATGTGTAATCTAATCTCTAACGATATAATCAGAAACTTATCGTAACTACTACCATCATACAGGATGGAAAGCTCGTCTTTGTTATACCTATACTCTATTATTGGCAACCAGCAGACTTGCAAACTACATATTATGCTCTTGCGTGTCCCATGCTAACTATTGGTCTAGGCATAACCGTCTATCCCTGTCTGACTCTCTGTAATATCAAGATTGTCAAGGATCACAATAAATGTATAAGTGTCTAAATATCCTCTAACAATAAGAATTGTTATAAAACAGTACGAGCGTGAAAAAACTGGCACACTCTCGTATAATTTACATTTGCATTTTTAGAAAGTTTTAGAATTGCCATCCTTACCCACTAAATTTGAATGTTTACAAACAAAGCTATTTATACATGTAAGAATCTAAGAGTAGAATTAATCTAAGAGTAGAGTGGCTCTGCTAACTGTGTTTTAATACTCGTGACGAGATAAGAATCTCCATTGAAGAGGTTTTAACGACAGCTCGCACCATGGCGGCGAATTCAACGACTCAGCGAGTTTAGCTAACGAAGAAGTGCCAACACTTGTAGATCTCTCCTAACCTTTATTTTACTATTGGATACAGCGAGGAAACCCCTTTAGCACTCTAAGACCATAGTGAAGGGGCACAATTTTATATAATTCAATCTTATGTATTGTAAATTAGAATAAGACATTTTAATCGGTTTTATGACAAAGCGGTCTTAATTTACCTACCACATTTATTTTGTGCTAATATTTAGGCTGGACTCTTTCTGACCCCTGTGTATAGTAAAATATACATCTCTGAGACGTAGTAAAATGCTTTAGGATACTATCCACTTCATTTAATCAAATTAGTGTCATATTTTTCATGTCTGAATGTCTCCTGGATGGTTTGATCGATCGGATGCGCACACGCACAGGTCAAGGCTCCGCGCCGACCGATCATCCCGCGTGAAGTAATACCGCCATCACGACAAGCTAAAGGGCACTTATCATGATAATTATCTGTAATCGTTCGTGAACATTAAGACGGCCATAATTGTTTATGGTGATGTAACAGTCGTATAATTTTAGAAAAATATTTATTTTATGGGACGTGATAGATACGATCTTTGGCAAGGTAATAAATAACCACTGCGCTGTAAATCATTGCTGAAGCCAATTTTGGTTATTCTTACTTAGAATCATCTTAGAATCTTGAACACTGTTGATTATAATTATAACACACATACAAATGTAATTCCAAGCTTTACAAATCCTAGCGGGTTACGCTATTTTTCATGGGCACTTAAATGGAAGTAGTGTAAAGAAACATTGAAAATACTAGGTATATATACAGCTTCTAACTAAAATGCTGGCGATCCGTTTAAGGGTATAATTGGTATCGTACTATGAAACACGAAGAAAAAAAATTTACTGGCGAAAAAAACAATAGTTTCGTATGGAGGCTTAGCCAGCCGGGACGACGTCCCCCATACAAAACTTTTTTTTCGCGTCTAAAATTTTTTTCTCCTCCTTTTTCTTAGTCGCAATATAGATAGATAGATACATCATTTATTGGTAATAAGTGATATTTTACATGTCAAAAGTCTTAAAATATAGGTTACAATATTTAAAAATTATTTATAAACTTATCACAAATTTTGTATTTTTAATGTCATCATTACTCAGAACAATCCATTTTTCTTATGCATTTCTGTGAAAAATTCATCAATTTTGTAGTATGCTTTATCTAGGAGTAGCATTTTTAGATTACGTACAAAAATGTGGTCACTGGCAGAGTCGAGTATTGACTTCGGAAGTGAGTTATATACATACATCGTTATCGCGGGAGCAAATAAAAATGTGTTGACGAATATGTATAACAGAATGTCCGTTTAACATAAACAGAATATTATGCCTACACGTCTTAGCCTCTAAGAAGTTCTTCATATCTAGCACAATGTTTTTGCTAGAAATGATCAATCAAACTCGACTTGCTCCTTTTCTACGTTCGTTAAAGTGCGTCTTTTTGAGTAGAAATTTCGTTTAACAGAAGATTAATTTTATGAAAATTACGAGTACCTAACGTTGATTTTTGAGAAAAAAATACTCTTCGTGTGTCTAAAATAATCGTTTATTTACAAGTCTAGACAAATCGAACATGAATGATAAATGTTTTGAATAACAGGTGACTGAAGAGGTTGTCGTTAGGATTGCGTGGCTAATCTTTTTAGTATGTACTAAAATCAAGTCGATTACGAAGTTTAGATATTAGAAAAAACATCGATAAATTTTGACCTTGTAGTTACAAACGTTTTAATACTACTGTCACTTCTGTTATTTCTTATTTATCTTTGACTACTGTCAAATCGTTTTTGCTCCCGCGATAACGACGTATGGACTTATATAGTTTGGCCCCCATGATACTGAGCGACTTCCCAACCTTTGATAGCCTGTAGTCTGGGATGAGTATCGGGTTATGTCGTCGAGTACTTCTGACAGGAACTCGAGTGAGTTTATATTCATGAACATTTGCCCTTACGTGTGGACATATGATACCAATTATGCCCTTAAACGGATCATCAGTATATTTGTTACACCCTGTAGGTATAGAGTGGGACACTTTTTATATCCCAGTAGAAACAGTTCTGTTCACGGTTTCGAGTAATAATGCAAAATATCTAGGAATCCAAACAGCACTGAAATTCACAACAATTTGTGAAAACTTCCCCTTACCGTTTCTACTATATACAGTGTTGTGATCTCCATGTTAATTAATACTAAGCCCATTTCTATCTAGTATTCTGGTTTCAATATTTATTTGCTTTATAAACTTTATAATCAAAATATTTTCTTTCGTAATAAATTATGTGTATAAAATATAACAAGCGACAGACAAGTCTAACGACACAGAACAAAGCGGTCCGGGCACCGCAAGGACATGCGGTGCGCCGCTGCCCAACCTGTCGCGAGTCATCGGTCACCTAAATATGTAGGTCACCTGACAAACAATAATTTTAATTTAAACACATTGTGTTATGACGTCTACAGCTTATGGTCTATATGTAAATATCAATCAAAAAGAATATTTACCGTGGGCTTAGGCTTTTTAGTATTTTATACATGTAATATTTCAACCAGAGATCGTTACCGGTATTACTAAAAATCAAAATAGCGCCCGACTTACGCAATGTTTACGTGATATTATGTCGAATGTGACTTACATATTTTTCCAACTTTTGGAGTGAAAGTACGACCGCATTTGTCACATGTAAGGATCCCATTAATATAATTGTAGTTGATTGACGCAGGTGGTCGGGCTTTGAGTTGATCTCGTTTGATATCGAGACCTATTAAACGTCGCTCTTCAAAGTTGTTGACACTTGTTTGTACAACGTCACTCCGGACTTTCAACTGCGCGCTCCTCCCAGTTGTCTGGGGTTATATTAGTCCTTTTCAAGTGCCTCTTGAGCACGTCCTTGTAGCGAAGGAACTGCGCACTTTCTTTGCGCTTGCCCACTTGGAGCTCTGAGTAAAAGACTCGCTTAGGCATCCTCTCATCGGGCATGCGCGAGACTGCCCGCCCGCACCAACGTAGCTGTACTCTCATTAAATAGGCCTCGATGCCACCGACCTTTGCGTGGCGTAACACCTCAGTATTCCGAATATGATCGGTCCATTGACATATTAAAGTATAATTAGTTATACCTCATTATTAAACAAATTTATAATATTACTGAACCATTGGGCCGCGACGCGAAGCCTGTCAATCTGCAAGCAAACCAAGTGGAACTGTCATCAGATCCTAAAATGTCGCACGCGCACCGCCTTATGCTAATATTATTGCAAGACAATAACGCGGTCGATGCGAATGATCGATTTTTTATGGATTTTTTTATCAAAGTATGATAAGTATGGTGGCATCGCCTTCTCGGTTTCTTATTTTGATATCGTCTTGGTTGTTTGAGCGCGTTTATGTCGTTTACTCGATGGTAATGACAGGTCACTGTCAATAGAAAAGTAAAATAAGGTACACAAATATGGCTGAATTTCTAGGCAAAAGAACCATTTGACACATGAAAAAATATTATTAATGAAACCCGTTTTCAGTGAAATATAAGTAATTAACGGATATTTTTACTAGAAATGAATGTAAAAAACAAGTTTATGTGTATAAGTTGACAATGAAACTATGATTGTTCTTTAAGAGTGCGTGATTGCAAAGCAATGAAGGTAGATATGTTTGTTTACATTATTTTACTTTTATATTGACACTGACTTTAGTTCTTTTTGTTTTTATTTACATATAATCTGCGTTTTAATCTGTGTGTTTCCTGGTTTATTTACCCAGTTTGCATCAGTTTATATTTCAATCTCTGTGTTATTTCACAACCAACACCAACTTAAGACATTATTCAAAAGTAGTTTTTCTTAATAAAAGTAATAAAGATTAAAATTTAAAGTAGGTAAAATAAATCTGTCAATCTAGGTAAGCAAAAGTAGAGAGATTTCCACGTTAGGTAGTCTACGAGCTAATAAGCTTTACTTACAGTTTCGTTTAAAGTCTTGCTTTATAGTCTACGTTCTAATGTAAATGTTCTACTTAATATTGTATAGTACCACAAACCGGGAGTGATTTATCGCACTACAAGTACAGGCAACATGGTAATTAACTGTTTGATTTCGGTCACAACGTGCGCGCCCGGGTAGAACAAGTGATGCAACCGCTTGAATAATATCCACTTCCGAGGTCTAATATCCGCGGTATGTTTTAAATTATGCATTTTATTTTCACTGGGTGCTTTTTGCATAATGATTTTCTAAGTCAGTTATCGGCTAAGTCATGCTTTACTTGGTAGAGTGTTGATAAAACCATCACAGGGATTTAAAATATATAACTTGTGTTAAATGGGACTGTTAAACAAGCTTAAATGGGACTGGGCGGGACACATATGCCGAATGCATCCAGATCGATGGGCCAAATTGGCGACCGACTAGACCCCACAGGAAGGCCGAGGCAGAGGTGGGCCAAAACGGAGATGGCGAGACGATCTGAACTCATTTTGTGGCGATTGGCGGGAGCGTGCACTGAGCCGTGACGGGTGGCGCAAAATAGGGGAGGCCCTTGCCCAGCAGTGGGACACGAAATTGGCTATTAAAAAAAAAAAACTTGTGTTGTTTGATAATAGTACATTACTTACCAAGGACTGTAAAAGTAAAAATGCCCGAAATCGCAGGTATTTGTAAATATGCGATAGAGGGCTTTCTTTTTTACTGCCCATGGTGAGTACACAATTTGACGTCTCCACCTGGCCATAATGCAAGTTTTACCGTACGCGTAGCGTGTGATAAAACTCACATCATGGCCAGGTGTGACGTAAATAAAGTTAGGTATAACTTGTTCATCGGGTATTATTTGACAATATTTAACTAAAATCACAAATACATACGCCTGCACTTAATCTTCTGACAAGAATTTAAAAAAGTTGTTGTTTTATTAACAAATAAATAGTGCAAATATATCAATCAACGCTTTGTAGAAAAATACTAAATTGTTCACATACTACAGTTTATGTTATGAAACACAGCTCGCTGTCGCTGACAGATCAGCGGATGGACAGACGGTAAACGAAGGCTCAGTAATTAGAATCCTGTTGCATCCTGTGATGGACTGGATGGATACCATAATTCATATTATATTCTACAATTACAGAAAAAAAACCGTTTCTTTTTCGTTGTTTCCTTTGCCTCGTTCCTTATGGCCTAACTAAAACCGTAAGAACATAATGTCACATTAAACACCACATTACATGATGATTGACCAACTCCTAAACAGTGGTAAACTACAATAATATGCTGACATGTCACGACAATGCAAGTCGTTTGGCAGTACGCGCCCCAGCGTTGCCTAACCCGTTACTGGTGCATGGATAATCGGTTACCGAGGGTTACGCCGGTCTGGCAACGACCGATTGGGATCTGGGGCAGTGGGCAGTGACTGATGATCTTAATCAAATGTCTTTTGATTGTGGTCGCTTTGGAGATGTCTTGTGATGTGACTAGTTGAAGCAATCTTACTGTGATTTAGTGTTGTAACTATTATTACAATAGTATGAGTAAGTTCTAAGGTAGCTTTGAATTTGGTATGTATAAAGACATACTTAACTACTTTAGTTTTCAGCATTTGGAGTTGCATTAGAATTTTTTTAAGCAAAATCTGATTCTGATCTGATATTGCAGTTGGATCGTGTCTAAACGTGTTCTAAAGAATACGGCCCCTAATCAATGCCCTTGAACGTAATATGGAGTAATTTAGCAATTTACCTGGAAGCTAGCATGAGGCCCAGTCGGTGGCAGAGCGCGCGACGAGGCCCGCTGCAGGCCCGTGGCGGCGAGCACGGCCGCGCTGTTGCCGCACGCCAGGCACAGCAGCGACAGCGCCAGGAACGCCGTCAGGAGACCACTCCTGCGCAACAAAACGTACATGAGATAGATCAAATAAATTATTAGTTTGGTAAAAACGGGACTTAATCGCATATACTTACTTTTATTCTTTTCCTGACGTTACAAGCCTGCCGTAACGTAACACTCGTGGTCGCAGGCACGCTCGAAATGACAGGAGCATAATATAAGTAAGTGTACGCGATTAAATCCAGTTTTTATTGAAATAATGAGTGAAAACCGCGTGAGTTCAAATAAATTAGTTTCGCAAAATTAACAATTAAGTCTTTATATGTATAGATTAATGTATATACTCTAGGACGATGAAAACACGTCAGCTTGTATGGATTTTTTTATACAAAGTGACCTGTTTTCTTTATCTTTTGAATGTATCTTTGTTGTATATTATGGATAAGCAACATTTAATAATGACATGAAAATGTTCTTAGTGTTTTTTGCGGTGAATTGATAATTTTATACCGGGTGTTGCCTGTAACATGAGCAATAAATTAAAATGTAGATTCTACTCCTCAAAGTAAACAACCTTTGTTCAGCGACTTTGAAAAATAACTTGTGGTCTAATTTTTAGTACACTTTAAAGTTTATTCGAACACGCAATGTATTGCAAAATTGATTATGTCTGTAAGGTGACAAGACTGACAAGCAATGTCAATGAGAATAATTTTAACGTACATTGAAAATACTATTTAGTTTGTTTATAAAAGAGTCAATCTAAAGACTACATATTTTTTAAAGTTGTTGAACAATAGTTGTATTGTTTGAGGAGTAGAATCTATCTTTTAATTTATTGCTCGTGTTACAGGCAACACCCGGTATAAATAATGTATAAGTGGTCACAAGTAATAATTAAGTGTAACAAAGTAATCAGTGCTGTTAATAATGGTAGTGACATAAAGGAATTAAACTCAGACGTGAGAGTTGCGCGCGCTCATATTGATCGCTGAGTCAGCTGACGCCATCTATTGTCACATTGTATTTGTTTTAATTGTTCGTTATTGATTATCCGATGGGTTTGTAATGGAGATGTTTTGCAGTACGATTAGTCAGTTTCATGTTTGTGATTTAACTTACTTTAATATTTGTCACATAATTTATTGAATCAGGCGATACTTTGCGAAAGTTCATCATTATTAACGACAGTAATATTGCTTTGCTATTCCGTGGTACAGTCAACGGCGATAGTATCTTCCTTCATGAACGCCGCAAAAATATGTAAAGCGCTCTTATTTGTAGGGTCATAAGAGCGTGGCACATATTTTTGCGGCCTTCGTGTAGGAAGATACTATTGCCGGTGACTGTAAGTGCTATTCGATTAGTGCCAACCCGTTATGCTTATTTGCGTATTTTTTGGCAACCGAATCATGATTCCATTCCCGGACGTCATCATCAGTCCGACAACATCTACAATTTTACATTATCTCCTAAAGATGTTTCTTATGAAGCGTAATACGTAGATTATTGGTATTATTGGTGGTGGTTTGCTATATTTATCTTGCGTATCAATGTTTGGGAATATTATGCATGAAAAAAATACGCGTAATTATGAAGAGTTGGCACTAATCGATAAGCACGGACTGGGGAATAGCAAAGTATCAGTAGTATATGTAGTTGATTTGTCAAATAAATAAGAAGAGCAATATGTGTATAAAATTGGTCATCGACACGGTATCTGTATTTACAATTCTGTACTAACATTTTCTACCAGACTGACACTGAAGGGACGGCAAAACAATATAACGTCTTTGAACTGAAGTATAAGTATTTGATTTTATTGCGTGCCTGTTTCTTTTCGCCAACCAGCACTATTTGACATGTTTAGTATTTATGAGTATATTGGTAATTACTGATTCGTATCTTAACCACCTTTATTTTACTTTAAGCTTTAGATGAGTGAGATAGATGCGAGAGCTTATGCTTTATGGTGTCAATACCAACAATTTTTTTTGAGTACTTAATCTTCTTTTTGTAACTTTTCTTGTCACAATCTGGGCATAAAGCTACTACAATGCAGATTGCCAATCAGAACAAAAGAGAAACGACTATCCGATGACGTGCTGAGGGCATCCGTGCGGAGCTTATTTGGATCTTTGGTCATCTTTCCATAGTTCATACTTTTGAGCAGTTGGAAGAAATGGAACGTATCTGCTAATCAGAACAACACTGAAATAGAAAGTAAGGGTAGCTTAAAGTGTAAGTGCGTACCTACGTGCAAAGATATGTTCATACTTTTGCACCTTACTGCTCGGTAATATAATAAGGTCCAAAAATGTAAACTTATCTCTGACCTCAATGAGTGAGTTACTGGGTTTTAAGCTGTCTCTCAAAACTGTGAGAAGCTGCGGAACGATAATAAATACAAGTGATTGCTTTTTTTATTTTTATAGTTACTTCATACGAAAATTCCCATTTAACATCAATACGGATTTTCCGGTTAAGTTGAGGCTTTTATGAATGGTTAGATTGCGTTGTTACAATTTTATTTATTTATTTTGTTTTCTGCGCCCGCTTATGAAGACATGCATCAAAAATATCTAAGCAAATAAGTTCCCAGTACAAGAAGCATATAAAATCGTCCGGTTCGGCTACTGAGTTCCGCCTGATGCCAAAATAAACCATGATAGACCGCGTTACGCTCCCTTGCGCACCAGATAAGGACCGTAGGGGAAGATTAGCACCATTCGTACGCTGGGAACATTCATACGGCTGCACAGTGTGAAATTTTACATCAAAATCGGACATGCCATTAATCGGAGGCAGTTTATGGCATTAATGGATAGCTTTATGAGTGTTCTACGAAATAGCAAGGTCTGTCTATGCAAATTAATGATACTTTTTAAGATATTCATATTAATGTGCCGACTTAAAAAAAAATCTAAAAGTAAATTTCTGAATTTTCTCCAAATGCTTTAATTATTCGCTTGAACTTTACTGCTTACCGTCAGTATATTGTTACACAGTATTTAAGTTCCAAATAGCAATGTTCCTAATCCTGAAATAACAAAGATATTGTACTTTGTATAAAAAAACAAAATATCTGTCTTATTACCTTTTGATACTGTTAGCGGAATTAATTTCAAGAATAAATTATTCTTTTACTTACTTATAAAATCATATCAAAAATTCATTAATTATCGTGTCTGGAGTTGGAAGTTATTAAAGTTTTTCTGATAATTCTGATCTTTAGGGTTGTCACATGACATTTAGTTTAGTAAAACAGAAATCGAATAACAGTAAAATTTATAATTACTGTAAAATTACCTAACTATGCTCCGGTCATCCAACTGGTTATTATTAGTAGGTTAGTAGGTAGGTCTGTGATGATTGGACCCCATACATATAGATCGAGGACATCACGGTGCATCGTCACTACTGAGAATTATTATTGGCGGAGACAAAATTAAATACAATTGATGAAAGTTTATCTCTACATAAAAATGGCTAAGTCTCGTCCTATTTTACAAGCTTTTATTTAGTATCAGTTGTCCTGGGCCCCGGTTCGACATGCCAAACTGTGAGACGTGGATGTCACACTTGTATCACTAGTGGATAGAGTGATATCCATCTGTCCACACGTGTCCACACCTAACTGTCAATCTGTCAGTAGGTCTCGCTAGAGCGTTTTATCTATGGCAATGGCCACTATTTTAGATATCACTCTTGAGTGATTCCACCCCGAATTTCAACTGTCACAAAAGTGTGATACTGATATCATAGTTGTCTCGCATGCGACTGTCAGTCATGCCATATCGAGTAAATTTGACCCATTTCCTGCTGCCTAATTGAGCTGAAATATAGTGTAGCTACTTAGCTCAGATGACATTACAATATTTTGGTACCATCGAGGTGGTCTGATGATGGAGATCTGAAGGTGGCCATAGGGACTAGGTTATATAAAACAATGCATTCATTGTGCTTAGAGATTTGTTAGAATAGTCTCGATGAGTAGTAGACGAGACGACTGTTGAAAGAAAAGTATAGTCGGCGATAAAAGCTTGTATTAAAAAAATATTTTGTCATTAGAATTTTGTGACGCAAACGCTCTATGGAATGAAAAAAACAGTGAGCATAGGCAAGGTCAAACTCTATCCTACAAGCTAACGCGTGAAGAAACATGTCAAAACTCTTACTAAATTACTTTGTACATGTGTGAATAAAGCGACATTTTCACATAAAAAAACGACAAAGAAAAAAAGTGAGTGAGAATAACATCTCTTCTGATACCAGAATGACCCTGATACTTGTATGAAAGTTTTCTAGGATTTGAATTACTTTATCCATCACGTCCATGTCACTTTTCTCTAATTTAAATTAAGTAGGTTTTGTAGGTAGGTACGACAAGCACAATTTCTCAATCTCTGAGTCCTCTGAGTCCAATAGACTCCAATGCACTAATGATGGTGGTTAACGTCACGTTTTTAGGGTTCCGTACCTCGAAAGGAAAAAACGGAACCCTTATAGGATCACTTTGTTGTCCGTCTGTCTGTCTGTCTGTCTGTCTGTCTGTCTGTCTGTCTGCCTGTCTGTCTGTCAAGACCATTTTTCTCAGGAACGCGTGGAGGTATCAAGCTGAAATTTATATCAAATACTCAAGTCTATTGTCCCTTGCAGCTGTGAAAAAATCAAACTTAAAAACCAACGCAATCAAAAGATACAGTCGTTTATGCTGCAAATTTTAGAGTTTTTCGGCACTCGCAAAACCTACGGGGTACTTCCCGTGAACTCAGAAACTTGAAATTTGGCACGAAGCAACGTCATATAGCATAGACAATGGAAAAATTACAAAAAGCAGACATTTTTAGTAAAATCATACAAAAAAATATTTTTAAAAATTTTAAACTGACTACCTTTTTCCTCGTAAACGCGTAGAGGTATTAAATTGAAATTCATGTCAAATACTCAGGGCTATAGGACCTTTCAGATGTAGCAAAACCAAACTTTTATGTCAACGCAATCAAAAGAAATAGCAATTTAAGTCGCATATTTTGAAACTGAGTACTCGCAAGAAACTCAAAACCTAAAGGGTACTTTCCGTAAACTCAGAAACTTAAAACTTGGCACGAAGAAACTTCATATAGCACAGACAAAGGAAAAATTACCAAAAGTAGACATTTTGATTAAAATCATACAAAAAATTTTTTTTTAAATATTATACTTACTACTTTTTTCCTCGTAAACGCGTGGAGGTATTAAATTGAAATTCATGTCAAATACTCAGGGCTATAGGACCTTTCCGATGTAGCAAAACCAAACTTTTATGTGAACGCAATCAAAAGAAATAGCAATTTAAGTCGCATATTTTGAAACTGAGTACTCGCAAGAAACTCAAAACCTAAAGGGTACTTCCCGTAAACTCAGAAACTTGAAACTTGGCACGAAGAAACTTCATATAGCACAGACAAAGGAAAAATTACGAAAAGTAGACATTTTTAGTAAAATCATACAAAAAATATTTTTTTAAATTTTTTACTTACTACCTTTTTCCTCGTAAACGCGTAGAGGTTTTTCCTTGTTATAGGTGTTTACGGAACCCTCGGTGCGCGAGTTGGACTCGCACTTGACCGGTTTTTTTAAATTAGGTACCCTTTTCGTAATAATAAAATGCTACGTGGTAACTTTGCTATGTTAGATGAATCAGGCGCTTTACCAAGTAGCAGCCCTAACGCAAATATTTAAATTGCTTTAAATTCTAAATCCTTTCATTAACGTTATTCAAATTAATAATGTCGACTAAATATGGTATAAAGAAGATATCTAGTTAAGAATTAATTCCGCATACCTTTGGATTTTTATTTAAAAAAATTAAATAGTTTAACTACTCAATTGCAAATTTCTTAGTTCAGAATATTTTTTTAAGGATATTTTTGGTTTTAAAATTATCAGTCAGAAGAGATATAACGTTTAATATTACACGAAAGTTTATACAGGCACGTATTCATGAAATATTACCACTTCTATGATTTTTTTGGAGTTTCTGAAAGCAATCTTAAAAATGTGATTTCTTAAAAACTATAAGGAATTAAGTAGTGGGGATTACATATTTATATTTAGTATTAATTGAGCTTTATATTACGCCATTATTTAACCCATATCCGATTTTTATGTAAAATTCCACACTGTGGGCTGTCATATCTTAATTTTAAAAATACGCTGACTCAATAATTTGTATGGAGGATACGCTTAGGATACTCATGAAGAATGTTAACAATAACACCGTTGGTTTCCTTGAAAAGAGAGTTTTTGTGTTTTTGATAACTCTAAGAAATTCTTGGGTGCATGTTTAAATGCACTTATCTGTAATATTTGTTACAATTGCAGAGTTATTTTGCATAGTTTTTGACGAAATCTTAAACACTATAAAATTTATATGTATTTTGGGATGTCCACACTCGTATTTTAAGGACCCTTATTACGTAACAGTTACATAAACTAGTATTATTTATTTCCAGATTTGATTGTTTGGGGTACATTCATACAGTCATGTAAATGTATGAAAAGTCTTCTGTTTTGAGTTATGAGAGAAGTAAATATAGCTCGTTTACAGCATAAATGTTTCGTCAAACGTTATTGTAGTTTAAATACAAACTGATATTTGAACAGAAGGTCAGATAGGTATAGGTACATAACTCGCGATAATAGAGACAGTGTATGGGGTACATAAGGTACATTCGTGCAATTTCCATATTTTACGAGAACCGTCATAGCTTGGCTTCGTCGCTTAGTATAAACTAAATGACACTATTATAAAAGCCAAATAAGTGGACCATTTAAGTAGAAGTGCTTAACTTATTATGATTCCACTAATGTACCTAATTTTTTTACAAGGGTTACAGTAAAAAGTGTACGAATGGTGTCAATCTTCCCCTACTGTTCGCAGCACCTCAATCTACTTATGTAACATAAAATATGACACTCAAAGAGCTCAAAGAGGACCCAGTGTGTGACGATGCGGGACCCTCTTGTTCCTTTAGCCGTCAACACAGTAAATCCTCCCTGTAAAGGTTCGGCAACGCGCATGTGACACCTCTGCAGTTGCAGGCGTCCATAGGCAACGGTATCTGCTTACCATCAGGCAGTCCGTATGCTTGTTTACCACCGTCGTGGTATAAAAAAAACTTCTTTGGAAAAGGTACCATTTCTGCGGAAGGCGCTTGCGTTGTACTTTGCACGGATTCAATGCTGTATCAACCAAATGGTATCAACAGTATCTACACCTACCAAATCCGATCCAATAACTTACTAAGGTATAATAACGAGGATTAATTAATCATTTCAATACCTGCTGCTTGCCTGTTACTTGCAACCTCGCATTAAAACAGTGCCTTATTAAATAATCTTTGATCTACATTCTACGTCGATCGATAGAACAAGTTATGTCAAGGAAAACATATACCACTTTTATCGTCATAATAGGAAAGTTGGTATCTTAACCATGGGTCAATGAAATAATGACGGATACCGCGCCGCTAAATTAAAGATATTTCTCGTGTTTATGCACAACACGCACAAATCACAACTAAGCGCTGAGCGCTAATTGACTCAAACCCTCGAGTACGAGTATATATGTGCAAACACCTTATCTTGTCATGGAATCCCAGTTTAGTCTCAGCGGCGCGGTATCCGCAGTAATTTTTAAGATCCAAGATCTTGACTACATCGTGAACATGGAATCGTTGCAAATCAGCTATGGCCCGTTTTATAACATACGTTTCCGTCATTCTTGGATATAAGGAAGGTTTATGAACTATGGCTAATACATGTGTTGTTTAAAATGAACAGTGCTTATTATTATTACACGTATGGATACCTAATTCCCGAACGGTCTCAGATGCAAAACAAACAGTGAAATTCAGCTCGGAATTCAGCCGACATAGAATTTGGCTATGGTGACTAAACTTCTGTATGGAGACCATTGGAGACCATGGACAAAGTTCAGCTAGAAGATGGATCTTTCCGCCTTCTGGCTGATTTTTGTTTATGCCGGCTGAATTCCGCTCAACAGTCTGTTTAGTCAACAGCAGAAGTAGCTAATAGAGCGAAGTGTCCAAATTGATCTTGGAATGACTTTATTGTTACAACACTTATAACAAGAGCGAGTGAATACCACAGTTACCACTCCCGTTACGTTACCTATACTGCTGCTGACTGTATCTACTCAAACTGACTTTAACTGACCGAACCTACTCTAATTCTTCTATACCGTTTCGAAAAGCAGTAAAGTACTTTTGTAGGTATTAGTCTTCAACACGTCTTGATAGCAATCACGCCGAAGTCATCATAAGGCGTCGATGCGCGGCTCCCATACATTTCCAATGCGTGGTTAATGACAGCCACTTTCCCCGGCTACGCCCTAATTGATGCCGGGCGGTGATAGATGAGTGACTCCGCTATTGGCACCAACCTGTATCGTTAGCTGCGCAGGCGTCAGTGAGTTGAGTTATCAATAGAACCAGTGAATCTTGACCCAAAAAAACAGAAGTTGTGAACGAATTCTATTTCTTACGCATTAGAACGAACGCTTCTTGGGAACAAATTGTAAACATGCATTCTCTCTCTACACCGACCGCGGATGGGACAATTATATTGTCGCATATTATTTACAGTCACCGGCACTAGTACCTCCCTACACGAAGGCCGCAAAAATATGTGACACGCTCTTATTTGTAGGGCCATACGAGCGCGTCACATATTTTTGCGGCCTTCGTGTAGGGAGATACTATTGCCGGTGCCTGTACGTGTAGATTAATCGAATACCTATCTCTGAGCAGTAACTGTTACTGGTATAATTAAAAATCGAAATATGCATGGTGCATTAGTAATATTTATCATATATTCTCAAATATAAAAAAGAAGAAAGTCAAAAAAAAAAAACAAAAAAACATTACCAACAGAAATTGAATATTTGTATGGAAATATATACCTACGACGACCTTTGCCTCTGATGGAACGTGGATTAATTATTCTTAATCGAAAGGAGATCTAACAAAAATGGTAGGTCCAATAACTCGACTCCGCGACTTAACGTTTATATAGGATGGATCAAAGTATTACAGTAAGGTAGATACACTGGTCATTTATTTTTTACCCAACAAAAACATCCAACTGTTTGTGAGGAATTGTTATTTGCGTGGTTGTGGTAATATTGTAGTTTTTCCATTTATATTCTTATTCTACATATTTAATCACATTCTCCATGAACATATCAGTGTTAAAATTAAAATGAATCCTTTAACAAAATATATATTCCTACCTAAGGCTGCGTTTCCACCAGAGATGAGCGAGAATGCGTTGCGAGTAATGGTTTTGTTAAGAACCAATCCTAGAGCTGCGCTGTGGGAGGATAAACAAATGAAGTGATTCTATAAGTGCTTAACAAAGACTTTTCTCGCAACGCACCCTCGCTAATTTCTGGTGTAAACGCAGCCTAATATGTACAGGTGGCTTTGGTATATTGCAACACTTTATACATACAGAACTTTTCCGGTAGAAGTTATGAATGAAAATAGTTCTTATTCTTGCTTTAATCTATTTCTATCCATAAAAGTTGATACCACAACCAGCCCTCCTGTATTACTTGTATAATATATTGTATACACATATTTACACGATGAACAGTACAAACCAATCTACATATACCTAATATAATGCCATCGAAACACGTAACAAGAATCGACGACGGACCGTTGAAGCACTAGCATACAATCATAACAAACAGCTTCATTCGTAAGCAGATACATCATCTTAATCACTACATTCCACCCGTCCCCAATACAAGGCGTTTCATTATTCGAAGATATACATTATAACTGGATAGATAAGGTTCATTTTCTCTTTCTGATATCAGGCTGCAATGGAGTATGGGAGAAAGCCTGAACGCGCTACTTACTCGGATCTTTATTAAAAATCGCTATTTAATTTCCAAGTCGATGCACCTTGTTGTTGTTAGCAATGTACATTATTATTATTAACTTATATGTAGTCCGTTAACACGCTGTAGATGAATATGTTGACCTGCACTGATTGGTCTTTAGTGATTATTTTATTATAATCCATTTTTAAAAGGTTAACTGAATGATATAGCTTGTAGGGACAACTTGGCCATTATGAAAGTATGTACCTACCTACACTTACATGATATAAATATTTAGTACATATAGTATTATGATAGCGATGGTACCACCTACACTTGTGTATGCTTATTCTTTAAAGCGACGTTTCTCAAAACCCCATGATGAACAACTACGCAGTTTCGCAGATGTTAAATTAGTGGGAATTGTGAAACGTCAAATGCCTGGTGATTCTTATTGCTACAAAACCAACCAACCAGCTGCTTTGTATTGCAAAGATTTTTTGACGTAGCCCCATGCAAAAACCTTACAAATTAGGTTCCGCAAAGCATACTCGTAGTTTCTAAATAAGGAATCCATCACCCGTAAAACCGTATGTATGTTTATGTTATGTTTCTATATGTGTATTTAACAATAAATAGTAATGTTGATTTGTGTTTCTAAATATATCTCGATTTATATGATCCTGCACCAATTACAAGTTTCGGTTTGATCCAATGGTTGACTGGTAGAGAATGCCTTAAGGCATTAAGTCCGCCTCTTGTACACTTTTTATTTGTGAAATAAAGTTTAAATAAATAAATAAAACCAAATAGGTACTCCAAGGGAGTAGGTAGATACCAATTGTACCTAACATATTATTATTTAGTAATCTAGAAAGAAAACACAATGTACATAACTGAGAGCATTCCACCCGGAGTAGCCATGTCTGTCATTTTCTATACAAAATAATTTTAAACAAAAAAGAACCGACTTCACTAAGCATCCATCTTTCCAACAGCAAATGCTCGAGCTGCTGTAAAGAATACTCAAATCACTATAGGTGTGCCTATAATAGTTTAACAGTTCCCTCGATTTCTCCAGGATCCCATCATCAGATGCTGACCTGGTTACAATGGTTTAAAAATATTTTCCAAATCGGCCCAGCCGTCTTCGAATACATACATAAAAACAATATAACAAAGGTCCCGACGAATTGATAACCTCCTCTTCGAAATCTTGAAGTCGGTTGAAAAGTCTTGCGGGGGGGGGGGGGAGTCAAAATGTTGTCGGCTGAGAGGAACACGCCTGTCAATGGTTACTCCGGTTGGTTGAATGCTCTAATTATAACTAAGTAAATTTAAAAAAACATGTTCTGAGATTGATGTAGGGTAGGATTATACATCAACAGTTATCGAGTAGTTGAAAACGTATATTTCTAATGAGATACGTCACGTTACTAGCACTGCAGCCGAGTTAGCACGTAGTTATATCCATAGGCCTAGATTAGATTTGTATTAGGTACTTGTGTGATGATAAATATATGTTTGTACGTTTTATCATTGTGATTTAGTCAGCATTAGTACAAAAGGTAAATATTACCATAGATATCCCGTAGGTAAGTTTAAGACGCAGACGCAACCCATGTCCATTTCAACCATAAATATAGATAAAATAGTAAAATTCTAGTTTAACGGTAAAGTACCTAAATAGCAGAGCTTGAAATTGAAAAAATTGTGCGCATCGAGAGAAAATTGTGAATTTTTGACCATGGATAGAGTGCCTCACGATGAATATTTTTTTATATTGGATGTCTGTAAAATTTTTAGACCTTTACGTCAAAATCAGGGGTCCCGTGCAATATGTTATTTATTACTCTCTGGTTAAGGCTGCTAGGGGTTGTGTGGTATCATTTCCGTATAAAACAGACATGTAGAATTCATTTTTTATAATAAAAAAGTAAAAATCGAAACTAAAAAAAAAGCTCTGCGGAGAGGAAAAACACTCAAAATAATATTATTTTTTAGAACGTTATATATCCAGAGAGTTCTAAACCAGGAGAGGCCCTAGGTATCATTTCCCCTCTGTCAAAAGTATTGGCAGGAAAATCTAGTACATCTATAAAAACTATTTCAATAATCGATGTCACGCACTTTCATGATCGCTGTCAATGCCCTTATGCGCTATTTTTGGATGTAAAAAATGTTATATTTCGTCTAGTTTACAAAAAGATGAAATACCATTTCAGATGTAAGTAAAGTTTTACTTTATTTATCATTACTTTCGTAATAAAAGATTTAACCTAAATCGAAAATCAAGCTTCGTTTACAGAATCGATTCAAAGACAATCGTTTTCTTTCTGACGGGCAGTAACTATTTGACGTTTGACACTTCTCCATATTTAACGCGCTTAAGGATTGCTGTCTTCTATATTTTGTTTGAAAATACAATCAAAAACCGGCCAAGAGCGTGTCGGGCCACGCTCAGTGTAGGGTTCCGTAGTTTTCCGTCCGTCACAGTAAGTGTCCCCACTTAAGAGTTAAAATAACACCGCCATGTAGGATATGATATGAGCGTTCCACGTACAGCGACATCTATCGGCAAATTAAGTAAACTACTGCGCGCGAGCTTAAAGTATGGAAGATGATTTTTATAGGATAATAGTTTATTGCGTGAACCGATTTTCACCGTTTTTACTTTATTTGAAAGCACGTCATTTCATTGAGATTTTGTAGAAATTACAGGCACAATAAACACCTGCTTATACGGTTAACCCTAGAGTGCTCGCGCTATTGCCGCCCGCGTGACAATATTCGTATTATTTTGTACACGATGCATCTGTCAAGGTCAAGTGTCCTAGTAGCTGCCCCCCCGTATCTCACCTACTTGTTTTAGAAATCAGAGTAAAATCAGTGCGCGGGGGACCGCAGGAGATAACGATTGTTGCAGGTGTGTCGCGTTTAGCGGCAAATTGCTCATTGCGCGACTATTCACGTGAGTAAAATTTGTCGATTTGGTTTTTTACTGTAGTTGAAATATTATTAGTTTGTATTGCGTATGGTATTTTTTTAATGTAGATATCGTATTATCATGGGTTTTTGGTCAATTCTGAACATTGTAGGCATAAATAGTCAAATAATATACAAAGAAAATACTGGCCAGTTACTGTTACGCCGAATATTTCTAAAAGAAATTACCCTGGCGATGACTCGACCACATATAATTAGATGATCTAATGTAAACACGGTGAAAAAGCAACTCCGAAACCAAATCGCCCGCTTTGTGCCATCGGATCAGCAAAATGCACCCTCAGGTAGGGAAGATATATGCCCGTCCACGAAAAATAGAAGGACGAAAAAAGGGTGCAGTAGATGTGCAAAGTTACTGTGCAACGAACATTGTATGTACATGTGCCAATATTGTTTTGCTGAAATACATGCTGTAGATGACGAAAACATTATGTTTTATTATATCCTTGAAACATAAATATAAATTCATTTAACTCGTATTTTCTAAAAACAATCGTATTAAGTATGGGCGGCAAAATTCTCCCCACGCGATCACTCGCGTTTCACGGAAAGGCGCGATTACTCTAGGGTTAAATTATAAACTTGGTTCAGAAATTATTTTGTATTTTTTTTCCAAAAACTATTCAACCTTACAAGTTCAAAATAATTTTCCTAGAAAGTTTTTATAAAGTTATACTTTTGAGATTTTTTTCATATTTTTTAAACTTACCTATGGTTCAAAAGGTAGAGGGGGTACGGGGACGGGACACATTTTTTTTACTTCTGGAGCGATTATTTCAGAAAATATTTACATTATTAAAAAATGATTTTAGTAAACCCGTATTCATTTTTAAATACCTATCCAACAATATATCACACGTTAGGGTTGAAATGAAAAAAATATCACTCCCCACTTTACGTATAGGGGAGGTACCCTAATAAAACATTTTTTTCCACTTTTTATTTTACCACTTTGTCGGCGTGATTGATATACATATTAGTACCAAATTTCAGCTTTCTAGTGCTAACGGCCACTGAGATTATCCGCGGACGGACGGACGGACGGGCAGACATGGCGAAACTATAAGGGTTCCTAGTTGAATACGGAACCCTAAAAATGATCCTTGGCTTTTTTTGTTTGACATTTGCAAAGACTGCATCCAATAATGAACCATATGTTAACATTGGTACAGTCGACTATCTATTGCTCCATTTAGTGTTATGAAGTATAAAAAGAATATGTCAAATATGTTTCGTGTTTTCAAGTCAAAGGTACAGTCGAGGACAAAGAGATGTATACACTTTTGGACCTTATTGCGTTGTAATAAGGTCCAAAAGTGTATAAATCTCTTTGTCCTCGACTGTACATCTTTGTCTGTTGTCAATAAAGCATTGCTGCCATAAAAAATCATTTAGAAATAAACTGTATTAACAACCGACAATGATGTACCTTTGACTTGAAAACATCACATGCGTGCTACCTCGCCCCCCTCAGATTTTGGCAGACTTTTTTGTTTGGAAAGATGAGGCGAAGCGTACTCCATTTATAGAGCTTTATGACGAAGCAGGAGGTCCCGGGTTCGAATCCTGGTCAGGGCATTTATTTGTGTGTTCATCAAGGATATATGTTCCTGAGTTATGGATTTTTTCTATGTATTTAAGTATTTATCTATATCTATCTATTATAGGTCGCGACGATATTACAGTTATATCGTCGCCTAGTACCCACAACACAAGCCTACTGTGGGACTAGGTTGATTTGTGTAAGATTGTCCCATAATATTTATTTATTTATTTAGATACAAGATATTATCGGCAGTTGTATCTTTCTTTAGCCAATCATCAAATTCTCACCAAGACAATTTTAAGTTAGTGCATTCGATTAAGGCTGATTTTACAGTAAAATTTCTGCTGGTTCTGATTTCCGCGTGTACAACACGCATTAGGTTGACAACCCAGTGCGGGCAGTAATTTCTTAGACGGTATTAGTTATTAAACAGATGTGCTGTGATGAAAGGGACCTGACTTCCCCTGTCGACGATTATTGTCATAAGTCCAATTGACCTAATTCCTGTTTGTTCATGAGGTTGACAAGCAGTGCGTACGGTAATGTTAGTGGAGAGATATAAGGGTTTCCCCACACCTATCGCCGCAGAATCGGCCATAGCCGATAGAAAAAAGCTTTGTGTCTACGCAATACGAGCGAAAAAGACGTCGACGCGTCGGCAGCCGTCGGCCGAGCCGATCCGAGCCGAACCTTGCCTTGTTAGCTCTTATTACGTGGACATAAAGTTTTTTTTCACCGGATTTTGCCGATTCCGCGTCGCTAGATGTGGGCAAACCCTAAGGCACTGGTCCCACCGCGAGATAGTAAGCTATGAGCTATCGGCTATTTTCTAGCCCAAGAAACGAACAAAAGATAATCGCTTCCGTGTAAATAAAAGAGAGAGATATATCTTTATAGTTCATAGCTGGCTGTTCACACTGCGATGAACTATAAATATACATCTCTCTCTTTTATTTACACGGGAGCGATTATCTTTTGTTCGTTTCTTGGGCTAGAAAATAGCCGATAGCTCATAGTTACTCGCCCGCGGTGGGACCAGTCCCTAACTCTGCATTTTTTCCATACGTAAGAATCAATAGGAGCTCGATTTCAGCTGACGACTGTACATGTACGTACTACGTCTACGTACAGTTGTACCGCTGCCGCTGTGCACTCCATTACGTTTGTTTATTGTCATAATTCCGCTGGCCTTGATTGCCGTGTGTTCACACTGGTTGACAAAGCAGTGCAGAGCGTAATTTGCGTGGACTGAGATGAAAGTAACGTTATTCTACGCATAATGACCGATGGGCGTTTGATGGTTAGTACTATGGCGGCGCATATAGTGGATATGATTTTCATTAAATTTCGTGCATGATTTCTGATAGTTTATGAATTAATTAATTAATTTATAATATGGGTACCTATGCATTATTGCAGCCTACCGTCGTACAAATTTGTTGGTACAGGTAACTAACCGATTTGTAAACCATAGTTTTTTACATCGTGAGAGGGTCTTCTAAAGGATACTTTTGCATACTTATATGTATGTCTTTCGTTTGCATATTGATGAGTAGAAATTTGATCAAAGTGAAAAATAACAATGTATGCGTATACCGAGTACATCTACCAACCCGTTCCATCGTCATTTGATAACTTGTAAAATTTTATGGAGTCTGTCCGGAAAGAGAAGTGTCGTAGAATATATGATGCTGTGTCTGCTCTAACCTCGCTGATAGTTGAACATCTTGACAATGGGTCTAAATGTATGTCTGTGTATCTAGATATCAAAAAAGCTTTTGACACCGCCTCTGTCCCTATACTGTTGCACAAGTTGGAAAGAATGGGAATAAGGGATATTCCACTTCGTCTTTTCGAGGACTATTTGTTGGAGGTTTAAATATCAACCATAAACCTCCTTCGGTTAATCCCGGCCGACTACGCAATGACGGCTGTCTGTATGACTTTATTATTGATTATTCTGTTCTTGTTTTCTTGTGCTGTAAAAATCTCTGCTATACATATATTTTATTATATGGATATGTGTGTTTAATTTATCTACATTTATCAGGTTATGGTTCAGCGTGAATAGTTTATCGTTATAAATATGTCGGAAAGTACCAATAATAATTTCACGCACGAAAAATTACGTGGACGTGAAAATTATGTCGAATGGAAATTTGTTATGAAAAATGCTTTGATACACGACAATTTATGGATCTGCATAAGCGGTTACGGTGAGGATGACATTACAAAGCCCGAGGTGAGAAAACGATGTGACGAAAAAGCAAAATCTAAAATTTGTTTGAGCGTCGAGAAGTCTTGTTTCTCACACTTGATGTCGGCTGAAACGGCGAAAGACGCCTGGAATGCACTGGAACGTGCGTATGATGACAAAGGTCTCGGTTCTAGAGTGCGAACTCTCCAGAACTTATGCGCTGTCAAACTTGAGAACTTCAATAGCATGGAAGCTTATGTCAATGAGATTTTATCGCTGTCACAGCAATTAGCGAATATGAACAAACCAGTTGACGACGAGTTTATTGGTGCGCTGATGCTCAAAGGTTTACCGACGGAGTACGAGCCCATGATCATGGCACTTGAGCATTCGGGAGCTGTAATTACGTCAGATATTGTCAAATCCAAACTGCTGCAAGATCAACGGTGGACTACTCGTGGAGATTCGAGTGAGTGCTTGTCTTCGATGAGAAAAGGCACTAGTTCGAGTGACTCCTGGACGAGAAAGACGCAACAGCACAAGGCCGAGTCTAAAGAGAAAGATAATGGTCGTAAGAGAGAACCGTGGTGCTGGAGATGCAAGCAAAAAGGTCACCTAAAGAAAGACTGTCGGAAGGAGACTGGTTGTTTAGGATACTGTGATTTGTCGGCATATAGTACTGGAGCGGTCTCGAAATCTTCATGGTATATTGACTCGGGAGCTACGAATAACATGACTAGCAAGCGCGATTTGATGACAGACTTTAGATTGCAGAGTGGATACATCACTGTTGCTAGTGGAGATAAACTGCAGTGTGCAGGTATAGGTAATGTTAAGTTGTCGGGTAATGCGATGTTGACTAACGTGCTGTATGTACCTAAACTGTCTGTTAATCTTATATCTGTTTCTCAATTGATCAAGAATGGTAGTTCTGTTAATTTTGATACTAATGGTTGTACAATTTCTATGTCGAGCGATGTTTTGCTTAAGGCAAATGACGTAGGAGGTGTGTACAAACTTCAGACATGCAGTCTAAGGGCGAACTTGACTATTAGCACTGCAACATGGCATTTAAGGCTTGGTCACTTAAGCGGCAACAATATGAAGCTTTTGAGGCAGGGACTTGCTAATGATATTAGTTTTCAGGACGACCCTTGTAAAGATGTGGCATGTGAGGTTTGTTTGAAAGGAAAGCAAACACGTTTTCCTTTTGTCTGCAATCCTGAGAGGCTGTGGCTGCAAAGCGGTTGGATCTCATCCATACCGATTTGTGTGGTCCTATGCCGGTGAATTCGCTTGAAGGCAAGAGGTACATCCTGACATTCTTGGATGATCATACGAGGAAGGTGTTCGTGTATTTCCTAAAGTACAAAAGCGAGGTGAGTCAATACACGAAAAACTTTATTAATCTGGTCGAAACTCAAACTGGTGATAAAGTGAAAGCCCTGAGATCTGACAACGGGACCGAGTATGTAAACAAAGATCTTGATAATTTTTTCAAAGGTAAAGGAATTGTTCACCAAGTGACAGTGCCGTACTGTTCACAATCGAACGGAGCTTCGGAAAGGCTGAATCGAACCTTGTTGGAAAAAGTAAGATGTCTGTTGTACACGTCACGTCTAGATCACAAATTTTGGGCAGAAGCTGCTGGCACGTCAGCGTATTTAATAAACGTATCACCTTCGAAAAGGCTTTCTGGGAAAACTCCTGAGGAGGCCTGGACAGGCAAGAAGGTAAGCTTGAAACACTTACGTGTATTCGGCTGTGAGGCTCATGCTCACGTGGATAAAGTAAAAAGAAATAAATTTGAACCGAAAAGCAAGCGTTGTATCTTTCTTGGCTACGAAGGTAATGGATATAGGCTCTACGATTTGGCGAAACAGGAAGTTTTTCGTAGTCGTGATGTTGTTTTTAATGAAACAATTTTTCCAGGTGCCGACACCAAGCAGTCCGTGGAGATATTCTTCCCTACGAGTGACAACGAAGTTACCGTTGAAGTAAGTCACACAAAGGATCAGCCTGTGGTTGAGTTTGAGGCGGAGACGCCAACGTTACCAAATGTAGAGATTCAAGTTGAGTCGGAGAGACCGGTAGAATTAACTGAAGATCTATTTGAGGCGGATGAGCTGATGCCGATTTCGTCTACTGATACAGGCGGTGTCCTACGGGAGAGGCATGATGATGGACCAGCCTACAATTTACGACCAAGAATACCGAAGACAATGTCCGCGGTCGAAGTAGAGGCGTGTGAGCCGACAACTGTTAAGGAAGCTTTGCAATCGAGCGATAGCAAGCTGTGGCGACAAGCTATGCAGGATGAGATAGATTCATTTAATAAGCATGTGGCTTGGGAACTCGTTGACAGACCCGTGGACAAGAATATTGTTAAGAATCGGTGGCTATTCAAAATTAAACGAGATGCTAATGGAAAAATAGCGTGCTATAGAGCGCGATTGGTTGCGAAAGGGTTTACACAGAAGTTTGGAATTGACTACATGGATACGTACTCTCCTGTTGTACGACATAGTTCGTTGAGAATGCTGCTGTCTCTTGCGGTTGAATTAGATCTGAAGATAGATCACTTAGACGTTAAAACTGCTTTTCTGAATGGCAATTTGAGTGAAGAGATTTATATGTCACAGCCAGAAGGATTCATCAAACAAGGCAATGAGCATAAAGTCTACAAACTCAAGAAAGCTGTGTATGGGTTAAAACAGGCGTCCCGTGCCTGGTACGATAAGGTAAAGGAAGTTTTAATCGCAGAGAATTTCACGCAGAGCAAGCACGAAGGCTGTATCTTCAGTCGCCGAGTGGGTAAGCGGACCATTATTATCGCACTTTATGTAGATGATTTTTTCGTTTTTTACAATTGTAACGAACTTGCAAATAAGCTGAAAACGTCACTGAATTCTCACTTCACTATTAAGGACTTAGGTGAAGTAAAGAATATGCTAGGTATTAAAGTAGATCGCACCAGTAGTGAGTTGAAGCTGAGTCAGAAAAACTATATCGATAAGCTGCTTGAACGTTTCGGTATGAATGACTGTAAAATCGCCAGGACGCCCTTGGATGTAGGTCTGAAGTTTTCTGATAGCGTTACGCACGACAGTAGGCTACCATATCAGGAGCTGATAGGTTGCCTGATGTACTTGTCTGTGACTACCAGACCAGACATTTCATTTGCTGCAAGTTTTCTTAGTCAGTATAATAGCTGTTTTACAGCTGAACATTTTGCTGCGGCCAAACGTGTATTGCGTTACTTAAAAGGTACAATGAATTTAGGTCTTGTTTACAGAAAAAGTGTTGTAAATGACAAATTTCGTGTGTATGGATTTACTGACGCTGACTGGGCTAACGGGGCGGATCGTAAATCTTACACGGGGTATATATTTAAGCTAGGTAGGAATGTTATTTCCTGGGGTTGTTACAAGCAATCTTGTGTCGCACTTTCGTCTACCGAGGCGGAGTATATAGCTTTATCTGAAGCTGCCAAAGAAGCGGTATACGTCCGTGCGGTTATTGCTGAGTTGACGGGTTGGAATAATACTGTAACCCTATATAGTGATAACCAGTCTGCTGCTAAGCTGGCTACTAATCCGGTATTTCACAAACGCTCCAAGCATGTCGATATTAGGTATCACTATATTCGAGAGGCTATAGATAATAAGGTTGTTGAAATTACATATTTGCCAACTGAGCAGATGACTGCTGATGTGCTGACGAAGGCATTACTGTATTATAAGCATAAGTCATTTGTTCAGGACTTGCTAGAAGTCGTCCAAGATTAAGAGGGCGTGTTGGAGGTTTAAATATCAACCATAAACCTCCTTCGGTTAATCCCGGCCGACTACGCAATGACGGCTGTCTGTATGACTTTATTATTGATTATTCTGTTCTTGTTTTCTTGTGCTGTAAAAATCTCTGCTATACATATATTTTATTATATGGATATGTGTGTTTAATTTATCTACATTTATCACTATTTAACAAATAGAAAACAGAGGGTAAAATTGGGAGATAATAGTTGTACCAGTGAAGATGAAGACGTAACGTACGGAGTGCCTCAAGGGTCTGTGCTTGGTCCAACGCTATTTCTTATATACATTAACGACCTGTGTGACATGAAGATCCCTCATGCAGATGTATTCTCTTATGCTGACGACACTGCCATAGTCTTCACTGGTACTTCATGGGAAGATATTCAGAAATCTGTGGAGTCTGGACTTGAAAAGATTAGTAAATGGCTTAAGAACAATATTCTCACATTAAACACCACCAAAACCAACTACATATGTCACAGTATATACAGCAATACATAACCTGATACAAGCTCTACCATTAAAATACATAGTTGTGGTAACAATGTCTTGAATTGCTGTCAGCGTACCTGTCCCACTATATCAAAAGTTGATAGTACCAAATATCTGGGTGTCTTTGTGGATCGAGGACTATCTTGGTACCAACATCTCGAATATGCTACTCGTATTTTAAGACTATTAAAACTAAAATTGATTTTTAAAAATCTGAGACATGTGGTGCCAAGGGTGGTCCCGGATGTACAGGGTCACAGTAGACGCGTTTTAAAGGAGATATATATATCGTTAGTGCAGTCCATATTAACCTACTGTTTACCTGTTTGGGGAGGCGCTGCTAAAACTCGTTTCATAGACGTAGAGAGAGCTCAGCGAAGCCTTTTAAAAATTATGTATTTCAACTGAAAAACTATATGAAATATGTAAGTTGCCTACAGTAAGGAAATTATTTTATAGTTTTTCAGGAAAAACTATATGAAATATGTAAGTTGCCTACAGTAAGGAAATTATATATCTTAACTACTGTTCTCAGAAAACATATAACCACAATTTATAACCGTGACCTTTTGACAAAACGAAGGAGAGATCTTGTCATGCAGCCACCAAATACGAAAACGAAGACAATATAACAAACGTTCATCACATTTATATAATACCGTAAACAAAGAATTAAATATATACCCAAAGCTACAATATCATGTGAAAAATAAAAGAACAAGTTGGTTGGAAGATAAAAACTATGATCAAGTGGAAAAAATGTTAGAATATATAACCTAGCTCACCACACAAAAGTCCACACACGTCCACACACGTACACACACACACACACACACACACACTCACACACACACACACACACACACACACACACACACACACACACACACACACACACACACACACACACGCGCACACACACACACACGCGCACACACACACACACACACACACAGGCGTAATTTTATGAGTTTGTATAAATCCATACTAATATTATAAATGGGAAAGTGTATGTGTGTGTTTGTTTGTCCGTCTTTCACGGCAAAACGGGGCGACGAATAGACGTGATTTTTTAAGTGGAGATAGTTGAAGGGATGGAGAGTGACATAGGCTACTTTTTGTCTCTTTCTGACCCCCCACTTCCCTAAAATGGGGGGTGGAAGTTTGTATGGAGCATTCCGGGGGGCAATCAGGAAAGTGGAACCGTGTTACCCCGTATTTAACGCGAGCGAAGCCGCGGGCAAAAGCTAGTTACTAATATACACGGTGCCCATGAGCATTGCGAGAGATTTTAACCACGCATTTCTGAGGTCAAAAGAATGAAAAAACATTATATGACTTTTGTTGTAAAACGCCAAAAAAAATTTTTTTTATTTATTTTTTTTTTTCAGTTTTTTGGAATGCTGTTCTACATAAAAAGTAAATGTCATTAGAAAAAAGTAACGGAAAAAGTAAATTGCTACATTTTTTCTCGTAAAAACTAGTCCATGAAAAGTGTTTCTTAGGTCTTTGATATCAGTCAATAAGAGATGTCTAGACTATGCCCCATACCGGTGAGATCGCCATCAAAAAATCATTTTACACTGAGAAACAATTCAAAATGCAATTTTTTGTAAGTAGTATTTACTCTGAAATTATGGCGAATTTCGGAAAAGTTTAAAGGACATTTTGTTCTCTAAATATGATCATGAATACACTGTTAAAGTCTCTCGCAATGCTCACGGGCACCGTGTATACAAACTCATAAAATTGCTAAGGAAAAAAGTTTTAAGTCTAAAGATTTGTACAACCCTAAGTATGAGTAACTATAAAACTTTCGTGAGATTCTATTTATAAGTATGTTATTAATTATAAACTGTAAAACAAAAATAAATTACAAACTGTAGATATGGAAGAGCGGTGCCTCCTAGCACAGGTTATTTTGTAAATAACTTACAAGGAGACGCCGGTCAATATAGGATATATGTACTTGTTGTTAAAGAAATAAAGAATTTTGACTTTGATTTGATTTTGATTTGATTTTGATTTTTGATATGAGCTCCCATATAAACGACGACACTCATCTTTCCGGTCAAACTCTAACAGACAGGGATGGCATTCGTCCAGCAGTAGACTTGTCTCGTTAACGCGATGATAAAAGACGGAAAGAGAACGTATGAACGTATTCCAGTTTCACCATCAGCCCCATTTCCCCTAATTTTTAAATCAAGAGCGCGTCATTAGTAGTATTCTTTTTTCAATAAAATTTTATATACTTCCTTGCGCCTACGAGCTCGGCGAGACGGAGGGGAAATGTGAAAGAAATGCAAGTCAAGAGCGCGCGCGCAGCGGAACGGCGTGCCGCCGGGCGTAACGTCGCGCGTGGACAAACGACGTACAGAATTCCTTAAATGTTCAATGTTTTGACGGATTTTTTTGCATTGCCGACCTTTTCATAAATTATAAATGAGGATTCACTGAGTTAACGGCTAAAGGGACAACAGGGTTCCTCGTCGTCAACACGCCGCATCCTTTTTGAGCTCTCTGGCAATTTCTCACCGGCAGGATCATGGCAGGAACATAACACTACGAGTAGGGTCTAGTGAAATTCGGCTGTTTTTTTTGTAAGGTACTTCCCCAGTCGGGCTTTGCTCCAGATTTGAGGGATATTACATTCGCTGATCTGTGTCCTAGCACACTTAGCGGACAACATACGCACTGCGTATTTACGTATTTACTTCTCTTTTACTATACGATTTTCCACCGTCGTGGTATAAAAAAAAAACATCCTCATTGGAGGGTCCAATAATATAGAATTTTATTGTTAACGTAAAATAAAAGTACGTTCGGTTTTTAATTAGACCTAAGCTGAACAACATGTCAGAAGATAGTCGCAATTTTTTTCTGAGAGTTCTAGTAAGCTGGGTATTGACGGCTCATGATAGAACCAAAACTCAGTTTCTACCTTCTATTCTTAAAAAGTTTATTTTATATTACGTTCATAAACGACTCTGGTGGGATGTTTTTGTTACTTTAATTACTCCGAAAATTTACATGTTTCAAACATTGTAGGTATTAACTAATAGGTACGCTAAAATTTTACCCGTCATTCAATATGTAGCGTAAAGCATAGATTTGATTGATACAGTCGGACTCTTGGTAACAAAAACGCAATATTTTATAGCTTACGTAGAATGTAAATTTCTATGTAAGTATATAAAAAGTAAATACAGACCAAAAATAAGACACCAATTTAAACAATTCTATATGAATATGGAATAATTAAATAATTCAATCCAGTTTAGTTATTAATGTATCAATATTTTTTTTTGCAAAAAATCTATTTTGCTACTTGATTGCAATCGTATGATATTAAAATTTCACATAGTATTAATCAATTCTTCGACATAATATTTATAAAATGGTAATGTGATACTAAAATTTGGCAATGTCTCGCGGTTACGTATGGTAGCTATTAGAAACGGTATGTTTGTTTTGCATAACAGAGTAATAGCATGGTATTGATGCATTATTTTCAAGTAGGTACTTTACCGTAATATTTTCCGATGTCAATAACGCAAAAGTTACGTTAACAGTTAATATTTAGTAAAAATAATATTTAGGTATAGCTATTATTACTCTACAAATTTACACGTACCCCAATATGAAGTAAATGCCTCCAAAAGTAAAGTTGAGGTGTTCAAAATGACCTTCACACGTTCTTCTTCTCTTTACAATAAAGTCGTGTCAAGCTCGTTTTGAAAACCTCACCCGCTTAGCTACTTCTGCTGCCGACTGTACAGTACAGCGCATGCGTATTAGGGCTTCCAATCTTTCTTTATGGGCAAATGCCGGAATCTCGATGTTTACATAGAGAATGATCCGGATTTTGAAGCACACCTCACGTTTGTTTGCGGATGCGGTGCAGTAACAGCGCTGACATTTTGTCTGTAGAAACAACATTGTATTGCAACTACTTAATTACTTAATAATGCAACATCTTTATCAACTTTGATTAATTAAAAAAAATCTAATAATTTTGTTTAAATTTTTACTTCATTGTTAAGATTTAGAATGGAACGGATTTATTACGAAATCCAATGGCCGCTTTTATTCTTTACCGTGGATGGCAAATTATCGGTCCGATATTCTAGTGCGTTCACATGTATTGGTTTCGTTCCATGAGACAGATTCGTCCAGCCCACCAAGCGTCACCATACATGTGAACGCACCAGAATATCGTGACGATAATTTGCTGTCAACGGCAAAAAAGCGACCCATACGAGTAGAATGTGTGGAAACAGTAAACATATTAATCAAGTTTTGAAACTTAAGGGTTAAATAGAAATCGCCGGGATTAAGTCAGAATGAAATAAAATAAATAGAGTACGAGTTGTATGAATGTTCCGTTTTTATTCTGGTTATTTACTATTATAATATATTTTATTCTCTCGTAACAGAAAAAAAGAACTTTTGAGCGTAAAAATTTCCAAATAAATCGCATTTGCATGGGACAGCAGTGGCCTTTTACGTAGAGTGCTCCTCATAGGGTCATACATAGGTTATTATTTAACTGTTACAATTTGTGTTGATATATCTACCTACTCTATGTATGTAAACAAACCTATTTACCTCCATAGCTTCGCAATCACGCACTTTTAAAGATCAACCATGGTTTCATTGTCAGCTTATACAAAACATCGATTAACTACTTATATTTCAGTTAAAACGAATTTCTTTTATGATATTTTGTCATATGTCAAACGCTTTTTTTGCCTAGAAACGCAGCCATATTTGTTTACCTTATTTTATTTTTCTATTGATGCCGAATATAACTAGTGGTCTAAGAGCTGGCCACGTCAGATATGATACAATAATGAGAGCAATGAAACATGTCTTATTAGACTGCTTTACCTTTGCTGGGCATCTGGCAGCTTTTAATGGGTGGAGGTCGGAGTGACAGACCAACAAAGTTTTTAAGGTGGAAAAAGGTAGTAACAAAATAGATAAAAACTGCCAAAGTTGTGTCATTTATAGAGGACAGGGCCTATATTTTAACATAAGATTAAAATCCATTGTATTTTATTGCGGGAACAAAAACAGTAGGCGCCTAATTAAAAATAAAATTGCATTATACATCATTTGACACTATTTTCCCCCAACAGAAACTTCTGAATATGATATAAGCTAATTAATTACATAATTTCCCATAATATTGCATCAAACCCAGAACTCTAGAATTTGTTTTCTTCAAGTTATTTGTATTATTTGATCTCCACCACTTTACAGCTGCCAGATGTCCGTATCTAGAAATAAGCATAGTATAGCAAACTAACTAAAGGGGTTTCGTTGCTCTCATTATTGTGTCATACATATCTGACGTGGCCAGCTCTCCGTCTATAGAGGTGAATCGCGTTATCTTTCACGAGATTAAATAATTTTGAATTTATGCCACCTGAGTTAAAATATTTGTCACGTTAAGACTGCAGTATGTGGTAACCAGGGATCGAAAATCAAAATGATGCCCGAATTTCGTAATGTTTATGTGATATTCTGAAATGTAATTTAGGTAAACGTAATAAAATATCAGATAATCCGAAAAATATTCAAAATTATTTAATAACACCGAGATACCGAAAATGAATACCGGTTAATATATTATTATTTTTACATGTTTTTGAAGTGCGAAAAAACCCCTCATACAGTACCTAGTTTGTTATTAAATCAAATACAAATATTGAAAACATTGAAAAAACGGCTGCTGTAAAGCCGATGTAGATGCAGAATAAATGCAAAAAGATGATTGAAGGCATTGAAAATTTCCTCAACTTCGTAACTTGACCCATAGCTTAATTGGTAAAGCGATCGAGCCCCGGCAAAGCGTACCGATGCAGGTTCAAGTCCTGCTGGGTTGATTATTTTTTCAATGTTTTCAATATTTGTATTTGATTTAATAACAAACTGCTGGTTAATTTGTATGAAAATAATAGCGGTATGCGATCCCTGGCGTAAACACAATAATAATAGTTATGATACTTTTTCATATATTCTAGTAAGTACCTATATCACTTAATGGGTTTGAATAAGGGTTTTCACCGATGTTTGGTTTACTACAGAATGTGTGTACAAGAGTCGATACCGGAACAATGGCAATTAATCGGCCATTATGCAAGCCCCGTTACGGGAACCGATACGCGACTTGCGGTACGAGCCGGTCATTGTAGTCTGGAGAAAATGTTTACTCTAGGTATTGTTACGTCGGTACTATGTGTAGCAATCTGAAAATATTTATAATAATCGATAGCAAGCCAATAGGCAGTAATGCTTACAATAAAAAAAGCAATCTTCTTCCTTTATTAAGTGTCTTTTTTTAATAGATCTGTTTTCCAGGTAAATAGGTACAGCTTCATAAGCGCGTTTATGTCGAATACTATACCTCGATTTTTTTGGATTAGAAAAGATATTCCATATTTTTAAAATGATTATCCATTTTCCATGTGTGCCTAGTACGAGTATATATGCGCTTATCTTCGGCAGTCTTCATGAAAAGTGACCATTCGGCGGAAGGTGCTTACGCCATACGTCGTACGGATTCAATATATTGTATTCAAGCAATAAAAGCTTAAGCGCCGGACGCCAAATGGTACATTTTAAAGGAGACTGTCACATTTATGAAAGTAAAAATAAGTACAACATACCCGTTGTTGGCTCCATTCAATCCATAGCAGTCATTAATCCCGGCCAGCACTCCGACCACGCCGGCCACCACGGCCACGCAGCCCGCCCACAGCCCCGTCCCCACCCGGGACAGCGCAGCCCCCTTCACCACCGCCAACGCTCCCGCCCCCACCAGCAGCGCCCCCAAAATCACCTGCCCCAACCCCAAAAATACAACCAACTTCTTCTTCCTCACCTTCACACTACCGGCTTCTACACTTTTCGAGCTAACACTCTGTTTGTCCTTAACATTTTTCACTTTTTCTAGTGGTGTTTTGCATATCAACTGTTCAGTGGAATCCTCGGATTTGAGGGAGGATACTGTCGCGGTCGGGCGCGGGAAGTCGGCCTCCGCGGGTCGCGCGCGGTCGTCCGTCATAGCGTCATTTGCGTGGAGCTCGGCTCGCGGCGCGCGGCACACTGGCGCGGGTGAAAGTCGCTCTCGCTCTTCCGAACCTGCAGGGTTCGGTAAAGGGCAGGCAGGTGATAGAAGCGGCGGTGATAAGGGTCACACTGTAATGGTGTGGTGATAACACGCCGTACGTGACTGTATTTATGGGTATTCATTGTGGGATTCACCTTAAGCCGGCGTTCTGTTTATTGGAAATTGTTAAGGAACTCTCCTCCTAATGGTGAGCACAATCTATAAAAAAATATGAGCCCTGAACTCCGCGCCTGCTAAACTCAGTTGAGGCAGTTGAAACTGAAATAGTTTTTTTTTTAAATATATATTTGTGATCCAAGGGACCTTTAAGGTGACGGGTATCGCGGTTGACGACTGCATTTTGCGTTTTTATAATCGCAGCTTCCGCTTCTGCCATCTAGTATACTTGAGATGAACTATGACAATTCAATGTTGACATGTTTAAATAGTCAAGCAATCGCGGTCGTTTACAGTAAGATGGCGCTTTGATAATGATTCCATTTTATGTGTACTTACTTAATTAAAGTTACTATTGTATGTAGGTAATCAATGACGAAATAATTAAAGTTACCTATAATATAAAACTACTTGACCAACGCACGCCATTACCTACAGTATCATAATCGCACAATTATAATGTTTTATTCTAAATATCCAAAATAAGCATTCATCATGGCGGTTATATTTCTATGTGTCAAGTACGTGTCAAGTCTTTCAAAATAAAAGTTCAAATAAAATGTAATTAACTGAAGATAATATTATTTGTAACTAATTTGTTTTATGTCCTCTTCTGCTCTGAAAAATCCAGGTTTTTAGTATCTATAACGAAATTAGAGATGGTCAAAATCGCTTTCAAAAAGTAAAGTAAAGTAAAGTAAAGTGCGTTGGGATAAGACCGCATCGGGAGAACATCGGATAATTCAATTACCTATCTGGAAAATTATCCTTTAGTTGCAAATACAAACCACACATCCTCCAACACTATTGTGTACCTGTACCTAGTTGCATTTTGATATAATGGCGATGCCGCTTTTTTTCAGGTACATTCACATTTTACTTAAATGTTTCTTCCGGTAGGTATGCTTAATAAAAACGACTGTTGGTTAAGTGAAAAGTTTAAAAAACCGGCCAAGTGCGTGTCGGACCACGCATAGGAAGGTTCCGTACCTTCAATGGAATAAGAACCAAACTAATAGCAAAAGGTCGTATCTGATGCCTATGGAAGAAGTTTTTTGGAAATAACTCAAAAATGCTTAGAAAAAATGGAAAAGTAGAAAAATCCACTGCCTCAGGCGAGACTCGAACTTGCGACTCTGGGATACATGCCCATCGCTCTGACCAACTGAGCTACTGAGACACACTTGATGGCTGCGAATTTCTCCACTATATACTTTTTTCTACTTTCCCATTTTTTCTAAGCATTGTGGTATCGTTAGCAGACGTTCTGCTTAATACAAAATAAACTCAAAAATGGCTAAACCGATAATGTTCAAAACAATTTTCGTAGCAAGTATATAATAAGGCGCATCTCCTCAAATTTTTTCATATTTTTTGGACTTACGGTTCAAAAGTTACAAAATTTTTCTGACTTTCGAAGCGATTATATCAAAAAATATTTACTTAATCACAAAATGATCAAAAAAACTTCAATATTATTTTTAAAGACCTATCGATTGATGTATCACATGTTGGTAAAAACAATTTTTTTGAAATTTAGATACATGTATGGAGCGCCCCCCCTTAACATATTTTTTTCAATAGTACATTTTATTCAATAGTCCAATCTTAAGTAGAAGGAGTAGATTTTGAAAATTTATACAGGAAAAACAGCTTAGGTACACTTCATACTGATTTGAAACAAGGATTAATATTTCGAGAAATTTTTACAAAGGTAAAGCATAAAAGTCAGCCCTGAAAGCTGACCAACTAGTTCAAAAATGGTCCGGTCTTACCCCATCGTACCTTACATTTTAGGGATTGTTTTTTTCATTTTAGGGATTGTGAGAAATTATATTGGTATATATACTTATACGATTAAATTAATTCCATATCTACTTACCTACCTAATAATAATATTAATAATTCACCATATCTTTTAAATCGTACGAAAACGAACATGCAATAAACCATATAAACCTAATGGCGCGACCAGACATCGCAGAGTGCCGGGACAGCCGAGCCGATTGTTTCTTTCTTATTCCATAGTAAAGAGCGAGATATACAACCTAACACGATGATGTGGACAAATCACTGACAAATGCACGAATGTGTTTCAACTTCAAGCGCATTTGATTGTATTCAATGTATCCGTCATTCATATCATAATATAGATCTAGCTTGCAACAGCGCAAAGCAAGAAGCGAAATGAGCAAATGAGAGTAAGCTGGCAACGTCGCCTCGGATGGAAACTGCTCGAACAAACGCACTCTTGTAATATAAATTATGGTAAAAACATGGACGAAGCCGTCTATGGGAAAAAGTACCCATACCCACTGTAAAAATTGAATAATGAATTAGTCTCTTTAATAAGTTGGTAGTTTAAATATATTGGGTGAAAAAGTCAAAATAAAAAGATTAAACTAACTACTAACTTGACTATAGTATGATTTGACTTTTTTTTTGTCCAAAAATACCTATAAATCGCTTAGGATCAGGACTGAAAATATAAATGAGAAATGAGATAAAAAAATAAACAAAAAAGTTAACATCAGCCTAGATTTGAACTCGGACATATCTACTTAGTAAGCAAGCGTACTATAACCTAAGCTATGTGGAACGAATTTCCGCACTCAAAATTACTAATCATATTACTCAAATTTGACACATGAAACATGTCTCTGGCTGCAATAGAATAAACGCCTATAAGTTTTATTGCAGCAATTGCATAGTTCTGATTATTACAGGCTCTACAAGGTTTTGCGTCTAAAACCTTTATTAAGCGCTTAATACGACTATAGTTATCGGTAGAACATTAGTAATGTGCTAAGAAGTAATTATGTTTAATTTCGCAACATAGAATTATTTCTGACCGAAATAAAACTTGCGACAAGTTTTCTCCAAAACAGTTTTATAACGATGATATATATACCTAATTATGTTATACAAGACCAAGCACGTATCGGTAGACCGAACCCAACTATATGCCCCTACAGAAAATGTAACATACATGCTCCAACGTGGTTTGTTTTCTTCAAAAACCTTGCACGAAAACACCTCGATTTGACGTGTTTGCATATATCGTCGCCTTAAGATTTTTGATATACCTAAGTATAAAATGTTTATTGAAAAGATGTTGAAAAGACAATGTCATTTATGCCATGTCATATTCTGTCACTTTTTTTGTTTCTTTCCTACCAAATGGATAGGCTAAAGTACGTACGTCATATTCCTTTTTATAGATGGTAATCTATAAAGGTGCGACCACACCGCTGCTTAAAATACGGCGACGTTACGGAATCGCAGTGACGCATCGTATCCGCACCGTTTTTATCGCATATATCGTTTTTATCGCTGTGGAGGGCCACACCGTTGCTCAAAATATGCTGACGGTACGGAATCGCAATGACGGGCCGTAAACGCCACGACTTTAACGCATGCTCTCCACACCGCTCAAAATACGCAGACGCAACGTGTACGCAGTGACGTGACCCCTACGAAATATTTTTGACGCGAACCTTCCAAACCGTACTTTGAGCAGCGGTGTGGAGGGCATGCGATAACAACGGTACGGATATGATGCGTCACTGCGATTCCGTAGCGTCACCGTATTTTAAGCAGCGGTGTGGTCGCACCATTATCCGTCTGCGCCCGAGACAGTAGAGTAGACAGTTTATGCCAGGGGGGAGACAGTAGGAAGACAGTTGACGTTAGTGAGACAGTTATTGAGGCGATTTCTATTAATTATCTCACGATTAACTATCTCACCTGCAGACAAACTGTGGAAACAGTTTTGCAGGGCACTGTATGAATAAATGTATACTTTTCTAATAATAAAGCAATCTATCTATCTATCTATTAGTTGCTTCTAGACAACGTTGCCTTTGCGAAGCTGACTTCTGATTATGCAAACTAGGTGTTACTATAAAATTGGTATAATTTTAAGATCTTATTACAAAGAGTAAAGTAAGTACATATTTATATTATTAACAGTGATCGGATCGAGGATGCAATTTCCCGGGGTTTAAGTCCGTTATCTTAACATGGATATGACTTATAATCTCGCGAGTCTTTTTGTTACCTACCTTTGTAAAAAGGTAAAAACCTTTTGATTTTAAGTAGTTTACACTATAAAATTAACAAAATATGTAATAAAAACAAACAACGTTAAAAGCAACTTTTACAAATTTTCTAAAGTATATGTTAAATAAATGACCTATTATAGATAGCGAACATTTTCATTTTGTTTATTTAGTTTAACCCTCGAAAAAAGTTATTAATTATTAACAATAACCCATATCCCAATATCCCGGGAAATCCCGAGTCACATCCAAGTTAAGCATAACGTTTGAGGTCGTTCACCCCAAATTGCATCCTAGATCCGATCACTGATTATTAATTTATATCATTTTTAATTACAAAGAAAATACCATCTACGTTAAAATAGTATTTAACTTAAAATTATTACTTATGCTAGCAACCTTTACATAACCATGACATGACAGCCGTAAGATTAAAAAAATAACATGATATGACAGGTGATTAGTGTTGTTATTTTTAGTGTTGGAGCCACCCACACTGTAAATTTATTAAAAATCTTACCGGTTGGCTTCCATATAGCGTTGTAGAGTAGAACCCATCTCGGAGATCATATAAATATAAGCACATTACAATCCTGACGTCAGAATGGCGGGTGGACCTGGTAAATATTGCTTTTTATCACTCAAAAGGTGTGTAATTAGTTTGTATATTCAGTGTACCTCAGTGTACCTTGAGTAAAAGTCAGTGTACCTCTTGCAAAAAAGAGTTTTTTACAAATAAAGGTCCAGCCGCCATGAACCTTTATTTCAAAAAATCTCTTCTTTGCAAGAGGTACACTGATTTTAACTAAAGGTACACTGAGGTACACTGAAGATGCGAACGAATTACACACCTTTTGAGTGATAAAGTGCAAGTTTTACCAGGTCCACCCGCCATCCTGACGTCAGAATGGCGGGTGGACCTGGTAAATATTGCTTTTTATCACTCAAAAGGTGTGTAATTAGTTTGTATATTCAGTGTACCTCAGTGTACCTTGAGTAAAAGTCAGTGTACCTCTTGCAAAAAAGAGTTTTTTACAAATAAAGGTCCAGCCACCATGAACCTTTATTTCAAAAAATCTCTTCTTTGCAAGAGGTACACTGAGGTACACTGAAGATGCGAACGAATTACACACCTTTTGAGTGATAAAGTGCAAGTTTTACCAGGTCCACCCGCCATCCTGACGTCAGAATGGCGGGTGAACCTGGTAAATATTACTTTTTATCACTCAAAAGGTATGAAATTAGTTTGTATATTCAGTGTACCTCAGTGTACCTTGAGTAAAAGTCAGTGTACCTCTTGCAAAAAAGAGTTTTTTTCAAATAAAGGTCCAGCCGCCATGAACCTTTATTTCCAAAAATCTCTTCTTTGCCAGAGGTACACTGATTTTAACTAAAGGGAAGCTGCGAACTAATTACACAACTTTTGAGTGATATAGTGCAAGATTTACCAGGTCCACCCGCCATCCTGACGTCAGAATGGCGGGTGGACCTGGTAAATCTTGCACTTTATCACTCAAAAGGTATGTAATTAGATTGCATATCCACTGTACCTCAGTGTACCTTTAATAAAAATCAGTGTACCTCTTGCTAAAACGAGATTTTTTCGAAAAAGGTCCACCCGTCAGAATGGCGGGTGGACCTATGAAATGATACATTAAACCACATATAATGTATGTGATTATAGTGTACCTTCAGTGTACCTCTGTATAACTTTAAAAACAATCTGCATACCTCTCCTGAAAAGGAGTTACGCTTAAAATAAGATTTATGGCGGGTGGACCTTTTTCGAAAAAATCTCGGTTTAGCAAGATTCTCACTGATTCTTACTAAAGGTACACTGAGGTACACTGAAGATGCAAACTAATCACATACCTTTTGAGTGATATAGTGCAAGATTTACCAGGTCCACCCGCCATCCTGATGTCAGGATGGCGGGTGGACCTTATTTTGAGCGTAGCTCCTTTTGAGGAGAGGTATGCAGATTGTTTTTAAAGTTATACAGAGGTACACTGAAGGTACACTATAACCACATACATTATATGTGGTTTAATGTATCATTTACCAGGTCCACCCGCCATCCTGACGTCAGGATGGCGGGTGGACCTTTTTTTGGAAAAATCTCGTTTTAGAAAGAGGTACACTGATTTTTACTGAAGGTACACTGAGGTACACTAAAGGTACAGTACTTTTATTAACAATTCGATAAAATTCCCGAGGTCCACCCGCCATCCTGACGCTCACGTTACATCCCTGATATATAACGGCCTCCTAGCCTAGTTGGTAATATAGTGACCCTGCCTTCGAAGCAGGAGGTCCCGGGTTCGAATCCTGGTCAGGGCATTTATTTGTTGTTTTGTTAAGGCATTTGGTGTTTATCACAGGTATTTGTTCCTGAGTTATGGATGTTTTCTATGTATTTAAGTATTTATCCATGTTTATCTATTATATATATCGTCGTCTAGTACCCATAACACAAGCCTTATTGAGCTTACCGTGGGCCTAGGTCGATTTGTGTAAGATTGTCCTATAATATTTATTATTATTATTTCTCTTTATTTATTTTCCTTCTTAGGATTAGGTTTTTTACAATATTTTTATAAAAGTAAACTATAAAAAGACATAGAAAAACAATAAAAACATTATAAAAAACCTATCCTAGGGTGCCGCCGGCAACGGAGCAAGGCCCAGGCTGCCGGTGGTCAGGGCCGCAGAGAGAGGAACCTTCGGACTATGCGCGCCGTGTCCAGGATAACCGCCTTCTGGATCTGACCCTTGATCCAACCACAACCCCGTAGCGAAAGTCTCTCTAGGTGTTGGTCGAGACTCTTCGCTATGAGACCGTTCGCAGAAACAACTATCGGCACAATGATCGCCGAATCAACCTTCCACATGGCGGTTACCTCGTGAGCCAAGTCTAGGTACTTGCTGGACTTGTCCTTCTCGGCCTTCACGAGGTTCTCGTCAAATGGGACGGTGATGTCGACGAGCATGGCCCGGCGTTGCGGTCGATCTATTACCACGATATCAGGCTTATTGGCTACAATAGTCCTGTCCGTGATAATAGATCGATCCCAATAGAGCGTGGCACGACCATTTTCAAGAACTGGCACAGGTGTGTACTTGTAGTACGGCACTTCGTGGTCCACAAGACCGTATAGAAGAGCAAGCTGCTGGTGTATAATCCTAGCTACGAGGTTATGTCTGTGCAAGTACTCGCCGTACATCGTGGCGCTAGTGAGCCAGACTAATCATCGTATTCTCGATCTTTTTCAACTTAAAAATATATTTTGATTGTTAAATAAGCTAAATATAAGTGAAATAGAAACAGGATCGGACTATTGTTTAGAGTGAATAAAAGTTTCATGGATTATCAGTGCAATGAAGACATAATTTGCAATGTAAAGAAGTCGCGTCGACCGGTACTACTACGACTGTCGACCAAACTAAGAGTGCAGTGTTGTGAACTTTAATTAATTTAAATGCAACGGGGATTCATCCTAACTAAGTTAAAGACAATATTAAAAGCCGAATAATTAGTGCGAAAAATGTCAGTTTTACTTACAAGACTATGTGTGTGATTCAAATCGGAACAAAGAATTGGACAAAATACAAAGGACTGGTAACACGGCACATAGTGAACAAATACAGTAATAAACCTGAATGACTAATAAACATTACATCAGAGTGAAAGTGAATTAATAATATAAATAATTGATAGTAAATTTATTATAACTAAAAACCAAAAAAAAAGCTTACCCCCATATTTCATTAAAAACAACGCCATCTACCGGGGAGTAGCGAACAAACGAAAAACTGAAGTTACCATTACTAACCGACAGAGGTCAATAGCGCCATCTGTTAACGAGTAGGCAGAGAATCGAATTGATTACATTTAATACTCATTTAGTTTAAAACGATAGCTATATAAAATGGAAAAATTAGATGAATTCACTGTCATGCTGAAAGATGTTCAAAAACACATGACTGAGCAGAAAATTGAGTTCCAAAATATTAAACAAAGCATCAAGATGTGTCAACAACGATGAACAAAAAAAATTAAGAGAAATTTGATTCGATAGGTCTTCGACTGCAAGATATAGAGAACAAAATGGAAAAACAACAAAAAGAGCTAAACTTCATAAATAAATACAATCGAAGAAAAAATATCTTGTTGTTTGGAGTCGAGGAGACAAACAAAAACGGATACCATGAATTAGAAAACTTAGTCCTGAAAATATTTACCAATATAGGAATTAAATGCGAAAAAAACGAACTAGAATCAGTCAAGAGACTAGGGAAAAAAACAGGGAAACTAAGACCAATCCTCATCACCTTCGTAACCCTGGGGAAGAAAATTGAGTTACTAAAAAACAAAAAACGCTTTGAAACCACCCCCTACTATGTCAAAGAGGATTTTCCACCCGAAGTCTTAGAAAAAAGAAAACAACTCCAGGAACAACTTGACGAGGAGTACAAAAAAGGCAATAAGGCAATACTAAAGTACGACCGTTTAATTATAATGAATGCTTGAAGCGAAATAACAAAAATGGAAATAAGCGAAACATTTCACTCTCCCCCGAACATACCGCACATGGAACTGAGACGCCGAATACAAGTCGACAATTAAAAAAAACAAAAACCCATGATACAATCCTGGCGTTTAGTAACGAAAACAATACTGGCACTTCAAAAAACACCTTAACATCGTACTTCTATAAAAGTAACGATAGCAAAGAGAATGAGAAAATAGAAACTGAAGAACCATAGCAACCAACATCGGCCCCTCCACCTACACCTCTCCCAATACGGCTGGTCCCCGCGGGAGAACACGACCAAAACCCTCCACAGAAGAAAGAAAACCCATACATGTATTTGTGTACGTTTAACGTCAGATCTCTAGTTAACGAAACGAGATTTATAGAATTGACATATGCTCAGCAAAATAAAATGGGATATCATTGGCCTATCAGAAGTCAAAAAAACAGGAAGAGGAATATTGGAATACGATTCTTTTATTTTTATTTACTACGGAAAAATAAATGGGAAAAATGGAGTAGGTTTCCTCATTAAAAAATAATTAAAACTTAATATAATTGACATTATATCAATTTCTGATAGAGTCATACGCTTAGACATAAAACTCGGCAATACAGCAACAACTATCATTCAATGTTACGCACCAACTGGAAGCTATAGTAAAGAAGCCGTAAATGACTTCTATCAAGATATCCGACAAGCATTAGAAAACTCAAAAAAAGACTTGATTGTAATGGGTGATTTTAATTCAAAAATTGGCCAAACGTCTAGTGAAGACAAAAAGACTATGGGGCCATGGGGCTTCGGAGAAAGAAATGATAGAGGAGAAGAACTGTTACACTTCTGTCTTGAAAACCAGCTCTACGTAATGAACACATTTTTTAAGAAAAACAACAAACAGAGATGGACCTGGGCCTCACCAGACGGAAAAACAAAAAATGAAATTGATTTCATTTTAGCAACAAAAAGTAAGAAAATCACGAATGTAGAAGTACTAAACACAAGTTTTCCTTCCGATCACAGACTAGTAAGAGCCACGTTATACATAGATAAAATGAAAAACTCAAGAACCCATATAAACACCTATACGAGGAATAAATTCAATTCTATAGAGCAAGAATCGCTTCAAACAATCTTTACACAATTACAACAACATCATGAATATCATGATCACCTCGAAATACAATCAAGCTACGATAACTTAGTTCAAAACATTAAAATATCCCTGAGCAAACTCCCCAAGAAAGATAATAAAAAGCCCGAGACACTCACACCCTATATAGAAAACTTAATCGAGGAAAGAAAAAAACTAAAATGTAAGAAAAATAAATCAAGGCAAGATAAGAATAAATTAACCGCTCTATATCGACTCATAAAAAACCAAATAAAACGAAACACGAAGGAACATAGATATAAAGTCATAGAAGAAGAGCTGGAAAAAAGAGCATCTATAAAGAGAGCTAAAAATAAATTAGACACAACCAAAAGTTGGATTACGAACTTAAAATCACGAGATGTAAAAAAAACAAACAGACAGGAAATAGTAACGATTGCTTCGGATTTTTACAAGAGTCTCTACAAAAAACCAGAACAAACAACTGATGCTTTGTCTCTACCACCCGCACCCGTAACTGTAAAAGACACTATTCCACCACTGCTCGAAAGTGAAATACGAAGCGCTATACTTCGTTTGAAAAATATGAAATCACCAGGAAGCGATGGAATATCGAACGACACCCATTGCTTTTAGCCATTATAAAACCCCTGACGCCAGTCTTGACACGAATATTTAACGACATACTTCTGAAAGAAACAATACCAAAGGACTGGGAGACTTCTATAATTACCTTACTATATAAAAAAGGAGATCCTACTGACATTGAAAATTATCGCCCCATAAGTCTACTGCAAAGCATCTATAAGTTATTCACAAGCATTATTTTAAAAAGGATTTCAAAAAACATAGATTTCAACCAGCCCCATGAACAAGCAGGCTTTAGACATGGCTATTCTACGATAGATCACATTTTCACACTTAGGCAGATAATTGAAAAACATAGAGAGTGGGGAAAAAACTCTACATAGCGTTCATAGACTACTCGAAAGCCTTTGACTCTATATTTCACGGCGCATTATGGCAGGCACTAAATGAACAAGGTATAGAAGAGAAATATATTAATATTCTAAGAGTTATTTACGAGAACAGCCAAGGCGTAGTTAAGTTAGAGCGAAAAGGAGATACTTTTTAAATAGGAAGGGGTGTCAGACAGGGCGACCCAATTTCGCCAAATCTCTTTATAAGTCTACTAGAGTACGTCTTTAGAAAATTGGACTGGCAGGGTATGGGCGTTCGTATCAATGGACAATACCTAAATCATTTACGTTTCGCTGATGATATAGTACTAACCGCTGAAAACCACAAAGACTTAGAATTCATGGTAAACACGCTAGACGAGGAAAGCAAAAAATATGGATTAAAAATGAACTCGAAAAAAAACTTTTGCCATGACCAATAGTGAGAAAGTACCTCTAACTATCAATTCGGGAACCCTGGACTACGTGGACGATTATCTATACCTCGGGCAGAATATATCCTTCGAGAACGGAACATCCTACGAAATCGAACGACGCATTAAATCAGCCTGGGCTAAGTACTGGTCACTTAAGGAAGTATTCAAATCAAACCTTTCTATTAAACTCAAAAAGAAAGCAATGGATACGGTGGTGCTTCTTACACTACTTTACGGATGCCAGACCTGGTCTTTTACAAAAGAAATAATACACAAGATCCAAGTATTTCAAAGATCAGCAGAGAGAAGCATGTTAGGACTAAGACTAAAGATCGAAAAAGAAATAAAGAAATTAGAAGGCAAACGAAATTAATAGACGCGGCAGAGCTAGCGTGCAGACTAAAATGGGGTGTCACCCTCTTTCATAGACAGAAATTTCATAGAATTTCGTTTCTCAGAAATTATTTCATAGATTATTTGGTTCCTGTACTTTCTGTTCCAATAATATTGTTTCATAGACTATTCAATTGTTTAAAACATATTTCACAGACATTCTGTTCCATGTATATTGCTATCAAACTTTTTTAATTTACAAAGTTATCAAACACTAGAATCATATTTCATGTATTTTTCTTTCGTAGACACAGATTTCATAGATTGTTGTTTCATAGTTACTGTTTTATATAATATCTGGTTCCAGTATTTTCTTTTCCAATATTATTATTTTAGTATTTATGCACTTCATTTACATTAATTGCAAAGAAACTTATTGCAAAGAATATCTTCTTCTTCTTCCTTCCCTTAGTCCCAGTTCTATCTGGGGTCGGGCCTCCTTGTACGGCGGCGCCAGGATGCTCTATCCTGGGTTGTTGTGGGGGTTAAATTCTGCGCTTTTAATTCCCTTTTGATAGTGGACCACCATGTTTCAGGGGGTCTTCCTCTTCCCAGAGATTTTGTTGGGATATTTAGGACGGTCTTCACACAGAAATTATCATCGCGTCTCATTATGTGGCCGTACCATCTAAGCCTGCTTTCCTTTAGTTTCTCTATTATAGGGGATTATTGCAAAGAATATGATATTAGATCTGTTACACACACAACAAAATTCCAGAAACAAACGGTTGCCGTAAAGTTGGTTAGGTTAGGTTAGAACTGCGACCCCCCAGAAATAAATTGTTGCCAGAAAAATTGGTTAGGTTAGGTTAGAACTGCGACCCCCACAGAAACAAACTGTTGCCAGAAAAGTTAGTTAGGTTAGGTTAGGTTAGAACTGCGACCCCTACAGAAACAAACGGTTGCCAGAAAAGTTGGTTAGGTTAGGTTAGAACTGCGACCCCTACAGAAACAAACGGTTGCCAGAAAAGTTGGTTAGGTTAGGTTAGAACTGCGACCCTCACAGAAATAAATTGTTGACAGAAAAGTTGGTTAGGTTAGGTTAGAACTGTGACCCCCCACAGAAAAAAACTGTTGCCAGAAAAGTTGGTTAGGTTAGGTTAGAACTGCAACCCCTACAGGAACAAACGGTTGCGAGAAAAGTTGGTTAGGTTAGATTAGAACTGCGACCCCTACAGAAACAAACTGTTACCAGAAAAGTTGGTTAGGTTAGGTTAGAACTGCGGCCTCCACAGAAACAAACTGTTAGAATAGTACAATTAGAATAGTAAAATTAAACATATTGCTAAATTAAATATATTAAATGAAATAAATAAATATTATGGGACAATCTTACACAAATCGACCTAGTCCCACGGTAAGCTCAATAAGGCTTGTGTTGTGGATACTAGACGACGACATATATAATAAATAGACATAGGTAAATACTTAAATACATAGAAATCATCCATAACTCAGGAACAAATATCTGTAATATACACACAAACAAAACACATTAATACATTAATAAAATACAGTTTTTTTTTTTATTTAAGTTTAATAATCAGCTTAATTAATATGAAAATTCTACAGTTTAATTCTCTTTGAATAAAAACATATAGGATTTAATGTATATCACAATAAGTATTGAGAAACTGAGTCTTCTATGAAACGAAAATATTAAGTTTGATAAAATCAGAAACATCATTCTATGAATATGCAGGCTTTAAAACAATTGTTATACAAACTAAATACTATACGGATTAATAATATTTGATTTAAAACGTAATGAACTGAAATTCGAAAAACTACTTATCTGAACAATAAAAAATATACAAAACCAGATTCTACAATGTGAGAGCTCTGACAAATGATCACTCTATGAAATGAAAATATGAGAAACATTTTCTATGAACCAATATTCTGCGAAAATGTAGTCTATAAAACAACGTACAACCCTAAAATGGCCCTGGGCCGGACATGTGGCGAGGACAACCGATGGGCGATGGAGCGAGGGAGTGCTTTACTGGCGCCCGCGCGAGGACACCCGCCCCGCGCACCGGCCGCGACGCCGTTGGAGTGACGACATCGTCGAGGTTGCAGGCGGAACATGGACGAGGAAAGCAAAAGATCGCAAAGTTTGGAAACAAATGGAGGAGGCCTTTGCCTACCAATGGGCATCTAGCGAATAAACAAAAAAAAATAGATTTAAAAAATAAAAATGCGTTTTTTTTTTTTTTTTTAAATATTGTCTTAGATATTGATGTAAAACAATCATGTAATGCGCGCTAGAAAATAAAGGCTATTTTATTTTATTTTATTTAAGTACTCGCCGTTAGCAAGAGAACAAGCGGAGATGATATGCCTGAGTGACTCTCCGGGACGGCGGCATGCCCGACAAATGTCAACCGTACCGTCCTTCAGGATATACCTCCGGTAATTATTCGTCATGATAACTTCGTCCGCAATTGCACTGGCAAAACCTTCGGTTTCTCCGAAGAGGTCCCCGAATCGTAACCAGTTCACCGACGCGAGCAGGTATACGTCGGGTCCCGTGAGGGCCCTGTAGAACCGCCCGTGTAGCTCCTTGCTCTTCCATACCGCCCTGCGATCCTCGGTGCTTAGCACCACATCGTTGACAAATGGTCATGTCTATGAGGATGAGCTCTTTAGTACCACGGGACCCAACCCTACATCCATTTTGAGCTGAGGCCAAAATGTTGTTTGCGACCATGTGCGCGTTTATTTTTGCTCTCAAAATGGATGTAAGGAGCTTGTAAAGTGTAGGCAAGCACGTGATGGGTCGGTAGTTCTTCGCTTCCGTGGTACTACCGGACTTATAGAGCAGGAAGGTTACACCGGTTGTTAAGGAGGGCCAAGTTCGAGGGCTTGTTCAAATTGCGTTGCGAGCCGCGAGTACGAGCACCGAAACCATTTTAGCCAGAAGTTGTGCAATCCATCCGGGCCGGGACATTTCCAGTTCTGGGCCGTACGGATTGCACAACTTACGTCATCGGGGCTGATGGTGATAGCCCCATAGGTTCGATGGACTCGCACTCACGTCCGACAACGCTCATCCACTCGCCCTCCGTGTGTTCAACGGGCGCTGACCAGATGCTACGCCAGAAATCAGTCATGGCAGTAGCATCCGGCAGTCACACGTCGGACACACGGGGGTCGGTTTCCTCCAACCTTCGGTATACCTTCCTTTGGTCACTTTGGAAAAGACAATTCTGCTTGAATCGGTCCACACGCTCTCTGTAGCGGCGAATACGGCTTGCCCATGCATAAACTTTCTGCTTCAGAAAGTCGATGCGCTCTATGACATTGGCCATGTAGTCGCGGGGCTCGATATTCGTCCCCGCGAACGCCTGGTACACAAAGCGCATTACTCGGGGGCGGTTATTGCCCCGCCTGAAGCAGATCAGCTTTGCAACGAGAGTCCTAAATGAGTTGATACGACGCTCGATCCGCACTTGCCATGCGGGGACACCCCCGGTGGTCCTAGGTGCACGTTCAGCGTCCGGAAACTTGACTCGAGCAACACGGCACGTCGCGATGGCTACGCAGTACATGATCGAGTGCGTATCATCTAAGTCTTTACTAGTCCGCAGGAGTGGATCTAGCAAATCATTTAGGGCTCCCATCAACGCTAGATTGCGTCTATTCATAGGCAAGCGTAGTAATCGCGGCCTAGGGGTGTTTGTGGAGCGATACTGCGTAATTGCCTCTTCCAAAGTCCTCCTCAGTTGCTGGCTGTATAGATGAATTATCGAGATCATGGAATTGCATTTGTAGTGGTTGTACCGTTTGCAACAAAAGGAGAATAATTTTCTCTTAATTTCATAAAATTACATACCCTTAAGAAATGGAATAAGTAGTAGTCCTCTGTTTTTTGCTTTTAGTCGCTATCATGTTCTTCATCTGAGCTGTCACAAGTATTGATAATAAGATTGTTTGAAATTCGATCCATTTACCCTTCCTGACATCGATATTTATTTTCTTCTCTTTCGACATGGCGACAAATATTTTCCTAGTCCTCAGCAGTAATAGTATAGGTATTCATTCCTTCAGTTGCTAAACTTATAATGCCTTGCATGTTTAATGGAACGTTTCTTTTCGCTACATATCCTTTTACCATGGACCAAATATTTTCGATCGGATTGAATGTCGGGTGATACGGTGGCAATCGTAAAACGGAGTGGCCATGTTCTTTTAAAATTGCATCTATGTGGTACTCACAAAACCGCTCTTTATTTTGTTTAATTAAATCATACAAACTGGTTTTGTACATCAACGGGCTATACGAAATGTTGTGTTCTGTCAACCAATCCATCATTTCTTGTTTATGAGAATTTGACGTTGGAGCACGATTCAAAAGTTTGTTGTGATGGGACGCATTATCTACGATAAGTAGGTACGCTATTCGGTTTAAGGTTCGGTATTAATTTTTCTTTTAACCATTTTTCGTAGTTGACAAAGTTCATCTGGTCATGGTAATGTCCCGTTTTTTGGTTTGCCTTAAACATTAACAAAGCGTTGGGAATAAAATCATCATTTCCTCCTGCGTGCACTATTATTAACCGCTGGCCTGTACTGATTTGTTTTTTTACACCAAATTCTGTTCCATCGGTCCAAGCCTCTCCGGACACATGTGAAGTGTGGATGTAGGTTTCATCAGTATAAACTAGCGGTCTATCTTCAGACCGATATTCCGCAATTTTGGTAAGGTAATTTATTCTTAGCAGTCGTATGTTGTGTCTTTCCATTAATATTTTTCGGTTGTCCTCGGTCTTTTTCCATTTAAATCCAAATTTTTGTATTTGTTTTCGTTAGGTGGAAATGCCAAATTTGTAATCTATATCGGATTTTAACACAGAGTGGAGTGCCTTTAAGGTTGGAAATTGCTTATGGGACAGATGAAAATTGTATAATTATAGTTCTCCGGATGACTTCCTGATCAAAATCGTCTACTGCTGATGACGGACAAGTACGTAACTTTTTATTTCTCGGGGAGGTGAATTTCTTTGTTGTTGCGAATTTCTCACTATTGCTCTCAGACACAATGTTATAAACAGTAGAGAGACAAACACCTGTAGCTTTTTCAACTAACTGGGCAGCGGTATAAGGGGAATTTAAATTTTTCTTCAGTTCAAGTTCAAAATATTTATAACAGTTAAAAATAAATTGCTTACTTTGACTCTCAATCGGACCAAAATTACTCACTGCCATATTCTTTGAAAATTATGTAACTTACTCTTAGTCGTACGGGCTGACACAAAATTATTCTGATAATTGTGAGAATACAATAAAATCAGACGTAAAAATATATGCATAACGTAAATAATATTCACAATTTGACACTGACATTATTTTGGTATTTACTTCTTCAATATATAACACCTCTTTTTATGCTGATAGTACGAGAAAATAGAAAATTCAAATATAGAATGCCTGTAAACATACAATACTACTACATATGCAATTCCATGCTCTCGTTAATTTATGTATACTACTCACACTCTGATTCGCGATCTCCTCATCGGCACTGAGATCAACCCGCGGCGCCCCCGATGCCAGGTCGGGTACGGGCATCGGATCCGGCGACGTGGCGGGTGGATCCCGCGCCGAGATGGTAGCCGCGCGAACAGAGAGAGCCTCCAGGCGAAGCTGATCAAATGTCGCGTCATTCAACCGCTTTAGCCGCTGAATGACGCGCACCTGATCCGATAGGCGTTGCGCAGTCGTGTCAATAGCTGGTTCAAGGGCCTGAAACAGAGGAAGTATCCGGTCACGATACGCGCACAGATTAGTTCCCCCCTCTGTAGCCCCATAATAGGCGCGCATGACGTTCTCGTTCATGGAAGGAGTCCATTTCATGCGACGCACTATACCACCGGCAGCGGGGGCCCTGGGCGGGGCAGGATGTCCCGCAAGCTCCAAGCGTGCCGGCAGCGGTGGCCGTCCTCGTCGCGCTGGTGGTCGTCGCGGCGGCGGCGGCGGCCCGCACTCGTCGCTCGACTCGCTGGTCTCGGGCGCTGTAGCAAATTTGTCGCCCGATGAGGATGGCGAGGAGACGGACGAGGCGGGCGTAGATGGTGGGCGTGCGTTTGGCGGGGACGCTTGCTGCAGTCGCGATTTACTTCGTGTTATCATTATATTATTTCCGTTGACTAGTTTGACGTTTAGTGTCCGGCATGTTATTTACGTCCTATATCCATATTTGCAGTTATTTTCGAACTTGCTCAGCTGTTTTTGACATTGCGGGCAAGTTTTTCGCAAATATTAATGCGTAAATAGATGTAAAAACGCCCGTCAACACATAATTCATCAAAAATTTATAGGAAAGTAGCAAAAACACGACTGACTTTGACGGCGTCAATTTTTTTATATTTTATTATTAACCCTATTATTATTATTTGTATCTCCTTTGAGAATCACGGGCCTTTATATCCCGGTCTTTTGGTAGGCTTGCGTGGGGATACAGATCCAACACGCAGAGGCCCCTTGGAGAAATTTGCTATGTTATACACCTGCTAGAACCCATTCACGGGTACATTAATAACCCGTGAACCGGTTCCAGCAGGCATTATGGCTATTGTAAATAAAATGGACATAGTAATGGGCTATGGTCAAGGCCTAGTAACTTCTTAACAAAAGTGTGTCCTTCTTAAATTGCATATGTGTGCGTGCGGTTTATAACAATTATTACCAGTATTTAAAACATATGTTTTTAAATATAGCAACATTTAGAACTGACTTTCAACGATATTATACTTTGCAATTTCTCGGGCCTAATCTGTATAGCACCCTGACTTGCTTCACTCCCTCGACTCCCTAAGTTTCCTATCATTTATTACATCTCTCTAACTGACATATCGGGCCCGAGGAAGTGTAAAGTATAGTACTGGTTGTAGTCTATGTCTGTCAATCACAGCTAAATTCAAAATAAATATGTCATGTAAAAAAAAATAGTTGCGTTTTGGCTTTTGCTTTAGTTATAGCGTATCTACTTGAAATGTATTTGGTTAAATATATTGTATAGGTAATTAAGTGCCGGTCCGCAACCGTTGAAATTAGGGAAAATAGCGCTACTACCACTTTGCCTATGCCCGGGGAGTAGCAAAGGGAGAAGCAGCAATGAAGATTATTTATTTTACTTAAGTATCATCATTTTCTACAACGTTAACCACAAATATTTTAAGGTAAGAAATATATTTCATGCATTTTTATCATAATATTCCGGAAAATTACTAATTAATTATACCTATTCTATTCCGGAAAATTTAACTTATTTACATAACATTTATATTATTCTCTTAATCATGATTCATGAACTACGCGCACATAATTATAGAGGATACCTTTATCACCAGCCACAACAGTAAATAAATTGTTACCTCAAAGTGAGGGGTACCTACAGTAGTGATACCGAAAGAAGGGACGGCAAGGTAGGGAAAGGTAAAAAAAACCGGCCAAGAGCGTGTCGGGCCACGCTCAGTGTAGGGTTCCGTAGTTTTCCGCCCGTCACAGTAAGTGTCCCCACTTAAGAGTTAAAATAACACCGCCATGTAGGATATGATATGAGCGTTCCACGTACAGCGACATCTATCGGCAAATTAAGTAAACTATTGCGCGCGAGCTTAAAGTATGGAAGATGATTTTTATGGGATAATTCTTTATTGCGTGAACCGATTTTCACCGTTTATACTTTATTTGAATGCACGTTATTTCATTGTGATTTTGTAGAAATTACAGGTACAATAAACACCTGCTTATACGGTTTAATTACAAACTTAGTTCAGAAATTATTTTGTAATTTTTTTTCAAAAACCATTCAACCTATCAAGTTCAAAATAATTTTCCTAGAAAGTTTTTATAAAGTTCTACTTTTGAGATTTTTTCATATTTTTAAAACTTATGGTGCAAAAGTTAGAGGGGGGGGGGGGGGGAGGGGACACATTTTTTTTAACTTCTGGAGCGATTATTTCCGAAAATATTTACATTATCAAAAAATTATTTTAGTAAACCCCTATTCATTTTTAAATACCTATGCAACAATATATCACACGTTAGGGTTGAAATGAAAAAAAAAAAATACTCCCCACTTTACGTATACGGGAGGTACCCTAATAAAACATTTTACGTCACACCTGGCCATAATGTGAGTTTTACCGCTCGCTACGCTTACGGTAAAACTCGCATTATGGCCAGGTGGGGACGTAAAATTGTGTACTCACCACGGGCAGTAAAAAAGAAAGCCCTCTATCGCATATTTACAACCCTCGCCTGCGGCTCGGGTCCCAAATACCTGCGATTTCGGGCTTTCTTTTTTTTACAGCCCTAGGTAAGTAATGTACTATTTTTCCATTTTTTATTTTACCACTTTGTCGGCGTGATTGATATACATATTATTACCAAATTTCAGCTTTCTAGTGCTAACGGTCACTGAGATTATCCGCGGACGGACGGACGGACGGGCAGACATGGCGAAACTATAAGGGTTCCTAGTTGACTACGGAACCCTAAAAAGGGAACTAGTAAGCATGTATACTAGCAGAATATCTTATGTATGCAGTAACGCGTTGTAATTAACACATTTGCTAGAGACAAGCAAACAAGAGACAAGCAAGCAGAGGATAACGACGTAAAAGGATATCAACATTAAAGATATATTATGTTTCTGTTGTGCAGGATAATAAGAAGATTCAAGGATGCATTAAGTGAAGCAATGCCACCTGGGCAGTAACTATAGCGGCTGCAACTTCAGGGAACTTGTCTGCGTGATGAACGGCTGAACGCAACATGCGACCATAGTGTCCCTACACATCTCCAGTATAGTCTAAACAATTTGAACTGAGCTCATCCACTTAGTGTCTTATCTTTTGTGTGTAAACCGCAGGCGCGCGTGCCACTATGGAAAAAATGGTTTGGCCACATGTTAGCGTTTACTGAATTTCTACTATATGGACCACGCAATAAGATTCAATATGAACTAATACGAAAAAAGCTCTATGTTCTATACGGTTGCATCCAGTACAAGCGATTCAAATGCTCTAGAACCAGCGTAACTCGACACCGAGATCCGAAACAAATGTGCATAATTGGAGATCGCGCTTGCACTGGTATTCCGAGCGCACGGCTAGTTAGCGATTAGGAGGCAATTGTAATTTTCGCGAAAGGGCAGGTAAAACAGGGTTGGATTCTGATTAAAACATTTGGGTGGATGTACTATTTACAAATATTTAATATATGAAATACATATATAATAGATTTTAATAAATATTGGGTATGTTAAAATTATAATCAGGCATATAAATACTTAACTATTTTAAAATTGCTTTCTTAATTTTACAGCTTAGACTTACTTTTACCTATAGCAAATTATGTACTGAGAATAACTCAATTCAAATATAAATAATATGAATCTACATTGTAGTTGTGCTTGTTATCGTAATTCGAATGTAATCGTAATGTGTTGTAGAAGTATACAATTTTTTTTACATATTAGTCTATAAGAATAATCATATTAATCTAAACTTAACAAATTCTTACACATTATGCGCAAGTATGTTACAATTATAATCTGACATATAAATAATCAACTAATTATTTAAAACATTGCTTTCTTAATTTTAAAGCTACTTTCATAATTCGAATGTGTTGTAGAAGAATATAAAAATATATATATTTATATTACATATTAGTCAACAAAAATAATCATATTAATTAAAATAAACAAATTCTTATTCAATGTTAGGACTAAATATTTGACATAAATATTAGGTTAATGTTATAGAATAAGGACAGGTAGATATTAAAAAAAGGTTAACAAACAATAAAAAAACAAGTTTTGTCGATTTTATTGTGAAATTATTATGATACATTTTGACCCGTATTATTTGTATAATTGCATCAATATATTTCTATTAATTATATAATAGCTTAAGATAATAATCGTTACTGACGATTCGAAAGTGCTTGTTGCTATGCCTACTTGAATAAATACATTTTTGACTTTGACTTTGAGTATTTAAAGGACTGATTATAATTGTAACATACTCAGCCTATATTTATTAAAATCTGTTATTTATTTATTTTCTTTTAAAACGTTTGTAAATCTGATAAGAAATGTAATAAACATGACAAACCCTCATTCGAGGAATAGTTGTAGGCACGTTAATTAATCTAGAAAAAAAAATGAAATTAATATGATGAAAAGATTAATATGATTATTTTTGTTGACTAATATGTACTGTAAATATATATATTTTTATATTTTTCTACAACACATTCGAATTATGATAACAAGCAGAACTATAATGTAGATTCATATTATTTATATTTGAATTGAGTTATTCTCAGTACATAATTTGCTATAGGTGAAAGTAAGTCTAAGCTGTAAAATTAAGAAAGCAATTTTAAAATAGTTGATTATTTACATGTCTGATAATAATTTTAACATACCCAATATTTATTAAAATCTATTATATATGTATATATATTTCATATATTAGATATTTGTAAATCGTACATCCACCTAAATGATTTAATCAGAATCCAACCCTGTTTTACCTGCCCGTTCGGGAAAATTACAATTGCTTCCTAATCGCTAACTAGCCGTGCGCTCGGAATACCAGTGCAAGCGCGATCTCCAATTACGCACTTTTATTTCGGATCTCGGTGTCGAGTTACGCTGGTTCTAGAGCATTTGAATCGCTTGTACTGGGTGCAACCGTATAGAACTTAGAGGTTTTTTCGTATTAGTTGATATTGAATCTTATTCCGTGGTCCATATAGCAGATATTCAATAAACGCTAACAGGTAGCCAAACCCTTTTTTTCATAGTGGCACGTGCGCCTGCGGTTTACACACAAAAGATAAGACACTAAGTGGATGAGCTCAGTTCAAATTGTTTAGACTATACCATGTTACACTGTAGAAAACCAAATAAATGAATATACTTAATATATACCTACAGGTATTCATTTTCATTCTTGAAGTCCTATAGTTTAATTAAGCCTAGGAACGAATAGAGCATTTCTATGAATGTAGGTAGTTTCTAATAATCATGTTTTATGCTAATTGTATGTTTTTCGACGCAGTAACCCAGTTCTTTTAATACTTAAAAATAAAGTAATAAAATAGTCTACATATAAGTTATACATTTAGTTTTGGTTTTTCTAATGTGGATCCTTTTGAATTCTTGTTAGACCAAAAATGTGCCTACTTGCTTTATTACTTTTTGCATAAAATATAACTATTTTATTACAAAAAGAGCACACAATTGGTAAAATAAATAAATATTTTTGAGTAATGCTAAATAAATAATAAATACCCAATAATCCTAAAAAAAAAACAAAAAGAATATCCGTACCGGGATTCGAACCCAGGACATCCGCTTCACAGACGGGCTACTACCAACGAGACCAAACTGGTTGTCAAATTAGTTACTGCGATCTACACGGGAGCGCTGTAGTATAAACGAACTTTAGTGACGGGACATTTTTTTTGTATGTATTACCGTTCTTCTAGTGGTATTATATTCTTTGGCTATGGTATTGAAGTTAGGCTGGTCAAAGATTAGGCTATTGTAAAGAGGTCCGGACACCTTTATAACAATTTTATAACATGTTATCGAGGCAGGCGGTAACTCGCCGCCGACTAGATGGGCCCCTGAAACTGTCGTCGCAAAAACGACCAGGAGTAACATCGGTGTAAGCGGCTCAGGGTGTGGAGAGGTGTACACCGCTTTCTCCCAGTGACTGTAGGAAGCCCAGCCACTGTTATTATTATTATTATAAAGCCTGACCAGAAATATATGATCATGCGCCATGTTGCGGAATTTTATTGGAACTACTTTCTTACACAGGCAATAATTTTAATGGCAGAAAGATTATGCATTTGTGATGCATGATAGGCTGTCACTGTCATTGTGGCAGTTTACTTGAATAATAATAAAGTGTTGAAAATTAAATAATAAGCGACAAAAAATCCCAAATTGTCCATAGTCAAGAGCAAAATATTGTAGATAGTGTATATAATAAACTGCTGTAAATAATACGCTCGGGAAATGAAACTATTTCGCTGTGAAACATTTTCAAATTAACATCAGAGCTGACAGGTAAACAAATCAAGATGTCACCATACCATAGAACTCTATGACTACTGAACTGTTGCCATATAAATGAGAGTAATAGCGCCCTTTTGACAATAATCATATATTTCTGGCCAGGCTTTAGATACCACCTAAACACTGCAGGTCTTAAAAATCTTAAATGGTCACGAGTATTTTTGAAAGCACAAAATGACAAATTGATCAATGAGTCTACCGATAAAGCTCTATAGGTACAGTCACGGTCATTAATCGATGAGCCACTTGCCGCTGTACGTATTTTAGCCGTGTAATACAAATCGGGTTTTTACTCGTATTAATTCCTAACAAGTCTTCGTATAATAAAAGAGCACAATTATATTTCTATCTTTATCATTGTGTGTTTATCAACCGTCACTAAGGTCCGAATGTTAAGGTTGGCTAACTTCAGAGCTACCAGATTGACAGAGTCACTTGTCACTTCGAAAAGTTAACCAATTGCAGATTTAGCAACCGTAACTTAGTAACAATTGTTACAGCGTACCTAGCGATAGTAACGGAGACATTATGATTGGCATTGGCATTTCGACACAGGAGAAACGAAAAGCCCGATTTTATCCGAATTAGTATTCGGATGAAATCAGGTTATCATAATTGATAACCAGAGAGTTCTAAACCAGGAGAGGCCTTAGGTATCATTTCCCCTCTGTCAAAAGTATTGGCAGGAAAATCTAGTACATCTATAAAAACTATTTCAATAATCAATGTCACGCATTTTCGTCATCGCTGTCAATGGATAACAAGCTCCGTGAAAATGCACTTATGCGCTGTTTTTGGATGTAAAAAATGTTGTATTTCGTCTAATTTACAAAAAGATGAAATACCATTTCAGATGTAAGTACAGTTTTACTTTATTTATCATTACTTCCGTAATAAAAGATTTAACCTAAATCGAAAATCAAGCTTCGTTTACAGAATCGATTCAAAGACAATCGTTTTCTTTCTGACGGGCAGTAACTATTTGACTTTTGACACTTCTCCATATTTAACGCGCTTAAGGATTGCTGTCTTCTATATTTTGTTTGAAAATACAATCAAAAATGATCCTTGGCATTTTTGTTTGACATTTGCAAAGACTGCATCCAATAATAAACCATATGTTAACATCTGTACAGTCGACTATCTATTGCTCCATTTAGTGTTATGAAGTATAAAAAGAATATGTCAAATATGTTTGGTGTTTTCAAGTCAAAGGTACATCTTTGTCGGTTGTCAATAAAGCGTTGCTGCCATAAAAAATCATTTACGTCACACCTGGCCATAATGTGAGTTTTACCGCTCGCTACGCTTACGGTAAAACTCGCATTATGGCCAGGTGGGGACGTAAAATTGTGTACTCACCACGGGCAGTAAAAAAGAAAGCCCTCTATCGCATATTTACAACCCTCGCCTGCGGCTCGGGTCCCAAATACCTGCGATTTCGGGCTTTCTTTTTTTTACAGCCCTAGGTAAGTAATGTACTATTAGAAATAAACTGTATTAACAACCGACAACGATGTACCTTTGACTTGAAAATATCACATGCGTGCTACCTCGCCCCCCTCAGATTTTGGCAGACTTTTTTATTTGGAAAGATGAGGCGAAGCGTACTCCATTTATAGAGCTTTATGTTGATAACTAACAATTTGACGGCCGCCATCATTAGAAAAATTAACTAAGAATTTGAATGCCTGTTTTGGTATGAAAGTAGCTAAGTTGTAGCTATTTACTATCGAATAGATCATATTAATAAATAATAACAATATTTAAAGTTTAAATTTATTAAATGTATTCATTATTAATTATCAAATCGTTCCATAGAGCTGCGAACTTCGTAGGTCTAAATCTGTCAACTTCGTGGTCCGGAGCATTCCTCTTCGCTAAATGCATCGGGTCGCTGGTTGTTCCGACGATGATAGTTTAACTTTTTCGGCATAGGTATCGTCTTACCCAAAACGCAACGTGTTTTTTAAATCTTTCAAACTTATGGTTCTATGCAATAAGTAGACAATTTAAATGTTTTAACAACATTATGGAATAAGCTTTCCGTCTCGAGGATTCTCTTGAGGCTGGCCGAATACTCAAGACCCTGATGACACATTGACACGATTCTTCGGAGAATTAATCGGAAATTGTGATTGGCACCGTGTAAACACTTTAATATTATTTTAGCTACGATTCACTAAATGCATAATTTATAATTGTCGTCTTTGACATAACATTCAACTGACATTGCGTTTTAATTCAAAAGAGGTCAGAATCAAAAAGATTAACAACTTACTACTACTAGGAAATATGTCTTAACCATAGAGGTTAAAGGTTAGCTAATGAAGTTATCATATCAATAATGAATCGATTGAATTTTGCATAAATTACGCCGTTCGCACGAATGCAGCGAATCTGTGCTAAAACATTGCGGTAGCGAAATGTCCGGGGCAAATCTAAATCCAACTTATGATGATTCATAAGATAATTATATCAGACCTTTTTTGATATAAAACTCGTAGTTGCAATAACGCATATTATTTTAGAAAATATTGACAACTGAAAAGTCAGGTGTCAAGAAATAATTAAAAAATTGGTAATAATAACCGTAGTCAATTCAATTTAAGCGAAAATGCCACCCACTATTAACGATGAGATTCGTCATAGAATTGTGACAATGCACCAGCAGGGTCTTAGTATTCGTGCAATTTCGAGGGATCTGCTCTTGTCGGTAAGTTTGCTCTGTCTGATATGTCTCCAGAATTAAAATAAAGTAAAAAAATCACTAACTTCAAGTTTGTATTTTTAGCGAAACACCGTTGCGTTATGGGTGGGACGATATGCTGAGGAAGGGATTATTGCCGATCGTCGCCAAAACAATCATCGTCCTGCTGCTTTAAGCCAAATGCAGCGAACAGAAATGCTCCAAGGTTACGAACTAAATGGATTCACACCCACTAAACTATATGCAGAACGGTTTGATGTGGATCCCAGAACTATCCGAAGGCATCTGCATTCAATGAATTTGCATCACAGAGTTCCGGCTTATAAGGTTGATTTGACGGAAAATCATAAAATCGCCCGCGAAAATTTCGCCAACCGATTCGTAGATTTTGATTGGACTTCAACAATTTTCACTGACGAGAAAACATTTCAATCAAGCGAACACGGTCGCCTACAAATGTGGCGGTATAACGCAACACGGTATGACATAGATCATGTCATACCAAATAGGGAATCGGGCAGAATAGGTGTTAATATGTGGGGTTGGATGAGCTCCGAAGGTGTTAGCGAACTCGTCCAAATGCCACCGCGTGCAAATGCCCTGGACTATATTAGCATTTTGGAAGAAGTCATGCTCCCATCCGTAAGAACGGTCTATCCACAGCACGATATGCCTAACATCAATTTCGTGCATGATAACTGCTCGATACACCGTGCAAGAGTCGTTAACGCCTGGTTCGATGCACACCCAGCCATTACGGTAATTCCGTGGCCATCTAAATCTCCGGACCTGAATCCCATAGAAAATCTATGGGGTTTAATGGTGCAGCGATGGGATCACCGTAACGAACGCAGGGCTGATGTTTTGGCTCAACATTGCCAAGACATCTGGGAAAGTATGCGAGGAACTGATATTGGAACAAAATTAGTCGCCTCTATGCGAACACGACTACAAGCTGTATCGGACAGCCATGGAGCTTATTCTAAATATTAAATTTAAAAATAAATATGTTTTTGCTAAAGGTTGACTTTTTATTAGACGATGTATACTACTCAAAACAAAGTCTATATATTTCTGTTTAATTGATAAAATAAATATGTTTTTGCTAAAGGTTGACTTTTTATTAGACGATGTATACTACTCAAAACAAAGTCTATATATTTCTGTTTAATTGATAATTCTGGGCCATCAACTAATTGATAAGTGATAAGTGGCTGATTAATGATGCCTCATATCCGTCAGTATCCAATCTCTTTCATGCTGTCTAATAACTAGAAAGAAATATAATACTGTAAAAAAATATGTTTTACGTAAAGATCAAAATACTTAGTGGCCCCTATTTACTTTTAAGTAGTATATAAAAATTACACTGACAATAGCTGACATATATAGCAAAACATAAAAATATTTAAAATAACTTCGTTTCAAAATGGCGGGATTACCATGCATATTCAAATATTTGCAACAGTTATGTATGTGACAATGTGACGGATGTCATTATTTTGTTCTATATGTTGGTATCAATCTCTAGAGTTACTATGGATACGTTAAAACGTCGCCATGGTGAGGATGAAATATGTATTACACGGCTAAAATACGTACAGCGGCAAGTGGCTCATCGATTAATGACCGTGACTGTACTTGAAGGACGCTTTGCCTCATCTTTCCAAACAAAAGTCTGCCAAAATCTAAGGGGGGCGAGGTAGCACATATATACTGTTAATACTTCATACATAACACTAAATGGAGCAATAAACAGATGACTTTACATTATGTTAAAATTATGGTTCATTATCGGATGCAGTTCTTGCAAATGTCAAACAAAAAAGCCAAGTATCATTTTTGCTTGTATTTTCATACAAAATATAGAAGACAGCAATCCTTGAGTGCGTTAAAAATGGACAAGTGTCAAACGTCAAAATAGTTGCTGCCCGTCAGAAAGAAGCCTAAGCTTTTTCTACTCCTGTACTTTTATCTATCATTTATACATTCGTTAACACCTAAGAACGTAGATAATATGCTCGAAGAAAAATCTATACTCTATTCCCCATAAAAGCACTGGTCCTGTAACTCCACCAAAATAGTATCGCGTGTAGTCACGACTTTAGGACAAAATAAATTACTGCCAACCTAAGAAACCTAACGAAACGCTGCGTTTAAAAAAAAAAGGCGCAGATAATCGAATTTTGGTTTTTAAGGTTCGCTATAACCCCCTTGAAAATGTTTGTTTTAGTCATTGAGTAAAGGTGCGACCACACCGCTGCTTAAAATACGGCGACGTTACGGAATCGCAGTGACGCATCGTATCCGCACCGTTTTTATCGCATGCCCTCCACACCGCTGCTCAAAATACGCTGACAGTACGGAATCGCAATGACGTGCCGTAAACGTCACGACTTTAACGCATGCTCTCCACACCGCTGCTCAAATTACGCAGACGCAACTTGTCTGTGACAGTGACAGTGACGTGCCTTATACGAAATATTTTTGACGCGAATTTTCCAAACCGTATTTTGAGCAGCGGTGTGGAGGGCATGCGATAAAAACGGTACGGATACGATGCGTCACTGCGATTCCGTAGCGACACCGTATTTTGAGCAGCGGTGTGGAGGGCATGCGATAAAAACGGTACGGATACGATGCGTCACTGCGATTCCGTAGCGTCACCGTATTTTAAGCAGCGGTGTGGTCGCACCTTAACAGGAGATGACATCTCTAAGAATTTATTTGTACCATGAGTTGTAGTGAAAATCACTACAAGTCTGACATTGGCTGTTGGACTACTGACAAGATTACACTGAACTTTCAAATTAACATCATAATCAAAACGGGATGAAATCCCTTACTCTGACTTCTCTTTCTGCCTCACTCTTTGGTCGAGGTACTAGCTCCATGTTATAAAGCTTCATGTGCGCAAGGATAAACAAAATCCCGACAAATGTGGCCAGTTACTGTCGATACAAAAAAGTATTCTGTTTGAAAGCGTATGCTTCTAAAATAAAAGAATATCAAGTCAGACTGTTGATCTGTGACAGTCAAGTGAAGAAGAACCGTAAATTGAAAATGTAAGTATTTATTTAATTTATTGTATTTTCCGAACTCAAAAATGGATTTCCCTTAATTTCGTATCAGATTTACTATATAATACGAAAAAATTGCCCCTAATAGACACAATACAAGTTGTTAGAGACTTACACAAGATATGTATATAAGAGCGGTTTGTGGACGCTTAATCGATATCGGCCTCGATAAGAATTGAATTAATCAGTATTTTCTTTTGTATTCAGATGAGCACAGATCACCTAACGCCTCTATATGTTGGCACTGCCATATTTGGCTCATTGTTCATCATTATACCGCTGTTAGTACCAAAAGGAGCAAACCAAGGGTAAGTGTTTCATTTTAAGAAATTGCAAATATAACGTGGTTTCCAATCTCATTCCATTTATGTAATTCACATTTATTTTTGATGGGATACAAATTGCATACGTACTTACAGAATTCTTAGTTTTCCAAAAGAGATACATTAGTACGTGGAGTGTGGAAACTAGTCAGCAGTAAATATTAAGCAGAGCTGTGGCTCATTTATTAAAGCTACAAGTTAAAATTTACTGGCGGAAGTATTTTTATACCCCATGGTTTTAGAAAGAGGTGAAACTCGTAAATTGTAACTTTTAGCTTTATGAAATAAGACTCTGTACCCCCAGTAACGCCAGTGGTCGCTTTTATGCTATATGTGCCGTGGCACGTCACGATAAAGTATAAAAGCAACCAATGGGTCATTGCACAGCTATAGGTACACGTCTGGTCAGTTAGGGTCACAGCGTTTATGATCCTCCCCCACTCTGGTGCGAGTGCTCTGGTGGAAATCGGCTGGCAATCATGGGAGCCCTCAGATAGACACAATGCTACCTGGGGGAATCCTAGAGGCGTGCGTAATGTTTTATATAATTTTAAAAAAAACATACACTTGACATAATGCCATTTAATATAAAATGACATAGTAAAATGTAACTGTTGACATACGTAGCTATTGATATATTCTGTTTTGGTATAATACTACGTTACATAATGTTTAGTTGAATATAATTTTAAAATAATATACCTAAACATTATTTCATATAAGCCAATACTCGTTTTGTCGGATCGTCACTTTCTAACCTAACCTACTTTTCTCGTAGCCATTTCAATTTCTGTTGAAGAACGCAGTTCTAATGGGTTAGAACCAGCACCTAACTTACACTACTTCGCCACATAACGAAATCTAATGACACCTACATTCGTTTGTAATTCTATCGTTTGAACAGACTTATGAAAATTATATCATTTACTTATAACATAATTTAGATGAAATGAAAATGTGACCAATATAGTTCGACAAAATTTAAATATTACATGTAGACCATTGTATCTAAAATGACATTATATTTTTCAATGATTATCGTTCAGCATTATGCTATTTATTGCATTATACGAAACAACAGTATGTCTAGCTATAATATACGAAATAAAATTTTATAAAATGTAATGCACCCCCTAGCGTAGACCAGGAGTGCGATTTTTGAATCTCACCAAGTGACTAAATCTCACCGATGTGAGTGATTTACTATCGGAAATCACTCACATCGGTGAGAATTAGTCACTTGGTGAGATTCAAAAATCGCACTCCTGGTGGTCCAAACCTTGACGTTAAAATAAAGAAATGAGATTCCTCGCACCCAGGGCTGTCAGAATATACCCCATGTGTGTTAGTCGATTTTTTTGTAGTTTTGAGATATGAATATTTAATAATATTTTTTCAGTTGTTGTGATTCATTGTGTTAAAATGTTTATAAAAATAACATACTTGGCGTTTCACGACATATTTTTTTAAATATTTAGAGCAAATAAACTGAAATAAACAATTGTTTTTTAGGGTTATACGAAGCAGCGTCTGGCTGTCTATATTTTGCATGTGGATATTGTAAGTACCATTTTTCCTTCATTCGTAAGATTTTATTTGTTACATGGCATAAGAAAGAAATAAAAAATCTTTATATTTAATAAGTCCTGACGGTTACACCATTTATACCTCAAGAACGGCTGAACCGATTTTAATGATGTTTTATTTTTTGGATTTCTCCCCGAAAAGCAGAATAACTAAAATATGATAAAAATTAAAATTGACCACGGTCTATGGAAGTGAAGTAAGTCAGTCAATAGAAGTGGCTGAAAACAGTGGAAACTATGGGCTAGTAATGAAGTAGGTATCGGTGTGGGAAGGGTGGAAGAGAGTGGGAGAGGAGTGGAAGATTAGTGAGAGGCAGTAGGACTGACGAATGAGTCAATGGAGTAAGCGACGGTAGGACTGGCGTATGAGTGAAGTTGAGGTCGTTGGAAGTCGGTGGTATTTGGCGGTACGAAGTTCGCCGGGACAGCTAATTAAAATATAAGTACAAACAGCAACACTATCAAATGTACATCGGTGGACCTTATTACAAAAGGCATAAGGTCCACCAAAGGGCAGTTAAGACGATGGTCGCCAGAGTGTCCTTGAGCGTTTGGGCGCTCTGTACCCGCGCCACCCGCTTACCCCTCTTATTGCGATCGTACGTAAATCCGCCACGATGCACCGGAACGATGTTCAAAGAATATGACTTTAGCAAGAGGCATATTTATTGATAATAATTATGTATAATCCTTTTGCGGATGTTTTGTGATTTGAATAGTGTGATTAAGTATCGCAATGGTGATATTTTTAGGAATGCTACTTACCTTTTCAATAAGATAAGTAATAACGATCTCGATTAGTAGATCTAATAAAATAAAACCTAGATTTTAAATTTGAAGTACAGTTAGTGGCAAAATTTTTATGAATTTACGAAATATGGTTAAAAATATTTTACATTCAAAGAAAAAAAACTGAATGCACATCAAAGCGATGTTTTCATGTGATTTTAGATTTTGATGTGCAAGTGAGTTTAATAGATAGTTATTTTTTTAACCGTAAAAAACCACTTATATAATTACAAAATTTTACAAAACTAAGGTTGTTACGAATACTAAAAATTCACATGTAAGAAGCGGCATTTGTCCACGAAATCGTCATACAATTGTCATGAGAGCTGCAAAACCATTAAATCTTTATAATATAACACAAAGCAAACACTTCTTAGGGTTCCGTAGCCATAATGGCAAAAATGGAACCCTGGAAGTTTCTTGAAACATGTCCGTCTGTCCATCCGTATGTCACAGCCATTTTATTATAAAACATATATTGGTGAAATTTTATCCAGAGGTGTGTTTATTGTGCCGCTACTTAGTTTTTTAGCTAAATCGCTGAAAAAAAACTTTAAGGGGAGGCACTTCATACATACATATCGTCACTAATTTGAAAAAAACTCGTATCTGAAAATCATCAAGTTTCTAGGAGGAACAATAAACATCCTGTAAATAATTGTGATTGATCAAATATGTTCTTTTTAGTTTCATGAGATACTTTGATAGGCAGTCATTAATTTTACAAATATTGCAATAACTCAGGCATACACTCTTTATTAAATTTACAGTTAGTCGTAAGATACAAAATTTTTGTTCTAGTATTGACTGAAAGTTGTTGAGTTACGATAATATTCCTTTAAATTTTATGGTACAAAATGAAACGAAATGTATGTTTTTATGTTTATTAAATTAACTAAGTAGACTCTTTTAGAGTAACAATAGACGAACCTAAATAACAACGTGTCTCCATAAAAGAAGATCGGCATGAAATATTTTTTTCAACTATACCTCCATGCAACAAACTATCGTAAAATGCACGGAAGTCTTTTGGCTAAATCGGCTTTGGAGATGGGGAATCATTGTACTTTCGTTTTTTTAATAAATAAATAAATGTATAAAAATAAAAATATAAAAATAAAAAATAAATATTATTTATTTTCAGATACCTCAGATCCATAGATTGTTAGTTACACTTATAAACCTACATTAGTAAAATAATGTTAACTTAAAAACTAAGACTTACCTATTATATTACAATATCAGAAATCCAGAATCCAGCTCCAGAATATAGATGAGTAATCGCTTGATGATTTAAACTGTCATTGAATCTTTGAGGTAAAATAGTCCAGATGTCATCAAAGCGAAGGTTAAACTGAATCGGACTAATCTACGGCAGAATAAACAAATTAATCTAAATATACATAATTTTCAAGTAACAGTTTTGAAAATAGCCATCAATTACTATACCGTCGATTTATCGACGTTGGAGTTTGTGCAAGTGTATGCAGCATCATCATCATCATTATTCGTTCCCTCAGAGCTGACGATCGTGACATCATGTGCTTCTGTTGAAGACCAGGTTCCTCCATAGGCTTCTATCCCTCGCTAAGGACATGGCTTCTTGCAGTTTTAATTGCATGGGTGCAGTGATTTGGGCACACCATCTTGCACGGGGAGGTCCTCTTAGTCTTGTGCCTTCAACTTTTCCCGTCATGATGATCGATCTCCAGGCTATCCGAGGAGCGTCGAGAGAGGTGTCTGAAGAATGTGAGTATGTGGTCCTGGCATGTCGTAAACAACCGGCGTTTTATGCGTAGCTCGTCTAGTATGGACCGATTAGTGCGCATCGCAGTCGAAGGTATTCGTAAAAGCCGTCGCCAACACCACATCTCAAACGCATACAACATACATATACGTGTGCAGCATACGAGATGATTTTTTATTAGTTCAATAAGAAAATAAACGAAAAAATTAAACACAAATCAGATAGGAGTTTTTTTTCAAAGTAGTGACGATAATTTGTTTGGATCCGATATTTTTGAAGTAACGATTACAAACTATAATGTCGATTTATCGTCGTTGGAGTTTGTGCAGCATACGAGATGTATTTTTATTAGTTGAAAGCGTCAATAAGACCGGGAATTAAATAATATCAGAATGGAAATCATATGGAAAATCCATTGTGAATCGAGTTTTTGTCGTTAATCGTAAAATATTCGGCGTCAATAGTAAAATGAAACAAGGTAAACATATATGACTCATATGACTGCGTTTCTAGGCAAAAAGCCATCCAGGTGCCTCGCGGTGACTCTGACTACGAATCATTGCTTTAACTATTACTTCCATAATTAAAAAAATAATTTAGGACACATGGTTCAAAAGTTAGAAGGGGGAAGCCTTTTTTTGAACTTTCAGAGCTATTATTTACGAAACTATTAGTATTATCCAAAAACTGTTTTTGAAAACTTCTATTCTTTTTGAAAGATCTATCCAATGATAGTGAACACAAATAACTTGCTTGGAGCGAAAAAAAATATCATCCCCAACTTCATGTGTACGGGAGGAACCCTAATAAAATAAAATAAATCCAGTTTTTATTCTACCACTTTGTCGGCGTGATTAATGCGCATACTGATTCCATATTTCAGTTTTCTAGTTCAAACGGTCACTGAGCTAGACCGCGGAAAGACGGACGGACGGCCATGGCGAAACTATAAGGGTTCCTAGTTGACTACGGAACTTTCAAGTACAGACAGACGCTATGAACAGACGATACGTACAGTCAACAGCAGAAGTTCCTAAGCGGGTGAAGGAATCATCATCATCATCATTATTAGCCAATATTGTCCCACTGCTGGGCAAAGGCCTCCCTCTTATTTCTCCACGTATCCCTATCCCCTGCAGTCTCCCACCAGTCTCTGTCAAAGGCGTCAAGGTCGTCCCACCATCTTCTACGAGGTCTACCGTGACGCCTACAAAACCCCGCCTACAAAACGCCGTGCCTGGGTGAAGGCATACAAAATCGAAAACCGAACTTAATTATTTGTAAAAGAATATGAGCGTCTGCGTGTATTTTGAACACGTCACCGCTTAGCTTTTTTTGCTGATGACTGTAAGACGTGAACTGTAATAATGTTTAATAATTAAGCTTTATTAAACCCCTACCAAGTTTTCTTACAAGTATATCTTAAAAGTATTCGTTTTAGTGTATTAAAGTAGTAGTAGTAGTAGTAGTTGATAGTTTATTTTTATTTTTAAGGGCCGCCTTTTATGGTAAAAGCCTCCTCCAGATCGTGAACTGTAGGTAATTGAGTGGATGCATAATATTATAATAACTGAGATCAGGTTCGTTTGATGTTGCTGAGGGTATATATAGTATAGTTATACCTTGTTACAGCTGGGCCACAGTGTACATCGCACAGATGAATCCCATAATCGCGCCGCGCCTTCCCAAAGCTACTGCCCTCTGGTTGTTGCACAAAGTAAGTCCTAACTTAGACTTGCAGCTGTACAACTTGTGGTAAACCTAAGTAAATTGTAAGATTCTTAACACACTGCATTCCTAACTACAAGAATAAGTGCTAAACTTTAGAATTGTTGAGGGGTGAATTCCGTCAAAATATCGCTGGCCCAATATTACACGTAGATATGACTACTGGCTACGTCAGATATGACACAATAATGAGAGCAACAAAACCCCTCTAGTTAGATTGCTATAAATAAAAAAACTATGAATTTAAATACAGGTCGTTTCGCGCTACTTTTCCCGGACAGAAACTTTTGTATTCTGGAAGTGGTTTGCATTCTTTGACCAATGAACAGCTGCCAGATGTCCGGATCTAGAAATAAGCAAACTAACTACAGGGATTTCATATATATATATATATTAGGGATTATATCCGACCAGCCAGCTCTCCATCTAACGGTTCTATGTTGCATTTCCAGGGTAATTAAATTTAGACTTAAGGGAGGTTGCGCACTGCTACTTTTTGTGGAACGCGCAGCTGTTGCGCTTCTGCATCGATTAAAAAGCTAACGGGGGACGATCTCAGCTGGATATAATAAATGTGATCACGCATGTTTTTTCTCTTTGAATGTTTCTCGTTTGGAATTCAATGTACGCCCTCGCCGTAAAAAAATAATTTTGCGCCCTTGTAACACAACCTACTATTGAAGGACTTCCGGCCAGACATGGCATGGCAGACTTGTTTATTCTTAAAGACACTATTATTTCAAAGCGTTTACAATAACTTTTACTAACCTTTCAAACTTTCTTTGGCACCGTCTGTCAAGTACTTCCGGCCATTTCAGAACGGCATGTATTTAACCGGGATGCTAAATAATTGTATCTTGGTAGCTACAAAAAATAAAAATGGGTACCAAAATTAATAGGTTTTTTGGGGCCGTATTTTTATTTCAATATGGGCTGTATTTTAATGCCTTTAGAGCCATTGTTTAACTACAGGTAAACCAAAACATTATATTGACCACTGAATTCATAACTGGGGAGCATTTTAAGAGCACTTTTAAGCCTTTTTTAAATCGTAAACGATTACCTATTAAATTAAAAATAACGTACTTACTTTTAAAATATGAAAGGTGCCTTTTGTATAGGTATTACCTAAAATATCTACCTAGTTAATAGAAACAATACCCAACACCCGTTATTTCAGTTTCCTGAAATTTTACTGCTCCCGTAATTTAATCCAGGAACCTTGTCGCTTGAAAGTACGGGGTACTGTGTCAAATCCGGTTTATTTGATTTTTTGCAAACATGTTTGTGATGTTGGCCCAATAAATAATCCATGTTTGTGACGTCGAGCGCCAAACGCAACTTTCTTTCAGACTGGCGATTATGATATTTATGATCCTAAAGGACTGGTTTTTGATAGTACCTTTGAAAATGTTTCAAGGAAACTAATTTTGATACAACAGGAGACTAGAATTGTGTCTGTATACCCAATAGCTTCAGAGATAAAGCTTTTCAAAATGGGAAAGTTTTACCCAGAACCGTTTACCCTTTACCCTTCCCCTTCTCTTCTGGGAAAGACGGTTCTATTTTGAAAAGTTTTATCTTGGAAACTATTGGATCTACAGAGACAATTCTAGTCTTATATTGTAGCAAATTTATTCTACTTTAAAATGTCTTGCAAGTTCTGTCAAAAACTAGTCTTTAAGGGTTACAATAGCCAAAATCTGTAAAAAAATATGATTATTCGTTTTTTGACAAAGTTGCGTTCAGCGTTCGAGGTCACAAAGGAGATCGTCAATTTTTGTTAGGTGATCTGGCCCAGATTATTTAGGACCGTTTAGGAATGGTTCTTACCTTTAAAGGATCGTCATAATTTGTAAGGAGGTAAAAATATTGCGAAATCTAATGGGAAAATTGAAAAATCATGCATTTAAAACTTGAATCTGACAAGGACAATATTTGAAAGCGTGCTTGCCTATGATTTATATATTAATGTAAAAAAAGTACCGATTTTTTAAAGATAATGTACAAAAGCGGACTTGAAAATAAAACGGGAATCATGATGAAATAATAAAAAGTCATATTTTGATCGTATTTATAGATCCTGTATTTCGGCAAACAAAGACGGCTGTCAAACCATCGTTGATACTATTAACTGAACATTCCTAACACCTATAGCGAAGGGATAAGGTTTACCACCGTTAAGTGCGATAGCACTAGTATCTAGTGTTGGTAGAGACTCGCGTTTTTTAAGTCTAAATTGCATGAACTCGACCTATATTTACGGGACTGTGAGCTTAAAAGACTTCCAAGTCTTTTGAGTCGTGAGTCGAGTCCTTTTTTTGAGTCTTATTGAGTCCTGTAGTCACGACTCAAGCTTTAGAAAAGATTCAAGCCATCGTATCTTTTTAAAGTCTTATGTTAATTTTAGGTGTGGTTTAAGACTCGAGTCCTATAATGACGACTTGCTTTTGAAGTTTCTATGGTTTCTATCGAAAAATGTCATGTTAAACTAAATATCATGAAAAAATTCTTAAAAACGTTAACTTCCTACTTAATAAAATAATAATAAAATCACGGAATATTTTAAAACATTTAGTATTAGCCCGACAAAAACGCACGTGAGTGTAACATGATCCGGGGTTATTGCAGATAAAGGATTAATGTACCCTGAGGCTATATTTAGCTATTTATCATGCACACCAACACATTCAAGAGCTCTATCTCTCTCTCTCTCTCTCTCTCTCTCACACACTCACACACACACACATACTCAACCATACGTCAGGTAAAACTTGTTTTGTTGTATAATCAAGTTTGTTATAGTTAAGTTTATATTTAATGTCTCAACTCATCTTACTCGGTGGAATCACTGACTTCCGAGTCACAGGCATCAGTTCGGGAGACAGAGGCTCAGTTCCGGTGAAACTGTATCAAACCTAATACATAAGTATCTCTTAAGGTATTAGCGTACTGTTGAAATGTTACTTATACTTATATTAGGTTTTTAAGTCAATAAATATTATTCTTATTCTTATTCTACGCCCTACGCCCCACTACCAGTAAAGACCTTCTCTCTTAAAAGAGAGGGAACGAGCTTTAGTCAACAGTTGAAGAATATCCAACAAACGGTCTCAGGATACAATAAAAACCCTTGTGTGCAATAAGCCAATGATGTGTTAATCATAACTTTTTTGTCACCAATATTGGTGATTATTTTTTAGATAAGTGGAAAAAATAATTTTGGCGTACAATTTGTCACCCTAATCAATGTGACGTCTTGTCGTTTTCCATACAGCGTGTGTCAAAACCAATAGGGTGGCCATGATTTACTTAGTTTAAGATTAATTTTAATGGAATAATGTAATAAATAAAAATCATTCTGTTTTGATTCAATACTATCATGTGATTATAGTCCCGAGTACTCATTTTATCAGCACTAATACCCTTAATTCATTATGGAAAGCATATAAACAGACAGCATTAAAATCAAAAGAAAGATATAATTACTGATTGCTATACAGGGTGATCAATCCAAATGGGTCAGTAGGGAGAAGTCAGAAACTATGAGAGATAGCGACATCTGTTCTTAGGAACCATGGCTTCGATTTTAATAACAAGAAAAACTGCATACATAGATTTAAAAAAAAACTTGTACTCAGTTCGGGAATTGAACCCGGTCGTTTTGAAAAATAAAACTAACTTACATTATTTCTATTTGGATATCGATTGTGTAGGTCATAAGCAGTAAATGTTACTATGAAACACGATATCAAAAATTAATAAACTGCATTGTATTTCATATTCTTTTATTTGATTAATCTGACATAATAATTAACATGATAATAAATTCCCAAACTGGGTACAAGTTTTTTTTAAATCCATGTATGCAGTTTTTCTTGTTATTAAAATCGACGCCATGGTTTCTAAGAACAGATTTCGCTATCTCATAGTTTCTGACTTCTCCATACTGACCAATTTGGAGTGATAGTCCTGTATATTACTTTACTCAGTATTTTCCGTAATCTCATAATCTCAAGTGTTCTTACAATTACAAGTCCAGTTGAGTTCTAGTAATGACTCAGTTGTTTTAAAGGCCTTAGGAGTAAACAAAACACTCGAGCCTCTATAGAGGACTCGAGTCTCTATATAAGACTATAGAAGACTCAAGTCCCCCCGAAGTTCAAAAGAACTTGAGCTTCGATTCGATGACTAGAGTCTAAAAAACCAAGTCGAGTCTTACAAATGAAGACTACAAGGACTCGAGTCTCTACCAACAGTACTAGTATCTGACATTACAAAATTGAAAAAAAGATGCGTTTCGTTATCGAAGGAGCATGATATTATGCCATTATGAAACCCACTTTTAATATTCAAACTCCGATCAAAAATGCAAAAATACGCATTTTCAATCTTTGAGCGTTTTAATACAGTCGATTTCTAATTTAAACTTCCGTATTCGTAGGCTTAGATACTATTTTAATATTACAATGTTCTTACTTACCGAACAGTATCAAAACGCAGATTATGTAACGATATACATTGACAGTGTCAAACCAAAAAACAATCCCGTTTCAGGCCAGGGTGAAGTTAAACTTTATGTCAATGCCATAAGGACGTGAACGACTTGTCTTACTGTATTTTAATCGCGGAAACATCAACATAATGTTTATTTATTTAGTATTTCTAATTCCCGTTTCATTTTTTTGCAATATTTTGTCTACTTTAGTAATAAAATGAGTATTTATTTTACATTGCAGTACAGACTGTATACGGTTTATATCAGGTGGCCCAGAATTGACGATCTCCTTTGGATTATTTATTGGGCCAACATCACTAATAAGTCTGCAAAAAATCAGATCTACCGGATTTGACGCACACGATGATTGTATAAAGTTACTGGATGAATTAGCAGGGATCGAATTTTACGGTAACATAATAGTGGTTAAAACATTACTGAAATGTACATATATGATGTACAGTCAGCATCAAAAGTAACTACGCAAACGAATACGTCAAAAGTAATTTTTAAAAGGGAATAAGAGCTTTTGACGTCTTCGATTGCGTAGTTACTTTTGATGCTGACTGTACCTAAAGTAATCAACGTGGGTCCTAAAAGCCCACAGATTATCCATATTAGCATAATTATTGAGGTAAAAAAAACCATGTTGCATACTGAAATTCGAACACTGCTAATTAGGTAGAACCGCATGAATAAAAAAATGAATTTTGTCTGGCACACTATCAATAAAGTTGAAAGCTTTAACGGCCAGAAATGACTTAAAGCGCCGCGGAGCAAATAGACATTGTGACATTGACATGGCATTCCTTTTTTACCATTTTGGTACGGAACCCTAAAAATATTCCAGCTTCCTGAAATTTTAATGCTCCCTGAGTTAAAACGATACGTGCAATTGATACACTCAAAATGGTTAATTAGGTAAAAACAAATACCTGGCAACAAATATTCAAAACAAGAATGCTTTGAATAATAGATGCCAAGATAATATTTTTGATGCCAACCTATTATTTCAAGTTCCTTGTAAATTTTTTGGTCAGCTATATATTACTGCCGTTTTTGAATAATATGATGCCACATGTTTGAGGCTTGTTTAAATTTATTGACGCTGAAATATTAATATATAGCCAATTTATATTATTACACGCCTTAGAAAAATTGCCGATTCATAGATGCCCGAAAAATTATAAGCCTTTCAGAACTGACAGATTTATGTATACTCCCTTTACGATGAAAGGGCTAAATTATGTAACGTGTCTCGTACTGATGTAACATAACGTGTATAATCTTAAAATTTTGACGGGAAGTGAAGGATTTTCTCAAACATTCGTCCTAATTTTTTTGGGATAATCTACTGATTCACGCTCAGCACAACTTTTTCGAGAATTTAGAAGTGGGTTTAAGAACTGATATGACTAGCGACTGCATCGCAACTGTAGCGCGGCCGTTTAGCTACTGAATCGCTGCAAAAAGTCGTAGTGCGCAACATCCCTATGACGATGTTAAAATTTCAATTCGATAAAAGTGAAACGTAGAACCCTGTACACTCACCGGCAATAATATCTTCCTACACGAAGGCCGCAAAAATATGTGACACGCTCTTATGGCCCTACAAATACGAGCGTGTCACATATTATTGCGGCCTTCGTGTAGGAAGATATTATTGCCGGTGACTGTACAAGTAAATTCACAAAAGCTGGCGCTGAACGTCTGTGAAAAATGTTGACTGCTCAATACAAATGCTATGCCAGCATTTATGAATCGACCTGTAATATTGGGCCAGCGATATTGCTAGCGCTACGGGTTTTTTAATGAATAGTCATAGGGCTTGGCAAAATTAAACTGTATTTTATGCAGAAAGCAAGCCCCTTTACACAGTGATACTAGGGACCAATATGAATGATTTCATTCGAGGAAATGAAAATTTCATCCACTGGAATTCAAGATGGCGGACCTTTTCCAAAATGGCGGCTGCACCGATTTTAGTGATTGGGTTGTCAATCAATTAGTATTGAAACCTCTAATCCAAAGTAACACAGATCATTTAATAAATTAAAGATGGCGGCCGAATATTAAGATTTTTTGTTCTAGCAAAAATAACATCATTATTATTATCGTATGACTTTATTTTTTCTATCCTCGTTGTAACATAGGTATGTACAAAAATTCGTAAGTTATAAATCTATATCTAAGTTTAATAGCCAATCCTTGGCGTCCACCTTGAGCTCGTAAAGGTCCTCAATTTTTCCGGCATACCGTCGCCGACGACACTCTTCCACGATATGCGCAATTGTTTGGTCTGGCGCACCGCAGTCGCAGCTCGGCAAGCTCTTGTAGCCCCACTTGTGCAGATTGTGGAAAGTGGAAAGTGGAAAGGTTGTCTGGAAGAAATCGCTCATTAGCGATAAGACCGCCTGTTGTTACCTCTACCTAAATTTATCTAATTGTAAAATTTGTGCTTGTAACTGTATGAGGTGTGCAATAAAGAGTATTTATTATTATTATTCTCTTTATTATTCTTTTTTCTTAGGCTAGGTTATTTTATAATATTTTTACAAAAGTAAAATATAAAAATACATCTAAAACATACAAAAACAATAAAAACATTATAAAAAACCTAACCTAGGGTGCCCCCGGCAACGGAGCAAGGCCCAGGCTGCCGGTGGTCAGGGCCGCAGAGAGAGGAACCTTCGGACTATGCGCGCCGTGTCCAGGATAACCGCCTTCTGAATCTGACCCTTGATCCAACCACAACCCCGTAGCGAAAGTCTCTCTAGATGTTGGTCTAGACTCTTCGCTATGAGACCGTTCGCAGAAACAACTATCGGTACAATGATCGCCGAATCAACCTCCCACATGGCGGTTACCTCGTGAGCCAAGTCTAGGTACTTGCTGGACTTGTCCTTCTCGGCCTTCACGAGGTTCTCGTCACATGGGACGGTGATGTCGACGAGCATGGCCCGGCGTTGCGGTCGATCTATTACCACGATATCAGGCTTATTGGCTACAATAGTCCTGTCCGTGATAATAGATCGATCTCAATAGAGCGTGGCACGACCATTTTCGAGAACTGGTGTAGGTGTGTACTTGTAGTACGGCACTTCGTGGTCCACAAGACCATATAGGAGAGCAAGCTGTTGGTGTATAATCCTGGCTACGAGGTTATGTCTGTGCAAGTACTCGCCGTTAGCAAGATGAGAACAACCGGAGATGATATGCCTGAGTGACTCTCCGGGACGGCGGCATGCCCGACAAATGTCGACCGTACCGTCCTTCAGGATATATCTCCGGTAGTTATTCGTCATGATAACTTCGTCCGCAATTGCACAGGCAAAACCTTCGGTTTCTCCAAAGAGGTCCCCGAATCGTAACCAGGTCACCGACGCGAGCAGGTCTACGTCGGGTCCCGTGAGGGCCCTGTAGAACCGCCCGTGTAGCTCCTTGCTCTTCCATACCGCCCTGCGATCCTCGGTGCTTAGCACCACAGGTTTGCGCCAGTTCTCGTTTGCCAAGGAGAGCGGCGTGAGACCCTTATCTACTGCCACCACATCACGATGCATCTCACACTCGTTGTTAAGGAAATAATTCCTGAGATTGTACACCTCACGGTTGTGGAGATTTTTGGCGTTTAAAAAGCCCCGACCTCCACACTTCCGTGGGATGTACAATCTCATAACAGACGAGCGCGGGTGAAGCATACGGTGTGTGGTGAGCAATAGACGGACTCTCCGATCCAGGGCATCCAGCTCGGTCTGTGTCCACCTTAGTATGCCAAAGGAGTATGTGAGTAGGGGCATCACCCAGGCATTGAAGGCACGCACCTTGTTGCCACCTGACAGAAGACTATTAAGTACTTTTGTCAGCCGACCGAAGAAGCGCTCCTTCAACGCCTGTTTAATACCCACATCCTCAATGCCCAAAGACTGTGACATACCAAGGTATTTGTAGGTTTCTGATTCAGAGATAGATCTGAACGTCATTGTCTCAGAAAGCTGTAGATTTGTTGAATTTACTACTTTCCCCCGCTGTACATGCATAACTGCACATTTATCAACACCAAACTCCATCTTGATGGAACTACTGAACACTTCAGTGGTCTTCAGTAGTTTTAACATCTCGATCGATTTGTGTAAGATTGTCCTATAATATTTATTATTATTATTATTATTATTGTGGTTACAGCGACCAACACCTGTCCTGATCCGGTTGAGAGTGACAAAAATCTTCCGCTGTTCATTGAAACCAGGTGGTTCCTTAGTTGGATCCGGTGCAGTATCGCCTAAGAACTGCATCTGTGCGTAGTGTGCGTCCCATTGCCATTCTGTGGTGATGTCGCAGGGAAATGATTAAAACAGCGTTTTGAACAAATCTCTAAGAGATATGATCAAGTCACGCAAGATGTTAAAATGGAGAATCCATATCATCATTTCGCTAGAAAAATTCAGTCATTTCACTAAATCACTGATTCTGTTTAGTGGAAAGACAAAATCGGCCAATAAACGCGACACGCTTTTTCATTTCACTAGATTTGTTTAGGAATTTGATAAAATCCCTAACCACGACATTAAGTTGACGAAACGAACTCAAAAAGTCAACTAGTTTTATCATTTCGCTAAACAAGTTTAGTGAAATGATTAAATCTCAACTGGAAGATGGTATGTGGTGATTTTATGAACTTTAGTGACGAAAGCAAGTACCGAATACAAAATTTTCCTTTACAGTTATTTACACGGGAACGATTATCTTTTGTTCGTTTCTTGGGCTAGAAAATAGCCGATAGCTCATAGTTACTCGCCCGCGGTGGGACCAGTGCCTTAGAGATTTGTTCAAATCTCTGTTTTAATCATCTCCCTGCGACAGTGATACTGTTTGGTTCGGGACCTTGGATTTGGCGGTTAGACCTGAATGGTCTGCGAGATCGAAGATAAAAACCCTCCTATGAAATGGTTACATATTTTTTACTTTAAATCAAACCTGATAATATTATCTACAAAATAAAATAAGAATGCTTGACAAATGACAATCCGTCTAATAGTTTTTGAACTATACCAAAAGCACACGAATGCCGGCGCGGCGACAATGAAGCGGTCCGCCCGCCAACCAAAATGATTGAACTTTATTCAATCTGGTATTCGCTTGTAGCGAGGTAGCAAGTGTTTTTATTTTATTAAATTTACCCGCTAAAATATTACCATAACAGAGTTCAGTGGACGTGCCAATGAGCTCCCGCCACCCGCGTGAGAAAGAGACAAACTGTAATTTTCTAACAATGAGAGTGACAAGGATGTAAATAATAATAATAATAAATAATAATAATAAATATTATAGGACAATCTTACACAAATCGATCGAGATGTAAAGATTGTCGCCATGTCGGTTGTCACATTGACGGTGTCTGCTTTAATAACATTAGTTATAGTAATAATATAAAATTTTCTTGACATTTTCATTAGGTGAATTATAATGATTAATAATGTATTTTAATTTTAATGGATTTTTTGATTTAAAGCTTCTTATGAGCCATGTTTGCTTGAAATAAAGATATATAATAATAATAATTGTCAAAATAGATAAACATAACACAATCGTTGCTAGGTTATGAAATAACTCTGGAAGTATTTTTTCTGCTCATTTTGTTAGAGTGTAACCCATCCATAGTAAATACCAATGGAGCTATAATAAAAAAGTGTATTTAAAAAAAAATTGGTATTAACCCTGAAACTAGGCGTATTCCAGAAAAGTTTATAGGACATTTTAATATCTAAATATGATCAGGAATACACTGTTTCTTTCTAGTTATAAGGGCCCATGGTGTATATTACAATAAATAATGGGAACTTCGTTTACGGAAACGTACAGCATACTTACAGGTTGAAACTTGTTCAAAACATGGTCATGATTATTGTCCATCAATAAATAGCAGTCGGTTGTCACATATATACCAAAGTTATTTCGAGTTAAAAAAAATTAAGACAACACAAATATCTAGACTGGAAATAATCAAGAATCAATAAAATAATGTTTTAATAAATGGCTTTAGCAGTTAAGTACCAATGAAACTCTGCGATTTAATTAACTATTTTGATCTTTAATAAATAAAAATAAAAAATTGGATTTGCATAAAATAATCAATTTTACGCAAAAACTGATAAGTGATAACGAATAGATACTAAATAACTAAAATTAATGGGGTTGAAACATATACCACAAGTTTCATATTGTACTGTATCACATATAGATACATTGAAATTTGCATCTACATTTGCGAAATGTGAATTAACTACTTTGGGTATACATTTGATACCTACTTCAGTCTAGACTATGGATCATTAAAAATCTCGGTAAGTAATATGTAGCTAATATTATTATATCACCATGTGAGATTAAAATAGTTTAGGTATAATACCTACTCACATGTAATGTAAAAACAATATCGATATTGGCTTCTTCAAAACGAGTTTACAGTTTTGAAAGAGACAGCGACATGCGAGTGTTAATAGAACATAACTGCCCATATAAAAACACCAAGTTTAAATACCTAAAACTATTAATATTTTAGGTATAATACCTAGTCTTTAATAAATAACGAGTAACAATTAAATAATTATAAATACCTATTGCAAATACGTAAGGAACAAACTGAAACGTAGGAGTGAGCCTCAACTAAGCTCGGTAACAACGCGATGTCGCCGAGACGAGGTAACAATAGAGACAATAGAAAAATGTAAGCTAGGGTTCTATTGTGGTGTCAAAGAGCGTGTGTTATTAATTAGCGGAGTGTCTAAGTGCCCGAAGGAGGCTCCGGACTCTGTTGAGACCTAGCGCAATTGATCTAATCTAAGGGGTTGAATACAATTTTATTTTTTTAAGTTTCATAATCCCGACAAACCATTGTTTTGGTGGGGGGAGAATCGGCGGGGTAGAAACGGGGAATCTATACTACAAAATATTGGAAAAAACTTTGTATTCGGCCGTCATCTTTAATTTATTAAATGATATGTTTTTCCTTTGATTGGAGGTTTCAATACAAATTAATTGACAGAGCCCTATAACTAAAATCGCTTTAGCTGTTTTGAGTCTATTTTTTTTAAATGTGGCCTACATTTTGGAAAAGATCCGCCATCTTGGATTCCAGTGGATGAAATTTACATTTCATTTGTATTGGTCTATCTATATCGCTTTTAGTCTACATCGCGGTGTGGTTGTTTAGCGACATAAAAACATCGAACCTCAATTTTTGATGCACAAGTATAAAATTTGGCACAGTTGTTTCGTGTCCCCAGACAAGCTGATTAAGATCGGTACCCCAAGGTACTCCCCCTATCTGGCGCCGAGGGGGGGGAGGGGGTGGTTAAAATAACACTCCACCCGGCTTCATTTAAAAAAATTCTAACAGTTCACTTTTAGCTAATAGATCGTTTGGTATCAATTTCGGATAAAACGACTACGTAGAGTTCGTTTCTGGTATTACAAATGCAATTGATTCGTCATGTCTGTGTGTTTGTCTTTTTTTTTTTTTTTTAATACCACGACGGTGGCAAACAAGCATACGGCCCGCCTGATGGTAAGCAGTTACCGTAGCCTATGGACGCCTGCAACCCCAGAGGATTTACATGCGCGTTGCCTACCCTTTAGGAACCTATGTCACAGCCATTTTACTCGGAAACTATACGACGTATCTGAAGAACATTTACACATAAGGTGTATTTTGTATGCAGCTACTTAGTTATGTAGTTAAATTTGAAAAAAAATATTTTTAGGGGGGGCGCTCCATACATGTCACTAAATTTCAAATATTTTTTCAAATATCGGCTAGTCCTAACCGATATTAGAATATTAGGCCAAGCAAATAAGATCTATAAAAAGTGCTTTGAGGAATTAATTCCCAGCAGGCTGGAAATCGTTTTAATACCTTCATGTGGTCCTAAATGCATGTAATCCGAGTTTGCCTAATCCCAAGAGGTATGAATAATTTTTTGGCGAAATTTTTGCTCCTTGTCATTTTTTGCTTCTAGCTCAAAAACGGTACGTCCCATGGAAAATATTACCTGATTCAATATTAAAAAGGGTAAAATTTTGCGTCGAATAAGCATATGTACTTTTAATTCAGTTCAGCGGTACAGCCGAAATCAAGTTATAAACCGGGAAAATGTCTCATTTAATTGAAAGACTCATATTTTCACTTCCATGCCACATATCTTTGAAAAAGATGACACCAGTTGAAAAACCTATAGTATAAAAGGTGTAGAGAATACATTTTCACGTTATATCGACATCTCAATTTTTGAATACAGTCATTTTGAAAGACGAATTTTGGCATGAATTCAAAATCAGTTTTTTTCTAAATCCTTCTGAGTTGCATATTTTCCATAAAATATAGTGTGAGGATTAAAAACATTAAAGTGCAAATTTCTGAAACGTACCTAATCAGAAAATTATTTATACACCGTGTTTTATTGCATTTCATGTAATTCCAAGGGTCCATTCCTGAGCTTAACTTAAGTATATTTCTTAAAGACGCTAGTGTCTTTATTCAATGCAGTTCTGAGGTAATCGATAGTTCTTTTTTGCCTTTCTGATTGTGTAAATTTTTCTTTTAGTCTGAGACCCCGCTATAAAGCCATGTAACTGTGTGTTAAGTCAATACAATATTATTTTTTTTCTAAGCAGAAACGTCTACAAGCGAAATTTCAATTTTATAATTGAAAGAAAAATGGAAAGATTTGGACCGGTGTTCCGAAATGTCGCAAGTTCGAATCTTGCTCGACGTGGTGAATTTTTCCATTTTTCTTTCAATTATAAAATTTTCAATACAATAAGTTTCCTTTGTATCTCGGATTGTTAATGTTCGAATTTTCATTGACATGTCATAATGTTTATTTTTTTGGTTGAGTATACCTTATTTACATTAGGGACCGATTGAGAAATCAATCAATAACTACTGAACCTATTTGACTTAACACACATGTGCATCATTTTGTAGTGGGTACTCAGAGTAAAAAAATAATTAAATGTAGGTTTACACAATTAGAAAGACATAAATAAAATATCGATTACCTCAGAACTAGAGCTACTAGGCACTGGCGGCGTCTTTGAGAAATAAACCTAAGTTAAGCTCAGGAATATACACTTGAAATTACCGGAAATAAAAAAAAACACGGTGTATTTATACAGTTATCTGATTGGGTACGTTATGTAAATTTGCAATTAAATATTCTTAGTTGTAAAATGCATTAAATGTACGCCTCACACCGGCGACTGATGATATATCTAGACGTAGAACTTCAAACAAACCGTCAGCGTGAAATTGGGAAACAACTCGATATACGCACGCTCACTACGCTGCCAATCAAACGCGTCAAAATATTAGTCTGTTTTCAATTACAACAATTACTCAAAATACGATTGGTCAATCGCAAAATGATTTTGCTGTGATTCGTCGTAGCACTGACACTTGAAAATGACAAGGCAACAGTGACATTGGAAACGCATTATTGGAGGACGGTTTCAGAAAATAGAGAGCAATTTTCGAATGAATATTTTTTGTTGTAAGAGGTTTGAATTTTATTTTAAAGTAAATAAGCAGATACTTGGTCACTTTACTTGTTACTTGCTTAATACGTTTGCCGCAAGACTTTTAGGCGGTTGTCACACCTCCTCCTTCAAAATAAATCTTGCGGTCCGCACCTATGGTCGCCGTCGTACAGGAGGTTTACGTGTCAGGGGTAGGCAAATGCCCCTGTCGCCCACCCCCCCCCCCCCCCCCCCCCCCCCCTGTATCCGTGCCTGTGTCAGATTGTGTACGACTGTCCCATAATATTTTTTTATTTCATTTTATAAATACTATTTCCTTGTACAACATCCAATGAAGCTGTTGACATCTACTGTCACACTTCAAAAACTGATGATTTTGCAGTAAATTGATGCCTAAATAAGTCTTGAATTGTATTTTTAGGGTTCCGTACCTCGGAAGGAAAAAAACGGAACCCTTATAGGATCACTTTGTTGTCCGTCCGTCCGTCCGTCTGTCAAGACCCTATTTCTCAGGAACGCGTGGAGGTAACAAGCTGAAATTTATATCAAATACTCAAGTCTACTGTCCCTTGGAGCTGTAAAAAAATCAAACTTCTAAGCCAACGCAATCAAAAGATACAGCAAATTTACGAAACTCGCAAGGGAATCAAAACCTACAGGGTACTTCCCGTGACGACTCTTGAAATTTGGTATGAAGCAACGTCTTATAGCACAGATAAAGGAAAAATTGCGGAAACCAATTTTTTTGTTACATCATGTAATATTTTTTTTTTAATGATTTTGAAGTTACTACTACTAGTTTGAGGTAGTAACTTCAAAATCATTAAAAAAAAAATTATTACATGATGTAACAAAAAAATTGGTTTCCGCAATTTTTCCTTCAAACCTCTTACAACAAAAAATATTCATTCGAAAATTGCTCTCTATTTTCTGAAACCGTCCTCCAATAATGCGTTTCCAATGTCACTGTTGCCTTGTCATTTTCAAGTGTCAGTGCTACGACGAATCACAGCAAAATCATTTTGCGATTGACCAATCGTATTTTGAGTAATTGTTGTAATTGAAAACAGACTAATATTTGACGCGTTTGATTGGCAGCGTAGTGAGCATGCGTATATCGAGTTGTTTCCCAATTTCACGCTGACGGTTTGTTTGAAGTTCTACGTCTAGATATATCATCAGTCGCCGGTGTGAGGCGTACATTTAATGCATTTTACAACTAAGAATATTTAATTGCAAATTTACATAACGTACCCAATCAGATAACTGTATAAATACACCGTGTTTTTTTTTATTTCCGGTAATTTCAAGTGTATATTCCTGAGCTTAACTTAGGTTTATTTCTCAAAGACGCCGCCAGTGCCTAGTAGCTCTAGTTCTGAGGTAATCGATATTTTATTTATGTCTTTCTAATTGTGTAAACCTACATTTAATTATTTTTTTACTCTGAGTACCCACTACAAAATGATGCACATGTGTGTTAAGTCAAATAGGTTCAGTAGTTATTGATTGATTTCTCAATCGGCCCCTAATGTAAATAAGGTATACTCAACCAAAAAAATAAACATTATGACATGTCAATGAAAATTCGAACATTAACAATCCGAGATACAAAGGAAACTTATTGCATTGAAAATTTTATAATTGAAAGAAAAATGGAAAAATTCACCACGTCGAGCAAGATTCGAACTTGCGACATTTCGGAACACCGGTCCAAATCTTTCCATTTTTCTTTCAATTATAAAATTGAAATTTCGCTAGTAGACGTTTCTGCTTAGAAAAAAAAATCCCCTGGAAAGGCATTGATGATACACGTCACTTCCTCAAGTGCTACCTCTAAGGAGGTGCATTTTTCAGCAAAAAAGTACGCACGTTTCTATGTAGAATTTAATGAGCTTTAATATTTTCCTAGATCATATGTTCATAGAGTGCGTAGATTTGAAGGAAAAGCGAATTTCTTCAGGATGAAGGACATTTTCCAAGGTGCTGGCGGTTCCTCGAGGTCCTCAAATGTCAAATGGTGTGGACAATAAAACGGGACCTCTAATCAACATACGGTTTGGAGGAAGAGGTTCTAATCAGCTTGCGAGTTTTTGACAGTTTATGATTTTGTGGCTGATTGTACTTTTCTTTAGACAATCATCTGATACTTAGGGTATTAAGACGATTCTAATATCGGTTAGGAGGAAGAGGTTCTAAATCAGCTTGCAAGTTTTTGACAGTTTATGATTTTGTGGCTGACTGTACTTTTCTTTAGACAATCATCTGATACTAAGGGTATTAAGACGATTCTAATATCGGTTAGGGGGAAGAGGTTCTAAATCAGTTTACAAGTTTTTGACAGTTTATGATTTTTTTATTTAGACAATCATCTAAATACTTATTATTTATAGGCCAAGCAAATTAGATTTTTTCAAAGAATTAATTCTCGGCAGGCTAGAAATCGTTTTAATACCTTCATGTGGTCCAAAATGCATGTAATCTGAGTTTGCCCAATCCCAGGAGGTGTGCACAACTTTTTAGCGAATTTTTTGCTTCTACCGCGAAAACGGTACGTCCGACGGAAAATGTCTTAAATTTTAATATTAAAGATGGTTAAATTCTGCGTTCAATGAGAATATTAACTTCTAATTCAGTTTAGCGGTACAGCCGAAATCAAAAGTTATAAAACGAGAAAATGGCTCATTTTATTGAAACTCATATATTGACTTCCATACCACATATCTTTGAAACATGACTTCTGTAGAAAAAAGTTGAAGAGAATAATTCATCGAGAATTTCACGTTTATAGATATTTAAATTTTCAAATTCAGTCATTTTGAAATTCTAAATTTGGCATGAATTCAAAAACGGTTTTTTTTTTAATCCTTCTAAGTTACATGCATAAATATGAGGTGTGAGGCGGACTAATGATCAGAGGGCGGAATTGCTCATGGCGAAAATCAAACGTCAATAGAGTTGGAACATTGAATTTTATCGACTTTTTCAGCTATCGATAAGTTCAGTCACCTTTTACATTTCTGACTTTAACATTTACCTCTTTGATTAGATTAAAAGTAAATTGCGTGGCGGTTAACTGTCATTTCTGCTACTAGTCTTTTTGCAACTAATTCACGTTCGTAAAAATTGGTTAATCCAAAAAGAAAAACAATTAAGAAATGGATAAAGAAGTACCCTTGTCTTACTTACAACGAATATACTGCTCTAAATGTATGGTTCACTTAAATCCACTAAAAAAATATTGAGTTGAAACTCACATAACGAGTAAAACACATTTACCTGAGTTTAAAGAGGTAAAGAACGATAATAGTTTTTATCTAGATTTGATAATATTTCTCGTTTGTCGCAACATTCCATGGAAAAAATTTAATTAATAATAATCCACATTTTATTCCGTAATGGTCATATGAAGTATATTATTGTATGCTTATGGATTTGAGGTTTAGTTTTGTTAATAAATTAATAAAGATACGATAGGTAAATATATTTTCAGTTTATTCAATAGTCGATAAAATTCAACATTCCAACTCTATTGACGTTTGATTTTTGCCATGAGCAATTCCGCCCTCTGCTAATGATATATAGACAACGAAGTAGCTCTGCAAAATGACCCCACTAAAAGTGAGCCGCGGGGGGCGGGGCTTACAAACTGAGCCGCCAAGCCGTTTAGTTTTTAAATGGCGGTTCAGTGACACGGTGGTAGTGAAGTTTATCAGAAAATTAAATAATTTAGTAAACATGCCTACCGTATCCGTACAAACCAGGTTTGTACGGAACTCTAGGTGCGCGAGTCTGACTCGCACTTGGCCGGTTTTTTTTACAAATCCAGTTATTTTCAAAAGTTGTATTTCCATTTTATGAGCAAAATCGATTCTTACATTTAAAGCCCGTGATCAGAGGCATACTGTATACTATTAACTTTATCTGCGTGTTATGAAAGGTGAGATGTAAACATGTGTATTTAACTTAAATCAAAACATTTTATCTCATTAAAAAGTAATAAAAAAAAAATCGTAATAAATTTTAATGGTTGTACAAAAGTTGGCATAGCACCATCCCCATGTAAAATTATCCGGTAAAATAAATTTATAATAATATGTTTTCGGCTTAACTTACGTATGATAAGTGAGCCCGTCTTTTTTATTATGTTTTCCAGTTCTACTCTGACACCATTTTACGGCGCAAGAAGGCATGTTTACTAAATTATTTAATTTTCTGATAAACTTCACTACCACCGTGTCACTGAACCGCCATTTATAAACTAAACGGCTTGGCGGCTCAGTTTGTAAGCCCCGCCCCCCGCGGCTCACTTTTAGTGGGGTCATTTTGCAGAGCTACTTCGTTGTCTATATATCATTAGCAGAGGGCGGAATTGCTCATGGCAAAAATCAAACGTCAATAGAGTTGGAATGTTGAATTTTATCGACTATTGAATAAACTGAAAATATATTTACCTATCGTATCTTTATTAATTTATTAACAAAACTAAACCTCAAATCCATAAGCATACAATAATATACTTCATATGACCATTACGGAATAAAATGTGGATTATTATTAATTAAATTTTTTCCATGGAATGTTGCAACAAACGAGAAATATTATCAAATCTAGATAAAAACTATTATCGTTCTTTACCTCTTTAAACTCAGGTAAATGTGTTTTACTCGTTATGTGAGTTTCAACTCAATATTTTTTTAGTTGCTTTAAGTGAACCATACATTTAGAGCAGTATATTCATTGTAAGTAAGACAAGGGTACTTCTTTATCCATTTCTTAATTGTTTTTCTTTTTGGATTAACCAATTTTTACGAAAGTGAATTAGTTGCAAAAAGACTAGTAGCAGAAATGACAGTTAACCGCCACGCAATTTACTTTTAATCTAATCAAAGAGGTAAATGTTAAAGTCAGAAATGTAAAAGGTGACTGAACTTATCGATAGCTGAAAAAGTCGATAAAATTCAATGTTCCAACTCTATTGACGTTTGATTTTCGCCATGAGCAATTCCGCCCTCTGATCATTAGTCACCGCCTCAAACCTCATATTTATGCATGTAACTTAGAAGGATTTAAAAAAACCGTTTTTGAATTCATGCCAAATTTAGAATTTCAAAATGACTGAATTTGAAAATTTAAATATCTATAAAACGTGAAATTCTCGATGAATTATTCTCTTCAACTTTTTTCTACAGAAGTCATGTTTCAAAGATATGTGGTATGGAAGTCAAAATATGAGTTTTTCAATAAAATGAGCCATTTTCTCGTTTTATAACTTTTGATTTCGGCTGTACCGCTAAACTGAATTAGAAGTTAATATGCTCATTGAACGCAGAATTTAACCATCTTTAATATTAAAATTTAAGACATTTTCCGTCGGACGTACCGTTTTCGCGGTAGAAGCAAAAAATTCGCTAAAAAGTTGTGCACACCTCCTGGGATTGGGCAAACTCAGATTACATGCATTTTGGACCACATGAAGGTATTAAAACGATTTCTAGCCTGCCGAGAATTAATTCTTTGAAAAAATCTAATTTGCTTGGCCTATAAATAATAAGTATTTAGATGATTGTCTAAATAAAAAAATCATAAACTGTCAAAAACTTGTAAACTGATTTAGAACCTCTTCCCCCTAACCGATATTAGAATCGTCTTAATACCCTTAGTATCAGATGATTGTCTAAAGAAAAGTACAGTCAGCCACAAAATCATAAACTGTCAAAAACTTGCAAGCTGATTTAGAACCTCTTCCTCCTAACCGATATTAGAATCGTCTTAATACCCTAAGTATCAGATGATTGTCTAAAGAAAAGTACAATCAGCCACAAAATCATAAACTGTCAAAAACTCGCAAGCTGATTAGAACCTCTTCCTCCAAACCGTATGTTGATTAGAGGTCCCGTTTTATTGTCCACACCATTTGACATTTGAGGACCTCGAGGAACCGCCAGCACCTTGGAAAATGTCCTTCATCCTGAAGAAATTCGCTTTTCCTTCCAAATCTACGCACTCTATGAACATATGATCTAGGAAAATATTAAAGCTCATTAAATTCTACATAGAAACGTGCGTACTTTTTTGCTGAAAAATGCACCTCCTTAGAGGTAGCACTTGAGGAAGTGACGTGTATCATCAATGCCTTTCCAGGGGATATTCTCATGATATGAAACTTGTGAGAATACAAAGTTAACATTTATTTATAGTTCTGTATGTCAGCTACACCAATATTAACATTTTAACCGACTGCTAGAAAAACAGTAAGTAAGGTAATGGTTTCAAAAATGAAAACTGAATACACCCTGTAGCCTAGGATGCTAAGCGGATTTCTACAAGTGACACGTATCCCTTAATTCCACTTGATCTGAACAATGAATCCACAACTAATATACCGGGTGTGGCCTGTAATAGGAGCAAAAAATTAAAACGTAGATTCTACTCCTCAAACTAGACAATGTTTGTTCAACGACTTTTGAAAGTTATGTAGATTTTAGATTGTCTCTTTTTCAAACAAATTAAATAGTATTTTCAATGTACATGAAATTCCGCTTAAATGACATCGCCTGTCAGTCTTGTCACCCTACAGATATTAGTCAATGTCGTAATACATTGCGTGTTCGAATAAACTTTAAACTGTAATAAAATTCAAACTACAAGTTATTTTTAAAAGTTGTTGAACAAATGTTGTCTAGTTTGAGGATTAGAATCTACGTTTTATTTTTTGCTCTTATTACAGGCCACACCCGGTATATCTAAAAAAAAGATCAATATGGCGGTCGCAAGAGGTCACCAAATATGAAATCATGTTTTTTCCTTGGTGCCTGTTTTTTTTTATAGATATATTAGTGTGGATTCATTGTTCAGATTAAGTGGAATTAAGGGATATGTCACTTGTAGAAATACGCTTAGCATCTTAGGCTACTAACACAATCAAAATACGAAAAACTCGAAATCCGCCGGACAGTTTTAAAATTTGGTGTGTATGGTGATTAGAGGTCCCGTTTTATTGTCCACACCATTTGACATTTGAGGACCTCGAGGAACCGCCAGCACCTTGGAAAATGTCCTCTATCCTGAAGAAATTCGCTTTTCCCTCCGCATCTACGCACTCTATGAAACGTTATTTATAGTTTTGTATGTCAGCTAGATACACTAGGAGGTCTGTAATCAACACACCAGTGCCATGTAATGCAAATTTTGTAAAATGTATGAAGTATAAATCAATTCGACTAAATAATTTGATGATGAAACCATATTTTTGCTCTTAATTAGAGGTCAATCAATAGTGGCAGCAATGAAACTCGACTCCTATTTTCTCTGGGATCCTAGTATGCATGTATGAAAACAAGAGCTTCGAGGACCACCAGAGTCGGTTGCCGTCATGCAAAGATAAAAGATATTTATTCTTCAATTTAGGCACATTACAATGCACTTATGAACGTCAGAGAGAAAAAAAAAATACCCCCGGTTCTAACCCTACACCTCTGACCCGAGAAGTATTATTTATGACCGGCAAGAAACTCGGCGGGACTTATTTTTTCAAAACAGTAATACAGTAATATTATATCTTAAAGATACACAATAATGCGTAGTTCTGTAAGAAGGCATATCAAAACAGCTTGAGAGACATACTATGTACGTATTGTTTAATTAAAATAAAATAATAATAATAAAATCCAAATATGATTGCTTCACAAAACGTTCCAAAAGTATATCCATTTTTAGTTTTTTTGTAACCCATTACTACAAGAAGGCTAAGTTTTTGAGATATGGTGTTATACACTTTTTTGAGTGGAATTTAATGAAGTTTCGTTTGCCATAAACATTCTTAACATAACGATTACATTTATTGTAAGCGTGCAAAAAAACTAAAAATGGATATACTTTGCATGATGGCAACCGACTCTGGTGGTCCTCGAAGCTCTTGTTTTCAGACATGCATACTAGGATCCCAGAGATAATAGGTGTCGAGTTTCATTGCTGCCACTATTGATTGGCCTCAAATTAAGGGCAAAAATAGGGTTTTATCATCAAATTATTTAGTCTTAGTGATTTATCCATCATACATTTTACAAAATTTGCATTGCATGGCACTGGTGTGTTGATTACAGACCTCCTGGTGTATCTTTAATTGAAATCCGCGCAATAGTTTAGGCACCAAGGAAAAAACATGATTTCATATTTGGTGACCTCTTGCGGCCGCCATATTGTTTTTTTTTTAGATATATAAGTGTGGATTCATTGTTCAGATCCGCTTAGCATCCTAGGCTACAGGATGTATTACATTTTCAGTTTTGAAACCATTACCTTACTTACTGTTTTTGTCGCAGTCGGTTAAAATGTTGATATTGGTGTACATACAAAACTATAAATAAACGTTAACTTTGTATTCTCACAAGTATCATACCATGAGATTATCCCTTGGAAAGGCATTGACGATACACTTCACTTCCTCAAGTGATATCTCTAAGGAGGTATATTTTTCAGCAAAAGAGTACGCATGTTTCTATGTAGAATTTAATGAGCTTTAATATTGCCCTAGATCATATTTCCATAGAATGTGTAGATTCGGAGGGAAAAGCGAATTTATTAAGAATGGAGGACATTTTCCAAGGTGCTGGCGGTTCCTCGAGGTCCTCAAATTTCAAATGGTGTGGACAATAAAACGGGACCTCTAATCAACATACACACCAAATTTCAGAACTGTCCGACGGATTTCGAGTTTTGTCGTACTTTGATTGTATTAAATATTAGCGGCGCCAGGTCTAGAGTATCAAAATGTCTAGGGTATCATAATATATTAACTGGAAGAGAATATCATAAAGACTTTACCAATAAAATGACTATATTGCTTCGAAATAATAAAATTATAGAATAGTAACGCCTAACAAACGTCACACTGAAATATGGGGTTAAAGGGTGAACCACAGATCTAGTATAGACAGATGGTTTGACAAATATCAAAACTGCGACAAAAACTGAAATGCTAGAGTGTGGGTAAATTGTCTATGTGAGCGTAAAAAATAGTGGTGCCAAGTACAACAGGTCAATTATCTATCGATATTTGACTTTATTATCGATAAGTTGCAACGTTAAATTTATATTCATGTTTTACACTAAACGGCATATTAAAATTCTAGAAAACTAAAATATATTTATTCAGAATTATTTTATATTTCACACGATTAAATATGATCTGTTAAAAAGCGGGTTCATGTTATTTTACAGAAATTAAGATCAGTCATTTTTTTCTCTCACACTTGTGGAGTGTTTATATACGTGATAGTTTGTTTTTTACATACTTCTTTATTATAGCGTTATTAATTGTGACGCTAATAAAATCGCATGCAAATGTAGTCTTGCATCAATGCAATCTTGGTGGAGTGGAAGTCGAAGTGGTAGGCGCAGCACACACTTGAGAGTGGAATTTAGCTTTCATAGATAAAAGTAAGCGGTATGACATAATGTTAATACGAGATTTATTATTTATTATAATTCTTTCGAAGCTATAATTATAATTTTCATATCAAACAGTTATCGATATTATGTCCCTACGATATTTTGTCAAACCCTAGCGTAAAATGACAATTTTGATTTTTACACAAAATAATCTTTAATATTAACTATTATGATAAAATATTCACATGCAGTAAAAGAGACATTAATATTTAATGGTATCAAACGGTTATTTACATGATTTATTTGGCTAATTTGATAAAATATGGTTTCAAAAACAACGATCGGAATATCATATTTACCTGTGAAACGAGTGATTGCCTGGGTTTTTTATTTGTGTAGTTGTGCAATCCGGGCCGCAACACGACACCATTCTTCTTTTGTTTCATTCCAGGTAAATGAACAGCGGATAATATAATATTTTTCAAGATCAAATATGAGCACTCCCGACGCAGGTGTTTAAGTGTAACGAGTGATGTCAAAAGTCGTCCTGCTAGGAGACTGATCATGTATCTCTTTCGCACTCGCGGAATGTTCATATACGTGTTGGTTTCTCTTTTGCGCACTTCGTCTGTCTTTTAGCAAAGCGCAATTTTAGGTCTGTGGGGTGAACACTATTAAATTGTCGCAGGTCGAACATGCTACAGAAGAGAAAATAAACATCCAAAGTGCTTAAAACTGTTGATATGACTAATTTTATATAAAGTAAATCAATAAAAAAAAATTATGGCTATTTTAACGAACGACGAGAAAATTCCCGGATTTTACTTTTGATGTGATTCATCGAACTTTGCACGGAATCATCGGTTAACAATTTTGTGCATGTTAACCCATTTTCGTTGAAAATCTAGCAATGAAGTGGCAGGTTGGCAAGTTTTTCGCAGTTTAGTTTTTATATTAGCCCAATATTTTTCTATGGGGCGAAGTTGGGGACAGTTTGGTGGGTTACTCTCCTTAGGCACTACCTCGACTGAATTCGCCTTATACCATTCCAAAGTTCGAGACGAATAATGGCAACTTGCTAAATCTAGCCAAAACAATTTTGAGGAAGTGTGCTTCTTCATGAATGGTAACAGTCTGTTTTTCAAGCATTCTGATTTATAAATATCGGTGTTAATTGTCGCGGTAGTGATAAATGGTGAGCTCCTCATGCCGCACTGGCATATAGCTTGCCAAACAAGGTATTTCTTAGCAAAATTTTCTACTGGGATTACCTTTTCCGATTCATCGAGATTCGAAATGTCACGAGAGGAATAGTACTGGTTACCTGGTAAAGATTTGAAGTCTGCATTGACGTAGGTTTCATCGTCAATAATTAGGCAATATTTTTTATCAATTAACAAGGTATACAATAACCTGGAACGTCTAACAGCACGATTATATTGATCCAAAGTTCTCTTTGGAGCTTTTTGCTTCTTGTATGTTATAATGCCGCATTCTTTTTTAATTTTTTGGACATTTGCTTGAATTGGTACTACTTTTTTCGCCACATCCTGGGAAGAGATGCTCGGATTCCTATCAAATAGCTGGCACACCTTTGGTTGTAACTTAACATTATATTTTCTGGTGGGTTGACCCTCACGACGCTTTCTATCTATAGTTTCTCCTTGTTTTATTATTTTAGGGTTCGTTGAACCGTCCTCCGCGTAGTTTGACAAGATTTTGCCAGATCTAAAGTTGATAAATGAGGATTTTTACTAAATCCTTGCAAAATTAATTCACGAAAATTTTTTTCGTGTAACGCCATTTTCATAGATAAAAAACAAATGAACGTTTTATGGTTGTCTAATATTTCACGATCCTTATAAATTTAAAATTTGAAAAGAATATTCAAAAAAGGTTCGATGCAACACGCTAGCAAAGTAAAAATGTAGGCGACAATTTAATAGTGTTCACCGTTTATTCACGGATGGTCTAGAACGCAATATGACTAGTGTAATATTTGGCCAATATCGCTTTTAGTCTATATCGCGAACGCAAAAATTCTACATAATTTTCGTCGTTTACGTTAGCGATGTCGACGGAGCCCCGCTACCACGGGGCTCCCATTTCTGTGCGATTTGGTGATACCTACCTATGAGTGGTCATTTTGCGTTCTAATAATCGTTTCAATAATCCAGTCATTTTGATCATATTGACATTTTAATAATCTAGTCATTTTTAATATTATTTCATTTTAATATTGTGGTCATTTTGATAGTGTGGACATTTTGAATTCGTCATTTTGTACAGTTGAACTTTCTGTTTAGATGGACATTTTGATATTCTAGACCTGATGCCCCTGAAGGATCTTAATACCTTAAGTATCAGACGATTGTCTGATGGAAAAAACAGTCAGCCATAAAATCGTATAATGTCATAAACTTGTAAACCGATTAGAACCAATTCCTCCTAACCGATATTAGAATGAATCATGAATTATTTAGATGATTGTCTAAAGAACAGTACAGTCAGCCACAAAATCGGTCCGCCATCAATAAAACCATACCCACACTACAGGCAAGAATGCATCAGGCCCAGGATCGACCGGTTAGAAGAGCACAGGGAAAAAGTGTCCACATCGTCACGTCCCTCAGCCACGAGGATCAAGGGATACAAGAAACGTGTTATTTTTCGTGTTTTGGTACGGAACCCTCCGTGCGAAGTCCGACTCGCACATGGCCGGCTTTCTGATAACCCATTCGCAGGCAATCTTTAATTATATCCATAATTGTTTAAAAATCACCCCTGACAACCATGTCAATGACGCTCACGGTGTAATCCAGTCTGGAATTTAGTAATTCAGATTACTTAAGTACATGATTACTGAGGAATCAAGATTACAGTAGTGGTTTACAATACTGATTCCTAAGTAATGGATTACAAATGTAATCATAGTACATTATTACAGTAATTTAAATTACCCAAGTAATCGATTACCGAAGAATCAGGATTACTGGATCGTGTTATTAATTCTAAAAGTAATTGATTATGCCCAACTCTGATAGGCACCATGTAAACTTTTTATTTATTGAAATCGATTATTATTCAAACCGATTATTAATTTATTGAAATCGATTAGTTTTCAAACCCTTGTGGGGGTGAAAAGGGGGTTGGAAGTTGGTATGAGGATTTTTTTACCGCTGAACTGATTTAGATGAAATTTGGTATAGAGATAGTATGGGTCTCGAGAAAGAACAAAGGATAATTTCATCTTCAAAAAAAGGGCGCCCCCCTCTTACTTTTGAACCGTAGGTCCAAAAAACTAGAAAAAAATAATAGAAGTGAAGCCTGAAAGGTAATTTCAATAAAAACTATCTATACATATAATAAAGCTGAAGAGGGTCGAAAGTCTGTACATGGAAGATAATCGAAAAAAAGTTGGCTGGGGTTACTTAGAATCGATAACAGAACACGTTCCAACAATTTTTAGAATTTTTGTCTGTTTATCTGTTTGTCTGTTTATTTGACCGCGCATCACGTGAAAACGGCTGAACGGATTTTGATGAAATTTTGTATAGTGATAGTTTGAGTCCCGGGAAAGGATAATAGATAGCTTTAATTTCGAAAATCAACCCTGGTGGGGATGAAAAGGGGGTTGAAAGTTTGTATGGAGAATTTTTAACCGCTGAAACGATTTAGATAGAAATTAGTATGGAGATAATTTGAGTCCCGAGAAACGTCATAGGATAGTTTTCAAACCCTTGTGGGGGTTAAAAGGGGGTTGGAAGTTGGTATGAGGATTTTTTTACCGCTGAACTGATTTAGATAAAATTTGGTATAGAGATAGTATGGGTCTCGAGAAAGGACAAAGGATAGTTTCATCTTCAAAAAAGGGCGGCCCCCCCCCCTTCCCATCTTATTTTTAACCGTAGGTCCAAAAAAAAAATGGAAGTGAAGCGAGCGAGCGAAGCCGCGTTAAATTCGGGGTAACACCCATATAAAATTTCACCCCCTCTTTTAAGGGGTTGGGTGCAGATTTCCAAAAAAAAAATGATGAACGATTTTTTTGTTAGTCACAAATAGTCCGCGTACCAATTTTTAGCTTTCTACCTTGAAAATAGCGGAATGCTCCATACAAACTTTCATCCCCCATTTTAGGGAAGTGGGGAGTTAGAAAAAGACAAAATGTACCCTATGTCACTCTCCATCCCTTCAACTATCACCACTTAAAAAATCACGTCAATTCGTCTCCCCGTTTTGCCCTGAAAGACGGACAAACAAACACACACATACACTTTCCCATTTATTATATTAGTATGGATGACGGAAGCGCCGCCAAATATCCCTTAATAAACGACCTTTTGAACGGATGTTTTTTAACAGGGAGGCAATTACGGAACCCTACACTGGACATGACCCGACATGCTCTTGGCCGGTTTTTTTTTGCATCGTTAACCCAGAAGTCACCCCTTAAGGATTACTAATTCCAATTGACAAGAAATCCCCGTCCGTATAGGTAGGCTATAAAAATTCAACCTCTAAAAGGGGGGTAGCCACTACACTCGATTGAGTTAATTTTGCACCTGAATCTTATGGCGCTACTTAGGAAGGAGGTGCAAACTTTTTTTCCAAATATGTCCTAAGACTAACGAGTACCCTGCTTAACTAACAGATGGCGCTGAAATTAATACGTTGTGACATGAATAATCCACTAAGGAAGGATTTTGCCAAATTAAAAGTGGGGGGACGGATATCAACAAATTTAAATGAATTATTGGATAATAGTACAACAAAATTAAACGACAATAAATTAATCGCCACACATTGCACAGTACATGTAAATACTCAGCCTCACGATTTTGATATCTATTCTCCTTTGCTCTAATCTTACTTCTAAAGTCTTCTAACTAATATTAGACCTAAGTTCGTTGTTAGTATAGTTTCGTTAATAAGATGTTAAGTTATGAACTTATGATATGAAGTATGGATTTTTATGTGTATATTATTTTCTTACCCAGTCGCGGTCCGATCGGTCCGATGCGGTGGGGGGTTACATGGGTCATAAACCCCCCCCCACCCCCCAAATCGTACACGTCAAATAGAAAAAAATCATTACTGACTCCTCGAAAACGCGAAGTGAACCCCCCAATTTCATAGTTAGCCCCCCCTCCCCCAATTTCATAGTTACACCCCCCAAATTTTAGGCTGCAACCGCGCCTGTTCTTACCTTTTCATTCTTAGACTGATTTGACTGGAGGATCGATTTGGATGATATTTGCCATGGACATGATATGAATAGGTACAGTCAAGGACGTATAAATACGGACGTATCCATCTGTCAACTTTACTTCAAGACCTTCAAGTTCCGCCTCCAGGGAGAGGAAGAGAAATTAGTGGTGAATTAGCCGCTTACTGGCAAAGACCGAATTCCACGCGGGTGGAGCCGCGGGCACAGCTAGTATGTATAGATAAATTGGCCGTGAATTAATATTTTAGCGACAATATTATTTTTTTATAAGCCTCAAACATATGGTATCATATTATTGAAAGACGGCAGAAATATACACGGTGTAACATGAGGAAACCGAATAATTTTAACAGCGTTATCAGGAATGATAATAATTGGAGACTAGAATGTCGTATAAACTTTTCTGGAATTCGCCTAGTTTTGGAGTTACTACCGAATAAATAAATAAAATATTTTTTTATTGTGACTCAGTGCAAAACGCTTTTTTGATGGCGATTTCACTCTTTATGGGTCTAGTCTAGACATTCTTATTGACAAATATCAAAGTGCCAAGGAATAGTTTACGTAAAGTATTTTTTACGAAAAAAAATGTACTAATTTATTTTAATCGGCAGGTTTACCAATAATATTTTTGTTTTATGTTCAAAAGCATCAAAAAAATCGGAAAAAGCAAAAAAATATTTTTTTATATTTGGCGAAATTTACCTAAATTCATATAACATTTATTACTCCTTATGACCTCAGGAATTCCTGGTTAAAATCTCTCGCAATGCTTACGAGCACCGTGTATAGTTGACCAAAAAATTTATCGGGAACTTGAAATAATAGGTTGGCAACAAAAATATTAACTTGGCATCTATTATTCAAAGCAGGCTTGGTTTAAATATTTGTTTCTATAGATGAATATCGAGAACATGGAATTGCATTTGTAGTGGTTGTACCGTTTGCAACAAAAGGAGAATAATTTTCTCTTAATTTAATAAAATTACATACCCTTAAGAAATGGAATAAGTAGTAGTCCTCTGTTTTTTGCTTTTAGTCGCTATCATGTTCTTCATCTGAGCTGTCACAAGTATTGATAATAAGATTGTTTGAAATTCGATCCATTTCCCCTTCCTGACATCGATATTTATTTTCTTCACTTTCGACATGGCGACAAATATTTTCCCAGTCCTCAGCAGTAATAGTATTCATTCGTTCAGTTGCTAAACTCATAATGCCTTGCATGTTTAATGAAACGTTTCTTTTCGCTACATATCCTTTTACCATGGACCAAATATTTTCGATCGGATTGAATGTCGGGTGATACGGTGGCAATCGTAAAACGGAGTGGCCATGTTCTTTTAAAATTGCATCTATGTGGTACTCACGAAACCGCTCTTTATTTTGTTTAATTAAATCATACAAACAGGTTTTGTACATCAACGGGCTATACGAAATGTGTTCTGTCATCCATCATTTCTTGTTTATGAGAATTTGACGTTGGAGCACGATTCAAAAGTTTGATGTGATAGGACGCATTATCTACGATAAGTACGCTATTCGGTTTAAGGTTCGGTATTAATTTTTCTTTTAACCATTTTTCGTAGTTGACAAAGTTCATCTGGTCATGGTAATCTCCCGTTTTTTGGTTTGCCTTAAACATTAACAAAGCGTTGGGAATAAAACCATCTTTTCCTCCTGCGTGCACTATTATTAACCGCTGGCCTGTACTGATTTGTTTTTTTACACCAAATTCTGTTCCATCGGTCCAAGCCTCTCCGGACACATGTGAAGTGTGGATGTAGGTTTCATCAGTAAATATAAACTAGTGGTCTATCTTCAGACCGATATTCCGCAATTTTGGTAAGGTAATTTATTCTTAGCAGTCGTATGTTGTGTCTTTCCATTAATATTTTTCGGTTCGGCCTGTACTGATTTGTTTTTTTACACCAAATTCTGTTCCATCGGTCCAAGCCTCTCCGGACACATGTGAAGTGTGGATGTAGGTTTCATCAGTAAATATAAACTAGTGGTCTATCTTCAGACCGATATTCCGCAATTTTGGTAAGGTAATTTATTCTTAGCAGTCGTATGTTGTGTCTTTCCATTAATATTTTTCGGTTGTCCTCGGTCTTTTTCCATTTCAATCCTAATTTTTGTATTTGTTTTCGTAAGGTGGAAATGCCAAATTTGTAATGTATATCGGATTTTAACACAGAGTGGAGTGCCTTTAAGGTTGGAAATTGCTTATGGGACAGATGAAAATTGTATATAGTTCTCCGGATGACTTCCTGATCAAAATCGTCTACTGCTGATGACGGACAAGTACGTAACTTTTTATTTCTCGTGGAGGTGAATTTCTTTGTTATTGCGAATTTCTCACTATTGCTCTCAGACACAATGTTATAAACAGTAGAGACAAACACCTGTAGCTTTTTCAACTAACTGGGCAGCGGTGTAAGGGGAATTTATTTTTTTCTTCAGTTCAAGTTCAAAATATTTATAACAGTTAAAAATAATTTGCTTACTTTGACTCTCAATAGGACCAAAATTACTCACTGCCATATTTTTTGAAAATTATGTAACTTACACTTAGTCGTACGGGATGACACAAAATTATTCTGATAATTGTGAGAATACAATAAAATCAGACGTAAAAATATATGCACAACGTAAATAATATTCACAATTTGACACTGACATTATTTTGGTATTTACTTCTTCAATATATAACAAACCTCTTTTTATGCTGATAGTACGAGAAAATAGAAAATTCAAATATAGAATGCCTGTAAACATACAATACTACTACATATGCAATTCCATGCTCTCGTTAATTTATCTATACCTAATTAACCATTTTTTGGGTATCAATTGTTGGTATCATTTTAATTACGGGAGCACTAAAATTTCAGGAAACTGGAATATTTTTAAGGTTCCTCTCTTGTCACAGTGTCTATTTGCTCCGAAATTGCTAGATCGATTGAGCTGAAATTTTGTAGTCTGTATGTCCCCTGGTGCATTAAGGGTAATTAAGAAAATTAAATAAAATGTTTTGCAAACCATAGGGTAATTGTGAGTCACCGTGTATATTTTTGATTCGCCAACTATGCCATCTAATACAATACAATACAATAATGTTTATTTCAGAATATAAATTCCATTTGGTTAGTAACACACAAAAACAAAACAAATAAAAAGATTATATTACTAATGTTCGTGTTATTACTAATATTCGTTTATTAATTTTATTAACGGACTCGTTCTTTGGTGATGATACAGCCCTCTCACATAACCACTCTTCACTGTGAATATTATTTTGCAAGTTTGGAAAAACTTGCGAAATAAGGTCAGCCTCTGTCATTACTGGATGGCAAAAATAATTTGCGAATTATTTGGTATTATATTGGTATCAATATAAGGGCTCTATTATTATTAAAATTAATATAACATCCAAATGAATTAAATCTCTAAATTTATTATCAATATCTGTGCTACATCATTTGAATCCATTAAGGTTGTAAACTGTCTTCGTTTATAATATTAGTGCGATATTAAGTATTAATAGAGCCATCTATACTAAATTTGTATTGAAGAACTCAAAACTTTGATGGCTTTAGGGCTATAGAAAAAGATGGTTCCTGGTAATTCCTAATGCAATCAATAGAGGGCGTAATAGTTAATTATGATGCTAACAGGAAAAAAAAGATGATTCTCTCCTTTTATAAAGTATCAAAGATAAATGGTAATCTTTTAAACAATCCGTGTACTAAATTTCATTCCAATCCGGCCAGCCGTTTTTGTGTGATTCTTACTCACTCGTTACATACTTTTGAGTAATTTCACATTCTGTTTAACAGATGGCTCTTAAAGCACCACGCCATTAGTCTATGGTATTTAGAAGCTCGCATATTGTTATATCTTTTTAAATTAAATTCAATCTAATGTTTTATTGCTCTTAAGGAAAAAAGTCAATTAGTTATGAGTGTAACAAATATTTTAAGCCAATATATTTCACACAAACCTGAAAAGACATACATCGCGATTGTGAAGTTTTTAACATCATTGGTATATATACATCTTCCAACTAATTAATATTAGTGCTCTATATTGCCTCTCTCAACTAACTCGTAGATTTACTCACTTATAATATTAGTGGGATGTATTATCTTTATTTTTCAAAACGAAAACGTGTTTTGCGTAAAGGGCATGCGCGGGGAAGGGTAAGACGTAGGCGGGGTGCATGTGTCGGCCAGGCTGCCTAGCAGCTCGTTTGTTTTCTATACATTATTACTCTATACATACATATAGTGCGACAAAGACAAACAGCGAGTTTTCAGTCGCTCTTCTTTATTTTTAATAGTAAAGAAAGCGGTAGTATAAAACTTATGTAAGTTAAGGATAATTAATGGTGATATAACGTATGACTACACCGTAGTCCGTAAGGGACTGCAACGGCGGATCTGTGTGCCACGGTAAGGCGGTCGTCACACTGCTCCGCATCTCGCAGCGACGTCCGTTGATGCGTTTTTTAACTTTGTATGTTCTCTTCTTGATTTTGTATAGAAAAATCGCATGGTACGACACACTGGCTCCGCCTCGACGCGCGGAGCAGCGAGACGCACGACGACTCGCGCGCTCGGACGGAAACGCGGTGCGTGCCGCAGGGTATGTCACACCGAGCTCCGCAGTGCCGTACGGATTTTAGTGCAAGAAATGACGTAGCGTAGGCGCAATGGATATCGACGTCTATAGGTTTATTTTTGAAATTGAAAGTCGTTCGTTTAATCATAATCTAGGAATTCTTATAAAAGTATAATTGAAGATTGAAGTAGTAGCTTTTCTTCCGCTGTAATAGAACGTCAAAAATTCATGTCCGCGCCAGTAATAATCACTCTAATTTTGCTTAGCAAATAATCAAATGACGCGGTTGACATACGGGTGCAATTTAAAAACAATTCTTCGTGTTGCCTTAAATCTTGGTAATATCTAGGAAAAGATCCATTTATAGGTCTGGTTTGTAAATAGGGAAGTACCCAGTGTCTTCTGCGTTTTATGACTCGATTGTACAAACGCCAAACTGAAAGTATCACCGCAGCGTTCTGAATAAGTACCGTGTCCATTTTATCGACAAATAGGAACTATTTTCACCTTAACGTTCGAATGTGAAATGAACGCGAGACGGAAGTAACGCGGGACGTCGCGCATCGCAGCTCCGGAAGGAGATGCGAAGAAAACTCGGACGTTGGTGCGTTGTCTCGCAACGAGACGCGGCGGCAGTGTGACAACCGCCTTAACCTAGTTTACCCTATAAACAGTATTTTGACAAATTGTCACAGATATTTTGTAACTAATAAATATATAATTTATGCATCAAGGCGGTTTGTTTACAGAGTACCAATCGTGAAACGCGAAAATCTAAATTTCGTTATCTGCCTCTCGGTTGTACTAGCAAAGGGCCGGGCTGGACTTAATATATTTTTCGTCAGTGTGGTGTCACAATAAGGCTATGTTTATTACCTTATATAAAACGTATAAAACCCATAAAAATAAGCAACTTTTCTTTAACACATTTTTTTTACTCAATAGTTTTGAAGTTATGGGGCCCTGAAGTTTGAGTATAATTTGGACTATTGTAGTTGAAATGGTGTCATTATGACACATTTTTTGTGTTATTGTGTAGAATGTGTTAAAATAAGCAGGTTTTAATAGAAACATTTTTTTTACTCAAAAACTTCGAAGTTACCGGACTTTGAAGATTGCTACATGAAGTAAAATTTGGACTTAGAAAATAAAATGGCGACGGGGTATCATTTTAACGTGTACTTTTTATGATTTTTCCGTATAGAATACGCTAAAACAAGCGTGTTTTATTTGAAAAACTTTTCTCTAAAATCAAAAATGGCCGAGATAATGGACTCTGAACTTGTATATAATTTGGACCACGAAAAAAAACCAGCGATGGGGTATCATTATAAAGTATATTTTTATGATTTTTTTCGTATAGAATAAGCTAAAATAAGGGTATTTTATTCGAAAAACTTTGGTCTGGAATCAAAAATGGCCGAGATATTCTCCTCCTTTTTGTTAAGGGTCGGCAACGCGCATGTGACACCTTTGGAGTTGCAGGCATCCGTAGGCTATGCCTTATAACGTGTACTTTTTGTGGTTATTCTGTATAGAATACGCTAAACTAAGCGTTTTTTATTTGAAAAAAAAAAATCTCTAAAATTAAAACTGGCCTAGATAAATTGACTTTGAACTTGTATATAATTTGGACTTCGAACAAAAAACCATCGACGGGACGTCATTATAACGTGTACTTTTTGTGATTATTCTGTATAGAATACACTAAAATAAACGTGTTTTATTTGAAAAACTTTTCTCTAAAATCAAAAATGGCCGAGATAATGGACTTTGAACTTGTGTATAATTTGGACTTCGAAAAAAAACCATCGTCGGGCCGTCATTATAACGTGTACTTTTTATAATTTTTCGTATAGAATACGCTAAAGTAAGTGTGTTTTATTCCAGAAACTTTTCTCTCAAATCAAAAATGGCCGAGATAATGGACTTTGTACTTGAGTACGCTAAAATAAGCGTGTTTTATCTGAATTTTTTTTCTCTAAAATCAAAAATGCCCGACATAATGGACTTTGAACTTGTATATAATTTGGGCTTCGAAAAAAAACCAACGACGGATCCACATTATAATTATAACTTGTACTTTTTATGATTATTCCGTATAGAATATGCTAAACTTAGCGTGTTTTATTTGAAAAACTTTTCTCTAAAATCAAAACTGGCCGAGATAATGGACTTTGAACTTGTATATAATGTAAAATTCGAAAAAAAATTATCGACGGGACGTCATTGTAACATGTACTTTTTATGATTTTCCCGTATAGAAAACGCTAAAATAAGTGTATTTTATTTGAAAACTTTTCTCTAAAATCAAAAATGGCCGAGATATTCTCCTCCATTTTGTAAAGGGTCGGCAACGCGCATGTGACACCTCTGGAGTTGCAGGCATTCATAGGCTACGGTTTACTATCTGGCAGGCCCTATGCTTGTTTGCCACCGTCGTAGTATAAAAAAATAATAAAATAAGAATAAAATAAAAATAAAATAAAAACAGAATACATACAAAATGATAACAAAATAAAGACAAAATAAAAACAAAATACAAACAAAAATGAAAAACTAAAACAAAACAAAAGTAAAACGAAACTAAAACAAAAATTATACGTTGCCTTTTCTACCCATAATTCACGATGCTTGAAATCTTGGAAAATGTACTCAACAGTCTATACTCTGTTTTTTTGAGAGAATGTTGCGAGAAAGTTGTCGAGAACGTTATCTGTAACGAGAATTTCCGAGAATTTTTTTATTTTATATAAATCTTCCTAAAGGTGTTGGAAAGATATTCACGATCATTGTAAACCGAAAAAAATATTTTAAATAAAAATATTTTTTCGCTCCAACCCTATCGTGTTGGATATCATTGGATAGTCCTTTAAAAAAAATGAGGTCTTCTAAAACATTTTTTTGGATAAAACTAATAGTTTCGTAGTAATAGCGCCGAAAGTTCAAAAAGAGCTTCTAACTTTAGAACCGTAAGTAAAAAAAAATTGGGAAAAATCATGGAAGTGAGGCCTAATAAGTACTTTCAATGAAAACTGTATTGAAGGAATTCGGTTGAGCCGTTTTTGAATTAGAACTCAAAAACGCATAGTATAGACCGTAATAGTGCTGCATAGTAAAATGACGTAAGCGCCGCAACATACCCCTTAATAAACGACCTTGTGCTCGACATGCTCTTGGCCGGTTTTTTCGGTTTATAATGATTGTAAATATTTTTCAAACACCTTCAAATGAGTTTATGTACTTTCTCAGTAATTCTCGTTTAGAGAGAACGTTCTAGAGAAAGTGCGGAAATTCTCAGGAGAAGGAATTCTCGAGAGCGAGAACGTTCTCGCCGGTACAACTCTAAATGAGCATAGTCACACATTAACAAATACGTGGCATTTCCGACGGCGGTATATAATCAATTATGGCACCAAAGCTCTTCCTCACTTTATTTACCAATATATATCGGGTCGGCACGGCGATACGGAAATGTAATTTATTTAATATTTCAGTCTCCAATAACATAAGTGTAGATTTTATTTATTTACATTACAATAACAATTTTGAATCTTAAATCAATATAATATTTATTGGTTATTCACAAACCGAAATCAAAGTCCAGTACTATTTGTTTTTTTTTTTTTTTTTTTTTAAATACCACGACGGTGGCAAACAAGCATTACGGCCCGCCTGATCGTAAGCAGTTACCGTAGCCTATGGACGCCTGCAACCCCAGAGAGGTTGATGAGGGGATGTCTGAAGAAACGGAAAAACAAGGAAGCAGAAATAACATTTTTAATTTCCGGACGATATTGAAAGGTCCCGAAGTCCTTATTTAGTAATAGTTAAAATAAACATACTTATTAGGGTTCTGTAGCCAAATGGAAAAAAACGGAACCCTTATGGATTCGTCATGTCTGTCTGTCCGTCCGTATGTCACAGCCATTTTACTCGGAAACTATACGACGTATCTAAATAAAATTTTCACATTAGGTGTATTTTATATGCCGCTACTTAGTTATGGAGTTAAATTTGAAAAAAAAAAACATTTTAGGGGGCGCTCCATAGATGTAACTAAATTTCAAAAAATATTTTTTAACCAAATATCAACATGTCGATCGATAGGTCTTTAAAAATAATTTTGAGGTTTTTTGACCATTTTGTGATTAAGTGAATATTTTCTGAAATAATCGCTTCGAAAGTCAGAAAAATTGTGTAGCCCCCCCGGTAACTTTTGAACCGTAAGTCCAAAAAATATGAAAAAATTTGAGGCGATGTGCCTTATTATATACTTTCTACGAAAATTATTTTGAACATTATGGGTTCAGCCATTTTTGAGTTATCTCCAAAAAACTTCTTCCATAGGCATCAGATACGACCTTTTGGTATTAGTTTGGTTTTTATTATATTGAAGGTACGGAACCCTCCTATGCGTGGTACGACACGCACTTGGCCGGTTTTTTATTGAATATTGGTTGCCCAGAAACAATATTTGGAACTGACCGACATATTATTTTCAAAGGATACCTACTACTTAGTACTATACCTATACCTAGTACTTAGGATACTGTGGCATACCTACTTTCGTGAGAATCAGACATAATCTGTATTTTTTTATCACCGGATAAAAATTTCATGTTTACAGAATCAACGTTTGTAATTCCTACATATTTATCTTAAAAATAATTAATCAGTAGGCATAGGTACAAAAACATGTCAAGTGACAACCCCGTGCCGAAGCTCACAGCTCGGTCATAAAACTGCGGCGCGCAAAGAAGATTCACGGTTCGTGGGCGGTTATAAGTTTCAATTTTGCTTGCAGGCGGCGAGTATAGGTATAATTTTATACCTAAATCTGACTTTTGTGAAGGAGTGAATTTTCTGTAGGGTATATTAGTTATTCTGTGCCCATGTTCAGATATCCTGCAATCGATTCCACTCTCGATTCTGAACAAACAGTTTTCAGGTTATTAGTTAGGTAGTTATTAGTCTTGGGTGTATCACGTTGTATATATAATTTATACCGAATAAACATTTTCAATAAACATTTTCATTTTCATATATAATCGATTTCAACAAATAACAAGTTTACATGGTACCAATCCACAGTGCGTTATTTAGATATTTTCACCGCGGATGCCGACGGCGGTAAAAATAAATGCACGCCGTGAGCGTTTAGAAGGCCATTCGGGTTTATATTTCCTCGGTTGCCTTCGTACGTTCGTGGTACGTTCTAAACAAAATCAAGCGAAAGAGAAATATGGAGCCTAATGGGCTTCTAAACGCTCACGGAGTGTAGGTACACGACGTGCGACGCAATAAAAAAAAATCTATTTGAGAAACGCTCAAATGTTATATTTTTTTGAATCTACATAAATATGCTTTAATATTGTATTTTTGGTTTATGAAAAACACTAGCAAATTTAATTAATATTTATAATGACTGGAATATGAGATTTGAGATTGATGTTGAGATTTTCGATATTCGTATGTTTTTTTTTTAATTACCCAGTAAATTGCATTTTTTAACAACCAGAAACAACCAAATCAAAAATCAGAAACAAATTCTACGTAGTCGTTTTATCAGATATTGATACCAAACTTGATCTATTAGCTAAACGTGAACTGTTAGAATTTTTTGAATGAAGCCGGGTGGAGTGGTTTTTTAACCCCCTGGCGTCTGGCGTCGGGTAGGGGAGGATAGGTACCTTGGGGTACCGATCTTAATCAGCTTGTCTGGGGACAAGAAACAACTGTGACAAATTGTATACTTGTGCATCAAAATTTGAGGTTGTGCACTTAACACCCATACTAAACGGTCTAGAACGCAAAATGACCCCTCATAGGTAGTTTAGGTTCGTTAGTTATCTTCTAACGGCCGACGGGCAAACCGCACAGAAATAGGGAAGCGGGGCTCCGTAGGCATCGCTAACTTAAAGATATAAACGACAAAAATGATGTAGACATTTTGTGTTCTAGACCGTTCGCGATGAAGACTAAAAGCGATAGTGGCAAAATATTACACTGTCTAGTCACATTGCGTTCTAGACCATCCGCGAATAACCCCTATTTATGTTATTTAGGACGGCGTGGAACCGCCGCTTCCTGATTTCCCGCCGTCACCTCCAGTACTTCTGAGGCAGCCTACTACACCTACGACTTCAACGACTACCACTCCAACAACCACCACTACGCCTACCCCTCCTCCCCCACCACCTCCCCCACCGCCTCCCCCACCTCCTCCCCCTCCCCCTCCCCCTCCCCCACCTCCTCCCCCACCGCCTCCCCCACCTCCTCCCCCACCGCCTCCCCCACCGCCACCCCCACCGCCTCCCCCACCGCCACCCCCACCGCCTCCCCCACCGCCTCCCCCACCGCCTCCCCCACCGCCTCCCCCACCGCCGCCCCCACCGCCTCCCCCACCGCCTCCCCCACCGCCTCCCCCACCTGCTCACATCAATTGCAAAAAACCACCAACTAACGTAAGTGCTTTTGTTATGATTCCTTCACAGTTTTACTCATTATGCTTTAAATAAGGGTATGATTTAATCCCCCGCCATCTTAGTTTAAAGGTGCCAAAAGTCCGTTTTTGAACTTTGGTGCTTAAACGGTTATCAGTATACCTAAAATGTCTATGGAACGTATGAAGAAGATAAAATTGTCTACAAATTTCCATACACAATACATCTGTAAGTCTTACAGATATAAAGATGCAGGGGGTGAAAAAGTGTATATTTTGTTATATCATAAGAATTGTATTTATTAGCTTTAAAGTGTTGTGCTTCGAGATAAGGAAATGAAGTCTTTACTCTCTACCACTGTCCATACTACTCTCTACTTATACTTCTCGTAGACATTTTTGTCATAAAGTCAACTGTTCAAGCATTATGTAAAAAATGCTAAAGCCTATACGATATTTTAATAATAACTTGACAGTTATATGAAGTTTAAAAAAATAAAAATATTTTCAAGCACATTCTTTAAAAAAAAATTTTATACGTATGAAAGCATATATGTTTTTTGTCAAATCTAAATTAATTATACCCGAATTAATCGATAGCTATACCTGACAACGCCTAGTAGTATTTAATGATGAGTAATAGAACATTGATTTTGTGTGTGAGACTTACTACTTTCACCCCCTCTATAAGCGCTCTAGGGGTGAATTCAACTTTTGAATATCTTTTAAAAGAATAATTAGAAGATGACAAAACTGTGTTAGAGACTTTATTTCCTTATCTCGAAGCAAAAAACTTTGAAGTTAATAAATAAAATTCTTATGATATAAGAAACAATACACTTTTTCACCCCCTGTATCTTTTTATCTGTAAGACTTACAGATGTATTGTGTATGGAAATATTGTAGACCATTTTATCTTCTTCATACGTTCCATAGACACTTTAGGCATACTGATAACCGTTTAAGCGCCAAGGTTCAAAAACGGACTTATGGCACGTTTAAACCAAGATGGTGGCCAACGCTCCCTCCCCTCAAGGTCTCACATCTAGTATTTTAACCCTTTACCAGGTGAAGGGATATATTTCTCCCACATCTTATATCGGTTACCGTAGTCAGGTTTTAACTCCAAACCTACAAAATATTTTGTCAATCCCTGAAAATAGTATTTTAATATCTTCATTCACAACACGCTTCTAAATCGCGTAATATATCTTTATCTACACTCATACTGTAAGTACTCTAAAATGCGTTCAAAAACCGTAGACAATGACAAGCATTACAACAAACGATTTAACTATGATAAGTTTCTTATCTGCGGCAGTAACGTAATTTTAACTATGCATGCTCAAATATTGTTAAGCAATGAGTTTCAAATTTGGAACATCGAATTTGATAACATAATGTTACCGCCATGGCCAACTCGATTGGTCCCGCGCGAGCGCCGGCACAATCGAGTAGGCCATGACGGTAAAATGGCGGTCATTCTATGGTTTCCGAACAATTAATTTAATATATATAATATGAGTGTAGATAAAGCAGTGTATGCAACTGTACGTAATTAGGCCTTAAAACACTCGTGTGATCTTATTATGAAATTCGCCTGCGGCTCATTTCATAAAACCACACTCATGTTTTAAGGACCCTTATTACGTAACAGTTACATAAACTACTATTGGCAGCCGTTTAAATTCACTTGAACTCTAATTTCAGTAAACTACGGAGAAATTCAAACACTTTTCTTAATTTGTATGAAACAGAAGTACATAGAAATGAAACAATTAAAAACGGATTTTATCGCGTGTATTGAGCTTAAATTACATCCCGACGTTTCGAACACTTTACAGCGTTGGGATAACCGTAACCCACATTTTTATTACTGGTTTAAAGGAACATCTCCGACTTTCGTAAATACATTTTTTACAAGGCGTTGAATACGGTTGTAACAGTATATACAGTACGTATGAAGACACGCTAGTTCTTAGGGGCCTGGTAAAGGGTTAATAACCACCCTATAGCGTACCCAATTAATTATGAAACCATTTTCTACTCCACCTTTTGTAAGGCAAATATTCCAATGATTGCGCTTCTCGATCTTAACTCCGTCGAAACTTTTTTTAGTATGGATACGCTTGGAGGATTTCGCTTCTATTAGATTTTTTTTTTAATAAATTTAGTACATCTTTTAATTATTTGCTGGTAGATATACTATTCTGGCAATACAAAATAGCGATCTAAGTTCCTTCAAATCAAAGAACAGAATAGAATAGAAATCGTTTATTTTTCCTTGTTATTGGTAACAAATGTATGTCCCTGCTCCCGTTCGAGTATCAGGGGTATATCGGCTTGCTAAGGTAAGATCAGTACAAGTGTGGTGTATTTAAATAATTTTCTCCAATGTGCTCGGAAATGTTCACCTTACTGTAGTAAAATTAGTACGTGAAGTTCGTCATTATTTACTAATACAAATTTAAAAAAATTAAAATCATTATTGTCCTGTTTTAGCGGACGACAAGTTGTACTTGTCGTCCGCATTATTTTTTACCCTTTGAACATTTCATTCGACTAAGAAATATCATTTCAAACAGTCAACCGTCTGAACGGCAATCCCTTGAAACTATAGGATAGAGCGAGATAGTGAGATCAGAAACCTTGGTTGTCTCGTTCTGTGTCATAGCTTGCATGACCACCGCGTCTGATCGTGCGAATACGGCTTCATATAATCATAGACAAAACAACTTTTTTTAAGGTTTAAGCTTGTACAGTTGCGTGAAAGGAGCATATTTAATACTGTCTTAAATAGTTTTTGATGAAAATTGATTTTTAAATATTATTTGAATGATCTTTGCCAGATGATTGGCAGTATATGTAGTGCTCTATACTAAAAAAAAATATTGTAAAGGGAAGCTAATTCATAAATAATCATAAATTCATGATATTTAAAACTAACCTAAAAAGTAAATTATTTAATTTACATTATTTCCTCGCACATTTGGAGAAAAGCGTTATATATGCCTCGGCGGGAATTTATCTTTCCCGTCCTCTGCAATAATGTACAATAGTACTCTCCCGTCCTCTGCAATAATGTACTATTAGTTACTTTATATAAAGACAACTATCATTTTAATGTTCTTTGTTGTGTTCTTACTAACTATACTTAAAAACTAACTTACAATCTATGTGACCTAGGGACTGATTCTCTTTTACTAAGAGGCCGCCTACGGTCTATTTTATTAACAATTTATCAAATATCTCCTATTCTATGGTTAGTGAGTAATGGATTGAATTGTCCATAGCCAAGATATGCGTCACCAGGGGGGTATCAAGGTCCGCTATATTCAGCTGTTTCAATTTCTCCAGCATATCTTGATGTAAATCGTGGACGCGAATGTGCCACGGGTCCCAATCTAAAATGTCCCACAACATTTCAGTAGGCGTGCGTCGCGGGAACTGTGCTGCTGATTTTAAAGGTATTGCGTTTCTATTTTAAGTAAATTCGTTTTACTATACCGTGGCAGGAGTTGTACAGTACCATAGTCTAGTAGCGGTAAAAGACATGCCTGAATGATGGCAAGTTTCACCTGGATGTCTGTTTTTGCGTAGTAGCCAATAATTGGGCTGAGGGCTCCACGTATACGCTTAGCCTTAGTCGTTACTAAGTTCGTGTGTGGTCCCATCGTCATTGTCTTGTCAAAGAGAACTCCGAGGTACTTTGTTTCTTTTTTATATGGCAAACATTGGTCTTTCAGTTTCACCGTCGGTTTGTAACCCCTTTTTCTGGTAAACATGATACATTCCGTCTTTTCTACATTGCACTTTAGTCCCCATCGTTTGTAATAGTTAATCACAGTCTCCACTACCTATTCTGCTCTGTTTGTAGCTTGGTCTGGACGGGCTGCCCTGTTCAGCACGCAGAGGTCGTCGGCATACTGGGACAACTTGATGCCTTGTAGTTTGTCACGTTCATCCCATATATCGTGGACGAACAAGTTGAAGATAACAGGCCCGAGTATCGGGCCCTGTGGAACGCCGTGTGGGATGTGCATATATTATCCAGTGGTGGTGCGAAACTTCCCTCGCACCGTCCGGTCCCTTAAATAGTTTTCAGCTATTTTAATTATATTATTTTTAACATTTTTGGTTTGTAGTTTTTTGATAAGACCGCGATGATTGATAGAGTCGAACGCCTTGCTTAAAACAGTCGATATCATTGCTACGCTATCTTTTACGTCTAGCGCGTCGGTCATAAATTTCCCGGTGCGAAGTATTAGTGTCCCAGTTCCGCGTACCTGCGTTAACACGTTCACTGTCCGAATCTGACATGTGAACCTTATGGCTTTGTAATAGAGGCTAGCCGTGGCCCCACATTGGGGGCACGGACAGTGAAGGTGTTAAGCCATGCTGAAACGGAGGTCGTAGTAGATGACTAGTAACCTGTAGTCTTGTCAGTATTAACCTTTCGCATAGTTTGCCCATAATATTGAGTAAAGTTATGGGTCTGTACGATTTGGCATCTTTATGATTTTTCCCTGATTTGTGTAGGAAGATACACTCCCCCTACTTCCAACGTCTCGGGATGTAGCCTGTGGCGAGTACGTAGTTTGCTACCCTCTTGTATGCTTCAAGGAACGCCTGTCCTCCAGGTTTTAGAGCTTTTTCCTTCTTGAACCTTCGTAGCACTTTTTCAATTTCGTCAGTAGACGTTATATCGAGTGGGTGAAAGGGCGTTGTTTTTCTGTCCCTTCATCTTCCGGTGAGATAATTGCTTCCTTGACGATAGCCGCATCAACGAGTATGTCAATGGTTTCTTTTTCAGTGGTACAGTTTGGAATTTGCGGTAACTTTTGTGGTGTCAGTTTCATGCTGCGTTGGATGCGCCACATATGACTTCTATTATTTCTTGGATCTTCAAGAATCTTCAGCCAAGATTCCTCGCGAAGAGTGCGCAACGCATTGGCTACTTCGCGTTTTAGTCTATTGTGCTTTTGGCGGAGAGCTGGTTGTCGTAGTTGGTTGTGCCGTAAGCGCCACGCTTTGTTGTGTGCAGCGTTTCTATCTATGATAAGTTGCTCTATCTCTGCCGGTAAGTGATCTCGTCTGCGATCTTTTCTTAACGGAGCAAGTTCATTCAGCGCTGCAGTTAGTGACGTTTCCAATCGATCTATAAACGTGTCACACTATGCATCGCTGTTAATTTCACCGAGAGGTCCCATACTCTCGACAAACATATCCTCGTATCTTTTCGAGAGCCGTTCATCGTCATAAATCGCTCTCATGTTTCGCACTAACTTCGGTTCTCGAGCCACCACGATGTGCAGATTGTGTAACCATGGCAAGTGATCCGAACCGATAGATTCAACACTTCTTGCCGTGACTCTTTCTATATTTTGTGACTCATGCGTGAGAATCGCGGTGTCTAGTATATCATTGCCTTGACTATTTGGTCTTGATGGCAGACCGATGTTAGAGAATGAACAAACATTCTCTTGAAGCAATCGTTTGACAGGTGTACCGAGGTTTCTATCTCGTCTGTGGCCATTAGGATATCTTCTAATTCGTCGCGAGCGTGATGTTGATTTGGTATTGGGACATATATACCTTTGATGTTAATTGATTCTCCTGTTGTATGATTATGATTAACAACGAGATGGATAGCTACACCTTTTATCCTTCTGTCGTCATCTTACCAGTTTGTAGTAAGATGGGTTTGCGTCCATCTCAGACCCTTAGCTATGTACATTGCAGTGGTGAGATGATCTGCTTTAGAGTCTGTAATTTTGTCATATTCTTTTATGTTGTACTTTACTTTATCAAAGTCGAGCTGCACTCGTTTACCACAATAATTTGCGGCCGATATTTGCTCGTCAAAACTTTCAGTTCTTCGAATTTATTTCTTAGTCCTTGAGCGTTTACATGCACTATGCGTAGTTTAGCAAAGTGCTTATCACTATAAGAAGTCGCCATTTGTGAGCTCTACAAGTATGTTACATAGTTTTCGCATGGTGTCTATAATATAAGCATCGCCTTCTTATCTATTGGATGTACGACCGTTGAAGAATTTGTGGTTGCGGCTACCTGTGGATTAGACTGTCGCGGTGGTCTTCCAAATACTGGGAAGTCGGCGTCGTTATATATCTGTGGTGCATGTAAAAACTCACCTTTACTAACCAGTAATATTTTAAAGCTGAACCTACCTAAAGCTTGAAATTAACTGAAACTTTTCTTTGAGGATCTTATCACTAAGGGAAATAATATGATTTAAACAACATACAAGGTAATAAGAAAATTTATTCAAGTAATAAGAAATTACTGTTAATGGAAAATTTAAATAAAATAAAGTAAAAATAAATAAATAAAGTTTTAGTTTTTGTTTTCAGGCAGGACACCCATAATTGAACAAAGCAGTAAAAGTAAAATAAAATAAAGTAAAAAGCAATTACACTAAAGATACTAACTTAGAATTAACTTTACAAATTACGATGTAAAATCGTAGTCATCAGTCATTATATTATTACCTAATACTAATTAAAACTATAAAGTGACAACTTACAAAAGTATGTTGACACTCATTTGCGATTCTCACTCTGGTGAGCAGATAGCCAGCTCCTAAAAATAGGGCTATTCATGGCACGGTATACAGCAGCCAGGATGCTGTTACCCGAGCGACTCAATCTCTCCCAGAAGGAGGCGATGCGCGCTCGCATAACAGCATAGAAGTCGGGAACTCTGGCTTCGGCAAACATCGTCGAGGCACTGCAGAACCGCGGCAGTCGCATCAAGGTTCGGAATATGTTATTATACTGAACCCTGATGGCACTGTACGCTCTTCTGCTGTGCCTCACCCACAGTTGAGAGGTGTAGAAAGAGAGACAATAGGCGTTAAATAACGTCAACTTGACTCTCCCGCTACACCCAGCAAACCTTCGGGCTATCATATTGCCTCTCACCGCTAGAGCTCTTCGTTCTCGCTCCATGTCTTTGTCGTCTGTCATGTCGTCGGTAAGTATGTGGCCAAGATATTTGAACTGTTGCACTATTTGAACCTTTTCACCATTCAATTTAACTTCCGGCACATTGTCCGGACCTCGTCTCTGAAAATTGACATATTTTTCACACACTGATAACAGCTTTCTTAGACGCTTGATGGAGGGGCTAAGGAGCACCATGTCGTCAGCATAGCTGAGACTGTTCACACACACACCACCTATGTGACAACCAATTTTAGTGTTCCTTAGCCTCACCATCAAGTCGTTGATGTACAGATTGAAGAGGTCCGGCGAAGTCAGCCCTCCTTGGCGCACCCCGCAATCTAATCTATAAGACTTAGAAGTAGTGTCGCCCCACCTCACACAGTTTATTTGATTTCCGTACCAGTGCTCGAACACTCGCACCAGCTCCCCCAGTACACCTGAGCCGCGCATTTTACCCCACAGTCATTTATAATTAACAAGGTCAAATGCCCGGCTCAGATCCAGAAATCAAGCGTATACTGTTGTATTATTTTTTAAATAATAATCAACAGTATGATTCAGGCTAAGAATAGCAGAGTCAGTCGAGAGACTGGGTCGGAAACCAAATTGCGCGTCATAAATGTTAATTAAATTGATCAATACTGGTTGCAGCAACCGTTCAAATATCTTCCCCACGCCGTGCCCAGAGATATAGGCCGATAATTAGCCGAAGACGAGATATCGCCGGTTCTATTTTTTACAATAGGGAAGACAACAGTACGGATCATGTCAGGTGGTAAATAAGAATAACGCATACATAGGTTAAACAAGTTACAGAGCTGTATATAAACGCTATCTTCCGCATGTAGTATGTGCTCGAGGCTTAGGTTGTCGTGTCCAGGAGATTTACCCCTTTTCATGTTTTTCACTACTTTCGCTACTTCATTATAAGAGAAACGAATATGCATTTGTGGTTCGATGTCCATCCTGCCATTTTGCACCATCTCCTCGAGCACATACCCCGGTACGGGTCTTGGCGATGTTTTGAACCTATCTATGAATATATCAGCTATCTGCATAGGCTGTTGGAAACCGTCCACACTTACAATTTACAATTAAACTTTTTGATGTCATTCCAAAATTTTACAAAGTTTTTATTTTTTCTTGCAGCTGCCAATATATCAAACTTAATTTGGTCCTCATTTTTCTGACACCATCGTAATTTTTTTTTTTAATTCTTCGACTTGAGCACATCTTATCAAAAACATGGCCTGTGGTCAGTTTTCCAGCAGCAAGCCACCAGTTAAAGTACATTCTATATATACTATGACTTTCCCTTACATGAAAGTTCCAACCCGGTACAAGATGTTTACGTTTACCAGAGTGAGATCGCTTAGTGTCCTTTGCACCCGTTGTCAAAATAAAGACTATATTAAAATATAACTTATCAATATAATTTAAATGCTCATTAATATATTTACAGTTACTTATTGTATCACAGTTGTCACACACATTACACTTGAAACTATAATTTATGTCTTTTAACCTTTGACTACAGAAATCGTTATAGTCCTGTACCTGTTTCTTATCTCTCACCCCCCAGCGAACCCCTTCTTGACTTAGGTCACTACTCGAGGTGTAACTTTTGATAGCATTTTCAAAATTACATATCACACGCAAGGGCAAATGGTCAGACCATGATACGTTGTACATAATATCCACGAAAACTAAGGTGTCCCACGCAGCTTTCGTGGCAATACAGTGATCTAACCACCTGTGCGCATTGTTTGCTTCACTTATGAATGTAAAGGAACCCGGGTCTACTCCCAGCTTTTCAATGTCAGCACACACCCAATCCTCGTCTTTACAGAAGGTAAACAGCTCCTTACCGAAGTTCGCTCTGGGGTGTGCATTAAGATCACCGAGTATGAACGCTACCTGCACGTCGCTCTCCTCGATTATTGCGCCAGCCTCCGCGAGGCAACTCGTGAACTCGGCAAGATTGTCCGAATGGTCAGTTGGCATGTATATATTTAAAATCAATACCGCACTAGACTCCAGAGCTATACGAATTGCACTAATTCGGTCATTGTCGCATTTGACAATTGAAACATCAGGAAACCTTGATCGTCTCCATAATATGGCCAATCCACCCCAAGGCCTCCCCCGCAACACTCCTTGCGATGTATCAAATTAAATGACTCAATAAACTATTATATCTAATGTAACCGTTAAGGTCAAGGGCTACAGTTCAAGGGCCAAAATATGCCAGAGAAAAACTATAGCGGTGAAAAAAAGACGCCCAAGTTTAACCTGCACACATACATAATAAATTTTGTAAAGAATTTACACAACAATTGTTGTGTGTAGAACACACAATTTATAAAAATTATAAAATAATGGCATAATTGTCTAGTGGTACATATTGGACTACATTATGATAAGTAATAACCAAAGTCTCCTGAGGTGTGAGAAACGCTAAACAACAAAATCTAATCTGAACAATGCTCAAACAAACACAGAAAACCAGAAATTAAAAGTAATAAATACAATTTTACATAAAACAAATAAACTTTGGTTGATAATATCCTACATTAAACTACAAACATTCGAAACAAGTATTATAACCTCCTGAATATTTAACATCACAATTATATCTAACTACTATTGTGAAACATACCTACTCCCTACATAATGCTATTGTTGACTATGAAATGAAATGAAAATGAAAAATGAAAAATGATTTATTTGGGAATCTTGAGTACAGCTTTTTACATGGATTTGCATTTAAACTCTTTAGGAGTTGGTCTAATTGTTGTTGTAAGATAAGCCTAGGATTAGTGTCCTGAGCCCTAAACTAGGTAAACCTGTTTTATAGGGAACAGGGAATAAACCGCCGCTATTTCTACAATCACCGCAAAGATTATTGTTAGCATACAAATGTCTGAGTAGAAGGTAAGAAAGGATATTGTTGACTATGTAAAAATCTTACAATAAAATTTGAATCAAGCAAAATATTTAAATTACTGTATACACTGTATACTACTGTATACACGATAAAACCAGAACGATTTTTCTTTATGCAGTGAAACCTGTAATTGTTATAAGTTAAACATAAAGGTTATATTATGTTATAATGATTGATGTAATTTTATTAAAAGATTATAATATTAATAATGTGATCATAATATGATATGTCATAATCAATGATCGGCTATCGGAAGCATTTTATGTCACTTTGACGTCCCACCTAATGAATGGTAATGACTAATATGGATAAGTCGGTGTTGTTCAAAATAAAACCACACATTCTTAAAAACTAACTGAATTGAATTTGTTATAGTAAATAATCATTATTTTTTCTATGTTTGATATTGTCAATCGATTCCTTTTAACATTCAGGATCCATTTATATAAAGAGAACGACCGTTCGACATCAACAGATGTGAGAGGTGCATAGTTGTAAACTGATATTTCGTTGTTATCATTCAAGTTTCTTACAAATTCGTAATCAGGGATTCAGTCGATTACTGATTCCATTTTGTTACTTAATGAATTTGAGGACGTCATCATTACGTACAGCCTTACCTCATCTAGTAAATCTAATGATTCTCTGATAGATAAACCACGCTTTTCTAACAATGTTATATTTCTGGTTATTATTTCAAAATTTTCCTTGATGTATATAAGATTTTTTTTTTTTTTTTTTTTTTTTTTATACCACGACGGTGGCAAACAAGCATACGGCCCGCCTGATGGTAAGCAGCTACCGTAACCTATGGACGCCTGCAACTCCAAAGGAGTCACATGCGCATTGCCGACCCTTTACAAAAAGGAGGATTCACTGTGTTGACGACTAAAGGAACAAGAAGGTCACTCATCGTCAACACACTGGGTCCTCTTTGAGCTCTTTGGCAACCTTACTCACCAGCAGGAACACAACACTATGAGTAGGGTCTAGTGTTATTTGGCTGTGGTTTTCTGTAAGGTGGAGGTACTTCCCCAGTCGGGCTCTGCTCCAGATTTGAGCGATGACATTCGCTGAACGTGCCCTACCACACTTAGCGAGATGCCATTCGCAGTGCCCATACCTCTCTTTTTGGCGTAGTTTAAGGACATACCCAGGTCTGGACGTAGTTTAAGGACATACCCCGGGTCCATTTCCGGGATTTTTTTAAAGTTATCATCTTGCATCAGTTGTTTGGCTTTGCGTATTGATAATGCCTCTTCACTGTTGAAAATATTTATCACAGACTTAATTTGTTCAAAAAAAGATGCATAGTAAAAGGATGCGTCTAGCCATGTACCCCATCTTGTAATCACGGGTTTTGGCGGTAAGGGTATATCAGGGTACAATTATCTTAGTATTTTCACTCTTCTAGGGCACTTTAAAAATACTTTCTTAACGTTATTAAGTTTGTTAATATTAAGTTTTGAACGTCAGAATATTCTGAGCGTACAGTTAGGTGCATAACTGAGTCAAAATTAGTACCTTAGTAAAATGTAAATAATTTGATAACAATCAAAGTTACATAAAAGTTCTAAACGTAAAATATTAATCCTTGGGTACCGCTACAAAACTGCTTGACAAATTATTTTCTTCCGACTTATACATTTTTCTCAATTTCATACCGAAAACTGTGAAATTTCACCTAATTTATTTTTCCCATTATTTCATTTTTTCTTAGGCATTCCCAATTCAGTAACTCATTTAAAGTAAGGAATTCCACGACCATTATTTTAGTTATCAAACATTTAAATCAGGCTTATTTTTGTAATTAGTTACTGGCAATGTATTGTCAGGTGCAAAACTGAGTCAAGGCAAATGGCCGAACAACTTTCTCGTTAGTTAATTTTTGTAGCGGACTTCATTCTGAGATAACCATAAAAATACGTGAGTGATATAAAAGTCATACACCTCATTTTAAAGAGCATATAATGTACTATTTCAACTAATTGTCTTACCTGGTTGTGAAAAAGAAAAATATCAATATCGGGTTAAATAAAAAAAATGTAGTTTAACGGTTTTTGGTTCAAAATCATGGACGAATAAAAAAATCAAGATTGTGAATGCAATGAATCGAAATTGGCTTTCATATGGATACATAGCTGACACCGAGACGAACAAATATAACCTGAAAGTTTTTATTTTTTTCATAATTGATAAGACTTATCTTCATTTAACGATGTCGGTGCAAAACTGAGTCAGTACCAAATATTATCTAATAGAGAAAATGTTTATTTTTATCTACAATAACATAATAGGTCAGTAAGTTTATTAGCGTTGTTACCAATTAATAATAAAATAGTAACTTAATAACTAGCCTCTTCTGAAATAATGAAAGAAACATGTCAAAGTGATGCACATTGGTTTAGTTGTGCACCTAACTGTATATGCTCTGCGACACGGTGTAACGCATGAGCGAGACATGTAAAGTGTTTCAGCTGAGGAAATATCTTTTTTAAGGTTTTTCCAGCTTTTAACATATATGATGCACTATCAGTGCACATCATCAATATATTATCCACTTTTGCATCGAATGAATCACCCCATACTTCTTTAAAAGTGTTAATAACAAATTTTGACACAGTTTTGGCGTTTGTTACTTCAATTACCTTGCATGGTAAAAGGTAAATTGGAAAGTTAATACTTTGGTGTAGAGGTTTCACCAATGAATTTATGACGAATGTTCCTAAAAAGTCAGTACTTTCGTCCAATGTCACCCACAAACGACTATCGGTAATTTTTTCTTCGATATCTTTTATTGTTGTTTTGAAAGATTTTTCCAAATACATTTTGCGTATAACACTCTCACTGGACAAGCAAAAAGTTGCACACTGGCAGCACATATATTTGGCAAAAAACTGTTGGAATGCTTCACTTTTCAGTCGATCCCACGGAATAAATCATACTATCAAAAAATGTAATAAATCAAAATTAAATTGTTCTTGATTTCGCTTACTACTACCACGATGTGTCGCTGACTTAAGATGTTTTTGAATATTGCTTTTACGTATAGCGACCAAATGTATTCCACATTTTGTACATAGGACTAAGCCTTTTGATTCGTCGTATATCAGATCCGGTTGATCCTTTAACCGTTTACGAATGGTAAATTCGCGAGGCATATTTTACCAGTGTTCAATTGATTTGATGTATAAAGATGTGATGAGGTGATGTATCAAGGAGACAAGTACAAGACATGAGTTGACGTAAACTCATTCGTTTGATAGATGTGGCCTGTGCTTCATAATCATATCATAGGTAATAGAAATGTTAAAACCTCGATGGTAACTCAATAAAACAAACATACATTTTTAGTAGGAAAAAAAAATGTGCAAGAAATTAATTAGTCATATCCATGTAATAATTTCGTCATCAAATTGACATAAAATGCTTCCGATAGCCGATCATTGGTCATAATATAGATATATCGGAATAGGATAATGGAACTCTGGCTCATTAAAATCTTAATATTAATTAAGATTATCATTAAAATAAAATAGCTGAGGCTACTATAAGGCTACCTATTACACCTCATAGAATTACCGAGTATACGCCGATACTATAGGTAGCTATGTCTACGCAAAGTCCCAACGTGAGTTATTCCATGCAGAACCATAAGATAAACGCCTTTTAGACTTGTATACGAATGCGTAACCCTCAGGTGACGAACATGCAGACCCTAATGGGAATGCCGATTAGCAAATCCCTCAAGTAGGCCCTATCATTGGACATGCATACCCTAATGGGTTAGTCCTTATAATTTGGACTCGCATTCGTCTACATTATCTCAGGTTAACCCGGCCCTATCAAGCATACATGTGCAACAAACCAGCCCGATTTGCATATTGGAACATCTTACGTGTGGATCAGAATTTTGAGTATGTTCAGACACCGAAGCTAGCTACTAGAATATAGTTAGTTATTTGACAATAGCACCCAACACGGCCATAAACACGTCAATAATATGAGGACAGCCTTTAATATTATGAAACCAGCCATTCCATTGTATTTGTTATTCGAACGAAGTATAAACAACTATTATTTCATTTTATAAGCCAGTTGGATTAGGGTTTGTTACCTTTTACCCAATAATGTAATCAAAATGCTTAGCGTTTACAATAAGGGTTTATGTCCAAGTTGAATCATACTTGATTGTACTTATAGACTAAAATGACCGCATAACTGAGCTTTACGTTCGTAAATCTCAGTAATGACTCAGCCTCTCACAGTAAAATCAAGCAGTTAGTCTAAGTCGTTGTTGACTCCAATGTAAACCATCTCATCCATATAATATGTTAGATAAATCCTTATATATATTTATATATATTGGAGTCTTTAACAGCTTACAATCGGCAAACAACAACACAGACGTCTCGTAGGTGGGAGCCTGCGAGTGATAGTTATAACCCTGTTGTAAATATACTTCTCATATAAATCTAACAAGAGTCATTTAAGAAGTATATATCTCTGGATTTAATTAAAAGGCGTACCCTCTTATGTAAAACATACCACTTGTATGAATAATACATATAAGATATATTTAAGTGGTCTATTTTGGTGGGAAAAAGATCCCAACCCCAAAGATTGCCCTTTTCAAAGCTCACTATAGTGACTCTCTACTAAGCAAAAGACTACTGTTGAAAGCACGGTCTGGCCCTATAATAAAACACAGGTGCGTACTCCATCAACTTGGAACAAAACCATTGCTTAGCATAATTTTTAATAAATAGTTTTGGGTAATACCGTTACCTTTGTTACCAAGTACCTTTTGTCATAACTGGAAGGAGTCTTTATAACAGGTCGACATTTCCAATTATAACTACCTCATTGTTGGAACAATCACTAATTGAAATAATATCCATTGTGACAGGTTCTCAACGACTACAATGTTATAAATAAATATACTGTGTAATTTATATATATATACACATTTTAGTATATAAATGGAAAGGTGCTGTTGACTAGATTACTATCGGTCTATACACTTAATGATATATAATCATTATATAAATATTAACTTTACTTGTATGACCAATCTGTATGTCAACAATAGCATTTTGTAAATTATATCCATGAGATATCACAAATCATTTGCGACTCACGCAATCCGAGCTACAGCACCAAGATCAAGGCATCTACGAAGATTAAAAGCATTTTGACTTCAAGTATCATTTAACTAGTGCAACATAAAGTATTATACCTTCAGTGGAAAGAACGTGTGTTTTACAAATAACCAACAGCTGAACTAAATCAGTGGAAACGAAGTACGAGTAACTTAGGACTTATAAATACTATGAATAGTTTATTGAAGATGTCAACTTCCTTAACAGTAGCGCTAATACTTAAATAAAATGTATTGTTAAATCTAAATGAGAAGAGTAAACGTCAACATGAAGTATGTATATATTATAAATCCTTCGTACTCGGGTATCCTCACATTATGAAATCACAATAATCAGATATAATTTACTAGGTATGTTGCACGTTATTCAAATATGGTTGAATCAAACATAATAAAGCCTTATTAATTGGTATAGAACGTATAAATTTATAAATATCAGTCTCTTATTTAAGACGATTGTCGCCGGAGTGTCGTTGAGCGTTTAAGCGCTCTCTACCCGCGCCACCCGCGTACCCCTCTCATTTCGATCGTACGTAAATCCACCGCGATGCACCGCAATAATGTTCAAAGAATATGACTTTACTCAGAGGCGCGCGGGCAGATTTATAATAATTTATACCTAATCCTTTTGTGGATGCTTTGTGATTTGAATACCGTGATTAAGTACTACGGTGACATTTTTAGGAATTCTACTATAGTGTGGGAAATCTACCGGGTCGTTGTATGGAGACCTCGCATTAATTCCTCAGTCGATAATTCTTTTGCTGGGATGTAGTATAGGTCATAACAAACACAAAAAACTATTTTTCCAAAAAAAACTTATGTCAGTTTTGGTATTTTTACCAAAATGTACAAAAACCTTAATAGTTTGTACTGGAATTTTCCTCAGGGTATGTTTTTTTCACTAAACAAATTATTTTCATTCCTGACAGATACTGTCAAAAGTTCAAAAAAATATTCCAAATAAAACTGTCACTTTTATTCAAAAATAATTGGTTACACTCGTCATTTTGTTTGGAAAATTTCTCAGTCAAGTTTGTGGGTGTTATGATAATCTTATTTTAGCATAATATTCACGAATTTCCAAAAAAAAAACCTTAAAGAAAAATTGTTATTACAGTATATTTAATATACTTCATGTAAAATTGCTCAGCCCAGTTTTGTTTTTTATTCATGTTAAGTAGTCAATTAAACAGCCAAAACTAACATTTCCAAAAAATAATCCACATACAATACGTCAAATCTTGAAATTTTAAATTTGTCTAGCCTTTTAAAGCGAGTGAACATGCAGTAATATGTCGTGCGTCAGCTATTGAGTCCAGTTTAGCATGCGCAACTACGACTCAGCTATGCTTGCGTCATAGTGAAAAAAGTGGAGTAAGTTACTTCAATTATAGAATTTTCTATTTTGATATTTGTATTTAACTCGTATCATTATAATTTTAATAAATATTGTGATGGCGTATTATTAAGTAACCATTTTAGTATTTAATTGAAGCACCAGAGTATCATTACCTTACTAAACAGAACACCATCACCACTGCTCGCCGACAGATCACGCTTGTAGTGTCATAATCATAATGCACACAATCCGCATCACCGCACAGCCGCATGCACCGATACAACTACGCTTCGACACTAGTCAAGCCGCCTACCAACAGATGGCGCAGTGATTAAGTTGGATGCCACTAACGTTTGTTCAACGCAGAAACATGACCCTCGGCGCCTTGCCGAGAAATATTTGAGAATCGCGATAGGGTCTAAAGGCACGCATGCTATATGCCTTAACCAAATATCAGCATTTTAGTGTTGTGACACTAACCCACTAGGCCAGTAATATTTCCTTACGATAAATTACTGGCCTAGTACTCATCTACCTAGCTGGGTAATACTCGACAACTAAGCACTAGAGAGACGACAGAGTACATGTAAATCTCTAAAACAATAAATTTTATCAGCTACACGCGACTCTTTGTCTTCGCCCCCCACCACCCGGCTCTACAACTATAGATTTCTTCATAATGGATATATCAAGGTATATGCGAAACAGCGCATTTGCCAGATGACTTATGTAGACTCTTGATTTCCCCGAATTTAAACATATTTATTTAACATAAGTTGTATTTATAAATGACTCTTAAATAAGATGGTATTGTCTGTTCTATTGTCTATTTCACCTGTGACAACTGTATGTTTTTCTCTGTGTGTAATATTTAATTGTTTTTTTTGTTATAAGTAAGATGTCATATGCTTCAGAAAAAATGACGAAGTCCTCCGGTGTCCGAGGCCAGCAGGCAGCACTATATCTCTTGTTTCTTTTGTTGTTTTAAATGATTTCTATCATATGACATATATTTCAGTTTACTTATAACAAAGAAACAATTAAATATTACACACAGAGAAAAAAATTACAGTTATCACAGATGAAATAGACAATAGACATACATTAATATTGTATAATCCACCACCATTTTTTTCCCGTGAAAAAAAATATGTCCTTAGTTTTTCTTAAATATGAAAAACTGGAAAAAAATGGTTTCGTATAGAGGGTTGGCCGGGCGAAACGACATGCCCCATCAAAAAAAAAAATATTTTCGCACTAAAAAAAATTTTCTCCTACTTTTTCTTAGTCGCAATACGATATCTATAGTGCCCTTAAATGGACCACCAGTATTTTTATTACAACCTGTATGATTTTTTAAATTCATTTCTTTGCATCCACCTATGTTGATATAAATTAAACATAACAGACATTAATAGTAGTTTATGTGACTGTTTCATAATAAGATCATACGAGTGTTTTAAGGCCTAATTACGTACGGTTGCATATACTGCTTTATCTACACACATATTATAAATCCTAAATGATGTGTTCGGAAACCAGTAGAATGACCGCCATTGCACCGCCATGACCAACTCTATTGTGTCGGCGGTCGCGCGGGCGCGTGCCGGTGCTCGGGGAGAGGGCGGATCTTGGTAACGTTACCGTGGGTAATGAATTTTAATACGTTTTTACCACACTGTCAGAGATGTTACGTTACTGGTTGAAATAATGGTGGTACGGTTTCCGAACGCGGAATAGAGGATTTATAATATTGGTGTAGATAAATGATATTACATGCAATAGAATCAACATTATTATATATACGCCAAACACTGGCTATTGTCATGTACTTTGTGTAACATGTCACATCATTGATAATACTCACTTTCGTAGGTACAGCCACCGGCAATAGTATCTTCCTACACGAAGGCCGCAGAACTATGTGACACGCTCTTATTTGTAGGGCCATAAGAGCGTGTCACATATTTTTGCGGCCTTCGTGTAGGAAGATACTATTGCCGGTGACTGTACAATAAATTATTTGTATTTGTATGGATTGAATCGAACACTTACTCCGAAGACAGGATAACCACTTATGTAAGTAGTCCCCGCTGGCAATCTACTGGCAGTAGGATGTCAGAACGTCCCCCTCCCCCCAACCCGCAATACAAAGAGGCGATAAGTTGAGACAGATGTAGGCTAAGCCGGTCTCGGCTGGAAAGACCTAGAAGTTTCCATTTAAGATCCTTGACATGTGAAAAACTTTTATGCGACATCATTTTATGGGACAACAGGAACAAATTTTCGTCACCACAGTTACATTAGTGACCGATTTAACATCTTTGCTAGTTAAAAAAAACGTTTTTTTTTTAAATTTACTTTGCCAGTTCGTTTCCTTCATCGTGCCATATGATAAAATTAACGTAAATAAAAAAACTGGCCAAATGCGAGTCGGACTCGCACACGAATGGTTGCGTACCATTATCTATAAAAACGGCAAAAAAGCATGTTGTGGGAGCCCCTTAAATATTTATTTTATTCTGTTTTTTTAGTATTTCTTGTTATAGCGGCAACAGAAATACATAATCTGTGAAAATTTCAACTGTCTAACTATCACAGTTCATGTGATACAGCCTGGTGACAGGCGGACAGATGGACAGCGGAGTCTTAGTAATAGGAAAAAAATAGCTTTTACCCTTTGGGTACGGAACCCTAAAAAAATACGGTGTATAATATTTCTGCAAATATTTAAGAAAAAAATGTTTAGTGACTCGTTTCCTTTGATAAAAACATCAATGCAGCCAATAAAAATAGGCTACCAGCGTGACACTAAGAAAAAGTCACCAAGATCTCTAGTGATTAGGACTACTACAACTATGGTCTACAAGTTCATTGCGTATTTCAGTTTAATTTGAGTTTAAAAAAAGTGTATGCCTTATTGTCGCGTACTTAAACTAATAATGTAGTTAGGCTGGATTCACACTGATAAGTTTTGCTTATATAAGAAGGGACGAAACTATTGTCTATAATGATAATAATGAAATAATGATATTCGTCTCTCATTCTGATCTATAGCTGCATTCCTACTTACGTAAGCAAAACTTACAAAATGTAAATCTGACCTTACACTAGTTTTGGACCATAGTTAGGAGCTTATACGGTACCTATTAAATTAGTTTTTTTTAACTTAAAGAAAAACACAATTAAAAAATTTACAAGATAATTTTATTTGTTCCATATGACACATCTACACAACACGCATGCATGTTAAAAAAATTGCTCTGGCAGCATAGCTCACAAAGCTAGACTATTGATATTTAATTCACTACTATTAGTGAAATCCCGTTAGAACTATTTGATTGAGGTGTGGTGTTTCGCAGCAAAACAATTCTTTAAAAAAATGTAGTCGTCGCAAACTAAATAAAAGTACAACCCCATACGCAGTTGGTAAACTAATCGCGATTTATGTCGCTGTTTGGAGGCAACAGATTTCAAGGAAAAGTCAAAGTTTGTCCTTAATCCAATTTTTCTATTCGTTACAGCAATGTTCAGGGATTATTAAAATTGTGTGATGTACGGAACTATCAGGGTGCGAGTCCGACTCGCACTTGGCCGGTTTTTTTTATAATTACAACATTTCATCATCAATTCCCCTAGCGTTTGTCTCGGCTTTTACCACGGCTCAATTGAGCATAGACTGCTAAAATCATAACACTTCCTTTTATCTTCGCCGTAGTCAAAAGTGAATTACAGTATTACAACTGGCGTACTTTTTTATTTACTCTGTGACTAGGCGTTTAGCACCACTGCGAATTATATCAAATCGAGATAAAATTGCTAACAGTATGGGTGTATTCATGTAGTGTTAATATATATTTTTGTAACATGCAAAACCATAAATGTAAACTGTTTGTTTGAGTTTATTAAAGAGAATCATTAAAAAAGTGTATAGGAAGTCACACGCTTTGAGCGAAAGTAGTTAGAGCAACATTGTTTAGTCAAAGTGCTTACACGCGCTGCGCATGGCCCCTTGCGAGGCATCCCCGCTCCCGCGTCCCGCATCCCGCACGTGCGCATTCCACTAACGAGTGAAATAATAGAAATCTTTATTTGTCACATGATTTAACTTTTTAATACGCAGGATATTTTTTTGATTTTTTTACAGTCGAAAGAAAAGTCTTAAAGGAAATATAATAAAAAAAAATATTGACGGAGCAATATTCTACTGCGAGTAATAAGCTAATTTTTATACTGAAAAAGTTTGATAATGAAGTTTTTGGAAATTGTTTGTCTTAAGTAGAAAACGTACATTTAATGTCACTTCAGTAAAGAAAAGTGACGGAGCAAATTTCCGATGTGAGTTACACCAAAATAATATATTTTATAAAAAAAATATAGTCTGTTATGGATTTTTTTTTTGAAATTTTTAATATTGATTACATACTTCAAGTCAATATTTCTGGTGAAATAAAATTAGACTGAGCATTTTTCCAAACGTAAATATAGACGATATAAGAGTTTAGGTAAAAAAACCCAACTAGGACAATTGTTTTTTTTTGGAAAAATAATTATATACTATCTACTCCTGACACTTTATCATGCTGTAAAGCTTTTTTGGACTGAGGAGTTAATGCGAGGTCAAAACCTCTATTGCCTGGCCTAATATAAGATAAGTAATAACGATCTCGATTAATAGATTTTTATGTAAAAAAATAATAACCTAGATTTTGAATTTGAAGTACAGTGAGCGGCAAAATATGTATGAATTTACGAAATATGGTTAAAAATATTCCGCATATCAGAAAAAAATAAAAAGATACTAACTAATACAGCAAAAAAAACGGAATGCATATCAAAGCCGCGTTTTCATGTGAATTTGGATTTTTTTGCTGTGCAAGTGAGCTTAATAAATGGTTATTTTTTTGTTGCGATTTTAAATATTAACCGTAAAAAATCACTTAATTACGATAAATTAACAAAACTAAGCCTGTTGAGAGTTGCGAATAGTAAAAAAAAAATGCACATGTAAGGAGCGGTATTTGTGCACGAAATCGTCATACAATTGTCATGAGAGCTGTAAGCCCATTAAATTTAGATCTTTAAAATATAACACAGCGCAAACACTTCTTAGGGTTCCATAGCCAAAATGGTAAAAACGGAACCCTTAAAAGTTTTTTGAAACATGACTGTCTGTCCGTCCGTATGTCACAGCCATTTTTATTATAAAACATATATTACTTAAATTGTGTCCAGAGGTGTGTTTGTGCCGCTATTTAGTTATCTGGCTAAATTGCTAAAAAGCTTTTAGGGGAGGCACTCCATACATACATATGCCAAACTAAATGTCAAAAATATTTTTTTTGTAAATATGAACATGTTGTACGATACAGCTTTAAAAATATCTTATATACAGGGTGGAAAGATAAGTCGGGCCCTGGAGGGAAACTACCTTAAAACCTTGAGATAGCTCAAAGGAAACATTCTTTTATCTTTCCTAAAAACTAAAACTTCATTCACAGTTTTTTTCTTAATTTTCACCCTTTTCCATACTAATTGTATGAAAAATATTATTATTATTATTTGTGGGTTCTCTTGTGCCCTAAACTTGGTTGGTAGTTAGAAGTTTTTATCCTCGGTGGAAACAGGATCGATTGGCATCAATTGGCATAAAAATTATTTATGGCAAAATTTACAAAATAAATACTCTTTTTGAAAACTGTACTCTTTTCCAAAAATTTGTAAATGCAGTTATGTCTGGGTGAAAATGCACTCGACATCCAAGTGCATCCCCCCAAAAAATTTATTATAATATGTAGATAGTGTTTAGAATAGTTTTACTAACCAATAGGAAATAATGATGTATGGTAATTACTAACAAAAATATGGATCTTTTATAATCCGAAATAAATATTATTCATTCATTCATATGTCCCTTTAAAGAAATTAAAGAATGTTTCCTTTCAGTGAATTGAGCTATCTCAACGTTTTAAGGTAGTTTTCCTCCAGGGTCCGACTTATCTTTCCAGCCTGTATATATATAGAGGATTTTTAAAACTTTTTTACTGTCAATATTTTCAGAAATAATTGCTTCGAAAGTCTAAATATAATAGCCCCCCCCCCATCTTTTAATCCGTAAGTCTAAAAAATATGAAAAAATACCAAGAAGCCTTAGTACTTAATTATCTACGAAAATTATTTCACATATTATCGGTTCATCCGTTTTTGAGTTATCTCCAAGAAACTACTTTCTACGGAACCCTACATTATGCATGGTCCGATACAAAATTGGTCGGGCTTTTAAAGATATTTGATGGGTAGTATTAAAATTTGTATTTATTTGCACTTCACCGACATAGTAAAGTTTTTTTTAGGGTCGTCAACGTGCATGTGAATCTTCTGGGATTTATAACTGCTTTCCATCAGGCGGGTCGGGTTCCGTCATGGTATAAAAAAAAGCTTTATTTACTTTATTCTTACATACATTGAACTCTTAAATATCAGCATTTTTTTATTAGAATCTCAATCAGGCTTTGCTCAGTGATAGTTAGTACACTGAAATTTGGTATGAGTATGTGTTTTAATTACGCCTACAAAGTGGTAAAACAATAAGTATCTGAAACACATTGTTGGATAGGTCTTTCAAGAAGAATAAGCGTTAAACAACTTTTGGATAAAACGAATATTTTCGTAAATAATAGCTCCGAAAGTTAAAATTCTCTTTGATTTTTGAACCGTGGGTCCAAAAAAATTGGGAAAATTCCTGGAAGTGAGGCCATTGAATGATTTATCACGTATTTTCAATAAAAACTATATGGAATAAAATCGGTTGAGCCGTTTTTGAGTTATGCCTATAGTAAAATAACGTAAGTGCAACAAAATATCTCTTTATAAACTACCATTTGAATGGATGTATTGTAACAGGCCGGCAACTACGGATCCCTACACTGAGCATAGCCCGATATCCTCTTGGCCGGTTTATATATGCAATCCTTTGCAGTTTACTTCGCAATTTCTAGATTTGATAAATTAGTATAAAGTATAATATTAAAGATTGTGTTTAATCTTAAAATAAAACGCATATTACATTCGTTTAGAACACGGTATTCTTAAATAAATAGGTTTAAATAAATTCGGTCCTTTGGAGTTTTTATTAAATTAATTATTAGTCTATTGTATTGCAGTACTAGCAGATTTCCGCAACTCGACGACTAATGCCTATTTTGCGTGATGCATTGGTCTACTAAAACATAATAATTGTAGTTTATTTACATGACCAAATTTGTTTTTAGAGCATTGTGAGATTCATGATTTTGGTTTTTTCTCCATTTTTATTTCATTTGTTTTTTACTTGTAGTACGTAGTATGGGCAGGTTTCCGCAACTCGACGTCTGGCGCCTATTTTGCGTGAAGGAAGGACGGCTAGTCCAGCCAGCCCAGCTCCTCGAGGAATCCTATCAAACCTTTGATGTTGAGTAGGACCTCGGGGAGATCACCCGGGGATCCGAGGTGTTTTGCCCTGTACGGGGCCACTCCGTTGCACTCCAGCACCACGTGAGAGGTCGTTTCTTTTGTCTCCATGCACCCACGGCACAGAGGACTGTCTGTAACACCTAAGTTAAAGAGATGTTTGTTAAATGGTCCATGACCTGTTATCACACTAGTTACCATCCTTAACCGGATTTTGCCGAGACGGAGAAGTGTTTTGGTGAGTCTATTGTTAATGCTAGGCATGGCTTGTTTAGCCTGTCTGCATCCCTCTTGACTTTGCCAAAGTGCTATATGCAGTCTCCCGGTTCCAGCAGCGTCGAGCGTACCTTGGTGAACGGCGTCAGAAGAATGGGCTCCGGACCAATCGACCCAGCACCTGACCCCTGCCTGGCCAGCTCATCCGCTGCGTCATTCCCCCGGGATCCGCAGTGACCTTTAATCCATTGAAGGACAATATTGTTATTTTGACATACCTCCATTAGTCGTTCATGACACTCATGTATTAGTCCAGATGTAATGATGTGACTTCCTAGAGCCATCAGTACTGTCCTACTGTCAGAGAGTATACGGATGGAGGCTCCTGTTACTTTCCTTGCAGTGATGGCGGCAGCCGCATTGATGATGCCCATGCATTCAGCTTGGAATACTGAGTTGTGAGCGCCCAGCGGTGTGATTATAGACATGTTCAGGTCTTCTGAGAATGTACCGCAGCCTGACACCATGTCTGTTTTAGATCCATCAGTGAAGATTCTCAATTCACGGAGGTTGAGTCCTTCCTGATTTTCGTCCTCATGTAACTGTATTTTGTACCTTTTGTCGAAGACAGCACGTTTGTGAATCCGATCCGTGCCTGCCCTCGGCACTGGAAGTTCTTCGTATGCCCTCTCCAGAGTGTTCAAATTAGACCATACGTTGAGAGTTCGCAACCTTACCGCTGACAGGGCAGCCTCCTGCTGTATGTGGAGGTGAAGCGGTGGAAGGTTTAGCATGACTTCCAAGGCTGCGGTCGGAGTGCTCCTCCAGCATCCTGTGGTAGCCACACATGCGAGCCTCTGTAGTTTCTGCAGTTTGTTTCGTACGGTGGCGAGGTTCGTCCTTGGCCACCAGACCAGCGCCCCGTAGCAAAATAGAGGCCGAATTATCGTCTTCTATATCGTCGTCTATTCTATCGTCACTGAACTGCAATTGGACTAAGAGCCAGCCACGTCAGATATGACACAATAATGAGAGCAACAAAACCCGTCTGGTTAGATTGCTATACTATTCTTATTGCTAGATCCTGGCATCTGGCAGCTTTTAATGGGTGGAGGTCACAGTGACAGACTAGCAAAATGTTTTAATTGGAAAATAGTAATACCAAACTAGGTAAAAACCGCAGAAGTTGTCTCAGTTATAAAGGACAGGGCCTATATTTTAAGGGACTCCCTGGCGCCAACGACATTAGAGCTGATTCCCTTAGTTTTCTAATGATTTATATAGCTTATCATATTATCAGTAACGGCTTTAAACAATATAGTATCCTATATTTACTTTACTATTCATTGTCTTCGAAATATTTGACATCAAAGTCGAACCGGTTTAGGCTAAAAAAGTGGTTTTATGGTTATACATTTTGTGTTAATTAGTTAAAAATTAAAATCTGTCTACAGTTTTTAGAGACATCAAAGAGGAACCCTAATATGTAGATTACGTATATGTAAGATTCTTTACACCATTCTAATACCGATAAAAGTGTTTTTTTAGACCATATTTTAAAAATATCACAAAAGTATAACGGCTCATTTATTTCAAGATCCGGCTCTAAGGAATGGAGATAAAAGATTCAAGAACCGATAGTCGTTTGCTTTATAATTCTATCTGTAGTGAATATGTTGGAATATCGACTCAAAACTGGTCAAAAATCGATTAAAACGTTAGACCAAAAAATATTGTGTATTGTTACGGAAACAAAAACAGTAGGCGACAAACTATGATCTATATTATACATCGTTTGGCACTACTTTCCCCCAATATAAGCTTTTGTATAATTTCTCTTAATATTGTATAGTATTTGTATAGTTTCTCATAATATTGCATCAAACCCAGATCTCTAGGATTTGTTTTCTTGAAATGGTTTGCAATATTTGTCCTCCACCACTTTAAAGCTGCCAGATGTCCAGGTCTAGAAATAAGCATAGTCTACCAAACTGACTAGAGGGGTTTGGTTGCTCTCATTATTGTGTCATATCTGATGTGGCTAGCTTTCCGTCTATATAGACCAACGCCATTTTGTAAATAATTTATAACCTAAAAATAAAATCATGCGGACCTATTTATACAAGGAAAATACCTATAATATAATGAAATAACTTAATTTAAGACTGCTCAACCAACACTATTATGTTAATAATGCAAAAGTCGTTCTATACGAGGATTACACAATTGTTTTGTTTATTTGACGCATATCTTTTTATAATATTTTATAGCAAAACCACAATAAATCAAAGGCGCGTGAAAGATTTCAATGAAACTTATATACACATTTTACAGTAAACTACATTGCGCAGTAATATTTGAAGGATATAATAACGTAAAAGAGTCAAAAACTTTTATAAATTTTGTTACGATGCAAACAAATATGACGTGTCACTCATTCAGTTTTTTGGACCGTCTTCGTCCGTTTTATATTGCGAGACAAAGTAGTTAAATTACAACGTTCATTGTATTATAACTAGAGGGCGGAGTACCGGTGGCAAATTTCACACAAAAGGTATGGAGTCGTTTTTATAATTATTATTTTAGGCTTGAATAATAAAATTATTCATTTACCTAATGTACTTAGTATGGTACCTACTCGTAAATTGGAAGTAAGTACTTAACATTTATTTTCATAAATCGATTTCAGGAACACTTAAATGTTATGTCGTAAATGTTTTGGGTTATTTTTCAATTTCTTTTAACAAAGTCACCATTCATCGATATAATATTTTTTACCATATGCAACCTTTCTTTTCAAAAAGTTACTAATTTACAAATTTATGAGACATTTAGAAACGAATTATTTGACATTGTCAATTTAGACAGCTGCTTTACATCTATATTATCTAAATTATTATTGCGTCGGCTAAATATTTAAGATCCGTTTCCACGAGTAAACGTGTAGCCGAAGCAACGTTCCTTAAATACACGCGGATCTCGAAACGTCCTTGACGAGTGGCAGAGATACGAGTCGAGACGTTTAAGAGCTACTAATGAATACATGTGGTAGCTTAGGGAATTTTAGTCATGTTAAATCTTATTGCGAGTCCATAGAGTTGAAATTTAGTTAACGGTTAATTTGAACGAACCTTTTTTCCACGAAGGTAGAAGCACGGGTTTGTTTTCAATAAATAAAGGATGAATTACCTATATTAAAATAACAATTATGCCGTTTTAGCAATATAAATATTACTTCGTGATACTCAATACTTATTTCATTGAATTAATAGTGTCTCCGTTCTTTAAAATAAAGGTTCAGGTAATTATTACTTTTATACTACGACGGTGGCAAACAAGCATACGACCCGCCTGATGGTAAGCAGCTACCGTAGCCTATGGATACCTGCAACTAATGAGGTGGCACATGCGCGTTGCTGACCCTTTACAAAAAGGAGGATTTACTGTGTTGACGGCTAAAGGAACAAGATGGTCCCTCGTCGTCAACACACTGGGTCCTCTTTGAGCTCTTTGTATTAGTTGTTTATTGATAAAAAAACACTATATTTGATTAAAATTAGATAGTGGTCTGCGACGGCGGTTAGAACGGTTTGGTTAGGGTATTCAAATCCGGGCAAGAAATAGTAGTTTATGTAACTGTTACGTAATAAGGGTCCTTAAAACATGAGTGTGGTTTTATGAAATGAGCCGCAGGCGAATTTCATAATAAGATCACACGAGTGTTTTAAGGCCTAATTACGTACAGTTGCATACACTGCTTTATCTACACTCATATTATATATATTAAATTAATTGTTCGGAAACCATAGAATGACCGCCATTGTACCATCATGGCCTACTCGATTGTGCCGGCGCTCGCGCGGGACCAATCGAGTTGGCCATGGCGGTAACATTATGTTATCAAATTCGATGTTCCAAATTTGAAACTCATTGCTTAACAATATTTGAGCATGCATAGTTAAAATTACGTTACTGCCGCAGATAAGAAACTTATCATAGTTAAATCGTTTGTTGTAATGCTTGTCATTGTCTACGGTTTTTGAACGCATTTTAGAGTACTTACAGTATGAGTGTAGATAAAATAATTTGAAACTTACAATGCACAGCAGCTGTAGTTATTTGAACATTTTATCCCCGATTTATTTACCCTAGTACAACGAACGGTACTCTAAATTAACGCTGAAAATTGTGTTGCCTATTATCAGTCTCCAACAAACTTTTCGCGTAATTTCACATCGCGGAATGATCATGTGCCAACTTATCAAAAGATTTTGTTTTATTTATCTCAGTTACCAACTGTACGTTTGGCCTGTTTTTATAAAGTCACTTTTCTAAATGCCGCCTTTCGAGTATAGAATGGTTTAGTTTGCGTAATATTAATTTCGTAAGGATGCCATTTTCACTGTGGGTAAATTATATACAGGTAGTTATTATTATTTTAATACAATAGTTTATTCATTAGACTTATTGCTTAGGATATTTTTTATATTAAAAAGTCGATTCTGGCACTCGCCGGCCGTTATGGCGGCACGCTCGCTTCGCTCGCTCGGCTTCGTGCACTGTTTGCTCACGGTAGATCTAATACGCTCCTCTTCGCTTCGCTCGTCGTCGCACCTAACTGGAGTCCGTCACATATGCATATGAGATTTCTGTTGTTAATATACTTGCCAACGAAACGTTATTCTTTTAATAGTTGCTTGGTCTAGTGATAGATTTGACAAATGATATTAAGTATTCCAAAAGTTTTGAGTCATTATAATAATCAGTTTTAAAACAATTCTACCAAATGAAACGTTATCATACAAAATTTTGCTAATAGTTAGTTGTTAAATGTTGGTTAGCAAGTGAAATTCGGCCAAAAAAAGTACGGCGAAAAGGCAGAACACTACAACGAACATGTAGGACATATACATTATAAATATTGTACTCATAACATGATTATCCATTATTACTAAATACACTCAACATTATCTTTATTTGTATTAGTAGTCAATATGAAATGTATGAAATGTATTAGTAGTCAATAGGAAATATGAAATGTCAATGAATGAAACACTAACACTTTACTTATAACGCTTAGTCCATAAACAGGTACATATACCCTGTCATATGAACCCTAGGTACTCTAGGCACTAAACTTTAACACTAGGCACATAGAAAGCCGGTACGCACACTGATATACTGATACTGTTGACTACTGGTCACTATTATCTCTTCTTCTTCATATTTTTCTTGCTGGAACTGCTTGCTGAACTGAACTGAACTGCGGCGGTGCGTGCCGGCTTTTATATGATTCGAAAATAGCGAGGGTGGAAATATCTAGAACAATCTGAAAGAGAGATCTATCTTCATCTCTTTTACGTTATGGAAAAATCTAGATATTTTAGACAAGGATATCTCTATCTTTTTCACGCATTCGATGAATCTAGAAGTTTTAGACAGAGAAGTCCTTTGTTTACATTGCTATCTCTTTCTTGCACACGACTTAGGATATTTGCGTATTTATTTACATTTTTGCTTATATCTCGAAAACTACTGGACGGATTTCGATGATTTATACCTTGTTAGAAAGGTCTTTGCAAGATCTGTCTATCTATGACAATATCTTTACAGAATATCAATAAACTAAAAAGTTGATTTTTCTTATTAGTTAATTTTGTATGGGAGTGAGCTTCTACCTACTCTAACTCCGGTATCCTAAGTCCGAGGCTTACAATACTATTTTTACTCGATAGTTTACTAAAAAACCTATCTCTAGAGGTATGTATGACCTATGTGGGATGCGGCATTTTCCGGGAAAATCAAAATGTTTTCGCGGTTCTCGCTTCGGTCAAGCCTTGCCACCTCAGTCGGGGCCCGTGGTCGTCGTTTGGTAATTACGGCTGCCTGGGTCAACATTCAGTTAAATACGCCGCTCCCCCTCTGCCCGCCCTCAGTCGGGCGCGTACCATCACAGAGGGCACACATACTGCTTTTAAGCGGTACAAACAAGTCTTGTTCCTACACAGATATCAATCAATCTAGTTTTACTTTAATAAAGTCGACCTGTGTGTACCACTTATTTATCTCTTTACCTAGACACCTTATTACTAACTAGGTAGAATACAATTTATTTAGGTAGGGATCTAGGCTGTCCGTAACAGTTCTGCCCCAACTGACGCTCCTACGGCTGCTCCTGTTGCAACGGTAGGACAGCCAGCTTCGTGACGGGCCTCCGGAACACGCCTCCCTTGGTTTGGACATCGGCTGATCGGATTCCGCCATCTGGTCCCTGGTATACCTTCGTGACGATCCCTCGCGGCCATACGTTGCGTGGTAAATTCCCATCCACGATGATAACGTAGTCGCCCTCCTGGATCGGTCTCACTCCGTTAGCCGCTGACTGTCGTGGTGCAAGTGTGGGTAGGTACTCGCGCACCCACCGCCTCCAAAAATGGTCCGCTAGAGCTTGGCTGGCGCGCCAAGTTCTTCGGTCGGCTTCCTCGCATGGTCCTGTCGGTGGAACCCCCGTCGATCCGCCCAGCAGAAAGTGCGCTGGTGTCAGAGCTTCTTCATCTGCTGGATTTTCCTTTGTAGGTACCCAGCGCCATTGACTCGGCTTCGTTAGCTCCGCTATCTCTCCTAAGCGGTTGGCTACGTAGGCGCTGTAGCGTTTGGCGTCGTTGCGAATCCAGTGGAGTACTGTTCCACTATCAGTCCACAAAACGACTCGTGCTGGCGTCAGGCGGTGCTCTTCTCGGATGGTCTGCTGCAGTCTCGATCCGATGAGCGCTGACTGTAGCTCCATGCGTGGCACGCTGAGTTGTCTCGTTGGCCCCACCTTACTTTTGGCGGCGACCATGCTGACCAGGGCCGTCCCATCTTCTTGGACGACTCTCCAATAAGCCACGCATGCGTACGCCTTAGTGCTGGCGTCCACGAAGACGTGTAGTTCCTTGCTCGCCGCTGCCCCCGTTGACAAGTAGCATCTGGGAATTCGAAGTGCTGCAACGCTGTCCAAAGCCCGTAGACATTCTTCGAAGTCGCGCTTGTCCTCTTCTGGCAGTGGTGAGTCTCAGTCCAGTTTCTTGGCCCACAAGTTTTGTAACTGGACTTTGGCTGTTATCGTGTAGTGACTTAACAGCCCCAGTGGGTCGTACACGGACATCACGGCCGATAGCATTTGCCTCTTCGTCGGCGTAGTCTTCATGTCTCGTACCTCGGCCGGTACCCTCATCATGGCCGTGTTAAACCCGAGCTCGTCCGTTTCAGGGTTCCAATACATGCCAAGGATCTTGTTTTCCTTCTTCCCAAGCTGCGCCGGTGCGCTCGCGTGCAGCTCTTGTGGGATACCTTGCAGTAACTTCTTACTGTTGGACGTCCATCCACGAAGCTTGAACCCTCCTTTAGCGTGCGACGATGTTACTTGCGTGGCACGATGTACGAGCCCTTCCTCGTCCGGATAGCTTGCCACGTAGTCGTCCATGTAGTGGTTATGGACGATGTCTTCTACAGCATCCGGGAATTCTTCGGCGTTGTCCTGGGCGTTCCTGTTGCGAACGCTGTGCGCCAGGAAAGGCGAGCTCGCTGCCCCGAACAGCATGCTCGTGATTTTGTGGAACTGCGGGTTTCCAGTTCTGCGGTCTCCTCTCCAGATGAATGTTTGTGAGGGCTGGTCCTCACTCCTCATTTTAATCTGGAGGAACATTTCCTGTAGGTCCGCCACCACGGCGAACTGCCCTTCGCGGAACTGGAACAGTATCCCGATCAGTGACTGTAGTAAGTCCGGTCCTTCCAGAAGAAAATCATTGAGGCACTTCCCTTGGCTGCGACACGCTGCATCGAAGACTAATCTGATTTTTCCCGGTTTGTTAGGATTGGTCACAGCGAAGTGCGGTAGAACCCAGGCTACGTTGCTATCTGGCGGCTCCTCCAGCGGTTCAGCATACTTCTTAGCAAGCAGGTTGTTTACTTGCTCGGTGTAGCTCGCTGCGAATGCCGGGTCACGGTCCATCTTGCGCTCGATGCTATGCAGTCGATTCAACGCTGTGTGCAGACTCGGCGGCATTCGCGGCTCCTCGTCCCGCCATAGCTGTCCCACCTCGTAGCGTGGTCCGTCGATTTTCTTGACCGACTTCTCGAAGATATACAGGGCCCTCTGTGTCCCTGGATCTACCTTCTTGACATTCTTGATGCCGAGCGAGTCTATGTTGAAATATTCCCGCAACATAGAGTCCAGGTGCTCGTCATCCTCTTGGCGGCAGTGTAGCGTCACGTGCTTATCGGGTGGGTTGACTATACGTGGCTTACCTCCGAAGACCACCCAACCTAACCCTGTCAGTACTGCTGCCGGCTCGTCCAGTCCCCGTATTCTCGCCTCCTGAGGTAGCAACACTGGCCATTGGTCTGTCCCCACAAGTAGTCGCGGTACGGCCTCGTCGTAGCAGGCAGTCTGGATATCCTTGAAGTGCTCCATCTCCATGACCTGCTTACTCATCCTATGCGTTCGTAGTCCTAGTCTCTTCACTGTGGTGAAGACTAGGTTATACGCGGTCTCTAGGCCCTTTCCTCGTACGCGAACTCTGACTTGTCTGCTCACTTCTGGCACAGCTTCCATGTTGCTTACCCCTGCCAGGCGCAGCGGCGTCTCGGGTCCCGTGGCTCCTATGGCTTCGGCCAAGTCTGCTTGGATCAGACTCACTGTGCTTCCATCATCAAGCATAGCGTAGGTATCCACCTTCCCTTTTGGACCCTCTACGGTAACGGGTACCATCTTCAAAAATACGCTGGACGTGTTGTTTACTTGTTCCACCGTCGTGTTCGACGTGATCTCCGGCTCTGTTGGTTTGGCCGCCTGCGGATGTCCGGACCCGTCGCGGGCGGCAGGCTGCGGGGCAGGTGAGGCCGCGCGGGGTGGTGGCCGGCGTGCACGCGCTTCTCTCTGCGTGCTGCCCTCGCTGTGCAGTAATCGGTGATGCCATCTGGTGCATCCGTTGGAACCGCATGCCTTCGCGTGACATTTCAACTTGGAGTGTTTACCGTTCAGGCATTTGTAGCATATGCGGTTGCTTTTGGCCCAGTCCCATCTCGCGCCCGCAAGTTCACCGCCGCAGCACAAGCAAGGCTCCCGAATGCCCACGGTGTTCCCTGTTGTGTACGTCTGCTCGGCGTGGTATTGCGCTTGCGTCCTACGCGCGCCTCTTCCCTGGACTGCGCGACTCGGTGATGGTCGAGCTACCTCCTTAGTCGCCGCTTCCCTCCTTTTATTGGTGCCAGGCATGCGAGCGTGCGAAAATTCTAACTCTGCGTCGCTCTCTTCCATTAAAAAGTCAGCCATCAGCATCAGCTCACACTTGCCGCCCTTTATGTGCTCCTTTGCGTAGGCGCACCATCGACTTCTGAGGTGTGGACTCAGTCTGTCTGTTATCTCTCGAACTAACAACGGGTTGTTGCTATAGTTCCTGCTGTCGAGCTCGCAAAGTGTACTTACAATGTTTACAATCTTCGTTGCGAATTCGTTCAGGTTGTTGGCACTGGGTCCCAACGGCGGCAGCCGCTTGAGCTCGTCCAGCGCCTTGTCCACCAGTAAGTCGATGCGCCCGAAATTCTTCTTAAGGAGCCTTATTATTAGCTCTGGCTGTGCCGATGTGGATAACAGATGCTGCACACACTGTCGTGCATCCCCACGTAGACAGTTCCTCAGCCGAGCCATGTTCTCGAACGCACTGAAGTTGTACCGTAGGGTTGACTCCGTGTAGGCGTTGAAGAACAGAAGCCATTCGTTAGGGTTGCCCGTGAATGGCGGCAACTCGTAACACTGTTTCGGCGGTGTGGTCCTGACGGCGTCCCGTAGCTGGTCGGCGAGCCTGTTGAATGCTGTCGCTGCATCACTCGGCAGCGGCTCTATCGACTACCTTAGTCTGGCGTTTTCGGAATACGGCGTCCATTCATGTCGTCCTGGTGGCTGGTCACGCGGTTCCACGGGCGGCGGCGCTCGTGTCTCAATACGCGGCCCACGCGGCGGCGATTGGGCGCGCCTGACCCGTGACGGTACGCGCGGCGACTCTACGCGTACTCGATGACGCGGCGTGTCTTCAATGGTGCGCAGCCACTCGTGCACTCGACTATCGGGTTCAGTCGGTCGTTCCCTGGCCGGGCTGATTGTGCGCGATGACCCCACGGACGATGAGTCAGTTCCAGTTCCAGAGCTCGTTTCTTCGAGTACCTCGTCCCTCTTGAGCTCGTACTCCTTCCTTAGCAGCTCTCGTTCCAACTCGATCTCTCGCCGTTTTAGCTCGACCTCTTTCCTCATTTGCTCGAGTTCGAGCTCTCTTAATTTGGCTGATCGGCGGCTGCTTACATGTGATGCGTGTGATTTCCTCGACGGATGAGACTTGACCGTCGGTACCTTGCCTGGTGATGGAGTCAGTACCTTCTGTGTCTCCGTGGCCTTAGGGTGGCCCTCTGACTGGGCCTCCTTACTCCCTCTTTCCGAAACCGGAGACAGGTTCTGCGCGCGCCCACTCAGGTGCTCGCGCTCAACTCGGCGTTGCTCCGCCTTTTCCTTGTGTCGCAGCTGCTTCTTGATCGCTTGCTCGATCCTTCGCCGCTCCAGTGTCGACGGGGAACGTGGTGGTCCCTTATGGACAATCTTCGCGGGCCCAAACGGTACCATGGCTCCAGCTCTTACAGGTACCTCCGCAGAAGATTCTTGACACGGCTGCCCGGCTTTGCCCGTGACCCCATCCTGTGGGGTGCGCACGGTACCGGGTGCCCCTGCCACGTTCGCAGATACGCCATCCGCAGTATCTTTTAGTCGGTCTTCTTCCTCTCTGGTGCGGCCAGACTGCGACCTCGTATTTACTCCTGATGATTCCATCTCGGCACTTTATAGCACTATATCACAACACAATGTCACAAATAACACGCACGCACAGTATCAGTAGTCACTATAAGAATCCACTTTTCACTAGTCCAAGTTCCACTGAATCCCCTGATCCGGTTCGAAGGACCATTAACTGTGGCCGCCAGGATACTCTCTGGCGTCAGTTTGCATCAGCGACGGCACAGTCTTAATATTTATTTATGCGGATACAGAGCATTCGCTGGTTCGGGATCCAACTCCTCCCACTGTGGAACGGGACTCTCAATGATAACACTCACTGCACTTGGATTCTTATTTATTATCAAAACAATCACTCGGTACACTTGGCTAACTATGGCTATTTACACTATTTACAACTTATGTCCTAGAACAGGTACATATACCCTGTCCGAGGATAGGCACATTTACCCTACTTCGCACTGTCACTAACTTTACTTAAGCTACTTAGTCCACGAACAGGTACATATACCCTGCCCGAGTACTGACACGTTTACCCTAAGAGCACTAGATACAAACTGAAACACTAACACTTTACTTATAACGCTTAGTCCATAAACAGGTACATATACCCTGTCATATGAACCCTAGGTACTCTAGGCACTAAACTTTAACACTAGGCACATAGAAAGCCGGTACGCACACTGATATACTGATACTGTTGACTACTGGTCACTATTATCTCTTCTTCTTCATATTTTTCTTGCTGGAACTGCTTGCTGAACTGAACTGAACTGCGGCGGTGCGTGCCGGCTTTTATATGATTCGAAAATAGCGAGGGTGGAAATATCTAGAACAATCTGAAAGAGAGATCTATCTTCATCTCTTTTACGTTATGGAAAAATCTAGATATTTTAGACAAGGATATCTCTATCTTTTTCACGCATTCGATGAATCTAGAAGTTTTAGACAGAGAAGTCCTTTGTTTACATTGCTATCTCTTTCTTGCACTCGACTTAGGATATTTGCGTATTTATTTACATTTTTGCTTATATCTCGAAAACTACTGGACGGATTTCGATGATTAATACCTTGTTAGAAAGGTTGTTAGCGACACTACCGAACATAACACGGACAAGACTCCAGCCCATACGACGGAGCGAGACATCACCGAGGGAACGAGAAGGACGACGAGCGGCGAGCGACTATCCCCGCGTCCTGAAAGCTTGCGACCGTCCTGAAGGCTGACGACCGTCACTGAAGACTTATCGTGATATGTGATTTGTTATGTTATGTAAATATGGTTAAGTTTGTATTCGAAATAAAGAGATTTAATATTAAGTAGGTAGAGTCAAACTTAGAATGTAAACTATTATGATTTGAAATATTTAAGTGAAATACGTGTATTAGAGTTAACTTGGATAGTTTAAGTTGAAATTGTAAGTTTGTATGGATGAATGGATAGGAATTCCCCAATAAACCCCTTATCTAGAGAGCGGATAGATAGGTAGGAATTATTGTCAGGCATAGATAATTGAAGTACATTATCTAACAATAAACATTAACCTTACGCCCTGAGTCCCTACAGTAGGTAAAAGATGAGGTAAAGGTATAATAAAACAATAATGTATGCTCGGAGATTAAAGAGCTCTTTATTGAAGTAACCGTAGGGCCTATCGCTAAACGCATAGACTACGTAGGTAACTGTTCGGACTCACGACGTAATGGCAGTCATAGAAACTCTGAAAGAAAGAAAAATTTTAAAAACATAGTGAAAATCTAGCTTACGAAAATACATTTTTGGAATAGGGTCGGCCAATCAGAGCGCCGATTAAAAAGCCAATTAGATCCTAGAAGGGATAGGACAATTAGAAAGAGAGGACATGTGAAAAGCGCTCTGATTGGACGAAATTCCAATAAGAATCCAGGCAGGTATATCCGCTCACTAGTAAATCAAATCGTGCTATAAACATCCATACAAACCGGTGGAAATCATTCAGTAATTCGGACAAGCAGCAAGAAGAAAAATAAATAGAAGAAACCAACAGGACTTTTGGATCACCGCTCCCCTCCTTCAACAGGAAGATTTTCTACGGGCTACTCATCGAGCGTCGGCTGGCAGTGCGGCGTGTCTGTTCGTGCCAGAGCCCTCGAGACTCTGTCACGTGGTCCTACATCTACTTACGGAGCTTTCGTCGACGGGGTACTTCGCTGAATCAGCTCCGCGCGTGTAACGGCTGAGTTAGGATCGGCAACCGTGGATATACAACATAAGCTATCGAAGGAAAATACCATATTACAGGCTGCGGTCTGTAATATTTTGGTCCATTCTCACCGGGATAGCTGTTACTACGTGCGGAATTCAGTGAGGATCGACGGAGGCTTCGTGTTCGTCGTCGACGGGAAAGGATCGACGGCGCCGTGGAAGATTGTTTGGAGCATTCGCGGGTAAAGGCGTCGTCAATTGGTACGACGCCGCTATGCACAAGCGCAAGGCGGGAGCAACTACGCGATCAGTCACATCTACAATGGACGATGAAGAGCGGCGACGTTTCCTCGAGGCCGGAGCAGCGGCCGCGGAAGAGGCGCGACGTGCTGCGGAACAAAACCAGAACCTGAATCAAAGCAAGGACAGGACAGCGACGGGGAACGAGACGTCCCCGCCCCTACCTGCCAACGAGTCGGAACATGGCCTGGACAACGAGGCGTCGCGGAACCGTGTCGCGCCGAGCGGAGAGCTGCCGCCGGCCGACAGCAACGTCTACGCCAGGGACTCACCACTATCGCCTTCGACGGAGACACAAGGCACCAACAACGAAGAGGCTAGAACGCGAGCAACGGAGCGACTAGCTAAACCACAACAACAAAAGCAACCGGAACCAAGCCCGAGTCGAGTTTCTTTCGCCAAGCCGAAGCCCGTGCAACGCGCGCCGCGCCGACCGCGGTCAACGTCGAGCAGCCGCGCCGCGACGTTACGAAAAGATGCCGAGCTACAAGCGCAAGAGGAATTGGCGGAGCTACAACGACAAGAAATTCGTCTCAACCGGGAGCTAGTGAACAAGCGTCTGGAGACACGCTTATCACACATCGACGCACAGTCAGCTAGGGACAGCGCTTCGGAACATTCGGGTGACGGCTATGTGAAGGACTGGCTGGAATCTTCCCAAGCGACGGGCGACCGACAACGAGACGGTCCCCACCGTGACTACGAGCCTGCGTCGCGAGTTCCTGAACGAGGAGGAGCTAACCCGCCGAGGCACGAGTCCCACCGTACGGCGCGTTATCGACCGCCGGACGACGAAGCGCCTAGGCCATCGCCGGAACACACGGAACCTAGGACGCAGTATACGACGTACACACGAGACACGGCCGCCGAGAGTGCAGCGGCAAGCATGATGCAGGTTTTCGAGAAAATGCAGATGGCAGCGAGACCCGCACCGAAAGAAATATACGAGTTACCTCCGTTTTACGGCAATGTGGGTGAATGGAGAAGTTTCTACAACACGTATCGAGAGACATCGACGCGCTACAAGTTTACTGAGTACGAGAACGTAGCGCGCCTACGCGTAGCACTGAAAGGCGAAGCGAAGCAGTGCGTACAACACATACTAGCGACGGCAACGCGACCGGACCTTATTATGAAGATACTTAAGAAACAATTCGGACGTAGTGAAGTACTACTGGATCAAGCTTTGGAAGACTTACGTCGAATGGCACCGGTAGGGCCGAGTGCACACGACCTTAATAACTTCGCGATCAAGATTATGAACATCGTGTCGACAGTTATGGACTTGGATCATCGTCACTACGCAGATAATCCAATGTTAATTAGGGAAATCACGGATCGATTGAGCCCTCATCTACGCAGTCGTTGGTGTGAATACGCGAAGAACCATCGACATAATATGGACCCGGAAATAATGCAGCTGGCAGAGTTTCTAATGCAGGAAAGTGAACAAGAGCTCCTGTACTCACATGCGCGTGTGCCGACCGCGAGTCGTCGAGCTATGGTGACGACCGCCGCCGGGCGCGCCCGATATCCAACAGATAGACAGCCCGCGACGAGCGCCGCGAGAACATATACGGTCGGAGGTCAACCGCGCCGCGCTCCCGTGACACCGTTATCAAATAGAGTGACCTACGTGACGCAACAAGATAAGAACGTGAAGTCTACGTGTCTATTCTGCGGAGGCGCTCACAATACTACGGATTGCCGCAAGCTGTCATCTCTAACGATTGGAGCGCGCTGGGATTGGGCGCGACAGAACAGGATGTGCTTCAGGTGCATGGATGCAAAACATATGCAGTTTCAATGCAAGGCGAAAGGGTGCGACAAGGACGGATGTTCGCAGAGCCATCACAGATTATTACATGAAGACAGAAAAGTGGAGGGCGCCGCGGACGAGGCGCCGATACTTACAACGCGGGAGACAGCCCCGCCGCCCGTACCTCGAGAAGTTACTAGGAACGGGACAATGGAACAGGAAGCTAGTGAAGAAGTCGTGGCGAAGACTTATACAACTACCAGTTCATCGAACGTGCTGTTGAAAGTATTGCCGGTCGTCGTGGAGGGCCCACGGGGAACGGCTCACATTTTTGCGATGCTGGACGACGCATCTACTTTATCCGTGGTGGAGGCCGATATCGCGGATCAAATTGGACTTACCGGACCTGAGTCACCGCTATGTGTACGAGGACTAGGAAACATAGCGCACCGATCGCAGACGCGGACCGTGAAGGCGAACGTACGGCCGCACAAAGGAGCCGGAAGTTACGAAGTGATACTACGAACTGTAGACGGTATTGGATTACGCAGTCAAACATTGAACAAACAACGCATGATGCAGTACGAGCACCTCAAGGACCTAAGTGAAGAATGTTACACAACGGGGGTGCCGCAAATGCTCATCGGCGCTGATCACTGGCACCTGCTGCTACCTCAAGAGATCCGGATGCGACGAGCGGACGAGCCGGCAGCCCTAAGATGTGCCCTAGGCTGGGTGTTTTTTGGAGCGATGCCCCGCAATCTAAGAAATGAAGAAGTTATCAATTATCATTGCTATTTAGACGACGAGATAAGAAATAGCACGGACGACGATCAATCGGACACGTTGTCGATAACGTCACAACAATATCGCGAGCTTTCCGAAGAAATCGACATCCTGGAACGCGAAAAAAACATAGCGCAGAGGCAACGGCGCGAACGGAGTCCATCGCCGCGATATTTTGAAATTCATCACCCGGTATCCCGGGCGCCTGAGCAGTCGGAACGGATCGAGCCACGGGCGCCGGAAACCCGTGATCATACAACAAATAAAAACAGTGCAAGTCGCCTACGAAGACAGCCGAATAACTCGGAGCCCCGAGCGTCAGCACGAGCGGAGTACGAGAATCTTACGACGCCGGAGCAGCGCGAGTCAGCGACACGAAGAAATCGCGATACTCGCCCGAGATATCAACGAGTGTTAAGATCGCCTACGCCGATGCCAGCCCCACGCGAGTCATGGAATTCACCGGTCCCGGCTACTAGAACGAGGGTCGAGCCACGGACGGATACGGACGCGGTTAGACGCGAGCCACAAACGAGGGCGGCTCACGAAATATCGCCTAGGAACGAGCGACGGTATCAACCAACACCGGAGGCGATGTGGACGACGCCCCGAGGCGAGCCGCGGCAGAGAGGAGCCCGGCGCCGACGGACACCTCAACGGGCCGGACAGGCCGCGCCACGGCGAGCAGGCGCGCCCTGGCCACTTGTCACTCACCTTACTCAACCTATGTTCCGGAGGAAAGGAACAAACCCGCCGACTGAAGAGAGAAGTCACTTTGCAGAGACAGCACGTGCCTACGACGAAGAAAACATAGAAAATAGGAGGCCGTCTATAACTCAAACAACAAGTACAACATGGACGTACAACGATCAACGAAAAGAGTTCGACGTGGCGTTACGGGCGAACAACAATCGACGTTATAAGAAATGGACAGACACTACGTGTAATAACTTGAACCGGAGCGACGCGCAACGGGAACGAGAAGTACGCGCGCCGTTATCAAGAGTCTACTACAACTCGCAAGAAAGACGCAACGAAAATCACGAACGAGGCGAGAATCGTGATTCACAAGATCGACGTAGGACGAGCCATGGAAAGGATAAAACAACGAGTGCCGCGCAGTCGACGGCTACGAGTCAACTGCGAGCCCAGCCGAGCGGACGCTGGTCGCCCCGCCGGCAAAGGTCAACGAACGAGGCATCGCGTGACCTACCTCAACGGGTCAACGCCCCACAATGTGTACGAGATAATCTCGCTTTCAAGGCTTCAATGTCTTTCCAACGTCAAACCCACGAACTACGTCGCAAGTTACAAGCACTTTCCACTTCTGCTAATTATAATAGCAATTCTTATCCCTCTAAACACCGGTACGAGTCAAACCGCGGACAAGAGACGAGGCAACGCGAGCGACGTTACGAGCAAACAAGAAGAGGGCCCCAGTACGAGTCATCCGAGCCCCGCATACCGAGGACGCAGAGCTGTGTTGAAATTACAAGTGAAGTAACAAGAAGCGAACGAGAGGAAGGTCGCCGATCGAGCAGCACGGCGACACGTAGACCAGCCAGCAAAGTCACCGTCCCTACGATACAGGGACCGTGGCCCCTCCGTCGGTCCTAAACGAACCCGAGACAGTGACGAAGCCTTCAACCAGCAGTGATAGTGTCGCAGCCCGTGCACCAGGTAGTTTTTGTCAAAACTAGGGGGCGCGATGTTAGCGACACTACCGAACATAACACGGACAAGACTCCAGCCCATACGACGGAGCGAGACATCACCGAGGGAACGAGAAGGACGACGAGCGGCGAGCGACTATCCCCGCGTCCTGAAAGCTTGCGACCGTCCTGAAGGCTGACGACCGTCACTGAAGACTTATCGTGATATGTGATTTGTTATGTTATGTAAATATGGTTAAGTTTGTATTCGAAATAAAGAGATTTAATATTAAGTAGGTAGAGTCAAACTTAGAATGTAAACTATTATGATTTGCAATATTTAAGTGAAATACGTGTATTAGAGTTAACTTGGATAGTTTAAGTTGAAATTGTAAGTTTGTATGGATGAATGGATAGGAATTCCCCAATAAACCCCTTATCTAGAGAGCGGATAGATAGGTAGGAATTATTGTCAGGCATAGATAATTGAAGTACATTATCTAACAATAAACATTAACCTTGCGCCCTGAGTCCCTACAGTAGGTAAAAGATGAGGTAAAGGTATAATAAAACAATAATGTATGCTCGGAGATTAAAGAGCTCTTTATTGAGGTAACCGTAGGGCCTATCGCTAAACGCATAGACTACGTAGGTAACTGTTCGGACTCACGACGTAATGGCAGTCATAGAAACTCTGAAAGAAAGAAAAATTTTAAAAACATAGTGAAAATCTAGCTTACGAAAATACATTTTTGGAATAGGGTCGGCCAATCAGAGCGCCGATTAAAAAGCCAATTAGATCCTAGAAGGGATAGGACAATTAGAAAGAGAGGACATGTGAAAAGCGCTCTGATTGGACGAAATTCCAATAAGAATCCAGGCAGGTATATCCGCTCACTAGTAAATCAAATCGTGCTATAAACATCCATACAAACCGGTGGAAATCATTCAGTAATTCGGACAAGCAGCAAGAAGAAAAATAAATAGAAGAAACCAACAGGACTTTTGGATCACCGCTCCCCTCCTTCAACAGGAAGATTTTCTACGGGCTACTCATCGAGCGTCGGCTGGCAGTGCGGCGTGTCTGTTCATGCCAGAGCCCTCGAGACTCTGTCACGTGGTCCTACATCTACTTACGGAGCTTTCGTCGACGGGGTACTTCGCTGAATCAGCTCCGCGCGTGTAACGGCTGAGTTAGGATCGGCAACCGTGGATATACAACATAAGCTATCGAAGGAAAATACCATATTACAGGCTGCGGTCTGTAATAAAGGTCTTTGCAAGATCTGTCTATCTATGACAATATCTTTACAGAATATCAATAAACTAAAAAGTTGATTTTTCTTATTAGTTAATTTTGTATGGGAGTGAGCTTCTACCTACTCTAACTCCGGTATCCTAAGTCCGAGGCTTACAATACTATTTTTACTCGATAGTTTACTAAAAAACCTATCTCTAGAGGTATGTATGACCTAACTATGTGGGATGCGGCATTTTCCGAGAAAATCAAAATGTTTTCGCGGTTCTCGCTTCGGTCAAGCCTTGCCACCTCAGTCGGGGCCCGTGGTCGTCGTTTGGTAATTACGGCTGCCTGGGTCAACATTCAGTTAAATACGCCGCTCCCCCTCTGCCCGCCCTCAGTCGGGCGCGTACCATCACAGAGGGCACACATACTGCTTTTCAGCGGTACAAACAAGTCTTGTTCCTACACAGATATCAATCAATCTAGTTTTACTTTAATAAAGTCGACCTGTGTGTACCACTTATTTATCTCTTTACCTAGACACCTTATTACTAACTAGGTAGAATACAATTTATTGAGGTAGGGATCTAGGCTGTCCGTAACAGAACACTTAGTACAAAATTTTAAAAAACACAGCGGAAATAATTAAATACTTAACACAGTAGGTATGCACACCACAAATATAAAAAATAAATCAAAATCAATATAAGGAACATTTAGTACAAAATTCTAAAAATGACACAGCGGAAATAATTAAATACTCTTTCTACAAAACATGTTAACAGCAAGCACACACAAAATCCAGTAAACTGAGACTTAATATTATAAAACTGTTAACTTATCGTAGTTACTTAAATGGAAAAAAACTAAAAGAAAAGTTAGCCAAAAAACGGAAAAAATATGGGAAGTTAAAATACAACAACAAAAAAAAATTAACAAAAAAAAAAAATACAAAAACACGGTTGAGGAGATTCGAACCCGGGACGCTGGTGTCACTGTGTCACAAAAAGAGCCATCCTTTCCACTGCCAGCATGCCTCACGGACAGGTTGATGAATTCCGCCTCCAGTAGATAATTGCACAGCATTCGGTGAGTTCATGGAGCGCATACACGTAGGTTTTAATCCACCCGCCAGGTACCAAAAAAAACTGCGATGATAATAAACTGCACACTCCAATAAATCGTTTAGTCACCGTTGTTAACTTCACATTGACTCCGCGCGTTGTGATTCCAGTTCACCCGAAGTTGTAAAATAAGTATCTTTGTTACCAATGCAAACGTGAAAGTGATTACTTTGTAAGTGTTTGTGATGGACGGATAATTCTCGCCCGACAAACCAAGCCTTATTTTGCTCCACACAAGGAATAAAAACTCAAGATAACACTAGCACAGGTCTGTATCACTAAATGCTTCATAGATCACTTATATTTGCACAGATTTTCATGCGAAAATATTTTTAGCCGGCGAATTTACATTATTGCTGTTGTTATGCGTTGTCCGCCATGTCCGTTATTTTGTTTTTTTTTTTTTTTATGATGTGTTTTTTTATATAAAATAGAATAAAGTGAAGTGTAGTGAAGTTTAGTGAAAAGTGGAAGTGAGAAGTGACATAGTGACAAAGTGGAAAAAGTGAAAAAAGTCGAGAAAGTCCTAAAAGTAAAAAATTACAACAATGTCGAAAATTTCAAAAAGTAAAAAAAATTAAAAATTTAAAAATCTTATAATTGGCCTTATGGGCAACTTGCCAAGTGGCAACGATATAGGGTACATCTGTATATATAGCTTAGGTACCAATAGTTTTTAAGTTAGTTTAGATTGTAGATTTATGTTTTCATAATTAATGTTTTTTGTCTTGAATAAATAAAAAAAATTCAAAAAATTCAAAAATTTCAGAAATTTCAAAAATTTCAAAAATTTCAAAAATTTCAAAAATTTCAAAAATTTCAAAAATTTCAGAAATTTCAAAAATTTCAAAAATTTCAATAATTTCAAAAATCTACACTGAGCATCGCCCGAAATGCTCTTAGTCTGTTTTTTCTGCATTGTTATCCCAGAAATCACACCTTAAGGATTACTAATTCCAATTCAAGAAAATTGATTACACGTAGCCTATAAAAATTCAACGTCTAAAAGGGGGGTAGCCACTACACTCGATTGAGTTAAATTGATTAGACTGATTTGACGGGAGGATCGATTTGGATGATATATGCCGTGGACATGAACGTATAAAATACAAAAGTGGTACTGTATCGTCCGATATACACCTACTACTCTATGTCGTTTAAATAATGTCAAAAAAAATTATAGGGACAAAAAAGTATTGATAAGTTAATAAAGTTTCATTTAGTTGTAATTGTAAAATATTTCATCAAGCCTCCTGTCCTCTAGCGTATCCATCTGTCAACTTTACTTCAAGTTCCGCCTCCAGGGTAGCGGGAGAGAAATTAGGGGTGAATTAGCCGCTTACTGACACAGACCGAATTCCACGCGGCCTGAGCCGCGGGCACAGCTAGTATCTTTATAATTTACTGTTTATAATTACGTGAATTTAACCACTTACGTTATTTAGCCGTATATTGAGCAACAAAACTGCTCAATAATGTTTATTTATTTGAATAAGCCGTAGAAACCTTTAACGTAATTATTACTTGAAAATTTACAATGGTATTTGCATGTAAGACATACATAGAAAACATTGATTAAACAATAGTTTACATAACTAACATGGTACTAGCTTCCATGTGCACCTGCAGCCATCACCATGACTAGATAGAAGATGTAATTACCTATTATAGTGATAAAATGAAAACAACGCATATACCATCATCAGAGCTCGGATTTTTCACTGCAAAACAAAACACTAGCGTAATTTAGCCAGTACTTGAAATATTATTTTATCGATATCGATAATTCAGAACTAGAAGAAATAAAAGTCACCAAATAAAATTAATATGTAATAAAACTAATAAAAACATTTGTATAAAGTTACTATATATTAGAAACAGACGCAATTTCTTCTTCAAAATCTACGTCAGTACACACAGCAGCACAAGACATTTTATTTGGGTAATAGTGATAGGAGTAGATGATCATTATCTTTTCAACATTCTCTGGGAGTAAACAGTTGCGTTTATCACTATAAATCCATTTATGTACACTAAATGTACGTTCAACTTCAGTTGACGTCAAGGGAGCAAATTTATAGAATTCATTATCAGTTCGGGTAATATTTTCAGATATGTCTCTTAAAATTTCGTAATCAGGATTTCGTTCGAGCACGGCTTCAAATTTACGTATCACTGGTAAAAGTTTACTCCAGTTTACGTAGCAACGAACAGTATCCAGAATGAGGAAGGATTCCGCAATGGATAAAGTCGAACATTGCAATTGTTCTATTGAAGAGGCTATTACTTCGTAGTTGTCGCGAATGAAATTTAACTCCGGTCGTAGTTTGCGTGTTTGAAAACATTTTTTTGCAGCTCTTATAGCTGCCGAGTCATTAGCAAGTATGGAGAGGACATCACGTATTTGCTCATAGTATTGAGCGTAATATACCGCAGCAGATATCCAAGTTCCCCATCTGGTGATAATTGGCTCGGGAGGTAGGGGAATGGACGGATATTTTGCCTTAAAAAGGCGTACACGCTCTGGAGATTTTAGGAATATCTTTTTGACATTCGATATCAACCCATCCACACCTTTGAAATTATCTCGCACTTCTTCGGCAACCCGGTGCAGACCATGAGCTAAACACGTAATGTGTTTCATACGAGGAAACGTTGCTTTTAAAATACGACCGGCTTTAAGCATATATGCGGCACTATCTGTGCAAAGTAAAAGCAAATTGTTTACGTTATCATTGAAAGAATTTTGAAACAAAAATTTTAATTGGTTTATTATTAGGTTTGCTATTGTTTCCCCATTTACCTTCTCTAAAACCTTCGACCCCAAAAGATAAAATTGCTTAGAACAATTTTTTTGCAAAGCCCGAATCACCACGTTTGTCACACATTTTCCCATGAAATCTGGTGTTTCGTCTAATAATTAAAATAATTGGTTTTGTTTACCTCTCTTATACCCTGTATAGTTTTTTTGTACACGAGATTTAAATAAATTTTTCGCAGGGTCGATTCGTCCGGTAAAGAAGTCATAGAGCAGTCGCAACATAAATACTTGTTAAAAAAATGACGAAAATTATTGTTGTTGACTGTTGCCCATGGTATGTTGCATGAAATAAGAAAAATAATTAAATCGAAATAAAATTGATGTTTCCTATTTGGTTGCCCCGAACGGTAATTGTGGCGGTTGCTTTTCACATGATTTACAATATTGCATTTCTTCAGTTTTAGATGCATATCGCACATAGAGCAGTATATAGTGGAGGTCACTTCATTATAGACTAACTCAGGGTGATTTTCAATCCACGTTTTGATCCGATCTTGTACATTACTCATTTTTGTATTAATTGATACCTTGCAATATTAAGTTATTATACGTATATCCAACACGTCGGATTCAATGCGTTGCGAAATAAATAATACCTAGATGCAATTTACGTTTTATACGTAATGAAATGACAGTTAAAGTGTGAATGTCATATGTCATGTGAGATGAAATTTGCAGTCGTTTCTATCATTTTAAAATAGGTGGTATAGTTACTTCGTTCTAAGTTGTACATGCAGACCTACCTCTTTGTTGCTCGACTATGGCAAAGCTAAAATGAAAAGTTATTTTATTACTTATACAGGATGTCCGGTAATTAATGCACAACCTTCTAACCCCCAGTAGGTCACCTTAGACTGGTCAAAAATATTGATTTTGAGCTCTAGTAAGTCTCCTGTTTTCTTAGTTTTTAAATTTTGACATTCACACTGATAGGTGTACCATCGAATAAAAAAAGAAAAAATGTACTGAGGCAATACCTGTCATATACTCTAGTAAGACTCGATAGGTGTCGATAAAATAATATTTCAAGCACTGGCTAAATTACGCTAGTGTTTTGTTTTGCCGTGAAAAATCCGAGCTCTGACCATCATATTCAATTTATCGAACCTTACGGCGGCATAACGAACACTAATGTTCAAATATGCTGGTGAATACTAATTTCACTGAACGGTAATAAGGTAATACGGCTCAAATGAAAATGAGCGTAAAGCAATAAATCAAGAACAACCCACCGAGAGGACTTACTTCTGCTGGATGGATTGACTCTTCGCAATGGCGCCGAAGTCTCGCAATAGATCGCCTTGGTCCGGAACAGCTCTGCCGACAGCTCCCTGAAGTGCTCGTCAAGGCTTCAGATGGATCAACTGAGCAGGCTGTAGAACTATACGCCCGAAGTTGCATCCCGCTACCGAAGTGCTCACGCTGCGGCAACGAACCTTCAGAAGCTTACGATGAAGGCGCCCTCTCTCAGTCGATGTAACCGGGAATTTGAGAAATAAACAAGGATTAACAAAACGTATTTTCCCATAGTTGGCTTACTAATTTTACGCCCTATTGTGGAATATATAGAATTACTTATTTATCAAGAATGAGACTAAAACTTTAACTTCAACGATGAATAAATATTGTTAACGTTATAAAATAAACTAATGCAAAGTAGGCCAGGCAATAGAGGGGTTGACCTCGCATTAACTCCTCAGTCCAAAAAAACTTTACAGCATGATAAAGTGTCAGGAGTAGATGGTATATATATATTAAAAAAAAAAAAACTATTGTCCTTCTTAGGTTATTTTATCTAAACTCTTATATCGTCTAAATTTACGTTTGGAAAAATGCTCAGTCTAATTTTATTGCACTAGAAATATTGACTTGATGTATGTAACCAATGTTAAAAATATAAAAAAAAAAAATCCATAACTGAACATATTTTTTTATAAAAAATATTTTTTTTGTGTAACTCACATCGGAAATTTGCTTTTTTTTACTGAAGTGACATTAAATGTATGTATTCTACGTATGACAAAAAAAAAATCCAAAAATTTCATCATCAAACTTTTTCAGTATAAAAATTTGCTTATTATTCGCAGTAGAATATTGCTCCGTCAATATTTTTTTTTAATTATATTTCCTTTAAGAGTTTTCTTGCGACTGTACAAAAATCCAAAAAAATATCCTGCGTATTAAAAAGTTAAATCATGTCACAAATAAAGATACCTAATATTTCACTCGTTAGTGGAATGCGCACATGCAGGACGCGGGACGCGGGAGCGGGGATGCGAGGGGCCATGCGCAGCGTTCTCGTTGTCTTCTTTAATAAACTCAAAGAAAAAGTTTACTTTTATGGTTTTGCACGTTACTAAAATATACATTAACACTACATTAATACCGCCATACTGTTAGTAATTTTATCTTAATTGATATAATTTGTAGTGGTGCTAAACGCCTAGTCAAAGTGTAAATAAAAAAGGACGCCAGTTGTAATATATTTGACACATTTTTAAAATGCATGCGTGTTGTGTAGATGTGTCATATGCAGACTCCGTTATCAGTGGTGAAAATTTAATGATATCGAATCATAGGGTTGTCACACGATATTTTATTTCGAGTACAACATGTGACATAATAAAAAAAAACATAATTTTCAATTATATCACCGCTCCATGACAAAAAGGTTACATTCGTTGAGATGGTATTTTCATTAGGTAACATTTTCCGTAACTCAGATGTCTGGTTATCGCTTGTGCAATACAATTCATTTTTTGGCCATCTTTTTCCACTTGTCATAATTGTTTTGAATACTGTGACCATTTCATCCTGGGAACCGTCATATACATATATACGATTTAACGCGTTTTAACACGAATCTTAGTCATCTTACTTTAAAATGTATATGCATTTGCACAATTGTATCATGTTACTGAAAAAAAAAACCAAATTCATTTATTTATTAGAAAACTATAATCTAATAGGTACGCCTACCAGGCTTACCTATTCGAAAAAATTGGTATATATTGCACAGTTATACTAAATTTAGTAACCATTTCCGCGTCGCTGAGACTGAGAAACTGAGAAAATTTAGCAAGATTATTCAGGAAATCCATACTTTTACTGAATAAACAATTAAGTGATTAATATGACATCAATCATAATTGCCGAAAAAAATACAATTAAGTAACTATTATGGAGTTTATATACCAAATTAAACCTCGTTAAAGTCCTTTGCCTTAATATACAGGGTGGAAAGATAAATCGGGCCCTGGAGGAAAACTACCTTAAAACGTTGAGATAGCTCAATTCACTGAAAGGAAACATTCTTCAATTTCTTTAAAGGGACATAACTGCATTTACAAATTTTTGGAAAAGAGTACAGTTTTCAATAAAAGTATTTATTTTGTAATTTTGGCCACAAATATTTTTTATGACAATTGATGCCAATCGATCCTTTTTCCAACGAGGATAAAAACTTCTAAATACCAACCAAGTTTAGGGCACAAGAGAACACATAAATAATAATAATAATATTTTTCATACAATTAGTATGGAATAAAGTGAAAATTAAGAAAAAAACTGTGAATGCAGTCATAGTTTTTAGGAAAAATAAAAAAATGTTTCCTTTGAGCGAATTGAGCTATCTCAAGGTTTTAAGGTAGTTTCCCTCCAGGACCCGACTTATCTTTCCACCCTGTATAAATAAGTATATAGCTTACATCAAAATATATATACGTCATGTTAAGAATATTAAAATGTGCTATGCCAACCCTAGCATTTTCATTAAAATTTCACCACTGAAAACGGGGTCTAGTCATATGGAACATATAAAACTATTTTGGAAATTGTGATTTTCATTAAGTTGAAACAGATTTTTACAAAAAGATTCAATCGGTCACTAATGTAACTGTGGTGACGAAAATATGTTCCTGTTGTCCCTCATTAGGGACATAGGGCTCACATAAAAGTTTTGCACTTGCTACGATCTTAAACGGCAACTTCTAGTCGAGACCGGCTTAGGCTACATCTGTCTCAACTTATCGCCTCTTTGTATTGCGGGTTTGGGGGGGGCGACCCGACATCCTACTGCCAGTAGATTGCCAGCGGAGACTATGTGGATAAGTGGTTATCCGGTCTTCGGAGTAAGTATTCGCTTCGATCCATACAGATACAAATAATTCATTGTACCTACGAAACAACACATGACAATGGCCAGTGTTTGGCGTACAATAATGTTGATTCTATTGCATGTTATGTCATTGAATGTCTAATAATGTTTATAGTTATATCAACCATAGGTAGATGCCAAAAAAAAGATGCTGCCTGCTGGCCTCGCCTCGGATACCGGAGGACTTGGTCACTTTTTCTAAAGCATATGACATCTACTCGTATTTCGACTTATAACAAAATAAATAATTAAATATTACACACAGAGAAAAAAATACAGCTGTCACAGGTTAATTACACAATAGACATAAATCTTATTTAAGCGTCATTTATAAGTACAACTTATGTTTAAATTTGGGTAAAATAAAAAGTTTAAGTCATCTGGCAAATGCGCTGTTTCGCATATGTCTTGATATACCCGTTATGAAGAAATCTATGGTTATCGCACCAGATCTGTGGGCACGGCAGTTCCCCTGCCAAATCGAGCAAAACAAAGGCACGGCCGAACCATCCTTTTTCCGAAGCCATTCAGGCCATTTTCGACCCCCCTCTAGTTCTGTTATCGATAAAGCTAGAAGGCTGAAATTTCTGTGACAAAGAGGCCATAACACAAGGAAGATCCCAATATCATTGAATTTCACTATATACTTTAAGAACTATTGCAAGTCAAAATTCCTTAATTTTGTCACTGACTCACTGATTACGATCATCGTATATCTAAAATACTTCTAGCAGTCCCACAAGCTCCAAATTTTGAATACTTTTAACTTCTAGGGTTAACTCTTAGACTATAAAGCCACTGAAAATTAAAACATACCGCAATATCCCGGGTTCTCTAGTTTTACAAACCGCACAGTTAACATAGTAATCCCATATAAATATATGCAGAAACAAAGTTATTTTTTCTGTTTCTTTTTATTATAAAAATATAAACATCTAATATTCAAAAGATCACAATGACATGTTGTTAGTAAACTCCGGCACACCGGCTTGGTTTTACATTAGACCTCATTACTTTTTGAAGTAGGAGAACTGCGTTGCGAGGCTGGTATTATTGTACATGTAATGTTTTTGATGGGATACAATTTATTGCTTTAGAAATTTACATGTACTCTCTTCTCTCTAGTGATTACTTGCCGAGTACTACCCAGCTAGGTAGGTGTGTACCAGGCCAGTAATTTACCCTTAGGACAAATTACTGGCCTAGTGCCATAGTGTCACAACACTAAAATGCTCAAACTTGGTTGAGGCATATAGCATGCGTACCTTGAGACCGGTAGGGCGTTTCTCAAAAAGTCCTCGGCAATGCGCCGAGGGTCATGTTTCTGCGTTGAACAAACGTTAGCATCTATATAACTCGATCAATGTACCATCTGTTGGCAGGCGGCGTGACTAGTGTCGAAGCGTAGTTGTATCGGTGTATGCGGCTGCATTGTGTGCATTATGACACTACAAGCGTCATCTGTTGGCGAGTAGTGGTGATGGTGTTCTATTTGGTGAGGCAATGATACTCTGATGCTTCAATTAAATAGTAAATTGTTTAATTAATAATGCGCCATCAAAATATTTATTAAAATTATAATGATACGAGTTAAGTACAAATATGAAATTAGACAATTATATAATTGAAGTAACTTACTCCACTTTTTTCACTATGACGCAAGCATAGCTGAGTCGTAGCCGCGCATGCTAAACTGGACTCAATAGCTAAAGCACGACGAAATATTCCTGCGTGCTCACTCGCTTTAAAAGGCTAGACAAATTTTTCATTTCGAGATTTGACGTATTGTATGTGGAATATTTTTTGGAAATTTCGGTTGTGGCTGTTGAATTGACTACCTTACGTGAATAAGAAACGAAACCAGGCTGAGGAATTTTCCATAAACTTTATGAAATATTGTGTAATAACAATTTTATTTTTAGAATTTTTTTTTGGATATTCGTAAATATTATGCTAAAATAAGATTAACGTAACACCCACTGTTACAAACCTGACTGAGAAATTTTCCAAACAAAATGACGAGTGTTACCAATTACTTTTGAATAAAAGTGACAGTTTTATTTGAATTTTTTTTTGAACTTTTGACAGTATCTGTCAGTAATCAAAATAATTTGTTTAGTGAAAAAAATATACCCTGAGAAAAATTCCAGTACAAAGTATTAAGCTTTTTGTACATTTTTGTAAAAATACCAAAACTGATATAATTTTTTTTTTTGGAAAAATAGTGTTTTGTGTTTGTTATGACCTATACTACATCCTAGCAAAAGAATAATCGACTGAGGAATTAATGCGAGGTCTCCATACAACGACCCGTTAGATTTCCCACACTAAAGGTAATTTACTCGAAGTATATGATTCGAGAATGAACGACGGTTAATTATGTAGAATAAACAAATAGATATGATAGGAAATCATAATAATTTAACATGGGTGTATGAACATGCATATAATCCTTAGATGTGTAGAAGTCATGTATGTGCCTAGTTACTATAAATTAGAAAAATCCGTAAAGAATAAATATTCATTACGGAACACTAGATAAATACGTAACCCTCGGACGTAAGCAATGAAGGAACTTGATAAAAATATTCACCGAGCCTGAGCAAGCGTCGATGGCTCAGCCGGTCAGAGCGATCGGACCGGTGTTCCGAAAGGTCGCAAGTTCGAATTCTGCTCGACGCGGAGAATCCTTCAAGTTCCACTGAACCCGCTAATGATTACGACCTACAACTGTATTTACTTATCTAACTGTTTCTACTAACAATAATTTAGATAACGTATACCTTCCCCTTTATTTACCATATAGGAAATATTAACATAAATATTTAGACTTAGAATTATTAAACTTCATATTATGTATCCTATTTAGTTGGCTAAATGACAAGGACAACCACTCATACTAATAAAACTGATTACTAATTTTATAGGCAATTCAACCACCAATTCAATGACACCATGCTATGCAATACGAGTAAACTGTGATCTTACATTTTAATCCTAATCTTCAACTATACCCACTTCGCACACCCTTTATAGATACCTATACGTTATTAAGTCATTTCCCGGTTTCTATCAAATCTATGCGCTTAATCATCATTCTTTTGTTATACATTTGGCTAACCACTAACTCACTCAATTAAATGACGAAACACAACAAAATAGATAGACGTACTTAATATCGAACTGAAATTCTCACCAACCGCAATCTACACATAAACCAATGATTGTACTTTTCCCTGATCCCCCCTCTGCCAACAAACTGTCCTGCAGTTTGGCAGAAGATAAGTTTGTAAACTAAGGGTTGTTTCGTGAATAAATGTACTATTTTTTTTTTTTTTTTTTGGTAAATTAAACACGCCTCGATAAGACTATCAGATTATCTGCTGAATAACGAACTTAAAATATCAACACGTATCAACCCGCAACTGCCCACTATTCAGTAAATATTACCGCGACGGTCCGTCACACGCACTAGCTATTAAAACCCGAATAAATCTAAATTTCTTACCGAGACACGTGTACACTAGTGGTGGCTGATGTTTGCGAGCCACGTGGAACACGAGATTTTTCATGCAATGGTCTCGAGTGCTCCAACAAGGGTCCTAATCTTCGTTACCATAGAAGTGCGCGGGCCGTGGATTTCTGTTGTCTATCGAATGCTTCCATCTATTGGTAACAGATCTGTGAACAAACTCAAACACTATTTGTATTTTACAGCCTAAACTCACTGATCTCCTTTAGACACGACGCTCTGCTGAAGAAAAAGCCCAGATATTTCCTTCCACAACCTTATATAGACTTTCATGTTTTGAGATGAGAACCCCAAAAATAATTCCAACGTTTCTCAATCCATTCAAAAACTCTGATTTTGATTGGTCCAACTAAATAAAGCTATTCTATAATCTATCGTGAACCATACGTTAAAGGCAAATCTAAAACAAACTTAAAACAAACAGCATTTCAAAAAAATCTAAAATTATGTTATTTTATTATTTTACGTTTCAATAAAAAAAGTAAATAATCATTTATTTTGTTTATAAAAGAGACTCTGGCAACGACTAAATTAAAAAGGTCACCTATCAAGGAACATAATTTTGTAAGCTACCCTCATTTCATTTTCGTACTGTAGCAAATTGATTTTATTTCGAAGTCAAAGACAAGGTATAGTTGAAAACAATTTACTGCTTACAGCGTAGCCGGATGTTTTCAGATGTCGGTCGCAAATGAGACTCCTTGTTTGATATAAGCATTATTCGTCAATGCTCTTCTGGCTGTAATACGAGTAGTCGGTCTTTTGTTCTTCGCTTCTCGTGCAGCGTGCAGCTGCGTTTGCCTTTTGATTTCCTCCTGAAAACGCTCACATTTCAATTGATTCGCTCCGTGCCACAGTGTTTTATGGAAGCCAAAAAAGTGACATCCCCAGTTTATTACAAATTACTGTAGTTCGGAGCATTAAAAATGCGAGACTAAAACTCCCGCATTTCTAATGTGTATAGTTTTTGAGGGATAAATTTTTGAAAATCATGTTTTGGACGCTCGGAAATTACTAAAAATAGAAATAATTTAAAAGTTATTGAACGGACTGTTTGATTTGCCTAGGTGTTCGATAAAATATTCAAAGACATACATTTAAGAGCAATCACTACCTTGCTTATTTGTTACAAAGATATTAATTGTTTTATTAATTTTGGTTTTTATTTTTTTCCTTCCCTGTTCCGCCGTAGTAGGTCGCGATATTGGTATGACAGCTTCATTATTATGTCTTCTATCTACCCTATTTTTTACAAGACCTAATCCCATGGAACATTCAAGTAATCACCTAAACACTTTATATCCGGGTTATCCGGGCCCTAGGGTTGACACTTCGGTATTTTTAATTTAATACGCCGTTGTTTCCGGGATATCTATAATTCTTGGTTTTGAGTACATATGGAAGAAAATGTTTCGAGGACTGGTTTAGTAAGTATCAGTCAAGTGCGAGACGGATTCGCATACGAACTATACGAAGGGTCAAAAAAAAAATTATAAAGTGTGTCATACATTGTACCATGGCACGGATCCTCAGTGTGCAATTCCGACTGGTACTTTATATCGCCATCGGATAAAAACATAACACCATCATCTGAGTTATGTCCAGACGACAGCTATTATGAGGTGCAAGATGCGGAAGAGAGCCTGGCCATAATATGACTTGTCATGCTTCTTGTGTTGACTTGTCTTGTCATATGCTCTTGAGCGTAAGAACACATATTTTTTTCCGTTAATCAAGGTGAATTGCAAACATTTTGTACTTAGTTAATTGACCCTTATTTCGTCCAAATTTTACTTGTTAGATATGGTTGTGATTTTATTTAGTTACGAGGGCCGTTTGAAAAGTCTTTTAAAAAACTATTTATTAAACCTTTTTTTTGGTAAATGGCATTAACACTGACTGGCACGATCTTTCAATTGATAACTGACGAAAAATTAAGAAAAAAAAACAAAGATACGTCACTTTTATCGTTGTTTAACTGAGGTCACCTACGCATTTTGGTCAACTATGGAAAAATCTGAATTTCGTGCCGTCATGAAACACTTTTTTATGAAGGGTTGCTGCACTGCTGCCACTATAAAAATTGAACTTGATTCTGTTCATGGCACTAATGCACCGACGTTGCAAACCATTTACAACTGGTTAAATTAATTTAAACGTGGCCGGTCAAGCACATCTGATGCTCCACGCTCTGGTCGTCTAATCGAAGTCACTACTGAAGACGTTATTAAAGAAGTTCATAATATCGTACTCGACGACCGCCGAGTGAAGGTGCGTGAAATAGCTGAAAAGATAGGCATCTCTACTGAGCGTGTACATAAAATCCTACACGAAGATTTAGCCATGACTAAGCTGTCTGCACGATGGGTGCCACGTTTGTTGACGATCCAACAAAAACTCGAACGAAAGCGAGTTTCAAAACTGTGTTTGGATATGATGAAGCGTAATCCTCGAAACTTTTTGAAACGATTTGTCACTGTGGACGAAACTTGGGTCCACCATTACACGCCCGAGTCAAAACAACAGTCCAAACAATGGATGGCTGCTGGTGAACGTGCCCCAAAGAAGGCAAAGACTGTTTTGTCGGCTGGGAAGGTGATGGCGACAGTTTTCTGGGATAGCGAAGGAATCATCATGATCGACTACTTAGCTAAGGGGAAAACTATCACCGGCCGTTATTACGCAGATTTGTTAGATCGTTTTAAAGCCGAATTGTTGGAAAAACGACCAAGATTATCTCCGAAAAAAGTACTCTTTCACCAAGACAACGCCCCAGTGCACACGTCAACTATTGCAATGGCAAAAATCCATGAATTTGGCTTCGAGCCGGTTCCTCATGCTCCATATTCACCGGACTTAGCTCCGTGTGATTATTACCTATTCCCAAATTTGAAGAGATGGCTTGGAGGACAAAAAATTTTGACAAATGAAGACTGTATAGCAGGTGTGAATGGCTATTTTGCAGACCTCAACGAATCCTATTTTTTGGAGGGGATAAAAAAATTGGAAACTCGCTGGAATATGTGTTTGGCCCTTGAAGGAGATTATGTTGAGAAATAAATGTATTTTGTATAAAAAAACTGATGATTTTTGACTTGAAATAGATGTCATATACTTCAGAAAAAGTGACCAAACCCTCCGGTGTCCGAGGCCAGATTTTTTCTGAAGTATATGACATCTATTTTCAGTTTATATATAGTAGTGTAACTACTTAAAAAAAAAAAATTGCAAATCAAAAAATATTGAACAAAATAATTTGATTCGCTTCAAAATTGATTTTTGACTTTTTAAAAAAACTTATCAAACGGCCCTCGTACTATAAATGATTTTATTTTCAATGTTGATTTTTTAGTTATTATTTACAAATATATACGTTTTCAATATAATTGTTATTGATAATTTTGTAGTAATTCATGTTAGGTCAATAGGCATTTTTAGCCGTTTCTTCCAAAAAATCACATAATTGTAGTATAACCGGTTTTAACAGGTTATTTTTCGACCATAACCGATCGAATACCCGGCTTTGAAAATTTACCGGTGATTGCATTCCCTATATATCCAGGTAAATCAAGATATTGGTAGTGGCAGCCCTGAATGAAAAATTTAATCGTCTGTAGATTAAATCTTCCATGGAATTAGATCTTGTCAAAAATAGGGTAGATAGAAGACATAATAATGAAGCTGTCTTACAAATATCGCGATCTACTACGGTGGAATATGGAAGAAAAAAAATTTAAACCAAAATCATTAAAATAATTAATATAATTGTAACAAATTTACCTAGAAAGGTGGTAATTACCTCTAAATGTACTATTTTGAAAAGTTTATCCAACACTTTGGTCAACAGAAAAGTTTGTTACTTAATTTGCAATACATAATTATTTTTCGTAATATCCGGTTGTCAGAATCAAGATTTTCAAATATTTATTTCTCAAAAACTACGAGTACACATATTAGAAACGCCGGAGTTTCAGTCTCACATTTGTAATGCTCTAAACTACAGTAATTTGTAATGAAATGGGAATGTCACTTTTTTGGCTTCCATAAAACACTGTGCGTGCCTTGGCTTGTGACAGACATAGCACACATCAATCTCCATGTTTTCTTGATTAAGCATGGTCATTGTTGCTGGATGTTTGCGGCCGTGGCACGCTGATGTAAAATGGTTAAAGAGATAGCAATTTTTACATTGCACTACTCGTTTAGGACCTTTTTTATAAGGCTCCGGCTTCATTTTCGGTGCTCCAAAAATGAAGTCTGGAATGGTCGGAGGTGTTTCTCATTGCTCGTGCTAAGTCTTCGAAGCTAAGGGATGGATCAAATATAACCAGTTGCAGGTGATCCTTTTTTTTAATTTTTTAAGTGGACGAATGCCGATACACGTTTCCACCTCGTCAAGTTGTAGCTCAAGTGGTTCATCATACGTATTATTACGAAGAACGTCTTTCGTTGCATGTAGTTGCTCCCCTTTTGGGACTGGGGCTACAAACTTCAGGTCTTTGTTCAGCGCGCGGAGGGCTTCGATCATTTTTTTGCGAGATTCACCGTTTCTCGCCTTTATACAAATTACTTTTTTATTTTGAGTTATGTTGTAGCAGCACCCCGATAGAGTCGCCAAATTTCTTCTCTTTTTAACTGCTTCTACGTTTTCTATCAGCTCATTGTCGATGATTTGGATCATCGGTATGTGTGTAGGCTGTTGAAGGTCAGGAGCAGACTTCACTTTGCCATTAGCATTTGACGTTGAAGCTGCCCTCTCCAGTGGTTAAATCTGATGTTTTTGTGATCACGTCTTTATCTGTGGTTCGGCCAGCATGGTCTATTCGGGCCCGTTTCTTGCTTTTATTATTTTGTTGATACCACCCGTCACTCGATTGATGTGCTTCTTGCGTACTTTGTTCACCGGCTTTCGATTAAATGTCGAAGCGGTTTGAGGTCGGGATATGCACCCATAAATGAACTGCCTCCTCGGCTTGACCTATCGATGAATCTATCGGTCGGCATCTCGAGTTTTCTCGACGTCCGGTCATGGTATTCGTTGCGCGATGCTCAGTACTTTTACCGCGCGATTTTCGTTGTTGTTTATTCGTTTTATTGACCTGATTTTGTGGGTAAATCATGTAGTCATTAACAATTTTACACTCACAAATCACGCGCTCTTTGATGATCATGTCTGGATTTGGAATTATTTTGATGTTGAACTGTTTATTGCATTCTCGACAATTTTTATTATTAACTTGGCATAAAGCCGCGTTGCAGGAAACGATTCGGATGATATGGCTGCACCCATTTAATTTGTCCTTTTCTATTTTGGGGACAAGTTCCAGGTAACACTTTATACCGGTTTCTTCATGACAGTAACTGCACTTAAGTTGTTTAATATCGGTCTGGTCACTATGCCACTGGTAAAAGATCTTTACGTTATTTATTTTCGAGCAGTGGCATCATTCGACTGGAAATCTGCCATCAGGGTCTTTTATAATTGACCCGACTATTTTATTGTTTACTTTGCACTTGTTCATATTGTTTGAGAGATAACTCACGTTTTTAGCACTATTTATAGAACTAACTTCACTTGTTTAGTTTTTTGGATCTCCTGTATCGTCTATTAATCACCATTTATAAATATAAGCGGTGTAATGCTCACTAATTGTTGCGGAATCGCACACGTGCGATGCGCAGTCGAATAAGGAAAGCAACATAGCGTAGGTAAATAGTGCAAACGAAGCACGATGCTCCGCCCGGCACTACCGCTCGCAAGGGCTGCTCACGGCGAACTCAAATCAAAGAATGGCCTTCCATCCTAGTTGGTAGTGACCCTGCCTACGAAGCAGGAGGTCCCAGGTTCGAATCCTGATCAGGGCATTTATTTGTGTGTTTATCACGTATATTATTTCCTGAGTTATTGATATTTTCTATGTATTTAAGTATTTATATGATTATGTCCAAGGATTACAAAATGTACCAATTGGTCCGACGGGCAGCTGCAGATTAAAACAAAACCGGCATACTATTATACTTATTTAAGGTCCGCCTCCTGCTCGAATATGCAAGCCAAGTTTGGGATCCCTTATATAATAACCCTCTTATTAATAAACGTCTCTCAGTGCTCAATTAGTTAATGTATGCTTTGTCCTTATCTGTCACTTTGAAAGTTGTGTTTGTTAGAAACAGACAAAACATAAATTAACTAATTGAGACCTGAGAAACGTTTATGAATAAGGGGGTTAGTATATTGATGCCAGGGATGTTACAGAGCTCCGATTCCGGTTCCGTTAAGTCGGAACTTCCGATTAGTATTAAATATCTGCTTCGGTTCCGGTTCTGTTACTTTCTAAACAGAAGCTACGAGTATATCGGATGTCATAGCAACGCAGCGGAAGGAAATGCGCGGCGTACATAAAAAACAACCAAGTTTATACCTGTGATTTGCTCGCTTGCCACGTGCTGCTATCACTCGGGCTTCGCTTTTGGTTCCGCTTCCGTTTTCGGTTCCAATTACGTTTCTGGTTCCGATAAACTAAAGGAGAAGGGGCAGAAATGTATGGAGCCTGGGAAGCGATTTTTGAAATTCGAGCACTCGAATTTGACATTTTAAACTCTGAATAAAATGATGAAATTATGTTTCAAAAATAACAGCGATAGCAATATAAAATCACGATTATTTAAGCTATTAATTTCATGCAAAAATAATGGCAACAAACTCTTCTGTGCAATTATTTTCGTGCTTAATTTCATTCAATTCGAGCCCTCGAAAGTCAAAAATCGGCCCCCTGGTACCCGGTCCAATGTACATGTGTCATATATCATTGGAAAGGTAATTTTGTGTAGATTAATGATTACTGGGTCGCCAGTCTCGATTTGCTGTGGGAAGGGAGTAATATGGGGTTGAATACACTCGCGAGCACTAAAACGGCTCACTTTGCGTTAAACGTTTCCTTCAACAACCAAACAACGTTTTGAGTAGTAGCGAAAAACTAATCACATACAGCTGAAAGCTTCGGGTGCAAAAACAAATGAACATACTAGACTTTAAACGACAATAGCAAACTCAAACATTTATTAAAGAATATATTTAAAATAGTATGTTACATTACATAGAAAACTTAACTAAGCTATGCTAAGAAATCTAAACCTAACATAAAACCTAAACGTCAGATAGTTTATCAAAGTAAAAGAGGGTAAATAAACTACACCGGTTCTAACCCGACACCTTTGACCCGAGAAGAATTATGACCGGCACAAAACTCAACGGGACATATTTTTTTAAAACAACAGTACAACAAAACCTAAAAATATTTATAAGTGCGGTTGTTGGAATATAGTTAGAATATAGAATATAGTGGGAGAGTGGTGGGAGACGGTAGGACTGGCGTAGGAGTGAACTAGAGGTCGACGGGAGTCGGTGGAAGTTGGCGGTACAATGTTCGCCGGGTCAGCTAGTAATAATATATGAATGAATAAATGATATACATATCCAGAAATATATACCTTTATAAAAGCTCCTGGGCTAGATGTAGAGATGATAAAAGATAATTTTCAACAAAAACGAACCTTTCCAGAGTCAAATGCCCGAGCTACTGTAAAAAAATACTCAAATATATGTTGCAAGAGTTTCCTCTAAATCTTCAGGATCCCATCATCAGATCCTGACCTGGTGACAATAGGACTAACTATGAAGTATAACTCTCATAAATCAAAAAAGAATTTTCCAAATCGGCCCACCCGTTTTCGAATAATCAGTGAATATACATAAAAAAGCAAAAACAAAGATCCCGACGACTTGATAGCCCCCTCCTTCGGAATCTTGAAGTCGGTAAAAAAATGGTTTTAACTAAACCATTTCATGCGGAAATGCAGAAAGATAGTATTGATTGACATAAGGAGTGCTCCTGAAATAAAGTAGCCGTGTACAATCTAGTGTATTTTTAATTTAGTGCTAATTTTGAAGCAGTATATTTATTTTATCTACACTCATACTGTAAGTACTCTAAAATGCGTTCAAAAACCGTAGACAATGACAAGCATTACAACAAACGATTTAACTATGATAAGTTTCTTATCTGCGGCAGTAACGTAATTTTAACTATGCATGCTCAAATATTGTTAAGCAATGAGTTTCAAATTTGGAACATCGAATTTGATAACATAATGTTACCGCCATGGCCAACTCGATTGGTCCCGCGCGAGCGCCGGCACAATCGAGTAGGCCACGACGGTACAATGGCGGTCATTCTATGGTTTCCGAACAATTAATTTAATATATATAATATGAGTGTAGATAAAGCAGTGTATGCAACTGTACGTAATTAGGCCTTAAAACACTCGTGTGTTCTTATTATGAAATTCGCCTGCGGCTCATTTCATAAAACCACACTCATGTTTTAAGGACCCTTATTACGTAACAGTTACATAAACTACTATTATTAATCTGTAGATACAATACTAATAAATAAAAATACAATCATAATAAAATATGTGAGCATATTTTCGCGTCACATATTATCATTTCAGCCGGTGTTTATGGCACGTAATGGCCTTCTAGCCTAGTCGGTAGTGACCCTGCCTACGAAGCAGGAGGTCTCGGGTTCGAATCCCGATCAGGGCATTTATTTGTGTGTTTATCACGGATATTTGTTCCTCAGTTATGGATGTTTTATTCTATTACACACAAGCCTTATTGAGCTTAGGTACTGTGGGACTAGCTTGATTTGTGTAAGATTGTCCCATTAATATTTATTTATGTCTCAAACCTGCATATATGAAGCACGTTGAAAACCCTAATTTTTTTAAAGAGCGCATGACAGCGAACGTTTTCATCTCTGCAGCTAAATGTCAAGTTGAGGAAGGAGAATCTTCTGTACTTGTACTATTACTTATTCTGTGTTTTTATCACATTTAAATTCATGAAATATATTTTTTTTATAGTAGTTAGTAGGTGTTGCTGTAATGCATACAACAGCTGTTGTTGATGTTCTAATTAGCGTAAATAATGAGTTAATTACGTTATTTGGTAAGCAATGATGCATTTAAAGGCGTCTGTAAAAACAATAAATATCAGCAGTAACCACACATGCAACAACTTCATTAACAACTTCAGTCGATATTGTATTTTATCGTATGAGAATATCGGTTTAGTTGTTATTGAGCTTATAAATGCAGTTAATGCATTATGATATTGTGCGTGGCGACTTGTTTGTTACGTGTTAAATAACGAAATGCGTTTTTGCATATTAAATGGGACTTGAAATTTATGATGTAATCAATAACTAATCTTATAGTGAATTAGCGAATTCATAGGAAATTCCGACATTTTGCAATAAAGTTTTAATAATTATTTTTTTTTATTTCAACATACTTTGTAACTTTTTGAACAACATAATTTGACAATCTTCAATCGACATCCGCTACAATGCCACAATTGTATTTCCATTTTCAGAACCCGTTTTATACTTTTCAGAATTTCATCTTACCAAGAAGCTACATTAATTAACTGTATTTTAGCTAGTATAGTCAGGAAGACTCTGTAATCTAACCCCTGACAAAGATTTTTCTATGAGAGACAATTTTCTGTAAAAAAAGGCAAATACATTTAATTAAAAATAAATGTAACTACCTTAAAATGAAGCCAGATAAAAAAGTTTACTGTCGAAGAAAGACAATTTATTAAGGTATAAAATAACTCATCAAATCAAACTATCAGAAAATACAATGTTTTTGAGAATCACCTCAAAAATTCTGTCAGAAGACGCTGTTCAAAAAACTATGTGTATGATGGAATACAAAAGGCGAAAACTTCCAAACACTGTTTCATTTTAATATGATTGTATTTATGTTTTGTATAATTGTATCTACAGGTTATTTAAATATAAACACTGCTTCTCGGTGATAGCTTTGTCAAAAACGAGTTCGCAGAAAACCGCGATGGGCCTTACAGATGCGCTAGAGCACGCGCGTTACCATTACCACGTCGCGCGCCGCATTTACAACACACGGCCTTTAAATAATTTTATACAAAAAGAACCGACTTCACTTAACCTACTCCACCTTTCAAAGAGCAAACGCCCTAGCTACTGTAAAAAATACTCAAATTAAAAGATAAAAGATATTTATTCTTCAATTTAGGCACATTACAATGCACTTATGAACGTCAGAAAAAAAAACCGGCCAAGAGCGTGTCGGGCCACGCTCAGTGTAGGGTTCCGTAGTTTTCCGTCCGTCACAGTAAGTGTCCCCACTTAAGAGTTAATAAAACCGCCATGTAGGATATGATATGAGAGTTCCACGTACAACGACATCTATCGGCAAATTAAGTAAACTATTGCGCGCGAGCTTAAAGTATAGAAGATGATTTTTATGGAATAATTCTTTATTGCGTGAACCGATTTTCACCGTTTTTACTTTATTTGAAAGCACGTCATTTCATTGTAATTTTGTAGAAATTACAGGTACAATAAACACCTGCTTATACAGTTAAATTACAAACTTAGTTCAGAAATTATTTTGTAATTTTTTTTCAAAAACTATTCATCCTATCAAGTTCAAAATAATTTTCCTAGAAAGTTTTTATAAAGTTCTACTTTTGAGATTTTTTTCATATTTTTAAAACTTATGGTTCAAACGTTAGAGGGGGGGGGGACGCATATTTTTTTTTACTTCTGGAGCGATTATTTCCGAAAATATTTACATTATCGAAAAATGATTATAGTAAACCCCTATTCATTTTTAAATACTTATCCAACAATATATCACACGTTAGGGTTGAAATGAAAAAAAAAATCACTCCCCACTTTACGTATAGGGGAGGTACCCTAATTAAAAAAATAATTCCACTTTTTATTTTACCACTTTGTCGGCGTGATTGATATACATATTAGTACCAAATTTCAGTTTTCTAGTGCTAACGGTCACTGAGATTATCCGCGGACGGACGGACGGACGGACGGACGGACGGACGGGCAGACATGGCGAAACTATAAGGGTTCCTAGTTGACTACGGAACCCTAAAAACTACCACCGGTTCTAACCCTACACCTGTGACCCGAAAAGTATTATGAATTATGACCGGCAAGAAACTCGGCGGGACATATTTTTTCAAAACAGTAATACAGTAATAATATATCTTAAAGATACACAATAATGCGTAGTTTTATAAGAAGACATATCAAAACAGCTTGAGAGACATACAATTATGGGTGTGCCTATATTATTGGAAGAGTTCCCACCATTTCTCCAGGATCCCATCATCAGATCCTGACTTGATGACAATGGGACCAACTATCAAGTATACTCTTTCAAACGAAAAAATAATTTTCTAAATCAGTCTAGCCGTCTTTGAAAAATCGGTAAACATACATAAAAAAGGTAAAAAAACAAGCGAAGATCCCGACGACCCTCTTTCGAAATCTTGAAGTTGGTTGAAAAATAATTTGACTCGTTTTTCTAGAATTTTAAACTAGGCAGACGCTTAACTTAAATAATTTGGAGAACTCGGAAACCATCAAGAATAAATAATTATGGTTATCTTAATCAATCAAAAGGGTTATGTTCTACCTATAAAAAAAAATGTTTTGTTGTTACAAGTACTAAGTAAATATATTTTTTAATCAAGGTATTATATACTTAAAATAAAAATAAGAACGCATTTGACTCTATAGTACCTATAGAGCTAACACTAGTATTATGGCCCCCCAAGTAACACAGGAAGCATTATAACATATGAATAGTTAACTTATTTCGAACTTAAGGACCGTATAAACTCTTATATACGTTCACCGAGCAACTTGTCGCATTATATGATGCTTTGAGCTGTATAACGGTTGTATAATGGCATATCTAAATGCTTTTGTAAAGCCTTTAGCTTTAGTGCAGCAAACCACAACGCAACTGTACAGCTTTCGACTGTTTAAAATCACTTAAGTGCTTTAGGTTCTACAATAGCATTATATAATGCTTTAAGCTGTATAACGGTTGTATAATGGCATGTATAAATGCTTTTTTAAAGCCTTTAGTTTTAGTACAGCGAACCAAAATGCAACTGTACAGCTGAATGCTGTACAGTTGCGTTTTGGTTAGCTGCACTAATGCTTCGGTGTGGTTTAGTGCCTTAGGTTCTACAATAGCATAAATAAATGCTTAATGCTGTTTATGAGCATGAATATTAGCCATTATAATGCCACGTAAATCCGGTATACAGCTTTCAGCTATTTTTAATACCTTAGGGTGTACAATAGCATTTATAAGTAGGCAATACGTTCCTAATGCAGTATAATAGCAATAATATAAACCATTATAAAGCCAAGTAATTCACTATAAGGGGCTGTTCATAAATTACGTCATTTCAAATGGGGGGGGGTCTGGACATCGGATGATGGTAGCATGACGTAGGAGGGGGGGGGGGGGGGGCGGTCATTCCGAAGATCACATCATCAATGTGTAAAAAAAGGAATGAAAGTCGTGTTTCTATAAACTTTTAATGCTATAAAATATTATCTAATAGTTTTTTATTTTACAATTAAGCTTAAAACGCATTTTTTTTAATGACGTCACTTTATTTGGCAGCTTTACTATAAAAAAATTGATGACGTAATTTATGAACAGCCCCTATACAGCTTTTAGCGGTTTTAGTGCCTTAGGTTCTACAATAGCATAAATAAATGCTTAATGTTGTTTAATAGCATAATTATTCACGTGTAATGCTGTAGGCATAAATAAGGCATTTTTTAAGGGTCACTGAGCTGCTATTGGACTAAGAGCTAGCCACGTCAGATATGACAAAATAATGAGAGCAACAAAACCCGTCTGGTTAGATTGCTATACTATTCTTATTTCTAGATCCTGGCATCTGGCAGCTTTTAATGGGTGGAGGTCACAGTGACAGACTAGCAAAATGTTTTAATTGGAAAATAGTAATACCAAACTAGGTAAAAATTGCCGAAGTTGTCTCAGTTATAAAGGACAGGGCCTATATTTTAAGGGGCTCCCTGGCGCCAACGACCTTGGATCTGATTCCATTAGTTTTCTAATTATTTATATAGCTTATCATATTATCAGTAACGGCTTTAAACAATATAGTATCCTATATTTACTTCAATATTCATTGTCCACGAGATATTTGACATCAAAGTCGAACCGGTTTAGGCTAAAAAGTGGTTTTATGGTCATAAATTTTGTTTTAATTAGTTAAAAATTAAAATCTCTCTACAGTTTTTAGAGACATCAAAGAGGAACCCTAATATGTAGATTACGTATATGTAAGATTCTTTACACCATTCGAATATCGATAAAAGTGTTTTTTAGACCATATTTTAAAAATATCATAAAAAAATAACGGCTCATTTATTTCAAGATCCGGCTCTACAGAATGGAGATAAAAGATTCAAAAACCGATAGTCGTTTGCCTTATAATTCTATCTATAGCTAATATGTTGGAATATCGACTCAAAACTGGTCAAAAATCGATAAAAAAAAACGTTAGACCAAAAAATATTGTGTATTATTACCATACATCGGGGTTTTCGGTGCGGGAATGTTTGACATTAGCCAAAGAGTAGGCATTAACTTAAAAAACAGAATGTACTCTAGCACGTTTCTACCTAAAGAATAATTGATCGAAAAAATCATAGGTATATACAATTTATATATAATAGCTGACTATTATGTATATATATTGTAGGTACATATACCTATGATTTTTTCAAGTATTTTTTTATTAATTCATGTAATGACTGATCATTGTCAACCTCTTCAGTTAATCAAATAGTTCATAAATATCGGACGTCAAGATTAATATTAGACACTTACTATACCGTGTCTTTGTCTTAGGTAGATCTAGTTAATAAATTTCGGATATGCAATTGCATTTTTAAAATACTAAGTATATCAGTAGTAGTATAGTCAATACAAACATGCCTCTAAGAAAAAAGCTCGTATCATAGTGTGTAAGCTATTCACAGAGAGGTAGTTATTCATTAAGCATAATATGATATTTTCTCAAACTAACTCTCAACCTATCTGTTTATCTCTACTCTTTCTCAAATCGTTCCCGCACCGAAAACCCCGATGTATGATTATTACGGAAACAAAAACAGTAGGCGAAAACTATGAACTATATTTTATTATACATCGTTTGGCACTACTTTCTCGCAACATAAACTATTGTATAATTTCTCTTAATATTGTATAGTATTTGTATAGTTTCTCATAATATTGCATCAAACCCAGATCTCTAGGATTTATTTTCTTGAAATGGTTTGCATTCTTTGACCTCCACTACTTTAAAGCTGCCAGATGTCCAGATCTAGAAATAAGCATAATATACCAAACTGACTAGAGGGGTTTGGTTGCTCTCATTATTGTCATATCCGACGTGGACGGGGCTAGCTCTCCGTCTATATAGACCAACGCCATTTTGTAAATAATTAATAACCTAAAAATAAAATCATGTGGACCTATTTATACAAGGAAAATACCTATATAATAAAGAAATTACTTAATTTAAGACTGCTCAACCAACACTATTATGTTAATAATGCAAAACTCGTTCTATACGAGGATTACACAATTGTTTTGCTTATTTGACGCATATCTTTTTATAATATTTTATAGCAAAACCACAATAAATCAAAGGCGCGTGAACATTTTCAATGAAACTTATATACACATTTACAGTAAACTACATTGCGCCGTAATATTTGAAGGATATAATAACGTAAAAGTGTCAAAAACTTTTATAAATTTTGTTAGGATGCAAACAAGTATGACGTGTCACTCATTCAGTTTTTTGTACCGTCTTCGTCCATTTTATATTGCGAGACAAAGTAGTTAAATCACAACGTTCATTGTATTATAACATTTGTTCCGTCGGTATTAGAGACGTTTTTGCATTGACGTAAGGTTTATTTTACTACACTCTTATGCTAGTATAATGCGTTTGTATTGCGATCGGCAAGTTAATCGAGAGTACTTATGCTTCTTTACTGCGATTAGCAAGTTTTTTGGCCGTATTAAGGCTTCTTTAATGCAGTCGGCAACTTAATAGAGCGTACTTATGCTTCTTTGAGGCGATTGGCACTTTCCATGACAACGATAATGCTAATAGCGCAGACATAATGCGCCTGCAATGCTATTAAATGACCGTTATAGGATCTCAAGCTGGGTAATTTGTGCCCATTTAAGACCTATATCAGCACTGTAAACGTTTATAATGCTACTATAAAACGAACTCAAAATGCTAAAAGCATACAGATATGCTGTAAGACGGCCGTTATACTGCTTTGATGTGTTACTTGGGCCCCGTTTCAACACGCGTTTAACATATGTCTGCGTCATTGTTAGGTAGGTATCTACAGAAATTGAAGGCGTCCACAGGACACGGGAACAGCTTACCGTTGGTCGGGCTGTATGCTTGTTTACCACGAATGTGATACTAATTTAAAAAGCTTTTGTGAAGAGCTTTTGACACTTGTCACGAGACACGACAATTGTGGCACAATTCTAACAAAATGACTAATTGCATTTCTAAAAATATCGAATTATCGTCAAAAAATTGTTGTAAGAACTGGACCAGTTATTTATTGACCATATGTTTATTGTGGTTATTAAACGTATAACGTTGGTGGTAAACAAGAACAGGTTGATCGGTGGTTAGTGGTTAAAGCAACCTATGGACGGCTTTTATGTCAGTACCTAGGTAATTTAATTATGTACTTCCGGAATTATGTACATTTGATAGCGTCGTGAAACAGGAGCCGGGTGAAATTTTTGGTTTGAACCGTTAGAGCGAATTGTTACCGTCCAATATGTCCCAAGATAATTATAAGTACAATACGATAAGATAACATTAGACCATAAAATCCTACGTTTCAAGTGAGAAGTTTTGTAGATTTGAATTTTTTATTGATGCGTTATTACACTTACTACATCGATGAGTTTTTCAACTGAATGCACCCACCATCTTCGACATACGCAGACTCTTAAAACTGGATCGTTCGGTACGCAAATAATTAAACCAGGTCATGTATTGTTGTTACAGTTGAAATAATAAATTACTTAATAATGCAATTAATATCTAACGTATTTTTTGCAATAAAGATTCTTACCAGGAATTGCTTACTTAATCTTTATACGATAATAGGTAATGTAATGTAATGTAGGGAGGTATATATAAAACTATTCCTTTTTTAGCCAACTGCTGAACAATGGTCATGTACAATGAAGGACGGCTATGAAATATTTAATCACCTCAGTTGTAGGATTAAAGGATACAGATAAAAAAATATTTAAGCGCCTCAAATCTTGAAATATTAGGCAAGTTTTTAAAAGATAGCCTAAAATGATGTATTCGGAGACCGTAGTAACCCAAATGATGATTTTTATTATTATTTCGGTCTGTGTGTGTTATACAGTAAGTTGTGAATTTCGTGGGACAATTTACCAAAAACATAATTACTAAAACCAGAATGTCGAACCAGAATGCAGAGAAAAGATTGCGCATAAATATAATCACTTGTTTCACTTCAAAATAAATATTTTTTGTAGTCAAAATACAACGTTTAGTCATAGCATGTTTGGTTGTCAGATTAATATTAATTGAAATAATAATCAAGTAATGCAATTGCACCGACCAACTGAACATTAACAAAAACCGGCCAAGAGCGTGTCGGGCCACGCTCAGTGTAGGGTTCCGTAGTTTTCCGTCTGTCACAGTAAGTGTACCAACTTAAGAGTTAAAGACTAATGCCAAAAGGTCGTATCTGATGCCTATGGAAGAAGTTTTTTGGAAATAACTCAAAAATGGCTAAACCTATGATATTCAAAATAATTTTCCTAAAAAGTTTATCATAATGCGCATCTTCTCAATTTTTTTCATATTTTTTGGACTTACGGTGCAAAAGTTAGAGGGGGGGGGACGCTATTTTTCCGACTTTTGAAGCGATTATTTCCGAAAATATTTACATTATCAAAAAATGATTTTAGTAAACCCCTATTCATTTTTAAATACCTATCCAACAATATATCACACGTTAGGGTTGAAATAAAATAAAAAATCACTTCCCACTTTACGTATAGGGGAGGTACCCTAATAAAAAAAAATATTCCACTTTTTATTTGACCACTTTGTCGGCGTGATTGATATGCATATTAGTACCAAATTTCAGCTTTCTAGTACTAACGGTCACTGAGATTATCCGCGGACGGACGGACGGACGGACGGACGGGCAGACATGGCGAAACTATAAGGGTTCCTAGTTGACTACGGAACCCTAAAAAAGGTTGTTAAAAAATCCTCAACACGCTTCAACAACAAGGCTATTCAAGCGAGATTTGTAATTTTTATTATTTTTTTAGAACTCCACATTTATATTATCTTATTAATTTTTGTTTTTTAAACAGGAAGAAAATCCTTAACCTATGTAGGTACAAGCCCCGATGCATACTCGTAAATTTCGTCTAGTCAGAGCATTTTCTTAGGCTTTCCCGTTTTTAAGGGAAAATAGTTTTAGATCTCATTCTGCATCGTTTAGTAATACTATTGTATATTTTGCATTATAAATGAAACTATCCTAACACTCATACAATATAAATACAAGTAATACCAGCCTGATAACTATAGAAAAAATATTATTATTGTTTTCAAAATATTATTGTTGTTTAAATTTCAACGAACTACTCTATCGCCTATGGAAGATTGCTACGCGAATCTGTCAGGCGCTTTTGTATTTTCTCTTCTGTATGTGTCAAGTTAGACATTACACGTATTATTAGATCGAAAGCCGTTTTAATTTTTCTACTCCTGTAATACTCCAAAACATGGTCCTGGAGCGAACCGGACTGAAGATTTACAGCTCATAATCCTTAAATAATTAATAAAAGGAGCTGACGAGTGAAGAAATTAAGAAATTCGTCCAACTAGAACAAAGGATCACGCTTACGTGGAAAAGAGGTTACTGAGATCGTGTTCATGTGGGATTGCTGGACTTGAAGACAGTGTTAAGCTTTCAGTATTCTTAATTTTCACCCATCACTCGTCATACAGGTAGTAATTAAGTGTAAGGATACGATTTAAAACGGTTAGTATCATTTCAATTGTTTAACTTAGCCACGTACCTAACCGGTAGGTTAACCTTTGTCTCGTCAGATTACTAGTTCACTTTCATTTTATTTCGTACTTAGTTAATTTCGTATTAGTTCCTTACTGATATTTGCCTAGGCATTTAATTAACTTCTTATTTAATGTACGAACTGTGAATTTAGTCAATCATTATTTATCTCGACGTTAAGACACAGGTGTTAATTGGAACAATAGATTTAGCTTTCACAGCTAATTTAATCATATATATACGTTGCAAAACATAACATTCATTTGCAATTATCAGTGTTTAAACTTTAAATTAAGTAAATTAAATAAATTTACACTTAATTAGTTGTTGATTAGCCATAAATAAACTTAGGTAGTTAACAACCGTACATCCATATATTTCTTATACATTTAAGTTAATCTTGCATTGTATAATATTTCAGTTGTTTACACACGCCTCTCAAAATGACCGAAGAAAAGGATTTAATCAAAAGACGTGGCAGTTATAAAGGCAGACTAACTAACTTTTCGAACTACGTGAATTCTTTAGTAAGTACTTCACTTACCTCTGTTGCCGCCAATGAGTTGCAGTTGCGAATAAGTAGGATGGAAAAGGTATTTAGTGAGTACGATGAAGTGCAGTTAGAGTTAGAATGTTTATCTACAAGCATTGATCTCCAGTTATCTGAGCGAACTGAGTTTGAAACCCAGTACTTCAGTGCACTTGCTAAAGCACAAGATATTTTAAATTCATTCCATAAAAAGCAAGAAGACCTGGGTAGCGAACGTGCTAGTATTTCCAGTGCTAGCAATCATAAACTGGTTAAACTTCCCGTCATTCAGTTGCCAAAATTCTCAGGTTCATATGAGAATTGGCTCGAGTTTCACGACACATTCCTAAGCCTAATTCATTCAAATTATGAAATTGACGAAATTAATAAGTTTCACTATTTGAGATCGTCATTGGAGGGTTCAGCAGCAGTAGTTGTTAAATCGGTCGAATTCTGTTCAAAAAATTATCAAACTGCATGGAAACTCCTGTGTGATCGTTTCGATAATAAACGTTTATTGCTACAAAATCATGTTTCAGCAATCTTTAACATCGAAACAATTACCAAGGAGTCTTCATTTGCCTTAAAACGTATGATCGACCAATTAAACAAGAACTCGCTTGCCTTAGAAACACTCGGCGAACCCGTAAAACAATGGGATACGTTACTTATTTATATTGTGTCACATAAGTTAGACGCTAAGTTGTATCGGGAATGGGAAGAGTACAAAGGTCGCTTAGATAAAGATCAGCCAATTACTCTCGAAGCGTTTTTAACATTCATGCGAAATCGTTCTGATTTATTAGAAACGTTGGAACTGTCCACAAATAACACTGCCGGTCGAACTAACACTTCTCACAAAAACACTCCGAAACTGAAAGCCATGTCCGTACAAGATAATAAGCAATCGCAAATTAATTATTGCAATATTAAAAAACTTGACGGTTTGCAACGAAATGCATTTTGGTACTTGATAGAAATTTCAGCAAACGACATTTTGGATAAAAGTAATAATAAATTATAAAATGTTACACGCAATAACAATACTTACTTAAAAAATCTTATATGTATTCTTCACGTAGGCTTCAAGGCCCTTTTACATGTATTGTATCAATAAAAACATTATAGAGGGTCATGAAATTATACTGCATCATTACACATACAATAAAATATACTTCAACTGAATGTTTAGGAATTTCTACACAGAATTTGGCACCCATGTAGATATCACTTCTTTTGTCGGCGAAGAACTTGGTTCTGATTTAAAATTTATATTTTTGATGAGATGTAGCTGTGTAGACATATTCGTATTACAACATAGGTAAATCAATACATAGGAACAAGACATTGGTAAGTAGTAAATAACACGTCTTTATATAAATCTTTCAATACAATAACAGAGACACATGAGAAATAATTGAGTTACAATGTGATTGACTTACATCTAGTACATTTTTAAATAACAATTTTTAAGCTATCGGCGACAGTAGCATTATCATGGTAATTAACCGAACTATCAACATACAACCGAACTGTCAATAATAATTAGAAACGTTGGAACTGTCCACAAATAACACTGCCGGTCGAACTAACACTTCTCACAAAAACACTCCGAAACTGAAAGCCATGTCCGTACAAGATAATAAGACAATTGTCGCTAAGTGTCCTAAATGCAGCGGTGAACATAATCTTTCTAGTTGTTTACAATTTCTCGCCCTAAGTAACGCTGCGCGATTAGAATTATTACCTAGTTTAAAGGTTTGCTACAACTGTTTACATAGTAACCACTATGCTAATCATTGCAAGAAGCCGGGATGCAAGTTATGTAAGCGAAAACATAACACTTTAGTTCATGTGACTGATTGTAAAAGTGCATCGAGCAGTGACGGCGCGTCCGGTCGCGGCCTTGCGGAAAACGCAACTAAAAACAATAAATCGACATTTTCTGGTAATCAATTATCACCTACGGTGCCCGTAGCATCTCATTCTGGCTTGGGCACTGGTTCGTACGATTTCTCGCCCGCTCCCGTGCAGACATTATCAGCTCAAATGGTTTCAGACTCGCGACAAGGAAAGCTTGGTATGCTTGCGACTGCATTAATAAAGGTTTATGATAGTAATAATAAAGAGCATGTCGCTCGCGCCATGTTAGACAATGGTAGTTTTGCATGCCTAATATCTCAGAGTTTCTGTGAGAAAATAAATGTACCTACGAGTCAAATCAACACATCTGTTCTTGGCATAAATAAAATGACTACTCAGATAGGAAAAATGTGTCTGCTTTCTATTAAATCTTTAGATGACACTTACTCAGTTACTGTAAACTGTTTCGTTCTGCCATCCCTCACTGATGACATCCCGTGTCGTCAAATTGATTTGACGGATTTAAATATCCCAAGCGACATTTGTCTGGCCGATCCTAACTTTTATAAACCTGCTGCTGTGGATATTATATTAGGATCTGAAGTCTTTTGGGACTCGTTAGGGACATAGCCTCAGCTCATCAGATTAGGTACCGGACTACCGATACTCTGTGAAACTCGCTTCGGCTTTTTGGTTGCAGGTCGAGCAATTACCGACCATCTACCTTCTAGCATGCATTGCTTTTTTGCTTCCGGTCTCTCGTACACAGGCAATAATGATTTAAAATGTAACGACGACATTCAAACCCAATTAACGCGGTTTTGGCAGCTCGAAGAAGTTAACCATAAGTCGTCTCATTATTCACCTGAGGAAAAAGTGTGCGAGAAACATTTCGTTGAAAATACTACGCGGTTAGCCGATGGGCGATTCTGTGTCAGGCTTCCTTTAAAACAAAACGAAAGTGTTCTAGGGGATTCATTTCAACGCGCGAAGCATTGTATGCTGTCATTGGAACGTAGAATTAAAACCAAACCTTCATTTAAAGGCTTGTATACTGATTTTATGGCAGAGTATGAAAGTTTAGGTCACATGTCGGAGGGTAGGCAGGTCTCTAAAGAGGGAAAGGGTTACGTAATCCCCCACCACGGAATTTTACGTTCCAGTTCCTCCACGACAAAGCTTCGTGTCGTATTTAATGCTTCTAGCCCGTCTAGCTCAGGTGTCAGTCTGAATGATATTCAGATGGTCGGAGCTACAGTCCAAGACGACCTTCTGTCCATCCTTATTAGGTTCAGGCAGCACAGGTACAGGTAGGTTTCTTCGGATGTGGAGAAGATGTACCGTCAGATATGGGTGCATTCTGACGACCGACACCTTCAAAAAAATCCTTTGGCGTCGCTCGGAGTCAAGCCCACTATTGGTGCACGAGCTCAATACTGTTTCCTATGGAACAGCCAGTGCTCCATTCCTAGCGATCAGGTGTCTTCAGCAAATAGGTTTGGATTGTGACGATGAGAGGATTAAAGAAGTCATCGTTCATGACTTTTATGTAGACGATCTGTTGACAGGAGGAGATGAGCTCCCCGTGGTGAAAGGGATTCGCCATAAAGTAACTCAAGCACTTTCTTCAGCAGGAATGAACCTGCGTAAGTGGAAGTCAAACGAGCCTCGTCTTCTATGTGAACCCTCTCAATCCTCTGTAAATTTGAACATTGGATCTAATGAGCCCAGCAAAACGTTAGGCTTAGGTTGGCATCCCGAGTCTGACGAACTATACTTTCCAATAGGGAACCTAGTTTCCAAAGGAAACACCAAACGTGATATGCTTTCTGTGATTGCTCAGATCTTCGACCCGTTAGGACTTCTGTCTCCGTTTGTAATCACCATGAAAATGCTACTGCAGCGGTTGTGGCTTCAGAAGATTTCATGGGAAGAAGAACTGTCACCAGAAATCTCCAAACAATGGATAGAGCTCTTAGATGGATTGCCGGCACTTAATAACGTTAGAGTCCCTCGTCATGTTATTTGCAACTCGCACGTAGCCCTCGACTTACACATTTTTTCGGATGCATCTGAACGCGCATACGGCGCTTGTGTATACGTTCGTAGTGTAGACAGGGAAGGTCAGGTTTTAGTTAGGTTGTTAATTGCAAAAAGTCGCGTCAGTCCGATTAAACCTACGACTATACCTAGGCTTGAGTTGTGCGGTGCTGTTGTTAGCGCTCATCTTTACGAAAAGGTCATGACCTCGCTTCGAGCTCAGGTCAGAAGTACGACATTTTGGGTAGACCCAACCATAGTACTGGGTTGACTTAAGATGATGCCCAATAGGTTGCAGCCTTTCGTGAGAAATCGAGTGTCTGACATCTTAGAAATAACCGGCAGTTGTACTTGGAGGCACGTTCCAACTGATCAAAACCCAGCGGATTTAATTTCCCGCGGATTGCATGCAAGTGTTATCGATTCGTTAAACCTGTGGTGGTCCGGTCCTAGTTTCCTAAAACAAGACCAGTCTCAGTGGCCCTCGAATCCAAACACGAAACAATCTGATGAGCTGCCTGAAACCCGCGTTGAGGTTTCATTACACGTGAATGAAAATTATGAGCCATTGATCGATTTCGATCGTTTCTCTAATCTCTCGAGGCTCATTCGCGCTATTGCGTATGCTCTGCGTTTCATCACAATATGTCACAAAAAAGAAACGCTCACGTTGTCTACGTTTTTAAATCATGACGAATTAAAAAAATCATTAAAGGTTGTTACCAAATCAGTCAGAGCGAATCATTTCCAGAATATAATCTGTTATTAAACAAACAAAGTTTACCAAAAAAGAGTAAGCTCTTAAAATTCAACCCATTCCTAGATAGCGACAATATAATGCGTGTGGGAGGCCGTCTTGCAAATTCAGAATTTCCGTACGAGAAGAAACATCCCATTATTTTACAGTCCACTCATCTTTTCACAAAGTTATTATTCAATCAGGAACATAAAAGGCTTCTCCATGCACCGCCCCAACTGTTGTTAGCAACAATTAAGGAAACCTACTGGCCTATTGGAGGTCGTAATTTGGCAAAAGCTTGCTACCATCAATGTGTGCGTTGTAAAATCATGAAAGGACAAGTAATTGCTCCATTGATGGGCAATTTGCCAAATTCTCGGTTGTCCCCTGGAGGCTATCCATTTAGGAATGTGGGCGTGGACTATGCAGGTCCACTCATGGCAGCCAGCCGTCAAGGTCGTGGCTGTGTACTAGTTAAAGTTTATGTTGCCATTTTTATATGCTTCACAACCAAGGCGATACATTTAGAACTGGTGGGAGATTTAACTAGTAAAACTTACTTATTAGCACTGTCTCGCTTCATATCTCGAAGGGGACAGCCAGACAATGTTTATTCCGATAACGGTACTGCGTTTGTTGGAGCTTGTAATGAAATCACGAAGTTTCTAAAAGAAAACTGCACCTCTTTGGCTGAGACATTGGCTAGTGAACGAACTCGGTTTCATTTTCTGCCTGCTTATGCACCTCACTTCGGGGGTCTTTGGGAGGCTGGTGTTAAGTCTGTCAAATTTCATTTGCAACGAGTGTTGGGAAATTTTAATCTAACTTATGAACAGCTTAATTCTACCCTCATAAATATTGAAGCACTTTCGAATTCTCGACAGCTCACACCTCTGTCATCGCACCCGGACGATTTCTCAGCGCTTACCCCTGGACATTTTCTTGTTGGACGCTCGCTTACCTCACTACCGGTGCAGGATCTGCAAGACCACACGTATCAGCATCTATCCCGATTCCACCGAATCGAACAGCTTCGCCAGCATTTCTGGACTCGGTGGACTAAAGAATACGTCCCAGAACTGCAACACCGAATCAAGTGGAGACTCAACCACGATTCTCTCAAAAATAATGCCCTCGTTGTTCTGAAGGAGGACAATCTTCCTCCGTTGAAATGGAAACTCGGATGCATAGTAGCCATTCACTCTGGACAGGATGGAATATCCCGAGTGGCTGATGTGAAGACGGCTGGAGGAGTCGTTCGACGAGCTTTTAGCAAGATTTGTCCGCTTCCTGTGGCCACTGATTCTTCTTGAAAGGCTTCCTTTCAACCGCGCCGGCATGTTTAAATTTCACCGAACCACTCTATCGCCTATGGAAGATTGCTACGCGAATCTGTCAGGCGCTTTTGTATTTTCTCTTCTGTATGTGTCAAGTTAGACATTACACGTATTATTAGATCGAAAGCCGTTTTAATTTTTCTACTCCTGTAATACTCCAAAACAATTGTTACCTATTCAAAGGCTGTGAAAATGGTTCCACCTAGTGTAAGCGACACGACTTACCATACTGACAGTTAATTTTTGAGCCTCCGAGGTCAGAAGTGCAACAGGAGAGTGCAATTTAATTTGGACAGTGGTTTGGGAAAATCCCTTTTTTTTCAGCAACAGCAGTCTCTTAGTTCTCCAATAACTAATTATTTAATTTTTATCTTTAATTCATAGGAAAACTTACAGCTAGAGTAACAAGAAAGGCAGTAATGTAAAAACAGTGAGCCAATTAAATGTTTTCACAGGTAGAAAATACGACAATAATACATGGTGGTATTAGATGCAACGTGTCATTTTCATTTAACTAAATGTTAATACTGTTTTATTATAAATGTTAAGAAACGACGTAATCTTTTGTATTCATTTCAAACTCTACTAAAATTAACTTCGTTTTGGTATAACGACCCAAGTAGGCCTAGCACATGAGTATAGCGACAGTATCTCGCGGTCGAGATATACATCTGTCACTGTCTAACTGTATTCAATAGAAAGTGACAGATGTCTATCTCGACCGCGAGATACTGTCGCTACACTCATGTGCTAGGCCTACAGGTCTGTACTATCTACAATTATATCATTCGACAATAGATGATAAACACCTCATTCCGATCCATTATAATATAATTCAGGCTGGGTCCTGTATCAGGTTCTCATACATCTTATTAGGGAACGTTGTCGCTTCTTACATTAATTCGAAAAGTTTTTAAAATTATTAATGACTGATATAAATAATTAACAATCCTATAGTATATTAAAGTAGACAAAAACAATCAAAAAGTATAAACAATAAACTCGGCCAACAGTTTTATTTTTATGTCAGTAATTAAAAGGGTCTATTATTCATAGGTAAAAACAACACATATATTTATATGACTCAATAAATAAATCATGAAATATGTAAATAACATATCTACAAGTAAAAAAAAAGCTCAAGTTCTGAGCCCGAAGGAAGGGTGCCCAGAAGGCTGGCGCCACGCTGAATATCGATTCATATGCGCTGGGCAAGGAAAGAGCCAGCCCTCTGGTCACCTGTAGCAAGGTATGTATAGGTATGTACAAAAACCATTAAATTAGTGCTCTAAACAGTAATAAATCAAAATTAAGTTCTTAAGCTTTTAATGTCGAAGAGTTTAGTGAAGGGGTGACTTTGTCGATTTACAAGGACGCGTTATTTGTTCACTAATATATTTGTGCGTTTACCTCGGATATTTTTCCGAGATAGAGATGTTTTCTATGTATTTAAGTATTTCTCTTTATCTATATTTCGCTATACGAGGACGCGAACGTTTGAACGTGGGCCCTGCGTACACTTAGGTAACCTAGTTGACGATCGAACTGAGTTATTTTATTCTTCGCATTGGGCAACAGTAAATGATAGTTGTAAGATTATTTAATTAAATAAAAATATATATCGTCATCTAGAACTCACATCAAAAGCCTTAATATATTGAGCTTCTGGGAACTAGGTTGGTTTATGTAATATTGTCCAACAGTATTTATTTATTTATTTAGAGTTTTAGGAAGTAATAATGACTCCGTATCGACAAAGTGCGACCTTTTTTCTTGCACTGTCACTTATGTATACAGGTTTTATGAACATCAACATTTTATAGACTAGCAATTAAAGTGCAGACAACTGTCGCACAGTGTATTAAAAACCCTCATTTTGTCTCATTCTGTTTTTATTCCAAAAATGTATAGTTTTAATCATTTTCAGCAGCCTACAAGAACTCCGGTTTGCCAAAAAGTTGTAGTTTTTATGTAATCAGGGGTCAAAGTTGACCCGGGTATAGGTGGAAAAAAATGCAAAATAATTTATAGTCATAAGACTAAGCAGACTGTATTATTTTAATTAATACACCAGTATTGTAAATGATATGCCTAATATTTATAAAAAAATTGTTACTGTACCTTGAATAGTCAGAAAGAAAAATAGATTTTTATGATTTTTCGTTTTATTTTTTTTACAGCCAAGTTCCGCCGTATTAGCCTGTGATTCTGGTACTAAACGATTGCTCAAATATGTCTTAATTTACAGAATTAAAATCTCGAGCTAATTCGGTGGAACCTGGAAGATATTACAATTTCAAATTTTTGTTCAGGGCTGTCACTTACGTATATCCGGATGCCCGGTAAATTTTGATGGGTTTAAATAGTTTGTCAACATTACAACTAGATAGACCGATGATCTGGTGAAGGTGGTGGGAAACCGTTGGCTGAGAGCGGCCAATGATCGTTCGTTGTGGAGAATCTTGGGGAGGCCTTTGTCCAGCAGTGGACGTCTTTCGGCTGAGATGGTGATGATGATGATTTATTTATTTATTTAGACTTTATAAAATAAATTTTATAGTACAAAGGGCGGACTTAATGCCATAGGGCATTCTCTACCAGTCAACCAAACACACATCACTTATCAGTTCACAAAAGCCCCAGTTTTAGATTGAAAATCTTATTACTAGTTACTAGATTTTATATGAGGCCCAGTTTACACATTGATTATGATTACTTGATTAGTGTTAAGTGCGAGTTCCTACAGTAATATACTCACCGTAGGCTCCGCGAGTTTTAAGAAGCGGACTCATCTTCGTTTTGAAGGACTAAATTATCGTCTTCGTCACAAGTTCCAGACTCGTATACTTCTGTGCACTGTTCCGCGTTCAAGTTGGCGGGTTTCAGCAACGATACAGCAGCAACCGAAAGAGGTAATTTTTTTGTATTGCGGTTCCTTTCAGCCATAGTGTAATTTGAAATAACTGGGTCAGATGAAGCTAGAGCTCGGTGGAACAGATCACTCATGTTTGCCAACCGATTTGTTTTGCGGCAGTGATGCTCCCTATCAGATCGCCAGTAGGGTTTGCAAGATCCGTCAGTTTTTCGGATCCGGATATTACGGATCCAAAAAATTTACGGATCCGGGTATCCGGATTATACGGATATTACGGATCCGAAAAATAAAATCTTAAATTCTGACGTTACGGTAAACGATTCCGTTAATTAAACGATGAAAATCATTGGTTCAATGGGATTTATTACTTTTTCTAAAATTAATATAGAAAAAATTATCAATGTCATCACAAATAATACAATTATATGATATAAACACTCGGTAAACTATGGTCTTTATTAAATAATAACAATCAGTCTAACTTAACAAAAGAATCTTAATAATTAACAATTTAGTATTGTAGCTAAGCTGGTACATGTAAGCTATAAAAAATAAAATCATTTACATCTAAATATATAAAAGAAAAAACTGACTGACTGACATATCAACGCACAGCCCAAACCGCTGGTTCTAGAGATTCCAAATTTGGCACGTAGGTTCCTTATAAGGTCTAAGGATGCACTAAGAAAGGATTTTTCAAAATTCACCCCCTAAGGGAGTAAAATGGGGGTCCAAAGTTTGTATGGTGAATCAAGATTTGTTATACTATTTTATTCGAAACTTCACAGGAGTATTCCTAGCGATAAATGAGTAAACACGTGTTTCAGGTTTTTTGAAAATTCAAGCCCTAAAAGGGGCAAATGTGGTCACACAGTCTGAAAATCAACATGGGTATCGTATCCTTTTTGAGTACTTAGTTATAGTACGCAGGCGAAGCCGCGGGAAAGGGCTAGTTACATATAATCAACATCTTACAATATTAAAAAAAACAATTGTATATGCTAGTTTCTAACGATTAAATTAAACTCTGTAGTGACTGTAGTAAAAGAAATATGTGTGGTACATGTATATGTAAATGTACATGTATATTTGATTGTAAATGTATATGCATATTAATCAACATTCAATAAAAAAATCAAACAAAGACACTTCGTGTATAGTATTAGTAGATATAATAATGTAAATATTAATTGTTTACTAGCTAGTAAAGGCTACCTAGATAGGATTTCTAGGATAATCTTAATCATAAATCAGTCGAGTCGAGTTAAAGTATAGTATACCTATTTAAAATCAACTTTGTAAATCAGTCTTTAAAAGGAACATTAACATTGATAAATACATTGATAAAGAGAAACCACGCTAACTCTTCCAAGCAAATGAACTCTCAAACTCTAATATGTAGCAATAGTAATAGTTATTTTTCAGAAATTACGTGTTCAATTTCTTTTATATGGGGTATATAAGGTATATTCACACAATGTAGACCGTAGAGTAATATATAGTAATCGAAAACAAAATATGAGCATAACTAGTTATGAATTAATCATGTTAGTGACAATAATTGAATGGATCCGTAGTATCCGTAATATCCGGATCCTGAGACGTAGGATCCGGATCCGAAAGTGAGCGGGTATCCGGATATTTCGGGTATCCGGGTATCCGGATCGCAAACCCTAATCGCCAGTATTTGTTTCGCGACTCTGCTCCTTGTTCAGAGATCATTGACACAGGGACAGGTGTCAAGGCTATTATCTTTGCTCCGTTATTAAGCCACCCATACTCTTCAACGTACTTTTTTGCGACACCTTTACAAAATGTGTCGAACTTGTTAGCGTCAATTTCCATATTGCTTGACAATACCGTCAATATAATGTAGAGATCATCTAGCAGCCACTTGCTGACATTTAAAATGTTGGCCAAGGTACCACGATGGCGATCGGAAAACGCTTTCCTGGCCGTGTTTCCGTCATTGGTTGTACCTGCAGTTGGACGAATTACGTCTACCAGTAAGCCCAGTTTTTCTCGAATTTCCGCCTGAATTTTGGTTTTTCGTTCTTCCAGTATGGTTTTACTAACGCGCCATTGCTTAACTTCAGCATTGTATCCAAGTTTCAAAACAAATTCTAAAACTCTGATCCAAGCGTGTAGTGGACTCAAGCCGTAAATTAAGCGATCTTCAAACACTGGCTGGGATAGGGCTAATTTCAAGTTATTAAAATATTTCGATGTCAAATCACAGTATGGGCATCGCATTTGGGAAGATGTGCCTGTAATTGCGTTTAATACTTTTCCGTCAATAGCTCCACAATATAATTGTAAAATAATTTTGATTGTGTGGCCCCCTGATGTTTTGGCGACAAGCGGCTCAATATTATCGATTCGGCTCTGAATAACTTGTTTTTCAGCTAGTATTAGTTCTTTGCTTTCTTTCATATATTGTATATGTATTGGCCTGCAATATCTATATGATTTCGACGAGTGGTTCATCCATATTGTGTCGCCGGTGTTGGTCTTGATGAGCAATGGGGTAAGAGTTGTCGCAAACATACTATTTTCGGTACTATTGGAATCTGAAAATGACTGTTTGTATAGAGATTGACCAGATGATCCATCAAACCCCCAATTAGCAAACATAATACATTCCACTGAATCGATATGTTTCTTAGTGCAGTAATTGATGAAAACCTCATCTGTGAGCTGCAGAATTCTATCAAAAGTGTGTTGCAGCAAGTCTTGCACAGGTACAGATGCTTCTCTTTCAGAAACTTGGATATTTTTTGGGTAACATGCACTTTTTGCCTCTTTTACCTTATAGTATGGCGGATACACATCAAAGCCACGAGATTTCATGTCCGAGTAAAGTTTGTTATAAGTATCAACTGTCAATTTTCTGTCAATTATAATAGAAATTGCTTCTTCGGGTGTCATAGGCTTAGCCTCAGGCGAGCGTTCAAGTTTCTTTAAAATATCGGTAGCCGAGTTTTCAGATTCAAGACACATGTTGATAATAGTCTCTAAACTTTTAGCAGATGAACGTGGTAGCGGTTTATCAGATATTTTTAAAGAATTTACAAAAGCTTTTATTTTGTTCGGTGTTGCGTTATCGTCCAAAATTTTTTCAAGTTTTTTTGTACTCCTATATTGATGACCTCGACTCAATGTTTTAAATTTTTTTGACTTTGGAGATATTTCTACCTCGTCAGCAATGTTCGATTTTGGCTCACCAATGACCAGAGTTTCACTTAACCAGTTTGCATGCTTTGAAAAAAAAATATGGTTTATTTTTCTTACACTGCTTCAACAACGCCGAGCATTTACTTAAAAAAACCGATAATATTCTTTTGAGCTCTGTGTTTGTTTTTGACAAGTTATATTCGGGGCCAAAGTAATTATTGATGACTTCTATCCGCTCACATGGTGTCAAATGATTTGATTTTTCATTAAAAATTTTAAAAGCTTCTAGGCGTGTAAGTCGTTTAGTTCCGGAAGTAGATGGGAGATCGTCCACACCTTGTGTACTGTTATCCATAGTTTTACAAAATTTTATAAAATTCTAATACAAATAAAAAGTTTATCCAACAACACCACTTCTATATACACCACCATTTTTATGAATAATACAAACTATATACAAAGACGCAAACCTTTTTAAGCATTAATATACATTTCTCTTCTATTTCTCTCTTCTAATTATAATACAACAAGAATTACAATTACCATCACCATAAGTCCTTATATACTTGACATACATGTCACATAACGACAAGCAAGTTCAACAGCCAGTCGCAAGAAACAGCAAAAAGGTTCTTCAAGACACTGATGTAATCTTTCACCTCAACTCTATAACTTAGTAATAAAAATATAAAGCCGGATCGACTTTACGGAACGAGACAACCCTAGGGTCGGAAAATCCGGGTAAAATTTAAAATACATATTACTTCCAGGTTCCACCGAATTAGCTCATGATTTTAATTCTGTAAATTAAGACATATTTGAGCAATCGTTTAGTATTACAATCACAGGCTAATACGGCGGAACTTGGCTGTAAAAAAAGTAAAACGAAAAATCATAAAAACCTATTTTTCTTCGTGACTATTCACGGTACAGTAACAATTTTTTTTATAAATATTAGGCATATCATTTACAATACTGGTGTATTGATTAAAATAATATAGTCTGCTTAGTTTTATGACTATAAATTATTTTGCATTTTTTTCCATCTATACCCGGGTCAACTTTGACCCTTGATTACATAAAAACTACAACGTTTTGGCAAACCGGAGTTCTTGTAGGCTGCTGAAAATGATTAAAACTATACATTTTAGGAATAAAAACAGAATGAGACAAAATGAGGGTTTTTAATACACTGTGTGTCGGTAGACTGTCACACTATCTATACTTTAAACATATAGCCAACTCTCATTAAAGTTTTCACTTATACCCTCAAGAACGCAGCTCCAGCGTTTTCACTCCGGACGGCCGGCTAAGGCAAGCCAGAGGCAGTGGGCTTATCCAACAAGGCTGCCTCAGGGGCGCTCATGTACGTTGAGTTGCTACTCTCACACATCTCGCCACTCTCCACAAGTTGACTTATTTATTTTATTTTTAATATTTATCATTTGGAACTCAATTTACAATGAGTTACAAAAATTCCATACACATCCGGAAAAATACAGCTACAAACAGTGTAAGAGTATTGCAAAAAAATGAAACATAAATAAATGGGCTATTAGGTTAAGGTGATAGTATTTAGACTGCTGCGTAACCCGGCGCAACCCTCAGCTGCTACTGCCGTGCTGGTCATGTGGTCGATATACGATCGATCACGTCCTACCTAGCCTATCTAACCTACCTACCTAGAATGATTAAATATCCATCATTAATATCATTATAGCAGTAACGTCAGTGGCGTCTCAATTACCAACGAAAATAATTAACCTTTTCATAAAAATATTGTTTCTTCCGAACGCATAGCATATATACTTTGATTAAAGTAAAAAGAGGAAGATACCTTACGTTCATAGCTGACAAAACCGAAATGTGTTCCGGCACCCACACACTTGTAAATGCTTACACACTGCTATAAATGCTATAATGTACATGTGCATCAGGGGTAAAAGAGATACACCAATATACTTAACACGGGCGTGTAAGCGAGATTTCCATATTTTGCACATTGCACAAAGTGTGACAGAGACCAACTAATATAATTTACAGTAGTGTAAGCAAGATGGTCATAATTCGAACAATGACGTATAGAAGTAAAAACAGAGTCATTTGGGTTTGAAAAAATTAAAATTTTGAATTGATATTAATCGTAGTAAGTCCTTGTCGCATCGATATGAAAGTGGGCAAGATAGACCGAGATAGAAAATTAAATGTCGAGTCAATAGCATACTATATATTTAAAATATGAATAAATCTCTAGTTCTAAACTTCTGGTGCTCTAGTCGAATATTCCAGTGTTCAACGAAATAGGTAACGTACGATCGTCTCAAAAAACCAGTATAAAGGCATCTACGATTACGCGTAGGTGTTACGGATCTAGAGGTTTCTCTTTTTAATGCAATAATGGTTTATCAAAAGAGACGCGTATGGTAAGCGACGGTTATATTGCACTACGCAGACACTGCGAATGATCCGTGTGGTCCTAGTACTTTAATTTCCATCGCCTACCTCGCGCACGACTCAAGAAAGCCAATGTAAAGGTGTGACCTTCGATTGTGCATAGTTATAATGGTAAAAAAGATTCACTTATCCTGAACGTGTTCTAAGTCTCGGGAATCAGCGCTAGGTGCCTAATTTCGTAGGTAGCGTTAGCAAATAAAACTTTTTAATACCACGACGGTGGCAAACAAGCATACGGCCTGCCTTATGGTAAGCAACTACCCTTACTTAGCCTATGGACGCCTGCAACTCCAGAGGTGTCACATGCGCGCTGCCGACCCTTTACAAAAAGATGGATTCACTGTGTTCACGGCTAAAGGAGCAAGAGCAAATAAAACTGTTAGAAATTTAAGTAATATACTTTATCTACACCAATATCATAATTCCTCTATTCCGTATGTAATTACCACCATTATTGCAACCAGTAACGTAACATCTCTGACAGTGTGGTAAAAACGTATGAAAATTCATTACCTACGGCAACGTAACGAAGATCCGCGCTCTCCCCGAGCGCCGGCACGCGTCCGCGCGACTGCCGACACAATCGAGTTGGTCATGGCGGTGCAATGGCGGTCATTCTACTGGTTTCCGAACACATCATATAGGATTTATAATATAAAGCAGTGTATGCAACTGTACGTAATAATTTATTACGTACAGTTGCATAATAAAGCCTTATTACGTAACAGTTACATAAACTACTATTCTAGAAACGTTTTCACTATCGGGTAATTCGGGTATTAAAGATAATTGCTTACATTAATCGGGTAACACCCAAAATTCACTAATTACTACCTCAAGTGTATAGCCGTAATGAACCATATTAGTAACAAAACAAGGTTGATTTTAGTTAAATCTTTTTTTTTGCATTTACTGAGTTTTGGTTATCACCTGACGAATCATATTTAATTTCTAGAAACGTATTTATTCTCTGGTATTAAAGATAATTGTTTAAAAGGTTTTGACATGTAAAATCAAAATTTATGTCTAGACCAGAAAACTATAGGTATGCATGTTTTCTCATTTACAGATGTTTCAAGTAAAAAAATAATTTATAATACCTATTAGGCTTAAGTAATGTCTGTATAGACCGTAAGCCAGAAACAAATGTTGTTGGTCATCGCGTCCCAGGTGATAACTTGTCAAGTGCTTAAGCTGCCTCTCTGTTGGTGGGTTGAGGAACAGCAGCGATTTAATCAATTTAAAAAAATAGTCATCGCGTCCCGATTGAAACTTTCGCGGATATAATGGCTCCAAAAATCCTTCAAACTTTTTAATATGGGGAAATTCAAGAGCGTGACACCTAATAATTACTTTCAATGAAAACTATATTTAAAAACTATTGCGTTATTTGAGCGATTTTTGAGTTATTTCAAAAAGTTGTAATTTCATAGTAAAAGGACGTAAAATATCCTAAAAAAATACATTTTGATTGGGTGTATTGTGACGGCAACTACGGAACCCTACATTCAGCAAATATTACAATTCACAAATTGTCATGCAACAGGCTCTAGTTTAGAAGTTTAATTCTATACATAAATAATTTGTACATACGTTTAGCTTGGTAACGGTTTCAAGCACTAGGAGAACAGAATGAAAAATAAATGAATTTTTATCAGCATATTATTTGCTAACGCTACCCAACGGGGCATGACACTCGGACATACGTGTTTCACGCGTGGGTACTGCCTATTTAACTGTCTCGCTTACTCAATAACAAAAATGCTTTTGATAAATTTTGATAAAAAATAATGTTTGCGTATTTAAAACAGTACTTACGAATGAAAAGTTATTCCGTGAGATTTGTTTTAATGTTTTGAGCTATTAAAGCATTAAAAAAAGGCACAATTTGGCATGATTTACGGGTATTTTAGTCGTTATTCTTGAAAGCACGCTCTTCGGCGGCCATGACACGACTGATTCAATATAGGCGCCGGAACCTATATTTGATGGCACACGATCGTGCGCCTGGTACCATATCTATTCCCTTTATATTTATCAAAGCATATATATTAAGTTTTCACACTCTCTACACCACGTGTTATTTAGCATTAGTAAAAACTCTACAGTAGATGGCACGACGTCTTTTAATCATGCGTGCGGTAAAGTTGTCAAACAAATTCTATTTAAAAGGAACAATTAGTAATGGGCATAGTTCCGAAGGTTTCCTCGTTTTGTATGGGGAATATTACCAAATGGAAACATTCCCCATACAAAGCGGAAACTTTCGAAAACGTGCCTATCACTAGGAATTGTTCATGAAGGAGCCAAAACTAAAGCGCAGAGAACCTTTCGGAATGTGAAATTACAAATGTAAAAACGGATTTCATAATGTCCAGAATTGACGTTTACGAGTATTTATGAAGATTTATCTATACACATAATATACTCGCCCGTAAATACGGCATATTTACGTCAATTTTAAAAGTAATGTAAAGGTTTTTAAAGGGCACGCGCATGTAACATTGGAGCTATAGGCTAAGGTGACCGCTTTGGTAACCGGCAAGCATCATAAGGTAGGCTTCAGGTATACTTGTTTACCACCGTCGTGGTATATAAAACTACCTCTACCTAATACCTCTTCAGTGATCAGGATTGAGGAGTTGGAAGTCAACATTAATTTACTAAACGTTTTTGATACCAAAAATACTTGGACATATAAAAAACAATTTTGTCATAAATGTCACTTACACCCGTTATTTAGGAGGTATCGAAATAACAGATTCCTGAGATTTTATATTGAGGTAAGCAGTAGTTCTACAGCATTAAGAATTCCAGAATGCCATTGTCACGCAAAAACTTTCATGCAAAGAACATTATCTAAATCAGCTAATTAGATGTACACTCAGCAACGAAAGTTGCCGAACGAAATTATTTTATATTACAAAATTACCTATAATCCACTCAAAAGTGACACATAAATAATGTTACTGAACAGTGCCTCAAGCACTTGTTTGAAACGCTATTCAGTACTTATGTAATATTTATGTGTGTTTTTACTTAACTTTTGTAATATTATTTCGTTCGGCAACTTTCTTTCTAACTTCGAAAAAAATATTAGATCACAATTTGAATCAATAATATACGAAGCGCAAGAATACGTGTCAAAAGTTTATTGTGTACATTTTGTTATTATGTAAGTCAACATAAAATAAATAAATAATATAAAATCTGTAAATATATTGCTTTTTTGTGATTTTTATAGTTGTCACATTGCCCTGCTTAGGGTGAGGTCTCCCAGGTCCATTTCCATTGTTTTATGTCTGGTGCTTAGCATCCAGTCTCTAACTGTTTTCCTTTAGATTCCGTCTACAGTGGTCTTTGGTATTCCCTTTGCCTCTATTTTCGGTAGGACAATCCATTCAGTTACTTGTTTTGTTTATCTTCAGACTATAATTGTAAGCTATATGTGATCCATCCATATCCATTTCAACTGTAGTGATTGCTATTTTAAATGGTAAATATTTTTTCTACTACTGTAGTAGTAGGAAATATATTTACTAAAAAACTAAACTGATAGACGTCATTTATCAGAAAGTTGAATACTCAAGTAGAATGACTCATTCCATTGCTGACATCAATGTGTTTTAATTATTAATTTTCTCCGAATGATCCAAGTTATAACAAGCAACTTACTTTTGTTTTTATCCTGATTTTTTGAACGGGACTTTACTTTGCAAGAAATCAAATAATGTCATAAAATAAAATTAAGGATATGTTTGTTCTTAACGATGTAAAAATATATCCAATTATGTATGTAGGGATTGTATGTCTTGTAGGGTACTTGTAGAGCATTAGCAAACGGAGACAGTTTTATTTTAAGTTGACTTTGACAGCCTTTACGGTTTAAGAGGGACTGGGCAGGACAAATATGCCATATTCAAAACGACTGCGGGCAAAGAAAATCACTAACTAGGAAACGACGTCGCGGCAAACATAGGAGATCTTTCGGGAAACGGGTCCTTCGGAACGATTGACAAGTGGAATAAAAAGACCCCTTGCCCAGCTGCGGAACATTGTTGGCTAATAAATAAATAAGAAATTAAATAATAACATACTTAATAAAAGGAAGTTATTAATTCCATACCTACACATGCGCAATATTAAAACTAGAGTATTTTTACATAATAAGTATGTATATGCTTTTACTACATACTTAATGATATTTTTTAGGGTTTTAAAGTATTACTTACACAATTGTATAGTATACAATGTATTATGAATGGTAAAATTATGTATGTAAGTGTACCTCATTTATAATTATATTTTTTCAGCGTTTGTATCGGCTTTTTTACTACGTCTTGCTAATAAGAGAGCCTGGGGAATATTTGGGTGCTTTAAATCTCAAGAACGGCATAAGTTTCAATGGCAGGTTTAACAAAATAAGGCCATTTTAATTGGGATTAGGTCATATTTCCTCATAATGTCTTTCTTTACCGTGCAGTGTACAAAACATGTGGTGTGTGGAAAAAAGGACGCCTTATCGTTCTGCCACCAATGCTCACCGCGAGCTAGTGCATGTACAAATATAAATATCCCTGTGTTTAAAATAATCAAAAGCTACGTAAAATTGCGGAAAGGACATATATATATAAAGCGAAAGCGAAATGTTTCATGTGTGATGCTTTTTTAAATACATTTTCGCTTTATATGTTTTCTTCGTATGTTTTGTAAGGGCATAAATATGCCCTTACTCCATTGTATTATTGATTAAAACTTGTAATTGACTTTTCAATTACTTTTAATTAACGATTTTGAAAATACTTAACGTGCGTATTTGGTATCCATGACAATGATGAATAATAGTTTTAAACTTTCTATCCTCAAATCTTTATGTTGCAGAAGTACTTCATACCTTAACCGAAGTTATAATTTCAACTAAAGAAAATACTCGTACCTACTCTTAAAAAAGAGTTACCTAATGACTAAAGGCCCGACGGTGAGCGTATAGATGACTGACAACTTAGGTTATCTGTATATCTACGAGCCCCGATGGAACTGAATTCGTCTAGTACCAAGCAATTTTTACATTTATTTTAATAATATATCACACAAAAAGACTTTTGTTGCTGAGACAAAGGATTTCCAAAACTATTGTCCAAGTAAAATTGTGCTCTCCTATTGCACATCTCACCTCGTATACTCAAAATTAAACGGTTACCGTCATTACATATATATATATATATATATATATAGCTATGCCGTGTCGCTTTCCCTAAGAATAACCCTCATATCTCACTCACCCTTTGTTTTGTAATAAAAATATTTGGCCAAAATCATATTTTTTAAATCATTTTCAGAATGACTCGTATTTTTTGCATTTGTAGTGTAGGATATTTTCATGAAAAATCTAAATATTATAATATTATTTTAAAACGGTGTTGAATTTTGACCTAAACCTATTCTTTTAACAAATGGAAGAGCCTAAGAAAATGCTCTGAGTAGACGAAACCATGTGCATCGGGATTCGTACACTATTTGGCTGAGAACAACCATCGATTGTCAGAGTTACTCATTTCAACTACGGTCAAAATATAAAATAACAGGGGGCGATTTTTGACCTTAGAGCGTTCAAATATTAAGCTCGAAAATAATCGTACACAAAAGTTTGTCGCCATTATTTTCGCATGAAATTAATAGTTGATATAATCATGATCTTAAATTCCTATCGCTGCAATTTTTAAAACACCATTTCATCGTTTTAGACAGAGTTTTAAATGTCAGATTCAAGAGAAATCACCCCCCCTGGTTTAAATATGATTTACTGCATGTCATCAACCAAGCCAAGTAATAACTTATATATGGGATAAATAAAGTACGTCAAATTGATCTAAAGCTTAACTAACTTATTAGTGATAGAACGTGGTTATGAAATAAGAAATAATGAAACAACTTCCTCCTATGTGTATGTAGAGCTAATATAAGACCTGACTCATCCAGCGAGAAGACTAAGTATTAACAAACGAATGAAAGGGATTCAGTACAAGTCCTTTAAGAATAATAGTAACTTCTTCGTAGTTTTGCCGTCATGTACAAGTAATGTACAAATCTTTGTCTACCATGTCTGACCGATTTCTCTCAGTTGCTTAAAGGTTAGCTGGAAGAGATCCCTTAAAGGGATGAGTCCGCCTTTGTACATACTCACTATATTTTTGTTGGTCATGTATTTGTTTTGTGCAATAAAGTGTTTTACTACTACTACTAATAATATAAAGAATAATTTTGAAAAAATAAGTCCCGCCGAGTTTCTTGCCAATCATGATTCTTCTCGGATCAGAGATGTAGGGTTAGAACCGGTGTAGTTTTTTTTATTATATTTTACTTTGATAAACTATCTGACGTGTAAAAGTGCCCTTGTGGCCTACTTACTGAATAAATGTTTGAGTTTGAGTTTGAGTTGAATAAAATACAAATAATACAATACAATATAAATATTCTTTATTGCACACCTCAATAAACTAGAACAGTACACAATCTGTGTACACAGATTAAAAGTAGAGGTAGTCAACAGGCGGTTTTATCGCTAGAGAGCGATCTCTTCCAGACAACCTTGGGGCAGCAAACAAATAATGTAATTATTTGTTTCGTAAAATCAAATTATGCAACATTTACCGAAAATCTAGTTAAAATATGTAGTGACTGTTTATAGAGATCATATTTCATGAATCCATTACCTTTAAATATCTGCACGTATATTTTAACTACTTATTGATTTTATTTAATAAGTTTGTAATATAAATGAAAACGTTCTGAATAGGTAATGAATACCTAAGTTTAAAAGTATTGTTATCATGTTGTTGTTTCTTATTTGGTACGTATCTGTCTCACGTCACGTGATAACTTTTCAGGAAAGAGCATATGTTCTTGTGGGACGGAAGCCTATTAATTAAATTATTATGGTCTAAATAAATTATTTTTTTATGTATGTTCACCGATTATTCGAAGACGGCTGGACCGATTTGGAAAATTCTTTTTTGGTTTGAAAGAGTAACTTCACAGTTGATCCCATTGTAACCAGGTCAGGATCTGATGATGGGATCCTAGAGAAATCGAGGAATTCTTCAACTATTATAGGCACACCTATAGCGATTTGAGTATTTTTACAGCAGCTCGAGCATTTGCTGTTGGAAAGGTGGATGCTAAGTCGGTTCTTTTTTGTTTAAAATATTTTTTATAGTAGTGACTTTAATAAATGCCATTTTTCAAAGAAATATTCGAATTCCTATAAAAAAATAATACTGACCAATTGCGAGTGCAGCAATGAACTCGGTTTCATAGACGCAGTATATTTTTCTATATTATCACATCGAGAATGAGGTCTCTGTACTATATAAGTAGTATGTTTATCCATTATTACGACATAAACAAAAAAAATGGTTTCGTGTAGGTGCCCCCGTATACATACGTATGTAATTTTTTTCGATTTACGGTGGGCCTATACAATATACATCCCGGCTTTCCAGTCCTTTGATATTCACTTACGCGGGGATACAGAACAGCCAATGTCCTGACTCGCTTCTTATGCATTTATTTTACTCCAAACCTACGAAAATATAGTACTACTGTTAAGAGCTATCTTAACAAGCAATATATTTAGCCTATTTTAATACCAGTTAAGATCAAATACCTAGACGCCATCTATGGCACAAAGAGGACACTACATTGTTATAAAATGAGTGCCATCTACCGAGCTTACTCTGTATTAATATAAGCAACCAATAGCTAGCTTAAGTTAGTCTAGTAAACTTAATGTACCTAATAGTTCCTAACCTTCCGCAGCGTGTCGCTGCACCTCGACTATAGGTATAAAGAGGAATCTAGAATTGTATAGAGCCACTTTTCTCCAACCATCATTCAGTTCACATTAAATATAAGTATGTACCTAATCTCCTAGCTTTCATTTTGGCCGCCATTACCTCCACGCTGGACGGCCAATTAAAGCAAGCCAAAGCTCAAGGTTCAACTCCGTCAGGACACACCGGAAACGGACCCTGCCCGACTCTCTTATTACTGTTATAGCGGTAGTACAAATACACATCTCATTCTATGTTAGTATCAATTGTATTGTCTACTTAACTACTACCGTAAATACAGCCTGCTGACAGACTTTCAGCCAGACAGGCAGACAGACAGCGGAGCGCAGCCACCCTTCGGGTACGAGAACCCATAAAAATCCCAAAAGGCTACAAGGTGTGTCTATAATATTTGAATAGTTCTCTCAATTACATATGTAGGTATGTATATACTATAGGAGAAATTGTACATATATATTATGGATTTATATACCTTGAAATATTGAACATATATAAAAAACAAAAAAAACAGCAATAACCCTGACGAATTGAAAATGTAACTTCAAAAACTTGTAGTCGATAAAAATAAATTCTATTAAATACACATTTTTATTAATTCTTCTAGCGTTTATGACGCAGCTTAATTTTAGCTTGAGGTCCGCATGCCATGTTTACGAAAGCGACTGCCATCTGACCTTCCAGCCAGAGGGGAAACTAGATCTTTTTGGGATTAGGTCCGGTTTACTCACGATATTTTCCTTCAGCGAATCGCGAAAAATCATTTTAAGATCAAATTATAGCTCGTAGGTACATAAGTTTCGATAAACTCAATGGTACACAAACACAAACAAACAAACTGACAAAACTGACAAAACTGTGGAATGAACTGTCGTCTGCGGTATTTCCGGACCGATACGACCTTCAAACCTTCAAGAAAAGAGCGTATTCCCATCTTAAAGGCCGGCAACGTGCTTGTGACCCCTCTGGTGTTGCGGGCGTCTATGGGCGGCGTTAATTGCTTACCATCAGGCGATTCGTCTGCTCGTTTGCCTCCTATTTCATAAAAAAAAAAAAAAAAACACGCTGGGGTTGGACCCGATACCTCTGGATTGAAAGTTGGACGTCTTACCGCCGAGCTACAAATCCATAACAATTCAGTTTAAAATACCTATTTATTGAACATGAGGATGAATTGACGAATACCTATAAATAAGATTGCTTTACATAAATACAATACCTACTAACGTCAAACGATTTAATAATTAGTGACATTGATTCTCAAAATTCTAATTTCCCGATTTGGCTTTAATAATTAATAACAATTATATTATTATTATATTGAAAACAAATTATGATAAATCGAGATATTGAAATACCGTTACATCGCGAGTATTTCGTTACGAGTAACGCTAACATTATTTTGTTTATTACTGTGCCGCGGCCGTTTGGTCCATTTATGTATTCGCAACATAATACATACTTAACAGATTTTAATTTAGTTTTCATGTTCTGTTTCATGGCTCTAAAAATCACTTCCGTATATAATATTTGTTTATGGTTTAAGCTTACACAATAAATACGAGCAACGCTGTGACTGGGGGCGACTGCTAGTTTGTGACTACGAAAGTGTAATTCTCGAAGGAAAATATTTCGGAACACACAGGAATATAAGCTAAGGCGCTTTGTTAAAAGTTTTTTGTCTTTTTAATACCTATCCAAAAACACCACTTTAATCTATATTGGTTAAATAATCTCGATGTGAATGCCTTTTTTTCACGGCTTTGCTGTATAACTAAATAGTACCGCGCGCCACTGCATTTCGTCCATTCGTTAATTTCGCAAGATCTCGGAAAATTCTTAACCGATTTCAATTTAATTAACATTTTTGTATAGCTGAATTTTTCAGGATTAGTTTGATGTATAAAGAATGGTCATTATTATTTATTAAACATAGAAAACCGAGTAAAGCTTCGATAATATGGAATTATACTAAAAAGTGTCATTTTCACATGCGAATATCTCGGACCCCACAGCAATCCGAGACTGGTCGCCATACAAAACCTTTTTTGTCTTTAAAATACCTATCCAACGATACCACACTCATGTCCATTGGTCCGGGTACCAAATTGCCCCTTCTCCTCTAAAATACCTGATTCCGCTTTCGGTTCCGATAAAACCACATCAGATCTGTTACATCCCTGATTGATGCCATAGAAAAATTACAATACAAATTCTTATAGTATGTGAATTTCAAACACAATATAAATAAAATACCTTTATACAATAACTAGCTTTCCGCCCCGCGACTTCGTCCGCGTATAATAGCACCTCCGCACCCCTATTTAACCCCTTCAGGGGTAGAATTTTCCATAACACTGAAAGGACTTTTATTGTATTTTAATAAGTTATCTTCCCACAAATTTAAAAGTCTCTAGCTCAAAAAAGTAATTTCCCTCATGCAAATTTAGCAGCCCTATCTAACCCCCTCAGGGGTGGAATTTTCCAAAACACTGATAATAATTTTATTGTGAATTAATAAGTAATTTTCCCACAGAGTTTAAAATCTCTAGTTTAAAAAATGAAATTTCCGCCATACCAATTTATAGCACCCCTATTTAACCCTCTCAGGAGTAGAATTTGTCAACACGCTGAAAGTACTTTTATTGTATTTTAATAAGTAATCTTCTTAGGAAGTTAAAAGTTTCTAGCTCTAAAAAATTAATTGCCCCATAATTTTTTTTACCCCTTCTTAACCCCCTCGGGGGTGAAATGAACTCAAACGCTGAAAGTGCTTTTTTGTATTTTTAATAAGTAATATTCCTGCAAAGTTTTAAGTCTCTAACTCAAAGAAATAAGTTTCCCGCATACAAATTTTGCAGCCTTATTTAACCCCCTCAGGGGTGGAATTATATAAAACGCTGAAATCACTTGTATTATTTTTTAAATATCAGCGAACGGACGAAGTTTCAAGTTTATAACTTAAATTTTAAATTCCTACACATACAAAATTTTAACCACCTTTTTACCCCCTTAGGGGTTGAATTATTCATAATCGCTTCTTATTATTTGTACACGTTAGAAATGTAACCCGACCTGCAAATTACATCTTTCTAGCTTCAGTTGTTACGGCCTCGCTTTAATACCAACTTTTCAACCCCGTTTCAACTCCTCTGGGGTGGAATTTTGAAAAACGCTGAAATTAGTTTTTTTGCTTTTAAGTTCTTAGCTTGCAAACGAAAATTCATGTCTGTCACAAAAAAAATTAATCTCCATAAAAACTTTCAACCCTTTTTTAACCCCGTTACAGGTTGAATTTTGAAAAACGCTGAAAGTATTTTTAATATTTTTTAATTATCAGTAAGCGTACAAAGTTTCAAACCTCTAAGCTTAAATTTTAAGCCACATCCATACAAACTTTCAACCCCCTTTTACCCCCTTAGGGGATGAATTTTTCAAAATCGCTTCTTATTACTTGTACACATTACAAATGTAACCAGACCTGAAACTTTCAACTTTCTAGCTTCAGTAGTTTCAGCTCTGCGTGGATCAGTCCGTCAGTCAGTCAGTCAGTCAGGACAAAGGCATTTATATATATATAGACTAGCTTTCCGCCCCGCGACTTCGTCCACGTATAAATGCACAGACTGAAAGTAAGGTTGGCTGGTAGAGAATGGCTCATGGCATTAAGTTCGCCTTTTGTACGATAAGTTTTCTTTTTGTGCAATAAAGATTAAATAAATAAAGTTAAAAGTCTCTAGCTCAAAAAATAAATTTCCCCCATACAAACTTTGAACCCCTTTTTAACCCCCTGAGGGGTGGAATTTTCCAAAACACGGAAAGTATTTTTATTGTGTATTAATAAGTAATATTCCCACAGAGTTTAAAGTTTCAAAGTCTCTAGTTTAAAAAAAGAAATTTCGCAATACAAAGTTAGCCCTATTTAACCCTCTCAGGAGTAGAATTTGCCAAAATGCTGAAAGTACTTTTATTGTATTTTAATAAGTAATCTTCCTACAAAGTTAAAAGTCCTCAGTTCAAAAACAATAATTTCCCCCATACAAACTTTGCACACCTTTTTAACCCCCTCAGGGGTGAAAAAAATCCAAAACGTTAAAAGTACCTACTTTTATTGTATTTAAATAAGTAATCTTCCTACAAAGTTAAAAGTTTCTAACTGAAAAAAAAAACATATCCCCAATACAAAATTTGCACTCGTTTTAACCCCCTCAGGGGTGAAATTATCTTAAATGCTGAAAGTACTTTTTTGTACTCTATTAAGTAATATTCCTACTAAGTTTGAAGTCTCTATCACAAAGAAAGAAGTTTCCCGCATACAAACTTTGCACCCCTATTTAACCCCCTCAGGGGTAGAATTATCCAAAACGCTGAAATCATTTTTATTATTTTTTAAATATCAGCGAACGTACGAAGTTTCAAGTCTCTCACTTAAAATTTAAAATCCTATTCATAAAAACTTTTAACCCTCTTTTTACCCCCTTAGGGGATGAATTTTTCAAAATGCTTTTTAATATTTATGTAAATTATAAATGTAACCCGACCTGCAAATTACAACTTTCTAGCTTCAGTTGTTACGGCCTCGCTTTAATACAAACTTTTCAACCCCGTTTCAACTCCTCTGGGGTGGAATTTTGAAAAACGCTGAAATCAGTTTTTTTGCTTTTAGGTGAGTAGCCTGCAAATGAAATTACAAGTCTGTCAGAAAAAAAATCTAATCTCTATACAAACTTTCAACCTCTTTTTTTAGAGGTTGAATTTCACAAAATGCTGTATTCACTTTCATTATATTTTAATTATCAGTAACCGTACAAAGTTTCAAATCTCTAACTTTAAATGTTAAACCCCATTTATGAAAACTTTCAACCCCCTTTTTACCCCCTTAGGGATAGAATTTTTAGAAATTGCTTCTTATTACTTGTACACATTACAAATCTAACCAGACCTGAAATTTTCAACTTTCTAGCTTCAGTAGTTTCGGCTCTGCGTGGATCAGTCAGTCAGGACAAAGGCATTTGTATATCTTCACCCTAGTTCACAACCGTACTAATTACATTTTTTTCAAAATATTTTTTTTTATCGCTACCTATATAAAAAAGAATTCTGCATCGTATGGCATTAACAAAAACCTTAGAAGCCTTCTCCTTCCATGAAAAACAATGTGACACAATGGTACTAAGTACGAAGATAGCATGCGCTTTTGTACTAAAATCCATTATTTCATGTACAAAAACATTAAGTGACTTAAGGTCATTTCACTCCTAGTTGAAATTATGCACATTCGTACTAAGTGTATTTAGTTCAATTGGAACTTATTATATTTTGTATGCAGTAATGTATTAAGTCGCTTTAGTACAAAACATTACAAAAAACATGTAACAAGATTGTCACAAGTGCTCTTAATTGAATATGTCTTTTGAACTGGTTGTTTGACAAACATGTTAAGTTGCTTTAATACAGTAGGTATGTCCGTAAACTTTTTTAAGGCGAAATTGAAATAAGTATAAATAATTCAATTGCAGGAATAATATTTACTAAGCGGTGACAGCATGCTTCGTTATTTACTTGAGCCATTTTAAATACGTATTATTTTTTATTATACACCTACGTTAATAGAGAGCGCGAGCGCTACTGTGCCACACCGTGCGCCGGCGCCGGGTTCGGCTACAACTGCGCGCGCCATCCTTTTTACTCCCAACAGTGTCAACCCATATTTTCGGAGTCAGTCGTTGCGCGGAGCGTGCGTTGAGTGGGCGCTGCGATGTGTTTCGTTCCGTAATTTAATATTGAAAATATTACGTTCGTGATAATGTTAAGTAAAGGTCGAAGACTTGTAAATTTGGTAAAACAGAATGATGCCAAAAGCACGGGCGGTTCTGACACTAAACCAAGAGCCACGTCAAAATCACAAAAACCGCCAAGAAGTAAGTAGAAAGTTTTATTACCTATTTTGCTTTACTTGGTCCATGTAAAGTCTAGAACATTTTACTTTTGAGGTCTAAAAAGTGTATGATGAGACTATGAAATACCTAAACGTTTTTGAATGATGATTCACGGTCAAGCTGCTTCGTTTGGGTATAATAACCGCACTTAAAACAGCTGTTCTTTCTAACATAAATAATTACTAGATACTAACAGCACTTAACATGGTTGTGCACAGTTTTTTATACTGTAAAGGTTAGAGTTTGATGACACTAACAGCACTTAATACACTTGTGCGCTAGCATTTTAGTCGTATTCAATGAATGGTTTAATATTAATAGCACATAGTTTGGTAGAACATAATAATGGAAGTGATGTTAATACATTTTATTCGTGTTTGGTTTGGCATTTTATCACACCAAGTGCACTTAATTAATTGAAGAGGCAGGTTTAACATCGCTTTAACTTCTTATTGTATTTATAGGCTTAAGTGCTTGTTTTATGGTATTACAGGGACCGAACCTAGCCCAATACTTGGTGAACCTGTGTGCTTGCCTTCTGAAAACCAGTCTGAGGCACGAGAACTGAACAAAACTTCTGTCGATGACTCTAAGAACTCCACTACTACTGAAAAAGGTAAGTTTTTAACTCGTGTTATACACCAGTGGTTATCGGCTGTAAATAGTTATTTTGCGTTCTGGACAATCCCGCCTCAAAATCAGCTGACGAAATAATAACTAATTGTTTGGATTTGGTGATACTAACTGCACTTAATACGATTGTCCACTAGCATTGCATTATTACTATAGGAATCGTTCGGTGTTAATAGCACATAGTGTGATTGTACATGAGTGTGTAATGGATGTTAATGTGGTTTGTTTTATTTGGTTTTGTTTTTAATTGCGCTAAACGCACTTAATGTATAAGGTGGGGTTAAAATTATAAGCTATTTTTTTAGATTTAAGTGCATGTTCTTTTTTATTGCAGAGACAATATTAATAAAATCTTCAAATGCGCGGGACAACGAAGCCAACCGAATACTAGGTCAGCCTGTATACCTGCTACCTGCGGATCAGACTGAGTTATGTGAAGCTACTGTTTTGGCCGATGAATCTATAAACTCCACTATTACTGAACAGAGTTCGATTTTAACTCATGTTATAATCCCCGAGTCACCTGATTTCAATAATGTTTCTGCGGAGATATCTTCTGAATGTGTCTTGGAGAATCCCGACCGACAATCAGCCGACGAAGTAGCACTTCCAGCTTCACAATACATGAATACGATTAATCATAACTTCACTTCTCAATTCGACAGCAATAGATCAATATCAATTCATGATTCCTCAAAGTGTTTTACTGACTTAGATACTGGATCAATCATAAACGATTCATCTCATAGTCCAACTCTATCTAGAGCAGTGGCAGCGGGACCTAGTACAGATTCTTTCGACGATAGCTGCTCTGCTTTTCTTGATAGCTTGAACGAGTCGCCTGAAGTATCAAGCTCTCGCATTGAAAATGTGACTCAACCTCTACAAAGTACATCAGGACAGGATGCCGTTGAAATTTTGCGCAATGACTTACTCTTGTCAGACGAATCAGATATTTCTCATTACGTTCATACTGAATCTCCTTTTCGCCCTTTAGATTCTCCTTTAGCAAGCGAAGACAATAATAGTATCAAAGAAAATGAGGATAACAATACACCTCAAAGGAGACGGAAAGGGCAACCTGCAAAGTGGCAAAGAAATATTATGAAACAGTTACGTCAGTCAGGCCTAAGCTACATTAATAGGAAATGTAAATCAGTAACAGCAAAAAAACTTGTACCTATAGACTGTTCAAAATGCCGTTACGAGTGTAACAAAATTTTTTCAGAAAATGTAAGGCAAGACATTTTTAACGAGTACTGGAAACTGGGTGATGACAGGAGACAAAAAATGCTAATTTCTAGTCTTGTTAAACATACCAACGTTCTTCGAATTTCTACACAAGCACAAAAGAACCGTAACATGTCACGTCAATATTTTTTGGTCCATAAATCTGCAGGTCAACACAGAGTTTGCCCAAAATTCTTTTGCAAAACTTTTAACATTAGTACAACAATAATTAACACCTGTTCGAAACAAGTTGGCTGCACCGATTTTTACGTAGGACAAGATGGTAGAATAGGTAAAGTTCCTGCTAATAAAACACCAATTGAATGTGAAAATCATGTTAAAGAGCATACTGACATGTACCCACGAGTAGAGTCCCATTATTGTCGAAAGAACAGTAAAAAACAGTATTTAGAGAGTGACCTAAACCTGTCTAAATTATATGATACTTACAAAGACGAGTATTGCAAAGTTCAAAAAATAAAACCCGTTTCAATGTTCGTATATCAAAAGATTTTTCACTCTTATGAACCGCCACTATCATTTTTCAAACCTAAAAAGGATCAGTGCACTAAATGTAATGTTTATAAGCGAACAGAAAACAAGGTCCCGTTACAGGACGAATATGATGGTCACAAAAGGCGAGAAAAAGACTCTTTAAATATGAAAGCTGAAGATAAACTAAAATGCATCAGTAGTAACGGCAGTTTCCGGGCGATTACCTTTGATATGCAAGCTATCCTTTCTGTTCCTTTTACTGGTGACAGCAAAATATATTACTTACGAAAGTTAACCCTGTATAACTTTACGATTCTAGATTGCTACAAAAATACGGGTCATTGTTACATGGGAAAAAAGGCAGTGTCGAAATAGGCACAATGCTACTAAAATACCTTTTTGCTCTACCAGAAACCGTGAATCACGTTGCGTCGTTTTCTGACACCTGTGGAGGGCAAAATCGTAATAAATTTGTAACGTTAGCCGCATTGTATGCAGTCAATAACATCCCCCATTTAAATACGGTTGATTTGAAGTTTATGGAGTCAGGACATTCATATCTGGAAGCAGATTCCATGCATTCGAGTATTGAGAGAGCTCGTAAACACAAAAGCATATTCACTCTACGTGAATATGCGTTAGTAGTACAAACTGCTAGATCGAGGCCGAAACCTTACGATACCTTTATATCAAAATATGATGAGTTTTACGATTTAAAAGCTCTAGAAAAAGAACTGAATTGCAATACGACTATTAACACAGACAAAGAAAATGTGCAATGGCTTAAAATTAAATGGCTGCATTTGAGTAAAGAACATCCTTGCTCCATATTTTATAAATATGAGTTGTATGATCCTGACTTCATGGAAATTAATCTTTGTAAGGTGCGAAGTGCAAAGAAAAAAAGAGATTGCATTAAAGTATTGCAGAGTCCTCTAAAAAAAGCTTACGAGTCCACAATACCTGTTTCACAAGCGAAAAAGAAGGACCTTATAACTCTGTTAAGGGACGGTGTAATTCCTCCAGAATATGCCAATTATTACAATAATATTCCTTGTGCAACCCAAATCATCCATGTTTTTACTGATTCTGAGGAATCCGATGATGATGATTAGTATTATTAGTAGCTAATAAATAATAAGTATTGTTCTGACTGATATCTAGTTTTAGTCATTGCTGACTGATTAGTTTTAGTTTACGACTGATTATAAAATAATTAAAGTGATATAAATGCCATTATAAGTAATAATTAGAAACTGATATAGAAATTAATGGATCTCAAGATTTTTTATTATTATGTTAGTAAGATGCGACAATTTTTAAGTAATTTAATTACATTTTTGTTACATAGAACCACAAAAGTTTGCATTTATGTTTTATTAATGTTTTTTTATAGTACGATTTTAACTCACAGTGCTCAGTATAATTATGTTTCGATTTTAGTTCAGATTTATTAAAATGTCTGTTTTAATTATAAAAAAGTAATAATTCATAACATGTCTGGTTGTTTCTTTTCATTTTCATTGGCTAAATATTTTAATAATTACAGTACCTTATGTCCTAACTACATCGATGACGTATTTTACACGTGCACACTTGTATTAAGTGAGGGGTTTAGTTGTCTAAAGTTCAATTTTCAGTATGAAATCTTTGTAAGTGGTAAATGATATTTGAAATATAATATCTCAAAGACCTATTCTACAACACTAATACATAATTTATAACTTTTTGTATACCACTGATATAATATTCATATGCAAACATTAGATTTGCTCTCCTGTAAAATTACTCAAAGTGTAGTTAGTACGGTTGTGAACTAGGGTGACGATATATAGATTTACTAAATAAATATGGACTGTTAGCGCTAAGTAAAAGATGTGTTTTCCTGCAAGCGATGGTTCTTCATGGACTTTGCCACAATAAACGTGACTGTATATAAAAAGTGGTGGAGTATATTTTATTTTTTGAAAAAAATTAAAAAATATGGTTTCTCGTATGATACGTCTCCTAGATTTCCTTTGTTCCTCGAAGCAGGGGAAGGGTAGGGCTACACGATAATGCGCTGCTGCAAGCCCCCGTCCTTGGCCTTATCAGTGGCAGCAGCATCATAAGCGACGCCTCATGCTTAGGTATCTACTATGATCGGTCTCCTCAAGAAACCAATGCTCACCTGAAAGATCATTAATTTCTGAGTAAGAAAAACCACTGCTGCTTTTCCCAAACAGTGGAGAAAGTGGTTGCTGCAGCGATTGAATGTACTAAATACGAGGCCTGGCTTATGATGCTGCTGCCACTGACAAGGCCACGACCGGTACTTGCAGCACCGCATTATCGTGTAGCCGTACACCTCTTCTGTGTTGATCTTCTTTTTGTACAATAAAATAATTTATTGTACAAAAATTAATATATCCTGTAAAAAGTAACTGATTTGATTACCTTCTTGACGGAATGAATGAGACTGATTGATTGAGTGAGTGATTGATTTGATTCATTCTATGTTCACTTGATTGAAATAGTTACTCGGTCGCCAATCGCCATGCCCTCACTTTTATCGAGACCGTAGTCAAGAATAGACGTGCTCTAAACTTACCAGTGTAAAATTAAAATTTAATTAAAAAGAAATAAAAAGTGATTAACTATTATTCAGTATTTAATTCAAAATATATCCTGGTGTACCCTTACCTACCTATAGGTTATGGGCCCAGAGTTTCGTATTTAACGGGTTTAAATTATAAATCATTTGAAACAAAAAAAAAACACGTGGTCGCAATGGATAACCTAAAATCAAAACGAAATATCAAACCATTTGACGGCGAAAAGTATAGTGTTTGGGAATTTCGCGTTCGTGCTTTGTTAAGTGAACTGGAAGTATTAAAAGTAGTCGACGAAGAGATTTTGCTGCACACCACGGAATGGAATAAGAACAACCGGATAGCTAAAAATATTATAGTCGAATATCTAGCCGATTCTTAGATAAGAATCGCGCGCGACGAGTCTACCGCCAGAGAAATATTCCAGAATCTAGACGCTATTTATGAGCGTAAAAGTATCGCCACTCAACTAGCATTGAGAAAGAAGCTTTTAGTATTAAAATTGCAAGGTGATACAAGTTTAGTGCGACATTTCACCACATTTGACGACTTGATCATGGTACTACTTGCGGCTGGAGCAAAGTTAGAGGAGACCGATAAAATTGCCCATCTGTTATTAACATTGCCGGCAGCATACGATGGCGTAATCACTGCAATTGAGACGTTATCTGAAGATAGTTTAACTTTGGCGTTTGTGAAAACAAGGTTATTGGACCACGAGGTTAAGTTGAAAAACGACAGTGCAGATACAAGCTCTAAAGTACTGCACGTTGAGCATAAACCCCGCACCTTTAAGAAGAGGAAATTGGATACACCCAACCCGTCAAATCATTTTAATAACAATCGTAAACAATTCAAGAATAAAACTTGGGAAAATTATTCAAGAAAAACAGGCTAAAACAATCACAACACGTACAGTTCAACAAGTCGAATTGAATCAAGAAACTCCGAACGATTTTGCTGGTTTCGCCTTTATGGCGGGCGAATATCAAGATGATGTTCAAGAAGATAAAGTGAGATTTATTCTGGACTCGGGAGCATCGGACCACATCGTAAACAAGCCGAATCTTTTTCATACTTTCACAATTCTCAACCCACCCAAAAATATGGGTTGCGAAGAAAGGGGTTTATTTTAGCTACACAAAAGGGAACAATGAAGGTGACGAGCGACGTGGGCGAGCAAGGAAATTTGGACAACGTGCTGCTCTGCCCGGATGCCCCTTATAACCTGCTGTCAGTGCGGAAGATGCAGAAAGCTGGTTACAAGATAATCTTCGACGAATATGATGGATGCCAAGTATGTAAAGGTGGCAAAACCGTCATGACTGGTAAGTCTTTGAACAATTTAACTTTTGTTGACTTTGCCATGTCTATAAATATGGTAATCTCTGATAGTTTATACCAAGCTAATAATAATAACGACTACAATTTATGGCACCAGCGTTTGCGTCATATTAGTAAGAACAAATTTATAGAATTGAAAAATAATAGTATGATTGACGACGTTAATCAAATCCAGTGTGCTGAACCAAATGATAATTTGTGCGAAGCTTGTATAAACGGAAAACAGGCAAGATTGCCATTTAATCAGGCTAAAAATAAAGATCACATTAAAAGGCCTTTATTTGTTGCACATTCTGATGTTTGTGGTCCGATCATTCCTCCAACAATATATAATAAAAAATATTTTGTCATTTTTGTCGACCAGTTTACTCACTACTGTGTTGTGTATTTGATAACGTACAAATCAGAGGTATTTACTGCATTTAAAGATTTCGTTAATAAATGCGAGGCAAAGTTCAATTTAAAAATGGTAAATTTATACTGCGATAACGGGGGCGAGTATATATCAGCTGAGATGAAAAGTGTAGAAAAGGGTATAACTTACCATTTGACAGTGCCGAGAACTCCACAGCAAAATGGTGTCTCGGAACGCATGATAAGGTCTATTACAGAAAAAGCGCGATCTATGCTCAGTGGTGCTAAGTTAAATAAAGTGTTTTGGGGTGAAGCCGTATTAACTGCGGTTCGATTAATAAATGTAACGCCTTCAAGAGCCCTTTTGCAATCAAAAATTCCATATGAACTGTGGCATGATAAAAAACCGCAACTTAAATAATTAGAGGTTTTTGGTGCCACAGTTTATGTACAGAATAAAACCAGTAAATCTAAATTTGACGATAAATTATGAAGAGGAATACTGGTAGGCTATGAACCAAACGGATATAAAGTTTGGAACTCTGAAAGCGGTAAATTTGTCACTGTTAGGGACGTTATTTTTGATGAGACTAATTTTCTAATATCCAGACCTAGTGACAATTTTGAATCAGATGCTTCTATTAAAATCTGAAGACTTAGGCCCACCTACTAATAATCGCAGATTAAATGAAACCATTACTGAACCCCAATCTGGCAGTACCTCTCTCTGATAATAATTGTACGAATGCAAATAAAAACACAGAAGATGCGAGGAGGAGTGATCTAAATGGCAACTTGCCATAGAAGAAGGGTGGTGGTGGAGTGATCTAAATGGGTTTTCTCTATCAAGTATGTTGAATTTGGTCTTCCTCAAAGATACAAAGCCCGCCTCGTTGCTAGGGGATTGAGTCAGGAATACCTAGTTGATTTTAATGAAATTTTTGCACCTGTTGCTAGAATTTCTAGTTTTCACTTTATTATTGGCCTTGCAAATCAATTTAACTTATCTGTCCACCACATGGACGTTAAAACTGCATTTTTAAATGGTAAATTAGAAGAAGAGATATTTATGGAAGTTCCAAAAGGGGTAGATTGCAATAAAACTTACGTATGTAAATTAAATAAGGCATTGTACGGACGAAAACAGGCTGCCAGGTGCTGGTTTCAAGTTTTTGAGCAAGCACTCGTCGAAAAGGGATTTGTAAGCTCATCGGTTGACAGATGTATATACATGCTTGATAGAGGAAACATACATAAAAACATGTATGTATTCTTGTAACTATGTGGACGATTTAGTTCTTTCGTGTGGGGAAATAGAAACAATGAATCATTTCAAAAGGTATTTAATGAGTAAATTTCAAATGAAAGACTTGCAAGATATAAAATTAATTCTTGGTATAAAAATTGACAGGTCTGAAAATGAAATCATATTAAATCAAAGTGCATATATTGAAAAAGTCTTGCATAAATTTAAAATGTACGATTTTAATCCAATTAATACGCCGTTACAAGTAAAACTAAATTATGATGCTTTGAACTCTGAAGAGACGTACGATGCCCCCTGTAGAAGTGTCATAGGTTGTTTAATGTATATAATGCTATGTACTTGTCCAGATTTGAGCACCAGCATCAACATTTTAAGCAGGTATACAAGTAAAAACAACAAAGAATTATGGCAATGTTTAAAAAGAGCGCTAAGATATTTAAAAGGTACAATAGATTTAAAATTAGCTTACAAACGATGTGATTTTAATAATCAGAGCTCGGATTTTTCACGGCAAAACAAAACACTAGCGTAATTTAGCCAGTGCTTGAAATATTATTTTATCGATATCGATAATTCAGAACTAGAAGAAATAAAAGTCATCAAATAAAATTAATATGTAATAAAACTTATAAAAACATTTGTATAAAGTTACTATATATTAGAAACAGACGCAATTTCTTCTTCAAAATCTACGTCAGTACACACAGCAGCACAAGACATTTTATTTGGGTAATAGTGATAGGAGTAGATGATCATTATCTTTTCAACATTCTCTGGGAGTAAACAGTTGCGTTTATCACTATAAATCCATTTATGTACACTAAATGTACGTTCAACTTCAGTTGACGTCAAGGGAGCAAATTTATAGAATTAATTATCAGTTCGGGTAATATTTTCAGATATGTCTCTTAAAATTTCGTAATCAGGATTTCGTTCGAGCACGGCTTCAAATTTACGTATCACTGGTAAAAGTTTACTCCAGTTTACGTAGCAACGAACAGTATCCAGAATGAGGAAGGATTCCGCAATGGATAAAGTCGAACATTGCAATTGTTCTATTGAAGAGGCTATTACTTCGTAGTTGTCGCGAATGAAATTTAACTCCGGTCGTAGTTTGCGTGTTTGAAAACATTTTTTTGCAGCTCTTATAGCTGCCGAGTCATTAGCAAGTATGGCGACGACATCACGTATTTGCTCATAGTATTGAGCGTAATATACCGCAGCAGATATCCAAGTTCCCCATCTGGTGATAATTGGCTCGGGAGGTAGGGGAATGGACGGATATTTTGCCTTAAAAAGGCGTACACGCTCTGGAGATTTTAGGAATATCTTTTTGACATTCGATATCAACCCATCCACACCTTTGAAATTATCTCGCACTTCTTCGGCAACCCGGTGCAGACCATGAGCTAAACACGTAATGTGTTTCATACGAGGAAACGTTGCTTTTAAAATACGACCGGCTTTAAGCATATATGCGGCACTATCTGTGCAAAGTAAAAGCAAATTGTTTACGTTATCATTGAAAGAATTTTGAAACAAAAATTTTAATTGGTTTATTATTAGGTTTGCTATTGTTTCCCCATTTACCTTCTCTAAAACCTTCGACCCCAAAAGATAAAATTGCTTAGAACAATTTTTTTGCAAAGACCGAATCACCACGTTTGTCACATATTTTCCCATGAAATCTGGTGTTTCGTCTATAGATATCCACAAATAATTGGTTTTGTTTACCTCTCTTAGATTTAAATAAATTTTTCGCAGGGTCGATTCGTCCGGTAAAGAAGTCATAGAGCAGTCGCAACATAAATACTTGTTAAAAAAATGACGAAAATTATTGTTGTTGCCCATGGTATGTTGCATGAAATAAGAAAAATAATTAAATCGAAATAAAATTGATGTTTCCTATTTGGTTGCCCCGAACGGTAATTGTGGCGGTTGCTTTTCACATGATTCTCAATATTGCATTTCTTCAGTTTTAGATGCATATCGCACATAGAGCAGTATATAGTGGAGGTCACTTCATTATAGACTAACTCAGGGTGATTTTCAATCCACGTTTTGATCCGATCTTGTACATTACTCATTTTTGTATTAATTGATACCTTGCAATATTAAGTTATTATACGTATATCCAACACGTCGGATTCAATGCGTTGCGAAATAAATAATACCTAGATGCAATTTACGTTTTATACGTAATGAAATGACAGTTAAAGTGTGAATGTCATATGTCATGTGAGATGAAATTTGCAGTCGTTTCTATCATTTTAAATGAGGTGGTATAGTTACTTCGTTCTAAGTTGTACATGCAGACCTACCTCTTTGTTGCTCGACTATGGCAAAGCTAAAATGAAAAGTTATTTTATTACTTATACAGGATGTCCGGTAATTAATGCACAACCTTCTAACCCCCAGTAGGTCACCTTAGACTGGTCAAAAATATTGATTTTGAGCTCTAGTAAGTCTCCTGTTTTTCGAAATTTTCGCACGTTTGTTAGTTTTTAAATTTTGACATTCACACTGATAGGTGTAACCATCGAATAAAAAAAGAAAAAATGTACTGAGGCAATACCTGTCATATACTCTAGTAAGACTCGATAGGTGTCGATAAAATAATATTTCAAGCACTGGCTAAATTACGCTAGTGTTTTGTTTTGCCGTGAAAAATCCGAGCTCTGTTAATAATATACTATGTGGTTATGTAGATTCAGACTGGGGTGGCAGTGACTAAAGTGATAGGAAAAGTACCACAGGTTATTTATTTAAGCTATTTGATAAATGTACTATCACATGGAGCACAAAGAGGCAAATGTCAGTTGCAGCTTCATCGACAGAAGCTGAGTACTTGGCATTATTCGGGGCTGTTCGTGAAGCTTTGTGGTTAAAGTCTCTAGCGTCAAGCATTAATGTAAATATCACACAGCCGATTGTTATTTATTAGGATAACAACGGATGTATAAGTATTGCCAACAACCCCACTAACCACAAGAGATCGAAACACATCCACATTAAATATCATTTTTCTAGGGAACAGATTGAGAAAAATATTATAAAATTGTGTTATCTTCCCACAGGTAAACAGATCGCCTTATGCACCTTAGGCACTGGTCCCACCGGCGGCGAGTAAGCGAGTAAAGTTAAGCGAGAAGCATTAAATTGCGGTTTTTCGAGGTATAGAGTGATCGATCGACCTTTCAAGGCCCGCGATATAATGCTACTCGCTTAACTTTACTCGCTTACTCGCCGCCGGTGGGACCAGTGCCTTAACAAAACAGCTGCCTACAGCTGCATTTATAAAATTGCGATCTGAAATGGGTTTGCAATAATGTCATTGAAATGTACAGTGTACCATAATTTATTTTGTTTAAAAACAACTGTATTGGCCTGATTGGGTTTTTCTGGGTTTCCCCAATCCATATGCAATGAATATTAATTGGTCATAAACTTGTGATTGTCCCAGAAAACACATTGAAGTTAGACACGATCTATTAAGGCAATTTATTGTAAATAATTGTTAATCTTTGAGGGGGCGTGTTAATTAGGATCATGCATGATTTTTTTGGAAGACGTCATTCGATTCTATTTCCCTGTAGATTAAAATGTCTCTAATAAACCTACTATCTATGATAGCTCTGAAACGTCAAAAATGTAAAAATACGTTAGGCGTCTGCGCCGCGCGTCAAAACGCCCCATATAAAAAGGGTGAGGATTGTGACGTCACCGGACACAAAGTTGCAGAAAACTGTTTGGAAGGAACAAATATAAATCGTCAACAGCAACACACAGAATAAACAATAAACAAAACTCTTACATTATGACTAATCTACTCAAAAATCCCCCACGAGTTGTCCCTGGTGCAAAAGTTCCCATCACGCTAGCCGCGTTACCACGTTGAATGGCTATGGACAACCTGCACCAGGTACGAACCCGCACGGGCGTCAGACCCTCTCTCCTTGATTCGTCGTCCCACTTCCCTAACAAAGCCAATAGCCTCCGTTCACATACGTAGAAGGGTCAGAGCGACATGGGCACTAATATATTTAAGGCGTTCTTGGGCGAGCAAAATGAGTCGCTTCCTGGTCGGTATTGCACTGGAAATAGCTTCCTGGAATATGGGTGAACCCAAAAGGAAAAAGGTTTCGTGCGACAGCTCCTTAAGACCAGGAAGCAAAGAGCTAAAAGATGAAAAAGAGGAAGAACATCTAGGTCCGCAGCAGAAAACCTCACACTTCCCCGCATTCACCTCCAGTCCCATATCCTTTAGACGGGGGATAAGAAGAGCCAGGTCCTGCTTTACAACCTCTGGCTTTCCCCCTAAGGTGCCGTCATCTAGGTACCAAATGTTAAGGGGGGACCTTAGAGACGACACCGCTTCATGGATAGCAAGACTGAAGGCAAGCGGTCCAAGTGGATCTCCCTGCTGCGCACCCACCTGCGAAAGAATCAATGTGTCATCGTACACAAGATTGGAAGGAGAATGATAGACCTGTCGTAAAAAAGGGTACAGGTTAGGTACATGTTTTTCTACTTCGCCCAACAGAACATCCCTCTCCACAGTATTGAACGCGTTTTTAAGGTCCAACTTCAAGACGAGGCAGCCTGCATTCCTGTGATCCGTGACAAAAGTACGCGTGGCATGAATTCAAAATTCAAAATTCTTTATTCTTTAACAACAAGTACATCTATCGTATATTGACCGGCGTCTCCTTGCAAGTTATTTACAAAATAACCTGTGCTAGGCACCGCTCTTCCATATCTACCGTTTGTAATTTATTTTTGTTTTACAAGTTTCTAATAAATAACAAACTTATACATAGAATCTCACGAAAGTTTTATAGTTACTCATACTTAGGGTTGTACAAATCTTTAGACTTAAAACTATTTTCTTTAGTAATTTTATGAGTTTGTATATACATATTGCGGATTGTATAAATGAATTGCGGCCTCACATCCCCTTTGTGTGCCGAAACCCAACTGATGTAGCTGGAGATACCCTGCTAATCGCTCCTTAACGCTATAACACCTCAGCTTGGCTACCAAGCGGCGAAACGTACTGCCCACCGCAATTGGCCGTATGCCCCCCTCTTTTTTTGTCAGAGCGCACAATGACGCTCCGTACAGATATGGACAAATTACAGGGTTCAGCTGGCCACTAAGTAAAAAATTACATAATTTCACCAGGGCCTCGAGCAACCGCTGTCCATTGTTACCAGCAGAACTCGAAGTCAGCTCCTTTAGGTGAGCTGGGCGAATTCCATGTAGGCCTGCGGCTGACCCACTATTAAATGACCTCAGTGCTCAGGCCACGTCGTCTAAGTCCACCGTCAAAGCCTGAACGGTCCGATCCGGTTCCGGAGGAAAAGTTAACGTACGAGATGGGGGCGGGTGCTTCGTCCGTAAGGAAGCAAGCGTCTCAGGGCCCGGAGGTGCAATTGAGTCGTCAGACATTAGCACGCGAACCGCGCCTCTTACGAGTATATCACCTTAGTATACTTTGGACTCGATTGTCTTAACGACCGAGTGAGTCCCGGTGGAGGTCTCGTCGACACCAACGCATTCAACCAAACCAGAGCAACCTTCGGTCGCGACTATGTTAGCCTTTACCTTAGTGGTCAGATTACCTTCGATATGCGCCTCCGGCGCTTTTAAGGCCGAATACGCAAAGGTAAGTAAACCATACTAATCAGCAACATCGTTGGTCTCTATGCACTTATTAATAACGTTCCCTAATTTTTCCGCTGCCAGGTTCCTCGCCCCTTTGGGTACATGTTTAAGCACCCGCACCGATTTTTTGAGAGCTCCGAGACTCTCAAGCGCAACTCCTGGTGATAGTGGTGGTGATGTACGTGGCGGCGGACTAGCACCGCCGAGCCCATCGGGGCGGGGCAACACCTGGGCAGTCGCCGGCTGCTGGCGTACCCGGGCTACCTCTTTATGTACACGACCAATGTGAATTTTAAGACCATGCGACGTGAACTTGCGAGGCGACTCTAGGCAGTGGGGACACGTCAACGTATGGGAAGGGGAACTCATCACGATAACAATAGTTAGGCAACGAAACCTATGTATAGTCCAGTAAAATTGTGCCAAGGTACATTGAACAAATGTAAGAATTCCTATAAAAATATTTAGTTACTTAACTGTAGATTCTTATGGTCAATTAAAGGGACATTTAAAACATTACAAAGGTTTAAAACATTAAAAATAATAGAAATAACTATCAAAATAATTACAATTTATACATTAAAATTCATAAAATTAATACACAATAATTGTTAAAAAAAAGGACTAGATCGCAGCCTCAAATAATAAATAACAGCGCTCCACAACTTATTTTACGTAAAAAAAAAGGGATATCAACCAAAAAAAATTATACAATACAATAAAAATAGGTATTTAAAAAAATAAATAAAAAGAAAATAAAATGTAAATTAAAGCTTGTCTTCCTACATTAAAGTTCACGTACCTATGTAATCATAGTAAACATACCAAGGGTATAATCATGTTAAATTGTCAAAAAAACAAAATAATAATAATAAAAGCTATTAAAAACAAAGACACGCCTAAAAAAAACAAAGCTCATAAAAACTTCTTCCAGCTGCAACGGACGGATGACGGACAGCAGAACTACTAATCAAGCGCACCCGAAGTTACACCCAAATCTGCGCACGCGATGACGTAGATAGTAGATCGCAGAGTCCCTTCTTCGACAAACGCCTGGTGCCGGCAGTGCCGTAGCTCGTGGGTAGGTGTATTATTTATTGTTGCTTCCTGCTATCTTAAGCGATCCAGTACAAGGGCGCTCGGACGTCCTCTTCAATGTCCGTGAGCAGCGATGCCAGAGCGAAATAAGTCGCTATCTCTCACCGCAGGGGAGGTGAGGAAAGTCCCCGCACCGCTCGCCAGCCAGATGATAAGGCCTGCAACTTTGTTGCAAGTTATTTTGCACACGGCACTATCACTAAATGACATTGAATTCCAAACTTTAAGCGCGTAATTGTATCGTTTAGTTTCGTACTAAATCAATGAACATTTTTCTATCTATTTTTATTTTAAACAACGGACGGCACGTCCGCCTCCGACCGTGGCGTGGCGTGGACATCTTATTTATATTAATTTGGGGTTGTTGAACGTGTTTATGGAACAAATTCAATTAAATATTTTTCATGCATGTTCTCTATTTTCTTTTGTTATTTTATTGTACAAAAATTAATATATCCTGTAAATAGAAAGTAACTGATTTGATTACCTTCTTGACGGAATGAATGAGACTGATTGATTGAGTGAGTGATTGATTTGATTCATTCTATGTTCACTTGATTGAAATAGTTACTCGGTCGCCATGCCCTCACTTTTATCGAGACCGTAGTCAAGAATAGACGTGCTCTAAACTTACCAGTGTAAAATTAAAATTAAATTAAAAAGAAATAAAAAGTGATTAACTATTATTCAGTATTTAATTCAAAATATATCCTGGTGTACCCTTACCTACCTATATCCTGCTTCAAGGAACAAAGGAAATCTAGGAGACTTATCGTACTAGGAACCGGATTTTTTTTTTCAAAATAATACATTATAATACAAGTGTGCTAAGTTGATCATTACATACGAAGCGATATTGTGCGCACGAACGCATGTGTAAGAAATATTTAGTTTGTAATATTTTTCGCGCAATATATTGATTTACAAAATACGAAAACACGTGGTTGGTTACATCGGCTGATCGTAATGTCACGTCCGATCATGGTGGCGCCATTTTGCCAGATATAAAAGAACCGGACAACTGATAATCAGGGTCTTTTGCAGTTGAATTGTCAAGCTGTTCACTACTCTCTGAGTGCGATGGTATTATAAAATAGCGAATTAGTTGTGATTGTGGAAAAATGGTGGTTGTGATTGTTAAATAATAAAAATATTCTTAGCCAAATTATTTGATTAAATAAAGACCAACTATCTGAAGTTTGGTGCTATGCATTTTACCATCTGATACCTTATATCAGAAGTGGGATAAGTGTTGTTCTCTAAACATGACGGGAATAATTTATGTCAATAATCAAAGTCGCTCGTCTCGTTCGAGAGACCGACGTTCACGCCGCGAGGATGCAGCGCACGGTACATCCAGACAAAAGATGAACCAACGCCAACGGCGAGACCACAGTAGCAGAGAGCGAGCTACAGGGTCCAGGACGCCAAGTTACCACAGTTGAAAAGGGAGGTCACGTTCAACGCAGCGCAGGTCACCGTCGAAGCGAAGGTGGTTACATAGAGAAATTTCAGTGCGAGAACGGTCCCCTAATGCTTCTAATCGTGGCTATCGTGAGGGGCAAAGTTACACACCAGCGAGAGAAATCCTACAAGCGAGTAATTTAATTTATTTATCTAACGAAATACTATTTTCGTTTCACTATTATTTTTCTGAACGACCTACCTAACATGATATGATTGGGATTTTAAAAGGTAATGGGTAATGATAACTGTGATAACCCTGATATGCTTATAATTATCATAGTTGTTAGATTGAGCAAAAAAATAAATAGTGTCACAAAAGTTTATATAGGTGTAATAGGTATGTTACCAATTAAACGATTTGATTTACGAACAACAGTGAAGTTCTTGTACGCCATTAAAATTCTCAGTGTTACGGAAACTAGCGTATATATATATATAAATCGAGCATATTTGACTTTTATTGTGTTTTATAATGATAAATATTGTTACGACAAAGTAATAAAACCCTATTTTGTGAGTTCTAGCAAGAGTCTATCATGAAACAGAGGAAGAGAGTAACAAGTGCTGAGTTAAGGAATAATGCAAAGACGGCACCTACACAGCGACGAGATGATGAGATCAGATGTCGGAGAGGCAGGAAGCTACAGTCGCTTCGCGAGATAGTATCGAGTTGTAGATGGCAGTGAATAGCAATGGCAAAGCGAGGAAAGTTGCGAGCGATTTTTACTTACGTTCAAGTTCGAGTCGAGTCAGTACGAGTTCTATTGATTCTGTTCTATTGATTGAGAGTCTGTTGATTAGTAAGGTTCATAAGGTAGTATGGTTAGTAAGGTAGTATAGTTAGTAAGGATAGTAAAGTAGTATGGTTAGTAAGGGTAGTCAAGTTAGTATGGAATGATGATAATGAGTGATTTGGATGATGTGGTCCGTGTGGTCGGTGTAGTTAGTCAGTTTAGAAATGGTTGATAACGTGAAAGTAAATATTGATTTAATGGATAAGTCCATGTGTCCAAGGCATATAAAAATATTTTTTTTGTTATTATTTTGTCATTTCATTAATACAATTTAAAATATGTGGATTTACAGTTAAAGGATCTTGAAAATCAGTTAATTAAGTTTGGGACAAACTTATTGTCAGGAAAGGCCGAATGTAAGAAACATTTAGTTTGTAATATTTTTCGCGCAATATATTGATTTACAAAATACGAAAACACGTGGTTCGTTACATCGGCTGATCGTGATGTCACGTCCGATCATGGTGGCGCCATTTTGCCAGATATAAAAGAACCGGACAACTGATAATCAGGGTCTTTTGCAGTTGAATTGTCAAGCTGTTCACTACTCTCTGAGTGCGATGGTATTATAAAATAGCGAATTAGTTGTGATTGTGGAAAAGTGGTGGTTGTGATTGTTAAATAATAAAAATATTCTTAGCCAAATTATTTGATTAAATAAAGACCTACTATCTGAAGTTTGGTGTTATACATTTTACCATCTGATACCTTATACACGTGAGTGCGCATAAGGAAGCTGAGCTTATGTAATGATCAGTGGGCGGCTGACGGATGCAAATTGCGTCAAAATCATGTCGAACGTTATACGTAATATGGATATGACTGCAAGTGGTTTAATAAAAAGAACAAAATTGTGAAATAGTTATATAATTTTATTGTTCTAGTAAATAATCATATTTTTTTCTATATTGCATATTTTCAATCCATTCCTTTTATGGTTCACACTCCACTTATATAAGGAAAATGACCTCTCTATATCTACAGATGAAAGAGGTGCGTATTCGTAAAGTGATCATTACTACCAGCGTCGACATTATCGCCATCACTCAAATTTCTTATAAAGTCATAGTCTGGGATTCGGTCCATTACTGACTCCATTTTATTATTTAAAGAAACAGAAGATGTCAACATAATGCAAAGTCTTACATCATCCAGTAATTGCAGTGCGTCACTTACTTTTAACCCGCGTGTTTGTATTAACGTAATGTTTTTTGTAATTATTTCAAAATTTTGCTTGATAAATGATAAATTACTTTTTAATCCTTCGTCTTTAGACATGGGTAGAGTTGAGTAAATACTGAGTATTTACTCATTTCGGTGGGTAAAAACTATTACTAATAAAATATATAAAAAAGTGAGATTAAAGCACTAAATTGTTTTGTATTGAATTTTTCTAGCGTGTATAAATAATATTTTTGTTATGAGAAGCATATCAGATGAAAAAAAGGTAATTAGCAGTGAAAAGAAATTTGGAATTTAGGGAATGTAGGAATGTAGACGTGATAAAAACATAGTCAACTATTTTGTTTCAAATACGACGGTATTTCATAATTATTTTACTTGTTTTTTAAAGTGGGTATTCCACTCATACATTAGTATGTTATTTAATCAAATACAAACATTGAAACATTGAAAAAATAATCAACCCAGTTTGACTTGAACAAACATCGATACGCCTTACCGGGGCTCGATATCGCTTTACCAATTAAGCTATGGGTTCAGTTACTGAGCTGACGAAATTCTCAATGCCTTCAATCATCTTTTTTGCATTTATTTTTACATCGACTTTATAGCAGCCGTAAGCGACATCTAGGTGCCAACTACTACAGTTAGCTACCCTTCCCGCCGACTCCTTTACAAGTGTCACAACGGAAATAACAGATGGCTTTCAATGTTTGTATTTGATTAAATAACATACTAATGTATGAGTGGAATACCCACTTTAAAAAACAAGTAAAATAATTATGAGTTGATAACAGGCGCCATCTGTTATTTCCGTTGTGACACTTGTAAAGGAGTCGGCGGGAAGGGTAGCTAACTGTAGTAGTTGGCACCTAGATGTCGCTTACGGCTGCTATAAAGTCGATGTAAAAATAAATGCAAAAAAGATGATTGAAGGCATTGAGAATTTCGTCAGCTCAGTAACTGAACCCATAGCTTAATTGGTAAAGCGATATCGAGCCCCGGTAAGGCGTATCGATGTTTGTTCAAGTCAAACTGGGTTGATTATTTTTTCAATGTTTCAATGTTTGTATTTGATTAAATAACATACTAATGTATGAGTGGAATACCCACTTTAAAAAACAAGTAAAATAATTATGAAATACCGTCGTATTTGAAACAAAATAGTTGACTATGTTTTTATCACGTCTACATTCCTACATTCCCTAAATTCCAAATTTCTTTTCACTGCTAATTACCTTTTTTTCATCTGATATGCTTCTCATAACAAAAATATTATTTATACACGCTAGAAATATTCAATACAAAACAATTTAGTGCTTTAATCTCACTTTTTTATATATTTTATTAGTAATAGTTTTTACCCACCGAAATGAGTAAATACTCAGTATTTACTCAACTCTACCCATGTCTAAAGACGAAGGATTAAAAAGTAATTTATCATTTATCAAGCAAAATTTTGAAATAATTACAAAAAACATTACGTTAATACAAACACGCGGGTTAAAAGTAAGTGACGCACTGCAATTACTGGATGATGTAAGACTTTGCATTATGTTGACATCTTCTGTTTCTTTAAATAATAAAATGGAGTCAGTAATGGACCGAATCCCAGACTATGACTTTATAAGAAATTTGAGTGATGGCGATAATGTCGACGCTGGTAGTAATGATCACTTTACGAATACGCACCTCTTTCATCTGTAGATATAGAGAGGTCATTTTCCTTATATAAGTGGAGTGTGAACCATAAAAGGAATGGATTGAAAATATGCAATATAGAAAAAAATATGATTATTTACTAGAACAATAAAATTATAATAATAATAATAATAAATACTCTTTATTGCACACCTCATACAGTTACAAGCACAAATTTTACAATTAGATAAATTTAGGTAGAGGTAACAACAGGCGGTCTTATCGCTAATGAGCGATTTCTTCCAGACAACCTTTGGGTAGTGGAGACTAGAGAAAAACAATAAGCAGTAGGTGGTGCATAGAACCAAAAGAGACGAAATAGATAACACAGCACATTCATATGAATATACATACTTAAATAAATACAAAATAAACATACATATACGTACATATATACATATATAATACACACAATAAGAAACAACAGTGTCAACGTAAAAACCTAAGGAAGAGATAAATAGTATTCCTTAAGTTGCGATTTAAAGCTACCAATAGATTGCGCGCGTTTAATGTTGAGAGGGAGAGAATTCCACAAACGAACGGCCTGGAACGTAAATGAGCAATTATAAAATTTGGAAGATGAAGATGGCACTTTTAGGAGCAATTTTTTTAAAATTATATAACTATTTCACAATTTTGTTCTTTTTATTAAACCACTTGCAGTCATATCCATATTACGTATAACGTTCGACATGATTTTGACGCAATTTGCATCCGTCAGCCGCCCACTGATCATTACATAAGCTCAGCTTCCTTATGCGCACTCACGTGTATAAGGTATCAGATGGTAAAATGTATAACACCAAACTTCAGATAGTAGGTCTTTATTTAATCAAATAATTTGGCTAAGAATATTTTTATTATTTAACAATCACAACCACCACTTTTCCACAATCACAACTAATTCGCTATTTTATAATACCATCGCACTCAGAGAGTAGTGAACAGCTTGACAATTCAACTGCAAAAGACCCTGATTATCAGTTGTCCGGTTCTTTTATATCTGGCAAAATGGCGCCACCATGATCGGACGTGACATCACGATCAGCCGATGTAACGAACCACGTGTTTTCGTATTTTGTAAATCAATATATTGCGCGAAAAATATTACAAACTAAATATTTCTTACATTCGGCCTTTCCTGACAATAAGTTTGTCCCAAACTTAATTAACTGATTTTCAAGATCCTTTAACTGTAAATCCACATATTTTAAATTGTATTAATGAAATGACAAAATAATAACAAAAAAAATATTTTTATATGCCTTGGACACATGGACTTATCCATTAAATCAATATTTACTTTCACGTTATCAACCATTTCTAAACTGACTAACTACACCGACCACACGGACCACATCATCCAAATCACTCATTATCATCATTCCATACTAACTTGACTACCCTTACTAACCATACTACTTTACTATCCTTACTAACTATACTACCTTACTAACCATACTACCTTATGAACCTTACTAATCAACAGACTCTTTTTAATCTTTAAGCTTTACTATTTGGTTTATAATTTAATAGAACTCGTACTGACTCGACTCGAACTTGAACGTAAGTAAAAATCGCTCGCAACTTTCCTCGCTTTGCCATTGCTATTCACTGCCATCTACAACTCGATACTATCTCGCGAAGCGACTGTAGCTTCCTGCCTCTCCGACATCTGATCTCATCATCTCGTCGCTGTGTAGGTGCCGTCTTTGCATTATTCCTTAACTCAGCACTTGTTACTCTCTTCCTCTGTTTCATGATAGACTCTTGCTAGAACTCACAAAATAGGGTTTTATTACTTTGTCGTAACAATATTTATCATTATAAAACACAATAAAAGTCAAATATGCTCGATTTATATATATATATACGCTAGTTTCCGTAACACTGAGAATTTTAATGGCGTACAAGAACTTCACTGTTGTTCGTAAATCAAATCGTTTAATTGGTAACATACCTATTACACCTATATAAACTTTTGTGACACTATTTATTTTTTTGCTCAATCTAACAACTATGATAAATAATTATGAGTTGATAGCAGGCGCCATCTGTTATTTCCGTTGTGACACTTGTAAAGGAGTCGGCGGGAAGGGTAGCTAACTGGAGTAGTTGGCACCTAGATGTCGCTTACGGCTGCTATAAAGTCGATGTAAAAATAAATGCAAAAAAGATGATTGAAGGCATTGAGAATTTCGTCAGCTCAGTAACTGAACCCATAGTTTAATTGGTAAAGCGATATCGAGCCCCGGTAAGGCGTATCGATGTTTGTTCAAGTCAAACTGGGTTGATTATTTTTTCAATGTTTCAATGTTTGTATTTGATTAAATAACATACTAATGTATGAGTGGAATACCCACTTTAAAAAACAAGTAAAATAATTATGAGTTGATAGCAGGCGCCATCTGTTATTTCCGTTGTGACACTTGTAAAGGAGTCGGCGGGAAGGGTAGCTAACTGTAGTAGTTGGCACCTAGATGTCGCTTACGGCTGCTATAAAGTCGATGTAAAAATAAATGCAAAAAAGATGATTGAAGGCATTGAGAATTTCGTCAGCTCGGTAACTGAACCCATAGCTTAATTGGTAAAGCGATATCGAGCCCCGGTAAGGCGTATCGATGTTTGTTCAAGTCAAACTGGGTTGATTATTTTTTCAATGTTTCAATGTTTGTATTTGATTAAATAACGACGGTATTTACTTTGAAAACATGGGACTTAAGTCATTTCTCTATTCTAGATAAGCGCATTTCGCAAGCCGATTCGAATATTATACAGATGTTAACAAGTTGTTTACAAAAAAAAAACTGCCACGAAAATACTTCACAATATTATAGGCATTATAGCTCTTATCAGATAGCGCAGCCATTGTTAGCTAGTGCTAATGAACAAAGAATATAGAAATAATGACCATAAAGGGTCAAACTGCGAACAAAAAACCACCTAGTTTGCGGCGTGGACTTAAACTGCATTCTCTATTATATTTGTCTACTTCTTATATCAAAAGTATGCACAGTTTTAACATTAATAAACATCGTTTTCATAAGGGATATATAGTGTCGCAGAGTGAACAAAAGGTGGCTCGGCTCGCTGAATGTGCTTTAAATCCTTATCTTGCAAAATGCGCCTTTCGCTTACCTTATTTTCGTTGGGTGATTAGCGGACACTAACAAGTATAGTACGACTAGTATCCAATGAAAATACAGTTAGGCACGTTGGCGCGCCTGGCGCGTTTGGCACGCTCAGTTGCTGTTTGTCAGTCAACCTGTTCGGAGGACTACCTACTTGCTCATTTTGCGTAAAGTGCCTCGTGTGATTTTCCTTGGACCCTTGCTTTGTACGAGTATATGGACTTTGATGGTGTTTTCTTTGTGATTAAAGTTAACGTTTCTGGACTTTTGATTTTTGTTATAATGGATATTTTTGGTAGCGTTCCAGTCTCACGCTAAAATGTGTGGCTCTGAGGACTGCGTCAGAAATCACATGCTCGCTATTGGATTACAGCACGGTTAGCACAAGAGTGAAGCGATAGTATCTCGCGTATAGTACTACCCGTCTCTTTTTAAATGATACAGTCAGAAAATTATGGATAGACTATCTCGCGCGCGAGATACTGTCGCGTCACACTTGTGCTAACCGTCCTGGGATATCCAAGTTGTCGGTACATCGATCTTGTGGAGCTTGGTATCGCCATTAGCAAACCTGACCCCGTTCAAAGCAAAGGTGCGTGTTTACGTGGCACTTACGTCATTTTATGAAGAGTTTTTTTTAAAGAAAACTCAAAAACGGCTCAACCGATCATGTTGAAAGTAATTTTATTTTAAAGTATTTTCTAGTCCCTATTCATCCGATATTTTTTTTATTTTTGTACTTTGGTTTAAATGTTATAGAGCGGTAAACATAATTTTAGTCTTCAGAAATGGTTTTTTTTTTTCAAAAATATGTTCAATTTATGAAAAAATATATTTAGAATCATCCAAGTTATTTTAATGCCTTATTTAATCATGTAGACACGTTGATGGTTTCTGATTTTTGGTGTGACAATTAGTTACATGTATGGAGTGCCCCTCTTAAAAAAATGTTTTTTACGACTTTGACTAGTTAATTTAGTAGCGGGTTACAAAATACACCTAAATTTCAAAATGTTATATCCCTTGCAGCACTCTAAATAGTTTATACCCACCAATTTGGGTATAAATGAGTAAATACGGGTATTTTGAGTAAATACTGAGTATTTACTCGGTATTTACCCTTGAGTATTTACTCACTACCCATCTCTATTCGTCTTGCAAAAGTTGTTTGGCTTTGCGTATCGAAAGTGCCTCGCTATTGTTAAAACTATTTATTACAGATTTTATTTCGTCGTAAAAAGTTGCAAAGTAAAACGCCGCTTCTAACCACGTGCCCCATCTTGTGACCACTGGCTTAGGTGGTAATGGCAAATTTGGATATTTTTCTTTCAGTATTTTTACTCTTCTTGGGCATTTCAAAAATATTTTTTTGACGTTGGATATTAGGATATCCACGTCTGAGTACTGAGATCTGATGTGCTCAGCGACTCTATTTAATGCATGAGCGAGACATGTAAAATGTTTTAAATTGGGAAAAGTCTTTTTGAGTGATGTTCCGGCTTTTAACATATAAGATGCACTATCACTGCATAACATTAATACTCGTATGTTGCCAACTTTCACATAAAATAATCCCCCTATAATTCTTTGAATGTTTTTATAACGAATTTGGAGATCGTGTTAGCATTTATGACTTCAATCACCTTACACCGTAACAGGTAAATGGGAGTGTCGATATTTGGAATGAGCGGTTTCACAAGTAAATTTACAACAAAACTTCCTAAAAAATCTGTGCTTTCGTCCAGCGATACCCATAATTTGCAATCTCTAATCTTTTCATGAGTTTTGTTAATTTTACGGTTGAAGACTTCATTTAAACATTTCTTACGCGAAATAGTCTCATCTGGCAAAATGTATGGCGTACACTGGCAACATACATATTTAGCAAAAAACTGAAAAGCGGCACTGTTAACACGTTTCCATGGAATATTGCATAAAACTAAAAAGTTTATCAAATCAATATTAAAATCTTCTTGATTCTGTTTCGAGCAAAATTCTTGACGGCGATGCGTATTAGATTTAACATGTCTATCAATCACGCTTTTTCGTTTCGCAAATAAACTGACTTGACATTTTGTACAAAAGATCGAGCCTTTAGAAGTATCGTAAATTAGATCAGGTTTATCAAGTATCCACTTACGAATTGTGGTTTCCTTTGCCATTTTAAATATAAATATTGGAAACTAAGCAAATAAAGTCCCAAGCGAAAACGTCAATATATTTAATTGACAAGTCTAAGACGTAATAGACATAAACAGTCTTACGACTCTCAAGAGGTGATACTATAATAAGTGTCCAGTATCTTCTTACCCCCTTATTCATAAACGTCTACTAAAGTTAAGAGGCCTCTGATAATCGTTTGGCCCTTTCCGTCCAACCTATATGAGGGAAAGGGGCAAACGATTATCAGCGATCTCTTAATTAGTGGCCGTTTATAAATAAGGGGATTAGTATACAAACTACGTGCTAAAGAGGATAGGTTATTATCGAACGAGCGGAGCGTAAGCGAAGTGAAGTTCTTACAAACAACTGTCACCTGGCTACTGAGACGTCTCGGCATTTCGATGGCTTTTTGATTTTGAGGGTTTGTTCGACCATAAATTAGATCGTTTAGCATCGTTTTTCTGATCTTTATGAAATTTGTTGGGGTTGTAGCAGAGATACATATAATTTGAGAGTTAGTATATGAGCAGGATCGATTAAGGGGTTGTGGAGCTAGAAAGCGAAAAAAATCCTTACAAGGGTCTTGTTATATTGATCAACTCGTATGCAAATAAATCGAGTTCGCAGTTCGAGGCGGAATACTAGTGTATTTACTAATAATGTATGATAAAAACTGCATAATTTTTAATTCATAAATATTTCTCGAAATTTAATCAAAGTCTTATCTATGTTATGTTTACGTCCCTATTTTACATCCGTCAGCCGCCCACTGGTAATGATCAAGCACACGCGTTTCATATGACGTTTTTCAACACATTTGCGAGGAAATAACAGAATAGTATAATTAATAACTTTGTATAAATACATTAATTGTCAGAATGTTTACAGGATAGAGGTACTTACGAACCTAAGATAATTAAATTTAACTAACCTTTTTGTGATGTTATTGAGTATCTGGAACTCTTTTTCAAATCATTTCATAAAATTAAAGACTTCACATTTATTGTGCAATAATTTATTGCCAATAAATTATGGTATTTTTTTCTTACGTATTGCTCACTAGATTTTTATGATGACATTTTACTAGTATGTATCACAATTTTGAAATATATCCCGAGGTTAAATTAACGCTAAAATTGTCTTCTTATTCATTGAAAATATAATTTGTTTAAATTAATAAAACACGACGAGAAAAATCTTACAAATAAACAATGATTTGAGGTTAACTTATAAATGGCGCGCAATTTTCTTTTTTGGATGTGCGTGCAGCTTGAGGCAAAGGCGCGGACGTATAATGCCAAACAGCCAATATTAAAACAGACAATTCGTGTTTAAAACGTAATTTATTGTGTATTACGAGTAATATAATAAGTTGAAATGATTCTTATTCACAATCAGGATTGTATAATTTGTATTCTCTGAAAAATTTTCAACACACCTGCTCGTAACGAGGTTCTCATTCCACCGCTTTTATGCTCATAATCCTAGATATTAAACACGCGTGCATTTCACAATAGTTATCGAACTAGTGCAATCAGCTACTAACTAACAGCTAGCTCAGTGCGAACTAGTGCTCCTGTGGGAAGAGTTACATTGGAGAGACTGGCCGGAACATCGTTACGAGGCTCTCTGAACACATACGTAGTATGAAAAACCGGGATGGCCAGGGTTCCGCTGTGACGGACCACATATTGGATTCGGATTCAACGCATTATATTAGGTTTGATAAGGTAACCGTACTGGCAAGGGAAAAGTTCCTCGTTCAGCGAAAAATACGGGAAGCTATAGAAATAAGTCGTCATTCGAATTTCAATCGGGACGGTGGTTGGTCATTGCCCGCTAGTTGGAAAACGGTTTTGAATACTGCGTCGGTGGACAGTGTGGACGTGCCTTCAGCAAGTGACGTCGTTAGTGTGGTGTGCAAACATTTCGACAATAATGAAGAAGTGAACGAGGGTAGATCTGCCACAACACCGCCGCCGCCGCCGCCGCCTCCCGCCGCCAGCAGCAGGGCACACCGCGCGCAGGCGCGTAGTAGCCGTCGCGCTGCCGTCGCGGAAGGCAGCTCGTGAAAATGGTCATCGTAAATTGACCGAAACATGTCGAGCAAAAATCGACTTAAATTACGTGAGTAACCCGTTATAAATATTTTTTTTTTTTTTAATAGTGCAATCATTTAATAATCCGATCACGTGACGTTTGTACTTTAGTACCAAGTTGTATGTATGCAGACGAATCGTTGTAATTTAGTTGGGTTTTACCTTTACTTTTTTTAACTCTTTAGGAGTTTGCATTTAAAAAGAGTAAAAAAAAAGTAAATATATTAAAAATATACACATTTACGATAGAATACAAATTCTGATAGTCTATATCATTAGTCGCCGATATATACCTATTTATTTGATGTGATGATAGTTGAAATAAGATAATTTAATGATAAATGGATTAAACTAAAGAGGGCGCCAGTTCAAATCGAAAAAAATGTAAACAAATATGGCTGACCATCAATTAGGAGAAAAACTGCCATTTTCTCACGCCAGGTGGCGCATTGTGAACTGTACCCAGCGTTGACATAAGAACTGTCAAATCACATACATATTTGTCTCGTAATTCAAAACATTCCCATATTTTCCCAGTTTTATCAAGAATGCCTCAATGTTGTGGGGTGAAATGTAAAAATAGAGGAACCCATTTATTTCCTAAAGACCCTATATACAGGAAACGTTGGCAAAATGCGTTAAGAATAAAAAACTTTAGGGCAAGTGATACGAGCCGCTTATATAGGCTACATTTAAAGATGATCATTTCGGAAAGATTAAGTAAAGGAGTAAGGAAAGTTATCAATTAAAAATGTTCACTGTGCTGCCTGTACGCCAAGCCTTTAAAACTTTCTTTAGAACTATCTGTAAGTACTTAAAAGTATAGGTACTCAATATATCTATCTAACATTACCTTGTTAGTAATAACAGATCTCATTTAATTTTATTTAAATGCTTATTTAACTTTCAGTTGCTGAACTAGTTGCAATTTTTTTAAGGAATAGGCTGTACCATCCATATTCTGGGTCACCAAAACAAAACAAGAAAACCAGCAGCTCTTGAACATGAGAAGTGATATGCATCACCCACTCAAAGAAAGCTCCTTATTAACGATTTTTAAGTGACAGAACACGAAACATCAATATTTTCAATCAGCATTACAGCGACAGAACCAACCGTAGCACTGAAGTAAGGCGAGAAGAAGCATATGTACTACTGTGAAAATTGATGTTCTAGAATTCTAGATCAAAGTGCACACATGGACCCACAGCATTTAAAGAGCATTCAAGTTGACCATTACAACAATGGTTTTCACCAACTTTTGTTAAGTATAATTTTCATAAATCATTGGCGTGTTTGGGTCTGACAACAATCATCAAGTTCAATGACACTTAAGATTAGATCAGATACTTTGGCAGCAGTGTCTACTGAAAACCAATTATTCTTGTTGACGATGCTGATGCATTATGTTATGAACAAGAAAATAAATAAAACAAAACTAAAACATTCTACTGCCTTTTTATTCAAGACAAGTAATCTTTTTATATATAACTAGACGGGCCCGCGGCTCCGCTCGCATGAGTAAAATAAAGAGTTTATCTTATGTTTACTCAAATACCGACACCTTATTATGTTATCTATGATTAGGCAACCTTCCGAATTCAACCCTGGCAGGGATCATGACTGCCACACTTCTTATTTATAACAGAAATAGATGAATATGTATAAATAACAGTTGTATTTGTTACTGAGTTCGCTTATTTCACAATAAATATAAGAAAAGATTGTATTTTTCATCCACATATTTATTGAACACTTTTTTCTTCTTATTTATGGAAGCCGCTCCAATTTAATTTTACCTTTGTGTCAGCAATATGCGCCAGCATTGTCACTGCCTATTCAGACATAAAATTAAGTGAATTAGAAATTTTACATATTAAAATCCATTGATCCTAAATAAAACTCGTGTACCCAAAACTTTGTTTTTCTAGGTACTCAACATTTAATTTGCTTATGTTTGTATTTTTTTCATAAATTTGTTAAAGGACCCCGCAGCAAACATAGGGAAAAAGTGGTTTCAGTCAAATCTCACGAAATTTTAGTACGATGTAGGTTCGAGTCTCCTGATTATTTTTTTATAAGGGCACAACTCGCTCAGAAGTATACTTTTAGAAATAATGAAGTACAGTTGTTTTATACAAAACATATGTAACATACCAGTTTTATGAGTGTAATAATATGAGTGTAGATAAAGCAGTGTATGCAACTGTACGTAATTAGGCCTTAAAACGTAACAGTTACATAAACTACTATTAAGACACAACAAATATGAATCAGAAGCAACAACTTTAAACAAGCATTTGTGGCTAGCATTTCTAGCTTAATGTATTTGTTGTGGTTCAAGATCATGAACACAAAAGTTGATTGAGCCAGTGAGCATCTCGTTAGTACATGAGTACATGACTCATCCCTGTCTATATGAACAGTAATATCTTTGAAAGCGTAGACAATTAAATTGCAATATTTTCTCTTGCCTCAATAAAGCTATCCTTGTATTTGTGCATAATTGGCTTTTTCTAGCTTTAAATTCTTATTTATATTTTCTAGGTATGATACTGTTATTTCGTTTTTTAAGCAATACCTTGCAGCATGTGGGCACAGTGTAGACAATGAAATTGCAATATTTTCTTTTGCTGAAATTAAGCTCTCCTTGTATTAGAGCATAATAGGGATGCTTTTTTTAGTTATAAATATCCATTTTTATTTTCTAGGTATGATTCTGTTACCTCGTGTTACTTGTTTCTTAAGCAGTACCTTTCAGCATATGTAGGACCCTTTACCTCAATAACAGTATCCTCACTTAGCAACCCATCTGGTGAGGCGACAAGAAATGGATATTCTTTAGAAATTAATATTATGCATTTCTGCGCGTCCATTCCATAAGTAGCTTCATACATTTGTAAGGCAATTGGCTCCTGTATTTTGCCGTGAGACACAGCTCTAGTGACTACTGAGCTCCACAACATATGTTACATTACACTCTTCATATTGCCTTTACACTGTCCATGCAAACACGTAAATGTACCGTCGGATAACGATAAGATGACGAGACTCATATAGGAGTTATCCATTTGGTTAAGTGCAAAATCTTTGAAAATATTCTTATATTTTATGCTTGTTATGTTGAGAATCGGCGAATCCGCGTTTATATCCCTGTAAGTATCAGAAGAAGAGCACGCATATGAACGGTCCCCCTGGATATCCAGCTGTGCACCAAATTTTTAGTGTTATCATACGCCTATTATCTAAAATAAAAACAGCACGTGAGCATTGATAATTGAAATTAATGCTAAAAATGCAGAACAGAACCTCAAATATTGTTAGTGTTTACCTTTGTATTAAATCAGCCTTTTTCCTGCCACCGATGCGTTCCTCATTCGCAGCTCAGCTTCACGGTTCACGTACGGTCATGAAGCCGAAGATTTTATTCTTATACCGCAAGAATTAATTAAATTTCCCCAGAATGACACTTCACACAAAACGTAAACAAGGCACAGTGCCCAGTAGCGACATCTGCCCCGACCTTTTAGTGTGGCTCCTCATTGCATTTGTTTATGAAAATAGTGATGGGAATAGTATTAACATTCATCGACTAAAAATATCCTTCGCGAAATACTCACGAACTTGAAAGGAACACAAAATAAATATGTAGGTATTATTAATACTTCTATAAATTTTTACCCAATCATAGACAACATTTTGTTCAAGTATTTTGAGGTTCCTAATTTAAGTATATCTATAAAATCTATAAAATGTGTTACTCTGCCGTGCAATACTTAAACAACAGTAAGTGCTACTTTTGCGATTTTATGTTTTTTCTTGATCTTGCACCACCGTGTCAAGGCGCACATATGTATATAGTACACGTGCGAATATGACAATTGAAGCCTCCATGTACAGTAAATCAGAAGAATTTAGTAAATTCTTGAGGTAAAACTAACTAAAACTAAATAAATTTGTCAGCTGTGAATTTTTAGACTTCACTGATTAAAATACAGTAAAGGTCTCATGTCAATCCTAAATTAACAAGTAAAGAGAAGTTAATACTTACGCCAAAAACTGTTTAAAATGCAGTACAATATAAATGTTCTAAAATATTTATACTGTTTTTGAAATGTTATTGATTTTTCTGCATAATTACTAATTAAAATGCAGTAAAATGTCATATCCTTAATTTAATTAGTATACTACATATAAAGCACTATGAATATTGCCGTTTAAAATACAGTAATAATATTCCTCACTATAATTTAAGTGGTCGAACAATCGTAAATACGAGAGCAAAATACAACCTAAAGTACAGTACTAAGTTCACTTACTGTGATTTAAACTGTAGTAAGGCTATTTTAAAATATGTTTACTGCAATCGTGACAGCAATTTACTGTACATTAGGTTGAATTTTGCTCTTCAGTCTTGTCTCCGACGCTGTGTGAAGCGGACCGGGCGCGTGTAACACTGGACTGCCGAGCTGCCGTGCAATACTTAAACAACAGTAAGTGCAAAAAGTGAGTTTCGAGAAAAACGCAAAAAACCCTTTTAAACCGGTTTTTTTTGGTGTTCTCGAAGATTATTTACAAATGCTTGAATGTCAAAATATAGCATTGAATACATGAAATACGAATACGTGAACACTTTTTTTATTTTAACAATTATTGAATAAATCATTCCTATATTTCAATTTTTTATAGTTTTACTGTACTCTCGAAAAGAACTAAAAACACAATAAATGCAGAATAAAGTGCAGTTAAAAAGCGGATTACTGCAAACAACCCTCGTACACAATAGCTACTTGAATTAATTGCAAGCTAAAGTACAGTATTCATAACAATTTACTGTAATTTACTTAGTATATGTATTGATTGAGTTCTTCGAGATACCAACACGTCGTGGTACAAATCAGGTATGGTTATCAATAATACACATATATATGAAAAAAATGTAATTCACATCAATCATTAAAGTGCAATTGTATTACACATAAAAAATTATAATAAGTATGTCTTACTAAGTAGTTGTAATTAGTAGTAACCCGTAGAGTATCACAAGAATCAGACTTTTCTCCATGGCACTTAATCTTTATAATCAATTCCTACAGACTAATATAGTCTAATTTGTGACTATGTCACATACAAATTCAATAAACATGAGATCTTTAACTTCTCGTCTACATGATGTAGCCTTACCACGAGGTTGACACCGACGTGACACTGAAATATTCGCTAGCGTGTGCATAACTTTCTATACATCTTGTTCGTACGAGTACATGCGATGATGTATAGAAAGTAAGTTACGCAGACGTTAGCGAATATATGTCAGTGTCAAAGTCGTGGTAAGGCTACTAAATAAAAATACGATTAATAAAAAGCTTTCACATCCATCTTATATAAGATTATCCATATCTAATCTGTAACTACATATGTCACATAAAAATTTAATAAAAATTAGGTACATATTTGTCAAAGAGAAGTTTTAAGTTCCAGAGATTATCGCATGTACTCGTACGAACAAGATGTATAGAAAGTTATGCACAGGCTAGCGAATATTTCAGTGTCACGTCGGTGTCAACCTCGCTACAGCATGTAGACGAGAAGATAAAGATCTCATGTTTATTGAATTTGTATGTGACATAGTCACAAATTAGATTATATTAGTCTGTAGGAATTGATTATAAAGTGTAGCATGACGCTACGTTTATCGTACGACACCTGTCGACTTTCTTTAGAACTTCTGAACTTCTGTGTCTAAGGGAGGTCTAAGGCTAGGTCACGGTTGATATATAAAAAAGCGTACATTCACGGCATTACGGGTAGATGGCGCTTATATCAGTCCGCATTTTGTGATACACGACTGGCAGTTATAAAATTGAGATAATATTCGCGCTAATTTTGAATATGAATTTTTGAGGTATTCCAGATTGTCAAAAAAGGAAAAGTTGATTTTGATTGAGTGTGTCAGATGGACGAGGAGATTTTTAAAGAAAAAAAAACATATTCTGGTTTAGTCTGAGGGTTTTGCTATAATTTGCTTAGTTGCATCGTGTTGAAGTGCGATCTATTTCTGTAGATCTTTGCGTTCAAACATTATATAGCAAGTGCTAATACATTATTGAATTAAATACAAATTCTTTTTAAACCAAATACGTTGCCGGACAAAAAGGCCACCAGTGGGACCGCCTGAGCCGGAAGGACTCCGGAAGGCGCTTGTGGGTGCCGGACCGGCGAGTACCTTAGTATCGTAAACGTCTACTTTCCGCACAAAAGGAAAATAAAAAGGATGGAGTACTAGCAAAACTGGTAAGTACAAATAAAGACTCGGCTGGTAATTTGGCTGCAGGAAAATAATGGATTAATGAGGCGGGTGATATGGATGGTGACAGATGATTCGCTGGATGAGAGTAGCCTAAATTCAAGAGCCAGGTCTTTGTACGCCCGTCAAACGAGGCAATTAGAATTTTGGGAATATTTTAGCAAAACAACAAAAAAAAGCTATTATGGCACAAAAGATTAAGTGCCATGGAAAAAAGTCTGATTTTTGTGATACTCTACGGGTTACTACTAATTACTACTACTTAGTAAGACATACTTATTTTAATTTTTTATGTATAATACAATTGTACTTTAATGATTGATGTCAATTACATTTTTTTCATATATATGTGTATTATTGATAACCATACCTTATTTCTACCACGACGTGTTGGTATCTCGAAGAACTCAATCAATACATATACTAAGTAAGTAAATTACAGTAAATTGTTATGAATACTGTACTTTAGCTTGCAATTAATTCAAGTAGCTATTGTGTACGAGGGTTGTTTGCAGTAATCCGCTTTTTTACTGCACTTTATTCTGTATTTATTGTGTTTTTAGTTCTTTTCGAGAGTACAGTAAAACTATAAAAAATTGAAATATAGCAATGATTTATTCAATAATTGTTAAAATAAAAAAGTGTTCACGTATTCGTATTTCATGTATTCCATGCTATATTTTAACATTCAAGAATTTGTAAATAATCATCGAGAACACCAAAAAAAACCGGTTTAAAAGGGTTTTTTGCGTTTTTCTCGAAACTCACTTTTTGCACTTACTGTTGTTTAAGTATTGCACGGCAGTACTGCGGCCGTCTGTATTTTTCAAAGTTCATATTTAACAAAAGTTGTTTACTATCCATATTAAAGCTTGTTTAAACACAGATACATCAGTATTTTTAAAAATAAAAATTGATCAAATAAATAATAATAAATAAATGATAATAAATATTATAGGACAATCTTACACTAATCGACCTAGGCCCACAGTAAGCTCAATAAGGCTTGTGTTATGGGTACTAGACGACGATATATATAATAGATAAATATGGATAAATACTTAAATACATAGAAAACATCCATAACTCAGGAACAAATATCTGTGATCAACACACAAATAAATGCCCTGACCAGGATTCGAACCCGGGACCTCCTGCTTCGTAGGCAGGGTCACTACCGATTGGGCTAGGAGGCCTTTATACGTAGACTTTTAAATGTAGACATTTAAAAGAATCCTCTTCATAGCATCGGTAAGTTGTTTTTTGACAATTTTAGCTTGTTTCGGTGGCTTTAATCCAGATGGTCCTGGTTCCGTCATTGTAATCTAAATTAAAGTGAGATAATAAGACACACTAAACACATACACTTTTTGAGTTTAATTCAAACGAAATCTAAAAGAAGTTACCTTTATAACGATTGAAGAGGAAATACAACCGTTAATAGCAAAACCAAGTTGCTTTATTCAGTAGCAAAAGAGCAACAAAATCACAATGCTTATCTAAGTCCAATTATGAAATAGCCAAGTCGTAGTTTATCAAGTAGCAAAAGTCCAACCAAATCACAATTATCGAAGTCCAAATATAAAAGCCAAGTCGCAATAAAGTAAAAAATCAGAAAAACAGAACAATACACAATACCTGTAATAACACGAATGAGTTGCATTTTCATTTTTTTCTTAAATAGGTAACCGTTTTCAGTTTTTCTCAAATATAGTCTGGCCAGCCAACGAACGCAGTAGCAATGTACAGCGAACAAAAGTATGACAACACTAAGAATCAGTGAAAAAGCAACAATGATCATCAAATTTTATGTTTTTAATTTTAGGTGGTATTTCCGCCCCTTTCATTTACGGTGACATTTACGGTGTGTAAAAAGGAGACGGATATATTTCGTCTGATATGTCATCAACTGCAACAGATAATCTGGTTGAGGCAATTGACATATGGCTTAAAAATAAATTTAAATTTAATTAGGAACGTTGCAGGAGTTCTATCTCACTCGTGCTTAAGATGAAAGAGTGAAATGCACTAGAAACTAATTCAATGTGAATAGAAATGTTCGTCATGAAATACGGTGTCTCATTACAAAGGGTTGCCACATGTACGTATTTTGAATTTGCCGCGCGGTTCTACTGACAGAAATGGTTTGCCAGACTTAAAGGTCTCTACACACATGGCGATCGGTCGCACGATTAGAGTGAGATGAAGCCATAGTTAGAGTGAGGCAGGACAGGACGCAAGACATGTTTGTCCTACTCTAACTATCGCTCCATCTCACTCTAATCGTGCGACAAGTTGATTAATGTAGCGGCCACATGACGTTTGACGATTCAGCTTATGTTGCCATATAAAAAGTTGCATAAAAAACTCATTCTCATCTTTCATTTGCAAGACTCTATATTTTCAGTATTTTCCTACATATAATTTCAAACTATTAAATTAAAAAGATCCCGTGTCTACATTGAATCGATAACAAAATGACACTGTTCATGTCCCATCATTACCAATTTAAGTTTTTTCATAGACAATATAGATTTCGATGAGTAAAAAATCTTGCCTAGCCTTTGACACATATCGTAAAACACGTTCGTAGATTTCTTTTTACTTTAATACTAATAAATATCAGATATTTTAAATAAAAATATATGTGAACTCAAGGTTTAAGGCTTTAAGTTGGCGATAAGACCAAGATTGTGTTCTGAAAGTGCGTGATTGCGAAATAATGCAGGTTTGTAGGTTTGTTTACATTTTTTTCGAAATGAACTGGCACCCACTTTACACTCAATCGATATTTTAATATTTTTATTTCGATTTTTTTTTCGTACGGGATTAAGTCCGCCTTTTGTATATGTATTTTTTACTGTGTAATAAAGTTTTAAATAAAAAAAAAATATTTTGTGTAGGTAATCGTAATATCATAAGGTAGTCTCCGCTGTTCGGAACAGGGTTATATTTTCAAAATGACCAAAGTTTTTCCGAGCATTGCTAATAAAATAAGGATGTAGCTGTAGGCTCTACCACGAATGTCGAAAATTTTAATTTTGTTATATTCGCCTCTATCACACTTGCATATTCAAACAAAATAGACTCAAATAAGTCAAAACTTTTCAAACCAAGCATTTTCGTATGTACTTACGAATATAAATTATTTGCATAAACAATATAATTTACGTAACGTAAGTGTCACTTTGATATCTGTCAATAAGAATTTCTAGACTAGACCCCATAAAGGGTGAAATTGCCATCAAAAAAGCGTTTTGCACTGAGTCACAATAAAAAAAAACAAAAACAATTAATTAGAAACTAAACTAAATAAGAATTAAAATTACCTATGAACTTAAAACTAGCACTATAAAAACTAAAAGTCTAACTCTAAAATTGGCCCCTGTGGCATTGTGCCAAGGACGCTGGCAGCATTTCCCCGCTGTATAGCAACGCTTATGCGTTGAGCGAGGAAGCTGCCTGCTCTCTTGTCCCCAGTGACGTCGACCAACCGCTTGGCGAGGTCGCGGAACAGCTCATGAGCCGTATGGCCCGACGGACCAAGGGTCTCAACGCCAAAAGCAACAAAGTTGTAGTTGACGTTGAGACCCCTGTACTTCCGTCTCTTAAGAGCCTCTGCTGTCTCTGCCGCCGCGCCGGCTTTGCTTATAGTCCCGCGAAGGTGAGACGGAGCCAGAGTTTCCGCGCAGGTAGCGTCCCACACCAGTATCCGTCCCATCTTCCACGGGATCAGTGACATCCCGTCTGGTCTCTTACCATCGTCTCTGGCGATTCCCACCGGCTCTAGGACCGCCGGTAGCGAAGCCCGACCGCCAGTCGGAGCGTATTGGGTTCCAAGAATGTACCTACGTTAGACGAGGGATACGCGCTCAGCCAGTGGCCAGCCTCCTCAGACGGCAGTCAGTCTAGCGCGTTCCGAGCCTGAGCTCTGATCTAAAAGATTGGTGTATATTAATTTAGATTTTACATCGTCCCAGCTCCTTTGGGATTTGGGATTTACAGAGACATTTTGCTCCGGGCAGGCGGACAACCAAGCATTTCTAGCGTCGCCCAGACCCTCGATCTCGAAGTCTGCAGAGGAAACCCTTAGAATTTTTCCTACGAGACCAAAGGAGCTGTGGACAGACGATAGAAAAGCCAGTAGCGCGACACTAGAAATTTTGCGCAATCCAAGCCCGCCGTACCGGACGGGCAGGGAAGCTTGACATTAATAAACGTATATTAACAAACTTAATAAACGTATATCCCCGACAAAATAAAAGGTGTCAACTAAGCCCGCGGGCTGAGTCGTGTGTGGGCCGAGTTGCCCCGAAGGCAATTTTTTTAGTCAGTTAAATGTTCTCAGTGCGCCTAACTTGACGCTTGTTAGTTTAGGGCTATGAAGGACTGGTAAAAACGTGTTAACGTTTAACGATCGGAATTATATTTTAACGTTAGAACAAAAAACATTGCGTATAATTACGGAAACAAAAACAGTAGGCGACAAGCTATGAATTAAATTATACGTCGCTTGGCACTATTTTCCCGCAACAGAAACTTTTGGCAATGATATAATCTAATTATTTATATAATTTATAATAATATTGCGACAAACCCAGAACTCTAGGATTTGTATTCTTGAAGTGGTTTGCATTATTTTACCTCCACCACTTTACAGCTGCCAGATGTCCAGATCTAGAAATAAGCATAGTATAGCATACTGACTAGAGGGCTCTCGTTGCTCTTATTATTGTGTCATATTCATATATGATGTGGCTCTCCGTCTAGAAGTGGAACTGCTGGTGGTAATCAGAACGGATCTCTTCAACGACGCATAGTTCACGTTTGGCGATTGGTCCTCTTCGCTGCGTTTGTTAAGAAAATTATTTCATTGTATGGAATCTAAGAGTGCACCATCTACCGTAATATTTCACTCACCGGCCTCCCCCATTGAAGTATTTTTTTTAATGATGTATTTCATTATTGGGTACCTAAAGATTTCTAAAAGCATTTGTAATTAGTGCAATCTTAATTATGGTAAATTTTAAGTTTTGTATTACATTATTAATATTATTATCCAAATACCTCAATGAATTAAGGGTTAATAATTACTTATTGCAATTTAACTGTGGTTAATTTTAGTTTTGTGTTACATTATTACTCAAAGATCTCTAAAAGTATCTCATTTGTTTTCTTTTAATAAATAATTTTGATTCTTCATGGTAATTTTATAAATTCGTTTAACAAGATAAATCATAATTTGATCACTTTATCTAAACTAAAACACCGCAAAGTACCCTATTGTGCTGTTTTAGCTTCTAGATCGATTAGTAACATAAGCCCAACTGTGTACTTCTGTTTTTATTTCTAGACATCGTAGTGCAAAACTATCACAAAAAACATAAGTACGCACTTCTGTTATTTAATTAGTGTTGTGATTTTAAGCTTCGAGGCGTAAACTACAGAGTGTTACAATTAACGTAATACAAAATAAGTGATTTCTGGTCAATTAACGACGAAGAATATAATGCACTTATTAAGTTCTTAAAATTTTTTGTTATTAACTTTTGCAAATTTTCTAACAAAATAAATAAACCAAATTCTCGAATTGTGGTCACTCATTGTGACGTCATGGCATGTCTTGCTATACGTCAATTGGGTATCGTATCAGTTATCAACAGGCCTCGGAGTATTTTTAGCACGGTAAGACTAAGGAGAGCTGTGGAGTCGTTGTTAACATTAAAATTAAATTCATACTCATACTCATCCTCATTAATTAAGTTCGTCCGAATCGTTTTATAAATACTTAGACTACTTATATGTAATTAATTATGTTTACATATATTTAATTAAATGTTATATTACAAAAATGTAATATATTAATATTATTATATTACCCATATTGCAGTGTCATCGCTCCAATATTTTATTTAAGTACTTAACGTACCTATATACTGTAATTACTGTTGAGATAAGGAACTATACGTTGTCACTGGCCGCTTTAGAGAATGTACTTAATGACATCATATGTCATGTATCAACATATTAAGACGTATTATTTGTTACTTCAATATATTCATTTAAGGCAGATTTCGGAATAAGTTGCTGATTTCATTTCATGCAACTTATCAATCGCAACCAATAAAATAAATGATAAGATTGATAAGGCACTCCACTGATTAGTAATTTTTTTCATACTTTCACACATAATAATAAGCAATATCTGTTTAAAATAATTTATTATGAACTTACAAAACCTAAGTTCAAACGAATTTTAACAAGTGTTCAAAATGCCTACAGGCATTTTGAACACATATGTAACTCCGCACGTCGTCGTAGATTTCTTCTAATCCTACCAAGTACGAAGTCGTTAGCTCTTACGACATCAAAAGCCTGAATATTTTTTTGGCGGAGTTCCTCGACATTATTTGATTCCCTTTTGTACACTCGTCTTTTTATCTCACCCCACAAAAAAAACCAGTGGAGTGAGATCCGGACTACGAGGCGGCCATTGCACTGGACCGTTGCGTACTATCCAATGTTCGGGAAACTCTCAATCAAGATAGCCCCGAACCCGCAGAGAAAAATGTGCTGGAGCTCCGTCTTGCTGAAAGTACAAATTCTCAAGGTTTTGTTCCGGAATTTGTTGCAACAATACTGGCAATGCGTTTCTGAAAAGATTTTCGTACTTTGCTCCATTAAGGTTGCCGTCAATAAAATGAGGCCCTATGACATTGACGTTCAAAATGCCTGTAGGCATTTTGAACACTTATTAAAATTCGTTTGAACTTAGGTTTTGTAAGTTCATAATAAATTATTGAGGATTCCCGCCCAAACATTAAGTGAGAAACGAGTTTGAAATGAGTCTTTCCGTGTCACATGAGGATTTATGTCACTCCACCAGTGTTCGTTGTGTACGTTAAATAAACCTACTCTGGTAAAGGTAGCTGCATCAGACCATAAAATGTTAAGATGTAGATTTTGCAGCAGCCACCGACAAAAAATACTCTCCTGGGATAATCAGCTAAGACGATGTCTTACACCCGTTGAAAATGAAACGTGTGGTATCCTTCGGCATTTAACAGTCTCCAAATTATTACCAAATTTACAATATTACGTACCAAATCGTGCCGCTGCTTCTCTTGTGCTGGCTAAAGGGTGGCGGACAAAATACCTCATAACTTGGGCTTTAAATGCTTCTCCGTATCTTGGTTGCCGGCCTGTACCTTGGGCATGAACTGGGACAGTAACTGCCCATAGTCTCTCAGGTTTTGGACACATGAGTTGATCAATTGCCGTGTGGGGATTGGGGATTCCGGGAATCGTTTATTAAACAATGCTTGCGTAAGAACAGAAGAAGAAATAAAATTCTATTATCGCTGTCCGCTGAATGTTTGTAAATGGATAAGCGGGAGGCATTATTGCCTACTTTAATATTTTTCAGAATAAATCTCAAATTGGCAACTATCACAAGCGCCATTTTATATCTATGCAGATAACAAAAATTTTTGCTTATTATGACAAGTAACACGTCAGAATGCATTTTATTCATAAAATATCAGCTTAGATAAACAGAAAGGTGAGTTTATACTACTAAACTAGGTTCGAACTAATTTCTCTTGACAACCTAGGTAGGGTAACCATGTTGTGACCAAAATAACAGGATTTATGAGAACAATGATACTAATGATTATTAATTAGTTAAACAACACGCGACTTAACATAGTGTTTTAGCATAAGGAAGACGAGTTTGGAAAACATGTTTTGTATTACGTTCATTGTAACACCCTGTATAAGACTCGAGTTGCGACTGCCGAGTCTATAAGCCTCAAACCTTAAAGCCTCGAGCGTATAAGCCTCAAATCAAAAAGTTCGTGTTGCTGCTTACGGGCGCAGAAACCTCAAGTCTTTAGGCCTCAAGCTTTAAAGCCTCCTAAGCTTTGTAGGTTTAAGTCTATAAGGTTCGGAGCACTTAAAAGCGTTAAAAGCTTTAAACAAATTAGATAGAACATGTATAAATATTTGCTATTTTTATATTGATTATTTTTCATATATTATTGAAGATCAAATCATTTCAATTAATCATTTCCGAGGATTTCGATTTCCAAAGTAATCAAAGATAAGTAAAAAAATAAGATGGCACGCGTATTTTAAGGACCCTTATTACGTAACAGTTACATAAACTACTATCTATTTCGAATTCAGACGATGCTTGGGATCGCATGTAGGTATTTAAATCTATGTAACTCTTTAACCATTGGGATTGCTCAAATTTTAATATTCTATGGATTTTAAGCAATTTTAATACGTTTTGTAAACTTTGTTTAAGATTTCTGTAATGAATGACATAGTTTGTTTTCGTGTTTAGATTTGGTATTAATTTTTTTGCTTTAGAATTACCTAAACATACATTTTCGGGATAGAATGGTAGATCCGAATGAAAATCATGTAATTCTTTAGGGTACTCAATGTCTACTTCTAAGATAAAGCCATGATCAGCATCATCTGCAATTCGTTCTAAAATTCGTTTCTACATTCACCCATTCAAATTTACCTGTAGGAAGAGGTTGAGACATAGCCCAACCATACAAGTTATTTGCATCTAAATATACGAGAAAAGAAGACGGTTGGTTTGATTCATAGTTCGACATATATTTATTGTTAGCTTTTGCATGTCTGTGACTGCATTGGGATATACCTCCTGGAATAGTTTTTGCTATGAAAGCAATTTTATCAATATCCGTCAAAAGTTCAAGTTTTATTTTTGTAACTTTTAACATGGCATCCCAACTCAATCCTGGGGCAGTGTAATAATGAGCTGGATCCAAACCGTAGGTCTTAACACATACATTTCTAAAATTTTCAAATACATCAGTTAGTAGCAAAACATCTGTTTTCAGATATAAATCTGAATAGTCCCCCATATTTTGACAATTAAAGTGATTCCACACACCCACAGCATGTTCATAATCTTCATCTGAAATGTGGCTATTAGTCAGAGAACTATAAAATAAATCCTTACGAGGAAGGGCGGTAAGGTTTAAACTATCAAATGATGTCATGTATTCATATGGGTAAACACCCTTACGTATCAAGCGCTTATAAGTCTTCTTCACTTGGAAAATTTAATTTTAGTTCATTGAATTGGTTTGTTGTTAAGTTTTTAGCGAATTTTTCAAGACTACTAGACATTAATTTAAGGGAATCAACAAATATTAGTTTCACTGTACGGTTATTCACTTTTAACATTTTGGAAAAGGAAATATATTTTTCTTTGTTCTGTGGGATCAGTTCTATATCACCATCTTCAAAATTAAGCCCATGTACTATAAAGTGACTGTCATAGTTGCTTAAGTTATGAAAAAACACAGGTACAAAGTTTTAGGGTCTGTACTTTTCATTGCAAACTGAATGTGCAACGCCTTCGTAAACACCGGTATGCCAATTATAGAAAACACAGGAATCCTCGTTTAAACATGTAGGTACTACAAATGAAACAGACTTTGCTGTTTGCAATATGTTCTTTATTTAAAGTTGTTCAGGGTAAAGGGGGCTTGGAAATTGTATTATTTTTACAAATACTCTCCAAATCATGTTTATTACATTTCATAAATGTTTGGCTACAGTTCTCCCCTTTGTATGTTCTATAAATTGATAACTTGTCATCATATGCACATTTAATATAGTATCCAAAACTATAAACTTGATGTTTCTGAATGTTAATGGTTAAGGAACGCTTGTCGATACGTCTGCGTTTACGTTTGATTTTATCATCCACATAATCATCATCATCATCTTCATAATCTTTATCACTGTCAGGTGTTGGAGAGTGACTATTATCTTTCGTGGTTTATTCATTAGATTGTTCTGACTGAATAGGACTTAAAAATGCCTCAAAATCTGCATACACACCAAAAGAAACTCGTAATTATTGGAATTAAGTTGACTTGAAGAAGTCATTTTACCAAACCAATCTTTCCTTTTATCCTCTTCAGAGGGTAAATTGGTACATATATGAAAACAATCGTTCTTTTGATGCTCTACTAAATTCTAATTAGATGAAACATTTGACAAGCAATCATCACATATATTAAGAGTATGTTGTGATTTATTTATTTGAGCGGATACTAATCGAGATAAATTGTTGATTAGACAATAATGTCCTCTATTCCCCTTTGTTATATGTAACAAATTAAAATGTTTTGTTTTTTTACATTGTGTTATGTGTAAAAGATATCAATATCACGAATTTTATTTTGTGAATTATACTCCAAACACGTTAATGCTTAAATCATTAAACTTTTCAAATTTCTGAATATCAGTAAACTTGATGGGAAAAGGAATGTCACCAAACTTCAATTTCTCCTTGTATTTGACATAACAGTTCACCATATTAGCGTGATTGTTTTTCTTAGGTATATAAACCCGAAAGCATTGCCCAACGGAAACATTCATGATCATTGTTTTTGATGTTTATTACTGCTCTTTTGTTTGTTATATAACGTGGTAATTTAATATATGAAGAACTACGCAATGGTTTATATTTATTAACATTAACGTCTAATTGGTTTATGTTTACCAAACTCCATCCACTATCTTTTCTTTCAAAGTTTGTTAATCTCTGTGTTATTTCATTTACGAGGGATATGAAAAAAAATCTTGATCACTGCTCATATTAAAATTGTTTAATTGAAAATCAAATGTATTTCTTAACTGTTTGGTATCCTGACAAAATTTTGCATTTAAAATAAAATTAACTTTTAAAGCACAATGATCTGCAACCGATCGATTTAATAAAGTAAAAATTGTATCTTTATTTTTTTTCTAAAAACTATTCGGGGGTTTCAAAGGGTTGGTAATCATTTTTAGGGTTCCGTAGCCAAATGGAAAAAAACGGAACCCTTATGGATTCGTCATGTCTGTCTGTCTGTCTGTCTGTCTGTCTGTCTGTCCGTCCGTATGTCACAGGCATTTTACTCGGAAACTATACGACGTATCTGAATAAAATTTACACATAAGGTGTATTTTGTATGCAGCTACTTAGTTATGTAGTTAAATGTGAAAAAAAAAAAATTCATACAGGTAACTAAATAAAAAAAAAAAATTACCAAATATCAACATGTGACACATCAATCGATATGTCTTTTAAAATAACATTGAGGTTTCATTGGCTATTTTGTGATTAAGTGAATATTTTCTGAAATAATCGCTTCGAAAGTCAGAAAAGTTGTGTAGCCCCCCCCCCCCCCCCGTAACTTTTGAACCGTAAATTCAAAAAATATGAAAAAATTTGAAGAGATGCGCCTTATCATATACTTTCAAGGAAAATTGTTTTCAACATTATCGGTTCAGCCATTTTTGAGTTATCTCCAAAAAAACTTCTTCCATAGGCATCAGATACGACCTTTTGGTATTAGTTTGTTTCTTATTCCATTGAAGGTACGGAACCCTCCTATGCGTGGTCCGACACGCACTTGGCCGGTTTTTATTACTTGATATTCTGTACGTAGCAACCCTGTTTCGGAATGCATTTTCAATTAGCTGAACGTTGATTAATTCGCTGTCTGAACTAAGAACATAGTTTTTGTGGATATTGCTTTTCAATTGGTTTGCTAAATATCTTTTTACCACATACACATGGCACACAGAACATTCAATTTTGTCATTATTTTTTGTGCTTACGTCAATACAGCAAGCTTGTGTTGTAGAAGTTGATGCTGAATCACTGCTAGTTGAAGGTTGACTCTTCTTTGTTGATGCCTTAGACACAGGATCCGTAGTTGCTATTTCTATTCCACCTCCAACTTGTTGGGATCTAAAGAAATAAAATACAATATCACAAATAATATAATTACATCATTACTTATAATATGATTACCAGAAACAAAGATTAATCATAACTACAAAATACTAACTTGTACATTTCTTACAATGCAAACAATACGCTTGCATTGGTAGGACTCCGTCTACTACATCAGTAGCTGATATATGAATATCCTGTGTTTGATTCCTATGACCCTCACATGGGGTATAATATGGTTTAATATCTTGATCTTCGAAAATTGAATCAGGTAATAAGCCATCAATAAACCACAATCAGATATATCTGTGAAATTTCTCCATAATTAACTTTTTGCTAAAACTTGCTATCTCGCTACGTTCTAATTTAGGCTCAAGATAAAATGCCATGTTGCAAAACTGAATCACACAACGCCACAGATACAAAACACTGAAACTTCAATTTGCTATAGATAATTTTAAAACTGGGGACCCACTTTTATACCACTATCCCCTCCGTATCTGTAAGTCAGGTAAAGAAACATGTAACAACAGGTTTTAACTTAGATCACCCACCCCAACAAGATGCAAGGTAGAAAAAAAAATGTATAATGAATTATATATTTAAACATTGATTAACTTACATTTCATATTTTTGTTTACTTAGAGATTGACACAAATTATATATATCTTGGTCTTCAAAATGTTCCTTTTCCGCGTCTTCACATAATTAAAGTAGTTCAACATCACAATTATCATTTCCAATTTGCATGCTATACATATAGATTAAAAATCAGGATAGTATAAGTTTATAACATGAAATTTAAAGTGTTCCTTCAAATTCTATCTCTTATTAGCCAAAATTAAGAAATTTATTTACTTAATCGTAATTGAACAGGTACCTTGCAGCTCACTTCATTTCTAAAATTTACCCCCCAGCCTCAGCCTTTTTATATGAAATTGTGTTGAAAAAAAAGTCACGACGCGCTGGTGGGGACAGAGGACCACCTAGGTAGGTAGCGACGAGTTTAAACAGGATTTTGGGGACAGGTAAATTTTTGTCTGCAGCGGAATGTTTTCTAACAAAAGATTAAATTATCAAAAGAATTCTAAAGAATTTAAACGACATATCTTTTGTGCATTTAATTTCTAGGAAAATCGCGTGTGGCTTCAAACTCGATTGATTTATATCTTTCTCAGAAACGAATAAAAAGTAAATTCAAAGAAAAATTCTATAAAAGTTATTCTCTAAATCTGCAAACGACGTCTAGCAAAAAAGGTAAAGTTCTCAAGCCGACAGCATAAACAAAAAACGAATAATAGAAATTGCGACTTTAAATTAGAGCACCAAAGGAGTCTTTAAACATCGGACGGCCCCACCTATCTAACTGGTATAAACAGGAATGCAATAAATCACACACCTACATTAACAAAATATCTATATATTATAATAAATAATGGGAACTTCGTTTACGGAAACGTACAGCATACTTACAGGTTGAAACTTGTTCAAAACACGATTATTGTCCACCAATAAATAGCAGTCGGTTGTCATATATACCAAAGTTATTTACGAGTAAAAAAAAATTAAGACAACACAAATATCTGGACTAGAAATAATCTAAAATCAATAAAATAATATTTCAAAAATTGGATTTGCATAAAATAATTTACCCGAAAAAAATTAAGACAACACAAATATCTAGACTGGAAATAATCTAGAATAAATAAAGAAATATTTCAGAAATTGGATTTGCATAAAATAATTTACCCAAAAAAAATTAAGACAACACAAAATATCTAGACTGGAAATAATCTAGAATCAATAAAATTATATTTCAAAAAATATGTGGTGTGGTCGGATGTCAATGGATGTGTCAAGTGTCACTGAGAAAAATATTTTCGCAATTATTGTTTTCGAGACGTTTTAGCTCAATTTTCTATAGTTTTTACGTTAAATATTACAAATATATAAATTGAAACAAATTTACAGTTAATAAAATACCAGTAAATCGTCATATTAACAAAATTACAAGAAACAATGAACGATACCTCCTCAGGCACCGTCGAAAATAGCCAAGATAATACACTGCTTTCCTGTCAAATATGCTCGAAGTTATTCAAGAGACGCGGTTTAAACATACATATAAGTAAGTTACATCCTTAGTTCTATGCGAGCCGCCAAGACAACGAACAACCTACTAATACTTCATCAAACCAAAACAACAACAACCCACTAGACAACATATTCAAAGACGGCTTTGGAGCAAAAATTATAAACAACGAAGGCGGCCAAGACTCTCCGTGGAGACTCCGCTGGAAGAAAACCATAAAATTGTCGGGAAAACAATACGATCTTCCACAAGGAAATGTTGGCCGTCATTTCATTGACCCTAGCATACGAAATCAATAAACTAGTAAATGAATTACCCACAAATGGCTTCTCTGAACGAATATTCTGCTACTGCAGCACAATTCTACAAAGGGATAGTCTAGTAACTAAAGGCCCGGATATCAGACGTCTAATAAACAGGAGACTGGAAATGTGGCGAGAAAGTCAATTTGATGATTTAATACAGGAAGCCGAGAGAAGCAACAAAACGGTTAATCGTTATAAAAAACAACAAGACTGTGATCATTTGTCGCGTGTGTTTAATAGACTGATGCTACAAGGAAAAATAAGACAAGCCAATAGATTTCTCACAAAACGGAATGGAGGTGAAATATTAAACCCTGATGACAAGATTGGTGACAAAACCATATTTCAGATCCTAGAAGAAAAACACCCGAACCAAGCAACACCAAATATCGGATTTTGACCAAACAACACAACTTCCAAACCTCGTCGATGTTGATATAACGTCCAATAATATTGAAAAAGTAGCAAGAAGCATCTCAGGTGGTGCAGGCCCAAGCGGCACTGATGCTGATCAATGGAAAACGATGCTTTTACGATTTGGCGCACACAGCCTCAAACTAAGAGAATCAATAGCAGCCTTAACAAGAAAACTAGCAAACGAAATAGTAGAATGGGATGCAATAAGAGCGCTGCTGGCCAGAAGAGGCATCGCCCTTGACAAGCGTCCAGGTGTCCGCCCAATTGGTATTGGGGAAATACTTCAACGCATCACAGCAAAAGCTATGGCTTTAGCGACAGGCACAGACAAACAACAAGCATGCGGAGCAGATCAACTATGCAATAGAATAAAAGCTGGTATAGAAGGTGCAGCACACGCAATGTCACAAAGCTTCCATGAAGACGGCACCGAAGGTATACTCCTCGTTGACGCTACCAATGCCTTCAATGCTCTCAATCGTTCATTAGCATTATGGAATGCCAGACTTCTGTGGCCCCGATGCTCGAGATTCCTCTTTAATACCTACAGAGGACACGCAGTCATATCATTTAGAAATACTAATAAATACATATTAAGTAAAGAAGGAACAACCCAAGGCGACCCATTAGCAATGCAAATGTATGCGATTGGAATATTACCACTAATAAAATTATGCAAAAACAAGAATAAATACATTCAGAACTGGTATGCAGACGACTCAGCATGCATAGGCAAATTTGATAAAATACTAGAATGGTTCACCCTACTAATGAAAGAAGGACCCAGGTACGGCTATTTCCCTGAACCAACAAAGAGTTATCTAATAGTAAAAGAAGGCCTTACAGAAATCGCCAAACAAAAATTCGATAAATTAGGAATCAAAATTGTAAAATCACAACGGTTCTTGGGAAGCTTTATTGGACCCATAAACGATAAAACCGACTACATACTACAAAAAGTGAAAAATTGGAGAGACTGAATACCTAAAATCACAAAAGCCAGTGAAAAATATCCTCAAGCTGTCCATACTGCATTCACTAAATCATTGCAATATGAATGGCAATACCTGCAAAGAGTAACCGATGGAACAGACGAAGACTACAATGACCTAAAGAACGCAATCAAGACTCATTTAACGCCCTAAATACTGGGCAGAGAAATAACATCCATAGAACACGAACTCTTTGCACTTCCAGCAAGGCTGGGAGGTCTTGCAATTAATGATCCCACAAAACAAGCAAAAACTGCACATGAAATATCATCAAATGCAAACAAAATATTAATAAAAGCAACTCGAACCGGCGAAGAAATTAACATAGTCGACCACCAAAAACATGTATATAAAGTTCTAAACGAAGAAAAAAAAAAGCGAGAAAAAAATGAACAACATGAAGTAGAATCAATCCTAAGTAAGCTGACAACAAAGAAACAAAAAAGCATTCAAAGGGCGATTGAAAAAAAATCATCACAGTGGCTAACAGTAATACCGACCAAAGCTGATGATACCGACCTAAAAGCAACGCAGTTTCGTGATGGCCTTGCGATCAGATACGGGCATGAACCTTCTAACCTGCCACCAACTTGCAATGGTTGTGGAGGAAATAGTTTCAACCTCAACCACGCACTTAATTGCAAGAGAGGAGGGCTCATAAAAAGAGGCCACGACCAACACAGAGACGACATCAAAAACTGGGCGGAACTAGCATGGGGTTCGGCTACCACTGAGCCGATAATGCGAGCCGCAACCCTAGATCAACCAGGGCTAATAAGCGACCTACTAATGGAAAGTGTGTGGGAGCCAGCGAGGAAGGCGTTCTTTGACATTCGCATCGTAAATGCCGACGCCGCTTCGTATGGCCTACTCACATGGCCCACAATCGCCCAAATACACGCTCGTGAAAAACATCGCAAATACGATCTGGCTGCGGACGATCTTAGAGCCTCATTTACTCCCCTTGTGGTCTCCTGCGATGGCATTGTTGGAATAGAATACGAATCCTTTATAAAGAAAACATGTCTAAAGCTAAGCGAAAAATGGTCGAAACCATACTCACAAATAATAAGCTGGATCAAAGTCAAAATACAAATATCAATCATCAGAGCGGTCTCTATGAGAATTAGAGGAACGAGAAGAAGAATAGAAAGATTTGGATGCGAAGACGGCTGTGGAATACCCACCATAGAACACCAGATTCCTCTTCTTCTTATGTTGTTATTTTTTATATTATATTGTATTATTTAACGTAATAAAGTTTTAAAACAATATTTAAAAAATTAGATTTGCATAAAATAATAAATTTTAGGCAAAAACTGAAAACGAATAGATAGTAAATAAATAAAATTGATGGGGTTGAAACATATACCAGAAGTTTCATATTGTGCTGTAACACATATAGATACGTTGAAATTTGCATATGTATTCACGAAATGTGAATTAATTACTTTAGGTATATATTTGATACCTACTTTAGTCCAGACTAATAAAGAGTAATGTAATTGTGTCAGTTCGCGGGGCTTGTTAGATCATTATAAATCTCTTTAAGTTATATGTAGTAAAATATTAATAATAATAATTATATCACCATGTGATATTGAAATAGTTTAGGTATAATACCTACTGTAGCATGACGCTACGTATCGTACGACATCTGTCGACTTTCTTTAGAACTTCTGAACTTCTGTGTCTAAGGCTAGGTCACGGTTGATATATAAAAAAAGCGTACATTGTGATTCACGGCATTACAGGTAGATGGCGCTTATATCAGTCCGTATTTTGTAATACGTCTGGCAGTTATAAAATTGAGATAATACTCGCGCTAATTTTGAATGTGAATTTTTGAGGTATTCCAGATTGTCAAAAAGAAAAAAGTTGATTTTTGATTGAGTCTGTCAGAGCGCCGTGAGATTTTGAAAAGAAAAAGAGATAATCTGGATTTGGTCTGGGGTTTTTGCTATAATTTGCTTAGTTGCATCGTGGTAAAGTGCGATTTATTTCAAACATTATATAGCAAGTGCTATTAATACATTATTGGAGCAAAAATAAAACCAAAACCATTGCCGGAAAAAAAGGCCATATAAATTATATAGCAAGTGTTATACACTGGAACCGCCTGATCCGGAAGGATTCCGGAAGGCGCTTGTGGATGCCGGGCCGGCGGGACGGTCTGCAGCTGCCGCGATTTCCGCGGGTTTCTTCGCCACATCATCGGAGAGTTAGAGTCCGCATCCAGCGGGCTCTCCAAGTGAGAAAAGGAGTTCAGCGAGCTATTGGGTCCGCCTAAATCAAAGCGGACACTTGCCCACGAACTCTTTTTAATTTAAAGCAACAGCTTTAGCCATCCTGCTTTCGAGAGTATCAAATTATTTACATTTTTGTTAAAAACGTTATAAATCGGATTCCTTTTCTTGGTATCCAGTATTTTTGTGCCATAATAGTTTTTTTTGTTGTTTTGCTAAATTCCCCAAATTCCAATTGCCTCGTTTGACGGGCGTATAAAGACCTGGCTCTTTAATTTAGGCTACGTTCAGCCAGCGAATCATCTGTCACCATCCATATCACCCGCCTCATTAACCCATTATTTTCCTGCAGCCAAATTATTACTAGCCGAGTCTTTATTTTTACTTACCGGTTTTGCTAACTATTGAATGTGTAATGTCCTTGTTTAGGTACAGTTGTCTTCATTTTTAAGTGAAGTGCTAATATTAAATATTTTAAATTATTGTAATTTAATTACATTCTGGCCACTAGGGAGGTTGTTGGATGTGAAAGTGAAATAGGTACAGTTGTCTTCATTTTTAAGTGAAGTGCTAAATTTAAATATTTTTGTTATTGTAATTTAATTGCATTCTGACCACTAGGGAACTTATTGAATGTGAAATACCCTTATTTAGATGCCGTTATTGTGATTTTTACGTGAAATGCTAAATTTTAAATAATTGATTATTTTTGCTAATATTAAATATTTTTACTTTGTCGTCAAAATTAAACGTGTTAATGCAATTAAGAAGTGTTTTACTGCACTACTCAAAATGTAACGTAAAACAATATTGATATTGGCTTCTTCAAAATGAGTTTACAGGTTTGAAAGAGACAGCGACGCGTGAGTGCTAATAGAACGTAACACCCCATATAAAAATACCTATTGAAATACCTAAACTATGGAAACTTTAGGTACAATACCTAGTCTTTCATATCAACTATAGTCTATCATCAATTATAAAACCTATTGCAAATAAGTAAAGAACAAACTACAACGTAGGAGTATGCCTCTACCGAGCTCGGTAACAATGCGATGTCGCCGAGTCGAGCTAACAATAGAGACAATAGAAAAAGGTGAGCAAGGGTTCTATTGTGGTGTCCAGGAGCGTGTATTGTTTAATTAGTGGAGTGCCTAAGTGCTTGAAGGAGGCTCCGGGCACTCTTAAGACCTAGTGCAATCGATCTAAATGGGGGGCTAAACGTACTAAAGCATACTAAACTTTTTTTTTAGGTTTCATAGCCCAGAAAAACCACCATAATCCCGAAAAACCATTGTTTTGGTAGTGGGAAATCAATGGGGTAGAAACGGGGTATCTATACTACTAAAACGCCACCCATATTGATATTTTGACATTTCAACCCCATCGCATCCCAACAGGAGAGATGGTATTTCACGTCCGCCACGTTGGATTTTAAAATCGTTATTGTTTTCGTAATAACGACCCAATAAACCATAGAAACAATACCCATGTTGATTTTCAGACGTTGTGACCACATTTCCCCCTTTTAGTGGTTGAATTTTCAAAAAATCTGAAACACGTGTTAACTCATTCTCTCTCTATAACTCTCATCAAACACCCCTGTGAAGTTTGGAATAATATAGTCTAACTAATCTTGTTTTGCCATACAAACTTTGAACCCAAATTTCATCCCCTTAGGGGGTGAATTTTGAAAAATCCTTTCTTAGTGCACCCCTGGAACTTACGTGCCAATTTTGGAATCTCTATAACCAGCGGTTTGGGCTGTGCGTTGATATGTCAGTCAGTCAGTTTCTTCTTTTATATATTTAGATAGATAGATAGAATAAAAAATGAAGCAGAGATAAGAGAAATAGAAACACAAATTGGAAACAGATGTCCATTACAATCACAATATCAACTGCGAAGGACTCTGGAACATCACGATGTCGCTAGTGACTGATTGGACCCGGGGTATGTCCTTAAACTACGTCCGGACCTGGGTATGTCCTTAAACTACGCCAAAAAGAGAGGTATGGGCACTGCGAATGGCATCTCGCTAAGTGTGGTAGGGCACGTTCAGCGAATGTCATCGCTCAAATCTGGAGCAGAGCCCGACTGGGGAAGTACCTCCACCTTACAGAAAACCACAGCCAAATAGCACTAGACCCTACTCATAGTGTTGTGTTCCTGCTGGTGAGTAAGGTTGCCAAAGAGCTCAAAGAGGACCCAGTGTGTTGACGATGAGGGAGCTTCTTGTTCCTTTAGTCGTCAACACAGTGAATCCTCCTTTTTGTAAAGGGTCGGCAACGCGCATGTGACGCCTTTGGAGTTGCAGGCGTCCATAGGTTACGGTAGCTGCTTACCATCAGGCGGGCCGTATGCTTGTTTGCCACCGTCGTGGTATTAAAAAAAAAAAAAAAAAAAATCATCATTATTCATTACAGTGAAAAATTCACTGAGGTGGATAGAGGAACGTCTAGCACGTTGGGACGGTAATCTAAACACGTGGGTTCGAATCCCGTGATGTTCCAGAGTTCTTTGCAGTTCATTGTTTCATTGTAATAGTTATTTGTTCATCAAATTTGTTGGTGGCTTACGGTCTATATTAGCAGATTTCAATTAAAGATACATTCGGCAATTAAAAGGCTTTTGATAACCCATTACTACAAGAAGGCTAAGTTTTTGAAAATTTCAAAAACTTAGCCTTCTTTAATACGGTGTGGTACACTTTCTTGTGTGGAATTTAATGAAGTTTCGTTTGCTATACAAATTCATTGTATAACGATTACATTTTTTGTAAGCGTGCAAAAAAACTAAAAATGGATATACTTTGCATGATGGCAACCAACTCTGGTGGTCCTGATAGCCCTTATTTTCAGGCATGTATACTAGGATCCCAGAGAATATAAGTGTCGAGTTTTATTGCTGCCACTATTGATTGACCTCTAATTAAGACCAAAAATAGGGTTTTATCATAAAATTAGTCTTAGTGATTTATCCCTCATTTTTATTAAATTTTTACTGCATTGCACTGGTGTGTTGATTACAAACCTCCTGGTGTATCTTTCATTGAAATCCGCGCAATGGTTTAGGCACCAGGAAAAAAACATTATTTCATATTTGGTGACCTGTTGCGGCCGCAATATTGTTTTTTTTTTATATATAAATGTGGATTCATTGTTCACATCAAGTGGAATTAAGGGATATGTCACTTGTAGAAATCCGCTTAGCATCCTAGGCTACAGGGTGTATTCAGTTTTCAGTTTTGAAACTATTACCCTACTTACTGTGTTTTTCGTAGCCGGTTAAAATGTTGATATTGGTGTAGCTGCCATACAAAACTTTAAATCAAGCATGATATAGACATGGATGGACAATACTCATACAGAGTCGCGTTCTCTTTTCAGGTTAAAGCACTAGCGTCATCTATCGGTCACACCAGACACTAAATCCTAGTTTCTAATACTTTGTTCGTCGCTTAACGCTGACAGAATAACTCGACTTCAGACTCGAAAGATGGCGCTGTGGCACTGTGTACCGAAAACAGACGTATAGCCTGAACGAGATTTTGTATAGCTATTGTCAATCTATGTCTTAATCATCCTTGATGCCTATACAAAATCGGGTTCCTCGAATCTTCAGGCTATACGTCTGTTTTCGGTACGAAGTGACACAGCGCCATCTGTCGAGTCTGAAGCCGAGTTATTCTGTCAGCGTTAAGCGACGAACAAAGTATTAGAAACTAGGATTTAGTGTCTGGTGTGACCGATAGATGACGCTAGTGCTTTAACCTGAAATAAAGGAACGCGATTTTGTATGGATACTGTCCATCCATGTCTATATCATGCTTGCTTTAAATAAATGTTAACTTTGTATTCTCACAAGTTTCAAAACATTAGAATGTCCCCTGGAAAGGCATTGACGATACACTTCACTTCCTGGAGTGCTATCTCTAAGGAGGTGCATTTTTCCGCAAAAGTGTACGCATGTTTCTATGTAGAATTTAATGAGCTATAATATTGTACTAGATAATATTTTCATAGAGTGCCTAGATTCGGAGGGCAAAACGAATTACTTCAAGGTGAATGACATTTTCCAAGGTATTGGCGGTGCCTCGAGGTCCTCGAACGTCTAATGGTCTGGACAGAAAACAGGACCTGAAATTAACGTACACACCAAATTTCAAAACTGTCCGAGGGATTTCGACTTTTTTCGTATTTTGATTGTATTATACACCGTGGGCCCTTATAACTAGACTTTGATACTAACATGTCCCATAAACTTGTATGGAATACGCCTAGTTTCAGAGTAAATACCAATTTTAAGAAAATACACTTTTTATTATAATGAAAAATGAAAATGAAATGAAAATGAAAATGAAAATGAAAAATGTTTATTTGGTATAAATTCAGTTTTACAAACAGTAAAGGTTGGAGTCTCCTATTAAGCAATAATATGCTTGTGTCAGGAGACACCGCTCTTCCAAATACAAAAGTGGTGGGTTACCAAAATAAACATAACTCACAAACTAGGTGAGTATGTTTGTTAAAATACTTATAATTTTTAAGTTAAATTTAAATTAAAACGAGAGCAATTTTAGATATTACATTTAGGAGAGTGTATTAAGCCTATGTGTATGTGTGTGTGTGTGTGTGTGTGTGTGTGTGTGTGTGTGTGTGTGTGTGTGTGTGTGTTATTTATTTACTTTAGTATCTAATTAATTTGAATCACCAAGTATTGACTCTATTTCGTCGTAGGTAAAGTTTTTTATCCATGTAATCAGAGATTTTTTGCACTGTAAATGTATATTATAAATATTGATTTCTTCATTTATGAGATTATATAAGTGTGCTGATCGGGTGCCAAACTGTATCTTGGCAAATTTGGACGTGAGATCAGGCATAGAAGCAACCCTGTTCTTCCTTCTACGAGTTTCGTTTGAGGGCCGGTACTCCAATGTTTTATGCAATTTTAGTACTGAGCTAACAATATATAATTTACGCATAGATAGTAGTTTACAATCCCTGTAAAGTTCTGTGGTTGGGTATCTATAAGGTTTCAAGAAAATTACTTTAAGTAGGGACCTCTGAGCACGCCCCACCTCTATGAATTTTGTTTTATTTGCTCCTCCCCAAATTGGTACGCAGTAGGTCATGATGGATTGTGCTAAGGCTAAGTAAAGTTTGTTAAGAAGCTGGCCAGAAGCAATGTGTCTTAATTTCTTGAAGATCCATATTAACTTCCTGATACGTCCGTTTAGATGTTCAATATGGTCATACCATGAAAGTCTTTGGTCTATAATTATTCCAAGATATTTAAGCGAGGTCACTTTGACAATAGTAATACAGTTGCAGTTTACTTCCCGGTTGCAGCTGTGGATTTTTAACTCTAAGTTCGCGGGCGGCTGAGTATTTGCATATTTGGTAAAGCACATATAATTGGTCTTAGAAGGATTTAGGGTGAGTAAATTACGCCTAAGCCATTGGTAAATAATATTCAGTCCCTTCTCCGCCTTCGCGTAAACTGCCTCCCAAGAGCTGTCCTTGAAAACTACAACCGTGTCATCTGCGTAGGAAAACACACTGCCTCCGTGTGTGGTAAGTTTACTAAGCTCATTGATATAGGTCAGAAATAGCGTGGGACCTAGGACACTTCCCTGGGGCACACCAAACTCGATCTGTTGTTCTTGACTTAGGACGTTGCCTATTTTTACCTTTTGGGTACGTTCATGAAGGTAACTCCTAAAAAGTTCAAGTGGCATACCCCTTACTCCAATGTGTTCCAGTTTTTGTAGAAGGATAGGGACAGAGACTATATCAAAAGCCTTACGTAAGTCCAGGAAGATTGCTAAGCATCTGTGCCCTTTTGTCTATCTGCTGTGTGATCACTGTGGTAAGAGCAAGTACCGCATCCTCCGTAGACCTGCCCTGCCTGATGCCAAATTGGTTTTCCGAAAGAATATTAAATTTGTTCAGGTAGTTCAATAAGCGTGAGTTTAAAAGTTTTTTAAGTATTTTTGAGATTGCCGGTAATACTGATATAGGTCTGTAATTGTTGACCTCCTCTCTGTCACCACCCTTATACACCGGAGTGACAATGGCCTGCTTAAGCGGAGAGGGGAAAACTCCTGTAGTAAAACATACATTTACCAATTTAGTTATGATAGGAACTATAGGAGTTGCGTGCGCGCTGTCAGCCAAGGTAGACACGTACTAGTTTTCTCCGTAAATTAAATTCAATAAAGTATAAATTTTGTGACTTTTGCATACAACAGTGGTGATAAAAATGTAGTGAAACACACAGGCTACGCATATACGCAAAAAAACTAACAAAATGTGGACTATTTGTGAAGTAAACAGTGAAATACGATTGTAAAATTCGTTAAGTGACTCAAATCTCACACACACATAGACATTGCGTGTGTATTACGTGTGCAACGCAACAACCAATCAGCGAGTGATCAACGGTAGACTCCACCTACATAAGGCATATTACGCAGAATTTCGTACTCTACGTCACTAGCACTCGTGGCTTAACGCACAAGCACAGTAATTTAAGCTTGCTTACCACTGTGGTCCCTGGATCAAATCCTGACTGCTTTCGACTTTTTGGCTTTTTGCTTCTTTTGCTTTTTATTATTGTTTAAAAAAAAAAAAGAAAAAAAAAAAAAAAAAAAAATGGACGAATCAGGAAAAACGAACAAGACCAAATTAGCAGTTTGTAAAAAGTGTACATTATCAATTACACCCACAGAAGAATCACTGATGTGCTCAAAATGTAAACACATATTTCATCTTAAATTTACAAGTATAAGCCCGAAACTCCTATTATTGATGACTAGTGAGAAAAAAAGGGACTGAAAATGTCTTTTATGTAAAAAAAATAAAACAACACCAAAACAAAGCACCAGTGTACCCTTAAACATAATGGCTCAATCAAGAAAAACTCCAGAACAAAGCACACCCAAAGAAATAATTCAGTGTTCTGAAAACCAAACTATTTTAAGTGAACATGAAATAAACAACATAACACATAGAAGTAAAAAACGCGAAATACACATGTTACACACAGAGGCCGACGGAAAGGACCTAAATACATCATCTCAATTTGACCCTTCATTGGTGAACCTGCCTACTACATCTATTTTTGACGCAACAGACGACAACCACACGAACGTAGAGGGCAGCCCACTATCGACAAACAGCCTCCCAAATATCTCCCTTGATACCTCGGAAACGCAACAATTAAGAGACGAAGTTGAGCAATTAAAGGTGCAGTTACAAAGTGCGCATGATGAAATATCTCATCTAAACTTGGAAGTTTCGGAGCTAAAACAAACCGTGGAAAATTGCATGAAAAAGAAAGACTCCTAAAAAAAATTGCTTAGCAATGAAGCTCTAAACAGAACATTGTCAGCTAAAAAACAAAAAAAATGTCAAAAACAAGAATTAAAAGAAAAGCGCTCTAAAAACCACACGCCGCCGAGGGAAAATATACTGTTGCCACGCAGCACGCCGATTTCCCGCCCTGAAACACCATCCACAATTAAAAATCCGGATTCAGAGGAAAATTATCAGAAATCTTGCAAATGTACTTCAATAACGCCGTCTTCGAACAAGTCGAGTAATGAACCCGAATTAGTAGAAAACGATGAGAACCGTAATCAAGTGTTAATATTAAGTACAAACAAATACAATAAAATTCTAAATATTGCTAACAATGAGCTCAAAAGTAACTCACAAATCATGCACTATAAATTACCTAATGCTAGTATTACTGAAATGCTGAAAGACATACAGTCAAAAACTCTACATCTAACGATGAAAGATTACTGTATTCTATTTTTTGGCGAGATTGACTTTCTAACGACAAATAATTATTTCGACCTGACTGTTTACATAAGACAACAGTTAATGAACATCGTTAACACCAATATAATAATCTGTACACCGACGTATAAATTAATCGACAGCAGCAGTATATACAACTGGAGGATTGAAACGTTCAATAATTTGCTTCATCTCGACATAGAAACGCATCAATACGCATATTTACTAGACTCCAACAAAGACCTTTCATATGATTATGACATGTTCCAGAGGAAAAATGGAAATATTAATAACCGTGGCATAAAGAATATATTTATGAACGTACGCCAAGCTATGTTATACATAGATCAAATCAACAAAAGCGCATCTAATAGCTATGATAACAACATTGAAAACGAAAGTATTATAAACACTGAAGATGACGAGCTTTTTCGTGTATAACAATCTCCATATAATGCACCAAAACATCGCTGGCCTCGTGAATAAAGCAGACTTATTAACTGTAAGTCTTAATGTCCTGAAATTAAAACAGATTAGCATAGACGTTCTTTGCATAACAGAACATTTCATGATGGATGGATATGAAGATCTCCTAACTCTACCGAACTATCGTCTAGCTGCACACTACTCAAGACCCAACAAAAAACGTGGCGGATCCTGCATACTTGTAAAGTCAGGCCTACAGTATACAATTCTGCCAGAAATTGCAAAGCTTTCAATACCAGAAGTAATTGAGTGCTGTGCAATCGAAATTCCCCAACATAAAACTATAATTGTTTGTATATATAGAGTCCCAAGGAATAGTAATCTTAATACCTTTTATGAAAAATTTGACAAATTATTGCACAAAATATATAATAAGCTAGACAAAAAGATTATAATTTGTGGGGATTTTAATATTGACATATTAAGCAGAAATAATTTGACACTAGAATTTAAATCATTTTTATATAGCCATAACTTAAAATTAGAGATTAAGCAGCCAACAAGACTAGCAAGTAACACATGCATAGATAACTTTGCACATAACCTTAGGCAAAACCTAAAAAGTTATGTTCTTGACCTAGGTCTCTCTGACCACACTGCACAAGTGCTTAAAGTCCGTGTTAAAAAAACGTGTATATTGTCATTTTGGAGAGTTGTAAAATATGATTACTCACACGAAAATGTACAAAAATTTATAAATTGTTTATCATGTTTGTCCTTTTTTGATATTTACCAAACAAGCGATCCAAATAAAGCTTACGAGTCTTTCATAGAGACTTTTCGCTTATTTTACTCTCTATGCTTTCCTAAAAAAATAGTTAGAATAAGAACTGATCAAAAAGTCAAATGGATATCTCGTGGTATTAAACTTTGTAGTAGAAAGCAGATAACATTACTTTGGCAGTATAGGCATTCTCCTACTGATACAAATAAGACTATATTAAAAAACTATACGCGACAGTATAGGAAAATTATAAAGTTGACTAAAAAAGCTCAAAACATGCATCAAGTTTACACTTCTGAGAATAAGTCAAAAAAATTGTGGCAAATTATAAATAATAATACGAATAAAATGAATATGCCTAAAGAAGGTATTTCAAAGATTAGACATGGAGCTGAAATCTTAACTTCTCCAACCGATATAGCAAATGCCTTAAACAATTACTTTGTACATAGACCCAATACTTATAAGCAAAATAGTTTTATGCACACGAAAATAGAGTATAACACTAAATCTATGTTTATGACTCCAACATCACCTCATGAGATTAAATTAATTACACGTTCTCTAAAGAACACGAACAGTGTAGGATATGACAATATAAACACTCGTGTTATAAAACTTGTAGTTGACATTATATGCGTACATTTAAGCTACATTATAAATTTAGTAATTTCTATGGGCATATACCCCGATAGTCTAAAAAAAACTATAATTAAACCGTTGTTTCAAATGAATGATAAAGAGGAACCACGCAATTATCGACCAATAGCCCTTATACCCGTGTTTGCTAAAATATTTGAAAAGGTAATTTACCAAAAAATGTATAGCTTCTTTGAAAAATGTAATATTTTATGCAACGAACAGAAGGGTTTTAGGAAAAACATATCGATAAATATGGCAATTTACGACTTAGTTAAGCTAGTAACTGAAAATGTAGACAAAAGAACACCGGTTTGTGCGGTGTTTACAGACATGACAAAAGCTTTCGATTATGTTGATCATGAGTTGCTCTTTCAAAAACTAGATAGGTACGGAATTAGAGGCAACGTGTTAAATCTTTTAAAGTCTTATCTGACAAATCGTTTGCAATATACTGAAATATCAAGAATCTCTTTAAAATGTAAAACTGAAAAAGTGTACGCCTCAAATGAACTGGTTGTAAAATATGGTGTACCTCAAGGCAGTGTACTTGGTCCCCTGCTTTTCTTAATATATATAAATGACTTTCCTAAAAATGTTCATCGTCCAATGATTATGTTTGCTGACGACAGTACCTCAATTGTAAGTTGTAATAATAATATTGACTATGAAAATGACATAAATTTAGTAATTAATGAAATGGTGACTTGGCTTAATAACAATAATTTAATAATTAATTTAAATAAAACAAATGTAATGCACTTTCACCAACGGAAAGAAGTAATGGACATGAACATACACTATAATGGAAACGCTATTGAACGAGTAGGTGTAACGAAATTCTTAGGACTTTTCATTGATGAAAAACTTACCTGGAAAGATCATGCGGAGTATGTCTGTAATAGAATAAGTAGGTCGGCATTTGCCCTACGTAAACTTGCAAAGATAGTAGATAAAACCGCATTACTAACAGCATATCATGGCCTCGTGGAGTCTGTCTTAAGGTATGGAGTTATCTTTTGGGGAAACACTACCTACAGAAAGTCCGTTTTCATAGCCCAAAAAGACTGCGTACGGGCCGTCTGTGGACTTGCCTTTCTAGAAAGCTGTGACCCACACTTCAAGCCATTGAACATTTTGACATTTCCATCTCTTTATATATATGAAGTTGCAACTTTTGTAAAAATGAATCCTGACATGTTTCCAATGGTGACTCAGCGTCGCAAACTTCCTGTACGACCCCAATATGTAAACGACATCTGCAATCCGAAAAGTAATACAGCTCTACTAGATAAAAGCATCCTGGGAATGGCTTCTAGAATATATAACAAGATCCCAAACGACATTAGATTGAAAGAAGTAAATGAATTTAAAAGACAATTTAAAGCCTATCTAATTAGTAAAAACTATTACTCTCTTAATGATTTTTTTAATGACATTGACTCTAATGTATTATACTAACTGGCTGACTTATTGTTTATTTGAAATTTTAATATAATCTATGTTCTGTTATCTTATTTGTTATTTGTAGTTTTTATTTTGGATCTATGCTGTATATATTGTTGACATTATAATAATATATTACTTAAATAAATGTATTACTAACAAACTGCACTACTGTTAAGATAGTTAAGTTTAAATATAAATTTGTACGCCTATAGGCAAAGCACAGAGAAACTAATGTAAATTATCACCGTATTTTATATCACCTGTGTTAAACAAATATCACCTGTGTTAAACAAATACACTATTTCATTTCATTTCATTTCATTTCATTTCATTTCATATAATAGACTTTGCGAGCTTAAGAAACTTTGTGGGTATATTGTCCCAGCCGGGTGCGCTGTCACTTTTTAGACCAGAAATGATACTGTCAACTTCTTTTTCATCAGTTTCAAGAAGCACAAAAGATGAGGAGTTACAAGGAAACGAGAAAGTGGTGTCAGGGCTTTTATCAAATGAGGAGCTCACCGTAACAGCATCAGCAAGTGTCTTACCTACGGTTGCGAAAAAATCATTAACAAAATTTGCGGAACTGTCAGGAGTATCTTTGGAGTTAAGCAATTCTGTACCCTGGCTGTCCTTTGTTTTGTAATTGGTAATCTTTTTTATTGTATTCCACATGGATTTTGAGTTTTTAGTTGACATTTCCAGTTGATCTCTCTCATATTGCGTTTTTAGTTTTCTAGTAAGGTGATTGCAGAAATTCCGGTATCTTCTAAAAGTGATTTTTAGCACTTCATCGTCAGGTTTTAAGCGAAGCTTGAGTTGCATGTTATTCCTATTACGTATACATCTAAGTATTCCTGGGGTAATCCAAGGTTTAATTATGCGTTTACTCCTTGGTACCTTCTTAAGTGACTGACTTTCCGCTAAGGATTTTCTTAGATGTCCTACAAGTTTTGTAATGATGTAAAGGGGGTCATTACTGAGTAAGAGTGAACTTAAATCCATTTCCCGTAATTTGATAAGTGCTTTGGAGTAGTCAAAGCGGTTGATTATAATGGGGTCTTTTTCCTTAACAATGTCAAATAATGTTAGAAAAATAGTTAGATGGTCCGTTATGGAGGTGTTGATAACAGCAATGGATGCTGCACATTTATGAAGATCTGTTTTAAGCATAAAGTGGTCTAAAGAGCTTCCTCCTCTGGTCGGGAGTGTGTGGCCAGGTCAGAAGCCAAACGTTGATAGCATGTTCGGGTAGTTATTTCTATTGGTCCTCTCATAGGAGGGTTCCGAGGGGCGCGGAATGAGGTTAATGTTTATGTCACCTGTTATGACAATATTATTTTATAGTTTCTAAGTGGTCACATAACGAGTCTATGAAGCTAGAGGCATTTGTAAATGACGGTGACCGGTATATCCCTATTATAATAATGTTACTATCCAACTTTATCTGAATGCAGGAAGCCTGGTCTATTTTAATTTCAGTTGCTAGGGACTTCATTCTACAACTAGTGAAGCTGACTACTCCATCATTTTGATTATTGGGATTTGTGGTAGCATATGAATTATAACTAGGGATACAAGGGATGGGCTTAGACAAGTTTAACCTACATTCAGTCAAAATCAAGACATCTACACTGAAATCTAATTGGGCCAAAGTTATCTGAAGGTCATCGAGGTTACTGTATATACTACGTATATTTTGTGACATTACTTTTAGTGATAAATTATTCATTGCAAGGGGTATACGAGTATATATAGTCAGATTTTGAATGTCACAATTAAAAGAGGTCACAAAATTCGTATCATCAATGTCATTTAAAGTTGTTAACTGACTATCCATTAATTAAATAAAAGATAAGATTGTGTCGCAAGCCAGTGTTATATATTTTAGAGCTAGATTCTGCACTGAAAGTTTCGCTAAGGTGGAGATACAATTTATGCCAAAAAGATAGTATTATAAAGTATTTGGTGGTATTCGAGTAGTTTTGATATTCATCTGTGTGGGTTTTGTGTGTTACTTGTGTTATTGAGAGTTTCAAAACTAATATGTAAAGAGAGTTGCACATGTGCAAGTATGCAATACGTATTAAAAAGGTAGGTGACAGTGGTGTGTGATTATTAATGTGTGAGTTTATTGTTCCAAAAGGTGTGTAGAAGCGTAAGTTTTGAGTGTGTGTGGCAAAGTAATCTAGTGTGTATTGGTTATAGAATTATTCATAGCGCTTAAGTCTACTGGGGCTGAAAACATAGTCCATTTATACATAGCCAAAAACCATTTTACGTAGCAGGTGCAAAAACTAAGTCTAAGAATTACCAGTCAGGGCTCCTGTAACAGTCTCTGTATCTGCAACTCATTTGTTATAAGAACTATTGGTGACGTTTTAGTTTTTCTAACAAACACTTTTCCCATAGAAGTCCAGCAAAACTCGTAATTCTTAGATCTAGCTAGATCTCGTGCCAGAAATCGAAGGCGTGCCGCTTTTGCCGTCAAGTGTTCAGTGACAAAGATGGGGGTCTCGATTGAACGGTGACCAACCTGTTTGGCACTTAATTTGTTATTTTTGTTCTTTATGTTATACTCTTTACATTTTAATAAAAAGTCCGTTTTTTTAATGGCTGTAGTCATTTCTACTATAATCGGTGAGTTTTGTTTGTCGTTTTGTCGGCTGCGAATCCTATATATATCCGAAATGTCTGAGGGAGAAATTTCATAGCTAATGTTTTGGGATAGCGTTGTTACCATATTTATCAAATCTTCTCGAGTCTCTTTTTCCACCTTGGGGGCGTTTTTAATTTCGAAGTTTTTCTTGCGCGAGTCGCGCGTATATCTTCAATTTTCTCTTCGAGGAGATTTATGTACTCCCTGTCTGCCCGTCTGTCCTTTTCTAAGTTTTCAATCTTTTTCTTTAACTCTTCGTTTTGGGCAGTCAAAAAACTAATAGAGTTTTCTATTTTAACATTGGACTCTTTTATTTCCCGCAACGTCGGCTTTAATTTTTTGAACTCCTTGTCCTGTGAGGTCTTAATATCTTTTAGCATTTTTCTCATTTCACTTTTAAACTTCTCTAATTCGGTCCCAGGACTTTCTCTTATTCTTTTGTTACCTCGGAGTTGACTGAAGTTTGGTGGCGTCACGTCTTGGATTTCCATATCCGAATGCGACGACGCATCAGTATCCGACATTTTTACTGTAAGCGCGTACTAGGAACGTATGAAAAGAGAGGAGGTTGGCACTGCGAGCGTGTTCCGAGTGTGGTCCTGACGTCACCGCGCGGTCGCTTGCTATCGCTGTGTTCGTGTCCGTACCTTGTGTGGTAGTGGAGGTAACGTCACCGCGCGGTGCGAGTAGAGAGGGTGTAGTGTGCGTTGCTTGCTCCCGTTGTTGCGTGCTGCGCGTAGTACCTTGCAGTACCAGGGCAATAGGTATCCAGTGCTGTAGCAGAGCTCCTTATGCGTATGAATGAATACTAACATGCACTCACTTTGATTTCTGCGCTCCTATTTTTAGCACTGATTTAATTGCAATTTAAAATATTTAAATTTATGTAACAAAAGTTATACGTGTAGTGGGTACGTGTTCACCAAGTGGCGGTCCGAGGGGACGAGGAAAATAATACTCAGCACAAAACGCCTTTCTAATGACGTTGTTGCCACTATTGGACACAGTTTACACTTCATTATTGACATATATCAAAATGACAAGGAAAACTATACAGAAACTAAATTTTACCAAAAAAACCGGCCAAGAGCGTGTCGGGCCACGCTCAGTGTAGAGTTCCGTAGTTTTCCATCCGTCACAGTAAGTGTCCCCACTTAAGAGTTAAAATAACACCGCCATGTAGGATATGATATGAGCGTTCCACGTACAGCGACATCTATTGGCAAATTAAGTAAACTATTGCGCGCGAGCTTAAAGTATGGAAGATGATTTTTATGAGATAATTCTTTATTGCGTGAACCGATTTTCACCATTTTTACTTTATTTGAAAGCACGTCATTTAATTGTGATTTTGTAGAAATTACAGGTACAATAAACACCTGCTTATACGGTTAAATTACAAACTTAGTTCAGAAATTATTTTGTATTTTTTTTCAAAAACTATTCAACCTGTCAAGTTAAAAATAATTTTCCTAGAAAGTTATTATAAAGTTCTACTTTAAAAATTTTTTTCATATTTTTAAAACTTACGGTTCAAAAGTTAGAGGGGGACACACACATTTTTTTTTACTTCTGGAGCGATTATTTCCGAAAATATTTACATTATCAAAAAATAATTTCAGTAAACCCCTATTCGTTTTTAAATACCTATCCAACAATATATCACACGTTAGGGTTTAAATGAAAAAAAAAATCACTCCCCACTTTACGTATAGGGGATGTACCCTAATAAAACATTTTTTTCCAGTTTTTATTTTACCACTTTATCGGCGTGATTGATATACATATTAGCACCAAATTTCAGCTTTTTAGTGCTAACGGTCACTGAGATTATCCGCGGACGGACGGACGGACGGGCAGACATGGCGAAACTATAGGGGTTCCTAGTTGACTACGGAACCCTAATAAAATGTACCAATTTGTTATAAGCAATAATTTTATTAAAAACATTTACTTTTCATGTGCAATAAACATTCAAAAAATTGAAAAAAAAAGAAAAAAAAATTTTTTTTCGCGAAATTGACCTAAAGTCACATCATATTTTTTCATTATTTTGGTCTCAGAAATTCGTGGTTAAGATCTGTCGGGTTATACGTGCCCACGGTGTATAATAAATAATAATAAAATAAATATTGTGGGACAATCTTACACAAATCACCATATGGCTTTCAAAGGATTAAATGTTTCTATTACCATGAATCCTAATAGTAAAATAAAAAAATTTCAGGTACTGGCTTGCAACAAAATTCCCATGCTTCCTGAAAATGATGCGGGTACGGTCTTCAGCTCGTGCTTTACTGAGCTAGACATCTTTCAAACACAGGTTAGTATTGTTCTCATATTATACCTTGGTCATAAAGCAATAACAGTGAGTGTCAGGATGGCGGGTGTACATCAACAAATGGAGCTGCGGTATACGTCAGGAGTTAGTGCTAGCAATGTGCTAAATGTGCGCCAAAATTCGAGCAATGTGCTCTTTAAACTCCAGAGATATTTAAGAAATGAATGACGCCCGCCATCCTCACGTCACGTTGGCGGTGCATTTCCAGTTCTAGCTAATGCACAGTAGAACAGCGCTTAAAATTCAAAAGTCGCAATAAAAGTCTAACAAACAGTACGTAATGTTTTATTAAGATTGTATTTGATCTGTAATAAGTGAAATACAGTCTTTGGATAAAGAACCCTTCTTTTTTTGAGGTAAATTTCGTAAACCAGTTATGTATGGATCAGATGTCATTAAAAGTCTATTGAGCAAATCAGTGTTAGTTGTTATTCTTGAAATTTTGCGGGTATTATGTTGCCTAAAATATTTAATATCTTTGTTTTTTGCCTCAGCGGCCTCCTCCGTCATCTCACCTACGGGCAAAATAGAATATTCTATGAACTCAGGACCGTGAATTAGTACCTTATGTACGGAGGCAGGAAGGTAATACCAAGCATTATGCCGTTACAAGCAGTTTTGCTGTTTCTAAAGCGTATTCTTCATACTTTTTTATGTGAATGCTGTAACCTGAAGCTAAGGTTTTTAAAATGACAGAGCATCTGAGTATCAAATTCTTGTCTTGTCCCCGTGATTTCTGCAGATATTTCAGGATTCTCGCAGTATTATCGTCATTCGAGGAACCACTACCCCCACTTTTAAGACTACTTACTTATAAGACTAGCGAAATCTCTTCCCTCTTTTAAAAATCAGTTGAAACTCTATTATTTGTCTCTACCTTAATTTGCCAATATATTATGTGTATGTATATATTGTATGTATTATAACTTATATATATGTATGTATAAGTATGATATTTTTATGTTTTATTTATGTATTTTTAGTTAGTTTTTAATATTTTTTTAGAAATTTGTAGGTGTTTGTGTGTTGCTGTGTAATTTGCTCTCTTTACTTTAAATTGTTTGCACTACCTGTTATTTTAAATTAATTCTTCATTTGCTGCTATCCAAAGGTTGTCTGGGAGAGATCGCTTTTTAGCGATAAGACCGCCTGTTGTTACCTTATTTTAAGTTTATTGTAAAAAATATTTTTATTATTCTTGTATTTTTGGTGCAATAAAGAATATTTACTTACTTACTTACTTACTTACTTTTCGGTTTGTCAACAATAAGACCCATTTTTATTACTAGACGCCTTTTATTATTATTATTATTATATCGTTTTAGACAGGCAGCTTGCGCTGATAAGTCTAAATCAAAGTTCACTATACACTAATTCACAACTTTAGATAGTTTGTCGAGTCTATTTTTGAACTGATTAACACTGTTGGAGTTCACAACTTGGGAGGGTAACTTGTTCCAAGTATTCACAATTCGGTTCGCAATAAAGTTTTTGCCGATATTTGTATTATGTATTGTTGTTGTTAGTTTAAAGTTATGTCCTCTTGCGCGCGTGTTTAGATGTCGAGTGAACAAGTCGGTCAGTTCTGGACAGTCGTAATAGCCATTTAGTATTTTAAAAGTCTCAATCATGTCTCCACGTTCGCGCCTCTTTTGCAGTGTTGTTATGCCTAGCTTTTTTAATCTATCCTCATATGATAGTGCCTTTAGCTGTGCGGGAATTTTGGTGAATTTGCGCTGCACTCGTTCAATCATTTCAATGTCTTTTTTGAAGTATGGATTCCATACTATAAAGCCATATTCCAGGATAGGTCTTATATACGTTTTGTAGATCTTTAGCATTGTTTCAGGAGTAAGGATGCGAAAGGCTCTTCTAATTATGTAGATAATGGAGTTTGCTTTTTTCACCATTTGCGAAATGTGGGGTTCCCACTTGAGGTCATTGGATATTAGGACTCCCAGATCTTGTTGGGTGGTAACTGCTGCCAGCTGTGTGTTATTTAAAACGTATGACAACTTAGGGTTATTTTTGTGCATGTGAAGGACTGTGAATTTTGTTTCATTGAGGTTTATAAGCTCCAGGCTATGGCACTCCAGGCACCAGTCTCTAATTCTATTCAGGTCTGACTGTAGTTTGCTGTGGTCTATAAGTGGGTTCACAAAGAGCTTGGAGTCATCTGCGAAGAAGCTAAAGTTGGACTCAATGGTGGTTTGCAGGTTTGGTGGTTTTTGAACAATTCATGTATCTTTTTACACAAATAGTGATATTTTTTTTTCAAAATTTTCGGTGTTAATACCCTCATCATCTAAATAAGACTTAGACAGTTGCTGAAAGACATATCTATTTTTTTCAGCATTGGAAGCTTTAGCTGATTGAAGCCAAAGATCAAAAACAAGCTTACGTGATAATGAGCAATTGATTTCTTCGCCTAAAACAAAGATAAAAATCATTACATTTATTTGTCCTTAAATTTCAATGACGTAAAAAGGCTACCGCCAAGACCTTCGGCAATCTTCGGTAGAATTATCAAGTGCAAACTATAAAGCACATTTTAGGCTAGAAAACGACATATGTATCATTACGGGACTCGAAGGGTTTCTAAACTAAAAGCTTCGAAATATCTTTCAAATTGAAATCGTTGTTGGTTATTTTAATGGCTCGCGTAAAATAAATATTACAATAAAAAAACCGGCCAAGAGCGTGTCGGGCCACGCTCAGTGTAGGGTTCCGTAGTTTTCCGTCCGTCACAGTAAGTGTCCCCACTTAAGAGTTAAATAACATCGCCATGTAAGATATGATATGAGAATTCTACGTACAGCGACATCTATCGGCAAATTAAGTAAACTATTGCGCGCGAGCTTAAAGTATGGAAGATGATTTTTATGGGATAACTATTTATTGCGTGAAACGATTTTCACCATTTTTACTTTATTTGAAAGCAAGTCATTTCATTGTGATTTTGTAGAAATTACAGGTACAATAAACTCCTGCTTATACGGTTAAATTACAAACTTAGTTCAGAAATTATTTTGTATTTTTTTTCCAAAAACTATTCAACCTTTCAAGTTCAAAATAATTTTCCTAGAAAGTTTTTATAAAGTTCTACTTTTGAGATTTTTTTAATATTTTTAAAACTTATGGTTCAAAAGTTAGAGGGGGGAGACACATTTTTTTTTACTTCTGGAGCGATTATTTCCGAAAATATTTCCATTATCGAAAAACGATTTTAGTAAACCCCTATTCATTTTTAAATACCTATCCAACAATATATCACACGTGAGGGTTGAAATGCAAAAAAAAATCACTCCCCACTATACGTATAGGGGAGGTACCCTAATAAAACATTTTTTTCCACTTTTTATTTTACCACTTTGTCGGCGAGATTGATATACATATTAGTACCAAATTTCAGCTTTCTAGTGCCGGTCACTGAGATTATCCGCGGACGGACGGACGGACGGACGGACGGGCAGACATGGCGAAACTATAAGGGTTCCTAGTTGACTACGGAACCCTAAAAACGGCATAGAAAAGAATAAAATGTTCTTAAAAATGATAGAACATACCCTTGTGTACCTCCATTTAAATAATTATGGCTATCACTAAACAAGTCATGTACGTTATCAAGTTTAAAGCGACGAGTAAATATTGCACTTTTAGATAACGCGTTCCAGTGTCATGCGGTATGATAACTTTGAAAGCTTATACCAAAGAGTTTTGTTCCGACACATGCCAAGTCTTTTATGTTTTCTTAAACTACCTAGTATAAAGTACCCTCCTTGCTAAAAAAAACAGTCAAAGTAGATCATCAATTTATTTGAATTTTGGCTACTACCGTGACGTCCGTGTAATGGCTGCCTACTCAAGGGTGAAAGTACTGTCAATGTGTTTCCACATGTATAAAGCACAATCAAATTCAGGGAGCCGTTAAAGAGTAATATGGGTTTGAATAAATAAATATATAAACGCCTGCTTATTTGAAATAGCGACATCACATCTTATTGCAGGCCGTTTAGGCACATACAAAACATGCAGGCGCTTTACACAAAAAATTCACAGATTTCGTGCCTCACACGACTATCGAGCACATTGGAAATGAATCTAAGGAATTCGAAAAAATATTGTCGACTGAGCGACGAGAAAGTCGGGATAAGGAAAATGTTATAAAATAAAACTACGACGTTGAATGATAATTATTTTATTCTTAGATTAATATAAGTATCCTCGACATAACGCCTGTGAACCAGAGTTGGGCAAAAATTAACGTGATTGAAACTAAAGTTATAAATGAGAACGTTACTCATAATCATATGGACATGATTACGAATTCAATCATGAGCTTTCTAATCTGATTGACCACCGACATGAGTAAATCATGTCGAATTTTAGTTTCACTCATGATTAGCTGAAGTGATTACATTAGTAAGACAGTATGCTTAGTTAAACTAACGATTTAGTTGATTAGATGATTAGATTTTGATTAGATTTTGCGTAGCTACTATCTGCTTCACTTTTTTCCCTGACGAAACAGAGGCGGTACCTAGGTGAGTATAATATACATTTAGGATAAATGGCTATTTGTGACAATATTTCTAAAGGTATCAATTGGCGGTTGGCGCTTACGTCTTAAGTTGTATAGTGCAGATTCAATATTGAGCAATAAAAGCGTAAATTCCAGTGGCAAATGTTACCTTTACCTCAATTTTATTGTTAGTTTTTGGTATGAGTGTACAAATGAATGCTCCCATTTAACTTTGAAACGGCCTGTTCGGTTTTATTGCGGTTTTCGGCTACAGTTAAGGTAGCTATCACACAGCTGCGGTTTCCACATGCGCTTTTAATTCTCATTCTCATTCTCATTCTCATTATCAATCTCATTCTCATTCGTATTCTCATTCTCATTCTCATGCTCATTCTCATTCTCATTCTCATGCTCATTCTCATGCTCATTCTCATGCTCATTCTCATGCTCATGCCCATTCTCATTCTCATTCTCATTCTAATTCTAATTCTCATTCGCATTCTAATCCTCATTCTCATTCTAATTCTCATTCTCATTCTTAAGCTTAAGCTTAAGCTTGATTTACTCATGGGGAAATTACTTGATTGTTTTGTGTTATGATTTAATCAGCGATTATTCAATCAGCGATGATTAGTAATAGACAGAGCTCGGATTTTTCACGGCAAAACAAAACACTAGCGTAATTTAGCCAGTGCTTGAAATATTATTTTATCGACACCTATCGAGTCTTACTAGAGTATATGACAGGTATTGCCTCAGTACATTTTTTCTTTTTTTATTCGATGGTACACCTATCAGTGTGAATGTCAAAATTTAAAAACTAACAAACGTGCGAAAATTTCGAAAAACAGGAGACTTACTAGAGCTCAAAATCAATATTTTTGACCAGTCTAAGGTGACCTACTGGGGGTTAGAAGGTTGTGCATTAATTACCGGACATCCTGTATAAGTAATAAAATAACTTTTCATTTTAGCTTTGCCATAGTCGAGCAACAAAGAGGTAGGTCTGCATGTACAACTTAGAACGAAGTAACTATACCACCTCATTTAAAATGATAGAAACGACTGCAAATTTCATCTCACATGACATATGACATTCACACTTTAACTGTCATTTCATTACGTATAAAACGTAAATTGCATCTAGGTATTATTTATTTCGCAACGCATTGAATCCGACGTGTTGGATATACGTATAATAACTTAATATTGCAAGGTATCAATTAATACAAAAATGAGTAATGTACAAGATCGGATCAAAACGTGGATTGAAAATCACCCTGAGTTAGTCTATAATGAAGTGACCTCCACTATATACTGCTCTATGTGCGATATGCATCTAAAACTGAAGAAATGCAATATTGAGAATCATGTGAAAAGCAACCGCCACAATTACCGTTCGGGGCAACCAAATAGGAAACATCAATTTTATTTCGATTTAATTATTTTTCTTATTTCATGCAACATACCATGGGCAACAGTCAACAACAATAATTTTCGTCATTTTTTTAACAAGTATTTATGTTGCGACTGCTCTATGACTTCTTTACCGGACGAATCGACCCTGCGAAAAATTTATTTAAATCTCGTGTACAAAAAAACTATACAGGGTATAAGAGAGGTAAACAAAACCAATTATTTGTGGATATCTATAGACGAAACACCAGATTTCATGGGAAAATGTGTGACAAACGTGGTGATTCGGTCTTTGCAAAAAAATTGTTCTAAGCAATTTTATCTTTTGGGGTCGAAGGTTTTAGAGAAGGTAAATGGGGAAACAATAGCAAACCTAATAATAAACCAATTAAAATTTTTGTTTCAAAATTCTTTCAATGATAACGTAAACAATTTGCTTTTACTTTGCACAGATAGTGCCGCATATATGCTTAAAGCCGGTCGTATTTTAAAAGCAACGTTTCCTCGTATGAAACACATTACGTGTTTAGCTCAATGGTCTGCACCGGGTTGCCGAAGAAGTGCGAGATAATTTCAAAGGTGTGGATGGGTTGATATCGAATGTCAAAAAGATATTCCTAAAATCTCCAGAGCGTGTACGCCTTTTTAAGGCAAAATATCCGTCCATTCCCCTACCTCCCGAGCCAATTATCACCAGATGGGGAACTTGGATATCTGCTGCGGTATATTACGCTCAATACTATGAGCAAATACGTGATGTCGTCTCCATACTTGCTAATGACTCGGCAGCTATAAGAGCTGCAAAAAAATTTTTTCAAACACGCAAACTACGACCGGAGTTAAATTTCATTCGCGACAACTACGAAGTAATAGCCTCTTCAATAGAACAATTGCAATGTTCGACTTTATCCATTGCGGAATCCTTCCTCATTCTGGATACTGTTCGTTGCTACGTAAACTGGAGTAAACTTTTACCAGTGATACGTAAATTTGAAGCCGTGCTCGAACGAAATCCTGATTACAAAATTTTAAGAGACATATCTGAAAATATTACCCGAACTGATAATGAATTCTATAAATTTGCTCCCTTGACGTCAACTGAAGTTGAACGTACATTTAGTGTACATAAATGGATTTATAGTGATAAACGCAACTGTTTACTCCCAGAGAATGTTGAAAAGATAATGATCATCTACTCCTATCACTATTACCCAAATAAAATGTCTTGTGCTGCTGTGTGTACTGACGTAGATTTTGAAGAAGAAATTGCGTCTGTTTCTAATATATAGTAACTTTATACAAATGTTTTTATTAGTTTTATTACATATTAATTTTATTTGGTGACTTTTATTTCTTCTAGTTCTGAATTATCGATATCGATAAAATAATATTTCAAGCACTGGCTAAATTACGCTAGTGTTTTGTTTTGCCGTGAAAAATCCGAGCTCTGGAATAGATCACCGATTTTTATCAAATGTACCCAACTCTACTGTAAACAAACAAATTGAAAAATTTCCACACGCATATCGAAGTTTGAATAATTGTCGCCGTGGCGCCTAGGTATACATATTTCATTTTTAGATTAATAAGCAGGATATAATAATGTTTAAAGTACAAGAAAATGATTACATTACAAATCCGTAGTCAACTCGAGAAATGGTAGCCACATAGCTAAATAATGTTTAAGCAAAAAAAAAACCAACTTCTTCAATGGGGGAAGCCGGTGAAGGATGATTGTAGATGGTGCACTCTATACAATGAAATAACTTGCTTAACAAACACAGCGAAGAGGACAAATCGTCAAACGTGAACTATGCGTCGTTGAAGAATTCCTTTCTCATTTTACATTTCACATGTTTTTGGCATCAGCCGCAGTTCCACTTCATCAATATGTCACTGTTTTTAATGAAAATGCTTGATTTGTTGATTTAAATCCGAAAATCACTTTATGTATGCCTTTAAGATTTGAGAAGTTTCCTCGATTCCTCCTGGATCCCATCATCAGAACTTAGCTTGACGAAAATTTGTCCTGAAGAGTACAAATCGCCAAACGTGAACTATGCGTCATTGAATAGTTCTGCTCTGATCATCAAAATGCTTGATTTGTTGATAAAAATACAAAAATCACTGTGTTTGCCTTTAAGATTTGAGGAGTTCCCTCGATTCCTCATGGATTCCATCATCAGAACTTGAGCTTGACGAAAATTTGTCCTGACAATCTTACTTGCTTGCTTTGCTACAAACACCGATGTGTGTTCGATAAGAGGAGGAATCGCCAAACGTGAACTATGCGTCGTTGAAGAGTTCCCTTCTGATCATCATCAGCAGTTATCAAATGTCACTGTTTTGAATGAAAATGATTGATTTGTTGATAAAAATCACTACATGTATGCCATTAACATTTGAGGAGTTCCCTCGATTCCCCATGACGGAGTTATGGAGTAACAAACATTAAAAAAAAACAAAATAAAAAAAACATACACGCCGAATTAAGAACCTCCTCTTTTGAAATCTTGAAGTCAGTTAAAAAAAATTAATGTGAAAAATGTCGTTCTGACTTTTTTCAAAAAGGTTAGGCTACAGGACAGACCCTTAACCCGATCGTCTTTTTTTAGGCTTAAATTTTTTTTTTTTTTTTTTTATACTACGACGGTGGCAAACAAGCATACGGCCTGCCTGATGGTAAGCAGCTACCGTAACCTATGGACGCCTGTAACTCCACAGGAGTCACATGCGCGTTGCCGACCCTTTACAAAAAGGAGGATTCACTGTGTTGGCGGCTAAAGGAACAAGAGGGTCCCTCATCGTCAACACACTGGGTCCTCTTTGAGCTCTTTGGCAACCTTACTCACCAGCAGGAACACAACACTATGAGTAGGGTCTAGTGCTATTTGGCTGTGGTTTTCTGTAAGGTGGAGGTACTTCCCCAGTCGGGCTCTGCTCCAGATTTGAGCGAGATGACATTCGCTGAACGTGCCCTACCACACTAAGCGAGATGCCATTCGCAGTGCCCATACCTCTCTTTTTGGCATAGTTTAAGGACATACCAAAGTCCGGACGTAGTTTAAGGACATACCCCGGGTCCAATTATAAATTCCGGGTTAAATTATAGCTGACTAAATTGTCCAGAGGAGTTCTTCTCAAATTTTTGATATCATTCTTCGTTTCCAAAATATCGAACGCCAAAATCAAAAATTTTGAAAAAATTGATTTTTTTTCACTATTCCGGCTACAACTTTTTTCTTTTTTGATTTTCTCGAAAAATTCTTTTTGCATCTTACAGCTGTCGTAAATATGAGTCTTTTGAGCTATTTTTGAATATCATATCTGTACAACTTTCCGAGTTATAAGGGATCGCACTTTTTCGTGAAATCGAGGCCTATACTGGAACGAACGAAAAGACATTTCCAATGTCAAAAGTTAACGTTAACCCATTCAAGGCCAGCGACTCTGCGTAAGTATGGGTCATGCTCAAACAGTCCCACAGGGCCAGTAACTCGCATGTGTGTGTTTATGTAAGTGCCATATAAGCTAACAAGCATTTGTATAAGGTTAAATTGGGATATTTACATTTTATCATTATATGTATCGTTGGTTGTTCAATCTAACTGGTGTGTAAGAATGTCCTATTTTTTTTTATCCTAATGTAAATATCCAATTTTGTAGTTGGTTGAAAAGACAATAGATTGCGGTGACTTTATTGACGGTGTGCTATTTATGTAGTGTCACTTGTCAAAAATAATTAAATTTATCAAAATAAGCTAATAAATATAATATCTCATAATAGTCATAATACTGCATCAAAACCAAAACTTTAATTTTTGTATTCATAAGGTGGTTTGCATTCTTTGACCTCCACCACTTTATAGCTGCCAGATATCCGAATCTAAAAATAAGCATAGTATAGCAAACTAACGAGAGTGGTTTCGTCGCTCTCATTATTGTGTCATATCTGACGTGGCTGGCTCTCCGTCTATTAGATTAGCATTGCACGTATAGACATATCTGCAACTTTAAGAAAATAACATTTTTTTACGTATTTAAGTACCTATTTGTATATTATATAAATAGTATATTAGTTATAATTATATCATTATATGTATCGTTGGTTGTTCAATCTAACTGGTGTGTAAGAATGTCCTATTTTTTTTTATCCTAATGTTAAGATCCCAATTATACAAATGCTTGTTAGCTTATATGGCACTTACACACACATGCGAGTTTCTGGCCCTGTGGAACTGTTTGAGCATGACCCATACTTATGCAGATTCGCTGGCCTTGAATGGGTTAACGTTAACGTTTTGTGTAAAGCGCCTGCATGTTTTGTATGTGCCTAAACTGCCTGCAATGAAGATGTGATGTCGCTATTTCAAATAAGCAGGCGTTTATATATATATATATTTATTCAAACCCATTTTACTCTTTAACGGCTCTCTGAATTTGATTGTGCTTTATACATGTGGAAGCACATTGCGAGCACTAACCTTAGGCAGTACTTTCACCCTTGAGTAGGCAGCCATTAGCTAGAACTGGAAATGCACCCGCCAACCTGACGTCAGGATGGCGGGCGTCATTCATTTCTTAAATATCTCTGGAGTTTAAAGAGCACATTGCTCGAATTTTGGCGCACATTTAGCACATTGCTAGCACTAACTCCTGACGTATACCGCAGCTCCATTTGTTGATGTACACCCGCCATCCTGACACTCACCAATAACACTGTAGGGGCACAGGGCGGACACGTTATACTCGTACTACAAAACTCATTTGAGCGCTTATGTGTGCATGACACATCTGTACACACTTCATTGTGTGTGTGAGTTCTTAGCTATGTCATTAAAATTGTTTTAGAATTTCTGCTATCGTGAATGACGTTTGACAATACACCTAAACTTTGCATTGTTTCATCGACGCGCAGCCAACATTTCTTCTAAATAACGTAGCATGTTAAATAAAAAAACCGGCCAAGAGCGTGTCGGGCCACGCTCAGTGTATGGTTCCGTAGTTTTCCGTCCGTCATAGCACAGAATAACTAATAGTACTACCGTACAGAAAATTCACTCCTAAATAAAAGTCAGATTTAGGTATAAAATTATACCTATACTCGGCGCTTGCAAGCAAAATTGAAACTTATAACCGCGCACGAACCGTGAGTCTTCTTTGCGCGCCGCAGTTTTATGACCGAGCTGTGAGCGTCGGCACGGGGTTGTCACTTGACAAGTTTTTGTACCTACTGATTTATTATTTTTAAGATAAATATGTAGGAATTACAAACGTTGATTATGTAAACATGACATTTTTATACGGAGATAGAAATCTTTATAGAGATTATATCGATTCTCACGGAAGTAGGTATGCCATAGCCGTATTCCTTTGAAAATATATCGGTCAGTTCCTAATATTGTTTCTTGGCAACCGATATTCAATAAATTAAAGATGTTTATTTTAACTATTACTAAGTAAGGACTTCGGGACCTTTCAATATCGTCCGGAATTTAAAAATGTTATTTCTGCTTCCTTGTTCTTCCGTTTATTCAGACATCCGTAAATACATATTTTATACGCATTAGATCGAGATAGGTTTCGAAGCCATTGTGTATTTTAAATTTTGCGCGAGCGCCACGTGACACGACTATCGCGCGAGCCGAGCGGCAGCCCACTGCCATACGCCTGCCCGGGAGGTGCGCCGGCCAAATGTGCCTAATCTGCGAAGTGAAACACCCCTGGCAACGTCTTATAGCACTGATAAAGGAAAAATTTACTTTATAAAGTTCATTTCATACGGTCAACTATGCCTAGCGCCACCCGGAGGGAGAGATTTGGAAATATTGTTTACTGCTTACAGCTGGACACTTTTTCGACGATTCCCCTATATGAGATACCAATCCTTTTACCTCTATTATCCGTGAATAATTAAAAGAGTTAACTAAGCATACACAATTTGAAAAGAGAATATACTATTATCTATGACATTATTTAGAAAACGCGAAACGAAGTTTTGTTATCAACTTGGGTCATTTAAGATCTTAGAGAATTCAACCAACCGGAGTCGTCATTCACAGGCGTTCCCTTCTGCCGAAAACATATGACCAGTGGTCATACACATGTATGGACTGACGTTTATCTGAAGTAGCTATTTGAACGTTACGTGCGAATAGCCATACATTTGACGTTCCCCTCCCCCGCAAAAATCGGCAGACTTTTTTTGTATAGAAAATGACAGACATGGCTACTCCATCCGGGTTGAATTCTCTAAGTTTAAGATTGACGTCATTAATTATTGACATCAATTTAGCACCCGATAAAAAGTAAATTGAATTTTGACATATTGATAGGTGAGCAATAAAAATATGTCATTAACAGAAAATTTTACCCCATTAAAAAAAACTGTTATAATAAAATTAAAAAAAACACACTAAGGCGCTCCACACACATAGCGGAATTCAGCGCTGAAATCAGCTATCAAAATCAGCCGGAAATGCGGAAATTTGTCTATGGCCTCCATACAAAAATTCAGCTGCCATAGATAAATTTCCACTATCATGAATAGCTGAACTCAGACGCTCAACTACGCTATGTGTGGGGCGCTTAAAGCACATCGCACATTTGAATGGAATTCAGCTATCCATAGACATCATAAATAAAAGTAGGAAATTTGTCTGTGGTAGCTTCATATTTAAATGGAACCATAGACAATTATCAGCCAGATATTCGTCTTCCGGCTGAGTTTTTCTCTATAGTAGCTATACATAGACATCATAAATAAAAGTAGGAAATTTCTCTATGGTAGCTTCATATTTAAATGGAATAGACAATTTTCAGCCAGAAATTCGTGTTCCGGCTGATTGGTCTCAATGATAGCTGAAATCTGCTAAGTGTGTGGAGTGGATCAAATAGTTTGTATTTGTGTGCTAAATTTTATTTAAGGCGCTCCACACACAGCGGAATTTAATTATTGACATTGACACAGACCCGAAAAAATCGTTAAATAATAGTTTTAATGTCATTTGTGTAAAATAAAGCCTGACCAGAAATATATGATTATTGTCAAGAGGGCGCTATTATTCTCATTTTTATGGCAACAGTTCAGTTCTCCATGGTATGGTGACATCGTGATTTGTTTACCTGTCAGCTTTGATGTTAATTTGAAAATGTTTCATAGCGAAAAAGTTTAATTTCCCGAGCGTATTACTTACAGCAGTTTATTATATAGGTACACTATCTACAATGTTTCGCTCTTGACTATGGATAATTTTTGGGATTTCCTGTCGTTTATTATTTAATATTCAACACTTTATTATTATTTAAGTAAACCGCCTCAATTACAGTGACAGCCTATCACATGCACTCACACATGCATATCATTCTGTCATTAAAATTATTGCCAGTGTAAGAAATTAGTTCCAGTGAAATTACGCAACATGGAGCATGATCATATATTTCTGGTCAGGCTTTAAATACAATGCACAGTGATTCGTGTAGAACAATCTAACGGGACAAAAACCCCCATTGAATATCCCAAAAAATATTATTACAAGTAATAGCTAATACCCATACATTAAGATTACCACGTGTTAATTTTCCCCCCACTTCTTCAGTATTGAGTGATAAGGGCGAGTACTTAAGACAATGTGCAATTTCTGATGCGATTATTCGCTTTATCGCTCTTGACGGTAATTTTTTTACCGTGTTACTAGTAATAGTGAGGTGTTGTGTTTGACATGGATTATAATCGCAAAGGTATGTACTATATTTTACAATTTTTTTTTTAACGATTATTGTTTATTTATACGTATTAAAAGAGCCATATACTTGGAGATATGCATTTTTTTACCCCTAACTAAAAGTTTATCGGGTTGAAATTGACTGAACGCCACGGAATGCCACGGAGATATTTACACTTGTTTTTCCTATATCTATCTAGTTGTATATTCAAGTAAAATTACTTGCCGATTTTTGCCTATTTTCATTCTATATTTTTTTTACAAATACGGAAGTATCAGTATCGAGAATGGATTTCTGCAATACATGGCTGGCACATTCAAAAGAAACAAGGTGTGAAGAACTTTTTAAGCTTGTGTTGGACAAATGTGACCTAAGTGGTATAGACGAAAACTCAATTGTGAATATTAAGAAAATTATCAGTGACTTTTCACATAAAATTCACACAAGATGGGAAAGCGTCAACAGGACGCGAAAAGTTTTTTTTAGTAAGTATTGTGACTGGATTCATAACGAAGATATTAAGTTTAAAGTGTCTGTGTATTCCGCAATGCCATCTACATCATCAAACGTTGTGCCGGGCCCTGGAAGACCAATGACCGACTTCTGTGAGGCGAGTATGAAAACCAAACGACGACGAGTAGAGGAACTGGTTCAAAAGAGGAGTTCTAGTGAATTATTGTTTGCCGCCCAGGTATCTGCTCGTTCATCGGGTTGCAGAAAATTAGCAAATGGTATTAAACAATTAAGTAATGAGTCTACCGAGTCTCCCGTGACGTGCGACAAGGATAAGATTAATACCAAATGTGATAAGAGTGCCAGGTGTCTCACTAAAGAGGAAGCTTTAGCATATTATATGCATAATAAGTTAACTTCATTCACGTACAATAACTCGCGGCAGTGGAGTATTAGATTAGGTCATAATTTGTATCCTTCTTTGCACTGTGTTAGAAAAGCTAAATCAGAATGTTATCCTTCAGATGATCAAATATTTGTCGACGAAACTCGTGTCGAAATTAAACTACAGGCTATCTTAAACAAAACTGCAGAGCGGCTAGTTTTAGCGGAACATGAGGTTATCAGCAATTTGTTGCCTTCAAAATCTTCTTTTAAGTTAATAAGTAGCACAGGAAGCTCGTAATAAAGATTTAAGGAGGTTTAGGGAACATCACACCCAAAAGAAGTCACGCACCGCCACCAATAGAGATTTGATGAACATGTTATTAATCACATCTGATCCCTACATAAATAGTTTTAGAGCTCTCCACAGGAAAAAAACAAGCAAACTCTTCCCTGAAGTTTTATCTTTATTAGCTCCTCCTAGTGTTAAAGTATCAGATGTAAATACAGTTTCTAGTCTCCATTTAACGCATGCTAATAATAATGATGATGATGATGATGATGATGATGAGTATTCTGACGATGAGTAATTATAATAATGTATTAGTTAGTATTTATTAATTAGTAATGTAATTAAGGTAGATGATAAGTAATTGTTAATAATTTATCGTTTGTAATCGTAGTTCCTAAGTGCATGATGATTATTTACTGTTTGTTATTATATAAATAAACTGAATTAAGCGTGAAAATACATATTTTATTTATTTTTATGTTTAATATATAGTTTTAAAATAATTTTTTATAACCTTTAATTATTTTTTTTCAAACAACCCCTCTATTTCCAAAAATATGTACCAAAATACCAAAATTAGTATTTATCCGTGTCATTCATGCACAAATAACATGAATAATACGAAAAAATAATTTTGTCTAGTTGCGATGTTCTACACGAATCACTGTGCAGTGGTCATACACATGTATGGACTAACGTTTATCTAAACTAGAATTTATAATTGTACGGAGTGACTTGACAAGTCAACAAACACAAATGTTGCCGCAATTCGGCCAGTGCTGTTCTTATCGATATTTTTATTTAATTATTAAGGGTTCTACAAACGCCGCGACTTAGTGGTTGCGATATTGTCGCTGCAACTTGATTACGGCTTTAAGGCTGAAGAATGCTGCAACATGATGTGGAAAATACGTTACTTTTACGAAATGACTGTTACTTGTTGATAAAACTATGCGGTACGCGACAAATCAAAGTCAATTTATAACTTCTGTACATCCTATTGGAGACAATAATAATTTCTAAAGGCGGCTACTCATACACCTGCCGTAGAGTTAATACCGGGCGCATGGCTTAGTGCATTCAACCAACCGGAGCGGCCATGTCTCTCATTTTCTATACAAAAAAAGTCTGCCGATTTTTGCGGAGGAGGCGAACGTCAAATGTATGGCTATTCGCCCACATATGGAATACTGTTCTCATCTGTGGGTGGGAGCGCCCCAGCACCAACTTCTCCCTCTGGATCGCATCCAACGGAGAGCGACTCGAATTGTCGGCTGCCGGGATTTTACGGATCGGCTTGACTCCGTGGCGCTGCGTAGAGATGTAGCCTCGCTCTGCATCTTCTATCGCCTCTATCACGGAGAGTGCTCCGAGGAATTGTTCGGATTAATCCCTGCCGCCTCTTGCCGCCATCGTCCTACGCGACAGCATTACCATCATCACCATTTAGATGGTTGGCAGTCCTCAACTGTGCGTTTCTCGAGAAACTTCCTGCCTCGCACAACAAAACTGTGGAACGAACTGTCGTCTACGGTATTTCCGGACCGATACGACCTTCAAACCTTCAAGAAAAGAGCGTATTCCCATCTTAAAGGCCGGCAACGCGCTTGTGACCCCTCTGGTGTTGCGGGCGTCCATGGGCGGCGTTAATTGCTTACCATCAGGCGATTCGTCTGCTCGTTTGCCTCCTATTTCATAAAAAAAAAAAATTCGTACGTAACGTACAAATAGCCACGTCAGATAAACGTCAGTCCGTACAATAAATATGACCACTGGTCTTATTTATTGACCACTGTTTTCGGCAGAGGGGAAAGCCTGTCAATGGCCGCTCCGGTTAGTTAAATTCTCCAAGCGCACGGCGGTCGAGCCAATATTGGGATTTCTCTACACACATGTCTGCCGTTCAGTTTGTGAGTGAATATCTTGCTGAACGCACGCCTCTAAAATGGCGCCAGAGGTAGCTTAGAGTGAGGAATAGGACATAGGATACTTAACTACTTTTTATCCCGAAAAAAAAAAACTTTTTCAGAGGGCCACACGATAGCCGAATTATATGCGGATGAATAATTATCCAAGTATCTTTTCGTCTATTTTAGAAGTAGTTAAAAGTAGGTATTTTTGAGAAATATCGTCTTCTGACTGTTCGTAAATATCGTTACGTTTTGTTGTTATTACTCATAGAAGTGTTGAATTGAATTATTAAGTGATGTTACCTCGGATTACGGATTCCTGTGGACGTGCAAGAATTAGAGCCAGAACAATGTTCATCCATAATGTCGCCTCCATAATAAAGTGCTCAGAGTTATAGAAACTATATAATAGTAGTTCGCCTCGAACTGAGAACTCGCGATTTCCTTGTAAATGAATTGACCAATATAACAAGACTCTTATGATGATTGTTTTGTGCCTTCTAGCTCCATAACCTATTGATCGATCCTGCTCATATACTAGTACCAACTCTAAAAATATATTGATTTCTGCTATAACCCCAATAAATTTCATAAAGATTAGAAAAAATATTACTACAGTTACCGCAACAACTATTCAAAATCAAAAAGCCATCGAAATGCAGCGATATCCAGGTAGCCAGCTGACAGTTCCGTTTCCGTTTCATCCGAAGCTGTCTATAACTTCACTTTGCTTAGGCTCCGCTCGTTCGACGAGATAGAAAAATAAGTATATGATATGTTGTATTACATAACTATACGATTTATCAGCGGCAACGTATGTCAAAACTTTTGTCTGGTTTGAATATTGTAGCATTTCAGGCTGTTACATGATAATTTAATTTCCTGCCGCTTATGGATCCTTTAAATGGAATCGTATTGGTAGTGTTTAGTACAACATTACACTTTTCGATACTTTTTATCGACATATACCCATGACTATTTTATTTTTGCTATTCCAGGCAACATTTTAACCCATTCACCGCTACGCCCGATCTCTCGAAACATGTACGACGCGCTGCCATACATTCAATTTTGGCGTAGCAGCGTCACGACACCGTGTCGTTACTCAGTGGTTCAGCGGTGTTCAGTTTCGCGCGCCCATGAAATGGTACATATTGGATGGCGTTATTCATGATTTTCGTTGAACCAATCTTTAACCGACTTTGATTAAATGTTTTGTATTATTTAAATAAATATAATTGTATCTTTCGGTAGGAGACAAAAAATAAAAAAAACGTTATAAATTCGTTAATAATATTTATTAATTATAACACATAGATACAAATATTTACATTATACATGTATGAATGTAAAAAATAGCTATATATAATATATTTACTTAACTAAAATACTTATATTGCACTTCTATGATATATAACGAAGCATAAGCCCTGACATAATCCTGGCTGTTTTGGGCACTTAGGACAATAGTCCCCCGTGTCTACTCTTATTTTTTTGTTGTCCAACAAACCACGCATCTTTTTCTTTTTAGCCTATTTGATCACGGGTCCCGAGGTAATTTAAATGATGCGTGGCGTTCAACAAGAGTAGAAGGGAGACTATTAGATCTCTGTTGGCTCGAAACCAATGCCCGAATAATCATTTGCCTAAAATCAAATAAGGGCATTGGTTTCTCGCCATATCTATTATAAAGGCTGTGCGCATTGCATAATAGTGTGCTAAATATATGCACTCCTAATTTCTTGTACTATCTTAACGTTTTATGCTCGGGGTTATAGTAAGCCATCATTTGATCGTGTTTATCGACTCCGCCCACATATTTATTGTAATTAAGTACGACCCTGGGTTTTGTTTTGGTCACATTATTTGAACCCATGTAATTTTCCCATTCGCCATCATGTTCCGACGAAATCATTATTACTTCTCGGCGGTCATTCCATTTTGTAATACATATGCCACTGTCACTAAACATTGATATTTTTTCCTGCTTTTTTAACTTTTTTTTTAATAGTTCGATTGGGTTACCCTTCCTATTACTACGTAGAGTCCCCGTGACATATGTATTAGAATCTACCAAATGTTCCGCCAATTCAATTGAGTTATAAAAATTGTTCATATAAACTGCATGCCCTACGCCAAGTTTTCCCTGCAAAAGCTTTTTAACCACTTTATTGACATGATTTTTGCCTCCCAACTCTAAATCACATTTCCCCCCATATACGACTATCTTTAACACACATCCAAATTGATCTGTCAATAAATATAATTTTACCCCATATTTGTTGGCCTTTCCCTTCATGAATTGGCGGAACGAGAGCCTGCCACGCCAGAGCACTAATGACTCGTCAATGCAAAGTACTTTCCCAGGATAATATATTTCACACATAATTTTGTTAAATATATCAACTAACCCAGAAATTTTATTTAAACGATTTTCACCCACCCTCTCGATGTAAAAGTTCAGGCACCTTAAAATCATGAGCCATCTATCACGCGCCATGTTTTTGGAAAAATATTTGAGGTCAAACTGCTCATCAGTAGACCAATAATCATCAAACCTATTCAATCGTATGGTACCCATATGAAATAAAAGTCCTAAAAAAATTCGTAGCTCTGAGGTTGTCACATCTCTCCATTTCGTTATTCTTGCATATGATTTAACATTCGCTTCTATTAAAACTTTCGCATATCTATTAATATTACTCGCTAAAAACACAAGCAACGAGCTAGTGAATAATAGATCAAAAATTTTTACCGGGTTGTCGATTCTACCGCTCGTCATTAATCCGCTCGTTTTATTAAAATGAGTGACGTTTGCGGTCTTGCTCGTGTAACTCCATTTTGTGGATTTTCCTGCATTTAGGGTTTCATCGTTAGCCGGTTCTTCATCTTCGTCAGTATCCGATTCTGAAGAAGAGTGATAATCCAGTTCAGGATCAATATCGTCAGCAGCTTCTTCGAGAATGCGTCTCAATTCTTCAATCGACATCGGGTTTGCATCATCTAAAAAATAGTTAAGAGTTTGTTTAAAAACGTTAGAAACACGAAACTGTGTCGACAAACCGGCGATGAACACATGATAGCAGTGCGAAGACATGTGTCCGATCTAGGCGGATCACACAAATTTCAGAGTCCGGTAAACTTTTTTTTCGATTTCGCTCAACTCTTTCATACTATTTTGCGGTAACTAACGAAACTTCTATCTGTTTGTCTACATATTTTGTAAGTACGATTCTTTGTAAATTGTATAAGTGGAACGCTTTTTTATTTTCTTGTCTCATTTATAAGTAATTCACCCGAATCTAACACCTGTTTCGCGAATTTTGCTTGGAGAGGTGAAAAGAATAAGGTTTTATTGATTAAAATTAAGTTATACTAATACGTAAAATACATAAATACGTTGGAAAATGAGTCTTCTGAGGAATAACTGGAACAGTTTTGTATATATATGTATATATATATATATATATACATATATATTTTAAGGGAGAGTATGTTTAGCTAGAGCAATTTTATGAAAAATTGCCGAAGTTTAGGTGATATTTTTGAGAAAGTATTAAAGCATTTCACAAAAATAAAAATACAGAAATAAACTGTACTTGATGCTTTAATCAAATAATTTAAAAGATATTAGAGGCCATAAAAAATAATAACTAATATTCAAGCGACAACATTGCACGAATCCACGTCCTCACTAAACAAGCTCTGTAAGAATTCAGTTTTAGGGTATTAAGTCTTAATATATATATGTAGACCCAAATAACTTTTTTGCAATAACAAGACTTAAAACTATGTATCTTATCAAACGCGATTCATGTACGTAATATAATTTTATTAGCGATTTTCGTTTTCAAATCGTTACCGGACTCTTCAATCCGCACCACCACAACCGCTACGTTCTTCTACGTTACGTTCATCAGTCATCACCAGTGATTGGAATTGGTAGTGCTATTTCGCGGGACTTCGGTGCGTAAGCTTAGTATGGATATAGTTTTTAAATTCCGGGATTTGATATGAAAATTTTAAAGTTTGTGTTTGGTTTAAAAAATGTTTTAAAGAACCGCGGGCCTAACGTAAGTATGAAAAATGTGGTTTCAGTTAGATATCGGACGTAGAAAAGAAATAGATTGACAGTAGCAAATATTGATAAAAAAATGGTTTGCTACTATTAATTTCAAAGAAAGTAATAATTTAATTATGTTCATTTAAAATAATGATGTTGATGTTTCGTGTTTTATTTTATGATTGTATTATTGTTAATTGTAACTGTTAAACGAAAGTAATTTTAAATGAATGATGTACTTAAGATTTTTTTTTTACTTTTGCGTTTTGAAGAAAATTTTTGTGAGAAATACGAGTCGAAGAATCTCAAGTCTTATCCATGTTATTTACAATGTTTAAGGTCATTCACCCGAAATGGCACTACCTATTCCGATCACTGGTCATCACCTTAAATATTCACAGTCACTACAAATGGCTATATTTTTATGGTCTTAGTACTGTATCTATTACTTATAATGTGTAACATAATATTTAAAAAACTCACCGTTGTATCCAATTGAGTTTTCTTCATCATTGAGCTCCAATCCTAGTGCAGTCAAATCGGTGTCCATGTTCAAGATCGAATCGTTCGTTTCAAGTAGGTTCGGAGTTCCAGAGTGCATAGCCGGGTCAATCGTGGAAAGCGTGTTCGGGTTCGGAGTATCGGTGTTCATAGCCGGGTCAGTAGTAGAATGTAGGTTCGAGGTCAGAATATCCATATCCACTCATTGGCCTCAAAAAAGCTCGGTGTGCTCAACAGATCGAGACAGTATTTCACTCCGGCCCACCGCCTCCAGCTTTACAAGGCACAGGTACGCCCACATATGGAATACTGTTCTCATCTGTGGGCGGGAGCGCCCCAGTACCAACTTCTCCCTCTGGACCGCATCCAACGGAGAGCGACACGAATTGTCGGCTGCCAGGATTTTACGGATCGGCTTGACTCCTTGGCGCTGCGTAGAGATGTAGCCTCGCTCTGCATCTTCTACCACCTCTATCATGGAGAGTGCTCCGAGGAATTGTTCGGATTAATCCCTGCCGCTTCTTTCCGCCATCGTCCTACGCGACAGCATTACCATCATCACCACTTAGATGGTTGGCAGTCCTCAACTGTGCGTTTCTCGAGAAACTTCCTACCTCGCACAACAAAACTGTGGAATGAACTGTCGTCTGCGGTATTTCCGGACCGATACGACCTTCAAACCTTCAAGAAAAGAGCGTATTCCCATCTTAAAGGCCGGCAACGTGCTTGTGACCCCTCTGGTGTTGCGGGCGTCTATGGGCGGCGTTAATTGCTTACCATCAGGCGATTCGTCTACTCGTTTGCCTCCTATTTCATAAAAAAAAAAAATATCACAGTACACACGAGAACACGATACGGAGATGAGCAATAGCCGAAGGACAAGCCTAGACTAACGTATATATTATCACTTTACTAAACCACCTCTAGGGTCACTAATTAATGTTATCGGTATTTACCTTTACGGAGCTTCTGAAGATCATAGAGCGGCATTTTTGAAAGACGCATAAATAGAACGCAGTCAGTAAAGTCGCCGCAATCCATTGTCTTTACCTGCACGTGTGGTGCTAATCTCCCGACTTGCAATTTTACAAAAACAGGAAAATGAATAGAAATGAAAGAAAGAAAGAAAAGAAAGAAAAAACGTTTATTCGTGACGTAATATATGGTACACATGTACTTAGTGATTAAAAATAAACGATTAATTTGTCACGAAATGGTACCGACTCAGTGTGGTGCTAGCCTGGAGGGCCAGCGCTGGTCTTCCGTCGGGGCCACATGTGGGTGAGGTCATGGAGACAACACATTAAATTATAGTAACAAATAGTAATATTAAAACTAAAAAAATATAACACGACAGTTATAAAAGAAATACAAAAACAAAATTAAAAAAATCAAAGAAAGTAACACAGAAAATTGCGCAATAGAATTAACTGTCAATAAAAGCTTGTTTCTGAACGCGACCATTCATCATTTCATGTCATAATTGATTGACTGACAGTGACAGCGAACAGAACATTCTGACATTTAGTGCTACTGAAAAAACATAAAATTAGATCTAAGATTAAACTATCTTGAAAACCACAACAACAGAGGGAGTTAACATACTTAAAAACAACTCGTAAAACTATCAGCATACATCGTTATCGCGGGAGCAAATACAAATGTGTTGAAGAATATGTATAACAGAATGTCCGTTTATTATAAACAGAATATTATGCCTACACGTCTTAGCCTCTAAGAAGTTCTTCATATCTAGCACAATGTTTTTGCTAGAAATGATCAATCAAACTCGACTTGCTCCTTTTCGACGTTCGTTAAAGTGCGTCTTTTTATGTAGAAATTTCGTTTAACAGAAGATTAATATTTCATGAAAATTATGAGTACCTAACGTTGATTGTTGAGAAAAAAATACTCTTCATGTGTCTAAAATAATCCTTTACTTACAAGTCCAGACAAATCGATCATGAATGAAAATTGTTTTGAATAACAGGTGACTGAAGAAGTTGTCGTTAGGATTGCGTGGCTATCTTTTTAGTATGTACTATAATCAAGTCGATTACGAAGTTTAGATATTAGAAAAAACATCGATAAATTTTGAACTTGTAGGTACAAACGCGTCGAAACTACTGTCACTTCTGTTATTTCTTATTTGTCATAATCTTTGACTACTGTCAAATCGTTTTTGCTCCCGCGATAACGACGTATGACTATCAGTTCACATAAATACAAATAAGGAAATTCACAAAATTATGGGAAACAGTGAGGTTATGCATGGCATAGCGGATAAATGGGACATAACATGACAGTGAGTACAATATACTACAAATGCTGGAAAATTTAAAGAATATAATATAAATGCAGCTGCATGCCGTGGTATTTTTTTTATTATCTTCGTTATATTTATTAGCTCTGTCACTTGAAATGTTTAAAGTGTTTACTCTGTACCTAGTTTTACGTCATTTGTGCACGTATAAAACTTTACTTGTGAAATATCTATATTAATCGATGTATATCTAAGTAACAAGAAAACAAATGAAATAGCATTGTGAAAAATATGTTCGCTAAAACTTGAAAACTACTCAATCAAATACATGGATACAATATTTTAGGTATCCGTATTCCGTAAACAAAATAATAAATTAGTCGCGTGTTATTATTATTTTATTTTTATTAATATAATTCACAATGTGTAGCTTGAATTACCCCTGTGAAATTTTTGAGTTTACCTTACCTACAATTCCTGTATTTCACTACACTGTACGTGACGGGTAGTAGGTATATCGCTGGTTACAAACAAAACGGAATAACGCCATACATTACTCGCGTAGAATCATTATAATATTACAAACAACGTAATTCGACCTCGATTTAAACCAAAATATACCTTATGCGTGCGAATTAAGGTCCATAATTACATGGGTACTTATTTGTTACGTCATGCTTAGCAGTGGTGCAAATGCAACACGCTCCGTTCGCTGAATCACAACACGATGTCGTGAGGCTAAAAAGTAACCTAAATATTAATATTTTGTTTAGAAAACGTATTTATGCCATTTATATTTTTATTAAACATTTTATTAGATTAGTTACATATAGATAAATACTTACTAGAAACCTTTTATCTCCGTTGTATATTTAGTGTTCGTAAAAAAAGGGATACTATTCTAATATACTCAATACAAGTACTACGTATTTTAGTTCCATCTTTTAAATAAGTAAAATTAATAGCGCAATAATTGGAGCATTTGCCTTACAAAAGGTGGAGTAGAAAATGTTTTAATGGTTATTGGTAGGCTATAGGGTGGTTATTAAAATACTAGATTTGAGACCTTGAGGGGGGGGGGGTGCGTTGGCCGCCATCTTGGTTTAAAGGTGCCATAAGTCCGTTTTTGAACCTTGGCGCTTAAACGGTTATCAGTATGCCTAAAATGTCCATGCAACGTATGAAGAACATAAAATTGTCTATAATATTTCCATACACAATACATCTGTAAGTCTTATAGATATAAAGATACAGGGGGTGAAAAAGTGTATATTTTCTTATATTATAAGAATTTTATTTATTAGTTTCAAAGTTTTGTGCTTCGAGATGAGGAAATGAAGTCTCTACCACAGTTTTGTCATCTTCTAATGATTCTTTTAAAAGATATTCAAAAGTTGAATTCACCCCTAGAGCGCTGATAGAGGGGGTGAAAGTAGTAAGTCTCACACACAAAATCACACACTCATCATAAAAAACTACTAGGCGTTGTCAGGTATAGCTATGGATCAATTAGGGTATAGTTAATTTAGATTTGACAAAAAACATATATGCTCTCATACAAAAAAAAAAATTTTTAAAGAAAGTGCTTGAAAATATTTTTATTTTTTTAAACTTCATATAACTGTCAAGTTATTGTTAAAATATCGTATAGGCTTTAGCATTTTTTACATAATGCTTGAACAGTTGACTTTATGACAAAAATGTCTACGAGAAGTATAAAGACAATGAGTATGAGTAATTTTTCGAAAAGGTAGCTATATTAACCTCCTATCTCATTAAACTTTATGATGTCCATGCTCCGATCCTACCAATCAAAATCAAACATCTTCCAGCTCCCTGGCTTTCCGATGAGATTCGGGCTTTGATAGCGAAAAAAAATGTGGCAAAGAGTAAATTTAATCTGAAACCCAAGGATAAGAACAAAGCCAAATATCACGCTTTACGAAATCGCTGCAGTAGGGTGTGCCGCGATGCCCAGCGGCGCCATATTCATGAGTCGGTGGCAGATGGTGAGCCAGCTAAAATCTGGAAATTTTTGAAGTCCTATGGAGTTGGTAAATCTAACAATACTTCTATATCCAAGGACTTAGACACCAATCTCCTTAATCAGCATTTTTCTTCTTCCGCTGTTTTCAGTGGTCCAGTTAAGGCTGACACCCTCAATCACCTTATTTCTTCTTCAACTCCTGGCTCTTCTTCTCTTTCCTTCCTTTACTCCATTTACTGACAGTGAGGTTGAGAGGAACATAAAATCTATCACCTCAAATGCCATTGGCGTCCACTGTGTGGGTCGCAGCATGATCATTCCCCTCCTTGACCTTCTTGTCCCTATAATTACTAGCATCTTTAACGTTTCGGTTTCCTCCTCTTCCTTTCCGAATTCGTGGAAGGATGCTGATATTATTCCTCTTCCCAAAAAATCAACTCCGTCTTCTTTCTCTGACTTTAGGCCTATCTCCATCCTGCCTTTCCTTTCAAAAGTTTTAGAGCGTCTAGTGCATCACCAGCTGACTTCTTATTTAAATAGAAATTCCCTCCTAAATCCTTTTCAATCTGGTTTCCGATCTGGTCACAGTACAGTCACCGCTCTAGTCAAGATCACAGACGACATCCGTTCAGGAATGGATAAAGGAAAGCTTACAGTCCTGACGTTGTTAGATTTTACCAACGCGTTTAATACCGTCGACTTTGATGTTTTGTTGGGCGTGCTCAATTCCCTTACCTTATGTCCCGCTGTGATTAAGTGGTTTCGAAGTTATTTGGAGAGTCGTCGGCAGCGTATTAAAATAGATGACACTCACTCTTCGTGGTGCAACACGCTGGCTGGCATCCCGCAAGGTGGTGTGTTGTCTCCTCTTCTTTTTTTCTATTTTTATAAATTCTATCTCTAGTGGTTTTCTTTCTTCATTTCATTTATATGCCGATGATCTTCAAATATACTCTCAGTGTCTTGCTGCTGACTTACCCTCTCAGATTCTAGCCACCAATTCTGACTTGCAACGCATTCTGGTCTGGAGTTCTTGCTATGGAATTACAGTGAATCCTACGAAAACCCAAGTAATTATTATAGGTAGCCCTAGGAACATAGCAAAAGTAAATTTCGAAAGTCTGCCACCTGTTATGTTCGACGGAGTTCAGATCCCGTTCTTGAGCAAAGTTAAGAATCTTGGCGTGATTATGGATCGTACGCTTTCTTGGGTCCCGCAGCTCAATGAGGTTAGCCGTAGGATTTTCGCATCCGTGCGTTCTCTAAGACGACTTCGCAACTTTTTACCACTTGCCACTAAAACTGCGCTGGCACAATCTCTTCTGCTTCCCATCTTAGATTATGCTGACATTTCTTACCTGGATGTTACTGAAGAGCAATTAAACAAGCTGGAACGGCTTCAAAATGTTTGTATTCGGTTCATTTACGGGCTGCGAAAATTTGATCATGTCTCCAACTTCCGTTCGCAACTCAAGTGGTTACCGATCCGATTTCGTCGTAATGTCCATATCCTTTCTCTTCTCTACAGAACTTTGTTTATCCCTAATACTCCTAGCTATCTTAAAGAGCGCTTTAGTTTTTTGTCTTCCCTCAGGTGTTCACAAAATCTCCTTCTTATGCCCCCATCGTCTTCTACTAACTTCTATAATAAATCTTTTAGTTTCCAGTCTGTCAGGATGTGGAATGCTTTGCCCATTGATATAAGGCGTGCTCAATCACTAGCAATTTTTAAAAAGCGTCTAAAAGAGCATTATTTATCTCTTACTTAACCTTAAGTTCCTACTCACGTCATGCATGCAAATTACTCTGTTTCCTTTGCGTTACCTTGTCGTTGTCTTCTCCTGTGCATACTTGTACTTATATATGTATTTTATGTAGTGTATATTATATTACCTATTATATGTAGTATATGTAGTATATTTTACACGGTATGTAAATTATTTTTTGCTATTTTGCACTGCCCAATAAATTGTTTCTGTTCGCTGTTTCGCTATCTGAAGGTTGTCTGGTAGAGATCGCTTTTTAGCGATAAGACCGCCTATTGTTACCTAATTAGTTATGAGACTTTTACATTGTAGTGAATAAAATATCTTGTCTTTATAAGTAACTTATCATTATATTGACATGGTCCAATGAATGATATCATGATTATGATCAAAAAATATTGCTACAGGTAAGCATATAAAGAAATTGCAACATAATTAAATAAAATAGCTTTATTATTTTCAACTGTTGTTTTAATTGAAGAAAACGTTTCAAACCTTGGTGTGTAAAGGAATTATTAACATGACACTTTTTATTTACCATTTTCTCTGAAACCGCAAACATGTTTCTTTGCACAGTCGCCATCAAATATATCGGAACGGCCAAGGCACTCAAAAATATCTGACCAATACACCTTATCGCCTTGACAATAGAGGCGTTGTTCAGATATTTATAACCACCTTTACCGCTCCAATATATCTGATGGCGACTGTACATGTATGCAATTTTCAGTACGCCAACCAAATCGCACAAAAAATTAAGTAACAAGTAGGTACAGTAGCGATCAAAAGTATTTTGACAATAACAAAAGTTTGAATATTGTACAAGGTAGATTAGTTTTCCCAACTTAGTTTTTGCTATGGTTATTAATGGCTTACGACCTCCTTGAAACACACAAAAAGATTAGTTTCCTAGAATTATATTATGATCCTGGCCACAAAAACGTAGAGTGTACTGGTTCAAAATTATTTTGACATTGTTTTCTTTTTCAGTTTTATTGAGAAAAGGCTTAAAGAATATAAATATTTTATAAATATATTTAGGCCTAGACTTTATACAACATGCCCAAATATAAAGAATATTCAAGCGATTTAAAACAAGCCGTTGCAGACTGCACTCAAGAAGGGCAGGTCGCAGGCTGACGTTTCGCGAACTTTTCATATATCACGGCAACTGGTTAGTATCTGGAATAAACAATTCAAGGCTCGAAATAGCTTCAGCAATAAGCCTAGAAGCGGTCGTCCTCGAAAAACCACGTTAAAAACTGATCGCGTTATCAAAAAACTGTCTGTAGAAGATCCACGGAAAACTGCAGTGACAATTAAGGATGAACTGAAAGAAAGCTACAACGTAAACATCCATGTTTCTACTGTCAAACGACGCCTAACGGAGCAAGGACTTCATGGTCGACGTCCATCTAAAAAGCCACATATATCGGCAAAAAATAAGAAGGAGCGGTTAGCGTTTGCACTTAGGCACAAATCGTGGACAAGTGCTGAGTGGTCCAAAATTTTGTGGAGTGATGAAAGCAAGTTTAATTTAATGTCGTCGGATGGAATAAAGTATGTACGTCGTCCACATAATAAAAGACACGATGTGCGATACCAAGTACCCACAGTCAAGCATGGTGGTGGTAACGTAATGGTTTGGGGATGTTTTTCTCGCCACGGAGTCGGACCTCTCGTTCGAGTATTATGGATCGATTTGTGTATGAAAATATACTTAATACACACATGGTTCCTTATGCCAAAGAAAATATGCCACCTCGCTGGGTATTTCAGCACGATAACGACCCTAAGCATAAATCTAACCATATCAAGGCATTCTTAAAACGTAAAAAAGTCAAGGTTTTTAAGTGGCCGAGTGAAAGTGCTGATCTTAATCCAATCGAGCAATTATGGGAAGAGCTGGATCGCAGAGTGAGACGAAGAAATTATTCCAACAAGGAAGCTTTTTTTCAAGCACTGAAGTCAGAGTGGGCAAATATACCATATGAACGTATACATAAGTTAGTGGACTCTATGCCGGCTCGATGTGCTGCTGTTGAAAAGTCCAAAGGATATGCAACCAAGTATTAACCAAAAGTTCAATGTTACCTTCTTACAAGTCCGGTAAAATAACTTTATTTAATTGTCAAAATACTTTTGAGCGACAAGAAGTGTGTTTTTGAAGATTTTCTTTTAAGTTTGTAGTTTATTTTTAGTAATTTAAGTGGAAACGTAAGAAGGATAGAGTCAGAAAATGTAATCACTTACTTATTATTAAATAGTAACTTAATTCATAAAAATACTACATGATTTTTATTTGTCAAAATACTTATAATCGCTACTGTATCTGATTTTCAATTACAACTGCTACCCGCTGGTCCATGAGATTAGCAGTCTTGGAAATGAATTCTTGTCCGGAATATCCGGCCTCGTCTACGACTCGGCCGTCTACCGCAATCTCGTTCTTACATCCCTTACTTCACGGCCTCTGCAGTAATGTACTATTTCATGTTTGATTTATTTTGTCAGAAAAATTGTAGTAACATATAATGTAAAGGATTCTCGGGATTCTCGCTGCCTACAAAATGAGCGCTGCGTATTTTGGTCCTTTTATAGCTTCAGGGACCTGAATTCTCGCTGAAAGTGGAAATATTATTAGGGTTAGGTTTACTGTCAAGATGCATTGAAAAATATTAATTCGTAGTTATTATTACAAATAACGTGTTGGGGTTAACAAAATGATAGTAATGAATGATATGTATCTTGTACTTATACAACGTTATCTCACTGCGATTATTCATAGTTTTCGTATTTTAGCTAGCCAAAGCATATTAGTACTATCGTTAGGAAACTGTTAAAATAGTATTTTATACAACTTACATGGTTGGTGGTACTGGTTATCCTGTGGTGTATTGTAACACTAAGACATGCATTAATACCTTTTTAGCACGATAAAAGGTATTTTCATCGAAATTTTCTAAATAATAACAATGTTTATGATTATTTACATGAAGTTTCACTTGACTCGGTAATACTGACAGATGACATCATCAAAATGACGACTTTTATTTAATGAATTTGTATGCTTGTGCTTTATCAATTCAGCTAAACCATGTAATTTTCGAGACATCATATCTCATATTTTTAATAAATCATAAATAATTAACTGAGACACGAAATACAAAATCATTCAAATTAGTATCTTTGATTAACCTATATTTTCAGAAAATACAATAAAAATAAGGGCATAAAAAAGTGAACAATCCTAATTAGTGCAGTGAGATTTCTATGAAGTGATAATTTTATATTATTTAATTTGTTAGAGTATATTAGGCGTAAGCTTACTTTTTATTTCTATTAGATTTATTTTTATTATAGTACCTATTGTATTAAGTGTGAATGCAGCCCGCGACGCAACCCGGCAATAGCACGTCAAACAACAACGGATGCCAGTTTTGCAACAGATCTTTCAAAAGTAAAAAAGGACTCATACACACATTGCCAAAGCCCATAGACCTTTCCTTAGCCAGAATGCTACACCCATCAATACCAATCTAATAAACCTACCCTCTTCTACAGCATTTCAAACTACCACTCCATTCCACATCCACCTTAGCCATCTGAAAAATAATGTTACCGTTGTCAAAAGAATACCCCGTGGGGCCAGAATATCTGTCGCCTCTCACCTTTCCCATCTAATAGACATATGCACCGAAAATAATACTACCGCAGACTGGCATCAACTCCTACTTTTCCCTTACCATACCTTCCACGCACGAGACGACGATCCAAGCATATCCTTGACACAAAAAATAAAAAACAACTGCATTAATAATCCTCCGCCACCCGTATATAAAAATAAGACGAACTTGATTTTTAACCGTCCCAAACATATCGAGAGCAAAATTAGTGACGGTGATCTTAAGGGCGCTGCCCGCCTTCTGTTTTCAAGCGACGTGTTATCGCCGGAGACCCCCGACACTCTTTCGGCCTTACAATCTAAACATCCCCCAGGTCCCTCTATCCCGCACTTTTTGGACCCAACAACGGCAAACCAGGCCTGCCTACAAATAAAAAATAGAGACGTTTTGGAAGGCATTTCATCATTCAAAATCGGTTCTGCTGCAGGCTTGGATGGACTCTCACCCCAACATTTGAAGGACCTCACCTCTCACACTGCGGGCGATGCAGGTGAGCGCCTTGTCAACTCAATTACGAAATTAATCAACTTTATGTATACTGGCAACGTCAATCCTGAAATAGTTCCCATTTTATACGGGGCTAACCTCATCGCCCTTACCAAAAAGGACGGAGGGGTGAGACCCATAGCCGTTGGTTCTACACTCAGACGTCTCGCTTCCAAAATTGCAGTTAGGTATATACTTTCCAAATTAAAACCCCTTTTCGAACCTGTCCAGCTCGGTTTCGGCATTAAAGCAGGTTGTGAGGCAGCCGTCCATGCCTTACGCACTTACCTCTTAAATTCACCGTGTGATGTGCTGGTCAAAATTGACGTTCGAAACGCTTTTAATTCAGTCAATATAGTGTGGGAAATCTACCGGGTCGTTGTATGGAGACCTCGCATTAATTCCTCAGTCGATAATTCTTTTGCTGGGATGTAGTATAGGTCACAACAAACACAAAAAACTATTTTTCCAAAAAAAACTTATGTCAGTTTTGGTATTTTTACCAAAATGTACAAAAACCTTAATAGTTTGTACTGGAATTTTCCTCAGGGTATGTTTTTTTCACTAAACAAATTATTTTGATTCCTGACAGATACTTTCAAAAGTTCAAAAAAATATTCCAAATAAAACCGTCACTTTTATTCAAAAATAATTGGTTACACTCGTCATTTTGTTTGGAAAATTTCTCAGTCAAGTTTGTAACAGTGGGTGTTATGATAATCTTATTTTAGCATAATATTCACGAATTTCCAAAAAAAAAAAACCTTAAAGAAAAATTGTTATTACAGTATATTTAATATACGTCATGGAAAATTGCTCAGCCCAGTTTTGTTTTTTATTCATGTTAAGTAGTCAATTAAACAGCCAAAACTAAAATTTCCAAAAAATAATCCACATACAATACGTCAAATCTTGAAATTTTAAATTTGTCTAGCCTTTTAAAGCGAGTGAACATGCAGTAATATGTCGTCGTGCGTCAGCTATTGAGTCCAGTTTAGTATGCGCAACTACGACTCAGCTATGCTTGCGTCATAGTGAAAAAAGTGGAGTAAGTTACTTCAATTATAGAATTTTCTATTTTGATATTTGTATTTAACTCTTTTCATTATAATTTTAATAAATATTGTGATGGCGTATTATTAAGTAACCATTTTAGTATTTAATTGAAGCACCAGAGTATCATTACCTTACTAAATAGAACACCATCACCACTGCTCGCCGACAGATCACGCTTGTCATAATCATAATGCACACAATCCGCATCACCGCGCAGCCGCACGCACTGATACAACTACGCTTCGACACTAGTCAAGCCGCCTACCAACAGATGGCGCAGTGATTAAGTTGGATGCCACTAACGTTTGTTCAACGCAGAAACATGTCCCTCGGCGCCTTGCTGAGGAATATTTGAGAATCGCGATAGGGTCTAAAGGCACGCATGCTATATGCCTCAACCAAGTTTCAGCATTTTAGTGTTGTAACACTAACCCAATAGGCCAGTAATATATCCTTACGAAAAATTACTGGCCTAGTACTCATCTACCTAGCTGGGTAATACTCGACAAGTAAGCACTAGAGAGACGACAGAGTACATGTAAATCTCTAAAACAATAAATTTTATCAGCTACACGCGACTCTTTGTCTTCGCCCCCCACCACCCCGCTCTACAACTATAGATTTCTTCATAATGGATATATCAAGGTATATGCGAAACAGCGCATTTGCCAGATGACTTATGTAGACTCTTGATTTCCCCGAATTTAAACATATTTATTAAACATAAGTTGTATTTATAAATGACTCTTAAATAAGATGTACTTTAATGTCATGAACATTTAGTACATGTAATTATATAATATTAAGGTATTGTCTGTTCTATTGTCTATTTCACCTGTGACAACTGTATGTTTTTCTCTGTGTGTAATATTTAATTGTTTTTTTTTGTTATAAGTAAACTGAAATAGATGTCATATGCTTCAGAAAAAATGGCCAACTCCTCCGGTGTCCGAGGCCAACAGGCAGCACTATCTCTCTTGTTTCTTTTGTTGATTTAAATGATTTCTATCATATTACATATATTTCAGTTTACTTATAACAAAGAAACAATTGAATATTACACACAGAGAAAAAAAAATCCAGTTATCACAGGTGAAATAGACAATAGACATACATTAATATTGTATAATCCAACACCATTTTTTTTCCCGTGAAAAAAAATATTTCCTTAGTTTTTCTTAAATATGAAAAACCGGAAAAAATGGTTTCGTATAGAGGGTTGGCCGGTCGAAACGACATGCCCCATCAAAAAAAAATATTTTCGCTCTAAAAAAAATTTTCTCCTACTTTTTCTTAGTCGCAATATGATATCAATAGTGCCCTTAAACGGACCACCAGTATTTTTATTACAACCTGTATGATTTTTTAAATTCATTTTCTTTGCATCCAACTATGTTGATATAACTTAAACATTATTAGACATTAATAGTAGTTTATGTGACTGTTTCATAAAAATATCACACGAGTGTTTTAGGCCTAATTACGTACGGTTGCATACACTGCTTTATCTACACACATATTATAAATCCTAAATGATGTGTTCGGAAACCAGTAGAATGACCGCCATTGCACCGTCATGACCAACTCTATTGTGTAGGCGGTCGCGCGGGCGCGTGCCGGCGCTCGCGGAGAGGGCGGATCTTGGTAACGTTACTGTGGGTAATGAATTTTCATACGTTTTTACCACACTGTCAGAGATGTTACGTTACTGGTTGAAATAATGATGGTACGGTTTCCGAACGCGGAATAGAGGATTTATGATATTGGTGTAGATAAATGATATTACATGCAATAGAATCAACATTATTATATATACGCCAAACACTGGCTATTGTCATGTACTTTATGTAAGATGTCACATCATTGATAATACTCACTTTCGTAGGTACAGCCACCGGCAATAGTATCTTCCTACACGAAGGCCGCAAAAATATGTGAAACGCTCTTATTTGTAGGGCCATAAGAGCGTGTCACATATTTTTGCGGCCTTCGTGTAGGAAGATACTATTGCCGGTGACTGTACAATAAATTATTTGTATTCGTATGGATTGAATCGAACACTTACTCCAAAGACAGGATCACCACTTATTTAAGTAGTCCCCGCTGGCAATCTACTAGCAGTAGGATGTCAGAACGTCCCCCTCCCCCAACCCGCAATACAAAGAGGCGATAAGTTGAGACAGATGTAGGCTAAGCCGGTCTCGGCTGGAAAGACCTAGAAGTTTCCATTTAAGATCGTTGACAAGTGAAAAACTTTAATGCGAGATCATTTTATGGGACAATAGGAACAAGTTTTCGTCACAACAGTTACATTAGTGACCGATTTAACATCTTTGTTTGTTAAAAAAAAATTTTTTTTTTAATTTACTTTGCCAGTTTGTTTCCTTCATCGTACCATATGATAAAATTAACTTAAATAAAAAAACTGGCCAAATGCGAGTCGGACTCGCACACGAATGGTTACGTACCATTATCTATAAAAAGGGAAAAAAAAGCATGTTGTATGGGAGCCCCCTTAAATATTTATTTATTCTGTTTTTTTAGTATTTGTTGTTATAGCGGCAACAGAAATACATCATCTGTAAAAATTTCAACTGTTTAACTATCACGGTTCATGTGATACAGCCTGGTGACAGGCGGACAGATGGACAGCGGAGTCTTAGTAATAGGAAAAAAATAGCTTTTACCCTTTGGGTACGGAACCCTAAAAAAATACGGTGTATAATATTTCTGCAAATATTTAAGAAAAAAATGTTTAGTGACTCGTTTCCTTTGATAAAAACATCAATGCAGCTCAATAAAAATAGGCTACCAGCGTGACACTAAGAAAAAGTCACCAAGATCTCTAGTGATTAGGACTACTACAACTATGGACTACAAGTTTATTGCGTATTTCAGTTTAATTTGTGTTTTTTCTACCATTTATAAAAAATTGTATGCCTTATTCTTATGTAATTAAACTAATAATGTAGTTAGGCTGGATTCACACTGATAAATGTAGCGTATATAAGAAGGGACGAAACTACTGGCTTTAATGAAATAGTGATATTCGTCTCTCATTCTGATCTATAGCTGCATTCCTACTTACGTAAGCAAAACTTACAAAATGTAAATCTGACCTTACACTAGTTTTGGACCATAGTTAGGAGCTTATACGGTACCTATTAAATTAGTTTTTTTTAACTTAAAGGAAAATATAATTAAAAAATTTACAAGATAATTTTATTTGTTCCATATGACACATCTACACAACACGCATGCATGTTAAAAAAAAATATCTGGCAGCATAGCTCACAAAGCTAGACTATTGATATTTAATTCACTACCATTAGTGAAATCCCGTTGGAACTATTTGATTGAGGTGTGGTATTTCGCAGCAAAACAATTCTTTAAAAAAATGTAGCCGTCGCAAACTAAATAAAAGTACAACCCTATACGCAGTTGGTAAACTAATCGCGATTTATGTCACTGTTTGGAGGCAACAGATTTCAAGGGAAAGTCAAAGTTTGTCCTTAATCCAATTTTTCCTATCGTTACAGCAATGTTTCAGGGATTGTTAAAATTTTGTGATGTACGGAACTATCAGGGTGCGAGTCCGACTCGCACTTGGCCGGTTTTTTTTATAATTACAACATTTCATCATCAATTGCCCTTGCGTTTGTCTCGGCTTTTACCACGGCTCAATTGAGCATAGACTGCTAAAATCATAACCCTTCCTTTTATCTTCGCCGAAGTGAAATGTATTACAACTGGCGTACTTTTTTATTTACTCTGTGACTAGGCGTTGCTAACAGTATGGGTGTATTCATATAGTGTTAATATATATTTTAGTAACGTGCAAAACCATAAATTTAAACTGTTTGTTTGAGTTTATTAAAGAGGAACCTTGAAGCAAATCAAATTATTTTGTTCAATATTTTTTGATTTGCAATTTTTAAGTAGTTACACTACTATATATATAAACTGAAAATAGATGTCATATACTTAAGAAAAAGTGACCAAACCCTCCGGTGTCCGAGGCCAGATCGCCGATCAGATCGAGGTGTCGGAGGCGAGAGCCGCGAAAGCTGAAGACGCCAGTTCATATCTGGCCTCGGACACCGGAGGGTTTGGTCACTTTTTCTTAAGTATATGACATCTATTTTCAGTTTATTAAAGAGGATCATTAAAAAAGTGTATAGGAAGTCACACGCTTTGAGCGAAAGTAGTTAGAGCAACATTGTTTAGTCAAAGTGCCTACACACGCTGCGCATGGCCTATAGCGAGGCATCCCCGCTCCCGCGTCCCGCGTCCCGCACGTGCGCATTCCACTAACGAGTGAAATAATAGAAATCTTTATTTGTCACATGATTTAACTTTTTAATACGCAGGATATTTTATTTTTATTTTTTTACAGTCGAAAGAAAAGTCTTAAAGGAAATTAAAAAAAAAAAAAATTGACGTAGCAATATTCTACTGCGAGTAATAAGCTAATTTTTATACTGAAAAAGTTTGATAATGAAAATTTTGGAAATTGTTTGTCTTAAGTAGAAAACGTACATTTAATGTCACTTCAGTAAAGACAAGTGACGAAGCAAATTTCCGATGTGAGTTACACAAAAATAATATATTTTATAAAAAAAATATAGTCTGCAATGGATTTTTTTTTTGAAATTTTAAATATTGATTACATACTTCAAGTCAATATTTCTGGTGAAATAAAATTAGACTGAGCATTTTTCCAAACGTAAATATAGACGATATAAGAGTTTAGGTAAAAAAACCCAATTAGGACAATTGTTTTTTTTTTGGAAAAATAATTATATACCATCTACTCTGACACTTTATCATGCTGTAAAGTTTTTTTGGACTGAGGAGTTAATGCGAGGTTAAACCCTCTATTGCCTGGCCTAATAGGGATACCTTGCTTACAGAAATTAAAAGCAACACGCCAGAAATTTATAACTACATCTTACATTGCTACGCTGACCCTACCAATCTAGTTTACCGCGAAAATGTCTTCGGAAGTAGGCTGTCAGCAAGGTGATCCTCTCGGGCCGGCAATATTTAGTTTGGCAATTAACCCAATCATTCAAAATTTAAAGTCCAATTTTAATGCGTGGTATTTAGACGATGGAACCCTGGGAGGTGACCTGGAGTCCGTGCTGTCAAGCTATGCAAAATGTGAACTATATATTCATAACACGTCTTTGAACTTTACTGATGTAAAACGAAAATTCGATTATTTGACGCCTAACATAAAAATTGTAAACTGAACCTCTCATTTCAGATTCTGTTACAAAATTTCAAAATTTCGAAAGTCGTCTACTGGAAATTAGTCCCCTATTAGCTTTAACTATTCTAAAATTCTGCCTTTATGTACCAAAATTAACATATATACTTCGCTGCTGTCCGTTTTCAAAATTTCAATATAATAAATACATACATACTTAAATACATATTATGGGACAATCTTACACAAATCAACCTAGTCCCACAGTAAGCTTAATAAGTCTTGTGTTGTGGGTACTAGGCGACGATATATACAATAGATAGATATAGATAAATACTTAAATACATAGAAAACATCCATAACTCAGGAACAAATATCCCTGATTAACACACGAATAAATAAATGCCCTGACCAGGATTCGAACCCGGGACCTCTTGCTTCATAGGCAGGGTCACTACCGACTAGGCCAGGAGGCCGTTTATAATACCTATTAATATTAATATTTATTAATACCTATGGACGACTTGATTAAGGCTAATGTAGAATCTATTTTGAATTTACAGCTAAGCGAAGAATCCTGGACCCAAGCCTCCCTTCCTATCCGCTATGGTGGGATAGGGATACGCAAAATTTCAAGTGTTTCTGTACCGGCGTTTTTGTCTTCCGTTCATAGCTCGGCAAGTCTCGTAGGAAAAATCCTAAGGGTCTGCCCTTCAAACTATGAGATTGCCGGCTTGACGGCGTAGGATATCATTAAGCGCGGCATGCCTGGAGAAGTGCAGGACGCTTCTCCAGGCATGCCGCGCTTAATGATATCCTACGCTGGTCTCTTGCCAGCGTTAATGTTCCAGCTCTTTTGGAGCCCGCCGGTATTTTCAGGGACGATGGCAAGAGGCCGGATAGGATGTCGTTGGTTCCGTGGAGGATGGGTCGGGTGCTGGTGTGGGACGCCACATATGTAGACACGCTAGCCCCCTCTCATCTCCACGGAACTTCCGCCAGAGCCGGCGCGGCTGCAGAGGCGGCGGAAATTTAAAAAATATACAAATATAGGGGCCTCGGCGTCGAATATAACTTCGTTCCGTTCGGCGTCGAGACCCTTGGCCCGTGGGGTCCCAGTTCACAGGGCCTCTTCAGAGATCTTTCGAAGAGGCTAATTGATCCAGTTACATTGTGTTTTTACTAGGAACGTTTTGGGGTAGTTCTGGTTTCTTTCATTCCTTATGTATTTTGGGGTGCTGAATCCGAATATGAGGTTTGCGGACAAAATCTTGTGACGCAACATAAAAAAAATCGCAAAAATCGCGAAAAAATCCAGCTTTTTTCCGGTTTTTTGCTTAAAACTCGAAAACCATTAACTTTTAGTGAATGGCATGTTTACAGAAATTAAAGTACTTAAAATTCTCTACATACATCACTATTTAGTTTTTTATTTCAGACGAACCGTTCGGTCTCAAGTGCGAGTTGAAAATTGGCAATTTTCAGCAGTCACTGTTTTGTTACTGCAAATTTATTATTATCTGTGAAAAAGTTATTATAGCTTCTTTAAGATATCAAAATCGCAGTGGGGTGGAAAAAACGAGTAGTTCTCTCGTGCCAGTGCCAACCACTTTGGACCCTACACCAAACTCGATACTCCGGTACATTTCATGTAAATGTAAAAAGGCCTGCCAACGAAATTTTGGATGCAGGAAGGCGGGCCTCCATTGTTCCCCAATCTGCACATCATACGAAGGACTGTGTGACAACGTTGATCTTCCGGAAGACAGCTCTGACAGACATAGAAAAGACTGAAGAAAGAGACAGAGGTATGTCGAATCTCACAAGTTATTGTGTAATCATTCATCTTGCCTAGATATGTATATGATCACAAGTTAGTGTCGCACCACCTCTTTTATTTTCTAGGAGAACGACCCCCGACGATAACCATGGAGCAATCAGACCCTGAGCCAGGAACCGATGCCATCGAAGAAACTCAGCAAGATGCGAAAGGTATGTTTAATCTCACAATATATTTTGCAATCCTCATCTCTCCTTGAGAAATGACACCACCTCTTTATTTTCCAGAACAAGCAGAATATTTACCGGGACCCATCGCCACCGAACAACCTCAGCCAGGACCCTTTAAAAGATAACGGCTCATATAATAGTACGGACGGGGACCGTACGATCTGTTACGTTACGTGATATAAAGATAAGCCCCATGGCACATAAAAATTGTGGCAACAAATAGCAATTCGTATGTAGGTACAGAAAAACCCAGTCTGCCAGTTCCTGCATGGCCGGAAGTGCCCGGCAGACAGGTTAAAAAGTAACATGTTTGACCCCAAATTTACGTCACTTTTGAACCAGTCTGCCGGGCACTCCCGATCATGCAGGAACTGGCAGACTGGGTTTTTCTGTACCTACATACAAATGTGATAACCTGATCACGTACATGGGTAGCAGATCATACGGTCCCCGCCCGTATTATATGAGCCGTTGTCTTTTAAAAGGTTCTGGCTGAGGTTCTTCGGTGGCGATGGGTCCCGGTAAATATTCTGCTTGTTCTGGAAAATAAAGAGGTGGTGTCATTTCTCAAGGAGTGATGAGGATTGCAAAATATATTGTGAGATTAAACATACCTTCCGCATCTTGCTGAATTTCTTCGATGGCATCGGGTCCTGGCTCGGGTTCTGATTGCTCCATGGTCATCGTCGGGGGTCGTTCTCCTAGAAAATAAAAGAGGTGGTGAGACACTGACTTGTGATCATATACATATCTAGGAAAGATGAATGATTACACAATAACTTGTGAGATTCGACATACCTCTGTCTCATTCTTCAGTCTTTTCTATGTCTATGTCAGAGCTGTCTTCCGGAGGATGAACGTTGTCACACAGTCCTTCGTATGATGTGCAGATTGGGGAACAATGGAGGCCCGCCTTCCTGCATCCACAGTTGCGTTGGCAGCCCTTTTTACATTTACATGAAATGTACTGTAGTATTGAGTTTGGTGTAGGGTCCAAAGTGGTTGGCACTGGCACGAGAGAACTACTAGTTTTTTTCCACCCCACTGCGATTTTGATATCTTAAAAAAGCTATAATAACTTTTTCACAGATAATAAGAAAGGAGAATGGGCATTTTGTACCATGAGTGTATACGATTGAGACATATCTCATTTGAAAGGTCTTAACTAGTGCATTATTTAATTGTATGACGCCATCATTGGATAGCGTGCAGGGTCCGAGCTATTTAAAAAAAAAGGTTGCGCATATAAACGGTTAATTTATAAAATATCCGGTCTATAACCAGTGATAGCGTATTTTATATGAAAGAATATAAGAAATGCTTCACGCTTATTTACCACCACCATCAGAAAAATACGTACAGGGCTGGAATTAGTAGATGAAACATTTGCTAATATGTAAAAACACCTGTAGCATGGCGAAGTTAACGTGTATACAAAAGTCGTATGTAACAGCTAAAAGGTATTTTTATAAGTTATTTTTCGTAAATGATACTTGCACTCTAACGTATGCAGAGACCAAAATAAAACGGTTTTATGCGTTAATTAACTGTAATTAACGACAGCCTAATTCTTCTATTGAACACTAGATGGAGCTTTGGCAGCAAAATGGACAACTTTTGCCACTGGCGTATACAATTGAACCTTATCTCAAATGAAAGGTCTTAATCATAGCATTAATTAGTTATATGGCACCGAAGGCCGTAAGGGTGCACGTAAGCCGGTATTCATTATTTCGTGTCTGCGCTGTGGCCTAGCTGTGGCAAAATCTGGAACTAACTAACCTATACAAAAAAGGTTAACTTTTATACACATTTACATAGTTTATTCGCCTGAAATTAATTTTAAAAATAAGTCATTAATTTTTTGTGACTAATTAATGTTAAATAACCGCAATTAACTACTTAAAACCAGTTAATTAAAATCAGTTACTGGCGACATCTTGTATGCAATAGAAGAACCGACTAAGAGTCGAGTAGTTTTAACTACTCTTAGTCTATAATATAGTCTATATAACTACATAAATATTAATAATGCTGGCTCCATATCATTGCTTTTTAACGCTCTAAAATCTGTGGTCTAAGGCTTCACGTCGCGTAATTACGAGTATATATAAGTTAGTTTCTGAACGTTGAGTATAAACTAGCTGTTCTAGGGGGTTACCTCAAACAACAGAATTTGAATTTGAAGATTCGTCTATTTGCCTTTCTCTTGTGCTTTCGCAAATTCGAGCGATGAAGAGGGAGATAGACTAAACTTCCTTTTTCGACTTAGCCCTGTCAAAAAATAATACAATTTTTTTATCACGACGGTGGCAAACAAGCATACGGCCCATATAATGGTAAGCAGATATATAATATAAGCAGATATACGTTGTCATGAGTCATGATGGAGTTAGACCGACGCGCCGGCACGTCGTTTTTCTTAATGTCATTTAGAATTTTGGAAGCTAGCTCCATCTAGTGACGAGTAGAAAACTTAGAACTTCATTAAGCACAATTAATTAACATACAAAGTCGATATATTTTAGTTCCTGCATGCATTGGAGCTAAAGTATATATTACGAAAAATAGTTTATAAAAATACCTTTGACATATAATATACGCCTCCCGTATACACATTACCTTGGCTCTAAACCGAGCGATATTCATATCAAGCTTAATTTAAATTAATTAATTCTAGCCCTGTAAGTATTCAAACATAGGGTGTTTTACACAGAATTGAACCATTTCTCATATGCTTTCAGATAAACCATGCTATAACGGATTACATATCGTATCTTTAAAAAAAATGCTCTTTATATGTTCGCTCTTTTTTGTTAAATATCTCGGTGTTTGGCACGATATTCAACAATGGTGCCATATAATAAAATAATCTGGTGATCACGAGCTTTAAAACGAGATACGTCTCAGCAGTATACATCCATGGTACACTCCCCATACAAAAATGCCCATTCTCCTTTGCAGTAACAAAACAGTGACCGCTGAAAATTGCCAATTTTCAACTCGCAGTTGAGAACGAACGGTTCGTCTGAAATAAAAAACTAAATAAAGATGTATGTAGAGAATTTTAAGTACTTTAATTTCTGTAAATAGGCTATTTACTAAAAGTTAATGGTTTTCGAGTTTTAAGCAAAAAACCGGAAAAAAGCTGAATTTTTTCGCTCTTTATTTATTTTATTTTATTTTGCGTCACGAAATTTTGTCCGCAAACCTCAGATTCGGATTCAGCACCCCAAAATACATAAGGAATGAAAGAAATCAGAAGTACCCCAAAACTTTCTCACTAGGGGCCCTTTAGAGTACAATTTAACTGAACTAAATAGATGCCACCGGTGACCGTAGAGCTGGCAGCTTCCTCGTCCAACGTATCGGTATTGCAATACAAAATGCTGCCAGCATCTACGGTACCATGCCGCGGGGTGATTTTTTGTTTTAGTGTATATTTATTTAAGATGGTTTTTAATTTATATTTAAGTTTATTGTTTATTAATGTACCTAGTTTTAATCAAATAAATATACTATTTCATATAAAAAAACTAATAAATATCAATTTTCTTAAATCGTTATAAGTTAATTGTAATTTTAGGTATATTTCCGACATGATTGTAAATTGTTATGGAATAAATTAACTTATCTTATCTTATCTTAATGTATGTTTGTCCGCGATTATCTCGCGTTTGGCTGAACCGATTTAGATTTTAGAGGAGGTTTCGGTATACAACGTTTTGTTGAAGGCGGTTCCCTTATTTTATTTAAAGAAATTATTGCACTAATTGTTACACCAGCAGCGACTTACTACTACTAAAAGATTATGATAATGCAGATTTCTACTGTTAAATAGAAGCTTTTCCCCGTGACTTCGTAATCCACCCTCCTTTTTACCCGCTTAAGGAATGACTTCTGGGATAACAACTATTATATACCTATCCTTCCTTAGAACACAAAGTATCTCCATACTAAATCGTCTAAATAAGTTCAGCGGTTATTAATTCCGCATTCAAACTTTTAACCCCTTCTCACCCCTTAAAGGGTTGATTATCGGGGTAAAAACTATCTTATATCGTTTCCCGGGACTCAAACTATCTCTATACCAAGTTTCATCTAAATTGGTTCGCCGTTTAGAAATTCCCCACACAAACTTTCAACGCCCATGTCACACCCTGGGTTGATTTTCGGGATAAAAACTATTTTATCCCTTCCCGGGACACTAACTATCTCTATACCAAGATTCATCTAAATTGGTTTACCGCTTAGAACATCCCCACACAAATTTTCAACGCCTATTTCACACCCTTAATTGTTGATTTTAGAAATAAAAACCATCCTTATCCTTTCACGGGACTCAAAAATATATCTATACAAAGATATATCAAAATCGGTTCAGTTTTTAAAAATTCCCTATACAAACCTCCAATCCCCATTTCACCCCTTAACCTTAAGGGTTGATTTTCGTGATATTCACTTTTTTATATTCCTGCCCGGGACTCTTTTAGATTCACATAGGAGGTGCAAGCACGTACTGCGAATGCCCTTAGAGCATGGTCAACGGCGCCTAGCTGTTTCAAATTCAGAGATTGCATATACATGAGAAAATTTGTCAAGTTCACCCGTGACCGGGTGGTCTAGTGGTCAGGACGTCAGCCGCGAAAGCTGAAGACACCAGTTCAAATCTGGCCTCGGACACCGGATGGCTTGGTCACTTTTTCTGAAGTATATGACATCTATTTTCAGTTTATATATAGTAGTGTAACAACTTAAAAAAAATGCAAATCAAAAAATATTGAACAAAATAATTTGATTTGCTTCAAGATTCATAGATGGCAGCACCATCTCTCTCGCTATACCAGAATCACGTAAGTGATTCGGATAGGAGGTGCAAGCACGTACTGCGCATGCCCTTAGAGTATGGTTAACGGCGCCTAGCCGTTTCAAATTCAGAGATTGCATATACATGAGAAAATTTGCCAAGTTCCGCCGTGACCGGGTGGTCTAGTGGTCAGGACGTCAGCCGCGAAAGCTGAAGACGCCAGTTCAAATCTGGCCTTGGACACCGGAGGGCTTGGTCACTTTTTCTGAGTTATATGACATCTATTTTCAGTAAAATAAAAAGTTTATGTCATCTGGCAAATGCGCTGTTTCGCATATGTCTTGATATACCAGTTATGAAGAAATCTATGGTTGTCGCTCTAGCGGGGAGGCGGGGGGTGACGACAAAAAGTCGCGCGTACCAGATCTGTGGGCACGGCAGTTCCCCTGCCAAGTCGAGCAAAACAAACGCACGGCCGAACCATCCTTTTTCCGAAGCCATTCAGGCCATTTTCGACCCCCCTCTAATTCTGATATCGATAACGCTAGAAGGCTAAAATTTCTGTGACCAAGAGACCATAACACATGGAAAATATATTTTCAATATCATTGAATTTCACTATATACTTTAAGAACTATCGCTAGTCAAAATTCCTTAATTTTGTCACTGACTCACTGCTTACGATCATCGTATATCTAAAATACTTCTAGCAGACCCACAAGCTCCAAATTTTGAACACTTCTAACTTCTAGGGTTAACTCTTAGACTATAAAGCCACTGAAAATTAAAACATACCGCAATATCCCGGGTTCTCTAGTTTTACGAACCGCACAGTTAACATTGTAATCCCATATAACTATATGCAGAAACAAAGTTATTTTTTCTGTTTATTTTTATTATAAAAATATTATATCTAATATTCAAAGGATCACAATGACATGTTGTTAGTAAACTCCGGCACACCGGCTTGGTTTTACATTAGATCTCATTACTTTTTGAAGTAGGAGAACTGCGTTGCGAGGCTGGCTTTATTGTACATGTAATGTTTTTGATGGGATACAATTTATTGCTTTAGAGATTTACATGTACTCTCTTCTGTCTAGTGATTACTTGCCGAGTACTACCCAGCTAGGTAGATGTGTACCAGGCCAGTAATTTGTCCTAAGGGCACACCCTTAGGACAAATTACTGGCCTAGTGGCTTAGTGTCACAACACTAAAATGCTCAAACTTGGTTGACGCATATAGCATGCGTACCTTGAGACCGGTAGGGCGTTTTTCAAAAAGTCCTCGGCAATGCGCCGAGGGTCATGTTTCTGCGTTGAACAAACGTTAGCGGCATCTATATAACTCGATTAATGCGCCATCTGTTGGTAGGCGGCGTGACTAGTGTCGAAGCGTAGTTGTATCAGCTCATGCGGCTGCATTGTGTGCATTATGACACTACAAGCGTCATCTGTTGGCGAGTAGTGGTGATGGTGTTATATTTAGTGAGGCAATGATACTCTAATGCTTCAATTAAATACTAAATTGTTTAATTAATAATACGCCATCTAAATATTTATTAAAATTATAATGATACGAGTTAAGTAAAAATATGAAATTAGACAATTATATAATTGAAGTAACTTACTCCACTTTTTTTACTATGACGCAAGCATAGCTGAGTCGTAGCCGCGCATGCTAAACTGGACTCAATAGCTGAAGCACGACGATGTATTAATGCGTGCTCACTCGCTTTAAAAGGCTAGACAAATTTTTCATTTCGAGTTTTGACGTATTGTATGTGGAATATTTTTTGGAAATTTTAGTTTTGGCTGTTTAATTGACTACTTAACATAAATAAAAAACAAAACTGGGCTGAGCAATTTTCCATGAAGTATATTAAATATACTATAATAACAATTTTTCTTTAAGGTTTTTTTTGGAAATTCGTGAATATTACGCTAAAATAAGATTATCATAACACCCACTGTTTTTCGGTTTCGGTATTGGCTGTTGAATTGACTACCTTACGTGAATAAAAAACGAAACCAGGCTGAGGAATTTTTCATAAAGTTTATGAAAAAGAGTCTGACTATTGAAATATTACCCAAATATTTGGCGGGAAATTCAAAAAATCATGGGCTGGTCACACCTTGTATAGCTGGAATAATAGTTTTGATACTAGAAAATACTTTTGATTTCTGTGCACACGTAAGGTAGGTAGGTAGGTAGGTTTAGGTAAACATACATAAGTCAACGAAGTAAACAAGCTTCACAGGGTGTTAGAAAGATCTTCAACCGACTGCAACAAGAGAAATACATTCAGAAATTAAATTCCCCAAAACATGCTCAGCAGCAAGTAAACACAATCTAATAACTATGTACTTGAGTTCCCTATTCACTTGTTTAAGGGATGGTTTTGGTTGGTAACATACTGTATAGACGTGTTTCGCGAATGTATTTTTATTTATATCCATAATCCATACTAATATTATAAATGGGAAAGTGTATGTGTGTGTTTGTTTGTTTGTTTGTTTGTCCGTCTTTCACGGCAAAACGGGTCTACGAATTGACGTGATTTTTTAAGTGGAGTTAGTTTAAGGGATGGAGAGTGACATAGGCTACTTTTTGTCTCTTTTTAACCCCCCACTTCCCTAAAATGGGGGGTGGACGTTTGTATGGTTTGTTACCCCGAATTTAACGTGAGCGAAGCCGCGGGCAAAAGCTAGTTTTTACATAAAATTACTACTAACCAGTCAGTCCACAGATTTCTCCTAAATATTGGTTTTCAGTAAGTAACTTCTTACGTTCCAATGTTTTGATTGTGTTGATATTTTCCAGAACATCTAGTTTATCCGTTTCTTTACACACTTGTCCTGTTTATGAGATTCAGGTATTAATAAATTCACGTACTTAATCAAAGTTATAGGCAAATGTTAGAACTAGTACTTAAAGTATCAACATATTAATACAGCTCCAACCTACAGAATTGTTGACGACTTGTAAACATTGCAGTTTTTCGTTATACAACACGCTTCACGTCAACTTCGCACATCGTCGTAATTGTTTACGAGCCTAAATAATATTTTGCGGACCACTCGGTACAGTTATTTTTAATATTATTTTATAAACCTTGAACATTTTGAAATAATGACATAATTTGACAACAGACTTTTAGCTTTTTTTAAATCATAGACAATTGGTGATACAACAAGGAAATATCTGTCAACAATATTTGGCTAGTCAGACTCACACACAGACAGATTTGATTTTTTTTTAGAATTTTTTTTTGGATATTTGTAAATGTTATGCTAAAATAAGATTAACATAACACCCACTGTTACAAACCTGACTGAGAAATTTTCCAAACAAAATCACGAGTGTTACCAATTATTTTTGAATAAAAGTGACAGTTTTATTTGAACTTTTGATAGTATCTGTCAGTAATCAAAATAATTTGGTCAATTGATAATGTCCGGTTTCATGTAAATCAAGGTTCAGTATTGATGGTGCGGGATCATCGATGTCGCTGTCATCATCACTGTCTTCGTCACTAACATCTCGCTATTGCGTGACGTTATCGCAACTCTGCCCAGCGCAGTTGTGACATAAGACAGAACATTTCAGTCCTGCCTTACGACACCCACACATTTTTCCGCAATTCTTTGTGCATTTGCACGAAATTGTTTTCAGCAGCGCTTCCGGGGCGGGTGCAGCGGTTGTTGTTAGTGGTTCCAAACCCCTCGCACCTCTCGTCCAACCCCACTTTGTGGCGTCCAGCTCATTTCCAAGCCACATTTGCACCTGCAGATACGACCTGTATATGTGCTGCTTTGCCGCTTCTGATCAGATGTGGGTGGAAGAGATGCGAGGTTGAACTTCGCTTTGCTTACTGATTTCGTGAAGCACTTGAATCGAAGCTCGTCCAGCGTTTTGACGTCTTTGTCACCTCCGTACGTAGCAATCAAAAGACGTTGCCGTGCCGACTATAAACGAATCCGCGTCTGCTGGTGCCTGCTGAACTACGACATCAGCATCTCGCAGAGTTCTCGTGAGGAGGTTGATCAGGTTAGTTTTATTCTTGTCGTTTCCTAAAAAAACTTTCTGCGTCGTCGGAGGTGAGGATACTGCATTCACAACGATGTCCGCGGTGTGATGCTTGGCGGCGCGTCTTCTGCGTTCCCATCCTTTCAGGACAATTTCATGCTCTTCGGGGTAGCCATCGAATACAAAAACAACATCGTTCGCGAAATGTCGTTTGATGTAGGAGAGGTAGCTCCTGCATATCGTTTCGAACGTCGCGTTCGTACGGGGCCATACAACTTTGTGCAGAACAAATATTCCATCGATGACATCTAGACGTCTTGGTCCCAATGGCCCACTACGCAGAATTGGCTCGAATAAAGCGTACAGTGCAGATTTGATGCCCTTCCTCAGACCGTCCTCGGTAAACAAGGACTGTGGGAAAGGTGACAGTTCGAAGGCCAGACACATTTCGAGATCCTCAATCGATCTGTTGACAATATTCATTCGCTGGAACAGCAGTAGAGGATTGATGGATACCCGAGTGTTGTCAATTACTACGTTGCTCAAGACTGCCGACAGCGGTGAAAGTTTTTCTTTCCGTTTGAATTTGATTTCATTGTAATTGACGCCGATGACTTTCTTCAACATTTCCGTCCCGATTTTAAAAGCCTGATGGTAATTTATGCCATCATTCCCGATTACTCCCGTGCTGATAGACATTAAGTCAGAGTTCACTGGGAAAGGATCATGCGCATGAAACCACTGATCCACTTTTTCAACATCGGCATTGTCTCTGCCCACACGAGTTGGACTGCAATCGACATGCTGCTCGCTAGTTCCGCTGTGTATGTTGCAAAAGTCTTCAATTCCTTCGCAAATGGTTTGCAGATGTATCGAACCCATCGTCCATTTTGCAGCCACGTTCTCACTGGCTCCACGTTGGAACATTCCTCCACGAATTTTGGCTTCCCGGTTAAGAGTCTGCTCAACAGCTTGGTCAGACATAATGCCTGACCAGAATTTGTCGGACCGTCTTATAGTGAAGTATCCTACAGCTGTAAATTTGTGGAAGTCCTCTACTGGCATTCGGTTGTGTAGATCTTGCATATCTTGCAAGTACAAGTGTGCACTCTTCGCGTACAAGAAATGTCCACTGGCATGGGCAGCATTCGTGAAGATGAAGTTCCCAGTTGCCAGTTTCCTGACCGCTCAGCCTCTAGAAACTGCTTCAGCAGGGTTACCATTTTGAAGTACGTCCGGGTCCGTTCCGTTCACATTGGTTTAACGCCGCGTCGAATTTCTCTATTAGTTTCTTCACCATATCGTTGTCCTTGGCTGTCAAGAGGACACTTCGATCCAAGTCCATTAAAAGATGGTCAACCTCACTTCGTTCTTCATCTGCATACTCGATCGTATACATTATGCGCTTCGCTAAAGATAAATGTACAATCATGTGTGCACGAACTGCTCTTGAGTATGCATGTCCCGACAAAATATTTTCAGCGTTATTTTCAGCATAAATGGTTTTCACTGCATCCGCGAGTCCGCTGCCACTCATTATGTGACCTATGTCACCCAGAAACGAAAATATGACATGGGATCCTCCGAGGCGAACGATGATAGATCCAATGTCAGACGAGAGATCGGCGTTACCAACAATGTCGCGAGCTTTCCAGTACAGCGGCTGATCAAATGTGACTATACATGATTGCTTTTCGCAAGTGCAAAGTTAAGCGTCGTGTATATTGTGTCGTAATCGGAAGGCGGAGTATGAATAGACGGCAAGAAGACGATCTTCGACCTTGAAAAGGTTTGGTTGGCTGTGGCTTCTTCCATAAATCCGTTCCAACCTGGTCCAACACTTGCACAGGCCCATTTCCCGTAGAGCCACATGATATCGCCAAAAGTTGGGAGGTCTTGTGCACCGAAACTTCGCACGTATCGAATTTCTTGAACTTTAACTTTTGCAAGACCACTCATTTTTTCTCTGCCGTAGTACAGAACTTCCACATGGCCTGCTTCTGCTATGGCTGCTGCAGATCGTTTCTCAGATTCCCGATCGATTGCGACGTCTGGTTCAATACTGTCGAATGGAGTTATACATTGAATTCCACCCATGCAATGAAAAGTGCCATGACCATCGAGGGTATCGATGTTGAAATCCATGCAATGAAAAGTGCCATGACCATCGAGGGTATCGATGTTGAAATCCGCATTGTCGTAAACGAACTGCGAAAAAGCAGAGTCCTTCACTTGGTGCTGTGGACGCATGATAGAAGCAGCTTCGAACATCGAGATTTCTCTGTACGATGAGCATAGACCCAAAGACGACAGGACGTTTATTAAAGTTTTTGAACCGAATTTCCTGTACAAGAAAGCACCGACCCCAATTTGTAACGAAGAAATGAATGATCGCGGCCGGACAGCGGATAGGTATAACAGCATGCGCAATGGAAGTGCATTTCCTTTTCCACGGCTCAAGCGATCCATTCTTGGATTTCAGAATAATTCCTTCGAGTAGCACCTTCAGAGAAGCGGAGATACAGTCGTTCACATGTTCCATGAAATTTTCAGCTGGGGGATACGATTTTACGTCGTACAGTGTTGAGCGAATATCTTCTACAATAATGGCAGCCGCCTCGCGAACAACTCTAAGCCTTTCTTCAACCGGATCAGATTTCTTTGCCTCGTACCAGCTTCTGCAGAGTATATCGTAACCAGTGTTACGATAAAAAATTATCTTATCGACTCCTGGTGCATCAAACGTTAACATTTCACTTCCGTACTGTTCTTGTAAACGTTTAATTATTGTCTGATTGTGCGGATGATAGTCTCCTTGTATCTGTTTCTTCAAGTCCGTCATCGTGAATTGGCATTCGTCCGAATGATCGTCAATGTACTCGAAAATGTCCTCCATAGCACGGCTTACTTCATCAGAGGCTGGTCTGCCTTGTTGATCATGTACCGCGATCCGTTGAAACGTTAGCCAGCAAGCCTTGTGATATCTGGCTCCAACATCTTGTAAGTCTTCGACATTTTCGATACGCGCTATTACTACTCGTGCCAAATCATCGTTGCGTTCATTACAAGCGTTGAAAACCTTATTCCGAAAGTCACTTTATGTAACTACATGTATCCAACGTCGCTCGCTCTTCGATAGCCTTTTCTGTCTATCTGGATCTGCGTATTTTTTACAAATAAAGCAACAATTTTGAAAATCAAATGTTGGTATCTCCATTTCTGATGCTGGCAATGTTGATGTTGATGGTAATTCTGACGAATCATTGCTTCGTCTACGTGCTTCGGCCAGTCTTTTATTCGCATAACTCATTCGGCACGCTGGGTGCATGACTTCGCTGTCAGCGATATGAAGCATTTGCTCGTGTTCTTTATCACCGCGAATAATGCTCGCCGATAAAAGCGTCTGAACACCACGTTTCATCACTGTCACAACATTATCGTCCGTAGTAACTTCTCCACACACAAAACAGATCGAGATTTTATTTAAATACGTCTACTCCAAAGAGCATCAATCGACGAACTGACTGAACTGCGTTTCAGGTTAGGTATACATATAAAGGACGCTATGACCGCCACTCCTTTTGTTCGCACAGCTGCGTATACCCAGTGCCGCCAGCGTCTGGGGCACACTGGTGAAACAAGTCCCACTACCTGAAATGGGTAATTAATAAAGTTGTAATTAATTAACGGGTAATTAATTAATCAAGTTTAATTTCCAAAATATCGATTTTGGGGGAAAAAGGTGTTAATATAAAAATTCTCTACAACTTTGTTTCTCTTTATTCATGCCGTAAAACGTGGAACATAGGAGATAATGATAATATTTTGAATTTGTCGTGTTTTTTAGGTTTAATTTCCAAAATATCGATTTTGGGGGAAAAAAGGTAGGAACCAAAATTGTTCAGAATTTGATTCTCTACAAGTTTAGTCCTTTTCATTTATGCCGTCAAATGTGGAACATAGGAGATAATGATAATATTTTGAATTTGTCGCGTTTTTCAGGTTTAATTTCCAAAATATCGATTTTGGAGGAAAAAAGGTAGGAACCAAAATTGTTCAAAATTTGATTCTCTACAACTTTGTTTCTCTTCATTCATGCCGTAAAACGTGGAACATAGGAGATAATGATAATATTTTAAATTTGTCGCGTTTTTCAGGTTTAATTTCCAAAATAACGATTTTGGTAAAAAAGGTAGGAACCAAAATTGTTCAGAATTTGATTCTCTACAAGTTTAGTCCTTTTCAGTTATGCCGTAAAACGTGGAACATAGGAGATAATGATAATATTTTGAATTTGTCGCGTTTTTCAGGTTTATTTTCCAAAATATCGATTTTGCGGGAAAAAAGGTGGGAACCAAAATTGTTCAGAATTTGATTCTCTACCACTTTGTTTCTCTTCATTCATGCCGTAAAACGTGGAACATAGGAGATAGTGATAATATTTTGAATTTGTCGCGTTTTTCAGGTTTAATTTCCAAAATAATATCGATTCTAGAAGAAAAATTGTGAGAACCAAACTTGTAGAGACTCAAATTTCCTACAATTTTTGATTTCACTGTTTTACTGTAAAATCAAACATGGCCGATTTATTCAAGAAAAACCGTTTTTCAAATATACACAGGAGGCTGATTCAGTCTACTTTTTGAATTTACACTCTCAGTGACCCCCCCGAGGGACGTTTTTTGGATATAATGAGGAAAATTCCAGTACAAAGTATTAAGCTTTTTGTAAATTTTTGTAAAAAATACCAAAACTGACATACTTTTTTTTGGAAAAATAGTGTTTTGTGTTTGTTATGTATGACCTACATCCTAGCAAAAGAATCATCGACTGAGGAATTAATGCGAGGTCTCCATACAACGACCCGGTAGATTTCCCACACTAATAAGAGAACAAGGCATATTTATTTATTTAATCGTATGGCATTTTGTCAGTCGTTTAGAGTGTAATGTTTAAATTCTGCATCCATTAGATTACGTCGTTGTCGAGGGTAAACGAGTGGTAGTGGACGACCAGTGGTCTTGTACTTTTGGCAGAGGGGGACGCCTGACAATTACCACTCCATTGGTTTATTTCTCTGAGTTTACAGCGGTAACAAAGTTGTGAATGACTCTGCAAACACTGGCTTTACTAATTCCTTGCATGTCTCCTCCTGCGTGGTATTGCACGTCTGTCCTCAGCCAGTGAAGAGCGGTTTGCGGCTGTAAATCGACAGACAATGCTGTAAGTCTGGCCTAATGTTGGCCTAATATATTTCTTAGATGTTCCAGCTTCACTGCTGTAAGTCGAAATCTCTCGTTGTACTCAAAAGTATTTTCCATGTACGTATAATTTATTCTGTCTCTATACACTCGAGGCCTCCTCACCACAACCACTTACTTCTTCATCATCTGAAGAGTCGCTAGACCACATTACCACCAAACGAATACACTTCACTTTATTGAATTTAAGTGACAATCTATATCATCAACTATTCCTCAATAAAATGGCCGACTTGTGTCTTCGGAATATACAAGTGTAATAATACAAGTAGTAATGAAAAGCGTTTCTCAAAAGCATCAATTACAAGTGTAAAATCAAACACATTTTCCCTAGTCACTCAATGAATGTTTACAAGCTTCAGGGTGAGTCAGTTTTTTTTTATATACGTGTGAATTCGTTAAAAAATCACGTTAACCCTTAATATGTTAGTGGTCATTTACTGGTTCTTTCCCAATAATAATTATTTCATAGCAATGAGTTTACTGAATTTTATTTGTAATATAAAAGGCCAATTTAAAATATATTACTGATTTTAACGAAGTCCGTTCAAAACGTACACGTTTGAAATCTTAAAAATGCAATATCTTCATTTATGTATTAATCGATTTTAACGAAAAAAACAATATTAGCAGATTATAGAGACTCTTCATTATTTTGTGATAAGTCACAAGCTACAAGTGTAAAATACAGCCTTCGAGAAACGAAATTACTGTTTCAGTATATAATATCTACTTGTATTTGTCAACGATACACTTGTGAACACTCTTGTATCCCCACTCTTGTAACAATTATACATTTACGTGAAACGGAAACTTGTGAAAAATATTGAAATACAAGCGTTACCATAGATACACACTTGTAATGCAAGGCTTGTACTTTTTGAGAAACAGGGCCCTGGTTGTAGAATAATTTGGAATTATTTAAATATACGTGTTGAAACTGCTCTTCGTGTTGGTTATTTCCGAAGTTGCTTACATATCAGCCAGTGGGATAACGAAATTCCGTAAGTACTCGCCCACATATCTCTTTCTCATGTACGTTTATGATGAACTAAGATAGTGACGGTTGTATTACATAACGGTTTTAAAATAATAAAGCACCGATAAGGTACACAGGTTAATTAGATGGGAGTTTATTTTATTTTATTTTATTTATTTTGTGTGATTTATACATCTATTAATTAGATTAAAAATTACTACCTACATGTCACGATAAAATAAAAGGTAGATTATGCCGAAGCATGTTGGCTCATGCATGTATGCTTATGATCAACGGTGTGAACCACGTGCTTAACTTTATCACCACGTGCATAACTAGATCACCACGTGTTTTACATGACGGAATTTTGAATTGAGCGGTATTTTATCACAAGGGGTACTTGAAATTTTTTGAAAGTTAAGATATTCAAGATTTTTGGTTTCTCAATTATAGCCCCTAGGGACCTCTGGGGTATTAAAGAGGGCCAAAATTTTCATTTTTTTTGCGCTAGGAAGCCCCGTTTTCAAGATATCAAGCATAACGATCATATGTTAGCGCTTAATGTTCTCCTTTCGTAATTAGTTGCTAAATAGATTACTTTTCTGCGACGAGTTTTCATATAATGAATGAAGAAGGGAAATCCCGGACCTTGGAGACTCCCGAGCGAGACCGTTCCCGATCAAAGCGCAGTGAGACGAAAGCACGACACAGGAGTCGAAGCCGTAGCCATAGCCACCGCTTGAGGAAACAATAACTGGCTCTAAAGAGGGAGCGGGAGCGAGTTCGACAGATGGAGGAGGACCTGCAGAAAGAACGAGACGCCGCGCACCGCTCACGGAGGACCGAACGCGATTGCACGTCCAGGACCAGCCGCGAGCGCCGCAGTCGTAGCCGAGCACCGAGAGCCGGAACCAGCCGCGAGCCTCGCAGCTGCAGCCGAGACCTGGGTCCTAGGACAAGACGCTACAGGGCAGGCACAGGCAAGGACGCCACGAGCATCGATCGACGTTATAAAAGGTCATGTACTTTTAGACCTTCCTTCTCTTCTAATGACTATACACATGATAATAAACTAATCAAATCCATTAAAGATGTTTTACCGTCTCAGCCGGCAACTCAAAGCCAAATTCTTAGCACCAGAAATCTTGACCATAAAAACATTATCCCTGAATTTAACCCTTCTGAAAAAAACCAACGCATTGATGTGTGGCTAAAGAAAGTTAATGAGTGTGCAAAAGTTTACGGCTGGGACGAGAAGACAGTGATACATTTTGCCATGCAGAAATTGACAGGGTCAGCAAAAACGTGGTTTGAGAGCCTTAATACTATTTTATTTTCATGGGATGAGTGGCAAACTAAATTAGTGAACACGTTTCCATCCGAACAAAACTATGGAGCATTATTGGATGATATGTTGAAGCGTAAGAGTAAACAACAGGAACCTATAGAAATTTACTTTTACGAAAAATTAGCTTTTCTGAATCAGTGCGAAATCACAGGTAGACGGGCGGTCCATTGCCTTATTCATGGTATCGGGGATAGAACTATGCGATCCAGCGCTTTAGCACTGCGGTGTGAGGAACCCGATCAACTTCTTAAATTTCTATTAAGCAATAATAAGGAGCCGTCCGTACGCAACAAAACTATGGACCATTATTGGATGACATGTTGAAGCGTAAGAGTAAACAACAGGAACCTATAGAAATTTACTTTTGCGAAAAATTAGCTTTTCTGAATCAGTGCGAAATCACAGGTAGACGGGCGGTCGATTGCCTTATTCATGGTATCGGGGATAGAACTATGCGATCCAGCGCTTTAGCACTGCGGTGTGAGGAACCCGATCAACTTCTTAAATTTCTATTAAGCAATAATAAGGAGCCGTCCGTACATTTCCCGTTGATTAAAGATACAAACGTGGGGCAGATGATAAGACGTATAAAGAGCTCAAAGAGGACCCAGTGTGTTGACGATGAGGGACCTTCTTGTTCCTTTAGTCGTCAACACAGTGAATCCTCCTTTTTGTAAAGGGTCGGCAACGCGCATGTGACGCCTTTGGAGTTGCAGGCGTCCATAGGTTACGGTAGCTGCTTACCATCAGGCGGGCCGTATGCTTGTTTGCCACCGTCGTGGTATAAAAAAATAAAAAAATAAAGCCGACATATTTTGTTATAATTGCAAGGAGAAGGGTCATATTTATTCGCGTTGCCCTAAGCCTTTGGTTAAATGTAGTACTTGTCAAAAAGTGGGCCATAAACCTGACATGTGTAAATTAAAGGTAGACTCTGTAAAACAGGTTAATGAGGCTAAAGTTTTACGCACATCAGGGTCTCACTAACCCATCCGATAAGTTCAGAAGATTAGTGTAAGTTACTCATGATTGCGTACAAGGGCTGCTATTTATATATCCGGAAACCGGGATTACAATCTTCTTAAATAGCATATTTGACCTCCATGGTAAAATTTGAACTTTTTTAAGTACGGGCCGGTATATTTTTTCTTTCTTATTAACGCTCGTGTTTTGTTTTTGACGGGTTTTAAATGTCATCTCGCAGCAAGAATGGAACTCACTCGTGAAAATATTCGTGCTATGATTTATTATGATTTTCGGCGTGGTTTAACGCAACAACAGTGCATAGATCAACTAACTTCAACTTTTGGTGATGAAGCCCCATCTAAAACTACTGTGTATCACTGGTTTAGTGAGTTCAATCGTGGACGTAGTATGCTTACGGACGAAGTTAAGGCAGGTCGCCCGAAATCGGTCGTTGTACAACAAAATATCGAGGCTGTGCGAAAACTTATAATGGACGACCGACATGTTACGTACCGCGAGATAGAGGCGACTCTGGGTATTTCTATGACCAGCATTAACAGCATATTACATAATTATTTGGCTGTAAAAAAAATTTGTTCGCGTTGGATACCCCACAACTTAACAAAAGAGCAAAAAGATGCTCGCGTCGAATGGTGCAATAAAATGTTAAAAAAATATAACCGTGGTGACTCAAAAGCCGTTTATAACATCTATACAGGTGACGAATCCTGGATCTATGCATACGATCCCGAAACGAAGCAACAATCAACGGTATGGGTGTTTCAAAATGAGCCGAACCCTACGAAAGTTACTCGTGCAAAAAGTACATTGAAACAAATGGTGGCCTGCTTCTTCGGTATTAATGGCCATGTAGCTACAGTGCCACTAGAAAACCGTAGAACGGTTAATTCAGAGTGGTACACGACCATTTGCTTACCGGAAGTATTTGAACAAATTCGTAAAACTAACCAGCGACGAAGAATCATTCTTCATCATGACAATGCCAGCTGTCATACGTCACGCGAAACAACTCTATTTTTGGAGGGTCAAAATGTGGAATTAACGGGTCATCCGCCGTACAGCCCTGACTTGGCACCCAACGATTTTTATTTATTTCCAAATATAAAGAATAAATTCCGCGGTCAACGATTTTCGACCGCTGAAGATGCTGTCGACGCATTCAAACAACACGTTATGGAGGTACCTCAGGCGGAGTGGCAGAAGTGCTTTAAAAATTGGTTCACGCGAATGCTAAAGTGCATAGATCATCAAGGGGAATACTTTGAAAAACAATAAAACCATTTTCAGCCGTGTACGTTTGTTTGTTTTTTTGTTTCCGGATATATAAGTAGCAACCCTCGTAATGGAAACGATGATAGGGTTCGAAGATAAAATAGTACAATCTTTAAATCTGTAGAATTGGCAATATTGATTGACGGCGTGAACGCCACTGTTATGAGTAGAGTAATTAACGACGGTCTACTTGAGGAACCAATGCGTATAGGTCAAGCTTACTTCGAGCAACCACATATCGCCACCTAGGTATAAAGATGCAAATAAGTTGCCATTTTTACACATAGGCAGCGAGCTTTATAATTTACAAGTGCATGGTGATGAGATGTTATAGAGCAAAAATTGCAGCGTATAACAAAATATATGGGGTGGCTTGTGTAAGGGCCATCACGGGGACAGTATTTGATAGCAGCATAGTTATAAATACCAAAATGGTAGGAAAACCTTAATATCAGTATGTAGTCTGTGGCGGGGTTTACGAAGTGAAACGGGATGACCTATTTGTAAGGATTATGCCATGAGCTGCCTTGTTGCAAGAACTTTTTAGTTTCGCATGTACAGGCAATATATAAATGTAGTTAATAAGCTGCTGCTTAGTAATGAAAATGAAATGAGTGTAGAAGAAACTGCATTATCTCTGTTTGATGAGACTCAACTTCACTTAGACGAAAACGTCTTAAAGAACAACAAAGACAAGCTCTTAGAGTTACTCAACCTAGTTTGCACAAATACGACTAAAATTAAAATATAATGTTATGAGCAGTATAATCAGGGCACGTGTCTTATTATGCTAGTCCTATTATACACGTTCAGAAGACGTATAGTGGCGTCCGACTTTGCGTCGATTACAGATTAGTAGGTAAAAGGAAGTCCTCTTATTGCTAAAGAAAATACAACCTTAAACTTAAATTTTCTGTAGCTTTCTACAAAATAAAATCAATTATTGGGATCTAAGATCAGTTCGGCAGGCATGCGCAAAGGAAAAGGAAAAACTCAGTGTTGTCGATTTTGCAACACCAGAAAATATACATGATGATCGCTTTTTAGCGATATACAGTCTGGCAACACTGCCGAACTGTCAAGTTGGTTTCAGAATCAGCTGACTAAATTAATAAAAATTTACTATATTTATAGTTTTAAATTAGACGCATTGTGCATTAAAAACAACAAAAGTGATACTGTAATTGGTTTTGTTAAAACAGCAGCGTAAAATCGCAAAATTGGACTTTGAACCGGAGTAACTGTTAACGCATATCACCTTTGGAATTTGGTTTTTGAAACTAAGGAAGTATTCGTTCTTTTTTCTCATTGTTACTACACAATTTCGTGATAAGAGTATCGTATGTTATACGTAAATTATAATCTTTTCATACAAAGCTCACTGTTATAGCCGTGAGCAACGTCAAACCTACTACGAGGGCTGCTATTTATATATCCGGAAACCGGGATTACAATCTTCTTAAATAGCATAAGAAAAAATATACCGGCCAGTACTTAAAAAAGTTCAAATTTTACCATGGAGGTCAACTCCATGGTAAAATTTGAACTTTTTTAAGTACTGGCCGGTATATTTTTTCTTTCTTATTAACGCTCGTGTTTTGTTTTTGACGGGTTTTAAATGTCATCTCGCAGCAAGAATGGAACTCACTCGTGAAAATATTCGTGCTATGATTTATTATGATTTTCGGCGTGGTTTAACGCAACAACAGTGCATAGATCAACTAACTTCAACTTTTGGTGATGAAGCCCCATCTAAAACTACTGTGTATCACTGGTTTAGTGAGTTCAATCGTGGACGTAGTATGCTTACGGACGAAGTTAAGGCAGGTCGCCCGAAATCGGTCGTTGTACAACAAAATATCGAGGCTGTGCGAAAACTTATAATAGTTATAATGGACGACCGACATGTTACGTACCGCGAGATAGAGGCGACTCTGGGTATTTCTATGACCAGCATTAATAGCATATTACATAATTATTTGGCTGTAAAAAAAATTTGTTCGCGTTGGATACCCCACAACTTAACAAAAGAGCAAAAAGATGCTCGCATCGAATGGTGCAATAAAATGTTAAAAAAATATAACCGTGGTGACTCAAAAGCCGTTTATAACATCTATACAGGTGACGAATCCTGGATCTATGCATACAATCCCGAAACGAAGCAACAATCAACGGTATGGGTGTTTCAAAATGAGCCGAACCCTACGAAAGTTACTCGTGCAAAAAGTACATTGAAACAAATGGTGGCCTGCTTCTTCGGTATTAATGGCCATGTAGCTACAGTGCCACTAGAAAACCGTAGAACGGTTAATTCAGAGTGGTACACGACCATTTGCTTACCGGAAGTATTTGAACAAATTCGTAAAACTAACCAGCGACGAAGAATCATTCTTCATCATGACAATGCCAGCTGTCATACGTCACGCGAAACAACTCTATTTTTGGAGGGTCAAAATGTGGAATTAACGGGTCATCCGCCGTACAGCCCTGACTTGGCACCCAACGATTTTTATTTATTTCCAAATATAAAGAATAAATTACGCGGTCAACGATTTTCGACCGCTGAAGATGCTGTCGACGCATTAAAACAACACGTTATGGAGGTACCTCAGGCGGAGTGGCAGAAGTGCTTTAAAAATTGGTTCACGCGAATGCTAAAGTGCATAGATCATCAAGGGGAATACTTTGAAAAACAATAAAACCATTTTCAGCCGTGTACGTTTGTTTGTTTTTTTGTTTCCGGATATATAAGTAGCAACCCTCGTAATGGAAACGATGATAGGGTTCGAAGATAAAATAGTACAATCTTTAAATCTGTAGAATTGGCAATATTGATTGACGGCGTGAACGCCACTGTTATGAGTAGAGTAATTAACGACGGTCTACTTGAGGAACCAATGCGTATAGGTCAAGCTTACTTCGAGCAACCACATATCGCCACCTAGGTATAAAGATGCAAATAAGTTGCCATTTTTACACATAGGCAGCGAGCTTTATAATTTACAAGTGCATGGTGATGAGATGTTATAGAGCAAAAATTGCAGCGTATAACAAAATATATGGGGTGGCTTGTGTAAGGGCCATCACGGGGACAGTATTTGATAGCAGCATAGTTATAAATACCAAAATGGTAGGAAAACCTTAATATCAGTATGTAGTCTGTGGCGGGGTTTACGAAGTGAAACGGGATGACCTATTTGTAAGGATTATGCCATGAGCTGCCTTGTTGCAAGAACTTTTTAGTTTCGCATGTACAGGCAATATATAAATGTAGTTAATAAGCTGCTGCTTAGTAATGAAAATGAAATGAGTGTAGAAGAAACTGCATTATCTCTGTTTGATGAGACTCAACTTCACTTAGACGAAAACGTCTTAAAGAACAACAAAGACAAGCTCTTAGAGTTACTCAACCTAGTTTGCACAAATACGACTAAAATTAAAATATAATGTTATGAGCAGTATAATCAGGGCACGTGTCTTATTATGCTAGTCCTATTATACACGTTCAGAAGACGTATAGTGGCGTCCGACTTTGCGTCGATTACAGATTAGTAGGTAAAAGGAAGTCCTCTTATTGCTAAAGAAAATACAACCTTAAACTTAAATTTTCTGTAGCTTTCTACAAAATAAAATCAATTATTGGGATCTAAGATCAGTTCGGCAGGCATGCGCAAAGGAAAAGGAAAAACTCAGTGTTGTCGATTTTGCAACACCAGAAAATATACATGATGATCGCTTTTTAGCGATATACAGTCTGGCAACACTGCCGAACTGTCAAGTTGGTTTCAGAATCAGCTGACTAAATTAATTAAAATTTACTATATTTATAGTTTTAAATTAGACGCATTGTGCATTAAAAACAACAAAAGTGATACTGTAATTGGTTTTGTTAAAACAGCAGCGTAAAATCGCAAAATTGGACTTTGAACCGGAGTAACTGTTAACGCATATCACCTTTGGAATTTGGTTTTTGAAACTAAGGAAGTATTCGTTCTTTTTTCTCATTGTTACTACACAATTTCGTGATAAGAGTATCGTATGTTATACGTAAATTATAATCTTTTCATACAAAGCTCACTGTTATAGCCGTGAGCAACGTCAAACCTACTACGAGGGCTGCTATTTATATATCCGGAAACCGGGATTACAATCTTCTTAAATAGCATAAGAAAAAATATACCGGCCAGTACTTAAAAAAGTTCAAATTTTACCATGGAGGTCAACTCCATGGTAAAATTTGAACTTTTTTAAGTACTGGCCGGTATATTTTTTCTTTCTTATTAACGCTCGTGTTTTGTTTTTGACGGGTTTTAAATGTCATCTCGCAGCAAGAATGGAACTCACTCGTGAAAATATTCGTGCTATGATTTATTATGATTTTCGGCGTGGTTTAACGCAACAACAGTGCATAGATCAACTAACTTCAACTTTTGGTGATGAAGCCCCATCTAAAACTACTGTGTATCACTGGTTTAGTGAGTTCAATCGTGGACGTAGTATGCTTACGGACGAAGTTAAGGCAGGTCGCCCGAAATCGGTCGTTGTACAACAAAATATCGAGGCTGTGCGAAAACTTATAATAGTTATAATGGACGACCGACATGTTACGTACCGCGAGATAGAGGCGACTCTGGGTATTTCTATGACCAGCATTAATAGCATATTACATAATTATTTGGCTGTAAAAAAAATTTGTTCGCGTTGGATACCCCACAACTTAACAAAAGAGCAAAAAGATGCTCGCATCGAATGGTGCAATAAAATGTTAAAAAAATATAACCGTGGTGACTCAAAAGCCGTTTATAACATCTATACAGGTGACGAATCCTGGATCTATGCATACAATCCCGAAACGAAGCAACAATCAACGGTATGGGTGTTTCAAAATGAGCCGAACCCTACGAAAGTTACTCGTGCAAAAAGTACATTGAAACAAATGGTGGCCTGCTTCTTCGGTATTAATGGCCATGTAGCTACAGTGCCACTAGAAAACCGTAGAACGGTTAATTCAGAGTGGTACACGACCATTTGCTTACCGGAAGTATTTGAACAAATTCGTAAAACTAACCAGCGACGAAGAATCATTCTTCATCATGACAATGCCAGCTGTCATACGTCACGCGAAACAACTCTATTTTTGGAGGGTCAAAATGTGGAATTAACGGGTCATCCGCCGTACAGCCCTGACTTGGCACCCAACGATTTTTATTTATTTCCAAATATAAAGAATAAATTACGCGGTCAACGATTTTCGACCGCTGAAGATGCTGTCGACGCATTAAAACAACACGTTATGGAGGTACCTCAGGCGGAGTGGCAGAAGTGCTTTAAAAATTGGTTCACGCGAATGCTAAAGTGCATAGATCATCAAGGGGAATACTTTGAAAAACAATAAAACCATTTTCAGCCGTGTACGTTTGTTTGTTTTTTTGTTTCCGGATATATAAGTAGCAACCCTCGTAATGGAAACGATGATAGGGTTCGAAGATAAAATAGTACAATCTTTAAATCTGTAGAATTGGCAATATTGATTGACGGCGTGAACGCCACTGTTATGAGTAGAGTAATTAACGACGGTCTACTTGAGGAACCAATGCGTATAGGTCAAGCTTACTTCGAGCAACCACATATCGCCACCTAGGTATAAAGATGCAAATAAGTTGCCATTTTTACACATAGGCAGCGAGCTTTATAATTTACAAGTGCATGGTGATGAGATGTTATAGAGCAAAAATTGCAGCGTATAACAAAATATATGGGGTGGCTTGTGTAAGGGCCATCACGGGGACAGTATTTGATAGCAGCATAGTTATAAATACCAAAATGGTAGGAAAACCTTAATATCAGTATGTAGTCTGTGGCGGGGTTTACGAAGTGAAACGGGATGACCTATTTGTAAGGATTATGCCATGAGCTGCCTGGTTGCAAGAACTTTTTAGTTTCGCATGTACAGGCAATATATAAATGTAGTTAATAAGCTGCTGCTTAGTAATGAAAATGAAATGAGTGTAGAAGAAACTGCATTATCTCTGTTTGATGAGACTCAACTTCACTTAGACGAAAACGTCTTAAAGAACAACAAAGACAAGCTCTTAGAGTTACTCAACCTAGTTTGCACAAATACGACTAAAATTAAAATATAATGTTATGAGCAGTATAATCAGGGCACGTGTCTTATTATGCTAGTCCTATTATACACGTTCAGAAGACGTATAGTGGCGTCCGACTTTGCGTCGATTACAGATTAGTAGGTAAAAGGAAGTCCTCTTATTGCTAAAGAAAATACAACCTTAAACTTAAATTTTCTGTAGCTTTCTACAAAATAAAATCAATTATTGGGATCTAAGATCAGTTCGGCAGGCATGCGCAAAGGAAAAGGAAAAACTCAGTGTTGTCGATTTTGCAACACCAGAAAATATACATGATGATCGCTTTTTAGCGATATACAGTCTGGCAACACTGCCGAACTGTCAAGTTGGTTTCAGAATCAGCTGACTAAATTAATTAAAATTTACTATATTTATAGTTTTAAATTAGACGCATTGTGCATTAAAAACAACAAAAGTGATACTGTAATTGGTTTTGTTAAAACAGCAGCGTAAAATCGCAAAATTGGACTTTGAACCGGAGTAACTGTTAACGCATATCACCTTTGGAATTTGGTTTTTGAAACTAAGGAAGTATTCGTTCTTTTTTCTCATTGTTACTACACAATTTCGTGATAAGAGTATCGTATGTTATACGTAAATTATAATCTTTTCATACAAAGCTCACTGTTATAGCCGTGAGCAACGTCAAACCTACTACGAGGGCTGCTATTTATATATCCGGAAACCGGGATTACAATCTTCTTAAATAGCATAAGAAAAAATATACCGGCCAGTACTTAAAAAAGTTCAAATTTTACCATGGAGGTCAACTCCATGGTAAAATTTGAACTTTTTTAAGTACTGGCCGGTATATTTTTTCTTTCTTATTAACGCTCGTGTTTTGTTTTTGACGGGTTTTAAATGTCATCTCGCAGCAAGAATGGAACTCACTCGTGAAAATATTCGTGCTATGATTTATTATGATTTTCGGCGTGGTTTAACGCAACAACAGTGCATAGATCAACTAACTTCAACTTTTGGTGATGAAGCCCCATCTAAAACTACTGTGTATCACTGGTTTAGTGAGTTCAATCGTGGACGTAGTATGCTTACGGACGAAGTTAAGGCAGGTCGCCCGAAATCGGTCGTTGTACAACAAAATATCGAGGCTGTGCGAAAACTTATAATAGTTATAATGGACGACCGACATGTTACGTACCGCGAGATAGAGGCGACTCTGGGTATTTCTATGACCAGCATTAATAGCATATTACATAATTATTTGGCTGTAAAAAAAATTTGTTCGCGTTGGATACCCCACAACTTAACAAAAGAGCAAAAAGATGCTCGCATCGAATGGTGCAATAAAATGTTAAAAAAATATAACCGTGGTGACTCAAAAGCCGTTTATAACATCTATACAGGTGACGAATCCTGGATCTATGCATACAATCCCGAAACGAAGCAACAATCAACGGTATGGGTGTTTCAAAATGAGCCGAACCCTACGAAAGTTACTCGTGCAAAAAGTACATTGAAACAAATGGTGGCCTGCTTCTTCGGTATTAATGGCCATGTAGCTACAGTGCCACTAGAAAACCGTAGAACGGTTAATTCAGAGTGGTACACGACCATTTGCTTACCGGAAGTATTTGAACAAATTCGTAAAACTAACCAGCGACGAAGAATCATTCTTCATCATGACAATGCCAGCTGTCATACGTCACGCGAAACAACTCTATTTTTGGAGGGTCAAAATGTGGAATTAACGGGTCATCCGCCGTACAGCCCTGACTTGGCACCCAACGATTTTTATTTATTTCCAAATATAAAGAATAAATTACGCGGTCAACGATTTTCGACCGCTGAAGATGCTGTCGACGCATTAAAACAACACGTTATGGAGGTACCTCAGGCGGAGTGGCAGAAGTGCTTTAAAAATTGGTTCACGCGAATGCTAAAGTGCATAGATCATCAAGGGGAATACTTTGAAAAACAATAAAACCATTTTCAGCCGTGTACGTTTGTTTGTTTTTTTGTTTCCGGATATATAAGTAGCAACCTATGTACATTGGCACAGTGCGGTTTCTCTTTGCTTGACGAACTTGTGGAAGCATAAGTTGAGACTACACATTCGCCACAGACACTGCCCACCACTGACACACTGCACACATTATTATCATTCTTACCTTCTAGCAGTAATCTAACTTACCATCTTAGCAAAACATTTCATTATCAATATAGGAACTTTCAATTTTTTTTTAACATCTTTTAGATAACCTGAGAAGTGAAAATGGACAACGATCGCAAAGCCACAGCACGCGAGCTCTCGCGCCAGTTAGAGATGCAAGTGAAGGCTACAACGAAAGACCTAAGGGCGGCCAAGGCCTTATTTGACCAGCTGATGCAGGAAAGGGATGACAGTGAAGTGGAACTCAAGAGTATTTTAGACAAAAACACAGCATCGAGAAGGGAGCTTGCAGACAATGATGTACAGCTGACCGAGGCTCGTTGTGAAGTGGACCGTCTACAAAAAATAGTGGACTCGTTTAATCATTGTGCTTCTACACATGAAGTGGCTTTAAAGCGTATTGCAAACCTGGAAGGCGAGCTGGGTGATGCAAATGAAGAACTTGATCTGCTTAGAAGTGAACGGGAGCGCTATAATGCTTGGGGGCTCCAGAATGTTTATCAAGAGTTGAACGGTGAATTATTTTTTAATAGTAGCAAGAAGCTGAAAAAGTACGTAAAGATAAATAGGTATATTAGGAGAACCCAGAAGCTTATCAAAAGCCAAGCATGCATAAAAAATGTTAATAAATTAAAGTTAGCATTGTCAGTAACAAAAAATAGGGTTAAAAACTGCCATTTAAGGCTTGCAACAAAAGAATTAAATTTACAGGAGTTGCATGCTGAGATAAATAGGTTAAAGGATGAGCTTGTGGTAATATCCTCTAGTTATGAAACTAGTATTGGGCAAGTTGAGGAGTATACTAAGGCTTTTTCTAAACTGTTGGAAGAAAATCATAATTTAGAAGAGCGTTGCAAGTTGCTTCTTAATAGTAACGTTTGTAGTGGTGAAAAAACACCACCAACAGTGTCTGATCAACCCAGTGTGGCCCTCAAGGCACCTAAGCTGGCTGTGCCAGCAGTTAATAAACCTGTCAAGAAGACGGTTATTTACTCTGATGAGATTGGGTTAGGAATGGACCCTTTATTGAACCTTGGACTGAGACAAAAAGTGTCAAATTACTGTTACCGCAACATAACTTTGTCTCATTTATGTGACCTTATTTCAAAGGGATGTTATGATAATAGCACTACATTGGTAATTTTAATGGGAAATAGTCTTAATGTTGATAAGCCAAGTATAGAAAAGCTGATGTCAACTTTAAATGATATTGAAAGATCTGGCGTGGGCAAAATTATTTTATGTGCATTGCCATATTCAGAGAATATGCCTTATGACTACAATAGTAAAATATCACGGTACAACTCTTTAATGTGCAACGCCATATCTCTCAATAATAAGTATCATTTCTTTGACTTAAATAAATTCATTGAGCGCTTTTGGCTAACCCCGGGGAAGATTTTTTTGCCAAAGAAATGAACTATGAGTATTTCTGATATTGGCCTTTAATATTGAGCCAAATAGAAATAATAGTGTTATAAGAGGATCTCGGCAGACCCACAGCACCACCTTGTCACATTTAAACTAGATTGTCAGAAAGCGGACAAACATCTTAATATGAATGTTGTTCACCAGAATATTCAGGGTTTTTCCAGCAAGGAGTTAGAGATAGGTTTATTCTTAGATAATAATGATGTACAAGTTATGTGTATTACAGAACATTGGCTTAAAGAAGAACATTTAATATTTGACTTTGTTAACTTTAATTTAAAGTTACTATGCTAGAAAATCTGCCATTCATGGTGGTTCCCTTATTATTGTTAAAAATGGTCTAAGATCTAAAGAACGGAAGGATGTTGTAAAATGTTCCATAGAGAGGATTGCAGAAATTTCTTGTGTAGAATTAGAAAGTTATATTGTTATTTGTGTATATAGGCCACCAACAGCGGCAGCAGCTGATTTCAAAAAATTTGAAAATACCATGGAAAATGTGCTGAAATTAGTGACTAATAGCCGAAAGCGTGTTACAGTATGTGGAGATTTTAATGTTAACTTGCTTGAATCGTCTAATAATTCTGTTAAATTGCTATGTTTGTTTAAATCGTTTAATATGTTTAATTTGTTCTTTGAACCTACCCGGGTGGGCGTCACTAGTGCAACATGCCTAGAGAATATTTTTTGTAACTGTGAATGTCTGGATAAGCAAATATTTAACTGTTTTAATTCTGATCACAGCGGTCAAAGGGCATCTTTTATAAAGCCAATTCAGGAAACACCACAAACTGTAACATATAGACCCACTAATGGTTATCGTTTGGAATTATTCAAAAAAAAAATTCAAAATCATCTGTCAACACTGCCTTATTCACATTTTTATGACTCAAATAATTTGTATGAAGATTTGTTTGGTATGATTCTTTGTCAATTTTACAAACATTTCAAATTGAGAACTATTAGTGGGTCAAAGACTAAATCTAAATCAAAGTTTAGCGAATGGGCTACCGTAGGCATTCATATAAGTAGAAAGAGGCTTTATGAACTTTATGGAGAGAGAGAACTGAACAAAAATGCAGATTTTCTGGACTATGTTAACAACTATTCAAAAATTTTCAAGAAAGTGTGTTTGACTGCGAAGGCGAACTATACTAGTGCAAAAATCAAAATTTCGGACAACAAGGTGAAAACAGTATGGAATATTATAAATAAGGAAGCTGGTAAATGTAAATCACGCGATTGTCAAGTCAACATTGTCTCAGAGGAACAGCAGGTCTTGTCAAATGACGATATTGCCTCGGCATTCGAAGATTATTTTTCTAACATAGCATTAAATACCACAAAATGTCTAAAATCATCTTCGTTTCAAGCTCATTCCTTACTTTGATGATTCTTATGATCCTTACATTCCTTTCAGATGATATTTGAATTTGACCTTGTAGATTCAGAATTTTTTTTTTAAATATTCAAATCCCTGAATTTAAAGAAAACAGAAGACTTATGGGGTACATCAGTTGTAGTCATCAGTCATATCATAGACGTCATAGCGCCTTACTTAGCCTTAATTTACACCCTGTCCAATAAGTTCGAATACACATATTTTTGCGTTGACCCTGAAGGCATACAGGCTGCAGGCCATCCATTAATTATATTAATCTAAAGAATAAGTTAACTTGAACATAATGTAATAGTAAAAAACGCCAAGGACTTGAAATTTGTCTTCACTCTTCAATGACGTACTTTCGATTAACAATTTAGTACAAAGTTTCGTAATGGCTACTGCAAAGGTGTTTTTTCAAGGCGGTAAAACTTTTTGGAATCAAACGCAATCTCGTTTACACAACAATGAGAAGGTCTTAAAATAGCTCCTCTTTAGAAGACAGGAAAAAATCTGGTCAGCTACGCAGCTAGAACCATTAAAATACTAAATATCGTGAGAGTGCGAGTTTAGAGGACAAAAGCCGCTTTATCCAAAAATCAACTGCCGATCTGAAAATTTTGAGGAGATCCTTACGTGGTATTTTGGAGGTGGATCCTGGATATAATAGCTACAATAAACGTGAAGTTCATCGTTTTTCCGTAGCAATCGCGAAAATTAGAGTACATAATCCAACTCAATACATTCCTGGCACGCAGGAAGGAGTTGATTTTCTGACGAGAAACTCATTGAATTAAAATAGCCTTACAATGCTCAAAACGGTCGTTTGTGAGCAGCAAGTATAAAAAACAGCCTAAACCATGAGGTTAATGTTCCCAGACTCCAGAGGGAACTATTGGTGGTAGTGTGGGGTTCAGTTAAATATGTGGGACCAAATTTCGTTATATTTACCGATAAAGTCGCACATTAATAATGAAAATTATAAATCAGAGGTTTTCGTCGAAAAACGCTCCTGAAAATTTGAAAACTGTGTTTAGGAATAAAAATTAAATTATTTTCTCACAAAATTGTGCTCAAAACAGTGCAAACGTTGTTCAAGCTTTGAGAAAAGCTAATTTCGATGATTATATTGCTGAAAGTAAACGGCCACTCCATTCTCCAGATTTGCGTTTATTACATTGATTTGGTATGTTTTTACATGCCTTGTAGGTCACATTATTATAAAATAGCAAATATGGACAGTGAAAAAAAAGATATCGAGCATATTTGGGACGAAATAACATTGAAAGCGGTGCGTGCCGCGTGAGATTGAGTTGAAAAATGTAGTCAGCTAGTAAAATAGGTAAGAGGTGGAGTTAGTCCAAAATATTTGCAGCATATTTTGTATATTAGTATAGCTTTAATAAAATACAGATTTCACTACAATAACTATTCGTACAAAAAAGTTATAAGACCTCCAAAGTGTATTCGAACTTTTTGGACACGGTGTATATCATATATCGTTACACGTGTGCGCCCAAGAGAGATAGATTATAATATAACAAACACCTTAGACAACCCTACACGTAATCCCTGGGTGGTGCTAAAAGAGAAACAAACTTGGCAGCTGCACTGTCCCATCTGAACCTCGCAGCACTAACTGGATTTTCTTCCTCATCTGCTCTCCCACTACTACTACCCAAGAGAAAAAAGGCCTAACTATATCCAGTGACATGTAGCCATACGACAAATAAATAAATTATAGTCTAAATGCCATCATAATAAATTATGCCTACTTATACCTTCTATAGAGTAGTAGTCCCCCTTAGAGAATGTGGCGTGAACCCCCGTGTACACGCCGCACGACTTGGAATGTTTGGCTACAAGGCTTTTTATTGTGGACAACAGATTACGGGTTAATTAAATCGGGTTACAAGCAATCAGTTTGGTTTCACAAAGGGACGTTCCACAACCGACGCTGCTGCGGTACTCATAAAACATATTTTCATTGCCTGGGAAAAACGTTACAATGCAATTGGTATATTCTGTGATCTTTCTCAAGCGTTTGATTGTGTAGATCATACAACCCTCATTCTTAAATTAGAACATTATGGTTTGTCAGATAATGCCTTGAATTTCATGTCTTCATATCTTAGCAACAGAACACAAACAGTTGTTGTAAATAAAACCCAGTCTAAAGGGACTTCAGTAAAATTAGGAGTGCCACAGGGTTCTATTTTGGGCCCATTCCTGTTTTTGGTTTATATAAATGATTTACCTTGTGTAGTACAAAACCTTTGTGATATCGTTCTGTGTGCCGATGATACATCTTTAATTTTCGAAGTTGACCGGCAATCTACCGATTTTACTGTAATCAATAACACACTAGCTGCTGTACTGAACTGGTTTACTATTAACAATTTGCTACTTAATGCTAAGAAAACCAAATGTATTAGATTTGTTTTGCCAAACGTTGCACCGGTGGACACTAAGATTCTCCTGAATGGTGAATGTTTAGAGATAGTAGATAAAGCAGTGTTCCTTGGTTCGACGTTGGACAAAAATCTACAATGGAGTTCTCATATAAGAAAACTCGCTCTTCGATTAAGCTCGGCCGCTCATGCCGTTAGGAGAATTAGACAATTAACGAATATTGACACAGCTCGCTTAGTTTATCACAGTTATTTTCATAGTGTAATGTCATATGGTATTCTGGTTTGGGGCAAAGCAGCTGACATACAGACTATATTTGTTTTACAAAAAAGAACCATCCGCTTTCTGTATAACTTAAAGGCAGGTGCATCAGTTAGAGAACTATTTAAAAAAATTAATATTTTAACTGTTGCTTCCCAATATATCTATGACAATATTATTTTTGTTGTAAAGAATATACATACATTCAAAAAAAAATCTGACATCCACAGTTATAACTAGAGGGCGGAGTACCGGTGGCAATTTCACACAAAAGGTATGGAGTCGTTTTTATAATTATTATTTTAGGCTTGAATAATAAAATTATTCATTTACCTAATGTACTTAGTATGGTACCTACTCGTAAATTGGAAGTAAGTACTTAACATTTATTTTCATAAATCGATTTCAGGAACACCTAAATGTTATGTCGTAAATGTTTTGGGTTACTTTTCAATTTCTTTTAACAAAATCACCATTCATCGATATAATATTTTTTACCATATGCAACCTTTCTTTTCAAAAAGTTACTAATTTACAAATTTATGAGACATTTAGAAACTAATTATTTGACATTGTCAATTTAGACAGCTGCTTTACATCTATATTATCTGAATTATTATTGCGTCGGCTAAATATTTAAAACCGAAAAATATCAAGATGAATAAGCCATGTGAAGCAACAATTCTGCGGATGATAGAACCGTACGAAAATCTTATATATAATGAAGAAGAATGTAGCATTCACTGTATGTCTTGCTCAGTGGATTTAAAGCAGTTGAAAAAATATAATGTCGAAAAACACGTTAACAGTAAAAGACACCAAATTAACTGTGGAAACCAAAATGGCACCTTTGCCTATGATTTATGCGTTTTCCTTATAGCGTGTAACATCCCATGGAAAAGAGTTAACCATCCAGAATTTAAAAAGTTCTTTGGAAAATACTTAGATAAAGGCGTAAAACTTCCCGAAGAAAGTGTTTTGAGAAAATACTATCTTACCAGAATATACAATGCGACCATCAAGCAAATACGAAATACATTTTTCGATTCCAATTTATGGCTTGCGGTGGATGAGACTCTTGATAATTTCGGTAATTGCGTAGTAAATGTAATTATAAAATCACTTGATGATGCTTTACAAAGGCCATATTTGTTAGCGTGTAAAGTCGTTAGTACTGTAAACGCGAACTCAATTGCAGCGGTGGTTGACGAAAGCTTGAATTTTTTGTGGGAGGATAATTTTACAGATAATAGAACAAATTTTTAATATTCTGTTCGGATAGCGCAGCGTACATGCTTGCTGCCGGCAAGATTTTGAAGAAAAAGTACACTTTTTTTTTTTTTTTTTTTATACTACGACGGTGGCAAACAAGCATACGGCCCGCCTGATGGTAAGCAGCTACCGTAACCTATGGACGCCTGCAACTCCAAAGGAGTCACATGCGCGTTGCAGACCCTTTACAAAAAGGAGGATTCACTGTGTTGACGACTAAAGGAACAAGAAGGTCCCTCATCGTCAACACACTGGGTCCTCTTTGAGCTCTTTGGCAACCTTACTCACCAGCAGGAACACAACACTATGAGTAGGGTCTAGTGCTATTTGGCTGTGGTTTTCTGTAAGGTGGAGGTACTTCCCCAGTCGGGCTCTGCTCCAGATTTAAGCGATGACATTCGCTGAACGTGCCCTACCACACTTAGCGAGATGCCATTCGCAGTGCCCATACCTCTCTTTTTGGCGTAGTTTAAGGACATACCCAGGTCCGGACGTAGTTTAAGGACATACCCCGGGTCCGGGACACTAAAGTACGACACGTAACTTGTTTCGCAGGCATGGACTACACAGAGTCGCGGAGCAGATAAGATCTGAACATAAATTGGTCAATTCTTTAATATCTAATGTCAAGAAGATTTTTTAAAAATCACCACACCGCGTCCGATTTTTCAGGGACCATGCGCAGAATGTGCCTTTACCGCCGGAACCCATTATCATTCGTTGGGGCACCTGGTTAAATGCAAGTTTTTACTACGATAGACATTTTGACGTGATTAAAAATGTTGTGATGCAATTGAACAGTAAAGAAGCTATTGCCATTAGAAACGCCCAGAAGTTGTTTGAAAATGAAAATTTAAAAAACAAGTTAAGCTTTATAAAAAATTCTTACGAAATTATACCTGAATGGATAGAAAAATTAAAATGCACTAAGATTCCGATAGAAGAAAGTTTTCTGGTAATAGATATTTTAAGCCTCCAAGGAAGTGAAACCGTGCGAAATAAACTCGAATTGGTTCTAGATAGAAACACAGATGCTGACGAATTAAGGAATATGATTACATTGGAAAATTATAAACAAGTCCTTAAACATGCAACCATGACATCGGTAGATGTAGAGCGATCGTTTTCCACTCATAAATGGATCTTCAATAAATTAAGAAACCGATTCACTCCGAAAAACCAGGAACATGTGGCCATAGTCCATTCATTTTATAACATGGATACGCACTTAAGTGTAGATTTCACAATCTACCTCGAACACATAATTCCAGTCCTCAATTGTAATTGAATGGTCTTGAAAATAATATATCGTTTGGCAGGTATAACTTCTTAGTCTAGTATTTAGTACCTAATGATAATGTTTTGATAAGAAAACATATTATTATGTATTATAGATATTAACAACATATTACATTATATTTGTATGCTCGTAAGATAATTTCTATAAGTTCCTAAAAATTATTATGCAAAATTAATCATTTATTCGTTGTTTATTTAATCATAGTTTAGAATACTTAGGCGACTCCAAACATTTAGTGTGAAATTTGCCACCGGTACTCCGCCCTCCAGTTATAACACTAGAAATAAAAACAAGCTTGCTATCAGAAGTAGTCGTATCCGCAAAGCATATAAGTCATTTTTTGGTCAAGGTATTCACATTTATAACAAGTTACCCGTCGATGCTTTAAATTTATCATTTCCCGCTCTTAAGAAATATTTGAAAAAAAGTTTAATGTCAAAGGGTTATTACTAGTGATCAGAATTGGTAGTGCCATTTCGCGGGACTTCGGTGCGTAAGCTTTGTATGGATATAGTTTTAAATAAATAAAATAAAAAATAAAAATCATTTATTTCAGATTTGTTTAAAAATCCATAGAATGTTAGTTTTAAATTATATCATAATGTTAGTATTACATTAAATTACATTAAATTAAATTACATTATAAACATACATCGTTATCGCGGGAGCAAATATAAATGTGTTGAAGAATATGTATAACAGAATGTCCGTTTATTATAAACAGAATATTATGCCTACACGTCTTAGCCTCTAAGAAGTTCTTCATATCTAGCACAATGTTTTTGCTAGAAATAATTAATCAAACTCGACTTGCTCCTTCTCGACGTTCGTTAAAGTGGGTCTTTTTAAGTAGAAATTTCGTTTAACAGAAGATTTATTTTTTATGAAAATTACGAGTACCTAACGTTGATTTTTGAGAAAAAAATGCTCTTCGTGTGTCTAAAATAATCCTTTATTTACAAGTCCAGCCAAATCGATCATGAATGAAAATTGTTTTGAATAACAGGTGACTGAAGAGGTTGTCGTTAGGATTGCGTGGCTAATCTTTTTAGTATGTACTATAATCAAGTCGATTACGAAGTTTAGATATTAGAAAAAACATCGATAAATTTTGAACTTGTAGGTACAAACGCGTTGAAACTACTGTCACTTCTGTTATTTCTTATTTGTCATAATCTTTGACTACTGTCAAATCGTTTTTGCTCCCGCGATAACGACGTATGATTATAAATTAACCCCGGGATTGGATATGAAAATTTAAAGATTGTGTTTGGTTTAAAAAATATTTTAAAGAACCGCGGGCCTACCGTAAGTATGAAAAATGTGGTTTCAGTTAGATATCGGACGTCAAAAGAAATATATTGACAGTAGAAAATATTGATAAAAAATATGGTTTGCTACTATAATTTCAAAGAAAGTAATAATTTAATTATGTTCATTTAAAATAATGATGTTGATGTTTCGTGTTTTATTTTATGACTAGCTGTACCCGTGGCTTCGCCCGCGTGTGTAGGAGGTTTTGTCATTTTAATTTACTATCCAGGCCATTAGTGAAGAATTTACGCGTTCTACATATAAATATCTATCTTTTGCAGCAGCAGGCCAAAATCTAATAAGGCCAAAGGCAGCAAGGATTATTTCAGCAGGAACATGAAAAGGTCAAGTTTTTAGGATCCGAACGCCGAAGCCGTGACGCGGTGAGCGGTAATATAAAGCCGTAGGGCGAGTACCGCGCAGGACTCAGGCCCGGAGGATCGCAGCGAGAATTGCTTCAGCTGAAGCAGCATGTCAGGGATTGGACATACTTCAATGGCAAAGTGTCTTAGCGAACTCGAGGGCTGCGGACACGAGGGTGAGCGGAAATTTATGTACAAGCCAAAGGCCGAGTACGGCGTAAGGTTCAGGCTCGAATCATCGCAGCGAGAACTTCTACAACACCATCATGACAGGGACCGGACATAACTTAAAAGCGAAGTGTCTTAGCGAACCCGAGGGCCGTAGCTCGAGGGTGAGCGGCAACGGATCGGACATATCTCAATGGTGAAGTGCCTTAAGGCCCGAGGATGAGTGAAAATATCTGCGAAAGCCATAGGCCGCGTACCGCGTAGGCCCAAGCCAGGATCGTAGCAGCGAAAATTTTTCCAGCAGCAGCAACATGATATAATCCGGACAAAACTCAATAGCAAAGAATCTTAGCTAATCTGAGGGCCGGAGGCCCGAAGGTGAGCAGCAATGTCTGCGAAAGCCATAGGCCGAGTACCGCTTAAGCCCAGGCCCGGAGCGTCGCAGCGAGTATTGCTTCAGCAGCAGCAGCAGCATGACAGGGACCGGACATATCTCTATGGTGAAGTGTCATAAGGCCCGAGGGTGAGCGGCAATGTCTGCGAAAGCCATAGGCCGAGTACCGAGTAGGCCCAAGCCCGGAGCGTCGTAGCGAGAATATATTCAGCAGCAGCAGGCAGCATGACAGAAACCGGACAAAACTCAATGGCGAAGAGTCTTAGCAAATCTGAGGGCCGGAGGCCCGATGGTAAGCGGCAATGTCTGCGAAAGCCATAGGCCGAGTATCGCGTAGGCCCAGGCCCGGAGCGTCGCAGCGAGAATTTCTTCAACAGCAGCGAGACAGCTTGCGTTTGTCGCTTCACCTCGTTTTGAGAGCACTTCCTTAACTGCCACTGCCAGTGTCCGAATCCTTGGCGTCGACATTTCGAGTGAAGTCCAGTTCCGCGGCCATTTAGAGGGTAAGGCCAAGTTGGCCTCAAAAAAGCTCGGTGTGCTCAACAGATCGACGCAGTATTTCACTCCGGCCCATCGCCTCCAGCTTTACAAGGCACAAGTACGCCCACATATGGAATACTGTTCTCATCTGTGGGCGGGAGTGCCCCAGTACCAACTTCTCCCTGTTGACCGCATCCAACGGAGAGCGACTCGAATTGTCGGCTGCCGGGATTTTACGGTTCGGCTTGACTCCTTGGCGCTGCGTAGAGATGTAGCCTCGCTCTGCATCTTCTATCGCCTCTATCACGGAGAGTGCTCCGAGGAATTGTTCGGATTAATCCCTGCCGCCTCTTTCCGCCATCGTCCTACGCGACAGCGTTACCATCATCACCACTTAGATGGTTGGCAGTCCTCAACTGTGCGTTTCTCGAGAAACTTCCTGCCTCGCACAACAAAACTGTGGAATGAACTGTCGTCAGCGGTATTTCCGGACCGATACGACCTTCAAACCTTCAAGAAAAGAGCGTATTCCCATCTTAAAGGCCGGCAACGCGCTTGTGACCCCTCTGGTGTTGCAGGCGTCCATGGGCGGCGTTAATTGCTTACCATCAGGCGATTCGTCTGCTCGTTTGCCTCCTATTTCATAAAAAAAAAAAAGCTAGCAGCTAGTAATTGCTAGATTCGTGACTACCCTTTTTTTAGGGTTCGGTAGCCAAATGGTTTTAGGATTTCCCAGCGGGCTACAGTATGAGGTTCTTCAAAAAAGGAGTGAATAGGTACCTAAAGGGTAGGCAACGCGCATGTGAATCCTCTGGGGTTGCAGGCGTCCATAGGCTACGGTAACTGCTTACCATCAGGTGGGCCGTATGCTTGTTTGCCACCGTCGTAGTATAAAAAAAAAATGGCAAAAAACGGAACCCTTATGGATTCGTCATGTCTGTCTGTCTGTCTGTCCGTCCGTATGTCACAGGCATTTTACTCGGAAACTATACGACGTATCTGAATAATATTTTCTATGCAGCTACTTAGTTATGTAGTTAAATTTGAAAAAAAAAAAATTTTTTAGGGGGGCGCTCCATACTAAATTAAAACAATAATAATAACCAAATATCAACATGTGACACATCAATCGATAGGTCTTTTAAAATAACAATGAGGTTTGTTGACTATTTTGTGATTAAGTGAATATTTTCTGAAATAATCGCTTCGAAAGTTAGAAAAGTTGTGTAGCCCCCCCGTAACTTTTGAACCGTAAGTTCAAAAAATATGAAAAAATTTGAAGAGCGCCTTATCCTTATCCATATACTTTCTACGAAAATTGTTTTGAACATTATCGGTTCAGTCATTTTTGAGTTATCTCCAAAAAACTTCTTCCATAGGCATCAGATACGACCTTTTGGTATTAGCTTGGTTCTTATTCCATTGAAGGTACGGAACCCTCCTATGCGTGGTCCGACACGCACTTGGCCGGTTTTGCAATCAGCTGTTAAAGCGAGATAAAACATGTTGCTCTCGCAAACGGTATAATTTTTCCTGTCGGTTTATTTGTTTTTAAGTATATTGTAAGTAGGTTTCATGAATTGACAAATAGATTATTTTTACGTTGAGAATAAAGTTCCACCAGGCATTAATGGATCACAATATATGTCCGGATACTTACATTTTCCAAAACGAAGTAACATGTTTTAAAAATATTTAACCCGCAATCCTTAAATTGGTAAAGCATTTAAAAAAACCATGGTTTAAACCTCGGCGGAACGCAACGGACCGAATCGCTTAATTTAATCTAAAGACGGCCTTAAATAATGTTTGTATACAGTATACAGGGTACTTATACAGCGCCATCTGTGTCCATTTATGTGAACTATTTTTTATGAAAATTATGTTTTAATAAGCAGAATAAAAACTACCCTATATTTTGCTCCGGGGTATAAACTGTTACTATTCAAAATTTCGTAAAGTTTTTACGTAGTGCGCGGACAAATTCACAGACAGACAGACAAGAATTCCAAAAATCACTGAAATGTCATATTCAGTCAACCTTTCTAAGACCCCCTGAATAAGTTTTTCTAAAATATCTTTAATGTACATTTTTTTTCTCCTTACGCGTTTATTATATGTATAGATTGTATTATTAATAATTGTTACTGTTAAACGAAATTAATTTTAAATGAATGATGTATTTACAATGACATTTTCTTAACTTTTGCGTTTTGAAGAAAATTTTCTGTGAGAAATACGTCGAAGAATCTCAAGTCTTATCCATGTTATTTACTATGTTTAAGGTCATTCACCCGAAATGGCACTACCTATTCCGATCACTGGTTATTACAGGGTCGAGGACTATATGACGGACAAAGATGCATGGCCCAAACCAGAAAATACTACAAAATCATCTAACATTTAGAGGACACAGTTCAGATAGGAAAGCATATCAAACGTTTTGTGAAGCAATCAGATTTGGATTTTATTATTATTATTTTATTTTAATTAAACAATACGTACATTGTATGTCTCTCAAGCTGTTTTGATATGCCTTCTTATAGAACTACGCATTATTGTGTATCTTTAAGATGTAATATTACTGTATTACTGTTTTGAAAAATAAGTCCCGCCGAGTTTCTTGCCGGTCATAAATAATTCTACTCGGGTCAGAGGTGTAGGGTTAGAACCGGAGGTAGTTTTTTTTTCTCTCTGACGTTCATAAGTGCATTGTAATGTGCCTAAATTGAAGAATAAATATCTTTTATTTTTTTATCTTTTTATCTTTAGCGATAAGACCGCCAATTGTTTGACCTCTGATTATTCTGTTTGTTTGTAACTTGTATTTTATGTGTTTCTTTATTTTGATGTGTGAAATAAAGAGTATTTATGTTATGTTATGTTATGTTAGGATGCTAGAAAGTTTATTTTATTCGTGAGTTATTTTAGCAAATTTAAATAAGGTTTTGCCCTGTTAATTCAGCCAATAACAAAACTACTTAAAAATTACAAATGGTAATTTCTAAGCCCCTTGCATTCTTACAAGAATAGAGAATTAATAAAATTTACTATAAGTTATATTCCAAAATAATGGGATGAGCACTAAACTCATGCGAAGGCGTATGGAAGATACGTAGGGCCATATAACATTGTATAGGTACTTATTTGTAGCAATTTAATTAGTTACAAGGTAGCTCCAATTTCTGGTTTAGAAGGTATGCAGAATAAGCGAAATACTACAGTGACCACCCAGATAATGCGCTTGTGGACTCATATAGCTTCATTGAAAATAGATAATGATAACAATGTTTCTTATGATAAAGATGAAATAGATGTTTCTGAAAACTAGATGCCGTAAATGTATTTTCTTTGTCTCGTTTCAGGTCCAAGCGCTAGAAGACGCAAAAGTAGTGGGCGTGCTTAGTTTGGCCTGGAACGAGATAGAAGGATCAAAAGGCAATTTGGTTACAAGGTTACAAGGATATTTGGTTACAAGGTTACAAGGATATTTGGTTACAAGGTTACAAGGATAATTGGTTACAAGGTTACAAGGCTCGTTTCAGGTCCAAGCGCTAGAAAATGTGAAAGTAGTGGGCGTACTTAGTTTGGCCTGGAACGAGATAGAAGAATCACAAGGCTGTTTGATTACAAGGTTACAAAGATAATTAGTTACAAGGATATTTGGCTACAAGGTTACATGGTTATTTACTTATAAGGTTTTTTTGTTTATATAGCTATTTTGATAGATGGAAACTTTTGTAAAAAAAGAGTTAATTCGATTTTTCATTAGTTGGATACATTATTAGTCAAATAATGTTTACATAAATAGATGTTTATATAAATAAGTAGTTATTACCATGCAATATTGATTGCATAAAATCACAAAATTGATACTATAACAACGCATTAAACTACAAAAATAATTGGATACAAGGCAATTTGAACCATAAATTTGAATAAAAAAATAATTCCATATTAACTAGTAATTTGTTAAGTATGTCGTTATTTCAATAAAAATATTTATACTTATGGTTAAAGTGATATAAAGTGTGTTTTAAATGATGTCTTAATATACTGAATAAACCTGTTTTTGCGCTGAGAGTGTCACTGCCGAGTCTAAGGTTTTGGTTTCACCCGATTCGTGCCTGGGGACATGCACGTCATCAGGATGGTCGAGTGTAAGGTTTTATTAATTTCGGAAATACTTTTAGCATCAAAGTAGCTGTATTGACCATTCCGGTGGCATCATGGCCGACGGCGGAAAAACGGTAGTGGGGGAACTTGGTTCCCAGGGGCACTCTCTGCCTGGCAATGCTATCGAACGGACGTACCTACCTAGTATTGTTTAAGAGAACCAAAGCCACCTGGTTGTAGACTAATTTGTAATTATAATTGAATATACGTGTTGAAACTACTCTTCGTGTTGGTTATTTCCGAAGTTGCTTACACTTAACATAACAACATTACATTTTATAATTTAACCATGCCATAAACCTTAACATTAAATTAGTAATTCGATATACAATGTTAACGACCATTGTCATAACTTCCACATCATTAAACCTATTAAAACCTTTAGTATATAAGCCGAGTGTTTTCTCGCTAAATAAACAGTACTTCCTCGACTCTTGACTTGTTATTATAACCCCTTAACGCGTACACTTCACTATTACAAAATATAATAAGGAATTCCAAATACTAATTACATTATGTTATTGCAATAAAATTGTTAATTGAAGGCTCGGTTACTTTTTCCTTGTAATTGTGATTGGTAATTGCAATTATTAGTTGGTAATTCAATTACTTTTTGCCCGTTACTGGTCCATCAAGAGTTTGCGTAGTTGTAATCATGTATGCGTTCAAAGTATTGAATACGTTTATTATTTTGCAGTGTTCAACTACGGAATGTGCGTTACGCAAGGCGGGTTGGATGAAGGATGGCCTGGTGAACACGGCCAGAATGAGGGAGTATTATGATGGAGTGGCTGAAAAAAATCACAACTGGGACGAGGCGGTGCAGCAAATTAAGGTATGCATTATAGGTGTACTGACAGTCTCCGCATCTTATGATCACCAGTGATCGGTTATTTAGATTAGACACGGGGTCAACGACCCCAATCATTATGTTAGTATGGATATGCCCCGGGAATCCGGGCTTTATGTTGTTAGAAAATGCAAAAAAATACAATGTGTTTATTTTATTACACTTTAAAAACTTCTAAGTAGCTGCTAGACACGCGTACTTACTCGTCGTTCTTTTGTCCAAATCGAACAAATGAGCACAAGTGTTCACACTGACAGCTCATTTGCTGCTACCAAAGCGGCACATTTTGTATCGTTAGGATAAATGTTCGGCGAGTAAGTACGCGTGTCTATCAGCTAATTTATGGTTACTACGGGTTAATGTATTCGCTATCAAAAAGTGAATTACACTTCTTTCAACTGAGAGGTAGTTTGAGAAAAACAATGTCTACAATGTAAATTGGTTTTATTGCTTACCAAAAATATAAAACAACAACATTAACATTATAAAATTAAACTAAAAAATAGTACATAAACAGATTGCCTTACTAACATGCGATTTCATAACCACTATAAATCTCTTCAACAATTAAAAAAATGTGAACTCTTTAGCCTTGATATTCTTACAAGAAAATTTGGAAAAACAATATAATTTATTTTCAGTTTATATAAAATTAAAATAAATAATATTTTTTTTTAATATTATCAATTTTTAATCTATTTCTTTTTACATCCAGAATCCATTTGTACGCGGAAAAAGACCTTTCTACTTCAACTGACGTCAGCGGAGCGAATTCATATAAAAAAGTTTCATCGGATGCTGTCCCAGACAAAATTTGTTGGGCGCATACTCTAAGTTCGTCTAAATCCGGATTACCAGCCATGACCGCTTCTATTTTATTCTGTATAGGTAAACTAGAGCTCCAATTTATAACAGTCCGAACTTCATCGAATATTTCAAAGGCATCAATCATTGAAATATCGCGTTCCTGTAGTCTCTTTAGTGCAATCTCGATTATCTTAAAACGTTCGTCTATATAATCTAAATCAGTCTTTATGTTAAATAAATACATCAAATAATAAAAATAGCCTTTATTCGCCAAACATAGTTTTCTCTTATAATTAATTACTAATGTTAGGTTCTTCTTCTTCTTCATGTGCCATCTCCGTCCAGGAGGTCATCGACCATATGTCTATATGTCTCTCTATCTTCAGTCATGCGAATTAGTATATCTATGCTCTCCACCTCTAACCAGTCTCTTATATTTAATAATTGAAGGAAAAATTGAAGGGAAGCGAGGTCGCGGTAGAAGGCGCACTTCATGGACTAAAAAAAAGTTAGGTTAATTTACTTTAATAATAACTAGGTTTAATTATTAATATTCTGGTTTGGGATGTCCTCCTTGGACATAGGCCTCCTCTAATGAGCGCCAGAGATCTCAATCTCGTGCACTGCTACACCATCCTTTTGGCAGATCATCTTCCCATCTTTTTAATGGTCTTCCTCGACTTCATCTGCTGATCCTCGGGTACCAAAACGTTACTTTTTGTGACCATTTGTTTTTGTTGGATCTTATGATGTCCAAGCCACCTCCATTTTAACCGCTTTGCTCTCGATGTAATGTCTGTTACACCTGTGGCTTTCCGGATCTTTCCAAGTCTCCATTTGTCGGTACGGTTCTGGCATACTTCCAATCTGTGGCTTGAAGACTTTGTCAGTCCCCAGGTTTGGCATCCGTAAGTAAGCACTGGTAGAATGCATGTGTTGAATAGCTTGCATTTTACTGCCATAGGAACTGAGTCGTTCTTCATAATTTCCTTGAAGGACCAGTAGCGTGCCCAGCTGTTGCAAATTCTTCTCTGAATTTCCTTTTCTGTTTGTATTTTTGGTGCAATGATTTGACCTAGGTATGTATATTCTTGTACATATTCGATTGGTTGGTTCTTTACATTTGAAGTATGTTCATGTCTGTTTGTCATAGCTTTTGTTTTTGAAAAGTTCATTGTCAATCCTGCTTTTTCGCTTTCAGTTGCTAACTGTTCTAACATTTTTTGTAGTTGGATTGGATTTTCGGATATTAATACTTGGTCGTCCGCGAATCTTAGGTGGAAAAGGTTAGTGCCATTGATATTGAGTCCTGTGCTTTCAAATTCAAGATTGCGAAAAATTTCCTCTAGTACTGCTGAGAAGAGTTTTGGGAACAGTGGGTCTCCCTGCGTGGCCCCTCTTTCCAGTCTGAATTATTCCCTTACTGTCTCAAGCTGGATTCTTGCCCTGCTGTGGTCATAGATCTTCTTTAATATTTTTATGTATTTGCTTCAATTCCTTGCTTTTTGAGAGATCCATATATATATGAGTGGGACAGTGAGTCGAATGCCTTATTTTAGTCTACAAAGGACATGTATGGCTTCCCATATTCAATATATTTTTAGACTATCTGTTTCACTACATGCATGTGGTCTACGGTGGAAAAATCTGTTCTAAAGCCAGCCTGCTCTCTAGGTTGTTGCTCATCTAATTATTTAGGCAGTCTATTTAATATGATTTTTGAAAATATTTTGTATAGATTTGTCATTAGACTTATTGGTCTATAGTTATCTATTTGGCTCTTATCTCCTTTTTCGTGTATAAGTGTTATTGTTGTTTTCGTCCACTGTTCTGGGATGGTCACTGTACTGAGTATTTCGTTGAATAATGTGGTGAGCGAGCAGCCAATGATCTCTAATGTGCCTTTCAAAATTTCGTTGGTAATATGGTCCGGTCCTGGTGCCTTTCCGTTCTTTTGGGTTAGGATAGCTTTTCTTACTTCACTCTCTATTATGTAAGGCACAGGTTCTTCTTCCATTTCATTTACATCTTCATCCTTGTCTGCCTTTCCAACTGACTTGTATAGTTCGCGATAGAACTCAGTAGCAATTTGGCTAATTAATGGTCTTTTGGATGTGGAAATGTTGTTATTGTTCTTCATATTTGGGATCCATGATTTATGGTCCCTCATGGTTTTTAAGACTTTTTTAATTCCACCTGTTTGCTCTATTTCAGCTTGTATCTTATTGAGTCTAGCATTTTTTTTATGTTCTTTTATGATCTTATTTCTTCAATCTGTTTAGTGTTTCCTTTTCTGTTTACAAGCAAGTCCTTCCTTTGTGCGATTAGTTCCCGTGCGGTATGTCCCAAACTGTCTTTTTTGTGTTTCGTTGCAGTAAGTTTCCTACCTATATTTGTTAAGGTATTTTCCAAAATATTGTACTTTTTCTGTATTGGGTCGGACTGTTTTATAAGCTCTAGCTTCTTTTTAATTTCAGAACAATTTTCCTTTGGAATTGGTATGGGTATGTGAGCAACTGGATTTTTTATATGTGTTCTAGACTTCTGGCCTTCCATTCTTATGGCCGCTCTCACCATTCTATGATTTGTGTTAAAATTCACTTGGTTTAGTATTGCAACATCTTTGAAATGGGATGGTCTGTTGGTAGTAATGAAATCAATTGCATTTTTGTGCTTCTCGTCTGGTGAGATCCAAGTCCATGTTCTATCCAGTTTCTTTTTGAAGTACGTGTTCATAATTTTTAAGTTATATTCTAGTGCAAAATCAATTAGAAGTCTTCCGTTTTCATTTCTTTTATCAATACTGTGGGGTCCCATAATATTAGATTCTCCTTCATTTTGCTTTCCGATTTGACTGTTGAAGTCGCCCATTACTATCTTATTTTTCCGGCCATTTTCCATAATGTCCCGTAGGGAAGTGTAGAATTTGGTCTTTTCTTCATCGCTTGCTTGTTCTGTTGGGGCATAGATCTGAACTATGGACCAAGGTTGTTTTTGGTTTGGCAGTTTGATGTCAAGTACTGCTATTCTTTCGGATTTGCTTGTGAATTGAATTATGTAGTCTTTAAGGTGTTTATTTACCATGAATCCGACTCCATGTAGGCCTTTAGTTTGGCCTCTGTAATAGGAGATGAAGTCTTGGTATTCTTGTATTTCTTCCCCTAGTCTTCTAACTTCACTCAATCCTAGTATGTTCCAGTTGATTTTTTGTAATGCTTGTTCAAGTTCAGACAGTTTTTCTTGAGTTCGAAGGGCCCTTGTGTTCAAAGTAGCTATGTAAATTGTTGACTTCTTGTGACTTTGTTTGTTGCTTGTTTCCGGGCTCAGCGGTGTTTATTTTGTGTGGTTTATAGTTTTTTTGGTTGATGTTGCGAGATCCTGGGTAATTATCGTTTGATTTTGTAATTGTTGTTGTTGTTGTAATTGTTGTTGTAGTTGTCCCTTAGAGGGTGATGGTCTACAGCCACACGGGGACCAGCCGGGTTGGGGCCGATATTGATGTTGTTTTTGGTTTTTAGTTGCTATGCTTCGTTTGAGTTGTTTGACGTTGACGGTTTCTGCCACATGATTTCGAACGCGTTCACTCTATTTTTTTTTGGGTGTTCCTTGTCTCGTTTCGTCCTGTCTCGGTGGTGGGCGAGCTCGATGGTTGACGTTTCCTTTTTTCTGAAGGTTTATCTATAATTATCAGTTTATCGTATCTTAGTTTTGCGATCTTGCCATTTTTAGTGCCATTTCTTTTTTGAGTTCCTTCCTTTTTTCTAGGACCTCTTTCGGGAAGTCGTCCGTAGCGTAGGTGCCGCTTTCAAGGTGTTTATTGTTTTTAAGGATTTCCCACTTCCTCCAGGCCAGGGTTATTGATATAAGTAGGGGCCTGATTTTATTATTAGTCTTCCTTCCTCGCCTTTGCGCACTACTTAGTTCCCACTTATCCCATTTATCTTTGCCTGCTTTCTCGCTGACTTCATCTAGCGTGCTCATGATTATGTCCATAAGCTGCGTGTAGCTTTGCTCCGTCTTCTTTATGCCATAAAGAATTATGTTGTTTTTCCTGATACCTTTCTCTAGGTTGTAGACTTTTGTCTTTAAAGTATCTACCTCTTCCTGCAGAACTTTATTTTGCTTGATAGTCGATTATATTCGTTCGTCTGTGGTATTCAACAGCGCTTGATTGACGCCATCTGATATATCTTTCACTAGCTCTGATTTCTGAACGTCCCTATCCAATGGGATATTTAGTCTGTGGAATCGCGTCTTTGTGTTGTTGTCAAGTGACAGTGAGCGTGCTGTCACCTATATGTTGCACTACTGCGGAATTTATGCTGTTATATGTACTCACTTATGGTTATATACAGGGTGATTCATGAGACGTGAGCAGGAACAACCCTACACACTTAGTTAACGATAATGAATCGGCCGCATAAGTGAAACAATAAAGCCTTTCAATTTTTTTACCTTTGTGTTTCGTAGAAATTTTGTACTCTGTAATCATGGTCACCCCACATAAACGAATCAATAAAGATAAAACCTCTTTAACAATCATGACAGCACTTAAATTATGAAAAATAATTGTCAAATTAAGTGAGATACGATGTTCCCAAAGTAACCAGACATCAATTTGACACATATCACACAAAAACAATATTCTAAAGTAGAATTTATAATTGTACGGAGTGACTTTACAAGTCAACTAACACAAATATTGCCGCAATTCGGCCAGTGCTGTTCTTATCGATATTTTTATTTATTAAGAGTTCTACAAAAGCCGCGACTTATTGGTTGCGATATTGTCGCTGCAACTTGATTAAGGCTTAAAAGCAGAAGAATGCTGCAACATGATGTGGAAAATACGTTACTTTTACGGAATGACTATTACTTGTTGATAAAACTATGCGGTACGCGACAAATTGAAGTCAATTTATAACTTCTGTACATCATATTATTGGAGACAATAATAATTTCTAAAGGCGGCTCCTCATACACCTGCCGTAGGGTTAATACCGGGCGCATGGCTTAGAGAATTCAACCAACCGGAGCGGCCATGTCTGTCATTTTCTATACAAAAAAGTCTGCTGATTTTTGCGGGGGAGGCGAACGTCAAATGTATGGCTATTCGTACGTAACGTACAAATAGCCACGTCAGATAAACGTCAGTCCGTACAATAAATATGACCACTGGTTATATTTATAGACCATTGTTTTCGGCAGAGGGAAAAGCCTGTCAATGGCCGCTCTGGTTAGTTAAATTCTCCAAGCGCACGGCGGTCGGGCCAATATTGGGATTTCTCTACACACATGCCTGCCGTTCAGTTTGTGAGTGAATATCTTGCTGAATGCACGTCTCTAAAATGGTGCCAGAGGTAGCTTAGAGTGAGGAATAGGACATAGGATACTTAATAATAATAAATAATAATAAATACTCTTTATTGCACACCTCATACAGTTACAAGCACAAATTTTACAATTAGATAAATTTAGGTAGAGGTAACAACAGGCGGTCTTGTCGCTAATGAGCGATTTCTTCCAGACAACCTTTGGGTAGTGGAGACTAGAGAAAAACAATAAGCAGTAGGTGGTGCATAGACACAAAAGAGACGAAATAGATAACACAGCACATTCATATGAATATACATACTTAAATAAATACAAAATAAACATACATATACGTACATATATACATATATAATACACACAGTAAGAAACAACAGTGTCAACTTAAAAACCTAAGGAAGAGATAAATAGTATTCCTTAAGTTGCGATTTAAAGCTACCGATAGATTGCGCGCGTTTTATGTTGAGAGGGAGAGAATTCCACAAACGAACGGCCTGGAACGTAAATGAGCAATTATAAAATTTGGAAGATGAATATGGCACTTTTAGGAGCAATTTTTGAGAGGATCTAATAGAATTAAGATAAGAGAAACGCTCTTTGAGGTAGCGGGGAGTTGCAGGGTTAAAAAGTATAGAAAAGAGTAAAGAAAGTATGTGAGAGTTACGGCGGTGACGGATAGGGAGCCATTTGAGTTGAGAACGAAAACTAGAAACATGGTCGAATTTGCGTAATCCGAAAATGAACCGAATGCAGGCATTTTGAATACGCTCAAGCTTATTAAGTTGCTCCTCGGTTAGGTCTAAATAGGAGATATCTGCATAATCAAGAATGGGAGCTAACTTCTTTTTATCCCGAAAAAAAACCTTTTTAGAGGGCACACGATAACCGAATTCTATGCGGACGAATAATTATCCAAGTATCTTTTCTTCTATTTTAGAAGTAGTTAAGTAGGTATTTTTGAGAAATATCGTCTTCTGACTGTTCGTAAACATCGTTACGTTTTGTTGTTATTACTCGTAGAAGTGTTGAATTCAATTATTAAGTGATGTTGCCTCGGATTACGGATTCCTTTGGACGTATGTACAAGAAATAGAACAATGTTCATCCAAAATGTCGCCTGCATAGTAAAGAGCTCAAATTTACAGAAACTATTTGTAGCCTCGAACCAATATACCAAGACTCTTATGATGATTGTTTTGTGCCTTCTAGCTCCATAACCCATGGATCGATCCTGCTCATATACGAACTCTCAAATTATATTAAATTATAGCGACAACGTATTTCAAAACTTTTGTCTGATTTGAATATTGTAGCATTTCAGGCTGTGACATGATAATTTAATTTCCTAACGTTTATGGATCCTTTAAATGGAATCGTATTGGTAGTGTTTAGTACAACATTACACTCTTCGATACTTTTTATCGACATATACCCATGACTATTTTATTTTTGCTATTCCAGGCAACATTTTAACTGTCAGTCATGTGTCAAGTCACTTTTTATAATTAGAAATTCAACCGTAACATCAGTACTCGACGGAGTATTCTAATTGAAGAGTGACCATGCATGTCGTAACTAATTTTAAACTTTTTATTTTTACTTAAAAAAATTTTTTTGCGCTTATCTCACTAATACTGATATCAAACAATAGCTTATTATTAACTGAATCCGTAGTGTTAAGCCTGCTCACGTCTCATGAATCATTCTGTATATAGTTGCAAGTGAATTAGCACTTTTTTGGTTCAGATTTCATGTGTTTCTCACTATTTGTATTTGGATTCGGTGTTTTGATGTCCAGTTTTTATCTTTATGCACAATTCTCATCGCGGAAACTAGTTTTGAAGCTAAATTCGATTTATTCACTTGGGACCGTTGTATCGTACAGTTTACTTGGCAGCTGTCAACGTCAAATCTTAATGTTAGGCTTGTTTAATATATTTTTAACATTTTTAATTGACGCTGTTTCCGACGATCTTAAATGACACAACTAAATTTATTTCATTGAAATACTTGACATAATATGACACAGCTGAAAGCCATGTTCCCCATCTTGTAATAACCGGTTTAGGTGGTAAGGGCATATTTGGGTATTTTTCTTTTAATATTTTTACTCTACTGAGAGACTTTAGAACACTTTTTTTATATTTGCGATAAAACTATCTACATCCGGATATTGAAATCGAATTTGTTCTGCCACCCGATGAAGAGCGTGAGCCAAACAGGTCACCTGTTTCAATTTAGGAAAAAAGTTTTTTAATATTCGCCCCGCTTTTAGCATGTATGCTACACTATCTATCTAAATATATAAAAGAAGAAACTGACTGACTGACTGACTGACTGACTTACTGACATATCAACGCACAGCCCAAACCGCTGGTTCTAGAGATTCCAAATTTGGCACGTAGGTTCCTTATAAGGTCTAGGGGTGATCCAACTTAGAATAGTTTTATCCTTAGGTACCAAGAGCGAGTGAGCGAGTAAAGTTAAGCGAGTAGCATTACATTGCGATTTGTCGAGGTATAGAGTGATCGATCGACCTTTCAAGGTCCGCGATGTAATGCTACTCGCTTAACTTTACTCGCTTACTCGCCGCCGGTGGGAGCAGTGCCTTAGGGAAAGACTTAGGTTTTCGCGGCATGTCAACTAGTATGCAACACTGCCTTACGGCTCCCCGCGAATATTCCAATCATACGCAAATCAAAAGTTCAATTAGAGTAAGCCACAGTTGTCGTAAAAGATAATCTCAGAGTCCATGAAACAAGTCCATGAAATGAAAATTGAACCATAAATCACAGCTTGCGAACTTAACGTGGATACTTATTTAATGGATTTCCTTTGAGCTATAAGATCTATGTATTTGCACTTATACGATAACTTGTTATTTGATGATCACACATGAGGAGTTCAGGTGGCGGCAGAAAGTAGCATTGCCAGTCATTATCCTCGACTTTTTACTAAACTTGGAGGTTGTTGAACTTGTAGATGTACGTACATAATTTTAACGCACTTTATACAATGTGTTTGTACACCAATGTTGGAGCCGCCGTTAACCACGTACAGTATGATGAATGTTATCGACAAGTCAACCCCAATACCATTTCTTTTTCTCAATCATTTTTAAACTGCACCCTTTTAAAGTTCTATGACTTCTATGGCATCACACTCTACCGCCCTTGGTAAATTAACATCATTTGTCAAAATATCCATCGTACATGTGCAAAAGAGATGTCTTTTGGCAGCTTATGAACTAGACTAAGGCATAAATTTCGGTCAAAAATCCGACGGATATTTGGAATAATAATGGTCAATTTACCAAGTGTGGGAGAGTGTAACGCCATAGAACTTAGAAGGGGTACAGGTTGAGAAAAAAAATGGTATGGGGGTTGATTTGTCGATAAAATTCATCATACTATACAGGGTGCTCGCAGGGAAGCCGCATAATTTTGACAGCGTACTCCTGAGGCCAAAAGAAGCAAAAAATATCATATGACTTTTGGACAATTCCGCCAAAAAAAAAATTTTTTTGTATTTTTTTTCTTGTTTTCTGAACGTATTCTTAAATTAAAAATAAATGTTAATTCAATTCAATTCAATTCAATTTATTCATGAAAAAAACGTAATATTACAGTTTAAATCCCAAGGCATTACATTTTCCATAATTTCAGTTATATAATTCCATAATGCAGTATACAAAAAGTATTCATAATATAATGTCAAATAAAACTAAAACATGATTAAAAAAATAAATAATAAAACCATTACACTAAGTCAGACTCTCACATATTTTCAAACACTCTCTCTCAATCATCACCCAGCTGTCCGCAAACAAATCACAGGAGGGCAGCACTACAGACAGTTCATTGAGCGCAAGCATAGCACGGCAAACGGGAAATTTGCGGCGCGAGACAGTGCGCCAATAAGGTACAGCGAACAGTCGCAGCCGGTTCACGCGAAACCGCGCACGCCCGTTAGGGACAAAGAAGCGACATGCCTCACCAACCAACTCTGGAGAGTCCAAACGGCCTCGCAAGATGCGGACTACAGTTAACATTTGGACAAACAGTCTACGGGTCTCTAGCGAGTTGTATCCCAACGCTCTTTGCAGATAGGCCTTCGGGTAAAGGAAAGGGTAGTACCCGTACAATATTTTGTAAAGAGTGCGCAGGAAACATTTCTGTACTTTTTCTAAAGACAACGCGTAGGTTGACTCGTATGGGTTCCAAACACACGAACTTGCCTCTAGTTTAGATCTCACTAGAGCAGTGTACAGCACCCCGAGAACACCAACATTCGTAAAATCTCTACAGTTGCGCGAGACAAACCCTAAGCGTTTAAATCCTTCAGAAACCAGCGAACGGATATGGTCATGGAAAGTTAGGGCCGGATCAAACACCACTCCCAGATCTTTCATAGAATAAGTGCGGGAAAGAGATTCGCTATCAAGGGCGTAGTTATATAGTATCTCCTGTTTTGACCGGGTGAAATTCATGATGTAGCACTTTCCTATATTAAGTGAGAGGCGATTTTTCACACTCCAACGATACAACGCATCAAGTTTACGCTGCATGCTCTGACAATCCAGCGGACACTCGATATCTACAATAACCTTGATGTCATCAGCATACAATAAGAGTTTGCCGGCCTCCAGACATCTAGACAGATCATTTACCATGATTGTGAAGAGAAAGGGGCCCAACAGTGACCCCTGACTTACACCGGAGTTTGTCTGGTAAAAGTCTGAGTCAAAACACCCAAGACGAACAAATTTCTTGCGACCCTTCAAGTAGCTAGCGAACAGCCTCAACAGTGCCGGGGAAAAACCTATCTCGGACAGCTTTTCCAAGAGGACGTCATTGTGGACCTGGTCGAAAGCTTTCCTGAAATCCAGGTAAGCGACGTCAACTTGGCACACCTCATCCAGTTTCTTTGAGACATGATCGACAAGTGTGAGAAGATTAGTGTCGACAGATCGACCTTTCCTAAAACCATGCTGAGCGTCATCCAAGTACGGATCAACAAGATTATACAATTTGGAATGCAAAACACTCTCAAACAGCTTGGCAAAGGAGCTCAAGACGGCGATAGGACGATAGTTTTCCACCTCCGACTTATCACCTGCCTTAAATACTGGTGTCACTCTTGTTGTTTTCCAATAGTCGGGGTAAGTACCAGTCTCGAGAGCCCTATTGAATATATCCCTTCGGCCGTCTACAGAACCGGAGTTTCGGAACTGGTTCCGTACGAGGCTTTTAAATTACTTGTATGGAACTGGTTCCCTACGAGGCTTTTTTTTTACCTGTATGGAACTGGTTCCGATCAAGTAATTATTATATTTCATCAGCCGTGTACGGAACTCATGAGTAAAAACACAGCGAGCGGACGCAAAAGCGAAAGGAACTGACATTGACTGTACTATACAAATTAGTAGGACCAATGCCCATACATAATTATGATTTTCTTGTTACAGTTCTACCGGTAGAACCACGAACAAAAAGAATTGCCCGTGGTACTACCAGTAGGACTACGCGGTAGGACCACGGGAAACAAATGGTCGAAGACTAGTGCAACTGTAAGCACTAGTCATTTACCTAAGTCTACACGGAGCGGAAAAAACCGCGGGCAAACTCGCTTAGAAATAAGTTAACAACTTTAAATTCAACAAAACTTTATTTCTGTTACCTTTGGATACCTACTAAGAGTATACAAGGTGGGTCCTGTAACATAGGCAAAGAATGTAACTGTAGGCTTGCTTTAGTTACAGGGCCCACCCTGTATATACACTCTGACAATCCATTATTCAATATCCAGAAAATCTAAATGAAAATAACCTTCTAACTTTGCTTATTAGCTTAAATATCCGCTATACTTCTACAATCTTAAAATTTAAAAGCATAAGGGCAAATTAACTCAACGCAGTGGCCTGCTGTAATTAATCCATTATTTAAATCGTTTACTGCACTATTAATTTCCTGGTCTATTTCAAGATAGATTTTTGCCTTCTTTGTGTTTTTTTTGAAAATATTAGTAATTTTCGTTTCCTTGATCAGTATGTCTAGTAAATTTGCAACTGTTGGGTTGGTTTTCGCAATAAAACGATTGATCCGGCTGTGCCATCCTTCTAAATTGTTTGTTGTCCGTAGTTGCTCCTCACTACAGCAACAGGTTTTGTTGAAGTTAGAGTTCTGTAGCCATTGGGATTTGAAGTATGTGTTAAATTTTTTTATAGCTTCACCCGGCGGGGTTTTACGCATTACATACTGGATACCACTCTTTGTAAATTCCGGTGGCAATCGTGCAATTCCAGCACATCGTGACACGTGCCGTTGCATCACAGGTGTGGTAATTTTTAATTTTTTGGCTTTTCGAATTAGGCATCGATTGAAATGAAAGTAGCAGCCTTTGATTGTAATGCCAGTAAATACTTTGGCTACTGCATTCATTGCAGCCTGTTCATAGTCCATTGTAATTTTTAATGGCTTCCATTCAGGACTTAAAGACTTCGGATCCTTAAAGACTGATTGGATTAGTCGAAACATAATCTCATATGTTTTTTGTCTTTTATCAGGTAGCAAACAAAAAATTATCGGAGTCACGGATCTATTTTCCTCGTTATAACCATGGATCGAATATAGCTGCTTGAAGGGCTTTGGGCATGATTTGAAAGTGCCATCAGACAATATATGTCTGAAGCTTCTAACCTCGGATCTCACATTTTTACGACAGAATATCAAAATTCTTTTTCCATCAGTTGCACTATTGTAATCAGCTAGCAGGAAATCTTCAAACTTTTTTGGAACTACTACATCACTACATGATGGAAAACGCATCCTGGGTGCACCCAATATTTTGTTTCGGTTATTAAATAAACCTGTTTTTTTATTTTCGAAAGCCGGTATTTCCGCCATCAAATGCACGCCCTCATTTTCTAGATTGTATACCATCTCATCGTATTGTTTATTTATAGAATCAAAATTGGAGCCAGTGTTGTCTTTGAGCTTGTCAAGTGCTTTTAATATTTTATTTTGTGCTTGGTTTGGTAAACAGTCCGCATTGTGTGTTTTGGTTTTATCATGGACCACTTCGTTCTTCTCGTTTAAATTAATACTCCCTTTGCAGCCATCATTGTAATTTGAACATAGAAATATAGTGTTACCGTCTGTGTATGTCTTCTTACGATGATATTTCCGACCTTCAAATAATAAAGCAATACCTCCTCTTCGCGTTGAAATAAATTCAATGTCTCTTAAAGACATTTCCATGACGAGTATAAACAGAAAACACTCCTATTATTTATGTTATAATATAAGCAATAGAAATAAATACTTTCTCAAATAATCATGAATTGACCTATTGCACTACATATCAATATTATAGCTGTCATAAAATCATTTCACGTACCTATGACGTCTTATTTATTCATCTAACTGGCCAGTTACTTATCATGAAAGCGTTTTACGGAGAAAATACTGCATACCCAGCGACACGGCCTTCATGCCAAACCTTTTTCGGTGAACAAGGTCTCACAGTTATATACAAGTAAATTAAAAGCCATGTACAGAACCAGTTCCATACAGGTAAAAAAAAAGCCTCGTAGGGAACCAGTTCCATACAAGTAATTTAAAAGCCTCGTACGGAACCAGTTCCGAAACTCCGGTTCTGTAGACGGCCGAAGGGGAATATATATACAAGAGGAGGCAAAAGTCGAGATTTAAATGCCTTAATCAGAAATGGTGGTACGTTATCAGGACCAAGCGCACTATTAGATTTGAATTTGTCAATTCCAAGACCAACCTCATGCTCAGAAAAAACTGAAATATTGATGAGGCGGTCACTGGAAGCCGCTCCCGCAAGCTCAGCGTGAAGAGAAACGCACCAGGCGTTCCTATATTAAGTTTTTTCTTTATCTTATAAGCTAAAGCAGCTATTGGAAGCTACTAAACGACGGTACAACTTAGAAAGCTGAAACTGAAAAGCTTAGAAAGCCAAAGTGGCTCTCTATGAAGGAAACCCTCTACCCCGTCTGAAACCCTGTAATACTAAAACTTTCCCTAAGCTCTGATGACTATACATACTTACCTCCTGAAAGGAACACTACAACCCTGCGTTAAATACTATAACCCCAATAATCTAATTTCCTATATAAACATGATTTGTCAGACAATTTCAGCGGTTTTTCCTAACAATGGCTCGTGAAAGTTAGTGGTAGATCCCTAGTTATGTAGTAACCCGATAATTTAGGTACTTTACAAGGAAAAAATATTAAGTAAATAGGTATATAAAATTAATTAGTAAATTAAATTTATTCGGTTGTAAGTTCAAGCTGTTGATGCGGGAAGGTTAGTGGTAAGGCTGTAGAATGGTGTCAGGATCTGTAAAAGAAAAGGCTATTCGGTAGTTTCCACATAGACAAAGTCTTCCCAACATTTGTGGTAAAGATTAATGATAGAAAATTAACTTGTAAAATTTTGTTATTGACGATGTAATGATCTCTTGTCTTATTTGAATATTTTTTTAACTATAAGCAAATATAGTTTTTTTTATTTAACCCCTACGCCTACAAGCGCTAATGTTAACGAATCCAGGCAGTAACAACTTTTCTAATTAGTTGTTTTTTCTGATTATTTTAATTAGATATAATTTTGCAAGTATTTAAACAAAAGTTAGGATGGGTAGCTGATGTGTGAAAGGTTTTCCCTTATCTACACGCCTGTAATCAGTGCGTTGGGGATTATTAGCTCAGAACCTGTCTACATTTTTTTTATATATTTTTATTTTGTGTTATTATTTTCTCTACTAATAACTTTATTAAGTGAAGCTACCAACGTTTCGTAACCTACACACCAGAGGAAAGAAACGCCAAGAAAACCTCTGAGATGCCTAGCTAATTAATTAAATCAAAATTAAATCTAAAATTCAACCAAAGGGACTGTGGTCATGCCGAAATAAATCATAGAAATATGTTGTGTTAGGCAGTTATGCTAATTCAAACTTCAAGGATAGGCAAATAGTATTGTACGTAGAGTAGGGCATTGTTTCTAACTACCAAACTCTTCATCTAATTATCAAATTTTACAGATGATGTACACTATTGAATTGAAAGCCTGAATTAACTTATGAACTATTTTCGTTCAGTTGTAGTTGATATGGATCCCCATAACTCACTCCAGCACGACTCAATCTCTCAGTTGAATTTCAATACTTTATTGTAGTGGCTTTCTCTTTGCCAATAATTCTATTTCCAACAATATGATAATATTTATTCATTAATTGTTGTGAATGGCGATAAGGTACAAGTCTCACTATGTCAGAGAACATTGTTAAAATTTTCATAATATTTTTGTTTTACAACTCTATGTTGGTACAAGGTTAGATGCCTTATTTCAGCTTAAAAGTAATAAATAATTTCAGTTATATAAATAGGCTCCTTCATAGAAGGATCAAGGTAGTGGTTATGAAGAACGAACATAATTGTTCAATGGTTAATGTCGGTTTCGCTGCCATACATAAATAATGTTACAATCACACAAGTAATAATTAATTTAGTCCAAGCCAATGCTTATTTACCAAAGCATATGTACCGCAAGTATAATAAAGAACACAATCTTTTAAATTCATAAATCAGGTACGTAAGACACGCTAAAATTCGTTCCCAAAATAGGGTAAACGTCTTAATATATACTCAATTAAATTCATATGCCGCAACCGCAAAACATAAAAATATCACGCATTCCGCAATAAAATTCGCAAACGTATAAAATTATAACGCATACGACATATAGGATATAGGATAAACGCATCCACAAACGTATAAAAATATAACGCATACGCAATATAGGGTAAACGCATCCATCCCTATTTCGTTAAATTCGTAAAATGTTACCGCATACTCCGATAAATTCCGTACGTATATATATATTGCATATAATAATTCAACCAAATTTCACATAAATTAAATACAAGAACCACAACAATAAGGAAAATGTTCATAATATAACAGTCAATTAAAAGCACTTACTCAACTCCAAGGCCTAAAGAGAATACACAGAAAAGAAATAAATTTTATCATTAAAGTGAATAAATTTTGCCTCACCAAATTAGACTTCTTTACGGCTGGTCCCTTCCCACTAGTCGCTCTAGCCGATGGCAGCCCAGGTCGGTTTGAGGGCAGAAGTTGGAGTCTCGTTGCACAGGATGTGCTTCTGGCTCACGTTGGCTGCCGAAGTCAAGTAGTCCCGTAGTCCGTAGGTAGTAGTGTTCGTAGATCTCTGGTCGGAGGCAAAGTGAAGTCAAAGTGTTCGCAGCTCTGGTCGAAGGCAAAGTGCCGTCAAAGTGTTCGCAGCTCTGGTCGAAGGCAAAGTCCTTCCCTACCGTACGCCCTTCCCTTATATAGTAATAAAAATTCCGTATCGATTCGTCCAATAGGATTGCTTGCGGCGTATTAGTCGAGTTTGGTATGCTTTCGACCACCATCTGAGCCGACAATTTTTCTCGGATTTGATCTAATTTGAACCTTATTGATCCTTTAGTTCATACTAATTTAAAGACCAAATTCCTATACTTAAGTGACCTAGTTCGATAATCTCCTATCTCCCATAGGGAATGTTTTTCTTGAATATCTATCCAATTATGCAATTTCCAATGAAAATTTATATGAAAATAGATGAAAACAATAGCCCCGCGTATGATTTAATAAGCCCCTGTAAGTATTAATATCTATTTTCCCCGTAAAATGCCAATATATCTTTGTATACCAATTTGATTCTTAAGATCCCTACGCTACATACTTCTATAAGAAACAAGTTCTTATGAGCGCCCTACCCTTTTTGGAAATCCTAACCTCTAAGAAAACGATTTTCTTTAATTCAAACAAAAGTAAGTATTTCCTAAGGTGTATTTATATAATTTATGATGAAGATAATTTTTCTGCATATATTATGACCAGATCCTATCGGATTTACTGCGTATTTACTCCGTAAAATACCAATATATCTTTTATAAGAAAATTCGCTTTTTATCCTAATTTTCACCACTTTGCTTTATTTGTTTTGATCAAATTTGTGTTTTCCACACGTTCATGAGCTAATACTAGCCTAGAATTCCATCAAACACCAGTAATTTTAAAATCCTAACAATATTTTTACGACAATTTTCGATCATACAATTTGTTAATTTTAGCGTTTTACCGAATCGAACTCGTTATGTTTTATTAAAACAAAGCTCACAACTTTATTTATTTCCGTTATTTAACTTCATAATGCGAGTTTTTATATAATATTCCCAAAATCGATTTTGGACGAAAAGTAAGTTCTTAGTTTTTTTTTGCGCTTAATTCGTTCAATTCCGTTAATATACTTGCTGCTGCAATATAGCTTTAATCACTTTCCCTTTAATTTAAGTATCGATTTATAACAATAATTAACAAAATAAAAAACATAACCTCTCCATTTGGAGAAATTTTCAGACAAATATAAAATATTATTAGGTACTACTTTTTGTTATTGAATAAATTATCAATAATACATTTATTCTATACAATAAACTACATTTCATCTCGAAAATCCTATTAAAAGTATCAATTTTCATCATTACTTAACGAACAATATTCTCAGTTGTCGGTCATTCCCTTCCCTAGGTAAACTTACAATGAGAATAATATTAAATTATAAGAAACTGATGATAAGCAATTTGTAATCAAAATACTAATTTCTAAATGGGTAAAAGATCCTGACTATGTTACTAACAATTTGCACTATGTCATAAAATGTCTTTAGTAAATTATATATTTTTGTCCTTAGTACATATCTCAAGAATGAAGTAAATATTTCTAGAACATACTTGATATACAACCCCCTGCCATGCTATGAGTTTAATTTTACCTAATAATATATCCCCCCATTGAAGGAATCGATCACAAGATTGCTAAAACTTTATGACAAATCTAGTGCGGTAACCAAATTACTGTTTGTCCACTGCAAATGGTACAAACGGATATTTCAGATAATAATTCCCCAAACATTGCATACTTATCCTGTTAAGTTGTTAATTATAGCCTCTGTTCCTGTGAAAACTAAAACATACATTAAATATCTACACAAGCTGCATATATAAATTACATATGAATGCCACTTATGGTCAAAATGCCATTTTAAATACCCAAATAATAATAATAATAACCATTATTTCTATCTAAAATACAACTATGTAGAATACATAATTAATCAACCAAGATCATGAATGTTTCAAAATCTTGCCAATCAACGGTGAACAATATTTAGCAAAACTCTATGGTATCAATTGCTTATGCAATAATGCAAAAATAAGTAATAATATAAATATAATTATATCTAAACATAATATAATTTATCGAAAACTGTGAGAAATCCTAGTAAAGATTTCAGGTTTTATATTTTCCAAATATTCTCAGTTGCTGAAAGCAATGATAATAGCTTATCATTAAAGTTCAGGTATGTATGGTTGTTAATAAAACACAATGATGCTTATATACTTCCATATATTTTATTTCCTTTGTCAGATCATTAACTTGATCTTTTCTTACATACTAAAATAAAACCAATACCTCCACTCTCATACATACTATGTGAATCATTTATTTTTCATTTTTTCATGAACTTTACTCCTGAAAATATCATGTAAAAGCTTACAAATGAAGCTCTATCAGCCTTTAAAGTCATTTTGCTACTTTTCGTACATAGAGGACCCTGTGGACCGCTACAAGCGTTCAGCTTAGGGGTGCGAGGAATAAAAACACTGTGAAAGTAATCCGCAAATGCTCCCGCAGCTGCTATCCCATTATACATCTGGTCTTTATAGGTAATATTCGATTCAAAACCACCTTTACTTCGCAAATTCGAAACGTGTCGCCAGAAGGATCTAGGATTTGCTTTTAGGGATTGCTGAATATTGTGAGTATAGTCAGTATACGCTATAGAGACTCTGCGCTTGATATCTGCCCTCAGCGCACTGAATTGACTGTACACATTTGAGTCACCAGTGATTTTCCACTGCCTGTGCAACAAACTTTTGAATTTTAAGTCCTTGATAATATCCGGAGAAAACCAGGTTGGATAAATCCTGGAAATTTTACTACTTCGTGTCTTTTTCGGGACGCACGAGTCGATACAGCCAAACAATAATTTGTAAAACTGTCTTACCGCCCCGTTCACACACTTTTCAGCTAGGACAGGGCTCCAGTCAACCTTAATAACCAGCTGGTGGAGCATTGGAAAGTCAGCCTTAGCGTAATTCCAGTCTGTGGCAGGGTCTATATTACTGGGCACAACCGTCGCTGCTCTCGCGGGTTGCGCCAGGGTGATGACAACATCAAGCAGGGGATGATAAACATCAGCATGCTCCACCAAACCTTCACACGCTATGCATAACTTCACTGAGCCCACACATTCCGAAGCTAACACGACATCTAGCTTGCTTCCCTTACTATTTACAATATTATTATATTCAGATATGTTACAAAATGTCAAAAAGTAATTAAAGTAATTATTTACATTAAGAGTTGCACTATTTAAATTAAGATCACCTAATATTAAAATGTTGTCATTTAAACTGCTGTCAAACCGTCTTCGACTTTACAAAACCACGTCATATAGGCCAGGTCCACAGCACTAGGTTTAATATATTTATACCACACATATTAAGAATTCACTACCATTGTGTACAGCAGAGGCCCACAAGTCTTCCCCACTTTCAGTTTCTAAGTCCGATCGCCGACGAAGAACAATACCAGGCTTCGCAGCCAAGAGTACGCCGCCGCCTTTCAAACCCCGGTCACGTCTAAGCATAGACCAGCCATGCGGCACCACCTCCGGGTCGCCTATTGAAGAGTCCAGGTTTGTTTCAGTAACGGCAACAAAATCAACATGAAGAAGTGATATGTTATGGCGCCAAAACTTCAGCTTGGTTTTCAGGCCACGAACATTCTGGTATATTACGTTCAGCGTAGACGCGCAGTTATCGCTGTGAGGACGAGCTTTCGTCACCCTTGTTGTTTATCCGACCGGAGGCGGGGTGGCGACGCCCTCGACGAACGCTCCCGGCGGATCGTTGAAACCACTCTCTGATTTGAGTCCCGACAGGCCAAGCTTCAGCAGACATGAACTGTTCAAAAAGGCTTTCCGGAACCGATAGGACAAACGACTAGTTTTCATGACGCAGCTTTAGTTTGTCGACTTTGAAGTTGGTAACACGGCTCAACTCCTCCATGTGAATTCTTATTTGTTCAGAAGTAGTTTCAGGTTTGAAATAACAGGCATGTATTTTCCTGTGAGCCGAACGGGAAAATACATGCCTGTAATTTCAAACCTGAAACTACTACTATTAATACTATTAATTCCCAGCAGGCTGGAAATCGCTTTAAAACCTTCATGTGGTCCTAAATGCATGTAATCCGAGTTTGCCCAATCCCAAGAGGTGTGCATAACTTTTTAGCGAAATTGTTGCTCTTTGTCAGGTTTTTGCTTGTAGCTCGAAAACAGTACGTCCGACGGAAAATGTCATTTTTATCAATATTAAAGAGGGTTAAATTCTGCGTCGAATGAGTAACTTAACTTCTAATTTGGTTCAGCGGTACAGCCGAAATCAAAAGTTATAAACCGGGAAAATGTCTCATTTAATTGAAAAACTCGTATTTTGACTTCCATACATATACCACATATCTTTGAAACAGATGACTCCTGTTGAAAAACCTATAGAATAAGAGTTGTAGAGAATACAATTTCACGTTATATTGACATCTCAATTTTCAAGTAGTCATTTTGAAAGACTAAATTTGGCATGAAATCAAAATCAGTTTTTTCTAAATCCTTCTGAGTTGCATATCTAACTCAGAAGGATTTAGAAAAAACTCTATATATACATATATAACTCAAAGGTGACTGACTGACATAGTGATCTATCAACGCACAGTCCAAACCGCTGGTTCTAGAGATTCCAAATTTGGCACGTAGGTTCCTTATAAGGTCTAGGGGTGCGCTAAGAAAGGATTTTTGAAAATTCATCCCCTAAGGGGGTGAAATGGGGGTCCAAAGTTTGTATGGGGAAACAAGATTAGTTAGTCTATTTTATTCGAAACTTCACAGAAGTATTCCTAACAATAAATGAGTAAATACGTGTTGCAGGTTTTTTGATAATTCAACCCCTAAAAGGGGGAAATGTGGTCAAAAAGTCTGACAATCAACATGGGTATTGTTTCTATGGTTTATCGGGTCGTTAACAACGATTTTAAAATTCGACGTGGCGGACGTGAAATACCATCTCCCCTGTTAGGGTACAATGGGGTTGAAATGTCTAAATATCCATACGGGTGTCGTTTTTGTGATTTTTTGGGACGTTAATTAAGAAAATGGCATCGATTTTGAAATTTAATATTGTGGACATGAAAATTCTTGAAAATATTTGTGCCAAATTGCAATCTTCTTCTAAATATATAAAATAAGAAACTGACTGACATGACACAACGCACAGCCCAAACCACTGGTTCTAGAGATTCCAAATGTGGTACGTAGGCTCCTTATAAGGCATAAGGATGCACTTAGAAATATTTTTTTTAAATTTACCTCCTAAGGGGGGAAATGGGGTTCAAAGTTTGTATGGGAAACGAGATTAGTTCAACTATTTTATTCGAAACTTTACAGGAGTATTCCTAACGATAAATGAGAAAACAAGTGTTTCACCTTTTTTGAGAATTCAACCCATAAGGGGGAAATGTGGTGACAAAATTTAAATATCAACATGGGTATTGTTTCTATGGTTTATCGGGTCGCTGATTACGAAATCAACACTTAAGGGGGTTGAATGGGGGTTAATAGTTTGTATGGGGAATTTTTAAACGTTGAACCAATTTAGATGAAACTTGGTATAGAGATAGTTTGTGTACCGGGAAACGACATGGGACAGTTTTTATCTCGAAAACCAATCTTTAAGGGGGTGAAATGGGGGTTGGACGTTTGTATGGAGATTTTTTTACCGCGAACCGATTTAGATAATTTTGTTGTGGATATAGTTTGAGCCCCAGGAAACAATATAGAATATTTTTTAAGCCGAAAATCAATCTTAGAGAGGTAGAAAACATGTTGGTAGTTTGTATGGCGAATTATTAACCGCTGAACAGACGATTGAAATGAAACTTGGTACATATTATATAGATTGAGTCGCGGTAAACAATAAAGGATAGTTTTTATCTCGAAAATCAACCCTCTAGGGGGTGAAACGGGGGTGGAAAGTTTGTATGGGAAATTAATAACCGTTGAACCTATTTAGATGATTTGGTATGGAGATATTTTGCCTTCTGGGGAAGGATATATAATAATTGTTATCCCAGAAGTCATTCCTTAAGCGGGTAAAAAGGAGGGTGGATTACTAATTCCACGCAAATGAAGTCGCGGGGAAAAGCTTCTATTCAAGAGTAGAAATCTGTTTTAATCATAATCTCTCAGTAGTAAGTCGTTGATGGCGTAACAATTAAACAATTATTGCAATAATTTCTTTAAAATAAAAAACGTGGTATACCGAAACCTCCAGAATGTAACGAATACTTTTCCGAAAACCGCTTCTAAATCAGTTCAGCGAAACGCAAGATGATCGCGGACAAACATACATTCCTACATACAAACATACGAGTCTAACTGAGAACCTCCTTTTTTAGTACTTTTAGTACGCGGGCGAAGCCGCGGGAAAAAACTAGTTTTCCATAAAATATAAGGTGTGAGACGTACATTTAATGCATCGTTACAACTAAAAACATTTAATTGCAAATTTATAAAACGTACCCAATCAGAAAACTATTTATACACCGTGTTTTATTTTATTTCCGGTAATTTCAAGGGTATATTCCTGAGCTTTACTTAGATTTATTTCTCAAAGACGCCAGTGTCCTACTGAGCTCCAATTCTGAGGTAATAGATATTTTATTAATGCCTTCTAATTGTGTAAACCTACATTTAATTATTTTTTTACTCTGAGAACCCACTACAAAATGATGCACCTGTGTGTTAGGTCAAATAGGTTCAGTATTTATTGATTGATTCGTCTGTATATTAACTCAACCAAACAATTGAACATTATGACGTCAATGAAATTTCAAACATTAACGATCAGACTACAAAGGAAACATATTATATGTATTTAAAATTTTATAATTGAATGAAAAATGGAAAAATTCACCGCGACGAGCAAGATTCGAACTTGCAACCTTTCGGAACACCGGAAAATTGAAATTTCGATTGCAGACGTTTCTGCTTAGTACAAAATTAATATAATATTGACTTAACACACAGTTACATGACTTTATAGCGGGTCCTCAGACTAAAAGAAAAATATACACAATCAGAAAGACGAAAAAGAACTATCGATTACCTCAGAACTGGAGCAAATTAGGACACTAGCGTCTTTAAGAAATATACTTAAGTTAAACTCAGTAATGTACCTTCGGAATTATCGGAAATGAAAATAAAACACGGTGTATAAATAGTTTTCTGATTAGATACGTTTTAGAAATATGCAATTAAATGTTTTTAGTTGTAATGATCAGAGCTCGGATTTTTCACGGCAAAACAAAACACTAGCGTAATTTAGCCAGTGCTTGAAATATTATTTTATCGATATCGATAATTCAGAACTAGAAGAAATAAAAGTCACCAAATAAAATTAATATGTAATAAAACTAATAAAAACATTTGTATAACGTTACTATATATTAGAAACAGACGCAATTTCTTCTTCAAAATCTACGTCAGTACACACAGCAGCACAAGACATTTTATTTGGGTAATAGTGATAGGAGTAGATGATAATTATCTTTTCAACATTCTCTGGGAGTAAACAGTTGCGTTTATCACTATAATTCCATTTATGTACACTAAATGTACGTTCAACTTCAGTTGACGTCAAGGGAGCAAATTTATAGAATTCATTATCAGTTCGGGTAATATTTTCAGATATGTCTCTTAAAATTTCGTAATCAGGATTTCGTTCGAGCACGGCTTCAAATTTACGTATCACTGGTAAAAGTTTACTCCAGTTTACGTAGCAACGAACAGTATCCAGAATGAGGAAGGATTCCGCAATGGATAAAGTCGAACATTGCAATTGTTCTATTGAAGAGGCTATTACTTCGTAGTTGTCGCGAATGAAATTTAACTCCGGTCGTAGTTTGCGTGTTTGAAAACATTTTTTTGCAGCTCTTATAGCTGCCGAGTCATTAGCAAGTATGGAGACGACATCACGTATTTGCTCATAGTATTGAGCGTAATATACTGCAGCAGATATCCAAGTTCCCCATCTGGTGATAATTGGCTCGGGAGGTAGGGGAATGGACGGATATTTTGCCTTAAAAAGGCGTACACGCTCTGGAGATTTTAGGAATATCTTTTTGACATTCGATATCAACCCATCCACACCTTTGAAATTATCTCGCACTTCTTCGGCAACCCGGTGCAGACCATGAGCTAAACACGTAATGTGTTTCATACGAGGAAACGTTGCTTTTAAAATACGACCGGCTTTTAAGCATATATGCGGCACTATCTGTGCAAAGTAAAAGCAAATTGTTTACGTTATCATTGAAAGAATTTTGAAACAAAAATTTTAATTGGTTTATTATTAGGTTTGCTATTGTTTCCCCATTTACCTTCTCTAAAACCTTCGACCCCAAAAGATAAAATTGCTCAGAACAATTTTTTTGCAAAGACCGAATCACCACGTTTGTCACACATTTTCCCATGAAATCTGGTGTTTCGTCTATAGATATCCACAAATAATTGGTTTTGTTTACCTCTCTTATACCTTGTATAGTTTTTTTGTACACGAGATTTAAATAAATTTTTCGCAGGGTCGATTCGTCCGGTAAAGAAGTCATAGAGCAGTCGCAACATAAATACTTGTTAAAAAAATGACGAAAATTATTGTTGTTGACTGTTGCCCATGGTATGTTGCATGAAATAAGAAAAATAATTAAATCGAAATAAAATTGATGTTTCCTATTTGGTTGCCCCGAACGGTAATTGTGGCGGTTGCTTTTCACATGATTCTCAATATTGCATTTCTTCAGTTTTAGATGCATATCGCACATAGAGCAGTATATAGTGGAGGTCACTTCATTATAGACTAACTCAGGGTGATTTTCAATCCACGTTTTGATCCGATCTTGTACATTACTCATTTTTGTATTAATTGATACCTTGCAATATTAAGTTATTATACGTATATCCAACACGTCGGATTCAATGCGTTGCGAAATAAATAATACCTAGATGCAATTTACGTTTTATACGTAATGAAATGACAGTTAAAGTGTGAATGTCATATGTCATGTGAGATGAAATTTGCAGTCGTTTCTATCATTTTAAATGAGGTTATTATTATTATTATTATTATTTTTTTTTTTTTTTCACGGGCCTTTATATCCCGGTCTTTTGATAGGCTTGCGTGGGGATACAGATCCAACACGCAGAGGCCCCTTGGAGAAATTTGCTATGTTATAGACCTGCTACAACCCATTCAGGGGTACATTAATAGATACCCGTAATAGGTTCCAGCAGGCGTTGTGGATATTGTAAATAAAATGGACAGAGTAAAGGGCTATGGTATTGAAGTTTGGCTGGTCAAAGATTAGGCTATTGTAAAAAGGTCCGGACACCTGCCATAACAATTTTATAACATGTTATCGAGGCAGGCGGTGACTCGCCGCCAACTAGATGGGCCCCTGAAACTGCCGTTGCAAAAACGACCAGGAGCAACATCGGTGTGAGCGGCTCAGGGTGTGGAGAGGTGTACACCGCTTTCTGCCAGTGACTGTAGGAAGCCCAGCCACTGTACCAACTCGCGACTTATGCATATTTCACTTCCACCCTGCGAGCATATAGCTCTGACGGCTCCTCTCTGGACGGCCAATTAAGGCGAGCCAGAGCCGAGAGTCCTGCGGGTCCCCTTGGAGTCCACTCCGACCGACGAAGACACGCCGCAGACGGAGACCCTGACCGACTCTCTGGAGCACTCGGGTCCGCGGGGTCGTCACTCCCCGACAGCTCGCCACAAGCTGCCCTGCGGGCTTATTATTATTATTATTATTATTATTATTCGTATGACTTTATTCCTGTTATTAAATTACAATTCTGTGAATAGATACAAAAGTATTAAAGTTTAATATCTAGATTAAGTAGCCAATCCCTTGCTTCCGGTGTTAGTGCTAATATGTCTTGCATGCCTCCCGCAAAACGTCTTCTGGGGCATATTTCTACAATGTGTTGCACAGTTTGTATTGGCTCCCCACAGTCACATGCTGCTGTTGGTGACAGGCCCCATCTGTGTAAGTGGTAGTTACAACGTCCTACTCCCGTCCGGATGCGATTTATGGTAACCCAAATCTTGCGTTGCTCCTTAAAGCCAGGTGGCTGTTTAGTGGGATCCATGTCAGAGGCACCATCCTGCTCTTGCCACTGCTTTTTCCACTCCGCAAAGACGTTGAATGGTAGTTGCCCCTGTAGTTGACAGTCAGACCAGATAGGTTTACGCGACTGTAGGCGCGGTTGGGGTAGATGGTCCAGAGTCTCTCTGATTGGTAACGGTCGCGTTGTCGCCTTAATCGACTCCCGCGCAGCAGCCTGAGTTCGTCTGATATCCGGTGGGGCTATATGTGATAAAACTGATAAAGCGGGAAGCCATCTCGTAGGGGTAGGCAGCAAGCTGCCAGATATGTTTCGCATGGCGCGGTTCAGTTGTACGTCCACTCTGCCGGTATGGGCGCTCCTATACCACACTGGAGCACAATATTCTGCGGGAGAATATACGAGAGCCATGGAAGAAGTTCGCAGCACGTCAGCTCGACCACCCCACGAAGTTCCAGCCAGCTTATTTATGAGGTTCACCCGGGTCTTTACTTTTTGGGCTAAGTTTTCTATGTGGGTCTTATATGTAAGTGACCGATCTAACGTGACACCCAGATATTTAGGAGTAGGATTATGGCGGATTTTCTGACCGCAAAAAGTAACGTCCACCTCTCTGTTTGCTAGGCTGTTTGTTAGGTGGAAGGCGGTTACCTCCGTTTTTGATGGATTCGGACAAAGTCTCCATTTGACGTAGTACCGATTTAAGGCGTCAAGATCTCGCATAAGCACGGCTTCGCCAGCCTCAAAACTCTTAGTCTGAATTGTGAGCGCAATATCATCAGCGTACAGAAATTTATGGCATGCAGTAGAAGGCATGTCGCTGGTATATATGTTGAATAGAAGTGGGGCCAGGACTGAGCCCTGCGGAAGTCCGTTCTTTAGCAATCTGTATTTGCTGGATTTATCATCCAACATTACTGTGATCTTTCGTGGCCCCATCATGTTCCCGAGGAGACGAAGGATTTTTGCAGACGGAATTATCTTGCCTACCTTATAAATTAGGCCGCTAATCCAGACAGTGTCATACGCTGCTCTCAGGTCTACGAAGGCAGCCAGAATTTTTTGGCCTCGCTGGAATCCGGCTTCAATATGGCTGCTAAGTGCTAAAACCTGATCACAGCAACTTCTACCGGCCCGAAAGCCTGCCTGATCAGAGGGGATATTGTTGTTCACGACATCCTTAAGTCTGTTGTATAACAAGCGCTCCAGTAGTTTGAACGTGACACATAGCAGGGATATGGGCCTAAAATTTGCTGGATCATCCGGAGTTTTCCCAGGTTTGAGTATGGCTATCACCTTGGATTTCATAAATACGGCGGGTAGAATGCCAGTTTCAAGGATGTTGTTGAAGAAGTCTGTTAACCATCGCACCGCCCTTTTTCCCAGATGGACGAGGAATTCCGGGTACATGTCATCCAGCCCGGCAGCTTTCCCACACTTAATGTGCCTCAGAGCCCAGCAAACTTCATCCATGCTGAAAGGTGAATCAAAAGCTGGGCATCGGTTGTGAGAATCGAGTTGAGCTTTATTTTCGCATCTGATAAATTTGGCAAAAACTTTGTCGGTGTTGGCGCTCTTCGTGATGTTTTTAAGGCGATCCGCAATTTCGTCAGGGTGAATAGCAGCCGGTCTCCTGTCAGTTGTTGTTCCACCACCCAATTTTCTTAGTAGGTCCCAGCTTTTTCTGCTCGAGTGCGTAAAATTCATGCCCTCGACGCTATCCATCCACTTCTGTTGACGTGCCTCCCCCAGGGCGGCCAGTAGATCATTAGCAGTGGAGGCCTCATTTGTTTCGAGGTAGTCTCGGTAAATCTCCTCAATTTCTGGAGACCAACCAGGAATATATTCTTTCCGGAAGCCTCTAGGTATGCATCTTTTGGCCGCGCCTATGGCTATGCCGCAGAATCTGTCGTAGTTGGATGCTTCCGGTTTGAGCCATCTTATATTAGCATCCATTTGATGTTTATATGCTTCCCAGTCCGCCTTCATCATATTCCATCGTGGTTTTTGTAAAGAGTTAACAATCGGGACTTCCAATCCTATCTTTATAAGAGCAGGATGGTGCTGGCTACGGGGGAAGTCATTAAGGATTAATCGGGTGGCAGGTAGTATGTTTCCCTGTCGATCTTCGGACACAAAACATAGATCTGGATTTGTGTCACGCTGCCACCTTGCCGACCGGAAAGAGCCTCGCTGTTTTGCGTCGAAGACAAGGTGGAGGTTTTCTTGCAAACACCAATCGTTCAGGATTTCGCCGTTAGGATTGTTGGATGGGTATCCCCAGGATGAGTGTCGACTATTGAAGTCCCCTATATATATTGCTGGATGGGGGAATGTTTTAAATGGGGGGTTTGAAAAGACGTTGTTAGGAGGCTTGTACACAGATGTTACTGTGATATTGCATATGCTTAGAGTAATAACTTCCAAGTTATTATGATCGGACACTTCCACAGTTTGTGCATTCGTGATGGTGGATTTTATTTAGACAGCTGAACCATAAATAGGTGAAAGGGTAATGGCTACTAAGTTAAAACCCGGGATATTTCCACGGTTGTCAAATTTACTAATATTATCTATGTGATGTTCCTGGACGGTTATCACGTCGGCATGGTTATCATGAGCAAGTCGAGCTAGGTAGTCACATTTGGATTGTGACATACCTTCAATGTTAATCTGCAGTATAAGGACAGAAGGTCCTAAACTTTTTGTCAATGAGCCCACTAAAGGGCAAACTGTTGAGCGCATTGTGAATATTTTCGAGAGCTTAGAACACAGGAATAGCTGGGAGGCTCAGAAGGAGCAAATTCAGCTAGCCAGGAACAGTCGGAATCTTTTAGCCGTCTTCGGAGTGAAGCCGTTGCCCGGGGTGGACCGCGAGGAGGTAGATTCTGACCAAACGGCCTCCTAGCCCAGTCGGTAGTGACCCTGCCTATGAAGCAGGAGGTCCCGGGTTCAAATCCTGGTAAGGGCATTTATTTGTGTGTTTATCACAAATATTTGTTCCTGAGTTATGGGTGTTTCCTATGTATCTAAGTATATATTTATCTATATAAGTATGTATATCGTCGCTTAGTACCCATAGTACAAGCTTTGCTTAGTTTGGGACTAGGTTGATTTGTGTAAGATTGTCCCCAAATATTTATTTATTATTATTTATTTAATTACCACCCTTAAATGAGGTGGTATAGTTACTTCGTTCTAAGTTGTACATGCAGACCTACCTCTTTGTTGCTCGACTATGGCAAAGCTAAAATGAAAAGTTATTTTATTACTTATACAGGATGTCCGGTAATTAATGCACAACCTTCTAACCCCCAGTAGGTCACCTTAGACTGGTCAAAAATATTGATTTTGAGCTCTAGTAAGTCTCCTGTTTTTCGAAATTTTCGCACGTTTGTTAGTTTTTAAATTTTGACATTCACACTGATAGGTGTACCATCGAATAAAAAAAGAAAAAATGTACTGAGGCAATACCTGTCATATACTCTAGTAAGACTCGATAGGTGTCGATAAAATAATATTTCAAGCACTGGCTAAATTACGCTAGTGTTTTGTTTTGCCGTGAAAAATCCGAGCTCTGGTAATGATGCATTAAATGTATGCCTCACACCTCATATTTTATGGAAAATATGCAACTCAGAAGGAATTAGGAAAAACTGATTTTGAATTCATGCCAAATTTAGTCTTTCATAATGACTCTACTTGAAAATTGAGATGTCGATATAACTTGGAATTGTATTCTCTACAACTTTTATTCTATAGGTTTTTCAACAGAAGTCATCTGTTTCAAAGATATGTGGTATGGAAGTCAAAATACGAGTTTTTCAATTAAATGAGGCATTTTCCCGGTTTATAACTTTTTATTTCGGCTGTACCGCTGAACCGAATTAGAAGTTTAGTTACTTACTCGACGCGGAATTTAACCCTCTTTAATATTGATACACATAACATTTACCGTCGGACGTACTGTTTCCGAGCTACAAGAAAAAACCTGACAAAGAGCAAAAATTTCTCTAAAAAGTTATGCACACCTCTTGGGATTGGGCAAACTCGGATTACATGCATTTAGGACCACACGAAGGTATTAAAGCGATTTCCAGCCTGCTGGGAATTAATTCTTCAAAACACTTTTTATAGATCTTATTTGCTTGGCCTATCAATCGTCTGCAGCTTGTGATTTTGCCCGACACCTTTAATTACATACCTAGATGGCAACGACTTGCTGTTATCACTTACTTTTTGGGTAGAATCGCGAATAGTCCGGTGCTGCTCAGTCGTGAGAGAAGGATTATTATGAGCAGGAAAACTAGCTGTAGCCTCTGGAGAAGATGCTGCTAATTCCTGCAAAGGCTCGGGAGCACCAATATCTCCTGAGTTGCCACCCACTAGTTGCCGCTCGTCTGTAGTCGCCTCGCAGTTTGCCAGGCCGGGGACTTTGCGGCCGCAGACGCGTAAGAACTAGCCGAGGTTCTGTCTACACAAGGCATCAAAGAGTTTAATCTTTATTCGAGGGCTGTAACTCTTCCATCAATATCCGCAAATTTTCGTTGTAACTCCCCAACAGATCTTGCAAGTGGCGCAGTTTCACTAGCTATTTCATTGCCAATTAATACAGACAGGCGCTGATCCAAGCAGAATTGCAAGTCCTCTCTAATCAGCAGTCGCATACCGAGCATACCGAGTCATCTGTGACATTATTCAGTGGTTGTGGACGACGGAACGTTACGTGCTGCACCTGGGCTCTTGCTGAATTGTTTAAGAAGCTGCAATCCATTGTTTCATCAGGCAGCATTACATGGCTGACACTTAAGTCGATTGTCGCCGGAGTGTCCTTGAGCGTTTGGGCGCTCTCTACCCGCGCCACCCGCGTACCCTTCTCATTGCGATCGTGCGTAAATCCGCCGCGATGCACCGCAATAATGTTCAAAGAATATGACTTTACTCAGAGGCGCGCGGGCAGATTTATAATAATCATACCTAATCCTTTTGTGGATGTTTTGTGATTTGAATACTTTGATTAAGTTCTGAGAGACTACCACGCCAAGTGATGCTGAGTCAGATAGCGAACGCAAAAAGACCTTGGCCGTCCAACTCTAAGGTTTAAAGACTCATGTAAGCGGGACATGGATAGTTTTGGCATTCGGATCGACGGTTGTGAGAAACGCGCCGAGATGAGACCCGAATGGCGTCACGACATAAAAGTCGGAACTTCAAAGCATGACGATGACTGGCTGGAGAACCTTAAGCAGAAAAGTCTTCGTCGTGCTCTACCACCTCCTGCGGACTCGCGTTTTGTGTGCGATCGATGTGGCAAGAAATGCCGTGCTGCTATAGGATTATATAGCCATCAACAGAGATGCGGGAACCCGTAAACCTACAAGCGCCGCAACAAACATCTACAACAGATGCTGTGGCTAATGATGATGATGATTCGGTGCGAGAATGGCAAGCCTATGACGGAGCGGGTCCAATGTGGTAATCTGTTTTTTGAGTTCGAAATAGACACCGGGGCCGCGGTAAGCGTTATGATGTCCGAAAAAACTTATAATTCTCATTTTAAAGAGATGCCATTGTCCAATACAAACAAAAAATTATATAATTATGATGGTGACGAGATTATGACGCAAGGTATTATTAAAATACATATTTCGTATATTGGTGAAACCCATTTTATTTCCGTGTATGTGGTTAGGAATGGGAGGCCGCCAACACTTGGCAGAAATTTCATACACTCGTTTAACCTGGAGCTGGTACCGGCAGAGCGCGGCCGCAGCGCGCACGCCGTGCACGCCGTACGCGCCGCAAGCGCCATAGCCGCGCCGCCCGCGCATACCGATGACCATTGTGACCAAGAGTGTGATACTCCCTGTCACGACCACGGAGCCTTTTGTTATTTCTATTGCGGTACAAATTCATGAAAAAAATGTAAGTACTATTGTGTACTTTAGGTAAAAAAAATTGTACCTTTACGGTTTCGGCACAGCGACATAGGGGTCGTGGTCGGGCCAGGAAGGTACTCCCTGGCACGACCACGCGATATTTTTGTTTAATTTATAGGTCAAAGTAACGAAAATTAAATGTACTCAATTAGTACTTACTCCAAAAGTTCATTTCTGGCACTGGTGGTGGAAAAAAGGCATTTGAAGTCTTAGGCATACATACATTAGCGGGAAGAAGGTGACAAGTCAAGATGACTAATTTAAGAAATTTGAACTTAAAATAGAATAACAATAAGATTCAAATTTCTTCAATTTTATAACTTGAGTTATCAAATTTTTCCCGCCGCGTACCGAGTATACCTAAATATGTAATGACTACCCTACTGCTTAATACTAAAGGCTTCTAAATGCTTTCTAGAGCTTACTTAGCTTACTTACGTCAAGCTTCAGCCTGAAAACTTCTGTAAATATAAATACCTACATAAAGGAACTTACTACAAGGAAAGAAAATCTAACAAAAGATTGAAGGTTGAAAGGAAAATTATTTATTTAAGTTTTAATTTTGGATTTATGTTATTGAAATGCGAAACACTGACTAATTACCCCTAATGCTGTCCTTGCAGACGTCATTAGGTGTTAGTTTCCGATTCCTAGGCTTTGCTAAGGTAAAAACGAAACTAACAAAGCAAAACACCTTCGCGCCGTATTACAGTAAAGTAAGTAACGTAATTGTAATATCAAATACATTAATAAATAAACTATCTATACAGTAGCTTGCTCTGATACGCAGTTTAGCCGAGATGATTGTGAAAACTAGTGGAGACCCAACGTTGTGTGTGTAGTTACCGCAAGTCCTTTTCGATAAGGTGAGAAATAACCGCAATATTTAAAATATTTACTTATAACTCCTAACTTAAATCTAACGGAATACAAATACAATAGACAATGATAGGTTAGCATATTAACTGTTGACGTTAAAAATAGAATAAGAAGCATCATAAAAATATACCCTAATTAACAGACTAATAAATAGTAATACAGAATATTAAAATTACACTAGAATTTTTATGGTTAGTTAATTATTTCGTTGTTTGTTAAATAGTTGTATTTACAACAAAATATAAATAAGGACTCCCAACGTAGTGATTGATGGCAAAGTACGCCTGTACAAAATATGTGGCATGTCAGTTTTAACGGTTCCGTCGTCCAACGGTTGAATCACAACCAGTGGTCTACGATCCGAAGCTTAATGGATCTGGTAATATATGTTGTCCACGGCCAGTGGCCTACAGACGACTTGCCGCAGACGGTTGTGCTTTCTGAGCATTTGTAATGATACTAATGATCCAAGTATGCGACCGGGCCTGTAACCCAAGTAACACAGGAAGCATTATAACATATGAATAGTTAACTTATTTAGAACTTAAGGACCTTGGAAGAACAATAAGTAAGGAAGCGTAATCAACGCTCAAAATCTGCTCCACTTTCCTGGTGCCAAAGTGGGCGGAGCTTGTGACAGCGGTGCCCTAATGTCATGTCAAACATTTTGAAATTATCATGTTGTCAAAATATTAGTTTTTCGGTCCATGAAATTTCGATAACATATCGGTATTAAAATGCCGGCTTGTGCCGTGCTTTGGTGCAGGAGCCACACAGGCGCCAAAGATGGTGATATTTCTTTTCATCGGTAAGTAAATCACGTATAGATATTCTCATACAGTACGGACTTGGTTGATGTTATGCAATATAAGGTTTGGAAAAGTAAACATAACTCATTTGAGGAAAAGTATAATGAATGTTTATTTATCAAATGAAATCAAATCAAAATCAAATAATTTATTTGCTCGAATACAGTCAGGTGGATCTTAAATACATTTTAGGTACAGTGTATTCAGCCTGCTAGTGGGCATGCAAATATTATACAATCCTACACCTAGATTTCTTACAGCTAAGCATGCAGCATGCATGGATATTAACATTAATAACAATTAATAACACCTTATAGTATAGCTACTTAATAAAGAAATGGCGTATAATGTAAATATTCTTTGATTGAACAAAATGCATTTTTTATTAAGAAGTCAAATAAATTGGTTTTAAATTGAGGCATGTCAGATTTCATTATTATGTCTGGTAACTTATTGTATAATGTGTGTGCCATGCCAAATACACTTTTATCACGCAAGGCTGTGTCTGACTTTGTGCACGTGATTTTATGTCGCTGACGCACACTTCTAAAGGCAGAAAATTTGTGTTTATTTAATTTTACATACATAACTATTTCAAAAATATATAAACAGGGAAATGTCAAAATTTTTAAGTTCAATATAGTAACGTTTGCAACAATCACTTTCCTTCAGTCCACAAACAGAACGTAAACACTTTCTTTGAGCCTTAAATGCCAAATTTCGGTACGTCGAATTACCCCAGAACATGATACCATAACGCAATGTGGCTGTTACATATGCGTGATAGGCAGTGAGTACGGCTGCACGACTTACTATTTTATTCAGGTTGAACAATGCACGCGAAAATGATCTTAAATTATTGCACAAATAATCAACTTGGTTTCTCCACGTTAACTTATTATCTAGACTTAATCCTAAAAATTGTGTATTGTCAGTTTCCTCAGTTATATAATTATTATACGTCACAGTTAAATCAGTCATCCTATTGAGCCTTTGATAAAAATTCATAATTTTCGTTTTTTCTAAATTGATACGTAACCTACGTAAGTTAAGATTAAGCCAGTTAATTATTGATTTAAGTGCATTATTTATATTTAGTTGACAAGTCTGTGGATCATCACCAGTCAGTATTACCGTGCTGTCATCGGCAAAGAGAACCATTGGGTAGTCAACTGCCTGTGGCATGTCATTTATATAAATGAGGAGTAATAGTGGACCTAATACGCTTCCTTGTGGTACACCATGAGTGATTTTTCTAAATTTTGATGAATGAGTTACTTCACACTTTGATTTCATGCTTATATTATCTATTTGAACAACTTGTTTTCTGCCATCTAAGTATGACTTTAGCAATTCATAAATATTACCGCGTATTCCATAGCTATATAATTTTTGCAATAATATATTATGGTCAACTAGGTCGAAAGCCTTAGTTAAGTCCATGTAGAGTGCGCACACGGTTTTTTTTTATCCATATTGGTTACTACTACTTCTAATAAATCAAATATAGCCATATTTATTGATTTATTCTTGCGAAATCCCTTTTGTTCCTGCGCAAATAGCTTATTTAATTCAAAATACTGACTTATTCGGCTGCTAATTACTGTTTCTATAATCTTGGGAAAAATAGGAAGGAGTGCAATAGGCCTATATAGTTGTCCATATTTTCCATGTCACCTTTCTTAAATAGAGGTCGGACAATCGCTACTTTTAACTTTTCAGGAAAGATGCACTGCTCTATACACATATTTATTATATAACTAATGGGCCATGATATGATGTGAGCAACTCTTTTAATAGTTTTAGTGCATATTCCATCATAACCAGTACTTTTACTGTTTTTTAGGGAATATATTATATTTAAAACTTCTTCTGGGCTTGTTGGTTGCATAAATAAGGAACGTGATGAGTTATATGTCAATGTGTTATGTCGATGTAAATTATTATTTGATAAACCATTATTACAATTATTAGCATCAGTAATTAATTTAACTTGGTCAATAAAATGATTATTAAATTCTTCTGCAATTATTCGAGGGTCTGTTATTAACTTACAGTTATGTTTTATATGCGAGATATTCTCCCTAGGATTTAGCGTTTTAGTTCTGTTAACAATACTCCAAGTAGCTTTTGATTTATTTGACGAATTCTTTATGAAGTAGTTATTTTGAGACTTTTGCGTCAACAGTATAATTTTTCTTAGGCGCTTGGAATATTGTTTTAAAATCCTTTTGTTGCTTTCATTTGGACATATTCTAGATTTCCATAGCAACGCTCTCTTTTTTGCACAACATTTCCTTATTCCTGAAGAAATCCATTTTGGCTTTCTAGTTAGGTTCATTTTTAGTCTAAGAAAAGGAAAACACAAGTTATAAAACAATAGGAATAGATCTATGAACTTATCATACGCTTCGCTGGCATTATTTGCCATATATACGCAATTAAAGCTTAAGCTCTGAAGACAATCTTCAAACTTAACTATATTTTCGGTACAAATGTCCCTTCTTTTTACATACCAGTGAGTTAGAAGACATTTTTTTTGACCGGGCAGTTCATGATTTGTGCAGTATGGTCTGATAAAGCAAAGTCGATAACTTCTGTTTTGCCCCCTCGAACATTATAAATTATATTATCAATACATGTATTGCTAAGTAGCCGCGTGGGCTCCGTCACGCCTAATCTAATATTATAACTAGCGAGTAAGTTCTGAAATTCGGTCGAAAATGTGGTTCTTTTCAAAATGTCAATATTAAAGTCGCCGCAAATAACAATTTTCTTATTCTTCGTACATATTTTATCTAAAATTATTCCTAGTCTATTTAAAAATATTGTCATAGTTGTAGAGTCATATTTAGGAACTCGATAAATACAAATTATTATAATTCTTAAATCCATTAATTCTATCGCTGTACATTCCAATAAATTTTGAATAGACAGGTTTACAATATCATGTAGAGTTTTATATTTTAATTTATTTTTTATCAAGATACATGAGCCACCGTTTCTAGCTTCTCGGGAGAAGTGGCTTGCCAATTTATAGTTAGGTATATAGAGCTGCGCTTCGTCACCTGTTCTCATGTTATGTTCTGTGATACAAAGTATATCTACATTTTTTCCAGAATCAAATAGCTCGTGCAGATGGACGGTAAGTAGATCCGCCTTATTTATCAGACCATTAATGTTTTGGTGCAGAATAAAAATATTACTAACGACACGAAAAAGATCATTACTAATAGAGTTATCGGTACTGGTATTTTGAATCTGCTGTGTGAGAGGTGATGTTATCGTCTTTTCGTCATTTAAAACATATCTGTCAATTTCCAGCATAAATTGCTTTAGATTATAGAACGCAGCTCTAACGCCAAACTGCGTTAGTTTACCAGAATGGTGTGAAAACATATCGAAGGATAAGTCGCGGTTAGTGTCAAATAAATAAGCATAATTGTTACTCTGCATGTCCATATACAATAAATTCCCTAACATTTCTACTTTGTAATTATGTATAGGTGCTCCACAAATATACGTGGGCAAACAAATTATTTTATTTGTGTGAGAAATATTTGAGAGAGACTCGCGTATGCAGTTTACCAATTGAATGCTGTCATGGGTGTCACTTAAGTCCTCTTCACCAATAAATATTATACAATAGTCGTTCAGAGTAAAATTCTTCAACTTATTCTCTAGACTATTCAGTAATACCATAATACTACTATTCGTTGCATTAAAATGACAGTACTTAACATTGTGGTCGAAGGTGTGCTCAGTGGCTTTCAAAATGCCACTGTTTTTTTTGGTACTTAGAATACACAGTTGAGTTGGTGTTAGTGACTTATTCATAGCAGCTATGTCCTGTTGAGGAGACGGCAGCCGCGGCAGGCTCGGCGGCTCCTGGTCGTCAGTGGAGGGTCCTGAATTTGTATGGCTCCTTTCCTTTTCTTGTGAGAGATTTAAGTCCAATTTTAAACGATTCACGCTTTTTGAAGGTAACTTTTATTTTTATTTTTTTGGAAGTCGATGTACATATATGGGTCAGTTTTTTTATTGTCTGTTCATTTGCTTGTATAACTTTTTTCAAGCTACCATTTTCTAAAATTAGATTTTGAATTTCCAATTCCGCCGATTGTAATCTTAATTCTAAGTTATTTAATTTAATTTTGTACTCTTCTAGTGTCTCCTCACAAGTATTTCGCACATATGGGAGACTTCTGTTAAGAAGGCTTGATTCCATCGTTGTTTTGCTTTCAGATTTGTTCGAAAAGTCTGATTCGTAAGATTTGGAGTTATCAAGTTCAGGCTCTGGTAATAATTCTTGGACTTGTTGTTCTATTTGTAGTTTTTTTCTATGAGTAACGTTATTCTGTGACGGAGTACTATTAGCAGTATGAAGAGTACTTGCCAAACTGGTTATGGTTTCGGTGACTGGACTTGGCTGGCTTAAGGGCAAGTCATCATTTTGTGAAATTGCTTCAGATAATATATCTTTGTTGTTTTTGTCGCACTGCGTGGCGGTTGGCTGCGTAACTGAGGACTTTCCAGGCGCCTGTGATGACTTTTCCTTATCAATATTTTTTGTTTTTACAGTATTGTCCTTCTTTTTCCGCAAATTAGTTTTTTTGTCGAAAACATGATTTGGTGTGTTTGTACTAGGGCGACATTGTAGACAAACCCATGATTTCCTACTTTCTGTTGTCATTAATAGGAACAGTTTTAAAGATCTGCCTGCGCATTGTAAATCATATACACTTTTGCAAGTAGAGCATTAAAGAGTGTCTTTATCTTGCAAGCTTTCACTGCATTTAATACCTACTGGCGCCATCTTACAAAATTTCTGATAGACAAGTAAAGGAGTAATTTAGTTCATGCAGTAGACGCACGCGCAACCGGATATCTTTGCGTCGTAAGCGTTCGCAAATACACCACTAGATGGCAGGTAAAAGCGCTTATCAATGCCGTAGCGTAGGTGGCCGTCTATTTGGTTATCGCTGTCGAAGCCGCGGGGAGTCACCGTTAGATGGCGCTTTAATCAATATCACGACTCTTCCTGTACCCGAAGGCGTATTTAAGAGCATAAACGATAGGTGTCGCTAGTTTACTATGACACTGACAAAGTATGACAATCAGCTGGCCTTTGTTTACTTTGAATCGTGTAACGGAATTCAATAAGATCTTAATTTTGTAACACTTCCTCTTTATCACGTGATATAATCTTTTGATCTTGTAATGTATTGTCAAACACATATATATTGCACAGTTCAAGTCACTTTAATCACGTCAATTTTATAAAATAATCGTTGATCACATGCAAAAGAAAATAGTCTATAGTTTCTTTGTTAGTAGCTATTTACACTAGCGTTCACTTTCAGCACACAATTACACTAAAACTAGTCTAATCATTAAGTTCTCTTACTTTAAAACCATGTTTATCTATTTTATATCGATTAAAATACACGGACACGAAGTAACGCGTGGCAGTGGCGCCACCTGCCTGCCTGCCATTTATAAGTATTACCTAGTAGTAATAAATCGACAAAACAAAACCCTTCGAATTAGTACCTACTATACTTACTCTGGTAAAATCATACCATTCTGGCCGTGCCATTTCTAGTACAATTGACAACATTTCAAAATTTTCAAGTTGTATAAATTGAAAACCATTTCGAGAAAAACACTTGTAGAACACAAAAACTTTTTTTTGTCATACTATTTTTAGCAAAAATCAGCAAAATGTGTAAACCGGATACTGACGTCACACTGCTGATCCAATACTATCATTACGAAAATCGTTATCTTCCGATTTTTCGTTTGACAACTTTGACAATTACAAGACTACTGACAGTAACAGCTGACTTTTCATTTATTCGATTCGAATATTTGCTTGTGATTTACGTGTTTCCTTGGATTACTTTGATTTTCTACGACTCGCGCTTTCTCACGGGCCCGGACGGACTGTTTTCTTCTACGACGACCACGACTCGCTTTCAAGCGGACCCCGGATTGCTTTCTTCAACGACGACTACGACCTTCGCTTTTTCACGGACCCCGGACTGCTTTCTTCTACGACAACCTGACATTCCCTCGGTAAAACCCCTATAACGAAGCGGACATGAGAAACTCAGAAGGATTTGTCAAGGAGAACAAAGAGGCAGAAATATTAGAGATAAATATTTAATAAAATTTTATGTGTTAAGTAAATTAGATTTTAAAGGAAATAAACTACTTTATTATTTAATTAATTCCTAAATACGAAGTACTTTCTGATGACTTGTCAATAGTTAAATATCTTTCCTGTGCTTAGAATGTTACCACTGGAGAAGTAAGATCTGTAAGATGCACTGGTGTATGGTCTTAAACAGGGAAGAAAAAATAAATATTATGATAAAATTATTCTAATAAAGCTCTGTTATTCATTAATATAAAATATATATTTTCACACAATATAATAAGTCGTTTGACAGTAGTGTTTACCAACACTTCTTGAAGATGTAGCTATAGTTTCAGTACAGTGGCTCATTTCTGTTGAAGTCCTGAGTCCTAAAATGTTTGTCACATTTTGCAACGGTTGTTTGGAAATTATCAATCGAGGTTTTAGACGTCCTTTCACGTTCATTGTTCCAACTGAAAGAAACGAACATACGATTAATAATATAACTAAGAACTCTTGTCAATTCTAAGAATTCATTAAAATAGACACGCATTGTACTGTAGAGAGTATCCTAAATTAATACTCTCAAAATATACTTGTTAATTATTTATTTTATTTTTTTAAATCATTCGCTAGTACATTAAAATCGACTATCTGTCTAGGCTATCCCTTTGAGACTCCCTGAAAGAATCCTGAACGTCTGACATAGAATGTATGCATTCTAATTTTAAATAACACCGTGCCAGACAGTGTTCGAGAAGAGAGGTTGCAAAGGTAGACAACCTTTACATATCTCGCCTCCTCGGGTGTAAGGGGCAGCCTACACTTACAAATACTACGCCCTATCCTAATCTACCCTGACTAAGAGTTTCCCTGCCTATGCTTAGGACCCCTACAGAGTTGAAAATTTCCTAACATCCCTTTCTAGAACCAGCCTTATGTACAAGGTAGTCAACGTCAAATGACAAATGAGAAGTCAGCCTATGGCCTTAAGATCTCTCAAATTGCCTAGACGGGGGCTAAGTCAGGCTTGAAAACCCGCTAAACGCCCCTGATTCTGGTTTTACGAACTAACCCTCTTTTTATTTCCTGACAGCTATTGTCTATGTCCGTGTCTATGACACTTGACATTAATGACATAGATAGATGTCAGAAAATTTTATCTAACTGAATACAACGGCACAAAAAATATTTTATTGAACAGAAACATCACAATATGAATAACATCAAAACATCGCAAGAAAATATCTTTTTTGTGCAGCAGTAAGCGTTGGCGTTGAAGTGATGGCTGCCTATGGCCATCAGTCTTCCCGCCGCGGCAGTGCTGCCGGGTTTGGAAAGCAGTCTGCTCAGTGCCGTTGCATGGAGATGCTGCAGAACAGCAGAAGTGTGTCATCTAGGTCCTTTTTTCTTGTTGTTACATGCAAGCAAATGAAAAATATATATCCTACTCTTTAGGGCAGCAAGGAACTTAACCGGGCATTCGTAAAATATTACCTTAGAACCTTACAATTGTGATTTACAAATAAATATATTTACATTTAGTTGAGTTTTATTTACAGTAAAGATATCACTCTTATAACTTATTCTCAATATAAGGTAAGTCGCAAATAGGTAATTATTACTAAGGTTATAAGTTACTTTGAATAAGTACAATTATATTATTGTGCTAACAAAATGCATAAGGAAATTTATATACCTTGCTGGAACATCTTAGGTCTCTATGCTATAATTTATATACACATTATACTCGTATACAATTCAGTTACCTACAAGTTTATACAATAGCACCTATGATATTAAAGTGTGAATGATTAAATAATTAGATTCTTATGATTGAATAATTAATGCAATTAATCAAATTTTAGAGTTATAATTTTAGGCCAAGAAAATAAGATTTTTTTGAAGAATTAATTCCCAGCAGGCTGGAAAGCGTTTTAATACCTTCATGTGGTCCTAAATGCATGTAATCCGAGTTTGCCCAATCCCAAGAGGTGTGCATAACTTTTTACCCAAAATTTTGCTCTTTGTCAGGTTTTTGCTTGTAGCTCGAAAACGGTACGTCCGACGGAAAATGTCATGTATATCAATATTAAAGAGGTTTAAATTCTGCTTCGAATGACTATCTCTACTCCTAATTCGGTTCAGTGGTACAGCCGAAATCTAAAGTTATAAACCGGGAAAATGTCTCATTTAATTGAAAAACTCATATTTTGACTTCCATACTACATATCATTGAAACAGATGACTCCTGGTGAAAAACATATAGAATAAAAGTTAAAGACAATATAATTTCACATAAAATAGACATTTCAATTTTCAAATTCAGTCATTTTGAAAGACTAAATTTGGCATGAATTCAAAAGCGGTTTTTTACTAATTCCTTCTAAGTTGCATATTTTCCATAAATATGAGGTGTGAGGCATACATTTAATGCATTATTACAACTAAGAACATTAAGCTGCTAATTTCTAATACGTAGCCAATCAGAAAACTATTTATACACCGTGTTTTTTTTTATTTCTAGTAATTACTAAGGGTATATTCCTGAGATTAACTTAGGTTTATTTCTCAAAGACGCCAGTGTCCTAATTAGCTCCAGTTCTTAGGTAATCGATATTTTATTAATGCCTTCTAATTGCGTAAACCTACATTTAATTATTTTTACTTTGAGAAACCACTACAAAATGATGCACCTGTGTGTTAAGTCAAATAGGTTCATTAGTTGTTGATTGATTCCCCAATCTGTCGCTATATTAACTCAACTAAACAACCAAACTCAACTGAACATTATGACATGTCAATGAAATTTCGAATATTAACAATCCTAGATACAAAGGGAACATATTGTATTGAAATTTTTATAATTAAAAGAAAAATGAAAAACTTCACCGCAACGAGCAAGATTCGAACATGCGACCTTTCGGAACACCGGTCCGAATTTTTCCATTTTTCTTTCAATTATAAAATTGAAATTTTAATTGCAGACATTTCTGCTTAGTACAAAATTAATATTGTATTGTCTTAACATACAGTTACATGACTTTATAGCGGGTTCTCAGACTAAAAGAAAAATTTACACAATCAGAAAGACGAAAATGAACTATCGATTACCTCAGAACTGGAGCTAATTAGGCCACTGGCGTCTTTGAGAAATAAACCTAAGTTAAGCTCAGGAATATACCCTTGAAATTACCGGAAATAAAAAAAAACACGGTGTATAAATAATTTCCGATTGGGTACGTTTTAGAAATTTGCACCTAAATGTTCTTAGTTGTAACAATGTACGCCTCACACCTCATATTTATGGAAAATATGCAACTTAGAAGGAATTAGTAAAAACCGCTTTTGAATTCATGCCGAATTTAGTCTTTCAAAATGCCTGAATTTGAAAATTGAAATGTCTATATAACGTGAAATTATATTGTCTTCAACTTTTATTCTATAGGTTTTTCACCAGGAGTCAAAATATGAGTTTTTCAATTAAACGAGACATTTTCCCGGTTTATAACTTTAGATTTCGGCTGTAGCGCTGAACGGAATTAGAAGTAAATATACTCATTCGAGGCAGAATTTAACCCTCTTTAATATTGATGTACATGACATTTTCCGTCGGCCGTACCGTTTTCGAGCTACAAGCAAAAACCTGACAAAGAGCAAAATTTTCGCTAAAAAGTTATGCACACCTCTTGGGATTGGGCAAACTCGGATTAAATGCATTTAGGACCACATGAAGGTATTAAAACGATTTCCAGCCTGCTGGGAATTAATTTCTCAAAACACTTTTTATAGATCTTATTTGCTTGGCCTATTTCATTGTTCTAGATAAATAGTATTTGGAGTGTGTAGTTAAATACTGTTCCTACAAAAATTATATTATCATTATCATTTATTGAGCCTATCCGATCAAGAAGGGCGTCACTAATTGTTCTCAATAATGAATTACTAATATGATTATATTTTAAATGGAACTTCTCTACGATTGATGAACTAATACAGGTTGCTGCTGCACCTGCATTTAATAAAGCTAAAAGGTTTTGATTAAAAAAAAAATTGATTAATAAATAGTGTCAATATTGATGAGTTGACTCGTCGCTGGCTGTAGTTTGGGTGATTTTCATAGCTTCTATTCTGCCATGGAGCAAAATCTCTTGGAGACTGTCCCTACTCTTGCTGGCGTGTTTGTCCTCTTGCATCGTAGTATTAGTTCCTATAATGTGGTTGTCGCTGCGGTCTTTGTCTGAAATCATAGCGGGGCTGGGTACCACGAACGGGTGTGCTGTTTGGGTCGGTTACAATGTTACCCGCTGAGGTAGGTGTTCTCGATGAACCTGGCATTATAGTATGCTGGAAAGAAGTGAATGACGGCAACAATTAGGAATATGCATGATTTTTTTGGAAGACGTCATTCGATTCTATATTCCTGTAGATTCAAATGTCTCTAATACACCTACTATCTATGATAGCCCTGAAACGTCAAAAATGTGAAAATACGTTAAGCGTTTGCGCCGTGCGTCAAAACGCCCCATACAAAAAGCGTGCGGATTGTGACGTCACCGTTCACAAAGTTGCAGAAAACTGTTTGGAAGGAACAAGTTTTTGTAAGATTTTTGTAATTTTAGGCACGAAAAAATGCGTTTAGCTATATAGTTGTCATACATTTTTTTTCTTGTTAGGACATAAGTAATCGAACTGAAGTTTTGAAATAGTATTTTGTGCAACAGGTACATAATAAGGGTTCTTATGATTCGAGGGTCGAAGTTACAAAATGAGGCGAAGCCGAATTTTGTAATAACAGACCCGAGAATTTTAAGACCTAATTATGTACCGTTGCACACGAAACTTTTTCTACGACAGTAGCAAAAACGTAATTAATAAATAATTTTAAAGTTCTTAAGTATCAAGAGTACATAAATCAATTTTGTTTTAAGATTTTTCTATCAACTAATAACTTACTTTTGTGCCGAAGTCTTCGGATATTCACTGTGAAGTTTTCTTGTCACTTATTTTATGAAAATTAACATCAACTTCTTGATATTAACATAATATACGAGTTTAAATACAAAAATTAAGCCGTACATTGTGTTGAAACTTTTTAAATATTAACTTTTTGACTAAATGTCATAGACAGACCACGAGTTGGTTTTCAATTGCAAAAAAATATGGCTTCGTTCAAGTAACTCTCAATGCAAAAGCTTACATTAAAGTACTATTATGCTTTTCATAAATATGAAAACTAAATTATTTAAGATATTAATACTTTAAAAAAGACATGATAATGTTTTTATCATAGTTTGTGCAAAAATAATTTCAAGTATAAAAATATAATTTATATTGTAAACAAGAACGAACCCTTTTTAGACATGGCACCTGGAAGTCAGTGTATTAAAAAAACAAAAACAGTTGCACAATATGTTTTATCTACACTTATACTGTAAGTACTCTAAAATGCGTTCAAAAACCGTAGACAATGACAAGCATTACAACAAACGATTTAACTATGATAAGTTTCTTATCTGCGGCAGTAACGTAATTTTAACGTTGCATGCTCAAATATTGTTAAGCAATGAGTTTCAAATTTGGAACATCGAATTTGATAACATAATGTTACCGCCATGGCCAACTCGATTGGTCCCGCGCGAGAGCCGGCACAATCGAGTTGGCCATGACGGTACAATGGCGGTCATTCTATGGATTCCGAACACTTAATTTAATATATATAATATGAGTGTAGATAAAACAGTGTATGCAACTGTACGTAATTAGGCCTTAAAACACTCGTGTGATCTTATTATGAAATTCGCCTGCGGCTCATTTCATAAAACCACACTCATGTTTTAAGGACCCTTATTACGTAACAGTTACATAAACTACTATTGTGTGACTGCTAGCAGTTACAGAAAGTACCTATAGACAAATAGACTTTAACGCCTTCACTTAAATGATGTAGTTTTAGATACCACTATCAGTCATTTAATTGGCATATAGAAGTGCTGGAGTAGAAAAATACATTTGAGGTATAAAAAATATGCCTAAAATTTTAAGTTTTTAAACCGCAATATCTTTAAAAAACTGTTAAAAATGATTACTGATTTCCACTTATTTATATTAATTTGGGGTTGTTGAACGTGCTTATGGAACAAATTCAATTAAATATTTTTCATGCATGTTCTCTATTGAGGCATTATTAGTTGCTCAGGCGTCGTGGTTGTGAGAGGCTCCGTGAGCGGTATATTTAATTGCGGGGTTTTCTCCGTTTCAAAAATATCCACATATTGCCATATTGCATTGCGTAAGTCCTCTTTTGTCTTCACTTGCACAGCCGCGAAATACAATTTATATTTGTCTAGGAGGTTGCGCTGAAAATTTTTTATAAATGCTTCATCATCTATACCAGCGGCTTTTTCTGCTAAAATGTCTAGTGCATATTAGTAGTCCAGAGGTGACTCTTGTGCATTCTGTGTTCTGTAGCAAAATGTCTGCGCATAATTAACACATAATTATTGCGCATAATTGGATAATAAAATCCTCTACATCGGTCAATCCGTTAAACTTGTCCGACGCCATTTGTGTTATTTTTGCATAGATATTTTATGATAATATATGTTCACAGTAAATACATTCGATGGGTGATGGGATTATGAGACGAAAAAGAAAAATATCACCCAAAAGATCCTTTTGTTGTAAACACTCGTAACTGGGGTATCTATCTGGGGTATCTTCTGGTATAGCACTCGCTTTACTTTTGCGAGATTTCCGGGGCTCGGTCCTTAATTTAAGGTACCCCGCACCTCCACCACATGTAGAGAGTATCCTAAATTAATACTCTCAAAATATACTTGTTAATTATTTATTTTATTTTTTATATCATTCGCTAGTACATTAAAATCGACTATCTGTCTAGGCTGTCCCTTTGAGACTCCCTGAAAGAATCCTGAACGTCTGACATAGAATGTATGCATTCTAATTTTAAATAACACCGTGCCAGACAGTGTTCGAGAAGAGAGGTTCTAAAGGTAGACAACATTTACAGTACTCACATCCAAGCGATCTTCGCTAATAAAAAGTACATGACCCAAACCCGCTGCGGCACACCACTCGGCTTTGTTACCCGCGGGAACAGAACAAATCTGTTTACCGGGCGATAAAAATGTGTGTTTTGCAAGTTTTCATAATACTTTAGCAATACTTTATGCGAGTCATATCCAACAAATCTTGAAAAAATCTTTAGAAATTTTGAAGTTAACGGTTGATGTTTTAAGTTTTGACGTTTATCTTGTGCTTTCAACGTCAAACTGTTTAAGCGCACTATGGTCACGTTATGGTTTTCTAAGTAAATAAATGTCAATTAATGTAACTATTTCAACGTTTTTTTAAGGGTATGAAATACAATGTATGACGTCATTAGGCTCATACTTTGACGTTTGTTACATACGCCCTTTCTGCTCAAGTAATAATATAAAAAGATTTTCCCACAAAATAAATAGACTTGCGCAAAAATAAAAAAAATACGGGTGTATTAAAATTGTGAGTTTTTTCGAGCTAGCTAATAAAAAGTAGCTCTCAAAAAAAAAAAATTGTCAATTGACTAATAGGTATGACTATTATTTTTCATTAATAATGAATGATATAACTTCATAGCATTAGTCTTTAATTATCAAATCTAGAGCAGAGCCCAACTGGGGAACTACCTCTACCTTACAGAAAACCACAGCCAATTAGCACTAGACCCTACTCATAGTGTTGTGTTCCTGCCGGTGAGTAAGGTTGCCAGAGAGCTCAGTGGATGCACTGTGTTGACGACGGGGGATCCTCTTGTCCCTTTAGCTGTCAACACAGTGAATCCTCTTTTATATGAAAGCGTCGGCAACGCACATGAGACACCTCTGGAGTTACAGGCATCCATAGGCTACGGTAGCTGCTTACCATCAGGTGAGCCGTATGCCTGTTTGCTACCGTTGTAGTATAAAAAAATGGATACAAAATGTAAATTTATCTTTGTATTTCCCTAAGCCTGCTAAAATAAAAAGTACACATAAACTAACTCATCCGTAATTTTTTTAGTTCTAAAAAACGAGGAAGCTAAGAGAATTTTAACTATTTATATTGAAGGTATGCTATAATAGTCTGGCAAACCATTTATGTCAGTAGAAAAACGCGGCAAATTCAAAATACGTACATGTGGCAACCCTTTGTAATGAGACACCGTATTCGTGACGAACAATTCAATTCACATTTCTTTTACATTGAATTTGTTTCTAGTGTATTTCACTCTCTCATCTTAAGCGCGAGACAGAACTCCTGCAACGTTCTAAATTGAATTTAAATTCGTTTTTAAGGCATATGTCAATTGCCTCTACCAGATTATGTGTTGCAGTTGATGACAGATTCGACGAAATATATCCGTCTCCTTTTTATACACAGTACATGTCACCTAATGAAAGGGGCGAAAACACCAACTAAAATTAAAAACATAGAATTTGATGATCATTGCTGCTTTTTTCACTGATTCTTAGTGTTGTCATACTTCTGTTCGCTGTACATTGCTACTGAGTTCGTTGGCTGGCCAGACTATATTTTCTAGTCTGGTCATAAATAAAGTTAAAAAATAATCGTTTTTTTTTTTGCCATAATCAACCTTAATTGCTTACCATTATGTTGCTTGAGACCAAGAGGGTCTCCCTAATGTAACGGATTTATAAAATTGTAAAAAAGTTCAAAATCTTTACTATTTTATGTTAATTTATGCTTATTTTGTAGTATGTAAGTCCCTATATTGTAATTAAGCACTTTTATTAAATAAATGAAAGATGAATAGAAGGCTTTCATATTATTTCTTATTCCAAGAACGATTCAATTTACGTATATTACATAAGTAATGAAAAATGCACTAAAAAATAAATTGTTATTTGATAGCATTATTATTTATTACGTGAACCCATCCACGTCAAACGTAGGCGTATTTATTATACGTTAATTTGACATTTCAGTTATTTCATTTGAGTATCTCCTGTCCAATTAAACTTCATTGTCAAATTGATTTTGACCACTCACAACAAGGCAACTTTTCTTATTGGTGAAATGGCATGAAACCTTTGCGGAATTAAGGTTAACACAAAAAATATGCTTAAAGAATGAGTACTTGATTTGGTTAATAAGACATAAGACATTATGGTTAATAAGACATAAGACACAGGCTTTTGTAAAGCCTTTAGCTTTAGTGCAGAAAACCACAATGGAACTGTACAGCTTTCAGCTGTTTAAAAGCACTTAAGTGCTTTAGGTTCTACAATAGCATTATATAATGCTTTAAGCTGTATAACGGTTGTATAATGGCATATAAAAATGCTTTTTTAAAGCCTTTAGTTTTAGGGCAGTGAACCAAAATGCAACTGTACAGCTGATAGCTGATAGCTGATAGCTGTTTTGGTTTGCTACACTAATTCTTCGGTGTGGTTTAGTGCCTTAGGTTCTACAATAGCATAAATAAATGCTTAATGCTGTTTATGACCATGAATATTAGCCATTTTTATTTTTTTATTTTTTATTTTATTTATTAACTCGAAAAAAGATACAGCTTACACAAATAAAGGGTCCCACAAAACAGTTTTCACGGTTTGACTGTGGGATCGTGCAGTCTCTACTCTTATTTATCTAAAGGTAACATCTATACTTTAAGCTTATGAAAAATTAACTTGTGCAATTTACAAGGTAAGTACGCAGCTTTTCTGCCTGATGTCAGCGGGCAGGCTGTTAAGTATATAGGGTAAACGTTTGTGAAGACACCTATCACCATAGTAATTCGCTACTCTGGGTACGACAAACTTGCCCGCAGATACCGACCTGGTAACAAAAATATGGTTACGAAGTAGCAGGGTGTGCTCTTGACTGCCATGGTTCTTATATAACATTAAATATTTATGCTTAAGGCTAACCGGAAGAATATTACAAATTTTGAATAACTTTCTATAGTCATTTTTATTATTTTACGTGTGTTAATCCGTAACAGTCAAGCGCATAACCTATTATTGATTCAACTAAGGATACATATACAGGGTGAATTTTAAGTCGTGAATCGTAATATGTTTTTCTAACTCCATAACAGGGACCGGAAAACCCCTTCATTTGATTAATCGTTTCGATAGGGTAACCCTATTAAAGTCTTACCCTAATGATAGGGTTACCCTATCATTGGGTTACCCTATCGACATGGAAATCATTTCGAATAGGCTTAACCCTTTTCAATGTGGTTTCCGAGTCGAATGGGGTAAAGATAGCTTTAATATTTACCGCTTACCCTATCATAGGGCTACCCTTTTCCTGTCTCTTTTCCACGCAGGCAGGCGGTTCTATCTTTCTCATTTGAAATGGTGGCGGCGGAACAAATTGAGTAAATATAAGATTTGCTGTCGTTTATTCATTCTGGAAAAGTCACACTCACAGTCCAGTCCTCTGCTCACGTACACAACTTTAAATTAAAGAATTTCTGTTAAAGAAATGTGTCTTACCTTCAGTTTATTTTTGCATAGTTCGCACGTACTGATGAGATGGGCAATAATTATTTTGAATAAGAATAAAAACACAATTTTTATTCATATTCAAATCGATTTGACACAAACCAATATTCATCCTCCTAGAGTTTGTCCCGGCTTTTGCCACGGCTCAGTTGAGCCTGTGGTCCGCTTGGCAACCTAATCCCATGAATTGGCGTAGGGATTGGTAGTCGTTTTCAGCTAATTATGGGATATACGATTTTTTAAGCTCACATGGTCATTCACATTATAAATATTATTTGAAACGGGGTATTTACTCGTACCATGTATATTAGCGTTATTGGGCACCCGATATTTCGGGTGCGAGGTAAATACCCCGTTTCAAATAATTAATATTTATAATTAGGGGATGTAATTTCGAAAATTATTTCTGTTTTATAATCCAAGATGGCGGTTATATACTTTTTACTGAAAAATAGTCATGGTAGTTATTTTCGGTAAATTATTCGGGGTGTATAAATTATATCTGTTTTAAAATTCAAGATGGACTGGTTTTTTTTATTATTATTATTATTTATTTTTATCATTATTATTATACACGGTGAATCTGAGTAACCCGAAAGATTTCAACCGTACAATATATATAATTTTTTTTTCATTTTATATTAAAAAAAATTCAGTGTATAATATTTTTGTTCATTTTATTTTGTTTTTTTTTTCATTTTATTTTCATTTTATTTTCATCGTTTCGTTTTCGTTTCGTTTTCGTTTCGTTTTCGTTTCGTTTTCGTTTCGTTTTCGTTTCGTTTTCGTTTCGTTTTCGTTTCGTTTTCGTTTCGTTTTCGTCTCGTTTTCGTCTCGTTTTCGTCTCGTTTTCGTCTCGTTTTCGTTTCGTTTTCGTCTCGTTTTCGTCTCGTTTTCGTCTCGTTTTCGTCTCGTTTTCGTCTCGTTTTCGTCTCGTTTTCGTCTCGTTTTCGTCTCGTTTTCGTCTCGTTTTCGTCTCGTTTTCGTCTCGTTTTCGTCTCATTTTCGTCTCGTTTTCGTCTCGTTTTCGTTTCGTTTTCGTTTCGTTTTCGTTTCGTTTTCGTTTCATTTTCGTTTCGTTTTCGTTTCGTTTCCGTTTCGTTTCCGTTTCGTTTCCGTTTCGTTTCCGTTTCGTTTCCGTTTCGTTTCCGTTTCGTTTCCGTCTCGTTTCCGTTTCGTTTCCGTTTCGTTTCCGTTTCGTTTCCGTTTCGTTTCCGTTTCGTTTTCGTTTCGTTTTCGTTCCGTTTCCGTTTCGTTTTCGTTTCGTTTTCGTTTTGTTTTCGTTCCGTTTTCGTTTATCTTCATTTAATCTTCATTTAATCTTCATTTAATCTTCATTTAATCTTCATTTAATCTTCATTTTATCTTCATTTTATCTTCATTTTATCTTCATTTTATCTTCATTTTATCTTCATTTTATCTTCATTTTATCTTCATTTTATCTTCATTTTATCTTCTTTTTATCTTCATTTTGTCTTCATTTTGTCTTCAATTTATCTTCATTTTATCTTCATTTTATCTTCTTTTTATCTTCATTTTATCTCCATTTTATCTTCATTTTATCTTCATTTTATCTTCATTTTATCTTCATTTTATCTTCATTTTATCTTCATTTTATCTTCATTTTATCTTCATTTTATCTTCATTTTATCTTCATTTTATCTTCATTTTATCTTCATTTTATCTTCATTTTATCTTCATTTTATCTTCGTTTTCGTTTCGTTTTCGTTTCATTTTCGTTTCGTTTTCGTTTAGTTTCCGTTTCGTTTCCGTTTCGTTTCCGTTTCGTTTCCGTTTCGTTTCCGTTTCGTTTCCGTTTCGTTTCCGTTTCGTTTCCGTTTCGTTTTCGTTTCGTTTTCGTTCCGTTTCCGTTTCGTTTTCGTTTCGTTTTCGTTTTGTTTTCGTTCCGTTTTCGTTTCGTTTTCGTTTATCTTCATTTAATCTTCATTTAATCTTCATTTAATCTTCATTTAATCTTCATTTTATCTTCATTTTATCTTAATTTTTTCTTCATTTTATCTTCATTTTATCTTCATTTTATCTTCATTTTATCTTCTTTTTATCTTCATTTTGTCTTCATTTTGTCTTCATTTTATCTTCATGTTATCTTCATTTTATCTTCTTTTTATCTTCATTTTATCTTCATTTTATCTTCAGTTTATCTTCATTTTATCTTCATTTTATCTTCATTTTATCTTCATTTTATCTTCATTTTATCTTCATTTTATCTTCAGTTTATCTTCATTTTATCTTCATTTTATCTTCATTTTATCTTCATTTTATCTTCATTTTATCTTCATTTTATCTTCATTTTATCTTCATTTTATCTTCATTTTATCTTCATTTTATCTTCATTTTATCTTCATTTTATCTTCATTTTATCTTCATTTTATCTTCATTTTATCTTCATTTTATCTTCATTTTATTTTCATTTTATCTTCATTTTATCTTCATTTTATCTTCGTTTTCGTTTCGTTTTCGTTTCATTTTCGTTTCGTTTTCGTTTCGTTTCCGTTTCGTTTCCGTTTCGTTTCCGTTTCGTTTCCGTTTCGTTTCCGTTTCGTTTCCGTTTCGTTTCCGTTTCGTTTTCGTTTCGTTTTCGTTCCGTTTCCGTTTCGTTTTCGTTTCGTTTTCGTTTTGTTTTCGTTCCGTTTTCGTTTCGTTTTCGTTTACCTTCATTTAATCTTCATTTAATCTTCATTTAATCTTCATTTAATCTTCATTTAATCTTCATTTAATCTTCATTTTATCTTCATTTTATCTTCATTTTATCTTCATTTTATCTTCATTTTATCTTCATTTTATCTTCATTTTATCTTCATTTTATCTTCATTTTATCTTCATTTTATCTTCATTTTATCTTCATTTTATCTTCTTTTTATTTTCATTTTGTCTTCATTTTGTCTTCATTTTATCTTCATTTTATCTTCATTTTATCTTCTTTTTATCTTCATTTTATCTTCATTTTATCTTCATTTTATCTTCATTTTATCTTTATTTTATCTTCATTTTATCTTCATTTTATCTTCATTTTATCTTCATTTTATCTTCGTTTTATCTTCATTTTATCTTCATTTTATCTTCATTTTATCTTCATTTTATCTTCATTTTATCTTCATTTTATCTTCATTTTATCTTCATTTTATCATAATTTTATCTTAATTTTATCTTAATTTTATCTTCATTTTATCTTCATTTTATCTTCATTTTATCTACATTTTATCTTCATTTTATCTTCATTTTATCTTGATTTTATCTTCATTTTATCTCCATTTTATTTTCATTTTATTTTCATTTTATTTTCATTTTATTTTCATTTTTATTTAATTTTTATTTTATTTTTACTATATTATAATAGTAGATTGTACAACAAGTGCATAAAACGTACGATTTTACGCGAGGCGTTTAAAAGTCGAGTGTAAAATGGGTTTTATGGACGAGGGTTACACTCTAATTTTTACTTCATTTGCGAGGAAATTATTTATCGGTAATCGTAAAACAATTTCAATTTGTAACAAAAATATTACAAAACAAATATGGTTCCAACCAATTAATTTTTTAATATATTTTTTTTAATTTTTAACATGTGAATTTAGAAATTTTCTGCCAAGTCATCAAAACATGTCGAGGCATTTCTAACTATTATCAACTCCTATTTTATTTGATTTCATTTATTTAATTAAAGAAAGCACGTAATTCAAATAATTATAGCAATACTCAGATAGAATTAGCGGAAAAATCATAAAATGTACAGTCAATTCCTATTGGACGGGAAAAAAATTGTTTGTATAGATCAAAGTGTCAGGAATTGATATCAATAAAATTTATAAGTGAATATTGGGCGCTAAGGTGCCAAAAAAATGGTAAAAACCAGTTTTTCGCTTCTAGAGGAAAAACTACGAGTCGGACAAAAAATAACTAAATGTAACAAATGTGCGCAATTATAAAACAAAGAGAATGAGCTCCGGTAGAGCAAAATCGGTCCAGAGGATCGTCCGCAATTCGTAAAAAACACATTTTTTTTGCAATTACTGTAAATTCAATAACTCGCGTTCTGGAAATGCTGGAGAGCTGAAATTTTAATATGATGTCAGTTTTGTAGACCTCTAACTACAGTTAATTGTTCAAAATAAATGGTTGTAAACTTTTTGCAAACCGTCGACTTTTGCAAAAAGTGACCTTTTTTTTAAATCGATTGGGAGGGTATTTTAATTTTCGAAAAACGTTATAATTTCGATTTCTATGCATTAAGGAGGAGTTGAACTACAAATTTTCAAATTTACAGATCATTTGACAAGGAATAAACTTGTTTAAATAATCTATGAAGATCAGACACTTTTTGCGCGCGCGGCACCGGCGCACTATGGCCCAAACGCCCGATCTAGCTGGACAAAATTATTTTACACTCATAGACTAACATTGACTATTTTTATTATTATTTTGGTATAATTAATGTAAGCAATTAACGCCGCCCATGGACGCCAGCAACACCAAAGGGGTCACAAGCGCGTTGCCGGCCTTTAAGATGGGAATACGCTCTTTTCTTGAAGGTGCCTTTTGGAACTTAATTTATTAATTACACTCATAACCTCTTTAGCTGTCACAGGTTGCCATCTCATACACACCTCAGAGTTACTTACGTACTCATCACGGCATAACCATTTATCATTACATACATATTTAATATTACTTATCTCATTAGTAAAAATTTCAGCAAACTTGTTACAGACTGTGTTAATGTCACCCTGACCTACCATACTATTGAGAATTTGCGTGTCTAAAGACTTCACCTGTTTACCTAATAAACTATTAATCTTATCCCATATCCTTTTTATATTATTATTACAATCTAGAATGCTCTGTTTATCAAAGTCGTTCCTTTTTTTGGCAATAGCTTTTGTACATATATTTATATTTATTTCCAAACACATTACAACAGCATTACAGTATACACCAATACGCCGAGTAAGATTTACAAAACATCAATACGGTACAGACAACAAAAGAAATACATAGTTATAAGTAGGTAGTGGACGGCCTGTCATCCATCTCCTCGCAAAACCTCAGACATTCATAGCACACAGCTGCCCATCGCCACGCAAACAGATCACACTCAGAAGCTGATGTCAGAAGCGCGTTCAGCAGTGACAACGCGAGGAACTGGTGAGTTCCGGTGCGAAACCGTACGCGTAATCGGCACAGCCAACAGTGGCCGTTGCCGCGGTCTTAAGTTTATTCTTGGGACATCTGGGACGTAAAGCTTTACCACACGAGCCACAAGCTCTGGGCAGTCTGACTCACCGCGCAATATGCGACAAGCAGTAGTAATAAGGTTATGGTTCCGCCTCACCTCTAAGGAGTTGTACCCAAGGCATCCGAGTAAGAATTTTGTGCGGTATAGGAATGGGTAATACCCAAATCTTTTTTTATACAAAAAACGCAGGAAGGTCTTTTATATCCTCTCCAGAGATAGGGCGTATGAGGATTCGTACGGGTTCCATATTATAGACGAAGTTTCAAGCTTGCTCCTTACTAGCGCGTTAAAAACCAGCTTTATCGCATTTATGTCCTGGAAATCTTTAACATTGCGCAGCACGAAACCAAGTCTACGAAAACAACTGTCAGTGAGGATTCGCATGTGATCATGAAAGGTAAGGTGATTGTCAAAGACCACTCCAAGGTCTTTAACGGAGAAAAGCCTCTCAATGGTCTCAGTCCCCAATTTGTAGTGCGCGTGCTGGGGAACAGTGGAACGACTAAATGTATATACACAACATTTTGCTGTGTTAAAGTGAAGCTTATTTGCGATACTCCAGTCCACTACTGAGGTAATATCCCCTTGTAGAAGCTCACAATCTACTACGTTCTTTACCCCATACACTAATTTTAGGTCGTCAGCATAAAGTAGACATTTTGCATGCTTCACAACAGTTTCTAAATCATTGATCATGATTCCGAATAATAGGGGGCCCAGTATTGAACCCTGACCAACGCCTGATCTGGTATGATAGGGAGCCGATACAAAACACCCATGACGAACGTACTGCTTTCGATCGCGTAGATAACTTGCAAACAATGCAAGCAGCTTTGGAGAAAAGCCTAAATCACTAAGCTTGCACAGCAATATATCGTTGTCTACGCGATCGAAAGCCTTTTTAAAATCGAAATACAGAACATCTACCTGAGTCCCTCTATCGAGATACTCAGAGATGATGTCTGTCAGGGTCATTAAGTTGGTGTCGACCGAGCGATTAACCCTGAAGCCATGCTGGGAGTCACTCAAAACTGGTTTTAACTGGATTGCCAATATTTTATGGACGATAGTTTCAAATAACTTTGCCAATGTTGAGAGTATGGCAATAGGCCTGTACTCTTCAACATTAGCAAGATTACCCGTCTTCGGGATGGGCGTCACCCTAGTTGTCTTCCACAATTTAGGATATATTCCAGTAAAAAGTACCAAGTTAAACATATAGTGAATAGGAACCTTAAGCTGGTCCATACATCCTTTGACTATGTATGCAGGAATGTTATCGGGCCCAATAGAACTACTGGCTTTCAACCGCTTTATGCCCGCTTCAACTTCCTGCACTGATATGTCAGCGATATTAACAGCTGGAGTCAAACAGCTATGCTGGCGGCTTTTAACTGATTGCACGTCCAGTCGAGGGATACCCGGTTGGAAGACACTAGAGAAAAACCTTGAAAAGGCTTCTGCAGCCTCCACACCCATGAAACACTTGCCTTCGAACTCAACTTCACCAGCAAACCCGCCTTTCGACTTCAGACTGTTGATATGCTTCCAGAAAGAACGAGGATCACATTTGACTCTATCTTGAATTCGCTCAACGTAGTTATTATATGCCAACGTAATTCTAATTTTGATATCTTTCCTAAGCTGAGCGAACTCTTTATATGCTTCAAAGTTTTTAGTTGCTTTCCAAGTCCGGTGGTTTTTAGCTTTCCGCTTAATATCGGAAATAAGGTCAGCCGTGAACCAAACTGGGTAGCGCCTAGTAATTTTCTTTGAGCGGATCTTTCTCGGAAAACAGGTATCAAAAAAGTTATAAATGATCTTATAAAAAACATCAACTGCAGTATCGACATCGTTGATTTGAAGAACGTCTCGCCAGTTTTTCGAACAGATCAATTTGTAAAGAAGCTCGTAATCACCCCTACTGAAATCCCAGTCTTGAGCTGAGTCCACATTGCTAACATCTAGTCGCTCGGAGGTAGGTCGCAACATAGGTTCGCCTACAGGACAAGATATTATTAACGGGGGGTGGTACGCATCCCGCTTAGGGACTAGCCCTCCACCCTCAACTTCTGTGACACTAACACCGCGGACGCGCTCCGACACCAGCACAACATCTAACTTACCGCCATAAGCATTCGTCACTTCATTCATCTCGTACAGACCACACATTGTTAAAAAATAAGAGTAGTAACACTTGATAGATTGAGAAGTATACAGAGGGTTCAAATTTAAATCCCCAAACAGAAGCACAACTCCCTTAAGCTTGAGCAACACTTGTTCTACATTTTGGAACCAACACATGTAAGCGTCTTCTTTAGCACCGGGAGGAATGTACACTACACACAAGTAACAGGTGACGCTTGCAAATGTAAACGAGATCCATAGGTCTTCCACGCTAGGAGTCTCAAGTTCTTGGTGGCGCGTCATATCAACACCAGGACGCGCAGCGAACATTACACCACCACCTCGCGAACCAGTTCCACGGTCCCGACGTATCACGCTCCAGCCACTACAGGAAAGCTCGGCATCATTTACAGACTCAGTTAGAAAAGTCTCAGTGATTGCTACAATATCAGAATCCAGTGAGAGCAGGTTTAGCCTGAAGAACTTGAGCTTTGTATTTAGGCCCCTGACATTTTGATAAGTTACCTCCAATTTTGATTTAAGGTTCGATCTGTAGCTTTCAAAGGCGCAAGTGAGGGTTCCGGGTGGTTTTCGATCTCCGAAATAACCAAGCCTTAACTCTTGCATTATCTGGCCATACTGCAGGTGAAAGACACTTATCGTATACAGCAGGCAAAACTCCAATCTTGAAGGATTTGTACTCTCCCCTAGACTTAAGCTCTTCGACAGTGCATATGCTATCCGGGCTCAGGGTTTGCAGATAGGCCCGGACGTCATCCACTCCCGAAGCCATGTTCCATAGGTGAATGTACTTCTTATATTCCACAGCTTTGAGCGATGTTACCTCTGGACCAGCAGTACAGCGAATGGAACTGTATCGCCTTTTTCCATATTTGACCTCTTTGAAGCCACCATCCACATTTTCCTCCTCGTCAGTGTGGCGTGTGTCGTTTTGCGAGATGCAGCTTTCGTTAGACGCTATAGCAGGCGTTGCCTGGGGCGAATTATCATTATGTGTCACCTCCGCTAATGCAACTGTACTTCCACTTACTCCTAGTACTTCTGCCCTTTCCGACGTCTGCTCCGCACGGTGACTCTTGCGATTCCGTTTGGACTTCACCTTACTCGCAGCAGTATTCACAGTATTTCCACCCAGAGGCGGCAGTCCGACCTCACAGCACATACATGGCTTAGCCGATGCTGCTTCCAGCCGCATAAGTCGCTCCTGCACAGCCTCGAATTTTTCCGTACTTACAGCAAGCTTCGTCTGGTATTGTGCAATAGTAGAAATGGCATCAGTCAGTTGCCGAGACAATGTGGTCATTTGGGCACGAACTTCTTGTAATTCAGCCACCAAAGATAACGATCCAGACGCAGGTGTCGGTGTCGAAGGAAAGTTTTCACATTTGGTCCTGCATGCAACGTTCTTGAGCGTTAGAGGTGTCCCGACAGGAGTGTCACAATTACGCCCGCCTCTTTTAAGTGCGATGCAACATTCAGGACAAACCCACGTGTCTCGCTCTTCCGCCGTGAGAGTCTTATTATTACAGGAATGGTGGTATAACTTACCGCATGCAGCTATCATGCATTGCAAGTATTCTTCTCCTACGATAAGCTCCTCCTGACACGCATTGCATGTCATATCAGCACTATTGGTCCTATTCATTGCCATTATTCCTTGTCCAAACATTACACCGCACCCGCTCCAGTACAACGCAGCGACTCGTAGAACCGTATAAACGTACAACACACCAATGACGTCACACACACTCAGTCGCACAAAGTACCAGGATCGCATAAGCGAGTAGCAGTTAGCTGAGACACTGAGCATAGCGTAGTTGTAGCACCGTAGTAGATACTGCGTAGCGCGTGTGATGACGTATTGCACCCAGCATGCAGCCGTGCGTAGCAGATACAGAGTACAGTCGCGGTGCGCTCGCAGCACTACCAGACTCGAACAGTTTGATACTTATACGAAGCGCGCAAAGGCACTTTGTATCACTCTCAAATTATGCACTCCTAGTACGCCGCACGAATAAATTGGAATTAATTCAATTAATTTATTTAAAGAAATAAAAACAAACGCATTTAACGCGGTCAGAAAAACACGTCTACCCCTTGCGGGGGTCCAAGGGAAGGGACATATATTTCTATACCTCGTATACGCTAGGCGCTTCACCATCTTGTCATTACTCCATATCAAAAATAATCCATCCCATCAATTTTATATTATTATTAATCCAACTCTTGTTATTCCTACTAACTTTACTAGTTGAAACAGTCTTATAACAACTATAATATATATGTTTTTAAATATTTCTCTAAAAGCTAAGTATAATTTTTGAGGACATTCAATAGATAATAAATGCGCAAAGTCAGTCTCAAGTAACTTGTCCCTTACGAGACGGTTGTCTAGTACACGACGGCGAGCCGCAGGCGCCGGCGCAGCGGGCGCGCCCGGCGCCGTCGAAGCGTGTTTCCATTGCACCGCTGGCGAGATACAATAATGGTCGGATATTTTGTGACTAATGAATGACTGAGGAATGAATACTATTAACATGTCCACGTATGTAAATATGATCCAAACTAGACTCTAGTAAATTAACATTAAGAACTTCCCTGCGTGTTACGTCAAATATACATATTGTAAACCCGTACTCGGTCAATAAACTTTCATAAGTTGTTGAGTTATTATCCTGTATATTTAATATATTAATGTTAATATCTCCGCAAAGTACTATTTTAGAGGCAGGCGGCCGACTCTTCAGAACCGCACAGAAATCGTTTAAAAATTGATATAATTTACTATTATTCGGAGGTCTGTAAATTGATATAATGTAAACTAAGTCCTTTACACTTGACGGCAATGGGAGCACACTCCGCCGACCCGGATAAGGCTGACGTCATGTCGCCCACGTCGCCCGCGGCCGCGAGCTCGGCGCGCGAGTACACCAGCACCCCACCCCCTCTACGATCCTCCCTTGTATAATGATGCAAGACAAATCCGCTAATATCGAAGAGCGGTAATAGTGAGAAACAAATATTAGCCTCAGTAATTACGATAACATCAAAATGACGAATATGTTCGCCTAGTACCAGTAACTCATCAAAATGTTTTTTGATTGAGCGAATGTTGACATGAAACAAACTAAGGTCCTTACGTTCTGTAAAGGTGTCTAAGAACCCTTTAACAGTATCAATAGTCGAAAAGTTGACAATCCCTTGATCGTCAACAACGTCAATATCGTCTAGCACTGTGAATTTAAAATACTAAATTAACCACATAATAAAAATAACGACTTTTTCACTTAATTTTAACCAAATCAGCAAGGTCACTGTCAGATCGGATCCACACCGCCTTACCTCCGTCTGATTTTTTAGCAAGGATTTTGCCATTGTTCACCCAAACGTACTTATAAACACCTCGTAAGCGGGTTTTAGCGTTCCAAAGCAGAGATCGCGCCGCATGGGTAAGGTCCTCATTTATATATATCTTGCTCCTCATAGCCCCTCCAACAATACTCTCACTCGTAGTATCCTTCAGCTGCTGCCGCCGAGCCAGCTACTGGTCACGGCTGCGGGTTCCCGCCGTCTTGAACTCAACTACAATTGGAGCCGGCTTCCTGTCTGGCTTTGCCAACTCGATATCATCGCAGGTAACATTTATCTCATCTTGGCTACCACATCCTCGACCTTCTCGTCCGGCAACTGCTCCACACCGACAATCACGATCCTGTGTTTGCGAGTCGATTGCTCAAATTGCTAAATTTTTTGTTGTAATGCAATAATACATTTTTCTTAGTAAATACTCTTATTTTGCGTATTAGAAGTAACTTTCTCCAACGCTGCAATCTTTTATTTAGACTTTTCATGTTCCGGCAACAGTGTGTCATATTTATCAGAAAGAACACTCATACTATGCGTAATTTTATTCAGCTCCTTCTTCAACTCCGGCAACACGCTGACCTTTTCAGAATATCTTTGATAGCAGCGCTCGTGTCGACAGGCATTTCAACATTCTCCGACTCGTCATCCGACTCCTCCTCACAATTATTACAACACAGCCTGTTTCTGTCAGCTCGCATATCCGCCAACAGACCCTTTACACAGCCCCTATGAAAGGTGCCTTGGCAGGCACCCTGACATACAAAATGTGACCCTTTCTTGGAAAGTACTCTCCTACACTTTTGGCACTCCATAACTACGACGCAGATAGATCACTTTAAAATCAACAATCAATATAAATAAACACAACAATCGGCTACGCGTCTCAGGCCGGCGTAACAGAAGTCGTAGCAGTCGCCTACGCAGCGCGTAGAATGATTCCGTCCCGCTCACAATTCCCGCTAGGGGAGCACCAGATGTCCGCGCTCCGTGGGATAGACAAGGAGGGTCCGAGTCACTGCGCGCCCGGATTAAACGCCACAAGCCAGAAGTCACTCGCTAATCACTCTAACAAAAACTACTGTTTAACTACTGAGACGCGTTCGCTATCAACGGCTACGCGCGCGAGACTGAAATAATAATGCTGATTATAATGCCACGTAAATCCGGTATACAGCTTTTAGCTGTTTTTAGTGCTTTAGGTTCTACAATAACATTATATGATGCTTTACGCTGTATAACGGTTGTATAAAGGCATATGTAAATGCTTTTGTTTAGCCATTAGTTTTAGTGCAGCGAACCAAAATGCGTTTTGGTTTGCTACACTAATGCTTCGGTTTGGTTTATTGCCTTAGGTTCTACGATAGCATAAATAAATGCTTAGTGCTGTTTAAGAGCATGAATATTAGCCATTATAATGCCACGTAAATTCGCTATACAGCTTTCAGCTATTTTTAATGCCTTAGGGTGTACAATAGCATTTATAAGTAGGTAATACGTTCCTAATGCAGTATAATAGCAATAATATAAACCATTATAAAGCCAAGTAATTCACTATAAGGGGCTGTTCATAAATTACGTCATTTCAAATGGGGGGGGGGTCTGGACATTGGATGATGGTAGCATGACGTAGGAGGGGGGGGGGGCGGTCATTCCGAAGATCACATCATCAATGTGTAAAAAAAGGAATGAAAGTCGTGTTTCTATAAACTTTTAATGCTATAAAATATTATCTACTAAATAATTTTTGTATTTTATAATTAAGCTTAAAACGAATTTTTTTTAATGGCGTCACTTTATTTGGCAGGGGGAGGGTTGCATGATTTTAGGGGAGGGGGGGGGGGGGGGTAAAAATCATCAAAAATTGATGACGTAATTTATGAACAGCCCCTATACAGCTTTTAGCGGTTTTAGTGCCTTAGGTTCTACAATAGCATAAATAAATGCTTAATGTTGTTTAATAGCATACTTATTCACGTGTAATGCTGTAGGCATAAATAAGGCATTTTTTAAGGGTCACTGAGCTGCTATTGGACTAAGAGCTAGCCACGTTAGATATGACACAATAATGAGAGCAACAAAACCCGTCTGGTTAGATCGCTATACTATTCTTATTGCTAGATCCTGGCATCTGGCAGCTTTTAATGGGTGGAGGTCACAGTGACAGACTAGCAAAATGTTTTAATTGGAAAATAGTTATACCAAACTAGGTAAAAATTGCCGAAGTTGTCTCAGTTATAAAGGACAGGGCCTATATTTTAAGGGGCTCCCTGGCGCCAACGACCTTAGATCTGATTCCCTTAGTTTTCTAATGATTTATATTAGGCCAGGCAATAGAGGGTTTGACCTCGCATTAAGACGCTAGTCGCTGATTGTGCCCGAAAACTGTTACTTTCTAAGGGATATATCTCAATAACGGGTCATTCAAAAATTTTGAAAAAAATATATGTTATTTACCATTTCATGTACAACATTTTCAACGTTTGAATAACTCGTGTAACGTATAGGTTCTCCGTTATGTAAATGTAACGAAATGTCGTTTAACGGTTGATTTTGCTTATATCTACTGAACGGCTCATTCGATTTAAAATATTGTTGAACTAAAAAATATGTACTACAGAACACTACAAACTCAACGTAGGATATTTAAATTGATTAAATTTTCTTAAACAACTTGATCATAATTCCACATTTCGTGCGTTATTAGCTCGAAAACGGCGTTGCTGGCAGTCGTGAGCTAGCTTTGAGACGAGGAGGCTGTGTCGCTCGTCGCTCCGTGCTTCCCTTGTACTACATATACTTGTGCTTGGCCCGTGAGCAATAATATCGGACTTACTGTGCCTAAAGACTAAATAACTGCAGAGGGTTCATGCGGTGCAGATATAACGTGTCTTCCCGGAATCAATAATGTATAGACGTTTTATCTTTTAAGATAATGTACTCGTATGCATGTTTATGTACGTTCGAATAAAAAGTGTATTTTATTTAGATTATAATACAAGTAAAAAACAAATGAAATAAAAATGGAGAAAAAACAAAAATCATGAATCTCACATTGCTCTGAAAACAAATTTGGTCATGTAAGTAAACTAAAATTATTATGTTTTAGTAGACGCATGCATCACGCAAAATAGGCATTAGTCGTCGAGTTGCGGAAATCTGCTAGTACTGCAATACAATAGACTAATAATTAATTTAATAAAAAACTCCAAAGAACCGAATTTATTTAAACATATTTATTTAAGAATACCGTGTTTTAAACGAATGTAATATGCGTTTTATTTTAAGATTAAACACAATCTTTAATGTTATACTTTATACTAATGTAGGGTCGGAATTGACCTAATAATATATAATTTATAATGTGTAATTTATCTTGTATAAATTACATTAATTAATTCATAATAATAATTATCTTATATATAATTTTGTATAGTTATAATTATTATAACTAATATTAAAATTGTATAAAGAATAAATAAATAATAATAACTCGATAAAATTTAATGTCAATAAATGTTTCAATGTAAATAATGAACATACGCGCGGACGGAGCGACACAATTTGTTATTAGAGATCTAGTTGCCGGCCGCGCGACCGGTTCTTAGCGATGCATTGTTCCCGGCACTCGCCCGGTCGCCCAGGCAGTGATAGATAAACTCGGACGCGAGACGCATGCGCTTCCTATGCTCATCGCCGCTTGTAATTGCATTCTTTGTTTGCCTAATGTTTATAGTTATATTTCTTTTCCTTTTCGCTCTCACTCCTTCTCTTCTCTATTGACTGATGTGTATTGTGCTAACTGTTCCTTCTGTGTGCCGAAACAAACAATAAATAGTGTGTGCTTTGATGACGCTTGTGATTGATTATTTATCTCCGCAACTGCACCCGCTTGCCGGCGCGCTAAGCAACAGTTTTAAGGCAAGTCTACCTACCACATCTATATTGGTGACCCCGAGAAGCACTGAAAATGGGCGAAGATGGAAAAGCACCGCTGGAGACACCCTGTGCGAGCGAACAAAGAAACGGTGCACAAGATGGCGGCATGGCAACGGAAATTTACCGCATCGGCGTGAAGGTGCCTGTGTTTTGGCCTGAGAAACCTGCAGTTTGGTTCGCGCAAATGGAATCACAATTTAATGTTTCCAACATTACTGCGGATGCGACTAAGTACAATTATATTGTCGCGCAGCTTGATTCTCAATATGCTGCCGAGGTAGAAGATATTATTGTTTCACCGCCGGCTACCGACAAATATAAAAAGATTAAGGAGGAGCTCATCAAAAGACTCTCGGTTTCTCGACAAAAGAAGGTCAAACAGCTGCTGAGTCAGGAAGAGTTAGGTGACAGAAAACCTTCCCAGTTCCTCCGTCACTTGCGTAATCTGGCTGGGCCGAATATACCTGACGAATTCCTTTTATCAATATGGACATCACGCCTATCAAGTAATTTACAATTCGTCATCGCGTCGAAGCCCAATGACCCAATCGAAGAGCTTGCCGAGCTGGCTGACCGTGTTCATGACGTAGCAACCCCGCAAGTGGCCGCAGCGTCAGTACCTGATCCCCAGATGTCTACCCTCATGCGTCAAGTTAGCGAGTTGACAAAGGAAATGAAGGCGCTTAAAAGTCAGTTCACTGGTGACAGGCCGTCGCGATCAAGATCCCGTGCGTCCAGCAGGCCCCGTAATAGCGCCAGCTCCCAGAGGTCGCAGTCCAGCTATCGGAAGTATCCTCAGTGCTGGTACCATGCAAAATTCGGTGAAAATGCATCAAAGTGCGTGAAGCCGTGCGACTACCAGGCGGGAAACGAAAGGGGCACTCGTTAATGTTGACCGCCGTTTGTCCTAGCCCTGGTCGCTTGTTTGTCACTGACCAAACGACGAAGATATAGTTTCTTGTGGATACTGGCAGCGACGTCTGTGTCTTCCCGCGGTCATCACTAAAATATAAACGACAACCTACCAGCTACCAGTTAACGGCAGCGAACGGCTCGCCCATAATCACCTACGGCTATTTACACTTAGTACTGAATCTAGGCTTGCGCCGCGACTTTGCTTGGAGATTTATTGTTGCGGATGTAACGAAGCCAATTATCGGCGTGGACTTCCTGGTTTATTATGATCTCCTTCCAGACTGCAGGAACAAGCAACTGATCGACAGGACGACTAGCTTGTGTGCCGCGGCTTTGCCTGGGTGTTCATCGGATGAAATTTCTTCGGTCAAAGTAGTGTCGGGTGAGTCAGATTATCATCGCATACTACTTGAATACCCCGACATTACTCGCCCATCTGGCGTTCATCGGGTTCCGAAGCATAAGGTTCTTCATTATATAAGAACCACTCCAGGGCCTCCTGTGTCTTGCTCTCCTCGACGGTTGGCCCCGGACAAATTAAAAATTGCCAAAGATGAATTCTCAGCAATGCTTCAGAATGGAACAGCTAGACCTTCCGAGTCACCTTGGTCGTCACCCCTGCACCTTGCTCCTAAGAAGAACAATGGCTGACGTCCTTGTGGTGACTATCGGATGCTAAATGCAAGAACTATCCCGGATAAATATCCCATTCGTCATATCCATGATTTTGCTCACAGTATTTCTGGTTTCCAGGTCTTCTCCACCATCGACCTTGAAAAAGCGTATCACCAGATCCCCGTGAATCCAGAGGATATCCAGAAAAGCTCCATTACGACACCGTTTGGCCTTTATGAGTTCCCCTACATGTCGTTTGGACTCAGAAATGCTAGCCAGACGTTCCAGCGGTTCGTGGACGAGATGGTAAGGGGACTGGATTTTTGCTTTGCCTATTTGGATGACTTTCTGGTGTACTCAAAGGACGAAGTAACTCACAAAGAGCACCTGCGGCAGCTGTTTGCCAGGTTTGAGGAGTACGGGATGGTGATCAATAGCTCCAAATGCGTCTTCGGTGTCCCGGAGGTAACGTTCCTGGGATACAGCATTTCAGCCGGGGGCACTAAGCCTTTGCCATCTAAGGTAGAGGCCATCAAGGACTTCCCAGCCCCGAAGAATGTAAGGGAGCTCCGCAGATTCCTGGGGATGGTCAATTTTTACCGCAGAGTCATCCCTAAGGCAGCAGCCTCACAGGCTCCACTTCATGCACTTTTAACTGGATCTGTCAAACCTTCTCATCCTGTCAACTTTGGTGTTGCGGAGCATGAGGCTTTTGAACGTTGCAAGGACAGCTTATGTCAGGCCGCGCTGCTGGCGCATCCCAATAGTCAGGCTAAGCTGGCCATAGTCACAGACGCTTCAGACACTGCCATGGGCGCTGCGCTACAGCAATATATTGACGGGGAATGGCAGCCACTGGCGTTCTTCTCCAGAAAACTAAGCCCAGCGCAACGTAAGTACTCGCCATATGACCGTGAGCTTCTGGCCATATATGAAGCGATCAAATACTTCAGGCACATGGTTGAGGCCCGATACATCGTAATATACACGGACCACAAGCCCATCTGCTTCGCCTTCAACTCACGCAAGGATAACTGCTCACCCAGACAGTTCAGGCATTTGGACTTTATAGCGCAATTCACCACTGACATCAGACACATCTCTGGGAAAGACAATGTGGTGGCAGATACCCTGTCGCGCATTGAGGAAATCGCACAGCCAATCGACTTGGAGAAGCTGTCACAATCCCAGATGAGAGATCCTGAGTTGCAAGAGCTCCTACGCAGTGACACTTCGCTACGCCTGAAGAAATTTAAGTTGCCAGGTATTCAGTCTGAACTATACTGCGACGAGAGTGATCAGACACTCAGACCCTATGTCACGAAAGAGTTGCGCCAGCAGGTATTCCAGAGTTTGCACTCCCTTAGCCATCCTGGTGCCAATGCCTCCATAAAGCTCGTCACAGACCGGTACGTTTGGCCAGGTATCAATAAAGATTGCCGCGAATGGACACGTACCTGCTTGTCATGTCAGAGAGCCAAGGTTACTCGCCACGTATCTGCACCACTTGGAACATACAGACTTCCGAGAGCAAGGTTTATGCACGTCCATATAGACCTTATAGGCCCCTTGCCAATGTCTCAGGGATTTAAGTACTGCCTCACAGCAGTAGATCGTTATACACGCTGGCCTGAGGTTGTACCGCTACAAGAGATCACGGCGGAGGCCGTAGCTAGAGGACTTCTACATGGCTGGATAGCGCGCTTCGGTTGCCCTAACGACATCGTAACAGACCGTGGCAGACAGTTTGAGAGCAACCTGTTCAAGCATCTGTCAGAGCTGGCTGGTTTCCAGCATAGACGTACAACTGCCTACCATCCAGCGTGCAACGGTCTTGTGGAGCGCTTCCATCGGCAGTTGAAAGCCGCTATCACCTGCCACGCAACTAGCAACTGGGTAGACACATTGCCCTTAGTCCTGCTCGGTATACGCAGTGCGTACAAGGAGGACCTCAACGCTTCGACTGCGGAACTCGTATATGGAGAGCCACTGAGATTGCCGGGAGAGTTTGTTCACGCTAAATCGCCAGATGACACTATAGACGTGACTGATTATGTCGCACGCCTGCGTAAGTTTGCCCATAATCTCACTCCAGTGCCAGCATCCCGCCATACTAATAATAGGCGAGTGTTTATTTACAAGGACCTGAAAACAGTCAGCCACGTACTGCTTAGAGACGACACTAGTCATCCACCACTGCAGCCGGCATATACCGGTCCTTATGAAGTGCTCGAAAGAAGTGATAAAGTGTTTAAGTTGCGTGTGAATGGTAAAAGTGTTACAGTGTCCATAGATCGTATCAAACCCGCATATATACTGTCTGATGCAACAGATGTACCAATTCCTGTCCCGCCTATTCAACCTGCTCCAGAGTCCGAAAACACAGTAAGAAAGACTAAATCGGGACGTTCTGTGCGTGTTCCAGATTATTATTAATTTTTTTTTTCTATCGCCCTTGACGGTCTCTGGAGGGGGGTGATGTAGGGTCGGAATTGACCTAATAATATATAATTTATAATGTGTAATTTATCTTGTATAAATTACATTAATTAATTCATAATAATAATTATCTTATATATAATTTTGTATAGTTATAATTATTATAACTAATATTAAAATTGTATAAAGAATAAATAAATAATAATAACTCGATAAAATTTAATGTCAATAAATGTTTCAATGTAAATAATGAACATACGCGCGGACGGAGCGACACAATTTGTTATTAGAGATCTAGTTGCCGGCCGCGCGACCGGTTCTTAGCGATGCATTGTTCCCGGCACTCGCCCGGTCGCCCAGGCAGTGATAGATAAACTCGGACGCGAGACGCATGCGCTTCCTATGCTCATCGCCGCTTGTAATTGCATTCTTTGTTTGCCTAATGTTTATAGTTATATTTCTTTTCCTTTTCGCTCTCACTCCTTCTCTTCTCTATTGACTGATGTGTATTGTGCTAACTGTTCCTTCTGTGTGCCGAAACAAACAATAAATAGTGTGTGTTTTGATGACGCTTATGATTGATTATTTATCTCCGCAACTGCACCCGCTTGCCGGCGCGCTAAGCAACAGTTTTAAGGCAAGTCTACCTACCACATCTATACTAATTTCTCAAATCTAGAAATTGCGAAGTAAACTGCAAAGTATTGCAGTTAAACCGGCCAAGAGAATATCGGGCTATGCTCAGTGTAGGGATCCGTAGTTGCCGGCCTGTTACAATACATCCATTCAAAAGGTAGTCTATAAAGAAATATTTTGTGGCACTTACGTTATTTTACTATAGGCATAACTCAAAAACGGCTCAATCGATTTTATTCCATATAGTTTTTATTGAAAATACGTGATAAGTATTTCAGCCTCACTTCCAGGAATTTCCCCAATTTTTTTGGACCCATGGTTCAAAAGTCAAAGAGAATTTAACTTTCGAAGCTATTATTTACGAAAGTATTCGTTTTATCCAAAAGTTGTTTAAGAGAATATGCCTTAAACAACTTTTGGATAAAACGAATACTTTTTATCTTATCTTGAAAGACCTATCCGACAATGGGTTTCAGATACTTATTGTTTTGCTAGGCGTAATTAAAACACATAATTACCCATACCAAATTTCAGTCTACTAACTATCACTGAGCTAAGCCTGATTGAGAATCTAATAAAAAATTGCTGATATTTAAGAGTTCAATGTATGTAAGAATAAAGGAAAAAAAGCTTTTTTTATACCACGACGCTGGCAAACAAGCATACGACCCGCCTGATTGAAAGCAGTTATAAAGCCTATGGACGCCTGCAACCCCAGAAGATTCACATGCGCGTTGACTACCCTAAAAAAAACTTTACTATGTCGGTGAAATGCAAATAAATACAAATTTTATATTAATTATCAACACAAGTGAATAAATAAATTACTACTAAGGGTCAATACTACCTATCAAATATCTTTAAAAGACCGGCCAAGTTTGTATCGGACCATGTATAATGTAGGGTTCCGTAGAAAGTAGTTTCTTGGAGATAACTCAAAAACGGATGAACCGATAATATGTGAAGTGCTAAGCCTTCTTGGTATTTTTTCATATTTTTAGGGTTCCGTAGCCAAATGGCAAAAAACGGAACCCTTATGGATTCGTCATGTCTGTCTGTCTGTCTTGTCTGTCTGTCCGTCCGTATTTCACAGGCATTTTACTCGAAAACTATACGACGTATCTGAATAAAATTTACACGTAAGGTGTATTTTGTATGCCGCTACTTAGTTATGTAGTTAAATTTGAAAAAAAAAATATTTTTAGTTTTTTTTTAATTTTTTATTGTTGTTACCTCTACCTAAATTTATCTAATTGTAAAATTTGTGCTTGTAACTGTATGAGGTGTGCAATAAAGAGTATTTATTATTATTATTATTATTTTTAGGGGGGCGCTACATGTGTAACTAAATTTAAAAAAAAAAATTTTTACCAAATATCAACATGTGACACATCAATCGATAGGTCTTTCAAAATAACATTGAGGTTTTTTTGACTATTTTGTGATTAAGTGAATATTTTCTGAAATAATCGCTTCGAAAGTCAGAAAAGATGTGTAGCCCCCCCGTAACTTTTGAACCGTAAATTCAAAAAATATGAAAAAATTTGAAGAGATGCGCCTTATCATATACTTTCAAGGAAAATTGTTTTGAACATTATCGGTTCAGCCATTTTTGAGTTATCTCCAAAAAACTTCTTCCATAGGCATCAGATACGAATTTTTGGTATTAGTTTGGTTCTTATTCCATTGAAGGTACGGAACCCTCCTATGCGTGGTCCGACACGCACTTGGCCGGTTTTTTAGACTTACGGATTAAAAGTTAGATGGGGGCTATTATATTTAGACTTTCAAAGCAATTATTTCTGAAAATATTGACTTAATAAAAAAGTTTAAAAAAATACTCTATATATATATATATATATATATATACAATATATATATATATATATACAATATATATATATAAGATATTTTTAAAGCCGTATCGTACAACATGTTCATATTTACAAAAAAAAAATATTTTTGACATTTAGTTTGGCATATGTATGTATGGAGTGCCTCACCTAAAAGATTTTTTAGCAATTTAGCCAGAAAACTAAGTAGCGGCACATGAAACACACCTCTAGATAAAATTTCAATAATATATGTTTTATAATAAAAATGGCTGTGACATACGGACGGACAGACGGACATGTTTCAAAAACTTTTAAGGGTTCCGTTTTTACCATTTTGGCTATGGAACCCTAAGAAGTGTTTGCGCCGTGTTATATTTTAAAGATCTAAATTTAATGGGCTTACAGCTCTCATTTGTTTGACGATTTCGTGCACAAATACCGCTCCTTACATGTGCATTTTTACTATTCGCAACTCGCAACAGGCTTAGTTTTGTTAATTTATCGTAATTAAGTGAATTTTTACGGGTAATATTTAAAATCGCAACAAAAAAATAACCATCTATTAAGCTCACTTGCACAGCAAAAAAAATCCAAATTCACATGAAAACACCGCTTTGATGTGCATTCAGTTTTTTTTGCTGTACTAGTCAGTATTTTTTTATTTTTTTCTGATATGCGGAATATTTTTAACCATATTTCGTAAATTCATAAATATTTTGCCGCTCACTGTACTTCAAATTCAAAATCTAGGTTTTCATTTTTTTACATAAAAATCTACTTATCGAGATCGTTATTACTTATCTTATTTAGTAGCATTCCTAAAAAAATATCACCGTAGTACTTAATCACAGTATTCAAATCACAAAACATCCACAAAAGGATTAGGTATGATTATTATAAATCTGCCCGCGCGCCTCTGAGTAAAGTCATATTCTTTGAACATTGTTGCGGTGCATCGCGGCGGATTTACGCACGATCGCAATGAGAAGGGTATGCGGGTGGCGCGGGTAGAGAGCGCCCAAACGCTCAAGGACACTCCGGCGACAATCGTCTTAACTCCTCAGTCGAAAAAAGCTTTACAGCATGATAAAGTGTCAGGAGTAGATAGTATATAATTATTTTTCAAAAAAAGAACAATTGTCCTAGTTGGGTTTTTTTTACCTAAACTCTTATATCGTCTATATTTACGTTTGGAAAAATACTCAGTCTAATTTTATTTCACCAGAAATATTGAGTATAAATAGTAAGTATGTAATCAATATTCAAAATTTCAAAAAAAAATCCATAACAGACTATATTTTTTTTATAAAATATATTATTTTTGTGTAACTCACATCGGAAATTTGCTCCGTCACTTTTCTTTACTGAAGTGACATTAAATGTACGTTTTCTACTTAAGACAAACAATTTCCAAAAAATTCATTATCACACTTTTTCAGTATAAAAATTAGCTTATTACTCGCAGTAGAATTTTGCTCCGTCAATATTTTTTTTAAATTATATTTCCTTTAAGACTTTTCTTTCGACTGTAAAAAAATCAAAAAAATATCCTGCGTATTAAAAAGTTAAATCATGTGGCAAATAAAGATTTCTATTATTTCACTCGTTAGTGGAATGCGCACGTGCGGGACGCGGGAGCGGGGATGCCTCGCGAGGGGCCAGGCGCAGCGTGTGTAAGCACTTTGACTAAACAATGTTGCTCTAACTACTTTCGCTCAAAGCGTGTGACTTCCTATACACTTTTTTAATGATCCTCTTTAATAAACTCAAACAAACAGTTTACATTTATGGTTTTGCACGTTACTAAAATATATATTAACACTACATGAATACACCCATACTGTTAGCAATTTTATCTTGATTCGATATAATTCGCAGTGGTGCTAAACGCCTGTGGTAAAAGCCGAGACAAATGCTAGGGGAATTGATGATGAAATGTTGTAATTATAAAAAAAAACCGGCCAAGTGCGAGTCGGACTCGCACCCTGATAGTTCCGTACATCACACAATTTTAATAATCCCTGAACATTGCTGTAACGAATAGAAAAATTGGATTAAGGACAAACTTTGACTTTTCCTTGAAATCTGTTGCCTCCAAACAGCGACATAAATCGCGATTAGTTTACCAACTGCGTATAGGGTTGTACTTTTATTTAGTTTGCGACGAATACATTTTTTTAAAGAATTGTTTTGCTGCGAAACACCACACCTCAATCACATACTTCCAACGGGATTTCACTAATGGTAGTGAATTAAATATCAATAGTCTAGCTTTGTGAGCTATGCTGCCAGAGCAATTTTTTTAACATGCATGAGTGTTGTGTAGATGTGTCATATGGAACAAATAAAATTTGCTTGTAAATTTTTTAATTGTGTTTTTCTTTAAGTTAAAAAAAAACTAATTTTATAGGCACCGCTCCTAACTATGGTCCAAAACTAGTGTAAGGTCAGATTTACATTTTGTAAGCTTTGCTTACGTAAGTAGGAATGCAGCTATAGATCAGAATGAGAGACGAATATCACTATTTCATTATAGACAATAGTTTCGTCCCTTCTTATATAAGCAAAACTTATCAGTGTAAATCCAGCCTAACTATATTATTAGTTTAAGTACGCAACAATAAGGCATACACTTTTTTATAAATGGTAGAAAAAACTCAAACTGAAATACGCCATGAACTTGTAGACCATAGTTGTAGTAGTCCTAATCACTAGAGATCTTGGTGACTTTTTCTTAGTGTCACGCTGGTAGCCTATTTTTATTGAGCTGCATTGATGTTTTTATCAAAGGAAACGAGTCACTAAACATTTTTTTCTTAAATATTTGCAGAAATATTATACACCGTATTTTTTTAGGGTTCCGTACCCAAAGGGTAAAAGCTATTTTTTTCCTATTACTAAGACTCCGCTGTCCATCTGTTCGCCTGTCACCAGGCTGTATCACATGAACTGTGATAGTTAGACAGTTGAAATTTTCACAGATGATGTATTTCTGTTGCCGCTATAACAACAAATACTAAAAAAACAGAATAAAATAAATATTTAAGGGGGCTCCCACAACATGCTTTCATGCCCTTTTTATAGATAATGGTACGCAACCATTCGTGTGCGAGTCCGACTCGCATTTGGCCAGTTTTTTTTATTTACGTTAATTTTATCATATGGCACGATGAAGGAAACGAACTGGCAAAGTAAATTAAAAAAAAAACGTTTTTTTAACTAGCAAAGATGTTAAATCGGTCACTAATGTAACTGTGGTGACGAAAATTTGTTCCTGTTGTCCCATAAAATGATGTCGCATAAAAGTTTTTCCTCCCTGGCCAACTACTAGAGTACTAGAGTATTGAGTATTGTCTACATTTTAAGGTTTTTATTATCTATATTGCTGAATTACGCTAAGATTCCGGTAAATATAACCCACTTAGCGAAATATTCAGAGGACTTCAGTCGACCATAGACAAAAATCAGCCGCAAGGCGGAATAGTCCAACTTGCGTCTAGATTTCGCTATGTGCTCCAATGGCTCCATACAAAAATTCAGTCACCATAGACAAATTATTGCTTTATCTGCTGATTTTTTCTATGGGCGACTGAATTTCGCTGAAGTTTGGGCTGAATTACGCTAAACGCTTGTTGCATCTAAAACTACAACTTACTAGTATTTTGTTTGTCTCTCTTTCTAACAACAGACCTGTATTTGTTACTGTCCTAACCTAAACAGTAAACATATAATTTGTTTGTTGTTTTCCGCTGTTTCCTTCAACCATATTTGTTATAATGAAATAAATAGTAGTATTTTTTTTATTTAGGTAAAAGATTGTTTCATACAATTCAACATTTGTATCCTAACCTTTTTGGTACTAACCTGCTGACCAATGCCGCGGCATTGTTGACGGCCACGCAGAAGGAAGTTTGGCGTCACAATAGGGGTGGTTCCACGTATAAAAGTTAGGGTTGAATTGTAGCACATTAAACTCTTTTGGATCTTATGAACATGTAAAACTACTTTTTTCACCTCAGCAGCTTGAACAAGGGTTCTTTGATGCTCAATAACAGTGATTCTGATTCTGAAGTGGAAGTAGAGCGAATTGAGCTGCATTGATGTTTTTATCAAAGGAAACGAGTCACTAAACATTTTTTTCTTAAATATTTGTAGAAATATTATTTTTATTATATTTTACCGTATTTTTTATTTATTATTTATATTTTACCGTATTTTTTTAGGGTTCCGTACCCAAAGATTAAAAGCTATTTTTTCCTATTACTAAGACTCCGCTGTCCATCTGTCCGTCTGTCACCAGGCTGTATCACATGAACCGTGATATTTAGACAATTGACATTTTCACAGATGATGTATTTCTGTTGCCGCTATAACAACAAATACTAAAAAAACAGAATAAAATGAATATTTAAGGGGGCTCCCATACAACATGCTTTTTTGCCGTTTTTAAAGATAATGGTACGCAACCATTCGTGTGCGAGTCCGACTCGCATTTGGCCAGTTTTTTTATTTACGTTAATTTTATCATATGAAGGAAACGAAGTGGCAAAGTAAATTTAAAAAAAAAAAGTTTTTTTTAACAAACAAAGATGTTAAATCGGTCACTAATGTAACTATGGTGACGATAATTTGTTCCTGTTGTCCCATAAAATGATCTCGCATAAAAGTTTTTCACTTGTCAACGATCTTAAATGGAAACTTCTAGGTCTTTCCAGCCGAGACCGGCTTAGCCTACATCTGTCTCAACTTATCGCCTCTTTGTATTGCGGGTTGGGGGAGGGGGACGTTCTGACATCCTACTGCCAGTAGATTGCCAGCGGAGACTACTTAAATAAGTGGTTATCCTGTCTTCGGAGTAAGTGTTCGATTCAATCCATACAAATACAAATAATTTATTGTACAGTCACCGGCAATAGTATCTTCCTACACGAAGGCCGCAAAAATATGTGACACGCTCTTATGGCCCTACAAATAAGAGCGTGTCACATATTTTTGCGGCCTTCGTATAGGGAGATACTATTGCCGGTGGCTGTACCTACGAAAGTGAGTATTATCCCATCAAAAACATAAATGTGAAAGGCTGCCAAGTTCGATACTATGGGAATGCTTCGCCTATAAAAGAAGTGAGATCTGAATAAGTACCAAGTTCCATAAAAATACCTCAAATCATAAATAGTTATAGGAATGCACACTTGATTTCCACCAGTTTTTAAGGTACATTTTGAATAAGTATCACGTTACATAGAAATACCTAAAATTATAATAGTCAGAGAAACGCACACCGGTTTTTTTAGCAGTTTCCTGATAACATTTATTATTTTCAGTACTTTTTAATGATGTTACTTGGCAAGTTTTCACACACCACACACCTTTTCAATGCAATGAATCGACACCTTTGGACTGCAATGTGTCAAGTATATAATTTTCTATTAAAACTATTTATTTATAGGTGATTTTTACAAATAAACTGGCTCCCTACACCTAGAAAATGTACCTACTTACATATGATTACATACATCAATAACGTACTTTATTCTGTTTATAAGTACGCTACCTACATAGATAATTAATAACTTGGTAATACCTACCTACCAGTAGGTATTATAATTGGTGGCCTATTATGTAGCCCTAGAAGTGCACCATCCCATCTCATCCCGTGGCGTATCGGAGGGTGAGATGGGCAGTAGTATATATAATTCCATCTTAGAGTATATATGATTTCCATGTTCTTGAATATGCGATTTTATTTGTTGTAAAATTAGAAATTATTTAGACTATGCGAGAAAAAATAGTCCTTTCATTTTTGTTTGACTGATTTAGCGCACCTAGTGTACCTAGTGACCTGCTTTGCACTTCGTAAATCGTGGGTTCGGTTCCCGCAACAGACACACACAGAGTGGTGAACAATTTTATTGTTCTTGTCTTTAAGACAAACATGTATTGTCTTAAATTGGTATGTATCAAAATTTAAATAAGTCTAATCTCATTTCCACTCCATACCTACTTATAGTAGAACAAAATTACATATTCGTTGTTTTCGAAACTGACTCACACTTGGCCGTTTCCAGATTTTTACTTTATTTCGACCTAAAGACAAACCTTCGAGCCAAATTTCAGGTCGGTACGACCATTGGAAGATAGACCCATTTAGTTCATTATGACTTCATAGTAGAACAAAGTTACACCTTCGCTATTTTTAAAACTGACTCACACTTGGCCGTTTTCAGATTTTTCCCTTTACTTTGACCTTAAGACCTTACTCCATGCCAAATTTCAAGTCAGTACGACCATTGGAAGTGGTCTAGGTTTTTGATGAGTCAGTGAGTGAGTGTATAGTAAAAATAGCGATTTTCTGACGTCAATATCTCAAGAACTGCTTGCTATAGGTAGAATAATGAAATTTTGTATTCTAGACAATTAAGGGGATCTCAACAGACACTCGAAATTTCATATGCGTAGATAAAATATGTTTTGAGTTATAGGGTGGTCGTAATTGGCCCGAAATGGTTCGTGTAATATAACCCACGGCCGGTGTGTCGCTTTTTTTGCTCGAACTTGGCGGACACACTGCCGTGTGTCTAGATAATGTTGATTCTATTGCATGTAATATCATTTATCTACACCAATATCATAAATCCTCTATTCCGCGTTCGGAAACCGTACCACCATTATTTAAACCAGTAACGTAACATCTCTAATAGTGTGGTAAAAACGTATGAAAATTCATTACCCACGGTAACGTTACCAAGATTCGCCCTCTCCCCGAGCGCCGGCACGCGCCCGCGCGACCGCCGACACAATAGAGTTGGTCATGGCGGTGCAATGGCGGTCATTCTACTGGTTTCCGAACACATCATTTAGGATTTATAATATGTGTGTAGATAAAGCAGTGTATGCAACCGTACGTAATTAGGCCTTAAAACACTCGTGTGATCTTATTATGAAACAGTTACATAAACTACTATTAATGTCTAATAATGTTTAAGTTATATCAACATAGGTGGATGCAAAGAAAATGAATTTAAAAAATCATACAGGTTGTAATAAAAATACTGGTGGTCCATTTAAGGGCACTATTGATATCGTATTGCGACTAAGAAAAAGTAGGAGAAAATTTTTTTTAGTGCGAAAATTTTTTTTTTTGATGTGGCATGTTGTTTCGACCGGCCAACCCTCTATACAAAACCATTTTTTCCTGTTTTTCATATTTAAGAAAAACTAGGTAATATTTTTTTTCACGGGAAAAAAATGGTGGTGGATTATACAATATTAATGTATATATTGTCTATTTCACCTGTGATAACTGTAATTAGACTCTTGATTTCCCCGAATTTAAACATATTTATTTAACATAAGTTGTATTTATAAATGACTCTTAAGTAAGATATACTTTAATGTCATGAACATTTAGTAAATGTAATTATATAATATTAAGGTATTGTCTGTTCTATTGTCTATTTCACCTGTGACAACTGTATGTTTTTCTCTGTGTGTGATATTTAATTCTTTCTTTGTTATAAGTAAACTGAAATATATGTCATACATATGATAGAAATCATTTAAAACAACAAAAGAAACAAGAGAGATAGTGCTGCCTGCTGGCTTCGGACACCGGAGGACTCGGTTTTTCTGAAGCATATGACATCTATTTCAGTTTACTTATAACAAAAAAAACAATTAAATATTACACACAGAGAAAAACATACAGTTATCACAGGTGAAATAGACAATAGAACAGACAATACCTTAATATTATATAATTACATTTACTAAATATTCATGACATTAAAGTACATCTTATTTAAGAGTCATTTATAAATACAACTTATATGTTAAATAAATATGTTTAAATTCGGGGAAATCAAGAGTCTACATAAGTCATCTGGCAAATGCGCTGTTTCGCATATACCTTGATATATCCATTATGAAGAAATCTATAGTTGTAGAGCGGGGTGGTGGGGGCGAAGACAAAGAGTCGCGTGTAGCTGATAAAATTTATTGTTTTAGAGATTTACATGTACTCCGTCGTCTCTCTAGTGCTTACTTGTCGAGTAATTACCCAGCTAGGTAGATGAGTACTAGGCCAGTAATTTGTCGTAAGGATATATTACTGGCCCATTGGGTTAGTGTCACAACACTAAAATGCTGAAATTTGATTGAGGCATATAGCATGCGTGCCTTTAGACCCTATCGCGATTCTCAAATATTCCTCGGCAAAGCGCCGAGGGTCATGTTTCTGAGTTGAACAAACGTTAGTGGCATCCAACTTAATCACTGCACCATCTGCTGGTAGGCGGCTTGACTAGTGTCGAAGCGTAGTTGTATCGGTGCGTGCGGCTGCGCGGTGATGCGGATTGTGTGCATTATTATGACAATACAAGCGTGATCTGTCGGCGAGCAGTGGTGATGGTGTTCTATTTAGTAAGGTAATGATACTCTGGTGCTTCAATTAAATACTAAAATGGTTACTTAATAATACGCCATCACAATATTTATTAAAATTATAATGATACGAGTTAAATACTAATATCAAAATAGAAAATTCTATAATTGAAGTAACTTACTCCACTTTTTTCACTATGACGCAAGCATAGCTGAGTCGTAGTTGCGCATGCTAAACTGGACTCAATAGCTGACGCACGACGACATATTACTGCATGTTCACTCGCTTTAAAAGGCTAGACAAATTTAAAAGTTCAAGATTTGACGTATTGTATGTGGATTATTTTTTGGAAATTTTAGTTTTAGCTGTTCAATTGACCACTTAACATGAATAAAAAACAAAACTGGGCTGAGCAATTTTCCATGAAGTATATTAAATATACTGTAATAACAATTTGTGTATTATTGCGGAACCAAAAGTAGTAGGCGACTAACTATAAATTGCATTATTCGTCATTTGGCACTACTTTCCCCCAATAGAAACTTCTGGCTATGATATAATCTAATTAATTACATAATTTCCCATAATATTGCATCAAACCCAGAACTGTAGGATTTGTTTTCTTCAAGTTATTTGCAATCTTTAACCTCCACCACTTTACAGCAAACTAACTGCAGGGGTTTCGTTGCTCTCATTATTGTGTCATATCTGACGTGGCCTGCTCTCCGTCTATAACTACATTTAGATTGGGCTGCAATTTACAATGTAAGTATTTCCTTCTCGTACTCTCCCGTATTACTCTTTCTTCAGAGGTATCATATTCATTTAAATTTTTAATCAGATCAGTAAGGAGCAGCAAGATGTACAAACCGGCAATATATTTAGCTTTCTGAAGTCTTCCTTATGCGGCCAACTATAATGTCAATGTTCTTAAAATTTGGTAAGGCGCCATCTCGTTTCATCCCTCGTTTTTTATCCAGTTCTGGTTTTTAGTTTTTATATAAGTAGATATTTATAAGGACCGTTAGTGCCTTTTCTTCAACCCTATCTACACTACTAAGCTGGAAAGATAGATCATGTTATATTATATATATACACGGTGAATCTGAGTCACCCGACAGATTTTAAACTAAAATGTCGTATAAACTTTTCTGGAATTGGCTTAGTTTCAGAGTTACTACTAGGGTTTGCAAGATCCGTCAGTTTTTCGGATCCGGATATTACGGATCCAAAAAAATTACGGATCCGGGTATCCGGATAATACGGATATTACGGATCCGAAAAATAAAATCTTAAATTCTGACGTTACGGTAAACGATTCCGTTAATTAAACGATGAAAATCATTGGTTCAATGGGATCTATTACTTTTTCTAAAATCAATATAGAAAAAATTATCAATGTCATCACAAATAATACAATTATATGATATAAACACTCGGTAAACTCTGGTCTTTATTAAATAATAACAATCAGTCTAACTTAACAAAAGAATCTTAATAATTAACAATTTAGTATTGTAGCTAAGCTGGTACATGTAAGCTATAAAAAATAAAATCATTTACATCTAAATATATAAAAGAAGGAACTGACTGACTGACTGACTGACTGACATATCAACGCACAGTCCAAACCGCTGGTTCTAGAGATTCCAAATTTGGCACGTAGGTTCCTTATAAGGTCTAGGGATGCACTAAGAAAGGATTTTTCAAAATTCACCCCCTAAGGGAGTAAAATGGGGGTCCAAAGTTTGTATGGTGAATCAAGATTTGTTATACTATTTTATTCGAAACTTCACAGGAGTATTCCTAACGTTAAATGAGTAAACACGTGTTTCAGGTTTTTTGAAAATTCAAGCCCTAAAAGGGGCAAATGTGGTCACACAGTCTGAAAATCAACATGGGTATCGTATCCTTTTTGGGTACTTAGTTATAGTACGCGGGCGAAGCCGCGGGAAAGGGCTAGTTACATATAATCAACATCTTACAATATTAAAAAGAACAATTGTATATGCTAGTTTCTAACGATTAAATTAAACTCTGTAGTGACTGTAGTAAAAGAAATGTGTGTGGTACATGTATATGTAATTGTAAATGTATATGCATATTAATCAACATTCAATAAAAAAATTCAAACAAAGACACTTTGTGTATAGTATTAGTAGATACGAGTATAATAATGTAAATATTAATTGTTTACTAGCTAGTAAAGGCTACCTAGATAGGATTTCTAGGATAATCTTAATCATAAATCAGTCGAGTCGAGTTAAAGTATACCTATTTAAAATCAACTTTGTAAATCAGTCTTTAAAAGGAACATTAACATTGATAAATACATTGATAAAGAGAAACCACGCTAACTCTTCCAAGCAAATGAACTCTCAAACTCTAATATGTAGCAATAGTAATAGTTATTTTTCAGAAATTACGTGTTCAATTTATTTTATATGGGGTATATAAGGTATATTCACACAATGTAGACTGTAGAGTAATATATAGTAATCGAAAACAAAATAAGAGCATAACTAGTTATGAATGAATCATTTTAGTGACAATAATTGAATGAATCCGTAGTATCCGTAATATCCGGATCCTGAGACGTAGGATCCGGATCCGAAAGTGAGCGGGTATCCGGATATTTCGGGTATCCGGGTATCCGGATCGCAAACCCTAGTTACTACCAACTAAATAAAAATCATTTTTTATTGTGACTCAGTGCAAAACGCTTTTTTGATGGCGATTTCACCCTTTATGGGGTCTAGTCTATTTGTACAGTCTTATTGACAGATATCAAAGTGCCAAGGATAACTTTACGAAAACTATTTTTTAACGAAAAAAAATGTACTAATTTATTTTAATCGACAGTTTTAACAATAAAAAATATGTTTTTATGTTCAAAAGCATTTAAAAAAAACGAAAAATAAAAATTTTTTTTTTGGCGAAATTGACCTAAATTCATATAACATTTATTACTCCTAATGACCTCAGGAATTTATGGTTAAAATCTTTCGGGTTACTCAGATTCACCGTATATATATATATATATATTTATTTATTCCAGATGCCTTTTTATATGTGTAATGGTTGTCGCTGAGAGCGAACCATACATATCCTTCAGCCTGAGGGGCTTTGAGCGTTCCCCGGGGAACAGGGATCGGGAATAAACCTCCGGCTTGTCGACGCTAGTACATCCGCGGCCAGGATAAGCTACGGGGGGAAAGGAAGGAAGAGTCCTCCGGCGAACTACGCGAGTACACGCGCGGCCTATACAGGACTCGGCCCTAGGGAAGCCCAGGACGACGCGAGAACGCGCGCCGCAACGCCGGACTGTGCAGCCGGTGTTTCTAGCGCGGGCCCGAAACATCGACTGCCCGGAGGCCTTCTACCTTCGTTGTCTTCTTACACTCCCCCTTTCAGGGGGTGTGAAGAGGCCATTACAAGGCTGGGCCTTCTGTGGCTGCATCTGTCGCGAGTCGTAACGACGACTCGGTCTGTTAATGCCCGCGTTAAACGGGCATTGTATTATTTTTCTATTTCTGTTGCGTTGCTGCATCGCACCATTCAATTAGCCGCTTTATCTTTTCCAATGCTTCTTCGAGTGCTGGCTTGTCTAAGGACGGGTCTATGCCGACCGTCAGAGCCTGCAACTGGGGGGTGAGGGGGCCGGGCGTCGGCCCCGTCAGCTTCATTCCCACTCTGTCTGCAGGGGGCTGCTCCGGAGTGGTATCGGCGCCGGGGATCGGTGCCGTTGTCTTCTCTGTGTGTGCAGGAGGCTGCGCCTGGGCGGTGGCAGCGTCGGTGGTCGGCGCCGCCTGCTTCTTTTTCTTCTTCCCTTTCTTTTTCTTCGCCGGTTTGTTGCTGGGCGGGGGTGGCTGCGCGCCCCGTTGTTTGGGGGCGTTGGCCGGCGCCATCAGTGAAGCTCGCGCCGCCTCTTCCACCGTGGGCTGTTTTGCTGGTATCCCCGCCTCCTTGCCAGACCTTGTGGGGACTGCGTGCGCCTTGGTGCCCGCCTTCCTCCAGTTGCGGGCCTCACGAAGGTAGATCGGGCATCTCTTATGGTTGGCAGGGTGTGGCCCCGCACAGTTTGCGCAGGTACACGGTTGCTCCCTGGGTCTCTGACATTCCTTGGCCGGATGGTTTCCGGCGCAGCGAACGTATTTCTGCTGTCTGTGGCAGCCTTGGGAATGGTGACGGAAGCCCCGGCACCTGTGACACTGGGGCGGGCCGCCCTTCCCTCTCCATGCTTCGATTCTGACCGACGGGAGGTAGAGGAGCTCTCGTACCCCGTAGATCGTCTTGAATTCTCGCGGGGGGCCGGAGAGCTGCAAGAAGTAAATGCAGCCCGGCCGGCCTCCCCTGGCGTTGATTTGCTTTATGTGAGCTACGGGGTAGCTGAGCTCCAAGCATGCGTCTTTAATCTCTTGCAGAGGTGTGTCGACGGGCAGCCCTCTCAGTGCCACCTTCATCTGCTTCTCATCTTCCCTCAGGTAGACGTGCCACTCCATCTCGTGCGCACGATCTTCCCCGAGGGATGCTTCCACTGCTGCCAGGTGGGCGTAAACGGTCCGGTATTCCTCGCCTGACTTTGGGGTAAACAGCACTCCCTGCCCCGTGCTTTTGGTGTGTGGTGAGTACCCAAGCTTCTCACTGATGTCTCTCAGGATCTTGCGCCAGTCTGGTAGGAGAGGGGCCGTTATGGGCGGGTACCTCTCTTTCTAAGGCTGGGCTTGCGGCTGATCTCCTTCGTCCTCGCGGGGTTTGGCAGCAGACGCCGCTTTTGCTGCGTATGAGGTGGATGGTGTATCTTGTTGTTTAGGCTTCCGCTGTGGCTTGGCGGCTGCTGGTGTGGTGATGGCTTCTTTGTTGTCCCCCACTGGGCGGGGGCGAGGTCTCTGGTCCGGTGGTGGCGTCTTCTTCAAGCACGTGCGCTTCTCGGTCCCCGCAGGTGCTTGAGGGCTCTCATGGGAGCGTTTCTCTGGTCTTATGATGTAGGGGTGCGCCGTGAGGCACTCCAGGAGAGGAGCGTCCTCCGGCAGCAGTTCTGTCCCCCGCCCCATCAGATGGCCGGTGAGCCTGACATAGGAGGCCATCCACGCCTTCAGGCCCGCCGACAGTTGCTCCGATTCCGCCAAATGGGCGACTAGAATCTTGTCCGACTCCAGCCACACCATTGGAGACCGGGGCGCGCCAGCTGGCGGGGCGGGCGGGTAAGGCTGAATCTTGTGCAGGTGTCCATTCACTGCGTGGTCCTCTTCTTCCGGCGCTATAGCCTTAGGGGACCCGCCAAATGCGGGGGTGACGGCTGGGTGGGCGTGCGCTTCGTCGGCGGAGTATCCGACGGGATTGGGCTCTTCGGTGCCTAAGGTGTTCCTGGCGGTGTAGTGGGTGGGTAGGTCCAGGTAAGCCCAGGCCGGGTCACCCTCCACTCCGACAGGCGACATCGGAGAGTTTCGTGCTTCCGTTTCTTCGGTGGGTAGGTCGAGATGTTGAATTCTCAACCTACCCCGCCGTTGCGTGGTGTCTTCCATTCTTGATGGAAGCTTGGTTCTGGTGCTCTGCGACGCCGTCGTGGTCGGCTAGAGCCAGTCACCGCATTCCCTAGCCCGGGGCATCCGTTTTAGCGGGACCGGGTTCGGGCATACGGCGAGGGCCAAGGCGGAGGCTCGGTGCGCGCCGTGTTATATAGGTGCGCGGGGAGCCGCTGCTTCGGTCGCTGTTGCGTTGTGACGTGACCGTGACGTCACACTGCCTCCTCCAACGAGGAGATTTTTACCTAGGGTAAAAATCACCGTGTTTATAATTTGAATAAATTGGGATTCTAGGTCCACCTTCCAGTTTTACCTACTTTTTTTTACTTATTTACTTCGCTTCTAAGTAAGTCTTAAATTCCGGAAATTTGCGATTCTCCGCTACTTTAATGTATATTTATGTTTATATGCAGTGGCTTATCCACCAGCCTTGATATGGTATATCAATTTGTTTACTTACGGGATCTGTTATTGGTAATAATGTTAATTATCCTTAACTATAATAACGGGGTGGTATGCAAAAAAAAGAAACGGAAGGCTGTAGGATTTACTACCTAACAAATACTACGAATACTAATCTTGTAAAATATAATTTAAGAAGATAACGCCGGTTTCTCTCTCTAACCGAACAGAGCAAAGAAATAATAGTAAAAAAATAAACAAAAACATCTACGGTTAATTGCCGCTATTTCGGCCTTTGCTTCTGTGCAGCCTGTGGCCACTTGACTCGAGCCGCAGTTCCTGCGCCGGCCCGTTTTCCGTCTCCTTCTGCTGGCTGCCAGTGGGAGTATTCCTTCAGATCTTTAATATCGATAACTTTGGGTTCAATTGGCGTAAAAGCCATTTTGGCCAAAATAAGTTATATATTTTTTTTTCTCAAAATTTTGAACTCTATCGATCTGTATATAAGATTCATCGAAATTCACCATTTTGGGGTTTATACGACCAAGTTTTTTACAAAAAATATCATCATAAATGACAAGCATCTGATGTAACCACCAAACAGATTTAATATTTTAATTTAAGTCAGCCGTAATTACCTTTATGTTTTCGTTAAATGACGTTAAAGCCATTGATTGCGATTGAGGGTTAATACGTCACAGTATTTAGAAGTGTATTATTGTTATTGCGTATAGGCGGCACGGCGTAACTTCAGTATTATTCAAGACGATTAGCGTATTAACCTGTCCGTTCCCACGACCAGAAAACTATTTTTGTCGTTGACTCCCAAGACACAATTATGTGCCCAAAATATCAGTACCCTTCGTGTCCCAAGCACTGCAAGATGGCCGAACTCCTCATTTCCCACGAGTTTTTGAGCGAATCGAGCGTACGACTTACGTTTTGTTTATCGCTTGTGGGACTGAAATGTTTATACATAAATAAGAGTATTGTATATTTTTATGAAGAGGATGAATTAAGCTATATTTTGATGTCTTTAAAATACTTCACTAGCGCCTTATTCATTCTACATCCTTATGAATTCCAGAGAAAGAAGAAAAATGGGACCTTGTTGAATAGAATCACTAAAATAAAGAGCTTTTGTAATCGAATTACATTTGTATGTATTCCACCGTCAAATAATATATTCTAATTATAATTGGAATAATTACATAATATGACCTTTATGAACATCTGTTATTTTCATTTCTAAATTCCACCGAGACACTTTCCCGTTGGTATAAACATGGAGTCCGAACTTTGACTGGTCGTAACGTGTTCTGTTTATGTTGAGTGAATGAATGATAGGTATCATTCTGCAGGGAACTTTATTAGAAATCGAATGAAAGTTAGTCCAATTAAATTGATGTCTTATATTTTCACAAATAACGTTTCAAATGGCATAAGGTATTGGGGCACAAATTTGTGCCGTGGGAATTATAGGTGTACGAAATCGTGGGCACAAATTTAAGCCGTGGGACTTGACGGAGCCTAAGGTTTTCAAGGTCGTGGGAGATCTGGTAATTTTATTTACGGCACATATTTAGGCCCTTGGGATCGGACAGGTTAACCAATAGCTTTAATTTAGTGGCTTTTACGCCAATTAATTATGAGGGTAGTCCACTAAACAGATTGATGTAAAGTGGTTCAAAAACAGGATTATTCAAGTATGTTCTTTTGCCTTAAGAATAACAGTTAAAATTCTCTATGATTTTTTTACTTTAGTCTGCTACTTTCGCCACACCCTAACATATATTTTCTATCCTTAAGGTTTAATACAAAGATTATCGAATTATAATGTTGTTAAGTGTTTTCTTTACTCTTCTGACATTTATTATTGTTTTGGACCGGTACCGGGGGTGATAACGTAAGGAGCGTTTTGCGTTAAAGTTAACTCGATTTCAATGCTTGGTGTTTTTTTTAGAGATATAATTGTTAAACGAAAGCACGTATCTGCACCTACGTGGGAGGTCACTGACGCTTGGATTTATCTTTCAAAAAACGCTCCTAAAAATTGCAATCTTTTATCCCTTTCATTCGCATAAACCATCACTATTTTTATCTCCTTCGTCAATGCACCAAAAAAAATACCAACAACATTCTTGCAACTAATAAGTTGCATTATATCCGTCTCTTTCATTTACATGGATATTTATAAGCTGTATTCTTCTTTCTTTGAATAAAATGTCTAATGTTTTGTTATCATCTGACTATAACAAACATAATGGATCACTAATTACCACGCCTAACAAAGAAACCTATGCGTCATTTAGAGAAATCTGTTGCGTGTGTACGAGCTCTAGTCAGAGCTAAAGTTATTCAGTTTAATATCAAGTGTAGTATTCATTCATCGTGATATGGCAGTAAGTATGTGTGCCTGTGCTACCTAATTTATTTAAATTTTAATGATGTGTTACTTTTATTTTCATATTTGTTGACTTATAACTTATGTAATTTATACTAATTATTCATTATGTAAGTATATTTAAACAGCTGTGTAATGTACCCTAATTCGGATAGTGACGAGGGGACTGTGGGTGCGGAAGTAAAATTAGCAATTGCCGAAAAACAGAACAACAGTATAGATTGCTTCTTTGATCGGCCAAAAAAGAAGGCAAAGATGATGAAAAGATCATCAAATGTCGCACAAAGTACATCAGAGGGAGTGGCATATTTATATTTCAACGGGTCGCGATGACGGGGCTTACTCATCACACATGATCAAAATCGAAGTATACGATACAAATAGAATTAAAAACGTCACACCTACCGAACAATGGAAACATGCCGATGTGCGAATAAAATATTTTGCCTCTACAGAAGATGACGAAAATCTACAAAGTGTGCGTGATGTGATTTTTAAAATCACTAAGCAGCTGTATTCAGGTGAAATATTGCATCGAGAATAAATAAATCAAAAAAATGATAAAACTTGTAAAAATAGACTGAAAAAAGACAGTGACAACTCAATGTAGTTATTCAATATGTAATAGTTAAATTGCAAGTGTATAATTAAATTTCAAGTGTATAATTAACTTTAATCTGGTGTACCTACTTCATTGCATTCTACGTGGAATCTATAATGGAATCTTTGGCTTCCACTTCATTCGATATTCATCTCATTCCATTATGTGATGAAATCGAGAGGGAATATAATGAAGAACAAGAACTATATGAGATGTGTGAACGCCTAAGCCAACAGCGAAATGAAACGTGAGTATTATAACGTAAGAAATATTCGTGATTGATTCTCTTTTATTGGATACTCAACTTGTTGGAACACGATCTTTCTCATGCGTCTTGTTGCAACAGGTTCTCGTTCTAAGCTGGGAGTATTTAAATGGAACTTTCTTGGAGGGGAGAGTGCTTTAGATAAAAAACGAATCATCTCAAGGAAATCATTCATTCTTTTAATATAGTGATCCTAGTGTGGATATTTTCAGACTGATGGCATTCACGTCGTATCTTATTCCTCTTTCTTTAGTTCCTAGTGAGAATGAAAGTTTAGGGAAAGCTTTGATTTTACGCAAATTCCACAAAAATATTAGGATGTGGTATATAGAAAAAGTTTTACCCCCCTCGTTGTTTTCAGACCCAGATATAGCCCCCTTTTTTACACCGTGTAATGGACATGTCGAACGTTCAACGTCAGATACGTTACCATCAGATGTTATAAATGGATTATTTGTAATGCAAGCCTATTGCCCACGCTGTCAAAAAGAGCTCAGTTAGTATCAGAAACCAGATAGCCTCTTTATGTCTCTTTGTGTGTCTTTATGTCTGTTTATGGTTTTTAAGTTGACACTGTTGTTTCTTATTGTGTGTATTATATATGTATATATGTACGTATATGTATGTTTATTTTGTATTTATTTAAGTATGTATATTCATATGAATGTGCTGTGTTATCTATTTCGTCTCTTTTGTTTCTATGCACCACCTACTGCTTATTGTTTTTCTCTAGTCTCCACTACCAAAGGTTGTCTGGAAGAAATCGCTCATTAGCGATAAGACCGCCTGTTGTTACCTCTACCTAAATTTATCTAATTGTAAAATTTGTGCTTGTAACTGTATGAGGTGTGCAATAAAGAGTATTTATTATTATTATTATTATTATGTACTAGCGGTTGTTTTAGTTATATGTAGTAATACAGATTTTATATTTTTTACAGTTCTACGCAAGGTGGGGGCGGCTTGAAAAGACCCACAGCTACGGCTACGAACACAGAAGAGCCGGCAAAGAATAAGAACTCTCCTTCTACTAGCTACGCAATACATATAGCGTCATCATCATCATCACCACTTACAAATGTAAGAACAGAAAATAATGATAAAATTGAATGTTCTGTATGCAAAAAGTCGGTTACAAAAAAATACTATCTCAACCATTTGAGGAGCAATTTTCATAAAAATAATGTGTTAAATTCAGACGTAGAAGTAAGTAACGTTCAGTTAATTGAAAGCGCTTTCGGAAATAGGATAGTTACCTACAGAATTTTATCTGATGTAACTGCGGGAGAACAATTTGAAACACTTGAGTTATTTCTTCAAAATTCCAAAAGTAAAGTATTTAAGTTACTAGAACGATCAATAGCGAACCAAGTTATTGTGAAAGTTAGTTTTATTCTTAATGCAGACTTCACGCAACAAACAAAACAACAGAACAATACTTTTGATTTCCAGTCATTAAGTTACATTTTTTGTGATGGTGATGATAAAGATGAGATTTTTTCCATGATTGTAAATGAAATGTCAAATAAAATAACTAGTTTTGAAAAAAAAGATAGTGGATGGAGCTTTGTTAAAATAAAGTACCTAGACATGAATGTATGGAGCTTTGTTCAAATAAAGTACCTAGACATGAATGTAAACAAATTTAACCCACTACGGGGATCGTCTTATATTGACTTACCATTAGATATAAAATATAAGCATGCAGTTATTAACGTTAAAAACAAAGATCACGAGTGTTTCCGTTGGGCAGTATTATCAGGACTATATACACCAAATAAAAACTGTGATAGGGTTACATCGTATGCATCTCATAAAAACAAATTAAAATTTGATAATCTCCCTTTCCCAATGAAAATAAATGACATTCACAAGTTTGAAAAACTAAATGAAATAAGCATTAACGTCTTTGGTTTCGAATATGATTCACAAAACAAACAAAACCAAGTAGTTGGTCCATTGCACTTAACAAAAAATAGGAAGACGAACCATGTTAATTTACTTTATATCACTCAAGGTTCTCGTGGACATTATTGCTATATTAAAAGTCTCTCGCGATTAGTTTCGAAACAAATGTCAACTACGGGTCATGCGCTTCATATATGTCAACATCAGGAACATGATTGTTTTCACTTATGTACAAATCTTCCGTCCAGTAGCGAGAAGAAAAGAAATTGGTACAATGAATCGATTCCATCAAACCAGATATCGTTCAATAATTACAATCATAAGCTAAGGGTCCCATTTGTAATATATGCTGATTTTGAAGCGTTTTTAAATCCCATAGAAACGTGCGCTGATGATCCAAATAAATCTTCTACTAGCAATATTCACAAACTTGAAGTGTACAGTCTTGGGTATTACATTCAATGTTCATATGATGACAAATTATCACAATACAAAACATATTCAAGTGTTGATTGCGCTGAAATATTTATGAAATCCATAAAAAAAGACTTAGAATACATTTGCAAGAAAAATACTTTTGTAAAATGTCCTTTACCCTTAACGGATGAAGATAACATAGCAATCAGTCAAAGTTCAATGTGTTACATTTGTGAAAGGCAGTTCAATGGAGATTCGATATTTTGCCATAACAGCCCTACTGGTGCCTTTCAAGGGGTTGCACATCAATCTTGTTATGATAAATATCGAACACCCAATTTTGTTCCGGTGTTTTTCCACAATTTAAGTAATTATGACGCTCACTTCCTTGTTCATGCACTTGGAATTGAAGAAGGTGATATAGAAATTATACCAGAAAATAAAGAAAAATATATATCTTTCTCAAAACATCTTAAAATTAACAACAGGGTAATGAAATTAAGATTTCTTGACTCTCTGAAATTCATGAGTAGTAGCTTAGACCAACTTTCTAAAAACTTGATGCCCGAACAATTTCACGAACTTAAGTAAAATTTTCCACGTAGAGAAGACTTTAAAAGATTATTGCGAAAAGGCGTATATCCATATGAAATATGACATCATTCGATTCCTTAAAATTAACTTCTCTTCCCACTCGTAGCCAGTTTTATAATTCGCTGAATGAAAATCACATTTCAGAATCCGATCATAATCATGCATGTGACGTATGGAACCACTTTGAGTGTCAAAATATGGGTGACTATTCTAATCTGTATTTAAAAACTGATGTTTTGTTGTTAGCAGACGTCTTTGAAAACTTTAGACATGGTTGTTTGGAAACATATAAATTGGACCCTGCTCATTATTTTACGGCACCCGGATTAAGTTGGGATGCAATGTTGATGTATACTAAAATTAATTTGGAACTTTTGACTGATATTGACAAAATTACTTTTATTGCTCATAATATCAGAGGAGGTATTTCCCAATGCAGTCATAGACATGCAAAGGCCAATAATATTTTAATGACTGATTATGATCCTACTTTGCCTTCCTCATTTCTAGTATATCTTGACGCAAACAATCTTTACGGTTATGCGATGTCACAAAGTCTTCCAACAGGAAACTTTGATCTTTCTGATAATGCTGAACATGGTTACATCTTGGAAGTTGATTTAGAATATCCAAATAACTTACACAATAGTCATTCTGATTTGCCTTTCTGTCCAGAAAAGGTGTGTTTAGATGATACGAAAGAATTTAAACTGATTCCTAATTTAAATAACAAACAGAATGATGTAATTCACTATCGAAATCTAAAGCAATGCTTACTTAATTCTTTTTTTTGTAATATTTTTGTGTATAAATTAAAATTATTTTTTCCTAATAAATGTACTTCTTTAAAAGAAGAAACTTATTTAGAAATGTGTCATTTGAAAATAATTCCTTTCCATAACAACACACTCCGCAAGTTAATCAAAAATGAATCATTTTTACCATCCTTTCACCACAATTGTAGCTGGTCCGAGTGGTTGCGGTAAAACTAAGTTCGTTACAAGTTTTCTCGAACATTCCAAAGAAATAATGCAACCCCTATACAATCTAGAAAATGTGATATATAATCAAGGAATACCTGACATGTCCATGTTTGATGGACTGAAGCCGAAACTACTTATAATAGACGATTTAATGAGGGAATCAGATGGTCGTCTAGTAGATATTTTTACAAAAGGGAGCCATCATAGAAATTTAAGCCTGTTTTATATTACACAAAACATATTTCACCAGGGCAAAGGTCAACGTGATATGTCTTTGAATACCAGTTATTTTGTGTTTTTCAAGAACCCTCGAGATAAAACACAGATACGCTATTTGTCTCGTCAAGTTTACCCAGAAAATTCAAAGTTCGTGGACGAGTCTTACAAGGATGCCACTAATCACGCCCATGGCTATGCGATGATTGATCTAAAACAAAATACCGATGACATGTGTCGTTTTAAAACTAAAGTATTTCCATTTGATGGCCTTTGCACGGTGTATGTCCCAAAGAAAGGTTTTAAATATAACAAGGATCATCAAGTTTTAGTCAGTTCTAAATGATGCATTCGAGGGTAAGCACCTATAAACATTTCCTAGAAGCACTTCATTTACTTGAACCGAAATATCGCATAGCTTTGCTTAAATCGTGTGATGACGAGGAGATCAATATCATTTGTGAATGTATCTATAACATTCTAAATGGAAAAATTCCTATAGATAAGAAAGATAAATCCAAATTAAAAAAATATAAGGATATATTACGAAAATTAGTTTCAAAAGGCAAGAATAAGCTTAGAAAAACCATTATAATTCAGAAGGGGGTGCATTTTTACCAATAATTTTAGGTGCAGTTTTAAGTGCTTTGGTAAACTACTTATCTTAAACACAATGGAAAATACAAAGAAAATGTTGTTAGTTGAACCAGAATTTATTGAACGACTTAAAAAAAGTGAAAATCAGGTGGAAAATTTATCATCTCGTCTAGATGGAGAAATGCAAAAAATTCTTAAGAAGAAAATAAACGATCGAGAAAAGTGGGCATTATATTCTCAAGCACTACAACGATATTTACATTTTGCTGAAGCAGACCGTAGACCATTTAAATTACCAATAGTGCTGGATGAAGTTAACCATCTTACCGAAGAGAACTACAACTTTGCTTCGGAAGTCGACAAAAAGGAGGGAAATGTCCACAAGGATAAAAATATTCCAAAGGAATTATTTACTGAGGACATAAGTAGAAATATAAATTTACCTGTGCCTGAAGCAGACGTTTTTGCTACACCTCCTGGTGGATCAAAGTTTACTATACCTAAACAATATTCTCCATCTTATATAATAGATGTTATACCTAAATCTTACAAGGCAAAAACACATACGCTACTACAAAATATTATTCTAAATAGACCTAAAATTTGGTGGAAGGAGAACGGTGAAGTAGTTATAAACAATCAGACCATACGAAACAGCAATATTATCGATCTGGTAGGCGATGTGCTAAGACCACTTAAACGTTAAAACTAGTCGGTTGGGAAGATTTCGCTAGTATGTTAAATGAGATAAAAGTTCCATCGTCATGTATTGGTAACCCCACCAATTTATAATTTATTAAAAAACTCCAACCAGCAGAACCTAACATTTCGCAGGCTTCTATTAGCACTCAAAACATATCAATAACAGAAAAAAACGCATCTACTCCTCTATCTACTAAACCAAATACCAGATCTCAAAAGAAATTTGAGTGGGAAAAATGGACTCCTTATTAGACATATATAGTATATACTACGATGTATCAAACCCAGCTGGATATAGTAGTTTAAATAATCTGATAAAGGAAATGAAAGGTCAGATGAATAGAGAGGAAGTGAAAAAATGGTTGCAATCTCAAGAAGCGTACACTCTACATAAACCTGTTCATAAACGTTTTTCGCGTAACAAATACATCCTATCTAACTACAGTGAATTATGGCAAGCTGATCTTAGTGATATGCGTACCTATAGTGAATACAACCATGGGTATAAATAGATATATTATTTGTGTTATTGATGTATTTAGTAAATATGCTTTTGCGAGAGCAATGAAAAAGAAGGATTCTGGAACGGTTAAAACATGTTTTGAAAGCATATTTACGGAAGCAAATGCAACTCCTAGACACATTCAATCTGATAAGGGTACAGAATTTGTTTCAAAGACGGTAAGAGATTATTTTAAAAGTAAGAACATAAATTACTATACTACCAATAACCCCGACATTAAAGCTAGCATAGTTGAAAGGTTTCAAAGGACTCTTAAAACAAAAATGTGGCGTTATTTCACTCATAAGAACACCTATAATTATACTAATATATTACAAGATCTTCTTTATTCATATAACCATAGCTATCATTCCAGCATAAAAATGCGTCCTGTTGATGTTAACTTTGATAATATAAGGACTGTTTGGTGTAACTTATACGAAAGAAAAAATTCTACACGACCTTTATTAGAAAAGTTAAGGCTAAATGTAGGTGACCATGTAAGGATAACTAAATATAAACATATATTTCAAAAGGGTTATGAAACTAATTGGAGTGATGAAATATTTGTGATTGAATCAGTTATTAATAGGTATCCGTGGGTTGTTTATACTTTAAAAGATTTAGAAGGTGAACCAATAATTGGTACATTTTATTCTAAAGAATTACAAAAAGTTACTTACCACCCCTCCATCAAATATAAAATAGATAAAATAATACGCTCGCGACGTATTGGTGGCAGAAAGGAAGTGTTCGTGAAGTGGCGAGGTTATCCCAGTAAATTTAATTCCTGGATCCCGTCATCTAGCTTAGAAACATTTGAACAGAGTGAAAACAGTTTTTACTTAACTTTGCTCATACGATTATTACACTGATAATACTACTGCCCATTTTTTAACAAAATTACCTAAAACCATTAAATTGGAAGGAGAATGGGTCGTGGGCTTAGTAGAATTTCAATACCCGTGTTCCATGTATAATGTTCAAGATCATGAAAACATAATTTATATTAAAAAGAAAGTTCGAGGACCTACGGACAAGACAGATAAAATTGTTAATATGAAAACTCATATACCAGCAACTTCATATGACAGTATTGATCATTTTCTTAATGCATTCAACGAAAATCCACTGTTAAAGAACAAAGCTAAATTCAGTAATGATTGATCATTATCACATCACGAAAATGGTGTCAGTGGTAGAAATGGATAAAGAAATAAGCTCAATTACAACAACTCCCATATTAAGTCTGCAGTTAGGCTTTGCACCCAGATCAAATTTAAAATACATCTCAATGGGAAAACATCCAGCCAATTTATACTTAGGTTTACCTTCACAAATCTTCGTTTGTACTGATATCATTCATCCACAAGTGGTGGGAGATGTTATAACAACATTACTTAGAATAATACTCTTACTTATGTACTTGTATACTTATATACTTAGAATAATTCTCGTAGTGATTGCTCCACATCACTTCACTGCCCTGATCAGCACCTTTGCTCCATGTACGCGCCTCCAGGTCCCTTACTGGCTAGCCATAATATTAACTTCATTTCTTTGTTTGAAGAAGTATCTTCCGAATCTATCAACGCGAATTTACTTGTAGCGGGAGATTTCAATCTTCCTCATGTTAAATGGAAAAGCGGCGATGCTCTGCCTGTATTCGAACGACGAGGAGCAGTTGAGGTCCAGAACGCAGCAGCCTCCCTGGTCGAAAGTCTCCTTCTTGCAAGCTTAGATCAATATAATTTTATGTTAAATTCTAGCAACAATACCTTAGATCTCGTATTCGCCAATTTTTCTGTGGAGGTGCTCCTTTCTAATTTTCCCTTAGTTAAGGCAGATACACACCATCCTCCTCTTGAAATAACCATTTCTGACATTTTTTCTGCTCCATTAAAATTTTCTCCTGTACCAAAATTTAAATTTAGAAAAGCTGACTACGTTTCAATAAACAACCTGCTCAGTGACATTGACTGGCCCTCTTACCTTACTGCCGATTAATTGGATATTGCGCTTTCCAAGTTTTATACAGCACTCAATGAGGTAATTCATAAACATGTTCCATTAGATTCCCGCGCTTATAAAAATAAATACCCAATCCGGTATACTATAAACTTAATAAAAATAATAAGGGAGAAGGATAAAATGCATTCAAGGTGGAAAAAATACAGAAACCCAATAGATTATGACCAGGGCCCGTAATTTTCATGCCGATGACATCAATTTGACGTCACGCTCCATATAGGATGATCCCAAATAGTTTTATTGTAAATTATTAATCATTAGTCGTCAATCATTTTAATCATGTACAAATGACTTCAAAAGTACTCTATTTACACATGATATAAATAATAACTACTTGATACGTAAAACGTAAATAAAACTATTTGATTTGTTTTTATACATACATTTTATTACATGGTATTGCTAACAACACATTACAATTCATTAGAAAACAGAATTCCTCTCTAACGTAAAGCACGCCATCCTTCTTGCATTAACTCCCATGCAATGAAAATCTAAGTCATCTTCGCGTTCATACGGAAAGCAATATTCATAAAAATCTTTTTTTTTTGTAATCGTATTTTTGTTTGTTGTGTGGTTAATTATTCCAACTTCTCTGCTAAAATGAACATGTATAATTGATGGACACATTTTTTCTGATGTTACCAACTAAAATTAGGAAATCAGTATTTTTATTTCTCAGTGGCACTTGTAACATTTTTGACAGAACGTTTTTTTAATGAGAACGAATAAAAAAGGTTACATTTAAAAAAGGTTTTATTACATATTGATTTATAAACAGCCAAGGAAATTGATTTGTGTAACATTACGTACTATGTCATAGTGACAATCAACATCTAGACGATAGAGATTTCATATTATTGTCACTGTGACAAGGTTCTAAATGGTATGCAAATTTTGATTTGCATACCATTCCTGTCCAGTCCTGGGCTATACCTACACGAATAACCAGATACTTAATGATATTATTTACAAACGAGGTTTTGTACAATATAATATACAAGTTAGTTTTGTACATAATTATTTACAAATTAATTTGAAACATATTTACATTTCTACTTTATTTGCCCCTTATATTTTGATTCGAAGTTAATAATTAGAATTTGCTCAAGGTTTTTAGGGGTCATGCTGCATCGCCGGTTTGTAAAAATCCATTTTAATATTGAAAAGGACCTTTCAACTTCTACAGATGTAATAGGGGCATACTTAAAATAAGGCCATAAATCTATTTTCTCATTGCTTCCATCAAGACGAACTTCTTTATTGTCGTTTAAGTCGGCCATTATTTGCATGGTTGGTAATTCCTTGTTTTTGTGTAAGACTGTTTTATGCTTTTTATAAATAAATTTTCCTTTTTCATGCAGATTAACCCATGATAATTTGCCTGTCACAGTTTTAACTACTTGTAGCGACTCACTCAATGTCAGCGTAGAACTCTCCATTTGCTTGGTAGCTTTTACTAAAACTGTGCAGCTTTCAGTTATGAATTTTAAATGCTTTTTCAGATGAGGTTTCCCAATTGCTAATTTAGCCCGTCTTACTTTTGCGGTATTCTGGTCATCGAGATTGTTAAGAACGTTTTTGATTTCATCGAAGTAAGTCATGTAGTAAATACAGGCCTCAATCCACGTATTCCATCTTGTTATAACTGGACGGGGAGGTTGTGGCATATTAGGATATAACTGTTTTAACTTTTTTGTTCGTGATGGGGATTTTAAAAATGTCGTTTTCATACTACAAATCAACTCGTTTACATCCTCATACAAACCTCTTACTGTGTCAGCAACACGGTTGAAGCCATGGGCCAAGCATGTCACGTGTATCATATTTGGAAATGAATTCCGTAGAGTTTTACCTGCTTTTACCATATAGGGAGCCCCGTCAGTCAAAAATAACACCACCCTTTCATTGTAATTGTCATTTCCATAAAGATTTTTCAACGATTCGATTACTAAATTGTTTACAGTGGCATGATTAGTCCTTTCAAGGACCTTGGAAGCTATTATGTGTGGTTTACTTGCGTTAGTCTTTCTGAGTGCTCCAACGATAACATTGGCCACATTTTGGTCCAATTGATCTTTCGTCTCGTCAACACTTACGTAAATATACGAATCCGCGATATCATTCCTGATAGAATCGAAAACCTTTTTGAACATTTTAGGTAAATACTGTACTCTTAAGTTTGACTCCGATGGAACTTTTGCTGTTTTCGCATACTTGCCATCAATGCATTTTTGAAGGAAGTTACGGAAATTTTCATTTTCTAATTAAAACCATGGTATGTTTGACGCTACCATAAAATTCGTAAGATCCAGGTTAAACTCATTTTGTGTTAATTTTCCTTCTTCTTTTTCAATATGTTTAGTTGTTTGCAAATGTGCTGTGACATTGCTGACTTTTGATGTTATATATTGATCACAACAGGAACAATAAACGTTTTCGTCGTATACGATTAAAAACGGATATCTGTAGCAAAACTGGTGTAAAGATGACATTTTACCTATTTACATTTATCCAACAATACCTAACAAATAAATTAACAATAATTAAAACACAACAATATGTATTATTTTAAGCTGACAGCTATATAAGTCAATTAGACATGGTACTGATTATTTCAAGTATCGATATCGGTTACCTGCAGAGGTTGTTCAACATAGACATAAACAAAAAGGAAGATGAGTGACGTTCATAGTAAACAAAACTGAAATGTGGTCCAGCACCTACACACTTGTAAAATGCTACACACCGCTGTACTCAAACTCAAACATTTATTCAGTAAGTAGGCCACAAGGGCACTTTTACACGTCAAAGTAAAAGAGAGAAAAAAAATCAAACTACACCGGTTCTAACCCTACACTTCTGACCCGAGAAGAATTATGTCCGGCAAAAAACTCGGCGGGACTTATTTTTTCAAAACAACAGTACATCAAAACTAAACAATACATATAAGTGCGTTATTCTATAAGAAAACATATCAAACCAAGGTTAGATTAACCAACAATAGGTTATAGTTTAAGAAAAATACCAAAGAAAAGAGGTGAGTCTAAATCTGACTATTTGAAAATGAATTACATACAAGTTTGATATACTTTCTTACCTGAACTGTGTCTTCTACATACATTTCCAAATTATAATAATCCATCATCAACAGTTAGAAAAAAAAATTGAATTTAAATTTAAAAAAAAGTATGTGTGTATAAGGTCTCCAAGTGTCTTGATCTATAAATTCTATATAATAATAAAAAAATATGGATAATCAAGCACCGAATGTTGTGTCTAAAGCCAATTAAACTAAAATTAAATATGATTAATAAAAAGTTACGTGATTGTGTGGCCTCAGTTAATACATGTGTATCATGGGCAAAAGAGATAAACCTATATAGTTAACACGGCTATGCAAGCGAGACCTCCATATTTTACGTATTGCACAAAGTGTAACTGAGAGACTCTGCCACACGACTAATTCAATATAGGTCCCGGAACCTATATTTGATTGCACACAATCGAGCGCCTGGTACCGTATCTCTCTTTTTGTATAAATCAATGTTGTTAAATGATTAATTATGACGAATTTAATTGGAATCATACTCTATGCAGCATGACTCTATGTAGCAATTGGGAAACATCATCTGAAAAATCATTTAAAATTCATACCTGAAAGCTGCAGAGTTCTAGTAAAAGCTACCAAGCAAATGGAGAGTTTTACGCTGACATTGAGTGAGTCGCTACAAGTAGTTAAAACTGTGACAGGCAAATTATCAAGGGTTAGTCTGCATGAAAAAGGATATTTTATTGATATATCTAGAAAACTTCACTTAATAACACTTTCAAGGTACCTATAAAATATGAAAAGTGGAGGTCCCAAAAATGCGAATTTAGGTCGGTGCGAAAAATTGCAAATATTCGATGCAGTTACTACTCATTTCAACAAAACATGCCTGTTCAGTTTGAATTAATTGATAAAATAACTTCAAAAAAGTCAGAAACACCGGTCTAAACTTTCGAGTTTTGTATGAAAATCACAAGGATGCTCAATACTTCTGGCCAAGGCTGTATATAATAATGTACAAAACCTCGTTTGTAAATAATATTATTAAGTATCTAGTTATTCGTGTAGTTATGGCCCAGGACTTTGATTTGCATACCATTTAGAACCTGGTCACAGTGACAATAATATGAAATCTCTAGCGTCTAGATGTTGATTGACACTATGACAAAGTACGTAATGTTACACAAATCAATTTCCTTGGCTGTTTATAAATCAATATGTAATAAAACCTTTTTAAATGTAACCTTTTTTATTCGTTCTCATTAAAAAACGTTCTGTCAAAAATGTTACAAGTGCCACTGAGAAATAAAAATACTGATTTCCTAATTGTATTAGTTGTTAAAATCAGAAAAAAATTGTCCATCAATTATACAAAATTACAACAAAATTAACAGGGAACTTGACATACACTCAAAACCATACCACGAGTGTAAATCGCTCATCACAAAGTGGCTCAAAAGGAAATCCTATGAGGATACGGATAGTATGTTGCGACCGCTATACTAGGAAGCACCACACACACATGTACACACACCACACACACACACACACACACACACACACACACACACACACACACACACACACACACACATACACTCACACTCACATACTACTATTATTCTAATATTAAGTATGTTCAAGCATGTCCCATGTATGTAGTGCCTAAGCTAAAAACCATTAATTACCTACAAAACTTTTACCCTTTTAACTTTTATAAACCTAAGGGAAGAGCGGTGCCTCCCAACACAGGCAATATTTTGCTTACCGGGTGGCCCCATCCCCTGTATCATAACCCTGTATGCATTTATGAAATAAATAATTTTGTTTTTTTTTTTTTTTGACATTTTCTTTTTAGCAGAGAATTTGAAATAATTAACCAAATGTGTGACACAACAAACAAAAATACGATTACAAAACAAAATGATTTTTATGAATATTGCGTTAGGTACGTATGAACGCGAAGATGACTTAGATTTTCTTTGCATGGGAATTAATGCAAGAAAGATGGCGTGCTTTACGTTAGAGAGGAATTCTGTTTTCTACGTAACAATTGTAATGTGTTGTTAACAATACCATTTAATAAAATGTATGTATAAAAACAAATCAAATAGTTGTATGTACGTTTCACGTATCAAGTAGGTATTATTTATTCCATGTGTAAATAGAGTACTTATGAAGTCATTTGTACATGATTAAAATGATTGACGACTAATGATTAATAATTTATAATAAAACTATATGGGATCACCCTATATGGAGCGTGATGTCAAATTGATGTCATCGGCATGAAAATTACGGGCCCTGATTATGACAGTTTTTCAATATTACGTAAGCGACAAAAACAACTACAAGATACATGTTGGAAGCGATATTTTCAGTCTGTCCAAATCGAGATAAAAAGCAACCATAAGCAACTTTGGTCCTTTATAAAAGCCCGTCGAGGTGGTTCAGCATAGGCTGAACCAATAGGGATAGCCCAAGTCGTTTGAATACCAAAATACGAAATTGGACAATAATACCCAGATATGTGAAGGTTTTAACAACTTTTTTCATTCAGTCTTTAGCCAGCCGCTTGCCACCTACCCCGATAATTATTTAGCCCCACCCTTATGCGACAGCGGACAACTTGTATCTACTATAAATATTTCACGTGCTGTGGTAAAAAGATTATTATCTAATTTAAATGTCAATGGCGATGCTGGTAGCGACGGAATTCCTCCCTTTTTTATTAAACATTGTGCTTCGAGTCTTAGCCTTCCTCTAACTTTACTTTTCAAGAGGTCTTTATTAGATGGTTTATTTCCTAATAAATGGAAGGAGGCTCTGATTGTGCCTATTTATAAAAAGGGACCCAAATCTAAAATAACAAAATATCGTCCTATATCTATTTTAAACCAATTTGCTAAAACGTTTGAAAAGATTGTACTGAACAACATCTACGAATTGATAAGCAAAGCTATTCCTCCTCAGCAACATGGTTTTCTCAGACATCGCTCAACGGTTTCTAACCTTATTGATTTCACGAACTTTGTCGCTTACAAAATGGACAAAAGGAAGCAGGTTGACGTGATCTACACGGACTTCGAAAAAGCATTCGACCGAGTGGATCACGTCATCCTTCTTCGCAAATTATATTGGTTGGGTCTGCGTGGCGACGTGTACAGATGGGTCACCTCATATGTTTCAAATAGGCGGCAAGCGGTTGTTCTCGGCGGATGCAGGTCAGACTTTGTGGACGTCCCTTCTGGTGTTCCTCAGGGCTCGCACCTCGGTCCCTTGCTATACAATGCGTATCTCTATGATATTTACACTGTTTTCAATAGTTCTAAGTTTTTGATGTATGCTGACGATAAAAAAATATTTATAGAGGTTAGTAGTATTAGCGATTGTCAACTGCTTCAAGAGGATCTGGATCGTTTATACATGTATTATAATATTAATCGTATAAATGTAAATATAAAGAAATGTGTTCAAATTTCCTTCACGCGCATTCCTAGTCCAGTAAGCCACCAGTATTATATTGGCGGTGAGGCTATAGAGCGCGTATTTTCAGTACGTGATCTCGGGGTTATTCTCGACTCTAAGTTAATATACGACCAACATGTTGACAACATTGTAAGCCGCGCTTATAGAAATCTCGGTTTTGTGTTTCGCGTCTGTGGGGAATTTAGGGATGCTGCATGCATAAAATCTGTATACTATGCCTATGTACGAAGCGTCCTTGAGTATGCCAGCTGTATTTGGTCTCCTCAATATATAATTTAAAAAGCTAAAATAGAAAAAATTCAACATTCCTTCTTGCGTCATCTCAATTTTCGTACCAAGTTTTGGGACACTAGTTATGACTATGAGTCAAGGTGTATTCGTCACCGCTTGTTGAGTCTCGAAGATAGACGTCTTTTACTTGACATTTCTGTGCTGTATGATATAATTTCAGGACGTATTGACAGTTCTTCACTGTTGTCGGAGATTAAATTCTCAGTGTTCGTTCGTCAACGCGTAACTCTGAGCGCTGCCTTTTTAGCCTTCCTAGAGTTAATACTAATTATGCTCAAAACTCGACAATCTACCGTATTTTAAGTCTTTATAACAAGCAATTTAATTGTATTGATTTGTTTGACTGCACTAAAGATACTCTAAAAAATCGAGTGCGGATTCTATTATTTAAACTAGTTAAGACAGGGCGACAAACAAGCATGTTTGTATTAAACACATTATTTTCTTATTACAAGTACATCCACTCTCATATACACGCACATACACACACACATACACACACGCACTGACACACATCAAAGTGCACTCCCGTACAGATAAGCTAGTTTTATATTTTGTTTAAAAAGTTCAATCTTTCCTTTGCTTATGCTCATGGCACTTATTATTTCCACTTGTTATTGCATGTTAGTTATATTTTTGTGGTCATCTATTATTGGTTTTTTCTCTGTTATTTAAGTTTTGTATTATTTGTTGTATTGCTGTTGATGCCCCAAATAAAAAAAAATAAAAATAAAAATACCATTAGAACCAACTAAGTTTATCTATGTTGCTTACAAAACACATATTTTCTCACCTGCTCACTATGTACCCGTATTACGAAGAGAATTCGATACATTAGAAATAGATATAAGATCAACCACAGGAGCTAGAATACCATTCCAGTTTGGGTCTTCTTGCGTGAAACTACACTTCCAACGGATAAAATGAATTATAAAAGATCATCTATCTCCTGCCCATATGAACATTACTATTCACATCAAGCTGGCACTGGTATAGGAATTGTCTATAAAGGTGTTCCATTTCAACGAGGCCATGGAATTGGAAGTTTTTTGGGTGGTCTTTTTAGGTCTGTGCTACCATTATTATCTAATGGTTTTAAAACAGTGGGGAAAGAAACTTTAGATGCAGGGATCGGTCTTTTATCCGATATGGTAAATTCACGACCAATGGATAGTTCTATTAGATCTCGATTTAAAGAAGCAAGTGCCAACTTAAAAAGAAAAGCAGATGAAAAAATAGATTCATTGATGTCGGGGTCTGGGTATAAAATATGTACAAAAAGACGTGAACAATTCATTAGCTTAAAGGCATCGCGACGAAGAGGAGGTAAAAAACCAAAGCAAAATAATATTGAAGATATATTTTCAAACTAAAAATGTCATTTTTACATAGTCATTCATGTGAGTGCGCCAAATCTGAGTTAGACTTATTTGCTCTACAATCAACTCAAACAAGCATTGAAAGTGGTCAGTGGATTCATTATAAACCAATTTCATCACTTAGCGACGATGGTCCTATAGAGTTTCAAGTTCCCGGGTCAGGCGATGATTACATTGATCTATCACATACTTTGTTGCTTATAAAGGCCAAAATATTGAATCAGGATGGATCGAAAATAAAAGCTGATGCAAACGTTGCCCCAGTTAACAATTGGTTACATTCCCTTTTTAGTCAGCTGGACATTTATTTAAATCAGAAGCTCATATCACCTCCAAACAATACTTATGCTTACCGAGCCTACATGGAAAATCTGCTTAATTATGGGTCAGCAGCCAAAAAATCTCATCTGACTTCTGGATTGTGGTATGAAGATACCCCCAACAACATGGATACCGTTGACACAAATAACAAAGGATTTCACGAAAGAATGGAATTTGTCAAAGAAAGCAAGGAAGTTGAAATGATCGGTCACTTGCATGGAGATATATTTAACCAAGAGAAATTTCTTATTAATGGTATGGAAATGCGAATAAAACTAGTTCGTTCGAAAGAAACATTTAATTTAATTTGTTATAAGGATGGTAAATTTAAAGTACAAATAACAGATGCCAGTCTCATAATCAGAAGAGCGAGAATAAATCCGAGTGTATTGTTAGCCCATCAAAAAATATAAGCAACAACATCTGCCAAATACCCGATAACTAGAGCGGAAGTTAAAGTTTTGACATTGCCCGCAGGTATACAAGGTAAAACGCTGGATAATATATTTCTCGGACAAGTTCCTAAAAGATGTATTATTGGGTTTGTTTCAAACTCTGGATTTAACGGTAATTTAGCTATAAATCCTTTCAATTTCCATCATTTTCATATGAAGTCATTTAGTTTGTACGTAGATGGTCACGAAATTCCTTCTAAAACATTACAACCCTCATTTAACTCTTCAGGTTTAATAGCCACGGCTTATCATACTTTGTTTTCTGGTACTGGTATTCATTTCCATAATGATGGTAATGCTATAAGCAGATCAAACTACATCGGTGGATATTCTTTATTATGTTTTGATTTGACTCCTGATTTATCTGCTAGTTCAACTTCACACTGGAATCTTGTTAGACATGGAAGTGTTAGAATCGAAGTTTGTTTTGATACAGCTTTAAATAGTACTATCAACTGTGTAAAGGTATACAACCTTTACAGTATGCTGAATTTGATAACATAATTGAAATAAATAAAAATCGTGATGTCACTATAGATTATAACAGTTAGTAAATAAATACAATGTATTCATACAATTTTATCATTACCCTTTGAACATTGGTTGTAAAATCATTAGTGTTAACATACATTTTAGTTATTATGGATTCGAATGAAATACAACTGTGTATGAATAAAATAAACCAGAGGTTTAAGTCTAATGTTTTTCCTGCAAACCGCATTCCTGTTTGGGTCAATTTACCCGCTTTTATTGTCAGCAATCTGGATCCCGATTCAAAACCTGGATCTCATTGGATCGCAATTCACATTGATGTGAATGGATATGGTGAATACTTCGACTCTTTTGGCCGAAAGCCTACAGGTTATCATAAGTTATTTCTTAAAAGAAATGCTAAGAGGTGGTTTCATAACCATAAATCACTTCAAAATTATTTTACCTCAGTTTGTGGGGAATATTGTTTAGTTTATCTTTATTTTAAGTATCAAGGGAAAAAAATGTCACAGTTCATAAATTTGTTTTCTGACAATACTTATGTAATGATTTAGTACTAAGAAATATGTTTAAACAAATCTTTGTGAAATAAAACATTATGGTACAATAAAAAAGTGTTTTATTTATAAAAAATATGTATGCTTAAATAAACAGTTTAATAAATACACGGTATTACAATTAAAGAACTTTTTATATACTTCGCCGGCTCTTCTGTGTTCGTAGCCGTAGCTGTGGGTCTTTTCAAGCCGCCCGTACCTTGCGTAGAACTGTAAAAAATATAAAATCTGTATTACTACATATAACTAAAACAACCGCTAGTACATAAAGAGGCTATCTGGTTTATGATACTAACTGAGCTCTTTTTGACAGCGTGGGCGATAGGCTTGCATTACAAATAATCCATCTATAACATCTGATGGTAATGTATCAAACCCGCTTGGTTCTTATGTACCGTACAGGACTTGAAATTTTTTCACCATTTTTTATACTTTGCTAGGGTTGCCTTAGGCATGGTTAAGTGATATATAGTAGAAACTGACAATGAAGATTTAAAACATGAAATATGATCAGAAAATGAAATGAAATTAGTTTTTAATATTGTATTTATTTATTAAGCAATTAAAACGTACATTATTATTTACTTTTGGTTAAGTAAGTGGTGTATGAACATACATGCTATTACGATGGCACAAAAGTTTCGAAAGACTTAGTCTTCTTAGGTAACATAAACGAATAACTTATCACAATCAAGGTAATAAACTAAAAAGTATTCTCAACATACAGTAACATTATATAAATCTTATCAAGTCACAAAACTCTATAAAATCAATCAGCACATAACATGAGATCAAACGTATGAAATCAGTCGCAAATACTTAAAATAGATATTAAAATTAGTATTATTACAGAGTAGTAGGTAATTAACCACTCTAAGAGTGAACTCTGTTAAAACAATCTAAACACAGCCACGGTTTATTAGGACAAATTGCGCAGTATGTCGTAACTTTTTTGGTTTTAGTTTTAGCCATTTTCGCAACCATAGTTTTTGCATTGTCTTTATAACATTGCTGACAGGTACGTCTAACTAATCTAGCTTTGCCCTCCTTTTTGGTCAAAACGTGCTTTGTTCGTTTGGGCCGCTGTACGGTGACGACGTTTTCATTTTGACCACACAAATTCATGAAAATTTGTTTACGGAAGTCTATAATCTGGATACTCGCCTTCTTAGTGGTTTTAAACAATGTTAAAGCATTCACCATCGACGTGTTGAGAAGTAAATCAATTGCCAATTTTTTGTACCACTTCACTGATTTGCGTAATGGGCTAGCATAGGATGACATCTGGTCAGATAAATCGACGGCACCTTTGCCCTTATTATAATCTAAGATTATATGAGGTTTAGACACTACTTTACCACGCTTCGTCACGTTATGAAAACGAACAGAGTGTTTCGTGGACAGAACGAGAACATCTCGTTTATCTTTCCACTTCATAACAGTAATGCCGTCTGGACTTTCTTTGGCAATGTATTCGCCTTTCTTCAGTTTTTTCAAAGTGACACTTTTGGGAATATTTTTCCGATTTTTTCGAAACGTGCCAACTAAATGAGTTTCCTGGTCTAATAGCTTCCTTGACAGGTCAACGCTAGTGTACCAGTTATCGGTGTACAATGTGTGTCCTCTATTGAAAAGATCACCACATAAGTCCATTACTACATTGGTTGGAGAACTGTTTGTAGAATCATTTTTACCAGCATAAACACTGATTTTATAAGCGTAACCGGGTAAGGTACACAGTTTGAATTCCTTGATCCCGTATTTGTGTCGTTTCTGCTTGTTGTACTGTCTGAATACTATTCTTCCTCGGAACGGCACAACGCTTTCATCTATACAGAGTTCTTCAGATGGTACGTAGTATTTTTTAAAGTTCGTATTCAGCATTTCTAAAAGGTGCCGAACTCGATGTAGTCTGTCAGATTTGTGGGCCTCGTCGTCAACAGAGAAATGAAGCATTTGTAGTAGCAGCTCAAAGCGATTGCGCGACATTACGGTTCGTGGAAAAGGGTGACTTATAACCTTATCTGTAGACCAATAATCAGCGATTCGTGGTAGTTTTACAATGCCCATGAACACCAAAAGAACATTTTTTTATTTATTTCTGTGACATTAGTTGGAACCCACTTCTTAAGCCTTGCGAATTTAAAAGCATCGTTTGGTGTAGCAATTTTATGTATAGCAAATAGGTTAGTGCAGTTAACAATCTCTTCAAATATTTCGTCAGGCACCATAAGGTCAAAGAAATCACACGGAGTTTGGTTATTCATGCTGTTACGGTATTCAAATGGCATTCCAGGAATGTCTGTGTATGGTATAACTACTCTCTGATTACCTAAGGGATCCGTCCATAGGTCCGAAGAAGGTGTATTACCTGTAAAATATAAACTTTTGATTAGAAGACCATACGATTCTACCTACATGTATAATTGAACGAGCGAGCGAAGCGAACGAAGTTTTTACATTCGACTTGCAAGTGGGACGGCTATGCATTTCGATGGCATTGCCAGATTGATAGTTTGTTAGACGATAACTTGAGTATCGTTATTCCAATCTTTACAAAATTTCCACAAAATTTACTGATTAAAATCTCAGCAGGATCAATCAAGAGGTTGTGGAGCCAAAGGACCCCAAAGATTTGAAAAGAGGTCTTGTTATACTTGTTACCGAGCGAGTTCCTAGTTCGAGGCAGACTACTAGTTATATGTAATTTATACCTTTACAACCAACATTCACTGCAGTTATTAGTACTATAATTTACTTCTTGCCTACTTACCCGAAGTATCAGGAACAACCCTATTATCGATTTCGCTTTCTTCGGAGTCAGAGTGCAAAATACGTCGTCGTTTTCGATGCGATGATACTTGTTGCAACTCATCTTCTGAACTTAGTTGAAAACTGCTGTTTAAAAGGTTTATTTCGACGTTTTCAATCTCTGCTAAGTCCTCTTGAGATATAACCAAGTCTTTAAAGCCATCGTCATCCATAATGAACGAACAAGTTAAAAACACTGTAATAATCTATTATAAACGAAAAATCGTATGTATACGCATGGCACGAGTGTTACGTCACTGGATACTAGCGGTACTGTCAGCCGCTGCGAGTGCGCAGGCAAGTGCGGGGGCCGCGGGCGGGTGGGCCACCGCATGACCCCCGCGGCCCCCGAGAATTGCAAACCGCAATTCCTTCCTATGAGGGCACGCGGCTCACCCGTGAGCCTTTTTAAGAAATTTGATTTTTTTTACTTATAACCTGGTTTTTTTTTAATCCACATAAATAAATATCATGGTACGCTTCCAAATGACTCAAAAAATTTTTTTTGAAAAATAGCGTATTACTTGATTTTACTATGGCGTGTACGGGCATATCGCGTTGGCTCACCGGTGTGCCATGTGGCGTTCAACGTGTTAAGCACTCTCCCCTCCAAGAAAGTTCCATTTAAATACTCCCAGCTTAGAACGAGAACCTGTTGCAACAAGACGCATGAGAAAGATCGTATTCCAACAAGTTGAGTATCCAATAAAAGAGAATCAATCACGAATATTTCTTACGTTATAATACTCACGATTCATTTCGCTGTTGGCTTAGGCGTTCACACATCTCATATAGTTCTTGTTCTTCATTATATTCCCTCTCGATTTCATCACATAATGGAATGAGATGAATATCGAATGAAGTGGAAGCCAAAGATTGCATTGTAGATTCCATGTATAATGCAATGAAGTAGGTACACCAGATTAAAGTTAATTATACACTTGAAATTTAATTATACACTTGCAATTTAACTATTACATATTGAATAACTACATTGAGTTGTCACTGTCTTTTTTCAGTCTATTTTCACAAATTTTATCACTTTTTTGATTTATTTATTCTCGATGCAATATTTCACCTGAAGACAGCTGCTTAGTGATTTTAAAAATCACATCACGCACACTTTGTAGATTTTCGTCATCTTCTGTAGAGGCAAAATATTTTATTCGCACATCGGCATGTTTCCATTGTTCGGTAGGTGTGACGTTTTTAATTCTATTTGTATCGTATACTTCGATTTTGATCATGTGTGATGAGCAGAGCTCGGATTTTTCACGGCAAAACAAAACACTAGCGTAATTTAGCCAGTGCTTGAAATATTATTTCATCGATATCGATAATTCAGAACTAGAAGAAATAAAAGTCACCAAATAAAATTAATATGTAATAAAACTAATAAAAACATTTGTATAAAGTTACTATATATTAGAAACAGACGCAATTTCTTCTTCAAAATCTACGTCAGTACACACAGCAGCACAAGACATTTTATTTGGGTAATAGTGATAGGAGTAGATGATCATTATCTTTTCAACATTCTCTGGGAGTAAACAGTTGCGTTTATCACTATAAATCCATTTATGTACACTAAACTTTTTTTTTTTTTTTTTTTTTTTTTTTTTTTTTTTTTTATTTAAATTCAAAGTTTGTTTCTAACTGTTGATGATGGATTATTATAATTTGGAAATTTATGTATAAGACACAGTTCAGGTAAGAAAGTATATCAAACTTGTATGTAATTTATTTTCAATAGTCAGATTTGGACTCATCTTTTTTCTTTGGTATTTTTCTTAAACTATAACCTATTGTTGGTTAATCTAACCTTGGTTTGATATGTTTTCTTATAGAACAACGCACTATATGTATTGTTTAGTTTTGATGTACTGTTGTTTTGAAAAAATAAGTCCCGCCGAGTTTCTTGCCGGACATAATTCTTCTCGGGTCAGAGGTGTAGGGTTAGAACCGGTGTAGTTTGATTTTTTTTCTCTCTCTTTTACTTTGACGTGTAAAAGTGCCCTTGTGGCCTACTTACTGAATAAATGTTTGAGTTTGAGTTTGAGTTTGAAATGTACGTTCAACTTTAGTTGACGTCAAGGGAGCAAATTTATAGAATTCATTATCAGTTCGGGTAATATTTTCAGATATGTCTCTTAAAATTTCGTAATCAGGATTTCGTTCGAGCACGGCTTCAAATTTACGTATCACTGGTAAAAGTTTACTCCAGTTTACGTAGCAACGAACAGTATCAAGAATGAGGAAGGATTCCGCAATGGATAAAGTCCAACATTGCAATTGTTCTATTGAAGAGGCTATTACTTCGTAGTTGTCGCGAATGAAATTTAACTCCGGTCGTAGTTTGCGTGTTTGAAAACATTTTTTTGCAGCTCTTATAGCTGCCGAGTCATTAGCAAGTATGGAGACGACATCACGTATTTGCTCATAGTATTGAGCGTAATATACCGCAGCAGATATCCAAGTTCCCCATCTGGTGATAATTGGCTCGGGAGGTAGGGGAATGGACGGATATTTTGCCTTAAAAAGGCGTACACGCCTGGAGATTTTAGGAATATCTTTTTGACATTCGATATCAACCCATCCACACCTTTGAAATTATCTCGCACTTCTTCGGCAACCCGGTGCAGTACCTCTACCACGAGTCATGTAGAAAATTCTGAATATTTTTCTATAGGCGTTAACGAATAATCGGGCTTCGAATCGTTTTCCTTCAGTTTCGACAGCAACACATACAAACGATATATGCTGACATTTCATGTCGGATTACGTTTAGTGCGCTGCATACAGACCTACCTATACATCCGCTCGTTCTACCTATGAGACGGCTCATAGGTAGAACGAGACGGATGTATGCGGCACGTCGAATGTGATCTGTCATGTTAACGCACTGAAGGTCAGTACAGTTTGTTATCGATAGGTTTTATTAAAACGTTACCATAAGACACTAATTTGACTTACGTCACCGAAAAATACCGTATCGACTATAGAGAACTCTTTCACTATCAAATTATAAGGTGAGATGTCAAAAAATGGTGAAAGTGAAAACCATTCGTATTTATTGTGTTATATTTATATATTATTAGTTGACGAAATAATATCGACAAAGCCTTATATTAAGCATAATTTGTTAATAAGACTGCATAGTATGATAACTGGAACTGGAAAACGAAACGGTAAATTTTAAGCCGATATGAGAAATAGAAATATCCACATCAACACTTCAATAAGAATATTTTTAAAAAAGAAGTCTAGACCCAAGAACTGCTGAATATTTGTGAGATTTATGTATATAATAGCCAATTAATCTGATTTTAAATCGACACAAAAATACCAACTCTAACCTAAAATGAATGGTAAGTAGTTGAAATTTGATGTGATACTCGTAGTTATAAACACTTTCATTTTCAATCATAATAATTACAATGAAACTGTGAAAAATATCAAATAATATTGAAACTTCTTTTACAGGTTCTTGTGCATCATTCATTTCTGATTGATTGCTGTAGCAGCTAACTTATCACCAGCAAGGCAAACTATTTATCCCAGGAAGGTGTATTATTTTATATTCAAGAAGTAACAACTGCGTTACAGGCCGGGATCTTCGAATTATTGCATCCAAGATAAAATAGTGCTTACTTAAAAGACATCCAGATTTATACAGGGCACTTTGAAATTATAATGTACATACTGAAAATAGATGTCATATACTTCAGAAAAAATGACCAAACCCTCCGGTGTCCGAGGCCAGATTTGAACTGGCGTCTTCAGCTTTCGCGGCTGACCACTAGACCACCCGGTCACGGCGGAACTTGACAAATTTTCTCATGTATATGCAATCTCTGAATTTGAAACGGCTAGGCGCCGTTGACCATACTCTAAGGGCATGCGCAGTACGTGCTTGCACCTCCTATCCGAATCTCTTACGTGATTCTGGTATAGCGAGAGAGATGGTGCTGCCATCTATGAATCTTGAAGCAAATCAAATTATTTTGTTCAATACTTTTTTGATTTGCAATTTTTAAGTAGTTACACTACTATATATAAACTGAAAATAGATGTCATATACTTCAGAAAAAATGACCAAACCCTCCGGTGTCCGAGGCCAGATCAAAGCCAAGCCAAGAGGCGGTGTTCAGGCGGAAAGCTGAAGACGCCAGTTCAAATCTGGCCTCGGACACCGGAGGGTTTGGTCATTTTTTCTGAAGTATATGACATCTATTTTCAGTTTATATATAGTAGTGTAACTACTTAAAAATTGCAAATCAAAAAAGTATTGAACAAAATAATTTGATTTGCTTCAAGATTTATAATGTACATAATTATATTAAAGATTTCTTTATTGCGAAATAGCCTTTTAAAGTAACATTGTCACAAACTAGAAACTTATAAGTACTACTAACAATTACTCGTACGTGTAACTTATAAATAGAAATAAAACCATCATTATGTAAGAAGCGGCAAAGCCGCAATCCTGCGTTGTGTTATGTATGAAAACCGGCGGCTTGCTGGAGCATCTTTAGCTTCCCTTGTGCGTTTGTTAGGTCGTGAGGCTCCATGCCCCTTGCTCCACGGATCGATTGCCTCGACACCAACAATAGTTAGACGAACGACAACTATATTTAATAGTCTTGTAGTGATTTCGGATGTCGGGTGCCGCTCCGGCTTGTTCGCTGGTAAATAAATTAAAGGACTTGGCCAACGTGTCGGCGTCGACGCAGGTGGGATGTGTAACAGTAGCGCACTGCCTAATACTTTAGAGAATCAACAACATCCTAAAAGGGTACTTAACCTTTTGTGATTATACAATAGACCTAAATAATAAGAAATAAACCTATGATCCACTATGATCACTAAAAGTCGAACTGTCATGTTGACAAAATAACCAAATAAATTAAGAATCACCTATTACATATGGACGTAGTTCTAGGACGTTTTAAACTAGTAGTGTTATTTGTACATTTGAAATTTCATCAATTTGGTTTTCTTAGGTAATCCTATATCCTACGACGAAATAAGTATATGGATGGATGGATGAAGTACTGACAGTTTTCACCCCTTTTCCTAGCTTTGAATATGTATGACGAAATACGTAATTTCCCTATTTAAAAAAAAGTTGCAATCGGTAAACATTATGAAATAATAGTGAAAATAAAGATCCTGACGAATTGAGAACCTCCTCCTTCGAACTCTTGAAGTCGGTTGATAACATTTTATGCGTTCAAAGTCACGCGCGTTTAAAGAAGGTAAAGGCTTACCACACTTAAGGCTTAAGGGGGAGGCCTATGTTCAGCAGTGGACGTCTAATGGCTGAGATGATGATGATGAAAGGCTTACTGTCATAGCTTGTATTTCCCGGCTCCGATGGCATGAACCGTAAGCCATGAACAAATTTCATGACCAATCGCAAGGCGTCCCAGGCGATGATAATTTTTTAAGTGGTTAAGGACGAAGTATAATGATGACTCGCGTAGGTCAGCTGTCAGTATTTGATGCTCTTATTATCAGGAAAATCGTCAGCCGGCTGTATTGAGGTAGAAAGACCGTCTGCTGATACCCTAAATACCATATATTCATGTGACTAGTTTACGGTCTTTTCAGTGGTATACAGACGGCTGATGATTTTTATTTTATTTGTAATAGCATATAAACTATCACCTGTTTCAACTGGGACGCGATGGTCATTTTATTTTATATGTATTTTATGTCAGAAAATGGCTGCCGTTCCTCAACCCACTCAAGGAACGGCAGCTGACCATCACGAAGCTTGATTATTGACCGCCCTTAACGACTTAAAATTTACCGCTTGGGACACGATGACAAACGGAAATTATTCCTAAGGTAGAATTTATAATTGTACGGAGTGACTTGACAAGTCAACAAACACAAATGTTGCCGCAATTCGGCCAGTGCTGTCCTTATCGATATTTTCATTTATTAAGAGTTCTACAAACGCCGCGACTTATTGGTTGCGATATTGTCGCTGCAACTTGATTAAGGCTTAAAGGCTGTAGAATGCTGCAACATGATGTGGAAAATACGTTACTTTTACGGAATGACTATTACTTGTTGATAAAACTATGCGGTACGCGACAAATTGAACTCAATTTATAACTTCTGTACATCCTATTATTGGAGACAATAATAATTTCTAAAGGTGGCTACTCATACACCTGCCGTAGGGTTAACACCGGGCGCATGGCTTAGAGAATTCAACCAACCGGAGCGGCCATGTCTGTCATTTTCTATACAAAAAAAGTCTGCTTATTTTTGCGGGGGAGGCGAACGTCAAATGTATGGCTATTCGTACGTAACGTACAAATAGCCAAGTCAGATAAACGTCAGTCCGTACAATAAATATGACCACTGGATATATTTATTGACCATTGTTTTCGGCAGAGAGGAAAGCCTGTCAATGGCCGCTCTGGTTAGTTAAATTCTCCAAGCGCACGGCGGTCGGGCCAATATTGGGATTTCTCTACACACATGCCTGCCGTTCAGTTTGTGAGTGAATATCTTGCTGAATGCACGTCTCTAAAATGGCGGTAGCTTAGAGTGAGGAATAGGACATAGGATACTTAACTACTTTTTATCCCGAAAAAAACCTTTTTAGAGGGCCACACGATAACCGAATTCTATGCGGACGAATAATTATCCAAGTATCTTTTCTTCTATTTTAGAAGTAGTTAAGTAGGTATTTTTGAGAAATATCGTCTTCTGACTGTTCGTAAATATTGTTACGTTTTGTTGTTATTACTCGTAGAAGTGTTGAATTCAATTATTAAGTGATGTTGCCTCAGATTACGGATTCCTTTGGACGTGCAAGAATTAGAACCAGAACAATGTTCATCCAAAATGTCGCCTGCGTAATAAAGAGCTCAAATTTACAGAAACTCTTTGTAGTCCGCCTCGAACTGAGAACTCGCGATTTCCTTGTAAATGCATTGACCAATATACCAAGACTCTTATGATTATTGTTTTGCGCCTTCTAGCTCCATAACCCATGGATCGATCCTGCTCATATACGAACTCTCAAATTATATTGATTTCTGCTATAACCCCAACAAATTTCAAAAAGCCATCGAAATGCAGCGATGTCCAGGTAGCCAGCTGACAGTTCCGTTTCCGTTTCATCCGAAGCTGTCTATAACTTCACTTCGCTTAGGCTCCGCTCATTCGACGAGATAGAAAAATATATGATATGTTGTATAACATAACTATACGATTTATTAGCGACAACGTATTTCAAAACTTTTGTCTGATTTGAATATTTTAGCATTTCAGGCTGTGACATGATAATTTAATTTCCTAACGTTCATGGATCCTTTAAATGGAATCGTATTGGTAGTGTTTAGTACAACATTACACTTTTCGATACTTTTTATCGACATATACCCATGACTATTTTATTTTTGCTATTCCAGGCAACATTTTAACTGTCAGTCATGTGTCAAGTCACTTTTTATAATTAGAAATTCAACCGTAGTTAACGGCCTAGCAAGCGTATTAAATACCCACAAAAAGTAGGGTAATTTTTCAGAGCTAGTACGATTTCTATGCTTATTATTGTTCACTGCTCATATAATTGTCTACAGTTCTAAACCTTCAGATAAATTGTACTTAGGAAGTAAAACCTTTTTGGTTTACCTACAATCTGTTTCGGTCATAGATATAAAATGGCGCTTACTGGTTTCGGTTGGTGTGAAGGATGTGACGTTTGTCACGTCACGTCACTTTGTAAAGTATTGAAATCTACACAAACGAAACAAGCAATCGAACTTTCGTGAGTGAATTGCATAAACGATAATTTAACTTATGGTATGGCAGTAATTTTTAGTTCTATAAGTGACCGCTAGAGGCTCTGCACAAATTCTCCATACAAATAATTTACGAATTCATGAACGAATCTCGAATTGGGCTTATTTGCATGACTCGTGGTAGAGGTACAGACCATGAGCTAAACACGTAATGTGTTTCATACGAGGAAACGTTGCTTTTAAAATACGACCGGCGTTAAGCATATATGCGGCACTATCTGTGCAAAGTAAAAGCAAATTGCTTACGTTATCATTGAAAGAATTTTGAAACAAAAATTTTAATTGGTTTATTATTAGGTTTGCTATTGTTTCCCCATTTACCTTCTCTAAAACCTTCGACCCCAAAAGATAAAATTGCTTAGAACAATTTTTTTGCAAAGACCGAATCACCACGTTTGTCACACATTTTCCCATGAAATCTGGTGTTTCGTCTATAGATATCCACAAATAATTGGTTTTGTTTACCTCTCTTATACCCTGTATAGTTTTTTTGTACACGAGATTTAAATAAATTTTTCGCAGGGTCGATTCGTCCGGTAAAGAAGTCATAGAGCAGTCGCAACATAAATACTTGTTATAAAAATGACGAAAATTATTGTTGTTGACTGTTGCCCATGGTATGTTGCATGAAATAAGAAAAATAATTAAATCGAAATAAAATTGATGTTTCCTATTTGGTTGCCCCGAACGGTAATTGTGGCGGTTGCTTTTCACATGATTCTCAATATTGCATTTCTTCAGTTTTAGATGCATATCGCACATAGAGCAGTATATAGTGGAGGTCACTTTATTATAGACTAACTCAGGGTGATTTTCAATCCACGTTTTGATCCGATCTTGTACATTACTCATTTTTGTATTTATTGATACCTTGCAATATTAAGTTATTATACGTATATCCAACACGTCGGATTCAATGCGTTGCGAAATAAATAATACCTAGATGCAATTTACGTTTTATACGTAATGAAATGACAGTTAAAGTGTGAATGTCATATGTCATGTGAGATGAAATTTGCAGTCGTTTCTATCATTTTAAATGAGGTGGTATAGTTACTTCGTTCTAAGTTGTACATGCAGACCTACCTCTTTGTTGCTCGACTATGGCAAAGCTAAAATGAAAAGTTATTTTATTACTTATACAGGATGTCCGGTAATTAATGCACAACCTTCTAACCCCCAGTAGGTCACCTTAGACTGGTCAAAAATATTGATTATGAGCTCTAGTAAGTCTCCTGTTTTTCGAAATTTTCGCACGTTTGTTAGTTTTTAAATTTTGACATTCACACTGATAGGTGTACCATCGAATAAAAAAAGAAAAAATGTACTGAGGCAATACCTGTCATATACTCTAGTAAGACTCAATAGGTGTCGATAAAATAATATTTCAAGCACTGGCTAAATTACGCTAGTGTTTTGTATTGCCGTGAAAAATCCGAGCTCTGGACTGATGAGTAAGCCCCGTCATCGCGACCCGTTGAAATATATGCCACTCCCTCTGATGTACTTTGTGCGACATTTGATGATCTTTTCATCACCTAAAGAAGCTATCTATACTGTTGTTCTGTTTTTCGGCAATTGCTAATTTTACTTTCGCACCCACAGTCCCCTCGTCACTATCCGAATTAGGGTAATAATAAGATTTGAATGTATTTTCAGCGAACTGAAACAAAATTGAAAGTACATTACACAGCTGTTTAAATATACTTACATAATGAATAATTAGTATAAATTACATAAGTTATAAGTCAACAAATATGAAAACGAAAGTAACACATCATTAAAATTTAAATAAATTAGGTAGCACACATACTTACTGCCATATCACGATGAATGAATACTACACTTGATATTAAACTGAATAACTTTAGCTCTGACTAGAGCTCGTACACACGCAACAGATTCGGTGAAACTATGACTGCACATTGACCAGGAACGCTTTTATACAGAAGCATCCCTATAATAGGTTGAAACCTGACTCACGTAATATCTACACTCTTAGATGACTAAACACTACTAGGTGGTATTGCATATTATCGATTTTTAACTATAACCCATTGTAATGCTAAATGACGCATAGGTTTCTTTGTTAGACGTGGTAATTAGTGATCCATTATGTTTGTTATAGTCAGATAATAACAAAATATTAGACATTTTATTCAAAGAAAGAAGAATACAGCTTATAAATATCCATGTAAATGAAAGAGACGGATATAATGCAACTTATTAGTTGCAAGAATGTTGTTGGTTTTTTTTTGGTGCATTGACGGAGATAAAAATAGTGATGGTTTATGCGAATGAAAGGGATAAAAAATTGCAATTTTTAGGAGCGTTTTTTGAAAGATAAATCCAAGCGTCAGTGACCTCCCACGTAGGTGCAGATACGTGCTTTCGTTTAAGAATTATATCTCTAAAAAAAACACCAAGCATTGAAATCGAGTTAACTTTAACGCAAAACGCTCCTTACGTTATCACCCCTCGGCTCTTACACAGTTTAAATTTTTACTGTCATATAGACGAGTGTTGCGCGCTCCAGTGTTACCCACTGCGATGCTAGACCGCGTTACGAATCTAGACCCAGGTTATCTGGGCTCGGTCTAGGTGAGCTATCACTACCTTCCTAGATACATTTGTTGCAAAGATATTAATTATTTTATTAATTTTGGTTTTTATTTTTTTCCTTCCCTGTCCCGCCGTACTAGGTCGCGATATTGATATGACAGCTGTATTATTACGTTTTCTATCTACCCTATTTTTTACAAGACCTAATTCCATGGAACATTCAAGTAATCACCTAAACACTTTATATCCGGGTTATCCGGGCCCTAGGGTTGACACTTCGGTATTTTTAATTTTATACGCCGTTGTTTCCGGGATATCTATAATTCTTGGTTTTGATAATAGTTTTGAGTACATATGCAAAGAACTAGCCAAAAAATATGTTAAAAATTTCGAATGGTGTCTTACGACAGTGACTATACATAAACTTTTGGTCCATGGAGCTGCGATAATACGAAACTCGTCTGTTCGCATTGGAATGCTCTCCAAGCAATCATCAGAATCTCGTAATAAATATTGGTGTCACGATAGAGAACACCATACCCGCAAATCAGATCGAACGAAAACCATGTCTGATTTGTTTCATAGAGCGTTAGTCTCATCAGACCCAATAATTTCGGAACAATGGATGTCGCAACGACAAAAAAATATTAAAAAACGTCTCAATAGCATTATTGAAAGCACCACAGGATGCTTTTATATCGCCATCGGATGAAAACATAACACCATCATCAGAGTTATGTTCAGACGACAGCTATTCTGAGGTGCAAGATGGGGAGAGAGCCTGGAAGTAGAATATTGTTGCCTGGAAGTTGATAATTTTGTAGTAATTCATGTTTTAGAAAAAAAAATGCTAAATTGGCGATGCATAATATATATTTTAGCCGTTTCTTCAAAAAAAAAACACATAATTGTAGTATACGGCTTTAACCGGTTAGTTTTCGACCATAACCGATCGAATACCCGGCTTTGAAAATTTACCTGTTATTGCGTTCCCTATAGAGGATGTAATAAAAATACTGGTGATCCGTTTAAGGGCTTAATGGTATCGTATTACGACTAAGAAAAAATTATAGATTTTTTTTTACACGAACAAAAATGTTTTTTTTATGGGACACGTAGTCCCAGCCGGCCAACCCTCCATACAAAAGATTTTTTTTTCACGCGAAAAAATTTTTTTTAAAGTTTTTCATAATAAGAATACGATACCAATTATGCCCTTAAAAGAATCACTAGTATTTTTGGTACATTCTGTATACTGTGTTTATTTTATTTTATTTTATTTAAGTAAATCCGGATATTGGTAGTGGCAGCCCTGACTGCAAATTTTAATCGACTGTAGATTAAATCTTCCAGGGAATTAGATCTTGTAAAATATAGGGTAGATAGAAGACATAACAATGAAGCTGTCTTACAAATATCGCGATCTACTACGGTGGAATATGGAAGAAAAAAAATAAAAACAAAAATCATTAAAATAATTAATATCATTGTAACAAATGTACCTAGAAAGGTTGTAATTACCTCTAAATGTACTTTTTTGAAAGGTTTATCCAACAATTTATTCAACAGAGAAGTTTGTTACTTAATTTGCAATACATAATTATTTTTCGTAATATCCGGGTGTCAGAATCAAGATCTTCAAAATTTTATTTCTCAAAAACTACACATATTAGAAACGCGGGAGTTTTAGTCTCGCAGTCGCAATGCTCTAAACTACAGTAATTTGTAATAAAATGGGGATGTCACTTTTTTGGCTTCCATAAAACACTGTGCGGCGTATTTGGTTGTAGATTAGCATTGTAGCCCATAGCAGTCTTGTGAAGCAAAGAACATAACTTGCATTCCCTTAAATTTCAATAAATAAGAATTAATAATACTAGCAAAAAAAACAAATGTTTATTTAATCATTGATTAACTATAAATACTACCCTGTCAATTAAAATTGTTTCCTTAAAGGGGTTTGGGTAACTTTGTATGGACTAGTGGCGTCATTTTTTTTTAGCGGCCATCGTTTTTTTTTACTACTATTTTGTAGCACTACCTTAGACTAGCATATCTGAAAAATAAGTTTTGCCGTAACTAATATCGGAGCTAAGATATAGCCCTTGAAACGATGTTATTGGACAAGTGAATATACCTAACTCCGACAGGTTAAATTAAATTAGGCGACTAATTTTCGCAAAACTGCCGACGGGGCCCGCTTAATAGAGATGCCCAACGCTGATAACGGGAGAGCAGCTGAGAGTATACGGGAGAGATTGGAGGCCCTTGTGGGGGATAATGCACGGGTGTACAGGCCTGTGAAAATGGCTGGTCTGAGGGTGGCAAACCTGAACGAGGCGGCAACGCCAGACGCCGTGGCAGCGGCTATAGCAGCCAAGGGCGGGTGCAGTGTGGCGGAAGTGAAGGTGGGCACAATCCGCGCTTCCTTCAATGGCTCAGGGTCGACACTCGTCAAGTGCCCTGCGACGGTGGCCAAAAGGGTGATGGACGCTGGGGGAAGATTATGAGTGGGATGGTCAAGCGCGGTAGTGCAGGCCCTGGATCCGGCACCGCTCCGCTGCTACAGATGTATGGGAACGGGGCACACGAGGACAAAGTGTCCGTCACCGGTAGACCGCGGAAATCTGTGTTTCCGGTGTAGTAAGCCGGGGCATAAAATAGCTGAGTGCACGGCGGAACTTGCGTTCTGTGCTGCGTGCCACCAGGCAAAGCGCCCAGCCGGACATTTGATGGGTGGGCTAGCATGCAATGCACCTCAGACCAGAGGCAGGCTAAACTCCGAATGGGCCCCGGGGCGCAGCCAAGAAAGTGCCAGTCAGGCCGACGAGGGAGAAAATGATATGGAGAGCTGATGCCGCCACACCAATTAGAAATTCTTCAGTGCAATGCCAACCACGCTGTCAGAGCCCAGGACTTGCTCATGCAGCATATGGCAAAGTGGCACATTGACTTGGTTGTGGTGGCGGCGCCGTATGCGGTCCCTCCGAGGCCGCATTGGTACGGGTCGTTGGATATGACGGTGGCGTTAGTGGTACCTGCGGCGGGCAGCCTGGCTCCCCTAACAGGAGTCGAGAGAGGACAAGGTTTCGCGGCGGCTAAATGGGGACAAATCCTGGTTATTGGGCTGTATTTCTCACCCAATCGGCCGCTGCGAGAATTTGAGACATTTCTTGGCTCGCTTGAGGGCGTCATCCGTAGGGCTGCCCCAACGCAGGTGATGGTGATTGGCGACCTCAATGCCAAGGACCAAGCATGGGGTGGTATCGCTACGAATCCGAAGGGGGGCAAGCTCCATGACTGGGTGGTAGCGATGGGGCTGGACACGCTAAACCGGGGACGGATAAACACGTGCGTGCGCTGGAATGGGGGGTCTATTGTGGACGTCTCCTTTGCGACCCCCGCCATTGCGGCTCGTGTTTCTGATTGGCGTGTCCTCGAGGAGGTAGAGACCCTCTCCGATCATCTCTACATCTGGATGAGGGTCTCCCCAGCGTTAGCCACTGCTCCAACTGGTGCTGGTGCAGGTGCTAGGGCCGGTGGTTTCCCAAGGTGGGCGCTATCCGCCCTTGATCGGGAAATGGTAGATGAGGCGGCAATGATCGAAGCTTGGTGTGCCCCTCCGGTGGACAGAGCCGATGTAGAGGATAAGGCCGAAAGATTCAAAGCAACCCTGACGGCGGTGTGCGATGCGGCAATGCCCCGGGATAGGCGGTTTACGGGTAAGCGCCAAGTGTGGTCGGAGGAGGTTGCTGCGCTTCGTACCGCCAGTAACAGAGCCCGCCGCGCCTACAGCCGCTGTCGAAGGAGGAGGCATACCGCGCAGGAGGAGGGAACGCTTCGCGTGGCCCTCAAGGAGGCAAGGGAGGCCCTTAAGGTCAATATAGTCCACAGGAAGGACGAAGCGTGGAAGGAGCTCCTGGACACACTGGACAGGTACCCATGGGGGCGACCTTATATAATGGTCCGAAACAAGATGAAGGTAGCCCCCTCTACGGAGGCCATGGAGCCGGAGCTCCTTGGCAGAGTTATCGAGGGCCTGTTCCCACCGGAGGACCCATCATTCACTCCCCCACACATGGCAGCCCCGGAGCGTGATGGACCAGAAGGACCCGCATTTGACGCGCCTGCAGTCACGGAGGCCGAGTGGGACCGCGCCGTTGATCGGCTGAGAGCCTGCCGGAAGGCCCCAAGACCAGACGGAGTGCCCGGCAAGGTGCTATTCCTAGCACTGAAGCACCTCGGGGTTCGCCTTAAGACCCTCTTTGAGGACTGTTTGAGGGCGGGGCGCTTCCCGAGGTGCTGGAAGGAGGGTAAATTGTGGCTGCTGAGGAAAGACGGCCGACCGGTGGACTCACCGTCGGGATAACGTCCCCTAGTGCTGCTGTACGAAACGGCCAAAATGTATGAGAGGATTTTGTCGTAGCACATGGCTACGTATGGACCAAACCTTTCCGATCGGCAGTTTGGATTCCGAGAGGGCTCTCAACTATTGACGCAGTGAGTGCTTTGAAGAGGCACGTGGAGTACGCGGAGAGACAAGGGGAGGGAGTGGTGGCGGTGTCCTTGGACATCGCTAACGCGTTGGGCACCCTCCCATACCCGGTGATAGGAGAGGCCCTTCGGTACCACGGGGTACCCTTGTACCTAAGGCGGGCGATAGAGCACTACTTAACTGGGCGGGTAGTGCTCTATGAAACAAAACTAGGGCGGCGCGCACACGACATGGCATGCGGGGTTCCACAGGGGTCTGTGTTAGGGCCCCTTTTATGGAACATTGTGTTTGACTGGGCCGTCAGAGGGACACAACTGCCACGCATGGTCACCATCTGTTACGCCGATGACATGATGGTGGCCGTGAGGGGAAAGCGGCCCGATGAAACTCTTCGGAGAGCGGCCGTAGCGACGGCAATGACTGTCGGTCGCATAGAGCTCCTCGGGTTGAAGGTGTCCCTCCCAAAAACGGAGGCGATCGTCTTCGGCAAATGGCGGTTGGGCCCTGACACAACCATTACCGTCGGAGGAGAAGCTGTCCGGGTTAAGCCCCACATTAAATATCTGGGCCTTATCCTGGACAGAGGTTGGCAATTTCGTGAGCACTTCGCGAGGCTCGCCCCTCGGCTAGTGGGAGCTGCATCGGCTCTGGGGCGCTTGCTGCCCAACGTAGGTGGACCCAACAGCTCCTGCAGGAAACTGTTTGCGGGTGTGCTTAGGAGCATGGCTCTGTATGGTGCACCAATATGGGTGGACCCGCTGACGGAGAGAACAAAACCTTTGCTCCGTCGGCCCCAAAGGATAGTGGCGCAGCGGGCAGCAAGGGCCTACTGCACCACAGCTTTTGCCGCGGTGTGCCTCCTCGCCGGTACCCCGCCGTGGGAGCTGGATGCTCAGGTGCTGGCTCAGAGGTACAGGATGAGGGCTGAGGCTCGGGAGCAAGGGGTGAGCTCCCGGACCCAAAAGAAGTCGAGAGGGCGGCGCGACACATAAAAAATAACACATACGCGAACAACGCGAGACCAAATAATGGAGGTTAGAGTCAGTTCGTTCAATGACAGATCCAAGCGGTTTTGTATTTGGTTGGATAACCAACAATGTTATGACTACCCGAAAATGTACGAATTGTTTTTTTACCTTTATTTAAATACCTTAACCTTTTCGACGCCATGTCAAACGTAAAAATTGTCATCCTGACGCCACGTCACCGAAATGTCAAAACTGAAATTGAACTTTATGCATGCGCAAGTAGGTTTATTTTACTCTGCGGTCTATGACCTATAAATAAGTCGTTGGCATTGGACCTGCGGTGCCGATATACGAGTCATTGGCGTGGAAAAGGTTAAAGAACACACATATAGTAATAACAAGGAAAGTAGTAGTTTTTACTCATTCCAATACATTTCAACAAGAATTATTAGTTTTTACTATGAAACTGTAAAGTGTGATCTCTCGGCCCCGATATTATTTAGCTATATGTACTACATAATAAAATAAGTTTCTTTTGAATTGCTCTTTCAAAATTTACAACTTTCATGAGTGGCCGCCAACTTTCAAAACGACGCCAACTTTACCCAAACCCCTTTGATTTTTTTTTTTTTTTTTTTTTTTTATACTACGACGGTGGCAAACAAGCATACGGCCCACCTGATGGTAAGCAGTTACCGTAGCCTATGGACGCCTGCAACCCCAGAGGATTCACATGCGCGTTGCCTACCCTTTAGGTACCTATTCACTCCTTTTTTGAAGAACCTCATACTGTAGCCCGCTGGGAAAACCTCGGCAGGGAGTTCATTCCACAGCCGCAGCGTTCGTGGGAGGAAATTCCTCTTGAACCGTACTGTGCGCGACCCTTTGGGCTCCAGGGTGTGAGGATGAACACCCTGCCGGCGGCGAGCGGTGCGGTGATAAAAAGCTGCCGTGGGCATCATATCAAACAGTTCTTCGGAGCACAACCCATTGATTAGAATCTTATGAAACAAAATGTTGACTTCCTTGTATTATTTCTCTCATTACAATAAAAATGATAATTATGTATTTTTGTGGATAAATTAAAAGATTATGAATACAAATAAACTATATATTTTGTTGATACAACATACACCTCCTAAATTACTGTGTTTTACGACAAGTGGAGATACACCGCAAAATATTCTTAAACGACAATTTTTATTGACGTAACTACCATAATGAGCAAATGTCTTAGGCGTAAATCCAATCTATTTCCAAAACCGAATGTAGCCGGTATATGCAGATAATTTATTATTTTTCATGCTGAAATTTTAAGCATATTTCCCATACAACATTTTATTGTACAGTTTAAAGTCAAAAATCTAAACGACATAAACGATTTCAAAAATGGTTATATCGCTCTCCTGCAAAGTCGCGTTTTGGCTTGTACGCCAATTGAACCCAAAGGTATCGATATGCGCTGTGACCGTTCGTCCATGTCCCTCACATTGCCGCCGTATGTTAACGACTGGTGACTTCTTACCTTGTATTTTGTATGGACCTAGGAACTTTGGTGCTAACTTGGCGCATATACTATTACTTGCGTCTGTCAGGACGTGGTTTCTCTTCGGGACTAATTCTCCGCCAGTTGGTACCCATTGTTGTCTGTGTTTGTCGTATCTTTTCCATTTTGAACTCGGATCTGTTTATCGGTATGCTTGGTTGTGTATCTTTCGATACAGCTTACCATCCTTCACGCAGTATTCTTTGGTTCAGTCTGTGTGGGCCGGTACTTGCGTTAGCTTCTTGTTATACACGTTGTTTTCCTCTGCTGTGCATATCGGATTCCTTGACATTTCATGGGCAGTCTGGTTCTGCTTCCCGCTCATATATCTTATATCGGATTGATATTGTTTGGGGTTCCTCGGATAATACTTTCGTTTGATCGGTTCCGTATGTTTCACTTTGATTCTGTGTTTTACCCGCGTGCTTCGAATGGTTCGAATTTGCATTGGAGTACCGCTTCTAATTCTTGTTCTTGTGATTCAGAGGCTTCAAATGCCATGCCATTTACATGGGCCTGTGCTGGTGCTGGTGTGGTTTGTTCTTCACTGTCTCTTATGTTGTGTTGCGGTTCCGGAATATCTTCCCCACGCGGTTCGCCCTGTGCACTTCTGTGTTCATCGTGGGCGTCCTCTTTCTTTGGTGGACTTTTCTCCTGCCCATGTGACTGTCATGCCGACTCGCTTCAAGACGTCCATTCCTACGATGGTACATGTGGCTGAAGGTAGTACACGTATCCAGTGCTTGATCTTTGCGTTTTTAATTTGAATATCTACCAACACGTTTTTGTTTACCTGTGCTCTTGCGCCGTTGGCAAGTGTCACTTCTCTTTGTACTTCATTTTCCACTGCACCTTTATCGATGCACTCTTTGTATGTTTGTTGGTCCACATATGTATTTGTTGAGCCTGTATTAACTAAACAGTGTTATTCTTTACCCATTATCTGCACCTGTTCATAAATTCTGTTGTCCTCTCGGTTACGGTCCCCTGCGGCTCCCACGGCTTCATTTTTCCCCAATTGTTTCCTCTTGCAGCAGCTCTTGCTCAAGACACCTTGTTTTCCACATTCACTACAAAATATCCGTCGCATTGACCGGCATTCTTTAGTTGTGTGTCCCGACTTGCCGCATGACCAGCAGCACGTTCTTGGGTCGTACCTGGTTGCTTGAGTTCCTTGGTCCTCTTGCGGGGCCATGTCTTGGTCTTGGTCGCTGCTGTGTGAATCTCTGTACATATTGCACTGGTTGCCATTTGGTACAGTTGTTATGTTCTCGTACTCGGAAGCGAGTTGTAGTAATCCGGATAGGTTGTTAAAGTCTTTTTTCCTGATGTATAATTTATAATTCTTCTGCATGTTCTCGTGAATGCGCCAAATTTTCCTTTTCTGATAGGTTACCATACCTTCGCATCAACGTTTGGAGATCTGTGAGGTAGTCCGTGAACTTCTCTTTGTATCTCTGTTTCTTTGCTATAATCTCTGCGACCAGGTTCTCTTCGTAATTAGCGGGGAAATAGTACAGTTTAAATACCGAAATGAACTCCTTCCACGTTTTCCACGTGTCGACGTTATTTCTGTACCACAATAAGGCTTTACCTTGTAGTATCCGGGGTAGGGCGGGTAGCACGTCCTCCTTCGTTATACTGCTTGCCAGTATTAGCTCTTCCAACCTTTCTACGAACTCAACCGCGTTGTCTACGGGTCGAAATGTGAGGTTCCAGTTCCTGATTATTTTCCCTAAGTTTTTGGATCCATCCTTCTTGTCAGGTTGGCCCATCTTCACGGTTCGCTTTCTGTCTGGTGTTTTAAATTCGTCTGGCTTACCTTCGTCGGTTTCTTTCACCGCTTCTACTAATAACTTTCTTACTTGCTCCATATTTAGACCTTCGGTCTGTATTTCTCTTGCTTCGGCTTGCTGAACTAATTCTGCTATATTTAAATGGTAGATCCACGCCGTTGGCATTTTCGCGGTCTGGCTAGGTCGACGCGTCGGGATATACGGGTCTTACTCACCAGTGTGCTCAGCGGAAGGCGATCTGGGATAGCGGCTTGACTTACCACGTGTTGGACACGGACGGGTCTGGCTTCCTTGGTTGCCGACGCTAGGTTGGAGGACGGTGGCTAGGCAACGGGGCTACTCTGTGAATGTAATGGTTTATTATCTCCTTACCTATACCCCTTTAACGGGTGGGCGGGATGCGTCGAGTGTAATATGTATTTAAATTTATTTATCTACCTATGTGATCCTCCTGAGCTAACCAAAACTCCTTTAGTGAAATTTTTCGTTGGGCGCCAAATGTAATGGTTGTCGCTGAGAGCGAACCATATATATCCTTCAGCCTGAGGGGCTTTGTGAAGGTTTTCAGGCTAACTCAGGGTATGGAGGATCAGGTGATTGAAAACACACAATTATCTTAATAAATCTGGGTCTTTTATGCCCTTTATTACCAATAAAGCAAACTTAATCTAACTAACAGTACACGCGCGGCGTATACAGGACTCGGCCCTAGGGAAGCCCGGGACGACGCGAGAACTCGCGCCGCAACGCCGGACTGTGCAGCCGTTGTTTCTAGCGCGGGCCCGAAACATCGACTGCCCGGAGGCTCGGTGCGCGCCGTGTTATATAGGTGCGCGGAGGCGGTGGGCGCGCGCAGGGGACGCGGCCGGTGCTCTCTGCCCGCCGCGCGTCGCACCCCGCTGCTTCGGTCACTGTTGCGTTGTGACGTGGCCGTGACGTCACACTGCCTCCTCCGACGAGGAGATTTTTACCTAGGGTAAAAATCACCGTGTTTCTAATTTGAATAAATTGGGACTCTAGGTCCACCATCCAGTTTTACCTACTTTTTTTTAAACTTATTTACTTCGCTTCTAAGTAAGTCTTAAATTCCGGAAATTTGCGATTTTCCGCTACTTTAATGTATATTTATGTTTAAATGCTGTGGCCATAAAGCTCTATAAATGGAGTACGCTTCACCTCATCTTTCCAAACAAAAAAGTCTGCCAAAATCTGAGGGGGGCGAGGTAACACGCATGTGATGTTTTCTAGTCAAAGGTACATCATTGTCGATTGTTAATACAGTTTGTTTCTAAATGAATTTTTATGGCAGCAACGCTTTCTTAACAACCGACAAAGATGTACCTTAGACTTGAAAACACCAAACATTATTGACATATTCTTTTTATACTTCATAACACTAAATGGAGCAATAGATAGTCGACTGTACATACGTTAACATATGGTTCATTATTGGATGCAGTCTTTGCAAATGTCAAACAAAAAAGTCAAGGATCATTTTTGATTGTATTTTCAAACAAAATATAGAAGACAGCAATCCTTAAGCGCGTTAAATATGGAGAAATGTCAAACGTCAAATAGTTACTGCCTGTCAGAAAGAAAACGATTGTCTTTGAATCGATTCTGTAAACGAAGCTTGATTTTCGATTTAGGTTATATCTTTTATTACGAAAGTAATGATAAATAAAGTAAAACTTTACTTACATCTGAAATGGTATTTCATCCTTTTGTAAACTAGACGAAATATAACATTGTTTACATCCAAAACCAGCGCATAAGGGTATTTTCACGGAGCTTGTTATCCATCGACAGCGATGACGAAAATGCGTGACATCGATTATTGAAATATTTTTTATAGATGTACTAGATTTTCCTGCCTGCTTTTGACAGAGGGAAAATGATATCTAAGGCCTCTCCTGGTTTAGAACTCTCTGGCTGTGGCTTATCCATCAGCCTTGATATGCTATATCAATTTGTTTACTAACGGGATCTGTGATTGGTAATAATGTTAATTATCCTTAACTATAATAACGGGGTGGTATGAAAAAAAAGAAACGGAAGGTTGTAGGATTTACTACCTAACAAATACTAATCTTGTAAAATATAATTTAAGAAGATAACGCCGGTTTCTCTCTCTAACCGAACAGAGCAAAGAAATAATAGTAAAAAAAATAAACAAAAACATCTACGGTTAATTGCCGCAATTTCGGCCTTTGCTTCTGTGCAGCCTGTGGCCACTTGACTCGAGCTGCCGTTCCTGCGCCCGCCCGTCCTCCGTCTTCTTCTGCTGGCTGCCAGTGGGAGTATTCCTTCAGATCTTTAATATGCGCTGTGACCGTTCGTCCGTGTCCCTCACATTGCCGCCGTATGTTAACGACTGGTGACTTTTTACTTTGTATTTTGTATGGACCTAGGAACTTTGGTACTAACTTGGCGCATATACTATTACTTGCGTCTGTCAGGACGTGGTTTCTCTTCGGGACTAATTCTCCGCCAGTTGGTTCCCATTGTTGTCTGTGTTTGTCGTATCTTTTCCATTTTGAACTCGGATCCGTTTGTCGGTATGCTTGGTTGTGTATCTTTCTATACAGCTTACCATCCTTCACGCAGTATTCTTTGGTTCGGTCTGTGTGGTCCGCTACTTGCGTTAGCTTCTTGTTATACACGTTGTTTTCTTCTGCTGTGCATATTGGATTCCTTGACATTTCATGGGCAGTCTGGTTCTGCTTCCCGCTCATATATCTTATATCGGACTGATATCCGATATTGTTTGGGGTTCCTCGGATAATACTTTCGTTTGATCGGTTCCGTATGTTTCAAATTGATTCTGTGTTCTACCCGCGTGCTTCCTTTTGGTGCTTTCTCGTCCCGTTCGAATTTGCATTGGAGTACCGCTTCTAATTCTTGTTCTTGTGATTCAGAGGCTTCAAATTCCATACCATTTACATGGGCCTGTGCTGGTGCTGGTGTGGTTTGTTCTTCACTGTCTCTTATGTTGTGTTGCGATTCCGGAATATCTTCCTCACTCCGTTCGCCCTGTGCACTTCTGTATTCATCGTGGGCGTCCTCTTCCTTGGTGGACTTTTCTCCTGCCCATGTGACTGTCATGCCGACTCGCTTAAGGACGTGCGTTCCTACGATGGTACATGTGGCTGAAGGTAGTACACGTACCCAGTGCTTGATCTTTGCGTTTTTAATTTGAATATCTACTAACAGGTTTCTGTTTACCTGTGCTATTGCGCCGTTGGCAAGTGTCACTTCTCTTTGTACTTCATTTTCTACTGCACCATTATCGATGCACTCTTTGTATGTTTGTTGGTCCACATATGTATTTCTTGAGCCTGTATCAACTAAACAGTGATACTCTTTACCCATTATCTGCACCTGTTCATAAATTCTGTTGTCCTCTCGGTTACCGTCCCCTGCGGCTCCCACGGCTTCATTTTCCCCCATGGTTTCCTCTTGCAGCAGTTCTTGCTCAAGACACCTTGTTTTCCACATTCACTACAAAATATCCGTCTCATTGACCGGCATTCTTTAGTTGTGTGTCCCGACTTGCCGCATGACCAGCAGCACGTCCTTGGGTCGTACCTGATTGCTTGAGTTCCTTGGTCCTCCTGCGGGGCCATGTCTTGGTCTTGGTCGCTGCTATGTGAATCTCTGTACATATTGCACTGGTTGCCATTTGGTACAGTCGTTATGTTCTCGTACTTGGAAGCGAGTTGTAGTAATCCGGATAGGTTGTTAAAGTCTTTTTTCCTGATGTATAATTTATAATTCTTCTGCATGTTCTCGTAAATGCGCCAAATTTTCCTTTTCTGATAGGTGACCATACCTTCGCATTAACGTTTGGAGATCTATGAGGTAGTCTGTGAACTTCTCTTTGTATTTCTGTTTCCTTGCTATAATCTTTGCGACCACGTTCCCTTCGTAATTAGCGGGGAAATAGTACAGTTTAAATACCGAAATGAACTCCTTCCACGTTTTCCACGTGTCGACGTTATTTCTGTACCACAATAAGGCTTTACCTTGTAGTATCCGGGGTAGGGCGGGTAGCACGTCCTCCTTCGTTATACTGCTTGCCAGTATTAGCTCTTCCAACCTTTCTAGGAACTCGACCGCGTTGTCTACGGGTCGAAATGTGAGATTCCAGTCCCTGATTATTTTCCCTAAGTTTTTGGATCCATCCTTCTTGTCAGGTTGGCCCATCTTCACGGTTCGCTTTTTGTCTGGTGTTTTAAATTCGTCTGGCTTACCTTCGTCGGTTTCTTTCACCGCTTCTACTAATAACTTTCTTACTTGCTCCATATTTAGACATTCGGTCTGTATTTCTCTCGCTTTGGCTTGCTGAACTAATTCTGCTTTATTTAAATGGTAGATCCAGGCCGTTGGCATTTTCGCGGTCTGGCTAGGTCGATGCGTCGGGATATACGGGTCTCACTCACCAGTGTGCTCAGCGGAAGGCGATCTGGGATAGCGGCTTCGACTTACCACGTGTTGGGCACGGAAAAGTTTATACGACATTTTAGTCTCCAATTATGATTAGGAATACGCTGTTAAAATTATTCGGGTGTATTATGCTGAGTGGTGACCTTTTGTAGCCTCTATTACGTACAGCATCAATAGATTCAATATATAGATTCAATATATATATTCAAGCAATAGGTACTTAGTTTTAAGTGTATAGTGAATAAGATTTTTATTTTTTACTTTTTTTAATTATGTGGTGCTGTATGTGGAGGGATTCTGAAATAAATGTTTTTCTTTCTTTTTTTTAGACTTAGTTGTTTTAAAAACATTTAGAGATGTGTTCATGTGTTGCTCCAGAGTTAACTGTCCAGAGCTATGAATGTCCGGCGGTGGCTGGGCCGTCACTGCAATTTGTTTTGTTCCAGCAGATGACTGTTTAAAACTACAGACAGGAAAAATTGTTTTAGGATACGACTTAAGTTTACACTTTTTCTGTACAGGTGTACATATAGGTCTAGCAGGTTCCTTTAATAACTTTTTGTAGACCTCGGTCTTGTTACGTCTCTGATATAAAATGCCTTTCAACAGGAAATTTTCGCTGAGTAACTTCGGAATTTCATTGTCTGCGCTTAAAAGTTGACTCTTAAGTTTTCTGATTTGTTCCCTCAGCTCCTACATCACAAAATTTTGCACTTGCGAATCTAGGTTAGAAAGACTGTTGGTGGTGTCCTCACGAGATAAAGCATTCTGATCTGGATCAGTTATGTTCCTTGATACATCAGGGCAGCTATTGTTAAGTGTAATGTGATTTTGTTGGAAAGAACACTTAAAAGAGTCCTCATAAGAGAGAGATTCAAACGATTTTTTTACTGGGGTATTGTATTGTCGTATGGTGACCTTATCAGGTGAACTCAGACTTTTCTCTTTAAGTCCTACATTCCAAGTAGATAACGTAGCTTTAGACGCCGTTTTCTTCCTAGTTGTTATCCTGTCAGGCGAATCCGTATAATGCTTAAGCGCCAGCTCTTCGTTGTCAGAAGATACTGGAGGTTCTGGTATATTGTATTCACTCATTGTTGCTGGCTCAGGTGTAACTACGCTATCCTTTAGGTCCATATTATCAGAAGATGTATAAGTAGTCACATCATTGAAAGTAGAGCATTTTGATGTCAGGTCTACATTTTCAGGAATCAAGGGGTGATTCTGTATCTACGTTGATGTTTTTTCTTGTACATCAAGAGACATTTTATGTTCTTCATTTCCGGGAGACACTGTATGTACAACATTTGCATGACATGCGCTTCGTATAACATGCCCGGGAGATGTTATATTCTGTAAACACTGTTCCTTTTTGCTTTCTTGTGGTGTTGGTGTTGATGAAAACAGATGTCTGAACATTTTTCCTCTGGGTATTGGGCGTGCTAGTTTTTCCCAAGTGCACTTTAGATCTTATGCACTTTGCACACTTCCAATTGGATTTGCTTTCCTTATTCATTAAGTTGTAGCGCTTTTCTGCATTACAGCATGCAAGCATAACGTTTATTGCAGAAAAAACATGTCAGGTAGTGCTTTTCTTGAATCATTTTTTTGCAGTTAGCGCAAATTGGTTTTGGTGCCATTTTGATTTGTTTTCATTAATTTTATCAAATATTATATATGTACAAATGAAAAATTACTAGCATTTGAGGCCAGTAATAAAAAGTCAGATGTAAAAAAAATGCAAATAAAATGTTTAATTCGTCGGGGTTCGAACGCAGGAAATCGGTTATTGGGAGAGTCAAAAATACACTGTCACACCGCTAGGCCACAGTGGACGCCACGGACTAATCAGTGAATTTAATCGTCATATTTTAGTAATTTCTTATTAGCGAGCATGTCAGTTTGCAGTTTGAACACATCATTTTAAGATTCACCCTCACTTAAAAAAAATAACGCACAGTACTCAACCCATTTATTTATTTAGTAATGTTGATTGTTGATTCATTTCTCACTAAAAAATTTAAAACTGTACTGTTTTTGTACTTTTATTAAAGTGGTTTTCTTGTTTATGTTATGTCACATTAGACGCGTAGTATGTCCTTAAACTACGTCCGGACACGGGTATGTCCTTAAACTACGTCCAAAAGAGAGGTATGGGCACTGCGAATGTCATCTCGCTATAATGTGTAGTAGGGTACAGCACATGTAATGAAACCCTATTTAACCTACTCTACCTAAGTTTTATAACCCTGAAATAAAAGCTAAAGCTGAAACCTAAACAAAGGCGCTAACTACCGGGAAGGAAAATTTCAAAACAAAATATAAACTGAAAGAAAACTTTATTAATTAAAATAATCCTATCTATTAGTACGAGTAGTTTACTCTCCAGCCCTGCATAGAGCAAGACCCTTGCGACATCAACATTTGATTTTGTGATATTATAATAATTTATTTAATTGTATTCAGGAAAAGTAAGCTGTGGCATAGTTCTAGGTCTTCAAAACCTAGCTTAATTAAATCTACCTGACAATAGGGCCGGCCTCGCAGCACTCCAGTGGCCGTATCCACTGCAGATTTGCCAGTATATGCGAAATTACTGTCTATGTTTCCAAGAAAAGGTATATCATCAGGTAGCAACCAAGTTTCCTGTAGACAAATGATGTCCCCGGTAAGACATAAGTTCTTAACACACGGCGCGGCGCGAGTGTTAAGTTAATATTCTTACAATTATATCTAATGATGATCTTAGTTACGACGCAATTCATTCTGGTTTCTTTTTAAACTCGATATAATGCCGATATGTGACCCCGTCTGACCAGAAGTCATCTCGCAAAAATATGTCCAATTTATGTTTGGGCACAAAAACTTTGTAGGCATCGTATTCTTTCATTGTTTTAATTTTTTTTTCAACGGCGACAGATATTTTCGATTTGTCAATAATATAATTCTTCAGATCTTCTGCGCTAGCGTCCTTAGAGATATTGTAAATGTAGATAGGTATTTTGACCTCAGCTGCCTTAAACTTATTATCCGGGTCCACATTTGCCTTACCGCGATTACCAACAAATCTATTTCTCAACTTCCGCCTTTGAACGGCAATCCATTCATCGTCATGCGATTTTTGTTTCCAAACACCACCACTAGCGATCTCAGAAAACGACTTCGCCATGGTAAGTTGTGTTTTAACGCCAACGTCTGCGCCCGTGTGTCTCGATGCATGTACTTGTGCAGCTGAGCCGGTATGCGCGGGTAACTGCACCTCATGACTCATCGCGTTGTCCGCTTGCATTTGAACGGCGGGTTGCATAGCTGATTCACGCGTCTCGGCCCGCAAAGGCGATATAACTGTATTGTATTTGTGGCACTACCGGCAACCACGGTTTTGTCGCTTTCTTTATTCGGAGATGATGCAGACAAATCAATACTAAATTAAAATATTTGTACTTAATTTGTCAGAACCTTATATAAAACGATGCAATTAGAGTATGATATAGGTTCTATTTAGTTATATTTTTATGGTCAAAGAACATTTCAATTCCCATATTTTACGTAAATTCCAAAATTTTTGGCATAGCCGCAGCAGGTCTGCTGTCATACTCGTACTGACTGGTCTATACCGGTATGTGATAATCTCATCAAACTACACGCCTGCAAACGCAAGTTTAATCATACTAAATCTTGAATACAGTATTATGAGAAGCACGCGTGTAGTTGCCAAGAAATTCGCAAACATAACGAATTGCCCAAATAAAAAAATATATGATTTTTTTAGGTTTTATAGTACATTTTATGGCAGGCAGACGTACATATGATTCTTTTTTGCAGATGCAGTGCTTGGAGAGCGTCCCAAGGGGCTTTGGCATCAAAAACAATTGTAAATCATATGATCACTTAGTCTGTGTGGCGATGATCATGATTAAGGTAAGTAAATTATACCTCATAAGCGGAGTTGGGCAAAAATTTGTGTGATTAAAACTAAAGTTTAAAATGAGAACATGATCTAATCTCTTGCTGTGATTAAAAAATCTAAATATATAAAAGAAGAAACTGACTGACTGACATATCAACGCACAGCCCAAACCGCTGGGTCTAGAGATTTCAAATTTGGCACATAGGTTCCTTATAAGGTCTAGGGGAGCACTAAGAAAGGATTTTTCAAAATTCACCCCCTAAGGGGGTAAAATGGGGGTCCAAAGTTTGTATGGCGAAACAAGATTTGTTAGACTATTTTATTCGAAACTTCACAGGAGTATTCCTAACGATAAATGAGTAAACACGTGTTTCAGGTTTTTTGAAATTCAACCCCCAAAAGGGGCAAATGTGGTCACAAAGTCTGAAAATCAACATGGGTATTGTATCCTTTTTGAGTACTTATAGTACGCAGGCGAAGCCGCGGGAAAAGGCTAGTAACTTATATTATAGAACATTTTTAGTCTCTCCCATGGTACGTTTATCCTACAACTCCCGTTTACCCGCTTATATTTACTTATTTTATTGTATATATTTAATATATGTATGATAGGGTGTCCCTGATATTACTATTTTGAGAAGTGAATAACTAATACAATCAAAATACGACAAAACTCGAAATCCGTCGGACAGTTTTGAAATTTGGTGTGTATGTTGATTAGAGGTTCCGTTTTATTGTCCACACCATTTGACATTTCAGGACCTCGAGGAACCACCAGCACCTTCGAAAATGTCCTCCATCCTGAAGAAATTCGCTTTTCCCTCCGAATCTACGCACTCTATGAAAATGTGATCTAGGACAATATTAAAGTTCATTAAATTTTACATAGAAATGTGCGTACACTTTTGCTGAAAAATGCACCTCCTTAGAGATAGCACTTGCGTCAATTACTTTCCAGGGGATATTCTCATGATATGAAACTTGAGAGAATACAAAGTTAACATTTATTTATAGGTTTGTATGTCAGCTACGCCAATATCAACATTTTAACCGACAGGATACAAAGTTAACATGTATTTATAGTTTTGTATGTCAGCTACGCCAATATCAACATTTATCCGACTGGTACAAAAACAGTAAGACAGTAGGGTTTTAGTTTCAATACTGAAAACTGAATACAACCTGTAGCCTAGGATGCTAAGCGAATTTCTAAAAGTGACATATCCCTTAATTGCACTTGATCTGAACAATGAATCCACACTTAAATATCTAAAAAAACAATATGGCGGCCGCAAGAGGTCACCATATATATTACATCATATTTTTTCTTAGTGTCGGAACTATTGCGCGGATTTTAATAAAAGATACACCAGGAGGTTTCTAATGAACACACCAGTGCCATGCAATGCAAGTTTCTAAAATGTATGCGGGATAAATCACTAAGACTTAATAATTTGATCATAAAACCCTGTTTTTGGTCTTAATTAGAGGTCAATCAATAGTTGCAGCAATTAAACTCGAAACCTATGTTATCTGGGATCCTAGTATGCACGACTGAAAACAGGAGCTTCCAGGACCACCAGAGTCGGTTGCCATCATGCAAAGTTTATCCATTTTTAGTTTTTTCTCACGCTTTGATTGACCTCTAATTAAGACCAAAAATAGGGGTTTGTCATCGTATTATTTAGTCTTAGTGATTTGTCCCTCATACATTTTATAAAATTTGCATTGCATAGCACTGGTGTGTTGATTACAAACCTCCTGCACGCCTAGAATAACTTGACGTTTGACGCGACAGTTCATACTTCAAGCGCGACTCGAAGTATGGAGTGACAGGCGACAACGTAACATATGCTAGCCGGCCTGGTGTATTCATTAAAATCCGCGCAATAGTTTAGGCACCAAGGAAAAAACATGATTTCATATTTGGTGATCTCTTGCGACCGCCATACAGAGCTTGTAACCGGTTTTCGCAAAAAGCCCCGAAATAACCCAATATTTTTACATGTTTTATGGTTTTTACGTAGAACTCAATATTGTTTTTAGGTTATGACTTTGTATTGTAAGATTTTTCGATTAAATATGGAATAGTAAACAAAAGAACGAAAAAAAAAACCGGTATTTTAGTATGGAGCAAAATACCGGTTACAAGCCCTGCCGCCATATTGTGTTTTTTTTAAATATATAAGTGTGGATTCATTGTTAAGTCAAGTGGAATTAAGGGATATGTCACTTGTAGAAATCCGCTTAGCATCCTAGGCTAGGCTAATGTAACACTTGGCTATTGTTTAGTTATCTAGAATTTAAATAACTAGTACAAAAGAAAAAAAACTATATTTAAAAAACGTGAGTTTATATTTAAAGAAAAAATGTAGGGTAGATTAGTAGTAGATAGGATCTCAGGGGTAAGTTATCATTCATCAGCATTCCCTCCTCGCCGTATCCGGCGACAGCGACTCCGTCAATTATTCCTTCCGAGATTATGGAAGGCTCGGGACGAAGACGAATGAAAGACGAAGTTTGACTTGCAAAGCCAAACTTCGTCTTGATGACGCGGCCACACACGGGTTGTACGTGTATACGTAAGAGGGCTTACAATTGAGATCGAGCCCGTATTCAGTTGTGCACGCATTTTAACGAGTGCCACTTCCCTGCTGTGCGCTCGGTGCTGAGGTGGTAGGTGCGCATGGATACGGTGACCTCACGGTCTGCAGGTCTTCACTGGACAGTAGAGCAACGCGTGGACTCCGGAGCCGATGTTGGACGTGAAGGTGGCGAGGCCCCTGGAATTTTCCATTTTGGGCATTTAGTAAAATGTCCGATTTTGCGTTACTGCCTGCAACATTTTGCCGCGTGAAGAAAAAGCGCAAGATAGAAGTGCAGCTAGCAGGAAGGTAAGCTCAGAGCATTAAATAGTGATCAGTGATGTGGTAGTAGCATACAATGATGTGGTAGTTTTCAGTTTTGAAACCATTACCCTACTTACTGTCTTTGTCGTAGTCGGTTAAAATGTTAATATTGGTGTAGCTGACATACAAAACCGTAAATAAATATAAACCTTGAATTCTCTCAAGTTTCTTCTCATGAGAATATCACCTGGAAAGGCATTGACGATACACTTCTCTTCCTCAAGTGCTATTTCTAAGAAGGTGCATTTTTCAGCAAAAGTGTACGCAATTGCATGTTTCTATGTAAAATTTATTGAGCTTTAATGTTGTCCTAGATCATATTTTCATAAGGTGCATAGATTCGGAGGAAATAGCGAATTTCTTCAGGATGAAGGACATTTTCCAAGGTGCTGACGGTTCCTCGTGGTCCTGAAATGTCAAATGGTGTGGACAAAAAAAAACGAATTTCTTGAGGCCTGACCAAGAACACTGTAGTCCCGAATCCTCGCTACACAATTTTGTAGACGTTGCCACTCAAACAAATGTTGTCGAGCTAGAGGATGAACATCTATTTCAAGAATCCGAAATCAGAGACTCACCAAGTCGACTTTTTCGTGCCTGAGGAATCAGGACATAAGTTTTACTTATTACATCAGAACATAGCTAGTGTTTAAAAAAAAAGAGACGAATTGGAAGTTGTGCTTAATGATTTTAAACTAAAAGAAAAGCAAATTAATGTTTATAATAATTCTTTATTGTTAAAAATACATTTGCACCTTAACAGCTAAAGCCAAAGCGGCACAAATTAAAACAATAACATAGATAGGTCTATAATATAGATTATAAAATTATTCAATACTACTCGCAGGCATCTCTCGTTCAATGACTCTCTTGCACTCCGTCATCAGTCGTCCTATCGTGCTTACAAACAAATCACACAAAGGCTGAGCCTCAAGCACGGAGTTGAGCAACGTCAGTGCACGTACGACCGGCGCCTGCGCGTGCGACTGCGTGCGCATCGCTCCCTCCGCCAACAGAGGGTGTCGGCGCGCACGTATGTACTGGTTAGGCACAAATAGCCGGACGAAGGCAGAGACAAGGGCTACACAATCAATCGTGTTTCTAATGACGCCGATTGCGAATTTTGCCAAAGAGAGCAACCTACGTAGTTGAAGGGAGTCGTATCCTAAATGTCCCTGTAGAAATAAAGTGGGGTACATATAGGGGTAATAACAGTGTATTTTTTTATACAAAGCCCTAAGAAACGCCTTTTGCACCTGCTCCAGCATGAGGTTGTATTTTGCTTTATGCGGGCTCCACACCACTGCGGACGCTTCAAGCATGCTGCGCACTAGAGCCGCATACAATATGCGTGTAGCATCTACAGTCAGGGGCGCGGAATTGCGCAGGACGAATCCTAACCTACTGTACGCGGCGCCAGTCACGGCTTGAATGTGTTCGCGAAATGTGATTTCCGGGTCAAAAAGAACTCCTAAGTCGCGGACACGCTCCGAGCGTGTTATACTAGCACCGCCGATATCGTACTGAACCTCTTCAGGAGTGTGGGATCGGGTGAAGGAGATCATTTCGCATTTACTGGCATTGAAATAGAGTTTATTTTCAATACTCCAGGCGTGGACTGCGTCAATATCCCATTGCAGTTCTTCACAATCCTTTTGACTTTGGAACAGCGTACAATGCTGCACTTTGGAAGGTAGATCATTTATCATCAAAACGAAAAGAAATGGTCCCAGATTAGACCCTTGACTGATACCCGATCGGGTGGGGTAGCTTTTAGACTCGTAGGGACCAATTTAACGTACTGCTTGCGATCGGATAGATAATTCGCAAAAAGAGATAGAAGTCTGGGTGTAAACCCCATTCCACCTAGCTTCAGCAGAAGAATATAATTATCTACCCGGTCGAAAGCTTTCTGAAAATCCAGGTAGACAACGTCCACCTGGGCCTTGCTGTCCAGCTCACTTGATAAAATATTGGTCAGGGTAATCAAATTCGTAGCTACCGATCTCTTGGGGAGGAATGCGTGCTGTGCGCTGGTGATGTGAAGCTGGCATTGCGGCAGCAGTTTACTATGTGTTGCTGATTCGAACACTTTGGCCAGTGCATTCAGAATTGCAATGGGACGATAATTTTCGACACTCAACTTCGATCCTGGCTTAGGAATTGGTGTTACCCTCGATTTTTTCCAAACTGTAGGGTAGATACCCGAATGGAGAATAAGGTTGAAAATAAACTCTAGAGGACCGACTAGATTGTCAATACAAGCCTTAAGTACCAAAGCCGGTATCGCATCCGGTCCCGGCGCCGATCCAGCTCTCAGTTTTTTTATTGCATTCCTTATGTCAATCTGTGTAAAGCACCTGATATCCACACACCTAGCGTCAACTGGCAGGCTTTTACTGGCCGCCCGCGCGTCCAGGATAGGTTCATCAGGTAGAAAAACAGAGCCAAAGTGAGACGCGAACGCATCAGCGGCAGCAGCGCCAGTGAACTCTACATCCCCGCGTGTTACCCTTGGCTCTACGCCCCCCTTACATCGTAAAGAATTTACATGTGACCAGAATTGTGCCGGGTTTTGAGATATCCTCTTAGACACGTGATGCATGAAGTTACTATGAGCTTTGGTTATCTCGCTTTTAATGTTTGTACGCTTGTAATGTAATATGTCTCACTGAGACATTCATTAAAAAACCGGCCAAGAGCGTGTCGGGCCACGCTCAGTGTAGGGTTCCGTAGTTTTCCGTCCGTCACAGTAAGTGTACCCACTTAAGAGTTAAAGACTAATGCCAAAAGGTCGTATCTGATGCCTATGGAAGAAGTTTTTTGGAAATAACTCAAAAATGGCTAAACCTATAATGTTCAAAATAATTTTCCTATAACCTATAAAGTTTATCATAACGCACATCTTCTCAATTTTTTTCATATTTTTTGGACTTACGGTGCAAAAGTTACAGGGGGGGGGACGCTATTTTTCCGACTTTCGAAGCGATTATTTCCGAAAATATGTACATTATCAAAAAATGATTTTAGTAAACCCCTATTCATTTTTAAATACCTATCCAACAATATATCACACGTTAGGGTTGAAATGAAAAAAAAAAATCACTCCCCACTTTACGTATAGGGGAGGTACCCTAATAAAAAAAAAAATTCCACGTTTTATTTTACCACTTTGTCGGCGTGATTGATATGCATATTAGTACCAAATTTCAGCTTTCTAGTGCTAACGGTCACTGAGATTATCCGCGGACGGACGGACGGACGGACGGGCAGACATGGCGAAACTATAAGGGTTCCTAGTTGACTACGGAACCCTAAAAAGGGACAAAAAACAATGTTTGCCTCAATAACTATAAATTGGCAACATTTTGGTCACGAGAACATGAAAAACGAGGAGGTTCTTGTATACTTTTTGAAAAAACTTTGATTGAGTTTACAGAACTCAAAATATGTAATGACATTTCACAAATCTAGGACTTTGAATGTTGCGGTATAAAGCTACTTATATATGTCGGGGTTCTATAAATACATATTTATAGAACCCCGTCATCAGACGTGGAAGTATTTTTAGATACATTAGAAATCCTATTGAAAAAGGTCGACAAAGCAGGGAAAAAGATAATACTATGCGGTGACTGGAACATTAACTTGCTAAATAGAAATAAGACATCGCAAGAATTAGAAAGTCTTCTAGAATCATAATCTTGAAATACACATTAAATCGCCGACGAGAAAAAATACATGTATCGACATATATGTAATTGCCAGTAACATACCGCAGGCTACTGGCTTCACGGAAAGTTTAGCTCTGTCCGACCACGATACAGGTCAAATAATCTCCTTTGATGCAGGAAGCTACAAAAAAAAAGACTACTGGTTCGAATATAAAAGAGAATTCAGTGATGAAAATGTTAATAAATTTTACCAATGTTTAAATTCCTTACCCTTCAATGAGGTAATGTCCATGGCAGATACAAATAATGCTTTTAACCTATTTCATGATACATTAGGAATTTTCTTCGAATTGTGTTTTCCCGTAATTAAAGTTAAGATCACAAATAAAAGTAAACAGTCACCGTGGATAACAAAAGGTCTAAGGAAAAGTTGTAAACACAAACGTAGACTGTATCTTAGCTATCTAAAATGTAACTCAAGTGAAAGAGAAGAATTAAAAACGAATTACCAACGTTACTCGAAAGTACTTAAGCAATGTATGAATAAAGCTCAGACTTAATAATAGGTTAATTATCCAAAACTCAAAAAATAAGTGTAAAGCCTCGTGGATCGTTATAAATCGACAAACTCAATCTAAACCGACACAAAAACAAATTGATAAAATAATATATAACGGACATGTCATAGACAATATTGAGGATTTACCTGAATTATTTAATAATTATTTTATTAATGTAAGTGAAGATTTGCCAAACACAACTAACACGATAAATACAAAAGACAAAAAAACTCTATATTTCTTGCACCAGTCACAGAAAATGAAGTGCACCGTATTATAATGTCCTTAAAAAATACACCATCAGTAGGATACGACCACATTGACACAAAAACGATATAACTATGCTCTCATATATTAAAAATTCCCTTAACCTTTCTTATAAAACTATCGATTGAACAAGGAATTGTCCCAGATAGATTAAAATGTTCCTTAGTGAAGCCAGTATTTAAAAAAGACGACCACACAGACATGGGGAATTATCGCCCCATTACCCTGATTCCTGTAATCTCAAAAGGTTTTTGGAAAGAGCGTATCTATAAGACTACAAAACTTTATTACTAAACATAATATATTATGCCCTGAGCAATTTGGATTCCAGCACGGGGAATCGCCATATTTAGCTTGTTTCTCACTAGTAAAAAGTATAACGGAAGCCGTCGATAAGCAATTACTTACAGTGGGTGTCTTTCTTGACATGTCTAAAGCATTCGATCTCGTAGATCACCAAATATTGCTAAATAAATTGTACGACCTTGGTATAAGGGGAATATCTCTTGACTGGTTTAAAAGTTACCTAACGATTCGGCATGCCAAACTGCGAGACGTGGCTCTCACACTTGTCTCGCTAGGTGATAGAGTGAAATCCATCTGTCCACACGTGTCCACACCTAACTGTCAATCTGTCAGTAGGTCTCGCTAGAGCGTTTTGTCTATGGCTATGGCCACCATTTTAGATGTCACAATCTACAGAGATAACCAAAATCCATACTAATATTATAAATGTGAAAGTGTATGTGTGTGTTTGTTTGTTTGTCCGTCTTTCACGGCAAAACGGGGCAACGAATTGACGTGATTTTTTAAAAGGAGATAGTTGAAGGGATGGAGAGTGACATAGGCTACTTTTGTCTCTTTCTAACCCCCCACTTCCCTAAAATGGGGGGTGGAAGTTTGTATGGAGCATTCGGGGGGCAATCAGGAAAGGGGAACCGTGTTACCTCGAATTTAACGCGAGCGAAGCCTCGGGCAAAAGCTAGTTGTAAATAAAGAGAAAGTCTCAGCAGTCTCAAAACCAAAAACGAACAAATGTGGAGTCCCATAAGGCAGTATATTGGGACCACTTTTATTCTTACTTTACATAAACGACCTCCCGGACACAACTAAACATGTGTGTATTATTTGCTGATGACACGACGATTATATTTACTGGGCCTGATAAACAAACTTTTGAAAGTGACATAAATAATACCTTGGCCAATATAATACAGTGGTTGGAGACTAATAAATTAAAACTAAATATAAACAAAACTAAAGCTATTCAATTTAAGACATACCAAAGTGAAAAAGTCACATTAGACATAGGCTATAATAATAATAAAATAGACATCATAAACTCAACGCCGTTCCTAGGCATCAAACTGGATGAAAATTGTCATTGGAAAAACCACGTTGATACTGTATGTAAAAAAGTCAGCAGGTTTGTACGCGCCTTAAATCGTATAAGGAAAATTGCCTCAGTACAGACCGCCCTCAGCGCATTTCATGGTTATGTCGGATCTGTCCTGCGTTACGGCATTATTATATGGGGCAACTCTGTTGAAGCAGACAGTTTTAAAAGCCCAAAAATAAATGTGTCAGAGCTTTAGCTAACAAAAGTGGCAGAGCCTCTTGTCAGACCTTATTTCCAGAGTTAAAAATTCTTCCCCTGCCTTGCATCTACATCTCGGAGATATGCTTGTTTGTAGTGAAACACAGCAGCTATTTTACCAATAATTCACAACTTAATCCAAACGCAAGACCAATCTATAGGAACGGAATCTTCATCCCTAAAAATGACCTAAAATTTTTCCAATATAATGTAGGCTGAATGGCACCCAAAAATTTATAATAACCTTCCTGTAGCATTGTTACATTTACCAACAAAGAAATTTAAAACAGAACTCGTCAAATGGTTAAGTAGAAAAACCCTTTTTCTCAAACATGCTCGTAAATGGTCGCATTTTGTTCGTAAATTGAAGACGCAAAGTGCTCAATTTTATTCTTTTCAAATTTAAAAAGTGAAAACGCAGCGGAAAAAAATGAGTTTCCATAGAATCATTTTACTCCTAGGAATAAAATGACTGTATGAAAATCCATTTTTATCCGCTGCGTTAACTTTTTAAATCCTACGATTGCAAATAAATGACTAAGGAAATTTTGCATTCAGCCAAGTGAAACCTTCGTTCAACCAGACAAATGTCAAAATAATCGCAAATACGTTGTCGCGATTCGAGATGCGCGCGCATTGGCGCATGCGCGTATCGGACGATTATTTGTCTGTGGTAATAGATTTGAAAAAAAAATATGCAAAATAAAAGGCGGCAATTCGTTGTAAAGTAAGTATTCGTTTTCTTTAAAATTAATTAAAATAGAAAACAGTATGAGCTCAAATGACGACAGTGAGATGGAAATAGACGGCACACCGTCTCATTTGAAAGAAGAAGCAAGCTTAATAATGAACAACTTGCTTCCTGCTAAGTCGCGGGACAAATATAACAGGACTTACAACATGGTACGTTCATGCTGTAGAAGGACAGCCAAAATGCTAGAAATACCTTTTCGTTCACAAATTGCCCTGGAATGTCTAATATAACATTTAACATTAACTAAAAACGCCTTATTTTTTGTATTATACTATGTCACTTAACCCTTATCAAAAACTTATTACTTATAGTTGAAATTAAATTTGTTTGATTTCCTCACATTATTTGAGAAAAGCACTATGTATACCTCAATGGAAACAGGCATTTTCCGACTCGGACCTTTGCCAGGCCTCGGCAAGCCTCGGCCTGGCATCTAGGTACCTCGTCAGGAAATGCCTTTCTTTCCATCCCTCGGCAACAATGTACTATTTCTCAAACATGCTCGGAAATTGTCACATTTTGTTCGTAAATTGAAGACGCAAAGTGCTCAATTTTATTATTTTCAAATTTAAAAAGTAAAAACGCAGCGGAATAAAATGACTTTCCATAAAATCATTTTACTCCTAGGAATAAAATGACTGTATGAAAATCCATTTTTATCCGCTGCGTTAACTTTTTAAATCCTAGGATTGCAAATAAATGACTAAGGAAATGTTGCATTCAGCCAAGTGAAACCTTCGTTCAACCAGACAAATGTCAAAATAATTGCAAACGCGGTGTCGCGATTCGAGATGCGCGCGCATTGGCGCATGCGCATATCGGACGATTATTTGTCTGTGGTAATAGATTTGGAAAAAAAATATGCAAAATAAAATTCGTTGTGAAATAAGCTATCGTTTTCTTTAAAATTAATTAAAATAGAAAACAGTATGAGCTCAAATGACGACAGTGAGATGGATTTCCATCTATCTATTCGTTTATTTAGACGGGACACCGTCTCATTTGAAAGAAGAAGCAAGCATAATAATGAACAACTTGCTTCCTGCTAAGTCGCGGGACAAATATAACAGGACTTACGACATGGTACGTTCATGCTGTGGAAGGACAGCCAAAATGCTAGAAATACCTTTTCGTTCACAAATTGCCCTGGAATGTCTAATATAACATTTAACATTAACTAATAACATGCCTTATTTTTTGTATTATACTATGTCACTTAACCCTTATTAAAAACTTATTACTTATAGTTGAAATTTAATTTGTTTGATTTCCTCACATTATTAGAGAAAAGCACTATAGAAACAGGCTTTTTCCAACTCGGACCTTTGCCAGGCCTCGGCCTTTCCATCCCTCAGCAACAACGTACTTATTACTCAATAAATGAGTTTTTTAGTGTCAGGCACTAATTGCATGTTAAGCTAAGATTATATTGTAAGATTAGTTTTAAGGTAAATATTTGCATGCCAAGGTAACAAACATTACTGGAACTTATTTGTAACGCTACAACCACTTGTACCTAATGTTTAGCAAATAAATGATTCTTATTCTTATTCCTAACGGGACCATAATCAACATACACACACACCAAACATACATACATACACACCAAACTTCAAAAATGTCCGACGGATTTCGAGTTTTGTCGTATTTTGAACTTGGGCATAGTTACGCTCGGCTTTAGAAAGAGATCGCGACGCGTATGCCACCACGCGCTCGGTGCCATCGCGCTGCCGCTGGGCAAGTACCTCGGCTAAGCCGCGTGGGCCTGCGTCCGCTGTTACCACAGTCGGTAGATCTGGGTCATAATGCGCCAGCACCCGCTCTGACGCTAATTCAGACTTAATCTTGTTAAAAGCATCCTGTTGCTCTTGTCCCCAAACCCACTTCTCGCCTTCTTTTAATAATGAGTGTAAGGGGTCAAGTATACTGGACGTATTTGGAACAAAAGATCTATAAAATCCAATCATACCCAAAAAAGACTTAAGTTCACTTACGTTCTTAGGGCATTCACAATTTAGGATGGCTTCAACTTTTTTTTTCGATTTATGCAGCCCATCTTTATCTATACGGAACCCTAAGTATTCAACAGAGTCTTTAAATAATTCACATTTTTCCTGTTTTAAACGTAAACGGCATCTTGCAATCTACTCAAAACATGTTCTAAACGCTGTAAATGTGTTTCCCTGTCAGGCCCAGTTATTAATATATCGTCAAGAAAAATGCACGTTCCTTCTATTCCGGATAATAATTGTTCCATTGTTCGTTGAAAGATAAACGGCGCACTGGACAATCCAAAAACTAGCCTATTGTAGCAAAATAATCCTTTATGAGTGTTTATGGCCGTAAAATGTTTTGACTCGTCCAGAACCAATTGAGAGTATACGCGCGATAAATCCAGTTTAGAAAACTCGACTCCTCCGTGTAACCTCGCAAATAAGTCCTCTATTCTCGGTAATGGATAATTATCTAAGTACAACACTTTATTGAGTGTGACCGAAAAATCGCCACAAATGCGTATATTTCTATCGGGCCGCAACACTGGAACAATAGGAGTAGCTACGTCGGCGTGGTCTATTTTTCCAGTATACCTAACTCGACTAATGGCTGTAACTCTGCCTCCACTTTTGATTTTAGAGCTAACGGTACAGGACGTGGTTTAAAAAACTTCAAAGAACTGTCCGGTTTAATTTTCAAAGTTATTTTGTATTTGTTAAATGTCCCTAGTTCGTCTGAAAATAATTCGGTATACTTGCTTTTGAACTGATCTCCTATGTCTAAGCTTTGTAAGTTATTACAGTTAGGGTTACCTAGTTCTAAACCAAACGCACTTATGAAATCTCGCCCTAACAATACCGGCTTTTTAGGTTTAGTTACAATGACAAACATTTTAATTTGTTTAGTGCGACCTTCATAAATCACCGGTAGTGTAACGCATCCTTTTGGAAAAATCTTACTTTCATTATAGCAATTAAAAAAATCCTGCCAAGGCTGTAGCTCGTACTCAGCAAAAACATTCCTAAAAACATTCCATAGAACCGAAACGGCACTACCAGTATCTATTTCGCATAAAATGTTTTTGCTAGCTATAGACACTGTTTCAAGCATAGGTTGGTCTTTAGAGCATTTTATAGTAAAAAGATCGTAACTACCTGTAATGGTGTCGTCGTCATCCGCAGCCAAAAAATGATTCTTATTGTATTTCGCCTTGCCCGTACACATACGCTTCAAATGACCTTTGACCTTACATTTTGTGCACGTAAAATTTACAAAACGACACTGATCTTTCGAATGACTTTTATAAACACACACTTCACAGCGAGAGTCCAACATCCCTGAAGGTCGCGCCGCTCGATCTCCGCTCCGCATGGCGTACACCGGCGCCGCCGGCGCTGCCGCGGCCGCGGGGGCTGACCCGGCGGCGCGCAGCGCCTCGCGTGCACAGCGAACGCTTTGCGCCAGTTCTAGCGCCCGGTTAAACGTCAAACTCTCTAAGTTTTGTGCAAATAACTTCTCCTTTTCTTTGACGTCCTCCAATCCGAGAACGAATAGTGTCGAGTTCCGTTTTAAACCCGCAATACTCTGCTAATCCCCGCACTCGCGTTGCCCGTTCGGCTAAATCTTCCCCAGTGCGCTGTTCGGCCTTATAAAACTTATAACGCTCCGCAAACGAACTTTTCTTGGATTGAAAATGATCGTCAAAATGCTTTATAAGCGTCTTAAATTCCACATTGTCGAGCTCCTTCGGAAATAGCAAACTTCCTGCAACACGGTAGGTATCTTCCGCCAACGCCGTCAACAAGATTTCCCGTCGCTTGGCACCAGATTTGTCTGAATCTTCGTTTATATCGTTTGCTGTGCAAAACTGGCCCAAACGACTCTTAAAAATGACCCATTCCTGTGTTCGATGGTCGAAAGTGAGATTGCCACCAAACGTGTTTCCGTGACTCGCCATATTTGCTTCTTATCGCCTAGATTTATTTTGCCTACGATCACAACACACTAAAACACACTAAACACACACGTGAATTACTAAATCGTCGCCAAATTGTGGTATATAGGCTAAGAACGATATTGAAACAACGGAGCTCACGTTAACAGTTTATTCGGCTGTTACAATCTGACTAGGTAGGGGGTAGAAAACCCAACTACCGGCAACATATACCATAGGAAGATGACGAGATTGATGAGAATTCTAAATCCATATCCTCTGAATCTCGTAATGAATCAAAGGAGTTGTGTATAGGTACATGATATACTTGATTTACTTGATTTTTGGATGTGGTGATTTTACTAGGTGTTGGAGCATCGCAAACAGTTGTCCAATGAAGTACTCGAAGTTGAGAGCTTTTTATTGGTAACATAAGTACTCGGCGATGGGAGCTTTTGGGTGTCTGGTGATGTATTTTTATTGTGCGTAGCGATTTCTTTAGGTGATGAAGTTTGGGAGATCTTAATGATGTTCACACTGGTACCGTCAACCGCCGCTGGCCTGTCCCGAAGAGGTGATGAAAGCTTTTCATTGTCGACGCAAGTATTTGGCGATAAGTGATCAGGAGTGTTTGGTGACCTGTTTTGATTGTGCGTTGTGATACTAGAGCTTTCGCTATGTGTTGAAGCTTCGGAAACTTTACTAATGTCCACATAAGTATTCGGTGATGAGAGCTTTTGGAGTTCCGGTGTATTGTTTTTATTTAACTTTTGATGCTGGAGTTTTTTAAGTGTAATTTTTCATTACACGATTTACATTTCCATTTTTTCCTTGACTCATTACTTAAAAGGTTGTATAACTTTTCAGAATAACCAGCGCAATCGACCTCGTAACTATTAGAACATACTGAGCACATAATAGTTGTTTTTACGTCAACGTACGATTTACACTTATGACAGCATACTAGTGCCATCTTGCGGTGTCTACCCATATCACCTGTAGGGACGTGTTTCAAGTTTGTTTTCGATGTCATATTGTCGATCCGTCTAATAGTTCGCTCAGGTATTGGTAGATGTCACTGGTTTATTGTTTCTCTGTTTTCCCTTAGATGACGTTCGAATAAGGTTTGGTCAATATATGTGATGAGGTTTGCTATGGCAACAATTTTAAATGTGTCAAATATCACAGATTAACAGGTGTCACTCTCATTGGTCTAGTCACCTTTGTTTAGACTCCGGCGAGACGAATAATCGGGTCCGAATTTGTTTTTTAACGGTTTACGTATAATTGATACACTTTATTACTGTTTACTCGTTAAGTAAGTGGCACTTTATTATTGTTTGATACGTTTCGTAGCCCGTAAGTATGTTTCAGTAGATTTCACTCACAAATACACTAAGTTATTGTTATAATTGTCATTGTTGAAGCACAATTTTCATACCACTGATTTTGATTGTCAATTCACTAAACCTCGTAATGTTTTTCAGAGATAACATTGTTCGTCAATTGTGATCACTTAACTTACATAAATATGTCACTGGTCAGTTTAAAATATTGTTTCTATTGAAGTTTTCGCGTAAAATAATGCAAGTTCGATCGTTCCCGTGGCTGGTGTTGCCATTGAAAAAAAAAAATTAAAATAGTAAACAGTATGAGCTCAAATGACGAAAGTGAGATGGAAATAGACAGCACACCGCCTTATTTGAAAGAAGAAGCAAGCTTAATCATTAACAACTTGCTTCCTGCTAAGTCGCGGGACAAATATAACAGGACTTACGACATGGTACGTTGATGCTGTGGAAGGATAGCCAAAATGCTAGAAATACCTTTTCGTTCACAAAATGCCCCAGAATGTCTAATATAACATTGAACATTAACTAATAATATGCCTTATTTTTGTATTGTACTATGTCACTTAACCCTTATTCAAAACTTATTACTTATACCTAGTTGAAATTTAATTAAATAAATAAATAAAATTTGATTGATTAAAAAAAAATCAAAAAAGTTTAAAGAATTACAATAGGTACATAATTTATATTACATAGGTACAGTCATATATTAACAGTCTCAAACAATAATAATAAAATCGTTGTAATGCAGAAAGTCAAATCTAGCTCAAAATAAAACTTTACATCGAAATACCTAAACAAAGTAGCTTAATACTTGTACCTTAGGCATTCAGTTTTGTAGGTCACTCAGTAAGTAGGTAAGTGCTTACATGATAGAACAGAAACATATTATTTATACAATGTACATGTATATAACACTAGTTTTCCGCCTCGCGACTTCGTCCACGTATTATAGCACCTTCGCACCCCTATTTAACTCCCTCAGGGGTAGAATTTTGCATAACGCTGAAAGGACTTTAATTGTATTTTAATAAATTATCTTCCCACAAATTTAAAAGTCTCTAGCTCAAAAAAAGTAATTTCCCTCATGCAAACTTAGCACCCCTATTTAAGTCCCTCAGGAGTGGAATTTTCCAAAACACTGAAAGTAGTTTTATTAATAAGTAATTTTCCTATAGAGTTAAGTCTCCAGCTCAAAAAAAATATTTCCCCTGTACAAACTTTGCACACCTTTTTAACCCCCTCAGGGGTAAAAAAATCCAAAACGCTACTTTCATTGTATTTGAATAAGTAATCAATCTTCCTACAAAGTTAAAAGTTTCTAGCTCAAAAAAAACATATCCCCAATACAAACTTTGCACCCCTTTTTAACCCCCTCAGGGGTAAAATTATCTTAAACGCTGAAAGTGCTTTTTTGTATTTCTAATAAGTAATATTCCTGCAAGAACTCACAGAAATAAGTTTCCCGCATACAAACTTTGCACCCTTATTTAACCGCTTCATGGGTGTAATTATATAAAACGCTGAAATAACTTGTATTATTTTTTAAATATCAGCGAACGTACGAAGTTTCAAATCTCTAACTTAAAATTTAAATTCCTACACATACAAAATTTTAACCACCTTTTTACCCCCTTAAGGGTTGCATTATTCAAAATCGCTTCTTATTATTTGTACACGTTAGAAATGTAGCCCGACCTGCAAATTACAACTTTCTAGCTTCAGTTGTTACGGCCTCGCTTTAATACCAACTTTTCAACCCCGTTTCAACTCTTCTGGGGTGGAATTTTGAAAAACGCTGAAATTAGTTTTTTTTTTAAGTTCTTAGCCTGCACACGAAAATTCAGGTCTGTCACAAAAAAAAAAAAGATCTCTATACAAATTTTCAACCCTTTTTTAACCCCGTAAGAGGTTGAATTTTGAAAAACGCTGAAATCACTTTTATTGTTTTTTAATTATCAGTAAATTGACGAAGTTTCAAATCTCTAACCTTAATATTTAAGCCCCATCCATACAAACTTTCAACCCCCATTTTTACCCTCTTAGGGGTTGAATATTTCAAAATCGCTTATTACTTGTACACGTTATAAATGTAACCAGACTTGAAATTTTCATCTTTGTAGCTTCAATAGTTTCGGCTCTGCGTGGATCAGTCAGTCAGTCAGTCAGTCAGTCAGGACAAAGTCATCTATATACAATATGTCTGGTCAACGATGTCGGAGCTTTTAAGGTTGTGTAGTACGGTTGCTACTTATATATCCGGAAACAAAAAAACAAACAAACGTATACGGCTGCAAATGGTTTTATTGTTTTTCAAAGTATTCCCCTTGATGATCTATGCACTTTTGCATTCGCGTGAACCAATTTTTAAAGCACTTCTGCCACTCCGCCTGAGGTACCTCCATAACGTGTTGTTTGAATGCGTCGACAGCATCTTCAGCGGTCGAAAATCGTTGACCGCGTAATTTATTCTTTATATTTGGAAATAAATAAAAATCGTTGGGTGCCAAGTCAGGGCTGTACGGCGGATGACCCGTTAATTCCACATTTTGACCCTTCAAAAATAGAGTTGTTTCGCGTGACGTATGACAGCTGGCATTGTCATGATGAAGAATGATTCTTCGTCGCTGGTTAGTTTTACGAATTTGTTCAAATACTTCCGGTAAGCAAATGGTCGTGTACCACTCTGAATTAACCGTTCTACGGTTTTCTAGTGGCACTGTAGCTACATGGCCATTAATACCGAAGAAGCAGGCCACCATTTGTTTCAATGTACTTTTTGCACGAGTAACTTTCGTAGGGTTCGGCTCATTTTGAAACACCCATACCGTTGATTGTTGCTTCGTTTCGGGATCGTATGCATAGATCCAGGATTCGTCTCCTGTATAGATGTTATAAACGGCTTTTGAGTCACCACGGTTATATTTTTTTAACATTTTATTGCACCATTCGACGCTAGCATCTTTTTGCTCTTTTGTTAAGTTGTGGGGTATCCAACGCGAACAAATTTTTTTTACAACCAAATAATTATGTAATATGCTATTAATGCTGGTCATAGAAATACCCAGAGTCGCCTCTATCTCGCGGTACGTAACATGTCGGTCGTCCATTATAAGTTTTCGCACAGCCTCGATATTTTGTTGTACAACGACCGATTTCGGGCGACCTGCCTAACTTCGTCCGTAAGCATACTACGTCCACGATTGAACTCACTAAACCAGTGATACACAGTAGTTTTAGATGGGGCTTCATCACCAAAAGTTGAAGTTAGTTGATCTATGCACTGTTGTTGCGTTAAACCACGCCGAAAATCATAATAAATCATAGCACGAATATTTTCACGAGTGAGTTCCATTCTTGCTGCGAGATGACATTTAAAACCCGTCAAAAACAAAACACGAGCGTTAGTAAGAAAGAAAAAATATACCGGCCAGTACTTAAAAAAGTTCAAATTTTACCATGGAGGTCAAATATGCTATTTAAGAAGATTGTAATCCCGGTTTCCGGATATATAAATAGCAGCCCTTGTACAATCAATTTCATCGATAAATCACCACGTGTTTTTTTTTTAAGTCAACGGTCATAAAATGGCGGCATTTTTAATTTTTCAAACACCTCAGCACGGGTGCATGTGGTATTTTTGCTATTATCTGTCGATTATTCGTCCTACGAATACAAAAAATTTCTTCATAGATAGCTAACTATATCAGCAATCGATTAAATCTAACAATCATACGCAAACGTTTCAACAACAGAGCAAAAAAAAATATTAAACGTAAATAATAAGGACAAAAACGCATATTTTTTTCAGATTTCATTTGTTTTTGAAAAAACTAGGTCGTTTACCTACTTTTTTTGTTGTTGTGTGTTTGTAGTATGGAATATTTGCTAGAAATGCACACCAAAATCGTAGCTCTATCTTTGATACTTCAAAAAGAACACCGGTTCAAATATGACCCTGTTAATTACCTTTTTGACACAATCCCAAGAACTATCACCCTCACTCCCAGTTTTTCTTTTACGAGCAGGTAGATAAATCAAGGGGTGCTGCCAGGTCAATCAGTCATCCCTCGCTCTGCGTTGTGATAACAACCTTCTGCTATCTTCAGCTTACTTCTGTTCGATTGTGTTATTGTTGATACTTTTGTTAATTGTTGGACTTGCTGTTTGTTTTCCGCTTTGTTACAATGGAGGACCGTCAGTATTCTAGTCAGCACACTGCTGACATACATTTCGTTTATGGGTTTTGCAACGGGAACGCGAATGCTGCTGTTCAAGAGTACGCAAGGAGGTTTCCTAACAGACCCATTCCGAATGCTCGCACATTCATAAGAATCCATCATGCACGGCTCGCTGAGAACGGCATAAGAAGTCCTGCCAATGAACATGTTCGACTTGTGGCACCCCAGGACGAAGAAGAGATATTAAGATTAATCACACATGATCCGAGACGAGCATTAGAAGAATAGCAAACCGGATGAATTTATGCAAGTGGACAGTCTGGAAAGTATTAAAAAGAGAAGTTTTACACCCTTATCATTTTAGACGGGTACAAGATTTTATTGAACCAGATTACGCTGCAAGATCTGTTTTTTGTGCCTGGATAACAAGAAGAGCACGCAGGGATCAAACTTTTTGAGACGTATTATGTGGACCGACGAGGCCACATTCACGCGATCGGGATTTACAAACCACCGCAACGAGCATCTGTGGCAGTTGGAGAATCCTCATGCTGTGAGACAAAGTTCGTTCCAGCACCAGTTCTCAGTGAATGTTTGGGCAGGAATTATCGACGATATTTTAGTTGGGCCTATTATTCTACCAGCGACAATGAATGGCCCACGATTTTTGGAATTTCTTCAAACAGAGTTTCACGACGCATTAATGGAGCTGCCAATAGCATACAGGAGAAGGATGATTTTACAGTTGGATGGTGCTCCCCCACATTTTGCAAGAGATGTGCGAAATTATATGAACGAGCATTATGTCCCGTGGGTTGGACGTGACGGACATATCGCTTGGCCACCTCGATCGCCGGACTTAACTCCACTCGATTATTTTCTATGGGGAACCTTAAAACAAAGAGTGTACGTTGACATACCGAGAACAAGGGAAGAATTAGTGCAAAAAATAATAGAACATGGAAACATATTAAGAGAAGGTAATGAGATGATTCGGCGGTCTACGCAGCATGTTGCGATAAGAGCAACTGCTTGTCTCCAAAATCAAGGGGGCCATTTTGAACAGTTACTCAACTAATTGTCATCGTTAGCCTTAAGATACTCTTGCTGTGATTTCTTATTAAAGTTTAAATTATTATTACCGCTTTATTTTATTTTTATCTCCTTCTAAAAAATAAACTCATTTTTAGTTACATGTTAAAACCTGTGTAACTTCTTAAGTAATTATGTTAGATCCGTAAATTTGTTATCGACGTCTAGCCAATACCCTATACTACAAACACAGAACAAAAAAAAAGTAGGTAAACGACCTAGTTTTTTCAAAAACAAATGAAATCTGAAAAAAATATGCGTTTTTGTCCTTATTATTTACGTTTAATATTTTTTTTTGCTCTGTTATTGAAACGTTTATGTATGACTGTTAGATTTAATCGATTGCTGATATGTTTAGCTATCTAATAAGATATTTTTTTGTATTCGTAGGACGAATAATTGACAGATAATAGCAAAAATACCACATGCACCCGTGCTAAGGTGTTTGAAAAATTAAAAATGCCGCCATTTTATGACCGTTGACTTTAAAAAAAACACGTGGTGATTTATCGATGAAATTGATTGTACTACACAACCATAAAAGCTCTGACATCGTTGACCAGACATATTGTAAATAAATGCCTTTGTCCTGACTGACTGATTGACTGAGTGACTGATCCACGCAGAGACAAAACTACAGAAGCTAGAAAGTTGAAAATTTCAGGTCTGGTTACATTTATAACGTGTACAAGTAATAAGAAGCTATTTTGAAAAATTCAACCCCTAAGGGGGTAAAAAGGTGGTTGAAAGTTTGTATGGATGGGGCTTAAATATTATGGTAAGAGATTTTAGACTTTGTCCATTTACTGATAATTAAAAAATAATAAAAGTTGTTTCAGCATTTTCCAAAATTCAACCTTCAACCGGGGTTTAAAAAAGGGTTGAAAGTTTGTATGGAGATTAATTTTTTTTGTGACAGATTTGAATTTCCGTTTGCAGCCTAAGAACTTAAAAGCAAAAAAACTAATTTCAGCGTTTTTCAAAATTCCACCCTAGAGGAGTTGAAACGGGGTTGAAAAGTTTGTATTAAAGCGAGGCCGTAACAACTGAAGCTAATAAGTTGTAATTTGCAGGTCCGGTTACATTTATAATTTGTACAAATAATAAGAAGCGATTTTGTAAAATTCAACCCCTAAGGGGGTAAAAAGGGGGTTGAAAGTTTGTATGGATGGGGTTTAAAATTTAAAGTTAGAGACTTAAAGTTAGAGAGTTACTGACAATAAAAACTAATAAAAGTGATTTCAGCGTTTTGTGAAATTCAACCCTTAACGGGGTAAAAAAGGGGTTGAAAGTTTGTATGGAGATTACTATTTTTTTTGTGACAGACTTGAAATTTCGTTTGCAGGCTACTAACTTAAAAACAAAAAACTAATTTCAGCGTTTTTCAAAATTCCAGTCCAGAGGAGTTGAAACGGGGTTGAATTACAGTTTGTATTACAGCGAGGCCGTAACAACTGAAGCTAGAAAGTTATAATTTGGCAGCTCTGGTTACATTTATAATTTGTACAAATAAGAAGAAGTGATTTTGAAAAATTCAACTCTTAAGGGGGTAAAAAGGGGGTTGAAAGTTTGTATGGATGGGGTTAAAAATTTAAAGTTAGAGATTTGAAACTTTATAAGTTTAATAATAATTAAAAAACAATAAAAGTGATTTCAGAGTTTTTCAAAATTCAACCTCTAACGGGGTTAAAAACGGGTTGAAAGTTTGTATAGAGATTACATTTTTTTTGTGACAGACTTGAAATTTCGTTTGCAGGCTACTAACTTAAAAACAAAAAAATCTATTTCAGCGTTTTTCAAAATTCCACTCCCGAGGAGTTGAAACGGGGTTGAAAAGTTTGTATTACAGCGAGGCCGTAACAACTGAAGCTAGATAGTCATAATTTGCAGGTCAGGTTACATTTATAATTTGTAGAAGTAATAAGAAGCTATTTTGAAAAATTCAACCCCTAAGGGGGTAAAAAGGGGGTTGAAAGTTTGTATGGATGGGGTTTAAAATTTAAAGTTAAAGATTTGAAACTGTGTATGTTTAATAATAATTAAAAAATAATAAAATTAATTTCAGAGATTTTCAAGATTCAACCTCTAACGGGGTTAAAAAGGGGTTGAAATTTTATGTAGAGGTTACAATTTTTTTGTGACAGACTTGAAATTTCGTTTGCAGGCTACTTACTGAAAAGCAAAAAACTATTTCAGCGTTTTTCAAAATTCCACCCCAGAGGAGTTTAAACGGGGTTGAAAAGATTTTATTAAAGTGAGGCCGTAACAACTGAAGCTAGAAAGTTGTAATTTGCAGGGCGGGGTACATTTATAACGCGTACAAATAATAAGACGCGATTTTGAAATATTCAACCCCTAAGGGGGTAAAAAAGGGGGTTGAAAGTTTGTATGTGTAGAGTTTGAAATTTTAAGTTAGAGACTTGAATATGTTCGCTGATATTTATAAAAATATAAAAGTCATTTCAGCGTTTTGGATAATTCCGCCCCTGAGGGGGTTCAATAGGGGTGCAAAGTTTGTATGCGGAAAACTTCTTTCTTTGAGCTAGAGACTTACAACTTTGTAAGAATATTACTTATTAGAATACACAAAAAGAACTTTCAGCGTTTAGGTTAATTTCACCCCTGAGGGGGTTAAAAAGGGGTGCAAAATTTGCATCGGGGAATTATTTTTTTGAGCTAGAAACTTATAACTTTGTAGTAAGATAACTTATTTAAATACAATGAAAGTACTTTTAGCGTTTTGGATAATTCCACCCCTGAAGGGGTTAAAAAGGGGTTCAAAGTTTGTATGGGAGAAATTTATTTTTTGAACTAGAGACTTTTAAGTTTGTGGGAAGATAACTTATTAAAATACAATAAAAGTCCTTTCAGCGTTATGGAAAATTCTACCTCTGAGGGGGTTGAATAGGGGTGCGAAGGTGCTACCATACGCGGACGAAGTCGCGGGGCGGAAAGCTTGTTTATATATATAGATAGACTAGTTTTATATAGCACAGACTGACAGTAAGGTTGACTGGTAGAGAATGTCTCATGGCATTAAGTTCACCTTTTGTACGATAAGTTTTCTTTTTGTGCAATAAAGATTAAATAAATAAAGTTAAAAGTCCCTAGCTCAAAATAATAATTTTCCCTCATACAAACTTCGAACCCCTTTGTAACACCCTCAGGGGTGGAATTATCCAAAATTCTGAAAGTACTTTTATTGTAATTGAATAAGTAAACACCCTACAAAGTTAAGAGTTTCTAGCTCAAAAAAATTAATTTCCCCGATACAAACTTTGCACCCCTTTTTAACCCCCTCAGGGGTGCAATTATCCTAAACGCTGAACGCACTTTTGTGTATTCTAATAAGTAATATTCCTACAAAGTTGTAAGTCTCTTGCTCAATGAAAGAAGTTTTCCGCATACAATCTTTGCACCCCTATTTAACCCCCTCAGGGGCGGAATAATCCAAAACGCTGAAATCTTTCTATATTTTTTATAAATATCAGCGAACGTACCAAGTTTCAAGTCTCTAACTTAAAATTTAAAATCATACACATACAAACTTTTAACCCCCTTTTTACCCCTTATGGGTTGAATTTTTCAAAATCGCTTCTTGTTATTTGAACACGTTATAAATGTAACTCAACCTGCAAATTACAACTTTCTAGCTTCAGTTGCTACGGCCTCGCTTTAATACAAACTTTTCAACCCCGTGTCAACTCCTCTGGGGTGGAATTTTGAAAAACGCTGAAACCGCTTTTAAGTAAGCCTGCAAACGAAATTTCAAGTCTGTCGCAACAAAAATTGTAATCCCTATACAAACTTTCAACCCCTTTTTTACCCCGTTAGAGGTTGAATTTTACAAGACGCTGACATAACTTTTATTATTTTTTTATAATCAATAATCATACAAAGTTTCTAACTTTAAATTTTAAACCCCACCCATATAAACGTTCTACCCCCTTTTTACTCCCTCAGAGGTAGAATTTTTCAAAATCGCTTCTTATTACTTGTACACATTACAAATGTAACCAGACCTGAAATTTTCAACTTTATAGCTTGAGTAGTTTCGGCTCTGCGTGGATCAGTCAGTCGATCAGTCAGGACAAAGGCATTTATATATATAGATAGAAGAAGATAGCTAATACAGTTAGTTGTTAGACTATGTTACGCTAATACAAATGATGAGTCATGACACTGTATTTGTATTATACACTAATAATCTTATTAATTATATGCGTTCTATATATTTTTTATATACGTCTTGTTAATAAAAGCGTAAAACGCTGCGCTCTAGATGCCCTCATAGTCAATAGAACTTAAATATTTAATCTGTGCATTTTTCTTCGCTAGGCACTGCTCATCTCCGGTTTTATGATTGGATGGTTTCTGAAAGCGCTGACATGTAGCGCATTTGGCAGTGAAACGATCTCCCCCCCCCCCCCTCCCACTCTTTTATATTTAAATATTTATTTATTTACCTTACCTAACCTAATTTACCCCAATTTGTTTGCTACATTCTGGCGGCTTACACTTAAACTAAATTTTGGCCTGGATGTGATCGTTAGCAGCTAGGACCCGTGTTTGTAGTAACCCTCAGACCTTTTCAGAGGAGTCGCTGGTATTATCGTTGAAACGAAACAAAAGATTAGGTTTTTTAAATCTTTATTTCCTGTAAAAGTACGCAATAAAATAATTAATTTTACACTGAATATATTTAAACGATAAGTATTTTTAAGTCGGATTTTAAGCAGAGAAGATTGAAAGCAAGAATGAGAAGCTGATTGAAGATCACTTGATCTGTAAAGGATAAATACAGGGATGATTCATGAGACGTGAGCAGGCTTAACACTACGGATTCAGTTAAAAATAAGCTATTGTTTGATATCAGTATAATATTAGTGTGATAAGCGCAAAAAAAAATTTTTAAATAGAAATAAAACGTTTGAAATTATTTACGACACGCATGGTCACTCTACATTTAGAATACCTACTCCGTCGAGTACTGATATTCTCTTGTTTTTCTGTGATATGTGTCAAATTGATGTCTGGTTACTTTTGAAACATCGTCACTCACTCTCACTTAACTTTTTTTTAAATTTTTCATAATCAAAGTGCTGTCATGATTGTCAAAGAGGTTTTATCTTTATTGATTTGTTTATGTGGGGTGACCATGATTACAGAGATTAAAATTTCTACGAAACAAAAAGGTAAAAAAAATTGAAAGGCGTTATTGTTTCACTTAAACATGATGGCGGTCGATTCATTATCGTTAACTAAGTGTGTAGGGTTGTTCCTGCTCACGTCTCATGAATCATCCTGTGTACGTAAATTTAAATAGAATAGTAACTTGACCTCCAAGAAATCTAAAGAAAATACTTCAAACACTCCAAACCAAACCTTGCATCAGACCATAGACTAATAACTCAAGACCCCGCATAGTCGGGCGACCCCCGCTGCCACGCTCGGAGTAATTTCACCCTATAGTGAGACACTAATTTATTGTAAGTGACAGTAAACTTACTGCGTCTCCATGGCAACCATTAATGCCTGACTCTCTTACGCCCGACGGAATAATGGCGCGTTCCCTGTCTAGCATTGCGTGTTCCCCTCCCGCACCCCTTCTGTTTGGCAGCTTAGGTTTCAAAGAAATAACGCGCTAAGCGGAGTATAGAGATATAGTCGGTGGTGCACACGACAACAAAGGGCATTATACGGATTTTAGTGATGATGGGATCTCCTTTTGCATAGTGAGACTTTAGGACCCATAAGCCATTTTAGGAAGCAGAGCCACCTAAATTTATGGTGCGGTGGAGGTAAAAAGGGGGGGTTAAAATTTTCGCGACACATAAATTGAAAACTATAAGTCTTAGCAACATACTTCAAAGGCAAGAATTGTAGAGAATTTCATGAACAATATTTCCTTTATTGAAAGTTTTGTGGTAAATTCAAACGTTTTTGCAAAAAATATATGAATGTTCCTACATTCGTGGGAAGTGGGGAAAACAATTGTTATATTTGTAACACAGAAATTGTGCAGAGTTATCCAATAAAGATTTGGCTTGAAACTCTCGTATACAGGCCATAAATAAAAATAAGTAAAATAATTATTTTCTGTTTTGACTAGATCCTGTTAAAATATTATTATTGGTATGGTATTTACCATGTATATTTGAGTTAGGTAAACACCCCGTTTCTAATAGTAGTTAAATTTGTATATTAAAATTCGTATATTAAACGGTTTAATTGAAAATAATGATAATAATGATACAGGTAATGTACTCAAGACTAAAATAATCGATAGGTCCTAGGTACCACTCATCACACCACTAGCGTACCTAACCTATGTTCATATATATTATAATGATATTAGGCGTTGTCCGTTGATAAAAGATTCAAGCGCCCCACTATTTTAGTTTTTTGTCTTTTCAATGCTCTAGCTACATTGATGAGAAGACTGGTGTGATGACTAGTACCTACCAAATTATTTTAATAGCTTTTTGTACATTATTTATCATTGTTTATTTTCAATAAAAGCTTTTGAATTGACCTAAACAATACTTATTTTCTTTTCAAGTTCTTATTTTACTAAAATTGTCTGAACTATGCTTACTTTATGATCCGCAATGCACTGTGTTCTACTAATAAATCCGTTTCATTTTATACTTGATTGAGAGGTTTGTTAAGAAATGTGTAATACGCGGCATTCTGTAGCAGCAGCTATCTCGGATTTACAATGATACTGAATCTATTAAATTGTAATTGTCACCAGATATCGGATCAACTTTTCAACAGAACGAGGGTATAACTTCAACCACAAAATTATAAAGATATGGGATGAAACATGTAGCTGTAGATATGCAGACTTGCATTTAGTTATGTAAATATTTGTAATAATAAATTAACAAATTTTCCAATAAGCTTGCGTAATGTCTAAGTAACACATAATTGGTTTTTTATTTTAGAGCGCACTATTCGCCAACAGACTGTCCTCAGTTGAAGATGTATACCTACCGCTTGAGTTTTCTCTCTAAAAAATGAACGGACCCTTATTTATAACCCGCAATGATGTACCTTTCACTTGAAAACATCACTAGATAACAGGGACTGGAGAACCCCTCTATTTGATAATGCTATTATTTGGTCATAAAATTGTATGCTTACCTTATATTCAATGTTATGTCCCTGTCTAATGTCTTAGCAATATAGATAAAATTAGCTTGATATGTAAACGTCATTTTGGATTTTCATTTCGGTAAGCGCTACATTATCATTATCAGCAGCAGCAGCAGCAGCCAGTATCAGTCCACTGCTGGACATAGGCCTCTCCCATGGCACGCCGGTATATTCTAAACGAACTCTTTATTTCACTTCAGGATTATAACAAGCATACAAAGGCAAGGTAAATAATAGCGTTTGAAATGGTTGACGTCCTTTTAGTTGTGAAAGATATAATTAGGCAAGCATTAGAGCTCAAACCACCTCGTTTTTCCTACATAATTAGATTGTGGTTGATAACAGGCCTCATTATTATTATTTTTTTCGTTAAAGATCTTATAACCAATATAGGACTTATATACTTTTATAAAGGGGAATAACAAGGCTTTATCATGAAAATATATTTTTTATGTTATGACCATAAATAAATAAAATATAGGCATTTATTCAAAAAAATATCAATCGTTGATTTCATATTTTTTATGTTTTCTCAGTTTTCTTATATGGAAAGGTATAAATAAAATACCAAAAATGAATTCGGCATCCTTGCTTTGCACGAAAATGATATTAAACTTGACTATATAGCTCTATTTTATTTTAAATTAATTATGGGGGGCACCCCCCACTTCGTCAAAAATTTGCATCAAAAATTTGATTGGCTCCCCTTCTTAAATTAATCTTAGAGCCTAAAGGATTATTTCTGCAAATGGAAATTACATCATCATCATTTTCCGTATAAATAAGTGTACACCACCGACTAATATCTTGTATATGCATCAGACATAAAATAAAGTTTTTTTACTACTCTCCTACCGCCTAGGATGCTTTGGCCGTTGATGCATACAGTCTATACGACCTTTTCCGAAAGGTTGTATTGTATAAAAATTGTTTTAATTTAAATAACTATTATGACCTAGCTATAGATTTTGTTTTAGCAAATAGTTAGGATGGTTAGCTAAAGTGTGATACTCTTGTATCTACACAGACTGTACTACACTAGGATGGAGTTTGCCAACTCAAAATATTTTACCTTCCTAGCTAACCTAATCGATAAGCTACCGTCACATCGTAACCAACAGTATCTAAGGGAAGAGTGACCAGAAGCCATTAGATGTGTCCTAAACAAACTTTTTTTTAAATGTATTTTAATTTAAACTAAAACGAAACTACGAGTGGCAGTAACTCACTAAGATATTAGGAATTTGATGACAAAGGCCAGATAAGATAAACAATCATTTAATAATTTACTAACTGAATTATCCATTCAAGTACAGTCACCAGCATAAATATATGACTGTGGGCAGCGCTGTAAAAATATCTGATTCTCCATTGAGGGAAAAAGTATGTGACGACACTTCCACGGTAAAAATATGTGATGGTTTCTGGCCGGCATAAACATCGTTTTGCATCGATCAGCATAAATATCGGATCCGTCCACTTAAAAATATCTGATTACCTATCAAAAGCAAAATTATGTGACTACTGCCACCGGCATAAATATCTAACCTCTGTGAAAGCTTTAACTTCGGATGACAGGTCGACCGCATAAATATCTGACATAATAACAAAATCAAAATTATGTCATCAATATACAAAACCAAACCTTATCTAGCTGGTATAAAGCAGTAAATGGTATACGAGTATGATGGTATGGTTGATATTTTTTTTTTTTTTTTTTTTATGAAATAGGAGGCAAGCATCATGACGTTTAATAGATGTGATAAACCTTCTTATTACTATCCTAAACTATCATTATAAAGTAAAAATTTTACGTCAATATGGCATGTCACATTAGAAATAAACAAGTTAAATTATTATTTTGCATGGATTGCAACTCGTAATAATTAGATTAATTCAATGCCATGTATAGCGCGTCTTATCAAATCTACGAGCAATTGAAGCATAGGATTATTTAAATATACGAAAAAATAGACCGCTCCATTAAATAATTAATCCATTGAGTTGAGAGTTTATGTGAGTTGTTTCTTGTTTACCTACATGATACCTACGTAATCAATAGGTTCTACCGACTTAATAAAGCATTTGTAATTGAATATTGTTTTTAGATAAATGCCGTGAAATCATGGATTACTTGCAAGTGGAAGATGTAAAATCGACCATCCTAAAAACTTAGGCCGTATTTTTGAAAATACAGCTTAAGACTTATTCAGTATATAACCTGAAGGGCCCAGCATGGTCGAATTTATAATACTGAAGATAAATAGTGCAAAATAAAATTATTAAATAGTGACCTTGTTTTATTGCATGTTGCAACTTGCAAGGCACCTGTCCGACAAGTGATAAGGAGGCAACAGGAGAGCAATGAGCCAATCAGGGTTGGGCAAAAATTTGTGTATTGAAACTAAAGTTAAAAATTAGAACGTAAATCTTTATCATATAAACATGATTACGATTTCAATCATGAGCTTTCCAATCAGATTGAGCACCGACATGAGTAAATCATGACGATTTTCAGTTTCTATCATGATTACTTAGCTGAAGTTATAACATTAGTAAGACAGATGCTTAGTTAAACTAACGATTCAGTTGTTTTAATGATGTTTTAAACAGGATTAGATTTTGCATAGCTACTAGCTCCATTATGTTTTCCCCGACGGAACAGAGGCGGTACGAGTAAGGTCAGTGTCAATAGAAAAGTAAAATAAGGTAAACAAATATGTCTGAATTTGTATGCAAGAAAGGCATTTGGCAATATTAAAGAAATCTGTTTTCACTAAAATATGTAAATAATAAGTTTGTGTATGAATTGACAAAAAAAACCATAATAGTTTTTTAAAAAAGTGTATTTGTGAAGCAATGAAGGTAAATGTGTTTGGTTACATTATTTTACTTTTCTATTAACACCGACCTTATACACCGTGGGCCCATAAAACTAGACAGATTTTAACAGTGTATTCCTGAACATAATTAGATACTAAAATGTCCTATAAACATTTCTGGAATACGCCTAGTTTCAGAGTTAATACCAATTTAAAAAAAAATACACTTTTTATTATAACTCATCACAAAACGCCTTCCTAATGGCGTTGTTGCCACTATTGGACATAGTTTACACGTCCTTATTGACAGATATCACAGTGACAAGGAAAACTTTCAGTATTTTTTCAAAAAAAAATGTACTAATTTGTTTTAGGCGATAATTTTATTAATAACATTTGCTTTTCATGTGCAATAAACATTAAAAAAATGAAAAAAAAAAGAAAAAAAATTTTTATTTTTGGCGAAATTGACCTAAAGTCACATAATATTTTTTCCTTCTTTTGGTCTTAGAAATTCGTGGTTAAGATCTGTCGGGTTATTCCAGCCCACGGTGTATACATTTAGGATAAATGGCTATTTGTGACAATGTTTTGGTAAAGGTATCACTTGGTGGTTGGCGCTTACGTCATAAAATGTATTATACAGATTAAATATTGTATTCGAGCAAATAAAACGTATGTGCCAGCTGCCAAATGTTACCTTTACCAAAATACCGACACATTTGTTTGTAAATTTTTTGGTATGTGTACAAATGAATGCTCCCATTAAACTTTGAAACGGCCTGTTCGATTACATTGCAGTTTTCGGTTACGGTTAAGGTAACTATCACACTGCTGCGGTTTCCACATGCGGCGATGACGTTCGATTAAATTACCCGCTAAGCAAATTGTATAATAACGAAAATTTCTACAATTCAGAATAAAGGCCTTATATCCTTGTAATAATATAAATCAACTTAAAAATATTCCAATCATATATTCGTCAATCATATTAAACGAATCATGATTGACTTAAGTTGATTGGCGTTACTTTAGTTTAAATCAGCACCCGTCGTTATTGATATATTCTTGGCGAAATTACTTAATTGTTTTGTGTTATCAGCGATGATTTGATAATGAGAATTTTTAATCAAATCACCGATTTCAATCATGAGTTCCCAACTCTGGAGCCAACGAACCTTGGTATCACACACGAATCATAGAAATAAAACATTTTTAGCTACCATAGACAAATTTAAGCATTTACCTCTGATTTTGTCTACGAATTGATGAATTCAGAACTGAATTCAGATCAAGTTTTAATCAAATCACCGATTTTAATCATGAGTCCCCAACTCTGGAGCCAACGAACCTTGGTATCACACACGAATAGTAGAAATAAACCATTTTTAGCTACCATAGACAAATTTAAGCATTTACCTCTGATTTTGTCTACGAATTGATGAATTCAGATCAAGTGTGTGGAGTGCCGAATACGGTCAACGGCGATCCAGACGTCAAGTTGGCGCCATGTCGCGGTGAGTATAGACCCCTTTACCTCAGTCTCTCGCCGGATTTCAAATGGGCGAATCTGCTCCTGCCGGTTTAGGACTACATTTACGAATGGATGTGCGAAACTGCGAATATTTTATGACATCCTGCTTTTTCAATTAGAAATCGTATAGTAGATTTCTAATTTTCGTTTGCAATATTTCCCTTACCTCCCGGTGGTGAGTGTTCCCAAGGGACTTATGGACTTAATACTAATTTATTAATTTATTAATGATTTATTTAGATATTTTTTGACACAATTTTTTTTTCACAAGAGTGATGAAAAAAATTGTGTGTAATTCGTAAGAATATTGCAAACTTGAGTAACAAGGACCGTTGACAAAACAACAATTAACCTGGTATAACAGTAATGATGATTTCAATTTAAAGCTAACACAAACCTTAATTCAAATTCATCAGTGGATGGCCGACCACAACCTTACAATAAATTCAAACAAAACTAAATTAATTCAGTTTTACCCATATCAAAGAACGCCTTTACAACTAAAACTATTCTTAAATAACACAGACATTGAAGAAGTAGATAATTTCAAACTCTTAGGTATTACTCTTAAAAATAACATTAATTGAAAAACTCACATATTATACACAAAAACAAAAATATCTCGGTTTACTGTGGGACTAGGTCGGTTTATGTAAGATTGTCCTATAATATTTATAATATTTATTTATTTATACGTGGTCTGTTTATTCTTCGCCAAACAACTAGCTTCGATGCAGCACTCTCCGCCTACTATGCCTTCGCGAATTCTTGGTTGCGATATGGGATTTCGACATGGGGCAATAGTACGGATGTACAAGACTTGTTTTTGGTACAAAAGGACTGTGTTCGGTCATTGGTGGGTATCCGTTTTTAGGATAGTTGCAAACCTTATTTCAAAAAACATGGCATACTCACTCTCACATGTCTCTATATTCTAGAATTAGGCATATATGTGAGAAAAAAGAGGCATTTGTTTAAAGACTTACCAAATAGAAGACTAAAATATAAGCTGCAACTTCCCGTGCCAAATTTAGAAATATACCGAAAAAGCCCTCATTATGCAGCAGTCAAATTATATAATCACCTTCCAAATTATATAAAGGCAGAGGACAGAGAAGCAGCATATGCCAAGAAATTGAAATCATTCCTAGCAGAAAAAGCATACTATTCTGTTACAGAATATCTCACAGATAATTTTGTGAACTAAGATATGATGCTTAGGTTTGACATTATTAATTATAATATAAGTCTTACAATACACATATTGTAGTGTAAAATATGTTTTATGAGTAGGTGTAGATAATTTGTTATTAGGTATGTTAAATATGTTTAATAAGGAAATGATATGATTGCCATACCCTACTGGGGTCCATGAGACTCTATTTTAATTGTAACAGCTTGTTTTTTACCATGGTACAATAAATGATATTATGATTATGATTATTATTATAGTGACTAGTTAGATATTATTATGTGTCGCCGGGAAGTTATATTATAAAAATATTAGCCGTACATGTTCAAAGTAATGTATTAAATAAACAGTACTGCTTCTTTAAATTAACAATTTATTTACCCTATATACGTAAATCAACCGTTTACAGTGTTGGCGCGATTTTTTATTTAAAGTAAAATATCGCTTCTCGCAGATTGACGGCAGTCGCACCGAGGCCTAACTGTATGAATAAATCGTAAATATTGTAATGAAGCTTTTAATGCAAATAAACATTATGAATTTTAATGTGTCAAATTCGTGATAGAAAATGTGAGATAGACATATGCAATGACACTTCAATGACAAGCCTGCACTCTTTGTGAATTGTCAAATAGCTTTTTACAATTAAGACCTCTATGCCAGCCAGATAAGGTTTGGTTTTGTATATTGATGACTTAATTTTGATTTTGTTATTATGTCAGATATTTATGCGGTCGACCTGTCATCCGATGTTAAAGCTTTCACAGTGGTTAGATATTTATGCCGGTGGCAGTAGTCACATAATTCTGATTTTGATGGGAAATCAGATATTTTTAAGCGGCCGGATCCGATATTTATGCTGATCGATGCAAAACGATGTTTATGCCGGCCACAAAGCATCACATATTTTTACCGTGGAAGTGTCGTCATATACTTTTGCCATCAATGGAGAATCAGATATTTTTGCAGGGCTGCCCACAGTCATATATTTATGCTGGTGACTGTACATAGCCCTTAATGAGTACACTGGCGTTCAAAAGTGCATACCCATTTCAGCAACAAAATCGTTTGGACCTGAATTAGGCGCCATCTATGCATTCTGCAGTAAAACACTTCGGGAATTGCATTAACACGTTTAATTTTGCAGATTAAGTAAATTATTTAAAATTAGCAACAATAATCAGATTATTTAAAATTTGCACTTCATATAAAGATGAAGATAACGATATCGATAAAGGTATTTCACATTCAATAATTTTCTTAGTATCGTAGACCCGAATAGAATGTAATTAAATTACAATAATCAGAATATTTTAAATTAGCACTTCACATAAAAATGACGATAACGGTATCTATATAAAGATATTTCACATTCAATAATTTCCTTAGTGGTTAGAATGTAATTAAATTACAATAATCAGAATATTTAAAATTAGCACTTCACATAAAAATGACGATTACGATATCGATATAAAGATATTTAACATTCAATAGTTACCTTAGTATCGTACACGTTTACTTTCCGCACAAAAGGAAAATAAAAAGAGGGAGTACTAGCAAAACTAGTAAGTACAAATAAAGACTCGGCTGGTAATTTGGCTGCGGGAAAATAATGGATTAATGAGGCGGGTGATATGGATGGTGACAGATGATTCGCTGGCTGAAAGTAGCCTAAATTCAAGAGCCAGGTCTTTGTACGCCCGTCAAATGAGGTAATTAGAATTTTGGGAATATTTTGGCTAAGCAACAAAAAAAGCTATTATGGCACAAAACACTGGATACAAAAAGGGAATCGAATTTATAACGTTTAAAAAAACTGTAAATAAAATGATATTCTTGAAAGTCAGGAAATGGTCAAAACTCAAACTGAATTTAAATAAAGTTCGTGGGCAGGCGCCCCCTTTGCTTTAGGAGGACCAAGAACCGCGCGGAACACGCGGCGGTTGCTGATCGTCTCGCAAGTCTGGCACCCACAAGCGCCTTCCGGAATCCTCCCGGCTCAAACGGTCCCACCGGCGACCTCGGCAGGCACTACCCGCACCCTCAGACATGGCCAAAGGGGATCACTGGGTATTGGAAAAAACTATACCGACGGCCACCCTCTTCTAGGGAATTAATCAACTGTGGTGAACACTTTCAGGGAACAAAAAAGGACTCAAAAGGATTTGCACAGGACAATTTGCAGATAATTCCTGTGTTTTTCTTCAAAAATCTCTCCGTCGATCTGACACTTCCAATAAACAAACTTTCTCTTCTTGACGATCTGGAATACCTCAAAAATTCGTATTCAAAATTAGCGCGAATATCATCTCAATTTTATAACTGCCAGTCGTGTATTACAAAATGCGGACTGATATAAGCGCCATCTACCCGTAATGCCGTGAATCACAATGCACGCTTTTTTATATATCAACCGCGACCTAGCCTTAGACCTTCCTAAGACACGGAAGTTCTAAAGAACGTCGACAGATTTCGTACGATAAACGTAGCGTCATGCTACAGCATCTCCCTACCAAACAAAGAAACAAACAAACAACAACACAAGAGAACTAACCCCAAGCAACAAAAAAACACAACTTAATGCTAAGCCCAAAAAAAGGTACAACAAGAGAACCCTAAACGAATTCCAAAAAAAACAAAACCAACCAGTTATTAGCATTAACCCTAGACTAACCTAATAGATTAACAAGATGACACAACGCCAACCAACGCGTCACGCGGTCCAAGACGTGACGGCCGGGATAGGACAGAAACTGCACCTGGCCACAGATCTTAATCCCTCACATCGAGTCATCAAATTACACAACCAGGCTATCATAGACCGGGAAAGATAAACGAAGCCTTAAAAGCACCAACGGTAAAAAAAAGGTCAAATCTGGAAAAAGAAGCAAGGAAACGCTCAACGAAAACAAAAAAACGATAAGAAACGAATCAAGCAAAGATTACCGATAAGGGAAGGGCGGACTAAAGCGCATTTTAGAATTTTGAGAAAACTGAACGGGCCGAAAGAAGAAACTATTTCAAGATATCTTTAATATGATAGGTACCGATGTGCTCGGAATCGGTATCAGCCAGTACATATACCTGTGGAGACAACCCTTCTAACCACACGGCACCGAACGAAACGTGGAGCGAATTTACCGCCTCGAAAAGGATCAGCGGAGCCACGCTGGAAATTCCTGCGCCAAACGATTTGGTCACCAACGATTCTTGGCGAAGAACGGTTCGTGTTGAACTTGGCGGCGTTACGATGAAAGGCCAAAGCCATCGAATCAGAAACTTTATCGTACACCTCACGAAGCGTCTGAAGATTCAAAGCGCGTTCCATCCGGCTGAGTCCCACATCTTGGTCCACAACCTGATTCTCAACACGTTCACGAATCATTGACAACTCGCGGCCGTACATCAAAAAATTCGGTGTATAAGCAGTAGCCAAATTTATACAAGAATTCAAATAGATAGCGACCTGATGTAAATGACCCGACCTACTGCGTTGGTCATTTTCAACTAAAATGCTCAAAGTAGTAATCACGACTTGGTTATATCTCTCCACAACATTCGCTTGTGGCGAATAATATGGGGTATAACACGGACCTGGAATATTATAGCTCACCAGGAAATCCAGAAATTGACGACTATGAAAAACTGTAGCGTTGTCACAGAGAATGTTAGTAGGAACACCGTACCGCAAAATAACCTCCGACTCTAATGCCGTCGATATTGATGTCGCATTCACCAACTTTAACGGAACCAACCAAACGAATTTGGTAAAAACGTCAACCAAAATCAAAATATAACGAAAACCACTACGGCTAACAGGTAATGGACCAATTAAGTCAATGGAAAGAAGATCCATAGGAGCAGCAACAGGACGAGGGAACAAACGAAGGCCACGAGGTTGTGAATTTGCAATTTTAAAAGACCTTACATTCGGAAAGGAACCTGGTAACATCACGGTACATATTCGGCTAATAATATACATCACGAGCTTTTAAATACGTCTTCATAACACCAGGATGAACATTAGGAAACCCATTATGAATTTCAGCAACCGCCTCTCTAGTCCTTGAAGCAGGAAGAACTATACGCCACGGATTAGGTACTAAAGGGTTTTCGATAGATATCCTGCGCATTAAGATACCATCCCGAAGAGAAAATGCTGTAAACATTTGAGGATTCTCTAAAACTCCCTGGTAAATACGTTCATACCAAGGATCTCCAGAAGGAGCCACGCCACGCGCGAATGAGATAAGCCCAACCTGAGCGCGGGACAAGGCGTCAGGAACAACATTAAGGACACCTTTTCTATGTTAAATCTCAAAGTTATATTGGGAAATCAAAGTTGCCCAACGAGCCAAGCGCCCGGTAGGATTATCAAGGGTGATCAACCATTTAAGAGCAATATGGTCAGTAATGATCTTAAACCTCATTCCATCGAGATACCCGCGGAAATGCTTTATGGAATCAACAACAGCGAGAAGCTCATGTTCGGTTGTCCCGTATCCACGTTCAGCTTTAGTGAATAAACGAGAATAATAAGCAATTGGATGTTCAACGCCGTCCAACTCTTGAGCCAAGACCGAGCCTAAGCCAACCTGGCTAGCGTCACATTGAAGGATAAAAGGTTTCGAAAAATCCGGGCAAGCCATCAACGGAGCGCTCATCAAGGCATCCTTCAATTTAGAAAAAGCTTCACTAGCACTATTGTTCCAATCGATGGGATCACGTCCCTTTCTCTTACCGATAAGTGCCGTCAGAGGAGCAATAATCGAAGAAAAACCATCCACGAAACGGCGATAATACGAACACATACCAATGAAAGCACGTAGAGACTTGGCAGAAGAAGGGGTAGGGTAATCCCTAATAGCTTCTAATTTCTTCGGATCAGTTTGAAGACCACGCTCATTGGCGATGTAGCCGAGATACTTCAATTCAGACTTACAAAACTCGCACTTATCTAAATTAACCGTAAGACCAGCTTCCTTCAACCTATCACGAACCTTACGAATAAGCCGCATATGACTGTCAAAATCACGAGATACCAAAATCAAATCATCAACATAGCCGAAGATAAAATCATCAGACTCAGGGGTATATTCAAAATTGACAATCATGTCAATAAGCCTCTGCATCTCGGACGCAGCGTTGGTTAAACCAAAAGGGAGACGAACGAATTCAAAGAGGCACCTTTGGGGTACAATAAAGGCCATCTTCTCACAACTGGCCTTATCAGCTAAGGGGATTCGCCTAAAGGCGCTCCTAAAATCCAACGAAGTTAGATATTTGGCACCTCGTAGGTTATCAAGGATGTCCTGGACGCGCGGGAGAGGGTATGAATCCCTGATGGTAACGCTGTTCAACTTCCTACTGTCCACGCAAAACCTGACACTACCATCTTTCTTGGTAACCATCACCACTGGGGAAGCCCAGGGTGATCGTGAGGAATGAATGACGCCTGACTCTAACATCTTGTCGATCTCTTCGTTGAGAATCTTGAGCTTGACTGGAGATAAGGGATAGCAACGTTGGCGGATGGGCGAACCAACAGTCTCAATCTTATGCGAAAGCCACGAAGTACAACCTAATCCAGCTTTATCAGAAGAAATCTGGAGCAGAGCCCGACTGGGGAAGTACCTCCACCTTACAGAAAACCACAGCCTAATAGCACTAGACCCTACTCATAGTGTTGTGTTCCTGCTGGTTAGTAAGGTTGCCAAAGAGCTCAAAGAGGACCCAGTGTGTTGACGATGAGGGACCCTCTTGTTCCTTTAGCCGTCAACACAGTGAATCCTCCTTTTTGTAAAGGGTCGGCAACGCGCATGTGACTCCTGTGGAGTTACAGGCGTCCATAGGTTACGGTAGCTGCTTACCATCAGGCAGGCCGTATGCTTGTTTGCCACCGTCGTAGTATAAAAAAAAAAAAAAAAATCTCCTCGAACTCGTCAATAACAGATTGGAGTTTTGATTCCTGCAGTGGTGCAAACACCGTACGAGGTTGGACATAGCGAACCTCACCTACTCGTGGGACTGCGACAGGAACATGATGTGAAGCGACGTAAAGCTTACCTGACAAACCATCACGGAATGCCTTCTTTAAAATGTCAATGAGACCAACAGCATTCCAAAACTCAATTCCTAAAATAAATGCAGTAGGAAGATTACTGCTCACTAGTCAGGGGTGCAGAACGCGAATGCCACTAAAAGAATGGGGACGTCCAAACCGTCTAAAATGTAAATAGGAGAATTGTCGGCGGAAACAACATAAGGCCAGATATCCTCGTGATATGTTATACCGAGCTCAAATAGGAGGGATATATCAATTAATGAAACCTGAGCACCAGAGTCCAAAAGAGCTCTTACCGAAGAGCCAGCAACTAAAGCATCAATGAAAAGTCTATTATCCGGGGAATTATTAATATAAACGGGCGACACCGATGGACCTCTCAGTGCGCCACCAATTCGTTTTTTGATGGACCAGGATTACAACTAGGACAATCGCGGGTGATTGCACCAACACGCTTACACTTGAAGCACACTGCCCCTGAAACGTAAAGACAATTACGATAGTTGTGACCAGTTGCATCACACTTCATACACACTATAGAACTGGGTTGACCTACAACTTGAGCACTAATCGGTGCAATAGCCAAACGTGCTGGACGTGAACCTTGAAAGGCTTCAAAATTTTTCGCGACTTATAACAAACCATCAATATCCCTAACCACGTTAGTTGCAAGACAAGGATGATATCTAGGATTCATCCCATATTTAATAATGTTAAACAGGTTGTCTTCGGAAACCGGTGTACGAAGCTTTGCGTTTAGATCGCGCGCCTGAATAACAAAATCAACCACTGACTTGTTGTCCTTCTGTGATAAAGCGCGAAGTTGGCTCTCAAGCTTGAAATCGAAATCGGCTACGTCGAAGGTTTTAACGAATTCATACTTTAATTCCGCGTAAGTAAGACCCGGATATCTGATTGCCCTAAAATCTTTCAAGGCACTATCTGACAACAATTCATGGAAACGTCTGACAACATATGAAGGATTGACGTTACGCGCCATACCTTCTTCCTCGATTCGAAAGAAAAATTCGCGAACACAAGTGTCCCCGGAAAAGTTCAAGTTCCATTTCGTAAGTGAATAATCTTTGAAAGGAAAAGGCGGGGGAAGTCCGGACATATGCATCACCTGGGGTCGTGGTTCAGAATCAAAAAACTGTTCTTCATCGTTTGCCATTGGATCTAAAATCCTCGGATCGTGCGAGTTTAAAGACGAGAGTGCATGAGGCGTCTCAGCAATTGATCCTTCATTATTTAAGTGCGACATGGCGAAAAGTCGAATGTTGTCTTGCGTTGCAAGTTCAAACAAAAAATAAAGTTAATCGACCTCAAAATTAAAATCCGAAGTTCGAGTATATCAGTGGTCTAAACCAAGCGCTTAAGCTAAAGAAAGAAAATAACACTCGAAGTCTTAATGCTAAGTTAGAGTTCGAATTAAAAAAAAAACAAGTTCAGTTTCTGAAAAAAAAAATAACGCAAATCATACATTCTATGTCTGACTTACCTGCGAATTCCCTAACGTCTACGGGCTCTAACTACAGGACTCAAACTATGAAATAAGGTATTCGGGATATGTTACGGGTAATTGAGAAAAAGGCATGAGTAAAGTCGACAGATAAATTCGTTTTTTTTAACATAAATAAAAGCAATATTTCAATATGACGGAATTCGGGTTGATGATGGGACGTAAGGAGGCAGCAGGCTGAAACAAACCAAAATTAAGGTTAATAGAACTGCGACCGGTCTACGGTCACCGTCTCACAAATCCAAAAAAAAAAATTTAATTACAATTATTAAAAGTAAATCCAGATTTATTTACCTTAATTCGGGCGCCAATTTGCAGTTAAACACTTCGGGAATTGCATTAACACGTTTAATTTTGCAGATTAAGTAAATTATTTAAAATTAGCACTTCATATAAAGATGAAGATAACGATATCGATAAAGGTATTTCACATTCAATAATTTTCTTAGTATCGTAGACCCGAATAGAATGTAATTAAATTACAATAATCAGAATATTTTAAATTAGCACTTCACATAAAAATGACGATAACGGTGTCTGTATAAAGATATTTCACATTCAATAATTTCCTTAGTGGTTAGAATGTAATTAAATTACAATAATCAGAATATTTAAAATTAGCACTTCACATAAAAATGACGATAACGATATCGATATAAAGATATTTAACATTCAATAGTTACCTTAGTATCGTACACGTCTACTTTCCGCACAAAAGGAAAATAAAAAGAGGGAGTACTAGCAAAACTAGTAAGTACAAATAAAGACTCGGCTGGTGATTTGGCTGCGGGAAAATAATGGATTAATGAGGCGGGTGATATGGATGGTGACAGATGATTCGCTGGCTGAAAGTAGCCTAAATTCAAGAGCCAGGTCTTTGTACGCCCGTCAAATGAGGCAATTAGAATTTAGGGAATATTTTGGCAAAACAACAAAAAAAGCTATTATGGCACAAAACACTGGATACAAAAAGAGAATCGGATTTATAACGTTTAAAAAAAATGTAAATAAAATGATATTCTTGAAAGTCAGGAAATGGTCAAAACTCAAACTGAATTTAAATAAAGTTCGTGGGCAGGCGCACCTTTTGCTTTAGGCGGACCCAACAGCTCGCTGAACCCTCTGTCTCACTTGGAGAGCCACGCTGGATGCGGGCTCTAATCCTCCGATGACGGTGAAGAACCGCGCGGAACACGCGGCGGTTGCTGATCGTCTCGCAAGTCCGGCACCCACGAGCACCTTCCGGAATCCTCCCGGCTCAAACGGTCCCACCGGCGACCTCGGCAGGCACTACCCGCGCCCTCAGACACGGCCAAAGGGGAGCACTGGGTATTGTAAAAAACTATACCGACGGCCACCCTCTTCTATTCTAGGGAATTAACCAACTGTGGTGAACACTTTCAGGGAACAAAAAAGGACTCAAAAGGATTTGCACAGGACAATTTGCAGATAATTCCTGTGTTTTTCTTCAAAAATCTCTCCGTCGATCTGACACTTCCAATAAACAAACTTTCTCTTCTTGACGATCTGGAATACCTCAAAAATTCATATTCAAAATTAGCGCGAATATCATCTCAATTTTATAACTGCCAGTCGTGTATTAAAAAATGCGGACTGATATAAGCGCCATCTACCCGTAATGCCGTGAATCACAATGCACGCTTTTTTATATATCAACCGCGACCTAGCCTTAGACCTTCCTTAGACACGGAAGTTCTAAAGAACGTCGACAGATGTCGTACGATAAACGTAGCGTCATGGTACAGTTCATACTGTAACAATGCTTTTATAGATATCTGTATACCTTACTAGTATAGTTAGATGTGACTAGATGGCGTTGAATGCAGTAAAACACAAAAAAACATTATTCTGTACTTAATACTTTCAAACTTTATTTGCCAATTTTGCTTGAATATTTCAACGATTCGGTTTGAAGTTGAGAATACTTTTTGTTTTTTTTTTTCGTCACCGAACACGGATATTTCATTCCAATCGCACCACTATTTAGAATTTAGAATTCACTACCTATCAGTTTTACGTATTGAATGGCGTCACGGAGTGCTCTCTCAGGCCAAGACATTAAAAAACACAAAATCTTATTTTTATGAAGCGGAGATTTGAACCCTGGCACTCTAGCGTTCTACTCGTATGCGTAAGCCACTGGACCAAAGTGTCATTAACTAAGTCGGTGAAATTTATTACCTCTTGAGACCATGCATATCAAGCTCGTCATTAGCTGAATTAAATCACTAAAATAATGTAAGTAGTAAAATAATAAAAAATAATCTGGTAAAACTCTAATTCTATTCGGATACCAATAGAATTAGAGTTTTACCAGAATGCCACAAACGTCAAATTGGCATACCAAAACTTAGGCACTTAATTTGCGACACGCTTTATTTTTATTAGTATAACAATGTAAGAGGGTAGATTTAAGTTTTCGAAATACCATACGAAATCTTTTTTTTTATTACCGACCTATTGCTCGTTCGATTGTTCGTTGCTGTATACGTCTGAATTAATTGCCTTTTTTCTGAGTTTACATTATTATAAAAATGAGTTCTCGTAGTAATATTGACTTGGTATTAAAATCGCCATTAATTGCCTTGCATAAGGAAGGCTACAATAAGATATTGCTATCAGATATTGCTAAAGAAAGTGGTGTAAACGTAAGTAGTTTTTTCCTCATTAAAAATGTCTTTATTATACGTCACTTATGATTATATATTTTTGACATTTGTTTCAGAGGAAAACTGTTAGTTTATGGGTAGGGCGATCCCAAGGAGGAGGATCTTTATTACCCCGCCATAGAACTGGTAGACCACGCCTCATCGACACACAGCAACGTCAGTTGATGGTGCAAGAGTATGAGGAAGATGGCTTTAGGCCGACAGGGCACTATGCGCGTTTGTTTGGGACAAGTGCGCTCACGGTTCGTCGCGCGCTTCATAACGAGGGTCTCCATCATCGCAGACATGTCGTTAAACCTTTGTTGACAGATGGACATAAAACAGCAAGGTTACAGTTTGCTCACACACATCGAGACGACGACTGGACTAATGTGATATTTACTGACGAGAAGACTTTTAAATCCAGTCAACGCGGACGACTGTCTCTGTGGCGTCGAAATAAAACAAGATATGACAACGAGCATGTCGTGCCCAACATGGAATCAGGTCGTATCACGGTGAACATGTGGGGTTGGATGACTGCAGCCGGTCCGGGAGAACTTGTCAGAATACCAAGCCGTGCGAATAGTGACAATTACGTGGACGTGTTGCAGGATACCATGCTCCCTACAGTTCGAAATGTGTATCCGGAGACTGAACTACCGTTGGTATCTTTTGTGCAAGATAATTGCCCAATACACCGCTCGCGTAGTGTAAAAGAGTGGTTTTAAAAACACAAAACCGATGTCAAGGTCATTCCTTGGCCTGCCAGATCACCGGATTTAAATCCTATATAACATTTATGGAGTATTATTGTCCAACGCTGGGATAATCAAAATGAAAGGAGCCCGGAAGCGTTGGATGCACATTGCTTGAAAATATGGGATAGTGTTCGTGGTTCCGATTTATGTCAAAATTTAATCTCATCGATGCCTTCCCGCTTGCAAGCAGTTATTGATAACGCAGGGGGCTATACTAAATATTAGAGTAATAATAAAATAATACATTTAGTGGACCGGGTAGTGCTTAATTAGAGCCATTCTTCGTTGATATCAAACTTTATATTCCGCAGTTTGTGTGCCGCTGTCATTATCTTGTTTACATAATCTTCCACAGATGAACTGTTTTCTATATTATAAGTTCCTTCAATAAACCGACCTTCCGAGTATTCCACTGTCCTCAAAAGCCTTGGCTAAATTTTGCAAAACCTTTTTAGCGTTTGTAGCATCTTGAATATGTACATACAATATTGGATCTACCAGTAATATTAGTTTTGACTTCGCCTTGATGTCTTGTTTAACTGCCTTTGAATCCGTGGCTTTTGGTGTAGTTTCAATGTACTGATACAAATCCTCATGCTGTAAGTACGCTTTTACAGCAAAACTCCAGGTAGCCCAATTATCTCGACCTGTAAGCTTCTCAATAGACATGTTTTTTGTCTAAATTCACTCTGAAAAAACTGAAAAGTAGAAACCGATCGCAAACGCGGTTACTAATTTGAGGTTATGAATGCGATTTTCTAACTTACAGTTTTTTTTACTTTTATACTACACGGAACGCAAAAATAACACTTAACGGCAGGATTGGGACAGCCCATAACCTGTAGGAATAAAACCAAGCTTAGGCTTTATATTAAATTTTAACTATATTAAAAGGATAAACTTTACGGCGGTTAACTTAGGTGTATGACGTATGCAAGAACAAGGACTTCCTTGTTCCTTGTTGTTGTTAGGATACTTATCCTAGTGTCACTGTCATTTAGGTGCTCGTGACACATTGCTTGAATATTTCTGTCAGGCGTCCACACTTCCAACATGGTGTTATTAATGCTATACAAAACATTCGTGCATTCTTTTTACTTTGAACACAGAATTGGCATACAATTTATTTTTTCCTAAAAGTATAATTAATTTTTTCAATAATTCCTAAACAATACATTAATTTAAAAAATATTGTACTTATTGTAGTAATTTTAATAAGCTTTCAATGGATGCTACGCACATGTGTGTATGTGTCATGTTATAGCTTTTATTTATATTTTACAAATTTCGGTAGTGGTCACGTTCCGTCATTGTTTGGACCTCAGGCATTATAAATATTTTTTTCCGGCATTAAGGGGGTCCAGATCGTAATATAGCCAAGAATATACCCGAAGTTCTTGTGGAAATTTCGTAAATTGAGAAAATTAATATTTTTAGGGTTCCGTAGTCAACTAGGAACCCTTATAGTTTCGCCATGTCTGCCCGTCCGTCCGTCCGTCCGTCCGCGGGTAATCTCAGTGACCGTTAGCACTAGAAAGCTGAAATTTGGTACTAATATGTATATCAATCACGCCGACAAAGTGGTAAAATAAAAAGTGGAATTTTTTTTTATTAGGGTACCTCCCCTATACGTAAAGTGGGGAGTGATTTTTTTTTTCATTTCAACCCTAACGTGTGATATATTGTTGGATAGGTATTTAAAAATGAATAGGGGTTTACTAATATCATTTTTCGATAATGTAAATATTTTCGGAAATAATCGCTCCAGAAGTAAAAAAATATGCGTCCCTCTAACTTTTGAACCATAAGTTTTAAAAATATGAAAAAAATCTCAAAAGTAGAACTTTATAAAAACTTTCTAAGAAAATTATTTTGAACTTGATAGGTTGAATAGTTTTTGAAAAAAAATTACAAAATAATTTCTGAACTAAGTTTGTAATTTAACCGTATAAGCAGGTGTTTATTGTACCTGTAATTTCTACAAAATTACAATGAAATGACGTGCTTTCAAATAAAGTAAAAACGGTGAAAATCGGTTCACGCAATAAAGAATTATTCAATAAAAATCATCTTCCATACTTTAAGCTCGCGCGCAATAGTTTACTTAATTTGCCGATAGATGTCGCTGTACGTGGAACTCTCGTATCATATGCTACATGGCGGTGTTATTAACTCTTAAGTGGGGACACTTACTGTGACGGACGGAAAACTACGGAACCCTACACTGAGCGTGGCCCGACACGCTCTTGGCCGGTTTTTTACTCCATGGGAATAGTTCGGTAGCGCCACCATGTTTTTTAACATAGCTGCCATAATTGTTGCCAGATTTTTTTTTTATAACAATGTATAGCTTAATTAGCCTGTTTCATTATCGTAGTGCATTGCTTTAAAGTTTGACTTATAATTTTGTTCATCATCATCATCATCATCATCATCAGCCCGTTGCAGTCCATTGCTTGACATAGGCCTCTCCCAAGGTACGCCACAGAGCCCGGTCTGCTGCTTTACGCATCCAGTCGCTACCGGCCCTCTTATGTAAGTCATCCCGCCATCTGGCCAGAGGGCGTCCAACGCTACGTTTGCCTAACCGTGGTCTCCACTCCAGAACACGCTTACTCCAGCGATTATCGGTTCTGCGACAAATGTGGCCAGCCCATTGCCACTTCAACGTACTAACTTTTAGAGCTATGTCGGTCACCTTGGTTCTCTGTCGGATCACTTCATTCCGAATTTTGTCCTTCAGAGAGACTCCGAGCATAGCTCTTTCCATAGCACGTTGAGCGACTTTAAGCTTATGGATTAGCCCCACAGTCAGTGTCCACGTCTCGGCTCCGTACGTCGTTACAGGAAGGACGCACTGGTTAAAAACTTTCGTCTTCAGGCTCTGTGGTATACCGGACGAAAATATGTGCTTCAGCTTCCTAAACGCTGCCCAGCCCAATTGAATCCTCCTATCGGCTTCCTTTTCGAAGTTAGTGTATCTACCCAACTGCATTAATTGCCCGAGATAGACATATTCCTTGACAACTTCGAGAGGCGTGCCATCGATGATTACTGGTCCCGGAACGACGAGGTCATTATACATGACCTTTGTCTTGTCCAGGTTCATCCGGAGACCAATTCGTTGGGAGGCTTCATTTAGGCTATGCAGCATTTCTTGAACTTCCTGCAGCGATTCTGCCATGACTACGATATCATCGGCAAACCTTAAGTGCGAGATGTATTCTCCGTTTATATGTATGCCCCGTCCGTTCCAGTTTAGAGTCTTAAACACGTCTTCCAATACATTTGTAAACAGTTTCGGGGATATCACATCCCCCTGCCTTACTCCTCGATGTAATGGAATCGGTGTTGTTTGACTGTTCTGTACTTGGACGGACATAGTTGCGGCATCATACAGGCTTCTCAGCACCTCGATGTATCGAAAATCAACTTGGCACCGCTGCAGGGAGTCCAGAACAGACCAGGTCTCGACGGAGTCAAAGGCTTTCTCATAGTCCACGAAAGCGAGACACAATGGCTGATTATACTCCTGGGTCTTCTGTATAATCTGCCTCACAGTGTGTATGTGGTCTATGGTGCCAAATCCTCCACGAAACCCTGCCTGTTCCGGTGGTTGAAAGTCGTCTAACCGTCGCGTCAGCCTATTTGTGATAACCCTCGAAAACAACTTGTATACGTGGCTCAGGAGCGATATAGGGCGGTAGTTCTTGAGAAGGGTCTTATCTCCCTTCTTGAAAAATAAAACTACCATGCTCCTGCTCCACGCTCTTGGAGTTCTCCCTTCGTGGAGTACGGAGTTAAATATGCGCTGCAGCTGCCTAAGGACAGGAGTTCCCCCTGCCCTTAAGAGCTCAGTTGTAACTCCGTCCTCGCCCGGGGCTTTTCCATTTTTAAGTTGCTTGAGGGCCAGCTCAATTTCGTCAATGCTGACGTCGGGAAGTTCGTCGGTATAGTGTCGAACTAAAGTAGCTCGGGGATCGCAGGGGATAGGTTCAGGTAGCGGAGATTGTGAGGCATACAACTGGCCATAGAAGTCTTCCACCTCCAAGAGGATCTCTGGCTTAGAGGAGACGACACTACCATCGGCGGTAGTCAGTTTAGACATGTGGCTCCTCCCGAGACGCTTCACGAACACTTTGGAACCTTGGTTTTGTTCTATTGCATCCTTAATGAGGCGTGTATTGGAAGTCCGAAGATCCCGCCGTACCGCTTTCCGAATGTGCCTCGTGAGTGCTCGCTGACCTGCCACCGTGGCCTGTGTATTTACGCGTCTCTCTCTCATGAGTTCCAGAGTCTCTTCTGAAAGCTTAGACTTCCTGCCTGCATGCCTATTCCGACAGAACCTGTTACCCACATCCCTCACAACTTCCACTACGCTACTTAAGTCCTCGTCAACGTCGCACTTGGTTTCCAACACATCGAATCGGTTTTGAAGTTCCAACTGGAATCTTCCAGAGCCAGCGATGACTTGGAACAGCGTAGGCCGGAGCGTGGACTTTATCAGACGGGTGCGCTCCTGCTTGAAGTTTATATTCAGAGTGCCTCGCACGAGTCGGTGATCACTTCCAGTGTTGAACCTATTGATCACTGAGACATCTCTGAATATACGTCTTTTATCCGTCATGATAAAGTCAATCTCATTTTTTGTCACGTTATCGGGGCTCTGCCAGGTCCACTTCCTTTGGGGCTTTTTCTTGAAGAACGAATAATAACGAATAATTTTGTTGTAAAATCCAAAACTCCGACTTATTTTTCAGCTTATTTTAGATTTTTGTTAATATCTGTTAAACTGTTATACAAATTTGTATATACTGTATCATAGCTATAAAGAATTTTTAATCTTCATTTGTTTGATACCAAATACGTGTAGGTGCAGTGCATAGTTTGGATGAAATTTGCACTTTTAGCAACGAATTGGCAGCCATTTTGATGACGTCATTACGCGGGAGACATTCACCTATGTCCCCGTCTCTCAGTAGTTTTGGGGTCCCAGTGTCGTGCCCAACAACGTACTAAAGTTGGTAACCGTATCCAGCTCTGAACTATATTCCCATAAGGGAGAAAATCATGATTGACTTTACTTGATTGGCGTTACTTTTAGGGCCTGCTCCCGGTTCTTTCGGTACCGGGAATTCCCGGGAATTCTGGTACCGGGAGAACCGGTACTGAAGATTATTTCTCGGTTCTCTCCCGGTTCCATGTTAAACGATCAAGAATCTAGATGCGTGTTTTTTCTGTGATGTGCTGTGTCATAATCATAACAAACATAGCAGATGATTATGTTTTTGACTCTTATACAGGGTGTGGCCTGTAATAAGAGCAATAAATTTAAACGTAGGTTCTCTTTCTCAAGCTTGACAACTTTTGTTTAACATCTTATAAAAGATATGTAGGCTTTAGGTTGTCTCTTTTTCAAACAAACTAAATAGTATTTTCAATAGACGTTCAAATCCGTCTATTTGGCATTGCCTGTCAGTCTTTTCATCCTACTGACACAATTCATTTCAAAGTACATTGCGGGTTCGAACAAACTTTAAAGTGCAATAAAAATCAAACCATACGTTATTATTAAAAGTAGCTGAATAAACGTTGTCAAGTTTGAGATAGAGAATCTACGTTTTAATTTTTTGCTCCTATTACAGGCCACACCCTGTATAAATAGATAATAAATAAATAAATAAAAAGCCACTGATTCTACTACTAAAGAATCAAGAATACAATATTTGCATAAGTATTGGTAAAAATGATGAGCTAATTTTATTTGATTTTTTAATTCGTCAATAGGAAAGTCAAATTTGGTTGCCAAGATCATTGTTATTTGTGTACAAATTTTTTGAGAAATGCTCCCAAATATATAAAATCGAGTAAATATGCGGATATCAAACCTGTATACCTAATCCTGGCTATTAAAAATAAGAATATTTGAATTATGACATTTATGACATTTGTTATATTGACAGATAGCGTAATATATAAAATTCTATTTCACATTTACTGATAAAAAGATACAATAAATTTGTTTTAATGGAATATGAAGAGATTTCTTTAGAAAAAGCACACATTTGGCGACACTTTCTCCGGTCAAAAGATAAAAATAGTGCAAAATGTAAAAGTTGCAATAAAATATTGAAGTGTGTAGGAGGAAGTACGAGTGGACTGCATAAACACAATAAGACCCGGTTTGGGACCCGGGGTATGTCCTTAAACTACGTCCGGACCTGGGTATGTCCTTAAACTACGCCAAAAAGAGAGGTATGGGCACTGCGAATGGCATCTCGCTAAGTGTGGTAGGGCACGTTCAGCGAATGTCATCGCTTAAATCTGGAGCAGAGCCCGACTGGGGAAGTACCTCCACCTTACAGAAAACCACAGCCAAATAGCACTAGACCCTACTCATAGTGTTGTGTTCCTGCTGGTGAGTAAGGTTGCCAAAGAGCTCAAAGAGGACCCAGTGTGTTGACGATGAGGGACCTTCTTGTTCCTTTAGTCGTCAACACAGTGAATCCTCCTTTTTGTAAAGGGTCGGCAACGCGCATGTGACTCCTTTGGAGTTGCAGGCGTCCATAGGTTACGGTAGCTGCTTACCATCAGGCGGGCCGTATGCTTGTTTGCCACCGTCGTAGTATAAAAAAAAAAAAAAAAAAAAAAATAAGAATGTGCATCACATAGAAACAGAAAAAAATCCTCCATCAAGGACACAAACTGACCTGTCTCAACCATCTTCATCTATAAGCAAAAAAGCTAAACAGACAGATTATTCCGATTCAGATGAAAACCCTTCAACTGCAAATAGGATATGTAGAATGGTTGCGTTAGACGGAATCTCATTTCACACACTGGCTAACTCCACAGACCTACGGGACGTATTTCAAAAGGCAGGACATTTGATACCGATGTCTTCAAATACAATTCGAGAGGTCGTTTTTGCACATCACCAAGAAAAAGTAGACGAAATAAAGACGGAACTAAAAAAAATATTGAATGGAAATGAGAAGTTTGCCATTTCATTTGATGAATGGACATCTAACAAAAATCGCAGGTATATAAGCCTAAACATACATTCACCGTCTCTCAGTGGTTCATTCAAATTTAAAAATCTAGGTCTTATAAGGGTTATCGGCTCATTACCAGCAAAGAAATTTATGGAACAGATTCGACAAAGACTTGAAACATTTGGAATCTCACTAGAGTCTGACATTATTGCGGAAACCACGGACGGACGGTAGTGTTATGGTGAAGATCGGCAAACTTCTCGGCAATTCTTTGCATCAACTTTGCATCGCACACGGTGTTCAGTTGGCTCTGTCGGATGTGTTTTACAAAAAGCTTATTGATACTACTACGCCATACGATGACATCACTCAACACGAAGATCAAGACTTTTTTGAAGACGAAGACGATATCACATTAGCTGAATGGGTGAGGCGTTGCGGAAACACCAGCGATACATTTTGCCATGAACACGACATGGGAAATGATGATGATAATAGTGATAATAATGATGACAGTGATGATTCTGGCGGAGTATTATTTGAAGAAGCGATTAGAAGTTATGAAGATACTAGACACCAATCAAGTTTCATTTATCATGATTTGCTATCGAAAGTGAGGACTGTTGTCAAATTGTTCAAAAAATCGCCTACAAAAAATGATGACATTTTGCAAAAATATGTTTACGCGGAGTTCGGTAGAGAATATCCATTGGTCTTGGACGCCAAAACAAGATGGAGCAGTATGGCAGAGATGGTAAGCCGATTCCTTAAGCTCAAAATTTGCATCGGTAAGGCTTTATTAGACGTTAAAAGCAAAATTTTTTTTAGTCAAAACGAGTGGAACACTTTACAAGAGCTTAATGAAGTACTTGACATCATAAAAACTATTGTGGAGAATTTGTCACGACGCGATGCTACATTATTAACTGCTGATATCGCAATAAAGTATGCAATAAAAAAATTGACGGCGATGAATACTGATATAAGCACACGAATGAAAAATTGCTTAAAGGGGCGGTACAGTGAACGTCGTTTAATAGCAGCATCCACACTGTATTATCTCACGAATCCAAACCAATACTTCGAGGACGTGGTAAATGAAGACATGCTAACATTTCCGAGACTCACTTCAGATGACATGTGTAGAAATATTATTAAATTAGTTACTCGAAGTACAGAAGAACCTGCGATTACTCTAGTTCAACATACTGATCCTGAAGGAGACATGGTCAATGACGTGAGTGAACCAAACCCTGTGCCGGAGATGAGTAAAACAGAAGAGTTAAATTTAGAGTTAAGGAAAGTGACTAGTTCAATTCAGACCAGACTATCGGAAAATGATTTAAATGATTTCCAAAAGGTAAAGATAGAAATGGTGTTATTTGAGAATGGGGGCGACCGCGGAAAAATTCTCTCGTTAGCCTACAAAAATTTAAATGCTATACCACCAACTAGTGTGGAACCCGAGACGATTTTTTCATCGGCGGGTTACATTTGCAACCGATTACGTAGCTCTCTAAGTGATCGCAGCTTAGATGTTATCAGTTTCCTTCGGTCTTATTTTCAAGAAAAAAAAATAAACTAAATGTTTAATTGTTTTTTTTCTATCTAAAATTTCATTTACAGAAATACATGTAAAGAAGGTACCTAGTTATGTTTTTACGAAGTTAACTTTTTTGTTGTTGTTTTAAATTAAAGTACTGTTTTGATTTGCAAGTATTTGTTTTATTATATTTTTACGTAAATTGTGTTGCATTGCATTAATATCTTTGAAAAATACCTAAGTATATTAATATAATTTAAAAAAGTATATTAATAACGATTTAGTTGCAAATATTAAAACCTTATATAAGAACTGTATAACGGTTACTTAAATATTCAATTCATCAATAAACAATTTAATAAAATTATACACGGATCGTGGTACCGGTCAGAACCGGGAATCCCGGTACTAGTATCGCTCGGAACCGGGAAATTAAATTCTTAGAACCGACCCCGGTACTGCAGGCCCTATTAATAATAAATTCTTGGTGAAATTACTTGATTTTTATGATTTAATCAGCGATGTTTTTTATGAGAATTTTTTATCGAATCATCGATTTTAATCGTGAGTGCCCAACTCTGTTCATAAGTCCCAAAATGTATTGTAATGATATGAATCAGAGATTAGGCCACCAGACACTGTCAGTTATCAAGACAACCTTCCTTATACTGTGGTAATAATAACATTACTTCTCTTGGACTAAGGGCTGGCCACGTTAGATATGAGCAACGAAACCCGTCTAGTAAGATTGAAATACTATCGTTATTGTAGATCCGGGCATCTGGAAGCCTTTAATGGGTGGAGGTCAGAGATACAGACTAGCAAAATTTCTCAGTTGGAAATACCAAAATAGGTAAAACCTGCCAAAGTTGTCTTATTTATAGAAGATGGGGATATCTATGTAAGAATAAAAAATATTGCATATTATTTCGGAAAGAGAAACAGTAGGCGACAAACTATGAATTATATTATATGTCGTTTTGGACTACTTTCCCCCATCAGAAAGTTTTGGCAATTATATAATCTGATTATGACGCAATAAATGAATTATGAATTATTATTATGAATTATTTATATAATTTCTCACAATACTGCATCAAAGCCAGAACTTAAGGATTTGTATTCTCAAAGTGGTTTGCATTCTTTGACCACTTTACGGCTGCCAGATATTGGGATCTAGAAATAAGCATAGTATAGCAAACTAACGAGAGTGGTTTCGTCGCTCTCATTATTGTGTCATATCTGACGTGGCTAACTCTCCGTCTATCTACTAACCTTCTTATCCTTCATAAACATAGAATTAGGTAGTACATATAGGCCAAGCAAATAAGATCTATAAAAAGTGTTTTGAAGAATTAATTCCCAGCAGGCTGGAAATCGCTTTAATACTTTCATGTGGTCCTAAATGCATGTAATCCGAGTTTGCCCAATCCCAAGAGGTGTGCATAACTTTTTAGCGAAATTTTTGCTCTTTGTCAGGTTTTTGCTTGTAGCTCGAAAACAGTACGTCCGACGGAAAATGTTATGTGTATCAATATTAAAGAGGGTTAAATTCTGCGTCGAGTGAGTAACTTAACTTCTAATTCAGTTCAGCGGTACGGCCGAAATCAAAAGTTATAAACCGGGAAAATGTCTAAATTAATTGAAAAACTCGTATTTTGACTTCCATACCACATATCTTTGAAACAGATGACTCCTGTTGAAAAACCTATAGAGAATACAATTTCAAGTTATATCGACGTTTCAATTTTCAAGTAGTCAATTTTAAAGACTAAATTTGGCATGAATTCAAAATCAGTTTTTTCTAAATCCTTCCGAGTTGCATATTTTCCATAAAATATGAGGTGCGAGGCGTACATTTAATGCATCGTTACAACTAAAAACATTTAATTGCATATTTCTAAAACGTATCTAATCAGAAAACTATTTATACACCGTGTTTTATTTTCATTTCCGGTAATTCCAAGGGTACATTCCTGAGCTTAACTTAAGTATATTTCTTAAAGACGCTAGTGTCCTAATTTGCTCCAGTTCTGAGGTAATCGATAGTTCTTTTTCGTCTTTCTGATTGTGTATATTTTTCCTTTAGTCTGATAACCCGCTATAAAGTCATGTAACTGTGTGTTAAGTCAATACAATATTAATTTTGTACTAAGCAGAAACGTCTGCAATCGAAATTTCAATTTTATAATTGAAATAAAAATGGAAAAATTCGGACCGGTGTTCCGAAAGGTCGCAAGTTCGAATCTTGCTCGTCGCGGTGAATTTTTCCATTTTTCTTTCAAATATAAAATTTTCAATACAATATGTTTCCTTTGTATCTCGGATTGTTAATGTTCGAAATTTCATTGACATATCATAATGTTCAATTGTTGATATTCTGTAAAAAAATGGCGAAGCTGTCATGCGTGTCACGTTTGCTCTGTGTATTAATTTAGTTAAAAATATTCCGCAAAGAAAAACTGTTTGGATCTAAGTGTATTTACAAGGCATAAAGTTCTACAAACCTGTGTTATTGTTATTTTCCGTGTGGATGCCGAGCGCGATGTAAAACAGTGGTTGCAGTGTAGGCAATGTTCATCACAAAACACTTTCGGTCGATTCGATCGTATCACAAACAGAAATACAAGAGCAGTGGTCATTTCTGCGTTGCACATAATCGGCGTCGGCAGCGCGGCGTGCAGTTACGGCTACAGGTTTTCGCTGTGTTCGGTGCAGTTAATTTGTGCAGTGATAACAACATACTTATTTTTCTGCTATCTGGAGGGTGGATTTCACCTGAGATATAACGTATGTGCGTCGAACGTTCGTCCATTCTACTAAAGGCTAATTTCGTCGACATTTCAATCAGAGGTGCTGGCGCTGTGGCTGATGTGGCTGATTTCTACACGTGCATAGCTTATTTGGGTTCAAATCTTGAACTTTAGAACTTTTGTTTTTTTTTTATATTTTATATTATGGTTTTTGTTTTTATACAAATTTTGTTTGTCTTAATCAATGCTACCTTTTGTCACAGTAGGTACAAGGTTTTTTGTGTATTGGTTTTAGTTTTTTGTCGGCACAATTTTTTTATGTATTGTGAAGGAGGTGTGCGTATTGTGTTACATAAGAAATATCAAATTTATTGACATTTTAACTTTTAACATATATTTTTTTTAAATGTTTAATTGAATCAATTTTATAATTGTGGTTTTTTTATATCTGCATTTTTGTGTATTTGGTATTATTTTTTGACGTTTTTGTTTTCTCTTTTGAAATTTAAACTGTTGACATATATTTTTTAATTTTTTTATGTTTAATTCAATCAATTTTATATTTGTAATTAATTTTTGTGTCTGCATTTTTGTGTGTTTGGTATTGTCTTTTAAATTTTTAAATTTTTTTTTCTTGGTTTGTATTTAATTTAGTTTAATTTTTATTGATATTGTAAGTGGCTTATTGGATTAATTAGAACTGGTATTGGAAGTTTTTAATTGCACGGATCTAAGTCCATTTTGTATGATTATAGATTATCTTATATTGTATGTAAATTAGGTAAGCATGAGCAACCCCAATCTCCAGTCATGTCCCTATTGCCTCGACGCGTCAAGGCAATACGTAGTGCCTAGGGGCCTTAATGTTCATATAAGTCGTATGCATAGGGATGCCGTTGGGTCGCATACGTGTAATGTTAATGCAGGGGATGAGCTGGAGGCCGCAGTGGGCTCTAGCGTAGATTTTTCAAGGTTGTCAGAACTCAAGAAAAATGTCAGGGTTTTACGACATGTGCCGAAAGGGGCGAGAAATATGGCTGCAGGAAAATTGTGTGTGGTTTTACAAAATTGCTTAAGTAACAACGAGTTAGAGGATTGGTTGGCGTTGCTTACGTTCTCTTTTACGGCTTTGAGGGTCCCGGAGAGTGCCGACAGTAGATCTTTGACATCGCGGGTTAAGGAGATTATAGACAGTGTTTGCCTGTACTTTCCTGCGGAAGTCGGTCTTAAGCCACGTTCAGTTTATCGTACCATAGAAGCGAAGGTGCAGGATGGGGAATTGAGGGGGGCCGTTCGTCTTCTCCTTTCGGATTCTACTCTCGCACCAGTTAATGCAGACACATTGAGGGCTTTGAGCGAAAAGCACCCGGCACCTTCGAGGCAGTTAACATTGCTCCCTGAGCCTGACCTGTCTAGCCCGTACCTGACTGTGACGGTAAATGATGTGGCGATTGCATTGTGTTCATTTTATAACGGTTCCGCTTCTGGGTTGGATGGTTTGCGTCCGCAGCATCTGAAGGAACTTACCTCTCCATCAGCTGGTGACAATGGGGCGAAATTGTTGGAATCTCTGACCAGGTTGTGTAATTTTTGTTTAAGAGGTATGGTCAACCCTTTAGTTTGTCCGTATCTATCGGGGCTTCGCTGTGTGCTCTGTCGAAAAAAGATGGTGGGGTTAGGCCTATAGCTGTGGGGAATACTCTTTGTCGCCTCATTTCCAAACTAGCCTGTCGTGCAGTGAAGGAGGAGATGGCAGACTTTTTGCAGCCACTTCAGGTTGGCTTCGGTACGCCCATGGGGTGTGAGGCGGCCATCCACGCAGTACGGGCTTATGTAATGGCACCGGGGAATGTTTCCAATGTGGTCTTAAAGGTGGATATTGCGAATGCATTCAATTCTGTGGAAAGGGATATCATTTTGAGGGGGTTAGGGATCGTGTTCCTGTATTATATCCCTACCTACATCAGTGCTATTCTTCTCCCAGCAATTTGTACTACGGCATTAGTTCCATTTCGTCACAGGTTGGTGCTCAGCAAGGCGACCCGTTAGGACCCCTTATTTTTTGCCTGGCCATGCAGAATGTTGTGAAATCTTTGGCCTCACCCTTAAACATTTGGTACTTGGATGATGGGACATTAGGGGGGAGACCAGATGTCGTTTTGGGTGATGTCAGGAAGCTTCAGCAAGCTTTGTCGGCGGTGGGTTTGCGGATAAATACTGAGAAGTGCGAGTTGTTTGTCTGCGGCCCGGACGGTAGGGGTTCAATAGCAGACTTTAAAGCAGTATTGCCGGGCTTAAGGTTGGTGGATGAGTCCTCTCTGTCGCTCCTTGGTGCACCAATTTTTTCGGAGGGCGTGAGCCATGTGATTCGGGAGAAGGCTTCGGCATTGTCGAACTCTTTAAAGCAAATGCTCAAGCATTTGTCGTCGCATGCCCACGCGTGACTTACACTATGAGAACTGCGCCAACTTGGTTGCATCCGCAGGTTGTGTTGGAGTTTGACTGCGTGCTCCAGAAAGGACTCGAGGCGATCTTGAATGTTGGTTTTGGGGAATCTCAGTGGTGCCAAGCTACTCTTCCCGTACGTCATGGGGGGTTAGGGGTTCGGCGCATGCAAGATTTAGGTCTTGTAGCTTTTCTTGCTTCCTCGCACGCGTCTTTGAGTTTGGTTGCGCGAGTGTTGTCCGTTGATAGGGACGAAGTTCGCATGCCTTTTTTAAGTGAGGCACTGGCGGAGTGGTCCTTGCGCTGTTCTAGTGGCGTGCGGCCGGATGACCTTACAGTGCAAAGGTCTTGGGACGACATTTTGTGCCAGCAGGTATATGGTTGTTTGCTTGAGGGTGCGTCAGGGGTTAAGTTAGCTCGGTTGAAGGCTGTAGTTGAACCGGAGTCAGGCGCATGGTTGCATGCTTTGCCATCGTCACATTTGGGGACTCTGTTGGACAGTGATACATTGAGGGTTGGAGTCGCGCTGAGGCTTGGGGGTAAGGTTTGCGAGCCTCACCCGTGCATTTGTGGAGTGTGCGTGCGATGCGCTGGTAGGTTTTTAGGACACCATGCTATCAATGATATTATTCGCAGGGCTATGGTGTCGGCGAACCTACCTTGCATTCTGGAACCCCAAGGCCTCAGCCGAGCGAATGGGAAGAGGCCAGATGGTCTGACACTGGTTCCTTGGGCTAAGGGACCAAGTTTGTTGTGGGATGCGACGTGCGTAAGCACGTTTGCTGCGTCGCATCTTGCGCAAACTATGCGTTCTGCTGGGGGCGGTGCGGAGAATGCGGCGAAGCACAAGCACGCGAAGTACTCCAACCTAAAGCCAGTGTACGACTTTGTGCCTCTTGCAGTCGAAACGGCTGGTCCCTGGTGTTCCGAGGCGAAACAATTTGTTCTTGAGTTAGGCAAGCGTTTGCGAGATCGGGGTTGTGATCCTAGGTCCGGTTCGTACCTCGTGCAGCGTATATCACTGGCCATTCAACGCGGAAATGCGGCCAGTGTTTTTGGGACGTTTGCGCCGGGTACTTACCAGGCGTGGAGATAGTGTTTAATTTTTGTGTTTTCCTAGTTTTTGTTTTTGTTTACTTTTTATTTTATTTTATTTTTGGACATTGTGTGTTTTTTTAGGTAATTATGACGAATCCTGTTGTGGATGCTTTATTATTTTTATATTGTATGGACGAAACCTGTGTTGCGGATTTAAAAATAATGTATTTGTTTTTATTTTTCTCGTATGTCAATAAATATTCTGTAAGTTCAATTGTTTGGTTGAGTTAATATACAGATTGGGGAATTAATCAATAACTACTGAACCTATTTGACTAATCACAGGTGCATCATTTTGTAGTGGGTTCTCAGAGTAAAAAAAATAATTAAATGGAGGTTTACACAATTAGAAGGCATTAATAAAATATCGATTACCTCAGAACTGGAGCTAAGTAGGACACTGGCGTCTTCGAGAAATAAACCTAAGTTAAGCTCAGGAATATACCCTTGAAATTACCGGAAATAAAATAGAACACGGTGTATAAATAGTTTTCTGATTGGGTACGTTTTAGAAATTTGCAATTGAATGTTTTTAGTTGTAACGATGCATTAAATGTACGCCTCACACCTCATATTTTATGGAAAATATGCTACTCAGAAGGATTTAGAAAAAACTGATTTTGAATTCATGCCAAATTTAGTCTTTCAAAATAACTCTACTTGAAAATTGAGATGTCGATATAACTTGAAATTGTATTCTCTACAACTTTTATTCTATAGGTTTTTCAAGAGCAGTCCTATGTTTCAAAGATATGTGGCATTGAAGTCAAAATACGAGTTTTTCAATTAATTGAGACATTTTCCGGGTTTATAACTTTTGATTTCGGCTGTACCGCTGAACCAAATTAGAAGTTAGGTTACTCACTCGACGCAGAATTTAACCCTCTTTAATATTGATTTACATGACATTTTCCGTCGGACGTACTGTTTTCGAGCTACAAGCGAAAACCTGACAAAGAGCAAAAATTTCGCTAAAAAGTTATGCACACCTCTTGGGATTGGGCAAACTCGGATTACATGCATTTAGGACCACATGAAGGTATTAAAGCGATTTCCAGCCTGCTGGGAATTAAGTCTTCGAAAAAATCTAATTTTCTTGGCCTAATAGGTAGTAGGTACATTTCAATGTATATGTAAATAATTCGTTAATTTTGCCAACAGCACAGCCCTGAATCGAACTGGTCGTCAACCGCCGAATGCCAGAAGTCCAGGCAGTTCGTCAAAAAGTGCCCGTTCTGTCCGAGGCAATGCCTAAGTGTAAAATTTATAAAACCTGGTACCTGCTCGTTCTGTAAATAGGCATTGCAGCTATAATGCTATAGACGTTTAGTCTTATGCTATTGTAATTTTAATTAAAGTAGGTATAAATTAGGCTAACAATAAAAAACTGACATAACTGACAAGTTTTATTCTGTTTGTTTACATAAAACTAATTGCGAAAAAGAATTTTTTTGAAGTACAAATGGCGGACTTAATGCGATAATGCACTCTCTACAACTCAACCTTGGGGCAAAGAGATTGTGGGTGGTGCTAATAATAGCAAAAACATAAATTAAAACAAAAACAATCCATATTCGTAAATAATAACATAAATATACATCTCTCTTCCTCCTACCGTTTGCTCAGCTTTTTGCTCTGTTTGAGCCTGGGGTCCGCTCGGCAACCTAATCCGAGGAATTGGCGTAGGCACTTACGACAGCAACTGCCATTTGACCTTTCAACCCATAGGGGAAACTAGGCCTTGTTGGGATTAGATTCGGTTTCCTCACGATGTTATCCTTAACCGAAAAGTGACTGTTAAATATCAAATTGGACTAAAAGCTGGCCACGGCAGATAGGACACAATAATGAGAGCAACGACATTTATATTGGACTAAGAGCTGGCCACGGCAGGTATGACACAATAATGAGAGCAACGAAATTGATATATTTAGTTAGACTGCTATACTATTGTTATTACCTAATCTGGCAATCTGGCAGCTTTAAGCCGGGGGTTCAAGAGTAGCAGACCATAAAAGTTGTTTAAAAATCTAGAGAACGACGCAATACTGAGAGTTCTTGCTTTAGTACGATATCGTGGCATTTGATGTATATAATTGGAATATAACGTGGAAGCTGTCCTAGTGGGGGGGAAAAAAGGCAGGTTGAAGTTAAATGCATTTATACCGGGCGCCTGCGGTTTATTTTATTCTGATCTGTGAAAACTGTTTGTAATTAATTAATCAGGCGCTCGAATAAAACTTATTAGTTGACAGCTTTCCATGCCAAGACGATATTACTGATAGTTATTTCTAAATAGGAAATCGACTTTAACAGCCAGGATTCTCGGTTTAAATTATTATGAAAAATATGTGACATATTAGGTTTTGTTCTGATAATGAACTTAGCTTACAAAACCACATCATAATACAGTTACTCGTCACTAGATTGCGCTAATATCTACTAAACATAAACAGAGTATGACATTTGAATTCCAACTGCTGACCTAGCACGGGTGAGCAGTAGAAAATAATCCAGTATAAGTGTGCTGCATTGCTACGAATCTCGCGGTCATGTTACACTGGTAGTTTGAGCAGTTTGCTCGCCAAGGTGCGCACAACTATTGGTGGGAATAAACGGCACAACTTATGTACACATTAGATTGAGCATACAAAACGACTCGCGTGATCACTACATAATAATTTAAGTACAGTCGCCATCAGATATATTGAAGCGGCCAAGGTGGTCACAAATATCTGAACAACGCCTCTATTGTCAAGGCGATAAAGTGTATGTACAGATATTTTTGAGTACCTTGGCCGCTCCGATATATTTGATGGCGAATGTACCTACTAATTAAAAATAATCTATTGTTTTATATACAAAGAGTGGAAAATTGAGTGCAGGTACTATACTCTGTATATTTAGGTAAATAAAAGTAAATAAGATCTACCCTCAAATGGCTCCTTAAGGCAGTTGAGGGTAGATGAAAACATTACACGATCAAATAATATTGGTTAAAGCCAGGTCGTTCAGTGACAGATCCAGGCAGTTTTGTATTTGATTGGTTAACCAATAAAAGTTATAACTACCCAAAAATGTGTGAACTACCTGATAAATTAGGATCTTATCATGATTTCCAACAGCTACTGACATTAGCCGCGTTTTACCTACCAATAAAACGCATATTAATTTACTTACCTTATTCAAAGCTTATTAATTGAGAGAGGCACGTCGTTTCCCGCCATTATAATGCTATCTCTTTCTAACCTATGGTTATATTTCGCTCTTTTCCCCCACCATTGGTGGACCACGACCGCGGCAGTGGGGATGAGTTTCAACTTACTCGAAGACCCAGATTGGTTCGTCATTGGCTCGAAATTAATAAATGCCACCAGGCAGAGTTTACTCATAAGCTTTGAATAAGGTAAGTAAATTAATATGCGTTTTATTGGTAGGTAAAACGCGGCTATTAATTTGACTTGACCGTTATTCAAAGCTTATTAATTGAGACCTTTTTGTTATCGCCTGGTGGTGGTGGAAAAGGAGATGCCAATGTGATCTCACAGAGTGATGATAAAATAACAAAGTAGAAGTGAAGAAGAGCTCGGGTTAAGCAATTAATCATTTAATGCAACCACATAATTGTAATCAAGTAGATGTATGTTTTATCATCACAGATTCATCAACAATAGATTGCCATTAAGGCAAATAACAAATTTTTTATATAATTGGTTCAAACAAGTTAAATACAGAATCAATGGTAGAGGATACAGGCATTACTTCGCGCCTGTAATATCGACAAAAAGTATTTTCTGAGCGCCAATTACCACGCGCTAGAATGTCATCTACAGGGAAATTGTCGACCCAATTTTTTGATGCTACAGCAGAGCGGATGCTGCCTGGAGATGCTATAATGGTGAGCGTCAGGATGGCGGGTGGACCTCGGGAATTTTATGGAATTGTTAATAAAAGTACTGTACCTTTAGTGTACCTCAGTGAACCTTCAGTAAAAATCAGTGTACCTCTTTCTAAAACGAGATTTTTCCAAAAAAATAATTACACACCTTTTGAGTGATAAAGTGCAAGATTTACCAGGTCCACCCGCCATCCTGACGTCAGGATGGCGGGTGGACCTGTTAAATATAGCTGTTTATTACTCAAAAGGTGTGTAATTCGTCTGTATATTCAGTGTACCTCAGTGTACCTTTAGTAAAAGTCAGTGTACCTCTTGCAAAAAAGAGTTTTTTTCAAATAAAGGTCCAGCCGCCATGAACCTTTATTTCAAAAAATCTGATTTACCAGGAAAGGTTTACCTTTTATTTACCAGGAAAGGGAAAGGAAAGATTTACCAGGTCCACCCGCCATCCTGACGTCAGAATGGCGGGTGGACCTGGTAAATCTTGCACTTTATCACTCAAAAGGTGTGTGATTAGATTGCATATTCAGTGTACCTCAGTGTACCTTTAGTAAAAATCAGTGGACCTCTTGCTAAAACGAGATTTTTTCGAAAAAGGTCCACCCGTCAGAATGGCGGGTGGACCTATGAAATGATACACTAAACCACATATAATGTATGTGGTTATATTGTACCTTCAGTGTACCTCTGTATAACTTTAAAAACAATCTGCATACCTCTCCTGAAAAGGAGCTACGCTTAAAATAAGATTTATGGCGGGTGGAACTTTTTCGAAAAAATCTCGATTTAGCCAGAGGTACACTGATTTTTACTAAAGGTACACTGAGGTACACTGAAGATGCAAACTAATCACATACCTTTTGAGTGATATAGGGCAAGATTTACCAGGTCCACCCGCCAGCCTGACCACAGGATGGCGGGTGGACCTTATTTTGAGCGTCCTTTTGAGGAGAGGTATGCAGATTGTTTTTAAAGTTATACAGAGGTACACTGAAGGTACACTATAACCACATACATTATATGTGGTTTAATGTATCATTTACCAGGTCCACCCGCCATCCTGACGTCAGGATGGCGGGTGGACCTTTTTTTGGAAAAATCTCGTTTTAGAAAGAGGTACACTGGTTTTTACTGAAGGTACACTGAGGTACACTAAAGGTACAGTACTTTTATTAACAATTCGATAAAATTCCCGAGGTCCACCCGCCATCCTGACGCTCACCTATAATGCCTGCTTCCTTAAACAGGCTTTTTATCCAACCCGAAATTATTGTTCTGGAAGCACTTTTAACATTACCTCTTAGCGTAACAAATAGATCATGTATGTTGGCTAGTTCACGCCTACATTTAAATAAAGAAACAATATGTTTCACCCAAAATACAGGATTTAAGTTTGAACAATCAGAATTCTGCAATAATTTCCACCCAGACTGCCGATAATCAGCGCAGTCTGTCTTAGATCCAAATGCCGGCCATAATACAATAGCATCGTCATATTGAACAAAATGCTGGCTATCAATTCTCAACAATGTTAAATCGTGAATTCGTCTGCCGGAGCAAAGGAGAAGTAACATGGCAGTGTGTCTAGATAATTCAAAATTACTTTGTAAATTCACATTTTTTTTACTTAAATGATTAAGAAGGATCTCTAGATTCCAAATAGGTGGCTTTTGGCAGATAGGTTTTTGTAATGCAATTGATTTAAGTACTTGTTTAACGAGAATATGCGAACTTAATAGGCCTGAACCCTCGGTGTTACATAATGTTGACACAACTGACTTATAAAGCATTATAGTTCTGTATGAGAGTTTATGTATTAGATGAAGGTCAGACAAATACTTTGCCACGTCTGAACCAGATGGCTTTTTATAATCTACCTCGTGATTAGTAGCCCAGTGGACCCACTTTTTCCACGCTATATCATAAGTCTTTCAGGTGGAAGCACGCCAAGATTGCTCAAGCAACTTTAACTGATCCGAATTCCAATTAGTTAAGCTCTCTGACCACCCCCACACTTCCAGACTTCCAGTGCCATGTCCTGAACTTTCGGTGGAGGTAAGCCCGTCGTGACATCGATCAGAAGTCTGTCCAGGGATCGCAGAGTGAACGGGGCTGCTAGGGCTCGGGTCTTGATATCCGCTCTCCAATAAACGCGGTTCCATCGCGGTACTACCAGCAAATACACACCCGTTGCCTGATTGAGATGGGCTAGCACTTTCGGTACCAGGTACGGAGGTGGAAACACCCAAGCCAGATCGAACTTCCATATTTGTGAAATGCTCTGGGATCGTTCTGGTCCAGTGAGGCGTAGTTGATCACTACATGCGCCCTCTGAGACGCAAACAGATCGATCTGGGGAACACCCCATTTTAAAAAATACCTTCTCTGTGGCCCCTGGAAGTAGATGCCACCCGGGGGCAGGCGTAGCCGTGACAGGTGATCTGCATGACTGTTGTATTTTCCCGGAATGTGGAACAAGTTTAGGTGAATGCGATATTGTTCTAGAATGCAAAATACCTGTTACGGTAGATCCAAGAGAGGATTCGATTTCGTACTACCCTGGTTGCGTAAGTAAGCCAGAACCGTTTTGTTGTCGCATTGAACGAGCACTGTAGAGTTGCTCAGGGACCGACAGTGACCTTCTAACACCCTCTGAATCGCTAGCATTTATTTTTGATTGCAATGCAACGCTTGTTCCGATTCTGTCCAAAATCCAGTCAGAGCTTGATCGTCTAATTGGGCGCCCCAAGCCAGGTCTGACGCATCCGTTGTTAGGAAATGCGTTGGTGGGGGCAGGTGAATTGGCGAGGGTGAGCGACAATGGTGCAACCACCACTTCAAGTCCACCTTTACGCTGTTGGGAATGACGTAAGTTTTGCTTGAAAATCGAGGCACAGAGTTGAGAAGGTTTAGCAGGGCGCGGTAGTTCAGCCTTCCCCTTGGGACCGTGAAACTTGCAAAGTTCAGAAGTCCCACTAGCCTCTCCAAATCTTTTCGGTTGGTTTTGACGGCATAAAGCATGTGTTGGATCTTGCCTAACAATAGAGGGATCTTTTCGTCTGGAAGTCTTTTCTGGTTTCTCCAAGGATCTCAACAGATGCCTAAGTATACCAGTGCTTTTTGGGGAGTCAGTTGAGACTTCTCGTAATTGATCAACCACCCCAGCGTTTCTAATTTCCTTATGACTATCTGCACATGCTTGGTGAGCGTATTCTTGTCTTGGTGCGCAATAATGAAATCGTCTAGATACACTATTAGCCTTATATTCAGGTCTCTCAATACCTGTGCAACCCAGTTCGTGAATGTTGCGAAGGTCTTTGGCGCAGTACTGAGCCCGAAGGGTAAGCAGGTCATCTGTAAGATTTCCTGGTCATAGATAAGGCGCAGAAATCGCCTGTGTGACTGGCTTATTGGCAGATGGAAGTACGCCTGGGACAAATCTATCTTTCATAGCCAGTCCTTTGGTTGGATGAAGTTCGGCACTCGGTGCACGTTTATTAATCCAAAAATTTCGGTCATAACATACCGGTTTAAAGCCTTGAGATTGAAAATGGGTCGAGACGAGCCGTCGCTTTTGGGCACTAAAAATATCGTTGATATAAAGCTGGGAGATGGATCCACTACCTCTAGCACGCCTTGTGTTTTCATTTGATTGATGATTTGTGTCATCACTTCTGACTGTGGGCATACCAGGCTGCTGCTGCAACGATTTGGGTAAACCAGAGGTGGCTTTTGTAAAAAGGGTATGCGATACCCTCTCAAAATTTGCAGTATGTGGTGAGGTGCATTCATTTTCTCCCATACGTTGTAAAACTGTGCCAGGCGGCCGGCCTTGAAACTCATGTCAATATTTACCTCGTTTATTGTATCTGTACCCCGTAGGGGAAGCTCCTCGCTTTCGAGCATTTCTTGACTGATGTTGCGGTCTTTGCTGGTATTGCCTTGGTTGACGCCCCCGAAAGGAACCACTTGGCCCAGCTTTGAATGCACCGTGAGCATTTTTGTATCCTTGCGAAGGATAGTTTTGGTTATAATTTCCCCGCGGGGGATGAGCAAGCTGCGCAGCAGCGTTTTGTTGACAAGCATAAGCATTACACGTAAAAGTGTTACTTGCATGTGCGTGATTGCAAACACCCTGCGAGGGCTTGTAGTTTGGCGGTGCTCCCTGCGAGGGAGCGCCAGTCGTGGCCTTATAATCTTCTGTTTGCGAAACAGAGGTCTTTTTTAGGGGCCAGAAACACTTACGTACTCCACCATTGTGCTCAATCTTGGCTGTGAACGCTTCGGCATCAAAAAGTGACGAACTGGATGGAGGTATCTTGCGTATAGCCGCCTTAAGCAATGGTTCTTTGATATATTTCGTGATTCCATTCCGTCTCATATTTATAACCTCAGCTCTGTGGCCACAAACCAGTTGTAACATGCCCTCGGAGACTTTGAATAGGTCGCCACCTAAAAGTACGCTACTCACCTTGTTACAAAATCCCTCGTACGAAAACTCTCCACCAGACCTAGTGTAATCAAGTATTTCTCCCACTGCGGCGTGCAGGGCTTCTTGTTGCTTTATCAAACGAAACGTAAGGGCGCCATACGCTTTGTCAGAATGAACCAAATGAGGATAGGTGTCATACTGCTTAACCTCCTCGTTTACCTCTAAATCAGTGTAACCCGGAGATCTACTGTAAATTTTTTGAGTCTCAGCATAGCGAATATCATTCTAGCCCTTACTGTCGAGGCGTTGCACCTCACACAAAAGTTTTACTTGCTGTTCCGTGGCCTCAGGTATTGTTGGTTCTTTTAATTTAATTTACCAAAATTTGTACCAAGGCCCAAAACAAAAGATTTCGATGGACCCGGCTGCGGTTCTGTTTCCGCGTATAATTCGCGACTGACATTATCTGAAACTACGGAATACGCATCACAATTATCAGGAGTATAATAGTTATCAGGATTAACAAGTGCTCGCAGCTCGTTAACTTGCTTAGTTAATATATGTAGCTTGCGCGAGGACTTTTTTCTGCCCCCCCTTTTCTTGCTGCGACTATCACTACTGCTTGACTCGCTGGAGACACGCCTTGTTTTTGGGACATCAGGTTTGTCCTCAGGTTTACCTTCTACTTCCTCCATAATTCTACTATATAAATCTGCAATTAATAACGAACGGCAAAAACCGTTTAATTGTTTTCAATTTTCTCATATACTTTGGAGGGTAGATTCGAAACTGTTTGAACAAAGAACCAATAAGTAAGTACAAAAAGACTACTTACGTGAATAAGGTGTCACGAATAACCTACGAATATACTTGCAGGCAAATAACACTTAATTTCAAACCATTTATAACTTTAAGCGAGCTCAACTTGGAGCGAGCCCTATAAATAAATGTATATAACGGATTTAATCAAAGTCGTATTTCTTGTTAGCACGACCTATCGCGGCGGGAACGCCGCCACGCCAATGACGAACCAATCTGGGTCTTCGAGTAAGTTGAAACTCATCCCCACTGCCGCGGTCGTGGTCCACCAATGGTGAGGGAAAAGAGCGAAATATAACCATAGGTTAGAAAGAGATAGCATTATAATGGCGGGAAACGACGTGCCTCTCTCAATTAATAAGCTTTGAATAACGGTCAAATTAATAATAATTTAACCAATCTCCGCTACCTAAAGGTTGTCTGGAAGAGATCGCTTCTTAGCGATAAGACCGCCTGTAGTTTACCTTAAGTTTTTGTAATTGTTTCTACAGTGTACAATAAAGAGTATTTTATTTATTTTATTTATTTTAAAATGTAAAAACTGTTTGTTTACTTTTATTTAAATACATTAGATTGAGCATACAAAACGACTCGCGTGATCACTACATAATAATTTAAGTACAGTCGCCATCAGATATATCGAAGCGGCCAAGGTGGTCACAAATATCTGAACAACGCCTCTATTGTCAAGGCGATAAAGTGTATGTACAGATATTTTTGAGTACCTTGGCCGCTCCGATATATTTGATGGCGACTGTACCTACTAATTAAAAATAATCTATTGTTTTAAAGAGTAGAAAATTGAGTGCAGGTACTAGGTAAACGATTTTTAAAATGGCTAATTTTTTTTCTGAAAACGATTATCTAAACATATAAGGCCAGATGCCCCGGTTTGGGCCACTTTAAGGAGAGTTTGTTTATTCAGACTTCCGTCATTTTGTATCAATAAGGAATTACGAAAATATTTATTTACTGAATCTTTGGTAATATTGTGTATTGATTAAACACAAGTAAGTACAGCCGTTTGAACCTTATACAGTAAAAATCCTGAATCCTAAGGGATATCCCAAAACTAATGTACAGTCGCCATCAAATATATCGGAGCGGCCAAGGTAGTCAAAAATATCTGAACATGCACTTTATCGCCTTGAGAATAGAGTTCAGATATTTGTGACCACCTTGGCCGCTCCGATATATTTGATGGCGACTGTACCTACTAATTAAAAATAATCTATTGTTTTAAAGAGTAGAAAATTGAGTGCAGGTACTAGGTAAACGATTTTTAAAATGGCTAATTTTTTTTCTGAAAACGATTATCTAAACATATAAGGCCAGATGCCCCGGTTTGGGCCACTTTAAGGAGAGTTTGTTTATTCAGACTTCCGTCATTTTGTATCAATAAGGAATTACGAAAATATTTATTTACTGAATCTTTGGTAATATTGTGTATTGATTAAACACAAGTAAGTACAGCCGTTTGAACCTTATACAGTAAAAATCCTGAATCCTAAGGGATATCCCAAAACTAATGTACAGTCGCCATCAAATATATCGGAGCGGCCAAGGTAGTCAAAAATATCTGAACATGCACTTTATCGCCTTGAGAATAGAGTTCAGATATTTGTGACCACCTTGGCCGCTCCGATATATCTGATGGCGACTGTACATTTTATGCAATTCTGCAATATTACATAGGTGCATTTAAATATTTATGCACCCAAGAATTTTAGTTATTTATTTAAACTTCAGTGCACAGTAAAAATAAGTACAAATGGCGGTCAAGGCATTTTCATTGTCAATCATAGGGCCAAACATAAATTCGCTAAAGTGGGTGCTGTAAGAGAAAACTTGCTGATTTATCCTATAACTTATTTGTACCTACTTCAATATACTTCCATACATACATAGTTACTACATAAACTACACAAATACCAATATATGATATATACATACTAATAAACAAACATATACATATTATCTATATATATAAACGTAAAAGTCCTGACTGACTGACTGACCGACTCACTTAAATCAACACCCAGCCCGAACCGTTGGATCTAGAGAGCTGAATTTTTCACAATAGGTAAAAAGCTAGTAATGCATATGCGCAAAAGGGAAAAAACTCATTCACGCTGGTCATGATCCAGCAGGTGCTTGTGAAGCAAGCGTTTGAAAATGAACTTGCTTGGGGCTTGTCTTATTGTCAGGCGAAGTGCATTCCAGAGACAAATAGCCTGGACTGTAAAAGAAGAAGAGAGATAACCGCTATGGGGAGGATGTACTAGAAGCTTAAGAGACCGGGAGGAGCGAAGTTCACACCCGGGACGGGCGAAGGTTAACAAAACTGAATTTGGACTTAAGGTAGACAAAATAGAGAAGAGAGTACAGAGAATTCTGCGTTGACGTGCAGGCAGCCATTGGAGTTGGTAACCTGAGACGTGATTGAATTTACGCAAGCTGAAAATAAAGCGTTTGGCATTATTTAATATACGATCGAGTCTGTTTAGGGAAGCCTGAGAAATGTTGGTAGTGCACACAGTCAGCTTAGTCTATAATAGGAAAAATTAAGGCCTGCACAAGCAGCTTCTTGGTACTCACAGACAGGAAGTTTTTAAACCTATGCAGAGCCCGTAGTTATCAAAAACACAAAACTCTCTTTTCAAGGAAACCAACAGTGTTATTGTTACCATTCTTCGAGAGTATTCTGAACGTATGAGAGGGAATCTTCCATACAAAAATAATGTATCAGCCTGTTTTTGAAATCGAGATATTGCCAAAGTATGAATGCTCCCCCATACGAATGGCGCCAATCTTTCTTACAAAATGAGAAACGAATCGAGTTCATTGAGTAGGCGTTAGGTTTTGTAGTTTCAAATATTGTACATAACCTACAATCTACTGGTGCGACAGGCGGCTTAATATTTAATAAATAAAACAGCATATAGATAACGACTGCGAGTCTTCATAAACGCTATAGTGCGGAATCTTAATGAGGTAATCTATGTTGCGCATTGGTAGTACCACCAAGTAAATAATAGTACTATTTATTTATCTAGAACTTTCTGTCACTTCAAATACTCGCTACTCAAATGCTGCGCAAAGTCGACATTTATATCGATAAAAGTTCATTCATTAATAGGCAAGGATAAGCATCGACATATAATATTAAAACGAGTAAAGTTAAACAATGCTCATGTGAAAACTTAACCCATTTTCAGGTTTACAAAAATAAAATGTCTCATCTCTTGTTAACCAATAAAATACCCATTTTTGAAACGTAATTTATTGTGTTAATCTTCATTCTGCAAAGGTTTCATGCCATTTCTCTTCAATCTTCTCTACAAATCAGTGCTTGACAGAACTTCTTGACATATGAACGGTGGCACATGACTTCTACATACAATTTTTCCTGTCGATTATCTAGGGTTGACAAGTACGCGATTAGTTTGATTGCTGGACCTGTCCTAATCTACCTGATGCATCAGTCATTTTAATACAAAAATACATAAATGTAAGATTTATTTCTAAATTTGTCCAATCTAACCGTTATTTTAGAACGAAACTACTACTTTAAACTACATAAATATTTTATATTACCTGTGGTCATGCAGCAAATAAACGAAGGGGATTTTGGCAGCCCCGAAAACGTATTCGATACGTTCCAAGGCTGTAGCTGTCACTTCGTTCAGATGTATAACCCTTGTTTAAATCTTACTTAATGTAATAGGTAAGATGCAATATTTTCATATATGCTTTCATTTGAAAGAATTGCACATAGAATAGACCACGAGTGTATTAAAAAATGAAAATACTATGATTTATAGTCAAAAATTGCTATTACAAACTGACAATTTAAATTTTCGCGCCTAAACGGATCTACAGTTTCTGTGACGTCACTCATGTCTGTCTCTCCATATTTGTTCGTTCACAGTGACAACATCTTGTTATTTTTTAAATTAAATTTAACCTGGATGCTAGCCTTTTAACCTTTTGAACGCCGCTTAGGATGTCATCGGACGTGCCCGTGTCGCCGCCTATACTAAGTAATAACAAACTGTGTAGTGCTTGCCACATAACTTACGATAAAATATTTTATTGTTTATAGTTTACAGTGATTAACTTCATTTTTTACCACCTTATCATTAAAAAAAATATTATAATAATTAAATCACGTTTACCAATGTCTTTTTTATGGTTTCGTCCCTTTATTAATGGATTGAATCTGTGAATTTTACCAGCTATGCAAATTTATTGATGGACTTTGCTACATCACTATTATTTTTTATTTCGTATCTGTGACGTCATGAGCGGTCTACTATTTCAGACATTGGCGAAGGCTTCATTGTAATTTCGTTGATAAGTTGACACTAGTAGGGAGAGGATTGATCACATTAGAAACGTATCGAATCTGAAAATTTCAACGTTGTTTGGCATAATAAATCATAAAATTTTACACAGTAACACAATTCTTTTGATAAATAAATATTGTTAACTCAATATTATTATAGTATTCAAAGTTTTAAAACTACTAAACAGTACCTTCTTATATATTTTGTTGACCTAACATAACTTTGAAATATCGAGTAATCTACACCACTAAAATTTTCTAAGTTATATCTTTGACGTCACATGCGGTCTCATTTTTAAGACGACGGCGTAGTCTGTATTGATTATTATTGCGGAATATAATAACTTAGTAGGGATTACCGATGAACCACGATAACAGAGTCTCGCCTTATTTATCGATTCAAATATCTATCATCGATGAAAAAAACCGACTTCACGAAACCCTGGAAGGTAGGCACTAGTACAATTCAAATATATTTATTTCTAAGTTCAACTTTGAAAACGTCCAAGGACTCAATATGTCCAAGTGTCAAAATGTCCAAGGGTCAAAACATCCATGGAATCAAAATGTCCAAAGAGTAAATGGTAAAGTGGAACTGCTTGGATCGGGATCACAATGACAAGGATTAGGTACTCGATCATTTACTGCGAGGCCATCATGGCATGTCGTGTTGCTAGAGTCAAGTTTCTGGACGCTGAACGTGCACCTAGAACTGCAGAAGGAGTCTCTGCATGGCAATTGCGTATGAAGCGAATGTATCAACACTTGGTGTGGCTACTTAAGTCATTGGGTAACTTGATTCAGTTAAGGACAGATTCTGGTTACGGCAGATTATTTTTATGACAGATTCAGTCATGGAAAAAGTGTCTACCAAATGTATCATTCATGGATCTATAAAATATTATATGTATAGACAATATAGTAGGTGACGCCAAACCGCATCAGACCGGTAGGTCAGGATTATTGGTAACAATCAACCAGGGTCGCGTTTTATAAAGCTACAAATTACAATTTACAAGCGTAAGTCTCTTTCTATCCTCTTGTGTTTAAGGTAGACAGTTTTTTACGGTTACCTATGGATAAAAATTAAAATTCTTAAATTATGATTTTTTAGGTTTTTGGTCGCAACTGCCCAATTTCTGCCATAACACGAATCTGCCGTAGCCAGAATCTGCCTTAAACAGAATCTGTCCTGAACCGAATAAAGGGGTTGGGTATTGGCAGTTGCTCTTTCTGCGGCCTCGACAACCGCGGCAACCTGAGCCCTACCTCTGTGCCGGCGGCACCCTAGGTTAGGTTTTTATAATGTTTTTATTGTTTTCGGCAATTAGGTACATGTAATCCGAGACATTTCCCAATTAAGCGGCTAACTATACACAAAAATTGAGAAATAAAAAACATGTTAACATTCTTAAATTTATTTAAAAGAAAATATAAGTCCTATCCTCCTGGATAAACAAAAAAACTTTTTACGCAGTCCATTCTGACATACGCATTAGGTACGGAAACAAAATCTTTTATGTAATTGAAACGGAGACTGTGTTTTTGTCTCTGGCAATGCCACTTAGCACGATGGTTGTTTGGATTGGAAACTAAGTAAATCGAACCTCCTAGCCACGCGATGAAGCCCTCAAATAGGAAAGCTTAATCTCGTGGCTAGGGGGCTTGATCAGCTTAGTTTGACCTAACGAACAAGCATGCCAAGCGGCGTTCCCTGAGAAAAAAGTGCAGACGCCATACATTTCCTCCACTACTAACACTACTAAGTATGATATGCGAAGACAAGATTTTACAATGTAATATAACAAAGTATTACAGATTAGTATTTCCGTATCTTTTGTTAACGTCATTAGCAATTCGTGCAGTTACGGCGAGAAATGCTTTTTTGAATATTTCTTTTAATGCTCTATTGTGCTCAAAAAAGTCCTCGGCCAAAATAGTGGCGAACAGTTCATGGCGCTGAGTAAGACTAAAACTATCTTCCGTCTGCGTATAAGTAGAAAGCGTAGAAGCTGGCTCGACAACCAACCCGTCATCATCTGTTTGCGTCCATCTTTCTAAAACAGTTGTTTTTGGTGTTTGCGTCCCACGTTGTACGTATAAATCGGGTGTGGAGACCGTTGATCTCGATTTGAAAAACTCCTGGGTTTCAGCTAGATACACTTGGTCTACATAATCAAGTAGAATTGATTGACTGTAATCCGTATCCATTTCTGAAACGCAAAATATTATAAGAAAAATGACACGACTTATTGTTTAAGCGTATCGTATCATACACACGACATAAATATAATAGTGAATATTTAATTTTTTTACCTTATCACGAAATTGTTACACTAGTTTCCGTACCGCAATAAACTATAAAATCGACTATGTAGCCGGTTTCAACGTCGCACAGAACAAACAATTTGATGCCAAATCTATTTCTTTTATTTGGCAAATACTGCTTGATAACTAGTCGTCCTTTAAATGGAACTATACTCTCATCGATACATGGAACTATACTCTCATCGATACAGAGTTTACAGTAAGGGTGAAGGGTCTCTTTAAACATTTTTCGACAATGGTTAATTAAAAATTGCACTTTACGTAGTCTTGATGTGTTTAGCATTTGTGTTAAAGGATCTGCAAAATGTATCATTGCCATTATGTTGCAATAACGATTTCTACTCATTAAATTGCCAAATATAGGCGAATTCAGAAGGATGTCGGTTGACCAATGTTCCTCGATTGTTAGTCTTTGGTTTCTCGTAAATAGCATTGTGATAGCTAAAAATAAATGCATTTCATCTGATGTAACGTCCGTCCAAGATTTCTGTCTTGAACACACCCGAATGTCTGTATGCCGGATAAAATCATGTTGATATAAATTCGTACACCGCACTATTTCTTCTACTTCGGTTTCATTGAAAAAATGTAGGAAAAAATCTAATTCTGTAGAATTTTGGGGGTGTAAGTTCAAATCTGGTCTGACACCCGCATTGTAATCATCAAAGTCTTGCAGTGCCGAAGGAAAAGGTTCGGAAGTCCAATCAGTTTTTGAACCACGTTGCACATTTGCCTAGAATTGTAAAGAAACGGTATGTTAGAAACAGACAAGACAGACAACTTTTCTCCTATGTTGTGAACTAAGAACCTACGACTTCGTTCGCGAGGAATATTATATAGAAATTAAATGACTACTTTGTGGAGAATGTTTCACAACCGTTAGCAAAATATGAAGTCCGGCTAAGCCACGGAAAATCAATGAAATTTGATTTACTTGTACCTTGAACCCATAGAAGGTAGTAGGGACCGTGAAGGTAGGGAAGACAAAGTAGTAGGGACCGTGAGTAGCGATGAAAGACTTCCACTCCGATGGAGTCGTTGGTAGCAGTTAGGTTACATTTTTTCCGTGGGAATAAAAATCAGAGTTTAGTTTGCAATACCTCAATAGTTTATACACTTCTTTTTCTTATAAATTCAACTTCTTAAACCGTACCTGTTGCTCAATTTGTATGTCGTCATCCGACTCGAAATCTTCATTTTCGTCCGCTCCTTCTAAAATTCTAATTAATTCTTCAGCGGACGACATTGTAGAATAATAGACAACTTACGTCATAATTTTATAAGAACATATCGAAGTGATAAAATAGGTTAGCTAAGTAAGGTCAGTCGCATGCATAAATCTTACGTCGTAAATCTAAACATCGAATGAGAAAGTCGACGTAGATATTTCAATACCAATCATCGTCACATCACTGGTGTCTTTTAAATAAGACTTTGGCTACGAGACTTGGGGTAAAATCATACATAATCTAATGGTATAATTAAAGTTTATTTTCAACTATAAAATATAATAAAATCAACAGATCAGTCTCACTGTTACTTAATTAACAATTACTGCGACTTACTTATGCAAAGAACCAAAGTAAACTTTATTAAAGTAAAGAATGTCTTGAGAAAAACATGAAAAAAATTGTCTTATTTATCAGACTGCGGCGACACGAGCTGGGTATTGACTGTCTGATATATCAGACTACGGCGGTCAAAAGGTTAAGCCAAATTCTATAGAAAGTTGCCAACCCCATTAGTTGTCATAACAGGAGTGACGTTACCAGACGCTGATTGGTGGATTAAAACACGTTCCGTTTCACATGACTTCAAATCGTAATTATTATTTGAAATTAGTATAAGTTCAATATGGGTAAGTGTGACATACATTTTCATTTTTAAGTATCTACAGAGAGGGGGATGTGATGGCATAGCTATCTCCCATATCTGCCCAGTCTAAATAACGCATATATTTACTATCTACAGATAATAGAAGGATCTGAGTTATAGAGGCAATAAATTTAAAGAAATTCATTCTGAGAACTCCATAGCAATAGACGGAAATATAAACTTAAATAAGCATCGTCTTATATTTATGACGGTCTTTAGTGTGAAATAGTCGGCAAAGTTTTAAGACAATGACAGGGATATCCTGTTAACATGGGGTTTATTGTACAATACAGAAATTACTCCGTTTCTTCAAAAATGCATTTCACAGATGGATCTGGACACCAGATGTTGTGTTACCATGCGGCGCGTGCGGTCACTAAGACGTCGCCACCAGAGCGAGGAAAGGCGATGCACAATGCACGGTGTGCGTGCGGGATGGAAGAACTTCAGGTCATAGCGAGACAACACCAATCAGGACGTCGGAAAGGGAGACGAGGCGCAGAGTGGAGGGATGAAGAAACTGCGAGCCGCGATGAGCGAAAATAAATCTTTTGTTATTGTCAAATAAAGTTTAAAATAGTAAATAACTAGATGTAAGTATAATTATAAGTCATTTCGCGAAGATTTCGAGAGCGGGGGATGGACACTTGATTTTGGACCGTTGAGGGACATGGAGATATCGGAGACTTGGGCAATTATACCTGGGACCCATGTGCTGTGTGGTTTATGTTTGAAATACACTTTATCACCTATCATAACTTCTGGTAAAGATTTGCTGTGTTTATTGTAATAAAGATTTGTGTACGACTTTTGTTTCTCAATGTTTTCCTTGAGCAAGTTAGTGTTGACAAGTGCAGGTGACAACTGTGAATCCGATACCGGAATCTTAGTACGAAGCTTTCTAGACATAGACAATTGTGCGGGTGAATATAGTAATTTTAGGAGTATTTCTATATAAAAGAAGAGCAAGATATGGGTCAGAATTGTCTACCTTACACTTCTTTAACAACAATTTTATTGTGCCAACAGCGCGCTCAACCATACCGTTAGACCTGCTTAAGTAAGGACTAGAGGTATTGTGCTTAATGTGCCAATCTTTAACAAAAGTTTGAAATTCTGTAGAAGAAAAAGGTGGACCATTGTCCGAGATCAGAAATTCAGGTACGCCATGTCGGGCAAAAATTGATTTTAAGTGTGTAATAACTCTATTAGCGCTTGTGCCTGAATTCAAAACAGCAAGTTCGACATATTTACTGTAGTAGTCAATTACAATGAGATATTTTTCATTCTCAAACTGAAAAATGTCAATACCGACTTTGTTCCAAGGTATTGATTTATAGTCATGATGTAGAATTGGCTCCTTTGAATTACATCTACGGTAAGTCAGGCATGTATGGCACTGGTTAATCACATTCTCAATATCGGTAGCCATGCTTGGCCAGTACACAGAGGTCTTGGCAAGCCTTATACAACTGTTAATTCCTTGATGGCCCTCATGTGTCAGTTTTATAACATATTCTCGTAGAGACTCTGGAATTACAATTTTATCTGACATAAAAAGGATGTTGTCAATGACACTCAACTTATCTTTTAGTGAGAAGTAAGGCTTTATTTCTTGACTTACAGACCTTTTGTGTTCAGGCCAGCCATGTTGACAATACTGTATGATCTGAGATAGGGTGCTAGATTTACATGTTTCTTCTTTTATTTGTTTTATTCTTTCTGGACTAGCTGATAAGCTTGACATAATGAGATTAACATGCAGATCTATGTCCTTCTCAAGGTCAGAAAGAGTTGTTTCTTTTAGGGCTGCTCTATATAGAGTATCGGCAATATATAGAAAACGACCAGGTTTGTATATCACATTAAGCTCATATGGCTGAAGGCGAAGCATAATTCTCTGCAGTCTGGCAGGAATATCATACAAAGCTTTTTTAAACAATGTGATCAATGGCTTATGGTCTGTTTCTACTTTGACTATCCTACCATATATGTATTGGTGGAATTTGGTACAACCAAATAGTATAGACATCGCCTCTTTCTCTATTTGAGAATAATTTTGTTGACATTTGGTTAGAGAAGCAGATGCATACGCTATTGGTTGCTTATCATGTAGCAAGACTGCACCTAGAGCGTCCTTCGAAGCGTCTACTGACAGGGTTATTTCTTTGGTCGGGTCATAATAAGTTAGTACAGGGGCAGAACTTATGAGTTTCTTAATATTATTGAATTCAACCTCGTGCTGTTGCAACCATGACCACTCAGTCTCTTTACATAACAGAGTTCTTAGAAGACTATTCTCTTTTGCTAAATTAGGGATGAATGGACTGAGGTAATTGACCATACCCATAAATCTTTGAAGATCTAATAGGCATGTTGGAGCCGGCATGTCACAAATTGCTTAAATTTTGGCTGGGTCAACCTTAACACCTTCCTGACTGAAAATATGGCCCAAGTACTTTACCTGAGGTGTGCATATTGATGCTTCTTCAGAGAGTGGCAGCATCCAAAATCCTTTGTTGGCATCCAGCGTTGTGAAATATTTTGCTCCCGCTAGGTCAGACTTGATTTCGTCTATCGTTGGAAATTGGTAGTGAGATCTCCGTATAGCTTTGTTGAGTTTTCTTGGATCAATACAAAGACGTAACTTACCATTTTTCTTTGTAGTTAGAACGAGCGAACTAACCCATTCAGTTGGCTCTTCCACACATTTAATTACTCCGCTTTTCTTCATTCATCCAGCTCTGCCTTCAACTGAGCTCGGAGTTGAAAAGGTACACGGCGACATGGATCGACAGATGGTATGACATCAGGTTTCAGTTTTAGGTCACAGGTAAAGTCCTTAAGGTGACCCTAGCCTTGGAAACGATCACTGTAAGCAGACACAATGTCATCGCATGTGTTTATAGATACATTATAAATGCGTTTAACTAGTTTCATAGTCTTGCAAGAATCTCTATCTAGGATATCTCGCCCTCTTATATTTACTACATAAAAGGTAACATCATAGTTGACATTGTTATGACATATTGGCAAAGTACATTGACCCAAGGTTGGTATATTATCACTGTTATAGTTTGTCAAGTTGTTTTTGCTTTTTGTAAGAACATCAGGTGGAAGCTTTAATTTATTAAATGTATATACTGATAAGAGATTAGCATCTGCACCTGTGTCTAACATAAGGCTTACATCAACATTGTTTATTTTAAATGAATGAATCATCTGATGATACATTATTGATATGTATGGACCCTAGGAAGAGGTTTTCACACTCTTGAGAATCAATAGCAATTTGTTGTACCTGGATATTTTTGCAGACTGAGGCGTAGTGATTGTACCTTCCACAATTCTTACATTTAACGCCTTTGGCTGGACACTTGTAACGATGGATTTGACCGCATCGACCGCAGGTAGCCAGTAGGGTATTTTGGACTTCAGAGTAATTATTTTATAAGTAATCATATTTCTGCATCAGACGTAACTATATGAGTGGAGATTCCAAGACATTGTACATATTTTTATTGCATTTAAGATATCTCATGAGTCATGAGTCATGACTCTTTGTTTTTATCTTACCCGTGTGTTGGTAAAATTACTAATTTTGGTTGACTATCAAGTGCTAAGTAAGATAGGTTACCGACTTGCAATTTTAGTTATTATTAAATATGTCGAGACAAGGAAACGTAATACGTAGAAGTAGCCGTGGTAAAAATATAAATATGGGATCAGAATTAGAGAGACAGGAACTAACTGAGCAGGTAACAGCTAGTTTAGCGGAAGCCTCTTCTAGTATAAATTCTTACAAACAGAGTGCGATTTAAGGCAAGTGCCACAACAACATGTTAATTGTAATTGTAAAGCTCAAACCATATACATTATTCAGCCTTCGTTAGAGAAGCCAATGTTTCGTGGAACGGAAGATCCCAATCCTATGCAATTTTCAAAAAGGTTACGTAATTATATTAAATCCGTACATGCACATGATATCGCGTTAGATATTGCAATGGAATGTTTAACAGATACGGATCGTATAACAATGCAATTAAATAGTAAAGATTGGCAAACGCTAGATGATTTTGAAATCGATTTTAGACATCGTTACTGGAACGATGATCGTCAGTTGGACGCGTTAATAAAGTAACTCAGTGGATCGTATGATCCTAGTGGCGAATTAAGTATGAGCGAATATTTTGCGACTCAGATAGAACCTGTTAATTCATTTACGATAATTTATGATGAAAAGATGATAGTTAAGATGTTGATGAGGCCTTACTCAGACAAAACGCGAAATTTATGGCATTTAAGGCTGAGAGCGTGTAAAACCGAAGCAAGTTTCTCGTTAGCGTTCGAATTCCTTACTGATTTAGATAGGGATGTAACAATACATGATCAAAACAGTGTTAACGGACAAAATAGAGATATTGCAGTAGATGTAAATGGTACACGTGATAATTTACAAAGTACGCCCATTTTGAATAACACGCAAAGTATACCTATAACAACTACCTATGGGAAAAGGCGGAAGTATAGACCGAGATGGATGAGGAGGCTATGGCGCGAATAGGGTCGTAATTCGACAAGAGACCAGTTAAATAGGACCAATTATTCGTATAATCAATACTAATCAGAATTGAGCGGTACTCAAGTAGTTATAGACGATTAATACAATTAAAACAATAAGTAAGTAAGTAAGTATTCTTTACTGCGCGAACATAATTAAAAGTAAGAGAGTCACTTTATATACCATCACACATACAAGAGCTTAGTAGGATGTAGATTTGAGTAGATGAGTATTATGTGTAAAATTTTAATAAAGTACCTAAAATCAATATTTCTAAATAAAGTTGATCTATTGATGAAACAATAATAAGGAGAAAGTGGACAATTATATAGCACATGATAAAATATATATACATATATGTTCCCTATATTTGCAGCAACATACGCAACAGTTATCAGTAGGTGTGGTTAATGACTTTGAGTTTTATTTAATTCTTATTTTCTTTATTGGATAAACAACAAAAGTTGATATAATTTGATAAAAAAAATTGTAACAGATTAATGAATTTTGTATGTACGTGTTATTATGTATGAAATTATGAGGTGTGATGAATGACAGTCTGGCCAGACTAGTAAGTGAATTGCGAGATTGATTAAACTGATTGTAAATGTGAAGCATGATTGATTTTGAGACAGGTTGTGAATTTAAAACACCTGGTTGCGATGGAGTAGAGTGATCTAAAGCCCGGTTGTAAAACTGTGTGGCGGGACTCACAAAACTTCGTTGTAAAGCCAAGTGTTTCCACAGAAAAAAATAATAGTATTTCATATCGTTACTATTGAGTAAATCCAAATTTATTGATCCCCGGTTGATAACTGTGCGACGAATCGATACAAGACCGGCTAATAAGCTGTGCGTTTGCTATTGCTATTGCTGTGCTATTGATTCAAAACAAAATATACCTACCAATATAAAACCGGCTAATAAGCTGTGCGTTACTATTGATTCAAAAACAAAATATACCTACCAACATAAAATCGGCTAATAAGCTGAGCGTTACTATCGATTCAAAACTAAATATACCAACAGAAATGCACCCGGTTCTAAACTGTGTGGTGATATTTTATAAGCCCGGTCTTATGACTGTGCGGTATACATTTTATTACTTACTTACTGATATCAACATTTACTATTTTAATGTTCACTTAAGGATTCAACCGTATCATGAGTTGGTTGGTCGAGTATGATGATGACAGAGTTATTTTCTGATTTTAATACAATTGGTGATCTAGAGTTTATTTCTTGATGCAAATTAAAGTTAATATGTCAAGACAATAGTATTATGTTTTGCCTACATATAGTAATACATACATACAGTATTTAAGGTACCTTTTAGTACTAGTGAAAATAAGAACTTTAAGATTTCCACAAATTGGAAACAGATGTCCATTATAAAGAACGATGAAGGACTCTAAAAATTTATAATTTGATACATATAACTAAATATGTAATTAATAATTAATATTTATCTACTCAAATTTATTATATCGAAATCGTTATTAATGTAATATTTAGCCAGTACAACGTCTGTCTGTCGTTAACAATCAGGTAGCTGCGCGGAAGTTAAGCGCCGGCGCTAAGGGTAAAATGGTATGCGTTGATGACCCACTACAATAAAAAAAAAGGGCCTCGTTAAGAATAGATAATAGACACTTAAGTACAAGTAAGGTTTGGTAGTGTTGAATTTACGATTTTGATATTGAATGAAAAATAGCATTGATAATATTAAGTTTTCAATTTAGGCAATTTACAATACACTTATATCTCATATAAGCCACGTGCGGTTTTAATTATACAACACTGGCCCCAGAATTAGTATTATCGGCACGAAAGTCGTCAGGACTTATTTTTTGGAAACATACCTAAGTACATCTTATCACTAAGATGCATTATACGAGTATTACTCGGATTAATCAAATACAGTAGATACTGTATACAATCGATGATCAGATGCATTCGATTACTTCTTCAGGAAGTTTTATTGCCAAACATACCTATCCGTGATTTATTGTGTAATATTCTCGCAAAATTAGTTTAGCTTTACAACTGGATTTAATTCAGCCCAGTAAAACTTTTTGGTATCTTATTATGGAATTTTATATTATTTCTCATGTGTAACTTATTTGTTTTACCAGTCTGTATTAAAGTTACCTGATTACTAACGATTAAGGTTTATTTCGGTATAAGTTGTCCTAGGTTGTGTAGAGAGCCAAAAATTTTCATTTTTAAGTATCTACAGAGAGGGGGATGTGATGGCATAGCTATCTCCCATATCTGCCCAGTCTAAATAACGCATATATTTACTATCTACAGATAATAGAAGGATCTGAGTTATAGAGGCAATAAATTTAAAGAAATTCATTCTGAGAACTCCATAGCAATAGACGGAAATATAAACTTAAATAAGCATCGTCTTATATTTATGACGGTCTTTAGTGTGAAATAGTCGGCAAAGTTTTAAGACAATGACAGGGATATCCTGTTAACATGGGGTTTATTGTACAATACAGAAATTACTCCGTTTCTTCAAAAATGCATTTCACAGATGGATCTGGACACCAGATGTTGTGTTACCATGCGGCGCGTGCGGTCACTAAGACGTCGCCACCAGAGCGAGGAAAGGCGATGCACAATGCACGGTGTGCGTGCGGGATGGAAGAACTTCAGGTCATAGCGAGACAACACCAATCAGGACGTCGGAAAGGGAGACGAGGCGCAGAGTGGAGGGATGAAGAAACTGCGAGCCGCGATGAGCGAAAATAAATCTTTTGTTATTGTCAAATAAAGTTTAAAATAGTAAATAACTAGATGTAAGAATAATTATAAGGCATTTCGCGAAGATTTCGAGAGCGGGGGATGGACACTTGATTTTGGACCGTTGAGGGACATGGAGATATCGGAGACTTGGGCAATTATACCTGGGACCCATGTGCTGTGTGGTTTATGTTTGAAATACACTTTATCACCTATCATAACTTCTGGTAAAGATTTGCTGTGTTTATTGTAATAAAGATTTGTCTACGACTTTTGTTTCTCAATGTTTTCCTTGAGCAAGTTAGTGTTGACAAGTGCAGGTGACAACTGTGAATCCGATACCGGAATCTTAGTACGAAGCTTTCTAGACAGACAATTGTGCGGGTGAATATCTCGTAATTTTAGGAGTATTTCTATATAAAAGAAGAGCAAGATATGGGTCAGAATTGTCTACCTTACACTTGAAAATAGATGTCATATACTTCAGAAAAAGTGACCAAACCCTCCGGTGTCCGAGGCCAGATTTGCACAGCGGAGGGTTTGGTCACTTTTTCTGAAGTATATGACATGTATTTTCAGTTTATATATAGTAGTGTAACTACTTAAAAATTGCAAATCAAAAAATATTGAACAAAATAATTTGATTTGCTTAAAGATTTACCTTACACTTCTTTAACAACAAATTTATTGTGCCAACAGCGCGCTCAACCATACCGTTAGACCTGCTTAAGTAAAGACTAGAGGTATTATGCTTAATGTGCCAATCTTTAACAAAAGTTTGAAATTCTGTAGAAAAAAAAGGTGGACCATTGTCCGAGATCAGAAATTCAGGTACGCCATGTCGGGCAAAAATTGATTTTAAGTGTGTAATAACTCTATTAGCGCTTGTGCCTGAATTCAAAACAGCAAGTTCGACATATTTACTGTAGTAGTCAATTACAATGAGATATTTTTCATTCTCAAACTGAAAAATGTCAATACCGACTTTGTTCCAAGGTATTGATGTAGGATTGGCTCCTTTGAATTACATCTACGGTAAGTCAGGCATGTATGACACTGGTTAATCACATTCTCAATAACGGTAGCCATGCTTGGCCAGTACACAGAGGTCTTGGCAAGCCTTATACAACTGTTAATTCCTTGATGGCCCTCATGTGTCAGTTTTATAACATATTCTCGTAGAGACTCTGGAATTACAATTTTATCTGACATAAAAAGGATGTTGTCAATGACACTCAACTTATCTTTTAGTGAGAAGTAGGGCTTTATTTCTTGACTTACAGACCTTTTGTGTTCAGGCCAGCCATGTTGACAATACTGTATGATCTGAGATAGGGTGCTAGATTTACATGTTTCTTCTTTTATTTGTTTTATTCTTTCTGGACTAGCTGATAAGCTTGACATAATGAGATTAACATGCAGATCTATGTCCTTCTCAAGGTCAGAAAGAGTTGTTTCTTTTAGGGCTGCTCTAGATAGGGTATCGGCAATATATAGAAAACGACCAGGTTTGTATATCACATTAAGCTCATATGGCTGAAGGCGAAGCATAATTCTCTGCAGTCTGGCAGGAATATCATACAAAGCTTTTTTAAACAATGTGATCAATGGCTTATGGTCTGTTTCTACTTTGACTATCCTACCATAATTATATGTATTGGTGGAATTTGGTACAACCAAATAGTATAGACATCGCCTCTTTCTCTATTTGAGAATAATTTTGTTGACATTTGGTTAGAGAAGCAGATGCATACGCTATTGGTTGCTTATCATGTAGCAAGACTGCACCTAGAGCGTCCTTTGAAGCGTCTACTGACAGGGTTATTTCTTTGGTCGGTTCATAATAAGTTAGTACAGGGGCAGAACTTATGAGTTTTTTAATATTATTGAATTCAACCTCGTGCTGTTGCAACCATGACCACTCAGTCTCTTTAGATAACAGAGTTCTTAGAAGACTATTCTCTTTTGCTAAATTAGGGATGAATAGACTGAGGTAATTGACCATACCCATAAATCTTTGAAGATCTAATAGGCATGTTGGAGCCGGCATGTCACAAATTGCTTTAATTTTGGCTGGGTCAACCTTAACACCTTCCTGACTGAAAATATGGCCCAAGTACTTTACCTGAGGTATGCATATGACACACTTATCTTTGTTGAATTTAATGTTGATATCACGAGCCCTTTCTAAGACCTTTTGAAGTGTATGGTTGTGCTCCTCAATGGTCTTACCATAGATGAGGAAGTCATCCATCATAATCTTCACATTTTCTATGTCACTGAACCTTTTTGCCATCTAACGGTGGAAGATTTCTGGTGCCGCATTAATCCCGAAAGGTAGACGAGTAAAAGAGTACCTCCCGAATGGTGTGATGAACGTACAGAGCTTTGATGCTTCTTCAGAGAGTGGCAGCATCCAAAATCCTTTGTTGGCATCCAGCGTTGTGAAATATTTTGCTCCCGCTAGGTCAGACTTGATTTCGTCTATCGTTGGAAATTGGTAGTGAGATCTCCGTATAGCTTTGTTGAGTTTTCTTGGATCAATACAAAGACGTAACTTACCATTTTTCTTTGTAGTTAGAACGGCGAACTAACCCATTCAGTTGGCTCTTCCACACATTTAATTACTCCGCTTTTCTTCATTTCATCCAGCTCTGCCTTCAACTGAGCTCGGAGTTGAAAAGGTACACGGCGACATGGATCGACAGATGGTATGACATCAGGTTTCAGTTTTAGGTCACAGGTAAAGTCCTTAAGGTGACCCTAGCCTTGGAAACGATCACTGTAAGCAGACACAATGTCATCGCATGTGTTTATAGATACATTATAAATGCGTTTAACTAGTTTCATAGTCTTGCAAGAATCTCTATCTAGGATATCTACAAATGTCGTCACGAAGCGTTGCTGGATCGCGAGGAGCTTGGAGATACGCTGAACTGCCTTGTAGGGTGTCGTTAAGCGGTGCACAATAAAACCATCAGAGTAGAATTAACTTTATATTAAAGTAAACTACAACTGTACTGAGAGAGGAGCAGACCCGGAATGATTTGTTAGAGAGACGCAGCCCTCTTTTATACCAATTTTCTAATACAAAGGATCGTTAAGAAATTCGCCACAGGGATGTGCAATACTTTGAAAAGCACGTATTCTACATAAATAATATATTTTATTGCCCTTGCGCGTGCTGTTGGCTTTGACATCGGATTAGTCAAATTAACTAGAACTAATTTACATGAGCAGCGCAAATATTATACAATGTTGCAAGCATTACTTAGTATTCGTTATAAGAGTGGTGCATTCCTTAACTCCTCCCTCCTTAAGATGAAAAATACATTTTTACAAAAATTATTTTTTATCAAATACAAAAATTTATTATAATATTAATTTTTAAAATTAAAGTTTATGCTATCCCTTAAATGTCTTTTATTGCCCTAACCCCGGCTCACTATCACTTTCACTTTTCATTAGTCTTTTTATTACACTTTCACTTTACATATTGTTCGCTTTTTATCGACGAAACCGTTCTCGAAGACGTCGTTTGGCATCTCTACACCTCGTACTCAGTCACAAAACGTATCGACATGAGTCATAAGTTTGTATAACTGGTTACCAAGTATTGATTTACTCCATTTCTTCTATTCGTGTTTCATGTATCGTCGTGAAGTCTAGTTGTAATCTGGTTACTCAGTAAAATTAGACTTACAGAATATTATTTGCATCTTCTGTTGGTGCTATATTTTACTCAGTCATTGATTCAATTCTTCTTTGTATGTAAGCATTTCTTGCTTTATGTCTTTCACTCATTTTTGGGAAAAGGGGAGGGGAAAGGATAACATAAGTTTGAGCTTACATTAAGTTTATACAATAAAAATGTTAAGCGTTATTCCGCTGTATCACTAGTATTACCCGTTATTTAGAACATTAAATGATCTCTCATAAAATTTGTATAATAATTATAAACTAGGGATACAATTCTATTAGTATTTAATACTAGAGACATTATATGTCATATGCTAAGTATACTGTATGAATACATTTTTTTTTTGTTAGGATTACATTATCCATTTTTTTTTGCTAGGGATATATTATAATATCCATATATTTTTATTGCTAGGATCCTATAATCTATAATCACGAGTGAGACTATTTGTCTTTCCACTCAAATGAGGTAGAATGGTTGAATAAAAGGAGTAACGCATACCGTGCCAATCCACGAGAATATATACGACTCTTATTTACAATAATTAGTGATTTGTCTACCATGTCATACATGAGAATATAGACTAAATCTTTTTTTTATAGATTTGACTACCGTGTTATACTACGTGTATGTAGTCGAAATCTTACATGATTGTTTCGGCTCTTATTAGCCTACAATTATTAAGTGGCATTTTAGCCCTTATTCGGCATTTTTAGCCTACAGTCGGCATTTTTAGCCTTCAGTCGGCATTTTTAGCCTTCAGTCGGCATTTTTAGCCTTCAGTCGGCATTTTTAGCCTTCAGGTACCTGAAAAATATTAATTATGACACTTGGTCGTATTTGATTACTCATTTACATCGTATTCTTGATGAATAGAATAGAGTTTAATCGATTTGATTCGAGTTGAGTTGCGCAACTTATTAATAAACACACATGTTTAAATATTTTGACGTCACAATCATTGTCATTTTTATTATTATGCCATACTTTCAGGGGTTGGGAACTAATTACCTTATGTATTTAGTGATTTAAGGCTCATCGTCTTGCTTTTTGTGCAATATTAAAATTTATAACTTTCTTTACTTTACTAGGGCGTTTAATATTCCTAATTGGAACGGTGGTATTTCTTCCTCTAATTGATATAGGTGCTACATTTCTTTCAGGTGTAGCCGTAATTGTAGCTTTTTCATACTTAGGCTTGTCTTTAGCTAAGCGTTTATTTACCATTTTTGTATAAATTTCATCTCCTAAATGAAAATTCTGAGAAGTTGAAGCTAATGTTCCTAAACGTGAACGAGTAACTTCTTTTGATTTTAACATCCTATCAGCTATGATTTGATATAGTATTTTAGTTCTCTTGTTATGATCTTTGATTAAGTTCTGCATATAAGTTTGATTGAAATCTATATCGAATATACTACGAGCATCGGTATGTCCGAATACTACTTCAAATGGTGTGAAACCGGTCATTGAATGTATGCTATTATTGTAAGCCATAATTGAATATGTCATTACGTCTGCAGCGTCAGTAATTTTCTGCGTATATTTTGCTAAACGGTAAGTTTCTATAATGGTGTTATGGAATCTCTCTACGATTCCCATTGACTGAGGATTATTTGGAGTTCCAATATGTAAACTGATTTTATATAGAAGAAGCAATTCTTTCATTAATGCGTTATTAAATTCTGAACCTGGATCGCAACTTATTTTATGTGGCAATCCATAGTGAGAAAAATATTTAATTAAGGCTTTGACTACTTCTGGAGTAGATCGATTTGATATTAGAATTGCTTGTCCTAATTTACCTTCGTGATATTTAAGAATAATGTCTTTTTGTTCAGATTCATTTTGTAAAATTGTAAGTCTTTTAGTACATTCTACAAAAGGAACTGACTTTTTGTCGAACATGGTTGCTACAGTTTCTGAAAATACTTCTTTTATTTGTAGAGAGTTAAAATGTATAAAATATTTTTTACTCGGATTTAATTTAGTTTTAATAAATTCTTCTATTAATACGGTGTCTAAAGGTAAAAATACATCTAGGATTTTTCCTTTATCTACTGTTTTAACTTCATTTTTAAACCAGTGGGTTAAAATTAATTGATCTGGTTGTACGTCTACAGCTTCATGTAAAATCGGAATAATGGAATCATCTTCTCTTAAAATTTCTACATATTCACCTTCATCTTCGTTTTCAGAAGCACTCATAGTATCTTCGGAAATATTATCAGGAATATTATTAATATCATTTATATCATTATTTTTTAAACTTGGGGCGGAAGTCGTTGGAATATTTTGATAACTAGGCTCAGAATCACCAGTATTCTGGACACCTAAAGTATTTAATTCAATCCTTGATAAAGCGTCAGCATTAGTATTTTGTTTCCCTTGTTTGTAAATTATTTCAAAATCATATTCTTGAAGTCTGAGTCTCCAACGAGTTAATTTACTGTTGGGCTCTTTTAACGAATATAGCCACGCTAGTGGTCTATGGTCCGTATAAATTTGAAACTTTTGCCCGTAGAGGTAAGGTCTGAAATGCCTTACTCCCCACAGTACAGCTAAAAGTTCTTTCTCTATAGTACTGTATCTTTGCTCCGTTGAACTTAAGGTTCGACTAGCGTAAGCTATAGGTTTATCGCTGCCTATCGATCCTTGAGAAAGGACTGCTCCCAAAGCTGTATTTGAGGCATCCGTAGTTAGTATAAATGTTTTATTAAAATCTGGATATTGCAAAATTGGAGCATTTGTTAAAAGCGTTTTACAAGTTTCAAATGCTTTTACAAATTCTTCAGTTTCTTCTACTTTTTGTCCCTTTTTTAACATTTGCGTCATTGGTTTGGTTATTTTTGCAAAATCAGGAATAAATTTCCTGTAATATCCTACTAAACCTAAAAAGCTTTTTATTTTTTTACAGTTTTTGGAATTGGATATTTTAAAACTGCTTGAATTTTGTCTTCGTTTGGTTTTAATCCTTCTTTTGTGATTTTGTGTAAGTAAATTTTCATGACTTGAATCCATTATATTATTACATAATATATTATCGTTAAAGTTTTTAACTTCAAACGGTGGTTTTTGATAGTTGTTTGAGCAAACCCGTCGTTACAATGTAATAAAGCACAAGGCATTAAAAGTCCTTCTGCGAATGTTACTTGGTCGATTATCCCCTCACCTTGTAAGAGTTGAGTTGGAATAATGACCCTTTGTTCCGTACGTGGTTGTATTGTTAGTGTAAGTATGGGCACTTTCACTGATTTGGTTTTAGAAAATTGTATCGGAATTTTAGTGTTTTGGGTTATTAATAACTCTTTGTCTAGGTCAAGTTTTACGTTTAACAATTTTAATAAATCTATTCCTAATAAGCCATCATATTCACTGTTAAGATCATAAATGTAAAATTTATGCTGAAGGTCGCCCTCGTTAAATATATTAAATAGTGGTATTTTTACGACCGTATTATGGGTGCTTATGGCATGCGTCGTGATGACGTCAAATGATTCAACCGTTTTATAGTCTGCGTAATATTTATTTGTTACGGTATTATTAAGAAAACGCCGTGAACTGCCAGTATCAATGAGTAATTTTATTTTTATATCAGGTATGATTATAAAGGGCAAGAAATCGGTTTTTATGAGCTTTGATTTGTTTTCGAGGCCTTGACCTGAAAATTTCTAGACGTAGATGGTCTAGAGATGGGTGGCGGATTAGTTTCCGGTATTCCATTGAAAAAGGGATTATGTTCTCTTCCATAGTATCTGTGTCTTGGAAGTGGTCCTGCGTAATTAGGATTTTTTGTAATACATGTTTCATCGTTGGTACAACTACATCTGTATTGTTTTAAGGGTACAATGTGATGCAAATTCAAATTGTTATTTGAAGTGTTCGCGTTTGATTTTGGTGTTGGCGGTCTAGGACGATGGGTAGTATTAGGTCGATTTGCAACCTGATTTGTTTTAGGGTTTTGAGATTCTTGCGCCTGATTTTTCTGCGCTTGAAAGGGCTTATTTTGTTGGTAACCTTGATAAGGTTTGTAAGAACTTTGAAAATTATTTTTCTGCGGATTTTTATAAGTATTCCCGGAATTCGAAGTGCTCGGACCCGGATATTTTTTTCTCGTATCGTTATGTTTAGGATTATTAGGTTTTTTATAATTGGATTGTACTTTTCTATTTTTGTAATAGTGCTCGTCAAAGTGAGCCTGTTCTAATGCATACTTTAATGTTTCTTCGAGTGAATTCGGCTCTTTTATTTGTATAGCTCTTAAAATCCTCTCGGGAATATTATATAAAAATACATCTAATGCAGTATGGTTATATATATTCATTTTAATTTGCATAGTGGATTCGTCATATCTTTCGGCAAGTTTAGAGAATAATTGATTTTTAACTGATTGGATACGTGCGCAAAATTCATTTAACTTTTCCCCACTTTTTATTGTTAGATTTTCTAATTCAGTTTTAAGGTGTTTCTCCGTTCTTTGGTCACCAAAATGTTGAATTAAAAGTTGTTTTAAAAGGTTCCAATTTTGGGCTAAATAGTCATTTTCGCTTACTAATTCTGCTGCTTTTTCTACTAATCTCGAAGTTATTACTTCGAGTATGTATGAATATCGATCTTCCGACCCATTTCGATAATGTTGCAATACGAAATCGCACTTCCTAAGAAATCTGCTTAATTGTCGCGGATCTCCGTTATATGTCGGAATGATTTTCATCATTTCGCCTAGAGTTGGAATATGCGAGTTAGGATTACTAGTTGTTGCTTGAACAGTGGGTATGCCTGGAGGAGGCATATTTGGCATTGGGTATTGGTATGCTACTCTTGCGTATACTGGAGCTACGTCAGGTTGGTAAGGCGAATACCTCCCAGCTTCATCAATACCTTCGTCATAACTAGATCTCTCGTTCTCAAGATTTAAATTGGCTTGCATATGATCTGCTAAATTATCTGCTTGATTCAAGACCTGGGCCTGAGCTTGCTTATGAGCCTGAGCTTGAACCTGGGCTTGGGCCTGATCCATATTTTGAATATCGGCGGCCTGTGCCAACAGTTCTAGTTCCATAGAAGCAAATTTAATTTAAAAGTCTATTTGCTGTATATTAAAGGCAAATTGATCAAGAGATGTAATAAAGATTATTTTAATAAGAAATACCGAGTATGCACGGTTTAAATTATTTAGATTTACTAAAGTGCAAGGACGAGTCCTTAAATCGTGTACTACTTTTATAAGGATAGTGGTACACTCCCGATTATTTAAAAGCGTATATGTCCCCTTTGGCATTAACAATTTATACACTTAATATACACACACACATACATGAAATAATTAATATCGCTTTGCTTCACAAAATATATAAAATACAAATAAAAATTTCTAATAATTAAAGTGATAATAGCGAATAAAATATTTGCGAGAGCTCGTATTAAAATACAAATATAATAAAAAGGGTTTTTTAAGGAAGGAACGGTGCGAGTGAGACTGATATCCTCCACCTTCTGGATCCTCCCGATCCCGAAGTATTCTCTCTCTCTCTAGTCGTTTTCTGATGCAATGCTTAGAAATTTGCAGTTTGAGCGTTGATTTTAATGTAGGATCTTCTTCTGATAAGTTCTCAATAGAAGCGAACTCGCAGGGGCGGAAACAATAAAGGCTGGCCACTTACTTCAAAGTCTTCGTTCACCTGGAGTTTCTTCAGAAGATATGTATCGACTGCGCCACAAATGTCGTCACGAAGCGTTGCTGGATCGCGAGGAGCTTGGAGATACGCTGAACTGCCTTGTAGGGTGTCGTTAAGCGGTGCACAATAAAACCATCAGAGTAAAATTAACTTTATATTAAAGTAAACTACAACTGTACTGAGAGAGGAACAGACCCGGAATGATTTGTTAGAGAGACGCAGCCCTCTTTTATACCAATTTTCTAATACAAAGGATCGTTAAGAAATTCGCCACAGGGATGTGCAATACCTTGAAAAGCACGTATTCTACATAAATAATATATTTTATTGCCCTTGCGCGTGCTGTTGGCTTTGACATCGGATTAGTCAAATTAACTAGAACTAATTTACATGAGCAGCGCAAATATTATACAATGTTGCAAGCATTACTTAGTATTCGTTATCAGAGTGGTGCATTCCTTAACTATCTCGCCCTCTTATATTTACTACATAAAAGGTAACATCATAGTTGACATTGTTATGACATATTGGCAAAGTACATTGACCCAAGGTTGGTATATTATCACTGTTATAGTTTGTCAAGTTGTTTTTGCTCTTTGTAAGAACATCAGGTGGAAGCTTTAATTTATTAAATGTATATACTGATAAGAGATTAGCATCTGCACCTGTGTCTAACATAAGGCTTACATCAACATTGTTTATTTTAAATGAAGCTTTCCATGAATCATCTGATGATACATTATTGATATGTATGGACCCTAGGAAGAGGTTTTCACACTCTTGAGAATCAATAGCAATTTGTTGTACCTGGATATTTTTGCAGACTGAGGCGTAGTGATTGTACCTTCCACAATTCTTACATTTAACGCCTTTGGCTGGACATTTGTAACGATGGATTTGACCGCATCGACCGCAGGTAGCCGTGCTGGCGCTGCTTGGCGTTCTAGCTGGTCGTGACCTGTACGCTCTGGTGGTGCTACGAGACTTGTTGCTGGTTGATCTTGACGGTCTTGATGACGTTGTTGCTTGAACCCTGCCGACAAAGTTTGAGCTGTCTAATGTCTTCGCTTGTTGCTTCGAAGTTTCTGTTGACCTGGCCAACTCGATTGCATCCGTCAGCCTGTCGGGCTTTTTCATAAGAATTTCTTCTTTAATATGTTGATTTTTGGTGTGCAAATTCCAACTGAAGACGTCGCGCAGAAGACTGTCTTCTAACGTTGAAAACTCGCATTGCCTGCCGATGTTTCTTAAGTCGGTGGCGTAGTCATCTATGGACTCGTCTTGGCCTTGGCGTCGATTGAATAACTTGTGTCTTTCCATAGTTATGTTGATTTGTCGTGTGTTTAGTGAATTTGTCTATAAGGACCTCGAACTTCACTGTATCAATATCAAAGTTGAATGAGTAGAAGATGATGAGTGCTTCGGTGCCGATGAAATGTAACAAGATGGCGACTTTTCTGCTATTCGATTCATTTTCCAAGCCGTTTGCTCTCAGATAAATCTTTAGCTGGGTAATCCAATTCTTCCAAGTAATTGGCATATTTGTATTTTTTAGGTCCAGGGGTGCCAGCGACCCCGCCACGAACTTATTAAGGGTTTTTTCTCGTTGTCCGCCATCATGGGCTTGCGGCAACGGACGACTTCAATTGGACTTATTCTCTGACTCACCATCCGACATTGTTTTGCAATTTATTTCTCTTCTGACACCATGTTAGGTTGTGTAGTCAGCAATGAGACGCACATGTAGATATTAATAATTTATTTATTGATACACGGGAACGAATCTAACGCATGTTAGTACAAGAACCAATAATTTTTTTTTATATTTTTTATACCACGACGGTGGCAAACAAGCATACGGCCTGCCTGATGGTAAGCAGCTACCGTAACCTATGGACGCCTGCAACTCCAAAGGAGTCACATGCGCGTTGCCGACCCTTTACAAAAAGGAGGATTCACTGTGTTGACGACTAAAGGAACAAGAAGGTCCGTCATCGTCAACACACTGGGTCCTCTTTGAGCTCTTTGGCAACCTTAGATACTGTCACGTGTCAGAGAACTGTCAACTGTCAGTGTTGCTGTATATAATATCTGCACAGTAATTATAAGTTATTAATTAAAAGTACCATAATTGGTTAAATAGAATAGTGTCGCAGTTTGACACAGCTAAGTACTTTGTTGTTGATTGAGTCATGTGCATTTAGCTATTAAACTGGTTTAGTTTGCTTAGCACTTGGAATTTACCTATTTACATTATTAATATTTTAGTAACTTAATGCGCATGATACTCATTTTATTATAATTCAATCACCAATGTAAAGACACAGGTTCGAGTCCTGTACTTTGATCGGTTAATCAGTGGCTTTCATAAATTTGGATATAATAGCATAATATGAGATAAAATTGCAGATTGATGGTTTATTAAATACAAGCATAACCTGCTAATTATTTAAATAGACTTCATATGGAAACTTTACTTAGTTGCCGTGTTTCACAGCACTTATAATGTTTGTTTATATGTAAATAACTTTCTTGGACATTTCATATGCTTGTATGCTTGTAATATTAATAATAGTTGATTGTGACATATACATCATTTTAAACGAGTTCGACTCTCGTAAAGGAAATCTATGTTTTGCCTAGGGTTCAATTCCCCGGTGTAACGTTGTCCTGGATTATGAAATTATGAACCCGATCAAGGTTCAATAATATTATAATGTCACCCATCCATTAACAATGTGTTATATCAATTAACTTGTTCATGTTTTATTAGTGTTATATTTACTTAACGTGCGTATATTGTCTTGGAAATTCCACAAATGTCGTTGTACTAATCTCTTAGTTATTATTATACAGTTGTCGTAACTAAAGTGAAGTTCATTAAGCTCAGACACATTAAATCATAGTCTCGTAGAAGTAGGCTGGTTTGATCTAGGTTTTCCACGGGTTTTCCTGGGTCCTAAAACGTGTTGTTTTAGAGCAAATGCTAAACCAGATAGGGTAGGCCCGTACCTATTGCGATAATAAATAACCATTTTTAAATAGCCATGTGACCTTTATTTCCGTAGCTACCCCAAGTACCTCAGGCATTTAATTCGATTTCAATTAAATTTAGTTAATTAAATAATTTATAGTATTCAGATTCAGTAATTTATACATCATTTATCTTTCTAATTTATAAAGATATAGTTTACTCAATATATAGATGTTATAGACATATATACAGATATATATGCGTGGACCCCAGTACCACCTCACTAGGTACGCTACGCTAGTGGTGTGATGAGTGGTACCTAGGACCTATCAATTATTTTAGCCTTGGGTACATTACCTGCATCATTATTATCATTATTTTCAATTGTTTAATTGAAAATAATGATAATAATTTAATATACGATTTTTAACATACCAATTCAACTACTATTGGAAACGGGGTGTTTACGTTACTCAAATATACATGGTAAATACCATACCAATAATAATATTTTAATAGTATCCAGTCAAAACAGAAAATAATTATTTTACTTATTTTATTTATGGCCTGGATACGAGACTTTCAAGCCAAATATTTATTGGATAACTCTGCACTAAAATGTGTTACAAATATAACAATTGTTTTCCCCACTTCCCCACAAAAGTAGGAACATTCATATATTTTTTGCAAAAACGGTTGTAGTTACCACAAAATTTTCAATAATGGAAATATTCTTTATGAAATTCTCTACAATTCTTGCCTGCAAAGTATGTTGCTAAGACTTATAGTTTTCAATCTATGTGTCGCGAAAGTTTTAACCCCCCCTTTTTACCCCCACCGCACAATAAATTTAGGTGGCTCTGCTTCCTAAGATGGCCTATGGATCCTAAAGTCTCACTATGCAAAAGGTGATCCCATCATCACTAAAATCCGTATAATGCCCTTTGTTGTTGTGTGCACCACCGACTATTAGAAATAACTATCGGTAATATCGTCTTGGCATGGAAAGCTGTCAACTAATAAGTTTTATTCGAGCGCCTGATTAATTACAAACATTTTCACAGATCAGAATTAAAATAAACCGCAGGCGTCCGGTATAAATGCATTTAACTTCCACCTGGCTCTTTTTCCCCCCACTGGGACAGCTTCCACGTTATATTCCAATTATATACATCAACATAACATAACATAACATAACATAAATACTCTTTATTGCACACCTCAAATAATAGACACAAAGTATACACAAGACACAAACAAAAAGCAGAGGCAAAACAATTGGCGGTCTTATCGCTAAAGAGCGATCTCTTCCAGACAACCTTTGGGAAGCGGAAACCTTTGTACAAGGGCTGCTATTTATATATCCGGAAACCGGGATTTACAATCTTCTTAAATAGCATATTTGACCTCCATGGTAAAATTTGAACTTTTTTAAGTACTGGCCGGTATATTTTTTCTTTCTTATTAACGCTCGTGTTTTGTTTTTGACGGGTTTTAAATGTCATCTCGCAGCAAGAATGGAACTCACTCGTGAAAATATTCGTGCTATGATTTATTATGATTTTCGGCGTGGTTTAACGCAACAACAGTGCATAGATCAACTAACTTCAACTTTTGGTGATGAAGCCCCATCTAAAACTACTGTGTATCACTGGTTTAGTGAGTTCAATCGTGGACGTAGTATGCTTACGGACGTAGTTAAGGCAGGTCGCCCGAAATCGGTCGTTGTACAACAAAATATCGAGGCTGTGCGAAAACTTATAATGGACGACCGACATGTTACGTACCGCGAGATAGAGGCGACTCTGGGTATTTCTATGACCAGCATTAATAGCATATTACATAATTATTTGGCTGTAAAAAAAATTTGTTCGCGTTGGATACCCCACAACTTAACAAAAGAGCAAAAAGATGCTCGCGTCGAATGGTGCAATAAAATGTTAAAAAAATATAACCGTGGTGACTCAAAAGCCGTTTATAACATCTATACAGGTGACGAATCCTGGATCTATGCATACGATCCCGAAACGAAGCAACAATCAACGGTATGGGTGTTTCAAAATGAGCCGAACCCTACGAAAGTTACTCGTGCAAAAAGTACATTGAAACAAATGGTGGCCTGCTTCTTCGGTATTAATGGCCATGTAGCTACAGTGCCACTAGAAAACCGTAGAACGGTTAATTCAGAGTGGTACACGACCATTTGCTTACCGGAAGTATTTGAACAAATTCGTAAAACTAACCAGCGACGAAGAATCATTCTTCATCATGACAATGCCAGCTGTCATACGTCACGCGAAACAAGTCTATTTTTGGAGGGTCAAAATGTGGAATTAACGGGTCATCCGCCGTACAGCCCTGACTTGGCACCCAACGATTTTTATTTATTTCCAAATATAAAGAATAAATTACGCGGTCAACGATTTTCGACCGCTGAAGATGCTGTCGACGCATTCAAACAACACGTTATGGAGGTACCTCAGACGGAGTGGCAGAAGTGCTTTAAAAATTGGTTCACGCGAATGCGAAAGTGCATAGATCATCAAGGGGAATACTTTGAAAAACAATAAAGCCATTTTTGTTTCCGGATATATAAGTAGCAACCCTCGTAAATTAACAAAAAAAGTAGGTGTTGCAAAGCAAATAAACCAAAAATTAATAAACTTACACATATAAAAGAAAGAAAATATATATAAATAAAAAATAAATAAACTTACATAGCTCATACATACATACATATATATTTAATAAATATAATAAAATAAGAAAATATAAACTAGGACCACACACACTACATGCCACAGGTTGTTAAAACGGTTAATGGAGTTGCAGGGTATCTATACGGATCATGGGAGAGACAGATAATGTTCTTTAAGTTGTTTCTTAAACACAACAAGAGATTTAGCACGCCTTAAGTCTAACGGTAAATTGTTCCAGAGCCTTACAGCCTGAAAAGTGAAAGAACTGTTATAAAATATAGAAGAAGAAGACGGTACATTAAGTAGCAATTTTTGAGCAGATCTTGCCGAAAGAAAGTAACTAAAACGTTCTTTGAGGTAACAGGGAGTTGCGGGGTGAAAAAGAATGGTGTATAAAAGAGATAGAGTGTGGGAGTCACGACGAAGACGTATAGGAAGCCAGTTGAGCTGAGAGCGGAAAATGGAAACGCGATCATACTTGCGTAACCCAAATATGAAACGGATGCATAGATTTTGAATGCGTTTATTCAGCTGATCTTCAGTGAGATCGATGTACGAAATATCGGCGTAGTCCAAAATAGGGAGAAGTAAAGTCTGAGCGAGCGCAATCTTGGTGGGTATGGGAAGAAAATTCCGGAGTCTTCGTAAAGAACCAACAGCAGCAAACATCCTCCTACTGACTTCGCCCACTTGAGGAACTCAAGATAATGTCCGGTCCATAATAATGCCCAGGTTCCTTACTTGATGAGAATATGGAATATGGACACCATCAAAGTAGAAAGGGGCCAGATTTTCAAGTCAATCCTTGAGATAAGTATTGAACTGCCAATAATAATTGCCTGGGTTTTTGCCGGATTAACAATAAGTCCAAAACTTCGGCTCCAGTGTAGTATGCCCACCAGGTCATTGTTTACCGTATTAATTACAGATGGAAGATTGGCAATTTCACTCTGTGAATATATCCGAAGGTCGTCGGCATAAAGGTGATAGCGAGAAGTAAGTTTATGAGTAATAGAGTTAATAAATATTGAAAACAACAAAGGAGATAACACGCCACCCTGTGGAACACCGGCCAGCGTGTAACACCAATCAGAATAGGAATCATCCACCTTTATACGCTGCCGACGACCACTAAGATAACTACGAAACCATTCAATTACCGTTGGAGATACATTAAGAGAGCACAGTGTGCCAAGTAGAATGTGAAAATCAACAGTGTTGAAAGCATTGCTAAAGTCTAGCAATGTCAACACCGTTAACTTTCGATCATTCATTCCCGCCCGGATGTCATCAGTAATCTTAGTGAGTGCGGTAGCCGTACTATGACCCGAACGGAAGCCGGATTGGAACGGGTTAGAAAGATCATTTTTGTTTAGATATGAAGTCAACTGCTGGTTTACAAGCCGTTCGAGTACTTTGGAAAGGAAAGGAAGGATAGAGATAGGTCGATAATCAGAAAACGAGGAAGGTTTAGACTTTTTTGGAAGTGGGATAATATGGGCGTCTTTCCAAATTGAAGGATAGGTACAGGATGAAACAGAATAATTAAGGATAGAGGAAATGATAGGGATGAGCAAGTCGAGGAGAGGGAGGATCATATTACGGCTAACGCAATCATTACCAACGGCATTGGATGTTATGGATAGTACGCTCTTTCTAACGTCACAATCAGTAAAAAAAACAAGAGAAAAAGGAGAACAGTCTGGAGTTGAAAGTGAGGAAAGATACTTAAGGGTCTCAACCTTAGCATGGCCACCAAAAGTAGCAGAAGTGGAGAAATGTAGATTCAATTTATTGAAATCTACGTCCTTAGGGCACGAGTTTTGCTGAGACTTGTCACCAACTCCAAATGACTTTAAAAACTTCCATACTTTAGCAGGATTCCCATTCTCTACAGACTCATGAATGTGGCGCCTTTGAGCGTCACGACATATGGTGCTGCAACGATTACGTAGCGTGTGGTAGCGAGCTTTGTTTGCATCTGAAGGATTAACTTTGTATCTAGCCTTGACAGAGTTCTTTTTATCGAGTAATACCTTGATTTCCTTAGTCAGCCAAGGAGCAGGAAGATCCCTGAGCTTAACAGAGCGGACTGGGGCGTGAACGTCATATAGCTGGACAAGTAGCGAATTGAAGATGGATACTTGCTCATCTACAGAATTAGCACCGGAAATGACACCCCAATCTATTTTAGATGCATCGTCACGAAGTTTATCCACATCCATCCGACCGAAATTGCGCTGAAGGAGAATTTTTGGCTTCGGTTTTGGGGGTTTAATTTTATAAGACAAGTAAATAAGATCATGATATGAAAAAGCATCTGCGGGAAATTGGCCATACTTAGCAACATGCGGAATAGAAGAAGTGAGAGCGAGGTCTAAAAGTGAGGCAATGCAATTAGGGAAGTGATGTGTTGCATTGGTAGGGAGAATATTTAGTCGGCAAGCATGCACCAATGACTTTAAAGTCCGCGCGCGGTAGTCATCTTTTAAAAGGCACGTATTAAAATCACCCATAATAAGGTGGTGATCAAAGATGGGTAGATAATCTAACGCCAAGCAGGAGTTTAGTGTGAGAAAGGGAGATATTAAGAAATAGATATTCAGCGATATCAGACAAAGGAGACTGGCCCGACATGCAAACAATAGAATAGGGTATGTGAGAGCGAAGGTAAATAGCAACTCCACCGCCACCTCTTCCGATACGATCGTTACGGATTAAATGGAAACCAGGCAGAGAATAGGAAGAAGAAGGTAAACATGGCTTAAACCAAGATTCTGATACGAGAATCGCGTGAACATTGCGTAAATCAAATGTAGCCACGAAATCATTATAGTGAGCTGGGATACTCTGCGCATTAATGTGCACTATATTAAAATGTTTACTTAGATTATCAAATTCAGCATTAAGTAAGTCATGAAGTGATGGCGGTAAACTCCTGAAGCTGTCATCAGAAACACTTTCCCAAGAAAAGGATACGAAATGATCACTTTCTAAATTACTACTGTGGCTGGACAAGTTCATTATATAATATATAATATAAATATGTAAATAAAATAAAATATATATTAAACCAAAACTAATGTATACTTGTATTCTAACTTTAGTTACTAAAGGTACCTTATCTACCCGCCAGCATTATCTGGATGGAACAAAATTATAAACAGAATAGAAATAATCAATATACAAGGAGAAACGGAACGCACTAATTTACAAGTGACAACACTGAACTGTGTTTATGTCAAGTTGTTGACAGTTGACAAGTTGATGTAAGGGATAAAACAAATGTCATTACGAAAACTAAGATAAACAAATTAATAAAAAAGTTAAAGGGTAGACACAGATAAGTGCTGCGCGACTAAATTGAGAAGTAAATTATAAGATTGTAACACGGTAATAAGAAATGCACTGCACAGCGAACACAAACAAAGTCCTTTACGATCGAGTTTTCGACTTCACCATTTCCCTCTTGGCACGCTGCTGCCTAGCTTGCGTAGCCTGGGGGGCTGGCCGAGTCTTTGGCTCTGATGCAGCGGCGGCAGCAGGCTCCGCCACGGCATCAGCAGGCTCCGCGACGGCATCAGCGGGCGTCGCTTGCGCAACCGGCAGAGCTTTCACATCGGCGACGCTGTTTGCACGGCGGCGCACGCCGTCCTTTCCTAGCACAAGCACGTCGCCGTTCCAGGTCCAGCAGTTGCGCACTCCAAATCGCTCACGAGCCTCCATAAAGGCATTGTGGCGGGGCTTTGTGAGAAACTCTCCAAGTGTGACGCCTGAACCCTTGAGTGCCACTTTGCCAAACCATACATCATCCCTGATGGCTATATCCTTGAACTTGACAAGAATGGTTCTAGGCTTTTTGCCGCGTCCTCCACGACCACCCAACCGATGACTGCGCTCAATATCTGCTGTAGAAAGATCTTCTAGCACGGCCTGCGGTTTGTTAACCGCAAGATTTGTTGTGTCCTCAGAATCAGATTCATCTATACCATGTACCAACAACATCTCGCGGCGAGAGCGCGTCTCAATGTGTTCCACCTGGCGAGTAACTAGCTCCACCTGCTTCTGCAAGGCATCGAGAGACTTTATAACAAAGTCCTTGAAAAAGTCAAATTTTGAAGATACAGCGGCAACTGTCGGATTAGTCGAGCCCGCGTTGTCCAGATCCTTCTGGAACTGAGCAATTGTCTTCTTGAATGTCTCGGACAATTCCTCAATTGAACTATTAACTGCACTGGTGTCAGACATTTTGTGAGAGTGAAGTGACTGATACAAATCTAAGTTAAATCGTGGAGAAAAGTGCAATGGAAATGCTGGTAGGTTATAAAGGTTATTTAAGCATCAATATTATTTAGTTAAATTGTCCAAAAAGTAATTATAAATATTTTTTTAACAATAAATTTAGTGCACAAGATGTGACTCGCTTTTCTTCACCTACCCGAAAAAAAAATCAAATGCCACGATATCGTACTAAAGCAAGAACTCTCAGTATTGCGTCGTTCCCTAGATTTTTAAACAACTTTTCTGGTCTGCTGCTCTTGAACCCCCCGGCTTAAAGCTCCCAGATTGCCAGATTAGGTAATAACAATAGTAAAGCAGTCTATCTATATCAATTTCGTTGCTCTCATTATTGTGTCATACCTGCCGTGTCCAGCTCTCTCTCCGTCTATAAAGTTAGACTGCTATACAATTAGGTACATGCATGAAGTTTAAATTTTAACAAAATATTTTATATTACGATGGTTATTGCCATAATATTATGCTACAAACATTTTTTTTAAATTTAGTTAACATTTATTTGCTTAAAATAATACTTAAAAAGTGTAAAAATTTCGCGCAAAAACCTAATAATTTAAACGTAACGCTATTGGTCGAACGTACTCGTGACGTCACATACTTGACAGATTTGTTATTTTGTTCGTAGCAGACACTGGATTTAGACGAAAACTGATTAAAAATTGTTTCTGTGGTGATTTAGCAGCTTTTTGCGGTTATAATTCAAATATCGACACTTCAAGACGAATTTGAGGTAAGCATTATGCTGGGTTTCCATTGGGTTTGTATTGGTGTTTGGTAGTAAAAGACCTGTCCCCGCGACTTCACTGGCGCTTTACAATACAAGGGCTGCTATTTATATATCCGGAAACCGGGATTACAATCTTATTAAATAGCATATTTGACCTCCATGGTAAAATTTGAACTTTTTTAAGTACTGGCCGGTATATTTTTTCTTTCTTATTAACGCTCGTGTTTTGTTTTTGACGGGTTTTAAATGTCATCTCGCAGCAAGAATGGAACTCACTCGTGAAAATATTCGTGCTATGATTTATTATGATTTTCGGCGTGGTTTAACGCAACAACAGTGCATAGATCAACTAACTTCAACTTTTGGTGATGAAGCCCCATCTAAAACTACTGTGTATCACTGGTTTAGTGAGTTCAATCGTGGACGTAGTATGCTTACGGACGTAGTTAAGGCAGGTCGCCCGAAATCGGTCGTTGTACAACAAAATATCGAGGCTGTGCGAAAACTTATAATGGACGACCGACATGTTACGTACCGCGAGATAGAGGCGACTCTGGGTATTTCTATGACCAGCATTAATAGCATATTACATAATTATTTGGCTGTAAAAAAAATTTGTTCGCGTTGGATACCCCACAACTTAACAAAAGAGCAAAAAGATGCTCGCGTCGAATGGTGCAATAAAATGTTAAAAAAATATAACCGTGGTGACTCAAAAGCCGTTTATAACATCTATACAGGTGACGAATCCTGGATCTATGCATACGATCCCGAAACGAAGCAACAATCAACGGTATGGGTGTTTCAAAATGAGCCGAACCCTACGAAAGTTACTCGTGCAAAAAGTACATTGAAACAAATGGTGGCCTGCTTCTTCGGTATTAATGGCCATGTAGCTACAGTGCCACTAGAAAACCGTAGAACGGTTAATTCAGAGTGGTACACGACCATTTGCTTACCGGAAGTATTTGAACAAATTCGTAAAACTAACCAGCGACGAAGAATCATTCTTCATCATGACAATGCCAGCTGTCATACGTCACGCGAAACAACTCTATTTTTGGAGGGTCAAAATGTGGAATTAACGGGTCATCCGCCGTACAGCCCTGACTTGGCACCCAACGATTTTTATTTATTTCCAAATATAAAGAATAAATTACGCGGTCAACGATTTTCGACCGCTGAAGATGCTGTCGACGCATTCAAACAACACGTTATGGAGGTACCTCAGGCGGAGTGGCAGAAGTGCTTTAAAAATTGGTTCACGCGAATGCAAAAGTGCATAGATCATCAAGGGGAATACTTTGAAAAACAATAAAACCATTTTCAGCCGTGTACGTTTGTTTGTTTTTTTGTTTCCGGATATGTTAGTAGCAACCTCGTACAAGATACCTAAGCTTACAATAATTTCACTTTGTATGATATAAATGAATATTGAATAGCTACGGGAGCTAGCTAGAGGGTGGACTTATCGCCATACTTATGTCTGTACAGTTTAGATACCTAGTCACTAGTAGGCAATCAGGTTTATTACTAATGATTTCTCATTCATTTCAGCTCAACCAAATAAATTAGAAGGCATGCATGTAAGAAAAAACATGCATTTATTCTGAGTGTTACTAAATAGAAGATTAAAATACAAACTTCTCGTGACAAATTTGTATGCAGCAGTAAAATTATATAATCACCTCCTAACTTAAACTTATACCAGAAAGCCGGAGGACAAAGACACCATATGCCAAAAATTTAAATTGTTCCTTGCTGTCACATATTTTCTCATTGATAGTTTGTTGAATTAAGATACTTATGGACTAAGAGCTGGCCACGTCAGATATGACACAATAATGAGAGCATTAAAACCCGTTCGGTTAGATTGCTATACTTATCATTATTGCTAGATCCGGGAATCTGGCAGCTTTTAATGGGAGGTTAGAGTGACAGGCTAGCAAAATTTTTGAATTGGGTAATAGTAATATAATACCAAAATAGGTCAAAACTGCCGAAGTTGCCTCAGTGATATATTTTAACATAAGAAAACAGTAGGCGACAAACTATGAATTACATTTATAAGTCGTTTGGCACTACTTTCCCGCAACAGACACTTTTTTGCAATGATATAATCTAATTATTTATATAAATTCCTCATATACTGCATCAAATCCAGAACTCTAGGATCTGTTTTCTAGAAGTGGTTTGCATTCTTTGACCTCCACCACTTTACAGCTGCCAGATGTCCAGATCTACAAATAAGCATAGTGTAGCAAATTGACTAGTTGAGTTTCGTTGCTCTCATTATTGTGTCATATCTGACGTGGCTAGCTCTCCGTCAAATGTTTCACATTGTAGTAAATAAAATATCATGTCTTTATAAGTAACTTATCATTATATTAACATGGTGCAATGAATGATATTATGATTATGATCAAAAAATATTGCTACAGGTAAGCATATAAAGAAATTGCAACATAATTAAGTAAAATAGCTTTATTATTTTCAACAGTTGTTTTAATTGAAGAAAACCTTTCAAACCTTTGTGTGAAGGAATTATAAGCATGACACTTTTTATTTACCATTTTCTCTGAAACCGGAAACATGTATCTTTGTACATGCATGCAATTTTTACTACGCCAACCAAATCGCACAAAAAATGAAGTAACAAGTAGATATCTCATTTTCAATTACAACTGCTACCCGCTGGTCCATGAGATAGCGGTCTTCGATATGAACGTTTGGTTATTCTTGCTTGATATTGAAGACAATGTTCATTGTTCAGTGTTCTGAGCAGGACCACTCAAAGATGTTTATTCCTCCAGTTTTACCAACCATAGGTAGATGCCAAAAAAAAAGATGCTGCCTGCTGGCCTCGGATACCGGAGGACTTGGTCCCTTTTGCTAAAGCATATGACATCTACTCGTATTTCGACTTATAACAAAAGAAACAATTAAATATGACACACAGAGGAAAAAAAAGTTGTCGAGCAAAACATGTTTTTAAGTATATATCTATTTTATATATCGTCGCCTAGTACCCACAACACAAGCCTTATTGAGCTTACTGTGGGACTAGGTTGATTTGTGTAAGATTGTCCCATAATATTAATTTAATATTTATATTTTAAAACAAAAACCGAACCATCATTTTCCCGAAGCCATTTAGGCCATTTTCGAGCCCCCTCTAATTCTGTTATCGATAAAGCTAGAAGGCTGAAATTTCTGTGACCAAGAGGCCATAACACAAGAAAAATATATTTTCAATATCATTGAATTTCACTATATACTTTAAGAACTATTGCAAGTCAAAATTTCTTAATTTTGTCACTGACTCACTGATTACGATTATCGTATATCTAAAATACTTCTAGCAGTCGCACAAGCTCCAAATTTTGAACACTTCTAACTTCTAGGGTTAACTCTTAGGCTATAAAGCCACTGAAAATTAAAATATACCGCAATATCAGTCGGGTTCTCTAGTTTTACAAACCGCACAGTTAACATTGTAATCCCATATAAATATATGCAAAAACAAAGTTATTATATTTTTAGCTTTTTTCTACACTACATAACTAGATAGTATTGTTTAGATACTTACAAAAAGAAATGAGATCCGATCAAAAACATTACATGTACAAAAATGCCAGTGTCGCAATGCAGTTCTCCTTCTTCAAAAAGTATTAAGATCTAATGTAAAACCAAGCCGGTGTGCCGGAGTTTAGTAACATGACAACACAATGACATGTTGTTAGTAAACTCCGGCACACCGGCTTGGTTTTACATTATATCTCATTACTTTTTGAAGTAGGAGAACTGCGTTGCGAGGCTGGCATTATTGTACATTTTTGATGGGATACAATTTATTGCTTTAGATGTGCTCTCTTCTCTCTAGTGATTACTTGCCGAGTACTACCCAGCTAGGTAGATGTGTAACAGGCCAGTAATTTGTCCTAAGGGCACACCTTTAGGACAAATTACTGGCCTAGTGGCTTAGTGTCACATCACAACACTAAAATGCTCAAACTTGGTTGAGGCATATAGCGTGCGTACCTAGAGACCCCACGCGCCGATGCGCCGAGGGACATGTTTCTGCGTCGAAGAAACGTTAGCTGCATCTATATAACTCGATCAATCCGCCATCTGTTGGTAGGCGGCATGACTAGTGCCGAAGCGTAGTTGTATCGGTGCAAGCGGCTGCATTGTTTGCATTATGACACTACAAGCGTCATCTGTTGGCGAGTAGTGGTGATGGTGTTCTATTTAGTGAGACAATGATACTCTGATGCTTCAATTAAATACTAAATTGGTTAATTAATAATACGCCATCAAAATATTTATTAAAATTATAATGATACGAGTTAAGTACAAATATGAAATTAGACAATTATATATTTGAAGTAACTTACTACACTTTTTTCACTATGACGCAAGCATAGCTGAGTCGTAACCGCACATGCTAAACTGGACTCAATAGCTGAAGCCCGACGCCATATTACTGCCTGCTCACTCCCTTTAAACGGTTAGACAAATTTTTCATTTCGAGATTTGACGTATTGTACGAGTATGTGGATTATTTTTTGGAAATTTCGGTTTTGGCTGTTGAATTGACTACCTAACGTGAATAAAAAACGAAACCAGGCTGAGGAATTTTTCATAAAGTTTATGAAATGTACTGTTATTATATTATATATTCGTAAATATTATGCTAAAATAAGATTAACATAACACCCACTGTTACAAACCTGACTGAGAAATTTTCCAAACAAAATGACGAGTGTTATCAATTATTTTTGAATAAAAGTGACAGTTTTATTTGAATTATTTTTTGAACCTTTGACAGTATCTGTGAGTAATCAAATGTTTAGTGAAAAAAATATACCCAGAGGAAAAATTCCAGTAAAAACTATTAAGCTTTTTGTACATTTTTGTAAAAATACCAAAACTGACACACTTTTTTTTGGAAAAATAGTGTTTTGTGTTTGTTATGACCTATACTACATCCCAGAAAAATAATCATCGACTGAGGAATTAAGGCGAAGTCTCCATACAACGACCCGGTAGATTTCCCACACTATCTGTAAAATTTGATAATTAGATGGAGAGTTTGGTAGTTAGAAACAATGCCTCTCTCTAAATATGTAACTCTATTCGCTCATCCTTGAAGTTCGAATTAGCATAACTGCCTCATATGACATATTTCTATGACTTCTTTTGGCATGACCACAGTCACTTTCTTTGAATTTTAGGTTTAATTTTGATTTAATTAAATAGCTAGGCATCTCAGAGGTTTTCTTGGCGTTTCTTTCCTCTGGTGTGTAGGTTACGAAACATTCGTAGCTTCACTTAATAAAGTCATTAGTAGAGAGAATAAAAAACAATACATATATATAAAAAATTAGACAGGATCTGTGACAGTTTTCTCCATTGCACGAACTACAGGTAAAAGGATTGGGGAAAAGAAATCTCAATTACACATTAGCTACCCTTCCTAATTTTGTTTATAATACCTAATTAGAGTTAACCTAAGAAAATAATTAAATTGTATAAATTACTAGCTTTCCGCCCGCGACTTCGTCCGCGTATAATACAGTTTTTATAAAGTGTCTGGCTCCCAATAGCATGTTCTTAAAAAGTTATTTTTTGTTTAACAACTATTTGTCATCCCTGGGTCTCAAACTTTTTATCGATTATAACACTACACATAGACACAAAAAGTTTGATGTACTTACAAAAAAGTTTTATGCATCTAATAAACAAATGTACCCTATTATTTGCATAACACTTATTTGTTTACAATATTAGTGGTAGTTTTAATGGCGATAAAATAACCAGGCTACTCTTACAGCTTTCTCTGGAACATACAACGTAAAATTGCCCGTGAGAGAAACAGTTCACTCTCAAGTCGATGCCTGCCATTTTTAATGACTGCCCTTGAGATTTATTAATTGTCATGGCAAAGCTCAGTTTGAGAGGAAACTGAATCCTTTTAAACTCAAACGTCTGATGGAATAATGGGTTTCCTCGGAATAAAAAATATTTCGCCTTGTGCACAACCTGTAATTACTATTGCTTCTACAATATTTTTATGGAGAGCTTTTATTTTTAATCTGGTACCATTACATAATTTAGGCGGCCTGAGATTTCGAATCAACATGACAGGTGCTCCAACTGTAAGTGTGAGAAAGGGGGGTGGAAGCCCCGTAGGGTTTAAACTATTTAAAAACTCTATAGGATAGTTGACTGCATCATCAGTTTGAATTACCGAATTGAAAGATTTATACTGGAATTCATTATTTACTGCTGCGTGATCATTTTTAGGGGTTAAAATAGCGCGCTTGCATAACCATTTGTTTGATTTATTTTGTGTTTTTTATGTCGGGATATATTTTTAATGTCAATTCGTGTAATGTAGTTACTATCGTACATAAATTGGATTGAATGGTTATTGTGCCGTCCATGGACGGGTAGTCCATGGCCTATTCTAAGTAACAGATCTGCAAAAAGCCCAGCTGTCTCATCACCTCTCAAATGAACTCTCATGTTTTTGTGCAATGAAAGTTTTTGAATTAACGGCCACAAAAAAGATGATTTAATGCAAGCTTTCACTTCATCTGCCCTTGTGCCTCGAGTTACAACAGGCAATGTTTGCCTAAAATCTCCAGATAACAAAACAGTGACACCACCCATCAGACTATTATTTTCTCTTATATCTTTTAATGTTCGGTTAAGAGCCTCTAATCCACCCTTATGCGCCATTGTACATTCATCCCAAATTATAAGTTTACACTCTTTTAAAACTTTCGCAAAATTATTTTGTTTGGTGATGTTACATGTTGATGAATCGTGTTGGGCCAAGTTTAGAGGCAGTTTCAAAGCAGAGTGAGCTGTTTTGCCTCCTTCCAGTAAAATAGCAGCGATACCTGAAGAGGCAACCGCTAAAGCTATTCCACGATCCTTGCGTATTCGGGCTAACAAAAGATACAAAACAAATGTTTTACCGGTGCCTCCGGGTGCATCGAGGAAAAATATTTGACCTGCGCCTTCTTCAATATTGTGTAATATTTTGTAATAAACTTGAGATTGTTCGTCTTTTAATAAAATTTCATTATCTATTACAAACTCTGCCAAAATATGGTGCTGTGAAGTTGACCACCCCAAACCGTTTGCCCGCAAATGGCATATCGGTATCGTTAGTTCATCGTTAGTTCATGTTTGTTCAGCAGGTTAAATCGTTAGGACCCGATCGTAACGTCGATTTTTTAAAAAAAACAAAATGGGGTGGCTAACTTCACGTTAACCACCCCAAACCACTTTTTTTGCTATTTCTATTTTTATATCGAAAGATATTCGTTAGTTCATGATAGTTCACCAAATCAAATCGTTAGGACCCGACGCAATAATTTATTTTTATTTTTTGAAAGTGGGGTGGCTAACTTCACGCCAACCACCCCACCCTGGAATCGCTAAATCTAACTATGTGGGGGCATCGGGCGACGTTAGTTCACGTTTGTTCAGGCATTAAAAACGTTAGGATCCCATCAGTATTGCCAGAAAAAAATAAAATCGAAAATTTGCTATTGGCGGCTGAAGGCAGGTATGTTAGGTGTCGTAAAAAGTTATACAATCGGGTCCTTACGATTCTTCAGCCTAAACAAGCGTCTGCAGGCCTTACTTAATCGATACAGTACGGTATCTTGCGGGCAATCAAAGGAGAAAAAGAGATTTCCGAGGTTTTGGATTTTTTTTCATACTATGGGGTGGCTAACTTCACGCCAACCACCCCACCCTGGAATTGACAAATCTAACTATGTGGGTGCATCGGGCGACGATAGTTCACGTTTGTTCAGGCATTAAAAACGTTAGGATCCCATCAGTATTGCCACAAAAAAATAAAATCGAAAATTTGCTATTGGCGGCTGAAGGCAGGTATGTTAGGTGTCGTAAAAAGTTATACAATCGGGTACTTACGATTCTTCAGCCTAAACAAGCGTATGCAGGCCTTATTTAATCGATACAGTACGGTATCTTGCGGGCAATCAAAAGAGAAAAAGAGATTTCCGAGGTTTCAGTTTTTTTTCATACTATGGGGTGGCTAACTTCACGCCAACCACCCCACCCTGGAATCAACAAATCTAACTATGTGGGGGCATCGGGCGACGTTAGTTCACGTTTGTTCAGGCATTAAAAACGTTAGGATCCCATCAGTATTGCCACAAAAAAATAAAATCCAAAATTTGCTATTGGCGGCTGAAGGCAGGTATGTTAGGTGTCGTAAAAAGTTATACAATCGGGTGCTTACGATTCTTCAGCCTAAACAAGCGTCTGCAGGCCTTACTTAATCGATGCAGTATGGTATCTTGCGGGCAATCAAAAGAGAAAAAGAGATTTCCGAGGTTTTAAATTTTTTTTCATACTATGGGGTGGCTAACTTCACGCCAACCACCCCACCCTGGAATCGACAAATCTAACTATGTGGGGGCATCGGGCGACGTTAGTTCACGTTTGTCCAGGCATTAAAAACGTTAGGATCCCATCAGTATTGCCACAAAAAATAAAATCGAAAATTTGCTATTGGCGGCTGAAGGCAGGTATGTTAGGTGTCGTAAAAAGTTATACAATCGGATCCTTACGATTCTTCAGCCTAAACAAGCGTTTACAGGCCTTACTCAATCGATACAGTATCTTGCGGGCAATCAAAAGAGAAAAAGAGATTTCCGAGGTTTCAGATTTTTTTTCATACTATGGGGTGGCTAACTTCACGCCAACCACCCCACCCTGAAATCGACAAATCTAACTATGTGGGGGCATCGGGCGACGTTAGTTCACGTTTGTTCAGGCATTAAAAACGTTAGGATCCCATCAGTATTGTCAGAAAAAAATAAAATCGAAAATTTGCTATTGGCGGCTGAAGGCAGGTATGTTAGGTGTCGTAAAAAGTTATACAATCGGGTCCTAACGATTGTACAGCCTAAACAAGCGTCTGTCGGCCTTACATAATCGATACAGTACGGTATCTTGCGGGCAATCAAATGAGAAAAAGAAATTTCCGAGGTTTTCGATTTTTTTCCATACTATGGGGTGGCTAACTTCACGCCAACCACCCCACCATGGAATTGACAAATCTAACTATGTGGGTGCATCGGGCGACGTTCGTTTACGTTTGTTCAGGCATTAAAAACGTTAGGATCACATCAGTATTGCCACAAAAAAATAAAATCGAAAATTTGCTATTGGCGGCTGAAGGCAGGTATGTTAGGTGTCGTAAAAAGTTATACAATCGGGTCCTTACGATTCTTCAGCCTAAACAAGCGTCTGCAGGCCTTACTTTATCGATACAGTACGGTATCTTGCGGGCAATCAAAAGAGAAAAAGAGATTTCCGAGGTTTTAGATTTTTTTTCATACTATGGGGTGGCTAACTTCACGCCAACCACCCCACCCTGGAATTGACAAATCTAACTATGTGGGTGCATCGGGCGACGTTAGTTTACGTTTGTTCAGGCATTAAAAACGTTAGGATCCCATCAGTATTGCCACAAAAAAATAAAATCGAAAATTTGCTATTGGCGGCTGAAGGCAGGTATGTTAGGTGTCGTAAAAAGTTATACAATCGGGTCCTTACGATTCTTCAGCCTAAACAAGCGTCTGCAGGCCTTACTTTATCGATACAGTACGGTATCTTGCGGGCAATCAAAAGAGAAAAAGAGATTTCCGAGGTTTTAGATTTTTTTTCATACTATGGGGTGGCTAACTTCACGCCAACCACCCCACCCTGGAATTGACAAATCTAACTATGTGGGTGCATCGGGCGACGTTAGTTCACGTTTGTTCTGGCATTAAAAACGTTAGGATCCCATCGGTATTGCCACAAAAAAATAAAATCGAAAATTTGCTATTGGCGGCTGAAGGCAGGTATGTTAGGTGTCGTAAAAAGTTATACAATCGGGTCCTTACGATTCTTCAGCCTAAACAAGCGTCTGCAGGCCTTACTTAATCGATACAGTACGGTATCTTGCGGGCAATCAAAAGAGAAAAAGAGATTTCCGAGGTTTCAGTTTTTTTTTGATACTATGGGGTGGCTAACTTCACACCAACCACCCCACCCTGGAATCGACAAATCTAACTATGTGGGGGCATCGGGCCACGTTATTTCACGTTTGTTCAGGTATTAAAAACGTTAGGATCCCATCAGTATTGCCACAAAAAAATAAAATCGAAAATTTGCTATTGGCGGCTGAAGGCAGGTATGTTAGGTGTCGTAAAAAGTTATACAATCGGGTCCTAACGCTTCTACAGCCTAAACAAGCATCTGTAGGCCTTACTAAATCGATACAGTACGGAATATTGCAGGCAATCAAAAGAGAAAAAGAAATTTCCGAGGTTTTCGATTTTTTTCCATACTATGGGGTGGCCAACTTCACGCCAACCACCCCACCCTGGAATTGACAAATTTAACTATGTGGGTGCATCCGGCGACGTTAGTTCACGTTTGTTCAGACATTAAAAACGTTAGGATCCCATCAGTATTGCCACAAAAAAATAAAATCGAAAATTTGCTATTGGCGGCTGAAGGCAGGTATGTTAGGTGTCGTAAAAAGTTATACAATTGGGTCCTTACGATTCTTCAGCCTAAACAAGCGTCTGCAGGCCTTACTTAATCGATACAGTACGGTATCTTGCGGGCAATCAAAAGAGAAAAAGAGATTTCCGAGGTTTTAGATTTTTTTTCATACTATGGGGTGGCTAACTTCACGCCAACCACCCCACCCTGGAATCGACAAATCTAACTATGTGGGGGCATCGGGCGACGTTAGTTCACGTTTGTTCAGGCATTAAAAACGTTAGGATCCCATCAGTATTGCCACAAAAAATAAAATCGAAAATTTGCTATTGGCGGCTGAAGGCAGGTATGTTAGGTGTCGTAAAAAGTTATACAATCGGATCCTTACGATTCTTCAGACTAACGAAGCGTTTGCAGGCCTTACTCAATCGATACAGTACGGTATCTTGCGGGCAATCAAAAGAGAAAAAGAGATTTCCGAGGTTTCAGATTTTTTTTCATACTATGGGGTGGCTAACTTCACGCCAACCACCCCACCCTGGAATCGACAAATCTAACTATGTGGGGGCATCGGGCGACGTTAGTTCACGTTTGTTCAGGCATTATAATCGTTAGGATCCCATCAGTATTGTCAGAAAAAAATAAAATCGAAAATTTGCTATTGGCGGCTGAAGGCAGGTATGTTAGGTGTCGTAAAAAGTTATACAATCGGGTCCTAACGATTCTACAGCCTAAACAAGCATCTGTAGGCCTCAAATAATCGATACAGTACGGTATCTTGCGGGCAATCAAAAGAGAAAAAGAAATTTCCGAGGTTTTCGATTTTTTTCCATACTATGGGGTGGCTAACTTCACGCCAACCACCCCACCCTGGAATTCAATCTAACTATGTGGGTGCATCGAGCGACGTTAGTTTACGTTTGTTCAGGCATTAAAAACGTTAGGATCCCATCAGTATTGCCACAAAAAAATAAAATCGAAAATTTGCTATTGGCGGCTGAAGGCAGGTATGTTAGGTGTCGTAAAAAGTTATACAATCGGGTCCTAACGATTCTACAGCCTAAACTAGCGTCTGTAGGCCTTACTCAATCGATACAGTACGGTATCTTGCGGGCAATCAAAAGAGAAAAAGAGATTTCCGAGGTTACAGATTTTTTTTCATACTATGGGGTGGCTAACTTCACGCCAACCACCCCACCCTGGAATCGACAAATATAACTATGTGGGGGCATCGGGCGACGTTATTTTACGTTTGTTCAGGCATTAAAAACGTTAGGATCCCATCAGTATTGCCACAAAAAAATAAAATCGAAAATTTGCTATTGGCGGCTGAAGGCAGGTATGTTAGGTGTCGTAAAAAGTTATACAATCGGGTCCATACGATTCTTCAGCCTAAACAAGCGTTTGCAGGCCTTACTCAATCGATACAGTACGGTATCTTGCGGGCAATCAAAAGAGAAAAAGAGATTTCCGAGGTTTCAGATTTTTTTTCATACTATGGGGTGGCTAACTTCACGCCAACCACCCCACCCTGGAATCGACAAATCTAACTATGTGGGGGCATCGGGCGACGTTAGTTCACGTTTGTTCAGGCATTAAAAACGTTAGGATCCCATCAGTATTGTCAGAAAAAATAAAATCGAAAATTTGCTATTGGCGGCTGAAGGCAGGTATGTTAGGTGTCGTAAAAAGTTATACAATCGGGTCCTAACGATTCTACAGCCTAAACAAGCGTCTGTAGGCCTTACCTAATCGATACAGTACGGTATCTTGCGGGCAATCAAAAGAGAAAAAAAAAAAATTTCCGAGGTTTTCGATTTTTTTCCATACTATGGGGTGGCTAACTTCACGCCAACCACCCCACCCTGGAATTGACAAATCTAACTATGTGGGTGCATCGGGCAACGTTAGTTCACGTTTGTTCAGGCATTAAAAACGTTAGGATCCCATCAGTATTGCCACAAAAAAATAAAATCGAAAATTTGCTATTGGCGGCTGAAGGCAGGTATGTTAGGTGTCGTAAAAAGTTATACAATCGGGTCCTTACGATTCTTCAGCCTAAACAAGCGTCTGCAGGCCTTACTTAATCGATACAGTATGGTATCTTGCGGGCAATCAAAAGATAAAAAGAGATTTCCGAGGTTTTAGATTTTTTTTCATACTATGGGGTGGCTAACTTCACGCCAACCACCCCACCCTGGAATCGACAAATCTAACTATGTGGGTGCATCGGGCGACGTTAGTTCACGTTTGTTCAGGCATTAAAAACGTTAGGATCCCATCAGTATTGCCACAAAAAAATAAAATCGAAAATTTGCTATTGGCGGCTGAAGGCAGGTATGTTAGGTGTCGTAAAAAGTTATACAATCGGGTCCTAACGATTCTACAGCCTAAACAAGCGTCTGTAGGCCTTACCTAATCGATACAGTACGGTATCTTGCGGGCAATAAAAAGAGAAAAAGAAATTTCCGAGGTTTTCGATTTTTTTCCATACTATGGGGTGGCTAACTTCACGCCAACCACCCCACCCTGGAATTGACAAATCTAACTATGTGGGTGCATCGGGCAACGTTAGTTCACGTTTGTTCAGGCATTAAAAACGTTAGGATCCTATCAGTATTGCCACAAAAAAATAAAATCGAAAATTTGCTATTGGCGGCTGAAGGCAGGTATGTTAGGTGTCGTAAAAAGTTATACAATCGGGTCCTTACGATTCTTCAGCCTAAACAAGCGTCTGCAGGCCTTACTTAATCGATACAGTACGGTATCTTGCGGGCAATCAAAAGATAAAAAGAGATTTCCGAGGTTTTAGATTTTTTTTCATACTATGGGGTGGCTAACTTCACGCCAACCACCCCACCCTGGAATCGACAAATCTAACTATGTGGGTGCATCGGGCGACGTTAGTTCACGTTTGTTCAGGCATTAAAAACGTTAGGATCCCATCAGTATTGCCACAAAAAAATAAAATCCAAAATTTGCTATTGGCGGCTGAAGGCAGGTATGTTAGGTGTCGTAAAAAGTTATACAATCGGGTCCTTACGATTCTTCAGCCTAAACAAGCGTCTGCAGGCCTTACTTTATCGATACAGTACGGTATCTTGCGGGCAATCAAAAGAGAAAAAGAGATTTCTGAGGTTTCAGATTTTTTTTCATACTATGGGGTGGCTAACTTCACGCCAACCACCCCACCCTGGAATCGACAAATCTAACTATGTGGGGGCATCGGGCGACGTTAGTTCACGTTTGTTCAGGCATTAAAAACGTTAGGATCCCATCAGTATTGTCAGAAAAAAATAAAATCGAAAATTTGCTATTGGCGGCTGAAGGCAGGTATGTTAGGTGTCGTAAAAAGTTATACAATCGGGTCCTAACGATTCTACAGCCTAAACAAGCGTCTGTAGGCCTTACCTAATCGATACAGTACGGTATCTTGCGGGCAATCAAAAGAGAAAAAAAAAAAATTTCCGAGGTTTTCGATTTTTTTCCATACTATGGGGTGGCTAACTTCACGCCAACCACCCCACCCTGGAATTGACAAATCTAACTATGTGGGTGCATCGGGCAACGTTAGTTCACGTTTGTTCAGGCATTAAAAACGTTAGGATCCCATCAGTATTGCCACAAAAAAATAAAATCGAAAATTTGCTATTGGCGGCTGAAGGCAGGTATGTTAGGTGTCGTAAAAAGTTATACAATCGGGTCCTTACGATTCTTCAGCCTAAACAAGCGTCTGCAGGCCTTACTTAATCGATACAGTACGGTATCTTGCGGGCAATCAAAAGATAAAAAGAGATTTCCGAGGTTTTAGATTTTTTTTCATACTATGGGGTGGCTAACTTCACGCCAACCACCCCACCCTGGAATCGACAAATCTAACTATGTGGGTGCATCGGGCGACGTTAGTTCACGTTTGTTCAGGCATTAAAAACGTTAGGATCCCATCAGTATTGCCACAAAAAAATAAAATCGAAAATTTGCTATTGGCGGCTGAAGGCAGGTATGTTAGGTGTCGTAAAAAGTTATACAATCGGGTCCTTACGATTCTTCAACCTAAACAAGCGTCTGCAGGCCTTACTTAATCGATACAGTACGGTATCTTGCGGGCAATCAAAAGATAAAAAGAGATTTCCGAGGTTTTAGATTTTTTTTCATACTATGGGGTGGCTAACTTCACGCCAACCACCCCACCCTGGAATCGACAAATCTAACTATGTGGGTGCATCGGGCGACGTTAGTTCACGTTTGTTCAGGCATTAAAAACGTTAGGATCTCATCAGTATTGCCACAAAAAAATAAAATCGAAAATTTGCTATTGGCGGCTGAAGGCAGGTATGTTAGGTGTCGTAAAAAGTTATACAATCGGGTCCATACGATTCTTCAGCCTAAACAAGCGTTTGCAGGCCTTACTCAATCGATACAGTACGGTATCTTGCGGGCAATCAAAAGAGAAAAAGAGATTTCCGAGGTTTCAGATTTTTTTTCATACTATGGGGTGGCTAACTTCACGCCAACCACCCCACCCTGGAATCGACAAATCTAACTATGTGGGTGCATCGGGCGACGTTCGTTCACGTTTGTTCAGGCATTAAAAACGTTAGGATCACATCAGTATTGCCACAAAAAAATAAAATCGAAAATTTGCTATTGGCGGCTGAAGGCAGGTATGTTAGGTGTCGTAAAAAGTTATACAATCGGGTCCTTACGATTCTTCAGCCTAAACAAGCGTCTGCAGGCCTTACTTTATCGATACAGTACGGTATCTTGCGGGCAATCAAAAGAGAAAAAGAGATTTCCGAGGTTTTAGATTTTTTTTCATACTATGGGGTGGCTAACTTCACGCCAACCACCCCACCCTGGAATTGACAAATCTAACTATGTGGGTGCATCGGGCGACGTTAGTTTACGTTTGTTCAGGCATTAAAAACGTTAGGATCCCATCAGTATTGCCACAAAAAAATAAAATCGAAAATTTGCTATTGGCGGCTGAAGGCAGGTATGTTAGGTGTCGTAAAAAGTTATACAATCGGGTCCTTACGATTCTTCAGCCTAAACAAGCGTCTGCAGGCCTTACTTTATCGATACAGTACGGTATCTTGCGGGCAATCAAAAGAGAAAAAGAGATTTCCGAGGTTTTAGATTTTTTTTCATACTATGGGGTGGCTAACTTCACGCCAACCACCCCACCCTGGAATTGACAAATCTAACTATGTGGGTGCATCGGGCGACGTTAGTTCACGTTTGTTCTGGCATTAAAAACGTTAGGATCCCATCGGTATTGCCACAAAAAAATAAAATCGAAAATTTGCTATTGGCGGCTGAAGGCAGGTATGTTAGGTGTCGTAAAAAGTTATACAATCGGGTCCTTACGATTCTTCAGCCTAAACAAGCGTCTGCAGGCCTTACTTAATCGATACAGTACGGTATCTTGCGGGCAATCAAAAGAGAAAAAGAGATTTCCGAGGTTTCAGTTTTTTTTTGATACTATGGGGTGGCTAACTTCACACCAACCACCCCACCCTGGAATCGACAAATCTAACTATGTGGGGGCATCGGGCCACGTTATTTCACGTTTGTTCAGGTATTTAAAACGTTAGGATCCCATCAGTATTGCCACAAAAAAATAAAATCGAAAATTTGCTATTGGCGGCTGAAGGCAGGTATGTTAGGTGTCGTAAAAAGTTATACAATCGGGTCCTAACGCTTCTACAGCCTAAACAAGCATCTGTAGGCCTTACTAAATCGATACAGTACGGAATATTGCAGGCAATCAAAAGAGAAAAAGAAATTTCCGAGGTTTTCGATTTTTTTCCATACTATGGGGTGGCCAACTTCACGCCAACCACCCCACCCTGGAATTGTCAAATTTAACTATGTGGGTGCATCCGGCGACGTTAGTTCACGTTTGTTCAGGCATTAAAAACGTTAGGATCCCATCAGTATTGCCACAAAAAAATAAAATCGAAAATTTGCTATTGGCGGCTGAAGGCAGGTATGTTAGGTGTCGTAAAAAGTTATACAATTGGGTCCTTACGATTCTTCAGCCTAAACAAGCGTCTGCAGGCCTTACTTAATCGATACAGTACGGTATCTTGCGGGCAATCAAAAGAGAAAAAGAGATTTCCGAGGTTTTAGATTTTTTTTCATACTATGGGGTGGCTAACTTCACGCCAAACACCCCACCCTGGAATCGACAAATCTAACTATGTGGGGGCATCGGGCGACGTTAGTTCACGTTTGTTCAGGCATTAAAAACGTTAGGATCCCATCAGTATTGCCACAAAAAATAAAATCGAAAATTTGCTATTGGCGGCTGAAGGCAGGTATGTTAGGTGTCGTAAAAAGTTATACAATCGGATCCTTACGATTCTTCAGACTAACGAAGCGTTTGCAGGCCTTACTCAATCGATACAGTACGGTATCTTGCGGGCAATCAAAAGAGAAAAAGAGATTTCCGAGGTTTCAGATTTTTTTTCATACTATGGGGTGGCTAACTTCACGCCAACCACCCCACCCTGGAATCGACAAATCTAACTATGTGGGGGCATCGGGCGACGTTAGTTCACGTTTGTTCAGGCATTATAATCGTTAGGATCCCATCAGTATTGTCAGAAAAAAATAAAATCGAAAATTTGCTATTGGCGGCTGAAGGCAGGTATGTTAGGTGTCGTAAAAAGTTATACAATCGGGTCCTAACGATTCTACAGCCTAAACAAGCATCTGTAGGCCTCAATTAATCGATACAGTACGGTATCTTGCGGGCAATCAAAAGAGAAAAAGAAATTTCCGAGGTTTTCGATTTTTTTCCATACTATGGGGTGGCTAACTTCACGCCAACCACCCCACCCTGGAATTCAATCTAACTATGTGGGTGCATCGAGCGACGTTATTTTACGTTTGTTCAGGCATTAAAAACGTTAGGATCCCATCAGTATTGCCACAAAAAAATAAAATCGAAAATTTGCTATTGGCGGCTGAAGGCAGGTATGTTAGGTGTCGTAAAAAGTTATACAATCGGGTCCTAACGATTCTACAGCCTAAACTAGCGTCTGTAGGCCTTACTCAATCGATACAGTACGGTATCTTGCGGGCAATCAAAAGAGAAAAAGAGATTTCCGAGGTTACAGATTTTTTTTCATACTATGGGGTGGCTAACTTCACGCCAACCACCCCACCCTGGAATCGACAAATATAACTATGTGGGGGCATCGGGCGACGTTATTTTACGTTTGTTCAGGCATTAAAAACGTTAGGATCCCATCAGTATTGCCACAAAAAAATAAAATCGAAAATTTGCTATTGGCGGCTGAAGGCAGGTATGTTAGGTGTCGTAAAAAGTTATACAATCGGGTCCATACGATTCTTCAGCCTAAACAAGCGTTTGCAGGCCTTACTCAATCGATACAGTACGGTATCTTGCGGGCAATCAAAAGAGAAAAAGAGATTTCCGAGGTTTCAGATTTTTTTTCATACTATGGGGTGGCTAACTTCACGCCAACCACCCCACCCTGGAATCGACAAATCTAACTATGTAGGGGCATCGGGCGACGTTAGTTCACGTTTGTTCAGGCATTAAAAACGTTAGGATCCCATCAGTATTGTCAGAAAAAATAAAATCGAAAATTTGCTATTGGCGGCTGAAGGCAGGTATGTTAGGTGTCGTAAAAAGTTATACAATCGGGTCCTAACGATTCTACAGCCTAAACAAGCGTCTGTAGGCCTTACCTAATCGATACAGTACGGTATCTTGCGGGCAATCAAAAGAGAAAAAAAAAAATTTCCGAGGTTTTCGATTTTTTTCCATACTATGGGGTGGCTAACTTCACGCCAACCACCCCACCCTGGAATTGACAAATCTAACTATGTGGGTGCATCGGGCAACGTTAGTTCACGTTTGTTCAGGCATTAAAAACGTTAGGATCCCATCAGTATTGCCACAAAAAAATAAAATCGAAAATTTGCTATTGGCGGCTGAAGGCAGGTATGTTAGGTGTCGTAAAAAGTTATACAATCGGGTCCTTACGATTCTTCAGCCTAAACAAGCGTCTGCAGGCCTTACTTAATCGATACAGTATGGTATCTTGCGGGCAATCAAAAGATAAAAAGAGATTTCCGAGGTTTTAGATTTTTTTTCATACTATGGGGTGGCTAACTTCACGCCAACCACCCCACCCTGGAATCGACAAATCTAACTATGTGGGTGCATCGGGCGACGTTAGTTCACGTTTGTTCAGGCATTAAAAACGTTAGGATCCCATCAGTATTGCCACAAAAAAATAAAATCGAAAATTTGCTATTGGCGGCTGAAGGCAGGTATGTTAGGTGTCGTAAAAAGTTATACAATCGGGTCCTAACGATTCTACAGCCTAAACAAGCGTCTGTAGGCCTTACCTAATCGATACAGTACGGTATCTTGCGGGCAATAAAAAGAGAAAAAGAAATTTCCGAGGTTTTCGATTTTTTTCCATACTATGGGGTGGCTAACTTCACGCCAACCACCCCACCCTGGAATTGACAAATCTAACTATGTGGGTGCATCGGGCAACGTTAGTTCACGTTTGTTCAGGCATTAAAAACGTTAGGATCCCATCAGTATTGCCACAAAAAAATAAAATCGAAAATTTGCTATTGGCGGCTGAAGGCAGGTATGTTAGGTGTCGTAAAAAGTTATACAATCGGGTCCTTACGATTCTTCAGCCTAAACAAGCGTCTGCAGGCCTTACTTAATCGATACAGTACGGTATCTTGCGGGCAATCAAAAGATAAAAAGAGATTTCCGAGGTTTTAGATTTTTTTTCATACTATGGGGTGGCTAACTTCACGCCAACCACCCCACCCTGGAATCGACAAATCTAACTATGTGGGTGCATCGGGCGACGTTAGTTCACGTTTGTTCAGGCATTAAAAACGTTAGGATCCCATCAGTATTGCCACAAAAAAATAAAATCGAAAATTTGCTATTGGCGGCTGAAGGCAGGTATGTTAGGTGTCGTAAAAAGTTATACAATCGGGTCCTTACGATTCTTCAGCCTAAACAAGCGTCTGCAGGCCTTACTTTATCGATACAGTACGGTATCTTGCGGGCAATCAAAAGAGAAAAAGAGATTTCTGAGGTTTCAGATTTTTTTTCATACTATGGGGTGGCTAACTTCACGCCAACCACCCCACCCTGGAATCGACAAATCTAACTATGTGGGGGCATCGGGCGACGTTAGTTCACGTTTGTTCAGGCATTAAAAACGTTAGGATCCCATCAGTATTGTCAGAAAAAAATAAAATCGAAAATTTGCTATTGGCGGCTGAAGGCAGGTATGTTAGGTGTCGTAAAAAGTTATACAATCGGGTCCTAACGATTCTACAGCCTAAACAAGCGTCTGTAGGCCTTACCTAATCGATACAGTACGGTATCTTGCGGGCAATCAAAAGAGAAAAAAAAAAAATTTCCGAGGTTTTCGATTTTTTTCCATACTATGGGGTGGCTAACTTCACGCCAACCACCCCACCCTGGAATTGACAAATCTAACTATGTGGGTGCATCGGGCAACGTTAGTTCACGTTTGTTCAGGCATTAAAAACGTTAGGATCCCATCAGTATTGCCACAAAAAAATAAAATCGAAAATTTGCTATTGGCGGCTGAAGGCAGGTATGTTAGGTGTCGTAAAAAGTTATACAATCGGGTCCTTACGATTCTTCAGCCTAAACAAGCGTCTGCAGGCCTTACTTAATCGATACAGTACGGTATCTTGCGGGCAATCAAAAGATAAAAAGAGATTTCCGAGGTTTTAGATTTTTTTTCATACTATGGGGTGGCTAACTTCACGCCAACCACCCCACCCTGGAATCGACAAATCTAACTATGTGGGTGCATCGGGCGACGTTAGTTCACGTTTGTTCAGGCATTAAAAACGTTAGGATCCCATCAGTATTGCCACAAAAAAATAAAATCGAAAATTTGCTATTGGCGGCTGAAGGCAGGTATGTTAGGTGTCGTAAAAAGTTATACAATCGGGTCCTTACGATTCTTCAACCTAAACAAGCGTCTGCAGGCCTTACTTAATCGATACAGTACGGTATCTTGCGGGCAATCAAAAGATAAAAAGAGATTTCCGAGGTTTTAGATTTTTTTTCATACTATGGGGTGGCTAACTTCACGCCAACCACCCCACCCTGGAATCGACAAATCTAACTATGTGGGTGCATCGGGCGACGTTAGTTCACGTTTGTTCAGGCATTAAAAACGTTAGGATCCCATCAATATTGCCACAAAAAAATAAAATCGAAAATTTGCTATTGGCGGCTGAAGGCAGGTATGTTAGGTGTCGTAAAAAGTTATACAATCGGGTCCATACGATTCTTCAGCCTAAACAAGCGTTAGCAGGCCTTACTCAATCGATACAGTACGGTATCTTGCGGGCAATCAAAAGAGAAAAAGAGATTTCCGAGGTTTCAGATTTTTTTTCATACTATGGGGTGGCTAACTTCACGCCAACCACCCCACCCTGGAATCGACAAATCTAACTATGTGGGTGCATCGGGCGACGTTCGTTCACGTTTGTTCAGGCATTAAAAACGTTAGGATCACATCAGTATTGCCACAAAAAAATAAAATCGAAAATTTGCTATTGGCGGCTGAAGGCAGGTATGTTAGGTGTCGTAAAAAGTTATACAATCGGGTCCTTACGATTCTTCAGCCTAAACAAGCGTCTGCAGGCCTTACTTTATCGATACAGTACGGTATCTTGCGGGCAATCAAAAGAGAAAAAGAGATTTCCGAGGTTTTAGATTTTTTTTCATACTATGGGGTGGCTAACTTCACGCCAACCACCCCACCCTGGAATTGACAAATCTAACTATGTGGGTGCATCGGGCGACGTTAGTTTACGTTTGTTCAGGCATTAAAAACGTTAGGATCCCATCAGTATTGCCACAAAAAAATAAAATCGAAAATTTGCTATTGGCGGCTGAAGGCAGGTATGTTAGGTGTCGTAAAAAGTTATACAATCGGGTCCTTACGATTCTTCAGCCTAAACAAGCGTCTGCAGGCCTTACTTAATCGATACAGTACGGTATCTTGCGGGCAATCAAAAGAGAAAAAGAGATTTCCGAGGTTTCAGTTTTTTTTTGATACTATGGGGTGGCTAACTTCACACCAACCACCCCACCCTGGAATCGACAAATCTAACTATGTGGGGGCATCGGGCCACGTTATTTCACGTTTGTTCAGGTATTAAAAACGTTAGGATCCCATCAGTATTGCCACAAAAAAATAAAATCGAAAATTTGCTATTGGCGGCTGAAGGCAGGTATGTTAGGTGTCGTAAAAAGTTATACAATCGGGTCCTAACGCTTCTACAGCCTAAACAAGCATCTGTAGGCCTTACTAAATCGATACAGTACGGAATATTGCAGGCAATCAAAAGAGAAAAAGAAATTTCCGAGGTTTTCGATTTTTTTCCATACTATGGGGTGGCCAACTTCACGCCAACCACCCCACCCTGGAATTGACAAATTTAACTATGTGGGTGCATCCGGCGACGTTAGTTCACGTTTGTTCAGGCATTAAAAACGTTAGGATCCCATCAGTATTGCCACAAAAAAATAAAATCGAAAATTTGCTATTGGCGGCTGAAGGCAGGTATGTTAGGTGTCGTAAAAAGTTATACAATTGGGTCCTTACGATTCTTCAGCCTAAACAAGCGTCTGTAGGCCTTACTTAATCGATACAGTACGGTATCTTGCGGGCAATCAAAAGAGAAAAAGAGATTTCCGAGGTTTTAGATTTTTTTTCATACTATGGGGTGGCTAACTTCACGCCAACCACCCCACCCTGGAATCGACAAATCTAACTATGTGGGGGCATCGGGCGACGTTAGTTCACGTTTGTTCAGGCATTAAAAACGTTAGGATCCCATCAGTATTGCCACAAAAAATAAAATCGAAAATTTGCTATTGGCGGCTGAAGGCAGGTATGTTAGGTGTCGTAAAAAGTTATACAATCGGATCCTTACGATTCTTCAGACTAACGAAGCGTTTGCAGGCCTTACTCAATCGATACAGTACGGTATCTTGCGGGCAATCAAAAGAGAAAAAGAGATTTCCGAGGTTTCAGATTTTTTTTCATACTATGGGGTGGCTAACTTCACGCCAACCACCCCACCCTGGAATCGACAAATCTAACTATGTGGGGGCATCGGGCGACGTTAGTTCACGTTTGTTCAGGCATTATAATCGTTAGGATCCCATCAGTATTGTCAGAAAAAAATAAAATCGAAAATTTGCTATTGGCGGCTGAAGGCAGGTATGTTAGGTGTCGTAAAAAGTTATACAATCGGGTCCTAACGATTCTACAGCCTAAACAAGCATCTGTAGGCCTCAATTAATCGATACAGTACGGTATCTTGCGGGCAATCAAAAGAGAAAAAGAAATTTCCGAGGTTTTCGATTTTTTTCCATACTATGGGGTGGCTAACTTCACGCCAACCACCCCACCCTGGAATTCAATCTAACTATGTGGGTGCATCGAGCGACGTTAGTTTACGTTTGTTCAGGCATTAAAATACGTTAGGATCCCATCAGTATTGCCACAAAAAAATAAAATCGAAAATTTGCTATTGGCGGCTGAAGGCAGGTATGTTAGGTGTCGTAAAAAGTTATACAATCGGGTCCTAACGATTCTACAGCCTAAACTAGCGTCTGTAGGCCTTACTCAATCGATACAGTACGGTATCTTGCGGGCAATCAAAAGAGAAAAAGAGATTTCCGAGGTTACAGATTTTTTTTCATACTATGGGGTGGCTAACTTCACGCCAACCACCCCACCCTGGAATCGACAAATATAACTATGTGGGGGCATCGGGCGACGTTATTTTACGTTTGTTCAGGCATTAAAAACGTTAGGATCCCATCAGTATTGCCACAAAAAAATAAAATCGAAAATTTGCTATTGGCGGCTGAAGGCAGGTATGTTAGGTGTCGTAAAAAGTTATACAATCGGGTCCATACGATTCTTCAGCCTAAACAAGCGTTTGCAGGCCTTACTCAATCGATACAGTACGGTATCTTGCGGGCAATCAAAAGAGAAAAAGAGATTTCCGAGGTTTCAGATTTTTTTTCATACTATGGGGTGGCTAACTTCACGCCAACCACCCCACCCTGGAATCGACAAATCTAACTATGTGGGGGCATCGGGCGACGTTAGTTCACGTTTGTTCAGGCATTAAAAACGTTAGGATCCCATCAGTATTGTCAGAAAAAATAAAATCGAAAATTTGCTATTGGCGGCTGAAGGCAGGTATGTTAGGTGTCGTAAAAAGTTATACAATCGGGTCCTAACGATTCTACAGCCTAAACAAGCGTCTGTAAGCCTTACCTAATCGATACAGTACGGTATCTTGCGGGCAATCAAAAGAGAAAAAAAAAAATTTCCGAGGTTTTCGATTTTTTTCCATACTATGGGGTGGCTAACTTCACGCCAACCACCCCACCCTGGAATTGACAAATCTAACTATGAGGGTGCATCGGGCAACGTTAGTTCACGTTTGTTCAGGCATTAAAAACGTTAGGATCCCATCAGTATTGCCACAAAAAAATAAAATCGAAAATTTGCTATTGGCGGCTGAAGGCAGGTATGTTAGGTGTCGTAAAAAGTTATACAATCGGGTCCTTACGATTCTTCAGCCTAAACAAGCGTCTGCAGGCCTTACTTAATCGATACAGTATGGTATCTTGCGGGCAATCAAAAGATAAAAAGAGATTTCCGAGGTTTTAGATTTTTTTTCATACTATGGGGTGGCTAACTTCACGCCAACCACCCCACCCTGGAATCGACAAATCTAACTATGTGGGTGCATCGGGCGACGTTAGTTCACGTTTGTTCAGGCATTAAAAACGTTAGGATCCCATCAGTATTGCCACAAAAAAATAAAATCGAAAATTTGCTATTGGCGGCTGAAGGCAGGTATGTTAGGTGTCGTAAAAAGTTATACAATCGGGTCCTTACGATTCTTCAGCCTAAACAAGCGTCTGCAGGCCTTACTTAATCGATACAGTACGGTATCTTGCGGGCAATCAAAAGATAAAAAGAGATTTCCGAGGTTTTAGATTTTTTTTCATACTATGGGGTGGCTAACTTCACGCCAACCACCCCACCCTGGAATCGACAAATCTAACTATGTGGGTGCATCGGGCGACGTTAGTTCACGTTTGTTCAGGCATTAAAAACGTTAGGATCCCATCAGTATTGCCACAAAAAAATAAAATCGAAAATTTGCTATTGGCGGCTGAAGGCAGGTATGTTAGGTGTCGTAAAAAGTTATACAATCGGGTCCTTACGATTCTTCAGCCTAAACAAGCGTCTGCAGGCCTTACTTTATCGATACAGTACGGTATCTTGCGGGCAATCAAAAGAGAAAAAGAGATTTCTGAGGTTTCAGATTTTTTTTCATACTATGGGGTGGCTAACTTCACGCCAACCACCCCACCCTGGAATCGACAAATCTAACTATGTGGGGGCATCGGGCGACGTTAGTTCACGTTTGTTCAGGCATTAAAAACGTTAGGATCCCATCAGTATTGTCAGAAAAAAATAAAATCGAAAATTTGCTATTGGCGGCTGAAGGCAGGTATGTTAGGTGTCGTAAAAAGTTATACAATCGGGTCCTAACGATTCTACAGCCTAAACAAGCGTCTGTAGGCCTTACCTAATCGATACAGTACGGTATCTTGCGGGCATTCAAAAGAGAAAAAAAAAAAATTTCCGAGGTTTTCGATTTTTTTCCATACTATGGGGTGGCTAACTTCACGCCAACCACCCCACCCTGGAATTGACAAATCTAACTATGTGGGTGCATCGGGCAACGTTAGTTCACGTTTGTTCAGGCATTAAAAACGTTAGGATCCCATCAGTATTGCCACAAAAAAATAAAATCGAAAATTTGCTATTGGCGGCTGAAGGCAGGTATGTTAGGTGTCGTAAAAAGTTATACAATCGGGTCCTTACGATTCTTCAGCCTAAACAAGCGTCTGCAGGCCTTACTTAATCGATACAGTACGGTATCTTGCGGGCAATCAAAAGATAAAAAGAGATTTCCGAGGTTTTAGATTTTTTTTCATACTATGGGGTGGCTAACTTCACGCCAACCACCCCACCCTGGAATCGACAAATCTAACTATGTGGGTGCATCGGGCGACGTTAGTTCACGTTTGTTCAGGCATTAAAAACGTTAGGATCCCATCAGTATTGCCACAAAAAAATAAAATCGTAAATTTGCTATTGGCGGCTGAAGGCAGGTATGTTAGGTGTCGTAAAAAGTTATACAATCGGGTCCTTACGATTCTTCAGCCTAAACAAGCGTCTGCAGGCCTTACTTAATCGATACAGTACGGTATCTTGCGGGCAATCAAAAGATAAAAAGAGATTTCCGAGGTTTTAGATTTTTTTTCATACTATGGGGTGGCTAACTTCACGCCAACCACCCCACCCTGGAATCGACAAATCTAACTATGTGGGTGCATCGGGCGACGTTAGTTCACGTTTGTTCAGGCATTAAAAACGTTAGGATCCCATCAGTATTGCCACAAAAAAATAAAATCGAAAATTTGCTATTGGCGGCTGAAGGCAGGTATGTTAGGTGTCGTAAAAAGTTATACAATCGGGTCCTAACGATTCTACAGCCTAAACAAGCGTCTGTAAGCCTTACCTAATCGATACAGTACGGTATCTTGCGGGCAATCAAAAGAGAAAAAAAAAAAATTTCCGAGGTTTTCGATTTTTTTCCATACTATGGGGTGGCTAACTTCACGCCAACCACCCCACCCTGGAATTGACAAATCTAACTATGTGGGTGCATCGGGCAACGTTAGTTCACGTTTGTTCAGGCATTAAAAACGTTAGGATCCCATCAGTATTGCCACAAAAAAATAAAATCGAAAATTTGCTATTGGCGGCTGAAGGCAGGTATGTTAGGTGTCGTAAAAAGTTATACAATCGGGTCCTTACGATTCTTCAGCCTAAACAAGCGTCTGCAGGCCTTACTTAATCGATACAGTATGGTATCTTGCGGGCAATCAAAAGATAAAAAGAGATTTCCGAGGTTTTAGATTTTTTTTCATACTATGGGGTGGCTAACTTCACGCCAACCACCCCACCCTGGAATCGACAAATCTAACTATGTGGGTGCATCGGGCGACGTTAGTTCACGTTTGTTCAGGCATTAAAAACGTTAGGATCCCATCAGTATTGCCACAAAAAAATAAAATCGAAAATTTGCTATTGGCGGCTGAAGGCAGGTATGTTAGGTGTCGTAAAAAGTTATACAATCGGGTCCATACGATTCTTCAGCCTAAACAAGCGTTTGCAGGCCTTACTCAATCGATACAGTACGGTATCTTGCGGGCAATCAAAAGAGAAAAAGAGATTTCCGAGGTTTCAGATTTTTTTTCATACTATGGGGTGGCTAACTTCACGCCAACCACCCCACCCTGGAATCGACAAATCTAACTATGTGGGGGCATCGGGCGACGTTAGTTTACGTTTGTTCAGGCATTAAAAACGTTAGGATCCCATCAGTATTGTCAGAAAAAAATAAAATCGAAAATTTGCTATTGGCGGCTGAAGGCAGGTATGTTAGGTGTCGTAAAAAGTTATACAATCGGGTCCTAACGATTCTACAGCCTAAACAAGCGTCTGTAGGCCTTACCTAATCGATACAGTACGGTATCTTGCGGGCAATCAAAAGAGAAAAAAAAAAAATTTCCGAGGTTTTCGATTTTTTTCCATACTATGGGGTGGCTAACTTCACGCCAACCACCCCACCCTGGAATTGACAAATCTAACTATGTGGGTGCATCGGGCAACGTTAGTTCACGTTTGTTCAGGCATTAAAAACGTTAGGATCCCATCAGTATTGCCACAAAAAAATAAAATCGAAAATTTGCTATTGGCGGCTGAAGGCAGGTATGTTAGGTGTCGTAAAAAGTTATACAATCGGGTCCTTACGATTCTTCAGCCTAAACAAGCGTCTGCAGGCCTTACTTAATCGATACAGTACGGTATCTTGCGGGCAATCAAAAGATAAAAAGAGATTTCCGAGGTTTTAGATTTTTTTTCATACTATGGGGTGGCTAACTTCACGCCAACCACCCCACCCTGGAATCGACAAATCTAACTATGTGGGTGCATCGGGCGACGTTAGTTCACGTTTGTTCAGGCATTAAAAACGTTAGGATCCCATCAGTATTGCCACAAAAAAATAAAATCGTAAATTTGCTATTGGCGGCTGAAGGCAGGTATGTTAGGTGTCGTAAAAAGTTATACAATCGGGTCCTTACGATTCTTCAGCCTAAACAAGCGTCTGCAGGCCTTACTTAATCGATACAGTACGGTATCTTGCGGGCAATCAAAAGATAAAAAGAGATTTCCGAGGTTTTAGATTTTTTTTCATACTATGGGGTGGCTAACTTCACGCCAACCACCCCACCCTGGAATCGACAAATCTAACTATGTGGGTGCATCGGGCGACGTTAGTTCACGTTTGTTCAGGCATTAAAAACGTTAGGATCCCATCAGTATTGCCACAAAAAAATAAAATCGAAAATTTGCTATTGGCGGCTGAAGGCAGGTATGTTAGGTGTCGTAAAAAGTTATACAATCGGGTCCTTACGATTCTTCAGCCTAAACAAGCGTCTGCAGGCCTTACTTTATCGATACAGTACGGTATCTTGCGGGCAATCAAAAGAGAAAAAGAGATTTCCGAGGTTTTAGATTTTTTTTCATACTATGGGGTGGCTAACTTCACGCCAACCACCCCACCCTGGAATTGACAAATCTAACTATGTGGGTGCATCGGGCGACGTTAGTTCACGTTTGTTCTGGCATTAAAAACGTTAGGATCCCATCAGTATTGCCACAAAAAAATAAAATCGAAAATTTGCTATTGGCGGCTGAAGGCAGGTATGTTAGGTGTCGTAAAAAGTTATACAATCGGGTCCTTACGATTCTTCAGCCTAAACAAGCGTCTGCAGGCCTTACTTAATCGATACAGTACGGTATCTTGCGGGCAATCAAAAGATAAAAAGAGATTTCCGAGGTTTTAGATTTTTTTTCATACTATGGGGTGGCTAACTTCACGCCAACCACCCCACCCTGGAATCGACAAATCTAACTATGTGGGTGCATCGGGCGACGTTAGTTCACGTTTGTTCAGGCATTAAAAACGTTAGGATCCCATCAGTATTGCCACAAAAAAATAAAATCGAAAATTTGCTATTGGCGGCTGAAGGCAGGTATGTTAGGTGTCGTAAAAAGTTATACAATCGGGTCCTTACGATTCTTCAGCCTAAACAAGCGTTTGCAGGCCTTACTCAATCGATACAGTACGGTATCTTGCGGGCAATCAAAAGAGAAAAAGAGATTTCCGAGGTTTCAGATTTTTTTTCATACTATGGGGTGGCTAACTTCACGCCAACCACCCCACCCTGGAATCGACAAATCTAACTATGTGGGGGCATCGGGCGACGTTAGTTCACGTTTGTTCAGGCATTAAAAACGTTAGGATCCCATCAGTATTGTCAGAAAAAAATAAAATCGAAAATTTGCTATTGGCGGCTGAAGGCAGGTATGTTAGGTGTCGTAAAAAGTTATACAATCGGGTCCTAACGATTCTACAGCCTAAACAAGCGTCTGTAGGCCTTACCTAATCGATACAGTACGGTATCTTGCGGGCAATCAAAAGAGAAAAAAAAAAAATTTCCGAGGTTTTCGATTTTTTTCCATACTATGGGGTGGCTAACTTCACGCCAACCACCCCACCCTGGAATTGACAAATCTAACTATGTGGGTGCATCGGGCAACGTTAGTTCACGTTTGTTCAGGCATTAAAAACGTTAGGATCCCATCAGTATTGCCACAAAAAAATAAAATCGAAAATTTGCTATTGGCGGCTGAAGGCAGGTATGTTAGGTGTCGTAAAAAGTTATACAATCGGGTCCTTACGATTCTTCAGCCTAAACAAGCGTCTGCAGGCCTTACTTAATCGATACAGTACGGTATCTTGCGGGCAATCAAAAGATAAAAAGAGATTTCCGAGGTTTTAGATTTTTTTTCATACTATGGGGTGGCTAACTTCACGCCAACCACCCCACCCTGGAATCGACAAATCTAACTATGTGGGTGCATCGGGCGACGTTAGTTCACGTTTGTTCAGGCATTAAAAACGTTAGGATCCCATCAGTATTGCCACAAAAAAATAAAATCGAAAATTTGCTATTGGCGGCTGAAGGCAGGTATGTTAGGTGTCGTAAAAAGTTATACAATCGGGTCCTTACGATTCTTCAGCCTAAACAAGCGTCTGCAGGCCTTACTTAATCGATACAGTACGGTATCTTGCGGGCAATCAAAAGATAAAAAGAGATTTCCGAGGTTTTAGATTTTTTTTCATACTATGGGGTGGCTAACTTCACGCCAACCACCCCACCCTGGAATCGACAAATCTAACTATGTGGGTGCATCGGGCGACGTTAGTTCACGTTTGTTCAGGCATTAAAAACGTTAGGATCCCATCAGTATTGCCACAAAAAAATAAAATCGAAAATTTGCTATTGGCGGCTGAAGGCAGGTATGTTAGGTGTCGTAAAAAGTTATACAATCGGGTCCTAACGATTCTACAGCCTAAACAAGCGTCTGTAAGCCTTACCTAATCGATACAGTACGGTATCTTGCGGGCAATCAAAAGAGAAAAAAAAAAAATTTCCGAGGTTTTCGATTTTTTTCCATACTATGGGGTGGCTAACTTCACGCCAACCACCCCACCCAGGAATTGACAAATCTAACTATGTGGGTGCATCGGGCAACGTTAGTTCACGTTTGTTCAGGCATTAAAAACGTTAGGATCCCATCAGTATTGCCACAAAAAAATAAAATCGAAAATTTGCTATTGGCGGCTGAAGGCAGGTATGTTAGGTGTCGTAAAAAGTTATACAATCGGGTCCTTACGATTCTTCAGCCTAAACAAGCGTCTGCAGGCCTTACTTAATCGATACAGTATGGTATCTTGCGGGCAATCAAAAGATAAAAAGAGATTTCCGAGGTTTTAGATTTTTTTTCATACTATGGGGTGGCTAACTTCACGCCAACCACCCCACCCTGGAATCGACAAATCTAACTATGTGGGTGCATCGGGCGACGTTAGTTCACGTTTGTTCAGGCATTAAAAACGTTAGGATCCCATCAGTATTGCCACAAAAAAATAAAATCGAAAATTTGCTATTGGCGGCTGAAGGCAGGTATGTTAGGTGTCGTAAAAAGTTATACAATCGGGTCCTTACGATTCTTCAGCCTAAACAAGCGTCTGCAGGCCTTACTTAATCGATACAGTACGGTATCTTGCGGGCAATCAAAAGATAAAAAGAGATTTCCGAGGTTTTAGATTTTTTTTCATACTATGGGGTGGCTAACTTCACGCCAACCACCCCACCCTGGAATCGACAAATCTAACTATGTGGGTGCATCGGGCGACGTTAGTTCACGTTTGTTCAGGCATTAAAAACGTTAGGATCCCATCAGTATTGCCACAAAAAAATAAAATCGAAAATTTGCTATTGGCGGCTGAAGGCAGGTATGTTAGGTGTCGTAAAAAGTTATACAATCGGGTCCTTACGATTCTTCAGCCTAAACAAGCGTCTGCAGGCCTTACTTTATCGATACAGTACGGTATCTTGCGGGCAATCAAAAGAGAAAAAGAGATTTCTGAGGTTTCAGATTTTTTTTCATACTATGGGGTGGCTAACTTCACGCCAACCACCCCACCCTGGAATCGACAAATCTAACTATGTGGGGGCATCGGGCGACGTTAGTTCACGTTTGTTCAGGCATTAAAAACGTTAGGATCCCATCAGTATTGTCAGAAAAAAATAAAATCGAAAATTTGCTATTGGCGGCTGAAGGCAGGTATGTTAGGTGTCGTAAAAAGTTATACAATCGGGTCCTAACGATTCTACAGCCTAAACAAGCGTCTGTAGGCCTTACCTAATCGATACAGTACGGTATCTTGCGGGCAATCAAAAGAGAAAAAAAAAAAATTTCCGAGGTTTTCGATTTTTTTCCATACTATGGGGTGGCTAACTTCACGCCAACCACCCCACCCTGGAATTGACAAATCTAACTATGTGGGTGCATCGGGCAACGTTAGTTCACGTTTGTTCAGGCATTAAAAACGTTAGGATCCCATCAGTATTGCCACAAAAAAATAAAATCGAAAATTTGCTATTGGCGGCTGAAGGCAGGTATGTTAGGTGTCGTAAAAAGTTATACAATCGGGTCCTTACGATTCTTCAGCCTAAACAAGCGTCTGCAGGCCTTACTTAATCGATACAGTACGGTATCTTGCGGGCAATCAAAAGATAAAAAGAGATTTCCGAGGTTTTAGATTTTTTTTCATACTATGGGGTGGCTAACTTCACGCCAACCACCCCACCCTGGAATCGACAAATCTAACTATGTGGGTGCATCGGGCGACGTTAGTTCACGTTTGTTCAGGCATTAAAAACGTTAGGATCCCATCAGTATTGCCACAAAAAAATAAAATCGAAAATTTGCTATTGGCGGCTGAAGGCAGGTATGTTAGGTGTCGTAAAAAGTTATACAATCGGGTCCTTACGATTCTTCAACCTAAACAAGCGTCTGCAGGCCTTACTTAATCGATACAGTACGGTATCTTGCGGGCAATCAAAAGATAAAAAGAGATTTCCGAGGTTTTAGATTTTTTTTCATACTATGGGGTGGCTAACTTCACGCCAACCACCCCACCCTGGAATCGACAAATCTAACTATGTGGGTGCATCGGGCGACGTTAGTTCACGTTTGTTCAGGCATTAAAAACGTTAGGATCCCATCAGTATTGCCACAAAAAAATAAAATCGAAAATTTGCTATTGGCGGCTGAAGGCAGGTATGTTAGGTGTCGTAAAAAGTTATACAATCGGGTCCATACGATTCTTCAGCCTAAACAAGCGTTTGCAGGCCTTACTCAATCGATACAGTACGGTATCTTGCGGGCAATCAAAAGAGAAAAAGAGATTTCCGAGGTTTCAGATTTTTTTTCATACTATGGGGTGGCTAACTTCACGCCAACCACCCCACCCTGGAATCGACAAATCTAACTATGTGGGGGCATCGGGCGACGTTAGTTCACGTTTGTTCAGGCATTAAAAACGTTAGGATCCCATCAGTATTGTCAGAAAAAAATAAAATCGAAAATTTGCTATTGGCGGCTGAAGGCAGGTATGTTAGGTGTCGTAAAAAGTTATACAATCGGGTCCTAACGATTCTACAGCCTAAACAAGCGTCTGTAGGCCTTACCTAATCGATACAGTACGGTATCTTGCGGGCAATCAAAAGAGAAAAAAAAAAAATTTCCGAGGTTTTCGATTTTTTTCCATACTATGGGGTGGCTAACTTCACGCCAACCACCCCACCCTGGAATTGACAAATCTAACTATGTGGGTGCATCGGGCAACGTTAGTTCACGTTTGTTCAGGCATTAAAAACGTTAGGATCCCATCAGTATTGCCACAAAAAAATAAAATCGAAAATTTGCTATTGGCGGCTGAAGGCAGGTATGTTAGGTGTCGTAAAAAGTTATACAATCGGGTCCTTACGATTCTTCAGCCTAAACAAGCGTCTGCAGGCCTTACTTAATCGATACAGTACGGTATCTTGCGGGCAATCAAAAGATAAAAAGAGATTTCCGAGGTTTTAGATTTTTTTTCATACTATGGGGTGGCTAACTTCACGCCAACCACCCCACCCTGGAATCGACAAATCTAACTATGTGGGTGCATCGGGCGACGTTAGTTCACGTTTGTTCAGGCATTAAAAACGTTAGGATCCCATCAGTATTGCCACAAAAAAATAAAATCGTAAATTTGCTATTGGCGGCTGAAGGCAGGTATGTTAGGTGTCGTAAAAAGTTATACAATCGGGTCCTTACGATTCTTCAGCCTAAACAAGCGTCTGCAGGCCTTACTTAATCGATACAGTACGGTATCTTGCGGGCAATCAAAAGATAAAAAGAGATTTCCGAGGTTTTAGATTTTTTTTCATACTATGGGGTGGCTAACTTCACGCCAACCACCCCACCCTGGAATCGACAAATCTAACTATGTGGGTGCATCGGGCGACGTTAGTTCACGTTTGTTCAGGCATTAAAAACGTTAGGATCCCATCAGTATTGCCACAAAAAAATAAAATCGAAAATTTGCTATTGGCGGCTGAAGGCAGGTATGTTAGGTGTCGTAAAAAGTTATACAATCGGGTCCTTACGATTCTTCAGCCTAAACAAGCGTCTGCAGGCCTTACTTTATCGATACAGTACGGTATCTTGCGGGCAATCAAAAGAGAAAAAGAGATTTCCGAGGTTTTAGATTTTTTTTCATACTATGGGGTGGCTAACTTCACGCCAACCACCCCACCCTGGAATTGACAAATCTAACTATGTGGGTGCATCGGGCGACGTTAGTTCACGTTTGTTCTGGCATTAAAAACGTTAGGATCCCATCAGTATTGCCACAAAAAAATAAAATCGAAAATTTGCTATTGGCGGCTGAAGGCAGGTATGTTAGGTGTCGTAAAAAGTTATACAATCGGGTCCTTACGATTCTTCAGCCTAAACAAGCGTCTGCAGGCCTTACTCAATCGATACAGTACGGTATCTTGCGGGCAATCAAAAGATAAAAAGAGATTTCCGAGGTTTTAGATTTTTTTTCATACTATGGGGTGGCTAACTTCACGCCAACCACCCCACCCTGGAATCGACAAATCTAACTATGTGGGTGCATCGGGCGACGTTAGTTCACGTTTGTTCAGGCATTAAAAACGTTAGGATCCCATCAGTATTGCCACAAAAAAATAAAATCGAAAATTTGCTATTGGCGGCTGAAGGCAGGTATGTTAGGTGTCGTAAAAAGTTATACAATCGGGTCCTTACGATTCTTCAGCCTAAACAAGCGTCTGCAGGCCTTACTTAATCGATACAGTACGGTATCTTGCGGGCAATCAAAAGATAAAAAGAGATTTCCGAGGTTTTAGATTTTTTTTCATACTATGGGGTGGCTAACTTCACGCCAACCACCCCACCCTGGAATCGACAAATCTAACTATGTGGGTGCATCGGGCGACGTTAGTTCACGTTTGTTCAGGCATTAAAAACGTTAGGATCCCATCAGTATTGCCACAAAAAAATAAAATCGAAAATTTGCTATTGGCGGCTGAAGGCAGGTATGTTAGGTGTCGTAAAAAGTTATACAATCGGGTCCTTACGATTCTTCAGCCTAAACAAGCGTCTGCAGGCCTTACTTTATCGATACAGTACGGTATCTTGCGGGCAATCAAAAGAGAAAAAGAGATTTCCGAGGTTTTAGATTTTTTTTCATACTATGGGGTGGCTAACTTCACGCCAACCACCCCACCCTGGAATTGACAAATCTAACTATGTGGGTGCATTGGGCGACGTTAGTTCACGTTTGTTCTGGCATTAAAAACGTTAGGATCCCATCAGTATTGCCACAAAAAAATAAAATCGAAAATTTGCTATTGGCGGCTGAAGGCAGGTATGTTAGGTGTCGTAAAAAGTTATACAATCGGGTCCTTACGATTCTTCAGCCTAAACAAGCGTCTGCAGGCCTTACTTAATCGATACAGTACGGTATCTTGCGGGCAATCAAAAGAGAAAAAGAGATTTCCGAGGTTTCAGTTTTTTTTTGATACTATGGGGTGGCTAACTTCACACCAACCACCCCACCCTGGAATCGACAAATCTAACTATGTAAGGGCATCGGGCAACGTTAGTTCACGTTTGTTCAGGTATTAAAAACGTTAGGATCCCATCAGTATTGCCACAAAAAAATAAAATCGAAAATTTGCTATTGGCGGCTGAAGGCAGGTATGTTAGGTGTCGTAAAAAGTTATACAATCGGGTCTCAACGATTCTACAGCCTAAACAAGCATCTGTAGGCCTTACTAAATCGATACAGTACGGAATCTTGCAGGCAATCAAAAGAGAAAAAGAAATTTCCGAGGTTTTCGATTTTTTTCCATACTATGGGGTGGCCAACTTCACGCCAACCACCCCACCCTGGAATCGACAAATCTAACTATGTGGGGGCATCGGGCAACGTTATTTCACGTTTGTTCAGGCATTAAAAACGTTAGGATCCCATCAGTATTGCCACAAAAAAATAAAATCGAAAATTTGCTATTGGCGGCTGAAGGCAGGTATGTTAGGTGTCGTAAAAAGTTATACAATCGGGTCCTTACGATTCTTCAGCCTAAACAAGCGTCTGCAGGCCTTACTTAATCGATACAGTACGGTATCTTGCGGGCAATCAAAAGAGAAAAAGAGATTTCCGAGGTTTCAGATTTTTTTTCATACTATGGGGTGGCTAACTTCACGCCAACCACCCCACCCTGGAATCGACAAATCTAACTATGTGGGGGCATCGGGCGACGTTAGTTTACGTTTGTTCAGGCATTAAAAACGTTAGGATCCCATCAGTATTGCCACAAAAAATAAAATCGAAAATTTGCTATTGGCGGCTGAAGGCAGGTATGTTAGGTGTTGTAAAAAGTTATACAATTGGATCCTTACGATTCTTCAGCCTAAACAAGCGTTTGCAGGCCTTACTCAATCGATACAGTACGGTATCTTGCGGGCAATCAAAAAAGAAAAAGAGATTTCCGAGGTTTCAGATTTTTTTTCATACTATGGGGTGGCTAACTTCACGCCAACCACCCCACCCTGGAATCGACAAATCTAACTATGTGGGGGCATCGGGCGACGTTAGTTCACGTTTGTTCAGGCATTAAAATCGTTAGGATCCCATCAGTATTGTCAGAAAAAAATAAAATCGAAAATTTGCTATTGGTTGCTGAAGGCAGGTATGTTAGGTGTCGTAAAAAGTTATACAATCGGGTCCTAACGATTCTACAGCCTAAACAAGCGTCTGTAGGCCTTACTTAATCGATACAGTACGGTATCTTGCGGGCAATCAAAAGAGAAAAAGAAATTTCCGAGGTTTTCGATTTTTTTCCATACTATGGGGTGGCTAACTTCACGCCAACCACCCCACCCTGGAATTGACAAATCTAACTATGTGGGGGCATCGGGCGACGTTAGTTCACGTTTGTTCAGGCATTAAAATCGTTAGGATCCCATCAGTATTGTCAGAAAAAAATAAAATCGAAAATTTGCTATTGGTGGCTGAAGGCAGGTATGTTAGGTGTCGTAAAGAGTTATACAATCGGGTCCTAACGATTCTACATCCTAAACAATCGTCTGTAGGCCTTACTTATTCGATACAGTACGGTATCTTGCGGGCAATCAAAAGAGAAAAAGAAATTTCCGAGGTTTTAGATTTTTTTTCATACTATGGGGTGGCTAACTTCACGCCAACCACCCCACCCCGGAATTGACAAATCTAACTATGTGGGTGCAAAGGGCGACGTTAGTTCACGTTTGTTCAGGCTTTAAAAACGTTAGGATCCCATCAGTATTGCCACAAAAAAATAAAATCGAAAATTTGCTATTGGCGGCTGAAGGCAGGTATGTTAGGTGTCGTAAAAAGTTATACAATCGGGTCCTTACGATTCTTCAGCCTAAACAAGCGTCTGCAGGCCTTACTTAATCGATACAGTACGGTATCTTGCGGGCAATCAAAAGAGACAAAGAGATTTCCGAGGTTTCATTTTTTTTTGATACTATGGGGTGGCTAACTTCACACCAACCACCCCACCCTGGAATCGACAAATCTAACTATGTGGGGGCATCGGGCAACGATAGTTCACGTTTGTTCAGGTATTAAAAACGTTAGGATCCCATCAGTATTGCCACAAAAAAATAAAATCGTAAATTTGCTATTGGCGGCTGAAGGCAGGTATGTTAGGTGTCGTAAAAAGTTATACAATCGGGTCCTAACGATTCTACAGCCTAAACAAGCGTCTGTAGGCCTTACCTAATCGATACAGTACGGTATCTTGCGGGCAATCAAAAGAGAAAAAGAAATTTCCGAGGTTTTCGATTTTTTTCCATACTATGGGGTGGCTAACTTCACGCCAACCACCCCACCCTGGAATTGACAAATCTAACTATGTGGGTGCATCGGGCAACGTTAGTTCACGTTTATTCAGACATTAAAAACGTTAGGATCCCATCAGTATTGCCACAAAAAAATAAAATCGAAAATTTGCTATTGGCGGCTGAAGGCAGGTATGTTAGGTGTCGTAAAAAGTTATACAATCGGGTCCTTACGATTCTTCAGCCTAAACAAGCGTCTGCAGGCCTTACTTAATCGATACAGTACGGTATCTTGCGGGCAATCAAAAGAGAAAAAGAGATTTCCGAGGTTTCAGTTTTTTTTTGATACTATGGGGTGGCCAACTTCACGCCAACCACCTCACCCTGGAATTGACAAATTTAACTATGTGGGTGCATCGGGCGACGTTAGTTCACGTTTGTTCAGGCATTAAAAACGTTAGGATCCCATCAGTATTGCCACAAAAAAATAAAATCGAAAATTTGCTATTGGCGGCTGAAGGCAGGTATGTTAGGTGTCGTAAAAAGTTATACAATCGGGTCCTTACGATTCTTCAGCCTAAACAAGCGTCTGCAGGCCTTACTTAATCGATACAGTACGGTATCTTGCGGGCAATCAAAAGAGAAAAAGAGATTTCCGAGGTTTCAGATTTTTTTTCATACTATGGGGTGGCTAACTTCACGCCAACCACCCCACCCTGGAATCGACAAATCTAACTATGTGGGGGCATCTAGCGACGTTAGTTCACGTTTGTTCAGGCATTAAAAACGTTAGGATCCCATCATTTTTGCCACAAAAAATAAAATCGAAAATTTGCTATTGGCGGCTGAAGGCAGGTATGTTAGTTGTTGTAAAAAGTTATACAATTGGATCCTTACGATTCTTCAGCCTAAACAAGCGTTTGCAGGCCTTACTCAATCGATACAGTACGGTATCTTGCGGGCAATCAAAAGAGAAAAAGAGATTTCCGAGGTTTCAGATTTTTTTTCATACTATGGGGTGGCTAACTTCACGCCAACCACCCCACCCTGGAATCGACAAATCTAACCATGTGGGGGCATCAGGCGACGTTAGTTCACGTTTGTTCAGGCATTAAAATCGTTAGGATCCCATCAGTATTGTCAGAAAAAAATAAAATCGAAAATTTGCTATTGGTTGCTGAAGGCAGGTATGTTAGGTGTCGTAAAAAGTTATACAATCGGGTCCTAACGATTCTACAGCCTAAACAAGCGTCTGTAGGCCTTACTTAATCGATACAGTACGGTATCTTGCGGGCAATCAAAAGAGAAAAAGAAATTTCCGAGGTTTTCGATTTTTTTCCATACTATGGGGTGGCTAACTTCACGCCAACCACCCCACCCTGGAATTGACAAATCTAACTATGTGGGTGCATCGAGCGACGTTAGTTCACGTTTGTTCAGGCATTAAAAACTTTAGGATCCCATCAGTATTGCCACAAAAAAATAAAATCGAAAATTTGCTATTGGCGGCTGAAGGCAGGTATGTTAGGTGTCGTAAAAAGTTATACAATCGGGTCCTTACGATTCTTCAGCCTAAACAAGCGTCTGCAGGCCTTCCTTAATCGATACAGTATGGTATCTTGCGGGCAATCAAAAGAGAAAAAGAGATTTCCGAGGTTTCAGATTTTTTTTCATACTATGGGGTGGCTAACTTCACACCAACCACCCCACCCTGGAATCGACAAATCTAACTATGTGGGGGCATCGGGCGACGTAAGTTCACGTTTGTTCAGGCATTAAAAACGTTGGGATCCCATCAGTATTGCCACAAAAAAATTAAATCGAAAATTTGCTATTGGCGGCTGAAGGCAGGTATGTTAGGTGTCGTAAAAAGTTATACAATCGGGTCCTAACGATTCTACAGCCTAAACAAGCGTCTGTAGGCCTTACTTAATCGATACAGTACGGTATCTTGCAGGTAATCAAAAGAGAAAAAGAAATTTCCGTGGTTTTCAATTTTTTTCCATACTATGGGGTGGCCAACTTCACGCCAACTACCCCACCCTGGAATTGACAAATCTAACTATGTGGGTGCATCGGGCGCCGTTAGTTCACGTTTGTTCAGGCATTAAAAACGTTAGGATTCCATGAGTATTGCCACAAAAAAATAAAATCGAAAATTTGCTATAGGCGGCTGAAGGCAGGTATGTTAGGTGTCGTAAAAAGTTATACAATCGGGTCCTTACGATTCTTCAGCCTAAACAAGCGTCTGCAGGCCTTACTTAATCGATACAGTACGGTATCTTGCGGGCAATCAAAAGAGAAAAAGAGATTTCCGAGGTTTCAGATTTTTTTTCATACTATGGGGTGGCTAACTTCACGCCAACCACCCCACCCTGGAATCGACAAATCTAACTATGTGGGGGCATCGGGCGACGTTAGTTCACGTTTGTTCAGGCATTAAAATCGTTAGGATCCCATCAGTATTGTCAGAAAAAAATAAAATCGAAAATTTGCTATTGGTTGCTGAAGGCAGGTATGTTAGGTGTCGTAAAAAGTTATACAATCGGGTCCTAACGATTCTTTAGCCTAAACAAGCGTCTGTAGGCCTTACTTAATCGATACAGTACGGTATCTTGCGGGCAATCAAAAGAGAAAAAGAAATTTCCGAGGTTTTCGATTTTTTTCCATACTATGGGGTGGCTAACTTCACGCCAACCACCCCACCCTGGAATTGACAAATCTAACTATGTGGGGGCATCGGGCGACGTTAGTTCACGTTTGTTCAGGCATTAAAATCGTTAGGATCCCATCAGTATTGTCAGAAAAAAATAAAATCGAAAATTTGCTATTGGTGGCTGAAGGCAGGTATGTTAGGTGTCGTAAAGAGTTATACAATCGGGTCCTAACGATTCTACATCCTAAACAATCGTCTGTAGGCCTTACTTATTCGATACAGTACGGTATCTTGCGGGCAATCAAAAGAGAAAAAGAAATTTCCGAGGTTTTCGATTTTTTTTCATACTATGGGGTGGCTAACTTCACGCCAACCACCCCACCCTGGAATTGACAAATCTAACTATGTGGGTGCATCGGGCTACGTTAGTTCACGTTTGTTCAGGCATTAAAAACGTTAGGATCCCATCAGTATTGCCAGAAAAAAATAAAATCGAAAATTTGCTATTGGCGGCTGAAGGCAGGTATGTTAGATGTCGTAAAAAGTTATACAATCGGGTCCTTACGATTCTTCAGCCTAAACAAGCGTCTGCAGGTCTTACATAATCGATTCAGTACGGTATCTTGCGGGCAATCAAAAGAGGAAAAGAGATTTCCGAGGTTTTAGATTTTTTTTCATACTATGGGGTGGCTAACTTCACGCCAACCACCCCACCCCGGAATTGACAAATCTAACTATGTGGGTGCAAAGGGCGACGTTAGTTCACGTTTGTTCAGGCTTTAAAAACGTTAGGATCCCATCAGTATTGCCACAAAAAAATAAAATCGAAAATTTGCTATTGGCGGCTGAAGGCAGGTATGTTAGGTGTCGTAAAAAGTTATACAATCGGGTCCTTACGATTCTTCAGCCTAAACAAGCGTCTGCAGGCCTTACTTAATCGATACAGTACGGTATCTTGCGGGCAATCAAAAGAGACAAAGAGATTTCCGAGGTTTCAGTTTTTTTTTGATACTATGGGGTGGCTAACTTCACACCAACCACCCCACCCTGGAATCGACAAATCTAACTATGTGGGGGCATCGGGCAACGATAGTTCACGTTTGTTCAGGTATTAAAAACGTTAGGATCCCATCAGTATTGCCACAAAAAAATAAAATCGTAAATTTGCTATTGGCGGCTGAAGGCAGGTATGTTAGGTGTCGTAAAAAGTTATACAATCGGGTCCTAACGATTCTACAGCCTAAACAAGCGTCTGTAGGCCTTACCTAATCGATACAGTACGGTATCTTGCGGGCAATCAAAAGAGAAAAAGAAATTTCCGAGGTTTTCGATTTTTTTCCATACTATGGGGTGGCTAACTTCACGCCAACCACCCCAAACTGGAATTGACAAATCTAACTATGTGGGTGCATCGGGCAACTTTAGTTCACGTTTATTCAGGCATTAAAAACGTTAGGATCCCATCAGTATTGCCACAAAAAAATAAAATCGAAAATTTGCTATTGGCGGCTGAAGGCAGGTATGTTAGGTGTCGTAAAAAGTTATACAATCGGGTCCTTACGATACTTCAGCCTAAACAAGCGTCTGCAGGCCTTACTTAATCGATACAGTACGGTATCTTGCGGGCAATCAAAAGAGAAAAAGAGATTTCCGAGGTTTCAGTTTTTTTTTGATACTATGGGGTGGCCAACTTCACGCCAACCACCCCACCCTGGAATTGACAAATTTAACTATGTGGGTGCATTGGGCGACGTTAGTTCACGTTTGTTCAGGCATTAAAAACGTTAGGATCCCATCAGTATTGCCACAAAAAAATAAAATCGAAAATTTGCTATTGGCGGCTGAAGGCAGGTATGTTAGGTGTCGTAAAAAGTTATACAATCGGGTCCTTACGATTCTTCAGCCTACACAAGCGTCTGCAGGCCTTACTTAATCGATACAGTACGGTATCTTGCGGGCAATCAAAAGAGAAAAAGAGATTTCCGAGGTTTCAGATTTTTTTTCATACTATGGGGTGGCTAACTTCACGCCAACCACCCCACCCTGGAATCGACAAATCTAACTATGTGGGGGCATCTAGCGACGTTAGTTCACGTTTGTTCAGGCATTAAAAACGTTAGGATCCCATCATTTTTGCCACAAAAAATAAAATCGAAAATTTGCTATTGGCGGCTGAAGGCAGGTATGTTAGGTGTTGTAAAAAGTTATACAATTGGATCCTTACGATTCTTCAGCCTAAACAAGCGTTTGCAGGCCTTACTCAATCGATACAGTACGGTATCTTGCGGGCAATCAAAAGAGAAAAAGAGATTTCCGAGGTTTCAGATTTTTTTTCATACTATGGGGTGGCTAACTTCACGCCAACCACCCCACCCTGGAATCGACAAATCTAACCATGTGGGGGCATCAGGCGACGTTAGTTCACGTTTGTTCAGGCATTATAATCGTTAGGATCCCATCAGTATTGTCAGAAAAAAATAAAATCGAAAATTTGCTATTGGTTGCTGAAGGCAGGTATGTTAGGTGTCGTAAAAAGTTATACAATCGGGTCCTAACGATTCTACAGCCTAAACAAGCGTCTGCAGGCCTTACTTAATCGATACAGTACGGTATCTTGCGGGCAATCAAAAGAGAAAAAGAAATTTCCGAGGTTTTCGATTTTTTTCCATACTATGGGGTGGCTAACTTCACGCCAACCACCCCACCCTGGAATTGACAAATCTAACTATGTGGGTGCATCGAGCGACGTTAGTTCACGTTTGTTCAGGCATTAAAAACTTTAGGATCCCATCAGTATTGCCACAAAAAAATAAAATCGAAAATTTGCTATTGGCGGCTGAAGGCAGGTATGTTAGGTGTCGTAAAAAGTTATACAATCGGGTCCTTACGATTCTTCAGCCTAAACAAGCGTCTGCAGGCCTTACTTAATCGATACAGTATGGTATCTTGCGGGCAATCAAAAGAGAAAAAGAGATTTCCGAGGTTTCAGATTTTTTTTCATACTATGGGGTGGCTAACTTCACACCAACCACCCCACCCTGGAATCGACAAATCTAACTATGTGGGGGCATCGGGCGACGTAAGTTCACGTTTGTTCAGGCATTAAAAACGTTAGGATCCCATCAGTATTGCAACAAAAAAATTAAATCGAAAATTTGCTATTGGCGGCTGAAGGCAGGTATGTTAGGTGTCGTAAAAAGTTATACAATCGGGTCCTAACGATTCTACAGCCTAAACAAGCGTCTGTAGGCCTTACTTAATCGATACAGTACGGTATCTTGCAGGTAATCAAAAGAGAAAAAGAAATTTCCGTGGTTTTCAATTTTTTTCCATACTATGGGGTGGCCAACTTCACGCCAACTACCCCACCCTGGAATTGACAAATCTAACTATGTGGGTGCATCGGGCGCCGTTAGTTCACGTTTGTTCAGGCATTAAAAACGTTAGGATTCCATGAGTATTGCCACAAAAAAATAAAGTCGAAAATTTGCTATTGGCGGCTGAAGGCAGGTATGTTAGGTGTCGTAAAAAGTTATACAATCGGGTCCTTACGATTCTTCAGCCTAAACAAGCGTCTACATGCCTTACTGAATCGATACAGTATGGTATCTTGCGGGCAATCAAAAGAGAAAAAGAGATTTCCGAGGTTTTAGATTTTTTTTCATACTATGGGGTGGCTAACTTCACGCCAACCACCCCACCCTGGAATTGACAAATCTAACTATGTGGGTGCATCGGGCGACGTTAGTTCACGTTTGTTCAGGCATTAAAAACGTTAGGATCTCATCAGTATTGCCACAAGAAAATAAAATCGAAAATTTGCTATTGGCGGCTGAAGGCAGGTATGTTAGGTGTAGTCAAAAGTTATACAATCGGGTCCTTACGATTCTTCAGCCTAAACAAGCGTTTGCAGGCCTTAATCAATCGATACGGTACGGTATCTTGCGGGCAATCAAAAGAGAAAAAGAGATTTCCGAGGTTACAGATTTTTTTTCATACTATGGGGTGGCTAACTTCACGCCAACCACCCCACCCTGGAATCGACAAATATAACTATGTGGGGGCATCGAGCGACGTTAGTTCACGTTTGTTCAGGCATTAAAAACGTTAGGATCCCATCAGTATTGCCACAAAAAAATAAAATCGAAAATTTGTTATTGGCGGCTGAAGGCAGGTATGTTAGGTGTCGTAAAAAGTTATACAATCGGGTCCATACGTTTCTTCAGCCTAAACAAGCGTTTGCAGGCCTTACTCAATCGATACAGTACGGTATCTTGCGGGCAATCAAAAGAGAAAAAGAGATTTCCGAGGTTTCAGATTTTTTTTCATACTATGGGGTGGCTAACTTCACGCCAACCACCCCACCCTGGAATCGACAAATCTAACTATGTGGGGGCATCGGGCGACGTTAGTTCCCTTTTGTTCTGGCATTAAAAACGTTAGGATCCCATCAGTATTGCCACAAAAAAATAAAATCGAAAATTTGCTATTGGCGGCTGAAGGCAGGTATGTTAGGTGTCGTAAAAAGTTATACAATCGGGTCCTTACGATTCTTCAGCCTAAACAAGCGTCTGCAGGCCTTACTTAATCGATACAGTACGGTATCTTGCGGGCAATCAAAAGATAAAAAGAGATTTCCGAGGTTTTAGATTTTTTTTCATACTATGGGGTGGCTAACTTCACGCCAACCACCCCACCCTGGAATCGACAAATCTAACTATGTGGGGGCATCGGGCAACGTTAGTTCACGTTTGTTCAGGCATTAAAAACGTAAGGATCCCATCAGTATTGCCACAAAAAAATTAAATCGAAAATTTGCTATTGGCGGCTGAAGGCAGGTATGTTAGGTGTCGTAAAAAGTTATACAATCGGGTCCTTACGATTCTTCAGCCTAAACAAGCGTCTGCGGGCCTTATTTAATCGATACAGTACGGTATCTTGCGGGCAATCAAAAGAGAAAAAGAGATTTCCGAGGTTTTAGTTTTTTTTTCATACTATGGGGTGGCTAACTTCACGCCAACCACCCCACCCTGGAATCGACAAATCTAACTATGTGGGGGCATCAAGCGACGTTAGTTTACGTTTGTTCAGGCATTAAAAACGTTAGGATCCCACAGTATTGCCAGAAAAAAATAAAATCGAAAATTTGCTATTGGCGGCTGAAGGCAGGTATGTTAGGTGTCGTAAAAAGTTATACAATCAAGTCCTTACGATTCTTCAGCCTAAACAAGCATCTGCAGGCTTTACTTAATCGATACAGTACGGTATTTTGCGGGCAATCAAAAGAGAAAAAGAGATTTCCGAGGTTTTAGATTTTTTTTCATACTATGGGGTGGCTAACTTCACGCCAACCACCCCACCCTGGAATTGACAAATCTAACTATGTGGGGGCATCGGGCGACTTTAGTTCACGTTTGTTCAGGCATTAAAAACGTTAGAATCCCATCAGTATTGGCAGAAAAAAATAAAATCGAAAATTTGCTATTGGCGGCTGAAGGCAGGTATGTTAGGTGACGTAGAAAGTTATATAATCGGGTCCTTACGATTTATTAAAAGAGAAAAAGAGATTTCCGAGGTTTTAGATTTTTTTTCATACTCTGGGGTGGCTAACTTCACGCCAACCACCCCACCCTGGAATTGACAAATCTAACTATGTGGGGGCATCGGGCGACGTTAGTTCACGTTTGTTCCGGCATTAAAAACGTTAGGAACCCATCAGTATTGCCAGAAAAAAATAAAATCGAAAATTTGCTATTGGCGGCTGAAGGCAGGTATGTTAGGTGTCGTAAAAAGTTATACAATCGGGTCCTTACGATTCTTCAGCCTAAACAAGCGTCTGCAGGTCTTATTTTAATCGATACAGTACGGTATCTTGCGGGCAATCAAAAGAGAAAAAGAGATTTCCGAGGTTTTAGATTTTTTTTCATACTATGGGGTGGCTAACTTCACGCCAACCACCCCACCCTGGAATCGACAAATCTAACTATGTGGGGGCATCGGGCCACGTTAGTTCACGTTTGTTCAGGCATTAAAAACGTTAGGATCCCATCAGTATTGTCAGAAAAAAATAAAATCGAAAATTTGCTATTGGCGGCTGAAGGCAGATATGTTAGGTGTCGTAAAAAGTTATACAATCGGGTCCTAACGATTCTACAGCCTAAACAAGCGTCTGTAGGCCTTACTTAATAGATACAGTACGGTATCTTGCGGGCAATCAAAAGAGAAAAAGAGATTTCCGAGGTTTTAGATTTTTTTTCATACTATGGGGTGGCTAATTTCACGCCAACCACCCCACCCTGGAATCGACAAATCTAACTATGTGGGGGCATCAAGCTACGTTAGTTCACGTTTGTTCAGGTATTAAAAACGTTAGGATCCCATCAGTATTGCCACAAAAAAATAAAATCGAAAATTTGCTATTGGCGGCTGAAGGCAGGTATGTTAGGTGTCGTAAAAAGTTATACAATCGGGTCCTTACGATTCTTCAGCCTAAACAAGCGTCTGCAGGCCTTACTTAATCGATACAGTATGGTATCTTGCAGGCAATCAAAAGAGAAAAAGAGATTTCCGAGGTTTCAGATTTTTTTTCATACTATGGGGTGGCTAACTTCACACCAACCACCCCACCCTGGAATCGACAAATCTAACTATGTGGGGGCATCGGGCGACGATAGTTCACGTTTGTTCAGGCATTAAAAACGTTAGGATCACATCAGTATTGCCACAAAAAAATAAAATCGAAAATTTGCTATTGGCGGCTGAAGGCAGGTATGTTAGGTGTCGTAAAAAGTTATACAATCGGGTCCTAACGATTCTACAGCCTAAACAAGCGTCTGTAGGCCTTACCTAATCGATACAGTACGGTATCTTGCGGGCAATCAAAAGAGAAAAAGAAATTTCCGAGGTTTTCGATTTTTTTCCATACTATGGGGTGGCTAACTTCACGCCAACCACCCCACCCTGGAATTGACAAATCTAACTATGTGGGGGCATCGGGCAACGTTAGTTCACGTTTATTCAGGCATTAAAAACGTTAGGATCCCATCAGTATTGCCACAAAAAAATAAAATCGAAAATTTGCTATTGGCGGCTGAAGGCAGGTATGTTAGGTGTCGTAAAAAGTTATACAATCGGGTCCTTACGATTCTTCAGGCTAAACAAGCGTCTGCAGGCCTTACTTTATCGATACAGTATGGTATCTTGCGGGCAATCAAAAGAGAAAAAGAGATTTCCGAGGTTTCAGTTTTTTTTTGATACTATGGGGTGGCCAACTTCACGCCAACCACCCCACCCTGGAATTGACAAATTTAACTATGTGGGTGCATCGGGCGACGTTAGTTCACGTTTGTTCAGGCATTAAAAACGTTAGGATCCCATCATTATTGCCACAAAAAAATAAAATCGAAAATTTGCTATTGGCGGCTGAAGGCAGGTATGTTAGGTATCGTAAAAAGTTATACAATCGGGTCCTTACGATTCTTCAGCCTAAACAAGCGTCTGCAGGCCTTACTTAATCGATACAGTACGGTATCATGCGGGCAATCAAAAGAGAAAAAGAGATTTCCGAGGTTTCAGTTTTTTTTCATACTATGGGGTGGCTAACTTCACGCCAACCACCCCACCCTGGAATCGACAAATCTAACTATGTGGGGGCATCTAGCGACGTTAGTTCACGTTTGTTCAGGCATTAAAAACGTTAGGATCCCATCATTTTTGCCACAAAAAATAAAATCGAAAATTTGCTATTGGCGGCTGAAGGCAGGTATGTTAGGTGTTGTAAAAAGTTATACAATTGGATCCTTACGATTCTTCAGCCTAAACAAGCGTTTGCAGGCCTTACTCAATCGATACAGTACGGTATCTTGCGGGCAATCAAAAGAGAAAAAGAGATTTCCGAGGTTTCAGATTTTTTTTCATACTATGGGGTGGCTAACTTCACGCCAACCACCCCACCCTGGAATCGACAAATCTAACTATGTGGGGGCATCGGGCGACGTTAGTTCACGTTTGTTCAGGCATTAAAATCGTTAGGATCCCATCAGTATTGTCAGAAAAAAATAAAATCGAAAATTTGCTATTGGTTGCTGAAGGCAGGTATGTTAGGTGTCGTAAAAAGTTATACAATCGGGTCCTAACGATTCTACAGCCTAAACAAGCGTCTGTAGGCCTTACTTAATCGATACAGTACGGTATCTTGCGGGCAGTCAAAAGAGAAAAAGAAATTTCCGAGGTTTTCGATTTTTTTCCATACTATGGGGTGGCTAACTTCACGCCAACCACCCCACCCTGGAATTGACAAATCTAACTATGTGGGTGCATCGAGCGACGTTAGTTCACGTTTGTTCAGGCTTTAAAAACTTTAGGATCCCATCAGTATTGCCACAAAAAAATAAATTCGAAAATTTGTTATTGGCGGCTGAAGGCAGGTATGTTAGGTGTCGTAAAAAGTTATACAATCGGGTCCTTACGATTCTTCAGCCTAAACAAGCGTCTGCAGGCCTTACTTAATCGATACAGTATGGTATCTTGCGGGCAATCAAAAGAGAAAAAGAGATTTCCGAGGTTTCAGATTTTTTTTCATACTATGGGGTGGCTAACTTCACACCAACCACCCCACCCTGGAATCGACAAATCTAACTATGTGGGGGCATCGGGCGACGTAAGTTCACGTTTGTTCAGGCATTAAAAACGTTAGGATCCCATCAGTATTGCCACAAAAAAATTAAATCGAAAATTTGCTATTGGCGGCTGAAGGCAGGTATGTTAGGTGTCGTAAAAAGTTATACAATCGGGTCCTAACGATTCTACAGCCTAAACAAGCGTCTGTAGGCCTTACTTAATCGATACAGTACGGTATCTTGCAGGTAATCAAAAGAGAAAAAGAAATTTCCGTGGTTTTCAATTTTTTTCCATACTATGGGGTGGCCAACTTCACGCCAACTACCCCACCCTGGAATTGACAAATCTAACTATGTGGGTGCATCGGGCGCCGTTAGTTCACGTTTGTTCAGGCATTAAAAACGTTAGGATTCCATGAGTATTGCCACAAAAAAATAAAATCGAAAATTTGCTATTGGCGGCTGAAGGCAGGTATGTTAGGTGTCGTAAAAAGTTATACAATCGGGTCCTTACGATTCTTCAGCCTAAACAAGCGTCTACATGCCTTACTGAATCGATACAGTATGGTATCTTGCGGGTAATCAAAAGAGAAAAAGAGATTTCCGAGGTTTTAGATTTTTTTTCATACTATGGGGTGGCTAACTTCACGCCAACCACCCCACCCTGGAATTGACAAATCTAACTATGTGGGTGCATCGGGCGACGTTAGTTCACGTTTGTTCAGGCATTAAAAACGTTAGGATCTCATCAGTATTGCCACAAGAAAATAAAATCAAAAATTTGCTATTGGCGGCTGAAGGCAGGTATGTTAGGTGTCGTCAAAAGTTATACAATCGGGTCCTTACGATTCTTCAGCCTAAACAAGCGTTTGCAGGCCTTACTCAATCGATACAGTATGGTATCTTGCGGGCAATCAAAAGAGAAAAAGAGATTTCCGAGGTTACAGATTTTTTTTCATACTATGGGGTGGCTAACTTCACGCCAACCACCCCACCCTGGAATCGACAAATATAACTATGTGGGGGCATCGAGCGACGTTAGTTCACGTTTGTTCAGGCATTAAAAACGTTAGGATCTCATCAGTATTGCCACAAAAAAATAAAATCGAAAATTTGCTATTTGCGGCTGAAGGCAGGTATGTTAGGTGTCGTAAAAAGTTATACAATCGGGTCCATACGATTCTTCAGCCTAAACAAGCGTTTGCAGGCCTTACTCAATCGATACAGTACGGTATCTTGCGGGCAATCAAAAGAGAAAAAGAGATTTCCGAGGTTTCAGATTTTTTTTCATACTATGGGGTGGCTAACTTCACGCCAACCACCCCACCCTGGAATCGACAAATCTAACTATGTGGGGGCATCGGGCGATGTAAGTTAACGTTTGTTCTGGCATTAAAAACGTTAGGATCCCATCAGTATTGTCAGAAAAAAATAAAATCGAAAATTTGCTATTGGCGGCTGAAGGCAGGTATGTTAGGTGTCGTAAAAAGTTATACAATCGGGTCCTAACGATTCTACAGCCTAAACAAGCGTCTGTAGGCCTTACCTAATCGATACAGTACGGTATCTTGCGGGCAATCAAAAGAGAAAAAGAAATTTCCGAGGTTTTCGATTTTTTTCCATACTATGGGGTGGCTAACTTCACGCCAACCACCCCACCCTGGAATTGACAAATCTAACTATGTGGGTGCATCGGGCAACGTTAGTTCACGTTTATTCAGGCATTAAAAACGTTAGGATCCCATCAGTATTGCCACAAAAAAATAAAATCGAAAATTTGCTATTGGCGGCTGAAGGCAGGTATGTTAGGTGTCGTAAAAAGTTATACAATCGGGTCCTTACGATTCTTCAGCCTAAACAAGCGTCTGCAGGCCTTACTTAATCGATACAGTACGGTATCTTGCGGGCAATCAAAAGATAAAAAGAGATTTCCGAGGTTTTAGATTTTTTTTCATACTATGGGGTGGCTAACTTCACGCCAACCACCCCACCCTGGAATCGACAAATCTAACTATGTGGGGGCATCGGGCAACGTTAGTTCACGTTTGTTCAGGCATTAAAAACGTAAGGATCCCATCAGTATTGCCACAAAAAAATTAAATCGAAAATTTGCTATTGGCGGCTGAAGGCAGGTATGTTAGGTGTCGTAAAAAGTTATACAATCGGGTCCTTACGATTCTTCAGCCTAAACAAGCGTCTGCAGGCCTTATTTATTCGATACAGTACGGTATCTTGCGGGCAATCAAAAGAGAAAAAGAGATTTCCGAGGTTTTAGTTTTTTTTTCATACTATGGGGTGGCTAACTTCACGCCAACCACCCCACCCTGGAATCGACAAATCTAACTATGTGGGGGCATCAAGCGACGTTAGTTTACGTTTGTTCAGGCATTAAAAACGTTAGGATCCCACAGTATTGCCAGAAAAAAATAAAATCGAAAATTTGCTATTGGCGGCTGAAGGCAGGTATGTTAGGTGTCGTAAAAAGTTATACAATCAAGTCCTTACGATTCTTCAGCCTAAACAAGCATCTGCAGGCCTTACTTAATCGATACAGTACGGTATTTTGCGGGCAATCAAAAGAGAAAAAGAGATTTCCGAGGTTTTAGATTTTTTTTCATACTATGGGGTGGCTAACTTCACGCCAACCACCCCACCCTGGAATTGACAAATCTAACTATGTGGGGGCATCGGGCGACTTTAGTTCACGTTTGTTCAGGCATTAAAAACGTTAGAATCCCGTCAGTATTGCCAGAAAAAAATAAAATCGAAAATTTGCTATTGGCGGCTGAAGGCAGGTATGTTAGGTGTCGTAAAAAGTTATATAATCGGGTCCTTACGATTTATTAAAAGAGAAAAAGAGATTTCCGAGGTTTCAGATTTTTTTTCATACTATGGGGTGGCTAACTTCACACCAACCACCCCACCCTGGAATCGACAAATCTAACTATGTGGGGGCATCGGGCGACGATAGTTCACGTTTGTTCAGGCATTAAAAACGTTAGGATCCCATCAGTATTGCCACAAAAAAATAAAATCGAAAATTTGCTATTGGCGGCTGAAGGCAGGTATGTTAGGTGTCGTAAAAAGTTATACAATCGGGTCCTAACGATTCTACAGCCTAAACAAGCGTCTGTAGACCTAACTTAATCGATACAGTATGGTATCTTGCAGGCAATCAAAAGAGAAAAAGAAATTTCCGAGGTTTTCGATTTTTTTCCATACTATGGGGTGGCCAACTTCACGCCAACTACCCCACCCTGGAATTGACAAATCTAACTATGTGGGTGCATCGGGCGACGTTAGTTCACGTTTGTTCAGGCATTTAAAACGTTAGGATTCCATCAGTATTGCCAGAAAAAAAAAATAGAAAATTTGCTATTGGCGGCTGAAGGCAGGTATGTTAGGTGTCGTAAAAAGTTATACAATCGGGTCCTTACGATTCTTCAGCCTGACCAAGCGTCTACAGGCCTTACTTAATCGATACAGTACGGTATCTTGCGGGCAATCAAAAGAGAAAAAGAGATTTCCGAGGTTTTAGATTTTTTTTCATACTATGGGGTGGCTAACTTCACGCCAACTACCCCACCCTGGAATCGACAAATCTAACTATGTGGGAGCATCGGGCGACGTTAGTTCACGTTTTTTCAGGCATTAAAAACGTTAGGATCCCATCAGTATTGCCACAAAAAATAAAATCGAAAATTTGCTATTGGCGGCTGAAGGCAGGTATGTTAGGTGTCGTAAAAAGTTATACAATCGGATCCTTACGATTCTTCAGCCTAAACAAGCGTTTGCAGGCCTTATTTAATCGATACAGTATGGTATCTTGCGGGCAATCAAAAGAGAAAAAGAGATTTCCGAGGTTTTAGATTTTTTTTCATACTATGGGGTGGCTAACTTCACGCCAACCACCCCACCCTGGAATCGACAAATCTAACTATGTGGGGGCATCGGGCGACGTTAGTTCACGTTTGTTCAGGCATTAAAATCGTTAAGATCCCATCAGTATTGTCAGAAAAAAATAAAATCGAAAATTTGCTATTGGTTGCTGAAGGCAGGTATGTTAGGTGTCGTAAAAAGTTATACAATCGGGTCCTAACGATCCTACAGCCTAAACAAGCGTCTGTAGGCCTTACTTAATCGATACAGTACGGTATCTTGCGGGCAATCAAAAGAGAAAAAGAAATTTCCGAGGTTTTCGATTTTTTTCCATACTATGGGGTGGCCAACTTCACGCCAACTACCCCACCCTGGAATTGACAAATCTAACTATGTGGGTGCATCGGGCGACGTTAGTTCACGTTTGTTCAGGCATTAAAAACGTTAGCATTCCATGAGTATTGCCACAAAAAAATAAAATCGAAAATTTGCTATTTGCGGCTGAAGGCAGGTATGTTAGGTGTCGTAAAAAGTTATACAATCGGGTCCTTACGATTCTTCAGCCTAAACAAGCGTCTACAGGCCTTACTCAATCGATACAGTATGGTATCTTGCGGGCAATCAAAAGAGAAAAAGAGATTTCCGAGGTTACAGATTTTTTTTCATACTATGGGGTGGCTAACTTCACGCCAACCACCCCACCCTGGAATCGACAAATATAACTATGTGGGGGCATCGGGCGACGTTAGTTCACGTTTGTTCAGGCATTAAAAACGTTAGGATTCCATGAGTATTTCCACAAAAAAATAAAATCGAAAATTTGCTATTGGCGGCTGAAGGCAGGTATGTTAGGTGTCGTAAAAAGTTATACAATCGGGTCCTTACGATTCTTCAGCCCAAACAAGCGTCTACAGGCCTTACTTAATCGATACAGTACGGTATATTGCGGGCAATCAAAAGAGAAAAAGAGATTTCCGAGGTTTTAGATTTTTTTTCATACTATGGGGTGGCTAACTTCACGCCAACCACCCCACCCTGGAATTGACAAATCTAACTATGTGGGTGCATCGGGCGACGTTAGTTCACGTTTGTTCAGGCATTAGAAACGTTAGGATCTCATCAGTATTGCCACAAGAAAATAAAATCGAAAATTTGCTATTGGCGGCTGAAGGCAGGTATGTTAGGTGTCGTAAAAAGTTATACAATCGGGTCCTTACGATTCTTCAGCCTAAACAAGCGTTTGCGGGCCTTACTCAATCGATACAGTATGGTATCTTGCGGGCAATCAAAAGAGAAAAAGAGATTTCCGAGGTTTTAGATTTTTTTTCATACTATGGGGTGGCTAACTTCACGCCAACCACCCCACCCTGGAATCAACAAATATAACTATGTGGGGGCATCGGGCGACGTTAGTTCACGTTTGTTCAGGCATTAAAAACGTTAGGATCCCATCAGTATTGCCACAAAAAAATAAAATCGAAAATTTGCTATTGGCGGCTGAAGGCAGGTATGTTAGGTGTCGTAAAAAGTTATACAATCGGGTCCATACGATTCTTCAGCCTAAACAAGCGTTTGCAGGCCTTACTCAATCGATACAGTACGGTATCTTGCGGGCAATCAAAAGAGAAAAAGAGATTTCCGAGGTTTCACACTTTTTTTCATACTATGGGGTGGCTAACTTCACGCCAACCACCCCACCCTGGAATCGACAAATCTAACTATGTGGGGGAATCGGGCGACGTTAGTTCACGTTTGTTCAGGCATTAAAAACGTTGGGATCCCATCAGTATTGTCAGAAAAAAATAAAATCGAAAATTTGCTATTGGCGGCTGAAGGCAGGTATGTTAGGTGTCGTAAAAAGTTATACAATCGGGTCCTAACGATTCTACAGCCTAAACAAGCGTCTGCAGGCCTTACCTAATCGATACAGTACGGTATCTTGCGGGCAATCAAAAGAGAAAAAGAGATTTCCGAGGTTTTCGATTTTTTTCCATACTATGGGGTGGCTAACTTCACGCCAACCACCCCACCCTGGAATTGACAAATCTAACTATGTGGGTGCATCGGGCAACGTTAGTTCACGTTTGTTCAGGCATTAAAAACTTTAGGATCCCATCAGTATTGCCACAAAAAAATAAAATCGAAAATTTGCTATTGGCGGCTGAAGGCAGGTATGTTAGGTGTCGTAAAAAGTTATACAATCGGGTCCTTACGATTCTTCAGCCTAAACAAGCATCTGCAGGCCTTACTTAATCGATACAGTACGGTGATCTTGCGGGAAATCAAAAGAAAAAAAGAGATTTCCGAGGTTTTAGATTTTTTTTCATACTATGGGGTGGCTAACTTCACGCCAACCACCCCACCCTGGAATCGACAAATCTAACTATGTGGGGGCATCGGGCGACGTTAGTTCACGTTTGGTCAGGCATTAAAAACGTAAGGATCCCATCAGTATTACCACAAAAAAATTAAATCGAAAATTTGCTATTGGCGGCTGAAGGCAGGTATGTTAGGTGTCGTAAAAAGTTATACAATCGGGTCCTAACGATTCTTCAGCCTAAACAAGCGTCTGCAGGTCTTATTTAATCGATACAGTACGGTATCTTGCGGGCAATCAAAAGAGAAAAAGAGATTTCCGAGGTTTTAGTTTTTTTTTCATACTATGGGGTGGCTAACTTCACGCCAACCACCCCACCCTGGAATCGACAAATCTAACTATGTGGGGGCATCGGGCGACGTTAGTTCACGTTTGTTCAGGCATTAAAAACGTAAGGATCCCATCAGTATTACCACAAAAAAATTAAATCGAAAATTTGCTATTGGCGGCTGAAGGCAGGTATGTTAGGTGTCGTAAAAAGTTATACAATCGGGTCCTTACGATTCTTCAGCCTAAACAAGCGTCTGCAGGTCTTCTTTAATCGATACAGTACGGTATCTTGCGGGCAATCAAAAGAGAAAAAGAGATTTCCGAGGTTTTAGTTTTTTTTTCATACTATGGGGTGGCTAACTTCACGCCAACCACCCCACCCTGGAATCGACAAATCTAACTATGTGGGGGCATCAAGCGACGTTAGTTCACGTTTGTTCAGGCATTAAAAACGTTAGGATCCCACAGTATTGCCAGAAAAAATAAAATCGAAAATTTGCTATTGGCGGCTGAAGGCAGGTATGTTAGGTGTCGTAAAAAGTTATACAATCGAGTCCTTACGATTCTTCAGCCTAAACAAGCATCTGCAGGCCTTACTTAATCGATACAGTACGGTATTTTGCGGGCAATCAAAAGAGAAAAAGAGATTTCCGAGGTTTTAGATTTTTTTTCATACTATGGGGTGGCTAACTTCACGCCAACCACCCCACCCTGGAATTGACAAATCTAACTATGCGGGGGCATCGGGCGACTTTAGTTCACGTTTGTTCAGGCATTAAAAACGTTAGGATCCCATCAGTATTGCCAGAAAAAAATAAAATCGAAAATTTGCTATTGGCGGCTGAAGGCAGGTATGTTAGGTGTCGTAAAAAGTTATATAATCGGGTCCTTACGATTTATTAAAAGAGAAAAAGAGATTTCCGAGGTTTTAGATTTTTTTTCATACTCTGGGGTGGCTAACTTCACGCCAACCACCCCACCCTGGAATTGACAAATCTAACTATGTGGGGGCATCGGGCGACGTTAGTTCACGTTTGTTCAGGCATTAAAAACGTTAGGAACCCATCAGTATTGCCAGAAAAAAATAAAATCGAAAATTTGCTATTGGCGGCTGAAGGCAGGTATGTTAGGTGTCGTAAAAAGTTATACAATGGGGTCCTTACGATTATTCAGCCTGAACAAGCGTCTGCAGGCCTTACTTAATCGATACAGTACGGTATCTTGCGGGCAATCAAAAGAGAAAAAGAGATTTCCGAGGTTACAGATTTTTTTTCATACTATGGGGTGGCTAACTTCACGCCAACCACCCCACCCTGGAATCGACAAATATAACTATGTGGGGGCATCGGGCGACGTTAGTTCACGTTTGTTCAGGCATTAAAAACGTTAGGATCCCATCAGTATTGCCACAAAAAAATAAAATCGAAAATTTGCTATTGGCGGCTGAAGGCAGGTATGTTAGGTGTCGTAAAAAGTTATACAATCGGGTCCTAACGATTCTACAGCCTAAACAAGCGTCTGTAGGCCTTACCTAATCGATACAGAACGGTATCTTGCGGGCAATCAAAAGAGAAAAAGAAATTTCCGAGGTTTTCGATTTTTTTCCATACTATGGGGTGGCTAACTTCACGCCAACCACCCCACCCTGGAATTGACAAATCTAACTATGTAGGTGCATCGGGCAACGTTAGTTCACGTTTGTTCAGGCATTAAAAACGTTAGGATCCCATCAGTATTGCCACAAAAAAATAAAATCGAAAATTTGCTATTGGCGGCTGAAGGCAGGTATGTTAGGTGTCGTAAAAAGTTATACAATCGGGTCCTTACGATTCTTCAGCCTAAACAAGCGTCTGCAGGCCTTACTTAATCGATACAGTACGGTATCTTGCGGGCAATCAAAAGATAAAAAGAGATTTCCGAGGTTTTAGATTTTTTTTCATACTATGGGGTGGCTAACTTCACGCCAACCACCCCACCCTGGAATCGACAAATCTAACTATGTGGGGGCATCGGTCGACGTTAGTTTACGTTTGTTCAGGCATTAAAAACGTAAGGATCCCATCAGTATTGCCACAAAAAAATTAAATCGAAAATTTGCTATTGGCGGCTGAAGGCAGGTATGTTAGGTGTCGTAAAAAGTTATACAATCGGGTCCTTACGATTCTTCAGCCTAAACAAGCGTCTGCAGGTCTTATTTAATCGATACAGTACGGTATCTTGCGGGCAATCAAAAGAGAAAAAGAGATTTCCGAGGTTTTAGTTTTTTTTTCATACTATGGGGTGGCTAACTTCACGCCAACCACCCCACCCTGGAATTGACAAATCTAACTATGTGGGGGCATCGGGCGACGTTAGTTTACGTTTGTTCAGGCATTAAAAACGTTAGGATCCCATCAGTATTGCCACAATAAAATAAAATCGAAAATTTGCTATTGGCGGCTGAAGGCAGGTATGTTAGGTGTCGTAAAAAGTTATACAATCGGGTCCTAACGATTCTACAGCCTAAACAAGCGTCTGTAGGCCTTACCTAATCGATACAGAACGGTATCTTGCGGGCAATCAAAAGAGAAAAAGAAATTTCCGAGGTTTTCGATTTTTTTCCATACTATGGGGTGGCTAACTTCACGCCAACCACCCCACCCTGGAATTGACAAATCTAACTATGTAGGTGCATCGGGCAACGTTAGTTCACGTTTGTTCAGGCATTAAAAACGTTAGGATCCCATCAGTATTGCCACAAAAAAATAAAATCGAAAATTTGCTATTGGCGGCTGAAGGCAGGTATGTTAGGTGTCGTAAAAAGTTATACAATCGGGTCCTTACGATTCTTCAGCCTAAACAAGCGTCTGCAGGTCTTATTTAATCGATACAGTACGGTATCTTGCGGGCAATCAAAAGAGAAAAAGAGATTTCCGAGGTTTTATTTTTTTTTCATACTATGGGGTGGCTAACTTCACGCCAACCACCCCACCCTGGAACCGACAAATCTAACTATGTGGGGGCATCAAGCGACGTTAGTTTACGTTTGTTCAGGCATTAAAAACGTTAGGATCCCACAGTATTGCCAGAAAAAAATAAAATCGAAAATTTGCTATTGGCGGCTGAAGGCAGGTATGTTAGGTGTCGTAAAAAGTTATACAATCGAGTCCTTACGATTCTTCAGCCTAAACAAGCATCTGCAGGCCTTACCTAATCGATACAGTACGGTATTTTGCGGGCAATCTAAAGAGAAAAAGAGATTTCCGAGGTTTTAGATTTTTTTTCATACTATGGGGTGGCTAACTTCACGCCAACCACCCCACCCTGGAATTGACAAATATAACTATGCGGGGGCATTGGGCGACTTTAGTTCACGTTTGTTCAGGCATTAAAAACGTTAGGATCCCATCAGTATTGCCAGAAAAAAATAAAATCGAAAATTTGCTATTGGCGGCTGAAGGCAGGTATGTTAGGTGTCGTAAAATGTTATATAATCGGGTCCTTACGATTTATTAAAAGAGAAAAAGAGATTTCCGAGGTTTTAGATTTTTTTTCATACTCTGGGGTGGCTAACTTCACGCCAACCACCCCACCCTGGAATTGACAAATCTAACTATGTGGGGGCATCGGGCGACGTTAGTTCACGTTTGTTCAGGCATTAAAAACGTTAGGAACCCATCAGTATTGCCAGAAAAAAATAAAATCGAAAATTTGCTATAGGCGGCTGAAGGCAGGTATGTTAGGTGTCGTAAAAAGTTATACAATGGGGTCCTTACGATTCTTCAGCCTGAACAAGCGTCTGCAGGCCTTACTTAATCGATACAGTACGGTATCTTGCGGGCAATCAAAAGAGAAAAAGAGATTTCCGAGGTTTTAGATTTTTTTTCATACTATGGGGTGGCTAACTTCACGCCAACCACCCCACCCTGGAATCGACAAATCTAACTATGTGGGGGCATCAGGCGACGTTAGTTCACGTTTGTTCAGGCATTAAAATCGTTAAGATCCCATCAGTATTGTCAGAAAAAAATAAAATCGAAAATTTGCTATTGGTTGCTGAAGGCAGGTATGTTAGGTGTCGTAAAAAGTTATACAATCGGGTCCTAACGATCCTACAGCCTAAACAAGCGTCTGTAGGCCTTACTTAATCGATACAGTATGGTATCTTGCGGGTAATCAAAAGAGAAAAAGAGATTTCCGAGGTTTTAGATTTTTTTTCATACTATGGGGTGGCTAACTTCACGCCAACCACCCCACCCTGGAATTGACAAATCTAACTATGTGGGTGCATCGGGCGACGTTAGTTCACGTTTGTTCAGGCATTAAAAACGTTAGGATCTCATCAGTATTGCCACAAGAAAATAAAATCAAAAATTTGCTATTGGCGGCTGAAGGCAGGTATGTTAGGTGTCGTCAAAAGTTATACAATCGGGTCCTTACGATTCTTCAGCCTAAACAAGCGTTTGCAGGCCTTACTCAATCGATACAGTACGGTATCTTGCGGGCAATCAAAAGAGAAAAAGAGATTTCCGAGGTTACAGATTTTTTTTCATACTATGGGGTGGCTAACTTCACGCCAACCACCCCACCCTGGAATCGACAAATATAACTATGTGGGGGCATCGAGCGACGTTAGTTCACGTTTGTTCAGGCATTAAAAACGTTAGGATCTCATCAGTATTGCCACAAAAAAATAAAATCGAAAATTTGCTATTTGCGGCTGAAGGCAGGTATGTTAGGTGTCGTAAAAAGTTATACAATCGGGTCCATACGATTCTTCAGCCTAAACAAGCGTTTGCAGGCCTTACTCAATCGATACAGTACGGTATCTTGCGGGCAATCAAAAGAGAAAAAGAGATTTCCGAGGTTTCAGATTTTTTTTCATACTATGGGGTGGCTAACTTCACGCCAACCACCCCACCCTGGAATCGACAAATCTAACTATGTGGGGGCATCGGGCGATGTAAGTTAACGTTTGTTCTGGCATTAAAAACGTTAGGATCCCATCAGTATTGTCAGAAAAAAATAAAATCGAAAATTTGCTATTGGCGGCTGAAGGCAGGTATGTTAGGTGTCGTAAAAAGTTATACAATCGGGTCCTAACGATTCTACAGCCTAAACAAGCGTCTGTAGGCCTTACCTAATCGATACAGTACGGTATCTTGCGGGCAATCAAAAGAGAAAAAGAAATTTCCGAGGTTTTCGATTTTTTTCCATACTATGGGGTGGCTAACTTCACGCCAACCACCCCACCCTGGAATTGACAAATCTAACTATGTGGGTGCATCGGGCAACGTTAGTTCACGTTTATTCAGGCATTAAAAACGTTAGGATCCCATCAGTATTGCCACAAAAAAATAAAATCGAAAATTTGCTATTGGCGGCTGAAGGCAGGTATGTTAGGTGTCGTAAAAAGTTATACAATCGGGTCCTTACGATTCTTCAGCCTAAACAAGCGTCTGCAGGCCTTACTTAATCGATACAGTACGGTATCTTGCGGGCAATCAAAAGATAAAAAGAGATTTCCGAGGTTTTAGATTTTTTTTCATACTATGGGGTGGCTAACTTCACGCCAACCACCCCACCCTGGAATCGACAAATCTAACTATGTGGGGGCATCGGGCAACGTTAGTTCACGTTTGTTCAGGCATTAAAAACGTAAGGATCCCATCAGTATTGCCACAAAAAAATTAAATCGAAAATTTGCTATTGGCGGCTGAAGGCAGGTATGTTAGGTGTCGTAAAAAGTTATACAATCGGGTCCTTACGATTCTTCAGCCTAAACAAGCGTCTGCAGGCCTTATTTATTCGATACAGTACGGTATCTTGCGGGCAATCAAAAGAGAAAAAGAGATTTCCGAGGTTTTAGTTTTTTTTTCATACTATGGGGTGGCTAACTTCACGCCAACCACCCCACCCTGGAATCGACAAATCTAACTATGTGGGGGCATCAAGCGACGTTAGTTTACGTTTGTTCAGGCATTAAAAACGTTAGGATCCCACAGTATTGCCAGAAAAAAATAAAATCGAAAATTTGCTATTGGCGGCTGAAGGCAGGTATGTTAGGTGTCGTAAAAAGTTATACAATCAAGTCCTTACGATTCTTCAGCCTAAACAAGCATCTGCAGGCCTTACTTAATCGATACAGTACGGTATTTTGCGGGCAATCAAAAGAGAAAAAGAGATTTCCGAGGTTTTAGATTTTTTTTCATACTATGGGGTGGCTAACTTCACGCCAACCACCCCACCCTGGAATTGACAAATCTAACTATGTGGGGGCATCGGGCGACTTTAGTTCACGTTTGTTCAGGCATTAAAAACGTTAGAATCCCGTCAGTATTGCCAGAAAAAAATAAAATCGAAAATTTGCTATTGGCGGCTGAAGGCAGGTATGTTAGGTGTCGTAAAAAGTTATATAATCGGGTCCTTACGATTTATTAAAAGAGAAAAAGAGATTTCCGAGGTTTCAGATTTTTTTTCATACTATGGGGTGGCTAACTTCACACCAACCACCCCACCCTGGAATCGACAAATCTAACTATGTGGGGGCATCGGGCGACGATAGTTCACGTTTGTTCAGGCATTAAAAACGTTAGGATCCCATCAGTATTGCCACAAAAAAATAAAATCGAAAATTTGCTATTGGCGGCTGAAGGCAGGTATGTTAGGTGTCGTAAAAAGTTATACAATCGGGTCCTAACGATTCTACAGCCTAAACAAGCGTCTGTAGACCTAACTTAATCGATACAGTATGGTATCTTGCAGGCAATCAAAAGAGAAAAAGAAATTTCCGAGGTTTTCGATTTTTTTCCATACTATGGGGTGGCCAACTTCACGCCAACTACCCCACCCTGGAATTGACAAATCTAACTATGTGGGTGCATCGGGCGACGTTAGTTCACGTTTGTTCAGGCATTTAAAACGTTAGGATTCCATCAGTATTGCCAGAAAAAAAAAATAGAAAATTTGCTATTGGCGGCTGAAGGCAGGTATGTTAGGTGTCGTAAAAAGTTATACAATCGGGTCCTTACGATTCTTCAGCCTGACCAAGCGTCTACAGGCCTTACTTAATCGATACAGTACGGTATCTTGCGGGCAATCAAAAGAGAAAAAGAGATTTCCGAGGTTTTAGATTTTTTTTCATACTATGGGGTGGCTAACTTCACGCCAACTACCCCACCCTGGAATCGACAAATCTAACTATGTGGGAGCATCGGGCGACGTTAGTTCACGTTTTTTCAGGCATTAAAAACGTTAGGATCCCATCAGTATTGCCACAAAAAATAAAATCGAAAATTTGCTATTGGCGGCTGAAGGCAGGTATGTTAGGTGTCGTAAAAAGTTATACAATCGGATCCTTACGATTCTTCAGCCTAAACAAGCGTTTGCAGGCCTTATTTAATCGATACAGTATGGTATCTTGCGGGCAATCAAAAGAGAAAAAGAGATTTCCGAGGTTTTAGATTTTTTTTCATACTATGGGGTGGCTAACTTCACGCCAACCACCCCACCCTGGAATCGACAAATCTAACTATGTGGGGGCATCGGGCGACGTTAGTTCACGTTTGTTCAGGCATTAAAATCGTTAAGATCCCATCAGTATTGTCAGAAAAAAATAAAATCGAAAATTTGCTATTGGTTGCTGAAGGCAGGTATGTTAGGTGTCGTAAAAAGTTATACAATCGGGTCCTAACGATCCTACAGCCTAAACAAGCGTCTGTAGGCCTTACTTAATCGATACAGTACGGTATCTTGCGGGCAATCAAAAGAGAAAAAGAAATTTCCGAGGTTTTCGATTTTTTTCCATACTATGGGTTGGCTAACTTCACGCCAACCACCCCACCCTGGAATTGACAAATCTAACTATGTTGGTGCATCGAGCGACGTTAGTTCACGTTTGTTCAGGCATTAAAAACGTTAGGATCCCATCAGTATTGCCACAAAAAAATAAAATCGAAAATTTGCTATTGGCGGCTGAAGGCAGGTATGTTAGGTGTCGTAAAAAGTTATACAATCGGGTCCTAACGATTCTACAGCCTAAACAAGCGTCTGTAGGCCTTACTAAATCGATACAGTACGGTATCTTGCAGGTAATCAAAAGAGAAAAAGAAATTTCCGTGGTTTTCGATTTTTTTCCATACTATGGGGTGGCCAACTTCACGCCAACTACCCCACCCTGGAATTGACAAATCTAACTATGTGGGTGCATCGGGCGACGTTAGTTCACGTTTGTTCAGGCATTAAAAACGTTAGCATTCCATGAGTATTGCCACAAAAAAATAAAATCGAAAATTTGCTATTTGCGGCTGAAGGCAGGTATGTTAGGTGTCGTAAAAAGTTATACAATCGGGTCCTTACGATTCTTCAGCCTAAACAAGCGTCTACAGGCCTTACTCAATCGATACAGTATGGTATCTTGCGGGCAATCAAAAGAGAAAAAGAGATTTCCGAGGTTACAGATTTTTTTTCATACTATGGGGTGGCTAACTTCACGCCAACCACCCCACCCTGGAATCGACAAATATAACTATGTGGGGGCATCGGGCGACGTTAGTTCACGTTTGTTCAGGCATTAAAAACGTTAGGATTCCATGAGTATTTCCACAAAAAAATAAAATCGAAAATTTGCTATTGGCGGCTGAAGGCAGGTATGTTAGGTGTCGTAAAAAGTTATACAATCGGGTCCTTACGATTCTTCAGCCCAAACAAGCGTCTACAGGCCTTACTTAATCGATACAGTACGGTATATTGCGGGCAATCAAAAGAGAAAAAGAGATTTCCGAGGTTTTAGATTTTTTTTCATACTATGGGGTGGCTAACTTCACGCCAACCACCCCACCCTGGAATTGACAAATCTAACTATGTGGGTGCATCGGGCGACGTTAGTTCACGTTTGTTCAGGCATTAGAAACGTTAGGATCTCATCAGTATTGCCACAAGAAAATAAAATCGAAAATTTGCTATTGGCGGCTGAAGGCAGGTATGTTAGGTGTCGTAAAAAGTTATACAATCGGGTCCTTACGATTCTTCAGCCTAAACAAGCGTTTGCGGGCCTTACTCAATCGATACAGTATGGTATCTTGCGGGCAATCAAAAGAGAAAAAGAGATTTCCGAGGTTTTAGATTTTTTTTCATACTATGGGGTGGCTAACTTCACGCCAACCACCCCACCCTGGAATCAACAAATATAACTATGTGGGGGCATCGGGCGACGTTAGTTTACGTTTGTTCAGGCATTAAAAACGTTAGGATCCCATCAGTATTGCCACAAAAAAATAAAATCGAAAATTTGCTATTGGCGGCTGAAGGCAGGTATGTTAGGTGTCGTAAAAAGTTATACAATCGGGTCCATACGATTCTTCAGCCTAAACAAGCGTTTGCAGGCCTTACTCAATCGATACAGTACGGTATCTTGCGGGCAATCAAAAGAGAAAAAGAGATTTCCGAGGTTTCACACTTTTTTTCATACTATGGGGTGGCTAACTTCACGCCAACCACCCCACCCTGGAATCGACAAATCTAACTATGTGGGGGAATCGGGCGACGTTAGTTCACGTTTGTTCAGGCATTAAAAACGTTGGGATCCCATCAGTATTGTCAGAAAAAAATAAAATCGAAAATTTGCTATTGGCGGCTGAAGGCAGGTATGTTAGGTGTCGTAAAAAGTTATACAATCGGGTCCTAACGATTCTACAGCCTAAACAAGCGTCTGCAGGCCTTACCTAATCGATACAGTACGGTATCTTGCGGGCAATCAAAAGAGAAAAAGAGATTTCCGAGGTTTTCGATTTTTTTCCATACTATGGGGTGGCTAACTTCACGCCAACCACCCCACCCTGGAATTGACAAATCTAACTATGTGGGTGCATCGGGCAACGTTAGTTCACGTTTGTTCAGGCATTAAAAACTTTAGGATCCCATCAGTATTGCCACAAAAAAATAAAATCGAAAATTTGCTATTGGCGGCTGAAGGCAGGTATGTTAGGTGTCGTAAAAAGTTATACAATCGGGTCCTTACGATTCTTCAGCCTAAACAAGCATCTGCAGGCCTTACTTAATCGATACAGTACGGTGATCTTGCGGGAAATCAAAAGAAAAAAAGAGATTTCCGAGGTTTTAGATTTTTTTTCATACTATGGGGTGGCTAACTTCACGCCAACCACCCCACCCTGGAATCGACAAATCTAACTATGTGGGGGCATCGGGCGACGTTAGTTCACGTTTGGTCAGGCATTAAAAACGTAAGGATCCCATCAGTATTACCACAAAAAAATTAAATCGAAAATTTGCTATTGGCGGCTGAAGGCAGGTATGTTAGGTGTCGTAAAAAGTTATACAATCGGGTCCTAACGATTCTTCAGCCTAAACAAGCGTCTGCAGGTCTTATTTAATCGATACAGTACGGTATCTTGCGGGCAATCAAAAGAGAAAAAGAGATTTCCGAGGTTTTAGTTTTTTTTTCATACTATGGGGTGGCTAACTTCACGCCAACCACCCCACCCTGGAATCGACAAATCTAACTATGTGGGGGCATCGGGCGACGTTAGTTCACGTTTGTTCAGGCATTAAAAACGTAAGGATCCCATCAGTATTACCACAAAAAAATTAAATCGAAAATTTGCTATTGGCGGCTGAAGGCAGGTATGTTAGGTGTCGTAAAAAGTTATACAATCGGGTCCTTACGATTCTTCAGCCTAAACAAGCGTCTGCAGGTCTTCTTTAATCGATACAGTACGGTATCTTGCGGGCAATCAAAAGAGAAAAAGAGATTTCCGAGGTTTTAGTTTTTTTTTCATACTATGGGGTGGCTAACTTCACGCCAACCACCCCACCCTGGAATCGACAAATCTAACTATGTGGGGGCATCAAGCGACGTTAGTTCACGTTTGTTCAGGCATTAAAAACGTTAGGATCCCACAGTATTGCCAGAAAAAATAAAATCGAAAATTTGCTATTGGCGGCTGAAGGCAGGTATGTTAGGTGTCGTAAAAAGTTATACAATCGAGTCCTTACGATTCTTCAGCCTAAACAAGCATCTGCAGGCCTTACTTAATCGATACAGTACGGTATTTTGCGGGCAATCAAAAGAGAAAAAGAGATTTCCGAGGTTTTAGATTTTTTTTCATACTATGGGGTGGCTAACTTCACGCCAACCACCCCACCCTGGAATTGACAAATCTAACTATGCGGGGGCATCGGGCGACTTTAGTTCACGTTTGTTCAGGCATTAAAAACGTTAGGATCCCATCAGTATTGCCAGAAAAAAATAAAATCGAAAATTTGCTATTGGCGGCTGAAGGCAGGTATGTTAGGTGTCGTAAAAAGTTATATAATCGGGTCCTTACGATTTATTAAAAGAGAAAAAGAGATTTCCGAGGTTTTAGATTTTTTTTCATACTCTGGGGTGGCTAACTTCACGCCAACCACCCCACCCTGGAATTGACAAATCTAACTATGTGGGGGCATCGGGCGACGTTAGTTCACGTTTGTTCAGGCATTAAAAACGTTAGGAACCCATCAGTATTGCCAGAAAAAAATAAAATCGAAAATTTGCTATTGGCGGCTGAAGGCAGGTATGTTAGGTGTCGTAAAAAGTTATACAATGGGGTCCTTACGATTATTCAGCCTGAACAAGCGTCTGCAGGCCTTACTTAATCGATACAGTACGGTATCTTGCGGGCAATCAAAAGAGAAAAAGAGATTTCCGAGGTTACAGATTTTTTTTCATACTATGGGGTGGCTAACTTCACGCCAACCACCCCACCCTGGAATCGACAAATATAACTATGTGGGGGCATCGGGCGACGTTAGTTCACGTTTGTTCAGGCATTAAAAACGTTAGGATCCCATCAGTATTGCCACAAAAAAATAAAATCGAAAATTTGCTATTGGCGGCTGAAGGCAGGTATGTTAGGTGTCGTAAAAAGTTATACAATCGGGTCCTAACGATTCTACAGCCTAAACAAGCGTCTGTAGGCCTTACCTAATCGATACAGAACGGTATCTTGCGGGCAATCAAAAGAGAAAAAGAAATTTCCGAGGTTTTCGATTTTTTTCCATACTATGGGGTGGCTAACTTCACGCCAACCACCCCACCCTGGAATTGACAAATCTAACTATGTAGGTGCATCGGGCAACGTTAGTTCACGTTTGTTCAGGCATTAAAAACGTTAGGATCCCATCAGTATTGCCACAAAAAAATAAAATCGAAAATTTGCTATTGGCGGCTGAAGGCAGGTATGTTAGGTGTCGTAAAAAGTTATACAATCGGGTCCTTACGATTCTTCAGCCTAAACAAGCGTCTGCAGGCCTTACTTAATCGATACAGTACGGTATCTTGCGGGCAATCAAAAGATAAAAAGAGATTTCCGAGGTTTTAGATTTTTTTTCATACTATGGGGTGGCTAACTTCACGCCAACCACCCCACCCTGGAATCGACAAATCTAACTATGTGGGGGCATCGGTCGACGTTAGTTTACGTTTGTTCAGGCATTAAAAACGTAAGGATCCCATCAGTATTGCCACAAAAAAATTAAATCGAAAATTTGCTATTGGCGGCTGAAGGCAGGTATGTTAGGTGTCGTAAAAAGTTATACAATCGGGTCCTTACGATTCTTCAGCCTAAACAAGCGTCTGCAGGTCTTATTTAATCGATACAGTACGGTATCTTGCGGGCAATCAAAAGAGAAAAAGAGATTTCCGAGGTTTTAGTTTTTTTTTCATACTATGGGGTGGCTAACTTCACGCCAACCACCCCACCCTGGAATTGACAAATCTAACTATGTGGGGGCATCGGGCGACGTTAGTTTACGTTTGTTCAGGCATTAAAAACGTTAGGATCCCATCAGTATTGCCACAATAAAATAAAATCGAAAATTTGCTATTGGCGGCTGAAGGCAGGTATGTTAGGTGTCGTAAAAAGTTATACAATCGGGTCCTAACGATTCTACAGCCTAAACAAGCGTCTGTAGGCCTTACCTAATCGATACAGAACGGTATCTTGCGGGCAATCAAAAGAGAAAAAGAAATTTCCGAGGTTTTCGATTTTTTTCCATACTATGGGGTGGCTAACTTCACGCCAACCACCCCACCCTGGAATTGACAAATCTAACTATGTAGGTGCATCGGGCAACGTTAGTTCACGTTTGTTCAGGCATTAAAAACGTTAGGATCCCATCAGTATTGCCACAAAAAAATAAAATCGAAAATTTGCTATTGGCGGCTGAAGGCAGGTATGTTAGGTGTCGTAAAAAGTTATACAATCGGGTCCTTACGATTCTTCAGCCTAAACAAGCGTCTGCAGGTCTTATTTAATCGATACAGTACGGTATCTTGCGGGCAATCAAAAGAGAAAAAGAGATTTCCGAGGTTTTAGTTTTTTTTTCATACTATGGGGTGGCTAACTTCACGCCAACCACCCCACCCTGGAACCGACAAATCTAACTATGTGGGGGCATCAAGCGACGTTAGTTTACGTTTGTTCAGGCATTAAAAACGTTAGGATCCCACAGTATTGCCAGAAAAAAATAAAATCGAAAATTTGCTATTGGCGGCTGAAGGCAGGTATGTTAGGTGTCGTAAAAAGTTATACAATCGAGTCCTTACGATTCTTCAGCCTAAACAAGCATCTGCAGGCCTTACCTAATCGATACAGTACGGTATTTTGCGGGCAATCTAAAGAGAAAAAGAGATTTCCGAGGTTTTAGATTTTTTTTCATACTATGGGGTGGCTAACTTCACGCCAACCACCCCACCCTGGAATTGACAAATATAACTATGCGGGGGCATTGGGCGACTTTAGTTCACGTTTGTTCAGGCATTAAAAACGTTAGGATCCCATCAGTATTGCCAGAAAAAAATAAAATCGAAAATTTGCTATTGGCGGCTGAAGGCAGGTATGTTAGGTGTCGTAAAATGTTATATAATCGGGTCCTTACGATTTATTAAAAGAGAAAAAGAGATTTCCGAGGTTTTAGATTTTTTTTCATACTCTGGGGTGGCTAACTTCACGCCAACCACCCCACCCTGGAATTGACAAATCTAACTATGTGGGGGCATCGGGCGACGTTAGTTCACGTTTGTTCAGGCATTAAAAACGTTAGGAACCCATCAGTATTGCCAGAAAAAAATAAAATCGAAAATTTGCTATAGGCGGCTGAAGGCAGGTATGTTAGGTGTCGTAAAAAGTTATACAATGGGGTCCTTACGATTCTTCAGCCTGAACAAGCGTCTGCAGGCCTTACTTAATCGATACAGTACGGTATCTTGCGGGCAATCAAAAGAGAAAAAGAGATTTCCGAGGTTTTAGATTTTTTTTCATACTATGGGGTGGCTAACTTCACGCCAACCACCCCACCCTGGAATCGACAAATCTAACTATGTGGGGGCATCAGGCGACGTTAGTTCACGTTTGTTCAGGCATTAAAATCGTTAAGATCCCATCAGTATTGTCAGAAAAAAATAAAATCGAAAATTTGCTATTGGTTGCTGAAGGCAGGTATGTTAGGTGTCGTAAAAAGTTATACAATCGGGTCCTAACGATCCTACAGCCTAAACAAGCGTCTGTAGGCCTTACTTAATCGATACAGTATGGTATCTTGCGGGTAATCAAAAGAGAAAAAGAGATTTCCGAGGTTTTAGATTTTTTTTCATACTATGGGGTGGCTAACTTCACGCCAACCACCCCACCCTGGAATTGACAAATCTAACTATGTGGGTGCATCGGGCGACGTTAGTTCACGTTTGTTCAGGCATTAAAAACGTTAGGATCTCATCAGTATTGCCACAAGAAAATAAAATCAAAAATTTGCTATTGGCGGCTGAAGGCAGGTATGTTAGGTGTCGTAAAAAGTTATACAATCGGGTCCTAACGATTCTACAGCCTAAACAAGCGTCTGTAGGCCTTACCTAATCGATACAGAACGGTATCTTGCGGGCAATCAAAAGAGAAAAAGAAATTTCCGAGGTTTTCGATTTTTTTCCATACTATGGGGTGGCTAACTTCACGCCAACCACCCCACCCTGGAATTGACAAATCTAACTATGTAGGTGCATCGGGCAACGTTAGTTCACGTTTGTTCAGGCATTAAAAACGTTAGGATCCCATCAGTATTGCCACAAAAAAATAAAATCGAAAATTTGCTATTGGCGGCTGAAGGCAGGTATGTTAGGTGTCGTAAAAAGTTATACAATCGGGTCCTTACGATTCTTCAGCCTAAACAAGCGTCTGCAGGCCTTACTTAATCGATACAGTACGGTATCTTGCGGGCAATCAAAAGATAAAAAGAGATTTCCGAGGTTTTAGATTTTTTTTCATACTATGGGGTGGCTAACTTCACGCCAACCACCCCACCCTGGAATCGACAAATCTAACTATGTGGGGGCATCGGTCGACGTTAGTTTACGTTTGTTCAGGCATTAAAAACGTAAGGATCCCATCAGTATTGCCACAAAAAAATTAAATCGAAAATTTGCTATTGGCGGCTGAAGGCAGGTATGTTAGGTGTCGTAAAAAGTTATACAATCGGGTCCTTACGATTCTTCAGCCTAAACAAGCGTCTGCAGGTCTTATTTAATCGATACAGTACGGTATCTTGCGGGCAATCAAAAGAGAAAAAGAGATTTCCGAGGTTTTAGTTTTTTTTTCATACTATGGGGTGGCTAACTTCACGCCAACCACCCCACCCTGGAATTGACAAATCTAACTATGTGGGGGCATCGGGCGACGTTAGTTTACGTTTGTTCAGGCATTAAAAACGTTAGGATCCCATCAGTATTGCCACAATAAAATAAAATCGAAAATTTGCTATTGGCGGCTGAAGGCAGGTATGTTAGGTGTCGTAAAAAGTTATACAATCGGGTCCTAACGATTCTACAGCCTAAACAAGCGTCTGTAGGCCTTACCTAATCGATACAGAACGGTATCTTGCGGGCAATCAAAAGAGAAAAAGAAATTTCCGAGGTTTTCGATTTTTTTCCATACTATGGGGTGGCTAACTTCACGCCAACCACCCCACCCTGGAATTGACAAATCTAACTATGTAGGTGCATCGGGCAACGTTAGTTCACGTTTGTTCAGGCATTAAAAACGTTAGGATCCCATCAGTATTGCCACAAAAAAATAAAATCGAAAATTTGCTATTGGCGGCTGAAGGCAGGTATGTTAGGTGTCGTAAAAAGTTATACAATCGGGTCCTTACGATTCTTCAGCCTAAACAAGCGTCTGCAGGTCTTATTTAATCGATACAGTACGGTATCTTGCGGGCAATCAAAAGAGAAAAAGAGATTTCCGAGGTTTTAGTTTTTTTTTCATACTATGGGGTGGCTAACTTCACGCCAACCACCCCACCCTGGAACCGACAAATCTAACTATGTGGGGGCATCAAGCGACGTTAGTTTACGTTTGTTCAGGCATTAAAAACGTTAGGATCCCACAGTATTGCCAGAAAAAAATAAAATCGAAAATTTGCTATTGGCGGCTGAAGGCAGGTATGTTAGGTGTCGTAAAAAGTTATACAATCGAGTCCTTACGATTCTTCAGCCTAAACAAGCATCTGCAGGCCTTACCTAATCGATACAGTACGGTATTTTGCGGGCAATCTAAAGAGAAAAAGAGATTTCCGAGGTTTTAGATTTTTTTTCATACTATGGGGTGGCTAACTTCACGCCAACCACCCCACCCTGGAATTGACAAATATAACTATGCGGGGGCATTGGGCGACTTTAGTTCACGTTTGTTCAGGCATTAAAAACGTTAGGATCCCATCAGTATTGCCAGAAAAAAATAAAATCGAAAATTTGCTATTGGCGGCTGAAGGCAGGTATGTTAGGTGTCGTAAAATGTTATATAATCGGGTCCTTACGATTTATTAAAAGAGAAAAAGAGATTTCCGAGGTTTTAGATTTTTTTTCATACTCTGGGGTGGCTAACTTCACGCCAACCACCCCACCCTGGAATTGACAAATCTAACTATGTGGGGGCATCGGGCGACGTTAGTTCACGTTTGTTCAGGCATTAAAAACGTTAGGAACCCATCAGTATTGCCAGAAAAAAATAAAATCGAAAATTTGCTATAGGCGGCTGAAGGCAGGTATGTTAGGTGTCGTAAAAAGTTATACAATGGGGTCCTTACGATTCTTCAGCCTGAACAAGCGTCTGCAGGCCTTACTTAATCGATACAGTACGGTATCTTGCGGGCAATCAAAAGAGAAAAAGAGATTTCCGAGGTTTTAGATTTTTTTTCATACTATGGGGTGGCTAACTTCACGCCAACCACCCCACCCTGGAATCGACAAATCTAACTATGTGGGGGCATCAGGCGACGTTAGTTCACGTTTGTTCAGGCATTAAAATCGTTAAGATCCCATCAGTATTGTCAGAAAAAAATAAAATCGAAAATTTGCTATTGGTTGCTGAAGGCAGGTATGTTAGGTGTCGTAAAAAGTTATACAATCGGGTCCTAACGATCCTACAGCCTAAACAAGCGTCTGTAGGCCTTACTTAATCGATACAGTATGGTATCTTGCGGGTAATCAAAAGAGAAAAAGAGATTTCCGAGGTTTTAGATTTTTTTTCATACTATGGGGTGGCTAACTTCACGCCAACCACCCCACCCTGGAATTGACAAATCTAACTATGTGGGTGCATCGGGCGACGTTAGTTCACGTTTGTTCAGGCATTAAAAACGTTAGGATCTCATCAGTATTGCCACAAGAAAATAAAATCAAAAATTTGCTATTGGCGGCTGAAGGCAGGTATGTTAGGTGTCGTCAAAAGTTATACAATCGGGTCCTTACGATTCTTCAGCCTAAACAAGCGTTTGCAGGCCTTACTCAATCGATACAGTACGGTATCTTGCGGGCAATCAAAAGAGAAAAAGAGATTTCCGAGGTTACAGATTTTTTTTCATACTATGGGGTGGCTAACTTCACGCCAACCACCCCACCCTGGAATCGACAAATATAACTATGTGGGGGCATCGAGCGACGTTAGTTCACGTTTGTTCAGGCATTAAAAACGTTAGGATCTCATCAGTATTGCCACAAAAAAATAAAATCGAAAATTTGCTATTTGCGGCTGAAGGCAGGTATGTTAGGTGTCGTAAAAAGTTATACAATCGGGTCCATACGATTCTTCAGCCTAAACAAGCGTTTGCAGGCCTTACTCAATCGATACAGTACGGTATCTTGCGGGCAATCAAAAGAGAAAAAGAGATTTCCGAGGTTTCAGATTTTTTTTCATACTATGGGGTGGCTAACTTCACGCCAACCACCCCACCCTGGAATCGACAAATCTAACTATGTGGGGGCATCGGGCGATGTAAGTTAACGTTTGTTCTGGCATTAAAAACGTTAGGATCCCATCAGTATTGTCAGAAAAAAATAAAATCGAAAATTTGCTATTGGCGGCTGAAGGCAGGTATGTTAGGTGTCGTAAAAAGTTATACAATCGGGTCCTAACGATTCTACAGCCTAAACAAGCGTCTGTAGGCCTTACCTAATCGATACAGTACGGTATCTTGCGGGCAATCAAAAGAGAAAAAGAAATTTCCGAGGTTTTCGATTTTTTTCCATACTATGGGGTGGCTAACTTCACGCCAACCACCCCACCCTGGAATTGACAAATCTAACTATGTGGGTGCATCGGGCAACGTTAGTTCACGTTTATTCAGGCATTAAAAACGTTAGGATCCCATCAGTATTGCCACAAAAAAATAAAATCGAAAATTTGCTATTGGCGGCTGAAGGCAGGTATGTTAGGTGTCGTAAAAAGTTATACAATCGGGTCCTTACGATTCTTCAGCCTAAACAAGCGTCTGCAGGCCTTACTTAATCGATACAGTACGGTATCTTGCGGGCAATCAAAAGATAAAAAGAGATTTCCGAGGTTTTAGATTTTTTTTCATACTATGGGGTGGCTAACTTCACGCCAACCACCCCACCCTGGAATCGACAAATCTAACTATGTGGGGGCATCGGGCAACGTTAGTTCACGTTTGTTCAGGCATTAAAAACGTAAGGATCCCATCAGTATTGCCACAAAAAAATTAAATCGAAAATTTGCTATTGGCGGCTGAAGGCAGGTATGTTAGGTGTCGTAAAAAGTTATACAATCGGGTCCTTACGATTCTTCAGCCTAAACAAGCGTCTGCAGGCCTTATTTATTCGATACAGTACGGTATCTTGCGGGCAATCAAAAGAGAAAAAGAGATTTCCGAGGTTTTAGTTTTTTTTTCATACTATGGGGTGGCTAACTTCACGCCAACCACCCCACCCTGGAATCGACAAATCTAACTATGTGGGGGCATCAAGCGACGTTAGTTTACGTTTGTTCAGGCATTAAAAACGTTAGGATCCCACAGTATTGCCAGAAAAAAATAAAATCGAAAATTTGCTATTGGCGGCTGAAGGCAGGTATGTTAGGTGTCGTAAAAAGTTATACAATCAAGTCCTTACGATTCTTCAGCCTAAACAAGCATCTGCAGGCCTTACTTAATCGATACAGTACGGTATTTTGCGGGCAATCAAAAGAGAAAAAGAGATTTCCGAGGTTTTAGATTTTTTTTCATACTATGGGGTGGCTAACTTCACGCCAACCACCCCACCCTGGAATTGACAAATCTAACTATGTGGGGGCATCGGGCGACTTTAGTTCACGTTTGTTCAGGCATTAAAAACGTTAGAATCCCGTCAGTATTGCCAGAAAAAAATAAAATCGAAAATTTGCTATTGGCGGCTGAAGGCAGGTATGTTAGGTGTCGTAAAAAGTTATATAATCGGGTCCTTACGATTTATTAAAAGAGAAAAAGAGATTTCCGAGGTTTCAGATTTTTTTTCATACTATGGGGTGGCTAACTTCACACCAACCACCCCACCCTGGAATCGACAAATCTAACTATGTGGGGGCATCGGGCGACGATAGTTCACGTTTGTTCAGGCATTAAAAACGTTAGGATCCCATCAGTATTGCCACAAAAAAATAAAATCGAAAATTTGCTATTGGCGGCTGAAGGCAGGTATGTTAGGTGTCGTAAAAAGTTATACAATCGGGTCCTAACGATTCTACAGCCTAAACAAGCGTCTGTAGACCTAACTTAATCGATACAGTATGGTATCTTGCAGGCAATCAAAAGAGAAAAAGAAATTTCCGAGGTTTTCGATTTTTTTCCATACTATGGGGTGGCCAACTTCACGCCAACTACCCCACCCTGGAATTGACAAATCTAACTATGTGGGTGCATCGGGCGACGTTAGTTCACGTTTGTTCAGGCATTTAAAACGTTAGGATTCCATCAGTATTGCCAGAAAAAAAAAATAGAAAATTTGCTATTGGCGGCTGAAGGCAGGTATGTTAGGTGTCGTAAAAAGTTATACAATCGGGTCCTTACGATTCTTCAGCCTGACCAAGCGTCTACAGGCCTTACTTAATCGATACAGTACGGTATCTTGCGGGCAATCAAAAGAGAAAAAGAGATTTCCGAGGTTTTAGATTTTTTTTCATACTATGGGGTGGCTAACTTCACGCCAACTACCCCACCCTGGAATCGACAAATCTAACTATGTGGGAGCATCGGGCGACGTTAGTTCACGTTTTTTCAGGCATTAAAAACGTTAGGATCCCATCAGTATTGCCACAAAAAATAAAATCGAAAATTTGCTATTGGCGGCTGAAGGCAGGTATGTTAGGTGTCGTAAAAAGTTATATAATCGGGTCCTTACGATTTATTAAAAGAGAAAAAGAGATTTCCGAGGTTTCAGATTTTTTTTCATACTATGGGGTGGCTAACTTCACACCAACCACCCCACCCTGGAATCGACAAATCTAACTATGTGGGGGCATCGGGCGACGTTAGTTCACGTTTGTTCAGGCATTAAAATCGTTATGATCCCATCAGTATTGTCAGAAAAAAATAAAATCGAAAATTTGCTATTGGTTGCTGAAGGCAGGTATGTTAGGTGTCGTAAAAAGTTATACAATCGGGTCCTAACGATCCTACAGCCTAAACAAGCGTCTGTAGGCCTTACTTAATCGATACAGTACGGTATCTTGCGGGCAATCAAAAGAGAAAAAGAAATTTCCGAGGTTTTCGATTTTTTTCCATACTATGGGTTGGCTAACTTCACGCCAACCACCCCACCCTGGAATTGACAAATCTAACTATGTTGGTGCATCGAGCGACGTTAGTTCACGTTTGTTCAGGCATTAAAAACGTTAGGATCCCATCAGTATTGCCACAAAAAATAAAATCGAAAATTTGCTATTGGCGGCTGAAGGCAGGTATGTTAGGTGTCGTAAAAAGTTATACAATCGGATCCTTACGATTCTTCAGCCTAAACAAGCGTTTGCAGGCCTTATTTAATCGATACAGTATGGTATCTTGCGGGCAATCAAAAGAGAAAAAGAGATTTCCGAGGTTTTAGATTTTTTTTCATACTATGGGGTGGCTAACTTCACGCCAACCACCCCACCCTGGAATCGACAAATCTAACTATGTGGGGGCATCGGGCGACGTTAGTTCACGTTTGTTCAGGCATTAAAATCGTTAAGATCCCATCAGTATTGTCAGAAAAAAATAAAATCGAAAATTTGCTATTGGTTGCTGAAGGCAGGTATGTTAGGTGTCGTAAAAAGTTATACAATCGGGTCCTAACGATTCTACAGCCTAAACAAGCGTCTGTAGGCCTTACTAAATCGATACAGTACGGTATCTTGCAGGTAATCAAAAGAGAAAAAGAAATTTCCGTGGTTTTCGATTTTTTTCCATACTATGGGGTGGCCAACTTCACGCCAACTACCCCACCCTGGAATTGACAAATCTAACTATGTGGGTGCATCGGGCGACGTTAGTTCACGTTTGTTCAGGCATTAAAAACGTTAGCATTCCATGAATATTGCCACAAAAAAATAAAATCGAAAATTTGCTATTTGCGGCTGAAGGCAGGTATGTTAGGTGTCGTAAAAAGTTATACAATCGGGTCCTTACGATTCTTCAGCCTAAACAAGCGTCTACAGGCCTTACTCAATCGATACAGTATGGTATCTTGCGGGCAATCAAAAGAGAAAAAGAGATTTCCGAGGTTACAGATTTTTTTTCATACTATGGGGTGGCTAACTTCACGCCAACCACCCCACCCTGGAATCGACAAATATAACTATGTGGGGGCATCGGGCGACGTTAGTTCACGTTTGTTCAGGCATTAAAAACGTTAGGATTCCATGAGTATTTCCACAAAAAAATAAAATCGAAAATTTGCTATTGGCGGCTGAAGGCAGGTATGTTAGGTGTCGTAAAAAGTTATACAATCGGGTCCTTACGATTCTTCAGCCCAAACAAGCGTCTACAGGCCTTACTTAATCGATACAGTACGGTATATTGCGGGCAATCAAAAGAGAAAAAGAGATTTCCGAGGTTTTAGATTTTTTTTCATACTATGGGGTGGCTAACTTCACGCCAACCACCCCACCCTGGAATTGACAAATCTAACTATGTGGGTGCATCGGGCGACGTTAGTTCACGTTTGTTCAGGCATTAGAAACGTTAGGATCTCATCAGTATTGCCACAAGAAAATAAAATCGAAAATTTGCTATTGGCGGCTGAAGGCAGGTATGTTAGGTGTCGTAAAAAGTTATACAATCGGGTCCTTACGATTCTTCAGCCTAAACAAGCGTTTGCGGGCCTTACTCAATCGATACAGTATGGTATCTTGCGGGCAATCAAAAGAGAAAAAGAGATTTCCGAGGTTTTAGATTTTTTTTCATACTATGGGGTGGCTAACTTCACGCCAACCACCCCACCCTGGAATCAACAAATATAACTATGTGGGGGCATCGGGCGACGTTAGTTCACGTTTGTTCAGGCATTAAAAACGTTAGGATCCCATCAGTATTGCCACAAAAAAATAAAATCGAAAATTTGCTATTGGCGGCTGAAGGCAGGTATGTTAGGTGTCGTAAAAAGTTATACAATCGGGTCCATACGATTCTTCAGCCTAAACAAGCGTTTGCAGGCCTTACTCAATCGATACAGTACGGTATCTTGCGGGCAATCAAAAGAGAAAAAGAGATTTCCGAGGTTTCACACTTTTTTTCATACTATGGGGTGGCTAACTTCACGCCAACCACCCCACCCTGGAATCGACAAATCTAACTATGTGGGGGAATCGGGCGACGTTAGTTCACGTTTGTTCAGGCATTAAAAACGTTGGGATCCCATCAGTATTGTCAGAAAAAAATAAAATCGAAAATTTGCTATTGGCGGCTGAAGGCAGGTATGTTAGGTGTCGTAAAAAGTTATACAATCGGGTCCTAACGATTCTACAGCCTAAACAAGCGTCTGCAGGCCTTACCTAATCGATACAGTACGGTATCTTGCGGGCAATCAAAAGAGAAAAAGAGATTTCCGAGGTTTTCGATTTTTTTCCATACTATGGGGTGGCTAACTTCACGCCAACCACCCCACCCTGGAATTGACAAATCTAACTATGTGGGTGCATCGGGCAACGTTAGTTCACGTTTGTTCAGGCATTAAAAACTTTAGGATCCCATCAGTATTGCCACAAAAAAATAAAATCGAAAATTTGCTATTGGCGGCTGAAGGCAGGTATGTTAGGTGTCGTAAAAAGTTATACAATCGGGTCCTTACGATTCTTCAGCCTAAACAAGCATCTGCAGGCCTTACTTAATCGATACAGTACGGTGATCTTGCGGGAAATCAAAAGAAAAAAAGAGATTTCCGAGGTTTTAGATTTTTTTTCATACTATGGGGTGGCTAACTTCACGCCAACCACCCCACCCTGGAATCGACAAATCTAACTATGTGGGGGCATCGGGCGACGTTAGTTCACGTTTGGTCAGGTATTAAAAACGTAAGGATCCCATCAGTATTACCACAAAAAAATTAAATCGAAAATTTGCTATTGGCGGCTGAAGGCAGGTATGTTAGGTGTCGTAAAAAGTTATACAATCGGGTCCTAACGATTCTTCAGCCTAAACAAGCGTCTGCAGGTCTTATTTAATCGATACAGTACGGTATCTTGCGGGCAATCAAAAGAGAAAAAGAGATTTCCGAGGTTTTAGTTTTTTTTTCATACTATGGGGTGGCTAACTTCACGCCAACCACCCCACCCTGGAATCGACAAATCTAACTATGTGGGGGCATCGGGCGACGTTAGTTCACGTTTGTTCAGGCATTAAAAACGTAAGGATCCCATCAGTATTACCACAAAAAAATTAAATCGAAAATTTGCTATTGGCGGCTGAAGGCAGGTATGTTAGGTGTCGTAAAAAGTTATACAATCGGGTCCTTACGATTCTTCAGCCTAAACAAGCGTCTGCAGGTCTTCTTTAATCGATACAGTACGGTATCTTGCGGGCAATCAAAAGAGAAAAAGAGATTTCCGAGGTTTTAGTTTTTTTTTCATACTATGGGGTGGCTAACTTCACGCCAACCACCCCACCCTGGAATCGACAAATCTAACTATGTGGGGGCATCAAGCGACGTTAGTTCACGTTTGTTCAGGCATTAAAAACGTTAGGATCCCACAGTATTGCCAGAAAAAATAAAATCGAAAATTTGCTATTGGCGGCTGAAGGCAGGTATGTTAGGTGTCGTAAAAAGTTATACAATCGAGTCCTTACGATTCTTCAGCCTAAACAAGCATCTGCAGGCCTTACTTAATCGATACAGTACGGTATTTTGCGGGCAATCAAAAGAGAAAAAGAGATTTCCAAGGTTTTAGATTTTTTTTCATACTATGGGGTGGCTAACTTCACGCCAACCACCCCACCCTGGAATTGACAAATCTAACTATGCGGGGGCATCGGGCGACTTTAGTTCACGTTTGTTCAGGCATTAAAAACGTTAGGATCCCATCAGTATTGCCAGAAAAAAATAAAATCGAAAATTTGCTATTGGCGGCTGAAGGCAGGTATGTTAGGTGTCGTAAAAAGTTATATAATCGGGTCCTTACGATTTATTAAAAGAGAAAAAGAGATTTCCGAGGTTTTAGATTTTTTTTCATACTCTGGGGTGGCTAACTTCACGCCAACCACCCCACCCTGGAATTGACAAATCTAACTATGTGGGGGCATCGGGCGACGTTAGTTCACGTTTGTTCAGGCATTAAAAACGTTAGGAACCCATCAGTATTGCCAGAAAAAAATAAAATCGAAAATTTGCTATTGGCGGCTGAAGGCAGGTATGTTAGGTGTCGTAAAAAGTTATACAATGGGGTCCTTACGATTATTCAGCCTGAACAAGCGTCTGCAGGCCTTACTTAATCGATACAGTACGGTATCTTGCGGGCAATCAAAAGAGAAAAAGAGATTTCCGAGGTTACAGATTTTTTTTCATACTATGGGGTGGCTAACTTCACGCCAACCACCCCACCCTGGAATCGACAAATATAACTATGTGGGGGCATCGGGCGACGTTAGTTCACGTTTGTTCAGGCATTAAAAACGTTAGGATCCCATCAGTATTGCCACAAAAAAATAAAATCGAAAATTTGCTATTGGCGGCTGAAGGCAGGTATGTTAGGTGTCGTAAAAAGTTATACAATCGGGTCCTAACGATTCTACAGCCTAAACAAGCGTCTGTAGGCCTTACCTAATCGATACAGAACGGTATCTTGCGGGCAATCAAAAGAGAAAAAGAAATTTCCGAGGTTTTCGATTTTTTTCCATACTATGGGGTGGCTAACTTCACGCCAACCACCCCACCCTGGAATTGACAAATCTAACTATGTAGGTGCATCGGGCAACGTTAGTTCACGTTTGTTCAGGCATTAAAAACGTTAGGATCCCATCAGTATTGCCACAAAAAAATAAAATCGAAAATTTGCTATTGGCGGCTGAAGGCAGGTATGTTAGGTGTCGTAAAAAGTTATACAATCGGGTCCTTACGATTCTTCAGCCTAAACAAGCGTCTGCAGGCCTTACTTAATCGATACAGTACGGTATCTTGCGGGCAATCAAAAGATAAAAAGAGATTTCCGAGGTTTTAGATTTTTTTTCATACTATGGGGTGGCTAACTTCACGCCAACCACCCCACCCTGGAATCGACAAATCTAACTATGTGGGGGCATCGGTCGACGTTAGTTTACGTTTGTTCAGGCATTAAAAACGTAAGGATCCCATCAGTATTGCCACAAAAAAATTAAATCGAAAATTTGCTATTGGCGGCTGAAGGCAGGTATGTTAGGTGTCGTAAAAAGTTATACAATCGGGTCCTTACGATTCTTCAGCCTAAACAAGCGTCTGCAGGTCTTATTTAATCGATACAGTACGGTATCTTGCGGGCAATCAAAAGAGAAAAAGAGATTTCCGAGGTTTTAGTTTTTTTTTCATACTATGGGGTGGCTAACTTCACGCCAACCACCCCACCCTGGAATTGACAAATCTAACTATGTGGGGGCATCGGGCGACGTTAGTTTACGTTTGTTCAGGCATTAAAAACGTTAGGATCCCATCAGTATTGCCACAATAAAATAAAATCGAAAATTTGCTATTGGCGGCTGAAGGCAGGTATGTTAGGTGTCGTAAAAAGTTATACAATCGGGTCCTAACGATTCTACAGCCTAAACAAGCGTCTGTAGGCCTTACCTAATCGATACAGAACGGTATCTTGCGGGCAATCAAAAGAGAAAAAGAAATTTCCGAGGTTTTCGATTTTTTTCCATACTATGGGGTGGCTAACTTCACGCCAACCACCCCACCCTGGAATTGACAAATCTAACTATGTAGGTGCATCGGGCAACGTTAGTTCACGTTTGTTCAGGCATTAAAAACGTTAGGATCCCATCAGTATTGCCACAAAAAAATAAAATCGAAAATTTGCTATTGGCGGCTGAAGGCAGGTATGTTAGGTGTCGTAAAAAGTTATACAATCGGGTCCTTACGATTCTTCAGCCTAAACAAGCGTCTGCAGGTCTTATTTAATCGATACAGTACGGTATCTTGCGGGCAATCAAAAGAGAAAAAGAGATTTCCGAGGTTTTAGTTTTTTTTTCATACTATGGGGTGGCTAACTTCACGCCAACCACCCCACCCTGGAACCGACAAATCTAACTATGTGGGGGCATCAAGCGACGTTAGTTTACGTTTGTTCAGGCATTAAAAACGTTAGGATCCCACAGTATTGCCAGAAAAAAATAAAATCGAAAATTTGCTATTGGCGGCTGAAGGCAGGTATGTTAGGTGTCGTAAAAAGTTATACAATCGAGTCCTTACGATTCTTCAGCCTAAACAAGCATCTGCAGGCCTTACCTAATCGATACAGTACGGTATTTTGCGGGCAATCTAAAGAGAAAAAGAGATTTCCGAGGTTTTAGATTTTTTTTCATACTATGGGGTGGCTAACTTCACGCCAACCACCCCACCCTGGAATTGACAAATATAACTATGCGGGGGCATTGGGCGACTTTAGTTCACGTTTGTTCAGGCATTAAAAACGTTAGGATCCCATCAGTATTGCCAGAAAAAAATAAAATCGAAAATTTGCTATTGGCGGCTGAAGGCAGGTATGTTAGGTGTCGTAAAATGTTATATAATCGGGTCCTTACGATTTATTAAAAGAGAAAAAGAGATTTCCGAGGTTTTAGATTTTTTTTCATACTCTGGGGTGGCTAACTTCACGCCAACCACCCCACCCTGGAATTGACAAATCTAACTATGTGGGGGCATCGGGCGACGTTAGTTCACGTTTGTTCAGGCATTAAAAACGTTAGGAACCTATCAGTATTGCCAGAAAAAAATAAAATCGAAAATTTGCTATAGGCGGCTGAAGGCAGGTATGTTAGGTGTCGTAAAAAGTTATACAATGGGGTCCTTACGATTCTTCAGCCTGAACAAGCGTCTGCAGGCCTTACTTAATCGATACAGTACGGTATCTTGCGGGCAATCAAAAGAGAAAAAGAGATTTCCGAGGTTTTAGATTTTTTTTCATACTATGGGGTGGCTAACTTCACGCCAACCACCCCACCCTGGAATCGACAAATCTAACTATGTGGGGGCATCAGGCGACGTTAGTTCACGTTTGTTCAGGCATTAAAAACGTTAGGATCCCATCAGTATTGTCAGAAAAAAATAAAATCGAAAATTTGCTATTGGCGGCTGAAGGCAGATATGTTAGGTGTCGTAAAAAGTTATACAATTGGGTCCTACCGATTCTACAGCCTAAACAAGCGTCTGTAGGCCTTACTTAATCGATACAGTACGGTATCTTGCGGGCAATCAAAAGAGAAAAAGAGATTTCCGAGGTTTTAGATTTTTTTTCATACTATGGGATGGCTAACTTCACGCCAACCACCCCACCCTGGAATAGACAAATCTAACTATGTGGGGGCATCAAGCGACGTTAGTTCACGTTTGTTCAGGCATTAAAAACGTTAGGATCCCATCAGTATTGCCACAAAAAAATAAAATCGAAAATTTGCTATTGGCGGCTGAAGGCAGGTATGTTAGGTGTCGTAAAAAGTTATTCAATCGGGTACTTACGATTCTTCAGCCTAAACAAGCGTCTGCAGGCCTTACTTAATCGATACAGTACGGTATCTTGCAGGCAATCAAAAGAGAAAAAGAGATTTCCGAGGTTTCAGATTTTTTTTCATACTATGGGGTGGCTAACTTCACACCAACCACCCCACCCTGGAATCGACAAATCTAACTATGTGGGGGCATCGGGCGACGATAGTTCACGTTTGTTCAGGCATTAAAAACGTTAGGATCCCATCAGTATTGCCACAAAAAAATAAAATCGAAAATTTGCTATTGGCGGCTGAAGGCAGGTATGTTAGGTGTCGTAAAAAGTTATACAATCGGGTCCTTACGATTCTTCAGCCTAAACAAGCGTCTGCAGGCCTTACTTAATCGATACAGTACGGTATCTTGCAGGCAATCAAAAGAGAAAAAGAGATTTCCGAGGTTTCAGATTTTTTTTCATACTATGGGGTGGCTAACTTCACACCAACCACCCCACCCTGGAATCGACAAATCTAACTATGTGGGGGCATCGGGCGACGATAGTTCACGTTTGTTCAGGCATTAAAAACGTTAGCATCCCATCAGTATTGCCACAAAAAAATAAAATCGAAAATTTGCTATTGGCGGCTGAAGGCAGGTATGTTAGGTGTCGTAAAAAGTTATACAATCGGGTACTTACGATTCTTCAGCCTAAACAAGCGTATACAGGCCTTATTTAATCGATACAGTACGGTATCTTGCGGGCAATCAAAAGAGAAAAAGAGATTTCCGAGGTTTCAGTTTTTTTTCATTCTATGGGGTGGCTAACTTCACGCCAACCACCCCACCCTGGAATCGACAAATCTAACTATGTGGGGGCATCGGGCGACGTTAGTTCACTTTTGTTCAGGCATTAAAAACGTTAGGATCCCATCAGTATTGCCACAAAAAAATAAAATCGAAAATTTGCTATTGGCGGCTGAAGGCAGGTATGTTAGGTGTCGTAAAAAGTTATACAATCGGGTGCTTACGATTATTCAGCCTAAACAAGCGTCTGCAGGCCATACTTAATCGATACAGTATGGTATCTTGCGGGCAATCAAAAGAGAAAAAGAGATTTCCGAGGTTTTAGATTTTTTTTCATACTATGGGGTGGCTAACTTCACGCCAACCACCCCACCCTGGAATCGACAAATCTAACTATGTGGGGGCATCGGGCGACGTTAGTTCACGTTTGTTCAGGCATTAAAAACGTTAGGATCCCATCAGTATTGCCACAAAAAATAAAATCGAAAATTTGCTATTGGCGGCTGAAGGCAGGTATGTTAGGTGTCGTAAAAAGTTATACAATCGGATCCTTACGATTCTTCAGCCTAAACAAGCGTTTACAGGCCTTACTCAATCGATACAGTACGGTATCTTGCGGGCAATCAAAAGAGAAAAAGAGATTTCCGAGGTTTCAGATTTTTTTTCATACTATGGGGTGGCTAACTTCACGCCAACCACCCCACCCTGGAATCGACAAATCTAACTATGTGAGGGCATCGGGCGACGTTAGTTCACGTTTGTTCAGGCATTAAAAACGTTAGGATCCCATCAGTATTGTCAGAAAAAAATAAAATCGAAAATTTGCTATTGGCGGCTGAAGGCAGGTATGTTAGGTGTCGTAAAAAGTTATACAATCGGGTCCTTACGATTCTTCAGCCTAAACAAGCGTCTGCAGGCCTTACTTAATCGATACAGTACGGTACCTTGCAGGCAATCAAAAGAGAAAAAGAGATTTCCGAGGTTTCAGATTTTTTTTCATACTATGGGTTGGCTAACTTCACACCAACCACCCCACCCTGGAATCGACAAATCTAACTATGTGGGGGCATCGGGCGACGATAGTTCACGTTTGTTCAGGCATTAAAAACGTTAGGATCCCATCAGTATTGCCACAAAAAAATAAAATCGAAAATTTGCTATTGGCGGCTGAAGGCAGGTATGTTAGGTGTCGTAAAAAGTTATACAATCGGGTCCTTACGATTCTTCAGCCTAAACAAGCGTCTGCAGGCCTTACTTAATCGATACAGTACGGTATCTTGCGGGCAATCAAAAGAAAAAAAGAGATTTCCGAGGTTTTAGATTTTTTTTCATACTATGGGGTGGCTAACTTCACGCCAACCACCCTGGAATCGACAAATCTAACTATGTGGGGGCATCGGGCGACGTTAGTTCACGTTTGTTCAGGCATTAAAAACGTAAGGATCCCATCAGTATTACCACAAAAAAATTAAATCGAAAATTTGCTATTGGCGGCTGAAGGCAGGTATGTTAGGTGCCGTAAAAAGTTATACAATCGGGTCCTTACGATTCTTCAGCCTAAACAAGCGTCTGCAGGTCTTATTTAATCGATACAGTACGGTATCTTGTGGGCAATCAAAAGAGAAAAAGAGATTTCCGAGGTTTTAGTTTTTTTTCATACTATGGGGTGGCTAACTTCACGCCAACCACCCCACCCTGGAATCGACAAATCTAACTATGTGAAGGCATCGGGCGACGTTAGTTCACGTTTGTTCAGGCATTAAAAACGTTAGGATCCCATCAGTATTGCCACAAAAAAATAAAATCGAAAATTTGCTATTGGCGGCTGAAGGCAGGTATGTTAGGTGTCGTAAAAAGTTATACAATCGGGTCCTTACGATTCTTCAGCCTAAACAAGCGTCTGCAGGCCTTACTCAATCGATACAGTACGGTATCTTGCAGGCAATCAAAAGAGAAAAAGAGATTTCCGAGGTTTCAGATTTTTTTTCATACTATGGGGTGGCTAACTTCACACCAACCACCCCACCCTGGAATCGACAAATCTAACTAAGTGGGGGCATCGGGCGACGATAGTTCACGTTTGTTCAGGCATTAAAAACGTTAGGATCCCATCAGTATTGCCACAAAAAAATAAAATCGAAAATTTGCTATTGGCGGCTGAAGGCAGGTATGTTAGGTGTCGTAAAAAGTTATACAATCGGGTCCTTACGATTCTTCAGCCTAAACAAGCGTCTGCAGGCCTTACTTAATCGATACAGTATGGTATCTTGCAGGCAATCAAAAGAGAAAAAGAGATTTCCGAGGTTTCAGATTTTTTTTCATACTATGGGGTGGCTAACTTCACACCAACCACCCCACCCTGGAATCGACAAATCTAACTATGTGGGGGCATCGGGCGACGATAGTTCACGTTTGTTCAGGCATTAAAAACGTTAAGATCCCATCAGTATTGCCACAAAAAAAACATAAAATCGAAAATTTGCTATTGGCGGCTGAAGGCAGGTATGTTAGGTGTCGTAAAAAGTTATACAATCGGGTCCTTACGATTCTTCAGCCTAAACAAGCGTCTGCAGGCCTTACTTAATCGATACAGTACGGTATCTTGCGGGCAATCAAAAGAGAAAAAGAGATTTCCGAGGTTTCAGATTTTTTTTCATACTATGGGGTGGCTAACTTCACGCCAACCACCCCACCCTGGAATCGACAAATCTAACTATGTGGGGGCATCGGGCGACGTTAGTTCACGTTTGTTCAGGCATTAAAAACGTAAGAATCCCATCAGTATTACCACAAAAAAAATAAATCGAAAATTTGCAATTGGCGGCTGAAGGCAGGTATGTTAGGTGTCGTAAAAAGTTATACAATCGGGTCCTTACGATTCTTCAGCCTAAACAAGCGTCTGCAGGTCTTATTTAATCGATACAGTACGGTATCTTGCGGGCAATCAAAAGAGAAAAAGAGATTTCCGAGGTTTTAGTTTTTTTTTCATACTATGGGGTGGCTAACTTCACGCCAACCACCCCACCCTGGAATCGACAAATCTAACTATGTGGGGGCATCAAGCGACGTTAGTTCACGTTTGTTCAGGCATTAAAAACGTTAGGATCCCACAGTAATGCCAGAAAAAATAAAATCGAAAATTTGCTATTGGCGGCTGAAGGCAGGTATGTTAGGTGTCGTAAAAAGTTATACAATCGAGTCCTTACGATTCTTCAGCCTAAACAAGCATCTGCAGGCCTTACTTAATCGATACAGTACGGTATTTTGCGGGCAATCAAAAGAGAAAAAGAGATTTCCGAGGTTTTAGATTTTTTTTCATACTATGGGGTGGCTAACTTCACGCCAACCACCCCACCCTGGAATTGACAAATCTAACTATGCGGGGGCATCGGGCGACTTTAGTTCACGTTTGTTCAGGCATTAAAAACGTTAGGATCCCATCAGTATTGCCAGAAAAAAATAAAATCGAAAATTTGCTATTGGCGGCTGAAGGCAGGTATGTTAGGTGTCGTAAAAAGTTATATAATCGGGTCCTTACGATTTATTAAAAGAGAAAAAGAGATTTCCGAGGTTTTAGATTTTTTTTCATACTCTGGGGTGGCTAACTTCACGCCAACCACCCCACCCTGGAATTGACAAATCTAACTATGTGGGGGCATCGGGCGACGTTAGTTCACGTTTGTTCAGGCATTAAAAACGTTAGGAACCCATCAGTATTGCCAGAAAAAAATAAAATCGAAAATTTGCTATTGGCGGCTGAAGGCAGGTATGTTAGGTGTCGTAAAAAGTTATACAATGGGGTCCTTACGATTCTTCAGCCTGAACAAGCGTCTGCAGGCCTTACTTAATCGATACAGTACGGTATCTTGCGGGCAATCAAAAGAGAAAAAGAGATTTCCGAGGTTTTAGATTTTTTTTCATACTATGGGGTGGCTAACTTCACGCCAACCACCCCACCCTGGAATTGACAAATCTAACTATGTGGGTGCATTGGGCGACGTTAGTTCACGTTTGTTCAGGCATTAAAAACGTTAGGATCTCATCAGTATTGCCACAAGAAAATAAAATCGAAAATTTGCTATTGGCGGCTGAAGGCAGGTATGTTAGGTGTCGTAAAAAGTTATACAATCGGGTCCTTACGATTCTTCAGCCTAAACAAGCGTTTGCAGGCCTTACTCAATCGATACAGTAAGGTATCTTGCGGGCAATCAAAAGAGAAAAAGAGATTTCCGAGGTTACAGATTTTTTTTCATACTATGGGGTGGCTAACTTCACGCCAACCACCCCACCCTGGAATCGACAAATATAACTATGTATGGGCATCGGGCGACGTTAGTTTACGTTTGTTCAGGCATTAAAAACGTTAGGATCCCATCAGTATTGCCACAAAAAAATAAAATCGAAAATTTGCTATTGGCGGCTGAAGGCAGGTATGTTAGGTGTCGTAAAAAGTTATACAATCGGGTCCTAACGATTCTCCAGCCTAAACAAGCGTCTGTAGGCCTTACCTAATCGATACAGAACGGTATCTTGCGGGCAATCAAAAGAGAAAAAGAAATTTCCGAGGTTTTCGATTTTTTTCCATACTATGGGGTGGCTAACTTCACGCCAACCACCCCACCCTGTAATTGACAAATCTACCTATGTGGGTGCATCGGGCAACGTTAGTTCACGTTTGTTCAGGCATTAAAAACGTTAGGATCCCATCAGTATTGCCACAAAAAAATAAAATCGAAAATTTGCTATTGGCGGCTGAAGGCAGGTATGTTAGGTGTCGTAAAAAGTTATACAATCGGGTCCTAACGATTCTTCAGCCTAAACAAGCGTCTGCAGGCCTTACTTAATCGATACAGTACGGTATCTTGCGGGCAATCAAAAGATAAAAAGAGATTTCCGAGGTTTTAGATTTTTTTTCATACTATGGGGTGGCTAACTTCACGCCAACCACCCCACCCTGGAATCGACAAATCTAACTATGTGGGGGCATCGGTCGACGTTAGTTCACGTTTGTTCAGGCATTAAAAACGTAAGGATCCCATCAGTATTGCCACAAAAAAATTAAATCGAAAATTTGCTATTGGCGGCTGAAGGCAGGTATGTTAGGTGTCGTAAAAAGTTATACAATCGGGTCCTTACGATTCTTCAGCCTAAACAAGCGTCTGCAGGTCTTATTTAATCGATACAGTATGGTATCTTGCGGGCAATCAAAAGAGAAAAAGAGATTTCCGAGGTTTTAGTTTTTTTTTTCATACTATGGGGTGGCTAACTTCACGCCAACCACCCCACCCTGGAATCGACAAATCTAACTATGTGGGGGCATCAAGCAACGTTAGTTCACGTTTGTTCAGGCATTAAAAACGTTAGGATCTCACAGTATTGCCAGAAAAAAATAAAATAGAAAATTTGCTATTGGCGGCTGAAGGCAGGTATGTTAGGTGTCGTAAAAAGTTATACAATCGAGTCCTTATGATTCTTCAGCCTAAACAAGCATCTGCAGGCCTTACTTAATCGATACAGTACGGTATTTTGCGGGCAATCAAAAGAGAAAAAGAGATTTCCGAGGTTTTAGATTTTTTTTCATACTATGGGGTGGCTAACTTCACGCCAACCACCCCACCCTGGAATTGACAAATCTAACTATGCGGGGGCATCGGACGACTTTAGTTCACGTTTGTTCAGGCATTAAAAACGTTAGGATCCCATCAGTATTGCCAGAAAAAAATAAAATCGAAAATTTGCTATTGGCGGCTGAAACCAGGTGTGTTAGGTGTCGTAAAAAGTTATATAATCGGGTCCTTACGATTTATTAAAAGAGAAAAAGAGATTTCCGAGGTTTTAGATTTTTTTTCATACTCTGGGGTGGCTAACTTCACGCCAACCACCCCACCCTGGAATTGACAAATCTAACTATGTGGGGGCATCGGGCGACGTTAGTTCACGTTTGTTCAGGCATTAAAAACGTTAGGAACCCATCAGTATTGCCAGAAAAAAATAAAATCGAAAATTTGCTATTGGCGGCTGAAGGCAGGTATGTTAGGTGTCGTAAAAAGTTATACAATGGGGTCCTTACGATTCTTCAGCCTGAACAAGCGTCTGCAGGCCTTACTTAATCGATACAGTACGGTATCTTGCGGGCAATCAAAAGAGAAAAAGAGATTTCCGAGGTTTTAGATTTTTTTTCATACTATGGGGTGGCTAACTTCACGCCAACCACCCCACCCTGGAATCGACAAATCTAACTATGTGGGGGCATCAGGCGACGTTAGTTCACGTTTGTTCAGGCATTAAAAACGTTAGGATCCCATCAGTATTGTCAGAAAAAAATAAAATCAAAAATTTGCTATTGGCGGCTGAAGGCAGATATGTTAGGTGTCGTAAAAAGTTATACAATCGGGTCCTAACGATTCTACAGCCTAAAAAAGCGTCTGCAGGCCTTACTTAATCGATACAGTATGGTATCTTGCGGGCAATCAAAAGAGAAAAAGAGATTTCCGAGGTTTTAGATTTTTTTTCATACTATGGGGTGGCTAACTTCACACCAACCACCCCACCCTGGAATCGACAAATCTAACTATGTGGGGGCATCGGGCGACGATAGTTTACGTTTGTTCAGGCATTAAAAACGTTAGGATCCCATCAGTATTGCCACAAAAAAATAAAATCGAAAATTTGCTATTGGCGGCTGAAGGCAGGTATGTTAGGTGTCGTAAAAAGTTGTACAATCGGGTCCTAACGATTCTACAGCCTAAACAAGCGTCTGTAGGCCTAACTTAATCGATACAGTATGGTATCTTGCAGGCAATCAAAAGAGAAAAAGAAATTTCCGAGGTTTTCGATTTTTTTCCATACTATGGGGTGGCCAACTTCACGCCAACTACCCCACCCTGGAATTGACAAATCTAACTATGTGGGTGCATCGGGCGACGTTAGTTCACGTTTGTTCAGGCATTAAAAACGTTAGGATTCCATCAGTATTGCCAGAAAAAAAAAATAGAAAATTTGCTATTGGCGGCTGAAGGCAGGTATGTTAGGTGTCGTAAAAAGTTATACAATCGAGTCCTTACGATTCTTCAGCCTAAACAAGCATCTGCAGGCCTTACTTAATCGATACAGTATGGTATCTTGCGGGCAATCAAAAGAGAAAAAGAGATTTCCGAGGTTTTAGATTTTTTTTCATACTATGGGGTGGCTAACTTCACGCCAACCACCCCACCCTGGAATTGACAAATCTAACTATGTGGGTGCATCGGGCGACGTTAGTTCACGTTTGTTCAGGCATTAAAAACGTTAGTATCTCATCAGTATTGCCACAAGAAAATAAAATCGAAAATTTGCTATTGGCGGCTGAAGGCAGGTATGTTAGGTGTCGTAAAAAGTTATACAATCGGGTCCTTACGATTCTTCAGCCTAAACAAGCGTTTGCAGGCCTTACTCAATCGATACAGTATGGTATCTTGCGGGCAATCAAAAGAGAAAAAGAGATTTCCGAGGTTACAGATTTTTTTTCATACTATGGGGTGGCTAACTTCACGCCAACCACCCCACCCTGGAATCGACAAATATAACTATGTATATGCATCGGGCGACGTTAGTTTACGTTTGTTCAGGCATTAAAAACGTTAGGATCCCATCAGTATTGCCACAAAAAAATAAAATCGAAAATTTGCTATTGGCGGCTGAAGGCAGGTATGTTAGGTGTCGTAAAAAGTTATACAATCGGGTCCTTACGATTCTTCAGCCTAAACAAGCGTCTGCAGGCCGTACCTAATCGATACAGTACGGTATCTTGCGGGCAATCAAAAGATAAAAAGAGATTTCCGAGGTTTTAGATTTTGTTTCATACTATGGGGTGGCTAACTTCACGCCAACCACCCCACCCTGGAATCGACAAATCTAACTATGTGGGGGCATCGGTTGACGTTAGTTCACGTTTGTTCAGGCATTAAAAACGTAAGGATCCCATCAGTATTGCCACAAAAAAATTAAATCGAAAATTCGCTATTGGCGGCTGAAGGCAGGTATGTTAGGTGTCGTAAAAAGTTATACAATCGGGTCCTTACGATTCTTCAGCCTAAACAAGCGTCTGCAGGTCTTATTTAATCGATACAGTATGGTATCTTGCGGGCAATCAAAAGAGAAAAAGAGATTTCCGAGGTTTTAGATTTTTTTTCATACTATGGGGTGGCTAACTTCACGCCAACCACCCCACCCTGGAATCGACAAATCTAACTATGTGGGGGCATCAAGCGACGTTAGTTCACGTTTGTTCAGGCATTAAAAACGTTAGGATCTCACAGTATTGCCAGAAAAAAATAAAATCGAAAATTTGCTATTGGCGGCTGAAGGCAGGTATGTTAGGTGTCGTAAAAAGTTATACAATCGAGTCCTTATGATTCTTCAGCCTAAACAAGCATCTGCAGGCCTTACTTAATCGATACAGTACGGTATTTTGCGGGCAATCAAAAGAGAAAAAGAGATTTCCGAGGTTTTAGATTTTTTTTCATACTATGGGGTGGCTAACTTCACGCCAACCACCCCACCCTGGAATTGACAAATCTAACTATGCGGGGGCATCGGGCGACTTTAGTTCACGTTTGTTCAGGCATTAAAAACGTTAGGATCCCATCAGTATTGCCAGAAAAAAATAAAATCGAAAATTTGCTATTGGCGGCTGAAGGCAGGTATGTTAGGTGTCGTAAAAAGTTATATAATCGGGTCCTTACGATTTATTAAAAGAGAAAAAGAGATTTCCGAGGTTTAGATTTTTTTTCATACTCTGGGGTGGCTAACTTCACGCCAACCACCCCACCCTGGAATTGACAAATCTAACTATGCGGGGGCATCGGGCGACTTTAGTTCACGTTTGTTCAGGCATTAAAAACGTTAGGATCCCATCAGTATTGCCAGAAAAAAATAAAATCGAAAATTTGCTATTGGCGGCTGAAGGCAGGTATGTTAGGTGTCGTAAAAAGTTATATAATCGGGTCCTTACGATTTATTAAAAGAGAAAAAGAGATTTCCGAGGTTTAGATTTTTTTTCATACTCTGGGGTGGCTAACTTCACGCCAACCACCCCACCCTGGAATTGACAAATCTAACTATGTGGGGGCATCGGGCGACGTTAGTTCACGTTTGTTCAGGCATTAAAAACGTAAGGATCCCATCAGTATTGCCACAAAAAAAATTAAATCGAAAATTTGCTATTGGCGGCTGAAGGCAGGTATGTTAGGTGTCGTAAAAAGTTATACAATCGGGTCCTTACGATTCTTCAGCCTAAACAAGCGTCTGTAGGCCTTACTTAATCGATACAGTACGGTATCTTGCGGGCAATCAAAAGAGAAAAAGAGATTTCCGAGGTTTTAGATTTTTTTTCATACTATGGGGTGGCTAACTTCACGCCAACCACCCCACCCTGGAATAGACAAATCTAACTATGTGGGGGCATCAAGCGACGTTAGTTCACGTTTGTTCAGGCATTAAAAACGTTAGGATCCCATCAGTATTGCCACAAAAAAATAAAATCGAAAATTTGCTATTGGCGGCTGAAGGCAGGTATGTTAGGTGTCGTAAAAAGTTATTCAATCGGGTACTTACGATTCTTCAGCCTAAACAAGCGTCTGCAGGCCTTACCTAATCGATACAGTACGGTATCTTGCAGGCAATCAAAAGAGAAAAAGAGATTTCCGAGGTTTCAGATTTTTTTTCATACTATGGGGTGGATAACTTCACACCAACCACCCCACCCTGGAATCGACAAATCTAACTATGTGAAGGCATCAGGCGACGTCAGTTCACGTTTGTTCAGGCATTAAAAACGTTAGGATCCCATCAGTATTGTCAGAAAAAAATAAAATCGAAAATTTGCTATTGGCGGCTGAAGGCAGATATGTTAGGTGTCGTAAAAAGTTATACAATCGGGTCCTAACGATTCTACAGCCTAAACAAGCGTCTGTAGGCCTTACTTAATCGATACAGTATGGTATCTTGCGGGCAATCAAAAGAGAAAAAGAGATTTCCGAGGTTTTAGATTTTTTTTCATACTATGGGGTGGCTAACTTCACGCCAACAACCCCACCCTGGAATCGACAAATCTAACTATGTGGGAGCATCAAGCGACGTTAGTTCACGTTTGTTCAGGCATTAAAAACGTTAGGATCCCATCAGTATTGCCACAAAAAAATAAAATCGAAAATTTGCTATTGGCGGCTGAAGGCAGGTATGTTAGGTGTCGTAAAAAGTTATACAATCGGGTCCTTACGATTCTTCAGCCTAAACAAGCGTCTGCAGGCCTTACTTAATCGATACAGTACGGTATCTTGCAGGCAATGAAAAGAGAAAAAGAAATTTCCGAGGTTTTCGATTTTTTTCCATACTATGGGGTGGCCAACTTCACGCCAACTACCCCACCCTGGAATTGACAAATCTAACTATGTGGGTGCATCGGGCGACGTTAGTTCACGTTTGTTCAGGCATGAAAAACGTTAGGATTCCATCAGTATTGCCAGAAAAAAAAAATAGAAAATTTGCTATTGGCGGCTGAAGGCAGGTATGTTAGGTGTCGTAAAAAGTTATACAATCGAGTCCTTACGATTCTTCAGCCTCAACAAGCATCTGCAGGCCTTACTTAATCGATACAGTACGGTATCTTGCGGGCAATCAAAAGAGAAAAAGAGATTTCCGAGGTTTTAGATTTTTTTTCATACCATGGGGTGGCTAACTTCACGCCAACCACCCCACCCTGGAATTGACAAATCTAACTATGTGGGGGCATCGGGCGACGTTTAGTTCACGTTTGTTCAGGCATTAAAAACGGTAGGATCCCATCAGTATTGCCAGAAAAAAATAAAATCGAAAATTTGCTATTGGCGGCTGAAGGCAGGTATGTTAGGTGTCGTAAAAAGTTATATAATCGGGTCCTTACGATTTATTAAAAGAGAAAAAGAGATTTCCGAGGTTTTACATTTTTTTTCATACTATGGGGTGGCCAACTTCACGCCAACCACCCCACCCTGGAATTGACAAATTTATCTATGTGGGTGCATCGGGCGACGTTAGTTCACGTTTGTTCAGGCTTTAAAAACGTTAGGATCCCATCAGTATTGCCACAAAAAAATAAAATCGAAAATTTGCTATTGGCGGCTGAAGGCAGGTATGTTAGGTGTCGTAAAAAGTTATACAATCGGGTCCTTACGATTCTTCAGCCTGAACAAGCGTCTACAGGCCTTACTTAATCGATACAGTACGGTATCTTGCGGGCAATCAAAAGAGAAAAAGAGATTTCCGAGGTTTTAGATTTTTTTTCATACTATGGGGTGGCTAACTTCACGCCAACCACCCCACCCTGGAATCGACAAATCTAACTATGTGGGGGCATCGGGCGACGTTAGTTCACGTTTGTTCAGGCATTAAAAACGTTAGGATCCCATCAGTATTGCCACAAAAAATAAAATCGAAAATTTGCTATTGGCGGCTGAAGGCAGGTATGTTAGGTGTCGTAAAAAGTTATACAATCGGATCCTTACGATTCTTCAGCCTAAACAAGCGTTTGCAGGCCTTACTCAATCGATACAGTACGGTATCTTGCGGGCAATCAAAAGAGAAAAAGAGATTTTTTTTTTTTTTATACTACGACGGTGGCAAACAAGCATACGGCCCGCCTGATGGTAAGCAGCTACCGTAACCTATGGACGCCTGCAACTCCAAAGGAGTCACATGCGCGTTGCCGACCCTATACAAAAAGGAGGATTCACTGTGTTGACGACTAAAGGAACAAGAAGGTCCCTCATCGTCAACACACTGGGTCCTCTTTGAGCTCTTTGGCAACCTTACTCACCAGCAGGAACACAACACTATGAGTAGGGTCTAGTGCTATTTGGCTGTGGTTTTCTGTAAGGTGGAGGTACTTCCCCAGTCGGGCTCTGCTCCAGATTTAAGCGATGACATTCGCTGAACGTGCCCTACCACACTTAGCGAGATGCCATTCGCAGTGCCCATACCTCTCTTTTTGGCGTAGTTTAAGGACATACCCAGGTCCGGACGTAGTTTAAGGACATACCCCGGGTCCGAGATTTCCGAGGTTTCAGATTTTTTTTCATACTATGGGGTGGCTAACTTCACGCCAACCACTCCACCCTGGAATCGACAAATCTAACTATGTGGAGGCATCGGGCGACGTTAGTTTACGTTTGTTCAGGCATTAAAATCGTTAAGATCCCATCAGTATTGTCAGAAAAAATAAAATCGAAAATTTGCTATTGGTTGCTGAAGGCAGGTATGTTAGGTGTCGTAAAAAGTTATACAATCGGGTCCTAACGATTCTACAGCCTAAACAAGCGTCTGTAGGCCTTACTTAATCGATACAGTACGGTATCTTGCGGGCAATCAAAAGAGAAAAAGAAATTTCCGAGGTTTTCGATTTTTTTCCATACTATGGGGTGGCTAACTTCACGCCAACCACCCCACCCTGGAATTGACAAATCTAACTATGTTGGTGCATCGAGCGACGTTAGTTCACGTTTGTTCTGGCATTAAAAACGTTAGGATCCCATCAGTATTGCCACAAAAAAATAAAATCGAAAATTTGCTATTGGCGGCTGAAGGCAGGTATGTTAGGTGTCGTAAAAAGTTATACAATCGGGTCCTTACGATTCTTCAGCCTAAACAAGCGTCTGTAGGCCTTACTTAATCGATACAGTATGGTATCTTGCGGGCAATCAAAAGAGAAAAAGAGATTTCCGAGGTTTCAGATTTTTTTTCATACTATGGGGTGGCTAACTTCACACCAACCACCCCACCCTGGAATCGACAAATCTAACTATGTGGGGGCATCGGGCGACGATAGTTCACGTTTGTTCAGGCATTAAAAACGTTAGTATCCCATCAGTATTGCCACAAAAAAATTAAATCGAAAATTTGCTATTGGCGGCTGAAGGCAGGTATGTTAGGTGTCGTAAAAAGTTATACAATCGGGTCCTAACGATTCTACAGCCTAAACAAGCGTCTGTAGGCCTTACTTAATAGATACAGTACGATATCTTGCAGGTAATCAAAAGAGAAAAAGAAATTTCCGTGGTTTTCGATTTTTTTCCATACTATGGGGTGGCCAACTTCACGCCAACTACCCCACCCTGGAATTGACAAATCTAACTATGTGGTTGCATCGGGCGACGTTAGTTCACGTTTGTTCAGGCATTAAAAACGTTAGGATCTCATCAGTATTGCCACAAGAAAATAAAATCGAAAATTTGCTATTGGCGGCTGAAGGCAGGTATGTTAGGTGTCGTAAAAAGTTATACAATCGGGTCCTTACGATTCTTCAGCCTAAACAAGCGTTTCCAGGCCTTACTCAATCGAAACAGTACGGTATCTTGCGGGCAATCAAAAGAGAAAAAGAGATTTCCGAGGTTACAGTTTTTTTTCATACTATGGGGTGGCTAACTTCACGCCAACCACCCCACCCTGGAATCGACAAATATAACTATGTGGGGGCATCGGGCGAAATTAGTTCACGTTTGTTCAGGTATTAAAAACGTTAGGATCCCATCAGTATTGCCACAAAAAAATAAAATCGAAAATTTGCTATTGGCGGCTGAAGGCAGGTATGTTAGGTGTCGTAAAAAGTTATACAATCGGGTCCATACGATTCTTCAGCCTAAAAAAGCGTTTGCAGGCCTTACTCAATCGATACAGTACGGTATCTTGCGGGCAATCAAAAGAGAAAAAGAGATTTCCGAGGTTTCAGATTTTTTTTCATACTATGGGGTGGCTAACTTCACGCCAACCACCCCAACCTGGAATCGACAAATCTAACTATGTAGGGGCATCAAGCGACGTTATTTCACGTTTGTTCAGGCATTAAAAACGTTAGGATCCCATCAGTATTGCCACAAAAAAATAAAATCGAAAATTTGCTATTGGCGGCTGAAGGCAGGTATGTTAGGTGTCGTAAAAAGTTATACAATCGGGTCCTTACGATTCTTCAGCCTAAACAAGCGTCTGCAGGCCTTACTTAATCGATACAGTACGGTATCTTGCAGGCAATCAAAAGAGAAAAAGAGATTTCCGAGGTTTCAGATTTTTTTTCATACTATGGGGTGGCTAACTTCACACCAACCACCCCACCCTGGAATCGACAAATCTAACTATGTGGGGGCATCGAACGTCGATAGTTCACGTTTGTTCAGGCATTAAAAACGTTAGGATCCCATCAGTATTGCCACAAAAAAATAAAATCGAAAATTTGCTATTGGCGGCTGAAGGCAGGTATGTTAGGTGTCGTAAAAAGTTATACAATCGGGTCCTAACAATTCTACAGCCTAAACAAGCGTCTGTAGGCCTTACCTAATCGATACAGTACGGTATCTTGCGGGCAATCAAAAGAGAAAAAGAAATTTCCGAGGTTTTAGATTTTTTTCCATACTATGGGGTGGCTAACTTCACGCCAACCACCCCACCCTGGAATCGACAAATCTAACTATGTGGGTGCATCGAACGACGTTAGTTCACGTTTGTTCAGGCATTAAAAACGTTAGGATCCCATCAGTATTGCCACAAAAAAATAAAATCGAAAATTTGCTATTGGTGGCTGAAGGCAGGTATGTTAGGTGTCGTAAAAAGTTATACAATCGGGTCCTTACGATTCTTCAGCCTAAACAAGCGTCTGCAGGCCTTACTTAATCGATACAGTACGGTATCTTGCGGGCAATCAAAAGAGAAAAAGAGATTTCCGAGGTTTCATTTTTTTTTGATACTATGGGGTGGCTAACTTCACACCAACCACCCCACCCTGGAATCGACAAATCTAACTATGTGGGGGCATCGGGCAACGTTAGTTCACGTTTGTTCCGGTATTAAAAACGTTAGGATCCCATCAGTATTGCCACAAAAAAATAAAATCGAAAATTTGCTATTGGCGGCTGAAGGCAGGTATGTTAGGTGTCGTAAAAAGTTATACAATCGGGTCCTAACGATTCTACAGCCTAAACAAGCATCTGTAGGCCTTACTAAATCGATACAGTACGGAATCTTGCAGGCAATCAAAAGAGAAAAAGAAATTTCCGAGGTTTTCGATTTTTTTCCATACTATGGGGTGGCCAACTTCACGCCAACCACCCCACCCTGGAATTGACAAATTTAACTATGTGGGTGCATCGGGCGACGTTAGTTCACGTTTGTTCAGGCATTAAAAACGTTAGGATCCCATCAGTATTGCCACAAAAAAATAAAATCGAAAATTTGCTATTGGCGGCTGAAGGCAGGTATGTTAGGTGTCGTAAAAAGTTATACAATCGGGTCCTTACGATTCTTCAGCCTAAACAAGCGTCTGCAGGCCTTACTTATTCGATACAGTACGGTATCTTGCGGGCAATCAAAAGATAAAAAGAGATTTCCGAGGTTTCAGATTTTTTTTCATACTATGGGGTGGCTAACTTCACGCCAACCACCCCACCCTGGAATCGACAAATCTAACTATGTGGGGACATCGGGCGACGTTAGTTCACGTTTGTTCAGGCATTAAAAACGTTAGGATCCCATCAGTATTGCCACAAAAAATAAAATCGAAAATTTGCTATTGGCGGCTGAAGGCAGGTATGTTAGGTGTTGTAAAAAGTTATACAATTGGATCCTTACGATTCTTCAGCCTAAACAAGCGTTTGCAGGCCTTACTCAATCGATACAGTATGGTATCTTGCGGGCAATCAAAAGAGAAAAAGAGATTTCCGAGGTTTCAGATTTTTTTTCATACTATGGGGTGGCTAACTTCACGCCAACCACCCCACCCTGGAATCGACAAATCTAACTATGTGGGGGCATCGGGCGACGTTAGTTCACGTTTGTTCAGGCATTAAAATCGTTAGGATCCCATCAGTATTGTCAGAAAAAAATAAAATCGAAAATTTGCTATTGGTTGCTGAAGGCAGGTATGTTAGGTGTCGTAAAAAGTTATACAATCGGGTCCTAACGATTCTACAGCCTAAACAAGCGTCTGTAGGCCTTACTTAATCGATACAGTACGGTATCTTGCGGGCAATCAAAAGAGAAAAAGAAATTTCCGAGGTTTTCGATTTTTTTCCATACTATGGGGTGGCTAACTTCACGCCAACCACCCCACCCTGGAATTGACAAATCTATCTATGTGGGTGCATCGAGCGACGTTAGTTCACGTTTGTTCAGGCATTAAAAACGTTAGGATCCCATCAGTATTGCCACAAAAAAATAAAATCGAAAATTTGCTATTGGCGGCTGAAGGCAGGTATGTTAGGTGTCGTAAAAAGTTATACAATCGGGTCCTTACGATTCTTCAGCCTAAACAAGCGTCTGCAGGCCTTACTTAATCGATACAGTATGGTATCTTGCGGGCAATCAAAAGAGAAAAAGAGATTTCCGAGGTTTCAGATTTTTTTTCATACTATGGGGTGGCTAACTTCACACCAACCACCCCACCCTGGAATCGACAAAACTTACTATGTGGGGGCATCGGGCGACATAAGTTCACGTTTGTTCAGGCATTAAAAACGTTAGGATCCCATCAGTATTGCCACAAAAAAATTAAATCGAAAATTTGCTATTGGCGGCTGAAGGCAGGTATGTTAGGTGTCGTAAAAAGTTATACAATCGGGTCCTAACGATTCTACAGCCTAAACAAGCGTCTGTAGGCCTTACTTAATCGATACAGTACGGTATCTTGCAGGCAATCAAAAGAGAAAAAGAGATTTCCGAGGTTTCAGATTTTTTTTCATACTATGGGGTGGCTAACTTCACACCAACCACCCCACCCTGGAATCGACAAATCTAACTATGTGGGGGCATCGAACGTCGATAGTTCACGTTTGTTCAGGCTTTAAAAACGTTAGGATCCCATCAGTATTGCCACAAAAAAATAAAATCGAAAATTTGCTATTGGCGGCTGAAGGCAGGTATGTTAGGTGTCGTAAAAAGTTATACAATCGGGTCCTAACAATTCTACAGCCTAAACAAGCGTCTGTAGGCCTTACCTAATCGATACAGTACGGTATCTTGCGGGCAATCAAAAGAGAAAAAGAAATTTCCGAGGTTTTAGATTTTTTTCCATACTATGGGGTGGCTAACTTCACGCCAACCACCCCACCCTGGAATCGACAAATCTAACTATGTGGGTGCATCGAACGACGTTAGTTCACGTTTGTTCAGGCATTAAAAACGTTAGGATCCCATCAGTATTGCCACAAAAAAATAAAATCGAAAATTTGCTATTGGTGGCTGAAGGCAGGTATGTTAGGTGTCGTAAATAGTTATACAATCGGGTCCTTACGATTCTTCAGCCTAAACAAGCGTCTGCAGGCCTTACTTAATCGATACAGTACGGTATCTTGCGGGCAATCAAAAGAGAAAAAGAGATTTCCGAGGTTTCATTTTTTTTTGATACTATGGGGTGGCTAACTTCACACCAACCACCCCACCCTGGAATCGACAAATCTAACTATGTGGGGGCATCGGGCAACGTTAGTTCACGTTTGTTCCGGTATTAAAAACGTTAGGATCCCATCAGTATTGCCACAAAAAAATAAAATCGAAAATTTGCTATTGGCGGCTGAAGGCAGGTATGTTAGGTGTCGTAAAAAGTTATACAATCGGGTCCTAACGATTCTACAGCCTAAACAAGCATCTGTAGGCCTTACTAAATCGATACAGTACGGAATCTTGCAGGCAATCAAAAGAGAAAAAGAAATTTCCGAGGTTTTCGATTTTTTTCCATACTATGGGGTGGCCAACTTCACGCCAACCACCCCACCCTGGAATTGACAAATTTAACTATGTGGGTGCATCGGGCGACGTTAGTTCACGTTTGTTCAGGCATTAAAAACGTTAGGATCCCATCAGTATTGCCACAAAAAAATAAAATCGAAAATTTGCTATTGGCGGCTGAAGGCAGGTATGTTAGGTGTCGTAAAAAGTTATACAATCGGGTCCTTACGATTCTTCAGCCTAAACAAGCGTCTGCAGGCCTTACTTATTCGATACAGTACGGTATCTTGCGGGCAATCAAAAGATAAAAAGAGATTTCCGAGGTTTCAGATTTTTTTTCATACTATGGGGTGGCTAACTTCACGCCAACCACCCCACCCTGGAATCGACAAATCTAACTATGTGGGGACATCGGGCGACGTTAGTTCACGTTTGTTCAGGCATTAAAAACGTTAGGATCCCATCAGTATTGCCACAAAAAATAAAATCGAAAATTTGCTATTGGCGGCTGAAGGCAGGTATGTTAGGTGTTGTAAAAAGTTATACAATTGGATCCTTACGATTCTTCAGCCTAAACAAGCGTTTGCAGGCCTTACTCAATCGATACAGTATGGTATCTTGCGGGCAATCAAAAGAGAAAAAGAGATTTCCGAGGTTTCAGATTTTTTTTCATACTATGGGGTGGCTAACTTCACGCCAACCACCCCACCCTGGAATCGACAAATCTAACTATGTGGGGGCATCGGGCGACGTTAGTTCACGTTTGTTCAGGCATTAAAATCGTTAGGATCCCATCAGTATTGTCAGAAAAAAATAAAATCGAAAATTTGCTATTGGTTGCTGAAGGCAGGTATGTTAGGTGTCGTAAAAAGTTATACAATCGGGTCCTAACGATTCTACAGCCTAAACAAGCGTCTGTAGGCCTTACTTAATCGATACAGTACGGTATCTTGCGGGCAATCAAAAGAGAAAAAGAAATTTCCGAGGTTTTCGATTTTTTTCCATACTATGGGGTGGCTAACTTCACGCCAACCACCCCACCCTGGAATTGACAAATCTATCTATGTGGGTGCATCGAGCGACGTTAGTTCACGTTTGTTCAGGCATTAAAAACGTTAGGATCCCATCAGTATTGCCACAAAAAAATAAAATCGAAAATTTGCTATTGGCGGCTGAAGGCAGGTATGTTAGGTGTCGTAAAAAGTTATACAATCGGGTCCTTACGATTCTTCAGCCTAAACAAGCGTCTGCAGGCCTTACTTAATCGATACAGTATGGTATCTTGCGGGCAATCAAAAGAGAAAAAGAGATTTCCGAGGTTTCAGATTTTTTTTCATACTATGGGGTGGCTAACTTCACACCAACCACCCCACCCTGGAATCGACAAATCTAACTATGTGGGGGCATCGGGCGACATAAGTTCACGTTTGTTCAGGCATTAAAAACGTTAGGATCCCATCAGTATTGCCACAAAAAAATTAAATCGAAAATTTGCTATTGGCGGCTGAAGGCAGGTATGTTAGGTGTCGTAAAAAGTTATACAATCGGGTCCTAACGATTCTACAGCCTAAACAAGCGTCTGTAGGCCTTACTTAATCGATACAGTACGGTATCTTGCAGGTAATCAAAAGAGAAAAAGAAATTTCCGTGGTTTTCAATTTTTTTCCATACTATGGGGTGGCCAACTTCACGCCAACTACCCCACCCTGGAATTGACAAATTAAACTATGTGGGTGCATCGGGCGCCGTTAGTTCACGTTTGTTCAGGCATTAAAAACGTTAGGATTCCATGAGTATTGCCACAAAAAAATAAAATCGAAAATTTGCTATTGGCGGCTGAAGGCAGGTATGTTAGGTGTCGTAAAAAGTTATACAATCGGGTCCTTACGATTCTTCAGCCTAAACAAGCGTCTACAGGCCTTACTTAATCGATACAGTATGGTATCTTGCGGGCAATCAAAAGAGAAAAAGAGATTTCCGAGGTTTTAGATTTTTTTTCATACTATGGGGTGGCTAACTTCACGCCAACCACCCCACCCTGGAATCGACAAATCTAACTATGTGGGGGCATCGGGCGACGTTAGTTCCCGTTTGTTCTGGCATTAAAAACGTTAGGATCCCATCAGTATTGTCAGAAAAAAATAAAATCGAAAATTTGCTATTGGCGGCTGAAGGCAGGTATGTTAGGTGTCGTAAAAAGTTATACAATCGGGTCCCAACGATTCTACAGCCTAAACAAGCGTCTGTAGGCCTTACCTAATCGATACAGTACGGTATCTTGCGGGCAATCAAAAGAGAAAAAGAAATTTCCGAGGTTTTTGATTTTTTTCCATACTATGGGGTGGCTAACTTCACGCCAACCACCCCACCCTGGAATTGACAAATCTAACTATGTGGGTGCATCGGGCAACGTTAGTTCACGATTATTCAGGCATTAAAAACGTTAGGATTCCATCAGTATTGCCACAAAAAAATAAAATCGAAAATTTGCTATTGGCGGCTGAAGGCAGGTATGTTAGGTGTCGTAAAAAGTTATACAATCGGGTCCTTACGATTCTTCAGCCTAAACAAGCGTCTGCAGGCCTTACTTAATCGATACAGTACGGTATCTTGCGGGCGATCAAAAGATAAAAAGAGATTTCCGAGGTTTTAGATTTTTTTTCATACTATGGGGTGGCTAATTTCACGCCAACCACCCCACCCTGGAATCGACAAATCTAACTATGTGGGGGCATCAAGCGACGTTAGTTTACGTTTGTTCAGGCATTAAAAACGTTAGGATCCCACAGTATTGCCAGAAAAAAATAAAATCGAAAATTTGCTATTGGCGGCTGAAGGCAGGTATGTTAGGCGTCGTAAAAAGTTATACAATCAAGTCCTTACGATTCTTCAGCCTAAACAAGCATCTGCAGGCCTTACTTAATCGATACAGTACGGTATTTTGCGGGCAATCAAAAGAGAAAAAGAGATTTCCGAGGTTTTAGATTTTTTTTCATACTATGGGGTGGCTAACTTCACGCCAACCACCCCACCCTGGAATTGACAAATCTAACTATGTGGGGGCATCAAGCGACTTTAGTTCACGTTTGTTCAGGCATTAAAAACGTTAGAATCCCATCAGTATTGCCAGAAAAAAATAAAATCGAAAATTTGCTATTGGCGGCTGAAGGCAGGTATGTTAGGTGTCGTAAAAAGTTATATAATCGGGTCCTAACGATTTATTAAAAGAGAAAAAGAGATTTCCGAGGTTTTAGATTTTTTTTCATACTCTGGGGTGGCTAACTTCACGCCAACCACCCCACCCTGGAATTGACAAATCTAACTATGTGGGGGCATCGGGCGACGTTAGTACACGTTTGTTCAGGCATTAAAAACGTTAAGAACCCATCAGTATTGCCAGAAAAAAATAAAATCGAAAATTTGCTATTGGCGGCTGAAGGCAGGTATGTTAGGTGTCGTAAAAAGTTATACAATCGGGTCCTTACGATTCTTCAGCCTAAACAAGCGTCTGCAGGTCTTATTTTAATCGATACAGTACGGTATCTTGCGGGCAATCAATCGAGAAAAAGAGATTTACGAGGTTTTAGATTTTTTTTCATACTATGGGGTGGCTAACTTCACGCCAACCACCCCACCCTGGAATCGACAGATCTAACTAAGTGGGGGCATCGGGCGACGTTAGTTCACGTTTGTTCAGGCATTAAAAACGTTAGGAACCCATCAGTATTGCCAGAAAAAAATAAAATCGAAAATTTGCTATTGGCGGCTGAAGGCAGGTATGTTAGGTGTCGTAAAAAGTTATACAATGGGGTCCTTACGATTATTCAGACTGAACAAGCGTCTGCAGGCCTTACTTAATCGATACAGTACGGTATCTTGCGGGCAATCAAAAGAGAAAAAGAGATTTCCGAGGTTACAGATTTTTTTTCATACTATGGGGTGGCTAACTTCACGCCAACCACCCCACCCTGGAATCGACAAATATAACTATGTGGGGGCATCGGGCGACGTTAGTTCACGTTTGTTCAGGCATTAAAAACGTTAGGATCCCATCAGTATTGCCACAAAAAAATAAAATCGAAAATTTGCTATTGGCGGCTGAAGGCAGGTATGTTAGGTGTCGTAAAAAGTTATACAATCGGGTCCTAACGATTCTACAGCCTAAACAAGCGTCTGTAGGCCTTACCTAATCGATAAAGAACGGTATCTTGCGGGCAATCAAAAGAGAAAAAGAAATTTCCGAGGTTTTCGATTTTTTTCCATACTATGGGGTGGCTAACTTCACGCCAACCACCCCACCCTGGAATTGACAAATCTAACTATGTAGGTGCATCGGGCAACGTTAGTTCACGTTTGTTCAGGCATTAAAAACGTTAGGATCCCATCAGTATTGCCACAAAAAAATAAAATCGAAAATTTGCTATTGGCGGCTGAAGGCAGGTATGTTAGGTGTCGTAAAAAGTTATACAATCGGGTCCTTACGATTCTTCAGCCTAAACAAGCGTCTGCAGGCCTTACTTAATCGATACAGTACGGTATCTTGCGGGCAATCAAAAGATAAAAAGAGATTTCCGAGGTTTTAGATTTTTTTTCATACTATGGGGTGGCTAACTTCACGCCAACCACCCCACCCTGGAATCGACAAATCTAACTATGTGGGGGCATCGGTCGACGTTAGTTTACGTTTGTTCAGGCATTAAAAACGTAAGGATCCCATCAGTATTGCCACAAAAAAATTAAATCGAAAATTTGCTATTGGCGGCTGAAGGCAGGTATGTTAGGTGTCGTAAAAAGTTATACAATCGGGTCCTTACGATTCTTCAGCCTAAACAAGCGTCTGCAGGTCTTATTTAATCGATACAGTACGGTATCTTGCGGGCAATCAAAAGAGAAAAAGAGATTTCCGAGGTTTTAGTTTTTTTTTCATACTATGGGGTGGCTAACTTCACGCCAACCACCCCACCCTGGAATTGACAAATCTAACTATGTGGGGGCATCGGGCGACGTTAGTTCACGTTTGTTCAGGCATTAAAAACGTTAGGAACCCATCAGTATTGCCAGAAAAAAATAAAATCGAAAATTTGCTATTGGCGGCTGAAGGCAGGTATGTTAGGTGTCGTAAAAAGTTATACAATGGGGTCCTTACGATTATTCAGCCTGAACAAGCGTCTGCAGGCCTTATTTAATCGATACAGTACGGTATCTTGCGGGCAATCAAAAGAGAAAAAGAGATTTCCGAGGTTACAGATTTTTTTTCATACTATGGGGTGGCTAACTTCACGCCAACCACCCCACCCTGGAATCGACAAATATAACTATGTGGGGGCATCGGGCGACGTTAGTTCACGTTTGTTCAGGCATTAAAAACGTTAGGATCCCATCAGTATTGCCACAATAAAATAAAATCGAAAATTTGCTATTGGCGGCTGAAGGCAGGTATGTTAGGTGTCGTAAAAAGTTATACAATCGGGTCCTAACGATTCTACAGCCTAAACAAGCGTCTGTATGCCTTACCTAATCGATACAGAACGGTATCTTGCGGGCAATCAAAAGAGAAAAAGAAATTTCCGAGGTTTTCGATTTTTTTCCATACTATGGGGTGGCTAACTTCACGCCAACCACCCCACCCTGGAATTGACAAATCTAACTATGTAGGTGCATCGGGCAACGTTAGTTCACGTTTGTTCAGGCATTAAAAACGTTAGGATCCCATCAGTATTGCCACAAAAAAATAAAATCGAAAATTTGCTATTGGCGGCTGAAGGCAGGTATGTTAGGTGTCGTAAAAAGTTATACAATCGGGTCCTTACGATTCTTCAGCCTAAACAAGCGTCTGCAGGCCTTACTTAATCGATACAGTACGGTATCTTGCGGGCAATCAAAAGAAAAAAAAGAGATTTCCGAGGTTTTAGATTTTTTTTCATACTATGGGGTGGCTAACTTCACGCCAACCACCCCACCCTGGAATCGACAAATCTAACTATGTGGGGGCATCGGTCGACGTTAGTTTACGTTTGTTCAGGCATTAAAAACGTAAGGATCCCATCAGTATTGCCACAAAAAAATTAAATCGAAAATTTGCTATTGGCGGCTGAAGGCAGGTATGTTAGGTGTCGTAAAAAGTTATACAATCGGGTCCTTACGATTCTTCAGCCTAAACAAGCGTCTGCAGGTCTTATTTAATCGATACAGTACGGTATCTTGCGGGCAATCAAAAGAGAAAAAGAGATTTCCGAGGTTTTATTTTTTTTTCATACTATGGGGTGGCTAACTTCACGCCAACCACCCCACCCTGGAACCGACAAATCTAACTATGTGGGGGCATCAAGCGACGTTAGTTTACGTTTGTTCAGGCATTAAAAACGTTAGGATCCCACAGTATTGCCAGAAAAAAATAAAATCGAAAATTTGCTATTGGCGGCTGAAGGCAGGTATGTTAGGTGTCGTAAAAAGTTATACAATCGAGTCCTTACGATTCTTCAGCCTAAACAAGCATCTGCAGGCCTTACCTAATCGATACAGTACGGTATTTTGCGGGCAATCAAAAGAGAAAAAGAGATTTCCGAGGTTTTAGATTTTTTTTCATACTATGGGGTGGCTAACTTCACGCCAACCACCCCACCCTGGAATTGACAAATATAACTATGCGGGGGCATTGGGCGACTTTAGTTCACGTTTGTTCAGGCATTAAAAACGTTAGGATCCCATCAGTATTGCCAGAAAAAAATAAAATCGAAAATTTGCTATTGGCGGCTGAAGGCAGGTATGTTAGGTGTCGTAAAATGTTATATAATCGGGTCCTTACGATTTATTAAAAGAGAAAAAGAGATTTCCGAGGTTTTAGATTTTTTTTCATACTCTGGGGTGGCTAACTTCACGCCAACCACCCCACCCTGGAATTGACAAATCTAACTATGTGGGGGCATCGGGCGACGTTAGTTCACTTTTTTTCAGGCATTAAAAACGTTAGGAACCCATCAGTATTGCCAGAAAAAAATAAAATCGAAAATTTGCTATAGGCGGCTGAAGGCAGGTATGTTAGGTGTCGTAAAAAGTTATACAATGGGGTCCTTACGATTCTTCAGCCTGAACAAGCGTCTGCAGGCCTTACTTAATCGATACAGTACGGTATCTTGCGGGCAATCAAAAGAGAAAAAGAGATTTCCGAGGTTTTAGATTTTTTTTCATACTATGGGGTGGCTAACTTCACGCCAACCACCCCACCCTGGAATCGACAAATCTAACTATGTGGGGGCATCAGGCGACGTTAGTTCACGTTTGTTCAGGCATTAAAAACGTTAGGATCCCATCAGTATTGTCAGAAAAAAATAAAATCGAAAATTTGCTATTGGCGGCTGAAGGCAGATATGTTAGGTGTCGTAAAAAGTTATACAATTGGGTCCTACCGATTCTACAGCCTAAACAAGCGTCTGTAGGCCTTACTTAATCGATACAGTACGGTATCTTGCGGGCAATCAAAAGAGAAAAAGAGATTTCCGAGGTTTTAGATTTTTTTTCATACTATGGGATGGCTAACTTCACGCCAACCACCCCACCCTGGAATGGACAAATCTAACTATGTGGGGGCATCAAGCGACGTTAGTTCACGTTTGTTCAGGCATTAAAAACGTTAGGATCCCATCAGTATTGCCACAAAAAAATAAAATCGAAAATTTGCTATTGGCGGCTGAAGGCAGGTATGTTAGGTGTCGTAAAAAGTTATTCAATCGGGTACTTACGATTCTTCAGCCTAAACAAGCGTCTGCAGGCCTTACTTAATCGATACAGTACGGTATCTTGCAGGCAATCAAAAGAGAAAAAGAGATTTCCGAGGTTTCAGATTTTTTTTCATACTATGGGGTGGCTAACTTCACACCAACTACCCCACCCTGGAATCGACAAATCTAACTATGTGGGGGCATCGGGCGACGATAGTTCACGTTTGTTCAGGCATTAAAAACGTTAGGATCCCATCAGTATTGCCACAAAAAAATAAAATCGAAAATTTGCTATTGGCGGCTGAAGGCAGGTATGTTAGGTGTCGTAAAAAGTTATACAATCGGGTCCTTACGATTCTTCAGCCTAAACAAGCGTCTGCAGGCCTTACTTAATCGATACAGTACGGTATCTTGCAGGCAATCAAAAGAGAAAAAGAGATTTCCGAGGTTTCAGATTTTTTTTCATACTATGGGGTGGCTAACTTCACACCAACCACCCCACCCTGGAATCGACAAATCTAACTATGTGGGGGCATCGGGCGACGATAGTTCACGTTTGTTCAGGCATTAAAAACGTTAGCATCCCATCAGTATTGCCACAAAAAAATAAAATCGAAAATTTGCTATTGGCGGCTGAAGGCAGGTATGTTAGGTGTCGTAAAAAGTTATACAATCGGGTACTTACGATTCTTCAGCCTAAACAAGCGTATACAGGCCTTATTTAATCGATACAGTACGGTATCTTGCGGGCAATCAAAAGAGAAAAAGAGATTTCCGAGGTTTCAGTTTTTTTTCATACTATGGGGTGGCTAACTTCACGCCAACCACCCCACCCTGGAATCGACAAATCTAACTATGTGGGGGCATCGGGCGACGTTAGTTCACTTTTGTTCAGGCATTAAAAACGTTAGGATCCCATCAGTATTGCCACAAAAAAATAAAATCGAAAATTTGCTATTGGCGGCTGAAGGCAGGTATGTTAGGTGTCGTAAAAAGTTATACAATCGGGTGCTTACGATTCTTCAGCCTAAACAAGCGTCTGCAGGCCATACTTAATCGATACAGTATGGTATCTTGCGGGCAATCAAAAGAGAAAAAGAGATTTCCGAGGTTTTAGATTTTTTTTCATACTATGGGGTGGCTAACTTCACGCCAACCACCCCACCCTGGAATCGACAAATCTAACTATGTGGGGGCATCGGGCGACGTTAGTTCACGTTTGTTCAGGCATTAAAAACGTTAGGATCCCATCAGTATTGCCACAAAAAATAAAATCGAAAATTTGCTATTGGCGGCTGAAGGCAGGTATGTTAGGTGTCGTAAAAAGTTATACAATCGGATCCTTACGATTCTTCAGCCTAAACAAGCGTTTACAGGCCTTACTCAATCGATACAGTACGGTATCTTGCGGGCAATCAAAAGAGAAAAAGAGATTTCCGAGGTTTCAGATTTTTTTTCATACTATGGGGTGGCTAACTTCACGCCAACCACCCCACCCTGGAATCGACAAATCTAACTATGTGAGGGCATCGGGCGACGTTAGTTCACGTTTGTTCAGGCATTAAAAACGTTAGGATCCCATCAGTATTGTCAGAAAAAAATAAAATCGAAAATTTGCTATTGGCGGCTGAAGGCAGGTATGTTAGGTGTCGTAAAAAGTTATACAATCGGGTCCTTACGATTCTTCAGCCTAAACAAGCGTCTGCAGGCCTTACTTAATCGATACAGTACGGTACCTTGCAGGCAATCAAAAGAGAAAAAGAGATTTCCGAGGTTTCAGATTTTTTTTCATACTATGGGGTGGCTAACTTCACACCAACCACCCCACCCTGGAATCGACAAATCTAACTATGTGGGGGCATCGGGCGACGAAAGTTCACGTTTGTTCAGGCATTAAAAACGTTAGGATCCCATCAGTATTGCCACAAAAAAATAAAATCGAAAATTTGCTATTGGCGGCTGAAGGCAGGTATGTTAGGTGTCGTAAAAAGTTATACAATCGGGTCCTTACGATTCTTCAGCCTAAACAAGCGTCTGCAGGCCTTACTTAATCGATACAGTACGGTATCTTGCGGGCAATCAAAAGAAAAAAAGAGATTTCCGAGGTTTTAGATTTTTTTTCATACTATGGGGTGGCTAACTTCACGCCAACCACCCTGGAATACACAAATCTAACTATGTGGGGGCATCGGGCGACGTTAGTTCACGTTTGTTCAGGCATTAAAAACGTAAGGATCCCATCAGTATTACCACAAAAAAATTAAATCGAAAATTTGCTATTGGCGGCTGAAGGCAGGTATGTTAGGTGCCGTAAAAAGTTATACAATCGGGTCCTTACGATTCTTCAGCCTAAACAAGCGTCTGCAGGTCTTATTTAATCGATACAGTACGGTATCTTGTGGGCAATCAAAAGAGAAAAAGAGATTTCCGAGGTTTTAGTTTTTTTTCATACTATGGGGTGGCTAACTTCACGCCAACCACCCCACCCTGGAATCGACAAATCTAACTATGTGAAGGCATCGGGCGACGTTAGTTCACGTTTGTTCAGGCATTAAAAACGTTAGGATCCCATCAGTATTGCCACAAAAAAATAAAATCGAAAATTTGCTATTGGCGGCTGAAGGCAGGTATGTTAGGTGTCGTAAAAAGTTATACAATCGGGTCCTTACGATTCTTCAGCCTAAACAAGCGTCTGCAGGCCTTACTTAATCGATACAGTACGGTATCTTGCAGGCAATCAAAAGAGAAAAAGAGATTTCCGAGGTTTCAGATTTTTTTTCATACTATGGGGTGGCTAACTTCACACCAACCACCCCACCCTGGAATCGACAAATCTAACTAAGTGGGGGCATCGGGCGACGATAGTTCACGTTTGTTCAGGCATTAAAAACGTTAGGATCCCATCAGTATTGCCACAAAAAAATAAAATCGAAAATTTGCTATTGGCGGCTGAAGGCAGGTATGTTAGGTGTCGTAAAAAGTTATACAATCGGGTCCTTACGATTCTTCAGCCTAAACAAGCGTCTGCAGGCCTTACTTAATCGATACAGTATGGTATCTTGCAGGCAATCAAAAGAGAAAAAGAGATTTCCGAGGTTTCAGATTTTTTTTCATACTATGGGGTGGCTAACTTCACACCAACCACCCCACCCTGGAATCGACAAATCTAACTATGTGGGGGCATCGGGCGACGATAGTTCACGTTTGTTCAGGCATTAAAAACGTTAAGATCCCATCAGTATTGCCACAAAAAAAACATAAAATCGAAAATTTGCTATTGGCGGCTGAAGGCAGGTATGTTAGGTGTCGTAAAAAGTTATACAATCGGGTCCTTACGATTCTTCAGCCTAAACAAGCGTCTGCAGGCCTTACTTAATCGATACAGTACGGTATCTTGCGGGCAATCAAAAGAGAAAAAGAGATTTCCGAGGTTTCAGATTTTTTTTCATACTATGGGGTGGCTAACTTCACGCCAACCACCCCACCCTGGAATCGACAAATCTAACTATGTGGGGGCATCGGGCGACGTTAGTTCACGTTTGTTCAGGCATTAAAAACGTAAGAATCCCATCAGTATTACCACAAAAAAATTAAATCGAAAATTTGCAATTGGCGGCTGAAGGCAGGTATGTTAGGTGTCGTAAAAAGTTATACAATCGGGTCCTTACGATTCTTCAGCCTAAACAAGCGTCTGCAGGTCTTATTTAATCGATACAGTACGGTATCTTGCGGGCAATCAAAAGAGAAAAAGAGATTTCCGAGGTTTTAGTTTTTTTTTCATACTATGGGGTGGCTAACTTCACGCCAACCACCCCACCCTGGAATCGACAAATCTAACTATGTGGGGGCATCAAGCGACGTTAGTTCACGTTTGTTCAGGCATTAAAAACGTTAGGATCCCACAGTATTGCCAGAAAAAATAAAATCGAAAATTTGCTATTGGCGGCTGAAGGCAGGTATGTTAGGTGTCGTAAAAAGTTATACAATCGAGTCCTTACGATTCTTCAGCCTAAACAAGCATCTGCAGGCCTTACTTAATCGATACAGTACGGTATTTTGCGGGCAATCAAAAGAGAAAAAGAGATTTCCGAGGTTTTAGATTTTTTTTCATACTATGGGGTGGCTAACTTCACGCCAACCACCCCACCCTGGAATTGACAAATCTAACTATGCGGGGGCATCGGGCGACTTTAGTTCACGTTTGTTCAGGCATTAAAAACGTTAGGATCCCATCAGTATTGCCAGAAAAAAATAAAATCGAAAATTTGCTATTGGCGGCTGAAGGCAGGTATGTTAGGTGTCGTAAAAAGTTATATAATCGGGTCCTTACGATTTATTAAAAGAGAAAAAGAGATTTCCGAGGTTTTAGATTTTTTTTCATACTCTGGGGTGGCTAACTTAACGCCAACCACCCCACCCTGGAATTGACAAATCTAACTATGTGGGGGCATCGGGCGACGTTAGTTCACGTTTGTTCAGGCATTAAAAACGTTAGGAACCCATCAGTATTGCCAGAAAAAAATAAAATCGAAAATTTGCTATTGGCGGCTGAAGGCAGGTATGTTAGGTGTCGTAAAAAGTTATACAATGGGGTCCTTACGATTCTTCAGCCTGAACAAGCGTCTGCAGGCCTTACTTAATCGATACAGTACGGTATCTTGCGGGCAATCAAAAGAGAAAAAGAGATTTCCGAGGTTTTAGATTTTTTTTCATACTATGGGGTGGCTAACTTCACGCCAACCACCCCACCCTGGAATTGACAAATCTAACTATGTGGGTGCATTGGGCGACGTTAGTTCACGTTTGTTCAGGCATTAAAAACGTTAGGATCTCATCAGTATTGCCACAAGAAAATAAAATCGAAAATTTGCTATTGGCGGCTGAAGGCAGGTATGTTAGGTGTCGTAAAAAGTTATACAATCGGGTCCTTACGATTCTTCAGCCTAAACAAGCGTTTGCAGGCCTTACTCAATCGATACAGTAAGGTATCTTGCGGGCAATCAAAAGAGAAAAAGAGATTTCCGAGGTTACAGATTTTTTTTCATACTATGGGGTGGCTAACTTCACGCCAACCACCCCACCCTGGAATCGACAAATATAACTATGTATGGGCATCGGGCGACGTTAGTTTACGTTTGTTCAGGCATTAAAAACGTTAGGATCCCATCAGTATTGCCACAAAAAAATAAAATCGAAAATTTGCTATTGGCGGCTGAAGGCAGGTATGTTAGGTGTCGTAAAAAGTTATACAATCGGGTCCTAACGATTCTCCAGCCTAAACAAGCGTCTGTAGGCCTTACCTAATCGATACAGAACGGTATCTTGCGGGCAATCAAAAGAGAAAAAGAAATTTCCGAGGTTTTCGATTTTTTTCCATACTATGGGGTGGCTAACTTCACGCCAACCACCCCACCCTGTAATTGACAAATCTACCTATGTGGGTGCATCGGGCAACGTTAGTTCACGTTTGTTCAGGCATTAAAAACGTTAGGATCCCATCAGTATTGCCACAAAAAAATAAAATCGAAAATTTGCTATTGGCGGCTGAAGGCAGGTATGTTAGGTGTCGTAAAAAGTTATACAATCGGGTCCTTACGATTCTTCAGCCTAAACAAGCGTCTGCAGGCCTTACTTAATCGATACAGTACGGTATCTTGCGGGCAATCAAAAGATAAAAAGAGATTTCCGAGGTTTTAGATTTTTTTTCATACTATGGGGTGGCTAACTTCACGCCAACCACCCCACCCTGGAATCGACAAATCTAACTATGTGGGGGCATCGGTCGACGTTAGTTCACGTTTGTTCAGGCATTAAAAACGTAAGGATCCCATCAGTATTGCCACAAAAAAATTAAATCGAAAATTTGCTATTGGCGGCTGAAGGCAGGTATGTTAGGTGTCGTAAAAAGTTATACAATCGGGTCCTTACGATTCTTCAGCCTAAACAAGCGTCTGCAGGTCTTATTTAATCGATACAGTATGGTATCTTGCGGGCAATCAAAAGAGAAAAAGAGATTTCCGAGGTTTTAGTTTTTTTTTTCATACTATGGGGTGGCTAACTTCACGCCAACCACCCCACCCTGGAATCGACAAATCTAACTATGTGGGGGCATCAAGCAACGTTAGTTCACGTTTGTTCAGGCATTAAAAACGTTAGGATCTCACAGTATTGCCAGAAAAAAATAAAATAGAAAATTTGCTATTGGCGGCTGAAGGCAGGTATGTTAGGTGTCGTAAAAAGTTATACAATCGAGTCCTTATGATTCTTCAGCCTAAACAAGCATCTGCAGGCCTTACTTAATCGATACAGTACGGTATTTTGCGGGCAATCAAAAGAGAAAAAGAGATTTCCGAGGTTTTAGATTTTTTTTCATACTATGGGGTGGCTAACTTCACGCCAACCACCCCACCCTGGAATTGACAAATCTAACTATGCGGGGGCATCGGGCGACTTTAGTTCACGTTTGTTCAGGCATTAAAAACGTTAGAATCCCATCAGTATTGCCAGAAAAAAATAAAATCGAAAATTTGCTATTGGCGGCTGAAACCAGGTGTGTTAGGTGTCGTAAAAAGTTATATAATCGGGTCCTTACGATTTATTAAAAGAGAAAAAGAGATTTCCGAGGTTTTAGATTTTTTTTCATACTCTGGGGTGGCTAACTTCACGCCAACCACCCCACCCTGGAATTGACAAATCTAACTATGTGGGGGCATCGGGCGACGTTAGTTCACGTTTGTTCAGGCATTAAAAACGTTAGGAACCCATCAGTATTGCCAGAAAAAAATAAAATCGAAAATTTGCTATTGGCGGCTGAAGGCAGGTATGTTAGGTGTCGTAAAAAGTTATACAATGGGGTCCTTACGATTCTTCAGCCTGAACAAGCGTCTGCAGGCCTTACTTAATCGATACAGTACGGTATCTTGCGGGCAATCAAAAGAGAAAAAGAGATTTCCGAGGTTTTAGATTTTTTTTCATACTATGGGGTGGCTAACTTCACGCCAACTACCCCACCCTGGAATCGACAAATCTAACTATGTGGGGGCATCAGGCGACGTTAGTTCACGTTTGTTCAGGCATTAAAAACGTTAGGATCCCATCAGTATTGTCAGAAAAAAATAAAATCGAAAATTTGCTATTGGCGGCTGAAGGCAGATATGTTAGGTGTCGTAAAAAGTTATACAATCGGGTCCTAACGAGTCTACAGCCTAAAAAAGCGTCTGCAGGCCTTACTTAATCGATACAGTATGGTATCTTGCGGGCAATCAAAAGAGAAAAAGAGATTTCCGAGGTTTTAGATTTTTTTTCATACTATGGGGTGGCTAACTTCACACCAACCACCCCACCCTGGAATCGACAAATCTAACTATGTGGGGGCATCGGGCGACGATAGTTTACGTTTGTTCAGGCATTAAAAACGTTAGGATCCCATCAGTATTGCCACAAAAAAATAAAATCGAAAATTTGCTATTGGCGGCTGAAGGCAGGTATGTTAGGTGTCGTAAAAAGTTGTACAATCGGGTCCTAACGATTCTACAGCCTAAACAAGCGTCTGTAGGCCTAACTTAATCGATACAGTATGGTATCTTGCAGGCAATCAAAAGAGAAAAAGAAATTTCCGAGGTTTTCGATTTTTTTCCATACTATGGGGTGGCCAACTTCACGCCAACTACCCCACCCTGGAATTGACAAATCTAACTATGTGGGTGCATCGGGCGACGTTAGTTCACGTTTGTTCAGGCATTAAAAACGTTAGGATTCCATCAGTATTGCCAGAAAAAAAAAATAGAAAATTTGCTATTGGCGGCTGAAGGCAGGTATGTTAGGTGTCGTAAAAAGTTATACAATCGAGTCCTTACGATTCTTCAGCCTAAACAAGCATCTGCAGGCCTTACTTAATCGATACAGTATGGTATCTTGCGGGCAATCAAAAGAGAAAAAGAGATTTCCGAGGTTTTAGATTTTTTTTCATACTATGGGGTGGCTAACTTCACGCCAACCACCCCACCCTGGAATTGACAAATCTAACTATGTGGGTGCATCGGGCGACGTTAGTTCACGTTTGTTCAGGCATTAAAAACGTTAGTATCTCATCAGTATTGCCACAAGAAAATAAAATCGAAAATTTGCTATTGGCGGCTGAAGGCAGGTATGTTAGGTGTCGTAAAAAGTTATACAATCGGGTCCTTACGATTCTTCAGCCTAAACAAGCGTTTGCAGGCCTTACTCAATCGATACAGTACGGTATCTTGCGGGCAATCAAAAGAGAAAAAGAGATTTCCGAGGTTACAGATTTTTTTTCATACTATGGGGTGGCTAACTTCACGCCAACCACCCCACCCTGGAATCGACAAATATAACTATGTATGGGCATCGGGCGACGTTAGTTTACGTTTGTTCAGGCATTAAAAACGTTAGGATCCCATCAGTATTGCCACAAAAAAATAAAATCGAAAATTTGCTATTGGCGGCTGAAGGCAGGTATGTTAGGTGTCGTAAAAAGTTATACAATCGGGTCCTTACGATTCTTCAGCCTAAACAAGCGTCTGCAGGCCTTACTTAATCGATACAGTACGGTATCTTGCGGGCAATCAAAAGATAAAAAGAGATTTCCGAGGTTTTAGATTTTTTTTCATACTATGGGGTGGCTAACTTCACGCCAACCACCCCACCCTGGAATCGACAAATCTAACTATGTGGGGGCATCGGTCGACGTTAGTTCACGTTTGTTCAGGCATTAAAAACGTAAGGATCCCATCAGTATTGCCACAAAAAAATTAAATCGAAAATTCGCTATTGGCGGCTGAAGGCAGGTATGTTAGGTGTCGTAAAAAGTTATACAATCGGGTCCTTACGATTCTTCAGCCTAAACAAGCGTCTGCAGGTCTTATTTAATCGATACAGTATGGTATCTTGCGGGCAATCAAAAGAGAAAAAGAGATTTCCGAGGTTTTAGATTTTTTTTCATACTATGGGGTGGCTAACTTCACGCCAACCACCCCACCCTGGAATCGACAAATCTAACTATGTGGGGGCATCAAGCGACGTTAGTTCACGTTTGTTCAGGCATTAAAAACGTTAGGATCTCACAGTATTGCCAGAAAAAAATAAAATCGAAAATTTGCTATTGGCGGCTGAAGGCAGGTATGTTAGGTGTCGTAAAAAGTTATACAATCGAGTCCTTATGATTCTTCAGCCTAAACAAGCATCTGCAGGCCTTACTTAATCGATACAGTACGGTATTTTGCGGGCAATCAAAAGAGAAAAAGAGATTTCCGAGGTTTTAGATTTTTTTTCATACTATGGGGTGGCTAACTTCACGCCAACCACCCCACCCTGGAATTGACAAATCTAACTATGCGGGGGCATCGGGCGACTTTAGTTCACGTTTGTTCAGGCATTAAAAACGTTAGGATCCCATCAGTATTGCCAGAAAAAAATAAAATCGAAAATTTGCTATTGGCGGCTGAAGGCAGGTATGTTAGGTGTCGTAAAAAGTTATATAATCGGGTCCTTACGATTTATTAAAAGAGAAAAAGAGATTTCCGAGGTTTAGATTTTTTTTCATACTCTGGGGTGGCTAACTTCACGCCAACCACCCCACCCTGGAATTGACAAATCTAACTATGCGGGGGCATCGGGCGACTTTAGTTCACGTTTGTTCAGGCATTAAAAACGTTAGGATCCCATCAGTATTGCCAGAAAAAAATAAAATCGAAAATTTGCTATTGGCGGCTGAAGGCAGGTATGTTAGGTGTCGTAAAAAGTTATATAATCGGGTCCTTACGATTTATTAAAAGAGAAAAAGAGATTTCCGAGGTTTAGATTTTTTTTCATACTCTGGGGTGGCTAACTTCACGCCAACCACCCCACCCTGGAATTGACAAATCTAACTATGTGGGGGCATCGGGCGACGTTAGTTCACGTTTGTTCAGGCATTAAAAACGTAAGGATCCCATCAGTATTGCCACAAAAAAAATTAAATCGAAAATTTGCTATTGGCGGCTGAAGGCAGGTATGTTAGGTGTCGTAAAAAGTTATACAATCGGGTCCTTACGATTCTTCAGCCTAAACAAGCGTCTGTAGGCCTTACTTAATCGATACAGTACGGTATCTTGCGGGCAATCAAAAGAGAAAAAGAGATTTCCGAGGTTTTAGATTTTTTTTCATACTATGGGGTGGCTAACTTCACGCCAACCACCCCACCCTGGAATAGACAAATCTAACTATGTGGGGGCATCAAGCGACGTTAGTTCAGGCATTAAAAACGTTAGGATCCCATCAGTATTGCCACAAAAAAATAAAATCGAAAATTTGCTATTGGCGGCTGAAGGCAGGTATGTTAGGTGTCGTAAAAAGTTATTCAATCGGGTACTTACGATTCTTCAGCCTAAACAAGCGTCTGCAGGCCTTACTTAATCGATACAGTACGGTATCTTGCAGGCAATCAAAAGAGAAAAAGAGATTTCCGAGGTTTCAGATTTTTTTTCATACTATGGGGTGGATAACTTCACACCAACCACCCCACCCTGGAATCGACAAATCTAACTATGTGAAGGCATCAGGCGACGTCAGTTCACGTTTGTTCAGGCATTAAAAACGTTAGGATCCCATCAGTATTGTCAGAAAAAAATAAAATCGAAAATTTGCTATTGGCGGCTGAAGGCAGATATGTTAGGTGTCGTAAAAAGTTATACAATCGGGTCCTAACGATTCTACAGCCTAAACAAGCGTCTGTAGGCCTTACTTAATCGATACAGTATGGTATCTAGCGGGCAATCAAAAGAGAAAAAGAGATTTCCGAGGTTTTAGATTTTTTTTCATACTATGGGGTGGCTAACTTCACGCCAACAACCCCACCCTGGAATCGACAAATCTAACTATGTGGGAGCATCAAGCGACGTTAGTTCACGTTTGTTCAGGCATTAAAAACGTTAGGATCCCATCAGTATTGCCACAAAAAAATAAAATCGAAAATTTGCTATTGGCGGCTGAAGGCAGGTATGTTAGGTGTCGTAAAAAGTTATACAATCGGGTCCTTACGATTCTTCAGCCTAAACAAGCGTCTGCAGGCCTTACTTAATCGATACAGTACGGTATCTTGCAGGCAATGAAAAGAGAAAAAGAAATTTCCGAGGTTTTCGATTTTTTTCCATACTATGGGGTGGCCAACTTCACGCCAACTACCCCACCCTGGAATTGACAAATCTAACTATGTGGGTGCATCGGGCGACGTTAGTTCACGTTTGTTCAGGCATGAAAAACGTTAGGATTCCATCAGTATTGCCAGAAAAAAAAAATAGAAAATTTGCTATTGGCGGCTGAAGGCAGGTATGTTAGGTGTCGTAAAAAGTTATACAATCGAGTCCTTACGATTCTTCAGCCTCAACAAGCATCTGCAGGCCTTACTTAATCGATACAGTACGGTATCTTGCGGGCAATCAAAAGAGAAAAAGAGATTTCCGAGGTTTTAGATTTTTTTTCATACCATGGGGTGGCTAACTTCACGCCAACCACCCCACCCTGGAATTGACAAATCTAACTATGTGGGGGCATCGGGCGACGTTTAGTTCACGTTTGTTCAGGCATTAAAAACGGTAGGATCCCATCAGTATTGCCAGAAAAAAATAAAATCGAAAATTTGCTATTGGCGGCTGAAGGCAGGTATGTTAGGTGTCGTAAAAAGTTATATAATCGGGTCCTTACGATTTATTAAAAGAGAAAAAGAGATTTCCGAGGTTTTACATTTTTTTTCATACTATGGGGTGGCCAACTTCACGCCAACCACCCCACCCTGGAATTGACAAATTTAACTATGTGGGTGCATCGGGCGACGTTAGTTCACGTTTGTTCAGGCTTTAAAAACGTTAGGATCCCATCAGTATTGCCACAAAAAAATAAAATCGAAAATTTGCTATTGGCGGCTGAAGGCAGGTATGTTAGGTGTCGTAAAAAGTTATACAATCGGGTCCTTACGATTCTTCAGCCTGAACAAGCGTCTACAGGCCTTACTTAATCGATACAGTACGGTATCTTGCGGGCAATCAAAAGAGAAAAAGAGATTTCCGAGGTTTTAGATTTTTTTTCATACTATGGGGTGGCTAACTTCACGCCAACCACCCCACCCTGGAATCGACAAATCTAACTATGTGGGGGCATCGGGCGACGTTAGTTCACGTTTGTTCAGGCATTAAAAACGTTAGGATCCCATCAGTATTGCCACAAAAAATAAAATCGAAAATTTGCTATTGGCGGCTGAAGGCAGGTATGTTAGGTGTCGTAAAAAGTTATACAATCGGATCCTTACGATTCTTCAGCCTAAACAAGCGTTTGCAGGCCTTACTCAATCGATACAGTACGGTATCTTGCGGGCAATCAAAAGAGAAAAAGAGATTTTTTTTTTTTTTATACTACGACGGTGGCAAACAAGCATACGGCCCGCCTGATGGTAAGCAGCTACCGTAACCTATGGACGCCTGCAACTCCAAAGGAGTCACATGCGCGTTGCCGACCCTATACAAAAAGGAGGATTCACTGTGTTGACGACTAAAGGAACAAGAAGGTCCCTCATCGTCAACACACTGGGTCCTCTTTGAGCTCTTTGGCAACCTTACTCACCAGCAGGAACACAACACTATGAGTAGGGTCTAGTGCTATTTGGCTGTGGTTTTCTGTAAGGTGGAGGTACTTCCCCAGTCGGGCTCTGCTCCAGATTTAAGCGATGACATTCGCTGAACGTGCCCTACCACACTTAGCGAGATGCCATTCGCAGTGCCCATACCTCTCTTTTTGGCGTAGTTTAAGGACATACCCAGGTCCGGACGTAGTTTAAGGACATACCCCGGGTCCGAGATTTCCGAGGTTTCAGATTTTTTTTCATACTATGGGGTGGCTAACTTCACGCCAACCACTCCACCCTGGAATCGACAAATCTAACTATGTGGAGGCATCGGGCGACGTTAGTTTACGTTTGTTCAGGCATTAAAATCGTTAAGATCCCATCAGTATTGTCAGAAAAAATAAAATCGAAAATTTGCTATTGGTTGCTGAAGGCAGGTATGTTAGGTGTCGTAAAAAGTTATACAATCGGGTCCTAACGATTCTACAGCCTAAACAAGCGTCTGTAGGCCTTACTTAATCGATACAGTACGGTATCTTGCGGGCAATCAAAAGAGAAAAAGAAATTTCCGAGGTTTTCGATTTTTTTCCATACTATGGGGTGGCTAACTTCACGCCAACCACCCCACCCTGGAATTGACAAATCTAACTATGTTGGTGCATCGAGCGACGTTAGTTCACGTTTGTTCTGGCATTAAAAATGTTAGGATCCCATCAGTATTGCCACAAAAAAATAAAATCGAAAATTTGCTATTGGCGGCTGAAGGCAGGTATGTTAGGTGTCGTAAAAAGTTATACAATCGGGTCCTTACGATTCTTCAGCCTAAACAAGCGTCTGTAGGCCTTACTTAATCGATACAGTATGGTATCTTGCGGGCAATCAAAAGAGAAAAAGAGATTTCCGAGGTTTCAGATTTTTTTTCATACTATGGGGTGGCTAACTTCACACCAACCACCCCACCCTGGAATCGACAAATCTAACTATGTGGGGGCATCGGGCGACGATAGTTCACGTTTGTTCAGGCATTAAAAACGTTAGTATCCCATCAGTATTGCCACAAAAAAATTAAATCGAAAATTTGCTATTGGCGGCTGAAGGCAGGTATGTTAGGTGTCGTAAAAAGTTATACAATCGGGTCCTAACGATTCTACAGCCTAAACAAGCGTCTGTAGGCCTTACTTAATAGATACAGTACGGTATCTTGCAGGTAATCAAAAGAGAAAAAGAAATTTCCGTGGTTTTCGATTTTTTTCCATACTATGGGGTGGCCAACTTCACGCCAACTACCCCACCCTGGAATTGACAAATCTAACTATGTGGTTGCATCGGGCGACGTTAGTTCACGTTTGTTCAGGCATTAAAAACGTTAGGATCTCATCAGTATTGCCACAAGAAAATAAAATCGAAAATTTGCTATTGGCGGCTGAAGGCAGGTATGTTAGGTGTCGTAAAAAGTTATACAATCGGGTCCTTACGATTCTTCAGCCTAAACAAGCGTTTCCAGGCCTTACTCAATCGAAACAGTACGGTATCTTGCGGGCAATCAAAAGAGAAAAAGAGATTTCCGAGGTTACAGTTTTTTTTCATACTATGGGGTGGCTAACTTCACGCCAACCACCCCACCCTGGAATCGACAAATATAACTATGTGGGGGCATCGGGCGACATTAGTTCACGTTTGTTCAGGTATTAAAAACGTTAGGATCCCATCAGTATTGCCACAAAAAAATAAAATCGAAAATTTGCTATTGGCGGCTGAAGGCAGGTATGTTAGGTGTCGTAAAAAGTTATACAATCGGGTCCATACGATTCTTCAGCCTAAAAAAGCGTTTGCAGGCCTTACTCAATCGATACAGTACGGTATCTTGCGGGCAATCAAAAGAGAAAAAGAGATTTCCGAGGTTTCAGATTTTTTTTCATACTATGGGGTGGCTAACTTCACGCCAACCACCCCAACCTGGAATCGACAAATCTAACTATGTAGGGGCATCAAGCGACGTTATTTCACGTTTGTTCAGGCATTAAAAACGTTAGGATCCCATCAGTATTGCCACAAAAAAATAAAATCGAAAATTTGCTATTGGCGGCTGAAGGCAGGTATGTTAGGTGTCGTAAAAAGTTATACAATCGGGTCCTTACGATTCTTCAGCCTAAACAAGCGTCTGCAGGCCTTACTTAATCGATACAGTACGGTATCTTGCAGGCAATCAAAAGAGAAAAAGAGATTTCCGAGGTTTCAGATTTTTTTTCATACTATGGGGTGGCTAACTTCACACCAACCACCCCACCCTGGAATCGACAAATCTAACTATGTGGGGGCATCGGGCGTCGATAGTTCACGTTTGTTCAGGCATTAAAAACGTTAGGATCCCATCAGTATTGCCACAAAAAAATAAAATCGAAAATTTGCTATTGGCGGCTGAAGGCAGGTATGTTAGGTGTCGTAAAAAGTTATACAATCGGGTCCTAACAATTCTACAGCCTAAACAAGCGTCTGTAGGCCTTACCTAATCGATACAGTACGGTATCTTGCGGGCAATCAAAAGAGAAAAAGAAATTTCCGAGGTTTTCGATTTTTTTCCATACTATGGGGTGGCTAACTTCACGCCAACCACCCCACCCTGGAATCGACAAATCTAACTATGTGGGTGCATCGAACGACGTTAGTTCACGTTTGTTCAGGCATTAAAAACGTTAGGATCCCATCAGTATTGCCACAAAAAAATAAAATCGAAAATTTGCTATTGGTGGCTGAAGGCAGGTATGTTAGGTGTCGTAAAAAGTTATACAATCGGGTCCTTACGATTCTTCAGCCTAAACAAGCGTCTGCAGGCCTTACTTAATCGATACAGTACGGTATCTTGCGGGCAATCAAAAGAGAAAAAAAGATTTCCGAGGTTTCATTTTTTTTTGATACTATGGGGTGGCTAACTTCACACCAACCACCCCACCCTGGAATCGACAAATCTAACTATGTGGGGGCATCGGGCAACGTTAGTTCACGTTTGTTCCGGTATTAAAAACGTTAGGATCCCATCAGTATTGCCACAAAAAAATAAAATCGAAAATTTGCTATTGGCGGCTGAAGGCAGGTATGTTAGGTGTCGTAAAAAGTTATACAATCGGGTCCTAACGATTCTACAGCCTAAACAAGCATCTGTAGGCCTTACTAAATCGATACAGTACGGAATCTTGCAGGCAATCAAAAGAGAAAAAGAAATTTCCGAGGTTTTCGATTTTTTTCCATACTATGGGGTGGCCAACTTCACGCCAACCACCCCACCCTGGAATTGACAAATTTAACTATGTGGGTGCATCGGGCGACGTAAGTTCACGTTTGTTCAGGCATTAAAAACGTTAGGATCCCATCAGTATTGCCACAAAAAAATAAAATCGAAAATTTGCTATTGGCGGCTGAAGGCAGGTATGTTAGGTGTCGTAAAAAGTTATACAATCGGGTCCTTACGATTCTTCAGCCTAAACAAGCGTCTGCAGGCCTTACTTATTCGATACAGTACGGTATCTTGCGGGCAATCAAAAGATAAAAAGAGATTTCCGAGGTTTCAGATTTTTTTTCATACTATGGGGTGGCTAACTTCACGCCAACCACCCCACCCTGGAATCGACAAATCTAACTATATGGGGGCATCGGGCGACGTTAGTTCACGTTTGTTCAGGCATTAAAAACGTTAGGATCCCATCAGTATTGCCACAAAAAATAAAATCGAAAATTTGCTATTGGCGGCTGAAGGCAGGTATGTTAGGTGTTGTAAAAAGTTATACAATTGGATCCTTACGATTCTTCAGCCTAAACAAGCGTTTGCAGGCCTTACTCAATCGATACAGTATGGTATCTTGCGGGCAATCAAAAGAGAAAAAGAGATTTCCGAGGTTTCAGATTTTTTTTCATACTATGGGGTGGCTAACTTCACGCCAACCACCCCACCCTGGAATCGACAAATCTAACTATGTGGGGGCATCGGGCGACGTTAGTTCACGTTTGTTCAGGCATTAAAATCGTTAGGATCCCATCAGTATTGTCAGAAAAAAATAAAATCGAAAATTTGCTATTGGTTGCTGAAGGCAGGTATGTTAGGTGTCGTAAAAAGTTATACAATCGGGTCCTAACGATTCTACAGCCTAAACAAGCGTCTGTAGGCCTTACTTAATCGATACAGTACGGTATCTTGCGGGCAATCAAAAGAGAAAAAGAAATTTCCGAGGTTTTCGATTTTTTTCCATACTATGGGGTGGCTAACTTCACGCCAACCACCCCACCCTGGAATTGACAAATCTATCTATGTGGGTGCATCGAGCGACGTTAGTTCACGTTTGTTCAGGCATTAAAAACGTTAGGATCCCATCAGTATTGCCACAAAAAAATAAAATCGAAAATTTGCTATTGGCGGCTGAAGGCAGGTATGTTAGGTGTCGTAAAAAGTTATACAATCGGGTCCTTACGATTCTTCAGCCTAAACAAGCGTCTGCAGGCCTTACTTAATCGATACAGTATGGTATCTTGCGGGCAATCAAAAGAGAAAAAGAGATTTCTGAGGTTTCAGATTTTTTTTCATACTATGGGGTGGCTAACTTCACACCAACCACCCCACCCTGGAATCGACAAATCTAACTATGTGGGGGCATCGGGCGACATAAGTTCACGTTTGTTCAGGCATTAAAAACGTTAGGATCCCATCAGTATTGCCACAAAAAAATTAAATCGAAAATTTGCTATTGGCGGCTGAAGGCAGGTATGTTAGGTGTCGTAAAAAGTTATACAATCGGGTCCTAACGATTCTACAGCCTAAACAAGCGTCTGTAGGCCTTACTTAATCGATACAGTACGGTATCTTGCAGGTAATCAAAAGAGAAAAAGAAATTTCCGTGGTTTTCAATTTTTTTCCATACTATGGGGTGGCCAACTTCACGCCAACTACCCCACCCTGGAATTGACAAATTAAACTATGTGGGTGCATCGGGCGCCGTAAGTTCACGTTTGTTCAGGCATTAAAAACGTTAGGATTCCATGAGTATTGCCACAAAAAAATAAAATCGAAAATTAGCTATTGGCGGCTGAAGGCAGGTATGTTAGGTGTCGTAAAAAGTTATACAATCGGGTCCTTACGATTCTTCAGCCTAAACAAGCGTCTACAGGCCTTATTTAATCGATACAGTACGGTATCTTGCGGGCAATCAAAAGAGAAAAAGAGATTTCCGAGGTTTTAGATTTTTTTTCATACTATGGGGTGGCTAACTTCACGCCAACCACCCCACCCTGGAATTGACAAATCTAACTATGTGGGTGCATCGGGCGACGTTAGTTCACGTTTGTTCAGGCATTAAAAACGTTAGGATCTCATCAGTATTGCCACAAGAAAATAAAATCGAAAATTTGCTATTGGCGGCTGAAGGCAGGTATGTTAGGTGTCGTAAAAAGTTATACAATCGGGTCCTTACGATTCTTCAGCCTAAACAAGCGTTTGCAGGCCTTACTTAATCGATACAGTACGGTATCTTGCGGGCAATCAAAAGAGAAAAAGAGATTTCCGAGGTTTCAGATTTTTTTTCATACTATGGGGTGGCTAACTTCACGCCAACCACCCCACCCTGGAATCGACAAATCTAAGTATGTGGGGGCATCGGGCGACGTTAGTTCCCGTTTGTTCTGGCATTAAAAACGTTAGGATCCCATCAGTATTGTCAGAAAAAAATAAAATCGAAAATTTGCTATTGGCGGCTGAAGGCAGGTATGTTAGGTGTCGTAAAAAGTTATACAATCGGGTCCCAACGATTCTACAGCCTAAACAAGCGTCTGTAGGCCTTACCTAATCGATACAGTACGGTATCTTGCGGGCAATCAAAAGAGAAAAAGAAATTTCCGAGGTTTTTGATTTTTTTCCATACTATGGGGTGGCTAACTTCACGCCAACCACCCCACCCTGGAATTGACAAATCTAACTATGTGGGTGCATCGGGCAACGTTAGTTCACGTTTATTCAGGCATTAAAAACGTTAGGATTCCATCAGTATTGCCACAAAAAAATAAAATCGAAAATTTGCTATTGGCGGCTGAAGGCAGGTATGTTAGGTGTCGTAAAAAGTTATACAATCGGGTCCTTACGATTCTTCAGCCTAAACAAGCGTCTGCAGGCCTTACTTAATCGATACAGTACGGTATCTTGCGGGCAATCAAAAGATAAAAAGAGATTTCCGAGGTTTTAGATTTTTTTTCATACTATGGGGTGGCTAATTTCACGCCAACCACCCCACCCTGGAATCGACAAATCTAACTATGTGGGGGCATCAAGCGACGTTAGTTTACGTTTGTTCAGGCATTAAAAACGTTAGGATCCCACAGTATTGCCAGAAAAAAATAAAATCGAAAATTTGCTATTGGCGGCTGAAGGCAGGTATGTTAGGTGTCGTAAAAAGTTATACAATCAAGTCCTTACGATTCTTCAGCCTAAACAAGCATCTGCAGGCCTTACTTAATCGATACAGTACGGTATTTTGCGGGTAATCAAAAGAGAAAAAGAGATTTCCGAGGTTTTAGATTTTTTTTCATACTATGGGGTGGCTAACTTCACGCCAACCACCCCACCCTGGAATTGACAAATCTAACTATGTGGGGGCATCAAGCGACTTTAGTTCACGTTTGTTCAGGCATTAAAAACGTTAGAATCCCATCAGTATTGCCAGAAAAAAATAAAATCGAAAATTTGCTATTGGCGGCTGAAGGCAGGTATGTTAGGTGTCGTAAAAAGTTATATAATCGGGTCCTAACGATTTATTAAAAGAGAAAAAGAGATTTCCGAGGTTTTAGATTTTTTTTCATACTCTGGGGTGGCTAACTTCACGCCAACCACCCCACCCTGGAATTGACAAATCTAACTATGTGGGGGCATCGGGCGACGTTAGTACACGTTTGTTCAGGCATTAAAAACGTTAAGAACCCATCAGTATTGTCAGAAAAAAATAAAGTCGAAAATTTGCTATTGGCGGCTGAAGGCAGATATGTTAGGTGTCGTAAAAAGTTATACAATCGGGTCCTAACGATTCTACAGCCTAAACAAGCGTCTGTAGGCCTTACTTAATCGATACAGTACGGTATCTTGCGGGCAATCAAAAGAGAAAAAGAGATTTCCGAGGTTTTAGATTTTTTTTCATACTATGGGGTGGCTAACTTCACGCCAACCACCCCACCCTGGAATCGACAAATCTAACTATGTGGGGGCATCAAGCTACGTTAGTTTACGTTTGTTCAGGCATTAAAAACGTTAGGATCCCATCAGTATTGCCACAAAAAAATAAAATCGAAAATTAGCTATTGGCGGCTGAAGGCAGGTATGTTAGGTGTCGTAAAAAGTTATACAATCGGGTCCTTACGATTCTTCAGCCTAAACAAGCGTTTGCAGGCCTTACTCAATCGATACAGTACGGTATCTTGTAGGCAATCAATAGAGAAAAAGAGATTTCCGAGGTTTCAGATTTTTTTTCATACTATGGGGTGGCTAACTTCACACCAACCACCCCACCCTGGAATCGACAAATCTAACTATGTGGGGGCATCGGGCAACGTTAGTTCACGTTTGTTCCGGTATTAAAAACGTTAGGATCCCATCAGTATTGCCACAAAAAAATAAAATCGAAAATTTGCTATTGGTGGCTGAAGGCAGGTATGTTAGGTGTCGTAAAAAGTTATACAATCGGGTCCTTACGATTCTTCAGCCTAAACAAGCGTCTGCAGGCCTTACTTAATCGATACAGTACGGTATCTTGCGGGCAATCAAAAGAGAAAAAAAGATTTCCGAGGTTTCATTTTTTTTTGATACTATGGGGTGGCTAACTTCACACCAACCACCCCACCCTGGAATCGACAAATCTAACTATGTGGGGGCATCGGGCAACGTTAGTTCACGTTTGTTCCGGTATTAAAAACGTTAGGATCCCATCAGTATTGCCACAAAAAAATAAAATCGAAAATTTGCTATTGGCGGCTGAAGGCAGGTATGTTAGGTGTCGTAAAAAGTTATACAATCGGGTCCTAACGATTCTACAGCCTAAACAAGCATCTGTAGGCCTTACTAAATCGATACAGTACGGAATCTTGCAGGCAATCAAAAGAGAAAAAGAAATTTCCGAGGTTTTCGATTTTTTTCCATACTATGGGGTGGCCAACTTCACGCCAACCACCCCACCCTGGAATTGACAAATTTAACTATGTGGGTGCATCGGGCGACGTTAGTTCACGTTTGTTCAGGCATTAAAAACGTTAGGATCCCATCAGTATTGCCACAAAAAAATAAAATCGAAAATTTGCTATTGGCGGCTGAAGGCAGGTATGTTAGGTGTCGTAAAAAGTTATACAATCGGGTCCTTACGATTCTTCAGCCTAAACAAGCGTCTGCAGGCCTTACTTATTCGATACAGTACGGTATCTTGCGGGCAATCAAAAGATAAAAAGAGATTTCCGAGGTTTCAGATTTTTTTTCATACTATGGGGTGGCTAACTTCACGCCAACCACCCCACCCTGGAATCGACAAATCTAACTATGTGGGGGCATCGGGCGACGTTAGTTCACGTTTGTTCAGGCATTAAAAACGTTAGGATCCCATCAGTATTGCCACAAAAAATAAAATCGAAAATTTGCTATTGGCGGCTGAAGGCAGGTATGTTAGGTGTTGTAAAAAGTTATACAATTGGATCCTTACGATTCTTCAGCCTAAACAAGCGTTTGCAGGCCTTACTCAATCGATACAGTATGGTATCTTGCGGGCAATCAAAAGAGAAAAAGAGATTTCCGAGGTTTCAGATTTTTTTTCATACTATGGGGTGGCTAACTTCACGCCAACCACCCCACCCTGGAATCGACAAATCTAACTATGTGGGGGCATCGGGCGACGTTAGTTCACGTTTGTTCAGGCATTAAAATTGTTAGGATCCCATCAGTATTGTCAGAAAAAAATAAAATCGAAAATTTGCTATTGGTTGCTGAAGGCAGGTATGTTAGGTGTCGTAAAAAGTTATACAATCGGGTCCTAACGATTCTACAGCCTAAACAAGCGTCTGTAGGCCTTACTTAATCGATACAGTACGGTATCTTGCGGGCAATCAAAAGAGAAAAAGAAATTTCCGAGGTTTTCGATTTTTTTCCATACTATGGGGTGGCTAACTTCACGCCAACCACCCCACCCTGGAATTGACAAATCTATCTATGTGGGTGCATCGAGCGACGTTAGTTCACGTTTGTTCAGGCATTAAAAACGTTAGGATCCCATCAGTATTGCCACAAAAAAATAAAATCGAAAATTTGCTATTGGCGGCTGAAGGCAGGTATGTTAGGTGTCGTAAAAAGTTATACAATCGGGTCCTTACGATTCTTCAGCCTAAACAAGCGTCTGCAGGCCTTACTTAATCGATACAGTATGGTATCTTGCGGGCAATCAAAAGAGAAAAAGAGATTTCCGAGGTTTCAGATTTTTTTTCATACTATGGGGTGGCTAACTTCACACCAACCACCCCACCCTGGAATCGACAAATCTAACTATGTGGGGGCATCGGGCGACATAAGTTCACGTTTGTTCAGGCATTAAAAACGTTAGGATCCCATCAGTATTGCCACAAAAAAATTAAATCGAAAATTTGCTATTGGCGGCTGAAGGCAGGTATGTTAGGTGTCGTAAAAAGTTATACAATCGGGTCCTAACGATTCTACAGCCTAAACAAGCGTCTGTAGGCCTTACTTAATCGATACAGTACGGTATCTTGCAGGTAATCAAAAGAGAAAAAGAAATTTCCGTGGTTTTCAATTTTTTTCCATACTATGGGGTGGCCAACTTCACGCCAACTACCCCACCCTGGAATTGACAAATTAAACTATGTGGGGACATCGGGCGACGTTAGTTCACGTTTGTTCAGGCATTAAAAACGTTAGGATCCCATCAGTATTGCCACAAAAAATAAAATCGAAAATTTGCTATTGGCGGCTGAAGGCAGGTATGTTAGGTGTTGTAAAAAGTTATACAATTGGATCCTTACGATTCTTCAGCCTAAACAAGCGTTTGCAGGCCTTACTCAATCGATACAGTATGGTATCTTGCGGGCAATCAAAAGAGAAAAAGAGATTTCCGAGGTTTCAGATTTTTTTTCATACTATGGGGTGGCTAACTTCACGCCAACCACCCCACCCTGGAATCGACAAATCTAACTATGTGGGGGCATCGGGCGACGTTAGTTCACGTTTGTTCAGGCATTAAAATCGTTAGGATCCCATCAGTATTGTCAGAAAAAAATAAAATCGAAAATTTGCTATTGGTTGCTGAAGGCAGGTATGTTAGGTGTCGTAAAAAGTTATACAATCGGGTCCTAACGATTCTACAGCCTAAACAAGCGTCTGTAGGCCTTACTTAATCGATACAGTACGGTATCTTGCGGGCAATCAAAAGAGAAAAAGAAATTTCTGAGGTTTTCGATTTTTTTCCATACTATGGGGTGGCTAACTTCACGCCAACCACCCCACCCTGGAATTGACAAATCTATCTATGTGGGTGCATCGAGCGACGTTAGTTCACGTTTGTTCAGGCATTAAAAACGTTAGGATCCCATCAGTATTGCCACAAAAAAATAAAATCGAAAATTTGCTATTGGCGGCTGAAGGCAGGTATGTTAGGTGTCGTAAAAAGTTATACAATCGGGTCCTTACGATTCTTCAGCCTAAACAAGCGTCTGCAGGCCTTACTTAATCGATACAGTATGGTATCTTGCGGGCAATCAAAAGAGAAAAAGAGATTTCCGAGGTTTCAGATTTTTTTTCATACTATGGGGTGGCTAACTTCACACCAACCACCCCACCCTGGAATCGACAAATCTAACTATGTGGGGGCATCGGGCGACATAAGTTCACGTTTGTTCAGGCATTAAAAACGTTAGGATCCCATCAGTATTGCCACAAAAAAATTAAATCGAAAATTTGCTATTGGCGGCTGAAGGCAGGTATGTTAGGTGTCGTAAAAAGTTATACAATCGGGTCCTAACGATTCTACAGCCTAAACAAGCGTCTGTAGGCCTTACTTAATCGATACAGTACGGTATCTTGCAGGCAATCAAAAGAGAAAAAGAGATTTCCGAGGTTTCAGATTTTTTTTCATACTATGGGGTGGCTAACTTCACACCAACCACCCCACCCTGGAATCGACAAATCTAACTATGTGGGGGCATCGAACGTCGATAGTTCACGTTTGTTCAGGCATTAAAAACGTTAGGATCCCATCAGTATTGCCACAAAAAAATAAAATCGAAAATTTGCTATTGGCGGCTGAAGGCAGGTATGTTAGGTGTCGTAAAAAGTTATACAATCGGGTCCTAACAATTCTACAGCCTAAACAAGCGTCTGTAGGCCTTACCTAATCGATACAGTACGGTATCTTGCGGGCAATCAAAAGAGAAAAAGAAATTTCCGAGGTTTTAGATTTTTTTCCATACTATGGGGTGGCTAACTTCACGCCAACCACCCCACCCTGGAATCGACAAATCTAACTATGTGGGTGCATCGAACGACGTTAGTTCACGTTTGTTCAGGCATTAAAAACGTTAGGATCCCATCAGTATTGCCACAAAAAAATAAAATCGAAAATTTGCTATTGGTGGCTGAAGGCAGGTATGTTAGGTGTCGTAAAAAGTTATACAATCGGGTCCTTACGATTCTTCAGCCTAAACAAGCGTCTGCAGGCCTTACTTAATCGATACAGTACGGTATCTTGCGGGCAATCAAAAGAGAAAAAGAGATTTCCGAGGTTTCATTTTTTTTTGATACTATGGGGTGGCTAACTTCACACCAACCACCCCACCCTGGAATCGACAAATCTAACTATGTGGGGGCATCGGGCAACGTTAGTTCACGTTTGTTCCGGTATTAAAAACGTTAGGATCCCATCAGTATTGCCACAAAAAAATAAAATCGAAAATTTGCTATTGGCGGCTGAAGGCAGGTATGTTAGGTGTCGTAAAAAGTTATACAATCGGGTCCTAACGATTCTACAGCCTAAACAAGCATCTGTAGGCCTTACTAAATCGATACAGTACGGAATCTTGCAGGCAATCAAAAGAGAAAAAGAAATTTCCGAGGTTTTCGATTTTTTTCCATACTATGGGGTGGCCAACTTCACGCCAACCACCCCACCCTGGAATTGACAAATTTAACTATGTGGGTGCATCGGGCGACGTTAGTTCACGTTTGTTCAGGCATTAAAAACGTTAGGATCCCATCAGTATTGCCACAAAAAAATAAAATCGAAAATTTGCTATTGGCGGCTGAAGGCAGGTATGTTAGGTGTCGTAAAAAGTTATACAATCGGGTCCTTACGATTCTTCAGCCTAAACAAGCGTCTGCAGGCCTTACTTATTCGATACAGTACGGTATCTTGCGGGCAATCAAAAGATAAAAAGAGATTTCCGAGGTTTCAGATTTTTTTTCATACTATGGGGTGGCTAACTTCACGCCAACCACCCCACCCTGGAATCGACAAATCTAACTATGTGGGGACATCGGGCGACGTTAGTTCACGTTTGTTCAGGCATTAAAAACGTTAGGATCCCATCAGTATTGCCACAAAAAATAAAATCGAAAATTTGCTATTGGCGGCTGAAGGCAGGTATGTTAGGTGTTGTAAAAAGTTATACAATTGGATCCTTACGATTCTTCAGCCTAAACAAGCGTTTGCAGGCCTTACTCAATCGATACAGTATGGTATCTTGCGGGCAATCAAAAGAGAAAAAGAGATTTCCGAGGTTTCAGATTTTTTTTCATACTATGGGGTGGCTAACTTCACGCCAACCACCCCACCCTGGAATCGACAAATCTAACTATGTGGGGGCATCGGGCGACGTTAGTTCACGTTTGTTCAGGCATTAAAATCGTTAGGATCCCATCAGTATTGTCAGAAAAAAATAAAATCGAAAATTTGCTATTGGTTGCTGAAGGCAGGTATGTTAGGTGTCGTAAAAAGTTATACAATCGGGTCCTAACGATTCTACAGCCTAAACAAGCGTCTGTAGGCCTTACTTAATCGATACAGTACGGTATCTTGCGGGCAATCAAAAGAGAAAAAGAAATTTCCGAGGTTTTCGATTTTTTTCCATACTATGGGGTGGCTAACTTCACGCCAACCACCCCACCCTGGAATTGACAAATCTATCTATGTGGGTGCATCGAGCGACGTTAGTTCACGTTTGTTCAGGCATTAAAAACGTTAGGATCCCATCAGTATTGCCACAAAAAAATAAAATCGAAAATTTGCTATTGGCGGCTGAAGGCAGGTATGTTAGGTGTCGTAAAAAGTTATACAATCGGGTCCTTACGATTCTTCAGCCTAAACAAGCGTCTGCAGGCCTTACTTAATCGATACAGTATGGTATCTTGCGGGCAATCAAAAGAGAAAAAGAGATTTCCGAGGTTTCAGATTTTTTTTCATACTATGGGGTGGCTAACTTCACACCAACCACCCCACCCTGGAATCGACAAATCTAACTATGTGGGGGCATCGGGCGACATAAGTTCACGTTTGTTCAGGCATTAAAAACGTTAGGATCCCATCAGTATTGCCACAAAAAAATTAAATCGAAAATTTGCTATTGGCGGCTGAAGGCAGGTATGTTAGGTGTCGTAAAAAGTTATACAATCGGGTCCTAACGATTCTACAGCCTAAACAAGCGTCTGTAGGCCTTACTTAATCGATACAGTACGGTATCTTGCAGGTAATCAAAAGAGAAAAAGAAATTTCCGTGGTTTTCAATTTTTTTCCATACTATGGGGTGGCCAACTTCACGCCAACTACCCCACCCTGGAATTGACAAATTAAACTATGTGGGTGCATCGGGCGCCGTTAGTTCACGTTTGTTCAGGCATTAAAAACGTTAGGATTCCATGAGTATTGCCACAAAAAAATAAAATCGAAAATTTGCTATTGGCGGCTGAAGGCAGGTATGTTAGGTGTCGTAAAAAGTTATACAATCGGGTCCTTACGATTCTTCAGCCTAAACAAGCGTCTACAGGCCTTACTTAATCGATACAGTATGGTATCTTGCGGGCAATCAAAAGAGAAAAAGAGATTTCCGAGGTTTTAGATTTTTTTTCATACTATGGGGTGGCTAACTTCACGCCAACCACCCCACCCTGGAATCGACAAATCTAACTATGTGGGGGCATCGGGCGACGTTAGTTCCCGTTTGTTCTGGCATTAAAAACGTTAGGATCCCATCAGTATTGTCAGAAAAAAATAAAATCGAAAATTTGCTATTGGCGGCTGAAGGCAGGTATGTTAGGTGTCGTAAAAAGTTATACAATCGGGTCCCAACGATTCTACAGCCTAAACAAGCGTCTGTAGGCCTTACCTAATCGATACAGTACGGTATCTTGCGGGCAATCAAAAGAGAAAAAGAAATTTCCGAGGTTTTTGATTTTTTTCCATACTATGGGGTGGCTAACTTCACGCCAACCACCCCACCCTGGAATTGACAAATCTAACTATGTGGGTGCATCGGGCAACGTTAGTTCACGATTATTCAGGCATTAAAAACGTTAGGATTCCATCAGTATTGCCACAAAAAAATAAAATCGAAAATTTGCTATTGGCGGCTGAAGGCAGGTATGTTAGGTGTCGTAAAAAGTTATACAATCGGGTCCTTACGATTCTTCAGCCTAAACAAGCGTCTGCAGGCCTTACTTAATCGATACAGTACGGTATCTTGCGGGCAATCAAAAGATAAAAAGAGATTTCCGAGGTTTTAGATTTTTTTTCATACTATGGGGTGGCTAATTTCACGCCAACCACCCCACCCTGGAATCGACAAATCTAACTATGTGGGGGCATCAAGCGACGTTAGTTTACGTTTGTTCAGGCATTAAAAACGTTAGGATCCCACAGTATTGCCAGAAAAAAATAAAATCGAAAATTTGCTATTGGCGGCTGAAGGCAGGTATGTTAGGCGTCGTAAAAAGTTATACAATCAAGTCCTTACGATTCTTCAGCCTAAACAAGCATCTGCAGGCCTTACTTAATCGATACAGTACGGTATTTTGCGGGCAATCAAAAGAGAAAAAGAGATTTCCGAGGTTTTAGATTTTTTTTCATACTATGGGGTGGCTAACTTCACGCCAACCACCCCACCCTGGAATTGACAAATCTAACTATGTGGGGGCATCAAGCGACTTTAGTTCACGTTTGTTCAGGCATTAAAAACGTTAGAATCCCATCAGTATTGCCAGAAAAAAATAAAATCGAAAATTTGCTATTGGCGGCTGAAGGCAGGTATGTTAGGTGTCGTAAAAAGTTATATAATCGGGTCCTAACGATTTATTAAAAGAGAAAAAGAGATTTCCGAGGTTTTAGATTTTTTTTCATACTCTGGGGTGGCTAACTTCACGCCAACCACCCCACCCTGGAATTGACAAATCTAACTATGTGGGGGCATCGGGCGACGTTAGTACACGTTTGTTCAGGCATTAAAAACGTTAAGAACCCATCAGTATTGCCAGAAAAAAATAAAATCGAAAATTTGCTATTGGCGGCTGAAGGCAGGTATGTTAGGTGTCGTAAAAAGTTATACAATCGGGTCCTTACGATTCTTCAGCCTAAACAAGCGTCTGCAGGTCTTATTTTAATCGATACAGTACGGTATCTTGCGGGCAATCAATCGAGAAAAAGAGATTTACGAGGTTTTAGATTTTTTTTCATACTATGGGGTGGCTAACTTCACGCCAACCACCCCACCCTGGAATCGACAGATCTAACTAAGTGGGGGCATCGGGCGACGTTAGTTCACGTTTGTTCAGGCATTAAAAACGTTAGGAACCCATCAGTATTGCCAGAAAAAAATAAAATCGAAAATTTGCTATTGGCGGCTGAAGGCAGGTATGTTAGGTGTCGTAAAAAGTTATACAATGGGGTCCTTACGATTATTCAGACTGAACAAGCGTCTGCAGGCCTTACTTAATCGATACAGTACGGTATCTTGCGGGCAATCAAAAGAGAAAAAGAGATTTCCGAGGTTACAGATTTTTTTTCATACTATGGGGTGGCTAACTTCACGCCAACCACCCCACCCTGGAATCGACAAATATAACTATGTGGGGGCATCGGGCGACGTTAGTTCACGTTTGTTCAGGCATTAAAAACGTTAGGATCCCATCAGTATTGCCACAAAAAAATAAAATCGAAAATTTGCTATTGGCGGCTGAAGGCAGGTATGTTAGGTGTCGTAAAAAGTTATACAATCGGGTCCTAACGATTCTACAGCCTAAACAAGCGTCTGTAGGCCTTACCTAATCGATAAAGAACGGTATCTTGCGGGCAATCAAAAGAGAAAAAGAAATTTCCGAGGTTTTCGATTTTTTTCCATACTATGGGGTGGCTAACTTCACGCCAACCACCCCACCCTGGAATTGACAAATCTAACTATGTAGGTGCATCGGGCAACGTTAGTTCACGTTTGTTCAGGCATTAAAAACGTTAGGATCCCATCAGTATTGCCACAAAAAAATAAAATCGAAAATTTGCTATTGGCGGCTGAAGGCAGGTATGTTAGGTGTCGTAAAAAGTTATACAATCGGGTCCTTACGATTCTTCAGCCTAAACAAGCGTCTGCAGGCCTTACTTAATCGATACAGTACGGTATCTTGCGGGCAATCAAAAGATAAAAAGAGATTTCCGAGGTTTTAGATTTTTTTTCATACTATGGGGTGGCTAACTTCACGCCAACCACCCCACCCTGGAATCGACAAATCTAACTATGTGGGGGCATCGGTCGACGTTAGTTTACGTTTGTTCAGGCATTAAAAACGTAAGGATCCCATCAGTATTGCCACAAAAAAATTAAATCGAAAATTTGCTATTGGCGGCTGAAGGCAGGTATGTTAGGTGTCGTAAAAAGTTATACAATCGGGTCCTTACGATTCTTCAGCCTAAACAAGCGTCTGCAGGTCTTATTTAATCGATACAGTACGGTATCTTGCGGGCAATCAAAAGAGAAAAAGAGATTTCCGAGGTTTTAGTTTTTTTTTCATACTATGGGGTGGCTAACTTCACGCCAACCACCCCACCCTGGAATTGACAAATCTAACTATGTGGGGGCATCGGGCGACGTTAGTTCACGTTTGTTCAGGCATTAAAAACGTTAGGAACCCATCAGTATTGCCAGAAAAAAATAAAATCGAAAATTTGCTATTGGCGGCTGAAGGCAGGTATGTTAGGTGTCGTAAAAAGTTATACAATGGGGTCCTTACGATTATTCAGCCTGAACAAGCGTCTGCAGGCCTTACTTAATCGATACAGTACGGTATCTTGCGGGCAATCAAAAGAGAAAAAGAGATTTCCGAGGTTACAGATTTTTTTTCATACTATGGGGTGGCTAACTTCACGCCAACCACCCCACCCTGGAATCGACAAATATAACTATGTGGGGGCATCGGGCGACGTTAGTTCACGTTTGTTCAGGCATTAAAAACGTTAGGATCCCATCAGTATTGCCACAATAAAATAAAATCGAAAATTTGCTATTGGCGGCTGAAGGCAGGTATGTTAGGTGTCGTAAAAAGTTATACAATCGGGTCCTAACGATTCTACAGCCTAAACAAGCGTCTGTATGCCTTACCTAATCGATACAGAACGGTATCTTGCGGGCAATCAAAAGAGAAAAAGAAATTTCCGAGGTTTTCGATTTTTTTCCATACTATGGGGTGGCTAACTTCACGCCAACCACCCCACCCTGGAATTGACAAATCTAACTATGTAGGTGCATCGGGCAACGTTAGTTCACGTTTGTTCAGGCATTAAAAACGTTAGGATCCCATCAGTATTGCCACAAAAAAATAAAATCGAAAATTTGCTATTGGCGGCTGAAGGCAGGTATGTTAGGTGTCGTAAAAAGTTATACAATCGGGTCCTTACGATTCTTCAGCCTAAACAAGCGTCTGCAGGCCTTACTTAATCGATACAGTACGGTATCTTGCGGGCAATCAAAAGAAAAAAAAGAGATTTCCGAGGTTTTAGATTTTTTTTCATACTATGGGGTGGCTAACTTCACGCCAACCACCCCACCCTGGAATCGACAAATCTAACTATGTGGGGGCATCGGTCGACGTTAGTTTACGTTTGTTCAGGCATTAAAAACGTAAGGATCCCATCAGTATTGCCACAAAAAAATTAAATCGAAAATTTGCTATTGGCGGCTGAAGGCAGGTATGTTAGGTGTCGTAAAAAGTTATACAATCGGGTCCTTACGATTCTTCAGCCTAAACAAGCGTCTGCAGGTCTTATTTAATCGATACAGTACGGTATCTTGCGGGCAATCAAAAGAGAAAAAGAGATTTCCGAGGTTTTATTTTTTTTTCATACTATGGGGTGGCTAACTTCACGCCAACCACCCCACCCTGGAACCGACAAATCTAACTATGTGGGGGCATCAAGCGACGTTAGTTTACGTTTGTTCAGGCATTAAAAACGTTAGGATCCCACAGTATTGCCAGAAAAAAATAAAATCGAAAATTTGCTATTGGCGGCTGAAGGCAGGTATGTTAGGTGTCGTAAAAAGTTATACAATCGAGTCCTTGCGATTCTTCAGCCTAAACAAGCATCTGCAGGCCTTACCTAATCGATACAGTACGGTATTTTGCGGGCAATCAAAAGAGAAAAAGAGATTTCCGAGGTTTTAGATTTTTTTTCATACTATGGGGTGGCTAACTTCACGCCAACCACCCCACCCTGGAATTGACAAATATAACTATGCGGGGGCATTGGGCGACTTTAGTTCACGTTTGTTCAGGCATTAAAAACGTTAGGATCCCATCAGTATTGCCAGAAAAAAATAAAATCGAAAATTTGCTATTGGCGGCTGAAGGCAGGTATGTTAGGTGTCGTAAAATGTTATATAATCGGGTCCTTACGATTTATTAAAAGAGAAAAAGAGATTTCCGAGGTTTTAGATTTTTTTTCATACTCTGGGGTGGCTAACTTCACGCCAACCACCCCACCCTGGAATTGACAAATCTAACTATGTGGGGGCATCGGGCGACGTTAGTTCACTTTTTTTCAGGCATTAAAAACGTTAGGAACCCATCAGTATTGCCAGAAAAAAATAAAATCGAAAATTTGCTATAGGCGGCTGAAGGCAGGTATGTTAGGTGTCGTAAAAAGTTATACAATGGGGTCCTTACGATTCTTCAGCCTGAACAAGCGTCTGCAGGCCTTACTTAATCGATACAGTACGGTATCTTGCGGGCAATCAAAAGAGAAAAAGAGATTTCCGAGGTTTTAGATTTTTTTTCATACTATGGGGTGGCTAACTTCACGCCAACCACCCCACCCTGGAATCGACAAATCTAACTATGTGGGGGCATCAGGCGACGTTAGTTCACGTTTGTTCAGGCATTAAAAACGTTAGGATCCCATCAGTATTGTCAGAAAAAAATAAAATCGAAAATTTGCTATTGGCGGCTGAAGGCAGATATGTTAGGTGTCGTAAAAAGTTATACAATTGGGTCCTACCGATTCTACAGCCTAAACAAGCGTCTGTAGGCCTTACTTAATCGATACAGTACGGTATCTTGCGGGCAATCAAAAGAGAAAAAGAGATTTCCGAGGTTTTAGATTTTTTTTCATACTATGGGATGGCTAACTTCACGCCAACCACCCCACCCTGGAATGGACAAATCTAACTATGTGGGGGCATCAAGCGACGTTAGTTCACGTTTGTTCAGGCATTAAAAACGTTAGGATCCCATCAGTATTGCCACAAAAAAATAAAATCGAAAATTTGCTATTGGCGGCTGAAGGCAGGTATGTTAGGTGTCGTAAAAAGTTATTCAATCGGGTACTTACGATTCTTCAGCCTAAACAAGCGTCTACAGGCCTTACTTAATCGATACAGTACGGTATCTTGCAGGCAATCAAAAGAGAAAAAGAGATTTCCGAGGTTTCAGATTTTTTTTCATACTATGGGGTGGCTAACTTCACACCAACTACCCCACCCTGGAATCGACAAATCTAACTATGTGGGGGCATCGGGCGACGATAGTTCACGTTTGTTCAGGCATTAAAAACGTTAGGATCCCATCAGTATTGCCACAAAAAAATAAAATCGAAAATTTGCTATTGGCGGCTGAAGGCAGGTATGTTAGGTGTCGTAAAAAGTTATACAATCGGGTCCTTACGATTCTTCAGCCTAAACAAGCGTCTGCAGGCCTTACTTAATCGATACAGTACGGTATCTTGCAGGCAATCAAAAGAGAAAAAGAGATTTCCGAGGTTTCAGATTTTTTTTCATACTATGGGGTGGCTAACTTCACACCAACCACCCCACCCTGGAATCGACAAATCTAACTATGTGGGGGCATCGGGCGACGATAGTTCACGTTTGTTCAGGCATTAAAAACGTTAGCATCCCATCAGTATTGCCACAAAAAAATAAAATCGAAAATTTGCTATTGGCGGCTGAAGGCAGGTATGTTAGGTGTCGTAAAAAGTTATACAATCGGGCACTTACGATTCTTCAGCCTAAACAAGCGTATACAGGCCTTATTTAATCGATACAGTACGGTATCTTGCGGGCAATCAAAAGAGAAAAAGAGATTTCCGAGGTTTCAGTTTTTTTTCATACTATGGGGTGGCTAACTTCACGCCAACCACCCCACCCTGGAATCGACAAATCTAACTATGTGGGGGCATCGGGCGACGTTAGTTCACTTTTGTTCAGGCATTAAAAACGTTAGGATCCCATCAGTATTGCCACAAAAAAATAAAATCGAAAATTTGCTATTGGCGGCTGAAGGCAGGTATGTTAGGTGTCGTAAAAAGTTATACAATCGGGTGCTTACGATTCTTCAGCCTAAACAAGCGTCTGCAGGCCATACTTAATCGATACAGTATGGTATCTTGCGGGCAATCAAAAGAGAAAAAGAGATTTCCGAGGTTTTAGATTTTTTTTCATACTATGGGGTGGCTAACTTCACGCCAACCACCCCACCCTGGAATCGACAAATCTAACTATGTGGGGGCATCGGGCGACGTTAGTTCACGTTTGTTCAGGCATTAAAAACGTTAGGATCCCATCAGTATTGCCACAAAAAATAAAATCGAAAATTTGCTATTGGCGGCTGAAGGCAGGTATGTTAGGTGTCGTAAAAAGTTATACAATCGGATCCTTACGATTCTTCAGCCTAAACAAGCGTTTACAGGCCTTACTCAATCGATACAGTACGGTATCTTGCGGGCAATCAAAAGAGAAAAAGAGATTTCCGAGGTTTCAGATTTTTTTTCATACTATGGGGTGGCTAACTTCACGCCAACCACCCCACCCTGGAATCGACAAATCTAACTATGTGAGGGCATCGGGCGACGTTAGTTCACGTTTGTTCAGGCATTAAAAACGTTAGGATCCCATCAGTATTGTCAGAAAAAAATAAAATCGAAAATTTGCTATTGGCGGCTGAAGGCAGGTATGTTAGGTGTCGTAAAAAGTTATACAATCGGGTCCTTACGATTCTTCAGCCTAAACAAGCGTCTGCAGGCCTTACTTAATCGATACAGTACGGTACCTTGCAGGCAATCAAAAGAGAAAAAGAGATTTCCGAGGTTTCAGATTTTTTTTCATACTATGGGGTGGCTAACTTCACACCAACCACCCCACCCTGGAATCGACAAATCTAACTATGTGGGGGCATCGGGCGACGAAAGTTCACGTTTGTTCAGGCATTAAAAACGTTAGGATCCCATCAGTATTGCCACAAAAAAATAAAATCGAAAATTTGCTATTGGCGGCTGAAGGCAGGTATGTTAGGTGTCGTAAAAAGTTATACAATCGGGTCCTTACGATTCTTCAGCCTAAACAAGCGTCTGCAGGCCTTACTTAATCGATACAGTACGGTATCTTGCGGGCAATCAAAAGAAAAAAAGAGATTTCCGAGGTTTTAGATTTTTTTTCATACTATGGGGTGGCTAACTTCACGCCAACCACCCTGGAATACACAAATCTAACTATGTGGGGGCATCGGGCGACGTTAGTTCACGTTTGTTCAGGCATTAAAAACGTAAGGATCCCATCAGTATTACCACAAAAAAATTAAATCGAAAATTTGCTATTGGCGGCTGAAGGCAGGTATGTTAGGTGCCGTAAAAAGTTATACAATCGGGTCCTTACGATTCTTCAGCCTAAACAAGCGTCTGCAGGTCTTATTTAATCGATACAGTACGGTATCTTGTGGGCAATCAAAAGAGAAAAAGAGATTTCCGAGGTTTTAGTTTTTTTTCATACTATGGGGTGGCTAACTTCACGCCAACCACCCCACCCTGGAATCGACAAATCTAACTATGTGAAGGCATCGGGCGACGTTAGTTCACGTTTGTTCAGGCATTAAAAACGTTAGGATCCCATCAGTATTGCCACAAAAAAATAAAATCGAAAATTTGCTATTGGCGGCTGAAGGCAGGTATGTTAGGTGTCGTAAAAAGTTATACAATCGGGTCCTTACGATTCTTCAGCCTAAACAAGCGTCTGCAGGCCTTACTTAATCGATACAGTACGGTATCTTGCAGGCAATCAAAAGAGAAAAAGAGATTTCCGAGGTTTCAGATTTTTTTTCATACTATGGGGTGGCTAACTTCACACCAACCACCCCACCCTGGAATCGACAAATCTAACTAAGTGGGGGCATCGGGCGACGATAGTTCACGTTTGTTCAGGCATTAAAAACGTTAGGATCCCATCAGTATTGCCACAAAAAAATAAAATCGAAAATTTGCTATTGGCGGCTGAAGGCAGGTATGTTAGGTGTCGTAAAAAGTTATACAATCGGGTCCTTACGATTCTTCAGCCTAAACAAGCGTCTGCAGGCCTTACTTAATCGATACAGTATGGTATCTTGCAGGCAATCAAAAGAGAAAAAGAGATTTCCGAGGTTTCAGATTTTTTTTCATACTATGGGGTGGCTAACTTCACACCAACCACCCCACCCTGGAATCGACAAATCTAACTATGTGGGGGCATCGGGCGACGATAGTTCACGTTTGTTCAGGCATTAAAAACGTTAAGATCCCATCAGTATTGCCACAAAAAAAACATAAAATCGAAAATTTGCTATTGGCGGCTGAAGGCAGGTATGTTAGGTGTCGTAAAAAGTTATACAATCGGGTCCTTACGATTCTTCAGCCTAAACAAGCGTCTGCAGGCCTTACTTAATCGATACAGTACGGTATCTTGCGGGCAATCAAAAGAGAAAAAGAGATTTCCGAGGTTTCAGATTTTTTTTCATACTATGGGGTGGCTAACTTCACGCCAACCACCCCACCCTGGAATCGACAAATCTAACTATGTGGGGGCATCGGGCGACGTTAGTTCACGTTTGTTCAGGCATTAAAAACGTAAGAATCCCATCAGTATTACCACAAAAAAATTAAATCGAAAATTTGCAATTGGCGGCTGAAGGCAGGTATGTTAGGTGTCGTAAAAAGTTATACAATCGGGTCCTTACGATTCTTCAGCCTAAACAAGCGTCTGCAGGTCTTATTTAATCGATACAGTACGGTATCTTGCGGGCAATCAAAAGAGAAAAAGAGATTTCCGAGGTTTTAGTTTTTTTTTCATACTATGGGGTGGCTAACTTCACGCCAACCACCCCACCCTGGAATCGACAAATCTAACTATGTGGGGGCATCAAGCGACGTTAGTTCACGTTTGTTCAGGCATTAAAAACGTTAGGATCCCACAGTATTGCCAGAAAAAATAAAATCGAAAATTTGCTATTGGCGGCTGAAGGCAGGTATGTTAGGTGTCGTAAAAAGTTATACAATCGAGTCCTTACGATTCTTCAGCCTAAACAAGCATCTGCAGGCCTTACTTAATCGATACAGTACGGTATTTTGCGGGCAATCAAAAGAGAAAAAGAGATTTCCGAGGTTTTAGATTTTTTTTCATACTATGGGGTGGCTAACTTCACGCCAACCACCCCACCCTGGAATTGACAAATCTAACTATGCGGGGGCATCGGGCGACTTTAGTTCACGTTTGTTCAGGCATTAAAAACGTTAGGATCCCATCAGTATTGCCAGAAAAAAATAAAATCGAAAATTTGCTATTGGCGGCTGAAGGCAGGTATGTTAGGTGTCGTAAAAAGTTATATAATCGGGTCCTTACGATTTATTAAAAGAGAAAAAGAGATTTCCGAGGTTTTAGATTTTTTTTCATACTCTGGGGTGGCTAACTTAACGCCAACCACCCCACCCTGGAATTGACAAATCTAACTATGTGGGGGCATCGGGCGACGTTAGTTCACGTTTGTTCAGGCATTAAAAACGTTAGGAACCCATCAGTATTGCCAGAAAAAAATAAAATCGAAAATTTGCTATTGGCGGCTGAAGGCAGGTATGTTAGGTGTCGTAAAAAGTTATACAATGGGGTCCTTACGATTCTTCAGCCTGAACAAGCGTCTGCAGGCCTTACTTAATCGATACAGTACGGTATCTTGCGGGCAATCAAAAGAGAAAAAGAGATTTCCGAGGTTTTAGATTTTTTTTCATACTATGGGGTGGCTAACTTCACGCCAACCACCCCACCCTGGAATTGACAAATCTAACTATGTGGGTGCATTGGGCGACGTTAGTTCACGTTTGTTCAGGCATTAAAAACGTTAGGATCTCATCAGTATTGCCACAAGAAAATAAAATCGAAAATTTGCTATTGGCGGCTGAAGGCAGGTATGTTAGGTGTCGTAAAAAGTTATACAATCGGGTCCTTACGATTCTTCAGCCTAAACAAGCGTTTGCAGGCCTTACTCAATCGATACAGTAAGGTATCTTGCGGGCAATCAAAAGAGAAAAAGAGATTTCCGAGGTTACAGATTTTTTTTCATACTATGGGGTGGCTAACTTCACGCCAACCACCCCACCCTGGAATCGACAAATATAACTATGTATGGGCATCGGGCGACGTTAGTTTACGTTTGTTCAGGCATTAAAAACGTTAGGATCCCATCAGTATTGCCACAAAAAAATAAAATCGAAAATTTGCTATTGGCGGCTGAAGGCAGGTATGTTAGGTGTCGTAAAAAGTTATACAATCGGGTCCTAACGATTCTCCAGCCTAAACAAGCGTCTGTAGGCCTTACCTAATCGATACAGAACGGTATTTTGCGGGCAATCAAAAGAGAAAAAGAAATTTCCGAGGTTTTCGATTTTTTTCCATACTATGGGGTGGCTAACTTCACGCCAACCACCCCACCCTGTAATTGACAAATCTACCTATGTGGGTGCATCGGGCAACGTTAGTTCACGTTTGTTCAGGCATTAAAAACGTTAGGATCCCATCAGTATTGCCACAAAAAAATAAAATCGAAAATTTGCTATTGGCGGCTGAAGGCAGGTATGTTAGGTGTCGTAAAAAGTTATACAATCGGGTCCTTACGATTCTTCAGCCTAAACAAGCGTCTGCAGGCCTTACTTAATCGATACAGTACGGTATCTTGCGGGCAATCAAAAGATAAAAAGAGATTTCCGAGGTTTTAGATTTTTTTTCATACTATGGGGTGGCTAACTTCACGCCAACCACCCCACCCTGGAATCGACAAATCTAACTATGTGGGGGCATCGGTCGACGTTAGTTCACGTTTGTTCAGGCATTAAAAACGTAAGGATCCCATCAGTATTGCCACAAAAAAATTAAATCGAAAATTTGCTATTGGCGGCTGAAGGCAGGTATGTTAGGTGTCGTAAAAAGTTATACAATCGGGTCCTTACGATTCTTCAGCCTAAACAAGCGTCTGCAGGTCTTATTTAATCGATACAGTATGGTATCTTGCGGGCAATCAAAAGAGAAAAAGAGATTTCCGAGGTTTTAGTTTTTTTTTTCATACTATGGGGTGGCTAACTTCACGCCAACCACCCCACCCTGGAATCGACAAATCTAACTATGTGGGGGCATCAAGCAACGTTAGTTCACGTTTGTTCAGGCATTAAAAACGTTAGGATCTCACAGTATTGCCAGAAAAAAATAAAATAGAAAATTTGCTATTGGCGGCTGAAGGCAGGTATGTTAGGTGTCGTAAAAAGTTATACAATCGAGTCCTTATGATTCTTCAGCCTAAACAAGCATCTACAGGCCTTACTTAATCGATACAGTACGGTATTTTGCGGGCAATCAAAAGAGAAAAAGAGATTTCCGAGGTTTTAGATTTTTTTTCATACTATGGGGTGGCTAACTTCACGCCAACCACCCCACCCTGGAATTGACAAATCTAACTATGCGGGGGCATCGGGCGACTTTAGTTCACGTTTGTTCAGGCATTAAAAACGTTAGAATCCCATCAGTATTGCCAGAAAAAAATAAAATCGAAAATTTGCTATTGGCGGCTGAAACCAGGTGTGTTAGGTGTCGTAAAAAGTTATATAATCGGGTCCTTACGATTTATTAAAAGAGAAAAAGAGATTTCCGAGGTTTTAGATTTTTTTTCATACTCTGGGGTGGCTAACTTCACGCCAACCACCCCACCCTGGAATTGACAAATCTAACTATGTGGGGGCATCGGGCGACGTTAGTTCACGTTTGTTCAGGCATTAAAAACGTTAGGAACCCATCAGTATTGCCAGAAAAAAATAAAATCGAAAATTTGCTATTGGCGGCTGAAGGCAGGTATGTTAGGTGTCGTAAAAAGTTATACAATGGGGTCCTTACGATTCTTCAGCCTGAACAAGCGTCTGCAGGCCTTACTTAATCGATACAGTACGGTATCTTGCGGGCAATCAAAAGAGAAAAAGAGATTTCCGAGGTTTTAGATTTTTTTTCATACTATGGGGTGGCTAACTTCACGCCAACTACCCCACCCTGGAATCGACAAATCTAACTATGTGGGGGCATCAGGCGACGTTAGTTCACGTTTGTTCAGGCATTAAAAACGTTAGGATCCCATCAGTATTGTCAGAAAAAAATAAAATCGAAAATTTGCTATTGGCGGCTGAAGGCAGATATGTTAGGTGTCGTAAAAAGTTATACAATCGGGTCCTAACGAGTCTACAGCCTAAAAAAGCGTCTGCAGGCCTTACTTAATCGATACAGTATGGTATCTTGCGGGCAATCAAAAGAGAAAAAGAGATTTCCGAGGTTTTAGATTTTTTTTCATACTATGGGGTGGCTAACTTCACACCAACCACCCCACCCTGGAATCGACAAATCTAACTATGTGGGGGCATCGGGCGACGATAGTTTACGTTTGTTCAGGCATTAAAAACGTTAGGATCCCATCAGTATTGCCACAAAAAAATAAAATCGAAAATTTGCTATTGGCGGCTGAAGGCAGGTATGTTAGGTGTCGTAAAAAGTTGTACAATCGGGTCCTAACGATTCTACAGCCTAAACAAGCGTCTGTAGGCCTAACTTAATCGATACAGTATGGTATCTTGCAGGCAATCAAAAGAGAAAAAGAAATTTCCGAGGTTTTCGATTTTTTTCCATACTATGGGGTGGCCAACTTCACGCCAACTACCCCACCCTGGAATTGACAAATCTAACTATGTGGGTGCATCGGGCGACGTTAGTTCACGTTTGTTCAGGCATTAAAAACGTTAGGATTCCATCAGTATTGCCAGAAAAAAAAAATAGAAAATTTGCTATTGGCGGCTGAAGGCAGGTATGTTAGGTGTCGTAAAAAGTTATACAATCGAGTCCTTGCGATTCTTCAGCCTAAACAAGCATCTGCAGGCCTTACTTAATCGATACAGTATGGTATCTTGCGGGCAATCAAAAGAGAAAAAGAGATTTCCGAGGTTTTAGATTTTTTTTCATACTATGGGGTGGCTAACTTCACGCCAACCACCCCACCCTGGAATTGACAAATCTAACTATGTGGGTGCATCGGGCGACGTTAGTTCACGTTTGTTCAGGCATTAAAAACGTTAGTATCTCATCAGTATTGCCACAAGAAAATAAAATCGAAAATTTGCTATTGGCGGCTGAAGGCAGGTATGTTAGGTGTCGTAAAAAGTTATACAATCGGGTCCTTACGATTCTTCAGCCTAAACAAGCGTTTGCAGGCCTTACTCAATCGATACAGTACGGTATCTTGCGGGCAATCAAAAGAGAAAAAGAGATTTCCGAGGTTACAGATTTTTTTTCATACTATGGGGTGGCTAACTTCACGCCAACCACCCCACCCTGGAATCGACAAATATAACTATGTATGGGCATCGGGCGACGTTAGTTTACGTTTGTTCAGGCATTAAAAACGTTAGGATCCCATCAGTATTGCCACAAAAAAATAAAATCGAAAATTTGCTATTGGCGGCTGAAGGCAGGTATGTTAGGTGTCGTAAAAAGTTATACAATCGGGTCCTTACGATTCTTCAGCCTAAACAAGCGTCTGCAGGCCTTACTTAATCGATACAGTACGGTATCTTGCGGGCAATCAAAAGATAAAAAGAGATTTCCGAGGTTTTAGATTTTTTTTCATACTATGGGGTGGCTAACTTCACGCCAACCACCCCACCCTGGAATCGACAAATCTAACTATGTGGGGGCATCGGTCGACGTTAGTTTACGTTTGTTCAGGCATTAAAAACGTAAGGATCCCATCAGTATTGCCACAAAAAAATTAAATCGAAAATTCGCTATTGGCGGCTGAAGGCAGGTATGTTAGGTGTCGTAAAAAGTTATACAATCGGGTCCTTACGATTCTTCAGCCTAAACAAGCGTCTGCAGGTCTTATTTAATCGATACAGTATGGTATCTTGCGGGCAATCAAAAGAGAAAAAGAGATTTCCGAGGTTTTAGATTTTTTTTCATACTATGGGGTGGCTAACTTCACGCCAACCACCCCACCCTGGAATCGACAAATCTAACTATGTGGGGGCATCAAGCGACGTTAGTTCACGTTTGTTCAGGCATTAAAAACGTTAGGATCTCACAGTATTGCCAGAAAAAAATAAAATCGAAAATTTGCTATTGGCGGCTGAAGGCAGGTATGTTAGGTGTCGTAAAAAGTTATACAATCGAGTCCTTATGATTCTTCAGCCTAAACAAGCATCTGCAGGCCTTACTTAATCGATACAGTACGGTATTTTGCGGGCAATCAAAAGAGAAAAAGAGATTTCCGAGGTTTTAGATTTTTTTTCATACTATGGGGTGGCTAACTTCACGCCAACCACCCCACCCTGGAATTGACAAATCTAACTATGCGGGGGCATCGGGCGACTTTAGTTCACGTTTGTTCAGGCATTAAAAACGTTAGGATCCCATCAGTATTGCCAGAAAAAAATAAAATCGAAAATTTGCTATTGGCGGCTGAAGGCAGGTATGTTAGGTGTCGTAAAAAGTTATATAATCGGGTCCTTACGATTTATTAAAAGAGAAAAAGAGATTTCCGAGGTTTAGATTTTTTTTCATACTCTGGGGTGGCTAACTTCACGCCAACCACCCCACCCTGGAATTGACAAATCTAACTATGCGGGGGCATCGGGCGACTTTAGTTCACGTTTGTTCAGGCATTAAAAACGTTAGGATCCCATCAGTATTGCCAGAAAAAAATAAAATCGAAAATTTGCTATTGGCGGCTGAAGGCAGGTATGTTAGGTGTCGTAAAAAGTTATATAATCGGGTCCTTACGATTTATTAAAAGAGAAAAAGAGATTTCCGAGGTTTAGATTTTTTTTCATACTCTGGGGTGGCTAACTTCACGCCAACCACCCCACCCTGGAATTGACAAATCTAACTATGTGGGGGCATCGGGCGACGTTAGTTCACGTTTGTTCAGGCATTAAAAACGTAAGGATCCCATCAGTATTGCCACAAAAAAAATTAAATCGAAAATTTGCTATTGGCGGCTGAAGGCAGGTATGTTAGGTGTCGTAAAAAGTTATACAATCGGGTCCTTACGATTCTTCAGCCTAAACAAGCGTCTGTAGGCCTTACTTAATCGATACAGTACGGTATCTTGCGGGCAATCAAAAGAGAAAAAGAGATTTCCGAGGTTTTAGATTTTTTTTCATACTATGGGGTGGCTAACTTCACGCCAACCACCCCACCCTGGAATAGACAAATCTAACTATGTGGGGGCATCAAGCGACGTTAGTTCACGTTTGTTCAGGCATTAAAAACGTTAGGATCCCATCAGTATTGCCACAAAAAAATAAAATCGAAAATTTGCTATTGGCGGCTGAAGGCAGGTATGTTAGGTGTCGTAAAAAGTTATTCAATCGGGTACTTACGATTCTTCAGCCTAAACAAGCGTCTGCAGGCCTTACTTAATCGATACAGTACGGTATCTTGCAGGCAATCAAAAGAGAAAAAGAGATTTCCGAGGTTTCAGATTTTTTTTCATACTATGGGGTGGATAACTTCACACCAACCACCCCACCCTGGAATCGACAAATCTAACTATGTGAAGGCATCAGGCGACGTCAGTTCACGTTTGTTCAGGCATTAAAAACGTTAGGATCCCATCAGTATTGTCAGAAAAAAATAAAATCGAAAATTTGCTATTGGCGGCTGAAGGCAGATATGTTAGGTGTCGTAAAAAGTTATACAATCGGGTCCTAACGATTCTACAGCCTAAACAAGCGTCTGTAGGCCTTACTTAATCGATACAGTATGGTATCTAGCGGGCAATCAAAAGAGAAAAAGAGATTTCCGAGGTTTTAGATTTTTTTTCATACTATGGGGTGGCTAACTTCACGCCAACAACCCCACCCTGGAATCGACAAATCTAACTATGTGGGAGCATCAAGCGACGTTAGTTCACGTTTGTTCAGGCATTAAAAACGTTAGGATCCCATCAGTATTGCCACAAAAAAATAAAATCGAAAATTTGCTATTGGCGGCTGAAGGCAGGTATGTTAGGTGTCGTAAAAAGTTATACAATCGGGTCCTTACGATTCTTCAGCCTAAACAAGCGTCTGCAGGCCTTACTTAATCGATACAGTACGGTATCTTGCAGGCAATGAAAAGAGAAAAAGAAATTTCCGAGGTTTTCGATTTTTTTCCATACTATGGGGTGGCCAACTTCACGCCAACTACCCCACCCTGGAATTGACAAATCTAACTATGTGGGTGCATCGGGCGACGTTAGTTCACGTTTGTTCAGGCATGAAAAACGTTAGGATTCCATCAGTATTGCCAGAAAAAAAAAATAGAAAATTTGCTATTGGCGGCTGAAGGCAGGTATGTTAGGTGTCGTAAAAAGTTATACAATCGAGTCCTTACGATTCTTCAGCCTCAACAAGCATCTGCAGGCCTTACTTAATCGATACAGTACGGTATCTTGCGGGCAATCAAAAGAGAAAAAGAGATTTCCGAGGTTTTAGATTTTTTTTCATACCATGGGGTGGCTAACTTCACGCCAACCACCCCACCCTGGAATTGACAAATCTAACTATGTGGGGGCATCGGGCGACGTTTAGTTCACGTTTGTTCAGGCATTAAAAACGGTAGGATCCCATCAGTATTGCCAGAAAAAAATAAAATCGAAAATTTGCTATTGGCGGCTGAAGGCAGGTATGTTAGGTGTCGTAAAAAGTTATATAATCGGGTCCTTACGATTTATTAAAAGAGAAAAAGAGATTTCCGAGGTTTTACATTTTTTTTCATACTATGGGGTGGCCAACTTCACGCCAACCACCCCACCCTGGAATTGACAAATTTAACTATGTGGGTGCATCGGGCGACGTTAGTTCACGTTTGTTCAGGCTTTAAAAACGTTAGGATCCCATCAGTATTGCCACAAAAAAATAAAATCGAAAATTTGCTATTGGCGGCTGAAGGCAGGTATGTTAGGTGTCGTAAAAAGTTATACAATCGGGTCCTTACGATTCTTCAGCCTGAACAAGCGTCTACAGGCCTTACTTAATCGATACAGTACGGTATCTTGCGGGCAATCAAAAGAGAAAAAGAGATTTCCGAGGTTTTAGATTTTTTTTCATACTATGGGGTGGCTAACTTCACGCCAACCACCCCACCCTGGAATCGACAAATCTAACTATGTGGGGGCATCGGGCGACGTTAGTTCACGTTTGTTCAGGCATTAAAAACGTTAGGATCCCATCAGTATTGCCACAAAAAATAAAATCGAAAATTTGCTATTGGCGGCTGAAGGCAGGTATGTTAGGTGTCGTAAAAAGTTATACAATCGGATCCTTACGATTCTTCAGCCTAAACAAGCGTTTGCAGGCCTTACTCAATCGATACAGTACGGTATCTTGCGGGCAATCAAAAGAGAAAAAGAGATTTTTTTTTTTTTTATACTACGACGGTGGCAAACAAGCATACGGCCCGCCTGATGGTAAGCAGCTACCGTAACCTATGGACGCCTGCAACTCCAAAGGAGTCACATGCGCGTTGCCGACCCTATACAAAAAGGAGGATTCACTGTGTTGACGACTAAAGGAACAAGAAGGTCCCTCATCGTCAACACACTGGGTCCTCTTTGAGCTCTTTGGCAACCTTACTCACCAGCAGGAACACAACACTATGAGTAGGGTCTAGTGCTATTTGGCTGTGGTTTTCTGTAAGGTGGAGGTACTTCCCCAGTCGGGCTCTGCTCCAGATTTAAGCGATGACATTCGCTGAACGTGCCCTACCACACTTAGCGAGATGCCATTCGCAGTGCCCATACCTCTCTTTTTGGCGTAGTTTAAGGACATACCCAGGTCCGGACGTAGTTTAAGGACATACCCCGGGTCCGAGATTTCCGAGGTTTCAGATTTTTTTTCATACTATGGGGTGGCTAACTTCACGCCAACCACTCCACCCTGGAATCGACAAATCTAACTATGTGGAGGCATCGGGCGACGTTAGTTTACGTTTGTTCAGGCATTAAAATCGTTAAGATCCCATCAGTATTGTCAGAAAAAATAAAATCGAAAATTTGCTATTGGTTGCTGAAGGCAGGTATGTTAGGTGTCGTAAAAAGTTATACAATCGGGTCCTAACGATTCTACAGCCTAAACAAGCGTCTGTAGGCCTTACTTAATCGATACAGTACGGTATCTTGCGGGCAATCAAAAGAGAAAAAGAAATTTCCGAGGTTTTCGATTTTTTTCCATACTATGGGGTGGCTAACTTCACGCCAACCACCCCACCCTGGAATTGACAAATCTAACTATGTTGGTGCATCGAGCGACGTTAGTTCACGTTTGTTCTGGCATTAAAAATGTTAGGATCCCATCAGTATTGCCACAAAAAAATAAAATCGAAAATTTGCTATTGGCGGCTGAAGGCAGGTATGTTAGGTGTCGTAAAAAGTTATACAATCGGGTCCTTACGATTCTTCAGCCTAAACAAGCGTCTGTAGGCCTTACTTAATCGATACAGTATGGTATCTTGCGGGCAATCAAAAGAGAAAAAGAGATTTCCGAGGTTTCAGATTTTTTTTCATACTATGGGGTGGCTAACTTCACACCAACCACCCCACCCTGGAATCGACAAATCTAACTATGTGGGGGCATCGGGCGACGATAGTTCACGTTTGTTCAGGCATTAAAAACGTTAGTATCCCATCAGTATTGCCACAAAAAAATTAAATCGAAAATTTGCTATTGGCGGCTGAAGGCAGGTATGTTAGGTGTCGTAAAAAGTTATACAATCGGGTCCTAACGATTCTACAGCCTAAACAAGCGTCTGTAGGCCTTACTTAATAGATACAGTACGGTATCTTGCAGGTAATCAAAAGAGAAAAAGAAATTTCCGTGGTTTTCGATTTTTTTCCATACTATGGGGTGGCCAACTTCACGCCAACTACCCCACCCTGGAATTGACAAATCTAACTATGTGGTTGCATCGGGCGACGTTAGTTCACGTTTGTTCAGGCATTAAAAACGTTAGGATCTCATCAGTATTGCCACAAGAAAATAAAATCGAAAATTTGCTATTGGCGGCTGAAGGCAGGTATGTTAGGTGTCGTAAAAAGTTATACAATCGGGTCCTTACGATTCTTCAGCCTAAACAAGCGTTTCCAGGCCTTACTCAATCGAAACAGTACGGTATCTTGCGGGCAATCAAAAGAGAAAAAGAGATTTCCGAGGTTACAGTTTTTTTTCATACTATGGGGTGGCTAACTTCACGCCAACCACCCCACCCTGGAATCGACAAATATAACTATGTGGGGGCATCGGGCGACATTAGTTCACGTTTGTTCAGGTATTAAAAACGTTAGGATCCCATCAGTATTGCCACAAAAAAATAAAATCGAAAATTTGCTATTGGCGGCTGAAGGCAGGTATGTTAGGTGTCGTAAAAAGTTATACAATCGGGTCCATACGATTCTTCAGCCTAAAAAAGCGTTTGCAGGCCTTACTCAATCGATACAGTACGGTATCTTGCGGGCAATCAAAAGAGAAAAAGAGATTTCCGAGGTTTCAGATTTTTTTTCATACTATGGGGTGGCTAACTTCACGCCAACCACCCCAACCTGGAATCGACAAATCTAACTATGTAGGGGCATCAAGCGACGTTATTTCACGTTTGTTCAGGCATTAAAAACGTTAGGATCCCATCAGTATTGCCACAAAAAAATAAAATCGAAAATTTGCTATTGGCGGCTGAAGGCAGGTATGTTAGGTGTCGTAAAAAGTTATACAATCGGGTCCTTACGATTCTTCAGCCTAAACAAGCGTCTGCAGGCCTTACTTAATCGATACAGTACGGTATCTTGCAGGCAATCAAAAGAGAAAAAGAGATTTCCGAGGTTTCAGATTTTTTTTCATACTATGGGGTGGCTAACTTCACACCAACCACCCCACCCTGGAATCGACAAATCTAACTATGTGGGGGCATCGGGCGTCGATAGTTCACGTTTGTTCAGGCATTAAAAACGTTAGGATCCCATCAGTATTGCCACAAAAAAATAAAATCGAAAATTTGCTATTGGCGGCTGAAGGCAGGTATGTTAGGTGTCGTAAAAAGTTATACAATCGGGTCCTAACAATTCTACAGCCTAAACAAGCGTCTGTAGGCCTTACCTAATCGATACAGTACGGTATCTTGCGGGCAATCAAAAGAGAAAAAGAAATTTCCGAGGTTTTCGATTTTTTTCCATACTATGGGGTGGCTAACTTCACGCCAACCACCCCACCCTGGAATCGACAAATCTAACTATGTGGGTGCATCGAACGACGTTAGTTCACGTTTGTTCAGGCATTAAAAACGTTAGGATCCCATCAGTATTGCCACAAAAAAATAAAATCGAAAATTTGCTATTGGTGGCTGAAGGCAGGTATGTTAGGTGTCGTAAAAAGTTATACAATCGGGTCCTTACGATTCTTCAGCCTAAACAAGCGTCTGCAGGCCTTACTTAATCGATACAGTACGGTATCTTGCGGGCAATCAAAAGAGAAAAAAAGATTTCCGAGGTTTCATTTTTTTTTGATACTATGGGGTGGCTAACTTCACACCAACCACCCCACCCTGGAATCGACAAATCTAACTATGTGGGGGCATCGGGCAACGTTAGTTCACGTTTGTTCCGGTATTAAAAACGTTAGGATCCCATCAGTATTGCCACAAAAAAATAAAATCGAAAATTTGCTATTGGCGGCTGAAGGCAGGTATGTTAGGTGTCGTAAAAAGTTATACAATCGGGTCCTAACGATTCTACAGCCTAAACAAGCATCTGTAGGCCTTACTAAATCGATACAGTACGGAATCTTGCAGGCAATCAAAAGAGAAAAAGAAATTTCCGAGGTTTTCGATTTTTTTCCATACTATGGGGTGGCCAACTTCACGCCAACCACCCCACCCTGGAATTGACAAATTTAACTATGTGGGTGCATCGGGCGACGTAAGTTCACGTTTGTTCAGGCATTAAAAACGTTAGGATCCCATCAGTATTGCCACAAAAAAATAAAATCGAAAATTTGCTATTGGCGGCTGAAGGCAGGTATGTTAGGTGTCGTAAAAAGTTATACAATCGGGTCCTAACGATTCTACAGCCTAAACAAGCATCTGTAGGCCTTACTAAATCGATACAGTACGGAATCTTGCAGGCAATCAAAAGATAAAAAGAGATTTCCGAGGTTTCAGATTTTTTTTCATACTATGGGGTGGCTAACTTCACGCCAACCACCCCACCCTGGAATCGACAAATCTAACTATGTGGGGGCATCGGGCGACGTTAGTTCACGTTTGTTCAGGCATTAAAAACGTTAGGATCCCATCAGTATTGCCACAAAAAATAAAATCGAAAATTTGCTATTGGCGGCTGAAGGCAGGTATGTTAGGTGTTGTAAAAAGTTATACAATTGGATCCTTACGATTCTTCAGCCTAAACAAGCATCTGTAGGCCTTACTAAATCGATACAGTACGGAATCTTGCAGGCAATCAAAAGATAAAAAGAGATTTCCGAGGTTTCAGATTTTTTTTCATACTATGGGGTGGCTAACTTCACGCCAACCACCCCACCCTGGAATCGACAAATCTAACTATGTGGGGGCATCGGGCGACGTTAGTTCACGTTTGTTCAGGCATTAAAAACGTTAGGATCCCATCAGTATTGCCACAAAAAATAAAATCGAAAATTTGCTATTGGCGGCTGAAGGCAGGTATGTTAGGTGTCGTAAAAAGTTATACAATCGGGTCCTAACGATTCTACAGCCTAAACAAGCATCTGTAGGCCTTACTAAATCGATACAGTACGGAATCTTGCAGGCAATCAAAAGAGAAAAAGAAATTTCCGAGGTTTTCGATTTTTTTCCATACTATGGGGTGGCCAACTTCACGCCAACCACCCCACCCTGGAATTGACAAATTTAACTATGTGGGTGCATCGGGCGACGTAAGTTCACGTTTGTTCAGGCATTAAAAACGTTAGGATCCCATCAGTATTGCCACAAAAAAATAAAATCGAAAATTTGCTATTGGCGGCTGAAGGCAGGTATGTTAGGTGTCGTAAAAAGTTATACAATCGGGTCCTAACGATTCTACAGCCTAAACAAGCATCTGTAGGCCTTACTAAATCGATACAGTACGGAATCTTGCAGGCAATCAAAAGATAAAAAGAGATTTCCGAGGTTTCAGATTTTTTTTCATACTATGGGGTGGCTAACTTCACGCCAACCACCCCACCCTGGAATCGACAAATCTAACTATGTGGGGGCATCGGGCGACGTTAGTTCACGTTTGTTCAGGCATTAAAAACGTTAGGATCCCATCAGTATTGCCACAAAAAATAAAATCGAAAATTTGCTATTGGCGGCTGAAGGCAGGTATGTTAGGTGTTGTAAAAAGTTATACAATTGGATCCTTACGATTCTTCAGCCTAAACAAGCGTTTGCAGGCCTTACTCAATCGATACAGTATGGTATCTTGCGGGCAATCAAAAGAGAAAAAGAGATTTCCGAGGTTTCAGATTTTTTTTCATACTATGGGGTGGCTAACTTCACGCCAACCACCCCACCCTGGAATCGACAAATCTAACTATGTGGGGGCATCGGGCGACGTTAGTTCACGTTTGTTCAGGCATTAAAATCGTTAGGATCCCATCAGTATTGTCAGAAAAAAATAAAATCGAAAATTTGCTATTGGTTGCTGAAGGCAGGTATGTTAGGTGTCGTAAAAAGTTATACAATCGGGTCCTAACGATTCTACAGCCTAAACAAGCATCTGTAGGCCTTACTAAATCGATACAGTACGGAATCTTGCAGGCAATCAAAAGATAAAAAGAGATTTCCGAGGTTTCAGATTTTTTTTCATACTATGGGGTGGCTAACTTCACGCCAACCACCCCACCCTGGAATCGACAAATCTAACTATGTGGGGGCATCGGGCGACGTTAGTTCACGTTTGTTCAGGCATTAAAAACGTTAGGATCCCATCAGTATTGCCACAAAAAATAAAATCGAAAATTTGCTATTGGCGGCTGAAGGCAGGTATGTTAGGTGTTGTAAAAAGTTATACAATTGGATCCTTACGATTCTTCAGCCTAAACAAGCGTTTGCAGGCCTTACTCAATCGATACAGTATGGTATCTTGCGGGCAATCAAAAGAGAAAAAGAGATTTCCGAGGTTTCAGATTTTTTTTCATACTATGGGGTGGCTAACTTCACGCCAACCACCCCACCCTGGAATCGACAAATCTAACTATGTGGGGGCATCGGGCGACGTTAGTTCACGTTTGTTCAGGCATTAAAATCGTTAGGATCCCATCAGTATTGTCAGAAAAAAATAAAATCGAAAATTTGCTATTGGTTGCTGAAGGCAGGTATGTTAGGTGTCGTAAAAAGTTATACAATCGGGTCCTAACGATTCTACAGCCTAAACAAGCGTCTGTAGGCCTTACTTAATCGATACAGTACGGTATCTTGCGGGCAATCAAAAGAGAAAAAGAAATTTCCGAGGTTTTCGATTTTTTTCCATACTATGGGGTGGCTAACTTCACGCCAACCACCCCACCCTGGAATTGACAAATCTATCTATGTGGGTGCATCGAGCGACGTTAGTTCACGTTTGTTCAGGCATTAAAAACGTTAGGATCCCATCAGTATTGCCACAAAAAAATAAAATCGAAAATTTGCTATTGGCGGCTGAAGGCAGGTATGTTAGGTGTCGTAAAAAGTTATACAATCGGGTCCTTACGATTCTTCAGCCTAAACAAGCGTCTGCAGGCCTTACTTAATCGATACAGTATGGTATCTTGCGGGCAATCAAAAGAGAAAAAGAGATTTCTGAGGTTTCAGATTTTTTTTCATACTATGGGGTGGCTAACTTCACACCAACCACCCCACCCTGGAATCGACAAATCTAACTATGTGGGGGCATCGGGCGACATAAGTTCACGTTTGTTCAGGCATTAAAAACGTTAGGATCCCATCAGTATTGCCACAAAAAAATTAAATCGAAAATTTGCTATTGGCGGCTGAAGGCAGGTATGTTAGGTGTCGTAAAAAGTTATACAATCGGGTCCTAACGATTCTACAGCCTAAACAAGCGTCTGTAGGCCTTACTTAATCGATACAGTACGGTATCTTGCAGGTAATCAAAAGAGAAAAAGAAATTTCCGTGGTTTTCAATTTTTTTCCATACTATGGGGTGGCCAACTTCACGCCAACTACCCCACCCTGGAATTGACAAATTAAACTATGTGGGTGCATCGGGCGCCGTTAGTTCACGTTTGTTCAGGCATTAAAAACGTTAGGATTCCATGAGTATTGCCACAAAAAAATAAAATCGAAAATTAGCTATTGGCGGCTGAAGGCAGGTATGTTAGGTGTCGTAAAAAGTTATACAATCGGGTCCTTACGATTCTTCAGCCTAAACAAGCGTCTACAGGCCTTACTTAATCGATACAGTACGGTATCTTGCGGGCAATCAAAAGAGAAAAAGAGATTTCCGAGGTTTTAGATTTTTTTTCATACTATGGGGTGGCTAACTTCACGCCAACCACCCCACCCTGGAATTGACAAATCTAACTATGTGGGTGCATCGGGCGACGTTAGTTCACGTTTGTTCAGGCATTAAAAACGTTAGGATCTCATCAGTATTGCCACAAGAAAATAAAATCGAAAATTTGCTATTGGCGGCTGAAGGCAGGTATGTTAGGTGTCGTAAAAAGTTATACAATCGGGTCCTTACGATTCTTCAGCCTAAACAAGCGTTTGCAGGCCTTACTTAATCGATACAGTACGGTATCTTGCGGGCAATCAAAAGAGAAAAAGAGATTTCCGAGGTTTCAGATTTTTTTTCATACTATGGGGTGGCTAACTTCACGCCAACCACCCCACCCTGGAATCGACAAATCTAAGTATGTGGGGGCATCGGGCGACGTTAGTTCCCGTTTGTTCTGGCATTAAAAACGTTAGGATCCCATCAGTATTGTCAGAAAAAAATAAAATCGAAAATTTGCTATTGGCGGCTGAAGGCAGGTATGTTAGGTGTCGTAAAAAGTTATACAATCGGGTCCCAACGATTCTACAGCCTAAACAAGCGTCTGTAGGCCTTACCTAATCGATACAGTACGGTATCTTGCGGGCAATCAAAAGAGAAAAAGAAATTTCCGAGGTTTTTGATTTTTTTCCATACTATGGGGTGGCTAACTTCACGCCAACCACCCCACCCTGGAATTGACAAATCTAACTATGTGGGTGCATCGGGCAACGTTAGTTCACGTTTATTCAGGCATTAAAAACGTTAGGATTCCATCAGTATTGCCACAAAAAAATAAAATCGAAAATTTGCTATTGGCGGCTGAAGGCAGGTATGTTAGGTGTCGTAAAAAGTTATACAATCGGGTCCTTACGATTCTTCAGCCTAAACAAGCGTCTGCAGGCCTTACTTAATCGATACAGTACGGTATCTTGCGGGCAATCAAAAGATAAAAAGAGATTTCCGAGGTTTTAGATTTTTTTTCATACTATGGGGTGGCTAATTTCACGCCAACCACCCCACCCTGGAATCGACAAATCTAACTATGTGGGGGCATCAAGCGACGTTAGTTTACGTTTGTTCAGGCATTAAAAACGTTAGGATCCCACAGTATTGCCAGAAAAAAATAAAATCGAAAATTTGCTATTGGCGGCTGAAGGCAGGTATGTTAGGTGTCGTAAAAAGTTATACAATCAAGTCCTTACGATTCTTCAGCCTAAACAAGCATCTGCAGGCCTTACTTAATCGATACAGTACGGTATTTTGCGGGTAATCAAAAGAGAAAAAGAGATTTCCGAGGTTTTAGATTTTTTTTCATACTATGGGGTGGCTAACTTCACGCCAACCACCCCACCCTGGAATTGACAAATCTAACTATGTGGGGGCATCAAGCGACTTTAGTTCACGTTTGTTCAGGCATTAAAAACGTTAGAATCCCATCAGTATTGCCAGAAAAAAATAAAATCGAAAATTTGCTATTGGCGGCTGAAGGCAGGTATGTTAGGTGTCGTAAAAAGTTATATAATCGGGTCCTAACGATTTATTAAAAGAGAAAAAGAGATTTCCGAGGTTTTAGATTTTTTTTCATACTCTGGGGTGGCTAACTTCACGCCAACCACCCCACCCTGGAATTGACAAATCTAACTATGTGGGGGCATCGGGCGACGTTAGTACACGTTTGTTCAGGCATTAAAAACGTTAAGAACCCATCAGTATTGCCAGAAAAAAATAAAATCGAAAATTTGCTATTGGCGGCTGAAGGCAGGTATGTTAGGTGTCGTAAAAAGTTATACAATCGGGTCCTTACGATTCTTCAGCCTAAACAAGCGTCTGCAGGTCTTATTTTAATCGATACAGTACGGTATCTTGCGGGCAATCAATCGAGAAAAAGAGATTTACGAGGTTTTAGATTTTTTTTCATACTATGGGGTGGCTAACTTCACGCCAACCACCCCACCCTGGAATCGACAGATCTAACTAAGTGGGGGCATCGGGCGACGTTAGTTCACGTTTGTTCAGGCATTAAAAACGTTAGGATCCCATCAGTATTGTCAGAAAAAAATAAAGTCGAAAATTTGCTATTGGCGGCTGAAGGCAGATATGTTAGGTGTCGTAAAAAGTTATACAATCGAATCCTAACGATTCTACAGCCTAAACAAGCGTCTGTAGGCCTTACTTAATCGATACAGTACGGTATCTTGCGGGCAATCAAAAGAGAAAAAGAGATTTCCGAGGTTTTAGATTTTTTTTCATACTATGGGGTGGCTAACTTCACGCCAACCACCCCACCCTGGAATCGACAAATCTAACTATGTGGGGGCATCAAGCTACGTTAGTTTACGTTTGTTCAGGCATTAAAAACGTTAGGATCCCATCAGTATTGCCACAAAAAAATAAAATCGAAAATTAGCTATTGGCGGCTGAAGGCAGGTATGTTAGGTGTCGTAAAAAGTTATACAATCGGGTCCTTACGATTCTTCAGCCTAAACAAGCGTTTGCAGGCCTTACTCAATCGATACAGTACGGTATCTTGTAGGCAATCAATAGAGAAAAAGAGATTTCCGAGGTTTCAGATTTTTTTTCATACTATGGGGTGGCTAACTTCACACCAACCACCCCACCCTGGAATCGACAAATCTAACTATGTGGGGGCATCGGGCAACGTTAGTTCACGTTTATTCCGGTATTAAAAACGTTAGGATCCCATCAGTATTGCCACAAAAAAATAAAATCGAAAATTTGCTATTGGTGGCTGAAGGCAGGTATGTTAGGTGTCGTAAAAAGTTATACAATCGGGTCCTTACGATTCTTCAGCCTAAACAAGCGTCTGCAGGCCTTACTTAATCGATACAGTACGGTATCTTGCGGGCAATCAAAAGAGAAAAAAAGATTTCCGAGGTTTCATTTTTTTTTGATACTATGGGGTGGCTAACTTCACACCAACCACCCCACCCTGGAATCGACAAATCTAACTATGTGGGGGCATCGGGCAACGTTAGTTCACGTTTGTTCCGGTATTAAAAACGTTAGGATCCCATCAGTATTGCCACAAAAAAATAAAATCGAAAATTTGCTATTGGCGGCTGAAGGCAGGTATGTTAGGTGTCGTAAAAAGTTATACAATCGGGTCCTAACGATTCTACAGCCTAAACAAGCATCTGTAGGCCTTACTAAATCGATACAGTACGGAATCTTGCAGGCAATCAAAAGAGAAAAAGAAATTTCCGAGGTTTTCGATTTTTTTCCATACTATGGGGTGGCCAACTTCACGCCAACCACCCCACCCTGGAATTGACAAATTTAACTATGTGGGTGCATCGGGCGACGTTAGTTCACGTTTGTTCAGGCATTAAAAACGTTAGGATCCCATCAGTATTGCCACAAAAAAATAAAATCGAAAATTTGCTATTGGCGGCTGAAGGCAGGTATGTTAGGTGTCGTAAAAAGTTATACAATCGGGTCCTTACGATTCTTCAGCCTAAACAAGCGTCTGCAGGCCTTACTTATTCGATACAGTACGGTATCTTGCGGGCAATCAAAAGATAAAAAGAGATTTCCGAGGTTTCAGATTTTTTTTCATACTATGGGGTGGCTAACTTCACGCCAACCACCCCACCCTGGAATCGACAAATCTAACTATGTGGGGGCATCGGGCGACGTTAGTTCACGTTTGTTCAGGCATTAAAAACGTTAGGATCCCATCAGTATTGCCACAAAAAAATAAAATCGAAAATTTGCTATTGGCGGCTGAAGGCAGGTATGTTAGGTGTCGTAAAAAGTTATACAATCGGGTCCTTACGATTCTTCAGCCTAAACAAGCGTCTGCAGGCCTTACTTAATCGATACAGTACGGTATCTTGCAGGCAATCAAAAGAGAAAAAGAGATTTCCGAGGTTTCAGATTTTTTTTCATACTATGGGGTGGCTAACTTCACACCAACCACCCCACCCTGGAATCGACAAATCTAACTATGTGGGGGCATCGGGCGTCGATAGTTCACGTTTGTTCAGGCATTAAAAACGTTAGGATCCCATCAGTATTGCCACAAAAAAATAAAATCGAAAATTTGCTATTGGCGGCTGAAGGCAGGTATGTTAGGTGTCGTAAAAAGTTATACAATCGGGTCCTAACAATTCTACAGCCTAAACAAGCGTCTGTAGGCCTTACCTAATCGATACAGTACGGTATCTTGCGGGCAATCAAAAGAGAAAAAGAAATTTCCGAGGTTTTCGATTTTTTTCCATACTATGGGGTGGCTAACTTCACGCCAACCACCCCACCCTGGAATCGACAAATCTAACTATGTGGGTGCATCGATCGACGTTAGTTCACGTTTGTTCAGGCATTAAAAACGTTAGGATCCCATCAGTATTGCCACAAAAAAATAAAATCGAAAATTTGCTATTGGTGGCTGAAGGCAGGTATGTTAGGTGTCGTAAAAAGTTATACAATCGGGTCCTTACGATTCTTCAGCCTAAACAAGCGTCTGCAGGCCTTACTTAATCGATACAGTACGGTATCTTGCGGGCAATCAAAAGAGAAAAAAAGATTTCCGAGGTTTCATTTTTTTTTGATACTATGGGGTGGCTAACTTCACACCAACCACCCCACCCTGGAATCGACAAATCTAACTATGTGGGGGCATCGGGCAACGTTAGTTCACGTTTGTTCCGGTATTAAAAACGTTAGGATCCCATCAGTATTGCCACAAAAAAATAAAATCGAAAATTTGCTATTGGCGGCTGAAGGCAGGTATGTTAGGTGTCGTAAAAAGTTATACAATCGGGTCCTAACGATTCTACAGCCTAAACAAGCATCTGTAGGCCTTACTAAATCGATACAGTACGGAATCTTGCAGGCAATCAAAAGAGAAAAAGAAATTTCCGAGGTTTTCGATTTTTTTCCATACTATGGGGTGGCCAACTTCACGCCAACCACCCCACCCTGGAATTGACAAATTTAACTATGTGGGTGCATCGGGCGACGTAAGTTCACGTTTGTTCAGGCATTAAAAACGTTAGGATCCCATCAGTATTGCCACAAAAAAATAAAATCGAAAATTTGCTATTGGCGGCTGAAGGCAGGTATGTTAGGTGTCGTAAAAAGTTATACAATCGGGTCCTAACGATTCTACAGCCTAAACAAGCATCTGTAGGCCTTACTAAATCGATACAGTACGGAATCTTGCAGGCAATCAAAAGATAAAAAGAGATTTCCGAGGTTTCAGATTTTTTTTCATACTATGGGGTGGCTAACTTCACGCCAACCACCCCACCCTGGAATCGACAAATCTAACTATGTGGGGGCATCGGGCGACGTTAGTTCACGTTTGTTCAGGCATTAAAAACGTTAGGATCCCATCAGTATTGCCACAAAAAATAAAATCGAAAATTTGCTATTGGCGGCTGAAGGCAGGTATGTTAGGTGTTGTAAAAAGTTATACAATTGGATCCTTACGATTCTTCAGCCTAAACAAGCGTTTGCAGGCCTTACTCAATCGATACAGTATGGTATCTTGCGGGCAATCAAAAGAGAAAAAGAGATTTCCGAGGTTTCAGATTTTTTTTCATACTATGGGGTGGCTAACTTCACGCCAACCACCCCACCCTGGAATCGACAAATCTAACTATGTGGGGGCATCGGGCGACGTTAGTTCACGTTTGTTCAGGCATTAAAATCGTTAGGATCCCATCAGTATTGTCAGAAAAAAATAAAATCGAAAATTTGCTATTGGTTGCTGAAGGCAGGTATGTTAGGTGTCGTAAAAAGTTATACAATCGGGTCCTAACGATTCTACAGCCTAAACAAGCATCTGTAGGCCTTACTAAATCGATACAGTACGGAATCTTGCAGGCAATCAAAAGATAAAAAGAGATTTCCGAGGTTTCAGATTTTTTTTCATACTATGGGGTGGCTAACTTCACGCCAACCACCCCACCCTGGAATCGACAAATCTAACTATGTGGGGGCATCGGGCGACGTTAGTTCACGTTTGTTCAGGCATTAAAAACGTTAGGATCCCATCAGTATTGCCACAAAAAATAAAATCGAAAATTTGCTATTGGCGGCTGAAGGCAGGTATGTTAGGTGTTGTAAAAAGTTATACAATTGGATCCTTACGATTCTTCAGCCTAAACAAGCGTTTGCAGGCCTTACTCAATCGATACAGTATGGTATCTTGCGGGCAATCAAAAGAGAAAAAGAGATTTCCGAGGTTTCAGATTTTTTTTCATACTATGGGGTGGCTAACTTCACGCCAACCACCCCACCCTGGAATCGACAAATCTAACTATGTGGGGGCATCGGGCGACGTTAGTTCACGTTTGTTCAGGCATTAAAATCGTTAGGATCCCATCAGTATTGTCAGAAAAAAATAAAATCGAAAATTTGCTATTGGTTGCTGAAGGCAGGTATGTTAGGTGTCGTAAAAAGTTATACAATCGGGTCCTAACGATTCTACAGCCTAAACAAGCGTCTGTAGGCCTTACTTAATCGATACAGTACGGTATCTTGCGGGCAATCAAAAGAGAAAAAGAAATTTCCGAGGTTTTCGATTTTTTTCCATACTATGGGGTGGCTAACTTCACGCCAACCACCCCACCCTGGAATTGACAAATCTATCTATGTGGGTGCATCGAGCGACGTTAGTTCACGTTTGTTCAGGCATTAAAAACGTTAGGATCCCATCAGTATTGCCACAAAAAAATAAAATCGAAAATTTGCTATTGGCGGCTGAAGGCAGGTATGTTAGGTGTCGTAAAAAGTTATACAATCGGGTCCTTACGATTCTTCAGCCTAAACAAGCGTCTGCAGGCCTTACTTAATCGATACAGTATGGTATCTTGCGGGCAATCAAAAGAGAAAAAGAGATTTCTGAGGTTTCAGATTTTTTTTCATACTATGGGGTGGCTAACTTCACACCAACCACCCCACCCTGGAATCGACAAATCTAACTATGTGGGGGCATCGGGCGACATAAGTTCACGTTTGTTCAGGCATTAAAAACGTTAGGATCCCATCAGTATTGCCACAAAAAAATTAAATCGAAAATTTGCTATTGGCGGCTGAAGGCAGGTATGTTAGGTGTCGTAAAAAGTTATACAATCGGGTCCTAACGATTCTACAGCCTAAACAAGCGTCTGTAGGCCTTACTTAATCGATACAGTACGGTATCTTGCAGGTAATCAAAAGAGAAAAAGAAATTTCCGTGGTTTTCAATTTTTTTCCATACTATGGGGTGGCCAACTTCACGCCAACTACCCCACCCTGGAATTGACAAATTAAACTATGTGGGTGCATCGGGCGCCGTTAGTTCACGTTTGTTCAGGCATTAAAAACGTTAGGATTCCATGAGTATTGCCACAAAAAAATAAAATCGAAAATTAGCTATTGGCGGCTGAAGGCAGGTATGTTAGGTGTCGTAAAAAGTTATACAATCGGGTCCTTACGATTCTTCAGCCTAAACAAGCGTCTACAGGCCTTACTTAATCGATACAGTACGGTATCTTGCGGGCAATCAAAAGAGAAAAAGAGATTTCCGAGGTTTTAGATTTTTTTTCATACTATGGGGTGGCTAACTTCACGCCAACCACCCCACCCTGGAATTGACAAATCTAACTATGTGGGTGCATCGGGCGACGTTAGTTCACGTTTGTTCAGGCATTAAAAACGTTAGGATCTCATCAGTATTGCCACAAGAAAATAAAATCGAAAATTTGCTATTGGCGGCTGAAGGCAGGTATGTTAGGTGTCGTAAAAAGTTATACAATCGGGTCCTTACGATTCTTCAGCCTAAACAAGCGTTTGCAGGCCTTACTTAATCGATACAGTACGGTATCTTGCGGGCAATCAAAAGAGAAAAAGAGATTTCCGAGGTTTCAGATTTTTTTTCATACTATGGGGTGGCTAACTTCACGCCAACCACCCCACCCTGGAATCGACAAATCTAAGTATGTGGGGGCATCGGGCGACGTTAGTTCCCGTTTGTTCTGGCATTAAAAACGTTAGGATCCCATCAGTATTGTCAGAAAAAAATAAAATCGAAAATTTGCTATTGGCGGCTGAAGGCAGGTATGTTAGGTGTCGTAAAAAGTTATACAATCGGGTCCCAACGATTCTACAGCCTAAACAAGCGTCTGTAGGCCTTACCTAATCGATACAGTACGGTATCTTGCGGGCAATCAAAAGAGAAAAAGAAATTTCCGAGGTTTTTGATTTTTTTCCATACTATGGGGTGGCTAACTTCACGCCAACCACCCCACCCTGGAATTGACAAATCTAACTATGTGGGTGCATCGGGCAACGTTAGTTCACGTTTATTCAGGCATTAAAAACGTTAGGATTCCATCAGTATTGCCACAAAAAAATAAAATCGAAAATTTGCTATTGGCGGCTGAAGGCAGGTATGTTAGGTGTCGTAAAAAGTTATACAATCGGGTCCTTACGATTCTTCAGCCTAAACAAGCGTCTGCAGGCCTTACTTAATCGATACAGTACGGTATCTTGCGGGCAATCAAAAGATAAAAAGAGATTTCCGAGGTTTTAGATTTTTTTTCATACTATGGGGTGGCTAATTTCACGCCAACCACCCCACCCTGGAATCGACAAATCTAACTATGTGGGGGCATCAAGCGACGTTAGTTTACGTTTGTTCAGGCATTAAAAACGTTAGGATCCCACAGTATTGCCAGAAAAAAATAAAATCGAAAATTTGCTATTGGCGGCTGAAGGCAGGTATGTTAGGTGTCGTAAAAAGTTATACAATCAAGTCCTTACGATTCTTCAGCCTAAACAAGCATCTGCAGGCCTTACTTAATCGATACAGTACGGTATTTTGCGGGTAATCGAAAGAGAAAAAGAGATTTCCGAGGTTTTAGATTTTTTTTCATACTATGGGGTGGCTAACTTCACGCCAACCACCCCACCCTGGAATTGACAAATCTAACTATGTGGGGGCATCAAGCGACTTTAGTTCACGTTTGTTCAGGCATTAAAAACGTTAGAATCCCATCAGTATTGCCAGAAAAAAATAAAATCGAAAATTTGCTATTGGCGGCTGAAGGCAGGTATGTTAGGTGTCGTAAAAAGTTATATAATCGGGTCCTAACGATTTATTAAAAGAGAAAAAGAGATTTCCGAGGTTTTAGATTTTTTTTCATACTCTGGGGTGGCTAACTTCACGCCAACCACCCCACCCTGGAATTGACAAATCTAACTATGTGGGGGCATCGGGCGACGTTAGTACACGTTTGTTCAGGCATTAAAAACGTTAAGAACCCATCAGTATTGCCAGAAAAAAATAAAATCGAAAATTTGCTATTGGCGGCTGAAGGCAGGTATGTTAGGTGTCGTAAAAAGTTATACAATCGGGTCCTTACGATTCTTCAGCCTAAACAAGCGTCTGCAGGTCTTATTTTAATCGATACAGTACGGTATCTTGCGGGCAATCAATCGAGAAAAAGAGATTTACGAGGTTTTAGATTTTTTTTCATACTATGGGGTGGCTAACTTCACGCCAACCACCCCACCCTGGAATCGACAGATCTAACTAAGTGGGGGCATCGGGCGACGTTAGTTCACGTTTGTTCAGGCATTAAAAACGTTAGGATCCCATCAGTATTGTCAGAAAAAAATAAAGTCGAAAATTTGCTATTGGCGGCTGAAGGCAGATATGTTAGGTGTCGTAAAAAGTTATACAATCGGGTCCTAACGATTCTACAGCCTAAACAAGCGTCTGTAGGCCTTACTTAATCGATACAGTACGGTATCTTGCGGGCAATCAAAAGAGAAAAAGAGATTTCCGAGGTTTTAGATTTTTTTTCATACTATGGGGTGGCTAACTTCACGCCAACCACCCCACCCTGGAATCGACAAATCTAACTATGTGGGGGCATCAAGCTACGTTAGTTTACGTTTGTTCAGGCATTAAAAACGTTAGGATCCCATCAGTATTGCCACAAAAAAATAAAATCGAAAATTAGCTATTGGCGGCTGAAGGCAGGTATGTTAGGTGTCGTAAAAAGTTATACAATCGGGTCCTTACGATTCTTCAGCCTAAACAAGCGTTTGCAGGCCTTACTCAATCGATACAGTACGGTATCTTGTAGGCAATCAATAGAGAAAAAGAGATTTCCGAGGTTTCAGATTTTTTTTCATACTATGGGGTGGCTAACTTCACACCAACCACCCCACCCTGGAATCGACAAATCTAACTATGTGGGGGCATCGGGCAACGTTAGTTCACGTTTGTTCCGGTATTAAAAACGTTAGGATCCCATCAGTATTGCCACAAAAAAATAAAATCGAAAATTTGCTATTGGTGGCTGAAGGCAGGTATGTTAGGTGTCGTAAAAAGTTATACAATCGGGTCCTTACGATTCTTCAGCCTAAACAAGCGTCTGCAGGCCTTACTTAATCGATACAGTACGGTATCTTGCGGGCAATCAAAAGAGAAAAAAAGATTTCCGAGGTTTCATTTTTTTTTGATACTATGGGGTGGCTAACTTCACACCAACCACCCCACCCTGGAATCGACAAATCTAACTATGTGGGGGCATCGGGCAACGTTAGTTCACGTTTGTTCCGGTATTAAAAACGTTAGGATCCCATCAGTATTGCCACAAAAAAATAAAATCGAAAATTTGCTATTGGCGGCTGAAGGCAGGTATGTTAGGTGTCGTAAAAAGTTATACAATCGGGTCCTAACGATTCTACAGCCTAAACAAGCATCTGTAGGCCTTACTAAATCGATACAGTACGGAATCTTGCAGGCAATCAAAAGAGAAAAAGAAATTTCCGAGGTTTTCGATTTTTTTCCATACTATGGGGTGGCCAACTTCACGCCAACCACCCCACCCTGGAATTGACAAATTTAACTATGTGGGTGCATCGGGCGACGTTAGTTCACGTTTGTTCAGGCATTAAAAACGTTAGGATCCCATCAGTATTGCCACAAAAAAATAAAATCGAAAATTTGCTATTGGCGGCTGAAGGCAGGTATGTTAGGTGTCGTAAAAAGTTATACAATCGGGTCCTTACGATTCTTCAGCCTAAACAAGCGTCTGCAGGCCTTACTTATTCGATACAGTACGGTATCTTGCGGGCAATCAAAAGATAAAAAGAGATTTCCGAGGTTTCAGATTTTTTTTCATACTATGGGGTGGCTAACTTCACGCCAACCACCCCACCCTGGAATCGACAAATCTAACTATGTGGGGGCATCGGGCGACGTTAGTTCACGTTTGTTTAGGCATTAAAAACGTTAGGATCCCATCAGTATTGCCACAAAAAATAAAATCGAAAATTTGCTATTGGCGGCTGAAGGCAGGTATGTTAGGTGTTGTAAAAAGTTATACAATCGGGTCCTAACGATTCTACAGCCTAAACAAGCGTCTGTAGGCCTTACTTAATCGATACAGTACGGTATCTTGCGGGCAATCAAAAGAGAAAAAGAAATTTCCGAGGTTTTCGATTTTTTTCCATACTATGGGGTGGCTAACTTCACGCCAACCACCCCACCCTGGAATTGACAAATCTATCTATGTGGGTGCATCGAGCGACGTTAGTTCACGTTTGTTCAGGCATTAAAAACGTTAGGATCCCATCAGTATTGCCACAAAAAAATAAAATCGAAAATTTGCTATTGGCGGCTGAAGGCAGGTATGTTAGGTGTCGTAAAAAGTTATACAATCGGGTCCTTACGATTCTTCAGCCTAAACAAGCGTCTGCAGGCCTTACTTAATCGATACAGTATGGTATCTTGCGGGCAATCAAAAGAGAAAAAGAGATTTCCGAGGTTTCAGATTTTTTTTCATACTATGGGGTGGCTAACTTCACACCAACCACCCCACCCTGGAATCGACAAATCTAACTATGTGGGGGCATCGGGCGACATAAGTTCACGTTTGTTCAGGCATTAAAAACGTTAGGATCCCATCAGTATTGCCACAAAAAAATTAAATCGAAAATTTGCTATTGGCGGCTGAAGGCAGGTATGTTAGGTGTCGTAAAAAGTTATACAATCGGGTCCTAACGATTCTACAGCCTAAACAAGCGTCTGTAGGCCTTACTTAATCGATACAGTACGGTATCTTGCAGGTAATCAAAAGAGAAAAAGAAATTTCCGTGGTTTTCAATTTTTTTCCATACTATGGGGTGGCCAACTTCACGCCAACTACCCCACCCTGGAATTGACAAATTAAACTATGTGGGTGCATCGGGCGCCGTTAGTTTACGTTTGTTCAGGCATTAAAAACGTTAGGATTCCATGAGTATTGCCACAAAAAAATAAAATCGAAAATTAGCTATTGGCGGCTGAAGGCAGGTATGTTAGGTGTCGTAAAAAGTTATACAATCGGGTCCTTACGATTCTTCAGCCTAAACAAGCGTCTACAGGCCTTACTTAATCGATACAGTACGGTATCTTGCGGGCAATCAAAAGAGAAAAAGAGATTTCCGAGGTTTTAGATTTTTTTTCATACTATGGGGTGGCTAACTTCACGCCAACCACCCCACCCTGGAATTGACAAATCTAACTATGTGGGTGCATCGGGCGACGTTAGTTCACGTTTGTTCAGGCATTAAAAACGTTAGGATCTCATCAGTATTGCCACAAGAAAATAAAATCGAAAATTTGCTATTGGCGGCTGAAGGCAGGTATGTTAGGTGTCGTAAAAAGTTATACAATCGGGTCCTTACGATTCTTCAGCCTAAACAAGCGTTTGCAGGCCTTACTTAATCGATACAGTACGGTATCTTGCGGGCAATCAAAAGAGAAAAAGAGATTTCCGAGGTTTCAGATTTTTTTTCATACTATGGGGTGGCTAACTTCACGCCAACCACCCCACCCTGGAATCGACAAATCTAACTATGTGGGGGCATCGGGCGACGTTAGTTCCCGTTTGTTCTGGCATTAAAAACGTTAGGATCCCATCAGTATTGTCAGAAAAAAATAAAATCGAAAATTTGCTATTGGCGGCTGAAGGCAGGTATGTTAGGTGTCGTAAAAAGTTATACAATCGGGTCCCAACGATTCTACAGCCTAAACAAGCGTCTGTAGGCCTTACCTAATCGATACAGTACGGTATCTTGCGGGCAATCAAAAGAGAAAAAGAAATTTCCGAGGTTTTTGATTTTTTTCCATACTATGGGGTGGCTAACTTCACGCCAACCACCCCACCCTGGAATTGACAAATCTAACTATGTGGGTGCATCGGGCAACGTTAGTTCACGTTTATTCAGGCATTAAAAACGTTAGGATTCCATCAGTATTGCCACAAAAAAATAAAATCGAAAATTTGCTATTGGCGGCTGAAGGCAGGTATGTTAGGTGTCGTAAAAAGTTATACAATCGGGTCCTTACGATTCTTCAGCCTAAACAAGCGTCTGCAGGCCTTACTTAATCGATACAGTACGGTATCTTGCGGGCAATCAAAAGATAAAAAGAGATTTCCGAGGTTTTAGATTTTTTTTCATACTATGGGGTGGCTAATTTCACGCCAACCACCCCACCCTGGAATCGACAAATCTAACTATGTGGGGGCATCAAGCGACGTTAGTTTACGTTTGTTCAGGCATTAAAAACGTTAGGATCCCACAGTATTGCCAGAAAAAAATAAAATCGAAAATTTGCTATTGGCGGCTGAAGGCAGGTATGTTAGGTGTCGTAAAAAGTTATACAATCAAGTCCTTACGATTCTTCAGCCTAAACAAGCATCTGCAGGCCTTACTTAATCGATACAGTACGGTATTTTGCGGGTAATCAAAAGAGAAAAAGAGATTTCCGAGGTTTTAGATTTTTTTTCATACTATGGGGTGGCTAACTTCACGCCAACCACCCCACCCTGGAATTGACAAATCTAACTATGTGGGGGCATCAAGCGACTTTAGTTCACGTTTGTTCAGGCATTAAAAACGTTAGAATCCCATCAGTATTGCCAGAAAAAAATAAAATCGAAAATTTGCTATTGGCGGCTGAAGGCAGGTATGTTAGGTGTCGTAAAAAGTTATATAATCGGGTCCTAACGATTTATTAAAAGAGAAAAAGAGATTTCCGAGGTTTTAGATTTTTTTTCATACTCTGGGGTGGCTAACTTCACGCCAACCACCCCACCCTGGAATTGACAAATCTAACTATGTGGGGGCATCGGGCGACGTTAGTACACGTTTGTTCAGGCATTAAAAACGTTAAGAACCCATCAGTATTGCCAGAAAAAAATAAAATCGAAAATTTGCTATTGGCGGCTGAAGGCAGGTATGTTAGGTGTCGTAAAAAGTTATACAATCGGGTCCTTACGATTCTTCAGCCTAAACAAGCGTCTGCAGGTCTTATTTTAATCGATACAGTACGGTATCTTGCGGGCAATCAATCGAGAAAAAGAGATTTACGAGGTTTTAGATTTTTTTTCATACTATGGGGTGGCTAACTTCACGCCAACCACCCCACCCTGGAATCGACAGATCTAACTAAGTGGGGGCATCGGGCGACGTTAGTTCACGTTTGTTCAGGCATTAAAAACGTTAGGATCCCATCAGTATTGTCAGAAAAAAATAAAGTCGAAAATTTGCTATTGGCGGCTGAAGGCAGATATGTTAGGTGTCGTAAAAAGTTATACAATCGGGTCCTAACGATTCTACAGCCTAAACAAGCGTCTGTAGGCCTTACTTAATCGATACAGTACGGTATCTTGCGGGCAATCAAAAGAGAAAAAGAGATTTCCGAGGTTTTAGATTTTTTTTCATACTATGGGGTGGCTAACTTCACGCCAACCACCCCACCCTGGAATCGACAAATCTAACTATGTGGGGGCATCAAGCTACGTTAGTTTACGTTTGTTCAGGCGTTAAAAACGTTAGGATCCCATCAGTATTGCCACAAAAAAATAAAATCGAAAATTAGCTATTGGCGGCTGAAGGCAGGTATGTTAGGTGTCGTAAAAAGTTATACAATCGGGTCCTTACGATTCTTCAGCCTAAACAAGCGTTTGCAGGCCTTACTCAATCGATACAGTACGGTATCTTGTAGGCAATCAATAGAGAAAAAGAGATTTCCGAGGTTTCAGATTTTTTTTCATACTATGGGGTGGCTAACTTCACACAAACCACCCCACCCTGGAATCGACAAATCTAACTATGTGGGGGCATCGGGCGACAATAGTTTACGTTTGTTCAGGAATTAAAAACGTTAGGATCCCATCAGTATTGCCACAAAAAAATAAAATCGAAAATTTGCTATTGGCGGCTGAAGGCAGGTATGTTAGGTGTCGTAAAAAGTTATACAATCGGGTCCTAACGATTCTACAGCCTAAACAAGCGTCTGTAGGCCTAACTTAATCGATACAGTATGGTATCTTGCAGGCAATCAAAAGAGAAAAAGAAATTTCCGAGGTTTTCGATTTTTTTCCATACTATGGGGTGGCCAACTTCACGCCAACTACCCCACCCTGGAATTGACAAATCTAACTATGTGGGTGCATCGGGCGACGTTAGTTCACGTTTGTTCAGGCATTAAAATCGTTAGGATCCCATCAGTATTGCCGGAAAAAAATAAAATCGAAAATTTGCTATTGGCGGCTGAAGGCAGGTATGTTAGGTGTCGTAAAAAGTTATATAATCGGGTCCTTACGATTTATTAAAAGAGAAAAAGAGATTTCCGAGGTTTAAGATTTTTTTTCATACTATGGGGTGGCCAACTTCACGCCAACCACCCCACCCTGGAATTGACAAATTTAACTATGTGGGTGCATCGGGCGACGTTAGTTCACGTTTGTTCAGGCATTAAAAACGTTAGGATCCCATCAGTATTGCCACAAAAAAATAAAATCGAAAATTTGCTATTGGCGGCTGAAGGCAGGTATGTTAGGTGTCGTAAAAAGTTATACAATCGGGTCCTTACGATTCTTCAGCCTGACCAAGCGTCTACAGGCCTTACTTAATCGATACAGTACGGTATCTTGCGGGCAATAAAAAGAGAAAAAGAGATTTCCGAGGTTTTAGATTTTTTTTCATACTATGGGGTGGCTAACTTCACGCCAACCACCCCACCCTGGAATCGACAAAACTAACTATGTGGGGGCATCGGGCGACGTTAGTTCACGTTTGTTCAGGCATTAAAAACGTTAGGATCCCATCAGTATTGCCACAAAAAATAAAATCGAAAATTTGCTATTGGCGGCTGAAGGCAGGTATGTTAGGTGTCGTAAAAAGTTATACAATCGGATCCTTACGATTCTTCAGCCTAAACAAGCGTTTGCAGGCCTTACTCAATCGATACAGTACGGTATCTTGCGGGCAATCAAAAGAGAAAAAGAGATTTCCGAGGTTTCAGATTTTTTTTCATACTATGGGGTGGCTAACTTCACGCCAACCACCCCACCCTGGAATCGACAAATCTAACTATGTGGGGGCATCGGGCGGCGTTAGTTCACGTTTGTTCAGGCATTAAAATCGTTAAGATCCCATCAGTATTGTCAGAAAAAAATAAAATCGAAAATTTGCTATTGGTTGCTGAAGGCAGGTATGTTAGGTTTCGTAAAAAGTTATACAATCGGGTCCTAACGATTCTACAGCCTAAACAAGCGTCTGTAGGCCTTACTTAATCGATACAGTACGGTATCTTGCGGGCAATCAAAAGAGAAAAAGAAATTTCCGAGGTTTTCGATTTTTTTCCATACTATGGGGTGGCTAACTTCACGCCAACCACCCCACCCTGGAATTGACAAATCTAACTATGTTGGTGCATCGAACGACGTTAGTTCACGTTTGTTCAGGCATTAAAAACGTTAGGATCCCATCAGTATTGCCACAAAAAAATAAAATCGAAAATTTGCTATTGGCGGCTGAAGGCAGGTATGTTAGGTGTCGTAAAAAGTTATACAATCGGGTCCTTACGATTCTTCAGCCTAAACAAGCGTCTGCAGGCCTTACTTAATCGATACAGTATGATATCTTGCGGGCAATCAAAAGAGAAAAAGAGATTTCCGAGGTTTAAGTTTTTTTTTCATACTATGGGGTGGCCACCTTCACGCCAACTACCCCACCCTGGAATTGACAAATCTAACTATGTGGGTGCATCGGGCGACGTTAGTTCACGTTTGTTCAGGCATTAAAAACGTTAGGATTCCATGAGTATTGCCACAAAAAAATAAAATCGAAAATTTGCTATTGGCGGCTGAAGGCAGGTATGTTAGGTGTCGTAAAAAGTTATACAATCGGGTCCTTACGATTCTTCAGCCTAAACAAGCGTCTACAGGCCCTACTTAATCGATACAGTACGGTATCTTGCGGGCAATCAAAAGAGAAAAAGAGATTTCCGAGGTTTTAGATTTTTTTTCATACTATGGGGTGGCTAACTTCACGCCAACCACCCCACCCTGGAATTGACAAATCTAACTATGTGGGTGCATTGGGCGACGTTAGTTTACGTTTGTTCAGGCTTTAAAAACGTTAGGATCTCATCAGTATTGCCACAAGAAAATAAAATCGAAAATTTGCTATTGGCGGCTGAAGGCAGGTATGTTAGGTGTCGTAAAAAGTTATACAATCGGGTCCTTACGATTTTTCAGCCTAAACAAGCGTTAGCAGGCCTTACTCAATCGATACAGTACGGTATCTTGCGGGCAATCAAAAGAGAAAAAGAGATTTCCGAGGTTACAGATTTTTTTTCATACTATGGGGTGGCTAACTTCACGCCAACCACCCCACCCTGGAATCGACAAATATAACTATGTGGGGGCATCGGGCGACGTTAGTTTACGTTTGTTCAGGCATTAAAAACGTTAGGATTCCATGAGTATTGCCACAAAAAAATAAAATCGAAAATTTGCTATTGGCGGCTGAAGGCAGGTATGTTAGGTGTCGTAAAAAGTTATACAATCGGGTCCTTACGATTCTTCAGCCTAAACAAGCGTCTACAGGCCTTACTTAATCGATACAGTACGGTATCTTGCGGGCCATCAAAAGAGAAAAAGAGATTTCCGAGGTTTTAGATTTTTTTTCATACTATGGGGTGGCTAACTTCACGCCAACCACCCCACCCTGGAATTGACAAATCTAACTATGTATGTGCATCGGGCGACGTTAGTTCACGTTTTTTCAGGCATTAGAAACGTTAGGATCTCATCAGTATTGCCACAAGAAAATAAAATCGAAAATTTGCTATTGGCGGCTGAAGGCAGGTATGTTAGGTGTCGTAAAAAGTTATACAATCGGGTCCTTACGATTCTTCAGCCTAAACAAGCGTTTGCAGGCCTTACTCAATCGATACAGTACGGTATCTTGCGGGCAATCAAAAGAGAAAAAGAGATTTCCGAGGTTTCAGACTTTTTTTCATACTATGGGGTGGCTAACTTCACACCAACCACCCCACCCTGGAATCGACAAATCTAACTATGTGGGGGCATCGGGCAACGTTAGTTCACGTTTGTTCCGGTATTAAAAACGTTAGGATCCCATCAGTATTGCCACAAAAAAATAAAATCGAAAATTTGCTATTGGCGGCTGAAGGCAGGTATGTTAGGTGTCGTAAAAAGTTATACAATCGGGTCCTAACGATTCTACAGCCTAAACAAGCATCTGTAGGCCTTACTAAATCGATACAGTACGGAATCTTGCAGGCAATCAAAAGAGAAAAAGAAATTTCCGAGGTTTTCGATTTTTTTCCATACTATGGGGTGGCCAACTTCACGCCAACCACCCCACCCTGGAATTGACAAATTTAACTATGTGGGTGCATCGGGCGACGTTAGTTCACGTTTGTTCAGGCATTAAAAACGTTAGGATCCCATCAGTATTGCCACAAAAAAATAAAATCGAAAATTTGCTATTGGCGGCTGAAGGCAGGTATGTTAGGTGTCGTAAAAAGTTATACAATCGGGTCCTTACGATTCTTCAGCCTAAACAAGCGTCTGCAGGCCTTACTTATTCGATACAGTACGGTATCTTGCGGGCAATCAAAAGATAAAAAGAGATTTCCGAGGTTTCAGATTTTTTTTCATACTATGGGGTGGCTAACTTCACGCCAACCACCCCACCCTGGAATCGACAAATCTAACTATGTGGGGGCATCGGGCGACGTTAGTTCACGTTTGTTCAGGCATTAAAAACGTTAGGATCCCATCAGTATTGCCACAAAAAATAAAATCGAAAATTTGCTATTGGCGGCTGAAGGCAGGTATGTTAGGTGTTGTAAAAAGTTATACAATTGGATACTTACGATTCTTCAGCCTAAACAAGCGTTTGCAGGCCTTACTCAATCGATACAGTACGGTATCTTGCGGGCAATCAAAAGAGAAAAAGAGATTTCCGAGGTTTCAGATTTTTTTTCATACTATGGGGTGGCTAACTTCACGCCAACCACCCCACCCTGGAATCGACAAATCTAACTATGTGGGGGCATCGGGCGACGTTAGTTCACGTTTGTTCAGGCATTAAAATCGTTAGGATCCCATCAGTATTGTCAGAAAAAAATAAAATCGAAAATTTGCTATTGGTTGCTGAAGGCAGGTATGTTAGGTGTCGTAAAAAGTTATACAATCGGGTCCTAACGATTCTACAGCCTAAACAAGCGTCTGTAGGCCTTACTTAATCGATACAGTACGGTATCTTGCGGGCAATCAAAAGAGAAAAAGAAATTTCCGAGGTTTTCGATTTTTTTCCATACTATGGAGTGGCTAACTTCACGCCAACCACCCCACCCTGGAATTGACAAATCTATCTATGTGGGTGCATCGAGCGACGTTAGTTCACGTTTGTTCAGGCATTAAAAACGTTAGGATCCCATCAGTATTGCCACAAAAAAATAAAATCGAAAATTTGCTATTGGCGGCTGAAGGCAGGTATGTTAGGTGTCGTAAAAAGTTATACAATCGGGTCCTTACGATTCTTCAGCCTAAACAAGCGTCTGCAGGCCTTACTTAATCGATACAGTATGGTATCTTGCGGGCAATCAAAAGAGAAAAAGAGATTTCCGAGGTTTCAGATTTTTTTTCATACTATGGGGTGGCTAACTTCACACCAACCACCCCACCCTGGAATCGACAAATCTAACTATGTGGGGGCATCGGGCGACGTAAGTTCACGTTTGTTCAGGCATTAAAAACGTTAGGATCCCATCAGTATTGCCACAAAAAAATTAAATCGAAAATTTGCTATTGGCGGCTGAAGGCAGGTATGTTAGGTGTCGTAAAAAGTTATACAATCGGGTCCTAACGATTCTACAGCCTAAACAAGCGTCTGTAGGCCTTACTTAATCGATACAGTACGGTATCTTGCAGGTAATCAAAAGAGAAAAAGAAATTTCCGTGGTTTTCAATTTTTTTCCATACTATGGGGTGGCCAACTTCACGCCAACTACCCCACCCTGGAATTGACAAATTAAACTATGTAAGTGCATCGGGCGCCGTTAGTTCACGTTTGTTCAGGCATTAAAAACGTTAGGATTCCATGAGTATTGCCACAAAAAAATAAAATCGAAAATTTGCTATTGGCGGCTGAAGGCAGGTATGTTAGGTGTCGTAAAAAGTTATACAATCGGGTCCTTACGATTCTTCAGCCTAAACAAGCGTCTACAGGCCTTACTTAATCGATACAGTACGGTATCTTGCGGGCAATCAAAAGAGAAAAAGAGATTTCCGAGGTTTTAGATTTTTTTTCATACTATGGGGTGGCTAACTTCACGCCAACCACCCCACCCTGGAATTGACAAATCTAACTATGTGGGTGCATCGGGCGACGTTAGTTCACGTTTGTTCAGGCATTAAAAACGTTAGGATCTCATCAGTATTGCCACAAGAAAATAAAATCGAAAATTTGCTATTGGCGGCTGAAGGCAGGTATGTTAGGTGTCGTAAAAAGTTATACAATCGGGTCCTTACGATTCTTCAGCCTAAACAAGCGTTTGCAGGCCTTACTCAATCGATACAGTACGGTATCTTGCGGGCAATCAAAAGAGAAAAAGAGATTTCCGAGGTTTCAGATTTTTTTTCATACTATGGGGTGGCTAACTTCACGCCAACCACCCCACCCTGGAATCGACAAATCTAACTATGTGGGGGCATCGGGCGACGTTAGTTCCCGTTTGTTCTGGCATTAAAAACGTTAGGATCCCATCAGTATTGTCAGAAAAAAATAAAATCGAAAATTTGCTATTGGCGGCTGAAGGCAGGTATGTTAGGTGTCGTAAAAAGTTATACAATCGGGTCCTAACGATTCTACAGCCTAAACAAGCGTCTGTAGGCCTTACCTAATCGATACAGTACGGTATCTTGCGGGCAATCAAAAGAGAAAAAGAAATTTCCGAGGTTTTTGATTTTTTTCCATACTATGGGGTGGCTAACTTCACGCCAACCACCCCACCCTGGAATTGACAAATCTATATATGTGGGTGCATCGGGCAACGTTAGTTCACGTTTATTCAGGCATTAAAAACGTTAGGATTCCATCAGTATTGCCACAAAAAAATAAAATCGAAAATTTGCTATTGGCGGCTGAAGGCAGGTATGTTAGGTGTCGTAAAAAGTTATGCAATCGGGTCCTTACGATTCTTCAGCCTAAACAAGCGTCTGCAGGCCTTACTTAATCGATACTGTACGTTATCTTGCGGGCAATCAAAAGATAAAAAGAGATTTCCGAGGTTTTAGATTTTTTTTCATACTATGGGGTGGCTAACTTCACGCCAACCACCCCACCCTGGAATCGACAAATCTAACTATGTGGGGGCATCGGGCAACGTTAGTTCACGTTTGTTCAGGCATTAAAAACGTAAGGATCCCATCAGTATTGCCACAAAAAAATTAAATCGAAAATTTGCTATTGGCGGCTGAAGGCAGGTATGTTAGGTGTCGTAAAAAGTTATACAATCGGGTCCTTACGATTCTTCAGCCTAAACAAGCGTCTGCAGGCCTTATTTAATCGATACAGTACGGTATCTTGCGGGCAATCAAAAGAGAAAAAGAGATTTCCGAGGTTTTAGTTTTTTTTTCATACTATGGGGTGGCTAACTTCACGCCAACCACCCCACCCTGGAATCGACAAATCTAACTATGTGGGGGCATCAAGCGACGTTAGTTTACGTTTGTTCAGGCATTAAAAACGTTAGGATCCCACAGTATTGCCAGAAAAAAATAAAATCGAAAATTTGCTATTGGCGGCTGAAGGCAGGTATGTTAGGTGTCGTAAAAAGTTATACAATCAAGTCCTTACGATTCTTCAGCCTAAACAAGCATCTGCAGGCCTTACTTAATCGATACAGTACGGTATTTTGCGGGCAATCAAAAGAGAAAAAGAGATTTCCGAGGTTTTAGATTTTTTTTCATACTATGGGGTGGCTAACTTCACGCCAACCACCCCACCCTGGAATTGACAAATCTAACTATGTGGGGGCATCAAGCGACTTTAGTTCACGTTTGTTCAGGCATTAAAAACGTTAGAATCCCATCAGTATTGCCAGAAAAAAATAAAATCGAAAATTTGCTATTGGCGGCTGAAGGCAGGTATGTTAGGTGTCGTAAAAAGTTATATAATCGGGTCCTAACGATTTATTAAAAGAGAAAAAGAGATTTCCGAGGTTTTAGATTTTTTTTCATACTCTGGGGTGGCTAACTTCACGCCAACCACCCCACCCTGGAATTGACAAATCTAACTATGTGGGGGCATCGGGCGACGTTAGTTCACGTTTGTTCAGGCATTAAAAACGTTAAGAACCCATCAGTATTGCCAGAAAAAAATAAAATCGAAAATTTGCTATTGGCGGCTGAAGGCAGGTATGTTAGGTGTCGTAAAAAGTTATACAATCGGGTCCTTACGATTCTTCAGCCTAAACAAGCGTCTGCAGGTCTTATTTTATTCGATACAGTACGGTATCTTGCGGGCAATCAAAAGAGAAAAAGAGATTTACGAGGTTTTAGATTTTTTTTCATACTATGGGGTGGCTAACTTCACGCCAACCACCCCACCCTGGAATCGACAAATCTAACTAAGTGGGGGCATCGGGCGACGTTAGTTCACGTTTGTTCAGGCATTAAAAACGTTAGGATCCCATCAGTATTGTCAGAAAAAAATAAAGTCGAAAATTTGCTATTGGCGGCTGAAGGCAGATATGTTAGGTGTCGTAAAAAGTTATACAATCGGGTCCTAACGATTCTACATCCTAAACAAGCGTCTGTAGGCCTTACTTAATCGATACAGTACGGTATCTTGCGGGCAATCAAAAGAGAAAAAGAGATTTCCGAGGTTTTAGATTTTTTTTCATACTATGGGGTGGCTAACTTCACGCCAACCACCCCACCCTGGAATCGACAAATCTAACTATGTGGGGGCATCAAGCTACGTTAGTTTACGTTTGTTCAGGCATTAAAAACGTTAGGATCCCATCAGTATTGCCACAAAAAAATAAAATCGAAAATTAGCTATTGGCGGCTGAAGGCAGGTATGTTAGGTGTCGTAAAAAGTTATACAATCGGGTCCTTACGATTCTTCAGCCTAAACAAGCGTCTGCAGGCTTTACTTAATCGATACAGTACGGTATCTTGTAGGCAATCAAAAGAGAAAAAGAGATTTCCGAGGTTTCAGATTTTTTTTCATACTATGGGGTGGCTAACTTCACACCAACCACCCCACCCTGGAATCGACAAATCTAACTATGTGGGGGCATCGAGCGACGATAGTTAACGTTTGTTCAGGCATTAAAAACGTTAGGATCCCAACAGTATTGCCACAAAAAAATAAAATCGAAAATTTGCTATTGGCGGCTGAAGGCAGGTATGTTAGGTGTCGTAAAAAGTTATACAATCGGGTCCTAACGATTCTACAGCCTAAACAAGCGTCTGTAGGCCTAACTTAATCGATACAGTATGGTATCTTGCAGGCAATCAAAAGAGAAAAAGAAATTTCCGAGGTTTTCGATTTTTTTCCATACTATGGGGTGGCCAACTTCACGCCAACTACCCCACCCTGGAATTGACAAATCTAACTATGTGGGTGCATCGGGCGACGTTAGTTCACGTTTGTTCAGGCATTAAAAACGTTAGGATTCCATCAGTATTGCCAGAAAAAAAAAATAGAAAATTTGCTATTGGCGGCTGAAGGCAGGTATGTTAGGTGTCGTAAAAAGTTATACAATCGAGTCCTTACGATTCTTCAGCCTAAACAAGCATCTGCAGGCCTTACTTAATCGATACAGTACGGTATCTTGCGGGCAATCAAAAGAGAAAAAGAGTTTTCCGAGGTTTTAGATTTTTTTTCATACCATGGGGTGGCTAACTTCACGCCAATCACCCCACCCTGGAATTGACAAATCTAACTATGTGGGGGCATCGGGCGACGTTTAGTTCACGTTTGTTCACGCATTAAAATCGTTAGGATCCCATCAGTATTGCCGGAAAAAAATAAAATCGAAAATTTGCTATTGGCGGCTGAAGGCAGGTATGTTAGGTGTCGTAAAAAGTTATATAATCGGGTCCTTACGATTTATTAAAAGAGAAAAAGAGATTTCCGAGGTTTAAGATTTTTTTTCATACTATGGGGTGGCCAACTTCACGCCAACCACCCCACCCTGGAATTGACAAATTTAACTATGTGGGTGCATCGGGCGACGTTAGTTCACGTTTGTTCAGGCATTAAAAACGTTAGGATCCCATCAGTATTGCCACAAAAAAATAAAATCGAAAATTTGCTATTGGCGGCTGAAGGCAGGTATGTTAGGTGTCGTAAAAAGTTATACAATCGGGTCCTTACGATTCTTCAGCCTGACCAAGCGTCTACAGGCCTTACTTAATCGATACAGTACGGTATCTTGCGGGCAATCAAAAGAGAAAAAGAGATTTCCGAGGTTTTAGATTTTTTTTCATACTATGGGGTGGCTAACTTCACGCCAACCACCCCACCCTGGAATCGACAAATCTAACTATGTGGGGGCATCGGGCGACGTTAGTTCACGTTTGTTCAGGCATTAAAAACGTTAGGATCCCATCAGTATTGCCACAAAAAATAAAATCGGAAATTTGCTATTGGCGGCTGAAGGCAGGTATGTTAGGTGTCGTAAAAAGTTATACAATCGGATCCTTACGATTCTTCAGCCTAAACAAGCGTTTGCAGGCCTTACTCAATCGATACAGTACGGTATCTTTCGGGCAATCAAAAGAGAAAAAGAGATTTCCGAGGTTTCAGATTTTTTTTCATACTATGGGGTGGCTAACTTCACGCCAACCACCCCACCCTGGAATCGACAAATCTAACTATGTGGGGGCATCGGGCGACGTTAGTTCACGTTTGTTCAGGCATTAAAATCGTTAAGATCCCATCAGTATTGTCAGAAAAAAATAAAATCGAAAATTTGCTATTGGTTGCTGAAGGCAGGTATGTTAGGTTTCGTAAAAAGTTATACAATCGGGTCCTAACGATTCTACAGCCTAAACAAGCGTCTGTAGGCCTTACTTAATCGATACAGTACAGTATCTTGCGGGCAATCAAAAGAGAAAAAGAAATTTCCGAGGTTTTCGATTTTTTTCCATACTATGGGGTGGCTAACTTCACGCCAACCACCCCACCCTGGAATTGACAAATCTAACTATGTTGGTGCATCGAGCGACGTTAGTTAACGTTTGTTCAGGCATTAAAAACGTTAGGATCCCATCAGTATTGCCACAAAAAAATAAAATCGAAAATTTGCTATTGGCGGCTGAAGGCAGGTATGTTAGGTGTCGTAAAAAGTTATACAATCGGGTCCTTACGATTCTTCAGCCTAAACAAGCGTCTGCAGGCCTTACTTAATCGATACAGTATGATATCTTGCGGGCAATCAAAAGAGAAAAAGAGATTTCCGAGGTTTCAGATTTTTTTTCATACTATGGGGTGGCCACCTTCACGCCAACTACCCCACCCTGGAATTGACAAATCTAACTATGTGGGTGCATCGGGCGACGTTAGTTCACGTTTGTTCAGGCATTAAAAACGTTAGGATCCCATCAGTATTGCCACAAAAAAATAAAATCGAAAATTTGCTATTGGCGGCTGAAGGCAGGTATGTTAGGTGTCGTAAAAAGTTATACAATCGGGTCCTTACGATTCTTCAGCCTAAACAAGCGTCTACAGGCCCTACTTAATCGATACAGTACGGTATCTTGCGGGCAATCAAAAGAGAAAAAGAGATTTCCGAGGTTTTAGATTTTTTTTCATACTATGGGGTGGCTAACTTCACGCCAACCACCCCACCCTGGAATTGACAAATCTAACTATGTGGGTGCATTGGGCGACGTTAGTTCACGTTTGTTCAGGCATTAAAAACGTTAGGATCTCATCAGTATTGCCACAAGAAAATAAAATCGAAAATTTGCTATTGGCGGCTGAAGGCAGGTATGTTAGGTGTCGTAAAAAGTTATACAATCGGGTCCTTACGATTCTTCAGCCTAAACAAGCGTTTGCAGGCCTTACTCAATCGATACAGTACGGTATCTTGCGGGCAATCAAAAGAGAAAAAGAGATTTCCGAGGTTACAGATTTTTTTTCATACTATGGGGTGGCTAACTTCACGCCAACCACCCCACCCTGGAATCGACAAATATAACTATGTGGGGGCATCGGGCGACGTTAGTTTACGTTTGTTCAGGCATTAAAAACGTTAGGATTCCATGAGTATTGCCACAAAAAAATAAAATCGAAAATTTGCTATTGGCGGCTGAAGGCAGGTATGTTAGGTGTCGTAAAAAGTTATACAATCGGGTCCTTACGATTCTTCAGCCTAAACAAGCGTCTACAGGCCTTACTTAATCGATACAGTACGGTATCTTGCGGGCAATCAAAAGAGAAAAAGAGATTTCCGAGGTTTTAGATTTTTTTTCATACTATGGGGTGGCTAACTTCACACCAACCACCCCACCCTGGAATTGACAAATCTAACTATGTATGTGCATCGGGCGACGTTAGTTCACGTTTTTTCAGGCATTAGAAACGTTAGGATCTCATCAGTATTGCCACAAGAAAATAAAATCGAAAATTTGCTATTGGCGGCTGAAGGCAGGTATGTTAGGTGTCGTAAAAAGTTATACAATCGGGTCCTTACGATTCTTCAGCCTAAACAAGCATTTGCAGGCCTTACTCAATCGATACAGTATGGTATCTTGCGGGCAATCAAAAGAGAAAAAGAGATTTCCGAGGTTAAAGATTTTTTTTCATACTATGGGGTGGCTAACTTCACGCCAACCACCCCACCCTGGAATCGACAAATATAACTATGTGGGGGCATCGGGCGACGTTAGTTCACGTTTGTTCAGGCATTAAAAACGTTAGGATCCCATCAGTATTGCCACAAAAAAATAAAATCGAAAATTTGCTATTGGCGGCTGAAGGCAGGTATGTTAGGTGTCGTAAAAAGTTATACAATCGGGTCCATACGATTCTTCAGCCTAAACAAGCGTTTGCAGGCCTTACTCAATCGATACAGTACGGTACCTTGCGGGCAATCAAAAGAGAAAAAGAGATTTCCGAGGTTTCAGACTTTTTTTCATACTATGGGGTGGCTAACTTCACGCCAACCACCCCACCCTGGAATCGACAAATCTAACTATGTGGGGGCATCGGGCGACGTTAGTTCACGTTTGTTCAGGCATTAAAAACGTTAGGATCCCATCAGTATTGTCAGAAAAAAATAGAATCGAAAATTTGCTATTGGCGGCTGAAGGCAGGTATGTTAGGTGTCGTAAAAAGTTATACAATCGGGTCCTAACGATTCTACAGCCTAAACAAGCGTCTGCAGGCCTTACCTAATCGATACAGTACGGTATCTTGCGGGCAATCAAAAGAGAAAAAGAAATTTCCGAGGTTTTCGATTTTTTTCCATACTATGGGGTGGCTAACTTCACGCCAACCACCCCACCCTGGAATTGACAAATCTAACTATGTGGGTGCATCGGGCAACGTTAGTTCACGTTTGTTCAGGCAGTAAAAACGTTAGGATCCCATCAGTATTGCCACAAAAAAATAAAATCGAAAATTTGCTATTGGCGGCTGAAGGCAGGTATGTTAGGTGTCGTAAAAAGTTATACAATCGGGTCCTTACGATTCTTCAGCCTAAACAAGCGTCTGCAGGCCTTACTTAATCGATACAGTACGGTGATCTTGCGGGCAATCAAAAGAAAAAAAGAGATTTCCGAGGTTTTAGATTTTTTTTCATACTATGGGGTGGCTAACTTCACGCCAACCACCCCACCCTGGAATCGACAAATCTAACTATGTGGGGGCATCGGGCGACGTCAGTTCACGTTTGTTCAGGCATTAAAAACGTAAGGATCCCATCAGTATTACCACAAAAAAATTTAATCGAAAATTTGCTATTGGCGGCTGAAGGCAGGTATGTTAGGTGTCGTAAAAAGTTATACAATCGGGTCCTTACGATTCTTCAGCCTAAACAGGCGTCTGCAGGTCTTATTTAATCGATACAGTACGGTATCTTGCGGGCAATCAAAAGAGAAAAAGAGATTTCCGAGGTTTTAGTTTTTTTTTCATACTATGGGGTGGCTAACTTCACGCCAACCACCCCACCCTGGAATCGACAAATCTAACTATGTGGGGGCATCAAGCGACGTTAGTTCACGTTTGTTCAGGCATTAAAAACGTTAGGATCCCACAGTATTGCCAGAAAAAATAAAATCGAAAATTTGCTATTGGCAGCTGAAGGCAGGTATGTTAGGTGTCGTAAAAAGTTATACAATCGAGTCCTTACGATTCTTCAGCCTAAACAAGCATCTGCAGGCCTTACCTAATCGATACAGTACGGTATTTTGCGGGCAATCAAAAGAGAAAAAGAGATTTCCGAGGTTTTAGATTTTTTTTCATACTATGGGGTGGCTAACTTCACGCCAACCACCCCACCCTGGAATTGACAAATCTAACTATGCGGGGGCATCGGGCGACTTTAGTTCACGTTTGTTCAGGCATTAAAAACGTTAGGATCTCATCAGTATTGCCAGAAAAAAATAAAATCGAAAATTTGCTATTGGCGGCTGAAGGCAGGTATGTTAGGTGTCGTAAAAAGTTATATAATCGGGTCCTTACGATTTATTAAAAGAGAAAAAGAGATTTATGAGGTTTTAGATTTTTTTTCATACTCTGGGGTGGCTAACTTCACGCCAACCACCCCACCCTGGAATTGACAAATCTAACTATGTGGGGGCATCGGGCGACGTTAGTTCACGTTTGTTCAGGCATTAAAAACGTTAGGAACCCATCAGTATTGCCAGAAAAAAATAAAATCGAAAATTTGCTATTGGCGGCTGAAGGCAGGTATGTTAGGTGTCGTAAAAAGTTATACAATGGGGTCCTTACGATACTTCAGCCTGAACAAGCGTCTGCAGGCCTTACTTAATCGATACAGTACGGTATCTTGCGGGCAATCAAAGGAGAAAAAGAGATTTCCGAGGTTACAGATTTTTTTTCATACTATGGGGTGGCTAACTTCACGCCAACCACCCCACCCTGGAATCGACAAATATAACTATGTGGGGGCATCGGGCGACGTTAGTTCACGTTTGTTCAGGCATTAAAAACGTTAGGATCCCATCAGTATTGCCACAAAAAAATAAAATCGAAAATTTGCTATTGGCGGCTGAAGGCAGGTATGTTAGGTGTCGTAAAAAGTTATACAATCGGGTCCTAACGATTCTACAGCCTAAACAAGCGTCTGTAGGCCTTACCTAATCGATACAGTACGGTATCTTGCGGGCAATCAAAAGAGAAAAAGAAATTTCCGAGGTTTTCGATTTTTTTCCATACTATGGGGTGGCTAACTTCACGCCAACCACCCCACCCTGGAATTGACAAATCTAACTATGTGGGTGCATCGGGCAACGTTAGTTCACGTTTGTTCAGGCATTAAAAACGTTAGGATCCCATCAGTATTGCCACAAAAAAATTAAATCAAAAATTTGCTATTGGCGGCTGAAGGCAGGTATGTTAGGTGTCGTAAAAATTTATACAATCGGGTCCTTACGATTCTTCAGCCTAAACAAGCGTCTGCAGGCCTTACTTAATCGATACAGTACGGTATCTTGCGGGCAATCAAAAGATAAAAAGAGATTTCCGAGGTTTTAGATTTTTTTTCATACTATGGGGTGGCTAACTTCACGCCAACCACCCCACCCTGGAATCGACAAATCTAACTATGTGGGGGCAACGGTCGACGTTAGTTCACGTTTGTTCAGGCATTAAAAACGTAAGGATCCCATCAGTATTGCCACAAAAAAATTAAATCGAAAATTTGCTATTGGCGGCTGAAGGCAGGTATGTTAGGTGTCGTAAAAAGTTATACAATCGGGTCCTTACGATTCTTCAGCCTAAACAAGCGTCTGCAGGTCTTATTTAATCGATACAGTATGGTATCTTGCGGGCAATCAAAAGAAAAAAAGAGATTTCCGAGGTTTTAGTTTTTTTTTCATACTATGGGGTGGCTAACTTCACGCCAACCACCCCACCCTGGAATCGACAAATCTAACTATGTGGGGGCATCAAGCGACGTTAGTTCACGTTTGTTCAGGCATTAAAAACGTTAGGATCCCACAGTATTGCCAGAAAAAAATAAAATCGAAAATTTGCTATTGGCGGCTGAAGGCAGGTATGTTAGGTGTCGTAAAAAGTTATACAATCGAGTCCTTACGATTCTTCAGCCTAAACAAGCATCTGCAGGCCTTACTTAATCGATACAGTACGGTATTTTGCGGGCAATCAAAAGAGAAAAAGAGATTTCCGAGGTTTTAGATTTTTTTTCATACTATGGGGTGGCTAACTTCACGCCAACCACCCCACCCTGGAATTGACAAATCTAACTATGCGGGGGCATCGGGCGACTTTAGTTCACGTTTGTTCAGGCATTAAAAACGTTAGGATCCCATCAGTATTGCCAGAAAAAAATAAAATCGAAAATTTGCTATTGGCGGCTGAAGGCAGGTATGTTAGGTGTCGTAAAAAGTTATATAATCGGGTCCTTACGATTTATTAAAAGAGAAAAAGAGATTTCCGAGGTTTTAGATTTTTTTTCATACTATGGGGTGGCTAACTTCACGCCAACCACCCCACCCTGGAATCGACAAATCTAACTATGTGGGGGCAACGGTCGACGTTAGTTCACGTTTGTTCAGGCATTAAAAACGTAAGGATCCCATCAGTATTGCCACAAAAAAATTAAATCGAAAATTTGCTATTGGCGGCTGAAGGCAGGTATGTTAGGTGTCGTAAAAAGTTATACAATCGGGTCCTTACGATTCTTCAGCCTAAACAAGCGTCTGCAGGTCTTATTTAATCGATACAGTATGGTATCTTGCGGGCAATCAAAAGAAAAAAAGAGATTTCCGAGGTTTTAGTTTTTTTTTCATACTATGGGGTGGCTAACTTCACGCCAACCACCCCACCCTGGAATCGACAAATCTAACTATGTGGGGGCATCAAGCGACGTTAGTTCACGTTTGTTCAGGCATTAAAAACGTTAGGATCCCACAGTATTGCCAGAAAAAAATAAAATCGAAAATTTGCTATTGGCGGCTGAAGGCAGGTATGTTAGGTGTCGTAAAAAGTTATACAATCGAGTCCTTACGATTCTTCAGCCTAAACAAGCATCTGCAGGCCTTACTTAATCGATACAGTACGGTATCTTGCGGGCAATCAAAAGAGAAAAAGAAATTTCCGAGGTTTTCGATTTTTTTCCATACTATGGGGTGGCTAACTTCACGCCAACCACCCCACCCTGGAATTGACAAATCTAACTATGTGGGTGCATCGGGCAACGTTAGTTCACGTTTGTTCAGGCATTAAAAACGTTAGGATCCCATCAGTATTGCCACAAAAAAATTAAATCAAAAATTTGCTATTGGCGGCTGAAGGCAGGTATGTTAGGTGTCGTAAAAATTTATACAATCGGGTCCTTACGATTCTTCAGCCTAAACAAGCGTCTGCAGGCCTTACTTAATCGATACAGTACGGTATCTTGCGGGCAATCAAAAGATAAAAAGAGATTTCCGAGGTTTTAGATTTTTTTTCATACTATGGGGTGGCTAACTTCACGCCAACCACCCCACCCTGGAATCGACAAATCTAACTATGTGGGGGCAACGGTCGACGTTAGTTCACGTTTGTTCAGGCATTAAAAACGTAAGGATCCCATCAGTATTGCCACAAAAAAATTAAATCGAAAATTTGCTATTGGCGGCTGAAGGCAGGTATGTTAGGTGTCGTAAAAAGTTATACAATCGGGTCCTTACGATTCTTCAGCCTAAACAAGCGTCTGCAGGTCTTATTTAATCGATACAGTATGGTATCTTGCGGGCAATCAAAAGAAAAAAAGAGATTTCCGAGGTTTTAGTTTTTTTTTCATACTATGGGGTGGCTAACTTCACGCCAACCACCCCACCCTGGAATCGACAAATCTAACTATGTGGGGGCATCAAGCGACGTTAGTTCACGTTTGTTCAGGCATTAAAAACGTTAGGATCCCACAGTATTGCCAGAAAAAAATAAAATCGAAAATTTGCTATTGGCGGCTGAAGGCAGGTATGTTAGGTGTCGTAAAAAGTTATACAATCGAGTCCTTACGATTCTTCAGCCTAAACAAGCATCTGCAGGCCTTACTTAATCGATACAGTACGGTATTTTGCGGGCAATCAAAAGAGAAAAAGAGATTTCCGAGGTTTTAGATTTTTTTTCATACTATGGGGTGGCTAACTTCACGCCAACCACCCCACCCTGGAATTGACAAATCTAACTATGCGGGGGCATCGGGCGACTTTAGTTCACGTTTGTTCAGGCATTAAAAACGTTAGGATCCCATCAGTATTGCCAGAAAAAAATAAAATCGAAAATTTGCTATTGGCGGCTGAAGGCAGGTATGTTAGGTGTCGTAAAAAGTTATATAATCGGGTCCTTACGATTTATTAAAAGAGAAAAAGAGATTTCCGAGGTTTTAGATTTTTTTTCATACTATGGGGTGGCTAACTTCACGCCAACCACCCCACCCTGGAATCGACAAATCTAACTATGTGGGGGCAACGGTCGACGTTAGTTCACGTTTGTTCAGGCATTAAAAACGTAAGGATCCCATCAGTATTGCCACAAAAAAATTAAATCGAAAATTTGCTATTGGCGGCTGAAGGCAGGTATGTTAGGTGTCGTAAAAAGTTATACAATCGGGTCCTTACGATTCTTCAGCCTAAACAAGCGTCTGCAGGTCTTATTTAATCGATACAGTATGGTATCTTGCGGGCAATCAAAAGAAAAAAAGAGATTTCCGAGGTTTTAGTTTTTTTTTCATACTATGGGGTGGCTAACTTCACGCCAACCACCCCACCCTGGAATCGACAAATCTAACTATGTGGGGGCATCAAGCGACGTTAGTTCACGTTTGTTCAGGCATTAAAAACGTTAGGATCCCACAGTATTGCCAGAAAAAAATAAAATCGAAAATTTGCTATTGGCGGCTGAAGGCAGGTATGTTAGGTGTCGTAAAAAGTTATACAATCGAGTCCTTACGATTCTTCAGCCTAAACAAGCATCTGCAGGCCTTACTTAATCGATACAGTACGGTATTTTGCGGGCAATCAAAAGAGAAAAAGAGATTTCCGAGGTTTTAGATTTTTTTTCATACTATGGGGTGGCTAACTTCACGCCAACCACCCCACCCTGGAATTGACAAATCTAACTATGTGGGGGCATCGGGCGACGTTAGTTCACGTTTGTTCAGGCATTAAAAACGTTAGGATCCCATCAGTATTGCCACAAAAAATAAAATCGGAAATTTGCTATTGGCGGCTGAAGGCAGGTATGTTAGGTGTCGTAAAAAGTTATACAATCGGATCCTTACGATTCTTCAGCCTAAACAAGCGTTTGCAGGCCTTACTCAATCGATACAGTACGGTATCTTTCGGGCAATCAAAAGAGAAAAAGAGATTTCCGAGGTTTCAGATTTTTTTTCATACTATGGGGTGGCTAACTTCACGCCAACCACCCCACCCTGGAATCGACAAATCTAACTATGTGGGGGCATCGGGCGACGTTAGTTCACGTTTGTTCAGGCATTAAAATCGTTAAGATCCCATCAGTATTGTCAGAAAAAAATAAAATCGAAAATTTGCTATTGGTTGCTGAAGGCAGGTATGTTAGGTTTCGTAAAAAGTTATACAATCGGGTCCTAACGATTCTACAGCCTAAACAAGCGTCTGTAGGCCTTACTTAATCGATACAGTACAGTATCTTGCGGGCAATCAAAAGAGAAAAAGAAATTTCCGAGGTTTTCGATTTTTTTCCATACTATGGGGTGGCTAACTTCACGCCAACCACCCCACCCTGGAATTGACAAATCTAACTATGTTGGTGCATCGAGCGACGTTAGTTCACGTTTGTTCAGGCATTAAAAACGTTAGGATCCCATCAGTATTGCCACAAAAAAATAAAATCGAAAATTTGCTATTGGCGGCTGAAGGCAGGTATGTTAGGTGTCGTAAAAAGTTATACAATCGGGTCCTTACGATTCTTCAGCCTAAACAAGCGTCTGCAGGCCTTACTTAATCGATACAGTATGATATCTTGCGGGCAATCAAAAGAGAAAAAGAGATTTCCGAGGTTTCAGATTTTTTTTCATACTATGGGGTGGCCACCTTCACGCCAACTACCCCACCCTGGAATTGACAAATCTAACTATGTGGGTGCATCGGGCGACGTTAGTTCACGTTTGTTCAGGCATTAAAAACGTTAGGATCCCATCAGTATTGCCACAAAAAAATAAAATCGAAAATTTGCTATTGGCGGCTGAAGGCAGGTATGTTAGGTGTCGTAAAAAGTTATACAATCGGGTCCTTACGATTCTTCAGCCTAAACAAGCGTCTACAGGCCCTACTTAATCGATACAGTACGGTATCTTGCGGGCAATCAAAAGAGAAAAAGAGATTTCCGAGGTTTTAGATTTTTTTTCATACTATGGGGTGGCTAACTTCACGCCAACCACCCCACCCTGGAATTGACAAATCTAACTATGTGGGTGCATTGGGCGACGTTAGTTCACGTTTGTTCAGGCATTAAAAACGTTAGGATCTCATCAGTATTGCCACAAGAAAATAAAATCGAAAATTTGCTATTGGCGGCTGAAGGCAGGTATGTTAGGTGTCGTAAAAAGTTATACAATCGGGTCCTTACGATTCTTCAGCCTAAACAAGCGTTTGCAGGCCTTACTCAATCGATACAGTACGGTATCTTGCGGGCAATCAAAAGAGAAAAAGAGATTTCCGAGGTTACAGATTTTTTTTCATACTATGGGGTGGCTAACTTCACGCCAACCACCCCACCCTGGAATCGACAAATATAACTATGTGGGGGCATCGGGCGACGTTAGTTTACGTTTGTTCAGGCATTAAAAACGTTAGGATTCCATGAGTATTGCCACAAAAAAATAAAATCGAAAATTTGCTATTGGCGGCTGAAGGCAGGTATGTTAGGTGTCGTAAAAAGTTATACAATCGGGTCCTTACGATTCTTCAGCCTAAACAAGCGTCTACAGGCCTTACTTAATCGATACAGTACGGTATCTTGCGGGCAATCAAAAGAGAAAAAGAGATTTCCGAGGTTTTAGATTTTTTTTCATACTATGGGGTGGCTAACTTCACACCAACCACCCCACCCTGGAATTGACAAATCTAACTATGTATGTGCATCGGGCGACGTTAGTTCACGTTTTTTCAGGCATTAGAAACGTTAGGATCTCATCAGTATTGCCACAAGAAAATAAAATCGAAAATTTGCTATTGGCGGCTGAAGGCAGGTATGTTAGGTGTCGTAAAAAGTTATACAATCGGGTCCTTACGATTCTTCAGCCTAAACAAGCGTTTGCAGGCCTTACTCAATCGATACAGTATGGTATCTTGCGGGCAATCAAAAGAGAAAAAGAGATTTCCGAGGTTAAAGATTTTTTTTCATACTATGGGGTGGCTAACTTCACGCCAACCACCCCACCCTGGAATCGACAAATATAACTATGTGGGGGCATCGGGCGACGTTAGTTCACGTTTGTTCAGGCATTAAAAACGTTAGGATCCCATCAGTATTGCCACAAAAAAATAAAATCGAAAATTTGCTATTGGCGGCTGAAGGCAGGTATGTTAGGTGTCGTAAAAAGTTATACAATCGGGTCCATACGATTCTTCAGCCTAAACAAGCGTTTGCAGGCCTTACTCAATCGATACAGTACGGTACCTTGCGGGCAATCAAAAGAGAAAAAGAGATTTCCGAGGTTTCAGACTTTTTTTCATACTATGGGGTGGCTAACTTCACGCCAACCACCCCACCCTGGAATCGACAAATCTAACTATGTGGGGGCATCGGGCGACGTTAGTTCACGTTTGTTCAGGCATTAAAAACGTTAGGATCCCATCAGTATTGTCAGAAAAAAATAGAATCGAAAATTTGCTATTGGCGGCTGAAGGCAGGTATGTTAGGTGTCGTAAAAAGTTATACAATCGGGTCCTAACGATTCTACAGCCTAAACAAGCGTCTGCAGGCCTTACCTAATCGATACAGTACGGTATCTTGCGGGCAATCAAAAGAGAAAAAGAAATTTCCGAGGTTTTCGATTTTTTTCCATACTATGGGGTGGCTAACTTCACGCCAACCACCCCACCCTGGAATTGACAAATCTAACTATGTGGGTGCATCGGGCAACGTTAGTTCACGTTTGTTCAGGCAGTAAAAACGTTAGGATCCCATCAGTATTGCCACAAAAAAATAAAATCGAAAATTTGCTATTGGCGGCTGAAGGCAGGTATGTTAGGTGTCGTAAAAAGTTATACAATCGGGTCCTTACGATTCTTCAGCCTAAACAAGCGTCTGCAGGCCTTACTTAATCGATACAGTACGGTGATCTTGCGGGCAATCAAAAGAAAAAAAGAGATTTCCGAGGTTTTAGATTTTTTTTCATACTATGGGGTGGCTAACTTCACGCCAACCACCCCACCCTGGAATCGACAAATCTAACTATGTGGGGGCATCGGGCGACGTTAGTTCACGTTTGTTCAGGCATTAAAAACGTAAGGATCCCATCAGTATTACCACAAAAAAATTAAATCGAAAATTTGCTATTGGCGGCTGAAGGCAGGTATGTTAGGTGTCGTAAAAAGTTATACAATCGGGTCCTTACGATTCTTCAGCCTAAACAGGCGTCTGCAGGTCTTATTTAATCGATACAGTACGGTATCTTGCGGGCAATCAAAAGAGAAAAAGAGATTTCCGAGGTTTTAGTTTTTTTTTCATACTATGGGGTGGCTAACTTCACGCCAACCACCCCACCCTGGAATCGACAAATCTAACTATGTGGGGGCATCAAGCGACGTTAGTTCACGTTTGTTCAGGCATTAAAAACGTTAGGATCCCACAGTATTGCCAGAAAAAATAAAATCGAAAATTTGCTATTGGCAGCTGAAGGCAGGTATGTTAGGTGTCGTAAAAAGTTATACAATCGAGTCCTTACGATTCTTCAGCCTAAACAAGCATCTGCAGGCCTTACCTAATCGATACAGTACGGTATTTTGCGGGCAATCAAAAGAGAAAAAGAGATTTCCGAGGTTTTAGATTTTTTTTCATACTATGGGGTGGCTAACTTCACGCCAACCACCCCACCCTGGAATTGACAAATCTAACTATGCGGGGGCATCGGGCGACTTTAGTTCACGTTTGTTCAGGCATTAAAAACGTTAGGATCTCATCAGTATTGCCAGAAAAAAATAAAATCGAAAATTTGCTATTGGCGGCTGAAGGCAGGTATGTTAGGTGTCGTAAAAAGTTATATAATCGGGTCCTTACGATTTATTAAAAGAGAAAAAGAGATTTATGAGGTTTTAGATTTTTTTTCATACTCTGGGGTGGCTAACTTCACGCCAACCACCCCACCCTGGAATTGACAAATCTAACTATGTGGGGGCATCGGGCGACGTTAGTTCACGTTTGTTCAGGCATTAAAAACGTTAGGAACCCATCAGTATTGCCAGAAAAAAATAAAATCGAAAATTTGCTATTGGCGGCTGAAGGCAGGTATGTTAGGTGTCGTAAAAAGTTATACAATGGGGTCCTTACGATACTTCAGCCTGAACAAGCGTCTGCAGGCCTTACTTAATCGATACAGTACGGTATCTTGCGGGCAATCAAAGGAGAAAAAGAGATTTCCGAGGTTACAGATTTTTTTTCATACTATGGGGTGGCTAACTTCACGCCAACCACCCCACCCTGGAATCGACAAATATAACTATGTGGGGGCATCGGGCGACGTTAGTTCACGTTTGTTCAGGCATTAAAAACGTTAGGATCCCATCAGTATTGCCACAAAAAAATAAAATCGAAAATTTGCTATTGGCGGCTGAAGGCAGGTATGTTAGGTGTCGTAAAAAGTTATACAATCGGGTCCTAACGATTCTACAGCCTAAACAAGCGTCTGTAGGCCTTACCTAATCGATACAGTACGGTATCTTGCGGGCAATCAAAAGAGAAAAAGAAATTTCCGAGGTTTTCGATTTTTTTCCATACTATGGGGTGGCTAACTTCACGCCAACCACCCCACCCTGGAATTGACAAATCTAACTATGTGGGTGCATCGGGCAACGTTAGTTCACGTTTGTTCAGGCATTAAAAACGTTAGGATCCCATCAGTATTGCCACAAAAAAATTAAATCAAAAATTTGCTATTGGCGGCTGAAGGCAGGTATGTTAGGTGTCGTAAAAATTTATACAATCGGGTCCTTACGATTCTTCAGCCTAAACAAGCGTCTGCAGGCCTTACTTAATCGATACAGTACGGTATCTTGCGGGCAATCAAAAGATAAAAAGAGATTTCCGAGGTTTTAGATTTTTTTTCATACTATGGGGTGGCTAACTTCACGCCAACCACCCCACCCTGGAATCGACAAATCTAACTATGTGGGGGCAACGGTCGACGTTAGTTCACGTTTGTTCAGGCATTAAAAACGTAAGGATCCCATCAGTATTGCCACAAAAAAATTAAATCGAAAATTTGCTATTGGCGGCTGAAGGCAGGTATGTTAGGTGTCGTAAAAAGTTATACAATCGGGTCCTTACGATTCTTCAGCCTAAACAAGCGTCTGCAGGTCTTATTTAATCGATACAGTATGGTATCTTGCGGGCAATCAAAAGAAAAAAAGAGATTTCCGAGGTTTTAGTTTTTTTTTCATACTATGGGGTGGCTAACTTCACGCCAACCACCCCACCCTGGAATCGACAAATCTAACTATGTGGGGGCATCAAGCGACGTTAGTTCACGTTTGTTCAGGCATTAAAAACGTTAGGATCCCACAGTATTGCCAGAAAAAAATAAAATCGAAAATTTGCTATTGGCGGCTGAAGGCAGGTATGTTAGGTGTCGTAAAAAGTTATACAATCGAGTCCTTACGATTCTTCAGCCTAAACAAGCATCTGCAGGCCTTACTTAATCGATACAGTACGGTATTTTGCGGGCAATCAAAAGAGAAAAAGAGATTTCCGAGGTTTTAGATTTTTTTTCATACTATGGGGTGGCTAACTTCACGCCAACCACCCCACCCTGGAATTGACAAATCTAACTATGCGGGGGCATCGGGCGACTTTAGTTCACGTTTGTTCAGGCATTAAAAACGTTAGGATCCCATCAGTATTGCCAGAAAAAAATAAAATCGAAAATTTGCTATTGGCGGCTGAAGGCAGGTATGTTAGGTGTCGTAAAAAGTTATATAATCGGGTCCTTACGATTTATTAAAAGAGAAAAAGAGATTTCCGAGGTTTTAGATTTTTTTTCATACTCCGGGGTGGCTAACTTCACGCCAACCACCCCACCCTGGAATTGACAAATCTAACTATGTGGGGGCATCGGGCGACGTTAGTTCACGTTTGTTCAGGCATTAAAAACGTTAGGAACCCATCAGTATTGCCAGAAAAAAATAAAATCGAAAATTTTCTATTGGCGGCTGAAGGCAGGTATGTTAGGTGTCGTAAAAAGTTATACAATCGGGTCCTTACGATTCTTCAGCCTAAACAAGCGTCTGCAGGCCTTACTTAATCGATACAGTATGGTATCTTGCAGGCAATCAAAAGAGAAAAAGAGATTTCCGAGGTTTCAGATTTTTTTTCATACTATGGGGTGGCTAACTTCACACCAACCACCCCACCCTGGAATCGACAAATCTAACTATGTGGGGGCATCGGGCGACGATAGTTCACGTTTGTTCAGGCATTAAAAACGTTAGGATCCCATCAGTATTGCCACAAAAAAATAAAATCGAAAATTTGCTATTGGCGGCTGAAGGCAGGTATGTTAGGTGTCGTAAAAAGTTATACAATCGGGTCCTTACGATTCTTCAGCCTAAACAAGCGTCTGCAGGCCTTACTTAATCGATACAGTACGGTATCTTGCAGGCAATCAAAAGAGAAAAAGAGATTTCCGAGGTTTCAGATTTTTTTTCATACTATGGGGTGGCTAACTTCACACCAACCACCCCACCCTGGAATCGACAAATCTAACTATGTGGGGGCATCGGGCAATGTAAGTTAACGTTTGTTCAGGCATTAAAAACGTTAGGATCCCATCAGTATTGCCAGAAAAAAATAAAATCGAAAATTTGCTATTGGCGGCTGAAGGCAGGTATGTTAGGTGTCGTAAAAAGTTATACAATGGGGTCCTTACGATTCTTCAGCCTGAACAAGCGTCTGCAGGCCTTACTTAATCGATACAGTACGGTATCTTGCGGGCAATCAAAAGAGAAAAAGAGATTTCCGAGGTTTTAGATTTTTTTTCATACTATGGGGTGTCTAACTTCACGCCAACCACCCCACCCTGGAATCGACAAATCTAACTATGTGGGGGCATCAGGCGACGTTAGTTCACGTTTGTTCAGGCATTAAAAACGTTAGGATCCCATCAGTATTGTCAGAAAAAAATAAAATCGAAAATTTGCAATTGGCGGCTGAAGGCAGATATGTTAGGTGTCGTAAAAAGTTATACAATCGGGTCCTAACGATTCTACAGCCTAAACAAGCGTCTGTAGGCCTTACTTAATCGATACAGTATGGTATCTTGCGGGCAATCAAAAGAGAAAAAGAGATTTCCGAGGTTTTAAATTTTTTTTCATACTATGGGGTGGCTAACTTCACACCAACCACCCCACCCTGAAATCGACAAATCTAACTATGTGGGGGCATCGGGCGACGATAGTTCACGTTTGTTCAGGCATTAAAAACGTTAGGATCCCATCAGTATTGCCACAAAAAAATAAAATCGAAAATTTGCTATTGGCGGCTGAAGGCAGGTATGTTAGGTGTCGTAAAAAGTTATACAATCGGGTCCTTACGATTTTTCAGCCTAAACAAGCGTCTGCAGGCCTTACTTAATCGATACAGTATGGTATCTTGCAGGCAATCAAAAGAGAAAAAGAGATTTCCGAGGTTTCAGATTTTTTTTCATACTATGGGGTGGCTAACTTCACACCAACCACCCCACCCTGGAATCGACAAATCTAACTATGTGGGGGCATCGGGCGACGATAGTTCACGTTTGTTCAGGCATTAAAAACGTTAGGATCCCATCAGTATTGCCACAAAAAAATAAAATCGAAAATTTGCTATTGGCGGCTGAAGGCAGGTATGTTAGGTGTCGTAAAAAGTTATACAATCGGGTCCTTACGATTCTTCAGCCTAAACAAGCGTCTGCAGGCCTTACTTAATCGATACAGTACGGTATCTTGCAGGCAATCAAAAGAGAAAAAGAGATTTCCGAGGTTTCAGATTTTTTTTCATACTATGGGGTGGCTAACTTCACACCAACCACCCCACCCTGGAATCGACAAATCTAACTATGTGGGGGCATCGGGCGATGTAAGTTAACGTTTGTTCAGGCATTAAAAACGTTAGGATCCCATCAGTATTGCCAGAAAAAAATAAAATCGAAAATTTGCTATTGGCGGCTGAAGGCAGGTATGTTAGGTGTCGTAAAAAGTTATATAATCGGGTCCTTACGATTTATTAAAAGAGAAAAAGAGATTTCCGAGGTTTTAGATTTTTTTTCATACTCTGGGGTGGCTAACTTCACGCCAACCACCCCACCCTGGAATTGACAAATCTAACTATGTGGGGGCATCGGGCGACGTTAGTTCACGTTTGTTCAGGCATTAAAAACGTTAGGAACCCATCAGTATTGCCAGAAAAAAATAAAATCGAAAATTTGCTATTGGCGGCTGAAGGCAGGTATGTTAGGTGTCGTAAAAAGCTATACAATCGGGTCCTAACGATTCTACAGCCTAAACAAGCGTCTGTAGGCCTTTCTTAATCGATACAGTACGGTATCTTGCAGGTAATCAAAAGAGAAAAAGAAATTTCCGTGGTTTTCGATTTTTTTCCATACTATGGGGTGGCCACCTTCACGCCAACTACCCCACCCTGGAATTGACAAATCTAACTATGTGGGTGCATCGGGCGACGTTAGTTCTAGTTTGTTCAGGCATTAAAAACGTTAGAATTCCATGAGTATTACCACAAAAAAATTAAATCGAAAATTTGCTATTGGCGGCTGAAGGCAGGTATGTTAGGTGTCGTAAAAAGTTATACAATCGGGTCCTTACGATTCTTCAGCCTAAACAAGCGTCTACAGGCCTTACTTAATCGATACAGTACGGTATCTTGCGGGCAATCAAAAGAGAAAAAGAGATTTCCGAGGTTTTAGATTTTTTTTCATACTATGGGGTGGCTAACTTCACGCCAACCACCCCACCCTTGAATTGACAAATCTAACTATGTGGGTGCATCGGGCGACGTTAGTTCACGTTTGTTCAGGCATTAAAAACGTTAGGATCTCATCAGTATTGCCACAAGAAAATAAAATCGAAAATTTGCTATTGGCGGCTGAAGGCAGGTATGTTAGGTGTCGTAAAAAGTTATACAATCGGGTCCTTACGATTCTTCAGCCTAAACAAGCGTTTGCAGGCCTTACTCAATCGATACAGTACGGTATCTTGCGGGCAATCAAAAGAGAAAAAGAGATTTCCGAGGTTTCAGATTTTTTTTCATACTATGGGGTGGCTAACTTCACGCCAACCACCCCACCCTGGAATCGACAAATCTAACTATGTGGGGGCATCGGGCGACGTTAGTTCCCGTTTGTTCTGGCATTAAAAACGTTAGGATCCCATCAGTATTGTCAGAAAAAAATAAAATCGAAAATTTGCTATTGGCGGCTGAAGGCAGGTATGTTAGGTGTCGTAAAAAGTTATACAATCGGGTCCTTACGATTCTTCAGCCTAAACAAGCGTCTGCAGGCCTTACTTAATCGATACAGTACGGTATCTTGCGGGCAATCAAAAGATAAAAAGAGATTTCCGAGGTTTTAGATTTTTTTTTCATACTATGGGGTGGCTAACTTCACGCCAACCACCCCACCCTGGAATCGACAAATCTAACTATGTGGGGGCATCGGGCAACGTTAGTTCACGTTTGTTCAGGCATTAAAAACGTAAGGATCCCTGATGGGATCCTTACGTTTTGTGGCAATACTGATGTATTGCCACAAAAAAATTAAATCGAAAATTTGCTATTGGCGGCTGAAGGCAGGTATGTTAGGTGTCGTAAAAAGTTATACAATCGGGTCCTTACGATTCTTCAGCCTAAACAAGCGTCTGCAGGCCTTATTTAATCGATACAGTACGGTATCTTGCGGGCAATCAAAAGAGAAAAAGAGATTTCCGAGGTTTTAGTTTTTTTTTCATACTATGGGGTGGCTAACTTCACGCCAACCACCCCACCCTGGAATCGACAAATCTAACTATGTGGGGGCATCAAGCGACGTTAGTTTACGTTTGTTCAGGCATTAAAAACGTTAGGATCCCACAGTATTGCCAGAAAAAAATAAAATCGAAAATTTGCTATTGGCGGCTGAAGGCAGGTATGTTAGGTGTCGTAAAAAGTTATACAATCAAGTCCTTACGATTCTTCAGCCTAAACAAGCATCTGCAGGCCTTACTTAATCGATACAGTACGGTATTTTGCGGGCAATCAAAAGAGAAAAAGAGATTTCCGAGGTTTTAGATTTTTTTTCATACTATGGGGTGGCTAACTTCACGCCAACCACCCCACCCTGGAATTGACAAATCTAACTATGTGGGTGCATCGGGCGACGTTAGTTCACGTTTGTTCAGGCATTAAAAACGTTAGGATCTCATCAGTATTGCCACAAGAAAATAAAATCGAAAATTTGCTATTGGCGGCTGAAGGCAGGTATGTTAGGTGTCGTAAAAAGTTATACAATCGGGTCCTTACGATTCTTCAGCCTAAACAAGCGTTTGCAGGCCTTACTCAATCGATACAGTACGGTATCTTGCGGGCAATCAAAAGAGAAAAAGAGATTTCCGAGGTTTCAGATTTTTTTTCATACTATGGGGTGTCTAACTTCACGCCAACCACCCCACCCTGGAATCGACAAATCTAACTATGTGGGGGCATCAGGCGACGTTAGTTCACGTTTGTTCAGGCATTAAAAACGTTAGGATCCCATCAGTATTGTCAGAAAAAAATAAAATCGAAAATTTGCAATTGGCGGCTGAAGGCAGATATGTTAGGTGTCGTAAAAAGTTATACAATCGGGTCCTAACGATTCTACAGCCTAAACAAGCGTCTGTAGGCCTTACTTAATCGATACAGTATGGTATCTTGCGGGCAATCAAAAGAGAAAAAGAGATTTCCGAGGTTTTAAATTTTTTTTCATACTATGGGGTGGCTAACTTCACACCAACCACCCCACCCTGAAATCGACAAATCTAACTATGTGGGGGCATCGGGCGACGATAGTTCACGTTTGTTCAGGCATTAAAAACGTTAGGATCCCATCAGTATTGCCACAAAAAAATAAAATCGAAAATTTGCTATTGGCGGCTGAAGGCAGGTATGTTAGGTGTCGTAAAAAGTTATACAATCGGGTCCTTACGATTTTTCAGCCTAAACAAGCGTCTGCAGGCCTTACTTAATCGATACAGTATGGTATCTTGCAGGCAATCAAAAGAGAAAAAGAGATTTCCGAGGTTTCAGATTTTTTTTCATACTATGGGGTGGCTAACTTCACACCAACCACCCCACCCTGGAATCGACAAATCTAACTATGTGGGGGCATCGGGCGACGATAGTTCACGTTTGTTCAGGCATTAAAAACGTTAGGATCCCATCAGTATTGCCACAAAAAAATAAAATCGAAAATTTGCTATTGGCGGCTGAAGGCAGGTATGTTAGGTGTCGTAAAAAGTTATACAATCGGGTCCTTACGATTCTTCAGCCTAAACAAGCGTCTGCAGGCCTTACTTAATCGATACAGTACGGTATCTTGCAGGCAATCAAAAGAGAAAAAGAGATTTCCGAGGTTTCAGATTTTTTTTCATACTATGGGGTGGCTAACTTCACACCAACCACCCCACCCTGGAATCGACAAATCTAACTATGTGGGGGCATCGGGCGATGTAAGTTAACGTTTGTTCAGGCATTAAAAACGTTAGGATCCCATCAGTATTGCCAGAAAAAAATAAAATCGAAAATTTGCTATTGGCGGCTGAAGGCAGGTATGTTAGGTGTCGTAAAAAGTTATATAATCGGGTCCTTACGATTTATTAAAAGAGAAAAAGAGATTTCCGAGGTTTTAGATTTTTTTTCATACTCTGGGGTGGCTAACTTCACGCCAACCACCCCACCCTGGAATTGACAAATCTAACTATGTGGGGGCATCGGGCGACGTTAGTTCACGTTTGTTCAGGCATTAAAAACGTTAGGAACCCATCAGTATTGCCAGAAAAAAATAAAATCGAAAATTTGCTATTGGCGGCTGAAGGCAGGTATGTTAGGTGTCGTAAAAAGCTATACAATCGGGTCCTAACGATTCTACAGCCTAAACAAGCGTCTGTAGGCCTTTCTTAATCGATACAGTACGGTATCTTGCAGGTAATCAAAAGAGAAAAAGAAATTTCCGTGGTTTTCGATTTTTTTCCATACTATGGGGTGGCCACCTTCACGCCAACTACCCCACCCTGGAATTGACAAATCTAACTATGTGGGTGCATCGGGCGACGTTAGTTCTAGTTTGTTCAGGCATTAAAAACGTTAGAATTCCATGAGTATTACCACAAAAAAATTAAATCGAAAATTTGCTATTGGCGGCTGAAGGCAGGTATGTTAGGTGTCGTAAAAAGTTATACAATCGGGTCCTTACGATTCTTCAGCCTAAACAAGCGTCTACAGGCCTTACTTAATCGATACAGTACGGTATCTTGCGGGCAATCAAAAGAGAAAAAGAGATTTCCGAGGTTTTAGATTTTTTTTCATACTATGGGGTGGCTAACTTCACGCCAACCACCCCACCCTTGAATTGACAAATCTAACTATGTGGGTGCATCGGGCGACGTTAGTTCACGTTTGTTCAGGCATTAAAAACGTTAGGATCTCATCAGTATTGCCACAAGAAAATAAAATCGAAAATTTGCTATTGGCGGCTGAAGGCAGGTATGTTAGGTGTCGTAAAAAGTTATACAATCGGGTCCTTACGATTCTTCAGCCTAAACAAGCGTTTGCAGGCCTTACTCAATCGATACAGTACGGTATCTTGCGGGCAATCAAAAGAGAAAAAGAGATTTCCGAGGTTTCAGATTTTTTTTCATACTATGGGGTGGCTAACTTCACGCCAACCACCCCACCCTGGAATCGACAAATCTAACTATGTGGGGGCATCGGGCGACGTTAGTTCCCGTTTGTTCTGGCATTAAAAACGTTAGGATCCCATCAGTATTGTCAGAAAAAAATAAAATCGAAAATTTGCTATTGGCGGCTGAAGGCAGGTATGTTAGGTGTCGTAAAAAGTTATACAATCGGGTCCTTACGATTCTTCAGCCTAAACAAGCGTCTGCAGGCCTTACTTAATCGATACAGTACGGTATCTTGCGGGCAATCAAAAGATAAAAAGAGATTTCCGAGGTTTTAGATTTTTTTTTCATACTATGGGGTGGCTAACTTCACGCCAACCACCCCACCCTGGAATCGACAAATCTAACTATGTGGGGGCATCGGGCAACGTTAGTTCACGTTTGTTCAGGCATTAAAAACGTAAGGATCCCTGATGGGATCCTTACGTTTTGTGGCAATACTGATGTATTGCCACAAAAAAATTAAATCGAAAATTTGCTATTGGCGGCTGAAGGCAGGTATGTTAGGTGTCGTAAAAAGTTATACAATCGGGTCCTTACGATTCTTCAGCCTAAACAAGCGTCTGCAGGCCTTATTTAATCGATACAGTACGGTATCTTGCGGGCAATCAAAAGAGAAAAAGAGATTTCCGAGGTTTTAGTTTTTTTTTCATACTATGGGGTGGCTAACTTCACGCCAACCACCCCACCCTGGAATCGACAAATCTAACTATGTGGGGGCATCAAGCGACGTTAGTTTACGTTTGTTCAGGCATTAAAAACGTTAGGATCCCACAGTATTGCCAGAAAAAAATAAAATCGAAAATTTGCTATTGGCGGCTGAAGGCAGGTATGTTAGGTGTCGTAAAAAGTTATACAATCAAGTCCTTACGATTCTTCAGCCTAAACAAGCATCTGCAGGCCTTACTTAATCGATACAGTACGGTATTTTGCGGGCAATCAAAAGAGAAAAAGAGATTTCCGAGGTTTTAGATTTTTTTTCATACTATGGGGTGGCTAACTTCACGCCAACCACCCCACCCTGGAATTGACAAATCTAACTATGTGGGTGCATCGGGCGACGTTAGTTCACGTTTGTTCAGGCATTAAAAACGTTAGGATCTCATCAGTATTGCCACAAGAAAATAAAATCGAAAATTTGCTATTGGCGGCTGAAGGCAGGTATGTTAGGTGTCGTAAAAAGTTATACAATCGGGTCCTTACGATTCTTCAGCCTAAACAAGCGTTTGCAGGCCTTACTCAATCGATACAGTACGGTATCTTGCGGGCAATCAAAAGAGAAAAAGAGATTTCCGAGGTTTCAGATTTTTTTTCATACTATGGGGTGGCTAACTTCACGCCAACCACCCCACCCTGGAATCGACAAATCTAACTATGTGGGGGCATCGGGCAACGTTAGTTCACGTTTATTCAGGCATTAAAAACGTTAGGATTCCATCAGTATTGCCACAAAAAAATAAAATCGAAAATTTGCTATTGGCGGCTGAGGGCAGGTATGTTAGGTGTCGTAAAAAGTTATACAATCGGGTCCTTACGATTCTTCAGCCTAAACAAGCGTCTGCAGGCCTTACTTAATCGATACTGTACGGTATCTTGCGGGCAATCAAAAGATAAAAAGAGATTTCCGAGGTTTTAGATTTTTTTTCATACTATGGGGTGGCTAACTTCACGCCAACCACCCCACCCTGGAATCGACAAATCTAACTATGTGGGGGCATCGGGCAACGTTAGTTCACGTTTAATCAGGCATTAAAAACGTAAGGATCCCATCAGTATTGCCACAAAAAAATTAAATCGAAAATTTGCTATTGGCGGCTGAAGGCAGGTATGTTAGGTGTCGTAAAAAGTTATACAATCGGGTCCTTACGATTCTTCAGCCTAAACAAGCGTCTGCAGGCCTTATTTAATTGACACAGTACGGTATCTTGCGGGCAATCAAAAGAGAAAAAGAGATTTCCGAGGTTTTAGTTTTTTTTTCATACTATGGGGTGGCTAACTTCACGCCAACCACCCCACCCTGGAATCGACAAATCTAACTATGTGGGGGCATCAAGCGACGTTAGTTTACGTTTGTTCAGGCATTAAAAACGTTAGGATCCCACAGTATTGCCAGAAAAAAATAAAATCGAAAATTTGCTATTGGCGGCTGAAGGCAGGTATGTTAGGTGTCGTAAAAAGTTATACAATCAAGTCCTTACGATTCTTCAGCCTAAACAAGCATCTGCAGGCCTTACTTAATCGATACAGTACGGTATTTTGCGGGCAATCAAAAGAGAAAAAGAGATTTCCGAGGTTTTAGTTTTTTTTCATACTATGGGGTGGCTAACTTCACGCCAACCACCCCACCCTGGAATTGACAAATCTAACTATGTGGGGGCATCAAGCGACTTTAGTTCACGTTTGTTCAGGCATTAAAAACGTTAGAATCCCATCAGTATTGCCAGAAAAAAATAAAATCGTTAATTTGCTATTGGCGGCTGAAGGCAGGTATGTTAGGTGTCGTAAAAAGTTATATAATCGGGTCCTAACGATTTATTAAAAGAGAAAAAGAGATTTCCGAGGTTTTAGATTTTTTTTCATACTCTGGGGTGGCTAACTTCACGCCAACCACCCCACCCTGGAATTGACAAATCTAACTATGTGGGCGCATCGGGCGACGTTAGTTCACGTTTGTTCAGGCATTAAAAACGTTAAGAACCCATCAGTATTGCCAGAAAAAAATAAAATCGAAAATTTGCTATTGGCGGCTGAAGGCAGGTATGTTAGGTGTCGTAAAAAGTTATACAATCGGGTCCTTACGATTCTTCAGCCTAAACAAGCGTCTGCAGGTCTTATTTTAATCGATACAGTACGGTATCTTGCGGGCAATCAAAAGAGAAAAAGAGATTTCCGAGGTTTTAGATTTTTTTTCATACTATGGGGTGGCTAAGTTCACGCCAACCACCCCACCCTGGAATCGACAAATCTAACTATGTGGGGGCATCAAGCTACGTTAGTTTACGTTTGTTCAGGCATTAAAAACGTTAGGATCCCATCAGTGTTGCCACAAAAAAATAAAATCGAAAATTAGCTATTGGCGGCTGAAGGCAGGTATGTTAGGTGTCGTAAAAAGTTATACAATCGGGTCCTTACGATTCTTCAGCCTAAACAAGCGTCTGCAGGCTTTACTTAATCGATACAGTACGGTATCTTGTAGGCAATCAAAAGAGAAAAAGAGATTTCCGAGGTTTCAGATTTTTTTTCATACTATGGGGTGGCTAACTTCACACCAACCACCCCACCCTGGAATCGACAAATCTAACTATGTGGGGGCATCGGGCGACGATAGTTCACGTTTGTTCAGGCATTAAAAACGTTAGGATCCCATCAGTATTGCCACAAAAAAATAAAATCGAAAATTTGCTATTGGCGGCTGAAGGCAGGTATGTTAGGTGTCGTAAAAAGTTATACAATCGGGTCCTAACGATTCTACAGCCTAAACAAGCGTCTGTAGGCCTAACTTAATCGATACAGTATGGTATCTTGCAGGCAATCAAAAGAGAAAAAGAAATTTCCGAGGTTTTCGATTTTTTTCCATACTATGGGGTGGCCAACTTCACGCCAACTACCCCACCCTGGAATTGACAAATCTAACTATGTGGGTGCATCGGGCGACGTTAGTTCACGTTTGTTCAGGCATTAAAAACGTTAGGATTCCATCAGTATTGCCAGAAAAAAAAAATAGAAAATTTGCTATTGGCGGCTGAAGGCAGGTATGTTAGGTGTCGTAAAAAGTTATACAATCGAGTCCTTACGATTCTTCAGCCTAAACAAGCATCTGCAGGCCTTACTTAATCGATACAGTACGGTATCTTGCGGGCAATCAAAAGAGAAAAAGAGTTTTCCGAGGTTTTAGATTTTTTTTCATACCATGGGGTGGCTAACTTCACGCCAACCACCCCACCCTGGAATTGACAAATCTAACTATGTGGGGGCATCGGGCGACGTTTAGTTCACGTTTGTTCACGCATTAAAATCGTTAGGATCCCATCAGTATTGCCGGAAAAAAATAAAATCGAAAATTTGCTATTGGCGGCTGAAGGCAGGTATGTTAGGTGTCGTAAAAAGTTATATAATCGGGTCCTTACGATTTATTAAAAGAGAAAAAGAGATTTCCGAGGTTTAAGATTTTTTTTCATACTATGGGGTGGCCAACTTCACGCCAACCACCCCACCCTGGAATTGACAAATTTAACTATGTGGGTGCATCGGGCGACGTTTGTTCACGTTTGTTCAGGCATTAAAAACGTTAGGATCCCATCAGTATTGCCACAAAAAAATAAAATCGTAAATTTGCTATTGGCGGCTGAAGGCAGGTATGTTAGGTGTCGTAAAAAGTTATACAATCGGGTCCTTACGATTCTTCAGCCTGACCAAGCGTCTACAGGCCTTACTTAATCGATACAGTACGGTATCTTGCGGGCAATCAAAAGAGAAAAAGAGATTTCCGAGGTTTTAGATTTTTTTTCATACTATGGGGTGGCTAACTTCACGCCAACCACCCCACCCTGGAATCGACAAATCTAACTATGTGGGGGCATCGGGCGACGTTAGTTCACGTTTGTTCAGGCATTAAAAACGTTAGGATCCCATCAGTATTGCCACAAAAAATAAAATCGAAAATTTGCTATTGGCGGCTGAAGGCAGGTATGTTAGGTGTCGTAAAAAGTTATACAATCGGATCCTTACGATTCTTCAGCCTAAACAAGCGTTTGCAGGCCTTACTCAATCGATACAGTACGGTATCTTGCGGGCAATCAAAAGAGAAAAAGAGATTTCCGAGGTTTCAGATTTTTTTTCATACTATGGGGTGTCTAACTTCACGCCAACCACCCCACCCTGGAATCGACAAATCTAACTATGTGGGGGCATCGGGCGACGTTAGTTCACGTTTGTTCAGGCATTAAAATCGTTAAGATCCCATCAGTATTGTCAGAAAAAAATAAAATCGAAAATTTGCTATTGGTTGCTGAAGGCAGGTATGTTAGGTTTCGTAAAAAGTTATACAATCGGGTCCTAACGATTCTACAGCCTAAACAAGCGTCTGTAGGCCTTACTTAATCGATACAGTACGGTATCTTGCGGGCAATCAAAAGAGAAAAAGAAATTTCCGAGGTTTTCGATTTTTTTCCATACTATGGGGTGGCTAACTTCACGCCAACCACCCCACCCTGGAATTGACAAATCTAACTATGTTGGTGCATCGAGCGACGTTAGTTCACGTTTGTTCAGGCATTAAAAACGTTAGGATCCCATCAGTATTGCCACAAAAAAATAAAATCGAAAATTTGCTATTGGCGGCTGAAGGCAGGTATGTTAGGTGTCGTAAAAAGTTATACAATCGGGTCCTTACGATTCTTCAGCCTAAACAAGCGTCTGCAGGCCTTACTTAATCGATGCAGTATGATATCTTGCGGGCAATCAAAAGAGAAAAAGAGATTTCCGAGGTTTCAGATTTTTTTTCATACTATGGGGTGGCCACCTTCACGCCAACTACCCCACCCTGGAATTGACAAATCTAACTATGTAAGTGCATCGGGCGACGTTAGTTCACGTTTGTTCAGGCATTAAAAACGTTAGGATTCCATGAGTATTGCCACAAAAAAATAAAATCGAAAATTTGCTATTGGCGGCTGAAGGCAGGTATGTTAGGTGTCGTAAAAAGTTATACAATCGGGTCCTTACGATTCTTCAGCCTAAACAAGCGTCTACAGGCCCTACTTAATCGATACAGTACGGTATCTTGCGGGCAATCAAAAGAGAAAAAGAGATTTCCGAGGTTTTAGATTTTTTTTCATACTATGGGGTGGCTAACTTCACGCCAACCACCCCACCCTGGAATTGACAAATCTAACTATGTGGGTGCATTGGGCGACGTTAGTTCACGTTTGTTCAGGCATTAAAAACGTTAGGATCTCATCAGTATTGCCACAAGAAAATAAAATCGAAAATTTGCTATTGGCGGCTGAAGGCAGGTATGTTAGGTGTCGTAAAAAGTTATACAATCGGGTCCTTACGATTCTTCAGCCTAAACAAGCGTTTGTAGGCCTTACTCAATCGATACAGTACGGTATCTTGCGGGCAATCAAAAGAGAAAAAGAGATTTCCGAGGTTACAGATTTTTTTTCATACTATGGGGTGGCTAACTTCACGCCAACCACCCCACCCTGGAATCGACAAATATAACTATGTGGGGGCATCGGGCGACGTTAGTTTACGTTTGTTCAGGCATTAAAAACGTTAGGATTCCATGAGTATTGCCACAAAAAAATAAAATCGAAAATTTGCTATTGGCGGCTGAAGGCAGGTATGTTAGGTGTCGTAAAAAGTTATACAATCGGGTCCTTACGATTCTTCAGCCTAAACAAGCGTTTGCAGGCCTTACTCAATCGATACAGTACGGTATCTTGCGGGCAATCAAAAGAGAAAAAGAGATTTCCGAGGTTACAGATTTTTTTTCATACTATGGGGTGGCTAACTTCACGCCAACCACCCCACCCTGGAATCGACAAATATAACTATGTGGGGGCATCGGGCGACGTTAGTTCACGTTTGTTCAGGCATTAAAAACGTTAGGATCCCATCAGTATTGCCACAAAAAAATAAAATCGAAAATTTGCTATTGGCGGCTGAAGGCAGGTATGTTAGGTGTCGTAAAAAGTTATACAATCGGGTCCATACGATTCTTCAGCCTAAACAAGCGTTTGCAGGCCTTACTCAATCGATACAGTACGGTATCTTGCGGGCAATCAAAAGAGAAAAAGAGATTTCCGAGGTTTCAGACTTTTTTTCATACTATGGGGTGGCTAACTTCACGCCAACCACCCCACCCTGGAATCGACAAATCTAACTATGTGGGGGCATCGGGCGACGTTAGTTCACGTTTGTTCAGGCATTAAAAACGTTAGGATCCCATCAGTATTGTCAGAAAAAAATAGAATCGAAAATTTGCTATTGGCGGCTGAAGGCAGGTATGTTAGGTGTCGTAAAAAGTTATACAATCGGGTCCTAACGATTCTACAGCCTAAACAAGCGTCTGCAGGCCTTACCTAATCGATACAGTACGGTATCTTGCGGGCAATCAAAAGAGAAAAAGAAATTTCCGAGGTTTTCGATTTTTTTCCATACTATGGGGTGGCTAACTTCACGCCAACCACCCCACCCTGGAATTGACAAATCTAACTATGTGGGTGCATCGGGCAACGTTAGTTCACGTTTGTTCAGGCAGTAAAAACGTTAGGATCCCATCAGTATTGCCACAAAAAAATAAAATCGAAAATTTGCTATTGGCGGCTGAAGGCAGGTATGTTAGGTGTCGTAAAAAGTTATACAATCGGGTCCTTACGATTCTTCAGCCTAAACAAGCGTCTGCAGGCCTTACTTAATCGATACAGTACGGTGATCTTGCGGGCAATCAAAAGAAAAAAAGAGATTTCCGAGGTTTTAGATTTTTTTTCATACTATGGGGTGGCTAACTTCACGCCAACCACCCCACCCTGGAATCGACAAATCTAACTATGTGGGGGCATCGGGCGACGTTAGTTCCCGTTTGTTCAGGCATTAAAAACGTAAGGATCCCATCAGTATTACCACAAAAAAATTAAATCGAAAATTTGCTATTGGCGGCTGAAGGCAGGTATGTTAGGTGTCGTAAAAAGTTATACAATCGGGTCCTTACGATTCTTCAGCCTAAACAGGCGTCTGCAGGTCTTATTTAATCGATACAGTACGGTATCTTGCGGGCAATCAAAAGAGAAAAAGAGATTTCCGAGGTTTTAGTTTTTTTTTCATACTATGGGGTGGCTAACTTCACACCAACCACCCCACCCTGGAATCGACAAATCTAACTATGTGGGGGCATCGGGCGATGTAAGTTAACGTTTGTTCAGGCATTAAAAACGTTAGGATCCCATCAGTATTGCCAGAAAAAAATAAAATCGAAAATTTGCTATTGGCGGCTGAAGGCAGGTATGTTAGGTGTCGTAAAAAGTTATATAATCGGGTCCTTACGATTTATTAAAAGAGAAAAAGAGATTTCCGAGGTTTTAGATTTTTTTTCATACTCTGGGGTGGCTAACTTCACGCCAACCACCCCACCCTGGAATTGACAAATCTAACTATGTGGGGGCATCGGGCGACGTTAGTTCACGTTTGTTCAGGCATTAAAAACGTTAGGAACCCATCAGTATTGCCAGAAAAAAATAAAATCCAAAATTTGCTATTGGCGGCTGAAGGCAGGTATGTTAGGTGTCGTAAAAAGTTATACAATCGGGTCCTAACGATTCTACAGCCTAAACAAGCGTCTGTAGGCCTTTCTTAATCGATACAGTACGGTATCTTGCAGGTAATCAAAAGAGAAAAAGAAATTTCCGTGGTTTTCAATTTTTTTCCATACTATGGGGTGGCCACCTTCACGCCAACTACCCCACCCTGGAATTGACAAATCTAACTATGTGAGTGCATCGGGCGACGTTAGTTCAAGTTTGTTCAGGCATTAAAAACGTTAGAATTCCATGAGTATTACCACAAAAAAATAAAATCGAAAATTTGCTATTGGCGGCTGAAGGCAGGTATGTTAGGTGTCGTAAAAAGTTATACAATCGGGTCCTTACGATTCTTCAGCCTAAACAAGCGTCTACAGGCCTTACTTAATCGATACAGTACGGTATCTTGCGGGCAATCAAAAGAGAAAAAGAGATTTCCGAGGTTTTAGATTTTTTTTCATACTATGGGGTGGCTAACTTCACGCCAACCACCCCACCCTGGAATTGACAAATCTAACTATGTGGGTGCATCGGGCGACGTTAGTTCACGTTTGTTCAGGCATTAAAAACGTTAGGATCTCATCAGTATTGCCACAAGAAAATAAAATCGAAAATTTGCTATTGGCGGCTGAAGGCAGGTATGTTAGGTGTCGTAAAAAGTTATACAATCGGGTCCTTACGATTCTTCAGCCTAAACAAGCGTTTGCAGGCCTTACTCAATCGATACAGTACGGTATCTTGCGGGCAATCAAAAGAGAAAAAGAGATTTCCGAGGTTTCAGATTTTTTTTCATACTATGGGGTGGCTAACTTCACGCCAACCACCCCACCCTGGAATCGACAAATCTAACTATGTGGGGGCATCGGGCGACGTTAGTTCCCGTTTGTTCTGGCATTAAAAACGTTAGGATCCCATCAGTATTGTCAGAAAAAAATAAAATCGAAAATTTGCTATTGGCGGCTGAAGGCAGGTATGTTAGGTGTCGTAAAAAGTTATACAATCGGGTCCTTACGATTCTTCAGCCTAAACAAGCGTCTGCAGGCCTTACTTAATCGATACAGTACGGTATCTTGCGGGCAATCAAAAGATAAAAAGAGATTTCCGAGGTTTTAGATTTTTTTTTCATACTATGGGGTGGCTAACTTCACGCCAACCACCCCACCCTGGAATCGACAAATCTAACTATGTGGGGGCATCGGGCAACGTTAGTTCACGTTTGTTCAGGCATTAAAAACGTAAGGATCCCTGATGGGATCCTTACGTTTTGTGGCAATACTGATGTATTGCCACAAAAAAATTAAATCGAAAATTTGCTATTGGCGGCTGAAGGCAGGTATGTTAGGTGTCGTAAAAAGTTATACAATCGGGTCCTTACGATTCTTCAGCCTAAACAAGCGTCTGCAGGCCTTATTTAATCGATACAGTACGGTATCTTGCGGGCAATCAAAAGAGAAAAAGAGATTTCCGAGGTTTTAGTTTTTTTTTCATACTATGGGGTGGCTAACTTCACGCCAACCACCCCACCCTGGAATCGACAAATCTAACTATGTGGGGGCATCAAGCGACGTTAGTTTACGTTTGTTCAGGCATTAAAAACGTTAGGATCCCACAGTATTGCCAGAAAAAAATAAAATCGAAAATTTGCTATTGGCGGCTGAAGGCAGGTATGTTAGGTGTCGTAAAAAGTTATACAATCAAGTCCTTACGATTCTTCAGCCTAAACAAGCATCTGCAGGCCTTACTTAATCGATACAGTACGGTATTTTGCGGGCAATCAAAAGAGAAAAAGAGATTTCCGAGGTTTTAGATTTTTTTTCATACTATGGGGTGGCTAACTTCACGCCAACCACCCCACCCTGGAATTGACAAATCTAACTATGTGGGGGCATCGGGCGACTTTAGTTCACGTTTGTTCAGGCATTAAAAACGTTAGAATCCCATCAGTATTGCCAGAAAAAAATAAAATCGAAAATTTGCTATTGGCGGCTGAAGGCAGGTATGTTAGGTGTCGTAAAAAGTTATATAATCGGGTCCTTACGATTTATTAAAAGAGAAAAAGAGATTTCCGAGGTTTTAGATTTTTTTTCATACTCTGGGGTGGCTAACTTCACGCCAACCACCCCACCCTGGAATTGACAAATCTAACTATGTGGGGGCATCGGGCGACGTTAGTTCACGTTTGTTCAGGCATTAAAAACGTTAGGAACCCATCAGTATTACCAGAAAAAAATAAAATCGAAAATTTGCTATTGGCGGCTGAAGGCAGGTATGTTAGGTGTCGTAAAAAGTTATACAATCGGGTCCTTACGATTCTTCAGCCTAAACAAGCGTCTGCAGGTCTTATTTTAATCGATACAGTACGGTATCTTGCGGGCAATCAAAAGAGAAAAAGAGATTTCCGAGGTTTTAGATTTTTTTTCATACTATGGGGTGGCTAACTTCACGCCAACCACCCCACCCTGGAATCGACAAATCTAACTAAGTGGGGGCATCGGGCGACGTTAGTTCACGTTTGTTCAGGCATTAAAAACGTTAGGATCCCATCAGTATTGTCAGAAAAAAATAAAGTCGAAAATTTGCTATTGGCGGCTGAAGGCAGATATGTTAGGTGTCGTAAAAAGTTATACAATCGGGTCCTAACGATTCTACAGCCTAAACAAGCGTCTGTAGGCCTTACTTAATCGATACAGTACGGTATCTTGCGGGCAATCAAAAGAGAAAAAGAGATTTCCGAGGTTTTAGATTTTTTTTCATACTATGGGGTGGCTAACTTCACGCCAACCACCCCACCCTGGAATCGACAAATCTAACTATTCGGGGGCATCAAGCTACGTTAGTTTACGTTTGTTCAGGCATTAAAAACGTTAGGATCCCATCAGTATTGCCACAAAAAAATAAAATCGAAAATTTGCTATTGGCGGCTGAAGGCAGGTATGTTAGGTGTCGTAAAAAGTTATACAATCGGGTCCTAACGATTCTACAGCCTAAACAAGCGTCTGTAGGCCTTACCTAATCGATACAGTACGGTATCTTGCGGGCAATCAAAAGAGAAAAAGAAATTTCCGAGGTTTTCGATTTTTTTCCATACTATGGGGTGGCTAACTTCACGCCAACCACCCCACCCTGGAATTGACAAATCTAACTATGTGGGTGCATCGGGCAACGTTAGTTCACGTTTGTTCAGGCATTAAAAACGTTAGGATCCCATCAGTATTGCCACAAAAAAATAAAATCGAAAATTTGCTATTGGCGGCTGAAGGCAGGTATGTTAGGTGTCGTAAAAAGTTATACAATCGGGTCCTTACGATTCTTCAGCCTAAACAAGCGTCTGCAGGCCTTACTTAATCGATACAGTGCGGTATCTTGCGGACAATCAAAAGATAAAAAGAGATTTCCGAGGTTTTAAATTTTTTTTCATACTATGGGGTGGCTAACTTCACGCCAACCACCCCACCCTGGAATCGACAAATCTAACTATGTGGGGGCATCGGTCGACGTTAGTTCACGTTTGTTCAGGCATTAAAAACGTAAGGATCCCATCAGTATTGCCACAAAAAAATTAAATCGAAAATTTGCTATTGGCGGCTGAAGGCAGGTATGTTAGGTGTCGTAAAAAGTTATACAATCGGGTCCTTACGATTCTTCAGCCTAAACAAGCGTCTGCAGGTCTTATTTAATCGATACAGTACGGTATCTTGCGGGCAATCAAAAGAGAAAAAGAGATTTCCGAGGTTTTAGTTTTTTTTTCATACTATGGGGTGGCTAACTTCACGCCAACCACCCCACCCTGGAATCGACAAATCTAACTATGTGGGGGCATCAAACGACGTTAGTTCACGTTTGTTCAGGCATTAAAAACGTTAGGATCCCACAGTATTGCCAGAAAAAAATAAAATCGAAAATTTGCTATTGGCGGCTGAAGGCAGGTATGTTAGGTGTCGTAAAAAGTTATACAATCGAGTCCTTACGATTCTTCAGCCTAAACAAGCATCTGCAGGCCTTACTTAATCGATACAGTACGGTATTTTGCGGGCAATCAGAAGAGAAAAAGAGATTTCCGAGGTTTTAGATTTTTTTTCATACTATGGGGTGGCTAACTTCACGCCAACCACCCCACCCTGGAATTGACAAATCTAACTATGCGGGGGCATCGGGCGACTTTAGTTCACGTTTGTTCAGGCATTAAAAACGTTAGGATCCCATCAGTATTGCCAGAAAAAAATAAAATCGAAAATTTGCTATTGGCGGCTGAAGGCAGGTATGTTAGGTGTCGTAAAAAGTTATATAATCGGGTCCTTACGATTTATTAAAAGAGAAAAAGAGATTTCCGAGGTTTTAGATTTTTTTTCATACTCTGGGGTGGCTAACTTCACGCCAACCACCCCACCCTGGAATTGACAAATCTAACTATGTGGGGGCATCGGGCGACGTTAGTTCACGTTTGTTCAGGCATTAAAAACGTTAGGAACCCATCAGTATTGCCAGAAAAAAAAAAAATCGAAAATTTGCTATTGGCGGCTGAAGGCAGGTATGTTAGGTGTCGTAAAAAGTTATACAATGGGGTCCTTACGATTCTTCAGCCTGAACAAGCGTCTGCAGGCCTTACTTAATCGATACAGTACGGTATCTTGCGGGCAATCAAAAGAGAAAAAGAGATTTCCGAGGTTTTAAATTTTTTTTCATACTATGGGGTGTCTAACTTCACGCCAACCACCCCACCCTGGAATCGACAAATCTAACTATGTGGGGGCATCGGGCGACGATAGTTCACGTTTGTTCAGGCATTAAAAACGTTAGGATCCCATCAGTATTGCCACAAAAAAATAAAATCGAAAATTTGCTATTGGCGGCTGAAGGCAGATATGTTAGGTGTCGTAAAAAGTTATACAATCGGGTCCTTACGATTCTTCAGCCTAAACAAGCGTCTGCAGGCCTTACTTAATCGATACAGTACGGTATCTTGCAGGCAATCAAAAGAGAAAAAGAGATTTCCGAGGTTTCAGATTTTTTTTCATACTATGGGGTGGCTAACTTCACACCAACCACCCCACCCTGGAATCGACAAATCTAACTATGTGTGGGCATCAGGCGACGTTAGTTTACGTTTGTTCAGGCATTAAAAACGTTAGGATCCCATCAGTATTGTCAGAAAAAAATAAAATCGAAAATTTGCAATTGGCGGCTGAAGGCAGATATGTTAGGTGTCGTAAAAAGTTATACAATCGGGTCCTAACGATTCTACAGCCTAAACAAGCGTCTGTAGGCCTTACTTAATCGATACAGTATGGTATCTTGCGGGCAATCAAAAGAGAAAAAGAGATTTCCGAGGTTTTAGATTTTTTTTCATACTATGGGGTGGCTAACTTCACGCCAACCACCCCACCCTGGAATCGACAAATCTAACTATGTGGGGGCATCAAGCGACGTTAGTTCACGTTTGTTCAGGCATTAAAAACGTTAGGATCCCATCAGTATTGCCACAAAAAAATAAAATCGAAAATTTGCTATTGGCGGCTGAAGGCAGGTATGTTAGGTGTCGTAAAAAGTTATACAATCGGGTCCTTACGATTCTTCAGCCTAAACAAGCGTCTGCAGGCCTTACTTAATCGATGCAGTATGGTATCTTGCAGGCAATCAAAAGAGAAAAAGAGATTTCCGAGGTTTCAGATTTTTTTTCATACTATGGGGTGGCTAACTTCACACCAACCACCCCACCCTGGAATCGACAAATCTAACTATGTGGGGGCATCGGGCGACGATAGTTCACGTTTGTTCAGGCATTAAAAACGTTAGGATCCCATCAGTATTGCCACAAAAAAATAAAATCGAAAATTTGCTATTGGCGGCTGAAGGCAGGTATGTTAGGTGTCGTAAAAAGTTATACAATCGGGTCCTTACGATTCTTCAGCCTAAACAAGCGTCTGCAGGCCTTACTTAATCGATACAGTACGGTATCTTGCAGGCAATCAAAAGAGAAAAAGAGATTTCCGAGGTTTCAGATTTTTTTTCATACTATGGGGTGGCTAACTTCACACCAACCACCCCACCCTGGAATCGACAAATCTAACTATGTGGGGGCATCGGGCGATGTAAGTTAACGTTTGTTCAGGCATTAAAAACGTTAGGATCCCATCAGTATTGCCAGAAAAAAATAAAATCGAAAATTTGCTATTGGCGGCTGAAGGCAGGTATGTTAGGTGTCGTAAAAAGTTATACAATGGGGTCCTTACGATTCTTCAGCCTGAACAAGCGTCTGCAGGCCTTACTTAATCGATACAGTATGGTATCTTGCGGGCAATCAAAAGAGAAAAAGAGATTTCCGAGGTTTTAGATTTTTTTTCATACTATGGGGTGTCTAACTTCACGCCAACCACCCCACCCTGGAATCGACAAATCTAACTATGTGGGGGCATCAGGCGACGTTAGTTCACGTTTGTTCAGGTATTAAAAACGTTAGGATCCCATCAGTATTGTCAGAAAAAAATAAAATCGAAAATTTGCAATTGGCGGCTGAAGGCAGATATGTTAGGTGTCGTAAAAAGTTATACAATCGGGTCCTAACGATTCTACAGCCTAAACAAGCGTCTGTAGGCCTTACTTAATCGAAACAGTACGGTATCTTGCGGGCAATCAAAAGAGAAAAAGAGATTTCCGAGGTTTTAGATTTTTTTTCATACTATGGGGTGGCTAACTTCACACCAACCACCCCACCCTGGAATCGACAAATCTAACTATGTGGGGGCATCGGGCGACGATAGTTCACGTTTGTTCAGGCATTAAAAACGTTAGGATCCCATCAGTATTGCCACAAAAAAATAAAATCGAAAATTTGCTATTGGCGGCTGAAGGCAGGTATGTTAGGTGTCGTAAAAAGTTATACAATCGGGTCCTTACGATTTTTCAGCCTAAACAAGCGTCTGCAGGCCTTACTTAATCAATACAGTATGGTATCTTGCAGGCAATCAAAAGAGAAAAAGAGATTTCCGAGGTTTCAGATTTTTTTTCATACTATGGGGTGGCTAACTTCACACCAACCACCCCACCCTGGAATCGACAAATCTAACTATGTGGGGGCATCGGGCGACGATAGTTCACGTTTGTTCAGGCATTAAAAACGTTAGGATTCCATGAGTATTACCACAAAAAAATAAAATCGAAAATTTGCTATTGGCGGCTGAAGGCAGGTATGTTAGGTGTCGTAAAAAGTTATACAATCGGGTCCTTACGATTCTTCAGCCTTAACAAGCGTCTACAGGCCTTACTTAATCGATACAGTACGGTATCTTGCGGGCAATCAAAAGAGAAAAAGAGATTTCCGAGGTTTTAGATTTTTTTTCATACTATGGGGTGGCTAAATTCACGCCAACCACCCCACCCTGGAATTGACAAATCTAACTATGTGGGTGCATCGGGCGACGTTAGTTCACGTTTGTTCAGGCATTAAAAACGTTAGGATCTCATCAGTATTGCCACAAGAAAATAAAATCGAAAATTTGCTATTGGCGGCTGAAGGCAGGTATGTTAGGTGTCGTAAAAAGTTATACAATCGGGTCCTTACGATTCTTCAGCCTAAACAAGCGTTTGCAGGCCTTACTCAATCGATACAGTACGGTATCTTGCGGGCAATCAAAAGAGAAAAAGAGATTTCCGAGGTTTCAGATTTTTTTTCATACTATGGGTTGGCTAACTTCACGCCAACCACCCCACCCTGGAATCGACAAATCTAACTATGTGGGGGCATCGGGCGACGTTAGTTCCCGTTTGTTTTGGCATTAAAAACGTTAGGATCTCATCAGTATTGTCAGAAAAAAATAAAATCGAAAATTTGCTATTGGCGGCTGAAGGCAGGTATGTTAGGTGTCGTAAAAAGTTATACAATCGGGTCCTAACGATTCTACAGCCTAAACAAGCGTCTGTAGGCCTTACCTAATCGATACAGTACGGTATCTTGCGGGCAATCAAAAGAGAAAAAGAAATTTCCGAGGTTTTTGATTTTTTTCCATACTATGGGGTGGCTAACTTCACGCCAACCACCCCACCCTGGAATTGACAAATCTAACTATGTGGGTGCATCGGGCAACGTTAGTTCACGTTTATTCAGGCATTAAAAACGTTAGGATTCCATCAGTATTGCCACAAAAAAATAAAATCGAAAATTTGCTATTGGCGGCTGAAGGCAGGTATGTTAGGTGTCGTAAAAAGTTATACAATCGGGTCCTTACGATTCTTCAGCCTAAACAAGCGTCTGCAGGCCTTACTTAATCGATACAGTACGGGATCTTGCGGGCAATCAAAAGATAAAAAGAGATTTCCGAGGTTTTAGATTTTTTTTTCATACTATGGGGTGGCTAACTTCACGCCAACCACCCCACCCTGGAATCGACAAATCTAACTATGTGGGGGCATCGGGCAACGTTAGTTCACGTTTGTTCAGGCATTAAAAACGTAAGGATCCCATCAGTATTGCCACAAAAAAATTAAATCGAAAATTTGCTATTGGCGGCTGAAGGCAGGTATGTTAGGTGTCGTAAAAAGTTATACAATCGGGTCCTTACGATTCTTCAGCCTAAACAAGCGTCTGCAGGCCTTATTTAATCGATACAGTACGGTATCTTGCGGGCAATCAAAAGAGAAAAAGAGATTTCCGAGGTTTTAATTTTTTTTTCATACTATGGGGTGGCTAACTTCACGCCAACCACCCCACCCTGGAATCGACAAATCTAACTATGTGGGGGCATCAAGCGACGTTAGTTTACGTTTGTTCAGGCATTAAAAACGTTAGGATCCCACAGTATTGCCAGAAAAAAATAAAATCGAAAATTTGCTATTGGCGGCTGAAGGCAGGTATGTTAGGTGTCGTAAAAAGTTATACAATCAAGTCCTTACGATTCTTCAGCCTAAACAAGCATCTGCAGGCCTTACTTAATCGATACAGTACGGTATTTTGCGGGCAATCAAAAGAGAAAAAGAGATTTCCGAGGTTTTAAATTTTTTTTCATACTATGGGGTGGCTAACTTCACGCCAACCACCCCACCCTGGAATTGACAAATCTAACTATGTATGGGCATCGGGCGACTTTAGTTCACGTTTGTTCAGGCATTAAAAACGTTAGAATCCCATCAGTATTGCCAGAAAAAAATAAAATCGAAAATTTGCTATTGGCGGCTGAAGGCAGGTATGTTAGGTGTCGTAAAAAGTTATATAATCGGGTCCTTACGATTTATTAAAAGAGAAAAAGAGATTTCCGAGGTTTTAGATTTTTTTTCATACTCTGGGGTGGCTAACTTCACGCCAACCACCCCACCCTGGAATTGACAAATCTAACTATGTGGGGGCATCGGGCGACGTTAGTTCACGTTTGTTCAGGCATTAAAAATGTTAGGATCTCATCAGTATTGCCACAAGAAAATAAAATCGAAAATTTGCTATTGGCGGCTGAAGGCAGGTATGTTAGGTGTCGTAAAAAGTTATACAATCGGGTCCTTACGATTCTTCAGCCTAAACAAGCGTTTGCAGGCCTTACTCAATCGATACAGTACGGTATCTTGCGGGCAATCAAAAGAGAAAAAGAGATTTCCGAGGTTTCAGATTTTTTTTCATACTATGGGGTGGCTAACTTCACGCCAACCACCCCACCCTGGAATCGACAAATCTAACTATGTGGGGGCATCGGGCGACGTTAGTTCCCGTTTGTTCTGGCATTAAAAACGTTAGGATCCCATCAGTATTGTCAGAAAAAAATAAAATCGAAAATTTGCTATTGGCGGCTGAAGGCAGGTATGTTAGGTGTCGTAAAAAGTTATACAATCGGGTCCTTACGATTCTTCAGCCTAAACAAGCGTCTGCAGGCCTTACTTAATCGATACAGTACGGTATCATGCAGGCAATCAAAAGAGAAAAAGAGATTTCCGAGGTTTCGGATTTTTTTTCATACTATGGGGTGGCTAACTTCACACCAACCACCCCACCCTGGAATCGACAAATCTAACTATGTGGGGGCATCAGGCGACGTTAGTTTACGTTTGTTCAGGCATTAAAAACGTTAGGATCCCATCAGTATTGTCAGAAAAAAATAAAATCGAAAATTTGCAATTGGCGGCTGAAGGCAGATATGTTAGCTGTCGTAAAAAGTTATACAATTGGGTCCTAACGATTCTACAGCCTAAACAAGCGTCTGTAGGCCTTACTTAATCGATACAGTATGGTATCTTGCGGGCAATCAAAAGAGAAAAAGAGATTTCCGAGGTTTTAGATTTTTTTTCATACTATGGGGTGGCTAACTTCACGCCAACCACCCCACCCTGGAATCGACAAATCTAACTATGTGGGGGCATCAAGCGACGTTAGTTCACGTTTGTTCAGGCATTAAAAACGTTAGGATCCCATCAGTATTGCCACAAAAAAATAAAATCGAAAATTTGCTATTGGCGGCTGAAGGCAGGTATGTTAGGTGTCGTAAAAAGTTATACAATCGGGTCCTTACGATTCTTCAGCCTAAACAAGCGTCTGCAGGCCTTACTTAATCGATACAGTATGGTATCTTGCAGGCAATCAAAAGAGAAAAAGAGATTTCCGAGGTTTCAGATTTTTTTTCATACTATGGGGTGGCTAACTTCACACCAACCACCCCACCCTGGAATCGACAAATCTAACTATGTGGGGGCATCGGGCGACGATAGTTCACGTTTGTTCAGGCATTAAAAACGTTAGGATCCCATCAGTATTGCCACAAAAAAATAAAATCGAAAATTTGCTATTGGCGGCTGAAGGCAGGTATGTTAGGTGTCGTAAAAAGTTATACAATCGGGTCCTTACGATTCTTCAGCCTAAACAAGCGTCTGCAGGCCTTACTTAATCGATACAGTACGGTATCTTGCAGGCAATCAAAAGAGAAAAAGAGATTTCCGAGGTTTCAGATTTTTTTTCATACTATGGGGTGGCTAACTTCACACCAACCACCCCACCCTGGAATCGACAAATCTAACTATGTGGGGGCATCGGGCGATGGAAGTTAACGTTTGTTCAGGCATTAAAAACGTTAGGATCCCATCAGTATTGCCAGAAAAAAATAAAATCGAAAATTTGCTATTGGCGGCTGAAGGCAGGTATGTTAGGTGTCGTAAAAAGTTATACAATGGGGTCCTTACGATTCTTCAGCCTGAACAAGCGTCTGCAGGCCTTACTTAATCGATACAGTATGGTATCTTGCGGGCAATCAAAAGAGAAAAAGAGATTTCCGAGGTTTTAGATTTTTTTTCATACTATGGGGTGTCTAACTTCACGCCAACCACCCCACCCTGGAATCGACAAATCTAACTATGTGGGGGCATCAGGCGACGTTAGTTCACGTTTGTTCAGGCTTTAAAAACGTTAGGATCCCATCAGTATTGTCAGAAAAAAATAAAATCGAAAATTTGCAATTGGCGGCTGAAGGCAGATATGTTAGGTGTCGTAAAAAGTTATACAATCGGGTCCTAACGATTCTACAGCCTAAACAAGCGTCTGTAGGCCTTACCTAATCGATACAGTACGGTATCTTGCGGGCAATCAAAAGAGAAAAAGAAATTTCCGAGGTTTTTGATTTTTTTCCATACTATGGGGTGGCTAACTTCACGCCAACCACCCCACCCTGGAATTGACAAATCTAACTATGTGGGTGCATCGGGCAACGTTAGTTCACGTTTATTCAGGCATTAAAAACGTTAGGATTCCATCAGTATTGCCACAAAAAAATAAAATCGAAAATTTGCTATTGGCGGCTGAAGGCAGGTATGTTAGGTGTCGTAAAAAGTTATACAATCGGGTCCTTACGATTCTTCAGCCTAAACAAGCGTCTGCAGGCCTTACTTAATCGATACAGTACGGGATCTTGCGGGCAATCAAAAGATAAAAAGAGATTTCCGAGGTTTTAGATTTTTTTTTCATACTATGGGGTGGCTAACTTCACGCCAACCACCCCACCCTGGAATTGACAAATCTAACTATGTGGGGGCATCGGGCAACGTTAGTTCACGTTTGTTCAGGCATTAAAAACGTAAGGATCCCATCAGTATTGCCACAAAAAAATTAAATCGAAAATTTGCTATTGGCGGCTGAAGGCAGGTATGTTAGGTGTCGTAAAAAGTTATACAATCGGGTCCTTACGATTCTTCAGCCTAAACAAGCGTCTGCAGGCCTTATTTAATCGATACAGTACGGTATCTTGCGGGCAATCAAAAGAGAAAAAGAGATTTCCGAGGTTTTAATTTTTTTTTCATACTATGGGGTGGCTAACTTCACGCCAACCACCCCACCCTGGAATCGACAAATCTAACTATGTGGGGGCATCAAGCGACGTTAGTTTACGTTTGTTCAGGCATTAAAAACGTTAGGATCCCACAGTATTGCCAGAAAAAAATAAAATCGAAAATTTGCTATTGGCGGCTGAAGGCAGGTATGTTAGGTGTCGTAAAAAGTTATACAATCAAGTCCTTACGATTCTTCAGCCTAAACAAGCATCTGCAGGCCTTACTTAATCGATACAGTACGGTATTTTGCGGGCAATCAAAAGAGAAAAAGAGATTTCCGAGGTTTTAAATTTTTTTTCATACTATGGGGTGGCTAACTTCACGCCAACCACCCCACCCTGGAATTGACAAATCTAACTATGTATGGGCATCGGGCGACTTTAGTTCACGTTTGTTCAGGCATTAAAAACGTTAGAATCCCATCAGTATTGCCAGAAAAAAATAAAATCGAAAATTTGCTATTGGCGGCTGAAGGCAGGTATGTTAGGTGTCGTAAAAAGTTATATAATCGGGTCCTTACGATTTATTAAAAGAGAAAAAGAGATTTCCGAGGTTTTAGATTTTTTTTCATACTCTGGGGTGGCTAACTTCACGCCAACCACCCCACCCTGGAATTGACAAATCTAACTATGTGGGGGCATCGGGCGACGTTAGTTCACGTTTGTTCAGGCATTAAAAATGTTAGGATCTCATCAGTATTGCCACAAGAAAATAAAATCGAAAATTTGCTATTGGCGGCTGAAGGCAGGTATGTTAGGTGTCGTAAAAAGTTATACAATCGGGTCCTTACGATTCTTCAGCCTAAACAAGCGTTTGCAGGCCTTACTCAATCGATACAGTACGGTATCTTGCGGGCAATCAAAAGAGAAAAAGAGATTTCCGAGGTTTCAGATTTTTTTTCATACTATGGGGTGGCTAACTTCACGCCAACCACCCCACCCTGGAATCGACAAATCTAACTATGTGGGGGCATCGGGCGACGTTAGTTCCCGTTTGTTCTGGCATTAAAAACGTTAGGATCCCATCAGTATTGTCAGAAAAAAATAAAATCGAAAATTTGCTATTGGCGGCTGAAGGCAGGTATGTTAGGTGTCGTAAAAAGTTATACAATCGGGTCCTTACGATTCTTCAGCCTAAACAAGCGTCTGCAGGCCTTACTTAATCGATACAGTACGGTATCATGCAGGCAATCAAAAGAGAAAAAGAGATTTCCGAGGTTTCGGATTTTTTTTCATACTATGGGGTGGCTAACTTCACACCAACCACCCCACCCTGGAATCGACAAATCTAACTATGTGGGGGCATCAGGCGACGTTAGTTTACGTTTGTTCAGGCATTAAAAACGTTAGGATCCCATCAGTATTGTCAGAAAAAAATAAAATCGAAAATTTGCAATTGGCGGCTGAAGGCAGATATGTTAGCTGTCGTAAAAAGTTATACAATTGGGTCCTAACGATTCTACAGCCTAAACAAGCGTCTGTAGGCCTTACTTAATCGATACAGTATGGTATCTTGCGGGCAATCAAAAGAGAAAAAGAGATTTCCGAGGTTTTAGATTTTTTTTCATACTATGGGGTGGCTAACTTCACGCCAACCACCCCACCCTGGAATCGACAAATCTAACTATGTGGGGGCATCAAGCGACGTTAGTTCACGTTTGTTCAGGCATTAAAAACGTTAGGATCCCATCAGTATTGCCACAAAAAAATAAAATCGAAAATTTGCTATTGGCGGCTGAAGGCAGGTATGTTAGGTGTCGTAAAAAGTTATACAATCGGGTCCTTACGATTCTTCAGCCTAAACAAGCGTCTGCAGGCCTTACTTAATCGATACAGTATGGTATCTTGCAGGCAATCAAAAGAGAAAAAGAGATTTCCGAGGTTTCAGATTTTTTTTCATACTATGGGGTGGCTAACTTCACACCAACCACCCCACCCTGGAATCGACAAATCTAACTATGTGGGGGCATCGGGCGACGATAGTTCACGTTTGTTCAGGCATTAAAAACGTTAGGATCCCATCAGTATTGCCACAAAAAAATAAAATCGAAAATTTGCTATTGGCGGCTGAAGGCAGGTATGTTAGGTGTCGTAAAAAGTTATACAATCGGGTCCTTACGATTCTTCAGCCTAAACAAGCGTCTGCAGGCCTTACTTAATCGATACAGTACGGTATCTTGCAGGCAATCAAAAGAGAAAAAGAGATTTCCGAGGTTTCAGATTTTTTTTCATACTATGGGGTGGCTAACTTCACACCAACCACCCCACCCTGGAATCGACAAATCTAACTATGTGGGGGCATCGGGCGATGTAAGTTAACGTTTGTTCAGGCATTAAAAACGTTAGGATCCCATCAGTATTGCCAGAAAAAAATAAAATCGAAAATTTGCTATTGGCGGCTGAAGGCAGGTATGTTAGGTGTCGTAAAAAGTTATACAATGGGGTCCTTACGATTCTTCAGCCTGAACAAGCGTCTGCAGGCCTTACTTAATCGATACAGTATGGTATCTTGCGGGCAATCAAAAGAGAAAAAGAGATTTCCGAGGTTTTAGATTTTTTTTCATACTATGGGGTGTCTAACTTCACGCCAACCACCCCACCCTGGAATCGACAAATCTAACTATGTGGGGGCATCAGGCGACGTTAGTTCACGTTTGTTCAGGCTTTTAAAACGTTAGGATCCCATCAGTATTGTCAGAAAAAAATAAAATCGAAAATTTGCAATTGGCGGCTGAAGGCAGATATGTTAGGTGTCGTAAAAAGTTATACAATCGGGTCCTAACGATTCTACAGCCTAAACAAGCGTCTGTAGGCCTTACTTAATCGAAACAGTACGGTATCTTGCGGGCAATCAAAAGAGAAAAAGAGATTTCCGAGGTTTTAGATTTTTTTTCATACTATGGGGTGGCTAACTTCACACCAACCACCCCACCCTGGAATCGACAAATCTAACTATGTGGGGGCATCGGGCGACGATAGTTCACGTTTGTTCAGGCATTAAAAACGTTAGGATCCCATCAGTATTGCCACAAAAAAATAAAATCGAAAATTTGCTATTGGCGGCTGAAGGCAGGAATGTTAGGTGTCGTAAAAAGTTATACAATCGGGTCCTTACGATTTTTCAGCCTAAACAAGCGTCTGCAGGCCTTACTTAATCAATACAGTATGGTATCTTGCAGGCAATCAAAAGAGAAAAAGAGATTTCCGAGGTTTCAGATTTTTTTTCATACTATGGGGTGGCTAACTTCACACCAACCACCCCACCCTGGAATCGACAAATCTAACTATGTGGGGGCATCGGGCGACGATAGTTCACGTTTGTTCAGGCATTAAAAACGTTAGGATCCCATCAGTATTGCCACAAAAAAATAAAATCGAAAATTTGCTATTGGCGGCTGAAGGCAGGTATGTTAGGTGTCGTAAAAAGTTATACAATCGGGTCCTTACGATTCTTCAGCCTAAACAAGCGTCTGCAGGCCTTACTTAATCGATACAGTACGGTATCTTGCAGGCAATCAAAAGAGAAAAAGAGATTTCCGAGGTTTCAGATTTTTTTTCATACTATGGGGTGGCTAACTTCACACCAACCACCCCACCCTGGAATCGACAAATCTAACTATGTGGGGGCATCGGGCGATGTAAGTTAACGTTTGTTCAGGCATTAAAAACGTTAGGATCCCATCAGTATTGCCAGAAAAAAATAAAATCGAAAATTTGCTATTGGCGGCTGAAGGCAGGTATGTTAGGTGTCGTAAAAAGTTATATAATCGGGTCCTTACGATTTATTAAAAGAGAAAAAGAGATTTCCGAGGTTTTAGATTTTTTTTCATACTCTGGGGTGGCTAACTTCACGCCAACCACCCCACCCTGGAATTGACAAATCTAACTATGTGGGGGCATCGGGCGACGTTAGTTCACGTTTGTTCAGGCATTAAAAACGTTAGGAACCCATCAGTATTGCCAGAAAAAAATAAAATCGAAAATTTGCTATTGGCGGCTGAAGGCAGGTATGTTAGGTGTCGTAAAAAGTTATACAATCGGGTCCTAACGATTCTACAGCCTAAACAAGCGTCTGTAGGCCTTTCTTAATCGATACAGTACGGTATCTTGCAGGTAATCAAAAGAGAAAAAGAAATTTCCGTGGTTTTCGATTTTTTTCCATACTATGGGGTGGCCACCTTCACGCCAACTACCCCACCCTGGAATTGACAAATCTAACTATGTGGGTGCATCGGGCGACGTTAGTTCAAGTTTGTTCAGGCATTAAAAACGTTAGGATTCCATGAGTATTACCACAAAAAAATAAAATCGAAAATTTGCTATTGGCGGCTGAAGGCAGGTATGTTAGGTGTCGTAAAAAGTTATACAATCGGGTCCTTACGATTCTTCAGCCTTAACAAGCGTCTACAGGCCTTACTTAATCGATACAGTACGGTATCTTGCGGGCAATCAAAAGAGAAAAAGAGATTTCCGAGGTTTTAGATTTTTTTTCATACTATGGGGTGGCTAACTTCACGCCAACCACCCCACCCTGGAATTGACAAATCTAACTATGTGGGTGCATCGGGCGACGTTAGTTCACGTTTGTTCAGGCATTAAAAACGTTAGGATCTCATCAGTATTGCCACAAGAAAATAAAATCGAAAATTTGCTATTGGCGGCTGAAGGCAGGTATGTTAGGTGTCGTAAAAAGTTATACAATCGGGTCCTTACGATTCTTCAGCCTAAACAAGCGTTTGCAGGCCTTACTCAATCGATACAGTACGGTATCTTGCGGGCAATCAAAAGAGAAAAAGAGATTTCCAAGGTTTCAGATTTTTTTTCATATAATGGGGTGGCTAACTTCACGCCAACCACCCCACCCTGGAATCGACAAATCTAACTATGTGGGGGCATCGGGCGACGTTAGTTCCCGTTTGTTTTGGCATTAAAAACGTTAGGATCCCATCAGTATTGTCAGAAAAAAATAAAATCGAAAATTTGCTATTGGCGGCTGAAGGCAGGTATGTTAGGTGTCGTAAAAAGTTATACAATCGGGTCCTAACGATTCTACAGCCTAAACAAGCGTCTGTAGGCCTTACCTAATCGATACAGTACGGTATCTTGCGGGCAATCAAAAGAGAAAAAGAAATTTCCGAGGTTTTTGATTTTTTTCCATACTATGGGGTGGCTAACTTCACGCCAACCACCCCACCCTGGAATTGACAAATCTAACTATGTGGGTGCATCGGGCAACGTTAGTTCACGTTTATTCAGGCATTAAAAACGTTAGGATTCCATCAGTATTGCCACAAAAAAATAAAATCGAAAATTTGCTATTGGCGGCTGAAGGCAGGTATGTTAGGTGTCGTAAAAAGTTATACAATCGGGTCCTTACGATTCTTCAGCCTAAACAAGCGTCTGCAGGCCTTACTTAATCGATACAGTACGGTTTCTTGCGGGCAATCAAAAGATAAAAAGAGATTTCCGAGGTTTTAGATTTTTTTTTCATACTATGGGGTGGCTAACTTCACGCCAACCACCCCACCCTGGAATCGACAAATCTAACTATGTGGGGGCATCGGGCAACGTTGGTTCACGTTTGTTCAGGCATTAAAAACGTAAGGATCCCATCAGTATTGCCACAAAAAAATTAAATCGAAAATTTGCTATTGGCGGCTGAAGGCAGGTATGTTAGGTGTCGTAAAAAGTTATACAATCGGGTCCTTACGATTCTTCAGCCTTAACAAGCGTCTACAGGCCTTACTTAATCGATACAGTACGGTATCTTGCGGGCAATCAAAAGAGAAAAAGAGATTTCCGAGGTTTTAGATTTTTTTTCATACTATGGGGTGGCTAACTTCACGCCAACCACCCCACCCTGGAATTGACAAATCTAACTATGTGGGTGCATCGGGCGACGTTAGTTCACGTTTGTTCAGGCATTAAAAACGTTAGGATCTCATCAGTATTGCCACAAGAAAATAAAATCGAAAATTTGCTATTGGCGGCTGAAGGCAGGTATGTTAGGTGTCGTAAAAAGTTATACAATCGGGTCCTTACGATTCTTCAGCCTAAACAAGCGTTTGCAGGCCTTACTCAATCGATACAGTACGGTATCTTGCGGGCAATCAAAAGAGAAAAAGAGATTTCCAAGGTTTCAGATTTTTTTTCATATAATGGGGTGGCTAACTTCACGCCAACCACCCCACCCTGGAATCGACAAATCTAACTATGTGGGGGCATCGGGCGACGTTAGTTCCCGTTTGTTTTGGCATTAAAAACGTTAGGATCCCATCAGTATTGTCAGAAAAAAATAAAATCGAAAATTTGCTATTGGCGGCTGAAGGCAGGTATGTTAGGTGTCGTAAAAAGTTATACAATCGGGTCCTAACGATTCTACAGCCTAAACAAGCGTCTGTAGGCCTTACCTAATCGATACAGTACGGTATCTTGCGGGCAATCAAAAGAGAAAAAGAAATTTCCGAGGTTTTTGATTTTTTTCCATACTATGGGGTGGCTAACTTCACGCCAACCACCCCACCCTGGAATTGACAAATCTAACTATGTGGGTGCATCGGGCAACGTTAGTTCACGTTTATTCAGGCATTAAAAACGTTAGGATTCCATCAGTATTGCCACAAAAAAATAAAATCGAAAATTTGCTATTGGCGGCTGAAGGCAGGTATGTTAGGTGTCGTAAAAAGTTATACAATCGGGTCCTTACGATTCTTCAGCCTAAACAAGCGTCTGCAGGCCTTACTTAATCGATACAGTACGGTTTCTTGCGGGCAATCAAAAGATAAAAAGAGATTTCCGAGGTTTTAGATTTTTTTTTCATACTATGGGGTGGCTAACTTCACGCCAACCACCCCACCCTGGAATCGACAAATCTAACTATGTGGGGGCATCGGGCAACGTTGGTTCACGTTTGTTCAGGCATTAAAAACGTAAGGATCCCATCAGTATTGCCACAAAAAAATTAAATCGAAAATTTGCTATTGGCGGCTGAAGGCAGGTATGTTAGGTGTCGTAAAAAGTTATACAATCGGGTCCTTACGATTCTTCAGCCTAAACAAGCGTCTGCAGGCCTTATTTAATCGATACAGTACGGTATCTTGCGGGCAATCAAAAGAGAAAAAGAGATTTCCGAGGTTTTAGTTTTTTTTTCATACTATGGGGTGGCTAACTTCACGCCAACCACCCCACCCTGGAATCGACAAATCTAACTATGTGGGGGCATCAAGCGACGTTAGTTTACGTTTGTTCAGGCATTAAAAACGTTAGGATCCCACAGTATTGCCAGAAAAAAATAAAATCGAAAATTTGCTATTGGCGGCTGAAGGCAGGTATGTTAGGTGTCGTAAAAAGTTATACAATCAAGTCCTTACGATTCTTCAGCCTAAACAAGCATCTGCAGGCCTTACTTAATCGATACAGTACGGTATTTTGCGGGCAATCAAAAGAGAAAAAGAGATTTCCGAGGTTTTAGATTTTTTTTCATACTATGGGGTGGCTAACTTCACGCCAACCACCCCACCCTGGAATTGACAAATCTAACTATGTATGGGCATCGGGCGACTTTAGTTCACGTTTGTTCAGGCATTAAAAACGTTAGAATCCCATCAGTATTGCCAGAAAAAAATAAAATCGAAAATTTGCTATTGGCGGCTGAAGGCAGGTATGTTAGGTGTCGTAAAAAGTTATATAATCGGGTCCTTACGATTTATTAAAAGAGAAAAAGAGATTTCCGAGGTTTTAGATTTTTTTTCATACTCTGGGGTGGCTAACTTCACGCCAACCACCCCACCCTGGAATTGACAAATCTAACTATGTGGGGGCATCGGGCGACGTTAGTTCACGTTTGTTCAGGCATTAAAAACGTTAGGATCTCATCAGTATTGCCACAAGAAAATAAAATCGAAAATTTGCTATTGGCGGCTGAAGGCAGGTATGTTAGGTGTCGTAAAAAGTTATACAATCGGGTCCTTACGATTCTTCAGCCTAAACAAGCGTTTGCAGGCCTTACTCAATCGATACAGTACGGTATCTTGCGGGCAATCAAAAGAGAAAAAGAGATTTCCGAGGTTTCAGATTTTTTTTCATACTATGGGGTGGCTAACTTCACGCCAACCACCCCACCCTGGAATCGACAAATCTAACTATGTGGGGGCATCGGGCGACGTTAGTTCCCGTTTGTTCTGGCATTAAAAACGTTAGGATCCCATCAGTATTGTCAGAAAAAAATAAAATCGAAAATTTGCTATTGGCGGCTGAAGGCAGGTATGTTAGGTGTCGTAAAAAGTTATACAATCGGGTCCTTACGATTCTTCAGCCTAAACAAGCGTCTGCAGGCCTTACTTAATCGATACAGTACGGTATCTTGCGGGCAATCAAAAGATAAAAAGAGATTTCCGAGGTTTTAGATTTTTTTTTCATACTATGGGGTGGCTAACTTCACGCCAACCACCCCACCCTGGAATCGACAAATCTAACTATGTGGGGGCATCGGGCAACGTTAGTTCACGTTTGTTCAGGCATTAAAAACGTAAGGATCCCTGATGGGATCCTTACGTTTTGTGGCAATACTGATGTATTGCCACAAAAAATTTAAATCGAAAATTTGCTATTGGCGGCTGAAGGCAGGTATGTTAGGTGTCGTAAAAAGTTATACAATCGGGTCCTTACGATTCTTCAGCCTAAACAAGCGTCTGCAGGCCTTATTTAATCGATACAGTACGGTATCTTGCGGGCAATCAAAAGAGAAAAAGAGATTTCCGAGGTTTTAGATTTTTTTTCATACTATGGGGTGGCTAACTTCACGCCAACCACCCCACCCTGGAATCGACAAATCTAACTATTCGGGGGCATCAAGCTACGTTAGTTTACGTTTGTTCAGGCATTAAAAACGTTAGGATCCCATCAGTATTGCCACAAAAAAATAAAATCGAAAATTTGCTATTGGCGGCTGAAGGCAGGTATGTTAGGTGTCGTAAAAAGTTATACAATCGGGTCCTTACGATTCTTCAGCCTAAACAAGCGTCTGCAGGCCTTACTTAATCGATACAGTACGGTATCTTGTAGACAATCAAAAGAGAAAAAGAGATTTCCGAGGTTTCAGATTTTTTTTCATACTATGGGGTGGCTAACTTCACGCCAACCACCCCACCCTGGAATCGACAAATCTAACTATGTGGGGGCATCGGGCGACGTTAGTTCACGTTTGATCAGGCATTAAAAACGTTAGGATCCCATCAGTATTGCCACAAAAAAATAAAATCGAAAATTTGCTATTGGCGGCTGAAGGCAGGTATGTTAGGTGTCGTAAAAAGTTATACAATCGGGTCCTAACGATTCTACAGCCTAAACAAGCGTTTGTAGGCCTTACCTAATCGATACAGTACGGTATCTTGCGGGCAATCAAAAGAGAAAAAGAAATTTCCGAGGTTTTCGATTTTTTTCCATACTATGGGGTGGCTAACTTCACGCCAACCACCCCACCCTGGAATTGACAAATCTAACTATGTGGGTGCATCATGCAACGTTAGTTCACGTTTGTTCAGGCATTAAAAACGTTAGGATCCCATCAGTATTGCCACAAAAAAATAAAATCGAAAATTTGCTATTGGCGGCTGAAGGCAGGTATGTTAGGTGTCGTAAAAAGTTATACAATCGGGTCCTTACGATTCTTCAGCCTAAACAAGCGTCTGCAGGCCTTACTTAATCGATACAGTACGGTATCTTGCGGGCAATCAAAAGATAAAAAGAGATTTCCGAGGTTTTAGATTTTTTTTCATACTATGGGGTGGCTAACTTCACGCCAACCACCCCACCCTGGAATCGACAAATCTAACTATGTGGGGGCATCGGTCGACGTTAGTTCACGTTTGTTCAGGCATTAAAAACGTAAGGATCCCATCAGTATTGCCACAAAAAAATTAAATCGAAAATTTGCTATTGGCGGCTGAAGGCAGGTATGTTAGGTGTCGTAAAAAGTTATACAATCGGGTCCTTACGATTCTGCAGCCTAAACAAGCGTCTGCAGGTCTTATTTAATCGATACAGTACGGTATCTTGCGGGCAATCAAAAGAGAAAAAGAGATTTCCGAGGTTTTAGTTTTTTTTTCATACTATGGGGTGGCTAACTTCACGCCAACCACCCCACCCTGGAATCGACAAATCTAACTATGTGGGGGCATCAAACGACGTTAGGTCACGTTTGTTCAGGCATTAAAAACGTTAGGATCCCACAGTATTGCCAGAAAAAAATAAAATCGAAAATTTGCTATTGGCGGCTGAAGGCAGGTATGTTAGGTGTCGTAAAAAGTTATACAATCGAGTCCTTACGATTCTTCAGCCTAAACAAGCATCTGCAGGCCTTACTTAATCGATACAGTACGGTATTTTGCGGGCAATCAAAAGAGAAAAAGAGATTTCCGAGGTTTTAGATTTTTTTTCATACTATGGGGTGGCTAACTTCACGCCAACCACCCCACCCTGGAATTGACAAATCTAACTATGCGGGGGCATCGGGCGACTTTAGTTCACGTTTGTTCAGGCATTAAAAACGTTAGGATCCCATCAGTATTGCCAGAAAAAAATAAAATCGAAAATTTGCTATTGGCGGCTGAAGGCAGGTATGTTAGGTGTCGTAAAAAGTTATATAATCGGGTCCTTACGATTTATTAAAAGAGAAAAAGAGATTTCCGAGGTTTTAGATTTTTTTTCATACTCTGGGGTGGCTAACTTCATGCCAACCACCCCACCCTGGAATTGACAAATCTAACTATGTGGGGGCATCGGGCGACGTTAGTTCACGTTTGTTCAGGCATTAAAAACGTTAGGAACCCATCAGTATTGCCAGAAAAAAATAAAATCGAAAATTTGCTATTGGCGGCTGAAGGCAGGTATGTTAGGTGTCGTAAAAAGTTATACAATGGGGTCCTTACGATTCTTCAGCCTGAACAAGCGTCTGCAGGCCTTACTTAATCGATACAGTACGGTATCTTGCGGGCAATCAAAAGAGAAAAAGAGATTTCCGAGGTTTTAGATTTTTTTTCATACTATGGGGTGTCTAACTTCACGCCAACCACCCCACCCTGGAATCGACAAATCTAACTATGTAGGGGCATCAGGCGACGTTAGTTTACGTTTGTTCAGGCATTAAAAACGTTAGGATCCCATCAGTATTGTCAGAAAAAAATAAAATCGAAAATTTGCAATTGGCGGCTGAAGGCAGATATGTTAGGTGTCGTAAAAAGTTATACAATCGGGTCCTAACGATTCTACAGCCTAAACAAGCGTCTGTAGGCCTTACTTAATCGATACAGTATGGTATCTTGCGGGCAATCAAAAGAGAAAAAGAGATTTCCGTGGTTTTAGATTTTTTTTCATACTATGGGGTGGCTAACTTCACGCCAACCACCCCACCCTGGAATCGACAAATCTAACTATGTGGGGGCATCAAGCGACGTTAGTTCACGTTTGTTCAGGCATTAAAAACGTTAGGATCCCATCAGTATTGCCACAAAAAAATAAAATCGAAAATTTGCTATTGGCGGCTGAAGGCAGGTATGTTAGGTGTCGTAAAAAGTTATACAATCGGGTCCTTACGATTCTTCAGCCTAAACAAGCGTCTGCAGGCCTTACTTAATCGATACAGTATGGTATCTTGCAGGCAATCAAAAGAGAAAAAGAGATTTCCGAGGTTTCAGATTTTTTTTCATACTATGGGGTGGCTAACTTCACACCAACCACCCCACCCTGGAATCGACAAATCTAACTATGTGGGGGCATCGGGCGACGATAGTTCACGTTTGTTCAGGCATTAAAAACGTTAGGATCCCATCAGTATTGCCACAAAAAAATAAAATCGAAAATTTGCTATTGGCGGCTGAAGGCAGGTATGTTAGGTGTCGTAAAAAGTTATACAATCGGGTCCTTACGATTCTTCAGCCTAAACAAGCGTCTGCAGGCCTTACTTAATCGATACAGTATGGTATCTTGCAGGCAATCAAAAGAGAAAAAGAGATTTCCGAGGTTTCAGATTTTTTTTCATACTATGGGGTGGCTAACTTCACACCAACCACCCCACCCTGGAATCGACAAATCTAACTATGTGGGGGCATCGGGCGATGTAAGTTAACGTTTGTTCAGGCATTAAAAACGTTAGGATCCCATCAGTATTGCCAGAAAAAAATAAAATCGAAAATTTGCTATTGGCGGCTGAAGGCAGGTATGTTAGGTGTCGTAAAAAGTTATACAATGGGGTCCTTACGATTCTTCAGCCTGAACAAGCGTCTGCAGGCCTTATTTAATCGATACAGTACGGTATCTTGCGGGCAATCAAAAGAGAAAAAGAGATTTCCGAGGTTTTAGATTTTTTTTCATACTATGGGGTGTCTAACTTCACGCCAACCACCCCACCCTGGAATCGACAAATCTAACTATGTGGGGGCATCAGGCGACGTTAGTTCACGTTTGTTCAGTTATTAAAAACGTTAGGATCCCATCAGTATTGTCAGAAAAAAATAAAATCGAAAATTTGCAATTGGCGGCTGAAGGCAGATATGTTAGGTGTCGTAAAAAGTTATACAATCGGGTCCTAACGATTCTACAGCCTAAACAAGCGTCTGTAGGCCTTACTTAATCGATACAGTACGGTATCTTGCGGGCAATCAAAAGAGAAAAAGAGATTTCCGAGGTTTTAGATTTTTTTTCATACTATGGGGTGGCTAACTTCACACCAACCACCCCACCCTGGAATCGACAAATCTAACTATGTGGGGGCATCGGGCGACGATAGTTCACGTTTGTTCAGGCATTAAAAACGTTAGGATCCCATCAGTATTGCCACAAAAAAATAAAATCGAAAATTTGCTATTGGCGGCTGAAGGCAGGTATGTTAGGTGTCGTAAAAAGTTATACAATCGGGTCCTTACGATTTTTCAGCCTAAACAAGCGTCTGCAGGCCTTACTTAATCAATACAGTATGGTATCTTGCAGGCAATCAAAAGAGAAAAAGAGATTTCCGAGGTTTCAGATTTTTTTTCATACTATGGGGTGGCTAACTTCACACCAACCACCCCACCCTGGAATCGACAAATCTAACTATGTGGGGGCATCGGGCGACGATAGTTCACGTTTGTTCAGGCATTAAAAACGTTAGGATCCCATCAGTATTGCCACAAAAAAATAAAATCGAAAATTTGCTATTGGCGGCTGAAGGCAGGTATGTTAGGTGTCGTAAAAAGTTATACAATCGGGTCCTTACGATTCTTCAGCCTAAACAAGCGTCTGCAGGCCTTACTTAATCGATACAGTACGGTATCTTGCAGGCAATCAAAAGAGAAAAAGAGATTTCCGAGGTTTCAGATTTTTTTTCATACTATGGGGTGGCTAACTTCACACCAACCACCCCACCCTGGAATCGACAAATCTAACTATGTGGGGGCATCGGGCGATGTAAGTTAACGTTTGTTCAGGCATTAAAAACGTTAGGATCCCATCAGTATTGCCAGAAAAAAATAAAATCGAAAATTTGCTATTGGCGGCTGAAGGCAGGTATGTTAGGTGTCGTAAAAAGTTATATAATCGGGTCCTTACGATTTATTAAAAGAGAAAAAGAGATTTCCGAGGTTTTAGATTTTTTTTCATACTCTGGGGTGGCTAACTTCACGCCAACCACCCCACCCTGGAATTGACAAATCTAACTATGTGGGGGCATCGGGCGACGTTAGTTCACGTTTGTTCAGGCATTAAAAACGTTAGGAACCCATCAGTATTGCCAGAAAAAAATAAAATCGAAAATTTGCTATTGGCGGCTGAAGGCAGGTATGTTAGGTGTCGTAAAAAGTTATACAATCGGGTCCTAACGATTCTACAGCCTAAACAAGCGTCTGTAGGCCTTTCTTAATCGATACAGTACGGTATCTTGCAGGTAATCAAAAGAGAAAAAGAAATTTCCGTGGTTTTCGATTTTTTTCCATACTATGGGGTGGCCACCTTCACGCCAACTACCCCACCCTGGAATTGACAAATCTAACTATGTGGGTGCATCGGGCGACGTTAGTTCAAGTTTGTTCAGGCATTAAAAACGTTAGGATTCCATGAGTATTACCACAAAAAAATAAAATCGAAAATTTGCTATTGGCGGCTGAAGGCAGGTATGTTAGGTGTCGTAAAAAGTTATACAATCGGGTCCTTACGATTCTTCAGCCTAAACAAGCGTCTACAGGCCTTACTTAATCGATACAGTACGGTATCTTGCGGGCAATCAAAAGAGAAAAAGAGATTTCCGAGGTTTTAGATTTTTTTTCATACTATGGGGTGGCTAACTTCACGCCAACCACCCCACCCTGGAATTGACAAATCTAACTATGTAAGTGCATCGGGCGACGTTAGTTAACGTTTGTTCAGGCATTAAAAACGTTAGGATCTCATCAGTATTGCCACAAGAAAATAAAATCGAAAATTTGCTATTGGCGGCTGAAGGCAGGTATGTTAGGTGTCGTAAAAAGTTATACAATCGGGTCCTTACGATTCTTCAGCCTAAACAAGCGTTTGCAGGCCTTACTCAATCGATACAGTACGGTATCTTGCGGGCAATCAAAAGAGAAAAAGAGATTTCCAAGGTTTCAGATTTTTTTTCATACTATGGGGTGGCTAACTTCACGCCAACCACCCCACCCTGGAATCGACAAATCTAACTATGTGGGGGCATCGGGCGACGTTAGTTCCCGTTTGTTTTGGCATTAAAAACGTTAGGATCCCATCAGTATTGTCAGAAAAAAATAAAATCGAAAATTTGCTATTGGCGGCTGAAGGCAGGTATGTTAGGTGTCGTAAAAAGTTATACAATCGGGTCCTAACGATTCTACAGCCTAAACAAGCGTCTGTAGGCCTTACCTAATCGATACAGTACGGTATCTTGCGGGCAATCAAAAGAGAAAAAGAAATTTCCGAGGTTTTTGATTTTTTTCCATACTATGGGGTGGCTAACTTCACGCCAACCACCCCACCCTGGAATTGACAAATCTAACTATGTGGGTGCATCGGGCAACGTTAGTTCACGTTTATTCAGGCATTAAAAACGTTAGGATTCCATCAGTATTGCCACAAAAAAATAAAATCGAAAATTTGCTATTGGCGGCTGAAGGCAGGTATGTTAGGTGTCGTAAAAAGTTATACAATCGGGTCCTTACGATTCTTCAGCCTAAACAAGCGTCTGCAGGCCTTATTTAATCGATACAGTACGGTATCTTGCGGGCAATCAAAAGATAAAAAGAGATTTCCGAGGTTTTAGATTTTTTTTTCATACTATGGGGTGGCTAACTTCACGCCAACCACCCCACCCTGGAATCGACAAATCTAACTATGTGGGGGCATCGGGCAACGTTAGTTCACGTTTGTTCAGGCATTAAAAACGTAAGGATCCCATCAGTATTGCCACAAAAAAATTAAATCGAAAATTTGCTATTGGCGGCTGAAGGCAGGTATGTTAGGTGTCGTAAAAAGTTATACAATCGGGTCCTTACGATTCTTCAGCCTAAACAAGCGTCTGCAGGCCTTATTTAATCGATACAGTACGGTATCTTGCGGGCAATCAAAAGAGAAAAAGAGATTTCCGAGGTTTTAGTTTTTTTTTCATACTATGGGGTGGCTAACTTCACGCCAACCACCCCACCCTGGAATCGACAAATCTAACTATGTGGGGGCATCAAGCGACGTTAGTTTACGTTTGTTCAGGCATTAAAAACGTTAGGATCCCACAGTATTGCCAGAAAAAAATAAAATCGAAAATTTGCTATTGGCGGCTGAAGGCAGGTATGTTAGGTGTCGTAAAAAGTTATACAATCAAGTCCTTACGATTCTTCAGCCTAAACAAGCATCTGCAGGCCTTACTTAATCGATACAGTACGGTATTTTGCGGGCAATCAAAAGAGAAAAAGAGATTTCCGAGGTTTTAGATTTTTTTTCATACTATGGGGTGGCTAACTTCACGCCAACCACCCCACCCTGGAATTGACAAATCTAACTATGTATGGGCATCGGGCGACTTTAGTTCACGTTTGTTCAGGCATTAAAAACGTTAGAATCCCATCAGTATTGCCAGAAAAAAATAAAATCGAAAATTTGCTATTGGCGGCTGAAGGCAGGTATGTTAGGTGTCGTAAAAAGTTATATAATCGGGTCCTTACGATTTATTAAAAGAGAAAAAGAGATTTCCGAGGTTTTAGATTTTTTTTCATACTCTGGGGTGGCTAACTTCACGCCAACCACCCCACCCTGGAATTGACAAATCTAACTATGTGGGGGCATCGGGCGACGTTAGTTCACGTTTGTTCAGGCATTAAAAACGTTAGGAACCCATCAGTATTGCCAGAAAAAAATAAAATCGAAAATTTGCTATTGGCGGCTGAAGGCAGGTATGTTAGGTGTCGTAAAAAGTTATACAATCGGGTCCTTACGATTCTTCAGCCTAAACAAGCGTCTGCAGGTCTTATTTTAATCGATACAGTACGGTATCTTGCGGGCAATCAAAAGAGAAAAAGAGATTTCCGAGGTTTTAGATTTTTTTTCATACTATGGGGTGGCTAACTTCACGCCAACCACCCCACCCTGGAATCGACAAATCTAACTAAGTGGGGGCATCGGGCGACGTTAGTTCACGTTTGTTCAGGCATTAAAAACGTTAGGATCCCATCAGTATTGTCAGAAAAAAATAAAGTCGAAAATTTGCTATTGGCGGCTGAAGGCAGATATGTTAGGTGTCGTAAAAAGTTATACAATCGGGTCCTAACGATTCTACAGCCTAAACAAGCGTCTGTAGGCCTTACTTAATCGATACAGTACGGTATCTTGCGGGCAATCAAAAGAGAAAAAGAGATTTCCGAGGTTTTAGATTTTTTTTCATACTATGGGGTGGCTAACTTCACGCCAACCACCCCACCCTGGAATCGACAAATCTAACTATGTGGGGGCATCAAGCTACGTTAGTTTACGTTTGTTCAGGCATTAAAAACGTTAGGATCCCATCAGTATTGTCAGAAAAAAATAAAATCGAAAATTTGCTATTGGCGGCTGAAGGCAGGTATGTTAGGTGTCGTAAAAAGTTATACAATCGGGTCCTTACGATTCTTCAGCCTAAACAAGCGTTTGCAGGCCTTACTCAATCGATACAGTACGGTATCTTGCGGGCAATCAAAAGAGAAAAAGAGATTTCCGAGGTTTCAGATTTTTTTTCATACTATGGGGTGGCTAACTTCACGCCAACCACCCCACCCTGGAATCGACAAATCTAACTATGTGGGGGCATCGGTCGACGTTAGTTCCCGTTTGTTCTGGCATTAAAAACGTTAGGATCCCATCAGTATTGTCAGAAAAAAATAAAATCGAAAATTTGCTATTGGCGGCTGAAGGCAGGTATGTTAGGTGTCGTAAAAAGTTATACAATCGGGTCCTAACGATTCTACAGCCTAAACAAGCGTCTGTAGGCCTTACCTAATCGATACAGTACGGTATCTTGCGGGCAATCAAAAGAGAAAAAGAAATTTCCGAGGTTTTTGATTTTTTTCCATACTATGGGGTGGCTAACTTCACGCCAACCACCCCACCCTGGAATTGACAAATCTAACTATGTGGGTGCATCGGGCAACGTTAGTTCACGTTTATTCAGGCATTAAAAACGTTAGGATTCCATCAGTATTGCCACAAAAAAATAAAATCGAAAATTTGCTATTGGCGGCTGAAGGCAGGTATGTTAGGTGTCGTAAAAAGTTATACAATCGGGTCCTTACGATTCTTCAGCCTAAACAAGCGTCTGCAGGCCTTACTTAATCGATACAGTACGGTATCTTGCGGGCAATCAAAAGATAAAAAGAGATTTCCGAGGTTTTAGATTTTTTTTCATACTATGGGGTGGCTAACTTCACGCCAACCACCCCACCCTGGAATCGACAAATATAACTATGTGGGGGCATCGGGCAACGTTAGTTCACGTTTGTTCAGGCATTAAAAACGTAAGGATCCCATCAGTATTGCCACAAAAAAATTAAATCGAAAATTTGCTATTGGCGGCTGAAGGCAGGTATGTTAGGTGTCGTAAAAAGTTATACAATCGGGTCCTTACGATTCTTCAGCCTAAACAAGCGTCTGCAGGCCTTATTTAATCGATACAGTACGGTATCTTGCGGGCAATCAAAAGAGAAAAAGAGATTTCCGAGGTTTTAGTTTTTTTTTCATACTATGGGGTGGCTAACTTCACGCCAACCACCCCACCCTGGAATCGACAAATCTAACTATGTGGGTGCATCGGGCGACGTTAGTTCACGTTTGTTCAGGCATTAAAAACGTTAGGATTCCATCAGTATTGCCAGAAAAAAAAAATAGAAAATTTGCTATTGGCGGCTGAAGGCAGGTATGTTAGGTGTCGTAAAAAGTTATACAATCGAGTCCTTACGATTCTTCAGCCTAAACAAGCATCTGCAGGCCTTACTTAATCGATACAGTACGGTATCTTGCGGGCAATCAAAAGAGAAAAAGAGTTTTCCGAGGTTTTAGATTTTTTTTCATACCATGGGGTGGCTAACTTCACGCCAACCACCCCACCCTGGAATTGACAAATCTAACTATGTGGGGGCATCGGGCGACGTTTAGTTCACGTTTGTTCAGGCATTAAAATCGTTAGGATCCCATCAGTATTGCCAGAAAAAAATAAAATCGAAAATGTGCTATTGGCGGCTGAAGGCAGGTATGTTAGGTGTCGTAAAAAGTTATATAATCGGGTCCTTACGATTTATTAAAAGAGAAAAAGAGATTTCCGAGGTTTTAGATTTTTTTTCATACTATGGGGTGGCCAACTTCACGCCAACCACCCCACCCTGGAATTGACAAATTTAACTATGTGGGTGCATCGGGCGACGTTAGTTCACGTTTGTTCAGGCATTAAAAACGTTAGGATCCCATCAGTATTGCCACAAAAAAATAAAATCGAAAATTTGCTATTGGCGGCTGAAGGCAGGTATGTTAGGTGTCGTAAAAAGTTATACAATCGGGTCCTTACGATTCTTCAGCCTGACCAAGCGTCTACAGGCCTTACTTAATCGATACAGTACGGTATCTTGCGGGCAATCAAAAGAGAAAAAGAGATTTCCGAGGTTTTAGATTTTTTTTCATACTATGGGGTGGCTAACTTCACGCCAACCACCCCACCCTGGAATCGACAAATCTAACTATGTGGGGGCATCGGGCGACGTTAGTTCACGTTTGTTCAGGCATTAAAAACGTTAGGATCCCATCAGTATTGCCACAAAAAATAAAATCGAAAATTTGCTATTGGCGGCTGAAGGCAGGTATGTTAGGTGTCGTAAAAAGTTATACAATCGGATCCTTACGATTCTTCAGCCTAAATAAGCGTTTGCAGGCCTTACTCAATCGATACAGTACGGTATCTTGCGGGCAATCAAAAGAGAAAAAGAGATTTCCGAGGTTTCAGATTTTTTTTCATACTATGGGGTGGCTAACTTCACGCCAACCACCCCACCCTGGAATCGACAAATCTATCTATGTGGGGGCATCGGGCGACGTTAGTTCGCGTTTGTTCAGGCATTAAAAACGTTAGGATTCCATCAGTATTGCCAGAAAAAAAAAATAGAAAATTTGCTATTGGCGGCTGAAGGCAGGTATGTTAGGTGTCGTAAAAAGTTATACAATCGAGTCCTTACGATTCTTCAGCCTAAACAAGCATCTGCAGGCCTTACTTAATCGATACAGTACGGTATCTTGCGGGCAATCAAAAGAGAAAAAGAGTTTTCCGAGGTTTTAGATTTTTTTTCATACCATGGGGTGGCTAACTTCACGCCAACCACCCCACCCTGGAATTGACAAATCTAACTATGTGGGGGCATCGGGCGACGTTTAGTTCACGTTTGTTCAGGCATTAAAATCGTTAGGATCCCATCAGTATTGCCAGAAAAAAATAAAATCGAAAATTTGCTATTGGCGGCTGAAGGCAGGTATGTTAGGTGTCGTAAAAAGTTATATAATCGGGTCCTTACGATTTATTAAAAGAGAAAAAGAGATTTCCGAGGTTTTAGATTTTTTTTCATACTATGGGGTGGCCAACTTCACGCCAACCACCCCACCCTGGAATTGACAAATTTAACTATGTGGGTGCATCGGGCGACGTTAGTTCACGTTTGTTCAGGCATTAAAAACGTTAGGATCCCATCAGTATTGCCACAAAAAAATAAAATCGAAAATTTGCTATTGGCGGCTGAAGGCAGGTATGTTAGGTGTCGTAAAAAGTTATACAATCGGGTCCTTACGATTCTTCAGCCTGACCAAGCGTCTACAGGCCTTACTTAATCGATACAGTACGGTATCTTGCGGGCAATCAAAAGAGAAAAAGAGATTTCCGAGGTTTTAGATTTTTTTTCATACTATGGGGTGGCTAACTTCACGCCAACCACCCCACCCTGGAATCGACAAATATAACTATGTGGGGGCATCGGGCGACGTTAGTTCACGTTTGTTCAGGCATTAAAAACGTTAGGATCCCATCAGTATTGCCACAAAAAAATAAAATCGAAAATTTGCTATTGGCGGCTGAAGGCAGGTATGTTAGGTGTCGTAAAAAGTTATACAATCGGGTCCTAACGATTCTACAGCCTAAACAAGCGTCTGTAGGCCTTACCTAATCGATACAGTACGGTATCTTGCGGGCAATCAAAAGAGAAAAAGAAATTTCCGAGGTTTTCGATTTTTTTCCATACTATGGGGTGGCTAACTTCACGCCAACCACCCCACCCTGGAATTGACAAATCTAACTATGTGGGTGCATCGGGCAACGTTAGTTCACGTTTGTTCAGGCATTAAAAACGTTAGGATCCCATCAGTATTGCCACAAAAAAATAAAATCGAAAATTTGCTATTGGCGGCTGAAGGCAGGTATGTTAGGTGTCGTAAAAAGTTATACAATCGGGTCCTTACGATTCTTCAGCCTAAGCAAGCGTCTGCAGGCCTTACTTAATCGATACAGTATGATATCTTGCGGGCAATCAAAAGAGAAAAAGAGATTTCCGAGGTTTCAGATTTTTTTTCATACTATGGGGTGGCTAACTTCACACCAACCACCCCACCCTGGAATCGACAAATCTAACTATGTGGGGGCATCGGGCGATGTAAGTTAACGTTTGTTCAGGCATTAAAAACGTTAGGATCCCATCAGTATTGCCACAAAAAAATTAAATCGAAAATTTGCTATTGGCGGCTGAAGGCAGGTATGTTAGGTGTCGTAAAAAGTTATACAATCGGGTCCTAACGATTATACAGCCTAAACAAGCGTCTGTAGGCCTTTCTAAATCGATACAGTACGGTATCTTGCAGGTAATCAAAAGAGAAAAAGAAATTTCCGTGGTTTTCGATTTTTTTCCATACTATGGGGTGGCCACCTTCACGCCAACTACCCCACCCTGGAATTGACAAATCTAACTATGTAGGTGCATCGGGCGACGTTAATTCACGTTTGTTCAGGCATTAAAAACGTTAGGATTCCATGAGTATTGCCACAAAAAAATAAAATCGAAAATTTGCTATTGGCGGCTGAAGGCAGGTATGTTAGGTGTCGTAAAAAGTTATACAATCGGGTCCTTACGATTCTTCAGCCTAAACAAGCGTCTACAGGCCTTACTTAATCGATACAGTACGGTATCTTGCGGGCAATCAAAAGAGAAAAAGAGATTTCCGAGGTTTTAGATTTTTTTTCATACTATGGGGTGGCTAACTTCACGCCAACCACCCCACCCTGGAATTGACAAATCTAACTATGTGGGTGCATCGGGCGACGTTAGTTTCCGTTTGTTCAAGCATTAAAAACGTTAGGATCTCATCAGTATTGCCACAAGAAAATAAAATCGAAAATTTGCTATTGGCGGCTGAAGGCAGGTATGTTAGGTGTCGTAAAAAGTTATACAATCGGGTCCTTACGATTCTTCAGCCTAAACAAGCGTTTGCAGGCCTTACTCAATCGATACAGTACGGTATCTTGCGGGCAATCAAAAGAGAAAAAGAGATTTCCGAGGTTACAGATTTTTTTTCATACTATGGGGTGGCTAACTTCACGCCAACCACCCCACCCTGGAATCGACAAATATAACTATGTGGGGGCATCGGGCGACGTTAGTTTACGTTTGTTCAGGCATTAAAAACGTTAGGATTCCATGAGTATTGCCACAAAAAAATAAAATCGAAAATTTGCTATTGGCGGCTGAAGGCAGGTATGTTAGGTGTCGTAAAAAGTTATACAATCGGGTCTATACGATTCTTCAGCCTAAACAAGCGTCTACAGGCCTTACTTAATCGATACAGTACGGTATCTTGCGGGCAATCAAAAGAGAAAAAGAGATTTCCGAGGTTTTAGATTTTTTTTCATACTATGGGGTGGCTAACTTCACGCCAACCACCCCACCCTGGAATTGACAAATCTTACTATGTATGTGCATCGGGCGACGTTAGTTCACGTTTGTTCAGGCTTTAGAAACGTTAGGATCTCATCAGTGTTGCCACAAGAAAATAAAATCGAAAATTTGCTATTGGCGGCTGAAGGCAGGTATGTTAGGTGTCGTAAAAAGTTATACAATCGTGTCCTTACGATTCTTCAGCCTAAACAAGCGTTTGCAGGCCTTACTCAATCGATACAGTACGGTATCTTGCGGGCAATCAAAAGAGAAAAAGAGATTTCCGAGGTTACAGATTTTTTTTCATACTATGGGGTGGCTAACTTCACGCCAACCACCCCACCCTGGAATCGACAAATATAACTATGTGAAGGCATCGGGCGACGTAAGTTCACGTTTGTTCAGGCATTAAAAACGTTAGGATCCCATCAGTATTGCCACAAAAAAATAAAATCGAAAATTTGCTATTGGCGGCTGAAGGCAGGTATGTTAGGTGTCGTAAAAAGTTATACAATCGGGTCCATACGATTCTTCAGCCTAAACAAGCGTTTGCAGGCCTTACTTTATCGATACAGTACGGTATCTTGCGGGCAATCAAAAGAGAAAAAGAGATTTCCGAGGTTTCAGACTTTTTTTCATACTATGGGGTGGCTAACTTCACGCCAACCACCCCAACCTGGAATCGACAAATCTAACTATGTGGGGGCATCGGGCGACGTTAGTTCACGTTTGTTCAGGCATTAAAAACGTTAGGATCCCATCAGTATTGTCAGAAAAAAATAGAATCGAAAATTTGCTATTGGCGGCTGAAGGCAGGTATGTTAGGTGTCGTAAAAAGTTATACAATCGGGTCCTAACGATTCTACAGCCTAAACAAGCGTCTGCAGGCCTTACCTAATCGATACAGTACGGTATCTTGCGGGCAATCAAAAGAGAAAAAGAAATTTCCGAGGTTTTCGATTTTTTTCCATACTATGGGGTGGCTAACTTCACGCCAACCACCCCACCCTGGAATTGACAAATCTAACTATGTGGGTGCATCGGGCAACGTTAGTTCACGTTTGTTCAGGCATTAAAAACGTTAGGATCCCATCAGTATTGCCACAAAAAAATAAAATCGAAAATTTGCTATTGGCGGCTGAAGGCAGGTATGTTAGGTGTCGTAAAAAGTTATACAATCGGGTCCTTACGATTCTTCAGCCTAAACAAGCGTCTGCAGGCCTTACTTAATCGATACAGTACGGTGATCTTGCGGGCAATCAAAAGAAAAAAAGAGATTTCCGAGGTTTTAGATTTTTTTTCATACTATGGGGTGGCTAACTTCACGCCAACCACCCCACCCTGGAATCGACAAATCTAACTATGTGGGGGCATCAAGCGACGTTAGTTCACGTTTGTTCAGGCATTAAAAACGTTAGGATCCCACAGTATTGCCAGAAAAAATAAAATCGAAAATTTGCTATTGGCAGCTGAAGGCAGGTATGTTAGGTGTCGTAAAAAGTTATACAATCGAGTCCTTACGATTCTTCAGCCTAAACAAGCATCTGCAGGCCTTACTTAATCGATACAGTACGGTATTTTGCGGGCAATCAAAAGAGAAAAAGAGATTTCCGAGGTTTTAGATTTTTTTTCATACTATGGGGTGGCTAACTTCACGCCAACCACCCCACCCTGGAATTGACAAATCTAACTATGCGGGGGCATCGGGCGACTTTAGTTCACGTTTGTTCAGGCATTAAAAACGTTAGTATCTCATCAGTATTGCCAGAAAAAAATAAAATCGAAAATTTGCTATTGGCGGCTGAAGGCAGGTATGTTAGGTGTCGTAAAAAGTTATATAATCGGGTCCTTACGATTTATTAAAAGAGAAAAAGAGATTTCCGAGGTTTTAGATTTTTTTTCATACTCTGGGGTGGCTAACTTCACGCCAACCACCCCACCCTGGAATTGACAAATCTAACTATGTGGGGGCATCGGGCGACGTTAGTTCACGTTTGTTCAGGCATTAAAAACGTTAGGAACCCATCAGTATTGCCAGAAAAAAATAAAATCGAAAATTTGCTATTGGCGGCTGAAGGCAGGTATGTTAGGTGTCGTAAAAAGTTATACAATGGGGTCCTTACGATTCTTCAGCCTGAACAAGCGTCTGCAGGCCTTACTTAATCGATACAGTACGGTATCTTGCGGGCAATCAAAAGAGAAAAAGAGATTTCCGAGGTTACAGATTTTTTTTCATACTATGGGGTGGCTAACTTCACGCCAACCACCCCACCCTGGAATCGACAAATATAACTATGTGGGGGCATCGGACGACGTTAGTTGACGTTTGTTCAGGCATTAAAAACGTTAGGATCCCATCAGTATTGCCACAAAAAAATAAAATCGAAAATTTGCTATTGGCGGCTGAAGGCAGGTATGTTAGGTGTCGTAAAAAGTTATACAATCGGGTCCTAACGATTCTACAGCCTAAACAAGCGTCTGTAGGCCTTACCTAATCGATACAGTACGGTATCTTGCGGGCAATCAAAAGAGAAAAAGAAATTTCCGAGGTTTTCGATTTTTTTCCATACTATGGGGTGGCTAACTTCACGCCAACCACCCCACCCTGGAATTGACAAATCTAACTATGTGGGTGCATCGGGCAACGTTAGTTCACGTTTGTTCAGGCATTAAAAACGTTAGGATCCCATCAGTATTGCCACAAAAAAATAAAATCGAAAATTTGCTATTGGCGGCTGAAGGCAGGTATGTTAGGTGTCGTAAAAAGTTATACAATCGGGTCCTTACGATTCTTCAGCCTAAGCAAGCGTCTGCAGGCCTTACTTAATCGATACAGTATGATATCTTGCGGGCAATCAAAAGAGAAAAAGAGATTTCCGAGGTTTCAGATTTTTTTTCATACTATGGGGTGGCTAACTTCACACCAACCACCCCACCCTGGAATCGACAAATCTAACTATGTGGGGGCATCGGGCGATGTAAGTTAACGTTTGTTCAGGCATTAAAAACGTTAGGATCCCATCAGTATTGCCACAAAAAAATTAAATCGAAAATTTGCTATTGGCGGCTGAAGGCAGGTATGTTAGGTGTCGTAAAAAGTTATACAATCGGGTCCTAACGATTATACAGCCTAAACAAGCGTCTGTAGGCCTTTCTAAATCGATACAGTACGGTATCTTGCAGGTAATCAAAAGAGAAAAAGAAATTTCCGTGGTTTTCGATTTTTTTCCATACTATGGGGTGGCCACCTTCACGCCAACTACCCCACCCTGGAATTGACAAATCTAACTATGTGGGTGCATCGGGCGACGTTAGTTTCCGTTTGTTCAAGCATTAAAAACGTTAGGATCTCATCAGTATTGCCACAAGAAAATAAAATCGAAAATTTGCTATTGGCGGCTGAAGGCAGGTATGTTAGGTGTCGTAAAAAGTTATACAATCGGGTCCTTACGATTCTTCAGCCTAAACAAGCGTTTGCAGGCCTTACTCAATCGATACAGTACGGTATCTTGCGGGCAATCAAAAGAGAAAAAGAGATTTCCGAGGTTTTAGATTTTTTTTCATACTATGGGGTGGCTAACTTCACGCCAACCACCCCACCCTGGAATTGACAAATCTAACTATGTGGGTGCATCGGGCGACGTTAGTTTCCGTTTGTTCAAGCATTAAAAACGTTAGGATCTCATCAGTATTGCCACAAGAAAATAAAATCGAAAATTTGCTATTGGCGGCTGAAGGCAGGTATGTTAGGTGTCGTAAAAAGTTATACAATCGGGTCCTTACGATTCTTCAGCCTAAACAAGCGTTTGCAGGCCTTACTCAATCGATACAGTACGGTATCTTGCGGGCAATCAAAAGAGAAAAAGAGATTTCCGAGGTTACAGATTTTTTTTCATACTATGGGGTGGCTAACTTCACGCCAACCACCCCACCCTGGAATCGACAAATATAACTATGTGGGGGCATCGGGCGACGTTAGTTTACGTTTGTTCAGGCATTAAAAACGTTAGGATTCCATGAGTATTGCCACAAAAAAATAAAATCGAAAATTTGCTATTGGCGGCTGAAGGCAGGTATGTTAGGTGTCGTAAAAAGTTATACAATCGGGTCTATACGATTCTTCAGCCTAAACAAGCGTCTACAGGCCTTACTTAATCGATACAGTACGGTATCTTGCGGGCAATCAAAAGAGAAAAAGAGATTTCCGAGGTTTTAGATTTTTTTTCATACTATGGGGTGGCTAACTTCACGCCAACCACCCCACCCTGGAATTGACAAATCTTACTATGTATGTGCATCGGGCGACGTTAGTTCACGTTTGTTCAGGCTTTAGAAACGTTAGGATCTCATCAGTATTGCCACAAGAAAATAAAATCGAAAATTTGCTATTGGCGGCTGAAGGCAGGTATGTTAGGTGTCGTAAAAAGTTATACAATCGTGTCCTTACGATTCTTCAGCCTAAACAAGCGTTTGCAGGCCTTACTCAATCGATACAGTACGGTATCTTGCGGGCAATCAAAAGAGAAAAAGAGATTTCCGAGGTTACAAATTTTTTTTCATACTATGGGGTGGCTAACTTCACGCCAACCACCCCACCCTGGAATCGACAAATATAACTATGTGGGGGCATCGGGCGACGTAAGTTCACGTTTGTTCAGGCATTAAAAACGTTAGGATCCCATCAGTATTGCCACAAAAAAATAAAATCGAAAATTTGCTATTGGCGGCTGAAGGCAGGTATGTTAGGTGTCGTAAAAAGTTATACAATCGGGTCCATACGATTCTTCAGCCTAAACAAGCGTTTGCAGGCCTTACTTTATCGATACAGTACGGTATCTTGCGGGCAATCAAAAGAGAAAAAGAGATTTCCGAGGTTTCAGACTTTTTTTCATACTATGGGGTGGCTAACTTCACGCCAACCACCCCACCCTGGAATCGACAAATCTAACTATGTGGGGGCATCGGGCGACGTTAGTTCACGTTTGTTCAGGCATTAAAAACGTTAGGATCCCATCAGTATTGTCAGAAAAAAATAGAATCGAAAATTTGCTAGTGGCGGCTGAAGGCAGGTATGTTAGGTGTCGTAAAAAGTTATACAATCGGGTCCTAACGATTATACAGCCTAAACAAGCGTCTGCAGGCCTTACCTAATCGATACAGTACGGTATCTTGCGGGCAATCAAAAGAGAAAAAGAAATTTCCGAGGTTTTCGATTTTTTTCCATACTATGGGGTGGCTAACTTCACGCCAACCACCCCACCCTGGAATTGACAAATCTAACTATGTGGGTGCATCGGGCAACGTTAGTTCACGTTTGTTCAGGCATTAAAAACGTTAGGATCCCATCAGCATTGCCACAAAAAAATAAAATCGAAAATTTGCTATTGGCGGCTGAAGGCAGGTATGTTAGGTGTCGTAAAAAGTTATACAATCGGGTCCTTACGATTCTTCAGCCTAAACAAGCGTCTGCAGGCCTTACTTAATCGATACAGTACGGTGATCTTGCGGGCAATCAAAAGAAAAAAAGAGATTTCCGAGGTTTTAGATTTTTTTTCATACTATGGGGTGGCTAACTTCACGCCAACCACCCCACCCTGGAATCGACAAATCTAACTATGTGGGGGCATCAAGCGACGTTAGTTCACGTTTGTTCAGGCATTAAAAACGTTAGGATCCCACAGTATTGCCAGAAAAAATAAAATCGAAAATTTGCTATTGGCAGCTGAAGGCAGGTATGTTAGGTGTCGTAAAAAGTTATACAATCGAGTCCTTACGATTCTTCAGCCTAAACAAGCATCTGCAGGCCTTACTTAATCGATACAGTACGGGATTTTGCGGGCAATCAAAAGAGAAAAAGAGATTTCCGAGGTTTTAGATTTTTTTTCATACTATGGGGTGGCTAACTTCACGCCAACCACCCCACCCTGGAATTGACAAATCTAACTATGCGGGGGCATCGGGCGACTTTAGTTCACGTTTGTTCAGGCATTAAAAACGTTAGTATCTCATCAGTATTGCCAGAAAAAAATAAAATCGAAAATTTGCTATTGGCGGCTGAAGGCAGGTATGTTAGGTGTCGTAAAAAGTTATATAATCGGGTCCTTACGATTTATTAAAAGAGAAAAAGAGATTTCCGAGGTTTTAGATTTTTTTTCATACTCTGGGGTGGCTAACTTCACGCCAACCACCCCACCCTGGAATTGACAAATCTAACTATGTGGGGGCATCGGGCGACGTTAGTTCACGTTTGTTCAGGCATTAAAAACGTTAGGAACCCATCAGTATTGCCAGAAAAAAATAAAATCGAAAATTTGCTATTGGCGGCTGAAGGCAGGTATGTTAGGTGTCGTAAAAAGTTATACAATGGGGTCCTTACGATTCTTCAGCCTGAACAAGCGTCTGCAGGCCTTACTTAATCGATACAGTACGGTATCTTGCGGGCAATCAAAAGAGAAAAAGAGATTTCCGAGGTTACAGATTTTTTTTCATACTATGGGGTGGCTAACTTCACGCCAACCACCCCACCCTGGAATCGACAAATATAACTATGTGGGGGCATCGGGCGACGTTAGTTCACGTTTGTTCAGGCATTAAAAACGTTAGGATCCCATCAGTATTGCCACAAAAAAATAAAATCGAAAATTTGCTATTGGCGGCTGAAGGCAGGTATGTTAGGTGTCGTAAAAAGTTATATAATCGGGTCCTTACGATTTATTAAAAGAGAAAAAGAGATTTCCGAGGTTTTAGATTTTTTTTCATACTCTGGGGTGGCTAACTTCACGCCAACCACCCCACCCTGGAATTGACAAATCTAACTATGTGGGGGCATCGGGCGACGTTAGTTCACGTTTGTTCAGGCATTAAAAACGTTAGGAACCCATCAGTATTGCCAGAAAAAAATAAAATCGAAAATTTGCTATTGGCGGCTGAAGGCAGGTATGTTAGGTGTCGTAAAAAGTTATACAATGGGGTCCTTACGATTCTTCAGCCTGAACAAGCGTCTGCAGGCCTTACTTAATCGATACAGTACGGTATCTTGCGGGCAATCAAAAGAGAAAAAGAGATTTCCGAGGTTACAGATTTTTTTTCATACTATGGGGTGGCTAACTTCACGCCAACCACCCCACCCTGGAATCGACAAATATAACTATGTGGGGGCATCGGACGACGTTAGTTCACGTTTGTGCAGGCATTAAAAACGTTAGGATCCCATCAGTATTGCCACAAAAAAATAAAATCGAAAATTTGCTATTGGCGGCTGAAGGCAGGTATGTTAGGTGTCGTAAAAAGTTATACAATCGGGTCCTAACGATTCTACAGCCTAAACAAGCGTCTGTAGGCCTTACCTAATCGATACAGTACGGTATCTTGCGGGCAATCAAAAGAGAAAAAGAAATTTCCGAGGTTTTCGATTTTTTTCCATACTATGGGGTGGCTAACTTCACGCCAACCACCCCACCCTGGAATTGACAAATCTAACTATGTGGGTGCATCGGGCAACGTTAGTTCACGTTTGTTCAGGCATTAAAAACGTTAGGATCCCATCAGTATTGCCACAAAAAAATAAAATCGAAAATTTGCTATTGGCGGCTGAAGGCAGGTATGTTAGGTGTCGTAAAAAGTTATACAATCGGGTCCTTACGATTCTTCAGCCTAAGCAAGCGTCTGCAGGCCTTACTTAATCGATACAGTATGATATCTTGCGGGCAATCAAAAGAGAAAAAGAGATTTCCGAGGTTTCAGATTTTTTTTCATACTATGGGGTGGCTAACTTCACACCAACCACCCCACCCTGGAATCGACAAATCTAACTATGTGGGGGCATCGGGCGATGTAAGTTAACGTTTGTTCAGGCATTAAAAACGTTAGGATCCCATCAGTATTGCCACAAAAAAATTAAATCGAAAATTTGCTATTGGCGGCTGAAGGCAGGTATGTTAGGTGTCGTAAAAAGTTATACAATCGGGTCCTAACGATTATACAGCCTAAACAAGCGTCTGTAGGCCTTTCTAAATCGATACAGTACGGTATCTTGCAGGTAATCAAAAGAGAAAAAGAAATTTCCGTGGTTTTCGATTTTTTTCCATACTATGGGGTGGCCACCTTCACGCCAACTACCCCACCCTGGAATTGACAAATCTAACTATGTGGGTGCATCGGGCGACGTTAGTTTCCGTTTGTTCAAGCATTAAAAACGTTAGGATCTCATCAGTATTGCCACAAGAAAATAAAATCGAAAATTTGCTATTGGCGGCTGAAGGCAGGTATGTTAGGTGTCGTAAAAAGTTATACAATCGGGTCCTTACGATTCTTCAGCCTAAACAAGCGTTTGCAGGCCTTACTCAATCGATACAGTACGGTATCTTGCGGGCAATCAAAAGAGAAAAAGAGATTTCCGAGGTTTTAGATTTTTTTTCATACTATGGGGTGGCTAACTTCACGCCAACCACCCCACCCTGGAATTGACAAATCTAACTATGTGGGTGCATCGGGCGACGTTAGTTTCCGTTTGTTCAAGCATTAAAAACGTTAGGATCTCATCAGTATTGCCACAAGAAAATAAAATCGAAAATTTGCTATTGGCGGCTGAAGGCAGGTATGTTAGGTGTCGTAAAAAGTTATACAATCGGGTCTATACGATTCTTCAGCCTAAACAAGCGTCTACAGGCCTTACTTAATCGATACAGTACGGTATCTTGCGGGCAATCAAAAGAGAAAAAGAGATTTCCGAGGTTTTAGATTTTTTTTCATACTATGGGGTGGCTAACTTCACGCCAACCACCCCACCCTGGAATTGACAAATCTTACTATGTATGTGCATCGGGCGACGTTAGTTCACGTTTGTTCAGGCTTTAGAAACGTTAGGATCTCATCAGTATTGCCACAAGAAAATAAAATCGAAAATTTGCTATTGGCGGCTGAAGGCAGGTATGTTAGGTGTCGTAAAAAGTTATACAATCGTGTCCTTACGATTCTTCAGCCTAAACAAGCGTTTGCAGGCCTTACTCAATCGATACAGTACGGTATCTTGCGGGCAATCAAAAGAGAAAAAGAGATTTCCGAGGTTACAGATTTTTTTTCATACTATGGGGTGGCTAACTTCACGCCAACCACCCCACCCTGGAATCGACAAATATAACTATGTGGGGGCATCGGGCGACGTAAGTTCACGTTTTTTCAGGCATTAAAAACGTTAGGATCCCATCAGTATTGCCACAAAAAAATAAAATCGAAAATTTGCTATTGGCGGCTGAAGGCAGGTATGTTAGGTGTCGTAAAAAGTTATACAATCGGGTCCATACGATTCTTCAGCCTAAACAAGCGTTTGCAGGCCTTACTTTATCGATACAGTACGGTATCTTGCGGGCAATCAAAAGAGAAAAAGAGATTTCCGAGGTTTCAGACTTTTTTTCATACTATGGGGTGGCTAACTTCACGCCAACCACCCCACCCTGGAATCGACAAATCTAACTATGTGGGGGCATCGGGCGACGTTAGTTCACGTTTGTTCAGGCATTAAAAACGTTAGGATCCCATCAGTATTGTCAGAAAAAAATAGAATCGAAAATTTGCTAGTGGCGGCTGAAGGAAGGTATGTTAGGTGTCGTAAAAAGTTATACAATCGGGTCCTAACGATTATACAGCCTAAACAAGCGTCTGCAGGCCTTACCTAATCGATACAGTACGGTATCTTGCGGGCAATCAAAAGAGAAAAAGAAATTTCCGAGGTTTTCGATTTTTTTCCATACTATGGGGTGGCTAACTTCACGCCAACCACCCCACCCTGGAATTGACAAATCTAACTATGTGGGTGCATCGGGCAACGTTAGTTCACGTTTGTTCAGGCATTAAAAACGTTAGGATCCCATCAGTATTGCCACAAAAAAATAAAATCGAAAATTTGCTATTGGCGGCTGAAGGCAGGTATGTTAGGTGTCGTAAAAAGTTATACAATCGGGTCCTAACGATTATACAGCCTAAACAAGCGTCTGTAGGCCTTTCTAAATCGATACAGTACGGTATCTTGCAGGTAATCAAAAGAGAAAAAGAAATTTCCGTGGTTTTCGATTTTTTTCCATACTATGGGGTGGCCACCTTCACGCCAACTACCCCACCCTGGAATTGACAAATCTAACTATGTGGGTGCATCGGGCGACGTTAGTTTCCGTTTGTTCAAGCATTAAAAACGTTAGGATCTCATCAGTATTGCCACAAGAAAATAAAATCGAAAATTTGCTATTGGCGGCTGAAGGCAGGTATGTTAGGTGTCGTAAAAAGTTATACAATCGGGTCCTTACGATTCTTCAGCCTAAACAAGCGTTTGCAGGCCTTACTCAATCGATACAGTACGGTATCTTGCGGGCAATCAAAAGAGAAAAAGAGATTTCCGAGGTTTTAGATTTTTTTTCATACTATGGGGTGGCTAACTTCACGCCAACCACCCCACCCTGGAATTGACAAATCTAACTATGTGGGTGCATCGGGCGACGTTAGTTTCCGTTTGTTCAAGCATTAAAAACGTTAGGATCTCATCAGTATTGCCACAAGAAAATAAAATCGAAAATTTGCTATTGGCGGCTGAAGGCAGGTATGTTAGGTGTCGTAAAAAGTTATACAATCGGGTCTATACGATTCTTCAGCCTAAACAAGCGTCTACAGGCCTTACTTAATCGATACAGTACGGTATCTTGCGGGCAATCAAAAGAGAAAAAGAGATTTCCGAGGTTTTAGATTTTTTTTCATACTATGGGGTGGCTAACTTCACGCCAACCACCCCACCCTGGAATTGACAAATCTTACTATGTATGTGCATCGGGCGACGTTAGTTCACGTTTGTTCAGGCTTTAGAAACGTTAGGATCTCATCAGTATTGCCACAAGAAAATAAAATCGAAAATTTGCTATTGGCGGCTGAAGGCAGGTATGTTAGGTGTCGTAAAAAGTTATACAATCGTGTCCTTACGATTCTTCAGCCTAAACAAGCGTTTGCAGGCCTTACTCAATCGATACAGTACGGTATCTTGCGGGCAATCAAAAGAGAAAAAGAGATTTCCGAGGTTACAGATTTTTTTTCATACTATGGGGTGGCTAACTTCACGCCAACCACCCCACCCTGGAATCGACAAATATAACTATGTGGGGGCATCGGGCGACGTAAGTTCACGTTTTTTCAGGCATTAAAAACGTTAGGATCCCATCAGTATTGCCACAAAAAAATAAAATCGAAAATTTGCTATTGGCGGCTGAAGGCAGGTATGTTAGGTGTCGTAAAAAGTTATACAATCGGGTCCATACGATTCTTCAGCCTAAACAAGCGTTTGCAGGCCTTACTTTATCGATACAGTACGGTATCTTGCGGGCAATCAAAAGAGAAAAAGAGATTTCCGAGGTTTCAGACTTTTTTTCATACTATGGGGTGGCTAACTTCACGCCAACCACCCCACCCTGGAATCGACAAATCTAACTATGTGGGGGCATCGGGCGACGTTAGTTCACGTTTGTTCAGGCATTAAAAACTTTAGGATCCCATCAGTATTGTCAGAAAAAAATAGAATCGAAAATTTGCTAGTGGCGGCTGAAGGAAGGTATGTTAGGTGTCGTAAAAAGTTATACAATCGGGTCCTAACGATTATACAGCCTAAACAAGCGTCTGCAGGCCTTACCTAATCGATACAGTACGGTATCTTGCGGGCAATCAAAAGAGAAAAAGAAATTTCCGAGGTTTTCGATTTTTTTCCATACTATGGGGTGGCTAACTTCACGCCAACCACCCCACCCTGGAATTGACAAATCTAACTATGTGGGTGCATCGGGCAACGTTAGTTCACGTTTGTTCAGGCATTAAAAACGTTAGGATCCCATCAGTATTGCCACAAAAAAATAAAATCGAAAATTTGCTATTGGCGGCTGAAGGCAGGTATGTTAGGTGTCGTAAAAAGTTATACAATCGGGTCCTTACGATTCTTCAGCCTAAACAAGCGTCTGCAGGCCTTACTTAATCGATACAGTACGGTGATCTTGCGGGCAATCAAAAGAAAAAAAGAGATTTCCGAGGTTTTAGATTTTTTTTCATACTATGGGGTGGCTAACTTCACGCCAACCACCCCACCCTGGAATCGACAAATCTAACTATGTGGGGGCATCAAGCGACGTTAGTTCACGTTTGTTCAGGCATTAAAAACGTTAGGATCCCACAGTATTGCCAGAAAAAATAAAATCGAAAATTTGCTATTGGCAGCTGAAGGCAGGTATGTTAGGTGTCGTAAAAAGTTATACAATCGAGTCCTTACGATTCTTCAGCCTAAACAAGCATCTGCAGGCCTTACTTAATCGATACAGTACGGTATTTTGCGGGCAATCAAAAGAGAAAAAGAGATTTCCGAGGTTTTAGATTTTTTTTCATACTATGGGGTGGCTAACTTCACGCCAACCACCCCACCCTGGAATTGACAAATCTAACTATGCGGGGGCATCGGGCGACTTTAGTTCACGTTTGTTCAGGCATTAAAAACGTTAGTATCTCATCAGTATTGCCAGAAAAAAATAAAATCGAAAATTTGCTATTGGCGGCTGAAGGCAGGTATGTTAGGTGTCGTAAAAAGTTATATAATCGGGTCCTTACGATTTATTAAAAGAGAAAAAGAGATTTCCGAGGTTTTAGATTTTTTTTCATACTCTGGGGTGGCTAACTTCACGCCAACCACCCCACCCTGGAATTGACAAATCTAACTATGTGGGGGCATCGGGCGACGTTAGTTCACGTTTGTTCAGGCATTAAAAACGTTAGGAACCCATCAGTATTGCCAGAAAAAAATAAAATCGAAAATTTGCTATTGGCGGCTGAAGGCAGGTATGTTAGGTGTCGTAAAAAGTTATACAATGGGGTCCTTACGATTCTTCAGCCTGAACAAGCGTCTGCAGGCCTTACTTAATCGATACAGTACGGTATCTTGCGGGCAATCAAAAGAGAAAAAGAGATTTCCGAGGTTACAGATTTTTTTTCATACTATGGGGTGGCTAACTTCACGCCAACCACCCCACCCTGGAATCGACAAATATAACTATGTGGGGGCATCGGGCGACGTTAGTTCACGTTTGTTCAGGCATTAAAAACGTTAGGATCCCATCAGTATTGCCACAAAAAAATAAAATCGAAAATTTGCTATTGGCGGCTGAAGGCAGGTATGTTAGGTGTCGTAAAAAGTTATACAATCGGGTCCTAACGATTCTACAGCCTAAACAAGCGTCTGTAGGCCTTACCTAATCGATACAGTACGGTATCTTGCGGGCAATCAAAAGAGAAAAAGAAATTTCCGAGGTTTTCGATTTTTTTCCATACTATGGGGTGGCTAACTTCACGCCAACCACCCCACCCTGGAATTGACAAATCTAATTATGTGGGTGCATCGGGCAACGTTAGTTCACGTTTGTTCAGGCATTAAAAACGTTAGGATCCCATCAGTATTGCCACAAAAAAATAAAATCGAAAATTTGCTATTGGCGGCTGAAGGCAGGTATGTTAGGTGTCGTAAAAAGTTATACAATCGGGTCCTTACGATTCTTCAGCCTAAACAAGCGTCTGCAGGCCTTACTTAATCGATACAGTACGGTATCTTGCGGGCAATCAAAAGATAAAAAGAGATTTCCGAGGTTTTAGATTTTTTTTCATACTATGGGGTGGCTAACTTCACGCCAACCACCCCACCCTGGAATCGACAAATTTAACTATGTGGGGGCATCGGTCGACGTTAGTTCACGTTTGTTCAGGCATTAAAAACGTAAGGATCCCATCAGTATTGCCACAAAAAAATTAAATCGAAAATTTGCTATTGGCGGCTGAAGGCAGGTATGTTAGGTGTCGTAAAAAGTTATACAATCGGGTCTTTACGATTCTTCAGCCTAAACAAGCGTCTGCAGGTCTTATTTAATCGATACAGTACGGTATCTTGCGGGCAATCAAAAGAGAAAAAGAGATTTCCGAGGTTTTAGTTTTTTTTTCATACTATGGGGTGGCTAACTTCACGCCAACCACCCCACCCTGGAATCGACAAATCTAACTATGTGGGGGCATCAAGCGACGTTAGTTCACGTTTGCTCAGGCATTAAAAACGTTAGGATCGAACAGTATTGCCAGAAAAAAATAAAATCGAAAATTTGCTATTGGCGGCTGAAGGCAGGTATGTTAGGTGTCGTAAAAAGTTATACAATCGAGTCCTTACGATTCTTCAGCCTAAACAAGCATCTGCAGGCCTTACTTAATCGATACAGTACGGTATTTTGCGGGCAATCAAAAGAGAAAAAGAGATTTCCGAGGTTTTAGATTTTTTTTCATACTATGGGGTGGCTAACTTCACGCCAACCACCCCACCCTGGAATTGACAAATCTAACTATGCGGGGGCATCGGGCGACTTTAGTTCACGTTTGTTCAGGCATTAAAAACGTTAGGATCCCATCAGTATTGCCAGAAAAAAATAAAATCGAAAATTTGCTATTGGCGGCTGAAGGCAGGTATGTTAGGTGTCGTAAAAAGTTATATAATCGGGTCCTTACGATTAATTAAAAGAGAAAAAGAGATTTCCGAGGTTTTAGATTTTTTTTCATACTCTGGGGTGGCTAACTTCACGCCAACCACCCCACCCTGGAATTGACAAATCTAACTATGTGGGGGCATCGGGCGACGTAAGTTCACGTTTGTTCAGGCATTAAAAACGTTAGGAACCCATCAGTATTGCCAGAAAAAAATAAAATCGAAAATTTGCTATTGGCGGCTGAAGGCAGGTATGTTAGGTGTCGTAAAAAGTTATACAATGGGGTCCTTACGATTCTTCAGCCTGAACAAGCGTCTGCAGGCCTTACTTAATCGATACAGTACGGTATCATGCGGGCAATCAAAAGAGAAAAAGAGATTTCCGAGGTTTTAGATTTTTTTTCATACTATGGGGTGTCTAACTTCACGCCAACCACCCCACCCTGGAATCGACAAATCTAACTATGTGGGGGCATCAGGCGACGTTAGTTCACGTTTGTTCAGGCATTAAAAACGTTAGGATCCCATCAGTATTGCCACAAAAAAATAAAATCGAAAATTTGCTATTGGCGGCTGAAGGCAGGTATGTTAGGTGTCGTAAAAAGTTATACAATCGGGTCCTAACGATTCTACAGCCTAAACAAGCGTCTGTAGGCCTTACTTAATCGATACAGTACGGTATCTTGCGGGCAATCCAAAGAGAAAAAGAGATTTCCGAGGTTTTAGATTTTTTTTTCATACTATGGGGTGGCTAACTTCACGCCAACCACCCCACCCTGGAATCGACAAATCTAACTATGTGGGGGCATCAAGCGACGTTAGTTCACGTTTGTTCAGGCATTAAAAACGTTAGGATCCCATCAGTATTGCCACAAAAAAATAAAATCGAAAATTTGCTATTGGCGGCTGAAGGCAGGTATGTTAGGTGTCGTAAAAAGTTATACAATCGGGTCCTTACGATTCTTCAGCCTAAACAAGCGTCTGCAGGCCTTATTTAATCGATACAGTACGGTATCTTGCAGGCAATCAAAAGAGAAAAAGAGATTTCCGAGGTTTCAGATTTTTTTTCATACTATGGGGTGGCTAACTTCACACCAACCACCCCACCCTGGAATCGACAAATCTAACTATGTGGGGGCATCGGGCGACGATAGTTCACGTTTGTTCAGGCATTAAAAACGTTAGGATCCCATCAGTATTGCCACAAAAAAATAAAATCGAAAATTTGCTATTGGCGGCTGAAGGCAGGTATGTTAGGTGTCGTAAAAAGTTATACAATCGGGTCCTTACGATTCTTCAGCCTAAACAAGCGTTTGCAGGCCTTACTTAATCGATACAGTACGGTATCTTGCAGGCAATCAAAAGAGAAAAAGAGATTTCCGAGGTTTCAGATTTTTTTTCATACTATGGGGTGGCTAACTTCACACCAACCACCCCACCCTGGAATCGACAAATCTAACTATGTGGGGGCATCGGGCGACGATAGTTCACGTTTGTTCAGGCATTAAAAACGTTAGGATTCCATCAGTATTGCCACAAAAAAATAAAATCGAAAATTTGCTATTGGCGGCTGAAGGCAGGTATGTTAGGTGTCGTAAAAAGTTATACAATCGGGTACTTACGATTCTTCAGCCTAAACAAGCGTATGCAGGCCTTATTTAATCGATACAGTACGGTATCTTGCGGGCAATCAAAAGAGAAAAAGAGATTTCCGAGGTTTCAGTTTTTTTTTCATACTATGGGGTGGCTAACTTCACGCCAACCACCCCACCCTGGAATCGACAAATCTAACTATGTAGGGGCATCGGGCGACGTTAGTTCACGTTTGTTCAGCCATTAAAAACGTTAGGATCCCATCAGTATTGCCACAAAAAAATAAAATCGAAAATTTGCTATTGGCGGCTGAAGGCAGGTATGTTAGGTGTCGTAAAAAGTTATACAATCGGGTCCTAACGATTCTACAGCCTAAACAAGCGTCTGTAGGCCTTACTTAATCGATACAGTACGGTATCTTGCGGGCAATCAAAAGAGAAAAAGAGATTTCCGAGGTTTTAGATTTTTTTTCATACTATGGGGTGGCTAACTTCACGCCAACCACCCCACCCTGGAATCGACAAATCTAACTATGTGGGGGCATCAAGCGACGTTAGTTCACGTTTGTTCAGGCATTAAAAACGTTAGGATCCCATCAGTATTGCCACAAAAAATAAAATCGAAAATTTGCTATTGGCGGCTGAAGGCAGGTATGTTAGGTGTCGTAAAAAGTTATACAATCGGGTCCTTACGATTCTTCAGCCTAAACAAGCGTCTGCAGGCCTTATTTAATCGATACAGTACGGTATCTTGCAGGCAATCAAAAGAGAAAAAGAGATTTCCGAGGTTTCAGATTTTTTTTCATACTATGGGGTGGCTAACTTCACACCAACCACCCCACCCTGGAATCGACAAATCTAACTATGTGGGGGCATCGGGCGACGATAGTTCACGTTTATTCAGGCATTAAAAACGTTAGGATCCCATCAGTATTGCCACAAAAAAATAAAATCGAAAATTTGCTATTGGCGGCTGAAGGCAGGTATGTTAGGTGTCGTAAAAAGTTATACAATCGGGTCCTTACGATTCTTCAGCCTAAACAAGCGTCTGCAGGCCTTACTTAATCGATACAGTACGGTATCTTGCAGGCAATCAAAAGAGAAAAAGAGATTTCCGAGGTTTCAGATTTTTTTTCATACTATGGGGTGGCTAACTTCACACCAACCACCCCACCCTGGAATCGACAAATCTAACTATGTGGGGGCATCGGGCGACGATAGTTCACGTTTGTTCAGGCATTAAAAACGTTAGGATTCCATCAGTATTGCCACAAAAAAATAAAATCGAAAATTTGCTATTGGCGGCTGAAGGCAGGTATGTTAGGTGTCGTAAAAAGTTATACAATCGGGTACTTACGATTCTTCGGCCTAAACAAGCGTATGCAGGCCTTATTTAATCGATACAGTATGGTATCTTGCGGGCAATCAAAAGAGAAAAAGAGATTTCCGAGGTTACAGATTTTTTTTCATACTATGGGGTGGCTAACTTCACGCCAACCACCCCACCCTGGAATCGACAAATCTAACTATGTGGGGGCATCGGGCGACGTTAGTTCACGTTTGTTCAGCCATTAAAAACGTTAGGATCCCATCAGTATTGCCACAAAAAATTAAATCGAAAATTTGCTATTGGCGGCTGAAGGCAGGTATGTTAGGTGTCGTAAAAAGTTATACAATCGGGTCCTTACGATTCTTCAGCCTAAACAAGCGTTTACAGGCCTTACTCAATCGATACAGTACGGTATCTTGCGGGCAATCAAAAGAGAAAAAGAGATTTCCGAGGTTTCAGATTTTTTTTCATACTATGGGGTGGCTAACTTCACGCCAACCACCCCACCCTGGAATCGACAAATCTAACTATGTGGGGGCATCGGGCAACGTTAGTTCACGTTTGTTCAGGCATTAAAAACGTTAGGATCCCATCAGTATTGTCAGAAAAAAATAAAATCGAAAATTTGCTATTGGCGGCTGAAGGCAGGTATGTTAGGTGTCGTAAAAAGTTATACAATCGGGTCCTTACGATTCTTCAGCCTAAACAAGCGTCTGCAGGCCTTACTTAATCGATACAGTATGGTATCTTGCAGGCAATCAAAAGAGAAAAAGAGATTTCCGAGGTTTCAGATTTTTTTTCATACTATGGGTTGGCTAACTTCACACCAACCACCCCACCCTGGAATCGACAAATCTAACTATGTATGGGCATCGGGCGACGATAGTTCACGTTTGTTCAGGCATTAAAAACGTTAGGATCCCATCAGTATTGCCACAAAAAAATAAAATCGAAAATTTGCTATTGGCGGCTGAAGGCAGGTATGTTAGGTGTCGTAAAAAGTTATACAATCGGGTGCTTACGATTCTTCAGCCTAAACAAGCGTCTGCAGGCCTTACTTAATCGATACAGTATGGTATCTTGCGGGCAATCAAAAGAGAAAAAGAGATTTCCGAGGTTTTAGATTTTTTTTCATACTATGGGGTGGCTAACTTCACGCCAACCACCCCACCCTGGAATCGACAAATCTAACTATGTGGGGGCATCGGGCGACATTAGTTTACGTTTGTTCAGGCATTAAAAACGTTAGGATCCCATCAGTATTGCCACAAAAAATTAAATCGAAAATTTGCTATTGGCGGCTGAAGGCAGGTATGTTAGGTGTCGTAAAAAGTTATACAATCGGGTACTTACGATTCTTCAGCCTAAACAAGCGTATGCAGGCCTTATTTAATCGATACAGTACGGTATCTTGCGGGCAATCAAAAGAGAAAAAGAGATTTCCGAGGTTTCAGTTTTTTTTTCATACTATGGGGTGGCTAACTTCACGCCAACCACCCCACCCTGGAATCGACAAATCTAACTATGTGGGGGCATCGGGCGACGTTAGTTCACGTTTGTTCAGGCATTAAAAACGTTAGGATCCCATCAGTATTGTCAGAAAAAAATAGAATCGAAAATTTGCTAGTGGCGGCTGAAGGCAGGTATGTTAGGTGTCGTAAAAAGTTATACAATCGGGTCCTTACGATTCTTCAGCCTAAACAAGCGTCTGCAGGCCTTACTTAATCGATACAGTACGGTGATCTTGCGGGCAATCAAAAGAAAAAAAGAGATTTCCGAGGTTTTAGATTTTTTTTCATACTATGGGGTGGCTAACTTCACGCCAACCACCCCACCCTGGAATCGACAAATCTAACTATGTGGGGGCATCAAGCGACGTTAGTTCACGTTTGTTCAGGCATTAAAAACGTTAGGATCCCACAGTATTGCCAGAAAAAATAAAATCGAAAATTTGCTATTGGCAGCTGAAGGCAGGTATGTTAGGTGTCGTAAAAAGTTTTACAATCGAGTCCTTACGATTCTTCAGCCTAAACAAGCATCTGCAGGCCTTACTTAATCGATACAGTACGGTATTTTGCGGGCAATCAAAAGAGAAAAAGAGATTTCCGAGGTTTTAGATTTTTTTTCATACTATGGGGTGGCTAACTTCACGCCAACCACCCCACCCTGGAATTGACAAATCTAACTATGCGGGGGCATCGGGCGACTTTAGTTCACGTTTGTTCAGGCATTAAAAACGTTAGTATCTCATCAGTATTGCCAGAAAAAAATAAAATCGAAAATTTGCTATTGGCGGCTGAAGGCAGGTATGTTAGGTGTCGTAAAAAGTTATATAATCGGGTCCTTACGATTTATTAAAAGAGAAAAAGAGATTTCCGAGGTTTTAGATTTTTTTTCATACTCTGGGGTGGCTAACTTCACGCCAACCACCCCACCCTGGAATTGACAAATCTAACTATGTGGGGGCATCGGGCGACGTTAGTTCACGTTTGTTCAGGCATTAAAAACGTTAGGAACCCATCAGTATTGCCAGAAAAAAATAAAATCGAAAATTTGCTATTGGCGGCTGAAGGCAGGTATGTTAGGTGTCGTAAAAAGTTATACAATGGGGTCCTTACGATTCTTCAGCCTGAACAAGCGTCTGCAGGCCTTACTTAATCGATACAGTACGGTATCTTGCGGGCAATCAAAAGAGAAAAAGAGATTTCCGAGGTTTCAGACTTTTTTTCATACTATGGGGTGGCTAACTTCACGCCAACCACCCCACCCTGGAATCGACAAATCTAACTATGTGGGGGCATCGGGCGACGTTAGTTCACGTTTGTTCAGGCATTAAAAACGTTAGGATCCCATCAGTATTGTCAGAAAAAAATAGAATCGAAAATTTGCTATTGGCGGCTGAAGGCAGGTATGTTAGGTGTCGTAAAAAGTTATACAATCGGGTCCTAACGATTCTACAGCCTAAACAAGCGTCTGCAGGCCTTACCTAATCGATACAGTACGGTATCTTGCGGGCAATCAAAAGAGAAAAAGAAATTTCCGAGGTTTTCGATTTTTTTCCATACTATGGGGTGGCTAACTTCACGCCAACCACCCCACCCTGGAATTGACAAATCTAACTATGTGGGTGCATCGGGCAACGTTAGTTCACGTTTGTTCAGGCATTAAAAACGTTAGGATCCCATCAGTATTGCCACAAAAAAATAAAATCGAAAATTTGCTATTGGCGGCTGAAGGCAGGTATGTTAGGTGTCGTAAAAAGTTATACAATCGGGTCCTTACGATTCTTCAGCCTAAACAAGCGTCTGCAGGCCTTACTTAATCGATACAGTACGGTGATCTTGCGGGCAATCAAAAGAAAAAAAGAGATTTCCGAGGTTTTAGATTTTTTTTCATACTATGGGGTGGCTAACTTCACGCCAACCACCCCACCCTGGAATCGACAAATCTAACTATGTGGGGGCATCAAGCGACGTTAGTTCACGTTTGTTCAGGCATTAAAAACGTTAGGATCCCACAGTATTGCCAGAAAAAATAAAATCGAAAATTTGCTATTGGCAGCTGAAGGCAGGTATGTTAGGTGTCGTAAAAAGTTATACAATCGAGTCCTTACGATTCTTCAGCCTAAACAAGCATCTGCAGGCCTTACTTAATCGATACAGTACGGTATTTTGCGGGCAATCAAAAGAGAAAAAGAGATTTCCGAGGTTTTAGATTTTTTTTCATACTATGGGGTGGCTAACTTCACGCCAACCACCCCACCCTGGAATTGACAAATCTAACTATGCGGGGGCATCGGGCGACTTTAGTTCACGTTTGTTCAGGCATTAAAAACGTTAGTATCTCATCAGTATTGCCAGAAAAAAATAAAATCGAAAATTTGCTATTGGCGGCTGAAGGCAGGTATGTTAGGTGTCGTAAAAAGTTATATAATCGGGTCCTTACGATTTATTAAAAGAGAAAAAGAGATTTCCGAGGTTTTAGATTTTTTTTCATACTCTGGGGTGGCTAACTTCACGCCAACCACCCCACCCTGGAATTGACAAATCTAACTATGTGGGGGCATCGGGCGACGTTAGTTCACGTTTGTTCAGGCATTAAAAACGTTAGGAACCCATCAGTATTGCCAGAAAAAAATAAAATCGAAAATTTGCTATTGGCGGCTGAAGGCAGGTATGTTAGGTGTCGTAAAAAGTTATACAATGGGGTCCTTACGATTCTTCAGCCTGAACAAGCGTCTGCAGGCCTTACTTAATCGATACAGTACGGTATCTTGCGGGCAATCAAAAGAGAAAAAGAGATTTCCGAGGTTACAGATTTTTTTTCATACTATGGGGTGGCTAACTTCACGCCAACCACCCCACCCTGGAATCAACAAATATAACTATGTGGGGGCATCGGACGACGTTAGTTCACGTTTGTTCAGGCATTAAAAACGTTAGGATCCCATCAGTATTGCCACAAAAAAATAAAATCGAAAATTTGCTATTGGCGGCTGAAGGCAGGTATGTTAGGTGTCGTAAAAAGTTATACAATCGGGTCCTAACGATTCTACAGCCTAAACAAGCGTCTGTAGGCCTTACCTAATCGATACAGTACGGTATCTTGCGGGCAATCAAAAGAGAAAAAGAAATTTCCGAGGTTTTCGATTTTTTTCCATACTATGGGGTGGCTAACTTCACGCCAACCACCCCACCCTGGAATTGACAAATCTAACTATGTGGGTGCATCGGGCAACGTTAGTTCACGTTTGTTCAGGCATTAAAAACGTTAGGATCCCATCAGTATTGCCACAAAAAAATAAAATCGAAAATTTGCTATTGGCGGCTGAAGGCAGGTATGTTAGGTGTCGTAAAAAGTTATACAATCGGGTCCTTACGATTCTTCAGCCTAAGCAAGCGTCTGCAGGCCTTACTTAATCGATACAGTATGATATCTTGCGGGCAATCAAAAGAGAAAAAGAGATTTCCGAGGTTTCAGATTTTTTTTCATACTATGGGGTGGCTAACTTCACACCAACCACCCCACCCTGGAATCGACAAATCTAACTATGTGGGGGCATCGGGCGATGTAAGTTAACGTTTGTTCAGGCATTAAAAACGTTAGGATCCCATCAGTATTGCCACAAAAAAATTAAATCGAAAATTTGCTATTGGCGGCTGAAGGCAGGTATGTTAGGTGTCGTAAAAAGTTATACAATCGGGTCCTAACGATTATACAGCCTAAACAAGCGTCTGTAGGCCTTTCTAAATCGATACAGTACGGTATCTTGCAGGTAATCAAAAGAGAAAAAGAAATTTCCGTGGTTTTCGATTTTTTTCCATACTATGGGGTGGCCACCTTCACGCCAACTACCCCACCCTGGAATTGACAAATCTAACTATGTGGGTGCATCGGGCGACGTTAGTTTCCGTTTGTTCAAGCATTAAAAACGTTAGGATCTCATCAGTATTGCCACAAGAAAATAAAATCGAAAATTTGCTATTGGCGGCTGAAGGCAGGTATGTTAGGTGTCGTAAAAAGTTATACAATCGGGTCCTTACGATTCTTCAGCCTAAACAAGCGTTTGCAGGCCTTACTCAATCGATACAGTACGGTATCTTGCGGGCAATCAAAAGAGAAAAAGAGATTTCCGAGGTTTTAGATTTTTTTTCATACTATGGGGTGGCTAACTTCACGCCAACCACCCCACCCTGGAATTGACAAATCTAACTATGTGGGTGCATCGGGCGACGTTAGTTTCCGTTTGTTCAAGCATTAAAAACGTTAGGATCTCATCAGTATTGCCACAAGAAAATAAAATCGAAAATTTGCTATTGGCGGCTGAAGGCAGGTATGTTAGGTGTCGTAAAAAGTTATACAATCGGGTCCTTACGATTCTTCAGCCTAAACAAGCGTTTGCAGGCCTTACTCAATCGATACAGTACGGTATCTTGCGGGCAATCAAAAGAGAAAAAGAGATTTCCGAGGTTACAGATTTTTTTTCATACTATGGGGTGGCTAACTTCACGCCAACCACCCCACCCTGGAATCGACAAATATAACTATGTGGGGGCATCGGGCGACGTTAGTTTACGTTTGTTCAGGCATTAAAAACGTTAGGATTCCATGAGTATTGCCACAAAAAAATAAAATCGAAAATTTGCTATTGGCGGCTGAAGGCAGGTATGTTAGGTGTCGTAAAAAGTTATACAATCGGGTCTATACGATTCTTCAGCCTAAACAAGCGTCTACAGGCCTTACTTAATCGATACAGTACGGTATCTTGCGGGCAATCAAAAGAGAAAAAGAGATTTCCGAGGTTTTAGATTTTTTTTCATACTATGGGGTGGCTAACTTCACGCCAACCACCCCACCCTGGAATTGACAAATCTTACTATGTATGTGCATCGGGCGACGTTAGTTCACGTTTGTTCAGGCTTTAGAAACGTTAGGATCTCATCAGTATTGCCACAAGAAAATAAAATCGAAAATTTGCTATTGGCGGCTGAAGGCAGGTATGTTAGGTGTCGTAAAAAGTTATACAATCGTGTCCTTACGATTCTTCAGCCTAAACAAGCGTTTGCAGGCCTTACTCAATCGATACAGTACGGTATCTTGCGGGCAATCAAAAGAGAAAAAGAGATTTCCGAGGTTACAAATTTTTTTTCATACTATGGGGTGGCTAACTTCACGCCAACCACCCCACCCTGGAATCGACAAATATAACTATGTGGGGGCATCGGGCGACGTAAGTTCACGTTTGTTCAGGCATTAAAAACGTTAGGATCCCATCAGTATTGCCACAAAAAAATAAAATCGAAAATTTGCTATTGGCGGCTGAAGGCAGGTATGTTAGGTGTCGTAAAAAGTTATACAATCGGGTCCATACGATTCTTCAGCCTAAACAAGCGTTTGCAGGCCTTACTTTATCGATACAGTACGGTATCTTGCGGGCAATCAAAAGAGAAAAAGAGATTTCCGAGGTTTCAGACTTTTTTTCATACTATGGGGTGGCTAACTTCACGCCAACCACCCCACCCTGGAATCGACAAATCTAACTATGTGGGGGCATCGGGCGACGTTAGTTCACGTTTGTTCAGGCATTAAAAACGTTAGGATCCCATCAGTATTGTCAGAAAAAAATAGAATCGAAAATTTGCTAGTGGCGGCTGAAGGCAGGTATGTTAGGTGTCGTAAAAAGTTATACAATCGGGTCCTAACGATTATACAGCCTAAACAAGCGTCTGCAGGCCTTACCTAATCGATACAGTACGGTATCTTGCGGGCAATCAAAAGAGAAAAAGAAATTTCCGAGGTTTTCGATTTTTTTCCATACTATGGGGTGGCTAACTTCACGCCAACCACCCCACCCTGGAATTGACAAATCTAACTATGTGGGTGCATCGGGCAACGTTAGTTCACGTTTGTTCAGGCATTAAAAACGTTAGGATCCCATCAGCATTGCCACAAAAAAATAAAATCGAAAATTTGCTATTGGCGGCTGAAGGCAGGTATGTTAGGTGTCGTAAAAAGTTATACAATCGGGTCCTTACGATTCTTCAGCCTAAACAAGCGTCTGCAGGCCTTACTTAATCGATACAGTACGGTGATCTTGCGGGCAATCAAAAGAAAAAAAGAGATTTCCGAGGTTTTAGATTTTTTTTCATACTATGGGGTGGCTAACTTCACGCCAACCACCCCACCCTGGAATCGACAAATCTAACTATGCGGGGGCATCGGGCGACTTTAGTTCACGTTTGTTCAGGCATTAAAAACGTTAGTATCTCATCAGTATTGCCAGAAAAAAATAAAATCGAAAATTTGCTATTGGCGGCTGAAGGCAGGTATGTTAGGTGTCGTAAAAAGTTATATAATCGGGTCCTTACGATTTATTAAAAGAGAAAAAGAGATTTCCGAGGTTTTAGATTTTTTTTCATACTCTGGGGTGGCTAACTTCACGCCAACCACCCCACCCTGGAATTGACAAATCTAACTATGTGGGGGCATCGGGCGACGTTAGTTCACGTTTGTTCAGGCATTAAAAACGTTAGGAACCCATCAGTATTGCCAGAAAAAAATAAAATCGAAAATTTGCTATTGGCGGCTGAAGGCAGGTATGTTAGGTGTCGTAAAAAGTTATACAATGGGGTCCTTACGATTCTTCAGCCTGAACAAGCGTCTGCAGGCCTTACTTAATCGATACAGTACGGTATCTTGCGGGCAATCAAAAGAGAAAAAGAGATTTCCGAGGTTACAGATTTTTTTTCATACTATGGGGTGGCTAACTTCACGCCAACCACCCCACCCTGGAATCGACAAATATAACTATGTGGGGGCATCGGGCGACGTTAGTTCACGTTTGTTCAGGCATTAAAAACGTTAGGATCCCATCAGTATTGCCACAAAAAAATAAAATCGAAAATTTGCTATTGGCGGCTGAAGGCAGGTATGTTAGGTGTCGTAAAAAGTTATATAATCGGGTCCTTACGATTTATTAAAAGAGAAAAAGAGATTTCCGAGGTTTTAGATTTTTTTTCATACTCTGGGGTGGCTAACTTCACGCCAACCACCCCACCCTGGAATTGACAAATCTAACTATGTGGGGGCATCGGGCGACGTTAGTTCACGTTTGTTCAGGCATTAAAAACGTTAGGAACCCATCAGTATTGCCAGAAAAAAATAAAATCGAAAATTTGCTATTGGCGGCTGAAGGCAGGTATGTTAGGTGTCGTAAAAAGTTATACAATGGGGTCCTTACGATTCTTCAGCCTGAACAAGCGTCTGCAGGCCTTACTTAATCGATACAGTACGGTATCTTGCGGGCAATCAAAAGAGAAAAAGAGATTTCCGAGGTTACAGATTTTTTTTCATACTATGGGGTGGCTAACTTCACGCCAACCACCCCACCCTGGAATCGACAAATATAACTATGTGGGGGCATCGGACGACGTTAGTTCACGTTTGTGCAGGCATTAAAAACGTTAGGATCCCATCAGTATTGCCACAAAAAAATAAAATCGAAAATTTGCTATTGGCGGCTGAAGGCAGGTATGTTAGGTGTCGTAAAAAGTTATACAATCGGGTCCTAACGATTCTACAGCCTAAACAAGCGTCTGTAGGCCTTACCTAATCGATACAGTACGGTATCTTGCGGGCAATCAAAAGAGAAAAAGAAATTTCCGAGGTTTTCGATTTTTTTCCATACTATGGGGTGGCTAACTTCACGCCAACCACCCCACCCTGGAATTGACAAATCTAACTATGTGGGTGCATCGGGCAACGTTAGTTCACGTTTGTTCAGGCATTAAAAACGTTAGGATCCCATCAGTATTGCCACAAAAAAATAAAATCGAAAATTTGCTATTGGCGGCTGAAGGCAGGTATGTTAGGTGTCGTAAAAAGTTATACAATCGGGTCCTTACGATTCTTCAGCCTAAGCAAGCGTCTGCAGGCCTTACTTAATCGATACAGTATGATATCTTGCGGGCAATCAAAAGAGAAAAAGAGATTTCCGAGGTTTCAGATTTTTTTTCATACTATGGGGTGGCTAACTTCACACCAACCACCCCACCCTGGAATCGACAAATCTAACTATGTGGGGGCATCGGGCGATGTAAGTTAACGTTTGTTCAGGCATTAAAAACGTTAGGATCCCATCAGTATTGCCACAAAAAAATTAAATCGAAAATTTGCTATTGGCGGCTGAAGGCAGGTATGTTAGGTGTCGTAAAAAGTTATACAATCGGGTCCTAACGATTATACAGCCTAAACAAGCGTCTGTAGGCCTTTCTAAATCGATACAGTACGGTATCTTGCAGGTAATCAAAAGAGAAAAAGAAATTTCCGTGGTTTTCGATTTTTTTCCATACTATGGGGTGGCCACCTTCACGCCAACTACCCCACCCTGGAATTGACAAATCTAACTATGTGGGTGCATCGGGCGACGTTAGTTTCCGTTTGTTCAAGCATTAAAAACGTTAGGATCTCATCAGTATTGCCACAAGAAAATAAAATCGAAAATTTGCTATTGGCGGCTGAAGGCAGGTATGTTAGGTGTCGTAAAAAGTTATACAATCGGGTCCTTACGATTCTTCAGCCTAAACAAGCGTTTGCAGGCCTTACTCAATCGATACAGTACGGTATCTTGCGGGCAATCAAAAGAGAAAAAGAGATTTCCGAGGTTTTAGATTTTTTTTCATACTATGGGGTGGCTAACTTCACGCCAACCACCCCACCCTGGAATTGACAAATCTAACTATGTGGGTGCATCGGGCGACGTTAGTTTCCGTTTGTTCAAGCATTAAAAACGTTAGGATCTCATCAGTATTGCCACAAGAAAATAAAATCGAAAATTTGCTATTGGCGGCTGAAGGCAGGTATGTTAGGTGTCGTAAAAAGTTATACAATCGGGTCTATACGATTCTTCAGCCTAAACAAGCGTCTACAGGCCTTACTTAATCGATACAGTACGGTATCTTGCGGGCAATCAAAAGAGAAAAAGAGATTTCCGAGGTTTTAGATTTTTTTTCATACTATGGGGTGGCTAACTTCACGCCAACCACCCCACCCTGGAATTGACAAATCTTACTATGTATGTGCATCGGGCGACGTTAGTTCACGTTTGTTCAGGCTTTAGAAACGTTAGGATCTCATCAGTATTGCCACAAGAAAATAAAATCGAAAATTTGCTATTGGCGGCTGAAGGCAGGTATGTTAGGTGTCGTAAAAAGTTATACAATCGTGTCCTTACGATTCTTCAGCCTAAACAAGCGTTTGCAGGCCTTACTCAATCGATACAGTACGGTATCTTGCGGGCAATCAAAAGAGAAAAAGAGATTTCCGAGGTTACAGATTTTTTTTCATACTATGGGGTGGCTAACTTCACGCCAACCACCCCACCCTGGAATCGACAAATATAACTATGTGGGGGCATCGGGCGACGTAAGTTCACGTTTGTTCAGGCATTAAAAACGTTAGGATCCCATCAGTATTGCCACAAAAAAATAAAATCGAAAATTTGCTATTGGCGGCTGAAGGCAGGTATGTTAGGTGTCGTAAAAAGTTATACAATCGGGTCCATACGATTCTTCAGCCTAAACAAGCGTTTGCAGGCCTTACTTTATCGATACAGTACGGTATCTTGCGGGCAATCAAAAGAGAAAAAGAGATTTCCGAGGTTTCAGACTTTTTTTCATACTATGGGGTGGCTAACTTCACGCCAACCACCCCACCCTGGAATCGACAAATCTAACTATGTGGGGGCATCGGGCGACGTTAGTTCACGTTTGTTCAGGCATTAAAAACGTTAGGATCCCATCAGTATTGTCAGAAAAAAATAGAATCGAAAATTTGCTAGTGGCGGCTGAAGGAAGGTATGTTAGGTGTCGTAAAAAGTTATACAATCGGGTCCTAACGATTATACAGCCTAAACAAGCGTCTGCAGGCCTTACCTAATCGATACAGTACGGTATCTTGCGGGCAATCAAAAGAGAAAAAGAAATTTCCGAGGTTTTCGATTTTTTTCCATACTATGGGGTGGCTAACTTCACGCCAACCACCCCACCCTGGAATTGACAAATCTAACTATGTGGGTGCATCGGGCAACGTTAGTTCACGTTTGTTCAGGCATTAAAAACGTTAGGATCCCATCAGTATTGCCACAAAAAAATAAAATCGAAAATTTGCTATTGGCGGCTGAAGGCAGGTATGTTAGGTGTCGTAAAAAGTTATACAATCGGGTCCTTACGATTCTTCAGCCTAAACAAGCGTCTGCAGGCCTTACTTAATCGATACAGTACGGTGATCTTGCGGGCAATCAAAAGAAAAAAAGAGATTTCCGAGGTTTAAGATTTTTTTTCATACTATGGGGTGGCTAACTTCACGCCAACCACCCCACCCTGGAATCGACAAATCTAACTATGTGGGGGCATCAAGCGACGTTAGTTCACGTTTGTTCAGGCATTAAAAACGTTAGGATCCCACAGTATTGCCAGAAAAAATAAAATCGAAAATTTGCTATTGGCAGCTGAAGGCAGGTATGTTAGGTGTCGTAAAAAGTTATACAATCGAGTCCTTACGATTCTTCAGCCTAAACAAGCATCTGCAGGCCTTACTTAATCGATACAGTACGGTATTTTGCGGGCAATCAAAAGAGAAAAAGAGATTTCCGAGGTTTTAGATTTTTTTTCATACTATGGGGTGGCTAACTTCACGCCAACCACCCCACCCTGGAATTGACAAATCTAACTATGCGGGGGCATCGGGCGACTTTAGTTCACGTTTGTTCAGGCATTAAAAACGTTAGTATCTCATCAGTATTGCCAGAAAAAAATAAAATCGAAAATTTGCTATTGGCGGCTGAAGGCAGGTATGTTAGGTGTCGTAAAAAGTTATATAATCGGGTCCTTACGATTTATTAAAAGAGAAAAAGAGATTTCCGAGGTTTTAGATTTTTTTTCATACTCTGGGGTGGCTAACTTCACGCCAACCACCCCACCCTGGAATTGACAAATCTAACTATGTGGGGGCATCGGGCGACGTTAGTTCACGTTTGTTCAGGCATTAAAAACGTTAGGAACCCATCAGTATTGCCAGAAAAAAATAAAATCGAAAATTTGCTATTGGCGGCTGAAGGCAGGTATGTTAGGTGTCGTAAAAAGTTATACAATGGGGTCCTTACGATTCTTCAGCCTGAACAAGCGTCTGCAGGCCTTACTTAATCGATACAGTACGGTATCTTGCGGGCAATCAAAAGAGAAAAAGAGATTTCCGAGGTTACAGATTTTTTTTCATACTATGGGGTGGCTAACTTCACGCCAACCACCCCACCCTGGAATCGACAAATATAACTATGTGGGGGCATCGGGCGACGTTAGTTCACGTTTGTTCAGGCATTAAAAACGTTAGGATCCCATCAGTATTGCCACAAAAAAATAAAATCGAAAATTTGCTATTGGCGGCTGAAGGCAGGTATGTTAGGTGTCGTAAAAAGTTATACAATCGGGTCCTAACGATTCTACAGCCTAAACAAGCGTCTGTAGGCCTTACCTAATCGATACAGTACGGTATCTTGCGGGCAATCAAAAGAGAAAAAGAAATTTCCGAGGTTTTCGATTTTTTTCCATACTATGGGGTGGCTAACTTCACGCCAACCACCCCACCCTGGAATTGACAAATCTAATTATGTGGGTGCATCGGGCAACGTTAGTTCACGTTTGTTCAGGCATTAAAAACGTTAGGATCCCATCAGTATTGCCACAAAAAAATAAAATCGAAAATTTGCTATTGGCGGCTGAAGGCAGGTATGTTAGGTGTCGTAAAAAGTTATACAATCGGGTCCTTACGATTCTTCAGCCTAAACAAGCGTCTGCAGGCCTTACTTAATCGATACAGTACGGTATCTTGCGGGCAATCAAAAGATAAAAAGAGATTTCCGAGGTTTTAGATTTTTTTTCATACTATGGGGTGGCTAACTTCACGCCAACCACCCCACCCTGGAATCGACAAATTTAACTATGTGGGGGCATCGGTCGACGTTAGTTCACGTTTGTTCAGGCATTAAAAACGTAAGGATCCCATCAGTATTGCCACAAAAAAATTAAATCGAAAATTTGCTATTGGCGGCTGAAGGCAGGTATGTTAGGTGTCGTAAAAAGTTATACAATCGGGTCTTTACGATTCTTCAGCCTAAACAAGCGTCTGCAGGTCTTATTTAATCGATACAGTACGGTATCTTGCGGGCAATCAAAAGAGAAAAAGAGATTTCCGAGGTTTTAGTTTTTTTTTCATACTATGGGGTGGCTAACTTCACGCCAACCACCCCACCCTGGAATCGACAAATCTAACTATGTGGGGGCATCAAGCGACGTTAGTTCACGTTTGCTCAGGCATTAAAAACGTTAGGATCGAACAGTATTGCCAGAAAAAAATAAAATCGAAAATTTGCTATTGGCGGCTGAAGGCAGGTATGTTAGGTGTCGTAAAAAGTTATACAATCGAGTCCTTACGATTCTTCAGCCTAAACAAGCATCTGCAGGCCTTACTTAATCGATACAGTACGGTATTTTGCGGGCAATCAAAAGAGAAAAAGAGATTTCCGAGGTTTTAGATTTTTTTTCATACTATGGGGTGGCTAACTTCACGCCAACCACCCCACCCTGGAATTGACAAATCTAACTATGCGGGGGCATCGGGCGACTTTAGTTCACGTTTGTTCAGGCATTAAAAACGTTAGGATCCCATCAGTATTGCCAGAAAAAAATAAAATCGAAAATTTGCTATTGGCGGCTGAAGGCAGGTATGTTAGGTGTCGTAAAAAGTTATATAATCGGGTCCTTACGATTAATTAAAAGAGAAAAAGAGATTTCCGAGGTTTTAGATTTTTTTTCATACTCTGGGGTGGCTAACTTCACGCCAACCACCCCACCCTGGAATTGACAAATCTAACTATGTGGGGGCATCGGGCGACGTAAGTTCACGTTTGTTCAGGCATTAAAAACGTTAGGAACCCATCAGTATTGCCAGAAAAAAATAAAATCGAAAATTTGCTATTGGCGGCTGAAGGCAGGTATGTTAGGTGTCGTAAAAAGTTATACAATGGGGTCCTTACGATTCTTCAGCCTGAACAAGCGTCTGCAGGCCTTACTTAATCGATACAGTACGGTATCATGCGGGCAATCAAAAGAGAAAAAGAGATTTCCGAGGTTTTAGATTTTTTTTCATACTATGGGGTGTCTAACTTCACGCCAACCACCCCACCCTGGAATCGACAAATCTAACTATGTGGGGGCATCAGGCGACGTTAGTTCACGTTTGTTCAGGCATTAAAAACGTTAGGATCCCATCAGTATTGCCACAAAAAAATAAAATCGAAAATTTGCTATTGGCGGCTGAAGGCAGGTATGTTAGGTGTCGTAAAAAGTTATACAATCGGGTCCTAACGATTCTACAGCCTAAACAAGCGTCTGTAGGCCTTACTTAATCGATACAGTACGGTATCTTGCGGGCAATCCAAAGAGAAAAAGAGATTTCCGAGGTTTTAGATTTTTTTTTCATACTATGGGGTGGCTAACTTCACGCCAACCACCCCACCCTGGAATCGACAAATCTAACTATGTGGGGGCATCAAGCGACGTTAGTTCACGTTTGTTCAGGCATTAAAAACGTTAGGATCCCATCAGTATTGCCACAAAAAAATAAAATCGAAAATTTGCTATTGGCGGCTGAAGGCAGGTATGTTAGGTGTCGTAAAAAGTTATACAATCGGGTCCTTACGATTCTTCAGCCTAAACAAGCGTCTGCAGGCCTTATTTAATCGATACAGTACGGTATCTTGCAGGCAATCAAAAGAGAAAAAGAGATTTCCGAGGTTTCAGATTTTTTTTCATACTATGGGGTGGCTAACTTCACACCAACCACCCCACCCTGGAATCGACAAATCTAACTATGTGGGGGCATCGGGCGACGATAGTTCACGTTTGTTCAGGCATTAAAAACGTTAGGATCCCATCAGTATTGCCACAAAAAAATAAAATCGAAAATTTGCTATTGGCGGCTGAAGGCAGGTATGTTAGGTGTCGTAAAAAGTTATACAATCGGGTCCTTACGATTCTTCAGCCTAAACAAGCGTTTGCAGGCCTTACTTAATCGATACAGTACGGTATCTTGCAGGCAATCAAAAGAGAAAAAGAGATTTCCGAGGTTTCAGATTTTTTTTCATACTATGGGGTGGCTAACTTCACACCAACCACCCCACCCTGGAATCGACAAATCTAACTATGTGGGGGCATCGGGCGACGATAGTTCACGTTTGTTCAGGCATTAAAAACGTTAGGATTCCATCAGTATTGCCACAAAAAAATAAAATCGAAAATTTGCTATTGGCGGCTGAAGGCAGGTATGTTAGGTGTCGTAAAAAGTTATACAATCGGGTACTTACGATTCTTCAGCCTAAACAAGCGTATGCAGGCCTTATTTAATCGATACAGTACGGTATCTTGCGGGCAATCAAAAGAGAAAAAGAGATTTCCGAGGTTTCAGTTTTTTTTTCATACTATGGGGTGGCTAACTTCACGCCAACCACCCCACCCTGGAATCGACAAATCTAACTATGTAGGGGCATCGGGCGACGTTAGTTCACGTTTGTTCAGCCATTAAAAACGTTAGGATCCCATCAGTATTGCCACAAAAAAATAAAATCGAAAATTTGCTATTGGCGGCTGAAGGCAGGTATGTTAGGTGTCGTAAAAAGTTATACAATCGGGTCCTAACGATTCTACAGCCTAAACAAGCGTCTGTAGGCCTTACTTAATCGATACAGTACGGTATCTTGCGGGCAATCAAAAGAGAAAAAGAGATTTCCGAGGTTTTAGATTTTTTTTCATACTATGGGGTGGCTAACTTCACGCCAACCACCCCACCCTGGAATCGACAAATCTAACTATGTGGGGGCATCAAGCGACGTTAGTTCACGTTTGTTCAGGCATTAAAAACGTTAGGATCCCATCAGTATTGCCACAAAAAATAAAATCGAAAATTTGCTATTGGCGGCTGAAGGCAGGTATGTTAGGTGTCGTAAAAAGTTATACAATCGGGTCCTTACGATTCTTCAGCCTAAACAAGCGTCTGCAGGCCTTATTTAATCGATACAGTACGGTATCTTGCAGGCAATCAAAAGAGAAAAAGAGATTTCCGAGGTTTCAGATTTTTTTTCATACTATGGGGTGGCTAACTTCACACCAACCACCCCACCCTGGAATCGACAAATCTAACTATGTGGGGGCATCGGGCGACGATAGTTCACGTTTATTCAGGCATTAAAAACGTTAGGATCCCATCAGTATTGCCACAAAAAAATAAAATCGAAAATTTGCTATTGGCGGCTGAAGGCAGGTATGTTAGGTGTCGTAAAAAGTTATACAATCGGGTCCTTACGATTCTTCAGCCTAAACAAGCGTCTGCAGGCCTTACTTAATCGATACAGTACGGTATCTTGCAGGCAATCAAAAGAGAAAAAGAGATTTCCGAGGTTTCAGATTTTTTTTCATACTATGGGGTGGCTAACTTCACACCAACCACCCCACCCTGGAATCGACAAATCTAACTATGTGGGGGCATCGGGCGACGATAGTTCACGTTTGTTCAGGCATTAAAAACGTTAGGATTCCATCAGTATTGCCACAAAAAAATAAAATCGAAAATTTGCTATTGGCGGCTGAAGGCAGGTATGTTAGGTGTCGTAAAAAGTTATACAATCGGGTACTTACGATTCTTCGGCCTAAACAAGCGTATGCAGGCCTTATTTAATCGATACAGTATGGTATCTTGCGGGCAATCAAAAGAGAAAAAGAGATTTCCGAGGTTACAGATTTTTTTTCATACTATGGGGTGGCTAACTTCACGCCAACCACCCCACCCTGGAATCGACAAATCTAACTATGTGGGGGCATCGGGCGACGTTAGTTCACGTTTGTTCAGCCATTAAAAACGTTAGGATCCCATCAGTATTGCCACAAAAAATTAAATCGAAAATTTGCTATTGGCGGCTGAAGGCAGGTATGTTAGGTGTCGTAAAAAGTTATACAATCGGGTCCTTACGATTCTTCAGCCTAAACAAGCGTTTACAGGCCTTACTCAATCGATACAGTACGGTATCTTGCGGGCAATCAAAAGAGAAAAAGAGATTTCCGAGGTTTCAGATTTTTTTTCATACTATGGGGTGGCTAACTTCACGCCAACCACCCCACCCTGGAATCGACAAATCTAACTATGTGGGGGCATCGGGCAACGTTAGTTCACGTTTGTTCAGGCATTAAAAACGTTAGGATCCCATCAGTATTGTCAGAAAAAAATAAAATCGAAAATTTGCTATTGGCGGCTGAAGGCAGGTATGTTAGGTGTCGTAAAAAGTTATACAATCGGGTCCTTACGATTCTTCAGCCTAAACAAGCGTCTGCAGGCCTTACTTAATCGATACAGTATGGTATCTTGCAGGCAATCAAAAGAGAAAAAGAGATTTCCGAGGTTTCAGATTTTTTTTCATACTATGGGTTGGCTAACTTCACACCAACCACCCCACCCTGGAATCGACAAATCTAACTATGTATGGGCATCGGGCGACGATAGTTCACGTTTGTTCAGGCATTAAAAACGTTAGGATCCCATCAGTATTGCCACAAAAAAATAAAATCGAAAATTTGCTATTGGCGGCTGAAGGCAGGTATGTTAGGTGTCGTAAAAAGTTATACAATCGGGTGCTTACGATTCTTCAGCCTAAACAAGCGTCTGCAGGCCTTACTTAATCGATACAGTATGGTATCTTGCGGGCAATCAAAAGAGAAAAAGAGATTTCCGAGGTTTTAGATTTTTTTTCATACTATGGGGTGGCTAACTTCACGCCAACCACCCCACCCTGGAATCGACAAATCTAACTATGTGGGGGCATCGGGCGACATTAGTTTACGTTTGTTCAGGCATTAAAAACGTTAGGATCCCATCAGTATTGCCACAAAAAATTAAATCGAAAATTTGCTATTGGCGGCTGAAGGCAGGTATGTTAGGTGTCGTAAAAAGTTATACAATCGGGTACTTACGATTCTTCAGCCTAAACAAGCGTATGCAGGCCTTATTTAATCGATACAGTACGGTATCTTGCGGGCAATCAAAAGAGAAAAAGAGATTTCCGAGGTTTCAGTTTTTTTTTCATACTATGGGGTGGCTAACTTCACGCCAACCACCCCACCCTGGAATCGACAAATCTAACTATGTGGGGGCATCGGGCGACGTTAGTTCACGTTTGTTCAGGCATTAAAAACGTTAGGATCCCATCAGTATTGTCAGAAAAAAATAGAATCGAAAATTTGCTAGTGGCGGCTGAAGGCAGGTATGTTAGGTGTCGTAAAAAGTTATACAATCGGGTCCTAACGATTATACAGCCTAAACAAGCGTCTGCAGGCCTTACCTAATCGATACAGTACGGTATCTTGCGGGCAATCAAAAGAGAAAAAGAAATTTCCGAGGTTTTCGATTTTTTTCCATACTATGGGGTGGCTAACTTCACGCCAACCACCCCACCCTGGAATTGACAAATCTAACTATGTGGGTGCATCGGGCAACGTTAGTTCACGTTTGTTCAGGCATTAAAAACGTTAGGATCCCATCAGTATTGCCACAAAAAAATAAAATCGAAAATTTGCTATTGGCGGCTGAAGGCAGGTATGTTAGGTGTCGTAAAAAGTTATACAATCGGGTCCTTACGATTCTTCAGCCTAAACAAGCGTCTGCAGGCCTTACTTAATCGATACAGTACGGTGATCTTGCGGGCAATCAAAAGAAAAAAAGAGATTTCCGAGGTTTTAGATTTTTTTTCATACTATGGGGTGGCTAACTTCACGCCAACCACCCCACCCTGGAATCGACAAATCTAACTATGTGGGGGCATCAAGCGACGTTAGTTCACGTTTGTTCAGGCATTAAAAACGTTAGGATCCCACAGTATTGCCAGAAAAAATAAAATCGAAAATTTGCTATTGGCAGCTGAAGGCAGGTATGTTAGGTGTCGTAAAAAGTTATACAATCGAGTCCTTACGATTCTTCAGCCTAAACAAGCATCTGCAGGCCTTACTTAATCGATACAGTACGGTATTTTGCGGGCAATCAAAAGAGAAAAAGAGATTTCCGAGGTTTTAGATTTTTTTTCATACTATGGGGTGGCTAACTTCACGCCAACCACCCCACCCTGGAATTGACAAATCTAACTATGCGGGGGCATCGGGCGACTTTAGTTCACGTTTGTTCAGGCATTAAAAACGTTAGTATCTCATCAGTATTGCCAGAAAAAAATAAAATCGAAAATTTGCTATTGGCGGCTGAAGGCAGGTATGTTAGGTGTCGTAAAAAGTTATATAATCGGGTCCTTACGATTTATTAAAAGAGAAAAAGAGATTTCCGAGGTTTTAGATTTTTTTTCATACTCTGGGGTGGCTAACTTCACGCCAACCACCCCACCCTGGAATTGACAAATCTAACTATGTGGGGGCATCGGGCGACGTTAGTTCACGTTTGTTCAGGCATTAAAAACGTTAGGAACCCATCAGTATTGCCAGAAAAAAATAAAATCGAAAATTTGCTATTGGCGGCTGAAGGCAGGTATGTTAGGTGTCGTAAAAAGTTATACAATGGGGTCCTTACGATTCTTCAGCCTGAACAAGCGTCTGCAGGCCTTACTTAATCGATACAGTACGGTATCTTGCGGGCAATCAAAAGAGAAAAAGAGATTTCCGAGGTTACAGATTTTTTTTCATACTATGGGGTGGCTAACTTCACGCCAACCACCCCACCCTGGAATCGACAAATATAACTATGTGGGGGCATCGGGCGACGTTAGTTCACGTTTGTTCAGGCATTAAAAACGTTAGGATCCCATCAGTATTGCCACAAAAAAATAAAATCGAAAATTTGCTATTGGCGGCTGAAGGCAGGTATGTTAGGTGTCGTAAAAAGTTATACAATCGGGTCCTAACGATTCTACAGCCTAAACAAGCGTCTGTAGGCCTTACCTAATCGATACAGTACGGTATCTTGCGGGCAATCAAAAGAGAAAAAGAAATTTCCGAGGTTTTCGATTTTTTTCCATACTATGGGGTGGCTAACTTCACGCCAACCACCCCACCCTGGAATTGACAAATCTAATTATGTGGGTGCATCGGGCAACGTTAGTTCACGTTTGTTCAGGCATTAAAAACGTTAGGATCCCATCAGTATTGCCACAAAAAAATAAAATCGAAAATTTGCTATTGGCGGCTGAAGGCAGGTATGTTAGGTGTCGTAAAAAGTTATACAATCGGGTCCTTACGATTCTTCAGCCTAAACAAGCGTCTGCAGGCCTTACTTAATCGATACAGTACGGTATCTTGCGGGCAATCAAAAGATAAAAAGAGATTTCCGAGGTTTTAGATTTTTTTTCATACTATGGGGTGGCTAACTTCACGCCAACCACCCCACCCTGGAATCGACAAATTTAACTATGTGGGGGCATCGGTCGACGTTAGTTCACGTTTGTTCAGGCATTAAAAACGTAAGGATCCCATCAGTATTGCCACAAAAAAATTAAATCGAAAATTTGCTATTGGCGGCTGAAGGCAGGTATGTTAGGTGTCGTAAAAAGTTATACAATCGGGTCTTTACGATTCTTCAGCCTAAACAAGCGTCTGCAGGTCTTATTTAATCGATACAGTACGGTATCTTGCGGGCAATCAAAAGAGAAAAAGAGATTTCCGAGGTTTTAGTTTTTTTTTCATACTATGGGGTGGCTAACTTCACGCCAACCACCCCACCCTGGAATCGACAAATCTAACTATGTGGGGGCATCAAGCGACGTTAGTTCACGTTTGCTCAGGCATTAAAAACGTTAGGATCGAACAGTATTGCCAGAAAAAAATAAAATCGAAAATTTGCTATTGGCGGCTGAAGGCAGGTATGTTAGGTGTCGTAAAAAGTTATACAATCGAGTCCTTACGATTCTTCAGCCTAAACAAGCATCTGCAGGCCTTACTTAATCGATACAGTACGGTATTTTGCGGGCAATCAAAAGAGAAAAAGAGATTTCCGAGGTTTTAGATTTTTTTTCATACTATGGGGTGGCTAACTTCACGCCAACCACCCCACCCTGGAATTGACAAATCTAACTATGCGGGGGCATCGGGCGACTTTAGTTCACGTTTGTTCAGGCATTAAAAACGTTAGGATCCCATCAGTATTGCCAGAAAAAAATAAAATCGAAAATTTGCTATTGGCGGCTGAAGGCAGGTATGTTAGGTGTCGTTAAAAGTTATATAATCGGGTCCTTACGATTAATTAAAAGAGAAAAAGAGATTTCCGAGGTTTTAGATTTTTTTTCATACTCTGGGGTGGCTAACTTCACGCCAACCACCCCACCCTGGAATTGACAAATCTAACTATGTGGGGGCATCGGGCGACGTAAGTTCACGTTTGTTCAGGCATTAAAAACGTTAGGAACCCATCAGTATTGCCAGAAAAAAATAAAATCGAAAATTTGCTATTGGCGGCTGAAGGCAGGTATGTTAGGTGTCGTAAAAAGTTATACAATGGGGTCCTTACGATTCTTCAGCCTGAACAAGCGTCTGCAGGCCTTACTTAATCGATACAGTACGGTATCATGCGGGCAATCAAAAGAGAAAAAGAGATTTCCGAGGTTTTAGATTTTTTTTCATACTATGGGGTGTCTAACTTCACGCCAACCACCCCACCCTGGAATCGACAAATCTAACTATGTGGGGGCATCAGGCGACGTTAGTTCACGTTTGTTCAGGCATTAAAAACGTTAGGATCCCATCAGTATTGCCACAAAAAAATAAAATCGAAAATTTGCTATTGGCGGCTGAAGGCAGGTATGTTAGGTGTCGTAAAAAGTTATACAATCGGGTCCTAACGATTCTACAGCCTAAACAAGCGTCTGTAGGCCTTACTTAATCGATACAGTACGGTATCTTGCGGGCAATCCAAAGAGAAAAATAGATTTCCGAGGTTTTAGATTTTTTTTTCATACTATGGGGTGGCTAACTTCACGCCAACCACCCCACCCTGGAATCGACAAATCTAACTATGTGGGGGCATCAAGCGACGTTAGTTCACGTTTTTTCAGGCATTAAAAACGTTAGGATCCCATCAGTATTGCCACAAAAAAATAAAATCGAAAATTTGCTATTGGCGGCTGAAGGCAGGTATGTTAGGTGTCGTAAAAAGTTATACAATCGGGTCCTTACGATTCTTCAGCCTAAACAAGCGTCTGCAGGCCTTATTTAATCGATACAGTACGGTATCTTGCAGGCAATCAAAAGAGAAAAAGAGATTTCCGAGGTTTCAGATTTTTTTTCATACTATGGGGTGGCTAACTTCACACCAACCACCCCACCCTGGAATCGACAAATCTAACTATGTGGGGGCATCGGGCGAAGATAGTTCACGTTTGTTCAGGCATTAAAAACGTTAGGATCCCATCAGTATTGCCACAAAAAAATAAAATCGAAAATTTGCTATTGGCGGCTGAAGGCAGGTATGTTAGGTGTCGTAAAAAGTTATACAATCGGGTCCTTACGATTCTTCAGCCTAAACAAGCGTTTGCAGGCCTTACTTAATCGATAAAGTACGGTATCTTGCAGGCAATCAAAAGAGAAAAAGAGATTTCCGAGGTTTCAGATTTTTTTTCATACTATGGGGTGGCTAACTTCACACCAACCACCCCACCCTGGAATCGACAAATCTAACTATGTGGGGGCATCGGGCGACGATAGTTCACGTTTGTTCAGGCATTAAAAACGTTAGGATTCCATCAGTATTGCCACAAAAAAATAAAATCGAAAATTTGCTATTGGCGGCTGAAGGCAGGTATGTTAGGTGTCGTAAAAAGTTATACAATCGGGTACTTACGATTCTTCAGCCTAAACAAGCGTATGCAGGCCTTATTTAATCGATACAGTACGGTATCTTGCGGGCAATCAAAAGAGAAAAAGAGATTTCCGAGGTTTCAGTTTTTTTTTCATACTATGGGGTGGCTAACTTCACGCCAACCACCCCACCCTGGAATCGACAAATCTAACTATGTAGGGGCATCGGGCGACGTTAGTTCACGTTTGTTCAGCCATTAAAAACGTTAGGATCCCATCAGTATTGCCACAAAAAAATAAAATCGAAAATTTGCTATTGGCGGCTGAAGGCAGGTATGTTAGGTGTCGTAAAAAGTTATACAATCGGGTCCTAACGATTCTACAGCCTAAACAAGCGTCTGTAGGCCTTACTTAATCGATACAGTACGGTATCTTGCGGGCAATCAAAAGAGAAAAAGAGATTTCCGAGGTTTTAGATTTTTTTTCATACTATGGGGTGGCTAACTTCACGCCAACCACCCCACCCTGGAATCGACAAATCTAACTATGTGGGGGCATCAAGCGACGTTAGTTCACGTTTGTTCAGGCATTAAAAACGTTAGGATCCCATCAGTATTGCCACAAAAAATAAAATCGAAAATTTGCTATTGGCGGCTGAAGGCAGGTATGTTAGGTGTCGTAAAAAGTTATACAATCGGGTCCTTACGATTCTTCAGCCTAAACAAGCGTCTGCAGGCCTTATTTAATCGATACAGTACGGTATCTTGCAGGCAATCAAAAGAGAAAAAGAGATTTCCGAGGTTTCAGATTTTTTTTCATACTATGGGGTGGCTAACTTCACACCAACCACCCCACCCTGGAATCGACAAATCTAACTATGTGGGGGCATCGGGCGACGATAGTTCACGTTTGTTCAGGCATTAAAAACGTTAGGATCCCATCAGTATTGCCACAAAAAAATAAAATCGAAAATTTGCTATTGGCGGCTGAAGGCAGGTATGTTAGGTGTCGTAAAAAGTTATACAATCGGGTCCTTACGATTCTTCAGCCTAAACAAGCGTTAGCAGGCCTTACTTAATCGATACAGTACGGTATCTTGCAGGCAATCAAAAGAGAAAAAGAGATTTCCGAGGTTTCAGATTTTTTTTCATACTATGGGGTGGCTAACTTCACACCAACCACCCCACCCTGGAATCGACAAATCTAACTATGTGGGGGCATCGGGCGACGATAGTTCACGTTTGTTCAGGCATTAAAAACGTTAGGATTCCATCAGTATTGCCACAAAAAAATAAAATCGAAAATTTGCTATTGGCGGCTGAAGGCAGGTATGTTAGGTGTCGTAAAAAGTTATACAATCGGGTACTTACGATTCTTCGGCCTAAACAAGCGTATGCAGGCCTTATTTAATCGATACAGTACGGTATCTTGCGGGCAATCAAAAGAGAAAAAGAGATTTCCGAGGTTACAGATTTTTTTTCATACTATGGGGTGGCTAACTTCACGCCAACCACCCCACCCTGGAATCGACAAATCTAACTATGTGAGGGCATCGGGCGACGTTAGTTTACGTTTGTTCAGCCATTAAAAACGTTAGGATCCCATCAGTATTGCCACAAAAAATTAAATCGAAAATTTGCTATTGGCGGCTGAAGGCAGGTATGTTAGGTGTCGTAAAAAGTTATACAATCGGGTCCTTACGATTCTTCAGCCTAAACAAGCGTTTACAGGCCTTACTCAATCGATACAGTACGGTATCTTGCGGGCAATCAAAAGAGAAAAAGAGATTTCCGAGGTTTCAGATTTTTTTTCATACTATGGGGTGGCTAACTTCACGCCAACCACCCCACCCTGGAATCGACAAATCTAACTATGTGGGGGCATCGGGCAACGTTAGTTCACGTTTGTTCAGGCATTAAAAACGTTAGGATCCCATCAGTATTGTCAGAAAAAAATAAAATCGAAAATTTGCTATTGGCGGCTGAAGGCAGGTATGTTAGGTGTCGTAAAAAGTTATACAATCGGGTCCTTACGATTCTTCAGCCTAAACAAGCGTCTGCAGGCCTTACTTAATCGATACAGTATGGTATCTTGCAGGCAATCAAAAGAGAAAAAGAGATTTCCGAGGTTTCAGATTTTTTTTCATACTATGGGGTGGCTAACTTCACACCAACCACCCCACCCTGGAATCGACAAATCTAACTATGTATGGGCATCGGGCGACGATAGTTCACGTTTGTTCAGGCATTAAAAACGTTAGGATCCCATCAGTATTGCCACAAAAAAATAAAATCGAAAATTTGCTATTGGCGGCTGAAGGCAGGTATGTTAGGTGTCGTAAAAAGTTATACAATCGGGTGCTTACGATTCTTCAGCCTAAACAAGCGTCTGCAGGCCTTACTTAATCGATACAGTATGGTATCTTGCGGGCAATCAAAAGAGAAAAAGAGATTTCCGAGGTTTTAGATTTTTTTTCATACTATGGGGTGGCTAACTTCACGCCAACCACCCCACCCTGGAATCGACAAATCTAACTATGTGGGGGCATCGGGCGACATTAGTTCACGTTTGTTCAGGCATTAAAAACGTTAGGATCCCATCAGTATTGCCACAAAAAATTAAATCGAAAATTTGCTATTGGCGGCTGAAGGCAGGTATGTTAGGTGTCGTAAAAAGTTATACAATCGGGTACTTACGATTCTTCAGCCTAAACAAGCGTATGCAGGCCTTATTTAATCGATACAGTACGGTATCTTGCGGGCAATCAAAAGAGAAAAAGAGATTTCCGAGGTTTCAGTTTTTTTTTCATACTATGGGGTGGCTAACTTCACGCCAACCACCCCACCCTGGAATCGACAAATCTAACTATGTGGGGGCATCAAGCGACGTAAGTTCACGTTTGTTCAGGCATTAAAAACGTTAGGATCCCATCAGTATTGCCACAAAAAAATAAAATCGAAAATTTGCTATTGGCGGCTGAAGGCAGGTATGTTAGGTGTCGTAAAAAGTTATACAATCGGGTCCTTACGATTCTTCAGCCTAAACAAGCGTCTGCAGGCCTTATTTAATCGATACAGTACGGTATCTTGCAGGCAATCAAAAGAGAAAAAGAGATTTCCGAGGTTTCAGATTTTTTTTCATACTATGGGGTGGCTAACTTCACACCAACCACCCCACCCTGGAATCGACAAATCTAACTATGTGGGGGCATCGGGCGACGATAGTTCACGTTTGTTCAGGCATTAAAAACGTTAGGATCCCATCAGTATTGCCACAAAAAAATAAAATGGAAAATTTGCTATTGGCGGCTGAAGGCAGGTATGTTAGGTGTCGTAAAAATTATACAATCGGGTCCTTACGATTCTTCAGCCTAAACAAGCGTCTGCAGGCCTTACTGAATCGATACAGTACGGTATCTTGCGGGCAATCAAAAGAAAAAAGAGATTTCCGAGGTTTTAGATTTTTTTTCATACTATGGGGTGGCTAACTTCACGCCAACCACCCCATCCTGGAATCGACAAATCTAACTATGTGGGGGCATCGGGCAACGTTAGTTCACGTTTGTTCAGGCATTAAAAACGTAAGGATCCCATCAGTATTACCACAAAAAAATTAAAACGAAAATTTGCTATTGGCGGCTGAAGGCAGGTATGTTAGGTGTCGTAAAAAGTTATACAATCGGGTCCTTACGATTCTTCAGCCTAAACAAGCGTCTGCAGGCCTTACTTAATCGATACAGTACGGTATCTTGCAGGCAATCAAAAGAGAAAAAGAGATTTCCGAGGTTTCAGATTTTTTTTCATACTATGGGGTGGCTAACTTCACACCAACCACCCCACCCTGGAATCGACAAATCTAACTATGTGGGGGCATCGGGCGACGATAGTTCACGTTTGTTCAGGCATTAAAAACGTTAGGATCCCATCAGTATTGCCACAAAAAAATTAAATCGAAAATTTGCTATTGGCGGCTGAAGGCAGGTATGTTAGGTGTCGTAAAAAGTTATACAATCGGGTCCTTACGATTCTTCAGCCTAAACAAGCGTCTGCAGGCCTTACTTAATCGATACAGTACGGTTTCTTGCGGGCAATCAAAAGAAAAAAAGAGATTTCCGAGGTTTTAGATTTTTTTTCATACTATGGGGTGGCTAACTTCACGCCAACCACCCCATCCTGGAATCGACAAATCTAACTATGTAGGGGCATCGGGCGACGTTAGTTCACGTTTTTTCAGGCATTAAAAACGTAAGGATCCCATCAGTATTACCACAAAAAAATTAAATCGAAAATTTGCTATTGGCGGCTGAAGGCAGGTATGTTAGGTGTCGTAAAAAGTTATACAATCGGGTCCTTACGATTCTTCAGCCTAAACAAGCGTCTGCAAATCTTATTTAATCGATACAGTACGGTATCTTGCGGGCAATCAAAAGAGAAAAAGAGATTTCCGAGGTTTCAGATTTTTTTTCATACTATGGGGTGGCTAACTTCACACCAACCACCCCACCCTGGAATCGACAAATCTAACTAAGTGGGGGCATCGGGCGACGATAGTTCACGTTTGTTCAGGCATTAAAAACGTTAGGATCCCATCAGTATTGCCACAAAAAAATAAAATCGAAAATTTGCTATTGGCGGCTGAAGGCAGGTATGTTAGGTGTCGTAAAAAGTTATACAATCGGGTCCTTACGATTCTTCAGCCTAAACAAGCGTCTGCAGGCCTTACTTAATCGATACAGTACGGTATCTTGCAGACAATCAAAAGAGAAAAAGAGATTTCCGAGGTTTCAGATTTTTTTTCATACTATGGGGTGGCTAATTTCACACCAACCACACCACCCTGGAATCGACAAATCTAACTATGTAGCGGCATCGGGCGACGATAGTTTACGTTTGTTCAGGCATTAAAAACGTTAGGATCCCATCAGTATTGCCACAAAAAAATAAAATCGAAAATTTGCTATTGGCGGCTGAAGGCAGGTATGTTAGGTGTCGTAAAAAGTTATACAATCGGGTCCTTACGATTCTTCAGCCTAAACAAGCGTCTGCAGGCCTTACTTAATCGATACAGTACGGTATCTTGCGGGCAATCAAAAGAAAAAAAGAGATTTCCAAGGTTTTAGATTTTTTTTCATACTATGGGGTGGCTAACTTTACGCCAACCACCCCACCCTGGAATCGACAAATCTAACTATGTGGGGGCATCGGGCGACGTTAGTTCACGTTTGTTCAGGCATTAAAAACGTAAGGATCCCATCAGTATTACCACAAAAAAATTAAATCGAAAATTTGCTATTGGCGGCTGAAGGCAGGTATGTTAGGTGTCGTAAAAAGTTATACAATCGAGTCCTTACGATTCTTCAGCCTAAACAAGCATCTGCAGGCCTTACTTAATCGATACAGTACGGTATTTTGCGGGCAATCAAAAGAGAAAAAGAGATTTCCGAGGTTTTAGATTTTTTTTCATACTATGGGGTGGCTAACTTCACGCCAACCACCCCACCCTGGAATTGACAAATCTAACTATGCGGGGGCATCGGGCGACTTTAGTTCACGTTTGTTCAGGCATTAAAAACGTTAGGATCCCATCAGTATTGCCAGAAAAAAATAAAATCGAAAATTTGCTATTGGCGGCTGAAGGCAGGTATGTTAGGTGTCGTAAAAAGTTATATAATCGGGTCCTTACGATTTATTAAAAGAGAAAAAGAGATTTCCGAGGTTTTAGATTTTTTTTCATACTCTGGGGTGGCTAACTTCACGCCAACCACCCCAACCTGGAATTGACAAATCTAACTATGTGGGGGCATCGGGCGACGTTAGTTCACGTTTGTTCAGGCATTAAAAACGTTAGGAACCCATCAGTATTGCCACAAAAAAATAAAATCGAAAATTTGCTATTGGCGGCTGAAGGCAGGTATGTTAGGTGTCGTAAAAAGTTATACAATGGGGTCCTTACGATTCTTCAGCCTGAACAAGCGTCTGCAGGCCTTACTTAATCGATACAGTATGGGATACATTCGGGGGTAGGCCGGGAAAACATAAACACATATTGCTCATATTTATTTTTATTTTTAAATAGTAAAAGTATTTATTTTGTTCCAAATATTACATAACTTTAATGAGTATTTAAGGGTTCCTACCCACCAGCAGTTCTCTTCACAAGTTTCACTCTATTCACTAAATTATCACTGTTTTGGTTTGGTAACTGTCACTTTACTACAACACAACAATGGAAACCATCCAGAGGTCCATAGCAGAGTTGGAGGAGTCTTTCAATTCAAGAATGGCAGAATTCCAAGGCCAGATAGACAAGGCCACACCAGAAAGTCCCACAGTGTCATCTGTTGCTGCACATTTCAGCACTTTCCGTGCTTTTGTACTGAAGGCTATTGAGATGCTGCGGCAGCAGGTTAAGTTTCTGAGCCAGCAAGTGGATAATATGGAGATGCGGACGAGGCGCAAGATCCTCCTAGTTCATGGTGTGGCAGAGGCGGCTAATGAAGACACTTCAACACGGGTTGTGGATTTGCTGAAGGTGCATCTCAAGTCTGATTTGACCACCAACATGATCGCTCGTAGTCATCGGATGGGCCGCCCACGTAGCAATAAGACCAGATACATTCTCGTTAAATTCAGAGACATTGCTGACCGTGATGCCATCTGGTCTGCTAAAACTGCACTCAAAGGGACTGGCGTCATCATCTCCGAGTTCCTGACCAAGCCACGGCACGAGGTCTTTATGGCAGCCAGGGAGCGCTTCGGAGTCCGTAACTGCTACACGCGAGAAGGCAGCGTGTACGTATTAGTCAAGGATGGAGATCGCCGCTGTGTTGCATCTCGGGCCGATCTCGATAAGATTAATTTAGCACCGCCGTCTAAGCCTGGACCTGCGGCAGGTGCTGACACTGTCGTACTTGCGGGTGATAAACAGCTAGGTGAGCCGAGCAAAAGGATGAGAAAACCGACCAATCGTTTTTGAGGTTTTGCATTGCATTCATTTTATTGGTTATTTGTCACTGCTCAGTCGTGTTTTTAACTTGTGCTTTTGGTAGCTTAATCTCTTGTAATGTACCCTCTTGTAATTTTTATAACAAATCCTTCAATTTAGTCGGTTAATATTAATTACATTGTTTACTGTTTTACTATCAGCGACTTTGACAGTTTGACGCTTACCGGCCAATGTTGCCAGTGCTGTTTTTGCGTTTCGTTTCTGTATTGTAATTTGTATAAATTGTGACAGACTGCTGGCGGGTAGTCGGAATTTTAATAGTAGTATTTTAAGCGTTTGTATTGTTTGTATTTGTTTAATTTTATATTGTATACTTATATTTACATATATTTATTTTTATTTTATTTATTAAAAGGCAATGTCTTATATTTCTGATAATGACGAAAGCGATATTAGTGATTATGTTTCAGTCTCTTCTAATGATAGTTTTCACAGTCTTCCTCCCTCTCTTCATGACCAACTTGACCTACAACTTTCTGAGTTTCCTAAAAACTTTAATTTAGTCCACATCAACGCGCAAAGTATTCCCGCTCATTTTAATGACCTTTTATTGACTTTCGAGCAGAGCAAGGTTGATGCAATTCTGGTGTCCGAGTCTTGGTTCAAGCCTTGCTTACCCTCCACCAGCTATTCATTACCTGGCTTTTGTCTTGTTCGGAATGATCGCTCTGATAGAGGCGGTGGTGGGGTAGCACTCTATTTACGTTCTCATATTCCGTTTTCCATCGTAAGCATGTCAGCTCAATCGCCTTGTAATTCCGCAGAATATCTATTTCTTGAGTTAAGCTTATCTCACTCTAAAATTCTTCTCGGTGTTTTTTACTCTCCCTCTCTTCACATCAACTACTTCGCTTCTTTCGAAAAGCTCCTTGAGGACCTTATGCCATCTTACGATCACCATATTATCATGGGCGACTTTAACACATGTTTGCTTAAAAATGATTTTCGCTCTAACTCTCTCAAAGCACTTGTTGAAGCCTGTAATATGGTTATTCTTCCATCTGGTCCCACACATCATTTTCCCAATTCTTCTCCTTCACTTCTGGACCTCGCCCTTGTATCTTCTCCTGATCATGTTGCTAATTTTTCTCAATTCTCTGCGGATGCCTTTTCTTATCATAATTTGCTTTTTCTTTCTTATAAAATTCGTCCTCCTAAATTTAAGCCGAAAGTCCTACTGCAACGCAATTTTGGCAGAATGAGTGATGAGAAGCTTCGCGAAGATGCTATGCAAATGGATTGGAGCCCCATCTTGCAGGCTGTTAGTGTGAATGATAAAGTGTCACTTTTTAACTCAGCTGTAATTCAACTTTATGATATTCACGCTCCTGTACGTCCAGTTAAGATAAAACACGCTCCCGCCCCGTGGCTTACTGAAGACATCAAATCTCTTATCGCCAAGAAAAACTTGGCAAAATCAAAATATAAGGGTGCTCCGTCCGAAAAAAATAAAATGAGATACCATACCCTTCGCAATCGATGTAGCACAGTTTGCCGTGATGCTCAAAGGCGTCACATACATAGTTCGGTAGAAAACGGCGAGCCAGCCAAAGTCTGGAAGTTCCTTAAGTCGCTGGGAGTTGGGAAGTCACCGCAGAATGTCATAAATAAAGATATCAACTTAAACCAGCTTAATCAGCACTTTTCAACTTCTACTGCCTTTACCGGACCAGCTAAAACCGAGACTCTTATCCATCTTTCGAGGCTGCCAACTCCTGATTTTCCTCCCTTCTTTCTTACTCAATTGGCTGAGAGTGGTGTTGAGAAGGGCGTGCTAGCAATTTCGTCCAACGCCGTTGGAGTCGACTGTGTCAGTCGGAAAATGATTCTTCCTCTTTTAGATCTCCTTGTTCCCATAATTACTCATATTCTAAATTATTCTATCTCTTCTGGTATATTTCCTTCTATCTGGAAAGACGCGGATGTTATCCCCTTACCCAAAAATTCCAATCCTTCTTCTTATTCTGACTTCAGACCTATTTCTATTCTTCCGTTTCTTTCTAAGGTTCTTGAGCGCCTTGTGCATCAGCAGCTAACATCATTTTTAAACAGGCATATGCTCATGAACCCATATCAGTCTGGTTTTCGCACTGGTCACAGTACGGTCACGGCTCTAGTTAAAATTACTGATGACGTTCGTGCTGGCATGGACAACCGTAAGCTCACTTTACTGACACTGCTCGACTTCAGCAATGCATTCAACACAGTTGATTTCGACATTTTGCTAAGCATAATGCGTTCTCTCAACCTGTCTCCCGTGGCAATTGACTGGTTTCGCAGTTACTTGGAGTGTCGTCGGCAGCGAGTTAAAGTAGATTCTTCGTTCTCTCCATGGTGCAGTACCCTAGCCGGCGTCCCGCAGGGCGGTGTGCTGTCTCCTCTTCTATTCTCTATTTTTATTAACTCTATAACCAGTAATATTTCCTCTTCTTATCATCTTTATGCCGATGACCTCCAAATTTACTCCCAATGCCCTTCTAGTGATCTACCTCAGGTCATCAACTCCACGAATCGGGACCTTGAATGCATTTCCACCTGGAGTAGGCGCTATGGACTGAAAGTCAATCCTTCTAAAACACAAGCTGTAGTCTTAGGCAGTTCTCAACTAATTTCACGGATTGACTTTTCAAACATACCAGTCATAGTGTTTGATGGTGTTCCGGTTCCTTATTCGGGACAAGTAAAAAACCTAGGTATTTTAATAGATCGCACACTTTCATGGGTACCGCAGGTTAGTGAAATAAGTAGAAAAATATTTGCTTCTCTAGGATCACTTCGCAGGCTTCGTAACTTCTTGCCACTCGCTACCAAAATTGCGCTTGCTCAATCTCTTCTTCTTCCTATATTGGACTATGCTGATATTTGCTACCTGGATCTTACAGAGGACCAGCTAAATAAACTAGAGCGCCTCCAAAATGCTTGCATAAGGTTCATATTTGGCTTACGCAAATTTGACCATGTCTCTGAATTTCGTGCCCAGCTCAATTGGCTTCCTATTCGTCATCGCCGAAACTCACACATTCTCGCGCTCCTTTATAACATTCTCTTCAATCCCACTACTCCTCTGTATCTTAAAGAGCGTTTCAAATATCTCTCTTCTATTCGGTGTTCAGAGAAGCATCTCCTTGCTACACCATCATCTTCATCAAAATTTTATAACAGCTCTTTTACTTTCCGGGCTGTTCGCTTGTGGAATGCTTTGCCGTTGGATATAAGACGTGCTAAATCCCTTCTTATTTTTAAAAATCTTTTGAAATCGCATTACCTGTCGCTTACTTAACATGCCTTTATTTATTTATATATTTATATAATTTATGGTATATATTTTATGTACTTATGTATTTTTTTTTGTATCTATTTATTATATTAGTGTGTATATGTGTTTATTTATTTTTAGGCACTACCCGTTCATTGTTTTATGTACTTAGTCTCCAGCTACCCAAAGGTTGTCTGGAAGAGATCGCTTTTAAGCGATAAGACCGCCTGTTGTTACCTAGTTTTTAATTTTGATTTTCTGTTTGTCTATTTCTACTTTATGGTGCACAATAAAGAATATATTATATTATTATTATTATCTTGCGGGCAATCAAAAGAGAAAAAGAGATTTCCGAGGTTTTAGATTTTTTTTCATACTATGGGGTGGCTAACTTCACGCCAACCACCCCACCCTGGAATTGACAAATCTAACTATGTGGGTGCATCGGGCGACGTTAGTTCACGTTTGTTCAGGCATTAAAAACGTTAGGATCTCATCAGTATTGCCACAAGAAAATAAAATCGAAAATTTGCTATTGGCGGCTGAAGGCAGGTATGTTAGGTGTCGTAAAAAGTTATACAATCGGGTCCTTACGATTCTTCAGCCTAAACAAGCGTTTGCAGGCCTTACTCAATCGATACAGTACGGTATCTTGCGGGCAATCAAAAGAGAAAAAGAGATTTCCGAGGTTACAGATTTTTTTTCATACTATGGGGTGGCTAACTTCACGCCAACCACCCCACCCTGGAATCGACAAATATAACTATGTGGGGGCATCGGGCGACGTTAGTTTACGTTTGTTCAGGCATTAAAAACGTTAGGATCCCATCAGTATTGCCACAAAAAAATAAAATCGAAAATTTGCTATTGGCGGCTGAAGGCAGGTATGTTAGGTGTCGTAAAAAGTTATACAATCGGGTCCTTACGATTCTTCAGCCTAAACAAGCGTCTGCAGGCCTTACTTAATCGATACAGTACGGTATCTTGCGGGCAATCAAAAGAAAAAAAGAGATTTCCGAGGTTTTAGATTTTTTTTCATACTATGGGGTGGCTAACTTCACGCCAACCACCCCACCCTGGAATCGACAAATCTAACTATGTGGGGGCATCGGGCGACGTTAGTTCACGTTTGTTCAGGCATTAAAAACGTAAGGATCCCATCAGTATTACCACAAAAAAATTAAATCGAAAATTTGCTATTGGCGGCTGAAGGCAGGTATGTTAGGTGTCGTAAAAAGTTATACAATCGAGTCCTTACGATTCTTCAGCCTAAACAAGCATCTGCAGGCCTTACTTAATCGATACAGTACGGTATTTTGCGGGCAATCAAAAGAGAAAAAGAGATTTCCGAGGTTTTAGATTTTTTTTCATACTATGGGGTGGCTAACTTCACGCCAACCACCCCACCCTGGAATTGACAAATCTAACTATGCGGGGGCATCGGGCGACTTTAGTTCACGTTTGTTCAGGCATTAAAAACGTTAGGATCCCATCAGTATTGCCAGAAAAAAATAAAATCGAAAATTTGCTATTGGCGGCTGAAGGCAGGTATGTTAGGTGTCGTAAAAAGTTATATAATCGGGTCCTTACGATTTATTAAAAGAGAAAAAGAGATTTCCGAGGTTTTAGATTTTTTTTCATACTCTGGGGTGGCTAACTTCATGCCAACCACCCCACCCTGGAATTGACAAATCTAACTATGTGGGGGCATCGGGCGACGTTAGTTCACGTTTGTTCAGGCATTAAAAACGTTAGGAACCCATCAGTATTGCCACAAAAAAATAAAATCGAAAATTTGCTATTGGCGGCTGAAGGCAGGTATGTTAGGTGTCGTAAAAAGTTATACAATGGGGTCCTTACGATTCTTCAGCCTGAACAAGCGTCTGCAGGCCTTACTTAATCGATACAGTACGGTATCTTGCGGGCAATCAAAAGAGAAAAAGAGATTTCCGAGGTTTTAGATTTTTTTTCATACTATGGGGTGGCTAACTTCACGCCAACCACCCCACCCTGGAATTGACAAATCTAACTATGTGGGTGCATCGGGCGACGTTAGTTCACGTTTGTTCAGGCATTAAAAACGTTAAGATCTCATCAGTATTGCCACAAGAAAATAAAATCGAAAATTTGCTATTGGCGGCTGAAGGCAGGTATGTTAGGTGTCGTAAAAAGTTATACAATCGGGTCCTTACGATTCTTCAGCCTAAACAAGCGTTTGCAGGCCTTACTCAATCGATACAGTACGGTATCTTGCGGGCAATCAAAAGAGAAAAAGAGATTTCCGAGGTTACAGATTTTTTTTCATACTATGGGGTGGCTAACTTCACGCCAACCACCCCACCCTGGAATCGACAAATATAACTATGTGGGGGCATCGGGCGACGTTAGTTTACGTTTGTTCAGGCATTAGAAACGTTAGGATCCCATCAGTATTGCCACAAAAAAATAAAATCGAAAATTTGCTATTGGCGGCTGAAGGCAGGTATGTTAGGTGTCGTAAAAAGTTATACAATCGGGTCCTAACGATTCTCTAGCCTAAACAAGCGTCTGTAGGCCTTACCTAATCGATACAGTACGGTATCTTGCGGGCAATCAAAAGAGAAAAAGAAATTTCCGAGGTTTTCGATTTTTTTCCATACTATGGGCTGGCTAACTTCACGCCAACCACTCCACCCTGGAATTGACAAATCTAACTATGTGGGTGCATCGGGCAACGTTAGTCCACGTTTGTTCAGGCATTAAAAACGTTAGGATCCCATCAGTATTGCCACAAAAAAATAAAATCGAAAATTTGCTATTGGCGGCTGAAGGCAGGTATGTTAGGTGTCGTAAAAAGTTATACAATCGGGTCCTTACGATTCTTCAGCCTAAACAAGCGTCTGCAGGCCTTACTTAATCGATACAGTACGGTATCTTGCGGGCAATCAAAAGATAAAAAGAGATTTCCGAGGTTTTGGTTTTTTTTCATACTATGGGGTGGCTAACTTCACGCCAACCACCCCACCCTGGAATCGACAAATCTAACTATGTGGGGGCATCGGTCGACGTTAGTTCACGTTTGTTCAGGCATTAAAAACGTAAGGATCCCATCAGTATTGCCACAAAAAAATTAAATCGAAAATTTGCTATTGGCGGCTGAAGGCAGGTATGTTAGGTGTCGTAAAAAGTTATACAATCGAGTCCTTACGATTATTCAGCCTAAACAAGCATCTGTAGGCCTAACTTAATCGATACAGTATGGTATCTTGCAGGCAATCAAAAGAGAAAAAGAAATTTCCGAGGTTTTCGATTTTTTTCAATACTATGGGGTGGCCAACTTCACGCCAACTATTCTTCACCTTGGAATTGACAAATCTAACTATGTGGAGGCATCGGGCGACGTTAGTTCACGTTTGTTCAGGCATTAAAAACGTTAGGATTCCATCAGTATTGCCAGAAAAAAATAAAATCGAAAATTTGCTATTGGCGGCTGAAGGCAGGTATGTTAGGTGTCGTAAAAAGTTATATAATCGGGTCCTTACGATTTATTAAAAGATAAAAAGAGATTTCCGAGGTTTTAGATTTTTTTTCATACTCTGGGGTGGCTAACTTCACGCCAACCACCCCACCCTGGAATTGACAAATCTAACTATGTGGGGGCATCGGGCGACGTTAGTTCACGTTTGTTCAGGCATTAAAATTGTTAGGAACCCATCAGTATTGCCAGAAAAAAATAAAATCGAAAATTTGCTATTGGCGGCTGAAGGCAGGTATGTTAGGTGTCGTAAAAAGTTATACAATGGGGTCCTTACGATTCTTCAGCCTGAACAAGCGTCTGCAGGTCTTACTTAATCGATACAGTACGGTATCTTGCGGGCAATCAAAAGAAAAAAAGAGATTTCCGAGGTTTTAGATTTTTTTTCATACTATGGGGTGGCTAACTTCACGCCAACCACCCCACCCTGGAATCGACAAATCTAACTATGTGGGGGCATCAGGCGACGTTAGTTCACGTTTGTTCAGGCATTAAAAACGTTAGGATCCCATCAGTATTGTCAGAAAAAAATAAAATCGAAAATTTGCTATTGGCGGCTGAAGGCAGATATGTTAGGTGTCGTAAAAAGTTATACAATCGGGTCCTAACGATTCTACAGCATAAACAAGCGTCTGTAGGCCTTACTTAATCGATACAGTATGGTATCTTGCGGGCAATCAAAAGAGAAAAAGAGATTTCCGAGGTTTCAGATTTTTTTTCATACTATGGGGTGGCTAACTTCACACCAACCACCCCACCCTGGAATCGACAAATCTAACTATGTGGGGGCATCAGGCGACGATAGTTTACGTTTGTTCAGACATTAAAAACGTTAGGATCCCATCAGTATTGCCACAAAAAAATAAAATCGAAAATTTGCTATTGGCGGCTGAAGGCAGGTATGTTAGGTGTCGTAAAAAGTTATACAATCGGGTCCTAACGATTCTACAGCCTAAACAAGCGTCTGTAGGCCTAACTTAATCGATACAGTATGGTATCTTGCAGGCAATCAAAAGAGAAAAAGAAATTTCCGAGGTTTTCGATTTTTTTCCATACTATGGGGTGGCCAACTTCACGCCAACTACCCCACCCTGGAATTGACAAATCTAACTATGTGGACGCATCGGGCGACGTTAGTTCACGTTTGTTCAGGCATTAAAAATGTTAGGATTCCATCAGTATTGCCAGAAAAAAAAAATAGAAAATTTGCTATTGGCGGCTGAAGGCAGGTATGTTAGGTGTCGTAAAAAGTTATACAATCGGGTCCTTACGATTCTTCAGCCTAAACAAGCGTCTGCAGGCCTTACTTAATCGATACAGTATGGTATCTTGCGGGCAATCAAAAGAGAAAAAGAGATTTCCGAGGTTTCAGATTTTTTTTCATACTATGGGGTGGCAAACTTCACACCAACCACCCCACCCTGGAATCGACAAATCTAACTATGTGGGGGCATCGGGCGATGTAAGTTAACGTTTGTTTAGGCATTAAAAACGTTAGGATCCCATCAGTATTGCCACAAAAAAATTAAATCGAAAATTTGCTATTGGCGGCTGAAGGCAGGTATGTTAGGTGTCGTAAAAAGTTATACAATCGGGTCCTAACGATTCTACAGCCTAAACAAGCGTCTGTAGGCCTTTCTAAATCGATACAGTACGGTATCTTGCAGGTAATCAAAAGAGAAAAAGAAATTTCCGTGGTTTTCGATTTTTTTCCATACTATGGGGTGGCCACCTTCACGCCAACTACCCCACCCTGGAATTGACAAATCTAACTATGTAGGTGCATCGGGCGACGTTAGTTCACGTTTGTTCAGGCATTAAAAACATTAGGAACCCATCAGTATTGCCAGAAAAAAATAAAATCGAAAATTTGCTATTGGCGGCTGAAGGCAGGTATGTTAGGTGTCGTAAAAAGTTATACAATGGGGTCCTTACGATTCTTCAGCCTGAACAAGCGTCTGCAGGCCTTACTTAATCGATACAGTACGGTATCTTGCGGGCAATCAAAAGAGAAAAAGAGATTTCCGAGGTTTTAGATTTTTTTTCATACTATGGGGTGGCTAACTTCACGCCAACCACCCCACCCTGGAATCGACAAATCTAACTATGTGGGGGCATCAGGCGACGTTAGTTCACGTTTGTTCAGGCATTAAAAACGTTAGGATCCCATCAGTATTGACAGAAAAAAATAAAATCGAAAATTTGCTATTGGCGGCTGAAGGCAGATATGTTAGGTGTCGTAAAAAGTTATACAATCGGGTCCTAACGATTCTACAGCCTAAACAAGCGTCTGTAGGCCTTACTTAATCGATACAGTATGGTATCTTGCGGGCAATCAAAAGAGAAAAAGAGATTTCCGAGGTTTCAGATTTTTTTTCATACTATGGGGTGGCTAACTTCACACCAACCACCCCACCCTGGAATCGACAAATCTAACTATGTGGGGGCATCGGGCGACGATAGTTCACGTTTGTTCAGGCATTAAAAACGTTAGGATCCCATCAGTATTGCCACAAAAAAATAAAATCGAAAATTTGCTATTGGCGGCTGAAGGCAGGTATGTTAGGTGTCGTAAAAAGTTATACAATCGGGTCCTAACGATTCTACAGCCTAAACAAGCGTCTGTAGGCCTAACTTAATCGATACAGTATGGTATCTTGCAGGCAATCAAAAGAGAAAAAGAAATTTCCGAGGTTTTCGATTTTTTTCCATACTATGGGGTGGCCAACTTCACGCCAACTACCCCACCCTGGAATTGACAAATCTAACTATGTGGAGGCATCGGGCGACGTTAGTTCACGTTTGTTCAGGCATTAAAAACGTTAGGATTCCATCAGTATTGCCAGAAAAAAATAAAATCGAAAATTTGCTATTGGCGGCTGAAGGCAGGTATGTTAGGTGTCGTAAAAAGTTATATAATCGGGTCCTTACGATTTATTAAAAGAGAAAAAGAGATTTCCGAGGTTTTAGATTTTTTTTCATACTCTGGGGTGGCTAACTTCACGCCAACCACCCCACCCTGGAATTGACAAATCTAACTATGTGGGGGCATCGGGCGACGTTAGTTCACGTTTGTTCAGGCATTAAAAACGTTAGGATCCCATCAGTATTGTCAGAAAAAAATAAAATCGAAAATTTGCTATTGGCGGCTGAAGGCAGGTATGTTAGGTGTCGTAAAAAGTTATACAATCGGGTCCTAACGATTCTACAGCCTAAACAAGCGTCTGTAGGCCTAACTTAATCGATACAGTATGGTATCTTGCAGGCAATCAAAAGAGAAAAAGAAATTTCCGAGGTTTTCGATTTTTTTCCATACTATGGGGTGGCCAACTTCACGCCAACTACCCCACCCTGGAATTGACAAATCTAACTATGTGGAGGCATCGGGCGACGTTAGTTCACGTTTGTTCAGGCATTAAAATTGTTAGGAACCCATCAGTATTGCCAGAAAAAAATAAAATCGAAAATTTGCTATTGGCAGCTGAAGGCAGGTATGTTAGGTGTCGTAAAAAGTTATACAATGGGGTCCTTACGATTCTTCAGCCTGAACAAGCGTCTGCAGGTCTTACTTAATCGATACAGTACGGTATCTTGCGGGCAATCAAAAGAAAAAAAGAGATTTCCGAGGTTTTAGATTTTTTTTCATACTATGGGGTGGCTAACTTCACGCCAACCACCCCACCCTGGAATCGACAAATCTAACTATGTGGGGGCATCGGGCGACGATAGTTTACGTTTGTTCAGACATTAAAAACGTTAGGATCCCATCAGTATTGCCACAAAAAAATAAAATCGAAAATTTGCTATTGGCGGCTGAAGGCAGGTATGTTAGGTGTCGTAAAAAGTTATATAATCGGGTCCTAACGATTCTACAGCCTAAACAAGCGTCTGTAGGCCTAACTTAATCGATACAGTATGGTGTCTTGCAGGCAATCAAAAGAGAAAAAGAAATTTCCGAGGTTTTCGATTTTTTTCCATACTATGGGGTGGCCAACTTCACGCCAACTACCCCACCCTGGAATTGACAAATCTAACTATGTGGACGCATCGGGGGACGTTAGTTCACGTTTGTTCAGGCATTAAAAACGTTAGGATTCCATCAGTATTGCCAGAAAAAAAAAAATTGAAAATTTGCTATTGGCGGCTGAAGGCAGGTATGTTAGGTGTCGTAAAAAGTTATACAATCGGGTCCTTACGATTCTTCAGCCTAAACAAGCGTCTGCAGGCCTTACTTAATCGATACAGTATGGTATCTTGCGGGCAATCAAAAGAGAAAAAGAGATTTCCGAGGTTTCAGATTTTTTTTCATACTATGGGGTGGCAAACTTCACACCAACCACCCCACCCTGGAATCGACAAATCTAACTATGTGGGGGCATCTGGCGATGTAAGTTAACGTTTGTTCAGGCATTAAAAACGTTAGGATCCCATCAGTATTGCCACAAAAAAATTAAATCGAAAATTAGCTATTGGCGGCTGAAGGCAGGTATGTTAGGTGTCGTAAAAAGTTATACAATCGGGTCCTAACAATTCTACAGCCTAAACAAGCGTCTGTAGGCCTTTCTAAATCGATACAGTACGGTATCTTGCAGGTAATCAAAAGAGAAAAAGAAATTTCCGTGGTTTTCGATTTTTTTCCATACTATGGGGTGGCCACCTTCACGCCAACTACCCCACCCTGGAATTGACAAATCTAACTATGTGGGTGCATCGGGCGACGTTAGTTCACGTTTGTTCAGGCATTAAAAAAGTTAGGATTCCATGAGTATTGCCACAAAAAAATAAAATCGAAAATTTGCTATTGGCGGCTGAAGGCAGGTATGTTAGGTGTCGTAAAAAGTTATACAATCGGGTCCTTACGATTCTTCAGCCTAAACAAGCGTCTACAGGCCTTACTTAATCGATACAGTACGGTATCTTGCGGGCAGTCAAAAGAGAAAAAGAGATTTCCGAGGTTTTAGATTTTTTTTCATACTATGGGGTGGCTAACTTCACGCCAACCACCCCACCCTGGAATTGACAAATCTAACTATGTGGGTGCATCGGGCGACGTTAGTTCACGTTTGTTCAGGCATTAAAAACGTTAGGGTCTCATCAGTATTGCCACAAGAAAATAAAATCGAAAATTTGCTATTGGCGGCTGAAGGCAGGTATGTTAGGTGTCGTAAAAAGTTATACAATCGGGTCCTTACGATTCTTCAGCCTAAACAAGCGTTTGCAGGCCTTACTCAATCGATACAGTACGGTATCTTGCGGGCAATCAAAAGAGAAAAAGAGATTTCCGAGGTTACAGATTTTTTTTCATACTATGGGGTGGCTAACTTCACGCCAACCACCCCACCCTGGAATCGACAAATCTAACTATGTGGGGGCATCGGGCGACGTTAGTTCACGTTTGTTCAGGCATTAAAAACGTTAGGATTCCATGAGTATTGCCACAAAAAAATAAAATCGAAAATTTGCTATTGGCGGCTGAAGGCAGGTATGTTAGATGTCGTAAAAAGTTATACAATCGGGTCCTTACGATTCTTCAGCCTAAACTAGCGTCTACAGGCTTTACTTAATCGATACAGTACGGTATCTTGCGGGCAATCAAAAGAGAAAAAGAGATTTCCGAGGTTTTAGATTTTTTTTCATACTATGGGGTGGCTAACTTCACGCCAACCACCCCACCCTGGAATTGACAAATCTAACTATTTGGGTGCATCGGGCGACGTTAGTTCACGTTTGTTCAGGCATTAGAAACGTTAGGATCTCATCAGTATTGCCACAAGAAAATAAAAACGAAAATTTGCTATTGGCGGCTGAAGGCAGGTATGTTAGGTGTCGTAAAAAGTTATACAATCGGGTCCCTACGATTCTTCAGCCTAAACAAGCGTTTGCAGGCCTTACTCAATTGATACAGTACGGTATCTTGCGGGCAATCAAAAGAGAAAAAGAGATTTCCGAGGTTACAGATTTTTTTTCATACTATGGGGTGGCTAACTTCACGCCAACCACCCCACCCTGGAATCGACAAATATAACTATGTGGGGGCATCGGGCAACGTTAGTTCACGTTTGTTCAGGCATTAAAAACGTTAGGATTCCATGAGTATTGCCACAAAAAAATAAAATCGAAAATTTGCTATTGGCGGCTGAAGGCAGGTATGTTAGGTGTCGTAAAAAGTTATACAATCGGGTCCTTACGATTCTTCAGCCTAAACTAGCGTCTACAGGCCTTACTTAATCGATACAGTACGGTATCTTGCGGGCAATCAAAAGAGAAAAAGAGATTTCCGAGGTTTTAGACTTTTTTTCATACTATGGGGTGGCTAACTTCACGCCAACCACCCCACCCTGGAATCGACAAATCTAACTATGTGGGGGCATCGGGCGACGTTAGTTCACGTTTGTTCAGGCATTAAAAACGTTAGGATCTCATCAGTATTGTCAGAAAAAAATAAAATCGAAAATTTGCTATTGGCGGCTGAAGGCAGGTATGTTAGGTGTCGTAAAAAGTTATACAATCGGGTGCTAACGATTCTTCAGCCTAAACAAGCGTCTACAGGCCTTACTTAATCGATACAGTACGGTATCTTGCGGGCAATCAAAAGAGAAAAAGAGATTTCCGAGGTTTTAAATTTTTTTTCATACTATGGGGTGGCTAACTTCACGCCAACCACCCCACCCTGGAATTGACAAATCTAACTATGTGGGTGCATCGGGCGACGTTAGTTCACGTTTGTTCAGGCATTAAAAACGTTAGGATCTCATCAGTATTGCCACAAGAAAATAAAATCGAAAATTTGCTATTGGCGGCTGAAGCAGGTATGTTAGGTGTCGTAAAAAGTTATACAATCGGGTCCTTACGATTCTTCAGCCTAAACAAGCGTTTGCAGGCCTTACTTAATCGATACAGTACGGTATCTTGCGGGCAATCAAAAGAGAAAAAGAGATTTCCGAGGTTACAGATTTTTTTTCATACTATGGGGTGGCTAACTTCACGCCAACCACCCCACCCTGGAATCGACAAATCTAACTATGTGGGGGCATCGGGCGACGTTAGTTCACGTTTGTTCAGGCATTAAAAACGTTAGGAATCCATGAGTATTGCCACAAAAAAATAAAATCGAAAATTTGCTATTGGCGGCTGAAGGCAGGTATGTTAGGTGTCGTAAAAAGTTATACAATCGGGTCCTTACGATTCTTCAGCCTAAACTAGCGTCTACAGGCCTTACTTAATCGATACAGTACGGTATCTTGCGGGCAATCAAAAGAGAAAAAGAGATTTCCGAGGTTTTAGATTTTTTTTCATACTATGGGGTGGCTAACTTCACGCCAACCACCCCACCCTGGAATTGACAAATCTAACTATGTGTGTGCATCGGGCGACGTTAGTTCACGTTTGTTCAGGCATTAGAAACGTTAGGATCTCATCAGTATTGCCACAAGAAAATAAAAACGAAAATTTGCTATTGGCGGCTGAAGGCAGGTATGTTAGGTGTCGTAAAAAGTTATACAATCGGGTCCCTACGATTCTTCAGCCTAAACAAGCGTTTGCAGGCCTTACTCAATCGATACAGTACGGTATCTTGCGGGCAATCAAAAGAGAAAAAGAGATTTCCGAGGTTACAGATTTTTTTTCATACTATGGGGTGGCTAACTTCACGCCAACCACCCCACCCTGGAATCGACAAATATAACTATGTGGGGGCATCGGGCGACGTTAGTTCACGTTTGTTCAGGCATTAAAAACGTTAGGATCCCATCAGTATTGCCACAAAAAAATAAAATCGAAAATTTGCTATTGGCGGCTGAAGGCAGGTATGTTAGGTGTCGTAAAAAGTTATACAATCGGGTCCATACGATTCTTCAGCCTAAACAAGCGTTTGCAGGCCTTACTCAATCGATACAGTATGGTATCTTGCGGGCAATCAAAAGAGAAAAAGAGATTTCCGAGGTTTTAGACTTTTTTTCATACTATGGGGTGGCTAACTTCACGCCAACCACCCCACCCTGGAATCGACAAATCTATCTATGTGGGGGCATCAGGCGACGTTAGTTCACGTTTGTTCAGGCATTAAAAACGTTAGGATCCCATCAGTATTGTCAGAAAAAAATAAAATCGAAAATTTGCTATTGGCGGCTGAAGGCAGGTATGTTAGGTGTCGTAAAAAGTTATACAATCGGGTGCTAACGATTCTACAGCCTAAACAAGCGTCTGCAGGCCTTACCTAATCGATACAGTACGGTATCTTGCGGGCAATCAAAAGAGAAAAAGAAATTTCCGAGGTTTTCGATTTTTTTCCATACTATGGGGTGGCTAACTTCACGCCAACCACCCCACCCTGGAATTGACAAATCTAACTATGTATGTGCATCGGGCAACGTTAGTTCACGTTTTTTCAGGCATTAAAAACGTTAGGATCCCATCAGTATTGCCACAAAAAAATAAAATCGAAAATTTGCTATTGGCGGCTGAAGACAGGTATGTTAGGTGTCGTAAAAAGTTAAACAATCGGGTCCTTACGATTCTTCAGCTTAAACAAGCGTCTGCAGGCCTTACTTAATCGATACAGTACGGTGATCTTGCGGGCAATCAAAAGAAAAAAAGAGATTTCCGAGGTTACAGATTTTTTTTCATACTATGGGGTGGCTAACTTCACGCCAACCACCCCACCCTGGAATCGACAAATCTAACTATGTGGGGGCATCGGGCGACGTTAGTTCACGTTTGTTCAGGCATTAAAAACGTTAGGATTCCATGAGTATTGCCACAAAAAAATAAAATCGAAAATTTGCTATTGGCGGCTGAAGGCAGGTATGTTAGATGTCGTAAAAAGTTATACAATCGGGTCCTTACGATTCTTCAGCCTAAACTAGCGTCTACAGGCTTTACTTAATCGATACAGTACGGTATCTTGCGGGCAATCAAAAGAGAAAAAGAGATTTCCGAGGTTTTAGATTTTTTTTCATACTATGGGGTGGCTAACTTCACGCCAACCACCCCACCCTGGAATTGACAAATCTAACTATGTGGATGCATCGGGCTACGTTAGTTCACGTTTGTTCAGGCATTAGAAACGTTAGGATCTCATCAGTATTGCCACAAGAAAATAAAAACGAAAATTTGCTATTGGCGGCTGAAGGCAGGTATGTTAGGTGTCGTAAAAAGTTATACAATCGGGTCCCTACGATTCTTCAGCCTAAACAAGCGTTTGCAGGCCTTACTCAATTGATACAGTACGGTATCTTGCGGGCAATCAAAAGAGAAAAAGAGATTTCCGAGGTTACAGATTTTTTTTCATACTATGGGGTGGCTAACTTCACGCCAACCACCCCACCCTGGAATCGACAAATATAACTATGTGGGGGCATCGGGCGACGTTAGTTCACGTGTGTTCAGGCATTAAAAACGTTAGGATTCCATGAGTATTGCCACAAAAAAATAAAATCGAAAATTTGCTATTGGCGGCTGAAGGCAGGTATGTTAGGTGTCGTAAAAAGTTATACAATCGGGTCCTTACGATTCTTCAGCCTAAACTAGCGTCTACAGGCCTTACTTAATCGATACAGTACGGTATCTTGCGGGCAATCAAAAGAGAAAAAGAGATTTCCGAGGTTTTAGACTTTTTTTCATACTATGGGGTGGCTAACTTCACGCCAACCACCCCACCCTGGAATCGACAAATCTAACTATGTGGGGGCATCGGGCGACGTTAGTTCACGTTTGTTCAGGCATTAAAAACGTTAGGATCCCATCAGTATTGTCAGAAAAAAATAAAATCGAAAATTTGCTATTGGCGGCTGAAGGCAGGTATGTTAGGTGTCGTAAAAAGTTATACAATCGGGTGCTAACGATTCTTCAGCCTAAACAAGCGTCTACAGGCCTTACTTAATCGATACAGTACGGTATCTTGCGGGCAATCAAAAGAGAAAAAGAGATTTCCGAGGTTTTAGATTTTTTTTCATACTATGGGGTGGCTAACTTCACGCCAACCACCCCACCCTGGAATTGACAAATCTAACTATGTGGGTGCATCGGGCGACGTTAGTTCACGTTTGTTCAGGCATTAAAAACGTTAGGATCTCATCAGTATTGCCACAAGAAAATAAAATCGAAAATTTGCTATTGGCGGCTGAAGCAGGTATGTTAGGTGTCGTAAAAAGTTATACAATCGGGTCCTTACGATTCTTCAGCCTAAACAAGCGTTTGCAGGCCTTACTTAATCGATACAGTACGGTATCTTGCGGGCAATCAAAAGAGAAAAAGAGATTTCCGAGGTTACAGATTTTTTTTCATACTATGGGGTGGCTAACTTCACGCCAACCACCCCACCCTGGAATCGACAAATCTAACTATGTGGGGGCATCGGGCGACGTTAGTTCACGTTTGTTCAGGCATTAAAAACGTTAGGAATCCATGAGTATTGCCACAAAAAAATAAAATCGAAAATTTGCTATTGGCGGCTGAAGGCAGGTATGTTAGGTGTCGTAAAAAGTTATACAATCGGGTCCTTACGATTCTTCAGCCTAAACTAGCGTCTACAGGCCTTATTTAATCGATACAGTACGGTATCTTGCGGGCAATCAAAAGAGAAAAAGAGATTTCCGAGGTTTTAGATTTTTTTTCATACTATGGGGTGGCTAACTTCACGCCAACCACCCCACCCTGGAATTGACAAATCTAACTATGTGTGTGCATCGGGCGACGTTAGTTCACGTTTGTTCAGGCATTAGAAACGTTAGGATCTCATCAGTATTGCCACAAGAAAATAAAAACGAAAATTTGCTATTGGCGGCTGAAGGCAGGTATGTTAGGTGTCGTAAAAAGTTATACAATCGGGTCCCTACGATTCTTCAGCCTAAACAAGCGTTTGCAGGCCTTACTCAATCGATACAGTACGGTATCTTGCGGGCAATCAAAAGAGAAAAAGAGATTTCCGAGGTTACAGATTTTTTTTCATACTATGGGGTGGCTAACTTCACGCCAGCCACCCCACCCTGGAATCGACAAATATAACTATGTGGAGGCATCGGGCGACGTTAGTTCACGTTTGTGCAGGCATTAAAAACGTTAGGATCCCATCAGTATTGCCACAAAAAAATAAAATCGAAAATTTGCTATTGGCGGCTGAAGGCAGGTATGTTAGGTGTCGTAAAAAGTTATACAATCGGGTCCATACGATTCTTCAGCCTAAACAAGCGTTTGCAGGCCTTACTCAATCGATACAGTATGGTATCTTGCGGGCAATCAAAAGAGAAAAAGAGATTTCCGAGGTTTTAGACTTTTTTTCATACTATGGGGTGGCTAACTTCACGCCAACCACCCCACCCTGGAATCGACAAATCTAACTATGTGGGGGCATCAGGCGACGTTAGTTCACGTTTGTTCAGGCATTAAAAACGTTAGGATCCCATCAGTATTGTCAGAAAAAAATAAAATCGAAAATTTGCTATTGGCGGCTGAAGGCAGGTATGTTAGGTGTCGTAAAAAGTTATACAATCGGGTGCTAACGATTCTACAGCCTAAACAAGCGTCTGCAGGCCTTACCTAATCGATACAGTACGGTATCTTGCGGGCAATCAAAAGAGAAAAAGAAATTTCCGAGGTTTTCGATTTTTTTCCATACTATGGGGTGGCTAACTTCACGCCAACCACCCCACCCTGGAATTGACAAATCTAACTATGTATGTGCATCGGGCAACGTTAGTTCACGTTTGTTCAGGCATTAAAAACGTTAGGATCCCATCAGTATTGCCACAAAAAAATAAAATCGAAAATTTGCTATTGGCGGCTGAAGGCAGGTATGTTAGGTGTCGTAAAAAGTTAAACAATCGGGTCCTTACGATTCTTCAGCCTAAACAAGCGTCTGCAGGCCTTACTTAATCGATACAGTACGGTGATCTTGCGGGCAATCAAAAGAAAAAAAGAGATTTCCGAGGTTTTAGATTTTTTTTCATACTATGGGGTGGCTAACTTCACGCCAACCACCCCACCCTGGAATCGACAAATCTAACTATGTGGGGGCATCGGGCGACGTTAGTTCACGTTTGTTCAGGCATTCAAAACGTAAGGATCCCATCAGTATTACCACAAAAAAAATAAATCGAAAATTTGCTATTGGCGGCTGAAGGCAGGTATGTTAGGTGTCGTAAAAAGTTATACAATCGGGTCCTTACGATTCTTCAGCCTAAACAAGCGTCTGCAGGTCTTATTTAATCGATACAGTACGGTATCTTGCGGGCAATCAAAAGAGAAAAAGAGATTTCCGAGGTTTTAGTTTTTTTTTCATACTATGGGGTGGCTAATTTCACGCCAACCACCCCACCCTGGAATCGACAAATCTAACTATGTGGGGGCATCAAGCGACGTAAGTTCACGTTTGTTCAGGCATTAAAAACGTTAGGATCCCACAGTATTGCCAGAAAAAATAAAATCGAAAATTTGCTATTGGCGGCTGAAGGCAGGTATGTTAGGTGTCGTAAAAAGTTATACAATCGAGTCCTTACGATTCTTCAGCCTAAACAAGCATCTGCAGGCCTTACTTAATCGATACAGTACGGTATTTTGCGGGCAATCAAAAGAGAAAAAGAGATTTCCGAGGTTTTAGATTTTTTTTCATACTATGGGGTGGCTAACTTCACGCCAACCACCCCACCCTGGAATTGACAAATCTAACTATACGGGGGCTTCGGGCGACTTTAGTTCACGTTTGTTCAGGCATTAAAAACGTTAGGATCCCATCAGTATTGCCAGAAAAAAATAAAATCGAAAATTTGCTATTGGCGGCTGAAGGCAGGTATGTTAGGTGTCGTAAAAAGTTATACAATGGGGTCCTTACGATTCTTCAGCCTGAACAAGCGTCTGCAGGCCTTACTTAATCGATACAGTACGGTATCTTGCGGGCAATCAAAAGAGAAAAATAGATTTCCGAGGTTACAGATTTTTTTTCATACTATGGGGTGGCTAACTTCACGCCAACCACCCCACCCTGGAATCGACAAATATAACTATGTGGGGGCATCGGGCGACGTTAGTTCACGTTTGTTCAGGCATTAAAAACGTTAGGATCCCATCAGTATTGCCACAAAAAAATAAAATCGAAAATTTGCTATTGGCGGCTGAAGGCAGGTATGTTAGGTGTCGTAAAAAGTTATACAATCGGGTCCTAACGATTCTACAGCCTAAACAAGCATCTGTAGGCCTTACCTAATCGATACAGTACGGTATCTTGCGGGCAATCAAAAGAGAAAAAGAAATTTCCGAGGTTTTCGATTTTTTTCCATACTATGGGGTGGCTAACTTCACGCCAACCACCCCACCCTGGAATTGACAAATCTAACTATGTGGGTGCATCGAACAACGTTAGTTCACGTTTGTTCAGGCATTAAAAACGTTAGGATCCCATCAGTATTGCCACAAAAAAATAAAATCGAAAATTTGCTATTGGCGGCTGAAGGCAGGTATGTTAGGTGTCGTAAAAAGTTATACAATCGGGTCCTTACGATTATTCAGCCTAAACAAGCGTCTGCAGGCCTTACTTAATCGATACAGTATGGTATCTTGCGGGCAATCAAAAGATAAAAAGAGATTTCCGAGGTTTTAGATTTTTTTTCATACTATGGGGTGGCTAACTTCACGCCAACCACCCCACCCTGGAATCGACAAATCTAACTATGTGGGGGCATCGGTCGACGTTAGTTCACGTTTGTTCAGGCATTAAAAACGTAAGGATCCCATCAGTATTGCCACAAAAAAATTAAATCGAAAATTTGCTATTGGCGGCTGAAGGCAGGTATGTTAGGTGTCGTAAAAAGTTATACAATCGGGTCCTTACGATTCGTCAGCCTAAACAAGCGTCTGCAGGTCTTATTTAATCGATACAGTATGGTATTTTGCGGGCAATCAAAAGAGAAAAAGAGATTTCCGAGGTTTAATTTTTTTTTCATACTATGGGGTGGCTAACTTCACGCCAACCACCCCACCCTGGAATCGACAAATCTAACTATGTAGGGGCATCAAGCGACGTTAGTTCACGTTTGTTCAGGCATTAAAAACGTTAGGATCTCATCAGTATTGCCACAAGAAAATAAAATCGAAAATTTGCTATTGGCGGCTGAAGCAGGTATGTTAGGTGTCGTAAAAAGTTATACAATCGGGTCCTTACGATTCTTCAGCCTAAACAAGCGTTTGCAGGCCTTACTTAATCGATACAGTACGGTATCTTGCGGGCAATCAAAAGAGAAAAAGAGATTTCCGAGGTTACAGATTTTTTTTCATACTATGGGGTGGCTAACTTCACGCCAACCACCCCACCCTGGAATCGACAAATCTAACTATGTGGGGGCATCAGGCGACGTTAGTTTACGTTTGTTCAGGCATTAAAAACGTTAGGATCCCATCAGTATTGTCAGAAAAAAATAAAATCGAAAATTTGCTATTGGCGGCTGAAGGCAGATATGTTAGGTGTCGTAAAAAGTTATACAATCGGGTCCTAACGATTCTACAGCCTAAACAAGCGTCTGTAGGCCTTACTTAATCGATACAGTACGGTATCTTGCGGGCAATCAAAAGAGAAAAGAGATTTCCGAGGTTTTAGATTTTTTTTCATACTATGGGGTGGCTAACTTCACGCCAACCACCCCACCCTGGAATCGACAAATCTAACTATGTGGGGGCATCAAGCGACGTTAGTTTACGTTTGTTCAGGCATTAAAAACGTTAGGATCCCATCAGTATTGCCACAAAAAAATAAAATCGAAAATTTGCTATTGGCGGCTGAAGGCAGGTATGTTAGGTGTCGTAAAAAGTTATACAATCGGGTCCTTACGATTCTTCAGCCTAAACAAGCGTCTGCAGGCCTTACTTAATCGATACAGTACGGTATCTTGCAGGCAATCAAAAGAGAAAAAGAGATTTCCGAGGTTTCAGATTTTTTTTCATACTATGGGGTGGCTAACTTCACACCAACCACCCCACCCTGGAATCGACAAATCTAACTATGTGGGGGCATCGGGCGACGGTAGTGCACGTTTGTTCAGGCATTAAAAACGTTAGGATCCCATCAGTATTGCCACAAAAAAATAAAATCGAAAATTTGCTATTGGCGGCTGAAGGCAGGTATGTTAGTTGTCGTAAAAAGTTATACAATCGGGTCCTTACGATTCTTCAGCCTAAACAAGCGTCTGCAGGCCTTATTTAATCGATACAGTACGGTATCTTGCAGGCAATCAAAAGAGAAAAAGAGATTTCCGAGGTTTCAGTTTTTTTTTCATACTATGGGGTGGCTAACTTCACACCAACCACCCCACCCTGGAATCGACAAATCTAACTATGTGGGGGCATCGGGCGACGATAGTTCACGTTTGTTCGGGCATTAAAAACGTTAGGATCCCATCAGTATTGCCACAAAAAAATAAAATCAAAAATTTGCTATTGGCGGCTGAAGGCAGGTATGTTAGGTGTCGTAAAAAGTTATACAATCGGGTACTTACGATTCTTCAGCCTAAACAAGCGTATGCAGGCCTTATTTAATCGATACAGTACGGTATCTTGCGGGCAATCAAAAGAGAAAAAGAGATTTCCGAGGTTTCAGTTTTTTTTCATACTATGGGGTGGCTAACTTCACGCCAACCACCCCACCCTGGAATCGACAAATCTAACTATGTGGGGGCATCGGGCGACGTTAGTTTACGTTTGTTCAGGCATTAAAAACGTTAGGATCCCATCAGTATTGCCACAAAAAAATAAAATCGAAAATTTGCTATTAGCGACTGCAGGCAGGTATGTTAGGTGTCGTAAAAAGTTATACAATCGGGTCCTTACGATTCTTCAGCCTAAACAAGCGTCTGCAGGCCTTACTTAATCGATACAGTATGGTATCTTGCGGGCAATCAAAAGAGAAAAAGAGATTTCCGAGGTTTTAGATTTTTTTTCATACTATGGGGTGGCTAACTTCACGCCAACCACCCCACCCTGGAATCGACAAATCTAACTATGTGGGGGCATCAAGCGACGTTAGTTCACGTTTGTTCAGGCATTAAAAACGTTAGGATCCCATCAGTATTGCCACAAAAAATAAAATCGAAAATTTGCTATTGGCGGCTGAAGGCAGGTATGTTAGGTGTCGTAAAAAGTTATACAATCGGGTCCTTACGATTCTTCAGCCTAAACAAGCGTTTACAGGCCTTACTCAATCGATACAGTACGGTATCTTGCGGGCAATCAAAAGAGAAAAAGAGATTTCCGAGGTTTCAGATTTTTTTTCATACTATGGGGTGGCTAACTTCACGCCAACCACCCCACCCTGGAATCGACAAATCTAACTATGTGGGGGCATCGGACGACGTTAGTTCACGTTTGTTCAGGCATTAAAAACGTTAGGATCCCATCAGTCTTGTCAGAAAAAAATAAAATCGATAATTTGCTATTGGCGGCTGAAGGCAGGTATGTTAGGTGTCGTAAAAAGTTATACAATCGGGTCCTTACGATTCTTCAGCCTAAACAAGCGTCTGCAGGCCTCATTCAATGGATACAGTACGGTATCTTGCAGGCAATCAAAAGAGAAAAAGAGATTTCCGAGGTTTCAGATTTTTTTTCATACTATGGGGTGGCTAACTTCACACCAACCACCCCACCCTGGAATCGACAAATCTAACTATGTGGGGGCATCGGGCGACGATAGTTTACGTTTGTTCAGGCATTAAAAACGTTAGGGTCCCATCAGTATTGCCACAAAAAAATAAAATCGAAAATTTGCTATTGGCGGCTGAAGGCAGGTATGTTAGGTGTCGTAAAAAGTTATACAATCGGGTCCTTACGATTCTTCAGCCTAAACAAGCGTCTGCAGGTCTTATTTAATCGATACAGTACGGTATCTTGCGGGCAATCAAAAGAGAAAAAGAGATTTCCGAGGTTTTAGATTTTTTTTCATACTATGGGGTGGCTAACTTCACACCAACCACCCCACCCTGGAATCGACAAATCTAACTAAGTGGGGGCATCGGGCGACGATAGTTCACGTTTGTTCAGGCATTAAAAACGTTAGGATCCCATCAGTATTGCCACAAAAAAATAAAATCGAAAATTTGCTATTGGCGGCTGAAGGCAGGTATGTTAGGTGTCGTAAAAAGTTATACAATCGGGTCCTTACGATTCTTCAGCCTAAACAAGCGTCTGCAGGCCTTACTTAATCGATACAGTACGGTATCTTGCAGGCAATCAAAAGAGAAAAAGAGATTTCCGAGGTTTCAGATTTTTTTTCATACTATGGGGTGGCTAACTTCACACCAACCACACCACCCTGGAATCGACAAATCTAACTATGTAGGGGCATCGGGCGACGATAGTTCACGTTTGTTCAGGCATTTAAAACGTTAGGATCCCATCAGTATTGCCACAAAAAAATAAAATCAAAAATTTGCTATTGGCGGCTGAAGGCAGGTATGTTAGGTGTCGTAAAAAGTTATAGAATCGGGTCCTTACGATTCTTCAGCCTAAACAAGCGTCTGCAGGCCTTACTTAATCGATACAGTACGGTATCTTGCGGGCAATCAAAAGAAAAAAGAGATTTCCGAGGTTTTAGATTTTTTTTCATACTATGGGGTGGCTAACTTCACGCCAACCACCCCACCCTGGAATCGACAAATCTAACTATGTGGGGGCATCGGGCGACGTTAGTTCACGTTTGTTCAGGCATTAAAAACGTAAGGATCCCATCAGTATTACCACAAAAAAATTAAATCGAAAATTTGCTATTGGCGGCTGAAGGCAGGTATGTTAGGTGTCGTAAAAAGTTATACAATCGGGGCCTTACGATTCTTCAGCATAAACAAGCGTCTGCAGGTCTTATTTAATCGATACAGTACGGTATCTTGCGGGCAATCAAAAGAGAAATAGAGATTTCCGAGGTTTTAGTTTTTTTTTCATACTATGGGGTGGCTAACTTCACGCCAACCACCCCACCCTGGAATCGACAAATCTAACTATGTATGGGCATCAAGCGACGTTAGTTCACGTTTGTTCAGGCATTAAAAACGTTAGGATCCCACAGTATTGCCAGAAAAAATAAAATCGAAAATTTGCTATTGGCGGCTGAAGGCAGGTATGTTAGGTGTCGTAAAAAGTTATACAATCGAGTCCTTACGATTCTTCAGCCTAAACAAGCATCTGCAGGCCTTACTTAATCGATACAGTACGGTATTTTGCAGGCAATCAAAAGAGAAAAAGAGATTTCCGAGGTTTTAGATTTTTTTTCATACTATGGGGTGGCTAACTTCACGCCAACCACCCCACCCTGGAATTGACAAATCTAACTATGCGGGGGCATCGGGCGACTTTAGTTCACGTTTGTTCAGGCATTAAAAACGTGAGGATCCCATCAGTTTTGCCAGAAAAAAATAAAATCGAAAATTTGCTATTGGCGGCTGAAGGCAGGTATGTTAGGTGTCGTAAAAAGTTATATAATCGGGTCCTTACGATTTATTAAAAGAGAAAAAGAGATTTCCGAGGTTTTAGATTTTTTTTCATACTCTGGGGTGGCTAACTTCACGCCAACCACCCCACCCTGGAATTGACAAATCTAACTATGTGGGGGCATCGGGCGACGTTAGTTCACGTTTGTTCAGGCATTAAAAACGTTAGGATCCCATCAGTATTGCCAGAAAAAAATAAAATCGAAAATTTGCTATTGGCGGCTGAAGGCAGGTATGTTAGGTGTCGTAAAAAGTTATACAATGGGGTCCTAACGATTCTTCAGCCTGAAGAAGCGTCTGCAGGCCTTACTTAATCGATACAGTACGGTATCTTGCGGGCAATCAAAAGAGAAAAAGAGATTTCCGAGGTTTTAGATTTTTTTTCATACTATGGGGTGGCTAACTTCACGCCAACCACCCCACCCTGGAATTGACAAATCTAACTATGTGGGTGCATCGGGCGACGTTAGTTCACGTTTGTTCAGGCATTAAAAACGTTAGGATCTCATCAGTATTGCCACAAGAAAATAAAATCGAAAATTTGCTATTGGCGGCTGAAGGCAGGTATGTTAGGTGTCGTAAAAAGTTATACAATCGGGTCCTTACGATTCTTCAGCCTAAACAAGCGTTTGCAGGCCTTACTCAATCGATACAGTACGGTATCTTGCGGGCAATCAAAAGAGAAAAAGAGATTTCCGAGGTTACAGATTTTTTTTCATACTATGGGGTGGCTAACTTCACGCCAACCACCCCACCCTGGAATCGACAAATATAACTATGTGGGGGCATCGGGCGACGTTAGTTTACGTTTGTTCAGGCATTAAAAACGTTAGGATCCCATCAGTATTGCCACAAAAAAATAAAATCGAAAATTTGCTATTGGCGGCTGAAGGCAGGTATGTTAGGTGTCGTAAAAAGTTATACAATCGGGTCCTAACGATTCTCCAGCCTAAACAAGCGTCTGTAGGCCTTACCTAATCGATACAGTACGGTATCTTGCGGGCAATCAAAAGAGAAAAAGAAATTTCCGAGGTTTTCGATTTTTTTCCATACTATGGGGTGGCTAACTTCACGCCAACCACCCCACCCTGGAATTGACAAATCTAACTATGTGGGTGCATCGGGCAACGTTAGTTCACGTTTGTTCAGGCATTAAAAACGTTAGGATCCCATCAGTATTGCCACAAAAAAATAAAATCGAAAATTTGCTATTGGCGGCTGAAGGCAGGTATGTTAGGTGTCGTAAAAAGTTATACAATCGGGTCCTTACGATTCTTCAGCCTAAACAAGCGTCTGCAGGCCTTACTTAATCGATACAGTACGGTATCTTGCGGGCAATCAAAAGATAAAAAGAGATTTCCGAGGTTTTGGTTTTTTTTCATACTATGGGGTGGCTAACTTCACGTCAACCACCCCACCCTGGAATCGACAAATCTAACTATGTGGGGGCATCGGTCGACGTTAGTTCACGTTCGTTCAGGCATTAAAAACGTAAGGATCCCATCAGTATTGCCACAAAAAAATTAAATCGAAAATTTGCTATTGGCGGCTGAAGGCAGGTATGTTAGGTGTCGTAAAATGTTATACAATCGAGTCCTTACGATTCTTCAGCCTAATCAAGCGTTTGCAGGCCTTACTCAATCGATACAGTACGGTATCTTGCGGGCAATCAAAAGAGAAAAAGAGATTTCCGAGGTTACAGATTTTTTTTTCATACTATGGGGTGGCTAACTTCACGCCAACCACCCCACCCTGGAATCGACAAATATAACTATGTGGGGGCATCGGGCGACGTTAGTTTACGTTTGTTCAGGCATTAAAAACGTTAGGATCCCATCAGTATTGCCACAAAAAAATAAAATCGAAAATTTGCTATTGGCGGCTGAAGGCAGGTATGTTAGGTGTCGTAAAAAGTTATACAATCGGGTCCTAACGATTCTCCAGCCTAAACAAGCGTCTGTAGGCCTTACCTAATCGATACAGTACGGTATCTTGCGGGCAATCAAAAGAGAAAAAGAAATTTCCGAGGTTTTCGATTTTTTTCCATACTATGGGGTGGCTAACTTCACGCCAACCACCCCACCCTGGAATCGACAAATATAACTATGTGGGTGCATCGGGCAACGTTAGTTCACGTTTGTTCAGGCATTAAAAACGTTAGGATACCATCAGTATTGCCACAAAAAAATAAAATCAAAAATTTGCTATTGGCGGCTGAAGGCAGGTATGTTAGGTGTCGTAAAAAGTTATACAATCGGGTCCTAACGATTCTTCAGCCTAAACAAGCGTCTGCAGGCCTTACTTAATCGATACAGTACGGTATCTTGCGGGCAATCAAAAGATAAAAAGAGATTTCCGAGGTTTTGGTTTTTTTTCATACTATGGGGTGGCTAACTTCACGCCAACCACCCCACCCTGGAATCGACAAATCTAACTATGTGGGGGCATCGGTCGACGTTAGTTCACGTTTGTTCAGGCATTAAAAACGTAAGGATCCCATCAGTATTGCCACAAAAAAATTAAATCGAAAATTTGCTATTGGCGGCTGAAGGCAGGTATGTTAGGTGTCGTAAAAAGTTATATAATCGGGTCCTTACGATTAATTAAAAGAGAAAAAGAGATTTCCGAGGTTTTAGATTTTTTTTCATACTCTGGGGTGGCTAACTTCACGCCAACCACCCCACCCTGGAATTGACAAATCTAACTATGTGGGGGCATCGGGCGACGTTAGGTCACGTTTGTTCAGGCATTAAAAACGTTAGGAACCCATCAGTATTGCCAGAAAAAAAAAAATCGAAAATTTGCTATTGGCGGCTGAAGGCAGGTATGTTAGGTGTCGTAAAAAGTTATACAATGGGGTCCTTACGATTCTTCAGCCTGAACAAGCGTCTGCAGGCCTTACTTAATCGATACAGTACGGTATCTTGCAGGAAAACAAAAGAGAAAAAGAGATTTCCGAGGTTTCAGATTTTTTTTCATACTATGGGGTGGCTAACTTCACACCAACCACCCCACCCTGGAATCGACAAATCTAACTAAGTGGGGGCATCGGGCCACGATAGTTCACGTTTGTTCAGGCATTAAAAACGTTAGGATCCCATCAGTATTGCCACAAAAAAATAAAATCGAAAATTTGCTATTGGCGGCTGAAGGCAGGTATGTTAGGTGTCATAAAAAGTTATACAATCGGGTCCTAACGATTCTACAGCCTAAACAAGCGTCTGTAGGCCTAACTTAATCGATACAGTATGGTATCTTGCAGGCAGTCAAAAGAGAAAAAGAAATTTCCGAGGTTTTCGATTTTTTTCCATACTATGGGGTGGCCAACTTCACGCCAACTACCCCACCCTTGAATTGACAAATCTAACTATGTGGAGGCATCGGGCGACGTTAGTTCACGTTTGTTCAGGCATTAAAAACGTTAGGATTCCATCAGTATTGCCAGAAAAAAAAAAATAGAAAATTTGCTATTGGCGGCTGAAGGCAGGTATGTTAGGTGTCGTAAAAAGTTATACAATCGAGTCCTTACGATTCTTCAGCCTAAACAAGCATCTGCAGGCCTTACTTAATCGATACAGTACGGTATCTTGCGGGCAATCAAAAGAGAAAAAGAGATTTCCGAGGTTTTAGATTTTTTTTCATACTATGGGGTGGCTAACTTCACGCCAACCACCCCACCCTGGAATTGACAAATATAACTATGTGGGGGCATCGGGCGACGTTTAGTTCACGTTTGTCCAGGCATTAAAAACGTTAGGATCCCATCAGTATTGCCAGAAAAAAATAAAATCGAAAATTTGCTATTGGCGGCTGAAGGCAGGTATGTTAGGTGTCGTAAAAAGTTATATAATCGGGTCCTTACGATTTATTAAAAGAGAAAAAGAGATTTCCGAGGTTTTACATTTTTTTTCATACTATGGGGTGGCCAACTTCACGCCAACCACCCCACCCTGGAATTGACAAATTTAACTATGTGGGTGCATCGGGCGACGTTAGTTCACGTTTGTTCAGGCATTAAAAACGTTAGGATCCCATCAGTATTGCCACAAAAAAATAAAATCGAAAATTTGCTATTGGCGGCTGAAGGCAGGTATGTTAGGTGTCGTAAAAAGTTATACAATCGGGTCCTTACGATTCTTCAGCCTGACCAAGCGTCTACAGGCCTTACTTAATCGATACAGTACGGTATCTTGCGGGCAATCAAAGGAGAAAAAGAGATTTCCGAGGTTTTAGATTTTTTTTCATACTATGGGGTGGCTAACTTCACGCCAACCACCCCACCCTGGAATCGACAAATCTAACTATGTGGGGGCATCGGGCGACGTTAGTTCACGTTTGTTCAGGCATTAAAAACGTTAGGATCCCATCAGTATTGCCACAAAAAATAAAATCGAAAATTTGCTATTGGCGGCTGAAGGCAGGTATGTTAGGTGTCGTAAAAAGTTATACAATCGGATCCTTACGATTCTTCAGCCTAAACAAGCGTTTGCAGGCCTTACTCAATCGATACAGTACGGTATCTTGCGGGCAATCAAAAGAGAAAAAGAGATTTCCGAGGTTTCAGATTTTTTTTCATACTATGGGGTGGCTAACTTCACGCCAACCACCCCACCCTGGAATCGACAAATCTAACTATGTGGGGGCATCGGACGACGTTAGTTCACGTTTGTTCAGGCATTAAAATCGTTAAGATCCCATCAGTATTGTCAGAAAAAAATAAAATCGAAAATTTGCTATTGGTTGCTGAAGGCAGGTATGTTAGGTGTCGTAAAAAGTTATACAATCGGGTCCTAACGATTCTACAGCCTAAACAAGCGTCTGTAGGCCTTACTTAATCGATACAGTACGGTATCTTGCGGGCAATCAAAAGAGAAAAAGAAATTTCCGAGGTTTTCGATTTTTTTCCATACTATGGGGTTGCTAACTTCACGCCAACCACCCCACCCTGGAATTGACAAATCTAACTATGTTGGTGCATCGAGCGACGTTAGTTCACGTTTGTTCAGGCATTAAAAACGTTAGGATCCCGTCAGTATTGCCACAAAAAAATAAAATCGAAAATTTGTTATTGGCGGCTGAAGGCAGGTATGTTAGGTGTCGTAAAAAGTTATACAATCGGGTCCTTACGATTCTTCAGCCTAAACAAGCGTCTGCAGGCCTTACTTAATCGATACAGTATGGTATCTTGCGGGCAATCAAAAGAGAAAAAGAGATTTCCGAGGTTTCACATTTTTTTTCATACTATGGGGTGGCTAACTTCACACCAACCACCCCACCCTGGAATCGACAAATCTAACTATGTGGGGGCATCGGGCGACGTAAGTTCACGTTTGTTCAGGCATTAAAAGCGTTAGGATCCCATCAGTATTGCCACAAAAAAATTAAATCCAAAATTTGCTATTGGCGGCTGAAGGCAGGTATGTTAGGTGTCGTAAAAAGTTATACAATCGGGTCCTTACGATTCTTCAGCCTAAACAAGCGTCTGCAGGCTTTACTTAATCGATACAGTATGGTATCTTGCGGGCAATCAAAAGAGAAAAAGAGATTTCCGAGGTTTTAGATTTTTTTTCATACTATGGGGTGGCTAACTTCACGCCAACCACCCCACCCTGGAATCGACAAATCTAACTATGTGGGGGCATCGGGCGACGTTAGTTCACGTTTGTTCAGGCATTAAAAACGTTAGGATCCCATCAGTATTGCCACAAAAAATAAAATCGAAAATTTGCTATTGGCGGCTGAAGGCAGGTATGTTAGGTGTCGTAAAAAGTTATACAATCGGTTCCTTACGATTCTTCAGCCTAAACAAGCGTTTGCAGGCCTTACTCAATCGATACAGTATGGTATCTTGCGGGCAATCAAAAGAGAAAAAGAGATTTCCGAGGTTTCAGATTTTTTTTCATACTATGGGGTGGCTAACTTCACGCCAACCACCCCACCCTGGAATCGACAAATCTAACTATGTGGGGGCATCGGGCGACGTTAGTTCACGTTTGTTCATGCATTAAAATCGTTAAGATCCCATCAGTATTGTCAGAAAAAAATAAAATCGAAAATTTGCTATTGGTTGCTGAAGGCAGGTATGTTAGGTGTCGTAAAAAGTTATACAATCGGGTCCATACGATTCTTCAGCCTAAACAAGCGTTTGCAGGCCTTACTCAATCGATACAGTATGGTATCTTGCGGGCAATCAAAAGAGAAAAAGAGATTTCCGAGGTTTCAGATTTTTTTTCATACTATGGGGTGGCTAACTTCACGCCAACCACCCCACCCTGGAATCGACAAATCTAACTATGTGGGGGCATCGGGCGACGTTAGTTCACGTTTGGTCAGGCATTAAAAACGTTAGGATCCCATCAGTATTGTCAGAAAAAAATAAAATCGAAAATTTGCTATTGGTTGCTGAAGGCAGGTATGTTAGGTGTCGTAAAAAGTTATACAATCGGGTCCATACGATTCTACAGCCTAAACAAGCGTCTGTAGGCCTTACCTAATCGATACAGTACGGTATCTTGCGGGCAATCAAAAGAGAAAAAGAAATTTCCGAGGTTTTCGATTTTTTTCCATACTATGGGTTGGCTAACTTCACGCCAACCACCCCACCCTGGAATTGACAAATCTAACTATGTGGGTGCATTGGGCAACGTTAGTGCACGTTTGTTCAGGCATTAAAAACGTTAGGATCCCATCAGTATTGCCACAAAAAAATAAAATCGAAAATTTGCTATTGGCGGCTGAAGGCAGGTATGTTAGGTGTCGTAAAAAGTTATACAATCGGGTCCTTACGATTCTTCAGCCTAAACAAGCGTCTGCAGGCCTTACTTAATCGATACAGTACGGTATCTTGCGGGCAATCAAAAAATAAAAAGAGATTTCCGAGGTTTTAGATTTTTTTTCATACTATGGGGTGGCTAACTTCACGCCAACCACCCCACCCTGGAATCGACAAATCTAACTATGTGGGGGCATCGGGCGACGTTAATTCACTTTTGTTCAGGCATTAAAAACGTAAGGATCCCATCAGTATTGCCACAAAAAAATTAAATCGAAAATTTGCTATTGGCGGCTGAAGGCAGGTATGTTAGGTGTCGTAAAAAGTTATACAATCGGGTCCTTACGATTCTTCAGCCTAAACAAGCGTCTGCAGTTCTTATTTAATCGATACAGTACGGTATCTTGCGGGCAATCAAAAGAGAAAAAGAGATTTCCGAGGTTTTAGTTTTTTTTTCATACTATGGGGTGGCTAACTTCACGCCAACCACCCCACCCTGGAATCGACAAATCTAACTATGTGGGGGCATCAAGCGACGTTAGTTCACGTTTGTTCAGGCATTAAAAACGTTAGGATCCCACAGTATTGCCAGAAAAAAATAAAATCGAAAATTTGCTATTGGCGGCTGAAGGCAGGTATGTTAGGTGTCGTAAAAAGTTATACAATCGAGTCCTTACGATTCTTCAGCCTAAACAAGCATCTGCAGGCCTTACTTAATCGATACAGTACGGTATTTTGCGGGCAATCAAAAGAGAAAAAGAGATTTCCGAGGTTTTAGATTTTTTTTCATACTATGGGGTGGCTAACTTCACGCCAACCACCCCACCCTGGAATTGACAAATCTAACTATGCAGGGGCATCGGGCGACTTTAGTTCACGTTTGTTCAGGCATTAAAAACGTTAGGATCTCATCAGTATTGCCAGAAAAAAATAAAATCGAAAATTTGCTATTGGTGGCTGAAGGCAGGTATGTTAGGTGTCGTAAAAAGTTATATAATCGGGTCCTTACGATTTATTAAAAGAGAAAAAGAGATTTCCGAGGTTTTAGATTTTTTTTCATACTCTGGGGTGGCTAACTTCACGCCAACCACCCCACCCTGGAATTGACAAATCTAACTATGTGGGGGCATCGGGCGACGTTAGTTCACGTTTGTTCAGGCATTAAAAACGTTAGGAACCCATCAGTATTGCCAGAAAAAAATAAAATCGAAAATTTGCTATTGGCGGCTGAAGGCAGGTATGTTAGGTGTCGTAAAAAGTTATACAATGGGGTCCATACGATTCTACAGCCTAAACAAGCGTCTGTAGGCCTTACCTAATCGATACAGTACGGTATCTTGCGGGCAATCAAAAGAGAAAAAGAAATTTCCGAGGTTTTCGATTTTTTTCCATACTATGGGGTGGCTAACTTCACGCCAACCACCCCACCCTGGAATTGACAAATCTAACTATGTGGGTGCATTGGGCAACGTTAGTGCACGTTTGTTCAGGCATTAAAAACGTTAGGATCCCATCAGTATTGCCACAAAAAAATAAAATCGAAAATTTGCTATTGGCGGCTGAAGGCAGGTATGTTAGGTGTCGTAAAAAGTTATACAATCGGGTCCTTACGATTCTTCAGCCTAAACAAGCGTCTGCAGGCCTTACTTAATCGATACAGTACGGTATCTTGCGGGCAATCAAAAGATAAAAAGAGATTTCCGAGGTTTTAGATTTTTTTTCATACTATGGGGTGGCTAACTTCACGCCAACCACCCCACCCTGGAATCGACAAATCTAACTATGTGGGGGCATCGGGCGACGTTAATTCACTTTTGTTCAGGCATTAAAAACGTAAGGATCCCATCAGTATTGCCAGAAAAAAATAAAATCGAAAATTTGCTATTGGCGGCTGAAGGCAGGTATGTTAGGTGTCGTAAAAAGTTATACAATGGGGTCCCTACGATTCTTCAGCCTGAACAAGCGTCTGCAGGCCTTACTTAATCGATACAGTATGGTATCTTGCGGGCAATCAAAAGAGAAAAAGAGATTTCATAGGTTTTAGATTTTTTTTCATACTATGGGGTGCCTAACTTCACGCCAACCACCCCACCCTGGAATCGACAAATCTAACTATGTGGGGGCATCAGGCGACGTTAGTTCACGTTTGTTCAGGCATTAAAAACGTTAGGATCCCATCAGTATTGTCAGAAAAAAATAAAATCGAAAATTTGCTATTGGCGGCTGAAGGCAGATATGTTAGGTGTCGTAAAAAGTTATACAATCGGGTCCTAACGATTCTACAGCCTAAACAAGCGTCTGTAGGCCTTACTTAATCGATACAGTACGGTATCTTGCGGGCAATCAAAAGAAAAAAAGAGATTTCCGAGGTTTTAGATTTTTTTTCATACTATGGGGTGGCTAACTTCACGCCAACCACCCCACCCTGGAATCGACAAATCTAACTATGTGGGTGCATCGAACAACGTTAGTTCACGTTTGTTCAGGCATTAAAAACGTTAAGATCCCATCAGTATTGCCACAAAAAAATAAAATCGAAAATTTGCTATTGGCGGCTGAAGGCAGGTATGTTAGGTGTCGTAAAAAGTTATACAATCGGGTCCTTACGATTCTTCAGCCTAAACAAGCGTCTGCAGGCCTTATTTAATCGATACAGTACGGTATCTTGCGGGCAATCAAAAGAGAAAAAGAGATTTCCGAGGTTTTAGATTTTTTTTCATACTATTGGGTGGCTAACTTCACGCCAACCACCCCACCCTGGAATCGACAAATCTAACTATGTGGGGGCATCAAGCGACGTTAGTTCACGTTTGTTCAGGCATTAAAAACGTTAGGATCCCATCAGTATTGTCAGAAAAAAATAAAATCGAAAATTTGCTATTGGCGGCTGAAGGCAGGTATGTTAGGTGTCGTAAAAAGTTATACAATCGGGTCCATACTATTCTTCAGCCTAAACAAGCGTTTGCAGGCCTTACTCAATCGATACAGTACGGTATCTTGCGGGCAATCAAAAGAGAAAAAGAGATTTCCGAGGATTAAATTTTTTTTCATACTATGGGGTGGCTAACTTCACGCCAACCACCCCACCCTGGAATTGACAAATCTAACTATGCGGGGGCATCGGGCGACTTTAGTTCACGTTTGTTCAGGCATTAAAAACGTTAGGATCCCATCAGTATTGCCAGAAAAAAATAAAATCGAAAATTTGCTATTGGCGGCTGGAGGCAGGTATGTTAGGTGTCGTAAAAAGTTATATAATCGGGCCCTTACGATTTATTAAAAGAGAAAAAGAGATTTCCGAGGTTTTAGATTTTTTTTCATACTCTGGGGTGGCTAACTTCACGCCAACCACCCCACCCTGGAATTGACAAATCTAACTATGTGGGGGCATCGGGCGACGTTAGTTCACGTTTGTTCATGCATTAAAAACGTTAGGAACCCATCAGTATTGCCAGAAAAAAATAAAATCGAAAATTTGCTATTGGCGGCTGAAGGCAGGTATGTTAGGTGTCGTAAAAAGTTATACAATGGGGTCCTTACGATTCTTCAGCCTGAACAAGCGTCTGCAGGCCTTACTTAATCGATACAGTACGGTATCTTGCGGGCAATCAAAAGAGAAAAAGAGATTTCCGAGGTTTTAGATTTTTTTTCATACTATGGGGTGGCTAACTTCACGCCAACCACCCCACCCTGGAATCGACAAATCTAACTATGTGGGGGCATCAAGCGACGTTAGTTCACGTTTGTTCAGGCATTAAAAACGTTAGGATCCCACAGTATTGCCAGAAAAAAATAAAATCGAAAATTTGCTATTGGCGGCTGAAGGCAGGTATGTTAGGTGTCGTAAAAAGTTATACAATCGAGTCCTTACGATTCTTCAGCCTAAACAAGCATCTGCAGGCCTTACTTAATCGATACAGTACGGTATTTTGCGGGCAATCAAAAGAGAAAAAGAGATTTCCGAGGTTTTAGATTTTTTTTCATACTATGGGGTGGCTAACTTCACGCCAACCACCCCACCCTGGAATTGACAAATCTAACTATGCAGGGGCATCGGGCGACTTTAGTTCACGTTTGTTCAGGCATTAAAAACGTTAGGATCTCATCAGTATTGCCAGAAAAAAATAAAATCGAAAATTTGCTATTGGTGGCTGAAGGCAGGTATGTTAGGTGTCGTAAAAAGTTATATAATCGGGTCCTTACGATTTATTAAAAGAGAAAAAGAGATTTCCGAGGTTTTAGATTTTTTTTCATACTCTGGGGTGGCTAACTTCACGCCAACCACCCCACCCTGGAATTGACAAATCTAACTATGTGGGGGCATCGGGCGACGTTAGTTCACGTTTGTTCAGGCATTAAAAACGTTAGGAACCCATCAGTATTGCCAGAAAAAAATAAAATCGAAAATTTGCTATTGGCGGCTGAAGGCAGGTATGTTAGGTGTCGTAAAAAGTTATACAATGGGGTCCATACGATTCTACAGCCTAAACAAGCGTCTGTAGGCCTTACCTAATCGATACAGTACGGTATCTTGCGGGCAATCAAAAGAGAAAAAGAAATTTCCGAGGTTTTCGATTTTTTTCCATACTATGGGGTGGCTAACTTCACGCCAACCACCCCACCCTGGAATTGACAAATCTAACTATGTGGGTGCATTGGGCAACGTTAGTGCACGTTTGTTCAGGCATTAAAAACGTTAGGATCCCATCAGTATTGCCACAAAAAAATAAAATCGAAAATTTGCTATTGGCGGCTGAAGGCAGGTATGTTAGGTGTCGTAAAAAGTTATACAATCGGGTCCTTACGATTCTTCAGCCTAAACAAGCGTCTGCAGGCCTTACTTAATCGATACAGTACGGTATCTTGCGGGCAATCAAAAGATAAAAAGAGATTTCCGAGGTTTTAGATTTTTTTTCATACTATGGGGTGGCTAACTTCACGCCAACCACCCCACCCTGGAATCGACAAATCTAACTATGTGGGGGCATCGGGCGACGTTAATTCACTTTTGTTCAGGCATTAAAAACGTAAGGATCCCATCAGTATTGCCAGAAAAAAATAAAATCGAAAATTTGCTATTGGCGGCTGAAGGCAGGTATGTTAGGTGTCGTAAAAAGTTATACAATGGGGTCCCTACGATTCTTCAGCCTGAACAAGCGTCTGCAGGCCTTACTTAATCGATACAGTATGGTATCTTGCGGGCAATCAAAAGAGAAAAAGAGATTTCATAGGTTTTAGATTTTTTTTCATACTATGGGGTGCCTAACTTCACGCCAACCACCCCACCCTGGAATCGACAAATCTAACTATGTGGGGGCATCAGGCGACGTTAGTTCACGTTTGTTCAGGCATTAAAAACGTTAGGATCCCATCAGTATTGTCAGAAAAAAATAAAATCGAAAATTTGCTATTGGCGGCTGAAGGCAGATATGTTAGGTGTCGTAAAAAGTTATACAATCGGGTCCTAACGATTCTACAGCCTAAACAAGCGTCTGTAGGCCTTACTTAATCGATACAGTACGGTATCTTGCGGGCAATCAAAAGAAAAAAAGAGATTTCCGAGGTTTTAGATTTTTTTTCATACTATGGGGTGGCTAACTTCACGCCAACCACCCCACCCTGGAATCGACAAATCTAACTATGTGGGTGCATCGAACAACGTTAGTTCACGTTTGTTCAGGCATTAAAAACGTTAAGATCCCATCAGTATTGCCACAAAAAAATAAAATCGAAAATTTGCTATTGGCGGCTGAAGGCAGGTATGTTAGGTGTCGTAAAAAGTTATACAATCGGGTCCTTACGATTCTTCAGCCTAAACAAGCGTCTGCAGGCCTTATTTAATCGATACAGTACGGTATCTTGCGGGCAATCAAAAGAGAAAAAGAGATTTCCGAGGTTTTAGATTTTTTTTCATACTATTGGGTGGCTAACTTCACGCCAACCACCCCACCCTGGAATCGACAAATCTAACTATGTGGGGGCATCAAGCGACGTTAGTTCACGTTTGTTCAGGCATTAAAAACGTTAGGATCCCATCAGTATTGTCAGAAAAAAATAAAATCGAAAATTTGCTATTGGCGGCTGAAGGCAGGTATGTTAGGTGTCGTAAAAAGTTATACAATCGGGTCCATACTATTCTTCAGCCTAAACAAGCGTTTGCAGGCCTTACTCAATCGATACAGTACGGTATCTTGCGGGCAATCAAAAGAGAAAAAGAGATTTCCGAGGATTAAATTTTTTTTCATACTATGGGGTGGCTAACTTCACGCCAACCACCCCACCCTGGAATTGACAAATCTAACTATGCGGGGGCATCGGGCGACTTTAGTTCACGTTTGTTCAGGCATTAAAAACGTTAGGATCCCATCAGTATTGCCAGAAAAAAATAAAATCGAAAATTTGCTATTGGCGGCTGGAGGCAGGTATGTTAGGTGTCGTAAAAAGTTATATAATCGGGCCCTTACGATTTATTAAAAGAGAAAAAGAGATTTCCGAGGTTTTAGATTTTTTTTCATACTCTGGGGTGGCTAACTTCACGCCAACCACCCCACCCTGGAATTGACAAATCTAACTATGTGGGGGCATCGGGCGACGTTAGTTCACGTTTGTTCATGCATTAAAAACGTTAGGAACCCATCAGTATTGCCAGAAAAAAATAAAATCGAAAATTTGCTATTGGCGGCTGAAGGCAGGTATGTTAGGTGTCGTAAAAAGTTATACAATGGGGTCCTTACGATTCTTCAGCCTGAACAAGCGTCTGCAGGCCTTACTTAATCGATACAGTACGGTATCTTGCGGGCAATCAAAAGAGAAAAAGAGATTTCCGAGGTTTTAGATTTTTTTTCATACTATGGGGTGGCTAACTTCACGCCAACCACCCCACCCTGGAATCGACAAATCTAACTATGTGGGGGCATCAGGCAACGTTAGTTCACGTTTGTTCAGGCATTAAAAACGTTAGGATCCCATCAGTATTGTCAGAAAAAAATAAAATCGAAAATTTGCTATTGGCGGCTGAAGGCAGATATGTTAGGTGTCGTAAAAAGTTATACAATCGGGTCCTAACGATTCTTTAGCCTAAACAAGCGTCTGTAGGCCTTACTTAATCGATACAGTACGGTATCTTGAGGGCAATCAAAAGAGAAAAAGAGATTTCCGAGGTTTTAGATTTTTTTTCATACTATGGGGTGGCTAACTTCACGCCAACCACCCCACCCTGGAATCGACAAATCTAACTATGTGGGGGCATCAAGCGACGTTAGTTCACGTTTGTTCAGGCATTAAAAACGTTAGGATCCCATCAGTATTGCCACAAAAAAATAAAATCGAAAATTTGCTATTGGCGGCTGAAGGCAGGTATGTTAGGTGTCGTAAAAAGTTATACAATCGGGTCCTTACGATTCTTCAGCCTAAACAAGCGTCTGCAGGCCTTACTTAATCGATACAGTACGGTATCTTGCGGGAAATCAAAAGAGAAAAAGAGATTTCCGAGGTTTCAGATTTTTTTTCATACTATGGGGTGGCTAACTTCACACCAACCACCCCACCCTGGAATCGACAAATCTAACTATGTGCGGGCATCGGGCGACGATAGTTCACGTTTGTTCAGGCATTAAAAACGTTAGGATCCCATCAGTATTGCCAGAAAAAAAAAAATCGAAAATTTGCTATTGGCGGCTGAAGGCAGGTATGTTAGGTGTCGTAAAAAGTTATACAATCGAGTCCTTACGATTCTTCAGCCTAAACAAACATCTGCAGGCCTTACTTAATCGATACAGTACGGTATCTTGCGGGCAATCAAAAGAGAAAAAGAGATTTCCGAGGTTTTAGATTTTTTTTCATACTATGGGGTGGCTAACTTCACGCCAACCACCCCACCCTGGAATTGACAAATCTAACTATGTGGGGGCATCGGGCGACGTTTAGTTCACGTTTGTTCAGGCATTAAAAACGTTAGGATCCCATCAGTATTGCCAGAAAAAAATAAAATCGAAAATGTGCTATTGGCGGCTGAAGGCAGGTATGTTAGGTGTCGTAAAAAGTTATATAATCGGGTCCTTACGATTTATTAAAAGAGAAAAAGAGATTTCCGAGGTTTTAGATTTTTTTTCATACTCTGGGGTGGCTAACTTCACGCCAACCACCCCACCCTGGAATCGACAAATCTAACTATGTGGGGGCATCAAGCGACGTTAGTTCACGTTTGTTCAGGCATTAAAAACGTTAGGATCCCATCAGTATTGCCACAAAAAAATAAAATCGAAAATTTGCTATTGGCGGCTGAAGGCAGGTATGTTAGGTGTCGTAAAAAGTTATACAATCGGGTCCTTACGATTCTTCAGCCTAAACAAGCGTCTGCAGGCCTTACTTAATCGATACAGTACGGTATCTTGCGGGAAATCAAAAGAGAAAAAGAGATTTCCGAGGTTTCAGATTTTTTTTCATACTATGGGGTGGCTAACTTCACACCAACCACCCCACCCTGGAATCGACAAATCTAACTATGTGGCGGCATCAGGCGACGGTAGTTCACGTTTGTTTAGGCATTAAAAACGTTAGGATCCCATCAGTATTGCCACAAAAAAATAAAATCGAAAATTTGCTATTGGCGGCTGAAGGCAGGTATGTTAGATGTCGTAAAAAGTTATACAATCGGGTCCTAACGATTCTACAGCCTAAACAAGCGTCTGTAGGCCTAACTTAATCGATAAAGTATGGTATCTTGCAGGCAATCAAAAGAGAAAAAGAAATTTCCGAGGTTTTCGATTTTTTTCCATACTATGGGGTGGCCAACTTCACGCCAACTACCCCACCCTGGAATTGACAAATCTAACTATGTGGACGCATCGGGCGACGTTAGTTTACGTTTGTTCAGGCATTAAAAACGTTAGGATTCCATCAGTATTGCCAGAAAAAAAAAATAGAAAATTTGCTATTGGCGGCTGAAGGCAGGTATGTTAGGTGTCGTAAAAAGTTATACAATCGGGTCCTTACGATTCTTCAGCCTAAACAAGCGTCTGCAGGCCTTACTTAATCGATACAGTATGGTATCTTGCGGGCAATCAAAAGAGAAAAAGAGATTTCCGAGGTTTCAGATTTTTTTTCATACTATGGGGTGGCTAACTTCACGCCAACCACCCCACCCTGGAATTGACAAATCTAACTATGTGGGTGCATCGGGCAACGTTAGTTCACGTTTGTTCAGGCATTAAAAACGTTAGGATCTCATCAGTATTGCCACAAGAAAATAAAATCGAAAATTTGCTATTGGCGGCTGAAGGCAGGTATGTTAGGTGTCGTAAAAAGTTATACAATCGGGTCCTTACGATTCTTCAGCCTAAACAAGCGTTTGCAGGCCTTACTCAATCGATACAGTACGGTATCTTGCGGGCAATCAAAAGAGAAAAAGAGATTTCCGAGGTTACAGATTTTTTTTCATACTATGGGGTGGCTAACTTCACGCCAACCACCCCACCCTGGAATCGACAAATATAACTATGTGGGGGCATCGGGCGACGTTAGTTCACGTTTGTTCAGGCATTAAAAACGTTAGGATCCCATCAGTATTGCCACAAAAAAATAAAATCGAAAATTTGCTATTGGCGGCTGAAGGCAGGTATGTTAGGTGTCGTAAAAAGTTATACAATCGGGTACTTACGATTCTTCAGCCTAAACAAGCGTTTGCAGGCCTTACTCAATCGATACAGTATGGTATCTTGCGGGCAATCAAAAGAGAAAAAGAGATTTCCGAGGTTTCAGACTTTTTTTCATACTATGGGGTGGCTAACTTCACGCCAACCACCCCACCCTGGAATCGACAAATCTAACTATGTGGGGGCATCGGGCGACGTTAGTTCACGTTTGTTCAGGCATTAAAAACGTTAGGATCCCATCAGTATTGTCAGAAGAAAATAAAATCGAAAATTTGCTATTGGCGGCTGAAGGCAGGTATGTTAGGTGTCGTAAAAAGTTATACAATCGGGTCCTTACGATTCTTCAGCCTAAACAAGCGTCTGCAGGCCTTACTTAATCGATACAGTACGGTGATCTTGCGGGCTATCAAAAGAAAAAAAGAGATTTCCGAGGTTTTAGTTTTTTTTTCATACTATGGGGTGGCTAACTTCACGCCAACCACCCCACCCTGGAATTGACAAATCTAACTATGTGGGGGCATCGGGCGACGTTAGTTCACGTTTGTTCAGGCATTAAAAACGTTAGGATCCCATCAGTATTGCCAGAAAAATATAAAATCGAAAATTTGCTATTGGCGGCTGAAGGCAGGTATGTTAGGTGTCGTAAAAAGTTATACAATGGGGTCCTTACGATTCTTCAGCCTGAACAAGCGTCTGCAGGTCTTATTTAATCGATACAGTACGGTATCTTGCGGGCAATCAAAAGAGAAAAAGAGATTTCCGAGGTTTTAGTTTTTTTTTCATACTATGGGGTGGCTAACTTCACGCCAACCACCCCACCCTGGAATCGACAAATCTAACTAAGTGGGGGCATCGGGCGACGTTAGTTCACGTTTGTTCAGGCATTAAAAACGTAAGGATCCCATCAGTATTACCACAAAAAAAATAAATCGAAAATTTGCTATTGGCGGCTGAAGGCAGGTATGTTAGGTGTCGTAAAAAGTTATACAATCGGGTCCTTACGATTCTTCAGCCTAAACAAGCGTCTGCAGGTCTTATTTAATCGATACAGTACGGTATCTTGCGGGCAATCAAAAGAGAAAAAGAGATTTCCGAGGTTTTAGTTTTTTTTTCATACTATGGGGTGGCTAACTTCACGCCAACCACCCCACCCTGGAATCGACAAATCTAACTAAGTGGGGGCATCGGGCGACGATAGTTCACGTTTGTTCAGGCATTAAAAACGTTAGGATCCCACAGTATTGCCAGAAAAAATAAAATCGAAAATTTGCTATTGGCGGCTGAAGGCAGGTATGTTAGGTGTCGTAAAAAGTTATACAATCGAGTCCTTACGATTCTTCAGCCTAAACAAGCATCTGCAGGCCTTACTTAATCGATACAGTACGGTATTTTGCGGGCAATCAAAAGAAAAAAAGAGATTTCCGAGGTTTTAGATTTTTTTTCATACTGTGGGGTGGCTAACTTCACGCCAACCACCCCACCCTGGAATTGACAAATCTAACTATGTGGGGGCATCGGGCGACGTTAGTTCACGTTTGTTCAGGCATTAAAAACGTTAGGAACCCATCAGTATTGCCAGAAAAAAATAAAATCGAAAATTTGCTATTGGCGGCTGAAGGCAGGTATGTTAGGTGTCGTAAAAAGTTATACAATGGGGTCCTTACGATTCTTCAGCCTGAACATCGTCTGCAGGCCTTACTTAATCGATACAGTACGGTATCTTGCGGGCAATCGAAAGAGAAAAAGAGATTTCCGAGGTTACAGATTTTTTTTCATACTATGGGGTGGCTAACTTCACGCCAACCACCCCACCCTGGAATCGACAAATATAACTATGTGGGGGCATCGGGCGACGTTAGTTCACGTTTGTTCAGGCATTAAAAACGTTAGGATCCCATCAGTATTGCCACAAAAAAATAAAATCGAAAATTTGCTATTGGCGGCTGAAGGCAGGTATGTTAGGTGTCGTAAAAAGTTATACAATCGGGTCCTAACGATTCTACAGCCTAAACAAGCGTCTGTAGGCCTTACCTAATCGATAAAGTACGGTATCTTGCGAGCAATCAAAAGAGAAAAAGAAATTTCCGAGGTTTTCGATTTTTTTCCATACTATGGGGTGGCTAACTTCACGCCAACCACCCCACCCTGGAATTGACAAATCTAACTATGTGGGTGCATCGAACAACGTTAGTTCACGTTTGTTCAGGCATTAAAAACGTTAAGATCCCATCAGTATTGCCACAAAAAAATAAAATCGAAAATTTGCTATTGGCGGCTGAAGGCAGGTATGTTAGGTGTCGTAAAAAGTTATACAATCGGGTCCTTACGATTCTTCAGCCTAAACAAGCGTCTGCAGGCCTTATTTAATCGATACAGTACGGTATCTTGCGGGCAATCAAAAGAGAAAAAGAGATTTCCGAGGTTTTAGATTTTTTTTCATACTATTGGGTGGCTAACTTCACGCCAACCACCCCACCCTGGAATCGACAAATCTAACTATGTGGGGGCATCAGGCGACGTTAGTTCACGTTTGTTCAGGCATTAAAAACGTTAGGATCCCATCAGTATTGTCAGAAAAAAATAAAATCGAAAATTTGCTATTGGCGGCTGAAGGCAGGTATGTTAGGTGTCGTAAAAAGTTATACAATCGGGTCCATACTATTCTTCAGCCTAAACAAGCGTTTGCAGGCCTTACTCAATCGATACAGTACGGTATCTTGCGGGCAATCAAAAGAGAAAAAGAGATTTCCGAGGATTAAATTTTTTTTCATACTATGGGGTGGCTAACTTCACGCCAACCACCCCACCCTGGAATTGACAAATCTAACTATGCGGGGGCATCGGGCGACTTTAGTTCACGTTTGTTCAGGCATTAAAAACGTTAGGATCCCATCAGTATTGCCAGAAAAAAATAAAATCGAAAATTTGCTATTGGCGGCTGGAGGCAGGTATGTTAGGTGTCGTAAAAAGTTATATAATCGGGCCCTTACGATTTATTAAAAGAGAAAAAGAGATTTCCGAGGTTTTAGATTTTTTTTCATACTCTGGGGTGGCTAACTTCACGCCAACCACCCCACCCTGGAATTGACAAATCTAACTATGTGGGGGCATCGGGCGACGTTAGTTCACGTTTGTTCATGCATTAAAAACGTTAGGAACCCATCAGTATTGCCAGAAAAAAATAAAATCGAAAATTTGCTATTGGCGGCTGAAGGCAGGTATGTTAGGTGTCGTAAAAAGTTATACAATGGGGTCCTTACGATTCTTCAGCCTGAACAAGCGTCTGCAGGCCTTACTTAATCGATACAGTACGGTATCTTGCGGGCAATCAAAAGAGAAAAAGAGATTTCCGAGGTTTTAGATTTTTTTTCATACTATGGGGTGGCTAACTTCACGCCAACCACCCCACCCTGGAATCGACAAATCTAACTATGTGGGGGCATCAAGCAACGTTAGTTCACGTTTGTTCAGGCATTAAAAACGTTAGGATCCCATCAGTATTGTCAGAAAAAAATAAAATCGAAAATTTGCTATTGGCGGCTGAAGGCAGATATGTTAGGTGTCGTAAAAAGTTATACAATCGGGTCCTAACGATTCTTTAGCCTAAACAAGCGTCTGTAGGCCTTACTTAATCGAAACAGTACGGTATCTTGAGGGCAATCAAAAGAGAAAAAGAGATTTCCGAGGTTTTAGATTTTTTTTCATACTATGGGGTGGCTAACTTCACGCCAACCACCCCACCCTGGATTCGACAAATCTAACTATGTGGGGGCATCAAGCGACGTTAGTTCACGTTTGTTCAGGCATTAAAAACGTTAGGATCCCATCAGTATTGCCACAAAAAAATAAAATCGAAAATTTGCTATTGGCGGCTGAAGGCAGGTATGTTAGGTGTCGTAAAAAGTTATACAATCGGGTCCTTACGATTCTTCAGCCTAAACAAGCGTCTGCAGGCCTTACTAAATCGATACAGTACGGTATCTTGCGGGAAATCAAAAGAGAAAAAGAGATTTCCGAGGTTTCAGATTTTTTTTCATACTATGGGGTGGCTAACTTCACACCAACCACCCCACCCTGGAATCGACAAATCTAACTATGTGGGGGCATCGGGCGACGATAGTTCACGTTTGTTCAGGCATTAAAAACGTTAGGATCCCATCAGTATTGCCAGAAAAAAAAAAATCGAAAATTTGCTATTGGCGGCTGAAGGCAGGTATGTTAGGTGTCGTAAAAAGTTATACAATCGAGTCCTTACGATTCTTCAGCCTAAACAAACATCTGCAGGCCTTACTTAATCGATACAGTACGGTATCTTGCGGGCAATCAAAAGAGAAAAAGAGATTTCCGAGGTTTTAGATTTTTTTTCATACTATGGGGTGGCTAACTTCACGCCAACCACCCCACCCTGGAATTGACAAATCTAACTATGTGGGGGCATCGGGCGACGTTTAGTTCACGTTTGTTCAGGCATTAAAAACGTTAGGATCCCATCAGTATTGCCAGAAAAAAATAAAATCGAAAATGTGCTATTGGCGGCTGAAGGCAGGTATGTTAGGTGTCGTAAAAAGTTATATAATCGGGTCCTTACGATTTATTAAAAGAGAAAAAGAGATTTCCGAGGTTTTAGATTTTTTTTCATACTCTGGGGTGGCTAACTTCACGCCAACCACCCCACCCTGGAATTGACAAATCTAACTATGTGGCGGCATCAGGCGACGGTAGTTCACGTTTGTTTAGGCATTAAAAACGTTAGGATCCCATCACTATTGCCAGAAAAATATAAAATCGAAAATTTGCTATTGGCGGCTGAAGGCAGGTATGTTAGGTGTCGTAAAAAGTTATAAAATCGGGTCCTTACGATTCTTCAGCCTAAACAAGCGTCTGCAGGCCTTACTTAATCGATAGAGTACGGTATCTTGCGGGCAATCAAAAGAGAAAAAGAGATTTCCGAGGTTTCAGATTTTTTTTCATAATATGGGGTGGCTAACTTCACACCAACCACCCCACCCTGGAATCGACAAATCTAACTATGTGGGGGCATCGGGCGACGTTAGTTCACGTTTGTTCAGGCATTAAAAACGTTAGGATCCCATCAGTATTGCCACAAAAAAATAAAATCGAAAATTTGCTATTGGCGGTTGAAGGCAGGTATGTTAGGTGTCGTAAAAAGTTATACAATCGGGTCCTTACGATTCTTCAGCCTAAACAAGCGTCTGCAGGCCTTACTTAAATGATACAGTACGGTATCTTGCGGGCAATCAAAAGAGAAAAAGAGATTTCCGAGGTTTCAGATTTTTTTTCATACTATGGGGTGGCTAACTTCACACCAACCACCCCACCCTGGAATCGACAAATCTAACTATGTGGGGGCATCCTACGACGTTAGTTTACGTTTGTTCAGGCATTCAAAACGTTAGGTACCCATCAGTATTGCCACAAAAAAATAAAATCGAAAATTTGCTATTGGCGGCTGAAGGCAGGTATGTTAGGTGTCGTAAAAAGTTATACAATCGAGTCCTTACGATTCTTCAGCCTAAACAAGCATCTGCAGGCCTTACTTAATCGATACAGTATGGTATCTTGCAGGCAATCAAAAGAGAAAAAGAAATTTCCGAGGTTTTCAATTTTTTTCCATACTATGGGTTGGCCAACTTCACGCCAACTACCCCACCCTGGAATTGACAAATCTAACTATGTGGGTGCATCGGGCGACGTTAGTTTACGTTTGTTCAGGCATTAAAAACGTTAGGATTCCATCAGTATTGCCACAAAAAATAAAATCGAAAATTTGCTATTGGCGGCTGAAGGCAGGTATGTTAGGTGTCGTAAAAAGTTATACAATCGGGTCCTTACGATTCTTCAGACTCAACAAGCGTCTGCAGGCCTTACTTAATCGATACAGTACGGTATCTTGCGGGCAATCAAAAGAGAAAAAGAGATTTCCGAGGCTTCAGATTTTTTTTCATACTATGGGGTGGCTAACTTCACACCAACCACCCCACCCTGGAATCGACAAATCTAACTATGTGGGGGCATCGGGCGACGATAGTTCACGTTTGTTCAGGCATTAAAAACGTTAGGTTTCCATCAGTATTGCCAGAAAAAAAAAATCTAAAATTTGCTATTGGCGGCTGAAGGCAGGTATGTTAGGTGTCGTAAAAAGTTATACAATCGAGTCCTTACGATTCTTCAGCCTAAACAAGCATCTGCAGGCCTTACTTAATCGATACAGTACGGTATCTTGCGGGCAATCAAAAGAGAAAAAGAGATTTCCGAGGTTTTAGATTTTTTTTCATACTATGGGGTGGCTAACTTCACGCCAACCACCCCACCCTGGAATTGACAAATCTAACTATGTGGGGGCATCGGGCGACGTTTAGTTCACGTTTGTTCAGGCATTAAAAACGTTAGGATCCCATCAGTATTGCCAGAAAAAAATAAAATCGAAAATTTGCTATTGGCGGCTGAAGGCAGGTATGTTAGGTGTCGTAAAAAGTTATATAATCGGGTCCTTACGATTTATTAAAAGAGAAAAAGAGATTTCCGAGGTTTTAGATTTTTTTTCATACTCTGGGGTGGATAACTTCACGCCAACCACCCCACCCTGGAATTGACAAATCTAACTATGTGGGGGCATCAGGCGACGTTAGTTCACGTTTGTTCAGGCATTAAAAACGTTAGGATCCCATCAGTATTGCCAGAAAAATATAAAATCGAAAATTTGCTATTGGCGGCTGAAGGCAGGTATGTTAGGTGTCGTAAAAAGTTATACAATCGGGTCCTTACGATTCTTCAGCCTAAACAAGCGTCTGCAGGCCTTACTTAATCGATAGAGTACGGTATCTTGCGGGCAATCAAAAGAGAAAAAGAGATTTCCGAGGTTTCAGATTTTTTTTCATAATATGGGGTGGCTAACTTCACACCAACCACCCCACCCTGGAATCGACAAATCTAACTATGTGGGGGCATCGGGCGACGTTAGTTCACGTTTGTTCAGGCATTAAAAACGTTAGGATCCCATCAGTATTGCCACAAAAAAATAAAATCGAAAATTTGCTATTGGCGGCTGAAGGCAGGTATGTTAGGTGTCGTAAAAAGTTATACAATCGGGTCCTTACGATTCTTCAGCCTAAACAAGCGTCTGCAGGCCTTACTTAAATGATACAGTACGGTATCTTGCGGGCAATCAAAAGAGAAAAAGAGATTTCCGAGGTTTCAGATTTTTTTTCATACTATGGGGTGGCTAACTTCACACCAACCACCCCACCCTGGAATCGACAAATCTAACTATGTGGGGGCATCGTACGACGTTAGTTTACGTTTGTTCAGGCATTCAAAACGTTAGGTACCCATCAGTATTGCCACAAAAAAATAAAATCGAAAATTTGCTATTGGCGGCTGAAGGCAGGTATGTTAGGTGTCGTAAAAAGTTATACAATCGAGTCCTTACGATTCTTCAGCCTAAACAAGCATCTGCAGGCCTTACTTAATCGATACAGTATGGTATCTTGCAGGCAATCAAAAGAGAAAAAGAAATTTCCGAGGTTTTCAATTTTTTTCCATACTATGGGTTGGCCAACTTCACGCCAACTACCCCACCCTGGAATTGACAAATCTAACTATGTGGGTGCATCGGGCGACGTTAGTTTACGTTTGTTCAGGCATTAAAAACGTTAGGATTCCATCAGTATTGCCACAAAAAATAAAATCGAAAATTTGCTATTGGCGGCTGAAGGCAGGTATGTTAGGTGTCGTAAAAAGTTATACAATCGGGTCCTTACGATTCTTCAGCCTCAACAAGCGTCTGCAGTCCTTACTTAATCGATACAGTACGGTATCTTGCGGGCAATCAAAAGAGAAAAAGAGATTTCCGAGGCTTCAGATTTTTTTTCATACTATGGGGTGGCTAACTTCACACCAACCACCCCACCCTGGAATCGACAAATCTAACTATGTGGGGGCATCGGGCGACGATAGTTTACGTTTGTTCAGGCATTAAAAACGTTAGGTTTCCATCAGTATTGCCAGAAAAAAAAAATCTAAAATTTGCTATTGGCGGCTGAAGGCAGGTATGTTAGGTGTCGTAAAAAGTTATACAATCGAGTCCTTACGATTCTTCAGCCTAAACAAGCATCTGCAGGCCTTACTTAATCGATACAGTACGGTATCTTGCGGGCAATCAAAAGAGAAAAAGAGATTTCCGAGGTTTTAGATTTTTTTTCATACTATGGGGTGGCTAACTTCACGCCAACCACCCCACCCTGGAATTGACAAATCTAACTATGTGGGGGCATCGGGCGACGTTTAGTTCACGTTTGTTCAGGCATTAAAAACGTTAGGATCCCATCAGTATTGCCAGAAAAAAATAAAATCGAAAATTTGCTATTGGCGGCTGAAGGCAGGTATGTTAGGTGTCGTAAAAAGTTATATAATCGGGTCCTTACGATTTATTAAAAGAGAAAAAGAGATTTCCGAGGTTTTAGATTTTTTTTCATACTCTGGGGTGGATAACTTCACGCCAACCACCCCACCCTGGAATTGACAAATCTAACTATGTGGGGGCATCAGGCGACGTTAGTTCACGTTTGTTCAGGCATTAAAAACGTTAGGATCCCATCAGTATTGCCAGAAAAATATAAAATCGAAAATTTGCTATTGGCGGCTGAAGGCAGGTATGTTAGGTGTCGTAAAAAGTTATACAATCGGGTCCTTACGATTCTTCAGCCTGAACAAGCGTCTGCAGGCCTTACTTAATCGATACAGTATGGTATCTTGCGGGCAATCAAAAGAGAAAAAGAGATTTCATAGGTTTTAGATTTTTTTTCATACTATGGGGTGCCTAACTTCACGCCAACCACCCCACCCTGGAATCGACAAATCTAACTATGTGGGGGCATCAGGCGACGTTAGTTCACGTTTGTTCAGGCATTAAAAACGTTAGGATCCCATCAGTATTGTCAGAAAAAAATAAAATCGAAAATTTGCTATTGGCGGCTGAAGGCAGATATGTTAGGTGTCGTAAAAAGTTATACAATCGGGTCCTAACGATTCTACAGCCTAAACAAGCGTCTGTAGGCCTTACTTAATCGATACAGTACGGTATCTTGCGGGCAATCAAAAGAAAAAAAGAGATTTCCGAGGTTTTAGATTTTTTTTCATACTATGGGGTGGCTAACTTCACGCCAACCACCCCACCCTGGAATCGACAAATCTAACTATGTGGGTGCATCGAACAACGTTAGTTCACGTTTGTTCAGGCATTAAAAACGTTAAGATCCCATCAGTATTGCCACAAAAAAATAAAATCGAAAATTTGCTATTGGCGGCTGAAGGCAGGTATGTTAGGTGTCGTAAAAAGTTATACAATCGGGTCCTTACGATTCTTCAGCCTAAACAAGCGTCTGCAGGCCTTATTTAATCGATACAGTACGGTATCTTGCGGGCAATCAAAAGAGAAAAAGAGATTTCCGAGGTTTTAGATTTTTTTTCATACTATTGGGTGGCTAACTTCACGCCAACCACCCCACCCTGGAATCGACAAATCTAACTATGTGGGGGCATCAGGCGACGTTAGTTCACGTTTGTTCAGGCATTAAAAACGTTAGGATCCCATCAGTATTGTCAGAAAAAAATAAAATCGAAAATTTGCTATTGGCGGCTGAAGGCAGGTATGTTAGGTGTCGTAAAAAGTTATACAATCGGGTCCATACTATTCTTCAGCCTAAACAAGCGTTTGCAGGCCTTACTCAATCGATACAGTACGGTATCTTGCGGGCAATCAAAAGAGAAAAAGAGATTTCCGAGGATTAAATTTTTTTTCATACTATGGGGTGGCTAACTTCACGCCAACCACCCCACCCTGGAATTGACAAATCTAACTATGCGGGGGCATCGGGCGACTTTAGTTCACGTTTGTTCAGGCATTAAAAACGTTAGGATCCCATCAGTATTGCCAGAAAAAAATAAAATCGAAAATTTGCTATTGGCGGCTGGAGGCAGGTATGTTAGGTGTCGTAAAAAGTTATATAATCGGGCCCTTACGATTTATTAAAAGAGAAAAAGAGATTTCCGAGGTTTTAGATTTTTTTTCATACTCTGGGGTGGCTAACTTCACGCCAACCACCCCACCCTGGAATTGACAAATCTAACTATGTGGGGGCATCGGGCGACGTTAGTTCACGTTTGTTCATGCATAAAAAACGTTAGGAACCCATCAGTATTGCCAGAAAAAAATAAAATCGAAAATTTGCTATTGGCGGCTGAAGGCAGGTATGTTAGGTGTCGTAAAAAGTTATACAATGGGGTCCTTACGATTCTTCAGCCTGAACAAGTGTCTGCAGGCCTTACTTAATCGATACAGTACGGTATCTTGCGGGCAATCAAAAGAGAAAAAGAGATTTCCGAGGTTTTAGATTTTTTTTCATACTATGGGGTGGCTAACTTCACGCCAACCACCCCACCCTGGAATCGACAAATCTAACTATGTGGGGGCATCAGGCAACGTTAGTTCACGTTTGTTCAGGCATTAAAAACGTTAGGATCCCATCAGTATTGTCAGAAAAAAATAAAATCGAAAATTTGCTATTGGCGGCTGAAGGCAGATATGTTAGGTGTCGTAAAAAGTTATACAATCGGGTCCTAACGATTCTTTAGCCTAAACAAGCGTCTGTAGGCCTTACTTAATCGATACAGTACGGTATCTTGAGGGCAATCAAAAGAGAAAAAGAGATTTCCGAGGTTTTAGATTTTTTTTCATACTATGGGGTGGCTAACTTCACGCCAACCACCCCACCCTGGAATCGACAAATCTAACTATGTGGGGGCATCAAGCGACGTTAGTTCACGTTTGTTCAGGCATTAAAAACGTTAGGATCCCATCAGTATTGCCACAAAAAAATAAAATCGAAAATTTGCTATTGGCGGCTGAAGGCAGGTATGTTAGGTGTCGTAAAAAGTTATACAATCGGGTCCTTACGATTCTTCAGCCTAAACAAGCGTCTGCAGGCCTTACTTAATCGATACAGTACGGTATCTTGCGGGAAATCAAAAGAGAAAAAGAGATTTCCGAGGTTTCAGATTTTTTTTCATACTATGGGGTGGCTAACTTCACACCAACCACCCCACCCTGGAATCGACAAATCTAACTATGTGGGGGCATCGGGCGACGATAGTTCACGTTTGTTCAGGCATTAAAAACGTTAGGATCCCATCAGTATTGCCAGAAAAAAAAAAATCGAAAATTTGCTATTGGCGGCTGAAGGCAGGTATGTTAGGTGTCGTAAAAAGTTATACAATCGAGTCCTTACGATTCTTCAGCCTAAACAAACATCTGCAGGCCTTACTTAATCGATACAGTACGGTATCTTGCGGGCAATCAAAAGAGAAAAAGAGATTTCCGAGGTTTTAGATTTTTTTTCATACTATGGGGTGGCTAACTTCACGCCAACCACCCCACCCTGGAATTGACAAATCTAACTATGTGGGGGCATCGGGCGACGTTTAGTTCACGTTTGTTCAGGCATTAAAAACGTTAGGATCCCATCAGTATTGCCAGAAAAAAATAAAATCGAAAATGTGCTATTGGCGGCTGAAGGCAGGTATGTTAGGTGTCGTAAAAAGTTATATAATCGGGTCCTTACGATTTATTAAAAGAGAAAAAGAGATTTCCGAGGTTTTAGATTTTTTTTCATACTCTGGGGTGGCTAACTTCACGCCAACCACCCCACCCTGGAATTGACAAATCTAACTATGTGGCGGCATCAGGCGACGGTAGTTCACGTTTGTTTAGGCATTAAAAACGTTAGGATCCCATCAGTATTGCCACAAAAAAATAAAATCGAAAATTTGCTATTGGCGGCTGAAGGCAGGTATGTTAGATGTCGTAAAAAGTTATACAATCGGGTCCTAACGATTCTACAGCCTAAACAAGCGTCTGTAGGCCTAACTTAATCGATAAAGTATGGTATCTTGCAGGCAATCAAAAGAGAAAAAGAAATTTCCGAGGTTTTCGATTTTTTTCCATACTATGGGGTGGCCAACTTCACGCCAACTACCCCACCCTGGAATTGACAAATCTAACTATGTGGACGCATCGGGCGACGTTAGTTTACGTTTGTTCAGGCATTAAAAACGTTAGGATTCCATCAGTATTGCCAGAAAAAAAAAATAGAAAATTTGCTATTGGCGGCTGAAGGCAGGTATGTTAGGTGTCGTAAAAAGTTATACAATCGGGTCCTTACGATTCTTCAGCCTAAACAAGCGTCTGCAGGCCTTACTTAATCGATACAGTATGGTATCTTGCGGGCAATCAAAAGAGAAAAAGAGATTTCCGAGGTTTCAGATTTTTTTTCATACTATGGGGTGGCTAACTTCACACCAACCACCCCACCCTGGAATCGACAAATCTAACTATGTGGGGGCATCGGGCGATGTAAGTTAACGTTTGTTCAGGCATTAAAAACGTTAGGATCCCATCAGTATTGCCACAAAAAAATTAAATCGAAAATTTGCTATTGGCGGCTGAAGGCAGGTATGTTAGGTGTCGTAAAAAGTTATACAATCGGGTCCTAACGATTCTACAGCCTAAACAAGCGTTTTTAGGCCTTTCTAAATCGATACAGTACGGTATCTTGCAGGTAATCAAAAGAGAAAAAGAAATTTCCGTGGTTTTCGATTTTTTTCCATACTATGGGGTGGCCACCTTCACGGCAACTACCCCACCCTGGAATTGACAAATCTAACTATGTGGGTGCATCGGGCGACGTTAGTTCACGTTTGTTCAGGCATTAAAAACGTTAGGATTCCATGAGTATTGCCACAAAAAAATAAAATCGAAAATTTGCTATTGGCGGCTGAAGGCAGGTATGTTAGGTGTCGTAAAAAGTTATACAATCGGGTCCTTACGATTCTTCAGCCTAAACAAGCGTCTACAGGCCTTACTTAATCGATACAGTACGGTATCTTGCGGGCAATCAAAAGAGAAAAAGAGATTTCCGAGGTTTTAGATTTTTTTTCATACTATGGGGTGGCTAACTTCACGCCAACCACCCCACCCTGGAATTGACAAATCTAACTATGTGGGTGCATCGGGCAACGTTAGTTCACGTTTGTTCAGGCATTAAAAACGTTAGGATCTCATCAGTATTGCCACAAGAAAATAAAATCGAAAATTTGCTATTGGCGGCTGAAGGCAGGTATGTTAGGTGTCGTAAAAAGTTATACAATCGGGTCCTTACGATTCTTCAGCCTAAACAAGCGTTTGCAGGCCTTACTCAATCGATACAGTACGGTATCTTGCGGGCAATCAAAAGAGAAAAAGAGATTTCCGAGGTTACAGATTTTTTTTCATACTATGGGGTGGCTAACTTCACGCCAACCACCCCACCCTGGAATCGACAAATATAACTATGTGGGGGCATCGGGCGACGTTAGTTCACGTTTGTTCAGGCATTAAAAACGTTAGGATCCCATCAGTATTGCCACAAAAAAATAAAATCGAAAATTTGCTATTGGCGGCTGAAGGCAGGTATGTTAGGTGTCGTAAAAAGTTATACAATCGGGTACTTACGATTCTTCAGCCTAAACAAGCGTTTGCAGGCCTTACTCAATCGATACAGTATGGTATCTTGCGGGCAATCAAAAGAGAAAAAGAGATTTCCGAGGTTTCAGACTTTTTTTCATACTATGGGGTGGCTAACTTCACGCCAACCACCCCACCCTGGAATCGACAAATCTAACTATGTGGGGGCATCGGGCGACGTTAGTTCACGTTTGTTCAGGCATTAAAAACGTTAGGATCCCATCAGTATTGTCAGAAGAAAATAAAATCGAAAATTTGCTATTGGCGGCTGAAGGCAGGTATGTTAGGTGTCGTAAAAAGTTATACAATCGGGTCCTTACGATTCTTCAGCCTAAACAAGCGTCTGCAGGCCTTACTTAATCGATACAGTACGGTGATCTTGCGGGCTATCAAAAGAAAAAAAGAGATTTCCGAGGTTTTAGATTTTTTTTCATACTATGGGGTGGCTAACTTCACGCCAACCACCCCACCCTGGAATCGACAAATCTAACTAAGTGGGGGCATCGGGCGACGATAGTTCACGTTTGTTCAGGCATTAAAAACGTTAGGATCCCACAGTATTGCCAGAAAAAATAAAATCGAAAATTTGCTATTGGCGGCTGAAGGCAGGTATGTTAGGTGTCGTAAAAAGTTATACAATGGGGTCCTTACGATTCTTCAGCCTGAACAAGCGTCTGCAGGCCTTACTTAATCGATACAGTACGGTATCTTGCGGGCAATCGAAAGAGAAAAAGAGATTTCCGAGGTTACAGATTTTTTTTCATACTATGGGGTGGCTAACTTCACGCCAACCACCCCACCCTGGAATCGACAAATATAACTATGTGGGGGCATCGGGCGACGTTAGTTCACGTTTGTTCAGGCATTAAAAACGTTAGGATCCCATCAGTATTGCCACAAAAAAATAAAATCGAAAATTTGCTATTGGCGGCTGAAGGCAGGTATGTTAGGTGTCGTAAAAAGTTATACAATCGGGTCCTAACGATTCTACAGCCTAAACAAGCGTCTGTAGGCCTTACCTAATCGATAAAGTACGGTATCTTGCGAGCAATCAAAAGAGAAAAAGAAATTTCCGAGGTTTTCGATTTTTTTCCATACTATGGGGTGGCTAACTTCACGCCAACCACCCCACCCTGGAATTGACAAATCTAACTATGTGGGTGCATCGAACAACGTTAGTTCACGTTTGTTCAGGCATTAAAAACGTTAAGATCCCATCAGTATTGCCACAAAAAAATAAAATCGAAAATTTGCTATTGGCGGCTGAAGGCAGGTATGTTAGGTGTCGTAAAAAGTTATACAATCGGGTCCTTACGATTCTTCAGCCTAAACAAGCGTCTGCAGGCCTTATTTAATCGATACAGTACGGTATCTTGCGGGCAATCAAAAGAGAAAAAGAGATTTCCGAGGTTTTAGATTTTTTTTCATACTATTGGGTGGCTAACTTCACGCCAACCACCCCACCCTGGAATCGACAAATCTAACTATGTGGGGGCATCAGGCGACGTTAGTTCACGTTTGTTCAGGCATTAAAAACGTTAGGATCCCATCAGTATTGTCAGAAAAAAATAAAATCGAAAATTTGCTATTGGCGGCTGAAGGCAGGTATGTTAGGTGTCGTAAAAAGTTATACAATCGGGTCCATACTATTCTTCAGCCTAAACAAGCGTTTGCAGGCCTTACTCAATCGATACAGTACGGTATCTTGCGGGCAATCAAAAGAGAAAAAGAGATTTCCGAGGATTAAATTTTTTTTCATACTATGGGGTGGCTAACTTCACGCCAACCACCCCACCCTGGAATTGACAAATCTAACTATGCGGGGGCATCGGGCGACTTTAGTTCACGTTTTTTCAGGCATTAAAAACGTTAGGATCCCATCAGTATTGCCAGAAAAAAATAAAATCGAAAATTTGCTATTGGCGGCTGGAGGCAGGTATGTTAGGTGTCGTAAAAAGTTATACAATCGGGTCCTTACGATTCTTCAGCCTAAACAAGCGTCTGCAGGCCTTATTTAATCGATACAGTACGGTATCTTGCGGGCAATCAAAAGAGAAAAAGAGATTTCCGAGGTTTTAGATTTTTTTTCATACTATTGGGTGGCTAACTTCACGCCAACCACCCCACCCTGGAATCGACAAATCTAACTATGTGGGGGCATCAGGCGACGTTAGTTCACGTTTGTTCAGGCATTAAAAACGTTAGGATCCCATCAGTATTGTCAGAAAAAAATAAAATCGAAAATTTGCTATTGGCGGCTGAAGGCAGGTATGTTAGGTGTCGTAAAAAGTTATACAATCGGGTCCATACTATTCTTCAGCCTAAACAAGCGTTTGCAGGCCTTACTCAATCGATACAGTACGGTATCTTGCGGGCAATCAAAAGAGAAAAAGAGATTTCCGAGGATTAAATTTTTTTTCATACTATGGGGTGGCTAACTTCACGCCAACCACCCCACCCTGGAATTGACAAATCTAACTATGCGGGGGCATCGGGCGACTTTAGTTCACGTTTTTTCAGGCATTAAAAACGTTAGGATCCCATCAGTATTGCCAGAAAAAAATAAAATCGAAAATTTGCTATTGGCGGCTGAAGGCAGGTATGTTAGGTGTCGTAAAAAGTTATACAATGGGGTCCTTACGATTCTTCAGCCTGAACAAGCGTCTGCAGGCCTTACTTAATCGATACAGTACGGTATCTTGCGGGCAATCAAAAGAGAAAAAGAGATTTCCGAGGTTTTAGATTTTTTTTCATACTATGGGGTGGCTAACTTCACGCCAACCACCCCACCCTGGAATCGACAAATCTAACTATGTGGGGGCATCAGGCAACGTTAGTTCACGTTTGTTCAGGCAATAAAAACGTTAGGATCCCATCAGTATTGTCAGAAAAAAATAAAATCGAAAATTTGCTATTGGCGGCTGAAGGCAGATATGTTAGGTGTCGTAAAAAGTTATACAATCGGGTCCTTACGATTCTTCAGCCTAAACAAGCGTCTGCCTTACTAAATCGATACAGTACGGTATCTTGCGGGAAATCAAAAGAGAAAAAGAGATTTCCGAGGTTTCAGATTTTTTTTCATACTATGGGGTGGCTAACTTCACACCAACCACCCCACCCTGGAATCGACAAATCTAACTATGTGGGGGCATCGGGCGACGATAGTTCACGTTTGTTCAGGCATTAAAAACGTTAGGATCCCATCAGTATTGCCAGAAAAAAAAAAATCGAAAATTTGCTATTGGCGGCTGAAGGCAGGTATGTTAGGTGTCGTAAAAAGTTATACAATCGAGTCCTTACGATTCTTCAGCCTAAACAAACATCTGCAGGCCTTACTTAATCGATACAGTACGGTATCTTGCGGGCAATCAAAAGAGAAAAAGAGATTTCCGAGGTTTTAGATTTTTTTTCATACTATGGGGTGGCTAACTTCACGCCAACCACCCCACCCTGGAATTGACAAATCTAACTATGTGGGGGCATCGGGCGACGTTTAGTTCACGTTTGTTCAGGCATTAAAAACGTTAGGATCCCATCAGTATTGCCAGAAAAAAATAAAATCGAAAATGTGCTATTGGCGGCTGAAGGCAGGTATGTTAGGTGTCGTAAAAAGTTATATAATCGGGTCCTTACGATTTATTAAAAGAGAAAAAGAGATTTCCGAGGTTTTAGATTTTTTTTCATACTCTGGGGTGGCTAACTTCACGCCAACCACCCCACCCTGGAATTGACAAATCTAACTATGTGGCGGCATCAGGCGACGGTAGTTCACGTTTGTTTAGGCATTAAAAACGTTAGGATCCCATCACTATTGCCAGAAAAATATAAAATCGAAAATTTGCTATTGGCGGCTGAAGGCAGGTATGTTAGGTGTCGTAAAAAGTTATACAATCGGGTCCTTACGATTCTTCAGCCTAAACAAGCGTCTGCAGGCCTTACTTAATCGATAGAGTACGGTATCTTGCGGGCAATCAAAAGAGAAAAAGAGATTTCCGAGGTTTCAGATTTTTTTTCATAATATGGGGTGGCTAACTTCACACCAACCACCCCACCCTGGAATCGACAAATCTAACTATGTGGGGGCATCGGGCGACGTTAGTTCACATTTGTTCAGGCATTAAAAACGTTAGGATCCCATCAGTATTGCCACAAAAAAATAAAATCGAAAATTTGCTATTGGCGGCTGAAGGCAGGTATGTTAGGTGTCGTAAAAAGTTATACAATCGGGTCCTTACGATTCTTCAGCCTAAACAAGCGTCTGCAGGCCTTACTTAAATGATACAGTACGGTATCTTGCGGGCAATCAAAAGAGAAAAAGAGATTTCCGAGGTTTCAGATTTTTTTTCATACTATGGGGTGGCTAACTTCACACCAACCACCCCACCCTGGAATCGACAAATCTAACTATGTGGGGGCATCCTACGACGTTAGTGTACGTTTGTTCAGGCATTCAAAACGTTAGGTACCCATCAGTATTGCCACAAAAAAATAAAATCGAAAATTTGCTATTGGCGGCTGAAGGCAGGTATGTTAGGTGTCGTAAAAAGTTATACAATCGAGTCCTTACGATTCTTCAGCCTAAACAAGCATCTGCAGGCCTTACTTAATCGATACAGTATGGTATCTTGCAGGCAATCAAAAGAGAAAAAGAAATTTCCGAGGTTTTCAATTTTTTTCCATACTATGGGTTGGCCAACTTCACGCCAACTACCCCACCCTGGAATTGACAAATCTAACTATGTGGGTGCATCGGGCGACGTTAGTTTACGTTTGTTCAGGCATTAAAAACGTTAGGATTCCATCAGTATTGCCACAAAAAATAAAATCGAAAATTTGCTATTGGCGGCTGAAGGCAGGTATGTTAGGTGTCGTAAAAAGTTATACAATCGGGTCCTTACGATTCTTCAGCCTCAACAAGCGTCTGCAGGCCTTACTTAATCGATACAGTACGGTATCTTGCGGGCAATCAAAAGAGAAAAAGAGATTTCCGAGGCTTCAGATTTTTTTTCATACTATGGGGTGGCTAACTTCACACCAACCACCCCACCCTGGAATCGACAAATCTAACTATGTGGGGGCATCGGGCGACGATAGTTCACGGTTGTTCAGGCATTAAAAACGTTAGGTTTCCATCAGTATTGCCAGAAAAAAAAAATCTAAAATTTGCTATTGGCGGCTGAAGGCAGGTATGTTAGGTGTCGTAAAAAGTTATACAATCGAGTCCTTACGATTCTTCAGCCTAAACAAGCATCTGCAGGCCTTACTTAATCGATACAGTACGGTATCTTGCGGGCAATCAAAAGAGAAAAAGAGATTTCCGAGGTTTTAGATTTTTTTTCATACTATGGGGTGGCTAACTTCACGCCAACCACCCCACCCTGGAATTGACAAATCTAACTATGTGGGGGCATCGGGCGACGTTTAGTTCACGTTTGTTCAGGCATTAAAAACGTTAGGATCCCATCAGTATTGCCAGAAAAAAATAAAATCGAAAATTTGCTATTGGCGGCTGAAGGCAGGTATGTTAGGTGTCGTAAAAAGTTATATAATCGGGTCCTTACGATTTATTAAAAGAGAAAAAGAGATTTCCGAGGTTTTAGATTTTTTTTCATACTCTGGGGTGGATAACTTCACGCCAACCACCCCACCCTGGAATTGACAAATCTAACTATGTGGGGGCATCAGGCGACGTTAGTTCACGTTTGTTCAGGCATTAAAAACGTTAGGATCCCATCAGTATTGCCAGAAAAATATAAAATCGAAAATTTGCTATTGGCGGCTGAAGGCAGGTATGTTAGGTGTCGTAAAAAGTTATACAATCGGGTCCTTACGATTCTTCAGCCTAAACAAGCGTCTGCAGGCCTTACTTAATCGATAGAGTACGGTATCTTGCGGGCAATCAAAAGAGAAAAAGAGATTTCCGAGGTTTCAGATTTTTTTTCATAATATGGGGTGGCTAACTTCACACCAACCACCCCACCCTGGAATCGACAAATCTAACTATGTGGGGGCATCGGGCGACGTTAGTTTACGTTTGTTCAGGCATTAAAAACGTTAGGATCCCATCAGTATTGCCACAAAAAAATAAAATCGAAAATTTGCTATTGGCGGCTGAAGGCAGGTATGTTAGGTGTCGTAAAAAGTTATACAATCGGGTCCTTACGATTCTTCAGCCTAAACAAGCGTCTGCAGGCCTTACTTAAATGATACAGTACGGTATCTTGCGGGCAATCAAAAGAGAAAAAGAGATTTCCGAGGTTTCAGATTTTTTTTCATACTATGGGGTGGCTAACTTCACACCAACCACCCCACCCTGGAATCGACAAATCTAACTATGTGGGGGCATCGTACGACGTTAGTTTACGTTTGTTCAGGCATTCAAAACGTTAGGTACCCATCAGTATTGCCACAAAAAAATAAAATCGAAAATTTGCTATTGGCGGCTGAAGGCAGGTATGTTAGGTGTCGTAAAAAGTTATACAATCGAGTCCTTACGATTCTTCAGCCTAAACAAGCATCTGCAGGCCTTACTTAATCGATACAGTATGGTATCTTGCAGGCAATCAAAAGAGAAAAAGAAATTTCCGAGGTTTTCAATTTTTTTCCATACTATGGGTTGGCCAACTTCACGCCAACTACCCCACCCTGGAATTGACAAATCTAACTATGTGGGTGCATCGGGCGACGTTAGTTTACGTTTGTTCAGGCATTAAAAACGTTAGGATTCCATCAGTATTGCCACAAAAAATAAAATCGAAAATTTGCTATTGGCGGCTGAAGGCAGGTATGTTAGGTGTCGTAAAAAGTTATACAATCGGGTCCTTACGATTCTTCAGCCTCAACAAGCGTTTGCAGTCCTTACTTAATCGATACAGTACGGTATCTTGCGGGCAATCAAAAGAGAAAAAGAGATTTCCGAGGCTTCAGATTTTTTTTCATACTATGGGGTGGCTAACTTCACACCAACCACCCCACCCTGGAATCGACAAATCTAACTATGTGGGGGCATCGGGCGACGATAGTTCACGTTTGTTCAGGCATTAAAAACGTTAGGTTTCCATCAGTATTGCCAGAAAAAAAAAATCTAAAATTTGCTATTGGCGGCTGAAGGCAGGTATGTTAGGTGTCGTAAAAAGTTATACAATCGAGTCCTTACGATTCTTCAGCCTAAACAAGCATCTGCAGGCCTTACTTAATCGATACAGTACGGTATCTTGCGGGCAATCAAAAGAGAAAAAGAGATTTCCGAGGTTTTAGATTTTTTTTCATACTATGGGGTGGCTAACTTCACGCCAACCACCCCACCCTGGAATTGACAAATCTAACTATGTGGGGGCATCGGGCGACGTTTAGTTCACGTTTGTTCAGGCATTAAAAACGTTAGGATCCCATCAGTATTGCCAGAAAAAAATAAAATCGAAAATTTGCTATTGGCGGCTGAAGGCAGGTATGTTAGGTGTCGTAAAAAGTTATATAATCGGGTCCTTACGATTTATTAAAAGAGAAAAAGAGATTTCCGAGGTTTTAGATTTTTTTTCATACTCTGGGGTGGATAACTTCACGCCAACCACCCCACCCTGGAATTGACAAATCTAACTATGTGGGGGCATCAGGCGACGTTAGTTCACGTTTGTTCAGGCATTAAAAACGTTAGGATCCCATCAGTATTGCCAGAAAAATATAAAATCGAAAATTTGCTATTGGCGGCTGAAGGCAGGTATGTTAGGTGTCGTAAAAAGTTATACAATCGGGTCCTTACGATTCTTCAGCCTAAACAAGCGTCTGCAGGCCTTACTTAATCGATAGAGTACGGTATCTTGCGGGCAATCAAAAGAGAAAAAGAGATTTCCGAGGTTTCAGATTTTTTTTCATAATATGGGGTGGCTAACTTCACACCAACCACCCCACCCTGGAATCGACAAATCTAACTATGTGGGGGCATCGGGCGACGTTAGTTCACGTTTGTTCAGGCATTAAAAACGTTAGGATCCCATCAGTATTGCCACAAAAAAATAAAATCGAAAATTTGCTATTGGCGGCTGAAGGCAGGTATGTTAGGTGTCGTAAAAAGTTATACAATCGGGTACTTACGATTCTTCAGCCTAAACAAGCGTTTGCAGGCCTTACTCAATCGATACAGTATGGTATCTTGCGGGCAATCAAAAGAGAAAAAGAGATTTCCGAGGTTTCAGACTTTTTTTCATACTATGGGGTGGCTAACTTCACGCCAACCACCCCACCCTGGAATCGACAAATCTAACTATGTGGGGGCATCGGGCGACGTTAGTTCACGTTTGTTCAGGCATTAAAAACGTTAGGATCCCATCAGTATTGTCAGAAGAAAATAAAATCGAAAATTTGCTATTGGCGGCTGAAGGCAGGTATGTTAGGTGTCGTAAAAAGTTATACAATCGGGTCCTTACGATTCTTCAGCCTAAACAAGCGTCTGCAGGCCTTACTTAATCGATACAGTACGGTGATCTTGCGGGCTATCAAAAGAAAAAAAGAGATTTCCGAGGTTTTAGATTTTTTTTCATACTATGGGGTGGCTAACTTCACGCCAACCACCCCACCCTGGAATCGACAAATCTAACTATGTGGGGGCATCGGGCGACGTTAGTTCACGTTTGTTCAGGCATTAAAAACGTAAGGATCCCATCAGTATTACCACAAAAAAAATAAATCGAAAATTTGCTATTGGCGGCTGAAGGCAGGTATGTTAGGTGTCGTAAAAAGTTATACAATCGGGTCCTTACGATTCTTCAGCCTAAACAAGCGTCTGCAGGTCTTATTTAATCGATACAGTACGGTATCTTGCGGGCAATCAAAAGAGAAAAAGAGATTTCCGAGGTTTTAGTTTTTTTTTCATACTATGGGGTGGCTAACTTCACGCCAACCACCCCACCCTGGAATCGACAAATCTAACTATGTGGGGGCATCAAGCGACGTTAGTTCACGTTTGTTCAGGCATTAAAAACGTTAGGATCCCACAGTATTGCCAGAAAAAATAAAATCGAAAATTTGCTATTGGCGGCTGAAGGCAGGTATGTTAGGTGTCGTAAAAAGTTATACAATCGAGTCCTTACGATTCTTCAGCCTAAACAAGCATCTGCAGGCCTTACTTAATCGATACAGTACGGTATTTTGCGGGCAATCAAAAGAGAAAAAGAGATTTCCGAGGTTTTAGATTTTTTTTCATACTGTGGGGTGGCTAACTTCACGCCAACCACCCCACCCTGGAATTGACAAATCTAACTATGTGGGGGCATCGGGCGACGTTAGTTCACGTTTGTTCAGGCATTAAAAACGTTAGGAACCCATCAGTATTGCCAGAAAAAAATAAAATCGAAAATTTGCTATTGGCGGCTGAAGGCAGGTATGTTAGGTGTCGTAAAAAGTTATACAATCGGGTCCTTACGATTCTTCAGCCTGAACAAGCGTCTGCAGGCCTTACTTAATCGATACAGTACGGTATCTTGCGGGCAATCGAAAGAGAAAAAGAGATTTCCGAGGTTACAAATTTTTTTTCATACTATGGGGTGGCTAACTTCACGCCAACCACCCCACCCTGGAATCGACAAATATAACTATGTGGGGGCATCGGGCGACGTTAGTTCACGTTTGTTCAGGCATTAAAAACGTTAGGATCCCATCAGTATTGCCACAAAAAAATAAAATCGAAAATTTGCTATTGGCGGCTGAAGGCAGGTATGTTAGGTGTCGTAAAAAGTTATACAATCGGGTCCTAACGATTCTACAGCCTAAACAAGCGTCCGTAGGCCTTACCTAATCGATAAAGTACGGTATCTTGCGAGCAATCAAAAGAGAAAAAGAAATTTCCGAGGTTTTCGATTTTTTTCCATACTATGGGGTGGCTAACTTCACGCCAACCACCCCACCCTGGAATTGACAAATCTAACTATGTGGGTGCATCGAACAACGTTAGTTCACGTTTGTTCAGGCATTAAAAACGTTAAGATCCCATCAGTATTGCCACAAAAAAATAAAATCGAAAATTTGCTATTGGCGGCTGAAGGCAGGTATGTTAGGTGTCGTAAAAAGTTATACAATCGGGTCCTTACGATTCTTCAGCCTAAACAAGCGTCTGCAGGCCTTATTTAATCGATACAGTACGGTATCTTGCGGGCAATCAAAAGAGAAAAAGAGATTTCCGAGGTTTTAGATTTTTTTTCATACTATTGGGTGGCTAACTTCACGCCAACCACCCCACCCTGGAATCGACAAATCTAACTATGTGGGGGCATCAGGCGACGTTAGTTCACGTTTGTTCAGGCATTAAAAACGTTAGGATCCCATCAGTATTGTCAGAAAAAAATAAAATCGAAAATTTGCTATTGGCGGCTGAAGGCAGGTATGTTAGGTGTCGTAAAAAGTTATACAATCGGGTCCATACTATTCTTCAGCCTAAACAAGCGTTTGCAGGCCTTACTCAATCGATACAGTACGGTATCTTGCGGGCAATCAAAAGAGAAAAAGAGATTTCCGAGGATTAAATTTTTTTTCATACTATGGGGTGGCTAACTTCACGCCAACCACCCCACCCTGGAATTGACAAATCTAACTATGCGGGGGCATCGGGCAACTTTAGTTCACGTTTGTTCAGGCATTAAAAACGTTAGGATCCCATCAGTATTGCCAGAAAAAAATAAAATCGAAAATTTGCTATTGGCGGCTGGAGGCAGGTATGTTAGGTGTCGTAAAAAGTTATATAATCGGGCCCTTACGATTTATTAAAAGAGAAAAAGAGATTTCCGAGGTTTTAGATTTTTTTTCATACTCTGGGGTGGCTAACTTCACGCCAACCACCCCACCCTGGAATTGACAAATCTAACTATGTGGGGGCATCGGGCGACGTTAGTTCACGTTTGTTCATGCATTAAAAACGTTAGGAACCCATCAGTATTGCCAGAAAAAAATAAAATCGAAAATTTGCTATTGGCGGCTGAAGGCAGGTATGTTAGGTGTCGTAAAAAGTTATACAATGGGGTCCTTACGATTCTTCAGCCTGAACAAGCGTCTGCAGGCCTTACTTAATCGATACAGTATGGTATCTTGCGGGCAATCAAAAGAGAAAAAGAGATTTCCGAGGTTTTAGATTTTTTTTCATACTATGGGGTGGCTAACTTCACGCCAACCACCCCACCCTGGAATCGACAAATCTAACTATGTGGGGGCATCAGGCAACGTTAGTTCACGTTTGTTCAGGCATTAAAAACGTTAGGATCCCATCAGTATTGTCAGAAAAAAATAAAATCGAAAATTTGCTATTGGCGGCTGAAGGCAGATATGTTAGGTGTCGTAAAAAGTTATACAATCGGGTCCTAACGATTCTTTAGCCTAAACAAGCGTCTGTAGGCCTTACTTAATCGATACAGTACGGTATCTTGAGGGCAATCAAAAGAGAAAAAGAGATTTCCGAGGTTTTAGATTTTTTTTCATACTATGGGGTGGCTAACTTCACGCCAACCACCCCACCCTGGATTCGACAAATCTAACTATGTGGGGGCATCAAGCGACGTTAGTTCACGTTTGTTCAGGCATTAAAAACGTTAGGATCCCATCAGTATTGCCACAAAAAAATAAAATCGAAAATTTGCTATTGGCGGCTGAAGGCAGGTATGTTAGGTGTCGTAAAAAGTTATACAATCGGGTCCTTACGATTCTTCAGCCTAAACAAGCGTCTGCAGGCCTTACTTAATCGATACAGTACGGTATCTTGCGGGAAATCAAAAGAGAAAAAGAGATTTCCGAGGTTTCAGATTTTTTTTCATACTATGGGGTGGCTAACTTCACACCAACCACCCCACCCTGGAATCGACAAATCTAACTATGTGGGGGCATCGGGCGACGATAGTTCACGTTTGTTCAGGCATTAAAAACGTTAGGATCCCATCAGTATTGCCAGAAAAAAAAAAATCGAAAATTTGCTATTGGCGGCTGAAGGCAGGTATGTTAGGTGTCGTAAAAAGTTATACAATCGAGTCCTTACGATTCTTCAGCCTAAACAAACATCTGCAGGCCTTACTTAATCGATACAGTACGGTATCTTGCGGGCAATCAAAAGAGAAAAAGAGATTTCCGAGGTTTTAGATTTTTTTTCATACTATGGGGTGGCTAACTTCACGCCAACCACCCCACCCTGGAATTGACAAATCTAACTATGTGGGGGCATCGGGCGACGTTTAGTTCACGTTTGTTCAGGCATTAAAAACGTTAGGATCCCATCAGTATTGCCAGAAAAAAATAAAATCGAAAATGTGCTATTGGCGGCTGAAGGCAGGTATGTTAGGTGTCGTAAAAAGTTATATAATCGGGTCCTTACGATTTATTAAAAGAGAAAAAGAGATTTCCGAGGTTTTAGATTTTTTTTCATACTCTGGGGTGGCTAACTTCACGCCAACCACCCCACCCTGGAATTGACAAATCTAACTATGTGGCGGCATCAGGCGACGGTAGTTCACGTTTGTTTAGGCATTAAAAACGTTAGGATCCCATCACTATTGCCAGAAAAATATAAAATCGAAAATTTGCTATTGGCGGCTGAAGGCAGGTATGTTAGGTGTCGTAAAAAGTTATACAATCGGGTCCTTACGATTCTTCAGCCTAAACAAGCGTCTGCAGGCCTTACTTAATCGATAGAGTACGGTATCTTGCGGGCAATCAAAAGAGAAAAAGAGATTTCCGAGGTTTCAGATTTTTTTTCATAATATGGGGTGGCTAACTTCACACCAACCACCCCACCCTGGAATCGACAAATCTAACTATGTGGGGGCATCGGGCGACGTTAGTTCACGTTTGTTCAGGCATTAAAAACGTTAGGATCCCATCAGTATTGCCACAAAAAAATAAAATCGAAAATTTGCTATTGGCGGCTGAAGGCAGGTATGTTAGGTGTCGTAAAAAGTTATACAATCGGGTCCTTACGATTCTTCAGCCTAAACAAGCGTCTGCAGGCCTTACTTAAATGATACAGTACGGTATCTTGCGGGCAATCAAAAGAGAAAAAGAGATTTCCGAGGTTTCAGATTTTTTTTCATACTATGGGGTGGCTAACTTCACACCAACCACCCCACCCTGGAATCGACAAATCTAACTATGTGGGGGCATCCTACGACGTTAGTTTACGTTTGTTCAGGCATTCAAAACGTTAGGTACCCATCAGTATTGCCACAAAAAAATAAAATCGAAAATTTGCTATTGGCGGCTGAAGGCAGGTATGTTAGGTGTCGTAAAAAGTTATACAATCGAGTCCTTACGATTCTTCAGCCTAAACAAGCATCTGCAGGCCTTACTTAATCGATACAGTATGGTATCTTGCAGGCAATCAAAAGAGAAAAAGAAATTTCCGAGGTTTTCAATTTTTTTCCATACTATGGGTTGGCCAACTTCACGCCAACTACCCCACCCTGGAATTGACAAATCTAACTATGTGGGTGCATCGGGCGACGTTAGTTTACGTTTGTTCAGGCATTAAAAACGTTAGGATTCCATCAGTATTGCCACAAAAAATAAAATCGAAAATTTGCTATTGGCGGCTGAAGGCAGGTATGTTAGGTGTCGTAAAAAGTTATACAATCGGGTCCTTACGATTCTTCAGCCTCAACAAGCGTCTGCAGGCCTTACTTAATCGATACAGTACGGTATCTTGCGGGCAATCAAAAGAGAAAAAGAGATTTCCGAGGCTTCAGATTTTTTTTCATACTATGGGGTGGCTAACTTCACACCAACCACCCCACCCTGGAATCGACAAATCTAACTATGTGGGGGCATCGGGCGACGATAGTTCACGTTTGTTCAGGCATTAAAAACGTTAGGTTTCCATCAGTATTGCCAGAAAAAAAAAATCTAAAATTTGCTATTGGCGGCTGAAGGCAGGTATGTTAGGTGTCGTAAAAAGTTATACAATCGAGTCCTTACGATTCTTCAGCCTAAACAAGCATCTGCAGGCCTTACTTAATCGATACAGTACGGTATCTTGCGGGCAATCAAAAGAGAAAAAGAGATTTCCGAGGTTTTAGATTTTTTTTCATACTATGGGGTGGCTAACTTCACGCCAACCACCCCACCCTGGAATTGACAAATCTAACTATGTGGGGGCATCGGGCGACGTTTAGTTCACGTTTGTTCAGGCATTAAAAACGTTAGGATCCCATCAGTATTGCCAGAAAAAAATAAAATCGAAAATTTGCTATTGGCGGCTGAAGGCAGGTATGTTAGGTGTCGTAAAAAGTTATATAATCGGGTCCTTACGATTTATTAAAAGAGAAAAAGAGATTTCCGAGGTTTTAGATTTTTTTTCATACTCTGGGGTGGATAACTTCACGCCAACCACCCCACCCTGGAATTGACAAATCTAACTATGTGGGGGCATCAGGCGACGTTAGTTCACGTTTGTTCAGGCATTAAAAACGTTAGGATCCCATCAGTATTGCCAGAAAAATATAAAATCGAAAATTTGCTATTGGCGGCTGAAGGCAGGTATGTTAGGTGTCGTAAAAAGTTATACAATCGGGTCCTTACGATTCTTCAGCCTAAACAAGCGTCTGCAGGCCTTACTTAATCGATAGAGTACGGTATCTTGCGGGCAATCAAAAGAGAAAAAGAGATTTCCGAGGTTTCAGATTTTTTTTCATAATATGGGGTGGCTAACTTCACACCAACCACCCCACCCTGGAATCGACAAATCTAACTATGTGGGGGCATCGGGCGACGTTAGTTCACGTTTGTTCAGGCATTAAAAACGTTAGGATCCCATCAGTATTGCCACAAAAAAATAAAATCGAAAATTTGCTATTGGCGGCTGAAGGCAGGTATGTTAGGTGTCGTAAAAAGTTATACAATCGGGTCCTTACGATTCTTCAGCCTAAACAAGCGTCTGCAGGCCTTACTTAAATGATACAGTACGGTATCTTGCGGGCAATCAAAAGAGAAAAAGAGATTTCCGAGGTTTCAGATTTTTTTTCATACTATGGGGTGGCTAACTTCACACCAACCACCCCACCCTGGAATCGACAAATCTAACTATGTGGGGGCATCGTACGACGTTAGTTTACGTTTGTTCAGGCATTCAAAACGTTAGGTACCCATCAGTATTGCCACAAAAAAATAAAATCGAAAATTTGCTATTGGCGGCTAAAGGCAGGTATGTTAGGTGTCGTAAAAAGTTATACAATCGAGTCCTTACGATTCTTCAGCCTAAACAAGCATCTGCAGGCCTTACTTAATCGATACAGTATGGTATCTTGCAGGCAATCAAAAGAGAAAAAGAAATTTCCGAGGTTTTCAATTTTTTTCCATACTATGGGTTGGCCAACTTCACGCCAACTACCCCACCCTGGAATTGACAAATCTAACTATGTGGGTGCATCGGGCGACGTTAGTTTACGTTTGTTCAGGCATTAAAAACGTTAGGATTCCATCAGTATTGCCACAAAAAATAAAATCGAAAATTTGCTATTGGCGGCTGAAGGCAGGTATGTTAGGTGTCGTAAAAAGTTATACAATCGGGTCCTTACGATTCTTCAGCCTCAACAAGCGTCTGCAGTCCTTACTTAATCGATACAGTACGGTATCTTGCGGGCAATCAAAAGAGAAAAAGAGATTTCCGAGGCTTCAGATTTTTTTTCATACTATGGGGTGGCTAACTTCACACCAACCACCCCACCCTGGAATCGACAAATCTAACTATGTGGGGGCATCGGGCGACGATAGTTCACGTTTGTTCAGGCATTAAAAACGTTAGGTTTCCATCAGTATTGCCAGAAAAAAAAAATCTAAAATTTGCTATTGGCGGCTGAAGGCAGGTATGTTAGGTGTCGTAAAAAGTTATACAATCGAGTCCTTACGATTCTTCAGCCTAAACAAGCATCTGCAGGCCTTACTTAATCGATACAGTACGGTATCTTGCGGGCAATCAAAAGAGAAAAAGAGATTTCCGAGGTTTTAGATTTTTTTTCATACTATGGGGTGGCTAACTTCACGCCAACCACCCCACCCTGGAATTGACAAATCTAACTATGTGGGGGCATCGGGCGACGTTTAGTTCACGTTTGTTCAGGCATTAAAAACGTTAGGATCCCATCAGTATTGCCAGAAAAAAATAAAATCGAAAATTTGCTATTGGCGGCTGAAGGCAGGTATGTTAGGTGTCGTAAAAAGTTATATAATCGGGTCCTTACGATTTATTAAAAGAGAAAAAGAGATTTCCGAGGTTTTAGATTTTTTTTCATACTCTGGGGTGGATAACTTCACGCCAACCACCCCACCCTGGAATTGACAAATCTAACTATGTGGGGGCATCAGGCGACGTTAGTTCACGTTTGTTCAGGCATTAAAAACGTTAGGATCCCATCAGTATTGCCAGAAAAATATAAAATCGAAAATTTGCTATTGGCGGCTGAAGGCAGGTATGTTAGGTGTCGTAAAAAGTTATACAATCGGGTCCTTACGATTCTTCAGCCTGAACAAGCGTCTGCAGGCCTTACATAATCGATACAGTACGGTATCTTGCGGGCAATCAAAAGAGAAAAAGAGATTTCCGTGGTTTCAGATTTTTTTTTCATAATATGGGGTGGCTAACTTCACACCAACCACCCCACCCTGGAATCGACAAATCTAACTATGTGGGGGCATTGGGCGACGTTAGTTCACGTTTGTTCAGGCATTAAAAACGTTAGGATCCCATCAGTATTGCCACAAAAAAATAAAATCGAAAATTTGCTATTGGCGGCTGAAGGCAGGTATGTTAGGTGTCGTAAAAAGTTATACAATCGGGTCCTTACGATTCATCAGCCTAAACAAGCGTCTGCAGGCCTTACTTAATCGATACAGTACGGTATCTTGCGGGCAATCAAAAGAGAAAAAGAGATTTCCGAGGTTTCAGATTTTTTCATACTATTGGGTGGCTAACTTCACACCAACCACCCCACCCTGGAATCGACAAATCTAACTATGTGGGGGCATCGGGCGACGTTATTTCACGTTTGTTCAGGCATTAAAAACGTTAGGATTCCATCAGTATTGCCACAAATAATAAAATCGAAAATTTGCTATTGGCGGCTGAAGGCAGGTATGTTAGGTGTCGTAAAAAGTTATACAATCGGGTCCTTACGATTCTTCAGCCTAAACAAGCGTCTGCAGGCCTTACTTAATCGATACAGTATGGTATCTTGCGGGCAATCAAAAGAAAAAAAGAGATTTCCGAGGTTTTAGATTTTTTTTCATACTATGGGGTGGCTAACTTCACGCCAACCACCCCACCCTGGAATCGACTAATCTAACTACGTGGGGGCATCGGGCGACGTCAGTTCACGTTTGTTCAGGCATTAAAAACGTTAGGATCCCATCAGTATTGCCACAAAAAAATAAAATCGAAAATTTGCTATTGGCGGCTGAAGGTAGGTATGTTAGGTGTCGTAAAAAGTTATACAATCGGGTCCTTACGATTCTTCAGCCTAAAAAAGCGTCTGCAGGCCTTATTTAATCGATAAAGTATGGTATCTTGCGGGCAATCAAAAGAGAAAAAGAGATTTCCGAGGTTTTCGTTTTTTTTTCATACTATGGGGTGGCTAACTTCACGCCAACCACCCCACCCTGGAATCGACAAATCTAACTATTTGGGGGCATCGGGCGACGTTAGTTTAAGTTTGTTTAGGCATTAAAAACGTTAGGATCCCATCAGTATTGCCAGAAAAAAATAAAATCGAAAATTTGCTATTGGCAGCTGAAGGCAGGTATGTTAGGTGTCGTAAAAAGTTATACAATCGAGTCCTTACGATTCTTCAGCCTAAACAAGCATCTGCAGGCCTTACTTAATCGATACAGTACGGTATTTTGCGGGCAATCAAAAGAGAAAAAGAGATTTCCGAGGTTTTAGTTTTTTTTCATACTATGGGGTGGCTAACTTCACGCCAACCACCCCACCCTGGAATTGACAAATCTAACTATGTGGGGGCATCGGGCGACTTAGTTGACGTTTGTTCAGGCATTAAAAACGTTAGGATCCCATCAGTGTTGCCAGAAAAAAATAAAATCGAAAATTTGCTATTGGCGGCTGAAGGCAGGTATGTTAGGTGTCGTAAAAAGTTATATAATCGGGTCCTTACGATTTATTAAAAGAGAAAAAGAGATTTCCGAGGTTTTAGATTTTTTTTCATACTCTGGGGTGGCCAACTTCACGCCAACCACCCCACCCTGGAATTGACAAATCTAACTATGTGGGGGCATCGGGCGACGTTAGTTCACGTTTGTTCAGGCATTAAAAACGTTAGGAACCCATTAGTATTGCCAGAAAAAAATAAAATCGAAAATTTTCTATTGGCGGCTGAAGGCAGGTATGTTAGGTGTCGTAAAAAGTTATACAATGGGGTCCTTACGATTCTTCAGCCTGAACAAGCGTCTGCAGGCCTTACTTAATCGATACAGTACGGTATCTTGCGGGCAATCAAAAGAGAAAAAGAGATTTCCGAGGTTTTAGATTTTTTTTCATACTATGGGGTGGCTAACTTCACGCCAACCACCCCACCCTGGAATCGACAAATCTAACTATGTGGGGGCATCGGGCGACGTTAGTTCACGTTTGTTCAGGCATTAAAAACGTAAGGATCCCATCAGTATTACCACAAAAAAAATAAATCGAAAATTTGCTATTGGCGGCTGAAGGCAGGTATGTTAGGTGTCGTAAAAAGTTATACAATCGGGTCCTTACGATTCTTCAGCCTAAACAAGCGTCTGCAGGTCTTATTTAATCGATACAGTACGGTATCTTGCGGGCAATCAAAAGAGAAAAAGAGATTTCCGAGGTTTTAGTTTTTTTTTCATACTATGGGGTGGCTAACTTCACGCCAACCACCCCACCCTGGAATCGACAAATCTAACTATGTGGGGGCATCAAGCGACGTTAGTTCACGTTTGTTCAGGCATTAAAAACGTTAGGATCCCACAGTATTGCCAGAAAAAATAAAATCGAAAATTTGCTATTGGCGGCTGAAGGCAGGTATGTTAGGTGTCGTAAAAAGTTATACAATCGAGTCCTTACGATTCTTCAGCCTAAACAAGCATCTGCAGGCCTTACTTAATCGATACAGTACGGTATTTTGCGGGCAATCAAAAGAGAAAAAGAGATTTCCGAGGTTTTAGATTTTTTTTCATACTGTGGGGTGGCTAACTTCACGCCAACCACCCCACCCTGGAATTGACAAATCTAACTATGTGGGGGCATCGGGCGACGTTAGTTCACGTTTGTTCAGGCATTAAAAACGTTAGGAACCCATCAGTATTGCCAGAAAAAAATAAAATCGAAAATTTGCTATTGGCGGCTGAAGGCAGGTATGTTAGGTGTCGTAAAAAGTTATACAATCGGGTCCTTACGATTCTTCAGCCTGAACAAGCGTCTGCAGGCCTTACTTAATCGATACAGTACGGTATCTTGCGGGCAATCGAAAGAGAAAAAGAGATTTCCGAGGTTACAAATTTTTTTTCATACTATGGGGTGGCTAACTTCACGCCAACCACCCCACCCTGGAATCGACAAATATAACTATGTGGGGGCATCGGGCGACGTTAGTTCACGTTTGTTCAGGCATTAAAAACGTTAGGATCCCATCAGTATTGCCACAAAAAAATAAAATCGAAAATTTGCTATTGGCGGCTGAAGGCAGGTATGTTAGGTGTCGTAAAAAGTTATACAATCGGGTCCTAACGATTCTACAGCCTAAACAAGCGTCCGTAGGCCTTACCTAATCGATAAAGTACGGTATCTTGCGAGCAATCAAAAGAGAAAAAGAAATTTCCGAGGTTTTCGATTTTTTTCCATACTATGGGGTGGCTAACTTCACGCCAACCACCCCACCCTGGAATTGACAAATCTAACTATGTGGGTGCATCGAACAACGTTAGTTCACGTTTGTTCAGGCATTAAAAACGTTAAGATCCCATCAGTATTGCCACAAAAAAATAAAATCGAAAATTTGCTATTGGCGGCTGAAGGCAGGTATGTTAGGTGTCGTAAAAAGTTATACAATCGGGTCCTTACGATTCTTCAGCCTAAACAAGCGTCTGCAGGCCTTATTTAATCGATACAGTACGGTATCTTGCGGGCAATCAAAAGAGAAAAAGAGATTTCCGAGGTTTTAGATTTTTTTTCATACTATTGGGTGGCTAACTTCACGCCAACCACCCCACCCTGGAATCGACAAATCTAACTATGTGGGGGCATCAGGCGACGTTAGTTCACGTTTGTTCAGGCATTAAAAACGTTAGGATCCCATCAGTATTGTCAGAAAAAAATAAAATCGAAAATTTGCTATTGGCGGCTGAAGGCAGGTATGTTAGGTGTCGTAAAAAGTTATACAATCGGGTCCATACTATTCTTCAGCCTAAACAAGCGTTTGCAGGCCTTACTCAATCGATACAGTACGGTATCTTGCGGGCAATCAAAAGAGAAAAAGAGATTTCCGAGGATTAAATTTTTTTTCATACTATGGGGTGGCTAACTTCACGCCAACCACCCCACCCTGGAATTGACAAATCTAACTATGCGGGGGCATCGGGCAACTTTAGTTCACGTTTGTTCAGGCATTAAAAACGTTAGGATCCCATCAGTATTGCCAGAAAAAAATAAAATCGAAAATTTGCTATTGGCGGCTGGAGGCAGGTATGTTAGGTGTCGTAAAAAGTTATATAATCGGGCCCTTACGATTTATTAAAAGAGAAAAAGAGATTTCCGAGGTTTTAGATTTTTTTTCATACTCTGGGGTGGCTAACTTCACGCCAACCACCCCACCCTGGAATTGACAAATCTAACTATGTGGGGGCATCGGGCGACGTTAGTTCACGTTTGTTCATGCATTAAAAACGTTAGGAACCCATCAGTATTGCCAGAAAAAAATAAAATCGAAAATTTGCTATTGGCGGCTGAAGGCAGGTATGTTAGGTGTCGTAAAAAGTTATACAATGGGGTCCTTACGATTCTTCAGCCTGAACAAGCGTCTGCAGGCCTTACTTAATCGATACAGTATGGTATCTTGCGGGCAATCAAAAGAGAAAAAGAGATTTCCGAGGTTTTAGATTTTTTTTCATACTATGGGGTGGCTAACTTCACGCCAACCACCCCACCCTGGAATCGACAAATCTAACTATGTGGGGGCATCAGGCAACGTTAGTTCACGTTTGTTCAGGCATTAAAAACGTTAGGATCCCATCAGTATTGTCAGAAAAAAATAAAATCGAAAATTTGCTATTGGCGGCTGAAGGCAGATATGTTAGGTGTCGTAAAAAGTTATACAATCGGGTCCTAACGATTCTTTAGCCTAAACAAGCGTCTGTAGGCCTTACTTAATCGATACAGTACGGTATCTTGAGGGCAATCAAAAGAGAAAAAGAGATTTCCGAGGTTTTAGATTTTTTTTCATACTATGGGGTGGCTAACTTCACGCCAACCACCCCACCCTGGATTCGACAAATCTAACTATGTGGGGGCATCAAGCGACGTTAGTTCACGTTTGTTCAGGCATTAAAAACGTTAGGATCCCATCAGTATTGCCACAAAAAAATAAAATCGAAAATTTGCTATTGGCGGCTGAAGGCAGGTATGTTAGGTGTCGTAAAAAGTTATACAATCGGGTCCTTACGATTCTTCAGCCTAAACAAGCGTCTGCAGGCCTTACTTAATCGATACAGTACGGTATCTTGCGGGAAATCAAAAGAGAAAAAGAGATTTCCGAGGTTTCAGATTTTTTTTCATACTATGGGGTGGCTAACTTCACACCAACCACCCCACCCTGGAATCGACAAATCTAACTATGTGGGGGCATCGGGCGACGATAGTTCACGTTTGTTCAGGCATTAAAAACGTTAGGATCCCATCAGTATTGCCAGAAAAAAAAAAATCGAAAATTTGCTATTGGCGGCTGAAGGCAGGTATGTTAGGTGTCGTAAAAAGTTATACAATCGAGTCCTTACGATTCTTCAGCCTAAACAAACATCTGCAGGCCTTACTTAATCGATACAGTACGGTATCTTGCGGGCAATCAAAAGAGAAAAAGAGATTTCCGAGGTTTTAGATTTTTTTTCATACTATGGGGTGGCTAACTTCACGCCAACCACCCCACCCTGGAATTGACAAATCTAACTATGTGGGGGCATCGGGCGACGTTTAGTTCACGTTTGTTCAGGCATTAAAAACGTTAGGATCCCATCAGTATTGCCAGAAAAAAATAAAATCGAAAATGTGCTATTGGCGGCTGAAGGCAGGTATGTTAGGTGTCGTAAAAAGTTATATAATCGGGTCCTTACGATTTATTAAAAGAGAAAAAGAGATTTCCGAGGTTTTAGATTTTTTTTCATACTCTGGGGTGGCTAACTTCACGCCAACCACCCCACCCTGGAATTGACAAATCTAACTATGTGGCGGCATCAGGCGACGGTAGTTCACGTTTGTTTAGGCATTAAAAACGTTAGGATCCCATCACTATTGCCAGAAAAATATAAAATCGAAAATTTGCTATTGGCGGCTGAAGGCAGGTATGTTAGGTGTCGTAAAAAGTTATACAATCGGGTCCTTACGATTCTTCAGCCTAAACAAGCGTCTGCAGGCCTTACTTAATCGATAGAGTACGGTATCTTGCGGGCAATCAAAAGAGAAAAAGAGATTTCCGAGGTTTCAGATTTTTTTTCATAATATGGGGTGGCTAACTTCACACCAACCACCCCACCCTGGAATCGACAAATCTAACTATGTGGGGGCATCGGGCGACGTTAGTTCACGTTTGTTCAGGCATTAAAAACGTTAGGATCCCATCAGTATTGCCACAAAAAAATAAAATCGAAAATTTGCTATTGGCGGCTGAAGGCAGGTATGTTAGGTGTCGTAAAAAGTTATACAATCGGGTCCTTACGATTCTTCAGCCTAAACAAGCGTCTGCAGGCCTTACTTAAATGATACAGTACGGTATCTTGCGGGCAATCAAAAGAGAAAAAGAGATTTCCGAGGTTTCAGATTTTTTTTCATACTATGGGGTGGCTAACTTCACACCAACCACCCCACCCTGGAATCGACAAATCTAACTATGTGGGGGCATCCTACGACGTTAGTTTACGTTTGTTCAGGCATTCAAAACGTTAGGTACCCATCAGTATTGCCACAAAAAAATAAAATCGAAAATTTGCTATTGGCGGCTGAAGGCAGGTATGTTAGGTGTCGTAAAAAGTTATACAATCGAGTCCTTACGATTCTTCAGCCTAAACAAGCATCTGCAGGCCTTACTTAATCGATACAGTATGGTATCTTGCAGGCAATCAAAAGAGAAAAAGAAATTTCCGAGGTTTTCAATTTTTTTCCATACTATGGGTTGGCCAACTTCACGCCAACTACCCCACCCTGGAATTGACAAATCTAACTATGTGGGTGCATCGGGCGACGTTAGTTTACGTTTGTTCAGGCATTAAAAACGTTAGGATTCCATCAGTATTGCCACAAAAAATAAAATCGAAAATTTGCTATTGGCGGCTGAAGGCAGGTATGTTAGGTGTCGTAAAAAGTTATACAATCGGGTCCTTACGATTCTTCAGCCTCAACAAGCGTCTGCAGGCCTTACTTAATCGATACAGTACGGTATCTTGCGGGCAATCAAAAGAGAAAAAGAGATTTCCGAGGCTTCAGATTTTTTTTCATACTATGGGGTGGCTAACTTCACACCAACCACCCCACCCTGGAATCGACAAATCTAACTATGTGGGGGCATCGGGCGACGATAGTTCACGTTTGTTCAGGCATTAAAAACGTTAGGTTTCCATCAGTATTGCCAGAAAAAAAAAATCTAAAATTTGCTATTGGCGGCTGAAGGCAGGTATGTTAGGTGTCGTAAAAAGTTATACAATCGAGTCCTTACGATTCTTCAGCCTAAACAAGCATCTGCAGGCCTTACTTAATCGATACAGTACGGTATCTTGCGGGCAATCAAAAGAGAAAAAGAGATTTCCGAGGTTTTAGATTTTTTTTCATACTATGGGGTGGCTAACTTCACGCCAACCACCCCACCCTGGAATTGACAAATCTAACTATGTGGGGGCATCGGGCGACGTTTAGTTCACGTTTGTTCAGGCATTAAAAACGTTAGGATCCCATCAGTATTGCCAGAAAAAAATAAAATCGAAAATTTGCTATTGGCGGCTGAAGGCAGGTATGTTAGGTGTCGTAAAAAGTTATATAATCGGGTCCTTACGATTTATTAAAAGAGAAAAAGAGATTTCCGAGGTTTTAGATTTTTTTTCATACTCTGGGGTGGATAACTTCACGCCAACCACCCCACCCTGGAATTGACAAATCTAACTATGTGGGGGCATCAGGCGACGTTAGTTCACGTTTGTTCAGGCATTAAAAACGTTAGGATCCCATCAGTATTGCCAGAAAAATATAAAATCGAAAATTTGCTATTGGCGGCTGAAGGCAGGTATGTTAGGTGTCGTAAAAAGTTATACAATCGGGTCCTTACGATTCTTCAGCCTAAACAAGCGTCTGCAGGCCTTACTTAATCGATAGAGTACGGTATCTTGCGGGCAATCAAAAGAGAAAAAGAGATTTCCGAGGTTTCAGATTTTTTTTCATAATATGGGGTGGCTAACTTCACACCAACCACCCCACCCTGGAATCGACAAATCTAACTATGTGGGGGCATCGGGCGACGTTAGTTCACGTTTGTTCAGGCATTAAAAACGTTAGGATCCCATCAGTATTGCCACAAAAAAATAAAATCGAAAATTTGCTATTGGCGGCTGAAGGCAGGTATGTTAGGTGTCGTAAAAAGTTATACAATCGGGTCCTTACGATTCTTCAGCCTAAACAAGCGTCTGCAGGCCTTACTTAAATGATACAGTACGGTATCTTGCGGGCAATCAAAAGAGAAAAAGAGATTTCCGAGGTTTCAGATTTTTTTTCATACTATGGGGTGGCTAACTTCACACCAACCACCCCACCCTGGAATCGACAAATCTAACTATGTGGGGGCATCGTACGACGTTAGTTTACGTTTGTTCAGGCATTCAAAACGTTAGGTACCCATCAGTATTGCCACAAAAAAATAAAATCGAAAATTTGCTATTGGCGGCTAAAGGCAGGTATGTTAGGTGTCGTAAAAAGTTATACAATCGAGTCCTTACGATTCTTCAGCCTAAACAAGCATCTGCAGGCCTTACTTAATCGATACAGTATGGTATCTTGCAGGCAATCAAAAGAGAAAAAGAAATTTCCGAGGTTTTCAATTTTTTTCCATACTATGGGTTGGCCAACTTCACGCCAACTACCCCACCCTGGAATTGACAAATCTAACTATGTGGGTGCATCGGGCGACGTTAGTTTACGTTTGTTCAGGCATTAAAAACGTTAGGATTCCATCAGTATTGCCACAAAAAATAAAATCGAAAATTTGCTATTGGCGGCTGAAGGCAGGTATGTTAGGTGTCGTAAAAAGTTATACAATCGGGTCCTTACGATTCTTCAGCCTCAACAAGCGTCTGCAGTCCTTACTTAATCGATACAGTACGGTATCTTGCGGGCAATCAAAAGAGAAAAAGAGATTTCCGAGGCTTCAGATTTTTTTTCATACTATGGGGTGGCTAACTTCACACCAACCACCCCACCCTGGAATCGACAAATCTAACTATGTGGGGGCATCGGGCGACGATAGTTCACGTTTGTTCAGGCATTAAAAACGTTAGGTTTCCATCAGTATTGCCAGAAAAAAAAAATCTAAAATTTGCTATTGGCGGCTGAAGGCAGGTATGTTAGGTGTCGTAAAAAGTTATACAATCGAGTCCTTACGATTCTTCAGCCTAAACAAGCATCTGCAGGCCTTACTTAATCGATACAGTACGGTATCTTGCGGGCAATCAAAAGAGAAAAAGAGATTTCCGAGGTTTTAGATTTTTTTTCATACTATGGGGTGGCTAACTTCACGCCAACCACCCCACCCTGGAATTGACAAATCTAACTATGTGGGGGCATCGGGCGACGTTTAGTTCACGTTTGTTCAGGCATTAAAAACGTTAGGATCCCATCAGTATTGCCAGAAAAAAATAAAATCGAAAATTTGCTATTGGCGGCTGAAGGCAGGTATGTTAGGTGTCGTAAAAAGTTATATAATCGGGTCCTTACGATTTATTAAAAGAGAAAAAGAGATTTCCGAGGTTTTAGATTTTTTTTCATACTCTGGGGTGGATAACTTCACGCCAACCACCCCACCCTGGAATTGACAAATCTAACTATGTGGGGGCATCAGGCGACGTTAGTTCACGTTTGTTCAGGCATTAAAAACGTTAGGATCCCATCAGTATTGCCAGAAAAATATAAAATCGAAAATTTGCTATTGGCGGCTGAAGGCAGGTATGTTAGGTGTCGTAAAAAGTTATACAATCGGGTCCTTACGATTCTTCAGCCTGAACAAGCGTCTGCAGGCCTTACATAATCGATACAGTACGGTATCTTGCGGGCAATCAAAAGAGAAAAAGAGATTTCCGTGGTTTCAGATTTTTTTTTCATAATATGGGGTGGCTAACTTCACACCAACCACCCCACCCTGGAATCGACAAATCTAACTATGTGGGGGCATTGGGCGACGTTAGTTCACGTTTGTTCAGGCATTAAAAACGTTAGGATCCCATCAGTATTGCCACAAAAAAATAAAATCGAAAATTTGCTATTGGCGGCTGAAGGCAGGTATGTTAGGTGTCGTAAAAAGTTATACAATCGGGTCCTTACGATTCATCAGCCTAAACAAGCGTCTGCAGGCCTTACTTAATCGATACAGTACGGTATCTTGCGGGCAATCAAAAGAGAAAAAGAGATTTCCGAGGTTTCAGATTTTTTCATACTATTGGGTGGCTAACTTCACACCAACCACCCCACCCTGGAATCGACAAATCTAACTATGTGGGGGCATCGGGCGACGTTATTTCACGTTTGTTCAGGCATTAAAAACGTTAGGATTCCATCAGTATTGCCACAAATAATAAAATCGAAAATTTGCTATTGGCGGCTGAAGGCAGGTATGTTAGGTGTCGTAAAAAGTTATACAATCGGGTCCTTACGATTCTTCAGCCTAAACAAGCGTCTGCAGGCCTTACTTAATCGATACAGTATGGTATCTTGCGGGCAATCAAAAGAAAAAAAGAGATTTCCGAGGTTTTAGATTTTTTTTCATACTATGGGGTGGCTAACTTCACGCCAACCACCCCACCCTGGAATCGACTAATCTAACTACGTGGGGGCATCGGGCGACGTCAGTTCACGTTTGTTCAGGCATTAAAAACGTTAGGATCCCATCAGTATTGCCACAAAAAAATAAAATCGAAAATTTGCTATTGGCGGCTGAAGGTAGGTATGTTAGGTGTCGTAAAAAGTTATACAATCGGGTCCTTACGATTCTTCAGCCTAAAAAAGCGTCTGCAGGCCTTATTTAATCGATAAAGTATGGTATCTTGCGGGCAATCAAAAGAGAAAAAGAGATTTCCGAGGTTTTCGTTTTTTTTTCATACTATGGGGTGGCTAACTTCACGCCAACCACCCCACCCTGGAATCGACAAATCTAACTATTTGGGGGCATCGGGCGACGTTAGTTTAAGTTTGTTTAGGCATTAAAAACGTTAGGATCCCATCAGTATTGCCAGAAAAAAATAAAATCGAAAATTTGCTATTGGCAGCTGAAGGCAGGTATGTTAGGTGTCGTAAAAAGTTATACAATCGAGTCCTTACGATTCTTCAGCCTAAACAAGCATCTGCAGGCCTTACTTAATCGATACAGTACGGTATTTTGCGGGCAATCAAAAGAGAAAAAGAGATTTCCGAGGTTTTAGTTTTTTTTCATACTATGGGGTGGCTAACTTCACGCCAACCACCCCACCCTGGAATTGACAAATCTAACTATGTGGGGGCATCGGGCGACTTAGTTGACGTTTGTTCAGGCATTAAAAACGTTAGGATCCCATCAGTGTTGCCAGAAAAAAATAAAATCGAAAATTTGCTATTGGCGGCTGAAGGCAGGTATGTTAGGTGTCGTAAAAAGTTATATAATCGGGTCCTTACGATTTATTAAAAGAGAAAAAGAGATTTCCGAGGTTTTAGATTTTTTTTCATACTCTGGGGTGGCCAACTTCACGCCAACCACCCCACCCTGGAATTGACAAATCTAACTATGTGGGGGCATCGGGCGACGTTAGTTCACGTTTGTTCAGGCATTAAAAACGTTAGGAACCCATTAGTATTGCCAGAAAAAAATAAAATCGAAAATTTTCTATTGGCGGCTGAAGGCAGGTATGTTAGGTGTCGTAAAAAGTTATACAATGGGGTCCTTACGATTCTTCAGCCTGAACAAGCGTCTGCAGGCCTTACTTAATCGATACAGTACGGTATCTTGCGGGCAATCAAAAGAGAAAAAGAGATTTCCGAGGTTTTAGATTTTTTTTCATACTCTGGGGTGGATAACTTCACGCCAACCACCCCACCCTGGAATTGACAAATCTAACTATGTGGGGGCATCAGGCGACGTTAGTTCACGTTTGTTCAGGCATTAAAAACGTTAGGATCCCATCAGTATTGCCAGAAAAATATAAAATCGAAAATTTGCTATTGGCGGCTGAAGGCAGGTATGTTAGGTGTCGTAAAAAGTTATACAATCGGGTCCTTACGATTCTTCAGCCTGAACAAGCGTCTGCAGGCCTTACTTAATCGATACAGTACGGTATCTTGCGGGCAATCAAAAGAGAAAAAGAGATTTCCGAGGTTTCAGATTTTTTTTTTCATAATAAGGGGTGGCTAACTTCACACCAACCACCCCACCCTGGAATCGACAAATCTAACTATGTGGGTCATCGGGCGACGTTAGTTCACGTTTGTTCAGGCATTAAAAACGTTAGGATCCCATCAGTATTGCCACAAAAAAATAAAATCGAAAATTTGCTATTGGCGGCTGAAGGCAGGTATGTTAGGTGTCGTAAAAAGTTATACAATCGGGTCCTTACGATTCATCAGCCTAAACAAGCGTCTGCAGGCCTTACTTAATCGATACAGTACGGTATCTTGCGGGCAATCAAAAGAGAAAAAGAGATTTCCGAGGTTTCAGATTTTTTCATACTATGGGGTGGCTAACTTCACACCAACCACCCCACCCTGGAATCGACAAATCTAACTATGTGGGGGCATCGGGCGACGTTAGTTCACGTTTGTTCAGGCATTAAAAACGTTAGGATCCCATCAGTATTGCCAGAAAAAAAAAATCGAAAATTTGCTATTGGCGGCTGAAGGCAGGTATGTTAGGTGTCGTAAAAAGTTATACAATCGAGTCCTTACGATTCTTCAGCCTAAACAAACATCTGCAGGCCTTACTTAATCGATACAGTACGGTATCTTGCGGGCAATCAAAAGAGAAAAAGAGATTTCCGAGGTTTTAGATTTTTTTTCATACTATGGGGTGGCTAACTTCACGCCAACCACCCCACCCTGGAATTGACAAATCTAACTATGTGGGGGCATCGGGCGACGTTTAGTTCACGTTTGTTCAGGCATTAAAAACGTTAGGATCCCATCAGTATTGCCAGAAAAAAATAAAATCCAAAATTTGCTATTGGCGGCTGAAGGCAGGTATGTTAGGTGTCGTAAAAAGTTATATAATCGGGTCCTTACGATTTATTAAAAGAGAAAAAGAGATTTCCGAGGTTTTAGATTTTTTTTCATACTCTATGGTGGCTAACTTCACGCCAACCACCCCACCCTGGAATTGACAAATCTAACTATGTGGGGGCATCAGGCGACGTTAGTTCACGTTTGTTCAGGCATTAAAAACGTTAGGATCCCATCAGTATTGCCAGAAAAATATAAAATCGAAAATTTGCTATTGGCGGCTGAAGGCAGGTATGTTAGGTGTCGTAAAAAGTTATACAATCGGGTCCTTACGATTCTTCAGCCTAAACAAGCGTCTGCAGGCCTTACTTAATCGATACAGTACGGTATCTTGCGGGCAATCAAAAGAGAAAAAGAGATTTCCGAGGTTTTAGTTTTTTTTCATACTATGGGGTGGCTAACTTCACGCCAACCACCCCACCCTGGAATTGACAAATCTAACTATGTGGGGGCATCGGGCGACTTTAGTTGACGTTTGTTCAGGCATTAAAAACGTTAGGATCCCATCAGTGTTGCCAGAAAAAAATAAAATCGAAAATTTGCTATTGGCGGCTGAAGGCAGGTATGTTAGGTGTCGTAAAAAGTTATATAATCGGGTCCTTACGATTTATTAAAAGAGAAAAAGAGATTTCCGAGGTTTTAGATTTTTTTTCATACTCTGGGGTGGCCAACTTCACGCCAACCACCCCACCCTGGAATTGACAAATCTAACTATGTGGGGGCATCGGGCGACGTAAGTTCACGTTTGTTCAGGCATTAAAAACGTTAGGAACCCATTAGTATTGCCAGAAAAAAATAAAATCGAAAATTTTCTATTGGCGGCTGAAGGCAGGTATGTTAGGTGTCGTAAAAAGTTATACAATGGGGTCCTTACGATTCTTCAGCCTGAACAAGCGTCTGCAGGCCTTACTTAATCGATACAGTACGGTATCTTGCGGGCAATCAAAAGAGAAAAAGAGATTTCCGAGGTTTTAGATTTTTTTTCATACTATGGGGTGGCTAACTTCACGCCAACCACCCCACCCTGGAATCGACAAATCTAACTATTTGGGGGCATCGGGCGACGTTAGTTCACGTTTGTTCAGGCATTAAAAACGTTAGGATCCCATCAGTATTGCCACAAAAAAATAAAATCGAAAATTTGCTATTGGCGGCTGAAGGCAGGTATGTTAGGTGTCGTAAAAAGTTATACAATCGGGTCCTTACGATTCATCAGCCTAAACAAGCGTCTGCAGGCCTTACTTAATCGATACAGTACGGTATCTTGCGGGCAATCAAAAGAGAAAAAGAGATTTCCGAGGTTTCAGATTTTTTCATACTATGGGGTGGCTAACTTCACACCAACCACCCCACCCTGGAATCGACAAATCTAACTATGTGGGGGCATCGGGCGACGTTAGTTCACGTTTGTTCAGGCATTAAAAACGTTAGGATCCCATCAGTATTGCCAGAAAAAAAAAATCGAAAATTTGCTATTGGCGGCTGAAGGCAGGTATGTTAGGTGTCGTAAAATGTTATACAATCGAGTCCTTACGATTCTTCAGCCTAAACAAACATCTGCAGGCCTTACTTAATCGATACAGTACGGTATCTTGCGGGCAATCAAAAGAGAAAAAGAGATTTCCGAGGTTTTAGATTTTTTTTCATACTATGGGGTGGCTAACTTCACGCCAACCACCCCACCCTGGAATTGACAAATCTAACTATGTGGGGGCATCGGGCGACGTTTAGTTCACGTTTGTTCAGGCATTAAAAACGTTAGGATCCCATCAGTATTGCCAGAAAAAAATAAAATCGAAAATTTGCTATTGGCGGCTGAAGGCAGGTATGTTAGGTGTCGTAAAAAGTTATATAATCGGGTCCTTACGATTTATTAAAAGAGAAAAAGAGATTTCCGAGGTTTTAGATTTTTTTTCATACTCTATGGTGGCTAACTTCACGCCAACCACCCCACCCTGGAATTGACAAATCTAACTATGTGGGGGCATCAGGCGACGTTAGTTCACGTTTGTTCAGGCATTAAAAACGTTAGGATCCCATCAGTATTGCCAGAAAAATATAAAATCGAAAATTTGCTATTGGCGGCTGAAGGCAGGTATGTTAGGTGTCGTAAAAAGTTATACAATCGGGTCCTTACGATTCTTCAGCCTAAAAAAGCGTCTGCAGGCCTTACTTAATCGATACAGTACGGTATCTTGCGGGCAATCAAAAGAGAAAAAGAGATTTCCGAGGTTTCAAATTTTTTTTCATAATATGGGGTGGCTAACTTCACACCAACCACCCCACCCTGGAATCGACAAATCTAACTATGTGGGGGCATCGTACGACGTTAGTTTACGTTTGTTCAGGCATTCAAAACGTTAGGTACCCATCAGTATTGCCCCAAAAAAATAAAATCGAAAATTTGCTATTGGCGGCTGAAGGCAGGTATGTTAGGTGTCGTAAAAAGTTATACTAACGGGTCCTAACGATTCTGCAGCCTAAACAAGCGTCTGCAGGCCTTACTTAATCGATACAGTATGGTACCTTGCAGGCAATCAAAAGAGAAAAAGAAATTTCCGAGGTTTTCGATTTTTTTCCATACTATGGGTTGGCCAACTTCACGCCAACTACCCCACCCTGGAATTGACAAATCTAACTATGTGGATGCATCGGGCGACGTTAGTTTACGTTTGTTCAGGCATTAAAAACGTTAGGATTCCATCAGTATTGCCACAAAAAATAAAATCGAAAATTTGCTATTGGCGGCTGAAGGCAGGTATGTTAGGTGTCGTAAAAAGTTATACAATCGGGTCCTTACGATTCTTCAGCCTCAACAAGCGTCTGCAAGCCTTACTTAATCGATACAGTACGGTATCTTGCGGGCAATCAAAAGAGAAAAAGAGATTTCCGAGGTTTTAGATTTTTTTTCATACTATGGGGTGGCTAACTTCACGCCAACCACCCCACCCTGGAATTGACAAATCTAACTATGTGGGGGCATCGGGCGACGTTTAGTTCACGTTTGTTCAGGCATTAAAAACGTTAGGATCCCATCAGTATTGCCAGAAAAAAATAAAATCCAAAATTTGCTATTGGCGGCTGAAGGCAGGTATGTTAGGTGTCGTAAAAAGTTATATAATCGGGTCCTTACGATTTATTAAAAGAGAAAAAGAGATTTCCGAGGTTTTAGATTTTTTTTCATACTCTATGGTGGCTAACTTCACGCCAACCACCCCACCCTGGAATTGACAAATCTAACTATGTGGGGGCATCAGGCGACGTTAGTTCACGTTTGTTCAGGCATTAAAAACGTTAGGATCCCATCAGTATTGCCAGAAAAATATAAAATCGAAAATTTGCTATTGGCGGCTGAAGGCAGGTATGTTAGGTGTCGTAAAAAGTTATACAATCGGGTCCTTACGATTCTTCAGCCTAAACAAGCGTCTGCAGGCCTTACTTAATCGATACAGTACGGTATCTTGCGGGCAATCAAAAGAGAAAAAGAGATTTCCGAGGTTTTAGTTTTTTTTCATACTATGGGGTGGCTAACTTCACGCCAACCACCCCACCCTGGAATTGACAAATCTAACTATGTGGGGGCATCGGGCGACTTTAGTTGACGTTTGTTCAGGCATTAAAAACGTTAGGATCCCATCAGTGTTGCCAGAAAAAAATAAAATTGAAAATTTGCTATTGGCGGCTGAAGGCAGGTATGTTAGGTGTCGTAAAAAGTTATATAATCGGGTCCTTACGATTTATTAAAAGAGAAAAAGAGATTTCCGAGGTTTTAGATTTTTTTTCATACTCTGGGGTGGCCAACTTCACGCCAACCACCCCACCCTGGAATTGACAAATCTAACTATGTGGGGGCATCGGGCGACGTAAGTTCACGTTTGTTCAGGCATTAAAAACGTTAGGAACCCATTAGTATTGCCAGAAAAAAATAAAATCGAAAATTTTCTATTGGCGGCTGAAGGCAGGTATGTTAGGTGTCGTAAAAAGTTATACAATGGGGTCCTTACGATTCTTCAGCCTGAACAAGCGTCTGCAGGCCTTACTTAATCGATACAGTACGGTATCTTGCGGGCAATCAAAAGAGAAAAAGAGATTTCCGAGGTTTTAGATTTTTTTTCATACTATGGGGTGGCTAACTTCACGCCAACCACCCCACCCTGGAATCGACAAATCTAACTATTTGGGGGCATCGGGCGACGTTAGTTCACGTTTGTTCAGGCATTAAAAACGTTAGGATCCCATCAGTATTGCCACAAAAAAATAAAATCGAAAATTTGCTATTGGCGGCTGAAGGCAGGTATGTTAGGTGTCGTAAAAAGTTATACAATCGGGTCCTTACGATTCATCAGCCTAAACAAGCGTCTGCAGGCCTTACTTAATCGATACAGTACGGTATCTTGCGGGCAATCAAAAGAGAAAAAGAGATTTCCGAGGTTTCAGATTTTTTCATACTATGGGGTGGCTAACTTCACACCAACCACCCCACCCTGGAATCGACAAATCTAACTATGTGGGGGCATCGGGCGACGTTAGTTCACGTTTGTTCAGGCATTAAAAACGTTAGGATCCCATCAGTATTGCCAGAAAAAAAAAATCGAAAATTTGCTATTGGCGGCTGAAGGCAGGTATGTTAGGTGTCGTAAAATGTTATACAATCGAGTCCTTACGATTCTTCAGCCTAAACAAACATCTGCAGGCCTTACTTAATCGATACAGTACGGTATCTTGCGGGCAATCAAAAGAGAAAAAGAGATTTCCGAGGTTTTAGATTTTTTTTCATACTATGGGGTGGCTAACTTCACGCCAACCACCCCACCCTGGAATTGACAAATCTAACTATGTGGGGGCATCGGGCGACGTTTAGTTCACGTTTGTTCAGGCATTAAAAACGTTAGGATCCCATCAGTATTGCCAGAAAAAAATAAAATCGAAAATTTGCTATTGGCGGCTGAAGGCAGGTATGTTAGGTGTCGTAAAAAGTTATATAATCGGGTCCTTACGATTTATTAAAAGAGAAAAAGAGATTTCCGAGGTTTTAGATTTTTTTTCATACTCTATGGTGGCTAACTTCACGCCAACCACCCCACCCTGGAATTGACAAATCTAACTATGTGGGGGCATCAGGCGACGTTAGTTCACGTTTGTTCAGGCATTAAAAACGTTAGGATCCCATCAGTATTGCCAGAAAAATATAAAATCGAAAATTTGCTATTGGCGGCTGAAGGCAGGTATGTTAGGTGTCGTAAAAAGTTATACAATCGGGTCCTTACGATTCTTCAGCCTAAAAAAGCGTCTGCAGGCCTTACTTAATCGATACAGTACGGTATCTTGCGGGCAATCAAAAGAGAAAAAGAGATTTCCGAGGTTTCAAATTTTTTTTCATAATATGGGGTGGCTAACTTCACACCAACCACCCCACCCTGGAATCGACAAATCTAACTATGTGGGGGCATCGTACGACGTTAGTTTACGTTTGTTCAGGCATTCAAAACGTTAGGTACCCATCAGTATTGCCCCAAAAAAATAAAATCGAAAATTTGCTATTGGCGGCTGAAGGCAGGTATGTTAGGTGTCGTAAAAAGTTATACTAACGGGTCCTAACGATTCTGCAGCCTAAACAAGCGTCTGCAGGCCTTACTTAATCGATACAGTATGGTACCTTGCAGGCAATCAAAAGAGAAAAAGAAATTTCCGAGGTTTTCGATTTTTTTCCATACTATGGGTTGGCCAACTTCACGCCAACTACCCCACCCTGGAATTGACAAATCTAACTATGTGGGTGCATCGGGCGACGTTAGTTTACGTTTGTTCAGGCATTAAAAACGTTAGGATTCCATCAGTATTGCCACAAAAAATAAAATCGAAAATTTGCTATTGGCGGCTGAAGGCAGGTATGTTAGGTGTCGTAAAAAGTTATACAATCGGGTCCTTACGATTCTTCAGCCTCAACAAGCGTCTGCAGGTCTTACTTAATCGATACAGTACGGTATCTTGCGGGCAATCAAAAGAAAAAAAAGAGATTTCCGAGGTTTTAGATTTTTTTTCATACTATGGGGTGGCTAACTTAACGCCAACCACCCCACCCTGGATTCGACTAATCTAACTATGTGGGGGCATCGGGCGACGTCAGTCTACGTTTGTTCAGGCATTAAAAACGTTAGGATCCCATCAGTATTGCCAGAAAAAAATAAAATCGAAAATTTGCTATTGGCGGCTGAAGGTAGGTATGTTAGGTGTCGTAAAAAGTTATACAATCGGGTCCTTACGATTCTTCAGCCTAAACAAGCGTCTGCAGGCCTTATTTAATCGATACAGTACGGTATCTTGCGGGCAATCAAAAGAGAAAAAGAGATTTCCGAGGTTTTAGTTTTTTTTTCATACTATGGGGTGGCTAACTTCACGCCAACCACCCCACCCTGGAATTGACAAATCTAACTATGTGGGTGCATCGGGCAACGTTAGTTCACGTTTGTTCAGGCATTAAAAACGTTAGGATCCCATCAGTATTGCCACAAAAAAATAAAATCGAAAATTTGCTATTGGCGGCTGAAGGCAGGTATGTTAGGTGTCGTAAAAAGTTATACAATCGGGTCCTTACGATTCTTCAGCCTAAACAAGCGTCTGCAGGCCTTACTTAATCGATACAGTACGGTATCTTGCGGGCAATCAAAAGATAAAAAGAGATTTCCGAGGTTTTAGATTTTTTTTCATACTATGGGGTGGCTAACTTCACGCCAACCACCCCACCCTGGAATCGACAAATCTAACTATGTGGGGGCATCGGGCGAAGTTAGTTCACGTTTGTTCAGGCATTAAAAACGTAAGGATCCCATCAGTATTGCCACAAAAAAATTAAATCGAAAATTTGCTATTGGCGGCTGAAGGCAGGTATGTTAGGTGTCGTAAAAAGTTATACAATCGGGTGCTTACGATTCTTCAGCCTAAACAAGCGTCTGCAGGCCTTACTTAATCGATACAGTATGGTATCTTGCGGGCAATCAAAAGAGAAAAAGAGATTTCCGAGGTTTTAGATTTTTTTTCATACTATGGGGTGGCTAACTTCACGCCAACCACCCCACCCTGGAATCGACAAATCTAACTATGTGGGGGCATCGGGCGACGATAGTTCACGTTTGTTCAGGCATTAAAAACGTTAGGATCCCATCAGTATTGCCACAAAAAAATAAAATCGAAAATTTGCTATTTGCGGCTGAAGGCAGGTATGTTAGGTGTCGTAAAAAGTTATACAATCGAGTCCTTACGATTCTTCAGCCTAAACAAGCATCTGCAGGCCTTACTTAATCGATACAGTACGGTATTTTGCGGGCAATCAAAAGAGAAAAAGAGATTTCCGAGGTTTAATTTTTTTTCATACTATGGGGTGGCTAACTTCACGCCAACCACCCCACCCTGGAATTGACAAATATAACTATGTGGGGGCATCGGGCGACTTTAGTTGACGTTTGTTCAGGCAATAAAAACGTTAGGATCCCATCAGTGTTGCCAGAAAAAAATAAAATCAAAAAATTTGCTATTGGCGGCTGAAGGCAGGTATGTTAGGTGTCGTAAAAAGTTATATAATCGGGTCCTTACGATTTATTAAAAGAGAAAAAGAGATTTCCGAGGTTTTAGATTTTTTTTCATACTCTATGGTGGCTAACTTCACGCCAACCACCCCACCCTGGAATTGACAAATCTAACTATGTGGGGGCATCAGGCGACGTTAGTTCACGTTTGTTCAGGCATTAAAAACGTTAGGATCCCATCAGTATTGCCAGAAAAAAATAAAATCAAAAAATTTGCTATTGGCGGCTGAAGGCAGGTATGTTAGGTGTCGTAAAAAGTTATATAATCGGGTCCTTACGATTTATTAAAAGAGAAAAAGAGATTTCCGAGGTTTTAGATTTTTTTTCATACTCTGGGGTGGCTAACTTCACGCCAACCACCCCACCCTGGAATTGACAAATCTAACTATGTGGGGGCATCGGGCGACGTTAGTTCACGTTTGTTCAGGCATTAAAAACGTTAGGAACCCATTAGTATTGCCAGAAAAAAATAAAATCGAAAATTTTCTATTGGCGGCTGAAGGCAGGTATGTTAGGTGTCGTAAAAAGTTATACAATGGGGTCCTTACGATTCTTCAGCCTGAACAAGCGTCTGCAGGCCTTACTTAATCGATACAGTACGGTATCTTGCGGACAATCAAAAGAGAAAAAGAGATTTCCGAGGTTTTAGATTTTTTTTCATACTATGGGGTGGCTAACTTCACGCCAACCACCCCACCCTGGAATCGACAAATCTAACTATGTGGGGGCATCAGGCGACGTTAGTTCACGTTTGTTCAGGCATTAAAAACGTTACGATCCCGTCAGTATTGCCACAAAAAAATAAAATCGAAAATTTGCTATTGGCGGCTGAAGGCAGGTATGTTAGGTGTCGTAAAAAGTTATACAATCGGGTCCTTACGATTCTTCAGACTAAACAAGCGTCTGCAGGCCTTACTTAATCGATACAGTACGGTGTCTTGCGGGCAATCAAAAGAGAAAAAGAGATTTCCGAGGTTTCAGATTTTTTTTCATACTATGGGGTGGCTAACTTCACACCAACCACCCCACCCTGGAATCGACAAATCTAACTATGTGGGGGCATCGGGCGACGATAGTTCACGTTTGTTCAGGCATTAAAAACGTTAGGTTTCCATCAGTATTGCCAGAAAAAAAAAATCTAAAATTTGCTATTGGCGGCTGAAGGCAGGTATGTTAGGTGTCGTAAAAAGTTATACAATCGAGTCCTTACGATTCTTCAGCCTAAACAAGCATCTGCAGGCCTTACTTAATCGATACAGTACGGTATCTTGCGGGCAATCAAAAGAGAAAAAGAGATTTCCGAGGTTTTAGATTTTTTTTCATACTATGGGGTGGCTAACTTCACGCCAACCACCCCACCCTGGAATTGACAAATCTAACTATGTGGGGGCATCGGGCGACGTTTAGTTCACGTTTGTTCAGGCATTAAAAACGTTAGGATCCCATCAGTATTGCCAGAAAAAAATAAAATCGAAAATTTGCTATTGGCGGCTGAAGGCAGGTATGTTAGGTGTCGTAAAAAGTTATATAATCGGGTCCTTACGATTTATTAAAAGAGAAAAAGAGATTTCCGAGGTTTTAGATTTTTTTTCATACTCTGGGGTGGATAACTTCACGCCAACCACCCCACCCTGGAATTGACAAATCTAACTATGTGGGGGCATCAGGCGACGTTAGTTCACGTTTGTTCAGGCATTAAAAACGTTAGGATCCCATCAGTAATGCCAGAAAAATATAAAATCGAAAATTTGCTATTGGCGGCTGAAGGCAGGTATGTTAGGTGTCGTAAAAAGTTATACAATCGGGTCCTTACGATTCTTCAGCCTGAACAAGCGTCTGCAGGCCTTACTTAATCGATACAGTACGGTATCTTGCGGGCAATCAAAAGAGAAAAAGAGATTTCCGAGGTTTCAGATTTTTTTTTCATAATATGGGGTGGCTAACTTCACACCAACCACCCCACCCTGGAATCGACAAATCTAACTATGTGGCGGCATCGGGCGACGTTAGTTCACGTTTGTTCAGGCATTAAAAACGTTAGGATCCCATCAGTATTGCCACAAAAAAATAAAATCGAAAATTTGCTATTGGCGGCTGAAGGCAGGTATGTTAGGTGTCGTAAAAAGTTATACAATCGGGTCCTTACGATTCATCAGCCTAAACAAGCGTCTGCAGGCCTTACTTAATCGATACAGTACGGTATCTTGCGGGCAATCAAAAGAAAAAAAGAGATGTCCGAGGTTTAAGATTTTTTTTCATACTCTGGGGTGGCTAACTTCACGCCAACCACCCCACCCTGGAATTGACAAATCTAACTATGTGGGGGCATCAGGCGACGTTAGTTCACGTTTCTTCAGGCATTAAAAACGTTAGGATCCCATCAGTATTGCCAGAAAAAAATAAAATCGAAAATTAGCTATTGGCGGCTGAAGGCAGGTATGTTAGGTGTCGTAAAAAGTTATACAATCGGGTCCTTACGATTCTTCAGCCTAAACAAGCGTCTGCAGTCCTTACTTAATCGATACAGTACGGTATCTTGCGGGCAATCAAAAGAGAAAAAGAGATTTCCGAGGCTTCAGATTTTTTTTCATACTATGGGGTGGCTAACTTCACGCCAACCACCCCACCCTGGAATCGACTAATCTAACTACGTGGGGGCATCGGGTGACGTCAGTCCACGTTTATTCAGGCATTAAAAACGTTAGGATCCCATCAGTATTGCCACAAAAAAATAAAATCGAAAATTTGCTATTGGCGGCTGAAGGTAGGTATGTTAGGTGTCGTAAAAAGTTATACAATCGGGTCCTTAGGATTCTGCAGTCTAAAAAAGCGTCTGCAGGCCTTATTTAATCGATACAGTACGGTATCTTGCGGGCAATCAAAAGAGAAAAAGAGATTTCCGAGGTTTTCGTTTTTTTTTCATACTATGGGGTGGCTAACTTCACGCCAACCACCCCACCCTGGAATCGACAAATCTAACTATTTGGGGGCATCGGGCGACGTTAGTTTAAGTTTGTTTAGGCATTAAAAACGTTAGGATCCCATCAGTATTGCCAGAAAAAAATAAAATCGAAAATTTGCTATTGGCAGCTGAAGGCAGGTATGTTAGGTGTCGTTAAAAGTTATACAATCGAGTCCTTACGATTCTTCAGCCTAAACAAGCATCTGCAGGCCTTACTTAATCGATACAGTACGGTATCTTGCGGGCAATCAAAAGAGAAAAAGAGATTTCCGAGGTTTTAGATTTTTTTTCATACTATGGGGTGGCTAACTTCACGCCAACCACCCCACCCTGGAATTGACAAATCTAACTATGTGGGGGCATCGGGCGACGTTTAGTTTACGTTTGTTCAGGCATTAAAAACGTTAGGATCCCATCAGTATTGCCAGAAAAAAATAAAATCGAAAATTTGCTATTGGCGGCTGAAGGCAGGTATGTTAGGTGTCGTAAAAAGTTATATAATCGGGTCCTTACGATTTATTAAAAGAGAAAAAGAGATTTCCGAGGTTTTAGATTTTTTTTCAAACTCTGGGGTGGATAACTTCACGCCAACCACCCCACCCTGGAATTGACAAATCTAACTATGTGGGGGCATCAGGCGACGTTAGTTCACGTTTGTTCAGGCATTAAAAACGTTAGGATCCCATCAGTATTGCCAGAAAAATATAAAATCGAAAATTTGCTATTGGCGGCTGAAGGCAGGTATGTTAGGTGTCGTAAAAAGTTATACAATCGGGTCCTTACGATTCTTCAGCCTGAACAAGCGTCTGCAGGCCTTACTTAATCGATACAGTACGGTATCTTGCGGGCAATCAAAAGAGAAAAAGAGATTTCCGAGGTTTCAGATTTTTTTTTCATAATATGGGGTGGCTAACTTCACACCAACCACCCCACCCTGGAATCGACAAATCTAACTATGTGGGGGCATCGGGCGACGTTAGTTCACGTTTGTTCAGGCATTAAAAACGTTAGGATCCCATCAGTATTGCCACAAAAAAATAAAATCGAAAATTTGCCATTGGCGGCTGAAGGCAGGTATGTTAGGTGTCGTAAAAAGTTATACAATCGGGTCCTTACGATTTATCAGCCTAAACAAGCGTCTGCAGGCCTTACTTAATCGATACAGTACGGTATCTTGCGGGCAATCAAAAGAGAAAAAGAGATTTCCGAGGTTTTAGATTTTTTCATACTATGGGGTGGCTAACTTCACACCAACCACCCCACCCAGGAATCGACAAATCTAACTATGTGGGGGCATCGGGCGACGTTAGTTCACGTTTGTTCAGGCATTAAAAACGTTAGGATTCCATCAGTATTGCCACAAAAAATAAAATCGAAAATTTGCTATTGGCGGCTGAAGGCAGGTATGTTAGGTGTCGTAAAAAGTTATACAATCGGGTCCTTACGATTCTTCAGCCTAAACAAGCGTCTGCAGGCCTTACTTAATCGATACAGTACGGTATCTTGCGGGCAATCAAAAGAAAAAAAGAGATTTCCGAGGTTTTAGATTTTTTTTCATACTATGGGGTGGCTAACTTCACGCCAACCACCCCACCCTGGAATCGACTAATCTAACTACGTGGGGGCATCGGGCGACGTCAGTCCACGTTTGTTCAGGCATTAAAAACGTTAGGATCCCATCAGTATTGCCACAAAAAAATAAAATCGAAAATTTGCTATTGGCGGCTGAAGGTAGGTATGTTAGGTGTCGTAAAAAGTTATACAATCGGGTCCTTACGATTCTTCAGCCTAAAAAAGCGTCTGCAGGCCTTACTTAATCGATACAGTATGGTATCTTGCGGGCAATCAAAAGAGAAAAAGAGATTTCCGAGGTTTTCGTTTTTTTTTCATACTATGGGGAGGCTAACTTCACGCCAACCACCCCACCCTGGAATCGACAAATCTAACTATTTGGGGGCATCGGGCGACGTTAGTTTAAGTTTGTTTAGGCATTAAAAACGTTAGGATCCCATCAGTATTGCCAGAAAAAAATAAAATCGAAAATTTGCTATTGGCGGCTGAAGGCAGGTATGTTAGGTGTCGTAAAAAGTTATATAATCGGGTCCTTACGATTTATTAAAAGAGAAAAAGAGATTTCCGAGGTTTTAGATTTTTTTTCATACTCTGGGGTGGCCAACTTCACGCCAACCACCCCACCCTGGAATTGACAAATCTAACTATGTGGGGGCATCGGGCGACGTAAGTTCACGTTTGTTCAGGCATTAAAAACGTTAGGAACCCATTAGTATTGCCAGAAAAAAATAAAATCGAAAATTTTCTATTGGCGGCTGAAGGCAGGTATGTTAGGTGTCGTAAAAAGTTATACAATGGGGTCCTTACGATTCTTCAGCCTGAACAAGCGTCTGCAGGCCTTACTTAATCGATACAGTACGGTATCTTGCGGGCAATCAAAAGAGAAAAAGAGATTTCCGAGGTTTTAGATTTTTTTTCATACTATGGGGTGGCTAACTTCACGCCAACCACCCCACCCTGGAATCGACAAATCTAACTATTTGGGGGCATCGGGCGACGTTAGTTCACGTTTGTTCAGGCATTAAAAACGTTAGGATCCCATCAGTATTGCCACAAAAAAATAAAATCGAAAATTTGCTATTGGCGGCTGAAGGCAGGTATGTTAGGTGTCGTAAAAAGTTATACAATCGGGTCCTTACGATTCATCAGCCTAAACAAGCGTCTGCAGGCCTTACTTAATCGATACAGTACGGTATCTTGCGGGCAATCAAAAGAGAAAAAGAGATTTCCGAGGTTTCAGATTTTTTCATACTATGGGGTGGCTAACTTCACACCAACCACCCCACCCTGGAATCGACAAATCTAACTATGTGGGGGCATCGGGCGACGTTAGTTCACGTTTGTTCAGGCATTAAAAACGTTAGGATCCCATCAGTATTGCCAGAAAAAAAAAATCGAAAATTTGCTATTGGCGGCTGAAGGCAGGTATGTTAGGTGTCGTAAAATGTTATACAATCGAGTCCTTACGATTCTTCAGCCTAAACAAACATCTGCAGGCCTTACTTAATCGATACAGTACGGTATCTTGCGGGCAATCAAAAGAGAAAAAGAGATTTCCGAGGTTTTAGATTTTTTTTCATACTATGGGGTGGCTAACTTCACGCCAACCACCCCACCCTGGAATTGACAAATCTAACTATGTGGGGGCATCGGGCGACGTTTAGTTCACGTTTGTTCAGGCATTAAAAACGTTAGGATCCCATCAGTATTGCCAGAAAAAAATAAAATCGAAAATTTGCTATTGGCGGCTGAAGGCAGGTATGTTAGGTGTCGTAAAAAGTTATATAATCGGGTCCTTACGATTTATTAAAAGAGAAAAAGAGATTTCCGAGGTTTTAGATTTTTTTTCATACTCTATGGTGGCTAACTTCACGCCAACCACCCCACCCTGGAATTGACAAATCTAACTATGTGGGGGCATCAGGCGACGTTAGTTCACGTTTGTTCAGGCATTAAAAACGTTAGGATCCCATCAGTATTGCCAGAAAAATATAAAATCGAAAATTTGCTATTGGCGGCTGAAGGCAGGTATGTTAGGTGTCGTAAAAAGTTATACAATCGGGTCCTTACGATTCTTCAGCCTAAAAAAGCGTCTGCAGGCCTTACTTAATCGATACAGTACGGTATCTTGCGGGCAATCAAAAGAGAAAAAGAGATTTCCGAGGTTTCAAATTTTTTTTCATAATATGGGGTGGCTAACTTCACACCAACCACCCCACCCTGGAATCGACAAATCTAACTATGTGGGGGCATCGTACGACGTTAGTTTACGTTTGTTCAGGCATTCAAAACGTTAGGTACCCATCAGTATTGCCCCAAAAAAATAAAATCGAAAATTTGCTATTGGCGGCTGAAGGCAGGTATGTTAGGTGTCGTAAAAAGTTATACTAACGGGTCCTAACGATTCTGCAGCCTAAACAAGCGTCTGCAGGCCTTACTTAATCGATACAGTATGGTACCTTGCAGGCAATCAAAAGAGAAAAAGAAATTTCCGAGGTTTTCGATTTTTTTCCATACTATGGGTTGGCCAACTTCACGCCAACTACCCCACCCTGGAATTGACAAATCTAACTATGTGGGTGCATCGGGCGACGTTAGTTTACGTTTGTTCAGGCATTAAAAACGTTAGGATTCCATCAGTATTGCCACAAAAAATAAAATCGAAAATTTGCTATTGGCGGCTGATGGCAGGTATGTTAGGTGTCGTAAAAAGTTATACAATCGGGTCCTTACGATTCTTCAGCCTCAACAAGCGTCTGCAGGTCTTACTTAATCGATACAGTACGGTATCTTGCGGGCAATCAAAAGAAAAAAAAGAGATTTCCGAGGTTTTAGATTTTTTTTCATACTATGGGGTGGCTAACTTAACGCCAACCACCCCACCCTGGATTCGACTAATCTAACTATGTGGGGGCATCGGGCGACGTCAGTCTACGTTTGTTCAGGCATTAAAAACGTTAGGATCCCATCAGTATTGCCAGAAAAAAATAAAATCGAAAATTTGCTATTGGCGGCTGAAGGTAGGTATGTTAGGTGTCGTAAAAAGTTATACAATCGGGTCCTTACGATTCTTCAGCCTAAACAAGCGTCTGCAGGCCTTATTTAATCGATACAGTACGGTATCTTGCGGGCAATCAAAAGAGAAAAAGAGATTTCCGAGGTTTTAGTTTTTTTTTCATACTATGGGGTGGCTAACTTCACGCCAACCACCCCACCCTGGAATTGACAAATCTAACTATGTGGGTGCATCGGGCAACGTTAGTTCACGTTTGTTCAGGCATTAAAAACGTTAGGATCCCATCAGTATTGCCACAAAAAAATAAAATCGAAAATTTGCTATTGGCGGCTGAAGGCAGGTATGTTAGGTGTCGTAAAAAGTTATACAATCGGGTCCTTACGATTCTTCAGCCTAAACAAGCGTCTGCAGGCCTTACTTAATCGATACAGTACGGTATCTTGCGGGCAATCAAAAGATAAAAAGAGATTTCCGAGGTTTTAGATTTTTTTTCATACTATGGGGTGGCTAACTTCACGCCAACCACCCCACCCTGGAATCGACAAATCTAACTATGTGGGGGCATCGGGCGAAGTTAGTTCACGTTTGTTCAGGCATTAAAAACGTAAGGATCCCATCAGTATTGCCACAAAAAAATTAAATCGAAAATTTGCTATTGGCGGCTGAAGGCAGGTATGTTAGGTGTCGTAAAAAGTTATACAATCGGGTGCTTACGATTCTTCAGCCTAAACAAGCGTCTGCAGGCCTTACTTAATCGATACAGTATGGTATCTTGCGGGCAATCAAAAGAGAAAAAGAGATTTCCGAGGTTTTAGATTTTTTTTCATACTATGGGGTGGCTAACTTCACGCCAACCACCCCACCCTGGAATCGACAAATCTAACTATGTGGGGGCATCGGGCGACGATAGTTCACGTTTGTTCAGGCATTAAAAACGTTAGGATCCCATCAGTATTGCCACAAAAAAATAAAATCGAAAATTTGCTATTTGCGGCTGAAGGCAGGTATGTTAGGTGTCGTAAAAAGTTATACAATCGAGTCCTTACGATTCTTCAGCCTAAACAAGCATCTGCAGGCCTTACTTAATCGATACAGTACGGTATTTTGCGGGCAATCAAAAGAGAAAAAGAGATTTCCGAGGTTTAATTTTTTTTCATACTATGGGGTGGCTAACTTCACGCCAACCACCCCACCCTGGAATTGACAAATATAACTATGTGGGGGCATCGGGCGACTTTAGTTGACGTTTGTTCAGGCAATAAAAACGTTAGGATCCCATCAGTGTTGCCAGAAAAAACTAAAATCAAAAAATTTGCTATTGGCGGCTGAAGGCAGGTATGTTAGGTGTCGTAAAAAGTTATATAATCGGGTCCTTACGATTTATTAAAAGAGAAAAAGAGATTTCCGAGGTTTTAGATTTTTTTTCATACTCTGGGGTGGCTAACTTCACGCCAACCACCCCACCCTGGAATTGACAAATCTAACTATGTGGGGGCATCGGGCGACGTTAGTTCACGTTTGTTCAGGCATTAAAAACGTTAGGAACCCATTAGTATTGCCAGAAAAAAATAAAATCGAAAATTTTCTATTGGCGGCTGAAGGCAGGTATGTTAGGTGTCGTAAAAAGTTATACAATGGGGTCCTTACGATTCTTCAGCCTGAACAAGCGTCTGCAGGCCTTACTTAATCGATACAGTACGGTATCTTGCGGACAATCAAAAGAGAAAAAGAGATTTCCGAGGTTTTAGATTTTTTTTCATACTATGGGGTGGCTAACTTCACGCCAACCACCCCACCCTGGAATCGACAAATCTAACTATGTGGGGGCATCAGGCGACGTTAGTTCACGTTTGTTCAGGCATTAAAAACGTTACGATCCCGTCAGTATTGCCACAAAAAAATAAAATCGAAAATTTGCTATTGGCGGCTGAAGGCAGGTATGTTAGGTGTCGTAAAAAGTTATACAATCGGGTCCTTACGATTCTTCAGACTAAACAAGCGTCTGCAGGCCTTACTTAATCGATACAGTACGGTGTCTTGCGGGCAATCAAAAGAGAAAAAGAGATTTCCGAGGTTTCAGATTTTTTTTCATACTATGGGGTGGCTAACTTCACACCAACCACCCCACCCTGGAATCGACAAATCTAACTATGTGGGGGCATCGGGCGACGATAGTTCACGTTTGTTCAGGCATTAAAAACGTTAGGTTTCCATCAGTATTGCCAGAAAAAAAAAATCTAAAATTTGCTATTGGCGGCTGAAGGCAGGTATGTTAGGTGTCGTAAAAAGTTATACAATCGAGTCCTTACGATTCTTCAGCCTAAACAAGCATCTGCAGGCCTTACTTAATCGATACAGTACGGTATCTTGCGGGCAATCAAAAGAGAAAAAGAGATTTCCGAGGTTTTAGATTTTTTTTCATACTATGGGGTGGCTAACTTCACGCCAACCACCCCACCCTGGAATTGACAAATCTAACTATGTGGGGGCATCGGGCGACGTTTAGTTCACGTTTGTTCAGGCATTAAAAACGTTAGGATCCCATCAGTATTGCCAGAAAAAAATAAAATCGAAAATTTGCTATTGGCGGCTGAAGGCAGGTATGTTAGGTGTCGTAAAAAGTTATATAATCGGGTCCTTACGATTTATTAAAAGAGAAAAAGAGATTTCCGAGGTTTTAGATTTTTTTTCATACTCTGGGGTGGATAACTTCACGCCAACCACCCCACCCTGGAATTGACAAATCTAACTATGTGGGGGCATCAGGCGACGTTAGTTCACGTTTGTTCAGGCATTAAAAACGTTAGGATCCCATCAGTAATGCCAGAAAAATATAAAATCGAAAATTTGCTATTGGCGGCTGAAGGCAGGTATGTTAGGTGTCGTAAAAAGTTATACAATCGGGTCCTTACGATTCTTCAGCCTGAACAAGCGTCTGCAGGCCTTACTTAATCGATACAGTACGGTATCTTGCGGGCAATCAAAAGAGAAAAAGAGATTTCCGAGGTTTCAGATTTTTTTTTCATAATATGGGGTGGCTAACTTCACACCAACCACCCCACCCTGGAATCGACAAATCTAACTATGTGGCGGCATCGGGCGACGTTAGTTCACGTTTGTTCAGGCATTAAAAACGTTAGGATCCCATCAGTATTGCCACAAAAAAATAAAATCGAAAATTTGCTATTGGCGGCTGAAGGCAGGTATGTTAGGTGTCGTAAAAAGTTATACAATCGGGTCCTTACGATTCATCAGCCTAAACAAGCGTCTGCAGGCCTTACTTAATCGATACAGTACGGTATCTTGCGGGCAATCAAAAGAAAAAAAGAGATGTCCGAGGTTTAAGATTTTTTTTCATACTCTGGGGTGGCTAACTTCACGCCAACCACCCCACCCTGGAATTGACAAATCTAACTATGTGGGGGCATCAGGCGACGTTAGTTCACGTTTCTTCAGGCATTAAAAACGTTAGGATCCCATCAGTATTGCCAGAAAAAAATAAAATCGAAAATTAGCTATTGGCGGCTGAAGGCAGGTATGTTAGGTGTCGTAAAAAGTTATACAATCGGGTCCTTACGATTCTTCAGCCTAAACAAGCGTCTGCAGTCCTTACTTAATCGATACAGTACGGTATCTTGCGGGCAATCAAAAGAGAAAAAGAGATTTCCGAGGCTTCAGATTTTTTTTCATACTATGGGGTGGCTAACTTCACGCCAACCACCCCACCCTGGAATCGACTAATCTAACTACGTGGGGGCATCGGGTGACGTCAGTCCACGTTTATTCAGGCATTAAAAACGTTAGGATCCCATCAGTATTGCCACAAAAAAATAAAATCGAAAATTTGCTATTGGCGGCTGAAGGTAGGTATGTTAGGTGTCGTAAAAAGTTATACAATCGGGTCCTTAGAATTCTGCAGTCTAAAAAAGCGTCTGCAGGCCTTATTTAATCGATACAGTACGGTATCTTGCGGGCAATCAAAAGAGAAAAAGAGATTTCCGAGGTTTTCGTTTTTTTTTCATACTATGGGGTGGCTAACTTCACGCCAACCACCCCACCCTGGAATCGACAAATCTAACTATTTGGGGGCATCGGGCGACGTTAGTTTAAGTTTGTTTAGGCATTAAAAACGTTAGGATCCCATCAGTATTGCCAGAAAAAAATAAAATCGAAAATTTGCTATTGGCAGCTGAAGGCAGGTATGTTAGGTGTCGTTAAAAGTTATACAATCGAGTCCTTACGATTCTTCAGCCTAAACAAGCATCTGCAGGCCTTACTTAATCGATACAGTACGGTATCTTGCGGGCAATCAAAAGAGAAAAAGAGATTTCCGAGGTTTTAGATTTTTTTTCATACTATGGGGCGGCTAACTTCACGCCAACCACCCCACCCTGGAATTGACAAATCTAACTATGTGGGGGCATCGGGCGACGTTTAGTTTACGTTTGTTCAGGCATTAAAAACGTTAGGATCCCATCAGTATTGCCAGAAAAAAATAAAATCGAAAATTTGCTATTGGCGGCTGAAGGCAGGTATGTTAGGTGTCGTAAAAAGTTATATAATCGGGTCCTTACGATTTATTAAAAGAGAAAAAGAGATTTCCGAGGTTTTAGATTTTTTTTCAAACTCTGGGGTGGATAACTTCACGCCAACCACCCCACCCTGGAATTGACAAATCTAACTATGTGGGGGCATCAGGCGACGTTAGTTCACGTTTGTTCAGGCATTAAAAACGTTAGGATCCCATCAGTATTGCCAGAAAAATATAAAATCGAAAATTTGCTATTGGCGGCTGAAGGCAGGTATGTTAGGTGTCGTAAAAAGTTATACAATCGGGTCCTTACGATTCTTCAGCCTGAACAAGCGTCTGCAGGCCTTACTTAATCGATACAGTACGGTATCTTGCGGGCAATCAAAAGAGAAAAAGAGATTTCCGAGGTTTCAGATTTTTTTTTCATAATATGGGGTGGCTAACTTCACACCAACCACCCCACCCTGGAATCGACAAATCTAACTATGTGGGGGCATCGGGCGACGTTAGTTCACGTTTGTTCAGGCATTAAAAACGTTAGGATCCCATCAGTATTGCCAAAAAAAAATAAAATCGAAAATTTGCTATTGGCGGCTGAAGGCAGGTATGTTAGGTGTCGTAAAAAGTTATACAATCGGGTCCTTACGATTCTTCAGCCTAAACAAGCGTCTGCAGGCCTTACTTAATCGATACAGTACGGTATCTTGCGGGCAATCAAAAGAAAAAAAGAGATTTCCGAGGTTTTAGATTTTTTTTCATACTATGGGGTGGCTAACTTCACGCCAACCACCCCACCCTGGAATCGACTAATCTAACTACGTGGGGGCATCGGGCGACGTCAGTCCACGTTTGTTCAGGCATTAAAAACGTTAGGATCCCATCAGTATTGCCACAAAAAAATAAAATCGAAAATTTGCTATTGGCGGCTGAAGGTAGGTATGTTAGGTGTCGTAAAAAGTTATACAATCGGGTCCTTACGATTCTTCAGCCTAAAAAAGCGTCTGCAGGCCTTACTTAATCGATACAGTATGGTATCTTGCGGGCAATCAAAAGAGAAAAAGAGATTTCCGAGGTTTTCGTTTTTTTTTCATACTATGGGGAGGCTAACTTCACGCCAACCACCCCACCCTGGAATCGACAAATCTAACTATGTGGGGGCATCGGGCGACGTTAGTTTAAGTTTGTTTAGGCATTAAAAACGTTAGGATCCCATCAGTATTGCCAGAAAAAAATAAAATCGAAAATTTGCTATTGGCGGCTGAAGGCAGGTATGTTAGGTGTCTTAAAAAGTTATACAATCGAGTCCTTACGATTCTTCAGCCTAAACAAGCATCTGCAGGCCTTACTTAATCGATACAGTACGGTATCTTGCGGGCAATCAAAAGAGAAAAAGAGATTTCCGAGGTTTTAGATTTTTTTTCATACTATGGGGTGGCTAACTTCACGCCAACCACCCCACCCTGGAATTGACAAATCTAACTATGTGGGGGCATCGGGCGACGTTTAGTTTACGTTTGTTCAGGCATTAAAAACGTTAGGATCCCATCAGTATTGCCAGAAAAAAATAAAATCGAAAATTTGCTATTGGCGGCTGAAGGCAGGTATATTAGGTGTCGTAAAAAGTTATATAATCGGGTCCTTACGATTTATTAAAAGAGAAAAAGAGATTTCCGAGGTTTTAGATTTTTTTTCAAACTCTGGGGTGGATAACTTCACGCCAACCACCCCACCCTGGAATTGACAAATCTAACTATGTGGGGGCATCAGGCGACGTTAGTTCACGTTTGTTCAGGCATTAAAAACGTTAGGATCCCATCAGTATTGCCAGAAAAATATAAAATCGAAAATTTGCTATTGGCGGCTGAAGGCAGGTATGTTAGGTGTCGTAAAAAGTTATACAATCGGGTCCTTACGATTCTTCAGCCTGAACAAGCGTCTGAAGGCCTTACTTAATCGATACAGTACGGTATCTTGCGGGCAATCAAAAGAGAAAAAGAGATTTCCGAGGTTTCAGATTTTTTTTTCATAATATGGGGTGGCTAACTTCACACCAACCACCCCACCCTGGAATCGACAAATCTAACTATGTGGGGGCATCGGGCGACGTTAGTTCACGTTTGTTCAGGCATTAAAAACGTTAGGATCCCATCAGTATTGCCACAAAAAAATAAAATCGAAAATTTGCTATTGGCGGCTGAAGGCAGGTATGTTAGGTGTCGTAAAAAGTTATACAATCGGGTCCTTACGATTTATCAGCCTAAACAAGCGTCTGCAGGCCTTACTTAATCGATACAGTACGGTATCTTGCGGGCAATCAAAAGAGAAAAAGAGATTTCCGAGGTTTTAGATTTTTTCATACTATGGGGTGGCTAACTTCACACCAACCACCCCACCCAGGAATCGACAAATCTAACTATGTGGGGGCATCGGGCGACGTTAGTTCACGTTTGTTCAGGCATTAAAAACGTTAGGATTCCATCAGTATTGCCACAAAAAATAAAATCGAAAATTTGCTATTGGCGGCTGAAGGCAGGTATGTTAGGTGTCGTAAAAAGTTATACAATCGGGTCCTTACGATTCTTCAGCCTAAACAAGCGTCTGCAGGCCTTACTTAATCGATACAGTACGGTACCTTGCGGGCAATCAAAAGAAAAAAAGAGATTTCCGAGGTTTTAGATTTTTTTTCATACTATGGGGTGGCTAACTTCACGCCAACCACCCCACCCTGGAATCGACTAATCTAACTACGTGGGGGCATCGGGCGACGTCAGTCCACGTTTGTTCAGGCATTAAAAACGTTAGGATCCCATCAGTATTGCCACAAAAAAATAAAATCGAAAATTTGCTATTGGCGGCTGAAGGTAGGTATGTTAGGTGTCGTAAAAAGTTATACAATCGGGTCCTTACGATTCTTCAGCCTAAAAAAGCGTCTGCAGGCCTTACTTAATCGATACAGTATGGTATCTTGCGGGCAATCAAAAGAGAAAAAGAGATTTCCGAGGTTTTCGTTTTTTTTTCATACTATGGGGTGGCTAACTTCACGCCAACCACCCCACCCTGGAATCGACAAATCTAACTATTTGGGGGCATCGGGCGACGTTAGTTTAAGTTTGTTTAGGCATTAAAAACGTTAGGATCCCATCAGTATTGCCAGAAAAAAATAAAATCGAAAATTTGCTATTGGCAGCTGAAGGCAGGTATGTTAGGTGTCGTAAAAAGTTATACAATCGAGTCCTTACGATTCTTCAGCCTAAACAAGCATCTGCAGGCCTTACTTAATCGATACAGTACGGTATCTTGCGGGCAATCAAAAGAGAAAAAGAGATTTCCGAGGTTTTAGATTTTTTTTCATACTATGGGGTGGCTAACTTCACGCCAACCACCCCACCCTGGAATTGACAAATCTAACTATGTGGGGGCATCGGGCGACGTTTAGTTTACGTTTGTTCAGGCATTAAAAACGTTAGGATCCCATCAGTATTGCCAGAAAAAAAAAATCGAAAATTTGCTATTGGCGGCTGAAGGCAGGTATGTTAGGTGTCGTAAAAAGTTATATAATCGGGTCCTTACGATTTATTAAAAGAGAAAAAGAGATGTCCGAGGTTTTAGATTTTTTTTCATACTCTGGGGTGGCTAACTTCACGCCAACCACCCCACCCTGGAATTGACAAATCTAACTATGTGAAGGCATCAGGCGACGTTAGTTCACGTTTGTTCAGGCATTAAAAACGTTAGGATCCCATCAGTATTGCCAGAAAAAAATAAAATCGAAAATTAGCTATTGGCGGCTGAAGGCAGGTATGTTAGGTGTCGTAAAAAGTTATACAATCGGGTCCTTACGATTCTTCAGCCTAAACAAGCATCTGCAGGCCTTACTTAATCGATACAGTACGGTATCTTGCGGGCAATCAAAAGAGAAAAAGAGATTTCCGAGGTTTTTTTTATTTTCATACTATGGGGTGGCTAACTTCACGCCAACCACCCCACCCTTGAATCGACAAATCTAACTATGTGAGGGCATCGGGCGACGTTAGTTCACGTTTGTTCAGGCATTAAAAACGTTAGGATCCCATCAGTATTGCCAGAAAAAAAAAAACGAAAATTTGCTATTGGCGGCTGAAGGCAGGTATGTTAGGTGTCGTAAAAAGTTATACAATCGGGTCCTTACGATTCTTCAGCCTGAACAAGCGTCTGCAGGCCTTACTTAATCGAAACAGTATGGTATCTTGCGGGCAATCAAAAGAGAAAAAGAGATTTCCGAGGTTTCAGATTTTTTTTCATACTATGGGGTGGCTAACTTCACGCCAACTACCCCACCCAGGAATCGACAAATCTTACTATGTAGGGACATCGGGCGACGTTAGTTCACGTTTGTTCAGGCATTAAAAACGATAGAATCCCATCAGTATTGTCAGAAAAAAATAAAATCGAAAATTTGCTATTGGTGGCTGAAGGCAGGTATGTTAGGTGTCGTAAAGAGTTATACAATCGGGTCCTAACGATTCTACATCCTAAACAAGCGTCTGTAGGCCTTACTTATTCGATACAGTACGGTATCTTGCGGGCAATCAAAAGAGAAAAAGAAATTTCCGAGGTTTTCGATTTTTTTTTCATACTATGGGGTGGCTAACTTCACGCCAACCACCCCACCCTGGAATTGACAAATCTAACTATGTGGGTGCATCGGGTTACGTTAGTTCACGTTTGTTCAGGCATTAAAAACGTTAGGATCCCATCAGTATTGCCAGAAAAAAATAAAATCGAAAATTTGCTATTGGCGGCTGAAGGCAGGTATGTTAGGTGTCGTAAAAAGTTATACAATCGGGTCCTTACGATTCTTCAGCCTAAACAAGCGTCTGCAGGCCTTACTTAATCGATTCAGTACGGTATCTTGCGGGCAATCAAAAGAGGAAAAGAGATTTCCGAGGTTTTAGATTTTTTTTCATACTATGGGGTGGCTAACTTCACGCCAACCACCCCACCCCGGAATTGACAAATCTAACTATGTGGGTGCAAAGGGCGACGTTAGTTCACGTTTGTTCAGGCTTTAAAAACGTTAGGATCCCATCAGTATTGCCACAAAAAAATAAAATCGAAAATTTGCTATTGGCGGCTGAAAGCAGGTATGTTAGGTGTCGTAAAAAGTTATACAATCGGGTCCTAACGATTCTACAACCTAAATAAGCGTCTGCAGGCCTTACTTAATCGATACAGTACGGTATCTTGCGGGAAATCAATGGAAAAAAAGAGATTTCCGAGGTTTTAGATTTTTTTTCATACTATGGGGTGGCTAACTTCACGCCAACCACCCCACCCTGGAATCGACTAATCTAACTACGTGGGGGCATCGGGCAACGTCAGTCCACGTTTATTCAGGCATTAAAAACGTTAGGATCCCATCAGTATTGCCACAAAAAAATAAAATCGAAAATTTGCTATTGGCGGCTGAAGGTAGGTATGTTAGGTGTCGTAAAAAGTTATACAATCGGGTCCTTAGGATTCTGCAGCCTAAAAAAGCGTCTGCAGGCCTTATTTAATCGATACAGTACGGTATCTTGCGGGCAATCAAAAGAGAAAAAGAGATTTCCGAGGTTTTCGTTTTTTTTTTCATACTATGGGGTGGCTAACTTCACGCCAACCACCCCACCCTGGAATCGACAAATCTAACTACTTGGGGGCATCGGGCGACGTTAGTTTAAGTTTGTTTAGGCATTAAAAACGTTAGGATCCCATCAGTATTGCCAGAAAAAAATAAAATCGAAAATTTGCTATTGGCAGCTGAAGGCAGGTATGTTAGGTGTCGTAAAAAGTTATACAATCGAGTCCTTACAATTCTTCAGCCTAAACAAGCATCTGCAGGCCTTACTTAATCGATACAGTACGGTATCTTGCGGGCAATCAAAAGAGAAAAAGAGATTTCCGAGGTTTTAGATTTTTTTTCATACTATGGGGTGGCTAACTTCACGCCAACCACCCCACCCTGGAATTGACAAATCTAACTATGTGGGGGCATCGGGCGACGTTTAGTTTACGTTTGTTCAGGCATTAAAAACGTTAGGATCCCATCAGTATTGCCAGAAAAAAATAAAATCGAAAATTTGCTATTGGCGGCTGAAGGCAGGTATGTTAGGTGTCGTAAAAAGTTATATAATCGGGTCCTTACGATTTATTAAAAGAGAAAAAGAGATTTCCGAGGTTTTAGATTTTTTTTCAAACTCTGGGGTGGATAATTTCACGCCAACCACCCCACCCTGGAATTGACAAATCTAACTATGTGGGGGCATCAGGTGACGTTAGTTCACGTTTGTTCAGGCATTAAAAACGTTAGGATCCCATCAGTATTGCCAGAAAAATATAAAATCGAAAATTTGCTATTGGCGGCTGAAGGCAGGTATGTTAGGTGTCGTAAAAAGTTATACAATCGGGTCCTTACGATTCTTCAGCCTAAACAAGCGTCTGCAGGCCTTACTTAATCGATACAGTACGGTATCTTGCGGGCAATCAAAAGAAAAAAAGAGATTTCCGAGGTTTTAGATTTTTTTTCATACTATGGGGTGGCTAACTTCACGCCAACCACCCCACCCTGGAATCGACTAATCTAACTACGTGGGGGCATCGGGCGACGTCAGTCCACGTTTGTTCAGGCATTAAAAACGTTAGGATCCCATCAGTATTGCCACAAAAAAATAAAATCGAAAATTTGCTATTGGCGGCTGAAGGTAGGTATGTTAGGTGTCGTAAAAAGTTATACAATCGGGTCCTTACGATTCTTCAGCCTAAAAAAGCGTCTGCAGGCCTTACTTAATCGATACAGTATGGTATCTTGCGGGCAATCAAAAGAGAAAAAGAGATTTCCGAGGTTTTCGTTTTTTTTTCATACTATGGGGAGGCTAACTTCACGCCAACCACCCCACCCTGGAATCGACAAATCTAACTATTTGGGGGCATCGGACGACGTTAGTTTAAGTTTGTTTAGGCATTAAAAACGTTAGGATCCCATCAGTATTGCCAGAAAAAAATAAAATCGAAAATTTGCTATTGGCAGCTGAAGGCAGGTATGTTAGGTGTCGTAAAAAGTTATACAATCGAGTCCTTACGATTCTTCAGCCTAAACAAGCATCTGCAGGCCTTACTTAATCGATACAGTACGGTATCTTGCGGGCAATCAAAAGAGAAAAAGAGATTTCCGAGGTTTTAGATTTTTTTTCATACTATGGGGTGGCTAACTTCACGCCAACCACCCCACCCTGGAATTGACAAATCTAACTATGTGGGGGCATCGGGCGACGTTTAGTTTACGTTTGTTCAGGCATTAAAAACGTTAGGATCCCATCAGTATTGCCAGAAAAAAATAAAATCGAAAATTTGCTATTGGCGGCTGAAGGCAGGTATGTTAGGTGTCGTAAAAAGTTATATAATCGGGTCCTTACGATTTATTAAAAGAGAAAAAGAGATTTCCGAGGTTTTAGATTTTTTTTCAAACTCTGGGGTGGATAACTTCACGCCAACCACCCCACCCTGGAATTGACAAATCTAACTATGTGGGGGCATCAGGTGACGTTAGTTCACGTTTGTTCAGGCATTAAAAACGTTAGGATCCCATCAGTATTGCCAGAAAAATATAAAATCGAAAATTTGCTATTGGCGGCTGAAGGCAGGTATGTTAGGTGTCGTAAAAAGTTATACAATCGGGTCCTTACGATTCTTCAGCCTGAACAAGCGTCTGCAGGCCTTACTTAATCGATACAGTACGGTATCTTGCGGGCAATCAAAAGAGAAAAAGAGATTTCCGAGGTTTCAGATTTTTTTTTCATAATATGGTGTGGCTAACTTCACACCAACCACCCCACCCTGGAATCGACAAATCTAACTATGTGGGGGCATCGGGCGACGTTAGTTCACGTTTGTTCAGGCATTAAAAACGTTAGGATCCCATCAGTATTGCCACAAAAAAATAAAATCGAAAATTTGCTATTGGCGGCTGAAGGCAGGTATGTTAGGTGTCGTAAAAAGTTATACAATCGGGTCCTTACGATTTATCAGCCTAAACAAGCGTCTGCAGGCCTTACTTAATCGATACAGTACGGTATCTTGCGGGCAATCAAAAGAGAAAAAGAGATTTCCGAGGTTTTAGATTTTTTCATACTATGGGGTGGCTAACTTCACACCAACCACCCTACCCAGGAATCGACAAATCTAACTATGTGGGGGCATCGGGCGACGTTAGTTCACGTTTGTTCAGGCATTAAAAACGTTAGGATTCCATCAGTATTGCCACAAAAAATAAAATCGAAAATTTGCTATTGGCGGCTGAAGGCAGGTATGTTAGGTGTCGTAAAAAGTTATACAATCGGGTCCTTACGATTCTTCAGCCTAAACAAGCGTCTGCAGGCCTTACTTAATCGATACAGTACGGTATCTTGCGGGCAATCAAAAGAAAAAAAGAGATTTCCGAGGTTTTAGATTTTTTTTCATACTATGGGGTGGCTAACTTCACGCCAACCACCCCACCCTGGAATCGACTAATCTAACTACGTGGGGGCATCGGGCGACGTCAGTCCACGTTTGTTCAGGCATTAAAAACGTTAGGATCCCATCAGTATTGCCACAAAAAAATAAAATCGAAAATTTGCTATTGGCGGCTGAAGGTAGGTATGTTAGGTGTCGTAAAAAGTTATACAATCGGGTCCTTACGATTCTTCAGCCTAAAAAAGCGTCTGCAGGCCTTACTTAATCGATACAGTATGGTATCTTGCGGGCAATCAAAAGAGAAAAAGAGATTTCCGAGGTTTTCGTTTTTTTTTCATACTATGGGGTGGCTAACTTCACGCCAACCACCCCACCCTGGAATCGACAAATCTAACTATTTGGGGGCATCGGGCGACGTTAGTTTAAGTTTGTTTAGGCATTAAAAACGTTAGGATCCCATCAGTATTGCCAGAAAAAAATAAAATCGAAAATTTGCTATTGGCAGCTGAAGGCAGGTATGTTAGGTGTCGTAAAAAGTTATACAATCGAGTCCTTACGATTCTTCAGCCTAAACAAGCATCTGCAGGCCTTACTTAATCGATACAGTACGGTATCTTGCGGGCAATCAAAAGAGAAAAAGAGATTTCCGAGGTTTTAGATTTTTTTTCATACTATGGGGTGGCTAACTTCACGCCAACCACCCCACCCTGGAATTGACAAATCTAACTATGTGGGGGCATCGGGCGACGTTTAGTTTACGTTTGTTCAGGCATTAAAAACGTTAGGATCCCATCAGTATTGCCAGAAAAAAAAAATCGAAAATTTGCTATTGGCGGCTGAAGGCAGGTATGTTAGGTGTCGTAAAAAGTTATATAATCGGGTCCTTACGATTTATTAAAAGAGAAAAAGAGATGTCCGAGGTTTTAGATTTTTTTTCATACTCTGGGGTGGCTAACTTCACGCCAACCACCCCACCCTGGAATTGACAAATCTAACTATGTGAAGGCATCAGGCGACGTTAGTTCACGTTTGTTCAGGCATTAAAAACGTTAGGATCCCATCAGTATTGCCAGAAAAAAATAAAATCGAAAATTAGCTATTGGCGGCTGAAGGCAGGTATGTTAGGTGTCGTAAAAAGTTATACAATCGGGTCCTTACGATTCTTCAGCCTAAACAAGCGTCTGCAGGCCTTACTTAATCGATACAGTACGGTATCTTGCGGGCAATCAAAAGAGAAAAAGAGATTTCCGAGGTTTTTTTTATTTTCATACTATGGGGTGGCTAACTTCACGCCAACCACCCCACCCTTGAATCGACAAATCTAACTATGTGAGGGCATCGGGCGACGTTAGTTCACGTTTGTTCAGGCATTAAAAACGTTAGGATCCCATCAGTATTGCCAGAAAAAAAAAAACGAAAATTTGCTATTGGCGGCTGAAGGCAGGTATGTTAGGTGTCGTAAAAAGTTATACAATCGGGTCCTTACGATTCTTCAGCCTGAACAAGCGTCTGCAGGCCTTACTTAATCGAAACAGTATGGTATCTTGCGGGCAATCAAAAGAGAAAAAGAGATTTCCGAGGTTTCAGATTTTTTTTCATACTATGGGGTGGCTAACTTCACGCCAACTACCCCACCCAGGAATCGACAAATCTTACTATGTAGGGACATCGGGCGACGTTAGTTCACGTTTGTTCAGGCATTAAAAACGATAGAATCCCATCAGTATTGTCAGAAAAAAATAAAATCGAAAATTTGCTATTGGTGGCTGAAGGCAGGTATGTTAGGTGTCGTAAAGAGTTATACAATCGGGTCCTAACGATTCTACATCCTAAACAAGCGTCTGTAGGCCTTACTTATTCGATACAGTACGGTATCTTGCGGGCAATCAAAAGAGAAAAAGAAATTTCCGAGGTTTTCGATTTTTTTTTCATACTATGGGGTGGCTAACTTCACGCCAACCACCCCACCCTGGAATTGACAAATCTAACTATGTGGGTGCATCGGGTTACGTTAGTTTACGTTTGTTCAGGCATTAAAAACGTTAGGATCCCATCAGTATTGCCAGAAAAAAATAAAATCGAAAATTTGCTATTGGCGGCTGAAGGCAGGTATGTTAGGTGTCGTAAAAAGTTATACAATCGGGTCCTTACGATTCTTCAGCCTAAACAAGCGTCTGCAGGCCTTACTTAATCGATTCAGTACGGTATCTTGCGGGCAATCAAAAGAGGAAAAGAGATTTCCGAGGTTTTAAATTTTTTTTCATACTATGGGGTGGCTAACTTCACGCCAACCACCCCACCCCGGAATTGACAAATCTAACTATGTGGGTGCAAAGGGCGACGTTAGTTCACGTTTGTTCAGGCTTTAAAAACGTTAGGATCCCATCAGTATTGCCACAAAAAAATAAAATCGAAAATTTGCTATTGGCGGCTGAAAGCAGGTATGTTAGGTGTCGTAAAAAGTTATACAATCGGGTCCTAACGATTCTACAACCTAAATAAGCGTCTGCAGGCCTTACTTAATCGATACAGTACGGTATCTTGCGGGCAATCAATGGAAAAAAAGAGATTTCCGAGGTTTTAGATTTTTTTTCATACTATGGGGTGGCTAACTTCACGCCAACCACCCCACCCTGGAATCGACTAATCTAACTACGTGGGGGCATCGGGCAACGTCAGTCCACGTTTGTTCAGGCATTAAAAACGTTAGGATCCCATCAGTATTGCCACAAAAAAATAAAATCGAAAATTTGCTATTGGCGGCTGAAGGTAGGTATGTTAGGTGTCGTAAAAAGTTATACAATCGGGTCCTTAGGATTCTGCAGCCTAAAAAAGCGTCTGCAGGCCTTATTTAATCGATACAGTACGGTATCTTGCGGGCAATCAAAAGAGAAAAAGAGATTTCCGAGGTTTTCGTTTTTTTTTCATACTATGGGGTGGCTAACTTCACGCCAACCACCCCACCCTGGAATCGACAAATCTAACTACTTGGGGGCATCGGGCGACGTTAGTTTAAGTTTGTTTAGGCATTAAAAACGTTAGGATCCCATCAGTATTGCCAGAAAAAAATAAAATCGAAAATTTGCTATTGGCAGCTGAAGGCAGGTATGTTAGGTGTCGTAAAAAGTTATACAATCGAGTCCTTACGATTCTTCAGCCTAAACAAGCATTTGCAGGCCTTACTTAATCGATACAGTACGGTATCTTGCGGGCAATCAAAAGAGAAAAAGAGATTTCCGAGGTTTTAGATTTTTTTTCATACTATGGGGTGGCTAACTTCACGCCAACCACCCCACCCTGGAATTGACAAATCTAACTATGTGGGGGCATCGGGCGACGTTTAGTTTACGTTTGTTCAGGCATTAAAAACGTTAGGATCCCATCAGTATTGCCAGAAAAAAATAAAATCGAAAATTTGCTATTGGCGGCTGAAGGCAGGTATGTTAGGTGTCGTAAAAAGTTATATAATCGGGTCCTTACGATTTATTAAAAGAGAAAAAGAGATGTCCGAGGTTTTAGATTTTTTTTCATACTCTGGGGTGGCTAACTTCACGCCAACCACCCCACCCTGGAATTGACAAATCTAACTATGTGGGGGCATCAGGCGACGTTAGTTCACGTTTGTTCAGGCATTAAAAACGTTAGGATCCCATCAGTATTGCCAGAAAAAAAAAAAATCGAAAATTAGCTATTGGCGGCTGAAGGCAGGTATGTTAGGTGTCGTAAAAAGTTATATAATCGGGTCCTTACGATTTATTAAAAGAGAAAAAGAGATGTCCGAGGTTTTAGATTTTTTTTCATACTCTGGGGTGGCTAACTTCACGCCAACCACCCCACCCTGGAATTGACAAATCTAACTATGTGGGGGCATCAGGCGACGTTAGTTCACGTTTGTTCAGGCATTAAAAACGTTAGGATCCCATCAGTATTGCCAGAAAAAAAAAAAATCGAAAATTAGCTATTGGCGGCTGAAGGCAGGTATGTTAGGTGTCGTAAAAAGTTATACAATCGGGTCCTTACGATTCTTCAGCCTAAACAAGCGTCTGCAGGCCTTACTTAATCGATACAGTATGGTATCTTGCGGGCAATCAAAAGAGAAAAAGAGATTTCCGAGGTTTTTTTTATTTTCATACTATGGGGTGGCTAACTTCACGCCAACCACCCCACCCTGGAATATACAAATCTAACTATGTGAGGGCATCGGGCGACGTTAGTTCACGTTTGTTCAGGCATTAAAAACGTTAGGATCCCATCAGTATTGCCAGAAAAAAAAAATCGAAAATTTGCTATTGGCGGCTGAAGGCAGGTATGTTAGGTGTCGTAAAAAGTTATACAATCGGGTCCTTACGATTCTTCAGCCTGAACAAGCGTCTGCAGGCCTTACTTAATCGAAACAGTATGGTATCTTGCGGGCAATCAAAAGAGAAAAAGAGATTTCCGAGGTTTCAAATTTTTTTTCATACTATGGGGTGGCTAACTTCACGCCAACTACCCCACCCTGGAATCGACAAATCTTACTATGTAGGGACATCGGGCGACGTTAGTTCACGTTTGTTCAGGCATTAAAAACGATAGGATCCCATCAGTATTGTCAGAAAAAAATAAAATCGAAAATTTGCTATTGGTGGCTGAAGGCAGGTATGTTAGGTGTCGTAAAGAGTTATACAATCGGGTCCTAACGATTCTACATCCTAAACAAGCGTCTGTAGGCCTTACTTATTCGATACAGTACGGTATCTTGCGGGCAATCAAAAGAGAAAAAGAAATTTCCGAGGTTTTCGATTTTTTTTCATACTATGGGGTGGCTAACTTCACGCCAACCACCCCACCCTGGAATTGACAAATCTAACTATGTGGGTGCATCGGGCTACGTTAGTTTACGTTTGTTCAGGCATTAAAAACGTTAGGATCCCATCAGTATTGCCAGAAAAAAATAAAATCGAAAATTTGCTATTGGCGGCTGAAGGCAGGTATGTTAGGTGTCGTAAAAAGTTATACAATCGGGTCCTTACGATTCTTCAGCCTAAACAAGCGTCTGCAGGCCTTACTTAATCGATTCAGTACGGTATCTTGCGGGCAATCAGAAGAGGAAAAGAGATTTCCGAGGTTTTAGATTTTTTTTCATACTATGGGGTGGCTAACTTCACGCCAACCACCCCACCCCGGAATAGACAAATCTAACTATGTGGGTGCAAAGGGCGACGTTAGTTCACGTTTGTTCAGGCTTTAAAAACGTTAGGATCCCATCAGTATTGCCACAAAAAAATAAAATCGAAAATTTGCTATTGGCGGCTGAAAGCAGGTATGTTAGGTGTCGTAAAAAGTTATACAATCGGGTCCTAACGATTCTACAACCTAAATAAGCGTCTGCAGGCCTTACCTAATCGATACAGTATGGTATCTTGCAGGCAATCAAAAGAGAAAAAGAAATTTCCGAGGTTTTCGATTTTTTTCCATACTATGGGGTGGCCAACTTCACGCCAACTACCCCACCCTGGAATTGACAAATCTAACTATGTGGGTGCATCGGGCGACGTTAGTTCACGTTTGTTCAGGCATTAAAAACGTTAGGATTCCATCAGTATTGCCACAAAAAATAAAATCGAAAATTTGCTATTGGCGGCTGAAGGCAGGTATGTTAGGTGTCGTAAAAAGTTATACAATCGGGTCCTTACGATTCTTCATTCTGAACAAGCGTGTGCAGGCCTTACTTAATCGATACAGTACGGTATTTTGCGGGCAATCAAAAGAGAAAAAGAGATTTCCGAGGTTTTAGATTTTTTTTCATACTATGGGGTGGCTAACTTCACGCCAACCACCCCACCCTGGAATCGACAAATCTAACTATGTGGGGGCATCGGGCGACGTTAGTTCACGTTTGTTCAGTCATTGAAAACGTTAGGATCCCATCAGTATTGCCAGAAAAAAATAAAATCTAAAATTTGCTATTGGCAGCTGAAGGCAGGTATGTTAGATGTCGTAAAAAGTTATACAATCGGGTCCTAACGATTCTTCAGCCTAAACAAGCGTCTGTAGGCCTTACTTAATCGATACAGTACGGTATCTTGCGGGCAATCAAAAGCGAAAAGAGATTTCCGATGTTTTAGATTTTTTTTCATACTATGGGTTGGTTATAGATTATACTTAATTCATACAGTTTTTGTTTTCGTTTTGCTCCGTTGGGGGTGGCTATTGTTGCTAATATCACGCCGACCATATGGACCCGGGTATGACCTTAAAGTACGTCTGGACACGGGCATGTCCTTAAACTACGCCCAAAAGAGAGGTATGGGTACTGCGAATGTCATATCGCTAGGTGTGGTAGGGTACAGCACAGCGAATATCATCTCGCTGAAATCTGGAGCAGAGCCGGACTGGGGAAGTACCTCCACCTTACAGAAAACCACAGCCAAATAGCACTACAGCCTACTCATAGTGTTGTGTTTCTGCTCGTGAGAAAGGTTGCCAAAGAGCTCAAAGAGGACCTAGTGTGTTGACGAAGAGGAACCCTCTTGTTCCTTTAGCCGTCAACATAGTGAGTCCTCCTTTTTGTAAATGGTCGTCAACGCGCATGTGACACTTCTGGAGTTGTAGGCGTCCATAGGCTACGGTAGCTGCTTACCATCAGGCGGTCTGTATGCTTGTTTGCCATAGTTGTGGTATATTTAAAAAAAAGCAGATTATCGATATCTTAATGAATACTAACTCACTGCTATCACGTCAAACTTTGCCATACTGTCCCTTGCTAAGTCCAGGCAGGATAAGTGTACGAGTATTAGCCACTTTTTTTATTCATAAACGTGTAACAAGCTAGAACAATGTTTTGTACACTGTCACAAGTAGCCATTTATCCTAAATGTAAATTATACTCATACTTAGGTACCGCCTCTTAACCGCCATGGAAAAAAGTGATGGAGTTAGTAGCTACGCAAAATATAATCATGTTCTAAACATGATTAAATCGACTAAATCGTTAGTTTAGCATCCGTCTTACTAATGTAATCACTTCAGCTAATCATGATTGAAACTAAAAATCGACATGATCTACTCATGTCGATGCTCAATCCGTTTGGAAAGCTCATGGTTGAATTCGTAATCATTTTTATATTATAAAGATTAACATTCACATTTTTAAGTTTAGTTTCAATCACGTAAATTTTTGCCCAACTCTGCTTCCACGGCAGTGAGCAGGAAAGTGGGGAGCAGGAGCTGTTTGTATACACGACACTTCTGACGCTGCCGCTGCTTCTCGCGCTGCCCTTTGCCCAAAAGAGCGGTTTTTGTGTGGAAGTCAAAGGACGAGCAGCGCGAGTAACAGTGCGTGTTTACATGCAGCACGTTCGCTTAGTACTACCAAGCGCTCGAATAAGAAGACACTATGCCAACGCAGGAATAACACGCCAACTTATACCTACTTACCTACATAAGCTTTTTAAAAGGAATATACAACAGAATAAAATATTGACACATTATATAAATTGATTTATTTTGTCAATAAACAATTAAGACTTAACAAAAACAATTCTAAAGATTACTGTAATAAATTGTCAGTTTTGGTTTCCATACCCGTCCTAGAGAAATAAATGGTAATGATCAGCTTACTACTGTGCAACGAGAGGGTAATATGTTTAGCTTGTTGGTTTGACATATTTGAAAAACCATTATAAAGAATAAACAGTAAACTTAAAAAAGTCGGCTTATATAATTTATACCTTGATTTTAGATGTATATTAACTTATACCTGTCATGTCATGGTTCGTCTTTAATATAATATGATTTAAAACGTTTAGTGATAGTAATATTATATATGTGTATATTGTAAAGGTTGTATACCTTTACAGCTTTCTCGAACACTGTCTGGCGCGGTGTTATTTAAAAAGAGAACGCAATGTTCTCTGTCAGAGATTCGGGATTCTTTCAGGCATTCTAGAAGGGTCAGCCTAAATGAGTAGTCGAGCTTGTATTAGCTAATGAATTTAAAAAAAATATAATATATATATAATCACAAGTACTATTCATTGGGGATAACTCCCCTACATATGGTGGAGGTGCGGGGTACCACGAACAGGTGTGCTGTTTGGGTCGGTTACAAATGGAGTGGACGCTGCTGCCGGCACAATTTGGGGTGGCACAGGTGTGTTACCCGCCGAGGTCGGGGTTCCCGATGAACCTGGCATTATGGTATGCTGGAAAGAAGTGAAAGACGGCAACAATTGAGGCATTATTAATTGCTCAGGCGTCGTGGTCGTGAGAGGTTCCGTGAGCGGTATATTTAATTGCGGTGTTTTTTCCGTTTCAAAAATATCCACATATTGCCATATTGCATTGCGTAAGTCCTCTTTTGTCTTCACTTGCACATTCGCGAAAAACAATTTATATTTGTCTAGGAGATTGCGCTGAAAATGTTTTACAAATGTTTCATCATCTATACCAGCGGCTTTTTCTGCCAATGTATTAAGCTGGTAATAGTACTCCAGAGGTGATTCTTGTGCATTCTGGGTTCTGTAGTAAAATGTCTGCGCATAATTAACACGAGATGGAAATTCTTTTTTGAGTTTCTCGAAGAAATCCTCTAGGGATGTGAATGCGTTGAAATTCGCTTTAAAGAATTGTAAAGCAGGTCCGCTTAGATAGGCTGCTACTGCATATTTATTTTGTTCCTCTTTGTATTTTTTTATTTGGGAAACGATTTTGAATTGAATAATAAAATCCTCTACATCGGTCAATCCGTTAAACTTTTCAGACTCCATTCGTGTTATTTTTGCCAGACATTTTAACTCCACTCAAGGCAATTTGAGAGATCTTAAGGCCATAGACTGACTTCTCATTTGTCAATTGACGTTGACTACCTTGTACATAAGGCTGGTTCTAGAAAGGGGTGTTAGGAAATTTTCAACTCTGTAGGGGTCCTAAGCATAGGTAAGGAAACTCTTAGTCAGGGTAGAGTAGGATAGGGCGTAGCATTTGTAAGTGTAGGCTGCCCCTTACACCCGAGGAGGCGAGATATGTAAAGGTTGTATACCTTTACAGCTTTCTCGAACACTGTCTGGCGCGGTGTTATTTAAAAAGAGAACGCAATGTTCTCTGTCAGAGATTCGGGATTCTTTCAGGCATTCTAGAAGGGTCAGCCTAAATGAGTAGTCGAGCTTGTATTAGCTAATGAATTAAAAAAAAATATAATATATAAATAATCACAAGTACTATTCATTGGGGATAACTCCCCTACAATATATAATATACGTGTCTCGTTCACTGGGGCGGGATGCGGCGCAAGTGTGAGATCCGCCAAACTGAATAATATTATTATTATTTAGTTAGGCGGATCTCACACTGGCGCCGCGTCCCGCTCCAGTGAACGAGGCACATGCAGAGCGTTAATTATCCTGTCTTGCACACCGTCGCCGCATGCGGAAGCTGCGGCAGTGTGATAACCGCCTTAATGACATAATTAAAAAAAGGACATTCCAGTTTCCCGAGAAATATTACCAGTTTCATGGACGTCCATTATAGGGCATTCCTCTGGAAGCAAACTGGTTCTAGGTTACTTATAATTTTGATTTGACTCTACTAAATAAACTACTTATACTATAAATAAAATACATATATGTTACTGTTACCGTAACGAATTCAGGCCATTACAACCCCTCAATGGGTTAGTTTTCAGGATTATAGGTATCTTCCATCGTTCTTCCCTGCAAATTTTCTGAGTCGGTTCAGCAGATTCAGCTTGAAATAATAAATTTGACAGATCAACTGTTACTTTCGCACATATAGATAAGTAGGTATGCTAAGAATAAAGAACGTAACATTAGAGTTTAGACCTGTGATGTTATTGCCTGAAATATGAACAAACAGAAAAACCTTGTGATTACTGTCTACCTACCTAGTACCTACAGCCTTGCGCTAAGGGGACTAAAAAGCTCTTCTAAGTTTGTATCTACATTTAATATTTTTTTATTAATTAAAACTGAATAGGTACCTATTAGTAGTATTTGCAGTTAGTAAATAGTAATTGCTTAAAAATATCGATTAGGTACTCCGTTGTTAATTCGCCTGATTATGCCTTTAATTTAATTTTAATTAAATTAGTACTTTGAAGTATTATTTACTTATGTTCTCTAGTTGTAAGTACACTAATACGTAATAACTTTTCAAATTATATAACGTTTGCATGAAGAAAACAATATTTATTGAGTTAAGAAAGAAAAACATACGTGCTCAATGCTTTTGTCCAAGGCTGTACTTGAAATATATACAAAGCTTTCAAAACACACTTCATTGTTAGGAGCCACTAATTTTAGGTACCCAGGCGCACACAAATTGGCCATGTCTTCATAGTCTTCATACAAAACAAAAAAAAACATACACCGGGCGTATCTTTGTGGTAATAAGGTTATAAATATTTGCAGCAATCTTTTTCATTATTCAATGAAATCTATGGAGTGCCCCTCTAAAAGTAAAAGACACCTTCAGGTAAAAAATATCATCAATTACAAGTATATGGTTTACAGTCTACAAATAAAATGGCTGAGTGGTGAGCATCGCCCATGACGTTGCTATAGGTATAAGACTCAATTTTGGTTATGGAACCCTCAAAAGTACCCAATGATTTTGCTAGATACGCCGAAAAATACCTCGGGAAATTAAACGGTAACTTAAAGAGTCAGTATTGTATATAATATACTCAGAGATGGGCAAAATGTAATCGACTAACGATTAACGATTGAGATTAACAAAATTAATTGCGACTGACGGTTGAAAACGACGACTGATCAATCTTAGTTGTATAGAATGCAACTAGTTTAGTTGCAGATTGATTTCGGACAACTAAATTTTGTAATCGACTAATTAGTTAGACTACTTTTTCGCGAGTAATGGTAGAAGCAAATTGAACAGGAAACCTCGGTATTACTATGTTGACAGACTGAACAGGACATATTAACGGATGTATACAAATAAAATGGTCATGTACTTATTCCCTACGATATTTTGATTATTTATGGAGTGAGATCTCTTTGCTAACTATAATACCAACCAAATGAGCTAAAATTGTATATCAAACGTTTAGTTTGGATGGCAATGCTACAACACGTCATGTTAGAGCTCGTCAGAGCTCCTTAACCCGCAAATTTCGATAGTCATAAAGCTTATAACAAAAATGAAACTTAAGTCAAAAACTTTTTGTTATCCATCATGTAAGTAAGTAATTAAGTAGTGCATCTCTCTGAAATTGGATTGAATTTCCCTAATCTTAAAGGGTAAATAAGAACTGTGTACAGTCACCATCAGATGTCTTTGTGTCTATTATTTGAGGTGTGCAATAAAGAGTATTTATGTTATGTTATACACGGTGAATCTAAGTATCCCGACAGATTTTAACCATAAATTCCTGAGGGCATAAGGAGTAATAAATGTTCTATAAATTTAGGTCAATTTCGCCAAAAAAAAATTGTTTTTTGCTTTTTTTTCGATTTTTTTAATGCTATTGAACATAAAAACATAAATGTTATTGGTAAAACTGTCGATTAAAATAAATAAATACATTTTTTTTCGTAAAAAAAAATAGTTTATGTAAAGTATTCCTTGGCACTTTGATATCGTTCAATAAGAATGTCTACACAAGACCCCATAAAGGGTGAAATCGCCATCAAAAAAGCGTTTTGTACTGAGTTACAATAAAAAATGTTTTATTATTTAATTGGTAGTAACTCTGAAACAAGGCCAATTCCAGAAAAGTTTATAAATTGTATAATAGTTTTGTATAATTTAAAGATAGCTCATACCTAATAAATCATAATGTCTAATGTTATGTTACTCGGAATCGACAAACGCTTAGTTTATACGCTAGCACATTTAACATAATAGTGGATTATTTAAGGGAATATACAACACGTTATGTAGAAGAGGAGTCCGATTTTTCCATAATGGCGAAAGTAAGCTTTAAATGTAAATAAAATAAAACAGAAACTTCATGTATATACATTCTTTCAGATGGAAATCATAAAATCAAAAATATTTCGGCTCAACTTGCCACGGTTAATAGCGAAGCAACTGTTTTTACAGTCTTTACCAGATATTGAGATATCGCTCTCTGACGAAAATATTATGTTAAAAGGATATTGCGATGACTGCAGGATAACATTGTCCTATACCTGGGACGACGAATATTACGATAGTCATTATCTAAGTGACTTATATTGTGATATCTGCTCTAATGAGTTATTTATTTCGTTATGTTAATACGTGTACTATAATGAAACCAATTAATTTTGTTTATAAAATAATAAACATATAGCACATCCGTCGTTTCGTTGATTTAGTAGTTAGTAAAATTAGTTACAAATGCTAACACAGCAGTAGTTCAGTGATCTTTTTTGACAGTCATACGTCAAATTAAAAACAATACACCCTTTGTTGCTAGGCAACAAACAAAAAACTTAAAAACGAAGTTTCAGTTCAGAAGCCTACTCTTGATACTTGAATACTTTCGTTAGTTTTTTTTTACAGTATGTTGCAACAAATATAATCAATTGAGTTTTTGTATGCTAGTAACTAATACTATAAGCAATTTATATGATTTTTTTCATAATTGTACTTTCAAAAAAACGTGTTGGAAAGAGCTGTCAAAAAATAAATTGACATTTATTTCTTTTATTTTTCACGTATAAAATATTAATAAAATTATAGGGTATACTCCCACTCAAACTACGTAGCTGTGATTTTGTTTCAATGCTTTAGCTGCTATGGATTAGGAGACATACGAGTTTGAAAAAAAATGTTAAAAAAATACATTTTTGACATTATCTCTGTGACAGTTCAAGATAGAGGGCTGAAAGTTGGAGTGATTACTAGTTATGAGGCGACAAACAATTGACATTTACCAATTCAACTATTCCTCACAGGGGCCACACGACCTTCCTTAGCCTGCTAAACCCTTTGGTTCATATATTGAAACTTCATCATCATCATCATCATCATCAGCCTATATTAGTCCACTGCTGGACATAGACCTCCCCTAATGAGCGCCATAGCGCCCTGTCTTCAGCTTGCCGCATCCAGAATCTGCCTGCAGTCTTTCGCAGATCGTCATCCCACCTGGTTAGAGGGCGTCCTACACTACGTTTGCCGAGACGCGGTCTCCACTCAAGAACACGTTTACCCCAGCGGTTGTCGGTTCTTCGCGAGATATGGCCGGCCCACTGCCACTTCAGCTTGCTAATTCTTTGAGCTATGTCGATAACTTTGGTATTGAAACTTGCGAAATATATGTTCTCCAAGTTTCATAAACACACCTCAAACTATTATTTAGATATTAACGTTCAAAAATCGTCATTGACCTATAGACCAAAACTCTAACCCTGTTCCAGATGACCTAGAAAGTTCAAATTTGGCATCGAGATAGGTAATTGGGAGATTTTACACTACAAAATTATTTAACATACATCAATAACGAAGGCCATGCTATCGTCGTCTCCTCAGATGTTATATCTCTCTTAGAGAGGTCGTCGTATTTACGCCAAGCGCATACCGATAAACAATACGCGACGTAGTGATGGTGTGTGTAAGCTACGACACCTGTTAAAGTATATGTCTCGTCCCCAAGAGACAGTTGTTTCGGTAGTTCACCTAATGCGTATTTACGCGCCGTAGAACAATTGTTCCTTGGGAACAACTCATTTGACAGAAATTCGACGTAACATACCTGCCTTCAGCCGCCAATAGCAAATTTTCGATTTTATTTTTTTGTGGCAATACTGATGGGATCCTAACGGTTTTAATACCTGAACAAACGTGAACTAACGTCGCCCGATGCACCCACATAGTTAGATTTGTCAATTCCAGTGTGGGGTGGTTGGCGTGAAGTTAGCCACCCCATAGTATGAAAAAAATCTAAAACCTCGGAAATATCTTTTTCTCTTTTGATTGCCCGCAAGATACCGTACTGTATCGATTAAGTAAGGCCTGCAAACGCTTGTTTAGGCTGAAGAATCGTAAGGACCCGATTGTATAACTTTTTACGACACCTAACATACCTGCCTTCAGCCGCCAATAGCAAATTTTCGATTTTATTTTTTTGTGGCAATACTGATGGGATCCTAACGTTTTTAATGCCTGAACAAGCGTGAACTAACGTCGCCCGATGCCCCCACATAGCTAGATTTGTCGATTCCAGGGTGGGGTGGTTGGCGTGAAGTTAGCCACCCCATAGTATGAAAAAAAATCTAAAACCTCGGAAATCTCTATTTCTCTTTTGATTGCCCGCAAGATACCGTACTGTATCGATTAAGTAAGGCCTGCAGACGCTTGTTCAGGCTGAAGAATCGTAAGGACCCGATTGTATAACTTTTTACGACACCTAACATACCTGCCTTCAGCCGCCAATAGCAAATTTTCGATTTTATTTTTTTGTGGCAATACTGATGGTATCCTAACGTTTTTAATGCCTGAACAAACGTGAACTAACGTCGTCGATGCCCCCACATAGTTAGATTTGTCGATTCCAGGGTGGGGTGGTTGGCGTGAAGTTAGCCACCCCATAGTATGAAAAAAAATCTAAAACCTCGGAAATATCTTTTTCTCTTTTGATTGCCCGCAAGATACCGTACTGTATCGATTTAGTAAGGCCTGCAAACGCTTGTTTAGGCTGAAGAATCGTAAGGACCCGATTGTATAACTTTTTACGACACCTAACATACCTGCCTTCAGCCGCCAATAGCAAATTTTCGATTTTATTTTTTTGTGGCAATACTGATGGGATCCTAACGTTTTTAATGCCTGAACAAGCGTGAACTAACGTCGCCCGATGCCCCCACATAGTTAGATTTGTCGATTCCAGGGTGGGGTGGTTGGCGTGAAGTTAGCCACCCCATAGTATGAAAAAAAATCTAAAACCTCGGAAATCTCTATTTCTCTTTTGATTGCCCGCAAGATACCGTACTGTATCGATTAAGTAAGGCCTGCAGACGCTTGTTCAGGCTGAAGAATCGTAAGGACCCGATTGTATAACTTTTTACGACACCTAACATACCTGCCTTCAGCCGCCAATAGCAAATTTTCGATTTTATTTTTTTGTGGCAATACTGATGGTATCCTAACGTTTTTAATGCCTGAACAAACGTGAACTAACGTCGTCGATGCCCCCACATAGTTAGATTTGTCGATTCCAGGGTGGGGTGGTTGGCGTGAAGTTAGCCACCCCATAGTATGAAAAAAAATCTAAAACCTCAGAAATCTCTTTTTCTCTTTTGATTGCCCGCAAGATACCGTACTGTATCGATTAAGTAAGGCCTGCAGACGCTTGTTTAGGCTGAAGGATCGTAAGGACCCGATTGTATAACTTTTTACGACACCTAACATACCTGCCTTCAGCCGCCAATAGCAAATTTTCGATTTTATTTTTTTGTGGCAATACAGATGGGATCTTAACGTTTTTAATGCCTGAACAAACGTAAACTAACGTCACCCGATGCCCCCACATAGTTATATTTGTCGATTCCAGGGTGGAGTGGTTGGCGTGAAGTTAGCCACCCCATAGTATGAAAAAAAATCTAAAACCTCGGAAATCTCTTTTTCTCCTTTGATTGCCCGCAAGATACCGTACTGTATCAATTAAGTAAGGCCTACAGACGCTTGTTTTGGCTGAAGAATCGTTATGACCCGATTGTATAACTTTTTACGACACCTAACATACCTGCCTTCAGCCGCCAATAGCAAATTTTCGATTTTATTTTTTTGTGGCAATACTGATGGGATCCTAACGTTTCTAATGCCTGAACAAACGTGAACTAACGTCGCCCGAAGCACCCACATACTTAGATTTGTCAATTCCAGGGTGGGGTGGTTGGCGTGAAGTTAGCCACCCCATAGTATGAAAAAAAATCTAAAACCTCGGAAATCTCTTTTTCTCTTTTGATTGCCCGCAAGATACCGTACTGTATCGATTAAGTAAGGCCTGCAGACGCTTGTTAAGGCTGAAGAATCGTAAGGTCCCGATTGTATAACTTTTTACGACACCTAACATACCTGCCTTCAGCCGCCAATAGCAAATTTTCGATTTTATTTTTTTGTGGCAATACTGATGGGATCCTAACGTTTCTAATGCCTGAACAAACGTGAACTAACGTCGCCCGATGCACCCACATAGTTAGATTTGTCGATTCCAGGGTGGGGTGGTTCGCGTGAAGTAAGCCACCCCATAGTATGAAAAAAAATCTAAAACCTCGGAAATCTCTTTTTCTCCTTTGATTGCCCGCAAGATACCGTACTGTATCGATTAAGTAAGGCCTACAGACGCTTGTTTAGGCTGAAAAATCGTTAGGACCCGATTGTATAACTTTTTACGACACCTAACATACCTGCCTTCAGCCGCCAATAGCAAATTTTCGATTTAAGTTTTTTTGGCAATACTGATGGGATCCTAACGTTTTTAATGCCTAAACAAACGTGAACTAACGTCGCCCGATGCCCCCACGTAGTTAGATTTGTCGATTCTAGGGTGGGGTGGTTGGCGTGAAGTTAGCCACCCCATAGTATGAAAAAAAATCTAAAACCTCGGAAATCTCTTTTTCTCTTTTGATTGCCCGCAAGATACCGTACTGTATCGATTAAGTAACGCCTGCAGACGCTTGTTTAGGCTGAAGAATCGTAAGGACCCGATTGTATAACTTTTTACGACACCTAACATACCTGCCTTTAGCCGCCAATAGCAAATTTTCGATTTTTTTTTTCTGGCAATACTGATGGGATCCTAACGTTTTTAATGCCTGAACAAACGTGAACTAACGTCGCCCGATGCCCCCACATAGTTAGATTTGTCGATTCCAGGGTGGGGTGGTTGGCGTGAAGTTAGCCACCCCATAGTATGAAAAAAAATCTAAAACCTCGGAAATCTCTTTTTTTCTTTTGATTGCTTGCAAGATACCGTACTGTATCGATTAAGTAAGGCCTGCAGACGCTTGTTTAGGCTGAAGAATCGTAAGGACCCGATTGTATAACTTTTTACGACACCTAACATACCTGCCTTCAGCCGCCAATAGCAAATTTTCGATTTTAATTTTTTGTGGCAATACTGATGGGATCCTAACGTTTTTAATGCCTGAACAAACGTGAACTAACGTCGCCCGATGCACCCACATAGTTAGATTTGTCAATTCCAGGGTGGGGTGGTTGGCGTGAAGTTAGCCACCCCATAGTATGAAAAAAAATCTAAAACCTCGGAAATCTCTTTTTCTCTTTTGATTGCCCGCAAGATACCGTACTGTATCGATTAAGTAAGGCCTACAGACGCTTGTTTAGGCTGAAGAATCGTTAGGACCCGATTGTATAACTTTTTACGAAACCTAACGTACCTGCCTTCAGCCGCCAATAGCAAATTTTCGATTTTATTTTTTTGTGGCAATACTGATGGGATCCTAACGTTTTTAATGCCTGAAAAAACGTGAACTAACGTCGCCCGATGCACCCACATAGTTAGATTTGTCGATTCCAGGGTGGTATGGTTGGCGTGAAGTTAGCCACCCCATAGTATGAAAAAAAATCTAAAACCTCGGAAATCTCTTTTTCTCCTTTGATTGCCCGCAAGATACCGTACTGTATCGATTAAGTAAGGCCTACAGACGCTTGTTAAGGCTGAAGAATCGTTAGGACCCGATTGTATAACTTTTTACGACACCTAACATACCTGCCTTCAGCCGCCAATAGCAAATTTTCGATTTTATTTTTTTGTGGCAATACTGATGGGATCCTAACGTTTTTAATGCCTGAACAAACGTGAACTAACGTCGCCCGATGCACCCACATAATTAGATTTGTCGATTCCAGGGTGGGGTGGTTGGCGTGAAGTTAGCTACCCCATAGTATGAAAAAAATCTAAAACCTCAGAATCTCTTTTTCTCTTTTGATTGCCCGCAAGATACCGTACTGTATCGATTAAGTAAGGCCTGCAGACGCTTGTTTAGGCTGAAGAATCGTAAGGACCCGATTGTATAACTTTTTACGACACCTAACATACCTGCCTTCAGCCGCCAATAGCAAATTTTCGATTTTATTTTTTTCTGGTAATACTGATGGGATCCTAACGTTTTTAATGCCTGAACAAACGTGAACTAACGTCGCCCGATGCCCCCATGTAGTTAGATTTGACGATTCCAGGGTGGGATGGTTGCCGTGAAGTTAGCCACCCCATAGTATGAAAAAAAATCTAAAACCTCGGAAATGCCTTTTTCTCTTTTGATTGCCCGCAAGATACCGTACTGTATCGATTAAGTAAGGCCTGCAGACGCTTGTTTAGGCTGAAGGATCGTAAGGACCCGATTGTATAACTTTTAACGACACCTAACATACCTGCCTTCAGCCGCCAATAGCAAATTTTCGATTTTATTTTTTTCTGGCAATAATGATGGGATCCTAACGTTTTTAATGCCTGAACAAACGTGAACTAACGTCGCCCGATGCCCCCACATAGTTAGATTTGTCGATTCCAGGGTGGGGTGGTTGGCGTGAAGTTAGCCACCCCATAGTATGAAAAAAAAAATCTAAAACCTCGGAAATCTCTTTTTCTCTTTTGATTGCCCGCATGATACCGTACTGTATCGATTAAGTAAGGCCTGCAGACGCTCGTTTAGGCTGAAGAATCGTAAGGACTCGATTGTATAACTTTTTACGACACCTAACATACCTGGCTTCAGCCGCCAATAGCAAATTTTCGATTTTATTTTTTTCTGGCAATACTGATGGGATCCTAACGTTTTTAATGCCTGAACAAACGTGAACTAACGTCGCCCGATGCCCCCACATAGTTAGATTTGTCGATTCCAGGGTGGGGTGGTTGGCGTTGAAGAGAAACGCGCCTGGCGTTTCTAAATTAATACGCTTCTTTACGTTACAAGCTACTAAAAGCTAGAGCAGCTATTGGAAGCTACTAAACGACGGTACAACTTAGAAAGCTGAAACTGAAAAGCTTAGAAAGCCAAAGTGGCTCTCTATGAAGGAAACCCTATACCCCGTCTGAAACCCGGTAATACTAAAATGTTCTAAGCTCTGATGACTATACATACTTACCTCCTGAAAGGAACACTACAACCCTGCGTTAAATACTATAACCCCAATAATCTAATTTCCTATATAAACATGATTTGTCAGACAATTTCAGCGGTTTTTCCTAACAATGGCTCGTGAAAGTTAGTGGTAGATCCCTAGTTATGTAGTAACCCGATAATTTTTAGGAGACTGATAAAGAGGTTGTTGAAACAAAAACAAGGATATTTAGATTAAACTTTATTTCCTATAAATGGTACTTTACAATGAAAAGACATTAAGTAAATAGGTATATAAAATTAATTAGTTAATTAAATATTCGGTTATAAGTTCAAGCTGTTGATACGGGAAGGTTAGTGGTAAGGCTGTGGAATGGTGTCAGGATCTGTAAAAGAAAAGGCTATTCGGTAGTTTCCACATAGACAAAGTCTTCCCAATATTTGCGGTGAAGATTAATGCTAGAAAATTATTTTGTAAAATTTTGTTATTGATGATGAAATTAACTGTCTTATTTGAATATTTTATTTTACTACAAGCAAATATGGTTTTTTTTTATTTATCCCCTACGCCCTAAAAGCGATAGTGTTAACGAATACAGACAATAATTATACAATTAAATTATTTTCTTAGAAAAATTATTTATTTATTTTAAATATAGTTAGGAAGGGTAGCTAATGTGTGATAGGGGTTTCTTTTCCCAAATACACACGCCTGTAGTTCGTGCGGTGGGGTAAACTATCTCATATCCTATCTAATTATTATTATTTTTTTTATATATTTTATTAAAATTAAAATATTTTTATTTTGTCTTTCAATGACTTTATTAAGTGAAGCTACCAACGTTTCGTAACCTACACACCAGAGGAAAGAAACGCCAAGAAAACCTCTGAGATGCCTAGCTAATTAATTAAATCAAAATGAAATCTAAAATTCAACCAAAGGGACTGTGGTCATGCCGAAATAAATCATAGAAATATGTCGTGTTAGGCAGTTATGCTAATTCAAACTTCAAAGATAAGCAAATAGTATAGTACGCAGAGTAGGGCATTGTTTCTAACTACCAAACTCTTCATCTAATTATCAAATTTTACAGATGATGTACACTATTGAATTGAAAGCCTGAATTAACTTATGAACTATTTTCGTTCAGTTGTAGTTGATATGGATCCCCATAACTCACTCCAGCACGACTCAATCTCTCAGTTGAATTTCAATACTTTATTATAGTGGCTTTCTCTTTGCCAATAATTGTATTTCCAACAATACAATAATATTTATTCATTAATATTTATTCATGAATGGTGATAAGATACAAATCTCACTAAGTCAGAGAACATGTTAAAATTTTCATAATATGTTTTGTTTTACAACACAAGGTTGGTACATATTCAGATGTCTTATTTCAGCTCAAAAGTAATAAATAATTTCAGTTATATAAATAACACTTCATAGAAGGATCAAGGCAGTGGTTATGAAGAATGAACATAATTGTTCAATGGTTAATGTTTCTTTCACTGTCATAGAAGGATTATAGCATTGGTTAATGAAGGATGAACATATGATTGATCAATGGTTAATGTTGGTTACACTGTCATAAATGAATAATGTTACAATCATACAATTACTTCAGTTCAAGTCAATGCTTATATACCAAAGCATATGAACCGTAAATATAATAGAGTACGCACTCCTTTAAATTCATAAATCAGGTACGTAAAACACGCTCAAAATCGTTCCCAAAATAGGGTAAACGACTTAATATATACTCAATTAAATTCATATACCGCAGCCGCAAAACGTAAAAATATAACGCATTGCGCAATAAAATTCGCAAACCGTATAAAAATATAACGCATACGCCATATAGGATAAACGCATCCATCCCTATTTCGTTAAATTCGTAAAATGTTTCCGCATACTCCGTTAAATTCCGTACGCGTATACATATCATATAATAATTCAACCAAATTTCACATAAATTAAATGCAAGAACCACAATAATAAGGAAAATGTTCATAATATAACAGTCAATTAAAAGCACTTACTCAACTCCAAGGCCTAAAGAGAATACACAGAAAAGAAATAAATTTTATAAGTGAATAGATTTTGCCTCACCAAATTAGACTTCTTTTGCTGGTCCTATTGGCAGCTCAGGGCGGGGCCTCGGTGTTTGTAGCTAGCTCTATTCAGCGGCAGAAGTCAGGTCCCGTTGCTCCGGATGGTGCTTGTGGCTCACGACGGCGGCAGAAGCCAAGTGCTCGTAGATCTCTGGTCGGAGGCAAAGTGATCGCAGCTCTGGTCGAAGGCAAATTGAATCCCTACGGTACGCCCTTCCCTTATATAGCATTAAAATTACGTATATAAACGCGAACTACCCCCGTGACGTCAGAGAGGTCCGAAACGTCCGCCTTGTGGTAGCTTGGTTAGATTGATCTAAGCCAATTTGAACCTTATTGATCCTTTAGTTCATACTATTTTAAAGACCAAATTCCTATACTTAAGTGACCTAGTTCGATAACCTCTTATCTCTCATGGGGAATGTTTTTCTTGAATATCTATCCAATTATGCAATTTCCAATAAAAATTTATATGAAAATAGATGAAAACAATAGCCCCGCGTATGATTTAATAAGCCCCTGTAAGTATTAATGTCTATTTTCCCCGTAAAATGCCAATATATCTTTGTATACCAATTTGATTCTTAAGATCCCTACACTACATACTTCTATAAGAATCAAGTTCCTGTGAGCGCCCTACCCTTTTTGGAAAACCTAACCTCTAAGAAAACGATTTTCTTTAATTCAAACAAAGTAAGCTGAATTTATATAATTTATGATGAAGATAATTTTTCTGCATGTAATATGACAAGATCCTATCGGATTTACTGCGTATTTACTCTGCAAAATACCAATATAACTTTTATAAGGCAATTCGCTATTTATCCTAATTTTCATCACTTTCCTTTATTTGTTTTGATCAAAATTGTGTTTATCACACGTTTATAAGCCAAAACTAGCCTAGAATTCCATCAAACACCAGTAATTTCAAAATCCTTACAATCTTTTTACGACAATTTTTGATCATAAAATTTGTCTATTTTAGCGCTTTACCGAATCGAACTCGTTATGTTTTATAAAAACAAAGCTCCCAAATTTATTTATTTCCGTTATTTAACTTCATAATACGAGTTTTTACATAATAATCCCCAAAATCGATTTTGGACGAAAAATAAGTTCTTAGTTTCTTTTTTTTTTGCTTAATTCGTTCAATTTCGTTAATATACTTGCTGCAATATAGCTTTAATTACTTTCCCTTTAATTTAAGTATCGATTTATAACAATAATTAACAAATTAAAAACATAACCTCTCCATTTGGACAAATTTTCAGACAAATCTAAAATATTATTAGATACTACTTTTTGTTATTGAATAAATTATCACTAATATATTTATTCTATACAATAAACAACATTTCATCTCGAAAATCCTATTAAAAGTATCAATTTTCATCATTACTTAACAAACAATCTTCTCAGTTGTCGGTCATTCCCTTCCCTAGGTAACCTTACAATGAGAATAATATGAAATTATAAGAAACTGATGATAAAGCAATTTGTAATCAAAATACTAATTTCTAAATGGGTAAAAGAACCTGTCTATGTTACTAACAGTTTGTACTATGTCATAAAATGTCTTTAGTAAAATATATATTTTTGTCCTTAGTACATATCTCAAGAATGAAGTAAATATTTCTAGAACATACTTTATATACGAACCCCTGCCATCCTATGAGTTTAATTTTACCTAATAATATATCCCCCATTGAAGGAATCGATCACAAGATTGCTAAAACTTTATGACAAACCTAGTGCGGTAACCAAATTACGGTTTGTCCACTGCAAATGGTACAAACGGATATTTCAGATAATAATTCCCCAAAACGTTGCATACTTATCCTGTTAAGTTGTTATTCATAGCCTCTGTTCCTGTGAAAACTAAAACATACATTAAATATCTACACAAGCTGCATATATATGTTACATATGAATGCCACTTATGGTCAAAATGCCATTTTAAATACCCAAATAATAATAATAATAACCATTATTTCTATCTAAAATACAACTATGCAAAATACATAATTAATTGACCAAGATCATGAATGTTTCAAAATCTTGCCAATCAACGGTGAACAATATTTTAGCAAAACTCTATGGTATCAATTGCTTATGCAATAATGCAAAAATAAGTAATAATATAAATATAATTATATTTAAACATAATATAATTTATCGAAAACTGTGAGAAATCCTAGTAAAGATTTCAGGTTTTATATTTTCCAAATATTCTCAGTTGCTGAAAGCAATGATAATAGCTTATCATTAAAGTTCAGGTATGTATGGTTGCTAATAAAACACAATGATGCTTATATACTTCCATATATTTTATTTCCTTTGTCAGATCATTAACTTGATCTTTTCTTACATACTAAAATAAAACCAATATGTAATAAGGTGAGCCTCCACCCTCATACATACTATGTGAATCATTTATTTTTCATTTTTTCATGAACTTTACTCATGAAAATATCATGTAAAAGCTTACAAATGAAGCTCTATCAGCCTTTAAAGTTATTTTCCTATTTTTCATACTTAGAGGACCCTGTGGACCTCTACAGCTCTGCCCTCCGATGGAATTGACGCGGAAAGGACATTTGTACTTGAAGCAGAGATTGCATCGTAACCCAATAAAGACACAGATATTGATATTTCACCCTCCCAGTGTTATTTCACCCCATTTGACTAACCTTCAATCAAAAAGTTGACAGTATCATCAAACGAAGCAAAAAAATTTTTTTTTTATAGTGTGATATATAAAAGTGACCATTACTCAGCAGTAATCAATTGATTCCAAGATAATCATAGACCTCGTGGTTTCTCAGTTTCTTGAGTCAGAATTGGTAAAAAGCCAGAATTTCCGCCCTGACGGAAGTGCAAGGTTTGTGAGGTCTTACAATCTCTAATAGAAACTCCCATTGCCCATTCATATGTATTGTATCAAACAAGATTCTTTCCTTAATTCTCAAACAAAACACAACCAACTTTGCCCTGGCCTTATGAAGGGACAAGAGAAGCCTTCGTCAGGACGACTATCCCTTTACTCTTTTATAACTTTACCCAATAGTATCCCCAAGTACCGATAGCCAGTCTACAACCATCTCCAAACCAACTAATACTACCTTTTATGGCGTGATGTCCTCTATTCAAACAAAAACAGATCAATAATAACAATTCTGAAATACTCAAAATCATTCAGTCACTGATCTACCTTATATCTGAACAAAAGGGTGTGTGAAATTAGTTTTTGCAACGTGTATAGTGTCTCATCGTCAAAGAAAGATACCTAGAACTGGTATGTATAAAATTAACCTAACACCAAGATTCCTTTGACAACGATCATTGTAATCCCTTCAAGAACCCCTCCCCCCCCTAAGCTCAACTTAAAAAAACATCAATATCCGCTGACCACACTCCAACTTTGTGTAATCAAACAAAATTCTTACGCGCAAAATTCTCGTATATCCATACTGCATCATACATTCAACCATCACCTCTTAAAATGTCATAACTCACACAGTTAACCTCTCATCCATCCCTTTAAAAGACATCCTCCCACTGTCAACACACACTGTTTTGTTTAATTACCCAAAATATTCAGAAAATGTGATCGAAACCAAAATGTTCCCTAAACACAAAACATTGTCTTCATCCCCCATTTATGAATAATTATAATTACCTCATAACTAACATTGCAGAGTATAAAGATAAATCTACAACAATAGTTACTACAATACCTTATCAAAACCTCGTAACTAGGACTATAAAACCATAGAACCAGCTACTACCATTACCTGAACTAAAATTATTAGAACTTTAAAATCTATATAATTTCAGTTGTACCTTTAAGTATAGAAATCATTGTAATTGTACTAAACCAAGAACCTCACTTATTTATTAAACCCGCATATAAAACTTGAATTTCCGAAGTTTGTAACTACTATGTTGCATAACTCTACTTTTTAGAACAACTCGGTGTGCTTGTATTTCCCCAATATTCCTCGTTATCTATTTTCCCTCTTACTTGTTTAAACTACATGCTTTATTTATTTACTTATTTCTCCCAGATAAAAAAAAACCCGTTTTATCTAAGAATCAAAACAAATGGTAACAACGCCAAGTCAAATCCATGATGTGTGTACGCAGAACCAGCCCAGTCGCCGCGGTAGGCCGGTTTGTTACATCTAAATACTTCTCTGTAGCTGTCGAGTCGCTCCGGCACGCCGCTGCAGAGGTTTTCTGGACCACCACCGTCCTTTTCGCGGACGGATACGCCGCCTCGCCTGCCACGGTAACGACGGATGGGTTTCGAAGAGAAACAACGGGCACTCTTTACACGTATATTTATCTTCCTTAACCTAGATTACACTGTTACCCTACATTACGCCATGTTGATTTTAACAATGGCTCGCGCACCGCGATAAATGACAGCACGTCTGCCTACTAAGACGGCTGGCCGAACAGAGCGAGAGCAATATCAGACCGCGCGACAAGAACAAAAGATCGTGCGCATTCACTCTATTAGACTCGAATACATTTGAACTAGATGGCGCTGATTTGCGTGAACATTCCTTCCCGGCCCAGGGAAAAGGTGAGCTGAAGACCTGAAGTTTACATCGCTACGATCTAGCATAAACAAAAGATATGAAAACAAACAATTATTAACACTAATAAATGTTACATGAGTTGTCTACAGCATAAGTAATCTGTGACCATCCAGTGCACTTGCACTCAATAACATTCTAACATAATATCAAGATATGAATCATGAAAGTGTAAAAACAACAAAGATAAGCTACTTACTAAGTTAGTTACATGGTTTCCCGAGGAAACAGTGGTACATAGTTCACGATTGTTAGTACTAATTGCTACAATTTAAACCAAGATTTGTTAACATACAAGAGCTGCTCAAGAATTAAAGCTCCATGGGTAATTTACACAATTTGACAACGGGGCGTACAAGTTCGCCTATCTGTGTCTTCAACTTTACAGACCTGACGACTCCGTCGGAGCCTTTGAAAACTTGAATGACCCTACCTCGACGCCATTGTAGAGGCGGGGAATTTTCATCCTTTATCAAGACTAAATCGTTTAATGCTACATTAGGTACATGTCTGTTCCATTTGTTACGGGCTTGCAAATTATTTAAATATTCTAAGTGGTACCTAGCCCAAAACTTTTGAGTTACAGCTTGAATAAATTGAAAATGCGACAGCCGTGACATATTCGTGTCCTTCCAGGAAGGTTCAGGTAATGACACCAAAGGTTGACCTATCAAAAAATGACCTGGGCTGAGAACTTCCAGGTCACAAGGATCCTCTGACATTGGAACCAGCGCTCTAGAGTTGAGGATAGCTTCCGCCCTGCAGAATACCGTCTGCAGACCTTCAAAGGTCAGGATACGGTCCCCAATCTCTCGTTTAAGCAGGTTCTTGCTACTCTTGACCGCTGCTTCCACTAGGCCAGACATGTGAGGGGCGCCGGGAGGATTGAACTCCCAGCGGATGCCTTGGCGACGAAACTCATCCTCTAGAATGGTTTCGTTGTCAAGCAAGAACTGGTTAACCTCTCGGAGGTATGAGCTAGCAGATTTAAAATTGGTACCTTGGTCGCTCCGGACGAGGGCGGGCAGCCCACGTCGACTCACAAACCGTGTGAACGCAGCGATGAATGCCTCGGTGCTCAGCGACGAGACGACCTCGAGGTGTACCGCCTTGGTACCTAGACATACAAAAACACACAGGTAAGCTTTAACAGATTTAGCATTCCTGAGCTGGCTACTTTTAACCAAGTAGGGGCCAGCGAAATCCGTCGCTACGCCGGAAAATGGACGCGTCGCCGTGACGCGGTCCACGGGCAGATCAGCCATGAAAGGCGCCTGATCTGTCGCGTTGAATCTGAAACATGACATACAACCCCTGATGACACGTGACACCTGACGCCGTGCTGACGGAATCCAGTATCGTTGTCTAAGTATATTAATCAGGGCGCTTGTCGAAGCATGACAATAGATCCGGTGATAGTGCTCCATCAATAATTGCGACCATCGATGGTCCTTAGGTATAAGCATTGGGTGCTTTGCGTCATAACGTAAGCTTGAATTACGTAGTCTGCCTCCGACTCGAATAAAATGATTATCGTCCACGAAGACGCTCAACTTCTGAAGTGATTTGCATACCAGCTTCCCCTTTTTCAGTAAGATGACTTCATCTTGGTATGCATCCAACTGAACCTTCTTGATCCAGTGATCCGTTGCTGCACGATTTTCCTCGATGGTAAGGTTCTGTTTTAAATTTCGTTGCTGCTTCGGCAAACGAATATTCCTGCAAAATCTCAAAACGTACGACGTCACGTTTATGAGTTTACTATACGAGCTGACTCTCGACAGTAATAAGTCCTCCCATGTCTGCTCGTCATTGGCGACATGAACCAGCTGCTTGAACCCTGGCAGCTCCGGTGACATGGTGACCGGCATCGTCGGCCACTGTGACTCCTCCTTGAGCAGCCACTCCGGTGACCACCACAACTTGCATTTGAGGAGCCCCTTCGCGGTAGCGCCTCGGGACGCGACGTCGGCCGGGTTGGACTCACCTCGTACATAGCGCCATGTCATTGGTCGCTTCGACTGCTGAATATCCTGTACTCTGTTACATTCAAATGTCTGGAGCAGATGCGGTTTTGTGTTAAGCCAACACAACGTGATTTTGCTATCAGACCACGCATTTATGCTATCAATCTCGATTTCGTCTTCATAGGCCGCTGCGACATGATTCAGGAGTTTACAAACCATATGAGCTGCGTTCAACTCATTCTTCGGAATGGTTTGTTTGACTTTCTTCGACGCTACTCGGGTCTTAGCTAGGACTAACCGTACCATGACGTTTCCAGACGTGTCCTCTGTCCGAAGGTACACACACGCTCCATAGCCCTGCTCCGAGGCATCTCCAAACCCGTGGAGTGAGTAGGAGGCAGATCCTGGTAACGCGACGCAACGAGGGATCTGTAATTGAGACAAATGGTTTAAATCCTGAACCAACTCGTTCCACTGAACCTCCTGAGTGTCCAGGAGCGGTTCATCCCACGTCATTCCATCGGTAAACAATGACTGCATGAACAGCTTGAATCTATAAACAATCGGTGCGCAGTAACCGCACGGATCATAAAGCCTAGCGATAGTACTTAAAACGCTTCGCTTCGTTACCGCCTGCCCCAACGGTACATTGACCTGATACGACATGGTGTCGTGCACCGGGTTCCACTGTATTCCCAATACCTTTATGAGGCTCCTGTCTTCAGCGTCGAATTGATGAGGCACCTCACAATACTCCTGTGGTAGGTCCCGGAGTAACTCGTGACAGTTAGCCGACCATTTCCTGAGCTCGTAGCCGGCACTGCTCATGAGTTCTATGAGCTCCGATTGAAGCTGCCGAGCCTCTGTAATGGAGTTTGCTCCAACCAGAAGGTCGTCGACGTAGCTCTGACGTCGTATGACGTCTGCAGCTGGAGACCCTGGATGCTGAGCTTGCCAATCCGCGGCCAACTGCAACAGCGTCCGTATTGCGACAAAGGGGCTTGACCGTAGTCCGTAGGTATTAGTATTTAACTCGTAAACCTGTATGTCCTGCGACGGGTCCTCACGCCACAGGATCAGCTGATAGCGCCTATCACTGGGGTGTATCCACGTCTGCCGGAACATCATCCGGATGTCGGCCGTGAACACGAACTGGTGCCGTCTGAAATTCAACAATATCTTTGTAATATCAGTCTGAAGGGGCTTGCCTGAATGCAGGCATTCATTAAGAGCTACTCCATTGCTACTCTTCGAGGCTCCGGAAAAAACCACCCGAAGCTTATTTGAATCTTTTTTGAAAATCGCATGATGCGGAACACAGTAGTGCTCCGAGTCAAACTGGTAACTGGATTTAGTCATGTGTCCTAGCGACTCATATTCCCGCATGAAATCCTTATATTTCTCAGCCAAGACTGGGTTCTTGGCTAGCTTCGCCTCCAACGAATGAAGCCTGCGTACAGCAATGGCTCTGGTCTCGCCTAGCGTGGGTCTGTCTGACAAGAAGGGCAGCCGCACCATGTATTTCCCGTCAGGCATACGTTTAGTAGTAGAAGTATACAACCTTTCACATTCCAAATGTTCCGGATGATCTGGTGGGTCTTCTGGAGGCTGCTCCACCTTCCAGAACTTCTCCAGCACCTCTTCAAGCTTGGTAGCGTGCACGCCGTAGTCTTCCACGGACGTTCCTCTCGACTGCTGCGCCGAGGTGTCAGCAGGGTGTGTCCAGATGGCTCCCATGAGGACATCTCCAAACCAGGTACCGTAGGCCTCCACTCCTGTAATGTTCGTGAGCATCTTTGAACCAGTGAACATATAATTTAGCACATCCAGGCCGAAAATGATGTCTACATCTTGAGATTTGTCAAAGTCGGGATCGGCCAGGCTGAGTTTAGATGCATCTAAGTGGGCCTTTAAATAATGGTTACAGGCCGGAATATTTCCTGTAACGGTATACATGGCGGTTGCCACAACGCTAATTATAGGGACTAGTTTTCCTACTGGTTTAAATACTATTTTAGCAATGGTACCGGGTACCTTGACCTGTTGGTTTCCGATCCCAACAATGTTACTTCCTATATACTGGTGATGTAATCCTATTTTATCTGCAAATGATTTCTTAACTATCGAGCATCCCGCGCCGGTGTCCAATAGGGATCTAGCCATAATATAATTGCCTCGGCCTGACCTTACCATAACATTTGCAGTAGGACTGAACCGAATCGATGGCATCATCATCCGGGGTTCCGATGGCACATCAACAGCAGCCTTATTTCAAGAACGGCGCTCAGGGCTGCCTCGAGTGCCGAAACGTAGGCTGTGGAAAGACTCCTGCGCCTGGCGGGCCCTCGTTCCCACCGGAGGGCGCGGTATGTGACCAGCAGTCATCAATTGAGCTGGCTGGACCTGCTGTGGAGGAGGCGACCTAGTCTCTTCTCTCCACCTTGGCGGGCTCGTACGAGGTTGTTGAGCTCGCTGCGCCCAAGACCCTTGTGGCGGGGTCGACACCCTGTGTCGTGGTGGGGACCTACGCTGTGGTGGTGTACTTACCCTTCTGGTGGGTGGGACCGGGGTTCGCTCATGGACCCTGTGCACTGCTTCAGCGGCTTCCGCTTCCTCCCTGCACAGCAACGGGCTATGCGACCCTGACTGGCACGCACCGCACCAATTACGAGCCATACACTCTCTCGCGTAATGAGAGCGAAGACATTTAAAACATGCACCATTCTTCCTGACCCAGGTTTTCCTCTCCGAAACGGCTAGACTTGCGAAGAATGGACATTTGTATATAGAGTGTGCACTACTGGAACAGTACGTGCACAGACCTTTAGACCGATTCACCTGATCAGCTTCTTCCAGCTCCGCAGCTAGGACACGTGGAGGGGACGCTCTGCCGCGTCTTCCCTTGGTCGGTGACTGCCGTCCCATCGGTGCTCTTCCCGCTGCCGCAGTGGGAACTGCCTGCTGCACCCGACACTGCTCATCCAGCAGCGCCAGCAGCTGATTGAGCGTTGGCAGAACTTGAGGATCCGTGCCACAGCGTTCCTCAAATAGGGTTCTGATGCGAATAGGCAGCTTCTGTAACATCATGTAAACAACTAAATACGACCACTCAGAAACCGGCTGCTTCAACTTTTCTAGGGCCTGAATCGACTCGCGCAGAGGATCATAAAACTGCGTTCGCAAATTTATATTCGGGCCCCCGACATTGGGCAGATTGATTATCCGCGCAATGAAGGTGTCCACAAGCTGTCGGGAGTTATGGTACCTTTTCTTAAGAAGATCCAATGCCACAGAGTAGCTGGCGCCATCCACCGGTAAGTGTTGTACTACCGTCAAGGCCTCCGCATGCAATGAAGTTCGAAGGTAATAGTGTTTCTCGGCATCAGACAATGGACCTGCATCCACTAATGCCATAAAAAGGTCATAAAATGACATCCATTCTGTCATATCACCGCCATATGTTGGCAGTTGTACCAAAGGCAACTTAACCTTACTGTGATACTTAGCTGCACCAGCTGTCTGTTCTGACTCCTCCCCTGATGCCTCATCCAGTTGGATAAGAAGTCGGTTGATCTCGGCGAACTGCTCCTGGTACTTGAGACGTTCCGCCTCTGTCAGTTCCGTATCGCTTGTCAGTACCGCCTCATAGGCCGTGATATATGTTTTATATACCTGATCAAAATGCCGCTTGGCTACCGCTGTCGCTGAAGTCCCGGACCTGGCAGCCACCGTGCCAGCGTAATCAATAAGCATTTGATACCTCGTACCCAACTGTACCTTAGCCTTGAGTGACATGGTGAATAGATATTAACTTACCTGGTAAAACACAAATACTTCACCGCGCCGCGCGTATTTTCAATCAATCACCTATTTGTGAGTATTTACAACCCAATTCCAAGCGATATTCTATCCAATTTAATCTAATCCTAATTATTTCACGTAATATAGTTGAGAAATCTATCACAAATAGCACAACAACACAATTTGACTTTTGACACTGACGTTTGTCAGATGACGTTCAATGTCACAGATAATAAAGTCTCTAAGGTTGTCGCCACGACGCCCGATGTCGTTCCGGATCGACGCTACACGCGTTCTATCATTCAGTTCGTTCACTCAGCACAAAACCGGTAAACGTCAACCGGATGTAGCTTCACTTCACTATGCCGACCTCCAACTGTCCTACAATGACACGTTTCACGTTGTTCGGGATGTTATTACGTAATCGCGCACTGATTTTACACAATGAATGCCAAATTCCACTCGACGAATCCTTGATTGCCGTGGCGCGATTCTTGGCCCTGGATTGCTTCAATCTTGCCCCAATCACGGGATTTTATTTGATATTTTCCCAAATCACGGGTTTTGTTATTATCGTGCGGTTGTTCCCTCTCATGGGTCACACCAAAAATGTACGCAGAACCAGCCCAGTCGCCGCGGTAGGCCGGTTTGTTACATCTAAATACTTCTCTGTAGCTGTCGAGTCGCTCCGGCACGCCGCTGCAGAGGTTTTCTGGACCACCACCGTCCTTTTCGCGGACGGATACGCCGCCTCGCCTGCCACGGTAACGACGGATGGGTTTCGAAGAGAAACAACGGGCACTCTTTACACGTATATTTATCTTCCTTAACCTAGATTACACTGTTACCCTACATTACGCCATGTTGATTTTAACAATGGCTCGCGCACCGCGATAAATGACAGCACGTCTGCCTACTAAGACGGCTGGCCGAACAGAGCGAGAGCAATATCAGACCGCGCGACAAGAACAAAAGATCGTGCGCATTCACTCTATTAGACTCGAATACATTTGAACTAGATGGCGCTGATTTGCGTGAACAATGTGTATTATTACCCGCGAAGTACTATAAAGTAGATAGGCGCTTACGTAATATCAAAACCTCTAATTCAACGTAATTATATATTTGCCTACTTTATTCTAAACTAAAAAATTTCAAATATGTACGTTTGTATACCTGCCCGGAGTATAGACTTGTGTCGCGACATCTATTATTCGATTTATTTTCATATTACTATCGACAAATATCCCTTTTAACTACTCTACTCAAAATATGTCGTCATCTCGGAACCGAAAAGTTTACGTATGAAATTGTCTCCTATCCTATAAAATTTACGACAACAAGTCATTCGCCCGTTCCTAGCTCTAACAACGTCATCTAGTGACAAATGAGTGAACTAAAAGCTAGTTATAATTATGTGACGGATAAAATCTATAAGGATTCTACAAGAAAACATCGTTCGCTAGTTTACGCTAGTAACAGTGACATCTAGTGACGAGTAGTTGAACTAAAACTGAATAATTATTGTAATATCGAAAAATCTAAAAGCATTCTTCAAGAAAACATCGTTCGCTAGTTTACGCTAAGAACAGTGACATCTAGTGACACTTTGAAGAACCTCCTGCCTGCTAATTGTTAAAACAAAATTATAATTTTAAAACCATTTGATGTAAGAACATTGTTAGCTAGTTCGTAATTGTAACAACGACCCCTTGCGACCCTTACATAAACTATTCCCAAAACATACTAAAATCTGTAAAAGCAAAATTTTATTTATTTATTTCGAGTCTAAAATTTATATCATGTTGAAGGAATAATCGGTAGTTCTCACTATGGCCAACATAACGCACAATTTTTTCTGAATTTGTTGTTGCAAATTTGTGTATGGACCCCCTTTTTTATTCCAAATCTTAACTTGACATAACTACGTATCGTATTTGTAGGTCTAATTAACACAAATACCGTCCTAACTCACGTAAACGCTAAATAAAAGCTGAATGTACGATGAGACGATGACGCTTATTTTTACTCTAAAAGGCTTGTTACACTTATCCTAGTTAGCTTCCTAAACGATTTAGTTTCTAAATTTAGTCCAGTGTAACCGCATTCAGCAAGTAAATTTACTATGAAAACTAGTTAGGATCCTAATTAGGTTGCTAGTTAGGACACTAAACAAAAGTAAAGTGTAACAGGGCCTTCAGACATAAAGACACTAATGTTATCAGTGACTATCAAATATTTTCTTTATCTGTGGAATGATACCAATAACGTTACTACTCTGCTAACTTATTATACTACTTTGTATATTTTTAAAGTAAAATTCTACCATAAACATATCAATGCTACTATTAAAATGAACCCGAAAGTATATTAATGTGTGTCTGTTTACAAATTTAGTTCTGTTTACAATTTTAAGCACTGTGTGAATTTAAATCTTATTTTTGTTCCAATAAATAAAAAGAAATAAATAAATATTTTTTTTTCTCCCAAGGATTTTACTAATTTACGAACGCGCTTGGTGGTTTTTATAACTCATGGCAACACCGCTCGGAGCTCATAGCCGGCCCTACCAACCAAACAGAGCCGTTCAAAATTTTCACAAGTATAGCGTGAATATAGGCGTGAATATAGCCGTGAATATAGCCATGAATATAGCAATGGCCGACCGGTGTTTTTAATGTGACACGTTTCGACTCCGGTTTTCTGATTCCTAATTTCCTTATATGTGTCCGTTTATTAAGTAAAACAATAGCGAAAGTACCTAAGTGAAAGAAGTAAGTGTTAATCGACATATTTAATCAACAGTGGTTTAAGTAGTTCGAATGATGGAGATGTGTTTACGAGTTCAAAATTTTGTTAGTAAATACCGGCGCCATTTTTACTACGTTTAATGAATTTGTTGTTTCTAGATTATATCTGTTGATGAATATCTACACCTATTATGTTATGGATAAAACCAGATTACAATGGAAAACCTATAAGTTACTACGCAATAATCAACCAATCAAGGAAGTTATGCAGTGTCTAAAGCCCTTGAAAACTTGTGACGTAAAATGTAGCGGATCAAATGGACTTGAATTACAGTAAAATATCAAGTAAGTACGCATTATTTTGTTTAAAAGTGGACTATCTACCCAATTCAGTTTATTTTACAACCGTATCCCTTTTGTTTTTAAATATATATCTAAAGGTAAACAAGGTTTTGTCCCGTCAAAACTTATATATGACGTTTATACCTACAAGGTTACTAAAGTTACTTTATCTCTACAATGTTACTCTATCTCGGTCATTCCATTAAGTTATTCCAATTGCAGGTTGACAAGAGAACGTGCCTACATGAAAGGAAGAAGCACGGAATTTAAAATTGCCAGATTTCACGACACTGTCCCTACTTCTACGGCTTCAACTACAGCTGCCTAAGCAACGTGTGTCTCTCCGGAACTAAAATGTAAGTACATGTTTAACCCAACATTTTTAATTATCTATACTAAAGCATTTAATCATAAGGAAACGCTGCCCCCCGCATTTTAGACCGATAACTAATCTTTTTTTTTTTTTGTAGGTTATGTTTACTATGTTGTTTCTGAAATATGTACACTCCCTATGAAACGAATCTTAGTCTTAACTACATACAAAGAATATTTTTATTATTTAAAACAGCCTACTATATAAACTACTTTATGTATTTCAGTGAATCCAGCCCCGCAATGCATCGTTAGCCAGTGGGCTGCCCTCCAAGTTTCCGACTCTTACACCAGGTATTTAACCTTTATCTTTTGTTGGTAAATTAATTATTACAATGAACTACCTAAATTGACTTACCAAAGTACTACTCTATATAGTACACACACTTTAGTATCACCTTTTGTGAAATTTTGTTTTACCCGTCCCGCTGTCTGTAATTAAATCTTAAAAGCGAACTTTGACCCCCTTCCCTGTTTCCAATTGAGCTGAAATTTCCCACTTCTATGTATGTCACGTGACAATGCAATATTATGATGACATGGAACTGATCTGATGATGGAGCAGAAAGGTGTCTATAAGAACTCCCTCAACTATTCAATTTTATCCCGTTGTGTTTGGGCTTGTTGTACTTTTGTAGTTAGAGATTGTATAAGAGTACAGTTAGCAAAGAAAAGCTTATCCTAAAAATGAAATTATTGAGAAAAAATGTAGTAAGACTTTTAACGCCCCTTTACCTAAACCATGGATAATTTTTTTTTCTAAAATGAAGTACTAAGACAGCTATATTTTAAAATCTCCCTATTCTAAGATAGATCACACTGATACTCTGAATGCAGAAGACTAGCCCAACGCTAGTTTCGGGCACCGGAGACCTAGATCACTTTTTTTTCTTTGTAAATGACATACATGTAAGTTCACACTAATACCATTTCTATTTAAACTAATTTCAGGCTAATTTATGCAGTACCCTGAGAGCTTCCAGTCTACCCCTGGCTCCTCGCATCTCTTCTACGCGCTTCACAACGGAAAACAAGTGAGTATAGAATCTCTTTCTAATAAGAAAATTAAATCCTATGGTTGTAAATGCATGCATGCCTACGCATGTATGTAAGTATGTACTTAATCATCTACTATTAACGTGATGCTGATGATGATGATGATGATGACTTCTAACATTTTTTTTTCTTTGAAATCAGCCCTACATGTACATAATGACAAACCTTCATGAAATATAGTTCTATGGCCGAATTACTGGTCCTAATTTTTGTATAGACACCTACACAAAGAATCAGGTTCAAACAAACCCTAGGCCCTAACTTTAGTCAACCTATTGACTACCCGTTACTTGCAATGCCACGCCATTGCTATGGCTGGAGCATTTCAAACCCCTTAAGAATAATGATATGAGTTCCCATTTAAAATTAGAATACTTTTTTAACGATTTACCTATGTACTTGGAAGCAATAACAAACTTATTTACTTACTTTATTTAGAGTAAAACGTACCTACATTTGGAATGCAAATAACCATTTAACCTATCTCCAAGTTCAGACACTAGTAAAGTTTTTACTTTAATCCATTTTCAGAGTTTCGGAATATCTATACAAAGCGACTTCCGTCTCATCATCGATCAACGCGGCCCACCTTTCTATCACCGCGGAAGACAGACTGGAATCTACACACTATTCCTATTTTAACCTTAGTCTCTTAAGTTAGCCACTAAGTATCATTTATACCACACTGGTGGCAAACATGCATACGACCCGCCTTATGGTAAGCAATTACCGTAGCCTATGGACGCCCGTAACCTCAGAGGATTCGCATGCAAGCATTTATAGTACCTATATGCTTTCGAACATGACAACTTTTCAAAATAATGATTTTACTTTTATTTTATTAAGTTAATCAGTATATATAAGCAATTATATCTAATACTAGCTGGGTAATGTTGTTTTAATGTGAATACCCTACAAGTAAATAACATCCTTATCATTGCTAAACCTTTTTAAATTTTTAAACTTTTGTGAGATATGTTAACAATTACTTGTGGCTGTACTCACTACTTGGCTGGTTTTTAAATATTACTCTAAACTGCCTACGTCAACTAATGATTTCAATTTGTAAAATTAGCATACATTTGACAAATAAGCCTTTCAAATCACCGAAACATCAAATGCAGTGTGCAAACTATTAAGTTGATAATCTCAAATAATAGCAAAGACAAGGATCCCGACGAATTGAGGAATCGTCTTTTGAAACTTGAATGTCGTTTGATAAGAGATCATTGCTTGGAACTGGTATGTGTAAATAAATATATATCCTAGGTTACCCTACATTGCCTAAGATGAAATACTATTATCTATTCTGTGGCCTAAGTTTATTATCCTGCCATAATATAATACATTTGCTTGATAAAGGTTCTCCAGATGGAGAAGTAAGTGAGATTACTGATAGATGGATTAGATAGATTGCTTAATTATTCGAAAAGTATACATTTATTTATACAGTGCCCTGCAGAACTGTTTTCGTAGTTTGTCTGTAGGTGAGCTAGTTACTAAATAGTTATTCTATTGTTATGCTAATGTTATTTATTGGCACACTTAGCGACATGCTGTTTGTGATACCGGTATCACCCAAATGTATCTAGTAGATATTTCTAAAGCTGTTTTTTAAATTTTTAATTTGTCCAGCTGGTGTCTTATCTTATAGGGTAGGTTATTTAGATAATACGGTGATCTTATATTGAGGGTTTGGTCACCGAAATAGTTTTCTACTTGTGGCAACTCGTATTTGTCAACAGACACTGATTTTGTGTTATGTGAGTGATCGATCAGTACTAGGCTGCACTATGATCATATTGATACTACTTTTCTTTTGTTATTATTTATTAAACAATAAATAAACATGTAGTTTTATTAAGCGTAGCACCCTTACTAAATCAACCCCACCCCAATGATCATTTCTTAGGTATTACTTTTAATAATTGAACCTATCTCTATTGTTATGTATCTACTAATAACCATTGATTTGCCCCTCCTGAAACGGGCTACATGTAAACTAAAATATACTTTAAGATGATTGGTATTTCATAAAATAGAAATGAATATTAAAATTATGGACCTAGACTGAGTCATATTTTTACCAAAACATTGGTATTTTGAATTTCCCGCCTTTTGAACCACTAAATATTATTAAAAATGTCTCATTGTTTATTGAATGAGAATAATAATACGTTAATTACATAGTGAAATACTAATTATTTTTACAATTTGCAAAATAAAACATTGTTAGAACACATAGAATCGAAACGCAACGCCAGTGACAGTCAGTATTAACATGGCTGTCAGATAGCCAAAACAAAGTTTTCGTGGTTATGTTATTGTTAGTTTTAGTGATTTTAAAACGCGTGAACTGCTTAAAAAGTGTGTGGAAAAGATGCTTTCGAGCACCAGTGAAGTGATGCAATTATGTTTCAAGTGTATTTCGTGATATACCGTGATTTAATGTGCCTACAAAGTTTACCCGGAATTCGCGGCTAAGGTAACAATATGATTTAAGAATGCTTCCCTCTGCCCTCCGCGTATATATTTTTTATTGTTTCAACAACAATATCAGTCTCCATATCCATCAACACGGTCAGCAACTGAAACCGCTTAAATTATCCAACCAAATTATGTGTAAATACTAATATGTATGATTCTAATCCTGGTCACGGCTATTAACTGAAGAGAAACGCGCCTGGCGTTTCTAAATTAATACGCTTCTTTACGTTACAAGCTACTAAAAGCTAGAGCAGCTATTGGAAGCTACTAAACGACGGTACAACTTAGAAAGCTGAAACTGAAAAGCTTAGAAAGCCAAAGTGGCTCTCTATGAAGGAAACCCTCTACCCCGTCTGAAACCCGGTAATACTAAAATGTTCTAAGCTCTGATGACTATACATACTTACCTCCTGAAAGGAACACTACAACCCTGCGTTAAATACTATAACCCCAATAATCTAATTTCCTATATAAACATGATTTGTCAGACAATTTCAGCGGTTTTTCCTAACAATGGCTCGTGAAAGTTAGTGGTAGATCCCTAGTTATGTAGTAACCCGATAATTTTTAGGAGACTGATAAAGAGGTTGTTGAAACAAAAACAAGGATATTTAGATTAAACTTTATTTCCTATAAATGGTACTTTACAATGAAAAGACATTAAGTAAATAGGTATATAAAATTAATTAGTTAATTAAATATTCGGTTATAAGTTCAAGCTGTTGATACGGGAAGGTTAGTGGTAAGGCTGTAGAATGGTGTCAGGATCTGTAAAAGAAAAGGCTATTCGGTAGTTTCCACATAGACAAAGTCTTCCCAATATTTGCGGTGAAGATTAATGCTAGAAAATTATTTTGTAAAATTTTGTTATTGATGATGAAATTAACTGTCTTATTTGAATATTTTATTTTACTACAAGCAAATATGGTTTTTTTTTATTTATCCCCTACGCCCTAAAAGCGACTAGTTAACGAATACAGACAATAATTATACAATTAAATTATTTTCTTAGAAAAATTATTAATTTATTTTAAATATAGTTAGGAAGGGTAGCTAATGTGTGATAGGGGTTTCTTTTCCCAAATACACACGCCTGTAGTTCGTGCGGTGGGGTAAACTATCTCATATCCTATCTAATTATTATTATTATTTTTATATATTTTATTAAAATTAAAATATTTTTATTTTGTCTTTCAATGACTTTATTAAGTGAAGCTACCAACGTTTCGTAACCTACACACCAGAGGAAAGAAACGCCAAGAAAACCTCTGAGATGCCTAGCTATTTAATTAAATCAAAATGAAATCTAAAATTCAACCAAAGGGACTGTGGTCATGCCGAAATAAATCATAGAAATATGTCGTGTTAGGCAGTTATGCTAATTCAAACTTCAAAGATAAGCAAATAGTATAGTACGCAGAGTAGGGCATTGTTTCTAACTACCAAACTCTTCATCTAATTATCAAATTTTACAGATGATGTACACTATTGAATTGAAAGCCTGAATTAACTTATGAACTATTTTCGTTCAGTTGTAGTTGATATGGATCCCCATAACTCACTCCAGCACGACTCAATCTCTCAGTTGAATTTCAATACTTTATTATAGTGGCTTTCTCTTTGCCAATAATTGTATTTCCAACAATACAATAATATTTATTCATCAATTATCATGAATGGTGATAAGATACAAATCTCACTAAGTCAGAGAACATGTTAAAATTTTCATAATATGTTTTGTTTTACAACACAAGGTTGGTACATATTCAGATGTCTTATTTCAGCTCAAAAGTAATAAATAATTTCAGTTATATAAATAACACTTCATAGAAGGATCAAGGAAGTGGTTATGAAGAATGAACATAATTGTTCAATGGTTAATGTTTCTTTCACTGTCATAGAAGGATTATAGCATTGGTTAATGAAGGATGAACATATGATTGATCAATGGTTAATGTTGGTTACACTGTCATAAATGAATAATGTTACAATCATACAATTACTTCAGTTCAAGTCAATGCTTATATACCAAAGCATATGAACCGTAAATATAATAGAGTACGCACTCCTTTAAATTCATAAATCAGGTACGTAAAACACGCTAAAAATCGTTCCCAAAATAGGGTAAACGACTTAATATATACTCAATTAAATTCATATACCGCAGCCGCAAAACGTAAAAATATAACGCATTCCGCAATAAAATTCGCAAACCGTATAAAAATATAACGCATACGCCATATAGGATAAACGCATCCATCCCTATTTCGTTAAATTCGTAAAATGTTTCCGCATACTCCGTTAAATTCCGTACGCGTATACATATCATATAATAATTCAACCAAATTTCACATAAATTAAATGCAAGAACCACAATAATAAGGAAAATGTTCATAATATAACAGTCAATTAAAAGCACTTACTCAACTCCAAGGCCTAAAGAGAATACACTGAAAAGAAATAAATTTTATAAGTGAATAGATTTTGCCTCACCAAATTAGACTTCTTTTGCTGGTCCTATTGGCAGCTCAGGGCGGGGCCTCGGTGTTTGTAGCTAGCTCTATTCAGCGGCAGAAGTCAGGTCCCGTTGCTCCGGATGGTGCTTGTGGCTCACGACGGCGGCAGAAGCCAAGTGCTCGTAGATCTCTAGTCGGAGGCAAAGTGATCGCAGCTCTGGTCGAAGGCAAAGTGAATCCCTACGGTACGCCCTTCCCTTATATAGCATTAAAATTACATATATAAACGCGAACTACCCCCGTGACGTCAGAGAGGTCCGAAACGTCCGCCTTGTGGTAGCTTGGTTAGATTGATCTAAGCCAATTTGAACCTTATTGATCCTTTAGTTCATACTATTTTAAAGACCAAATTCCTATACTTAAGTGACCTAGTTCGATAACCTCCTATCTCTCATAGGGAATGTTTTTCTTGAATATCTATCCAATTATGCAATTTCCAATAAAAATTTATATGAAAATAGATGAAAACAATAGCCCCGCGTATGATTTAATAAGCCCCTGTAAGTATTAATGTCTATTTTCCCCGTAAAATGCCAATATATCTTTGTATACCAATTTGATTCTTAAGATCCCTACACTACATACTTCTATAAGAATCAAGTTCCTGTGAGCGCCCTACCCTTTTTGGAAAACCTAACCTCTAAGAAAACGATTTTCTTTAATTCAAACAAAGTAAGCTGAGTTTATATAATTTATGATGAAGATAATTTTTCTGCATGTAATATGACAAGATCCTATCGGATTTACTGCGTATTTACTCTGCAAAATACCAATATAACTTTTATAAGGCAATTCGCTATTTATCCTAATTTTCATCACTTTCCTTTATTTGTTTTGATCAAAATTGTGTTTATCACACGTTTATAAGCTAAAACTAGCCTAGAATTCCATCAAACACCAGTAATTTCAAAATCCTTACAATCTTTTTACGACAATTTTTGATCATAAAATTTGTCTATTTTAGCGCTTTACCGAATCGAACTCGTTATGTTTTATAAAAACAAAGCTCCCAAATTTATTTATTTCCGTTATTTAACTTCATAATACGAGTTTTTACATAATAATCCCCAAAATCGATTTTGGACGAAAAATAAGTTCTTAGTTTTTTTTTTTTTTGCTTAATTCGTTCAATTTCGTTAATATACTTGCTGCAATATAGCTTTAATTACTTTCCCTTTAATTTAAGTATCGATTTATAACAATAATTAACAAATTAAAAACATAACCTCTCCATTTGGACAAATTTTCAGACAAATCTAAAATATTATTAGATACTACTTTTTGTTATTGAATAAATTATCACTAATATATTTATTCTATACAATAAACAACATTTCATCTCGAAAATCCTATTAAAAGTATCAATTTTCATCATTACTTAACAAACAATCTTCTCAGTTGTCGGTCATTCCCTTCCCTAGGTAACCTTACAATGAGAATAATATGAAATTATAAGAAACTGATGATAAAGCAATTTGTAATCAAAATACTAATTTCTAAATGGGTAAAAGAACCTGTCTATGTTACTAACAGTTTGTACTATGTCATAAAATGTCTTTAGTAAATTATATATTTTTGTCCTTAGTACATATCTCAAGAATGAAGTAAATATTTCTAGAACATACTTTATATACGAACCCCTGCCATCCTATGAGTTTAATTTTACCTAATAATATATCCCCCATTGAAGGAATCGATCACAAGATTGCTAAAACTTTATGACAAACCTAGTGCGGTAACCAAATTACTGTTTGTCCACTGCAAATGGTACAAACGGATATTTCAGATAATAATTCCCCAAAACGTTGCATACTTATCCTGTTAAGTTGTTATTCATAGCCTCTGTTCCTGTGAAAACTAAAACATACATTAAATATCTACACAAGCTGCATATATATATTACATATGAATGCCACTTATGGTCAAAATGCCATTTTAAATACCCAAATAATAATAATAATAACCATTATTTCTATCTAAAATACAACTATGCAAAATACATAATTAATTGACCAAGATCATGAATGTTTCAAAATCTTGCCAATCAACGGTGAACAATATTTTAGCAAAACTCTATGGTATCAATTGCTTATGCAATAATGCAAAAATAAGTAATAATATAAATATAATTATATTTAAACATAATATAATATATCGAAAACTGTGAGAAATCCTAGTAAAGATTTCAGGTTTTATATTTTCCAAATATTCTCAGTTGCTGAAAGCAATGATAATAGCTTATCATTAAAGTTCAGGTATGTATGGTTGCTAATAAAACACAATGATGCTTATATACTTCCATATATTTTATTTCCTTTGTCAGATCATTAACTTGATCTTTTCTTACATACTAAAATAAAACCAATATGTAATAACTTATTACTAATAAGGTGAGCCTCCACCCTCATACATACTATGTGAATCATTTATTTTTCATTTTTTCATGAACTTTACTCATGAAAATATCATGTAAAAGCTTACAAATGAAGCTCTATCAGCCTTTAAAGTTATTTTCCTATTTTTCATACTTAGAGGACCCTGTGGACCTCTACAGCGTGAAGTTAGCCACCCCATAGTATGAAAAAAAATCTAAAACCTCGGAAATGCCTTTTTCTCTTTTGATTGCCCGCAAGATACCGTACTGTATCGATTAAGTAAGGCCTACAGACGCTTGTTTAGGCTGAAGAATCGTTAGGACCCGATTGTATAACTTTTTACGACACCTAACATACCTGCCTTCAGCCGCCAATAGCAAATTTTCGATTTTATTTTTTTGTGGCAATAATGATGGGATCCTAACGTTTCTAATGCCTGAACAAACGTGAACTAACGTCGCCCGATGCACCCACATACTTAGATTTGTCAATTCCAGGGTGGGGTGGTTGGCGTGAAGTTAGCCACCCCATAGTATGAAAAAAAATCTAAAACCTCGGAAATCTCTTTTTCTCTTTTGATTGCCCGCAAGATACCGTACTGTATCGATTAAGTAAGGCCTGCAGACGCTTGTTTAGGCTGAAGAATCGTAAGGACCCGATTGTATAACTTTTTACGACACCTAACATACCTGCCTTCAGCCGCCACTAGCAAATTTTCGATTTTATTTTTTTCTGGCAATACTGATGGGATCCTAACGTTTTTAATGCCTGAACAAACGTGAACTAACGTCGCCCGATGCCCCCACATAGTTAGATTTGTCGATTCCTGGGTGGGGTGGTTGGCGTGAAGTTAGCCACCCCATAGTATGAAAAAAAATCTAAAACCTCGGAAATACCTTTTTCTCTTTTGATTGCCCGCAAGATACCGTACTGTATCGATTAAGTAAGGCCTACAGACGCTTGTTTAGGCTGAAGAATCGTTAGGACCCGATTGTATAACTTTTTACGACACCTAACATACCTGCCTTCAGCCGCCAATAGCAAATTTTCGATTTTATTTTTTTGTGGCAATACTGATGGGATCCTAACGTTTTATATGCCTGAACAAACGTGAACTAACGTCGCCCGATGCACCCACATAGTTAGATTTGTCAATTCCAGGGTGGGGTGGTTGGCGTGAAGTTAGCCACCCCATAGTATGAAAAAAAAATCTAAAACCTCGGAAATCTCTTTTTCTCTTTTGATTGCCCGCAAGATACCGTACTGTATCGATTAAGTAAGGCCTGCAGACGCTTGTTTAGGCTGAAGAATCGTAAGGACCCGATTGTATAACTTTTTACGACACCTAACATACCTGCCTTCAGCCGCCAATAGCAAATTTTCGATTTTATTTTTTTCTGGCAATACTGATGGGATCCTAACGTTTTTAATGCCTGAACAAACGTGAACTAACGTCGCCCGATGCCCCCACATAGTTAGATTTGTCGATTCCTGGGTGGGGTGGTTGGCGTGAAGTTAGCCACCCCACTTTCAAAAAATAAAAATAAATGATTGCGTCGGGTCCTAACGATTTGATTTGGTGAACTATCATGAACTAACGAATATCTTTCGATACAAAAATAGAAATAGCAAAAAAAGTGGTTTGTTTTTTAAAAAAATCGACTTTACGATCGGGTCCTAACGATTTAACCTGCTGAATAAACATGAACTAACGATGAACTAACGATACCGATATGCCATTTGCGGGCAAACGGTTTGGGGTGGTCAACTTCACGCGGGCCCAAAATATTTGTATCATAACAGATCTCGCGAAGATAATCCCTATTAACCATAGTTGTGTTATCATCTGATGGCAGAGGCAAACCGTATTCTGAAAAACATTGGACTCCTAATAAGAGCACCGTGTCTTGTAATGAAATTAGGCACTTATTATAAATGGTATTCAGAATTACGCTAACATTACCATCTTCTATCTCTTCTGACATTTGTCGCCGAATGTCCTCCGAAAGATTATCTTTATATTTTTCCCAGAGACCTAGAGTATCGTGTTGTCAGCTTATAAAGTAGTTCAGGATGAACGGGTCTTATTTAATTTAGTAAATACACATTTATACCGTTATATTTTATAGTGAAATACACATTTTTACCCGACTACAACAAAAGTCAAAAGGTACGGCTATAATTTTTAAATTTCAGCAGAACCTCTAACGCCATCTACTGTGGAGTAGTGTACCTAATAAATGAAAAAGTATCGGAACACGGAAAAAATCTATGTACATAATTATGTACATAATTCAACCTCAGTAATATATTAATTAATATATTACTGAGGTTGAATTTTAAGGCTCCTTATTCCCTAAAATTTCAAAAAACTCTATTAATGAAAAAAGACGCATAAAATGCTATCTATAAGATAGTTTGAAGTATTAGTAATACAAAAAAATACTTTTGAACCATATTTATTATTATTAAGAACCCAAAAATACGATTCTTACAGAAAGTGTCCTGTGAAGTGTGATTTATAGGTCATTTTTAAAAATTCATACTAAATTAAAACGTACCACTATAGGAATGATATTTTTTATCGTGATAGAAATATAGTTTAACTTTCCCATGGTAATCTTTTTAGGGCAAAAGATTTATAGAGTTTTCGTGGAAAAAATTAAACGGTTACATTTAATTTTTTCCATCAAAAAACTGGCATATAATCAGGAGGTATTTTGTCTATTATCCAAGATGAATCTTCGATATTTATTTCCATGGCCGTCTCAGACATGATATATTCAATTGAATTTTATTCAAGTTGAAAAAGTTGTAACCCTTTTTTGCGTAATTTGGAAATGAACGGTACATCTAACTGGAAAATCCGGAAAGGCCTACAAGACGACCAATTTTTTTCATGTTTTACTCGTTAAAATGTAATATTTGCTCCAATGGCCGTCTAGATAAAGAAATGAACTATTATATGCATCAATAGTTGATTAATAAAAACTAAGTACTTTAGCCATAGCCTTCGAAGAAAATGAAGCATTTTAAGAAATTCGCGCGTTGTGGGAATAAGGCCTCTTAAAAATAAAATTAAAGTAAAATTCCAGCAGCTTACAAAGAAATCTAAGTGGACGGAAAACATCTTCCTAACAATGTATGGTAAAAAAAAATATTTCAACAAACATATATTATTATAGGTACCTACTAATACCGAAAGATGAAAAATAATTAATATTCTACAGGGTCACTATGTAATCTAAATGTAAATGTTTTAAATACGTTCATTTTCTCTACTTAATGGAATACAATCAACGGCAAAAACATATTTATGATGAGACCAGTAACGCCATCTACCTAATAAGTGAATAAGTGTTGGAATACGGAAAGATCGCCGTGGAATTTTTCAAAAAACACAAAGTTAAAAGTCTCTAACACAAAATAAAAAATTCTCCAATACGAACTTTGCACCTTTTACAAAGTTTTAAGTCTCTAACTCTAAAACAGAAGTTTCTCCCATATAAATAGTGCACCGCTATTTTACCCTCTTAGGGTTAGAATTTTGCAAAACACTGAAAACACTTTCTTTGAATTTAAGTTGGTAACCTTTTTACGATTTTTTAAGTCTTCAGCTCAAAAAAAATTTTTCTCCCATACAATATTTGCACCCCTATTTGATCCCCTTAGGGGTGGAATTTCCAAAAATCCCGTCTTATCCCTTGCATACGTCATAAAAGTAAGCTCTGGACCAAATTTGAAGTTTCAAGTTCCAGTAGTTTCGGCTGTGCGTTGATGGTAGATCAGGACTTCTTCTTTTATATGTTTAGATTGTCTGTATTCGTTAACACTGTCGCTTTTAGGGCGTAGGAGATAAATAAAATAAAAACATATTTGCTTGTAGTTAAAAAATATTCAAATAAGACAAGAGTTATAGTTTATCTCTGGGATATCTTGGCCCTTGAACTGTAGCGGTATATCTAATGTGACCTAACGGTTACATTAACTATAATAGTTAATAGAGTCATTTAACTTTCCATTAAAAGTAGTTTATTATTACTTGAATAAATTTTCGTATTAGTTAGATTAAATTAGATTAAACTATACTATTTCTCTTAGTGATAAGATCCTTACTTTCAAAGAAAAGGTTTGGATATTTTAAGCTTTAGTGAATTTCGGCTTTAGGATTTTATTAGTTGGTCTGGGTGAGTTTTTACACCTTGCAGAAGCAGAAACAAAGTAAATGTCCTTATGTAAAATGTTTTTGAATGGAATGTAATTATTAATTTTGTATAAAACAGAACGTCTGCTAACGATACCACAATGCTAGTAGTATAGATTCACCGTTTCTACCCCATCGTTTTCCCACCACCAAAACAATGGTTTCTCGGGATTATGGTGGTTTTTCGGGGCTATGAAACCTACAAAAAAAAAAAGTTTGGTATGTTTTAGTACGTTTAGCCCCCCATTTAGATCGATTGCACTAGGTCTCAACAGTGCCCGGAGCCTCCTTCAGCACTTAAGCACTCCGCAAATTAAACAATACATGCTCTTCGACACCAAAATAGAACCCTTGCTCACCTTTTTCTATTGTCTCTATTGTTAGCTCGACTCGGCGACATCGCATTGTTACCGAGCTCGGTAGAGGCATACTCCTACGTTGTAGTTTGTTCTTTACGTATTTGCAATAGGTTTTATAATTGCTTAATTGGTTACTCCTGATGAAAGACTAGGTATACTACCTAAAGTTTCCATAGTTTAGGTATTGTTTTGGTGGTGGGAAATCAACGGGGTAGAAACGGTCATATAACTTAACGAGATTTTTTAATGATCTAACAAGCCCCGTGAACTGACACAATTACATTACCCTTTATTAGTCTGGACTGGAGTAGGTATCAAATTTATACCTAAAGTAATTAATTCACATTTCGCGAATATAAATGCAAATTTCAACGTATCTATATGTGTTACAACACAATATGAAACTTCTGGTATATGTTTCAACCCCATCAATTTTAGTTATTTAGTATCTATTCGTTTTCAGTTTTTGCCTAAAATTTATTATTTTATTCAAATACAATTTTTGAAATATTATTTCATTGATTCTAGATTATTTTCAGTCTAGATATTTGTGTTGTCTTAATTTTTTTTTGGGTAAATTATTTTATGCAAATCCAATTTTTGAAATATTATTTTATTGATTTTAGATTATTTCTAGTCTAGATATTTGTGTTGTCTTATTTTTTTTTAACTCGTAAATAACTTTGGTATATGTGACAACCGACTGCTATTTATTGGTGGACAATAAACATGACTGTGTTTTGAACAAGTTTCAACCTGTAAGTATGCTGTACGTTTCCGTAAACGAAGTTCCCATTATTAATTATAATATCTTTTGTTAATGTAGGATTCGGTGTGTGATATCAAATAAAGGTTCTCTGTGGGATATTTTTCAAAAGGGTCAAAATGTCATATCATAATTAATTATTGTTCCCGGGAGATAAATTCTGAAATAGTGATTATAGTCGGTGGTGTACACTTATTTATACGGAAAATGATGATGATGGAATTTCCATTTGCTAATCCTTTAGGCTCTAAGATTAATTTAAGAAGGGGAGCCAATCAAATTTCTGATGCAAATTTTTGACGAAGTGGAGGGGTGCCCCCCATAATTAATTAAAAATAAAATAGAGCCATATATTCAAGTTTGATATCAGTTTCGTGTAAATCAAGGATGCCGAATTCATTTTTGGTATTTGATTTATACCTTTCCATATAAGAAAACTGAGAAAACATAAAAAATATGAAATCAATGTTTGATATTTTTTTGAATAAATGCCTGTATTTTTTTTATATATGGTCGTAACATGAAAAATATATTCATGATAAAGCACTGTTATTCCCCTTTATAAAAAGTATATAAATCTTATATTGGTTATAAGATCTTTAACGAAAAAAACTGATTAGGCCTGTTATCAACCACAATCTAATTATGTAGGAAAAACGATGTGGTTTGAGCTCTGATACTTGCCTAATTATATCTTTCACAACTAAATGGACGTCAACCATTTTAAACGCTTTCATTTATCTTGCCTTAGTATGCTTGTTATAATCCGTAAGTGAAATAAAGAGATCGTTTAGAAGATACCGGAACAGGTTAACAATAAAGGGGTATTAGATCGAGTGAGTATTTGGTAGGGTTGTTTTTAAAAACTATCAATTTAGTAAGCACATCATTGCGTAACCCAAATGTAAGCGCTTGTCGGGTACGGATTGGAGGAGGAGAGCAGAAGATCGAGCACAGTGGCGTTCCATGGTAGAGGCTTATGTCCAGCAGTGGACCGATACTGGCTGCTACTGCTGCTGCTAATAATGATAATGTAGCGCTTACCGAAATGAAAATCCAAAATGACGTTTACCTATCAAGCTAATTTCATCTCTATTGCTAAGACATTAGACAGGGACATAACATTGAATATAGGGTAACCATATAATTTTGTAACCAAATAATAGGGTTACCCTATCGAAAAGAGTTATCAAATAGAGGAGTTCTTCGGTCCCTGTTATCTAGTGACGTTTTTATGTGAAAATCAGTACATCATTGGGGATTATCAATAAGAGCCCGTTAATTTTTTTAGAGAGAAAACCTAAGTGGTAGGTATACATCTTCAACTGAGGACAGTCTGATGTCGAATAGTGCGCTCTAAAATAAAAATAACAATTTTGTGTTATACCTACTTAGACATTACACAAACTTCTTTGAAAATTTGTAAATTTATTATAACTAATATTTACATAACTAAATGCAAGTCTGCATATCTACATGCTTCATCCCACATCTCCATAATTTTTTAGTTGAAAATTTACCCTCGTCCTGTTGACAAATTGACCCGATATCTGGTGCACACCTTAAGGTCTGATGACAATTACATTTTAATAGATTCAGTATCATTGTAAATCCAAGATGGCTGCCGTTACAGAATGCCGCGTAATACATATTTCTTAACAACCCCCTCAATCAAGTATAATCAATCAATAAATGAAAGGGATTTACTTGTAGAACACAGTGCATTGCGGATCATAAAGTAAGCGGAGTTTAGACAGTTTTAGTAACATAACAACTTGAAAAGAAAATAAGTATTGTTTAGGTAAATTCAAAAGCTTTTATTGAAAATAAACAATGCTCTAGATAATGTACAACAAGCTATAAAAATAATTCGGTAGGTTCTGGGTACCAGTCATCACACCACTCTTTTCATCAATGTAGCTAGAGCATTGAAAAGACAAAAAACTAAAATCTTAGGGCGCTTGAATCTTTTATCAACGGACAACGCCTAATATCATTATATTATACACGATGATTCAGAATCGGTGATCAGGAACCAAATTTTCTAATTCTGTTATCGATACTGAACAACTTTTAGTATGGGACCAAATTCGAAATCGCAAAAAAAATTTTTGGCTCCCCATAGAAAATGACAACACCTGGTCGGACGAAGTTAATGTATCAGCCAAAACAAATTAGCGATTTCGGAGTTGGTCCCATAGTAAATGTTGTTCAGTATCGATAACTAAATAATTAAAATTGGTTCCTGATCACCGATTATGAATCATCGTGTATATGAACTTAGGTTAGGTACGCTACGCTAGTGGTGTGATGAATGGTCCCTAGGACCTATCGATTATTTTAGCCTTGAGTACATTACCTGCATCATTATTTTCAATTAAACCGTTTAATATACGACGTGTAACAAACTAATTTAACTACTATTAGAAACGGGGTGTTTACCTAACTCAAATATACATGGCATACCATAAATACCATACCAATAATAATATTTTAATAGTATCTAGTCAAAACAGAAAATAATTATTTTACTTATTTTGTTTATGGCCTGGATACGAGACTTTCAAGCCAAATCTAAACTCTGCACTATAATGTGTTACAAGGTTGTCTATTGTTTGCCCGAAAATTATATAAAATAATACTCATATGCCCGAATTTTATTTGCCCGAATTTAATTTGCCCGAATGGTTTGTTTACCATAAAAATTATGTGACATACTCTTTCTTTACCCGATTATTAGATTTCAGAACGTACGAGTGCCATACGTATTGTTGTCCATATTATTAATTGTAATAATACTATTTAATAGAATATTTAAACGCCATACTAAATAATGGTTTTCCGAATCCATGCATACAAACAATGCATTTGCTCACTTTATTCCTGTAGGCGCTCTGAAAATATTTACTTAGTCATATTATTATGTAGGGGCCGTTTTATTTTGTAGTAGATCACAGTTCTAACCTAACCTAACCTACTTTCTGGTAGCCGTTCGCTTTTTAGGGGATCATAGTTCTAACCTAAACTAACCTACTTTCTGGTAGCCGTTTTATTTTGAAGGAGATCACAGTTCTAACCTAACCTAACCTACATTCTGGTAGCCGTTCGCTTTTTTGGGGATCACAGTTCTAACCTAACCTACTTTCTGGTAGCCGTTTTATTTTGTAGGAGGTCACAGTTCTAACCTAACCTAACCTACTTTCTGGTAGCCGTTTTATTTTGTAAACGTACTAACCTAACCTAACCTACTTTCTGGTAGCCGTTTTATTTTGAAGGAGATCACAGTTCTAACCTAACCTAACCTACATTCTGGTAGCCGTTCGCTTTTTGGGGGATCACAGTTCTAAGCTAACCTACTTTCTGGTAGCCGTTTTATTTTGTAGGAGGTCACAGTTCTAACCTAACCTAACCTACTTTCTGGTAGCCGTTTTATTTTGTAGGAGGTCACAGTTCTAACCTAACCTAACCTACTTTCTGGTAGCCATTTTATTTTGTAGGAGGTCACAGTTCTAACCTAACCTGACCTACTTTCTCGGAAGCAATTTGGATGGCAAATGATATTATGGCTAGTGATATTATGGCTTACAATGATCATGACAAATGATATTATTGAAATTGATTTTATGGGAAACAAAGTTTCTGGCACGTGATTAATATAGTAAACAATAAGTATTGCATATGTAATTATGGGAAACAATATAATGGCTGTTGACTATTATAGCAAATGAAATTCTGGCAAATGAAATTCTGGCAAGTGAGTGTATACCGTGTTACAAATATAACAATTATTTTCCCCACTCCCCACAAAAGTAGGAACATTCATATTTTTTTTACAAAAACGGTTGAAGTTACCACAAAAACATTCAATGAAGAAAATATTTTATATGAAATTCTCTACAACTCTTGCCTTTGAAGTATATTGCTAAGACTTATAGTTTTCAATCTATGTGTCGCAAAAATTTTAACCCCCCCTTTTTACCCCCACCGCACCATAAATTTAGGTGGCTCTGCTTCCTAAGATGGCCTATGGGTCCTAAAGTCTCACTATGCAAAAGGAGATCCCATCATCACTAAAATCCGTATAATGCCCTTTGTTGTCGTGTGCACCACCGACTATTAGTGATTATAGTGGAAATGCTTAGAATTGTAAGTCTTAACTTATTATATCGCTAATTTGTAATTTGATGGCTTGCGCAAAGTGGCGGACGGTAGCGGAGTTAATCGAAAGAATTCCCTGCAGCGCACACTGACGAGGGAAAAGAAAATACTCCATGATACCGCTCGCACCCATCAGTGCGGGGCCGGCATACCAGCGCCTACCGCCGCGGTATCTGTCATACGCACTATACGCATGGCATACCTTATCAAAAGGCACCTCCTTCATAGTAATTGGCCTTTCCCGGGCACGTTCCCCATGCCCCAACTTTCCCGGAAACGTGCCTGGGAACGTGCCCCACCTTGGGGAATACTGGGGAAAGTTGAATATGTGTATAGCTAAATTTTTTTAAATGTATCCATTATAAAAGGAATAATAACAATATTTAGCATGACAATATGTAATGTATTTCTTTCCCAAAGGCTAATTTCCCCGTGTACCCGGGAAAGATGGGGAACGTTCCCCAACTTTCCCGGGAACGTGCCCCAATGTTTCCGGGAATTCCCCATTGTACCGGGGAAGCGGTATGAAGAAACTTATATTATTGCATAATTATCACTGATTTTGGAACGAAGTTTCTCATCGTACGGTTCACAGATGGGGTGGGGGGCTAGGCGAAAAAAAAATCACGTGACCGTCACGAAAACGCGCCACAAAGCCGATTGAGAAACATGTAAAATAAAATAAAATAAAAAGAATAAAGTGAAGTGAACTGAAAAGTGACAAGTGAAAAGTCAAAAAAGCAAAAAAAGTCAAAGATCGAATACGTCAAAAAAATTGTTAAATAGTCAAGTCAAGAAGTTGAAAAAGTCAAAAAAGTAAAAAAAGACAAAAAAGGCTAATATAAAAAAAAAAACTGACAAAAAGTCAAAAATTAAATAACAACTTCGTTCCAACCGAGTGTTCCACGACACTCACGTATTTTTTTCATTATAAATGCAATAATAAGTAGTTACTACTAAGGTTACAGACTGAGGTAATTTAGTACTTTAAAAAGGTAACATTAAAAAAATCAGTTTTTTACCATTACTTAAATAAATATCACAGAAAAAAAAACATCACAGATCATATTTTTTTAATAATCACATATTTTTATAATTTTTTTGGCAAACGCTAAAAAAGATCAAATTAAATTAAGCAAAAATCGTACAGCAATCATCAGAGTAACGCCAGGGATTTAATTTATTTTTTATTAATTTTTATATTTATAAAATATTCTTATTTTTTCCCATAAATATTATTTTTAATATTTTTACTGTAAAATACAGAAAATATGCCATTATTTTTAATTGAATAAAGAACTTATTATTTATTGAATTATTGTTTATAGATTATTAATTTTCAAATTCAATAATGACATTGTTTGTCTCCAATAATAACAACAATAATAAACAGTCTTTATTGCAACTTTAGGGTGTACAGTCACCGGCAATAGTATCTTCCTACACGAAGGCCGCAAAAATATGTGACACGCTCTTAACAGACCTACAAATAAGAGCGTGTCAAGTGTCAAGTGTGTGTATTTGCTGGTGACTGTACAATAAACACTTTACATACGCTTTTTATCTATTTCATTTTTCTTTTCACTTATGGAAGTTTTTTACCTTGTATGCAACTTTCCCCTGTTTGGGCAACGTGCCCGAGAAAGTGGGGAATTCCCGGAACGAGGCACGTTCCCCCGGCCCATCGCTACTCCTTCACCAGTGTGCGCGTGTTCTTCCCGTCGCCCGATGAGTTGCGCAAAGTTTTCCTCTCCCGAGGCCTCGCTACCACGGCGCTTTCGGAAGACTCCGGCGCATGTCGATTGACGATTACTTCCGCGTTAACCTCTAGCGTGCTCCTCAATATCTGCCATGATGCTCCGAGGTTAGCCTAAGAGCATTCAAATGTATACTTTATTGTAATTGATATAGGAAAAATGCACAATAATCAATTTAATGTGCCCTGCTCCACCCGTGCGCTGGTTTGCGCAGGCCATGCGCAGGCTTTTATTATTCAGATTGGCTATCACACAAATACGTCAAAATCTTTCAATTCATATTTAAATATTTACAGATGATCATAACATAACAAACAGTGGAATGTTTCCTATCCTTTGCCTTTGTTTGCCATTTGTCTCCCGCTATAAAATGCCGAATTGAGTACATGCACGTATTTTTTTTATTTTTTTATTTAACTGTTTACATTGTTAGTGTTTCCTAGTGTTAACACTAGGAAAAACAAAAATTAGTTCAAAGAGCTTTTCGTTATATAAAGAAATATTGAAAATGTTAAAAAAGTTTGAGAGGTTGAAACGCTCATAAATTTTGGCGGGAAATTGACAGATGTGATGACGTCACATCTCACAAAATTTTATAGGTTAGTATCGAGTTAGTATGAGATTAGTTCTTACTTCAGTTGGTGTTTCAAATATTTCAAACTTATTTTCGCTTAAACCATGGATGAAACTAAAAAACCCTTATATACCGGTATTGCCTGGCACCAAAGTGCATGAACAATATAATAGGTGCACCCAATAAGGCGTTTTTTATCTGCCGAAAGATGTAAAAACTTGTAAACCATTGTGCAAAATGATGAGAAGACTAAATAGTTATATTCAATGACTTGCTTGTTCTTGCTTCAGACTTGGCACATTGGAGCCTCAAAAAGTTCTTAGACGGTGCGTCTCTATTTAATATATATTCTCTGTAATAGTACTACATATATCGTTGACCTTAATCAATTTAAGGCTAGTACCAACTGATGATAGTTTGGATTTCTTCCAATAACATTTGATGCTAGTTTTTGGTTGGTCCGCTGCACTGGTGTAGCCATGCCAAAATCTCGATGCAATCTCGTGCTTACATCTTCCTAAAACAATATTTTAATTAAGTAATTAATATCTTTCTGTGAGGCAAGTGTATAAAATTTCCAATAACTTAAACTATACTGTTGTACAGTCATTATCAAATACACCAGAGCGACCAAGGTACTTAAAAATATCTGATCATGGATTTTATCACAGTGACAGGCGTTGTTCAGATATTTGTGACCATCTTGGCTGCTTCAATATATCTGATACTGTACTAGAGTCACAGATTTATTATAAACACTGCCATATGTATGTATATAGCATCAGTAATGCAGACATAAATGGGATTGGACATTTGGCATGTTTAATAGCAAAAAATCAACTATGATCTGGCAAATCAGTTCACATGACAACTATATAATAGCTCTAATAATTAGACCATCCATTTATCCTTGTTGTGTTTGTCTGAGGCTCGAATGGACACTGCGCATAAGCAGCAGCGTTAGGTTACTCCATCAAAATTGAGATTTTAATTAACCTATCTCGGGTAACCTAACCACATTTGCTCACAACACCAAGCTGATCTCCTACTATCCGATGGCTCTAGCCATAGGAGTTACTCTCCTATACAAATATCTATCCATACCCAAGTGTGCTGCACAATGTTTTCACTGTTTACAGATTTTTCTTCTTTTCCTTCTGTTTTTAGGCCAAGCAAATAAGATCTATAAAAAGTGTTTTGAGGAATTAATTCCCAGCAGGCTAGAAATCGATTTAATACCTTCCTGTGGTCCTAAATGCATGTTATCCGAGTTAGCCCAATCCCAAGAGGTGTGCATAACTTTTTAGCGAAAATTTTGCTCTCTGTCAGGTTTTTGCTTGTAGCTCGAAAACAGTACGTCCGACGGAAAATGTCATGTACATCAATATTAAAGAGGGTTATAAACCGGGAAAATGTCTCATTTAATTGAAAAACTCATATTTTGAATTCCATACCACATATCTTTGAAACAGATGACTCCAGGTGAAAAAACTATAGAATACAAGTTGAAGACAATATAATTTCACGTTATATAGACATTTCAATTTTCAAATCCAGTCATTTTGAAAGACTAAATTTGGCATGAATTCAAAAGCGGTTTTTTACTAATTCCTTCTAAGTTGCATATTTTCCATAAATATGAAGTGTGAGGCGTACATTTAATGCATTGTTACAACTAAGAACATTTAGGTGCAAATTTCTAAAAGGTACCCAATCAGAAAACTATTTATACATCGTGTTTTTTTTATTTCCGGTAATTTCAAGGGTATATTCCTGAGCTTAAATTATGTCTATTGTAACATCATTTCAAGTATCTGTGTTACAAAAAAAAATATTATAATTATGCAATAACACTTCACATCTCACATAATGCCTGTTACGGTTTTTGGAGTAGGTGAGTAATTTATATAAACGTAGGACACCAGTTTAAGAAGCAGTTTCAAAATAAAGACGTACAAGATTAATTATAGGTTACTGTTTTGGAGTTATAGTTTTAATCATTACACATTAGTAAGTAATTGATTAAAATTTATAATTACCTTGCAGTTGTTGCTCCTTTCATCTTGCAGGCACACATTGTTATTATTGCCGAAATACAACGACATCATAAGTGCATTATATTCGGCAAATTGTCCAGTCGCGCCTTTACAAATCCGCTATCCGTCATTGTACCTGCATAGTTGTGTATTATATTATTATAAATGAGAAATGGCAGTGCTGCAGTATCTGGGTCTTTTAGTTTATAGGACGATTACCGGCAGGGATAATGACATTGACTTGATATTAGCACAATATTAGCACAACTAAAACTGACTGGACTGAGCGAGCGAGCGTTCGTTCAGTCCCTAAGCTTTAAGCTACTTATTACAGTGTATAGAATATGTATTATGATTATGACATATTCTAATCATCGGATTACAAAATCTACCATTTACCAAACACATTAAATAGTATAGTATCGTCTTACTTATGCAAACTAGGTTGTTATAAATAAAACTAGCTTGACGTATTTGTAAGGAATATGGAGGACATTTATTTTAGAGCAAACATAATGAAACCCAATGGAAACCCAGCGTAATGCTTACCTCAAATTCTTCTTTAGTTCCCAATATATGAATTATAACCACATTAAGCTGCTAAATCACCACAGAAACAATGTTTAATCAGTTTTCGTCTAAATTCAGTGTCTGCCACGAACAAAATAACAAATCTGTCAAGTATGTGACGTCACGAGTACGTTCGACCAATAGCGTTGCGTTTAGATTATTAGGATTTTGCGCGAAATTTTTATACTTTTTAAGTATTATTTTAAGCAAATAAATGTTAACTAAATTAAAAAAATGTCTTTGTAGCATAATATTATGGCAATAACCATCGTAATAAAAAATGACGGCGTTATACATAAAATAAAGCGCTAATTATAAAAACTTACAAATTTGAGATCTAAAGTAAACATTGAAATAGGCACAACTGTTGTTGGTCGTCTCTGTCCCTTTCTAGCATATACATCCATACGCTCCTTCTCGCTCACACAGAACCCCCTCTACTTCTGTTGTGATTTTTAAAGTAAAATAAATCGTTTTAATATAAGTCGTCGCGGTGACATATTTAATTAGCACTAGCAATATTAAAATGACATTTGACTGCCCGCTTCTAATCAGCCAATCACGGGCGAGTATTTAAACGACCAATCCGACTCGTTTCCGGGCCGGTTTTGAAGCCTCATGTTGGGCGCTTAAGGCAGTTATTCTAGCGGCAGTCGTGGTAGCGAATGGATGTTCCGTGACTTGATGTATTGTCATAAGTCTATTATATAGCTAATTGTGATTATCATTGTTTCTCTTTGTGATTGGAGATATTGCAAATAATGAAATAAAACGAGTAGTATACTGAGCTTGACTTTGAATTTATAAAAACTCAGAAGAGGGGACGAACAATAGCAAGCAAGGTACGTTATTTTGATTTTTTTATTTGAAATTAATGATCGTGATCTATGCGAACCTTATTGTAGTTCTAAAAAGAATACGATTGAGTGATAATGACAATGCCTTTGATTTGAAATTTTGTGTTAGCAATACATATATGTATTGTGTATACTTAGCAACTTTTACACGCTCGCAACTAGCTATGTGGTCGCCGTCGCCGGCAACGACGTGGATAGCAATTTGAAATTGAAAATGAATAATATTTTTTTGGGAATCTTGATTTACTTGGATTAGTAACTAGTGTCTAGCATGTGACAATACCTAGATAGTATGTGTTGCAGCTAGGACGCCATTAGCTTTCCTGTGGTAGATTGCTTGATTAGGTAGCTAGTAAGCGACCACGTGTGTTGCTTCTAGAGGGTCTTGGGTGTCCATGATTGAATGAATGAATATATGAATTGGTAGGTAGCATCTAACCATGTGTTGTTGCTGGAAGGCCATTTGTGCCTATAGTAGATTGCCGGGTTAGGTAGTTAGTACGCGACCATGTGTGTTGCTACAATTGAATATGTAGCTAGCTTGTGACCAGGTGTGTTGCTGCTAGGTCATGTTTACCTATGATAGATTGTCGGATTAGGTAGTCGGTACGCGACCACGTGTGTTGCTAATATTGAATAGGTAGCTAGCTTGCGACCATGTGTGTTGCTGCTAGAAGGTAATGTGTACCTATGATAGATAGATTGTCGTATTAGGCAGTCAGTACGCGACCATGTGTGTTGCTGCTAAAAGGTCATGTGTGCCTATGATAGATTGTCGAATTAGGTAGTCGGTACTCGGACCATGTGTGTTGCTACTAGTAAAAACGTGAATTAGAGTCCAAGTTTAAGTTCGAGTTCAAATTCGATCAAACTCAGGTTCCAGTCTAAACCAAAGTTCGAGTCTGTGATCGAGTCTGAGCTCGAGTTCGAGTCTGGGCTCGAATTCGAGTCTGTATTAAAGTTAACGACGTTTTCGAGTCTAAGTCGAGTCTAAGTCGGGTCTAAGTCGAGTCTAAGTCGAGTCTAAGGGGGCGTCCATTAATCGCGTCATACGTTTTTGGCTTGTTTTAGACCCCCCCCCTCCCCCATGGTGATCTTTGGGGATATTTTCTTTTGGGAATCTTGATTTACTTGGATTAGTAACTAGTGTCTAGCATGTGACAATACCTAGATAGTATGTGTTGCAGCTAGGACGCCATTAGCTTAATATATACTCAATTAAATTCATATACCGCAGCCGCAAAACATAAAAATATAACGCATTCCGCAATAAAATTCGCAAAACGTATAAAATTATAACGCATACGATATATAGAATATAGGATAACCGCATCCACAAACGTATAAAAATATAACGCATACGCAATATAGGGTAAACGCATCCATCCCTATTTCGTTAAATTCGTAAAATGTTTCCGCATACTCCGATAAATTCCGTACGTATATATATATTGCATATAATAATTCAACCAAATTTCACATAAATTAAATACAAGGACCACAACAATAAGGAAAATGTTCATAATATAACAGTCAATTAAAAGCACTTACTCAACTCCAAGGCCTAAAGAGAATACACAGAAAAGAAATAAATTTTATCATTAAAGTGAATAAATTTGGCCTCACCAAATAAGACTTCTTTACGGCTGGTCCCTTCCCACTAGTCGCTCTAGCCGATGGCAGCCCAGGTCGGTTTGAAGGCAGAAGTTGGAGTCTCGTTGCTCAGGATGTGCTTCTGGTTCACGTTGGCTGCAGAAGTCAAGTAGTCCCGTAGTCCCGTAGTCCAAGATAGTAGCACGATGCTTGTAGCTTAGTCGGCGGCAGAAGTCAAAGTCAAAGTCAAAGTCAAAGTGTTCGCAGCTCTGGTCGAAGGCAAAGTGATTCCCTACAGTACGCCCTTCCCTTATATAGTAATAAAAATTCCGTATCGATTCGTCCAATAAGATTGCTTACCGCCTTATTAGTCGAGTTTGGTATGCTTTCGTCTACCATCTGGGACGACAATATTTCTCGGATTTGATCTAATTTGAACCTTATGGATCCTTTAGTTCATACTATTTTAAAGACCAAATTCCTATACTTAAGTGACCTAGTTCGATAATCTCCTATCTCCCATAGTGAATGTTTTTCTTGAATATCTATCCAATTATGCAATTTCCAATGAAAATTTATATGAAAATAGATGAAAACAATAGCCCCGTGTATGATTTAATAAACCCCTGTAAGTATTAATGTCTATTTTCCCCGTAAAATGCCAATATATCTTTGTATACCAATTTGATTCTTAAGATCCCTACGCTACATACTTCTATAAGAAACAAGTTCCTATGAGCGCCCTACCCTTTTTGGAAACCCTAACCTCTAAGAAAGCGATTTTCTTTAATTCGAACAAAAGCAAGTATTTCCTAAGGTGTATCTATATAATTTCTGATGAAGATAATTTTTCTGCATATATTCTGACCAGATCCTATCGGATTTACTGCGTATTTACTTTGTAAAATACCAATATAAATTTTATAAGAAAATTCGCTTTTTATCCTAATTTTCATCACTTTCCTTTATTTTTTTTGATCAAAATTGAGTTTTCCATACGTTTATAAGCTAAAACTAGCCTAGAATTCCATCAAACATCAGTAATTTTAAAATCCTTACAATCTTTTTACAACAATTTTCGATCATAAAATTTGTCTATTTTAGCGTTTTACCGAATCGAACTCGTTATGTTTTATAAAAACAAAGCTCCCAACTTTATTTATTTCCGTTATTTAACTTCATAATACGAGTTTTTATATAATATTCCCAAAATCGATTTTGGATGAAAAGGTCAGTTCTTAGCTTTTTCACGCTTAATTCGTTCAATTTCGTTAATATACTTGCTGCAATATAGCTTTAATTACTTTCCCTTTAATTTAAGTATCGATTTCTAACAATACTTAACAAATTAAAAACATAACCTCTCCATTTGGACAAATTTTCAGACAAATCTAAAATATTATTAGATACTACTTTTTGTTATTGAATAAATTATCAATAATACATTTATTCTATACAATAAACTACATTTCATCTCGAAAATCCTATTAAAAGCATCAATTTTCATCATTACTTTACGAACAATCTTCTCAGTTGTCGGTCATTTCCATCCCTAGGTATTCTCACAATGAAAACATAAGAAACTGTGTAGCATGACGCTACGTATCGTACGACATCTGTCGACTTTCTTTAGAACTTCTGAACTTCTGTGTCTAAGGCTAGGTCACGGTTGATATATAAAAAAAGCGTACATTGTGATTCACGGCATTACAGGTAGATGGCGCTTATATCAGTCCGTATTTTGTAATACGTCTGGCAGTTATAAAATTGAGATAATACTCGCGCTAATTTTGAATGTGAATTTTTGAGGTATTCCAGATTGTCAAAAAGAAAAAAGTTGATTTTTGATTGAGTCTGTCAGAGCGCCGTGAGATTTTGGAAAGAAAAAGAGATAATCTGGATTTGGTCTGGGGTTTTTGTTATAATTTGCTTAGTTGCATCGTGGTGAAGTGCGATTTATTTCAAACATTATATAGCAAGTGCTATTAATACATTATTGGAGGTAAAATAAAACCAAAACCATTGCCGGGCAAAAAAGGCCATATAAATTATATAGCAAGTGCTATACACTGGAACCGCCTGATCCGGAAGGATTCCGGAAGGCGCTTGTGGATGCCGGGCCGGCGGGACGGTCTGCAGCTGCCGCGATTTCCGCGGGTTTCTCCGTCCGCATCCATCGGGCTCTCCAAGTGAGAAAAGGAGTTCAGCGAGCTATTGGGTCCGCCTAAATCAAAGCGGACACTTGCCCACGAACTCTTTTTAATTTAAAACAACAGCTTTAGCCATCCTGCTTTCGAGAGTATCAAATTATTTACATTTTTGTTAAAAACGTTATAAATCGGATTCCTTTTCTTTGTATCCAGTATTTTTGTGCCATAATAGTTTTTTTTGTTGTTTTGCTAAATTCCCCAAATTCCAATTGCCTCGTTTGACGGGCGTATAAAGACCTGGCTCTTTAATTTAGGCTACGTTCAGCCAGCGAATCATCTGTCACCATCCATATCACCCGCCTCATTAACCCATTATTTTCCTGCAGCCAAATTATTACTAGCCGAGTCTTTATTTTTACTTACCGGTTTTGCTAACTATTGAATGTGTAATGTCCTTGTTTAGGTACAGTTGTCTTCATTTTTAAGTGAAGTGCTAATATTAAATATTTTTAATTATTGTAATTTAATTACATTCTGGCCACTAGGGAGGTTGTTGAATGTGAAAGTGAAATAGGTACAGTTGTCTTCATTTTTAAGTGAAGTGCTAAATTTAAATATTTTTGTTATTGTAATTTAATTGCATTCTGACTACTAGGGAACTTATTGAATGTGAAATACCCTTATTTAGATGCCGTTATTGTGATTTTTACGTGAAATGCTAAATTTTAAATAATTGATTATTTTTGCTAATATTAAATATTTTTACTTTGTCGTCAAAATTAAACGTGTTACTGCAATTAAGAAGTGTTTCACTGCAAAATCGCGCCCGAACAGGGACTATAACTCTGGATTTACTTTTAATAATTGTAATTAAATATTTTTTTTGGATTTGTGAGACGGTGACCGTAGACCGGTCGCGGTTCTATTAACCTTGATTTTGGTTTGTTTCAGCCTGCTGCCTCCTTACGTCCCATCACTAACCCGAATTCCGTCATATTAAAAAAATTGCTTTTATTTATGTTAAAAAAAAACGAATTTATCTGTTGCCCTTTACTTATGCCTTTTTCTCAATTACCCGTAACATATCCCAAATACCTTATTTCATAGTCTGAGTCCTGTAGTTAGAGCCCGTAGACGTTAGGGAATTCGCAGGTAAGTCAGACATAGAATGTATGATTTGCGTTTTGTTATTATTTTCAGAAACTGAACTTGTTTTTTTTTTAATTCGAACTCTAACATGGCATTTAGACTTCGAGTGTTATTTTCTTTCTTTGACTTAAGCGCTTGGTTTAGACCACGGATATACTCGAACTTCGGATTTTATTTTTTAGGTAGATTAACTTTATTTTTTGTTTGAACTTGCAACGCAAGACAACATTCGACTTTTCGCCATGTCGCACTTAAGTAATGAAGGATCAATTGCTGAGACATCTCATGCGCACTCATCTTTAAACTCGTACGATCCGAGGATTTTAGATCCAATGGCAGACGATGAAGAACAGTTTTTTGATTCTGAACCACGACCCCAGGCGATGCATATGTCCGGACTTCCCCCGCCTTTTCCTTTCAAAGATTATTCACTTACGAAATGGAACTTGAACTTTTCCGGGGACACTTGTGTTCGCGAATTTTTCTTTCGAATCGAGGAAGAAGGTATGGCGCGTAACGTCATTCCTTCATATGTTGTCAGATGTTTCCATGAATTGTTGTCAGATAGTGCCTTGAAACATTTTAGGGCAATCAGATATCCGGGTCTTACTTACGCGGAATTAAAGTCTGAATTCGTTAAAACCTTCGACGTAGCCGATTTCGATTTCAAGCTTGAGAGCCAACTTCGCGCTTTATCACAGAAGGACAACCAGTCAGTGGTTGATTTTGTTATTCAGGCGCGCGATCTAAACGCAAAGCTTCGTACACCGGTTTCCGAAGACAACCTGTTTAACATTATTAAATATGGAATGAATCCTAGATATCATCCTTGTCTTGCAACTAACGTGGTCAAGGATATTGATGGTTTGTTAGAAGTCGCGAAAAATTTTGAAGCCTTTCAAGGTTCACGTCCAGCACGTTTGGCTATTGCACCGATTAGTGCTCAAGTTGTAGGTCAACCCAGTTCTATAGTGTGTATGAAGTGTGATGCAACTGGTCACAACTATCGTAATTGTCCTAACGTTTCAGGGGCAGTGTGCTTCAAGTGTAAGCGTGTTGGTGCAATCACACGCGATTGTTCTAGTTGTAATTCTGGTCCGTCAAAAAACGAATAAGTGGCGCACTGAGAGGTCCACCGGTGTCGCCCGTTTATATGAATAATTCCCCGGATAATAGACTTTTTATTGATGTTTTAGTTGCTGGCTCTTCGGTAAGAGCTCTTTTAGACTCTGGTGCTCAGGTTTCACTAATTGATATATCCCTCTTATCGGAGCTCGGTATAACATATCACGAGGATATCCAGCCTTATGTTGTCTCCGCCGACAATTCTCCTATTGAAATTCTAGGCGGTTTGGACGTCCCCATTCTTTTTAGTGGCATTCGCGTTCTGCACCCCTGTCTAGTAAGCAGTAATCTTCCTACTGCATTTATTTTAGGAATTGAGTTTTGGAATGCTGTTGGTCTCATTGACATTTTAAAGAAGGCATTCCGTGATGGTTTGTCAGGTAAGCTTTACGTCGCTTCACATCATGTTCCTGTCGCAGTCCCACGAGTAGATGAGGTTCGCTATGTCCACCCTCGTACGGTGCTTGCACCACTGCAGGAATCAAAACTCCAATGTGTTATTGACGAGTTTGAGGAGATTTCTTCTGATAAAGCTGGATTAGGTTGTACTTCGTGGCTTTCGCATAAGATTGAGACTGTTGGTTCGCCCATCCGTCAACGTTACTATCCCTTATCTCCAGTCAAACTCAAGATTCTCAACGAAGAGATCGACAAGATGTTAGAGTCAGGCGTTATTCGTCCCTCACGATCACCCTGGGCTTCCCCAGTGGTGATGGTTACCAAGAAAGATGGTAGTGTCAGGTTTTGCGTGGACAGTAGGAAGTTGAACAGCGTTACCATCAGGGATTCATACCCTCTCCCGCGCGTCCAGGACATCCTTGATAACCTACGAGGTGCCAAATATCTAACTTCGTTGGATTTTAGGAGCGCCTTTTGGCAAATCCCCTTAGCTGATAAGGCCAGTTGTGAGAAAACGGCCTATATTGTACCCCAAAGGGGCCTCTTTGAGTTCGTTCGTCTCCCTTTTGGTTTAACCAACGCTGCGTCCGAGATGCAGAGGCTTACTGACATGATTGTCAATTTTGAATATACTCCTGAGTCTGAGGATTTTATCTTCGGCTATGTTGATGATTTGATTTTGGTGTCTCGTGATTTTGGCAGTCATATGCGGCTTATTCGTAAGGTTCGTGATAGGTTGAAAGAAGCTGGTCTTACGGTTAATTTAGATAAGTGCGAGTTTTGTAAGTCTGAATTGAAGTAAATCGGCTACATCGTCAATGAGCGTGGTCTTCAAACTGATCCAAAGAAATTAGAAGCTATTAGGGATTACCCTACCCCTTCTTCTGCCAAGTCTCTACGTGCTTTCATTGGTATGTGTTCGTATTATCGCCGTTTCGTGGATGGTTTTTCTTCGATTATTGCTCCTCTGACGGCACTTATCGGTAAGAGAAAGGGACGTGATCCCATCGATTGGAACGATAGTGCTAGTGAAGCTTTTTCTGAATTGAAGGATGCCTTGATGAGCGCTCCGTTGATGGCTTGCCCGGATTTTTCGAAACCTTTTATCCTTCAATGTGACGCTAGCCAGGTTGGCTTAGGCTCGGTCCTGGCTCAAGAGTTTGACGGCGTTGAACATCCAATTGCTTATTATTCTCGTTTATTCACTAAAGCTGAACGTGGATACGGGACAACCGAACATGAGCTTCTCGCCGTTGTTGATTCCATAAAGCATTTCCGCGGATATCTCGATGGAATGAGGTTTAAGATCATTACTGACCATATTGCTCTTAAATGGTTGATCACCCTTGATAATCCTACCGGGCGCTTGGCTCGTTGGGCAATTTTGATTTCCCAATATAACTATGAGATTGAACATAAAAAAGGTGTCCTTAATGTTGTTCCAGACGCCTTGTCCCGCGCTCAAGTTGGGCTTATCTCATTCGCGCGTGGCATGGATCCTTCTGGAGATCCTTGGTATGAACGAATTTACCAGGGAGTTTTGGACAATTCTCAAATGTTTACTGCATTTGCTCTTCGGGATGGTGTCTTAATGCGCAGGGTATCTATCGAAAACCCTTTAGCACCTAATCCATGGCGTATAGTTCTTCCTGCTTCAAGGACTAGAGAGGCGGTTGCTGAAATTCATAATGGATTTCCCAACGTTAATCCTGGTGTTATGAAAACGTATTTAAAAGCTCGTGACTTATACTATTGGCCGAATATGTACCGTGATGTTACAAGTTTCCTTTCTGAATGTCAGATTTGCAAGTCTTATAAAATTGCAAATTCACAACCTCGTGGACTTCGCTTATTTCCTCGTCGTGTTGCGGCTCCAATGGATCTTCTTTCCATTGACTTAATTGGTCCTTTACCGGTTAGCCGTAATGGGTGTCGTTATATTTTGACTTTGGTTGACGTTTTTACCAAATTTGTTTGGTTGGTCCCTTTGAAGTTGGTGAATGCGAGGTCAATATCGATGGCATTAGAGTCGGAGGTTATTTTGCGGTACGGTGTTCCTACTAACATTCTCTGTGACAACGCTACAGTTTTTCATAGTCGTCAATTTCTGGATTTCCTGGCGAGCTATAATATTCCAGGTCCGTGTTATACCCCATATTATTCGCCACAAGCGAATGTTGTGGAGAGATATAACCAGGTCGTGATTACTACTTTGAGCATTTTAGTTGAAAATGACCAACGCAGTTGGTCGGGTCATTTACATCGGGTCGCTCTTTATTTAAACTCTTGTATAAATTTGGCTACTGCTTATACACCGAATTTTTTGATGTACGGCCGCGAGTTGTCAATGATTCGTGAACGTGTTGAGAATCAGGTTGTGGACCAAGATGTGGGACTCAGCCGGATGGAACGCGCTTCGAATCTTCAGACGCTTCGTGAGGTGTACGATAAAGTTTCTGATTCGATGGCTTTAGCCTTTCATCGTAACGCCGCCAAGTTCAACACGAACCGTCCTTCGCCAAGAATCGTTGGTGACCAAATCGTTTGGCGCCGGAATTTCCAGCGTGGATCCGCTGATCCTTTTCGAGGCGGTAAATTCGCTCCACGTTTCGTTCGGTGCCGTGTGGTTAGACGGGTGTCTCCACAGGTATATGTACTGGCTGATACCGATTCCGAGCACGTCAGTACCTATCATATTAAAGATATCTTGAAATAGTTTCTTCTTTCGGCCCGTTCAGTATTCTCAAAATTCTAAAATGCGCTTTAGTCCGCCATTCCCTTATCGGTAATCCTTGCTTGATTCGTTTCTTATCGTTTTTTGTTTTCGTTTGAGCGTTTCCTTGCTCCTTTTTCCAGGTTTGACTTTTTTTTACCGTTGGTGCTTAAGGCTTCGTTTATCTTTCCCGTTCTATGATAGCCTGGTTGTATAATTTGATGACTCGATGTGAGGGATTAAGATCTGTGGCCAGGTGCAGTTTCTGTCCTATCCCGGCCGTCACGTCTTGGACCGCGTGACGCGTTGGTTGGCGTTTTGTCATCTTCTTAATCTATTAGATTAGTCTTTAGGGGTAATGTTAATAACTGGTTGGTTTTGTTTTTTTTTGTAATTCGTTTAGGGTTCTCTTGTTGTACCTTTTTTAGCCTTAGAATTAAGTTGTTTTTTTTTGTTGCTTGGGGTTAGTTTTCTTGTGTTTTCTTGTGTTGTTGTTTGTTTGTTTCTTTGTTTGGTAGGGAGATGCTGTAGCATGACGCTACGTATCGTACGACATCTGTCGACTTTCTTTAGAACTTCTGAACTTCTGTGTCTAAGGCTAGGTCACGGTTGATATATAAAAAAAGCGTACATTGTGATTCACGGCATTACAGGTAGATCGCGCTTATATCAGTCCGTATTTTGTAATACCTCTGGCAGTTATAAAATTGAGATAATACTCGCGCTAATTTTGAATGTGAATTTTTGAGGTATTCCAGATTGTCAAAAAGAAAAAAGTTGATTTTTGATTGAGTCTGTCAGAGCGCCGTGAGATTTTGGAAAGAAAAAGAGATAATCTGGATTTGGTCTGGGGTTTTTGCTATAATTTGCTTAGTTGCATCGTGGTGAAGTGCGATTTATTTCAAACATTATATAGCAAGTGCTATTAATACATTATTGGAGCAAAAATAAAACCAAAACCATTGCCGGGCAAAAAAGGCCATATAAATTATATAGCAAGTGCTATACACTGGAACCGCCTGATCCGGAAGGATTCCGGAAGGCGCTTGTGGATGCCGGGCCGGCGGGACGGTCTGCAGCTGCCGCGATTTCCGCGGGTTTCTTCGCCACATCATCGGAGAGTTAGAGTCCGCATCCAGCGGGCTCTCCAAGTGAGAAAAGGAGTTCAGCGAGCTATTGGGTCCGCCTAAATCAAAGCGGACACTTGCCCACGAACTCTTTTTAATTTAAAGCAACAGCTTTAGCCATCCTGCTTTCGAGAGTATCAAATTATTTACATTTTTGTTAAAAACGTTATAAATCGGATTCCTTTTCTTTGTATCCAGTATTTTTGTGCCATAATAGTTTTTTTTGTTGTTTTGCTAAATTCCCCAAATTCCAATTGCCTCGTTTGACGGGCGTATAAAGACCTGGCTCTTTAATTTAGGCTACGTTCAGCCAGCGAATCATCTGTCACCATCCATATCACCCGCCTCATTAACCCATTATTTTCCTGCAGCCAAATTATTACTAGCCGAGTCTTTATTTTTACTTACCGATTTTGCTAACTATTGAATGTGTAATGTCCTTGTTTAGGTACAGTTGTCTTCATTTTTAAGTGAAGTGCTAATATTAAATATTTTTAATTATTGTAATTTAATTACATTCTGGCCACTAGGGAGGTTGTTGAATGTGAAAGTGAAATAGGTACAGTTGTCTTCATTTTTAAGTGAAGTGCTAAATTTAAATATTTTTGTTATTGTAATTTAATTGCATTCTGACCCATAGGGAACTTATTGAATGTGAAATACCCTTATTTAGATGCCGTTATTGTGATTTTTACGTGAAATGCTAAATTTTAAATAGTTGATTATTTTTGCTAATATTAAATATTTTTACTTTGTCGTCAAAATTAAACGTGTTAATGCAATTAAGAAGTGTTTTACTGCAACTGATGATAAAGTAATTTGTAATCAAAATACTAATTTCTAAATGGGTAAAACATCCTGTCTATGTTACTAACAGTTTTTACTGTGTCATAAAATGTCTTTAGTAAATCATATATTTTTGTACTTAGCACATATCTTAAGAATGAAGTAAATATTTCTAGAACATACTTTATATACAACCTCCTGCCATCCTATGAGTTTAATTTTTCCTAATAATATATCCCCCATTGAAGGAATCAATCACAAGATTGCTAAAACTTTATGACAAATCTAGTGCGGTAACCAAATTACTGTTTGTCCACTGCAAATGGTACAAACGGATATTTCAGATAATAATTCCCCAAAATGTTGTATACTTATCCTGTTAAGTTGTTATTCATAGCCTCTGTTCCTGTGAAAACTAAAACATACATTAAATATCTACACAAGCTGCATATATAAATTACATATGAATGCCACTTATGGTCAAAATGCCATTTTAAATACCCAAATAATAATAATAATAACCATTATTTCTATCTAAAATACAACTATGCAAAATACATAATTAATTGACCAAGATCATGAATGTTTCAAAATCTTGCCAATCAACGGTGAACAATATTTAGCAAAACTCTATGGTATCAATTGCTTATGCAATAATGCAAAAATAAGTAATAATATAAATATAATTATATCTAAACATAATATAATTTATCGAAAACTGTGAGAAATCCTAGTAAAGATTTCAGGTTTTATATTTTCCAAATATACTCAGTTGCTGAAAGCAATGATAATAGCTTATCATTAAAGTTCAGGTATGTATGGTTGCTAATAAAACACAATGATGCTTATATACTTCCATTTATTTTGTTTCCTTTGTCAGATCATTAACTTGATCTTTTCTTACATACTAAAATAAAACCAATATGTAATAAGGTGAGCCTCCACTCTCATACATACTATGTGAATCATTTATTTTTCATTTTTTCATGAACTTTACTCCTGAAAATATCATGTAAAAGCTTACAAATGAAGCTCTATCAGCCTTTAAAGTCATTTTGCTACTTTTCGTACATAGAGGACCCTGTGGACCGCTACAGCACGCTTGAACACTAGCATAGTGATAATAAGTGATTATATGGGTACCATTCTGGCACCCTTCTCTGTTTTCTTTACAGAATCATTTGATTCTGTATGAAGTACCTAATTTGTTCATTTTAGGAGAGTTACTAAAACTTTCAAATAATTTTACACAATTGATAGTCTTTGGGATATTGGCAGTAGCCAACTGATTTCTCCATTTGAATGATCAATATAATATTAGCATTAGTAGGACCAGTAGGCATTATTTTAATTTAATTTTTATTATTGTATTTATTGTGTTATTTTCATTTAATTTAATTTTAATTACATTTGTACACATATGGAATTTATTCTGGAATAAAACATTTTCATTTCATTTCATTAGTCAAAACATTTTTTTTAATTATTAAGACAGGTAGTGTCAAAAACTGATTTAGGCATCCCTTAGGATAATTATAACAGAACATGGACAGTAGTCAAACTGTTTACTCCTTGTGATTAACTAATATATCCCTTTGGATGATTAATAGAATATTGGCTGTAGTCAAACGGATAACTCGTTTTGGATAATTATAAGATAATTTAGTGTCCAAAACCGATGTATCCGTATTCCGCTTGGATAATTAATGACATACTGGCAGTAGCCAAACTTTTCATAGTTATTGAAATTCTCGATATTTGCCATCCGATTTATCCCCAAAGGATAATTTTGTTCGATCTTTGTCAAACAAAGTGATTTGTCCTCAGCGGACAATTTTGTTCGACCTTTGTCAAACACCGTGATTTGCCCTCAGCGGACCATTTTGTACGGCCATTTCCAGGGAGTTACGTTCGAATAGCCTCAGCCGACAATTTTGTTCGGCCATTGCCTGGTAGTTACGTTTGAATAGTCTTGAACTCTACCATTTGTCCTTTCGGACTTATAAGGTGACGTCTGGTAAACCAACCGTTTTTTGTCGTTTGTTAGGTATGTACATATATAGTAAATACGTACAAGTCCGTCTCTTCAGGAATTTACTTATATGACTTTTTATTTCCCATTGTAAAACTTCTGTAGTTATGTCCGCTGGGGCTTCACCCACACAACTACTAATAATAAGAACAAAGCATGATCGATCACAGTTATAGGTCAATAATGCCTAATAAGGTTTTATATGGAACAAAGGCACTTACCAATGTGTAAATAAAATAATGAAATTATTGATAGCTTGTTTAAGGCGACCGATCAAAGATGGAATTTATTCTCAAAAGGGATCCATTCACATTCACTTTTGAGACAGTATAGTTTATGGTAATTATGTAGTAGGTATTTATAACTGTTGTAACAATAGTCTAAATATAATCAACAAATGGAAATACCAAGTTTAAAGGTGAACTAGCACCTATTGGATATTTTATAACTTTAAAACATTGGCACCTAAATGAGTTAATTTAGCTGTGCCGTTATATAGCCGTAGTTTATATAGGTTATGATATATGTTTAACGATTTAAGTATTATATATGGTGTAATGAATCCAAGGGATCCATATAATGCCTATTTCAATGGACGGTAAAATTGTTCGATATTGTGACATTGCTATTAACGTTATGTAGGAGTTAATTTCATTTGCAGTTTCAGGAAAATTTACGACTTTACGATTAAGCTTTAATGAAAAATTATACTGTAATATTAATGTTCGAATTACAACTCACCTGGAAAATATGGAGTATTATAAAATCAATTAGAAGTTATGTCTTAATTTTCATAGCTTTGGTGCAGTTCGGGAAGGAGAATTTAGTGTTGAAATAAATACTGAAAACTAGCTTTATTTCAAGTGGCTTTTCTAAATAATATTCATTTTCGTTTAGATATTAAGATGGTAATTCATTTGGAATACAGATAATAGTATTTTCTAATAAATTTTGGTTCCTAAAAAACCTAACCTCGAATTTATAGATGTTAGTGTATGTAGCAGAAAACAAATGAAAACGTAAAATCTAATTCCTTGATCTAACTAGGCATTAAAAGTAACAATGTTTCTTGTGAGATCGAATAAAAATAATAGTTATTTAGGAAGATTTGGTTAAGAACAGTATTGTGTCATAAACACGTGATTATTTACTTCCGAGTACAAATAAATATTTTCATTCGATAAACAATATAGTCCTCTTAGCATTCCTGTTGATATTTGTTAGAAATATATGCGTATTAATAATTATTGGTGAAAATTGACCATGCGGTTACATTGAATTTGCTTTTGTTTCCTATAGAAACACTATTGTATGTATATTTCACTATCATATATATATTCCCTATATTTTTAGCATATTTATCCAAATGTAGTTTCTAAGTTCTATTCAGCAATTTACCAGAAAATCCTGAAATTGTAATTATAAATTAATAATTTTACATAAATGCGGGTAGGAATAATCTTGCAGCGCGCGAGGTTAATCTTAACCCACCCGCATATTTGCTTAGATTTTCGCAGGCGAACGAGAAGCGGTGTGCAGACGACGAGTCAGGAGTTCACGCGAATTTGAACCTTGTCTGTTAGACATTTATTTGGTTTTAGTATCTACAGGTTGGATCATCAACCTTATTATTTAGATAACTAGGTTCAATAGCGGAATCGGATGAGTAATCGGTAAGATTTTTAAAGAGGTGTTTGGATTAAAGCTACAAAGGGGAATGTAGGTGATTGTGGGAGACAGGGTACGGAAATTATAAAAGCGGGTGGTAAGGTTCGAACTTAACTTAGTCGGAACGAGATTTCAAGACATCAGCATCTCACAGCCAAGATCGAAGTCTACATCTTTATGTAAGTCCTTTTAAATATTTCACTTTTATCTTAATTGTTTGTCGTGTACTAGCATTTTACAATATCTTTACTAGTGAAGCGTACGAATATTATAATAACGGTCAATACCTTTCTTTTAATAATTGGGTTATCTGGGGACTAATATTTCAGGCGTTACGCTTATTTACCTGCAGTGATTGTTTGAATAATGAGGGATATATTATTAATCCACATTTGTAAATATTTTAGCTGTGTTTGGGTTTACAATGAAGTAGGGATCTGCGTTTAAGTATATTAGGTACTATTTCAACTATTTATTACTGAGTGAGCGAAGCGAAGCACTATTCCGCTGTGCCTAGAGCCGTCCGTATGTCTAATCTAAATAAGTACTTAAATGTTTTGATTATTTATTGAGTGTGGAATTGAAATACAATCTTCGTCTTCTTTCATAAACGATTCTTAAATCGTATGGACGTTTTAACATAGGTTTAAACTCCGAGCAATGATTTAGTATTTGAGTTATTGCTTAATGTAGGGTATTATTTGACTTGGTTTTCAAACACATATTAACACAACAAATAAATAATAGTATTTTTCATTTCTGTGGAACTCGTTTTCGTGAGGAAACCATTTAACTATTTGATGATATTCTATTTATTTCTATTCTACTGTATAGGCTGATAGCTTATATTCGAACCAGGTTCTTCAATGGCCTGTGTTTGTGTTTTATTTTAACATTGAACCTTTTACATTTTAGTATATATGACTGTGTGTATTTATGCGTGCGTATTTTATTTTTACAATACCTAACTATTCAGGATACGTAATATTTATTCTCCGTAGTAGTATATATATTTACTGTTGAGGTGTCGAATAGGTTCTAGTTTGAGAGTACCAAGCCATATTTTATCTAAGTAGATTTTAATACAGTTTTTCGGGTAACTACGTTCTATCTGTTAACTATTTCTTTCTACTACCTTATAAATATAAATATATAGTTTTAATGCAACGTTTAAGTTAGGTTCGATCTTTTTAATGTTAATTGTCGATGTCGGTTAACTATTGGCCATGGTTAAACGATATCGCGTAATATTTATGTAATTCCATGTAACACTTTAGTAATTATATAAGGGATAAGATGCTGGATTTCTAGCGTAGAGATTTATTCCATGTAGAATGCTTATCTGGTGTTTTCTTGGTGGCAACGGGGAACACTATGTGAAGCCCAACGCGCACGCTTTATAATCATAGTTAATAAGCGTTCATTAATAATGTCAAAAATCCACAGATTAATTTATCTGTTCCAAATAGGTATGATTGCTGTTGCTTTGGATTTAGTCAATTATTGATATAGGTAGTGACAGAGCGCCATGTCATCCTGCTCATTTCTATGTGCTAATCCTTATTAAATGATAAAATTGATTAAACACACCTTACTCGTGTTAGTAGAATTCTAACAAAACGAGTGTAAAATATTTTATGAATAATGTTTTAGGTACCTGTAATTACTAATTAAACATTTATCATGTTAGACTGTACCATCGTACGAACAATCATATCACGACGATTAACGTCGACGGTTTTGGTAATTCGTGCAATATTGGTTAAAGTAGAAAGAGTAGTAGTTTTTTCATAAGAATAAGAAAATGCATCTATTCCCAGAATTTATCATAAATAATTATAACATGATTTCATCTCTTATGAGATGAGTCAGTAATATTCAGGTATCACCGCGTTCAACTGTCTGTGTGCCGGTGGAGTGCGCAATTAGTGCAGTCATTGAAGCGAAAAATACGGTCTTACCTCCGAATTTTTTTACTGTGAACCGATTTGCATGAAATTTTGGAATTAGGCTCATCTTACCCTTAACTTCAAAAGTGAAAATGATCTGAACTCCGCCTATTATTTTTAAGGGGTGTAAACAACCCCTTAATGGAAAAATTGACATTGAGCCATTTTATCGCAAGAAAACATGTCTAATAGTAAGTGGTGAAATTGTAAAGTATTTTCTAACATAATTACCTCATATTAGAATCATTTTCAACCCCTTGAAAATCTTACAACCCTTGCAAACAACCCCTAAATTGAAAAAATCACAAAAAAATACTTTGGTATGACATAAAAAGATGTAAGTATAGAGTAAGTAATATTTTATATTCTCTATAATAATTATCAAATTTTTAACCCCCTTTTAACCCTGAAAACTACCCCTTGATAAAAAAATTTTTTTTTTTTTTTTATAAAATGAAAAGGATTTAAATATTATTCCACACTCTCGAAAATGATTATCATATTCTTAAGCTTTTCTACCCTTAAAACTACCCCTAAATTAAAACAGTAAATATATATGATTACATATTTAAAAATAATTTAAAAATATTATAGTCTATGGTTCGTTCTAGATTGATGAAATATGAAAGTCTTCTACGATTCCGAATCGATCCATGACACTGAATAAAGTGTTATCCTTCTTCGCTTAGCCCAAAACTGTAACCTGCCGGTAGCGCAGGCGGTGATGCGGACGCTGGGCCGCATGCGGTAGCGTCCCTAAAGGCCTAACACCTCCGGAGGTTGACATCGGAACAACGAGCGGCATACGCGGGTTTCGTATTCCCTCTTAGGAGGTGTTTAGTTATGGTCTTTATAGACCACGTCGCGTCAAACTGATGGAAGCTGCACGACGGTGGCTCGCTGTTCCTGCGAGCAGGCTGTCGGCGACGCTGGCGCTCGACGTGCCGGTTGTCCAGCACGAGAGTTCAACGGGTACGCCGTGGGCCTGCGACAGCTGTAGGCCTGCCGTAGTGTAACCAGGTACCGAACCGTTAGCTAGCGCGGGATTCCGCAGCCGAGAATATACTGACCAATTGTAAGCACAAACCCTGTTTGTTATTAATTAGGGAGTTAAGATATAAAAGAAGTGTAGTGGAGGGGTATTTACTGCAAATGCTGAATATAAGTGTGGGATGTTTAATAAATCTTGTCGCACAACTTGGGATTTTCATTTTACAAAACCAAGAATCATTTCAATATATACACATTACAATAGTTGTGGGTCTCTATTATACTGCGTACTTTCACATTGCTCCAAATATTCACACTCCGAAATTTTCAGTTACTAAGTAGAAAAAAATATGATAAGTTTTTACCAGGAGTGCGATTTTTGAATCTCACCAAGTGACTAATTCTCACCGATGTGAGTGATTTCCGATAGTAAATCACTCACATCGGTGAGATTTAGTCACTTGGTGAGATTCAAAAATCGCACTCCAGGTTTGTTTAGGACCATAACTCCTTCAATTTTCATGCTATCACAATTTATAAAAAACCATTGTAAAGGTAATTAAGAGAGCTACAACATCCTTCATTGCAATATATAGTAAAAAACCTTTTTCTAAAACGGTGAAGGGTTAAAGGGCTTAAGAGAGGCTGTGATTGCGCTGCCACGCGCTCTTTAAACAATCATATCTCCGTCAATTTGTGTTTGACAGAAAAAACAAAAAAACTAAATTGTTTGTCAGAAAAATACCTAAATTTTTAATCCATACACTTTTATACGTATCTGTCGTCATTTTTGAGATATTATGAAAAAAAAGTGGGTTTTTAAAAAATTTGAAATTTTGTTTTTTTTTAAATCGTGACTTTTTTGAAAAATATATGTCCTGAAGCAGCCAAACTGATATTATCTACCAAACTCTTCATAATAAAGTTAATTCTAGGCGGAATACGATTAATTTTAATTTTGGTGGAAATGGCACTTATGAAACCCATTGATTTAAAAGAAAAAACATTAGATGCTCCCCTTATTTGCAATACAGCTCACTTATTTTACGTGCAAAAGACTTTTAATAGTGCTCATTTTAAAGCTTATTTCAAGCACTACAAAACCCTATTGTATTAGAATGCATAAAATGCATCTGCTCGCCGCTAGATGGCATTGACCACATCGATTAAATTTCAGACAAAATAAAAAACGGCTTTGATCTTTAATATCTAGCTTAATATTGCACTTAGAATACTTTATAAAAAACCAAATTGTTCATTGTTTTACCTGCTACAATTTTGTTTTTTATAAAATTTTCGATAAAACGTATATTTTTGGAGATATTTGCAAGAAACCGATGAAAAACGTGAAAAAATTGCGAATTTTCAATTGCCAATAACTTGAAAAGTATTGGATTTTTTGAAAAACTTTATAGATGATTTTTTGCCTAAAATTAGGCCTTCTATCGATATCCGAGGTTATTTTGAAAAAAAAGAAATTCACCCCCGAGAAGGGGTGGCAACCACCCCCAGGGTGGTTGCGGAGTTCAAATCATTTTCACTTTTGAAGTTAAGGGTAAGATGAACCTAATTCCAAAATTGTATGCAATTCGGTTCACAGTAAAAAAATTCGGAGCAATAATGCTTCAATGACTGCACTAAATTTGTTTCGTATCGATTGACTCGTGAGATCGACAATTCAAGTATTAAGGAAGACAACATTGTAGGTGAGAGGTGTAGGTGTGTTACGATTGACGTATACAGCGCTTATAAAAGGTAGGTACCTTTTTACTTATGTAAGCACTCGGAGAAATGCTCTGGTTGATCCACATAATAGTAAAATGTATTACTTATTTAACGTTCCAGCCAGAAAGGTTTGAAATCGAATGATCGAATGAGTTTAATTGATTTGACATATATTATCTTAAAAGTTTCTTACGTAATTATAATCATAATTTTGTCATCTTAAATGACAAGGAAACTAGGCAGGTAATATTAACAGGACAATTACGCGATTTGCTCGCTACTTTTATATTTTTTGTGTACAATACCAAATGGTTTGCAGTCTTCCTTTCCTTTTGTAAAAGGCATACTTTTATCCTCTTCGCCACTTGTAGGGTCTCATGTTCGATTAAAACACTATTTGGTTGTATTTTGGCTGTCCTGCATGTACAAGGCGGAGCGTGCGCACTCCACCGCTGCTGTCCGCAGACTACCCACATTCTAGCGCTGTACATACACTACAGGTATTGTGAATTACGGCGAGATAAAGTCAATCATAGCACTGCACTGCATCTATGAGTACTATATTAAAGGATGAAAAACATATAGTACAGAAATGCAGCGAAAATCACAATCACGCTCCAGATCCTAGTAAACAATCTGTAAAGAAGTTTATCCAAAACATGAAAAAATGTGCTGAGTCCGGAATGAATGTTTGTAATATACTTAATACAAACTAATAAAGCAAGCGTTCCTTCTTATGTAGTGGAAAGTTTACCATCGACTTCGGCTTTAAAGCAAATAATTTACCGTCACAGAAGGAATAATGCCCATATAAAAGAACCCGATGCTATATTTTTCGAGTTTGATAAGTCACTAACATAACGGTGAAAATTTTGTGTTAAAAGACCGTATATTTGACGAAACCAAACGAGTCGTACTAATGTCTACATTGAATTTGATGACCATTTTAAGCAAATCTGCTTATTGGATATTAGATGATACCTTTTATAATTGCACCTGCATTATTTACACAACTTTACACCATACACGGTAACATTTTCAATGACAACCCAAAGACGTTTCCATTATGTTTTTGTTTAAGTACAAACAAGGACAAACGGACGCCTGACGTCATGTTTGAATTAATATTAGAATACGGACAGGAACATAACTAGAATATTAGCCCGAATGTCTGCATACTGGATTTCGAAAAAGCTAGTATTTCAAGTTTACGATCCAATTTCGAAAATATTACCCTTCATGGATGTTTGTTTCACTTGGGACAAATAATTTACACGTAAAAAAAATCTTACTTAACCTACTTTCGGTTTTTGTCGCAGTTCGTTTTTGTGGGGTCGCAGTTCTAATCTAACTTAACCCACTTTTCTGGTAACAGTTGGTGTCTGTGGGGGGTCACAGTTCTAACCCAACCTAACCCACTTTTCTGGTAACAGTAGGTGTCTGTGGGGGTCGCAGTTCTAACCTAATCCAACCCAATTTTCTGGTAACAGTTCGTGTCTGTGGGGGTCGCATTTCTAAGCTAACCTAACCCACTTTTCTGGTAACAGTTCGTGTCTGTGGTGGTCGCAGTTCTAAGCTAACCTAACCCACTTTTCTGGTAACAGTTCGTGTCTGTGGGGTCGCAGTTCTAACTTAACCCACTTTTCTGGTAACAATTCGTGTCTGTGGGGGTCGCAGTTCTAACCTAACCTAACACACTTTTCTGGTAAGAGTTCGTGTCTGTGGGGGTCGCAGTTCTAACCTAACCTAACCCAATTTTCTGGTAACAGTTCGTGTCTGTGGGGGTCGCAGTTCTAACCTAACCTAACCCACTTTTCTGGTAACAGTTCGTGTCTGTAGGGGGTCGCAGTTCTAACCTAACCTAACACACTTTTCTGGTAACAGTTCGTGTCTGTTGGGGTCGCAGTTCTAACCTGACCCACTTTTCTATGAATCATTAGAATATGACAAAATTGTGGTAGAGACTTCATTTCCTTATCTCGAAGCACAAAACTTTGAAGCTAATAAATAAAATTCTTATGATATAAGAAAATATACACTTTTTCACCCCCTGTATCTTTATATCTGTAAGACTTACAGATGTATAGTGTATGGAAATATTGTAGACAATTTTATCTTCTTCATACGTTCCATAGAAATTATAGGCATACTGAGAACCGTTTAAGCGCCAAGGTTCAAAAACGGACTTTTGGCACTTTTAAACCAAGATGGCGGCCGCGCCCTCCCCCCTCAAGGTTTTTTTTTACCCCAAGCCTCATCAATAAGCACTACCGGCAAGAGAGGCATGTTTTGGGTTAGTAAGACTACTTCTGTACCTGCGGGTGTCGGAACCAACCCTTTTATTTCCGCATTCTCCCAGACAGCTTTACAATAGTTAAAATGACACCCCGAAATCTTAGCCTCTTAGTCCTTTTTAAAAGCCATTATCTGGGCCAACTCATAGTCGCACTTGTAAGTCTTGATATTTACTTTTAATACATCGGGTAACATTGTAAATAATGCAGTGTATGTGCTTGCACTCTTGTTCGGCAATAAGCAATAAACTGCGGGCTTAACGTTACTAGAATAAGTGCAGCTGTTTAAATCGAAACGTAGTGTAAACAGTTGAAAAAAGGGTTTCGGCACCACTTTAAATGTCCCATCCCCAAAGACCATTTTATTTTGACCGGCATGACACTGGAACAGTTTCTTTGATGGCAGACAGAACATTAAAATCTTGTTTTCCGCATCCAGTTCGTACTCTCCGACTAGGAAATCGTTTTCAATCATGACCGGTAGTGTAACGTCAATGGATTTGGAGAATTCAGTTTTATTTACAGCCAAATACCACAATCTCGTTCTGCATAGATTATCATGCACAGATTCAAATGGCAAGATTTGCACCGACACGTTGGGGTATTCGTTTGAGAATTCTATAAGAGCATTTTCATAATTTTCTTTTAAGGATGACATATTCTCACATACATGTTTCTTTGCCTTTTCAAGAATATGGTCTCTCGCCATTTGTTCAAAATTCCGCTCACAAGAATGTAGTGATGGTCTTTTGCGATCAAATATTTCATCGTTTTTAGCAATTATAATTGAGGCACTACAGTCTTTTCTTTTTGAACACCTCCAAAATGTAGTTCCGTTTTTATTATTACTTGAAACAAAATTATAGCGGAATCCGTCGCATCAAACAATTTTCTTATTATTCAGATATAACAGTCTATTTCGTTGCATTTTAATATGTTTTGTTACAACGATATCGAACATTAATATTGTTACCATTGTCAATGATGACAATGCAAACTCGAATACTTTTTATCGTAATTGATAGCGGCCATTAGTTAATGTTTATAGTTATAAAAGTAGGTACATCAAACCTCTTCAGATTATAAGTAAATACTGTTTACAGGGTGAAATCTGGGTCGTGATCCAATCCACTTTTTCTGACTCAGTAAAGGGTCGACATGATCACTTGGTGGTATTTATACAAATCAGAATTATACTCCTTTTGACATACGATATATGAAAAACGACAGAATGTCACATTGATTAGGGTGACCAAATTGTATGCAAAAAATATATTTTCTACTTATTATCTGAAAAGGAATCATCAATATTGGTGATTAATAACTAATGACCCACGCCATCTGGTTCATCTTTTGATTCTGTATCATTACACTTTTGCACTCAACTGTTTAGGCATTTTGCGTTTTATTCATTCTGCTGCGAAGGAAGTATGCGTTGTAGACATTTTGCGTTTTAGTCATTTTAAGATTTAGACCCTTTACCCGTTGGGAAAACTGCCATGTAGGCAGTTAAATTTTAGTTTTGCCTACATTGCAGTTTGACCATCGAGCATTATGCCAAAACCTTAGATCGACTTGAAAGCAAATTACCCAACACGCAGAACGACAAGAACGCATTTTGCCTACTTTTCTATTTTGTTTTTGCGAGTACAGTCAGAAACAGTCGAGTAAACATAAAATCGATAACGTATAACTTTTGCGATTTACGATTATAATAGGACTAGGATCTGTGGGGGTCGCAGTTCTAACCTAATCTAACCCAATTTTCTGGTAAGAGTTCGTGTCTGTGGGGGTCGCATTTCTAAGCTAACCTAACCCACTTTTCTGGTAACAGTTCGTGTCTGTGGTGGTCGCAGTTCTAAGCTAACCTAACCCACTTTTCTGGTAACAGTTCGTGTCTGTGGGGTCGCAGTTCTAACCTAACCCACTTTTCTGGTAACAGTTCGTGTCTGTGGTGGTCGCAATTCTAAGCTAACCTAACCCACTTTTCTGGTAACAGTTCGTGTCTGTTGGGGTCGCAGTTCTAACCTAACCCACTTTTCTTGTAATAGTTCGTGTCGTGTGTTTGTGTGTCTAGTAGGGGTCGCAGTTCTAACCTAACTAATTTTTGTAATAATAGTTTTCTCGTAATCTAGCCTTATTAACCTAAAATAAACGAATTTTCTGCAATTTATTTAAATTGGCAATGACTAATAAAAAGCCCATTTTTTTCAGGCAAGTTCAAGCCCAGGGTCACCAAAAAAAGTACGAATCAAAAATAACTTTCAACAAGCAAGTAAAATGTCTTTTGGCACTCAGCTATTTGCCAGAAGAAGAAATCCCTGTATATTTCAATAAGATCTTTCAGTATATAAAAGATCACGATTGGAAAGATGTAGCCGCTTGGTTTGAAGAAAACTACGTCAGCGGCACTTGGAACACTCAACCAAAATATGCACCAAGTTTTTGGACTTGCCATAACAGTAACCAAATGAATACACCCAGAACATCAAATTCAGCTGAATCTTGGCACCATAAAATAAATTACATAATTAATACACACCATCCGGGAGTATATAGCTTGATTAATACATTAATCAAAGAGTCTTTGGCAAACTCGGGTGACATAGAAGGAATATATTCAGGTGCACCGCCACAAAAGAAGAGAAAGAAATATGCAGATAAAGACGAAAGGATTAAAACAATTTTGCAACACAAAACGGAATATTCCGAGTTTAATTACTCATGTGTATTGCAAGTAATTTAAAAATTTAAGCTTAAGATACATTTATTTGTAGCATTATATTCTGATTTAAAAAAAACTTACGAAAGCAATTTGGTATAAAAAGTGTGTTTAAAATTACTGAGAAGCAAAAAATAATTATATTTTTCTTTTATGTTGGCAATAAATGCTTCCTTATTTTGTCGTTCTTTCGTTTACGAAATTTATGAAAGTGATTTTGGTATAAATATAAAAAGTGTGTTAAAATTGTTATGTTTTTCTATTATGTTAGCAATAAATGCTTCCTTATTTTGCCATTCTTTCGTGTTTTTCTTAGAATTCCTGTATAATTTATGAAGAGTAAAGGTAAATAAATCCATGTAAGTATATAATGAAAGTGACCAATAAATTGATGTTTATCTATTTTTGGTTCACAATTAAATGAAATGGTGCTCATAAGTATTTATAACTATAATATAACTAAAAAGAACTCAATATTTTCAAATAAAAAATAGTAGCTAGCTCAGCGCCACTCGGTAAAGTAAATGTTTAATAATTAGTACCTAATCGTCAACTATATTTATGCCAAATAATAATTTGACCAAATGAATAAAATGCGAAATGTAAACTTGAACAAACATTTTTTTGCTATTTAATACTTGCCAAAATCAAACGTTTGCTTAATAAACGTTTGTCTTAGTAAGACTTAACGAAGTAAAATTATGCCTAATAATATTTGACCAAATGAACAAAATGCGAAATATAAATTTAATCAAACAATTATTTGCTGTATAATACTTGCCAAAATAAAACGTTAGCATAATAAACGTTTGTCTTAATAAAACTTGACGCAGTAAAATTATGCCAAATGATAATTTGACCAAATGAATAAAATGCGAAATAAAAACTTGCTAAAGTTTCATTTGGGAAATGAAACTGATGCCATAAGTTTATTGGGAAGTAAAATTTGGCGAAAAATACTTTGGCTAAACGGCGGTATCCCCACTTAAACATTTGATATAATTTCCTGCCATATTTAAACAAGTGTTGGTTAATAACGCGATCTATGTATGTATAATGTATGTATAACTATGTATGTTATCTGTAGTTTATTTGTTCTGTCTGTAATGTCACGAATAAAGATATTTCTATTTCTATTTCTAGTGTACATATGGTTCTAGTAACTTTGTACATATAACACCAATGAAAGTCATGTCATAATTCAATTAATGAATTTTCGGAATTTAAGGTTTTAGCGCAATAATTGGAGCATTTGCCTTACAAAAGGTGGAGTAGAAAATGTTTTAATGGTTATTGGTAGGCTATAGGGTGGTTATTAAAATACTAGATTTGAGACCTTGAGGGGGGGGGGGGTGTGTGCGTTGGCTGCCATCTTGGTTTAAACGTGTCATAAGTCCGTTTCTGAACCTTGTCGCTTAAACGGTTCTCAGTATGCCTAAAATTTCTATGCAACGTATGAAGAACATAAAATTGTCTACAATATTTCCATACACAATACATCTGTAAGTCTTACAGATATAAAGATACAGGGGGTGAAAAGGTGTATATTTTCTTATATCATAAGAATTTTATTTATTAGCTTCAAAGTTTTGTGCTTCGAGATAAGGAAATGAAGTCTCTACCACAGTTTTGCCATCGTCTAATGATTCTTTTAAAAGATATTCAAAAGTTGAATTCACCCCTAGATCGCTTATAGAGGGGGTGAAAGTAGTAGGTCTCACACAAGGATTTGGAGAATTCAGTTTTATTTACAGCCAAATACCACAATCTCGTTCTGCATAGATTATCACGCACAGATTCAAATGGCAAGATTTGCACCGACACGTTGGGGTATTCGTTTGAGAATTCCATAAGAGCATTTTCATAATTTTCTTTTAAGGATGACATATTCTCATATACATGTTTCTTTGCCTTTTCAAGAATATGGTCTCTCGCCATTTGTTCAAAATTCCGCTCACAAGAATGTAGTGATGGTCTTTTGCGATCAAATATTTCATCGTTTTTAGCAATTCTAATTGAGGCACTACAGTCTTTTCTTTTTGAACACCTCCAAAATGTAGTTCCGTTTTTATTATTATTTGAAACAAAATTATAGCGGAATCCGTCGCATCAAACAATTTTCTTATTATTCAGATATAACATTCTATTTCGTTGCATTTTAATATGTTTTGTTATAACGATATCGAACATTAATATTGTTACCATTGTCAATGATGACAATGCAAACTCGAATACTTTTTATCGTAATTGATAGCGGCCATTAACTATAAAAGTAGGTACATCAAACCTCTTCAGATTATAAGTAAATACTGTTTACAGGGTGAAATCTGGGTCGTGATCCAATCCACTTTTTCTAACTCAGTAAAGGGTCGACATGATCACTTGGTGGTATTTATACAAATCAGAATTATACTCCTTTTGACATACGATATATGAAAAACGACAGAATGTCACATTGATTAGGGTGACCAAATTGTATGCAAAAAATATATTTTCTACTTATTATCTGAAAAGGAATCATCAATATTGGTGATTAATAACTAATGACCCACGCCATCTGGTTCATCTTTTGATTCTGTATCATAACACTTTTGCACTCAACTGTTTAGGCATTTTGCGTTTTATTCATTCTGCTGCGAAGGAAGTATGCGTTGTAGACATTTTGCGTTTTAGTCATTTTAAGATTTAGACCCTTTACCCGTTGGGAAAACTGCCATGTAGGCAGTTAAATTTTAGTTTTGCCTACATTGCAGCTTGACCATCGAGCATTATGCCAAAACCTTAGATCGACTTGAAAGCAAATTACCCAACACGCAGAACGACAAGAACGCATTTTGCCTACTTTTCTATTTTGTTTTTGCGAGTACAGTCACAAACAGTCGAGTAAACATAAAATCGATAACGTATAACTTTTGCGATTTACGATTATAATAGGACTAGGATCTATGGGGGTCGCAGTTCTAACCTAATCTAACCCAATTTTCTGGTAAGAGTTCGTGTCTGTGGGGGTCGCATTTCTAAGCTAACCTAACCCACTTTTCTGGTAACAGTTCGTGTCTGTGGTGGTCGCAGTTCTAAGCTAACCTAACCCACTTTTCTGGTAACAGTTCGTGTCTATGGGGTCGCAGTTCTAACCTAACCCACTTTTCTGGTAACAGTTCGTGTCTGTGGTGGTCGCAATTCTAAGCTAACCTAACCCACTTTTCTGGTAACAGTTCGTGTCTGTTGGGGTCGCAGTTCTAACCTAACCCACTTTTCTTGTAATAGTTCGTGTCGTGTGTTTGTGTGTCTAGTAGGGGTCGCAGTTCTAACCTAACTAATTTTTGTAATAATAGTTTTCTCGTAATCTAGCCTTATTAACCTAAAATAAACGAATTTTCTGCAATTTATTTAAATTGGCAATGACTAATAAAAAGCCCATTTTTTTCAGGCAAGTTCAAGCCCAGGGTCACCAAAAAAAGTACGAATCAAAAATAACTTTCAACAAGCAAGTAAAATGTCTTTTGGCACTCAGCTATTTGCCAGAAGAAGAAATCCCTGTATATTTCAATAAGATCTTTCAGTATATAAAAGATCACGATTGGAAAGATGTAGCCGCTTGGTTTGAAGAAAACTACGTCAGCGGCACTTGGAACACTCAACCAAAATATGCACCAAGTTTTTGGACTTGCCATAACAGTAACCAAATGAATACACCCAGAACATCAAATTCAGCTGAATCTTGGCACCATAAAATAAATTACATAATTAATACACACCATCCGGGAGTATATAGCTTGATTAATACATTAATCAAAGAGTCTTTGGCAAACTCGGGTGACATAGAAGGAATATATTCAGGTGCACCGCCACAAAAGAAGAGAAAGAAATATGCAGATAAAGACGAAAGGATTAAAACAATTTTGCAACACAAAACGGAATATTCCGAGTTTAATTACTCATGTGTATTGCAAGTAATTTAAAAATTTAAGCTTAAGATACATTTATTTGTAGCATTATATTCTGAAAATAGATGTCATATACTTCAGAAAAAGTGACCAAACCCTCCGGTGTCCGAGGCCAGATTTGAACTGGCGTCTTCAGCTTTCGCGGCTGACGTCCTGACCACTAGACCACCCGGTCACGGCGGAACTTGACAAATTTTCTCATGTATATGCATCTCTGAATTTGAAACGGCTAGGCGCCGTTGACCATACTCTAAGGGCATGCGCAGTACGTGCTTGCACCTCCTATCCTAAAATTGCAAATCAGAAAAGTATTGAACAAAATAATTTGATTTGCTTCAAGATTCATTATATTCTGATTTAAAAAAAACTTACGAAAGCAATTTGGTATAAAAAGTGTGTTTAAAATTACTGAGAAGCAAAAAATAATTATATTTTTCTTTTATGTTGGCAATAAATGCTTCCTTATTTTGTCGTTCTTTCGTTTACGAAATTTATGAAAGTGATTTTGGTATAAATATAAAAAGTGTGTTAAAATTGTTATGTTTTTCTATTATGTTAGCAATAAATGCTTCCTTATTTTGCCATTCTTTCGTGTTTTTCTTAGAATTCCTGTATAATTTATGAAGAGTAAAGGTAAATAAATCCATGTAAGTATATAATGAAAGTGACCAATAAATTGATGTTTATCTATTTTTGGTTCACAATTAAATGAAATGGTGCTCATAAGTATTTATAACTATAATATAACTAAAAAGAACTCAATATTTTCAAATAAAAAATAGTAGCTAGCTCAGCGCCACTCGGTAAAGTAAATGTTTAATAATTAGTACCTAATCGTCAACTATATTTATGCCAAATAATAATTTGACCAAATGAATAAAATGCGAAATGTAAACTTGAACAAACATTTTTTTGCTATTTAATACTTGCCAAAATCAAACGTTTGCTTAATAAACGTTTGTCTTAGTAAGACTTAACGAAGTAAAATTATGCCTAATAATATTTGACCAAATGAACAAAATGCGAAATATAAATTTAATCAAACAATTATTTGCTGTATAATACTTGCCAAAATAAAACGTTAGCATAATAAACGTTTGTCTTAATAAAACTTGACGCAGTAAAATTATGCCAAATGATAATTTGACCAAATGAATAAAATGCGAAATAAAAACTTGCTAAAGTTTCATTTGGGAAATGAAACTGATGCCATAAGTTTATTGGGAAGTAAAATTTGGCGAAAAATACTTTGGCTAAACGGCGGTATCCCCACTTAAACATTTGATATAATTTCCTGCCATATTTAAACAAGTGTTGGTTAATAACGCGATCTATGTATGTATAATGTATGTATAACTATGTATGTTATCTGTAGTTTATTTGTTCTGTCTGTAATGTCACGAATAAAGATATTTCTATTTCTATTTCTAGTGTACATATGGTTCTAGTAACTTTGTACATATAACACCAATGAAAGTCATGTCATAATTCAATTAATGAATTTTCGGAATTTAAGGTTTTAGCGCAATAATTGGAGCATTTGCCTTACAAAAGGTGGAGTAGAAAATGTTTTAATGGTTATTGGTAGGCTATAGGGTGGTTATTAAAATACTAGATTTGAGACCTTGAGGGGGGGGGGGTGTGTGCGTTGGCTGCCATCTTGGTTTAAACGTGTCATAAGTCCGTTTCTGAACCTTGTCGCTTAAACGGTTCTCAGTATGCCTAAAATTTCTATGCAACGTATGAAGAACATAAAATTGTCTACAATATTTCCATACACAATACATCTGTAAGTCTTACAGATATAAAGATACAGGGGGTGAAAAGGTGTATATTTTCTTATATCATAAGAATTTTATTTATTAGCTTCAAAGTTTTGTGCTTCGAGATAAGGAAATGAAGTCTCTACCACAGTTTTGCCATCGTCTAATGATTCTTTTAAAAGATATTCAAAAGTTGAATTCACCCCTAGATCGCTTATAGAGGGGGTGAAAGTAGTAGGTCTCACACAAGGATTTGGAGAATTCAGTTTTATTTACAGCCAAATACCACAATCTCGTTCTGCATAGATTATCACGCACAGATTCAAATGGCAAGATTTGCACCGACACGTTGGGGTATTCGTTTGAGAATTCCATAAGAGCATTTTCATAATTTTCTTTTAAGGATGACATATTCTCATATACATGTTTCTTTGCCTTTTCAAGAATATGGTCTCTCGCCATTTGTTCAAAATTCCGCTCACAAGAATGTAGTGATGGTCTTTTGCGATCAAATATTTCATCGTTTTTAGCAATTCTAATTGAGGCACTACAGTCTTTTCTTTTTGAACACCTCCAAAATGTAGTTCCGTTTTTATTATTATTTGAAACAAAATTATAGCGGAATCCGTCGCATCAAACAATTTTCTTATTATTCAGATATAACATTCTATTTCGTTGCATTTTAATATGTTTTGTTATAACGATATCGAACATTAATATTGTTACCATTGTCAATGATGACAATGCAAACTCGAATACTTTTTATCGTAATTGATAGCGGCCATTAACTATAAAAGTAGGTACATCAAACCTCTTCAGATTATAAGTAAATACTGTTTACAGGGTGAAATCTGGGTCGTGATCCAATCCACTTTTTCTAACTCAGTAAAGGGTCGACATGATCACTTGGTGGTATTTATACAAATCAGAATTATACTCCTTTTGACATACGATATATGAAAAACGACAGAATGTCACATTGATTAGGGTGACCAAATTGTATGCAAAAAATATATTTTCTACTTATTATCTGAAAAGGAATCATCAATATTGGTGATTAATAACTAATGACCCACGCCATCTGGTTCATCTTTTGATTCTGTATCATAACACTTTTGCACTCAACTGTTTAGGCATTTTGCGTTTTATTCATTCTGCTGCGAAGGAAGTATGCGTTGTAGACATTTTGCGTTTTAGTCATTTTAAGATTTAGACCCTTTACCCGTTGGGAAAACTGCCATGTAGGCAGTTAAATTTTAGTTTTGCCTACATTGCAGTTTGACCATCGAGCATTATGCCAAAACCTTAGATCGACTTGAAAGCAAATTACCCAACACGCAGAACGACAAGAACGCATTTTGCCTACTTTTCTATTTTGTTTTTGCGAGTACAGTCACAAACAGTCGAGTAAACATAAAATCGATAACGTATAACTTTTGCGATTTACGATTATAATAGGACTAGGATCTGTGGGGGTCGCAGTTCTAACCTAATCTAACCCAATTTTCTGGTAAGAGTTCGTGTCTGTGGGGGTCGCATTTCTAAGCTAACCTAACCCACTTTTCTGGTAACAGTTCGTGTCTGTGGTGGTCGCAGTTCTAAGCTAACCTAACCCACTTTTCTGGTAACAGTTCGTGTCTGTGGGGTCGCAGTTCTAACCTAACCCACTTTTCTGGTAACAGTTCGTGTCTGTGGTGGTCGCAATTCTAAGCTAACCTAACCCACTTTTCTGGTAACAGTTCGTGTCTGTTGGGGTCGCAGTTCTAACCTAACCCACTTTTCTTGTAATAGTTCGTGTCGTGTGTTTGTGTGTCTAGTAGGGGTCGCAGTTCTAACCTAACTAATTTTTGTAATAATAGTTTTCTCGTAATCTAGCCTTATTAACCTAAAATAAACGAATTTTCTGCAATTTATTTAAATTGGCAATGACTAATAAAAAGCCCATTTTTTTCAGGCAAGTTCAAGCCCAGGGTCACCAAAAAAAGTACGAATCAAAAATAACTTTCAACAAGCAAGTAAAATGTCTTTTGGCACTCAGCTATTTGCCAGAAGAAGAAATCCCTGTATATTTCAATAAGATCTTTCAGTATATAAAAGATCACGATTGGAAAGATGTAGCCGCTTGGTTTGAAGAAAACTACGTCAGCGGCACTTGGAACACTCAACCAAAATATGCACCAAGTTTTTGGACTTGCCATAACAGTAACCAAATGAATACACCCAGAACATCAAATTCAGCTGAATCTTGGCACCATAAAATAAATTACATAATTAATACACACCATCCGGGAGTATATAGCTTGATTAATACATTAATCAAAGAGTCTTTGGCAAACTCGGGTGACATAGAAGGAATATATTCAGGTGCACCGCCACAAAAGAAGAGAAAGAAATATGCAGATAAAGACGAAAGGATTAAAACAATTTTGCAACACAAAACGGAATATTCCGAGTTTAATTACTCATGTGTATTGCAAGTAATTTAAAAATTTAAGCTTAAGATACATTTATTTGTAGCATTATATTCTGATTTAAAAAAAACTTACGAAAGCAATTTGGTATAAAAAGTGTGTTTAAAATTACTGAGAAGCAAAAAATAATTATATTTTTCTTTTATGTTGGCAATAAATGCTTCCTTATTTTGTCGTTCTTTCGTTTACGAAATTTATGAAAGTGATTTTGGTATAAATATAAAAAGTGTGTTAAAATTGTTATGTTTTTCTATTATGTTAGCAATAAATGCTTCCTTATTTTGCCATTCTTTCGTGTTTTTCTTAGAATTCCTGTATAATTTATGAAGAGTAAAGGTAAATAAATCCATGTAAGTATATAATGAAAGTGACCAATAAATTGATGTTTATCTATTTTTGGTTCAAAATTAAATGAAATGGTGCTCATAAGTATTTATAACTATAATATAACTAAAAAGACCCAATATTTTCAAATAAAAAATAGTAGCTAGCTCAGCGCCACTCGGTAAAGTAAATGTTTAATAATTAGTACCTAATCGTCAACTATATTTATGCTAAATAATAATTTGACCAAATGAATAAAATGCGAAATGTAAACTTGAACAAACATTTTTTTGCTAATTAATACTTGCCAAAATCAAACGTTTGCTTAATAAACGTTTGTCTTAGTAAGACTTAACGAAGTAAAATTATGCCTAATAATATTTGACCAAATGAACAAAATGCGAAATATAAATTTAATCAAACAATTATTTGCTGTATAATACTTGCCAAAATAAAACGTTAGCATAATAAACGTTTGTCTTAATAAAACTTGACGCAGTAAAATTATGCCAAATGATAATTTGACCAAATGAATAAAATGCGAAATAAAAACTTGCTAAAGTTTCATTTGGGAAATGAAACTGATGCCATAAGTTTATTGGGAAGTAAAATTTGGCGAAAAATACTTTGGCTAAACGGCGGTATCCCCACTTAAACATTTGATATAATTTCCTGCCATATTTAAACAAGTGTTGGTTAATAACGCGATCTATGTATGTATAATGTATGTATAACTATGTATGTTATCTGTAGTTTATTTGTTCTGTCTGTAATGTCACGAATAAAGATATTTCTATTTCTATTTCTAGTGTACATATGGTTCTAGTAACTTTGTACATATAACACCAATGAAAGTCATGTCATAATTCAATTAATGAATTTTCGGAATTTAAGGTTTTAGCGCAATAATTGGAGCATTTGCCTTACAAAAGGTGGAGTAGAAAATGTTTTAATGGTTATTGGTAGGCTATAGGGTGGTTATTAAAATACTAGATTTGAGACCTTGAGGGGGGGGGGGTGTGTGCGTTGGCTGCCATCTTGGTTTAAACGTGTCATAAGTCCGTTTCTGAACCTTGTCGCTTAAACGGTTCTCAGTATGCCTAAAATTTCTATGCAACGTATGAAGAACATAAAATTGTCTACAATATTTCCATACACAATACATCTGTAAGTCTTACAGATATAAAGATACAGGGGGTGAAAAGGTGTATATTTTCTTATATCATAAGAATTTTATTTATTAGCTTCAAAGTTTTGTGCTTCGAGATAAGGAAATGAAGTCTCTACCACAGTTTTGCCATCGTCTAATGATTCTTTTAAAAGATATTCAAAAGTTGAATTCACCCCTAGATCGCTTATAGAGGGGGTGAAAGTAGTAGGTCTCACACAAGGATTTGGAGAATTCAGTTTTATTTACAGCCAAATACCACAATCTCGTTCTGCATAGATTATCACGCACAGATTCAAATGGCAAGATTTGCACCGACACGTTGGGGTATTCGTTTGAGAATTCCATAAGAGCATTTTCATAATTTTCTTTTAAGGATGACATATTCTCATATACATGTTTCTTTGCCTTTTCAAGAATATGGTCTCTCGCCATTTGTTCAAAATTCCGCTCACAAGAATGTAGTGATGGTCTTTTGCGATCAAATATTTCATCGTTTTTAGCAATTCTAATTGAGGCACTACAGTCTTTTCTTTTTGAACACCTCCAAAATGTAGTTCCGTTTTTATTATTATTTGAAACAAAATTATAGCGGAATCCGTCGCATCAAACAATTTTCTTATTATTCAGATATAACATTCTATTTCGTTGCATTTTAATATGTTTTGTTATAACGATATCGAACATTAATATTGTTACCATTGTCAATGATGACAATGCAAACTCGAATACTTTTTATCGTAATTGATAGCGGCCATTAACTATAAAAGTAGGTACATCAAACCTCTTCAGATTATAAGTAAATACTGTTTACAGGGTGAAATCTGGGTCGTGATCCAATCCACTTTTTCTAACTCAGTAAAGGGTCGACATGATCACTTGGTGGTATTTATACAAATCAGAATTATACTCCTTTTGACATACGATATATGAAAAACGACAGAATGTCACATTGATTAGGGTGACCAAATTGTATGCAAAAAATATATTTTCTACTTATTATCTGAAAAGGAATCATCAATATTGGTGATTAATAACTAATGACCCACGCCATCTGGTTCATCTTTTGATTCTGTATCATAACACTTTTGCACTCAACTGTTTAGGCATTTTGCGTTTTATTCATTCTGCTGCGAAGGAAGTATGCGTTGTAGACATTTTGCGTTTTAGTCATTTTAAGATTTAGACCCTTTACCCGTTGGGAAAACTGCCATGTAGGCAGTTAAATTTTAGTTTTGCCTACATTGCAGTTTGACCATCGAGCATTATGCCAAAACCTTAGATCGACTTGAAAGCAAATTACCCAACACGCAGAACGACAAGAACGCATTTTGCCTACTTTTCTATTTTGTTTTTGCGAGTACAGTCACAAACAGTCGAGTAAACATAAAATCGATAACGTATAACTTTTGCGATTTACGATTATAATAGGACTAGGATCTGTGGGGGTCGCAGTTCTAACCTAATCTAACCCAATTTTCTGGTAAGAGTTCGTGTCTGTGGGGGTCGCATTTCTAAGCTAACCTAACCCACTTTTCTGGTAACAGTTCGTGTCTGTGGTGGTCGCAGTTCTAAGCTAACCTAACCCACTTTTCTGGTAACAGTTCGTGTCTGTGGGGTCGCAGTTCTAACCTAACCCACTTTTCTGGTAACAGTTCGTGTCTGTGGTGGTCGCAATTCTAAGCTAACCTAACCCACTTTTCTGGTAACAGTTCGTGTCTGTTGGGGTCGCAGTTCTAACCTAACCCACTTTTCTTGTAATAGTTCGTGTCGTGTGTTTGTGTGTCTAGTAGGGGTCGCAGTTCTAACCTAACTAATTTTTGTAATAATAGTTTTCTCGTAATCTAGCCTTATTAACCTAAAATAAACGAATTTTCTGCAATTTATTTAAATTGGCAATGACTAATAAAAAGCCCATTTTTTTCAGGCAAGTTCAAGCCCAGGGTCACCAAAAAAAGTACGAATCAAAAATAACTTTCAACAAGCAAGTAAAATGTCTTTTGGCACTCAGCTATTTGCCAGAAGAAGAAATCCCTGTATATTTCAATAAGATCTTTCAGTATATAAAAGATCACGATTGGAAAGATGTAGCCGCTTGGTTTGAAGAAAACTACGTCAGCGGCACTTGGAACACTCAACCAAAATATGCACCAAGTTTTTGGACTTGCCATAACAGTAACCAAATGAATACACCCAGAACATCAAATTCAGCTGAATCTTGGCACCATAAAATAAATTACATAATTAATACACACCATCCGGGAGTATATAGCTTGATTAATACATTAATCAAAGAGTCTTTGGCAAACTCGGGTGACATAGAAGGAATATATTCAGGTGCACCGCCACAAAAGAAGAGAAAGAAATATGCAGATAAAGACGAAAGGATTAAAACAATTTTGCAACACAAAACGGAATATTCCGAGTTTAATTACTCATGTGTATTGCAAGTAATTTAAAAATTTAAGCTTAAGATACATTTATTTGTAGCATTATATTCTGATTTAAAAAAAACTTACGAAAGCAATTTGGTATAAAAAGTGTGTTTAAAATTACTGAGAAGCAAAAAATAATTATATTTTTCTTTTATGTTGGCAATAAATGCTTCCTTATTTTGTCGTTCTTTCGTTTACGAAATTTATGAAAGTGATTTTGGTATAAATATAAAAAGTGTGTTAAAATTGTTATGTTTTTCTATTATGTTAGCAATAAATGCTTCCTTATTTTGCCATTCTTTCGTGTTTTTCTTAGAATTCCTGTATAATTTATGAAGAGTAAAGGTAAATAAATCCATGTAAGTATATAATGAAAGTGACCAATAAATTGATGTTTATCTATTTTTGGTTCAAAATTAAATGAAATGGTGCTCATAAGTATTTATAACTATAATATAACTAAAAAGACCCAATATTTTCAAATAAAAAATAGTAGCTAGCTCAGCGCCACTCGGTAAAGTAAATGTTTAATAATTAGTACCTAATCGTCAACTATATTTATGCCAAATAATAATTTGACCAAATGAATAAAATGCGAAATGTAAACTTGAACAAACATTTTTTTGCTAATTAATACTTGCCAAAATCAAACGTTTGCTTAATAAACGTTTGTCTTAGTAAGACTTAACGAAGTAAAATTATGCCTAATAATATTTGACCAAATGAACAAAATGCGAAATATAAATTTAATCAAACAATTATTTGCTGTATAATACTTGCCAAAATAAAACGTTAGCATAATAAACGTTTGTCTTAATAAAACTTGACGCAGTAAAATTATGCCAAATGATAATTTGACCAAATGAATAAAATGCGAAATAAAAACTTGCTAAAGTTTCATTTGGGAAATGAAACTGATGCCATAAGTTTATTGGGAAGTAAAATTTGGCGAAAAATACTTTGGCTAAACGGCGGTATCCCCACTTAAACATTTGATATAATTTCCTGCCATATTTAAACAAGTGTTGGTTAATAACGCGATCTATGTATGTATAATGTATGTATAACTATGTATGTTATCTGTAGTTTATTTGTTCTGTCTGTAATGTCACGAATAAAGATATTTCTATTTCTATTTCTAGTGTACATATGGTTCTAGTAACTTTGTACATATAACACCAATGAAAGTCATGTCATAATTCAATTAATGAATTTTCGGAATTTAAGGTTTTAGCGCAATAATTGGAGCATTTGCCTTACAAAAGGTGGAGTAGAAAATGTTTTAATGGTTATTGGTAGGCTATAGGGTGGTTATTAAAATACTAGATTTGAGACCTTGAGGGGGGGGGGGGTGTGTGCGTTGGCTGCCATCTTGGTTTAAACGTGTCATAAGTCCGTTTCTGAACCTTGTCGCTTAAACGGTTCTCAGTATGCCTAAAATTTCTATGCAACGTATGAAGAACATAAAATTGTCTACAATATTTCCATACACAATACATCTGTAAGTCTTACAGATATAAAGATACAGGGGGTGAAAAGGTGTATATTTTCTTATATCATAAGAATTTTATTTATTAGCTTCAAAGTTTTGTGCTTCGAGATAAGGAAATGAAGTCTCTACCACAGTTTTGCCATCGTCTAATGATTCTTTTAAAAGATATTCAAAAGTTGAATTCACCCCTAGATCGCTTATAGAGGGGGTGAAAGTAGTAGGTCTCACACAAGGATTTGGAGAATTCAGTTTTATTTACAGCCAAATACCACAATCTCGTTCTGCATAGATTATCACGCACAGATTCAAATGGCAAGATTTGCACCGACACGTTGGGGTATTCGTTTGAGAATTCCATAAGAGCATTTTCATAATTTTCTTTTAAGGATGACATATTCTCATATACATGTTTCTTTGCCTTTTCAAGAATATGGTCTCTCGCCATTTGTTCAAAATTCCGCTCACAAGAATGTAGTGATGGTCTTTTGCGATCAAATATTTCATCGTTTTTAGCAATTCTAATTGAGGCACTACAGTCTTTTCTTTTTGAACACCTCCAAAATGTAGTTCCGTTTTTATTATTATTTGAAACAAAATTATAGCGGAATCCGTCGCATCAAACAATTTTCTTATTATTCAGATATAACATTCTATTTCGTTGCATTTTAATATGTTTTGTTATAACGATATCGAACATTAATATTGTTACCATTGTCAATGATGACAATGCAAACTCGAATACTTTTTATCGTAATTGATAGCGGCCATTAACTATAAAAGTAGGTACATCAAACCTCTTCAGATTATAAGTAAATACTGTTTACAGGGTGAAATCTGGGTCGTGATCCAATCCACTTTTTCTAACTCAGTAAAGGGTCGACATGATCACTTGGTGGTATTTATACAAATCAGAATTATACTCCTTTTGACATACGATATATGAAAAACGACAGAATGTCACATTGATTAGGGTGACCAAATTGTATGCAAAAAATATATTTTCTACTTATTATCTGAAAAGGAATCATCAATATTGGTGATTAATAACTAATGACCCACGCCATCTGGTTCATCTTTTGATTCTGTATCATAACACTTTTGCACTCAACTGTTTAGGCATTTTGCGTTTTATTCATTCTGCTGCGAAGGAAGTATGCGTTGTAGACATTTTGCGTTTTAGTCATTTTAAGATTTAGACCCTTTACCCGTTGGGAAAACTGCCATGTAGGCAGTTAAATTTTAGTTTTGCCTACATTGCAGTTTGACCATCGAGCATTATGCCAAAACCTTAGATCGACTTGAAAGCAAATTACCCAACACGCAGAACGACAAGAACGCATTTTGCCTACTTTTCTATTTTGTTTTTGCGAGTACAGTCACAAACAGTCGAGTAAACATAAAATCGATAACGTATAACTTTTGCGATTTACGATTATAATAGGACTAGGATCTGTGGGGGTCGCAGTTCTAACCTAATCTAACCCAATTTTCTGGTAAGAGTTCGTGTCTGTGGGGGTCGCATTTCTAAGCTAACCTAACCCACTTTTCTGGTAACAGTTCGTGTCTGTGGTGGTCGCAGTTCTAAGCTAACCTAACCCACTTTTCTGGTAACAGTTCGTGTCTGTGGGGTCGCAGTTCTAACCTAACCCACTTTTCTGGTAACAGTTCGTGTCTGTGGTGGTCGCAATTCTAAGCTAACCTAACCCACTTTTCTGGTAACAGTTCGTGTCTGTTGGGGTCGCAGTTCTAACCTAACCCACTTTTCTTGTAATAGTTCGTGTCGTGTGTTTGTGTGTCTAGTAGGGGTCGCAGTTCTAACCTAACTAATTTTTGTAATAATAGTTTTCTCGTAATCTAGCCTTATTAACCTAAAATAAACGAATTTTCTGCAATTTATTTAAATTGGCAATGACTAATAAAAAGCCCATTTTTTTCAGGCAAGTTCAAGCCCAGGGTCACCAAAAAAAGTACGAATCAAAAATAACTTTCAACAAGCAAGTAAAATGTCTTTTGGCACTCAGCTATTTGCCAGAAGAAGAAATCCCTGTATATTTCAATAAGATCTTTCAGTATATAAAAGATCACGATTGGAAAGATGTAGCCGCTTGGTTTGAAGAAAACTACGTCAGCGGCACTTGGAACACTCAACCAAAATATGCACCAAGTTTTTGGACTTGCCATAACAGTAACCAAATGAATACACCCAGAACATCAAATTCAGCTGAATCTTGGCACCATAAAATAAATTACATAATTAATACACACCATCCGGGAGTATATAGCTTGATTAATACATTAATCAAAGAGTCTTTGGCAAACTCGGGTGACATAGAAGGAATATATTCAGGTGCACCGCCACAAAAGAAGAGAAAGAAATATGCAGATAAAGACGAAAGGATTAAAACAATTTTGCAACACAAAACGGAATATTCCGAGTTTAATTACTCATGTGTATTGCAAGTAATTTAAAAATTTAAGCTTAAGATACATTTATTTGTAGCATTATATTCTGATTTAAAAAAAACTTACGAAAGCAATTTGGTATAAAAAGTGTGTTTAAAATTACTGAGAAGCAAAAAATAATTATATTTTTCTTTTATGTTGGCAATAAATGCTTCCTTATTTTGTCGTTCTTTCGTTTACGAAATTTATGAAAGTGATTTTGGTATAAATATAAAAAGTGTGTTAAAATTGTTATGTTTTTCTATTATGTTAGCAATAAATGCTTCCTTATTTTGCCATTCTTTCGTGTTTTTCTTAGAATTCCTGTATAATTTATGAAGAGTAAAGGTAAATAAATCCATGTAAGTATATAATGAAAGTGACCAATAAATTGATGTTTATCTATTTTTGGTTCAAAATTAAATGAAATGGTGCTCATAAGTATTTATAACTATAATATAACTAAAAAGACCCAATATTTTCAAATAAAAAATAGTAGCTAGCTCAGCGCCACTCGGTAAAGTAAATGTTTAATAATTAGTACCTAATCGTCAACTATATTTATGCCAAATAATAATTTGACCAAATGAATAAAATGCGAAATGTAAACTTGAACAAACATTTTTTTGCTATTTAATACTTGCCAAAATCAAACGTTTGCTTAATAAACGTTTGTCTTAGTAAGACTTAACGAAGTAAAATTATGCCTAATAATATTTGACCAAATGAACAAAATGCGAAATATAAATTTAATCAAACAATTATTTGCTGTATAATACTTGCCAAAATAAAACGTTAGCATAATAAACGTTTGTCTTAATAAAACTTGACGCAGTAAAATTATGCCAAATGATAATTTGACCAAATGAATAAAATGCGAAATAAAAACTTGCTAAAGTTTCATTTGGGAAATGAAACTGATGCCATAAGTTTATTGGGAAGTAAAATTTGGCGAAAAATACTTTGGCTAAACGGCGGTATCCCCACTTAAACATTTGATATAATTTCCTGCCATATTTAAACAAGTGTTGGTTAATAACGCGATCTATGTATGTATAATGTATGTATAACTATGTATGTTATCTGTAGTTTATTTGTTCTGTCTGTAATGTCACGAATAAAGATATTTCTATTTCTATTTCTAGTGTACATATGGTTCTAGTAACTTTGTACATATAACACCAATGAAAGTCATGTCATAATTCAATTAATGAATTTTCGGAATTTAAGGTTTTAGCGCAATAATTGGAGCATTTGCCTTACAAAAGGTGGAGTAGAAAATGTTTTAATGGTTATTGGTAGGCTATAGGGTGGTTATTAAAATACTAGATTTGAGACCTTGAGGGGGGGGGGGGGGTGCGTTGGCTGCCATCTTGGTTTAAACGTGTCATAAGTCCGTTTCTGAACCTTGTCGCTTAAACGGTTCTCAGTATGCCTAAAATTTCTATGCAACGTATGAAGAACATAAAATTGTCTACAATATTTCCATACACAATACATCTGTAAGTCTTACAGATATAAAGATACAGGGGGTGAAAAGGTGTATATTTTCTTATATCATAAGAATTTTATTTATTAGCTTCAAAGTTTTGTGCTTCGAGATAAGGAAATGAAGTCTCTACCACAGTTTTGCCATCGTCTAATGATTCTTTTAAAAGATATTCAAAAGTTGAATTCACCCCTAGATCGCTTATAGAGGGGGTGAAAGTAGTAGGTCTCACACAAGGATTTGGAGAATTCAGTTTTATTTACAGCCAAATACCACAATCTCGTTCTGCATAGATTATCACGCACAGATTCAAATGGCAAGATTTGCACCGACACGTTGGGGTATTCGTTTGAGAATTCCATAAGAGCATTTTCATAATTTTCTTTTAAGGATGACATATTCTCATATACATGTTTCTTTGCCTTTTCAAGAATATGGTCTCTCGCCATTTGTTCAAAATTCCGCTCACAAGAATGTAGTGATGGTCTTTTGCGATCAAATATTTCATCATTTTTAGCAATTCTAATTGAGGCACTACAGTCTTTTCTTTTTGAACACCTCCAAAATGTAGTTCCGTTTTTATTATTATTTGAAACAAAATTATAGCGGAATCCGTCGCATCAAACAATTTTCTTATTATTCAGATATAACATTCTATTTCGTTGCATTTTAATATGTTTTGTTATAACGATATCGAACATTAATATTGTTACCATTGTCAATGATGACAATGCAAACTCGAATACTTTTTATCGTAATTGATAGCGGCCATTAATTATAAAAGTAGGTACATCAAACCTCTTCAGATTATAAGTAAATACTGTTTACAGGGTGAAATCTGGGTCGTGATCCAATCCACTTTTTCTGACTCAGTAAAGGGTCGACATGATCACTTGGTGGTATTTATACAAATCAGAATTATACTCCTTTTGACATACGATATATGAAAAACGACAGAATGTCACATTGATTAGGGTGACCAAATTGTATGCAAAAAATATATTTTCTACTTATTATCTGAAAAGGAATCATCAATATTGGTGATTAATAACTAATGACCCACGCCATCTGGTTCATCTTTTGATTCTGTATCATTACACTTTTGCACTCAACTGTTTAGGCATTTTGCGTTTTATTCATTCTGCTGCGAAGGAAGTATGCGTTGTAGACATTTTGCGTTTTAGTCATTTTAAGATTTAGACCCTTTACCCGTTGGGAAAACTGCCATGTAGGCAGTTAAATTTTAGTTTTGCCTACATTGCAGTTTGACCATCGAGCATTATGCCAAAACCTTAGATCGACTTGAAAGCAAATTACCCAACACGCAGAACGACAAGAACGCATTTTGCCTACTTTTCTATTTTGTTTTTGCGAGTACAGTCACAAACAGTCGAGTAAACATAAAATCGATAACGTATAACTTTTGCGATTTACGATTATAATAGGACTAGGATCTGTGGGGGTCGCAGTTCTAATCTAATCTAACCCAATTTTCTGGTAACAGTTCGTGTCTGTGGGGGTCGCATTTCTAAGCTAACCTAACCCACTTTTCTGGTAAGAGTTCGTGTCTGTGGTGGTCGCAGTTCTAAGCTAACCTAACCCACTTTTCTGGTAACAGTTCGTGTCTGTGGGGTCGCAGTTCTAACCTAACCCACTTTTCTGGTAACAATTCGTGTCTGTGGGGGTCGCAGTTCTAACCTAACCTAACACACTTTTCTGGTAACAGTTCGTATCTGTGGGGATCGCAGTTCTAACCTAACCTAACCCAATTTTCTGGTAACAGTTCGTGTCTGTGGGGGTCGCAGTTCTAACCTAACCTAACCCACTTTTCTGGTAACAGTTCGTGTCTGTAGGGGGTCGCAGTTCTAACCTAACCTAACACACTTTTCTGGTAACAGTTCGTGTCTGTTGGGGTCGCAGTTCTAACCTAACCCACTTTTCTTGTAATAGTTCGTGTCGTGTGTTTGTGTGTCTAGTAGGGGTCGCAGTTCTAACCTAACTAATTTTTGTAATAATAGTTTTCTCGTAATCTAGCCTTATTAACCTAAAAAAAACGAATTTTCTGCAATTTATTTAAATTGGCAATGACTAATAAAAAGCCCATTTTTTTCAGGCAAGTTCAAGCCCAGGGTCACCAAAAAAAGTACGAATCAAAAATAACTTTCAACAAGCAAGTAAAATGTCTTTTGGCACTCAGCTATTTGCCAGAAGAAGAAATCCCTGTATATTTCAATAAGATCTTTCAGTATATAAAAGATCACGATTGGAAAGATGTAGCCGCTTGGTTTGAAGAAAACTACGTCAGCGGCACTTGGAACACTCAACCAAAATATGCACCAAGTTTTTGGACTTGCCATAACAGTAACCAAATGAATACACCCAGAACATCAAATTCAGCTGAATCTTGGCACCATAAAATAAATTACATAATTAATAAACACCATCCGGGAGTATATAGCTTGATTAATACATTAATCAAAGAGTCTTTGGCAAACTCGGGTGACATAGAAGGAATATATTCAGGTGCACCGCCACAAAAGAAGAGAAAGAAATATGCAGATAAAGACGAAAGGATTAAAACAATTTTGTAACACAAAACGGAATATTCCGAGGTTAAATTACTCATGTGTATTGCAAGTAATTTAAAAATTTAAGCTTAAGATACATTTATTTGTAGCATTATATTCTGATTTAAAAAAAAACTTACGAAAGCAATTTGGTATAAAAAGTGTGTTTAAAATTACTGAGAAGCAAAAAATAATTATATTTTTCTTTTATGTTGGCAATAAATGCTTCCTTATTTTGTCGTTCTTTCGTTTACGAAATTTATGAAAGTGATTTTGGTATAAATATAAAAAGTGTGTTAAAATTGTTATGTTTTTCTATTATGTTAGCAATAAATGCTTCCTTATTTTGCCATTCTTTCGTGTTTTTCTTAGAATTCCTGTATAATTTATGAAGAGTAAAGGTAAATAAATCCATGTAAGTATATAATGAAAGTGACCAATAAATTGATGTTTATCTATTTTTGGTTCAAAATTAAATGAAATGGTGCTCATAAGTATTTATAACTATAATATAACTAAAAAGAACTCAATATTTTCAAATAAAAAATAGTAGCTAGCTCAGCGCCACTCGGTAAAGTAAATGTTTAATAATTAGTACCTAATCGTCAACTATATTTATGCCAAATAATAATTTGACCAAATGAATAAAATGCGAAATGTAAACTTGAACAAACATTTTTTTGCTATTTAATACTTGCCAAAATCAAAAGTTTGCTTAATAAACGTTTGTCTTAGTAAGACTTAACGAAGTAAAATTATGCCTAATAAATAATATTTGACCAAATGAACAAAATGCGAAATATAAATTTAATCAAACAATTATTTGCTGTATAATACTTGCCAAAATAAAACGTTAGCATAATAAACGTTTGTCTTAATAAAACTTGACGCAGTAAAATTATGCCAAATGATAATTTGACCAAATGAATAAAATGCGAAATAAAAACTTGCTAAAGTTTCATTTGGGAAATGAAACTGATGCCATAAGTTTATTGGGAAGTAAAATTTGGCGAAAAATACTTTGGCTAAACGGCGGTATCCCCACTTAAACATTTGATATAATTTCCTGCCATATTTAAACAAGTGTTGGTTAATAACGCGATCTATGTATGTATAATGTATGTATAACTATGTATGTTATCTGTAGTTTATTTGTTCTGTCTGTAATGTCACGAATAAAGATATTTCTATTTCTAGTGTAAATATAGTTCTAGTAACTTTGTACATATAACACCAATGAAAGTCATGTCATAATTCAATTAATGAATTTTCGGAATTTAAGGTTTTAGCGCAATAATTGGAGCATTTGCCTTATAAAAGGTGGAGTAGAAAATGTTTTAATGGTTATTGGTAGGCTATAGGGTGGTTATTAAAATACTAGATTTGAGACCTTGAGGGGGGGGGGGGTGTGCGTTGGCTGCCATCTTGGTTTAAACGTGCCATAAGTCCGTTTCTGAACCTTGTCGCTTAAACGGTTATCAGTATGCCTACAATGTCTATGCAACGTATGAAGAACATAAAATTGTCTACAATATTTCCATACACAATACATCTGTAAGTATTACAGATGTAAAGATACAGGGGGTGAAAAGGTGTATATTTTCTTATATCATAAGAATTTTATTTATTAGCTTCAAAGTTTTGTGCTTCGAGATAAGGAAATGAAGTCTCTACCACAGTTTTGCCATCGTCTAATGATTCTTTTAAAAGATATTCAAAAGTTGAATTCACCCCTAGATCGCTTATAGAGGGGGTGAAAGTAGTAGGTCTCACACAAAATCAGTGTTCTATTACACATCATAAAAAAACTACTAGGCATTGTCAGGTATAGCTATGGATCAATTAGGGTATAATTAATTTAGATTTGACAAAAAACTTATATGCTTTCATACAAAAAAAAAAATTTAAAGAAAGTGCTTGAAAATATTTTTATTTTTTTAAACTTCATATAACTGTCAAGTTATTATTAAAATATCGTATAGGCTTTAGCATTATTTACATAATGCTTGAACAGTTGACTTTATGACAAAAATGTCTACGAGAAGTATAAAGACAATGAGTATGAGTAATTTTTTCCTTTCTGTAACTTTGTATCTTCTAAGACGTACAGAATAAATACAAATACAAAAAAAAATTGAGTCTTTTAATTTTCGTAGACATTTTTGTCATAAAGAGAGCTGTTGAGGCATTATGTAAAAAATGCTAAAGCCTAAACGATATTTTAATAATAAGTTGACAGTTATATGAAGTTTAAAAAAAAAAATTCAAGCACTTTCTTAAAAAAAAATTCTATGAAAGCGTATATGTTTTTTGTCAAATCTAAATTCATTATACCCGAATTGATCGATTGCTATACCTGACAATGCCTAGTAGTATTTTATGATGAGTAATAGAACATTGATTTTGTGTGTGAAACTTACTACTTTCACCCCCTCTATAAGCGCTCCAGGGGTGAATTCAACTATTGAATATCTTTTAAAAGAATCATTAGAATATGACAAAATTGTGGTAGAGACTTCATTTCCTTATCTCGAAGCACAAAACTTTGAAGCTAATAAATAAAATTCTTATGATATAAGAAAATATACACTTTTTCACCCCCTGTATCTTTATATCTGTAAGACTTACAGATGTATTGTGTATGGAAATATTGTAGACAATTTTATCTTCTTCATACGTTCCATAGAAATTTTAGGCATACTGAGAACCGTTTAAGCGCCAAGGTTCAAAAACGGACTTTTGGCACCATTAAACCAAGATGGCGGCCGCGCCCTCCCCCCCTCAAGGTTTTTTTTTACCCCAAGCCTCATCAATAAGCACAGACGGCAAGAGAGGCAAGTTTTGGGTTAGTAAGACTACTTCTGTACCTGCGGGTGTCGGAACCAACCCTTTTATTTCCGCATTCTCCCAGACAGCTTTACAATAGTGAAAATGACACCCCGAAATCTTAGCCTCTGGGTAAACCTTTTTAAGAGCCATTATCTGGGCCAACTCATAGTCGCACTTGTAAGTCTTGATATTTACTTTTAATACATCGCGTAACATTGTAAATAATGCAGTGTATGTGCTTGCACTCTTGTTCGGCAATAAGCAATAAACTGCGGGCTTAACGTTACTAGAATAAGTGCAGCTGTTTAAATCGAAATGTAGTGTAAACAGTTGAAAAAAGGGTTTCGGCACCACTTTAAATGTCCCATCCCCAAAGACCATTTTATTTTGACCGGCATGACACTGGAACAGTTTCTTTGATGGCAGACAGAACATTAAAATCTTGTTTTCCGCATCCAGTTCGTACTCTCCGACTAGGAAATCGTTTTCAATCATGACCGGTAGTGTAACGTCAATGGATTTGGAGAATTCAGTTTTATTTACAGCCAAATACCACAATCTCGTTCTGCATAGATTATCACGCACAGATTCAAATGTCAAGATTTGCACCGACACGTTGGGGTATTCGTTTGAGAATTCTATAAGAGCATTTCATAATTTTCTTTTAAGGATGACATATTCTCACATACATGTTTCTTTGCCTTTTCAAGAATATGGTCTCTCGCCATTTGTTCAAAATTCCGCTCACAAGAATGTAGTGATGATCTTTTGCGATCAAATATTTCATCGTTTTTAGCAATTCTAATTGAGGCACTACAGTCTTTTCTTTTTGAACACCTCCAAAATGTAGTTCCGTTTTTATTATTACTTGAAACAAAATTATAGCGGAATCCGTCGCATCAAACAATTTTCTTATTATTCAGATATAACAGTCTATTTCGTTGCATTTTAATATGTTTTGTTACAACGATATCGAACATTAATATTGTTACAATTGTCAATGATGACAATGCAAACTCGAATACTTTTTATCGTAATTGATAGCGGCCATTAACTATAAAAGTAGGTACATCAAACCTCTTCAGATTATACTTATAAGTAAATACTGTTTACAGGGTGAAATCTGGGTCGTGATACAATCCACTTTTTCTGACTCAGTAAAGGGTCGACATGATCACTTGGTGGTATTTATACAAATCAGATTTATACTCCTTTTGACATACGATATATGAAAAACGACATAATGTCACATTGATTAGGGTGACCAAATTGTATGCAAAAAATATATTTTCTACTTATTATCTGAAAAGGAATCATCAATATTGATGATTAATAACTAATGACCCACGCCATCTGGTTCATCTTTTGATTCTGTATCATTACACTTTTGCACTCAACTGTTTAGGCATTTTGCGTTTTATTCATTCTGCTGCGAAGGAAGTATGCGTTGTAGACATTTTGCGTTTTAGTCATTTTAAGATTTAGACCCTTTACCCGTTGGGAAAACTGCCATGTAGGCAGTTAAATTTTAGTTTTGCCTACATTGCAGTTTGACCATCGAGCATTATGCCAAAACCTTAGATCGACTTGAAAGCAAATTACCCAACACGCAGAACAACAAGAACGCATTTTGCCTACTTTTCTATTTTGTTTTTGCGAGTACAGTCACAAACAGTCGAGTAACCATAAAATCGATAACGTATAACTTTTGCGATTTACGATTATAATAGGACTGTAGCAAACAAGCATACGACCCGTCTGATGATAAGCGGTGGATTTACTTACGTGTATTTTCTGGCTTGTATAACATAGTGTTACATTTGAGTGCAAGGACTGCAAGGTGGCCGTGAGCATTACAAGAGATTTTAATGATACTCTCCTGATAAAACTATGGCCTCCGTAAGAAACTAGTTCTAATGCTAATTACAAATGTGACACTCCTTTTAACACGTCTTGATAGAAACGGTGGTCCACTTGTAACTTGTGGCTTCGTTTAAGAGAGTTTACCTTTACAACCTCCATTAGTTTTTTGTCCACCGTGGTTTAAAAACAATAATTGTAATCTACTTTAAAAATAGTATTGTCATAATCGTAGGATACAATACACAGGCTAAGGTACTTAATATAACACCAAGGCCGAATGAGATGGCCTTATGAGACTAAGTCAGACGTCAGACAGAGAAGGTGATATTATTTTGCATCCTTATCACCGTTTAATCTTTTTAATTTCGTCTCATTGGGATAAACGCGTATGCCGTCTCTATTATAATCTTCCTCTGTGAGTATTGTCAATTTATTCTGTCAATCAATGTCATTAATTGGCGTTATCAAAATACAGAGGACTATCAATATGGATAAACAAGATCTCACACGAGCTCGCGACAACCCCAATGATTGTATTTTTAGTGAGTGTAGCAGCGAAGACCTGATTGCAATACCAGACAACATGAAAATTAATCTCTTATTAGCCCACAACTTCTACATACCTCCAAGTTGCAAGGTATGTGCTCAACATCTGCAAGAGAGAGATTGGGGAGAATTATGGCCTGTTTCACAATCTCCAGTTAAAGCATATCTGTCAGATAAATGTTTGCTGTCCGTTTCTTTTATATGACTGGAGAAAAGGATAGCAATAATTTTAACTGGCAGATAAGTTTATCTGGAGATTGTGAAACAGGCCCTTAGTGCAGTATCCTGATAACGCTCGTGATTTCAACCAGAAATTCACCGCTGACATCATTTGTCTCTTTAAGACCACCATACATTTTATTAACCAACAAGTGCAGCATTTAGTTGACCAGGTCAGAAATGTTCACCCACAGTAAATATAAATTAAACTTATGAGAAAGTCATAAATTTGTTTTCTTTTTACTCATAATATACTGTTACATAAATAAAATTGCTATTTCAATTTGTTAAACAATACATTAAAGTTGCGTGAATGTTGTGTTTTTAATGTACATATTGCTTATTTCTAGTCAGTTAGTATTGCCTACACTCTAAAAACATTACATTAAAAATCTTCTCCGACCCTGCCTATAGTGCCTATGAAGCTTGAGGTCTCGGGTTCGATCCCCGGCCATGGCAAATATTTGTGTAATGAACACAGATATTTGTTCTTGGGGTTTGGATGTTTTCTATACAGTATTTATAAGTATATATGTATTAAATATATCATCGTCTAGTTCCCATAACACAAGCCTTATTGAGCTTACTGTGGGGCAAGTTCGAGATACGTATGATTGTCCCATAATATTTATTTATAATAAATATAAAAATAATAACACTAATTGTCTTCTATAAAAAAATATATAATTAACAGAACATTCACTTAATGAACACAAAAAAAACCTTTTCAATAAGTAACATACATCTTAGACAGAGTTTTACTTTAACAAGCGTTTAATATTTACAATTGTTTTTAGAAACTCCATAACTGTTGTTTCTTTACTTATGACTTTTGTTAATTCTCTGCCATATTTTTTGTTAAACAGAATGTCTTTCTTAGATTTTTTTCCCCTTTAAAAAAGGCATTGGTCATGAAAAGACTCTGATAATGTGGCTCTTTTTTCAAAAGAAACAGAAATTTGATGAGGGTTGGTGATTTATTAAACCGAACGCCTAATCGACGATGCCACGCCTCTAAAGTATTTGTAGTTCTGTGCAACTCCCTGCAACACGAAATCAATGACGTTTTTTTCATCCATTGTTTTTCAAAATTATGAACGAAGGCTTTCATTTCGTCACTTTTAGGACCGTGCTTCACAATTTTACCCCAAGCCTCATCAATAAGCACAGACGGCAAGAGAGGCAAGTTTTGGGTTAGTAAGACTACTTCTGTACCTGCGGGTGTCGGAACCAACCCTTTTATTTCCGCATTCTCCCAGACAGCTTTACAATAGTGAAAATGACACCCCGAAATCTTAGCCTCTGGGTAAACCTTTTTAAAAGCCATTATCTGGGCCAACTCATAGTCGCACTTGTAAGTCTTGATATTTACTTTTAATACATCGCGTAACATTGTAAATAATGCAGTGTATGTGCTTGCACTCTTGTTCGGCAATAAGCAATAAACTGCGGGCTTAACGTTGCTCGAATAAGTGCAGCTGTTTAAATCGAAATGTAGTGTAAACAGTTGAAAAAAGGGTTTCGGCACCACTTTAAATGTCCCATCCCCAAAGACCATTTTATTTTGACCGGCATGACACTGGAACAGTTTCTTTGATGGCAGACAGAACATAAAATCTTGTTTTCCGCATCCAGTTCGTACTCTCCGACTAGGAAATCGTTTTCAATCATGACCGGTAGTGTAACGTCAATGGATTTGGAGAATTCAGTTTTATTTACAGCCAAATACTACAATCTCGTTCTACGTAGATTACTCGTATCACGCACAGATTCAAATGGCAAGATTTGCACCGACACGTTGGGGTATTCGTTTGAGAATTCTATAAGAGCATTTTCATAATTTTCTTTTAAGGATGACATATTCTCTCTCACATACGTTTCACATATGTTTCTTTGCCTTTTCAAGAATATGGTCTCTCGCCATTTGTTCAAAATTCCGCTCACAAGAATGTAGTGATGGTCTTTTGCGATCAAATATTTCATCGTTTTTAGCAATTCTAATTGAGGGACTACAGTCTTTTCTTTTTGAACACCTCCAAAATGTAGTTCCGTTTTTATTATTACTTGAAACAAAATTATAGCGGAATCCGTCGCATCAAACAATTTTCTTATTATTCAGATATAACAGTCTATTTCGTTGCATTTTAATATGTTTTGTTACAACGATATCGAACATTAATATTGTTACAATTGTCAATAATGACAATGCATGCACTCGAATACTTTTTATCGTAATTGATAGCGGCCATTAGTTAATGTTTATAGTTATAAAAGTAGGTACATCAAACCTCTTCAGATTATAAGTAAATACTGTTTACAGGGTGAAATCTGGGTCGTGATCCAATCCACTTTTTCTGACTCAGTAAAGGGTCGACATGATCACTTGGTGGTATTTATACAAATCAGAATTATACTCCTTTTGACATACGATATATGAAAAACGACAGAATGTCACATTGATTAGGGTGACCAAATTGTATGCAAAAAATATATTTTCTACTTATTATCTGAAAAGGAATCATCAATATTGGTGATTAATAACTAATGACCCACGCCATCTGGTTCATCTTTTGATTCTGTATCATTACACTTTTGCACTCAACTGTTTAGGCATTTTGCGTTTTATTCATTCTGCTGCGAAGGAAGTATGCGTTGTAGACATTTTGCGTTTTAGTTATTTTAAGATTTAGACCCTTTACCCGTTGGGAAAACTGCAATGTAGGCAAAACAACACACTCGTCATTTTGCGTTCTAGACCATCCGCGAATAACCCCTCAAATCTAGTATTTTAATTACCACCTATAGCCTACCAATAACCATTAAAATATTTTCTACTCCACCTTTTGTAAGGCAGTGTATGGAGATGATTCCCCAATGATTGGATTATTTAACACGTCTTGAGAGTAGTGCGATCTGTGCGATACGCAATTCTACTTGTAATATCGGAAAATATATCAAATGTTAAAATTTGTATTCTAATAATTTATTGAATAGGATAGCCGCGATGAGGCGCATCCTTTTAATTTACTTGATTTTATTATCACTTCACTATTTTGGATCGGTTCCTATTTGCTTAGGGACAGCAACTTCAAAATTATATTTCGAACTGTAAAAACCGTTAGAAACTGTTTTTCAAAGTATAAAGCTAAACTGGGATATAATTCAAAAACCTCACCAGCAGTTTAGCTGACGACCTTTTAGATTGAAAAACAGCAAGCCAATGAAGTAAAAATGAACGCTGAACCTCAGCTCAGCTACCTGCCTGATGGAAGTAGAGGGGGTTATGTGTGAGCGAGAAGGAGCGTATGGATGTATATGCTATAAAGGGACAGACACGACCAACAACAGTTGTGCCTATCTCAATGTTTACTTTAGATCTCAAATTTCGTACAGTTTCTATAATATTTCGTTAAAATTTAAACTTCATGCATGTACTTAATTGCTGCGTGTTTTTATGTAAGAAAAGATCCGAATTATCTAGTTTACAGAAGGATAACGTTTCTTATCATTTGTAAGTGTAATTAATTACGTCTAAATATCATCAAATAGTGCACGAAATTAGCAAAAACCTAAAAATATTCTCAATCAAAAAGTGTTGCCACTTAATAGTACGAGTACTACATCTGCTTTAGGGTTATTTTTAAACTTGACTCTTCATAGTATAATGTACCATAGGGTTCATTATTGCATACCCAATTTACTCGTATCAATGAATTCATTCACAAATTGGGTATGCAATTATGAACGCCATTACATCGAGGGGATAAGAGAAATATTGCAAACAAGAGTAATCGACTCTGGTGCGACAGAAATACGTCCGCCAGTATGTCATTGTTACGACAGGTTAGGCAATACACTTAAAAGATATTCCGTGGGTTAGGCAGAGAACCATTCGGCATACAGCCATAATTGTAAAGCATTGCTCTGTTAAAAAAATTGTGTGTCTCTGTGCGTGTCTGTGTGTGTGTGTGTGTGTGTGTGTGTGTGTGTGTGTGTGTGTGTGTGTTTGTGTTCTTATTAAATTGTTTCTAAACATATTTTAATCGACTTTTAAATTATTCAAATTACATATTATTTTTGATCATCAACAAAAATTAAAAGATTAACGTCAGTACTTCAAAGGTAAAACTCATTCACAGTATTCACACGCATAGCTTTTTGAATTATATATGTTGTCGAGGACTGCCGAGGGCAGGGCAGTAAGGTGGTTTGGAACTCAAATAACTGACACTATCAGGATAACCTAGCGGGCACTTAACACATTACGCACCGATGCGCGGTAATGAAATAAAACATAAACACTGGTTTAACAACTATATTGAATTCAAATCTGTTTAAAACCGTATTATGGGAAGGGCAATAAACTACTACTGGTTCGAAAAGGAGCCCCAACTGAGAAGAACCAGCGTATGAAACTCAGCGTATGTGTGCTTGTAAATACAAAAATACAGCTACCATAAACAAATTTCCATTTTCATAGACAAATTTCAGTTAGTGAGATGAATTACGCTTTAGTGTGTGGCGCCCCTTAAGTGAAATATACTTGTAGATGCTTGAAATAACGATATTCCTGTTTAGAAATTGATTTCTTCCTTTATTTTCACCATACATTTTATGCAGCATTTAAATTTTGTATGGATTATACTTAATTTATTATAAGGTACGTTATACACACTTATTCCCATAAATAGGCACTTTTAATTTCTGACTTTGTGTGGCACTTTAGTGATGGTGATGGGACAGCACAAAAACAAATATCGATATTAACATTAACAGTATGACTGAAGAACAAATCAAATTATTTTTAATAAATTTTTGATTTGTTTATTTTATGTAGACACACTACTATATAAATCATAAACTTATATAGATGTCATATACAAAGGAAAAAAGTGCCCTGGGCCTCCGGTGCCGCGAATGCAGAAGACGCTGGTTCGATCCCAGCCCTGGGCACCGGAGGCCTACGTCACTTTTTCCTTTGTATATGACATCTATATAAGTTTATTAGCAGTATTCTATACTTTTTATTTAAAATAGAAAATGAAGAAGAGATTATAGAAATAGAAACACAAATTGGAAACAGATGCTCATTACAATCAAAATATCGACTGCGAAGGACTCTGGAACATCACGATGTCGCTAGTGACTGATTCATCATTATTCGTTACAGTGAAAAATTCGCTGAGGTGGATAGAGGAACGTCTAGTGTAATTGGAAGCACGTTGGAACGGTCATCTAAACACGTGCTTTCGAATCCCGTGATGTTTCAGAGTTCTTTGCAGCTCATTGTTTCATTGTAATAGTTATTTGTTTCCAATTTGTAGTATTTTCCACTAAATATAAAAGCAAATTCAAATCAAAATATTAAATTGATAATATAAACGTTATTCTAAATCAGCTTGCAAGATATGTCCTGAACAAATAGATAAACTAATTCACGTAGAATACTAACATTGTAAATAATATGCTGGTAGAAAAGCTTGATATTTAATCACAACTTAATTTTATAATTTTATCAATAGTCAAACCTTAAACTTTGTAAAGAAAAAAAAAATATGAATAAACTGTCTGATCAATGTTTCTCTGCGTCCGTAGGAAACACCATAGACAACCCTACACGTGATCCCTGGGTGGTGCTGAAAAAGTAACAAACTTGGCAGCTCTACTGTCTCACCTGGACATCGCAGCAGTCACTGGATTTTCTTCATCATCTGCTTTCCCACTACCCTAGAGAAGAAATGCCTATCTATATCCAGTGACATGTAGCCATATGATAAAGAAATCTACGATAAAATGTGACATTTTCAAGTCAAAGGTCATTATCGGTTGAATTATTTAGAAATTAACTCTATTAACAACCGACAATGATGTACCTTTGACTGGAAATCGTCAAAAATATCGATACTTAAGTAAAGCCTGACCAGGAATATATGATCATGCGCCATGTTGCGGAATTTCATTGGAACTAATTTCTTACACTGGCAATAATTTTAATGACAGAATGATATGCATGTGTGAGTGCATGTGATAGGCTGTCACTGTTGTCAAGTGTCATTGAGGCTGTTTACTTGAATAATAATAGTGTTGAATATGAAATTATAAACGACAAAAAAAACCCAAAATTATCCATACTCAAGAGCGAAACATTGTAAATAGTGTACATAATAAACAGCTGTAAATAATGCGCTCGGAAATGAAAATATTTCGCCGTGATACATTTTCAAATTAACATCAGAGCTGACAGGTAAACAAATCAAGATGTCACTATACCATAGACAATAATACGCTCTATGACTGTTGCCATATAAATGAGAATAATAGCGCCCTCTTGACAGTAATCATATATTTCTGGTCAGGCTTTATATTATTATCGACGCGTTCCTCGCACTACGAGTATCTTCGTTTACTTAAAGATGACATTATCTCGTTCACGGACAGTTTGTCTGTCTCTGTGTTTGTACTTGTGTGAGTATATTTTATGCTAGTGTTTGATAATTTTATCGTGTGCGTGTGTAGCGACGTCAATGGAAAATGCATTAATGTTAACAGTATTCGTGTGCGTTTCCTCGTCCCCCGCGCCGAAATTGATTAGTGCGCGTCTCGCATCCGGTTGGTTTAATTATTAAATTTAAAATTATTGCCAGTGTAAGAAATTTGTTCCAATGAAATTCTGCAACATGGCGCATGATCATATATTTCTGGTTAGGCTTTACCATAGATATAAAATGGCGCTTGCCGCTAAAAGATAAACGAAGTGCGCAAAAGAGAAACCAACACGTATATGAACATTCCACGAGTGCAAAAGAGACACACGATCATTTTGAAGGAGTGACAGCTTTTGAATTTGGGTAGTTAGCTTACGTACCCACGTCGTGACAGCTCATATTTTAGCGTGGAAAATATAAAACAATCGTGAATAAAATAACTTGGGATGAAAAAGGAGAAACATGGTGTTGTGTTGTGTTCCAGATTGGACTATTACTCATAGGAAAAACCCAAGTAATTACTAATTTCACAGGTTTACATGATATTCCGATCGATGTCTTTGAAACAATATTTTATCAAATTAGCAAAATAAATCGTGTAAGTATTTACGAGATATAATTAATTATTAGTTTTTCTTGTTTTAGACCCCCCCTCCCCCATGGTGATCTTTGGTGATATTTTCAGGACCCCCCCCCCCCCCCCCCCTGTCCAATATGACGTGTAATTTTTTGCTAACTAAAGTAAGTACAGTTTTCTAACACGTGAACCTACTTACGTAACGTACGAACACGTAAAGGGTAAAAAAATTAAACTACATGTATACATATAAAATAAAATTATCTTTAATAGAAAAAAACCGGCCAAGTGCGTGTCGGACCACGCGGTTTTGTACCTACTATCGAGAAAGTAATATCAAAAGGTCGTGTCTGCGTATGAAATGAGAATTTAGGAGATAAATCAATAATTCCTAAACCGATAATGTACTAAATTTTTTCATATTTTTTGGATCTCCGGTTCAAAAGTGACAGGGGGGACACAAGTTTTTTAGACTTACGACGTGATTTTTTCTTAAAATATTCACTAAATAAAAAAAAATCAAACAGACCTCAATGTTATTTTGAAAGACCTATCGAGTGATGTGCATCATGTCGATATTTGGTCAAAAAAATATTTTTGATAAATAATTACATACATGTATGTAGTGCCCCTCCTTAATATATTTTTCAGCAATTTTACTACAAAACTAAGTAGCGGCATACAAAAACACACCTTATATTTAAATATTTATTATATTACATATATATTATATATACGGACGGACGGACGGACAGACGGCCATAACGAAACTATAAGGATTACGTTTTTGCCACTTATGGAACCCTAAAAACCTACTTCACAAAATAATATGTCAAATGCCATTAAAAATTATTTACAATCATAGTGCTAATGCAATTTTACTCTGCTTTTGACATATTGATTCTTTTAAAAGTTGATCATTTGTATTTTCATTTTATTGACCATGACAAGGAAACAAGGAACAAAAAATTACACGTGATATGTGTCCAGACCCCCCTCCCCACTGTGGTGATCATTGGTGATTTTTTCTTGACCTCCTCCCCCCCCCCCTATACAATATGACGCGATTAATGGACGCCCCCTATAGTGTGTGCTAATATTTTATCATAATAGTTAATATTCATGATTATTTTGTGTAAAAACCGAAACATTTATTCGACGCTAGGGATTGACAAAACGTTTTAGGGACTTGTATCGATAACTGTTCAATATGAAAATTATAATTATTGCTTCAAAAAATTCAATGAATAAATTAATATTATATTCACATTACGTCATTATTACGTAAGAAGATTAAATTAGGTTCTTATTATATCCAGTTTAAACGGGGTTTTTTTATTATTAAAGATTTTTTTACCCTGCAGTACTTGTATTATTTCATTCAAATATGGCGCTCAACACATTTAGCGGAATTCGCTACCATAGTCAAAAAGCAGCCGAAAACGGAAATCGGACCGAATATTGTACATGGGCTCCATAGTCTCCATACAAAACTTCAGCTCCCGTAAAGAAATTTCCGACTTTTATGCTACGGCTGATTTTTATTTATGATAGCTGGGCTGGATTCCGCTCAAGTGTGTCCCGTGCCTACAAGCGACTAGTCAAACGATTAGAACGAGATATAAATATAGTTGGAATGAGAGGTCAGCTGTCAAAATGGTCGTGCGATCAATCGAATGCGCATTCGACCGGCGACTTGAAATTCCGTTTTCCGTTTTATGAAATATTTTTAATTATTTTAGGAAATAATTTTGTTTATTTAATATTTTTAATTTAATAATAAATAATTTTGTTTATTTAATTTTTTATTAATACTAAAGAATATAATTTGCTTAGACAAAACATATTAGTTATTAGGTAATGTAATAATATTAGTCGAAAATGTGCGTGAAATGAATCGTCAAGTTGGTAGTGGGGATGTCAACTGACGTCGCAGTTGAATACTTTGACTAGTCGCTTACGTCTGTAGAAACCTTTAGAACGTATCGATAAGAAAGTCAAATACCGATGGATAATTAACCTGTTGTATTTGGCATCACTATTTTACGCTCACATAGACAATTTAGACACATACATGGATTTCATTTTTTTGCCACACTTTTGATCGTTGACAAGCATTCTTTGTCATCCCATTTCTCTGGGCTTTACACTGTTACGAAAATTGTTACAGATTGCAATACATTAGAATTAACAACCCGAAAGGGGGAAAATGTCTTGATTTAGCATAAGATTCATTTAAAAAAGGGGACGTGTTAGAAATCTTGCCAGTTTTAGAAAAAAACAAAAAAGTCAGTCTTGAAAATTCCATTATAATTTTAACATCAAGGAGGTAGAAACAAATTATTTTTACCCACTTTTTTTTGAAGAATGTTACAGATTGCGAAGCAGGAGGCATCATGAAAATGAGACAGGTATATCAAATAAAAAGTAGGGCTTTGAACCTTGTGGAATCACAATAAGGTTGGAAATTGGATACATGTTAAAATTCATTCTACAATTAGCCTGCAGACGTAAAATATAAAAGGCATAGACACAACGAGAATGAAACTTATTCTGGGACGGGAGAGCGGCCGACAACATTACTATAGATATAATGCTATGATAGGATGCTGGAGGGGACGTCTTTTAGTTTACCAAATGGCTGCTAAGTTGTTTTGTCTACACTTTTACTAACATATATTACTGACTAGCTTTTGCCCGCGGCTTCGCTCGCGTTAAATTCGGGATAACACGGTTCCCCTTTGGCCCCCGTAATGCTGCATACAAACTTCCACCCCCCATTTTAGGGAAGTGGGGGGTTAGAAAGAGACAAAAAGTAGCCTATGTCACTCTCCATCCCTTCAACTATCTCCACTTAAAAAAACACGTCAATTCGTCGCCCCCTTTTGCCGTGAAAGACGGACAAACAAACAGACAGACAGACACACTTTCACATTTATAATATTAGTATAGATTCTCTGATATTGGGTGCGTCAAAGTATTGAAATATTACAAAGCTGTAACGTGATATTGGCAACTGGCAGTAAATAAGTACTGGCTGTAAGTTAGAACCTTGTCAAATTTATATTTTTGTATGGCAACGGTTCTATGACTTGTTTGTTTACTTTTATGTAAGTCAGTCGATCAATGTCTGTTCTCATGTAAAAATTCAATAAATTCCTTGTGTTCTTATTCCTCGTTTATCTGTGCTATAAGACTCTGCTAAATACTTATAGGTATATCCCTATAGTGGTTATGTTCCCTACTATTAGGGTTTTCTCTCAGTACAAAAGCGAAAAAAATTGTGCGCATCGAGAAAAAGTTGTGAATTTTGACCATGGATAGGGTGGGCACCATGTCTGTTTTATACGGAAATGATACCAAACAACCCCTAGCAGCCTTAACCAGAGAGTAATAAAATATTTCACGGGACCCCTGATTTTGACGTGAAGATACCAAAAATTTTACGGACCTCCAATACTAAAAAATATTCATCATGGGGCACTCTGGGGCATCCATGGTCAAAAATTCACAACTTTTTCTCGAGGCGCAAAATGTTTTCAATTTCAAGCTCTGCTATACGCATTATACAGGAATAGTTTGAACGTAAAAAGGAAGAAATTTTCGGCGAAGATGAGTACGACTGTAAAAATTGATCAATTCAACGAGTGCAATTATGAGACATGGAAAATCTAAGTGGAAGCAGTTTCAATAAAAACGATGCCTGGGGATACGTTGATGGAAGTATTAAGAAACAGCCGAACAGCAGAAGCAGCCGATGCAGCTAAATGGGAAACTGGAGACTCTAAAGCTAAGTCTGATCTCATTTTATCGATAACTCCGAGCAAATTACGACATTTGAGAGGTTGTAAGACATCGCGAGATGTATGGTTGAAGTTACAAAACGTTCATGCATCGAAGGGACCTGCGAAAAAGGCTACATTTTTGAAAGAGCTGTTGCTTCGTCTGTTGGAGGAAGGTGGTGATATTAGAGAACATGTCATGAGATTTTTCGATGTGAAAAGCCAATTAGCTGATATGGATATCGAAATGCATGATGACTTAACCTCGATTATGCTCTTGCATAGCTTGCCGTCTAGTTTTGACAACTTTAGATGTACCATAGAATCTAGAAATTCATTGCCGACACCAGAAGCGCTGAAGATAAAAATATTATAAGAGGAACATTCCAGAAACCGAAAAGAAAGTGTAGATAGGGCACTTATCGTGAAAGGAAAGAGACCTTCTAAGCCAAAGACTGGCACAGAGCAACGGCAACACGGATATGAGCAAGGAAATTCGAAGTTCAGATACAAATGTTTCAAATGTCACCAGTATAATCACAAAGCGTCTGAATGTACACAGAAGAAAAAGGAACAGTGTAGTGATACTGTAAAGTATGTGTCAAACAAAAGTGAATTACTTGATGTCGGTTCCAATTTTATAACATTTAATTGTGTTTCAGATGTTAATGCTGTTTGCAATGAGAGTTGAAATTGGATCTTTGACAGTGGCTGTACGTCACCTTTGTGCAATGACGCAGGTAAATTCAATACTACACTATTAACTTTGTCCGGTAAGCTAAATTTAGCGACGAATTCGAGCACAAACGTACAAGATAAGGGGACAGTAAGATTATCTGCATGTAACGATGGTTCTGAAACTGTAGTTCAACTTCCGAATACTCTATATAGTCCGGACTTGCGATGTTACCTAATTTCAGTAGCCAAAATGACTGATCAGGGGTTTAGCGTTTTATTTGAGAAAAATACAGCTAGTGTCCGAGATAGCTGTGGAGATACTAAACTTGTGGCGAATCGCAAAGGTAATTTATATTACGTTGAGGAGCAGTGTGAAAGAGTGTCAACGATTTCTGAGCGAAAGGTTGACGTACGGTTGTGGCATAAAATTTTAGGTCATTTGAATGCGAAGGATCTTGTCCGAATTTTAAACAAATCTGGTATGAAAGTAAACATGTCAGATGTAAGTGAGTTGTACGATTGCGATGTTTGCGCACAAGGGAAAATGAGTAGGTTGCCTTTCTTTAAGTCAAGTGGGCCATGCAATGAAAAGTTGAGAATAATTTATTCTGACGTTGTAGGACCCATGCGACATACGTCAATAAATGGAGCGAAATATTTCGTTACTTTTATTGTTTATCATACGCGTTGGTGTGAAGTGTATTTTCTTAGCAAGAAAAGCGAGGTTTTTACTACTTTTAAGGTGTATAAATAGTAGTTTATGTAACTGTTACGTTTTAAGGCCTAATTACGTACAGTTGCATACACTGCTTTATCTACACTCATATTATTTATTATAAATGCCGTATTCGGAAATCATAGAATGGCCGCCATTGCACCGCCGTGGCCATCTCGATTGTGTCGGCGTGGCCAACTCGATTGTGTCGGGGCTCGCGCGGGACCAATCGAGTTGGCCATGGCGGTAACATTATGTTATCAAATTCGATGTTCCAAATTTGAAACTCATTGCTTAACAATATTTGAGCATGCAAAGTTAAAATTACGTTACTGCCGAAGATAAGAAACTTATCATAGTTAAATCGTTTGTTGTAATGCTTGTCATTGTCTACGGTTTTTGAACGCATTTTAGAGTACTTACAGTATGAGTGTAGATAAAATCATTTTGAGAACCTATTCAGACGGAAAATAACTTATCTTCATACAGATAACGGAGGCGAATACTGTAATCGAGAATTCGACGAGTACTCGAAGAAAGAAGGAATAGCAAGAAGATTGACAATTACTGGGGTTCCCCAGCAGAACTCTACTGCGGAACGCAAGAACAGGACCTTGGTGGAGATGGCGAGATGCATGCTCATCATGTCAGGACTTTCTTCGGGTTTCTGGGAAGATTCTGTAGCCACGGCGTGCCATATAAGAAATCGTTGACCAACACGAAGTCTTGAAGGTGAAATACCATTCGAGAAGTGGTTTGAACGACCTGTCAAGTTAGACTACTTACGCAAATTTGTGCCTAAAGTACACGTCTTGGACAAGTAAACCGGGAAAGATAAATTTGCTCCTCGAAAGCCTGGAAGGAATCTTCGTAGGTTATCCTAGAGATCGTAAGGGTTAAAGAGTATGGATGCCTAAACAAAGACAAATTAACTTGTCAAGAGATGAAAATAGATGTCATATACTTCAGAAAAAGTGACCAAACCCTCCGGTGTCCGAGGCCAGATTTTCTGAAGTATATGACATCTATTTTCAGTTTATATATAGTAGTGTAACTACTTAAAAATTGCAAATCAGAAAATATTGAACAAAATAATTTGATTTGCTTCAAGATTCATTGTCAAGAGATGTGAAATTTCTCGAAATAAAGAGTGAAGAAAAGGAAAATGTGAACATGAAGATTGATCCTTTTGAAATTGAAAAGGTAGAATCCTTAGATGTTCAGAATCAACCTTCAACGGTGGAAATAGAATTCCATTCTACCGAAAACAACAGAAATTCAGTAGAACAGATCTCCGATCAAGAGAATGAAATAGTGGATCCTGATCCTGAACCTGAAAGAGCAGATGAAGTTTCTGTTGAAGCCCGCCAAATGACAGATGATCCAGTTATTGCCGCAGAACCATTTCAACGTGAACATCAGCAAGAAGACATTCACATTAATGGGGGGAAGGTAATGAAAAGAGGTCCAGGACGACCAAAACTGGAGCGAGGTCATGTCGTACGCTATACCACATGGTCGACGTAGCTCTTCAAGCTCCGGTGGAAGCACCAAAACAAGTTCCTATGGAAGAAGAACCATCAGTTCCTATAGAAGAAGGATCATTAGTTCCTATGGAAGAAGGGTCACCATTTCCTATGGAAGAAGGGCCATCGGTTCCAATGGAAGAAGTTTTCAGTTCAACTGAGGAGTATGGCGACTGTCAGCATTTCGTTGGAGTCGCAGAAATTACCCTAAAACAAGCCTTATCAGGTAATGAGCGAAAGGGATGGAAGGATGCAATACTTTCAGAAGTAAAAAGTTTAATCAAGAACAAAACTTTCGATGTTGTGACCAAACCTATGGGTCGAAATGTCATAGGTTGCCGTTATATTCTAACGACAAAGTTTAATATAGACAGAACTGAGAAGAAGAAAGCAAGATTGGTGCCTAAAGGATTCAGCCAACGTTACGGCATTGATTACCAGAATACCTTCGCGCCAGTTGCCAGACTTGATTCTGTCAGATTGTTAGTTGCGCTCGGAGCGGAACTCCATCTTGAAATTCACCAGTTGGACATTAATACGGCATACCTAAATGGATTATTAGAAGAGGCGATTTACATTAAGGTACCAGATCTTCTAGAAAAATGCTTGCAAGAGCTGAAACGATCGGAGCAGCCAGGATCAGCTTTGCATTAAAAGGTCAGTAAGATGTTGCGTGACATTAACTCTGGAGGCAACGTTTGCCGACTCAAGAGGTCACTGTATGTGCTCAAGCAAGCTGGACGACAGTGGAACATCAAACTGGACGAGCAGTTGAAGTCCATGGGGTTGCAAATATCTTTGAATGAGCCGTGTCTATTTTAATGCACGGATCATAAGACAATCCGGATAGTACTTTTACTATATTTCCCTAATCACAGTTGAACCTTATTACCGAGCAAAACAGTCGTTCATAGGTCACTAGTAAAAAGCAATAAAAACGGTCCGATAGAGAGCATAATGTAGGGGGCGGTGTCTCACTCGCACAATGCTACCAACTTATGAAACATACAAATGTGGTTTTATTTATCTAAAGCCTGACCAGAAATATATGATCACGCGCCATGTTGCGGAATTTCATCGGAACTAATTTTGTTCACTGGCAATAATTTTAATGACAGAATTATTTGCATGTGTGAATGCATGAGATAGGCTGTCACAGTTGTCGGTGCTATTGAGGCTGTTTACTAGAATAATAATAAAGTGTTGAATATTAAATAATAAAGGACAAAAAATTCCCAAAATTATCGATAGTCAAGAGCGAAACATTGTAAATAGTGTATATAATAAACTGCTGTAAATAATAGGCTCGAGAAATGAAACTATTTCGCTGTGAAACATTTTCAAATTAACATCAGAGCTGACAGGTAAACAAATCATGATGTCACTATATCATAGACAATAAATAATACGCTCTATGACCATACTGAACTGTTGCCATATAAATGAGAATAATAGCGCCCTCTTGACAATAATCATATATTTCTGGTCAGGCTTTACATTTATTTTAGTAACACACTAGAAGTTACTTCCTACTTATAATAATTTATTGCAAGATTTGAATTAATACTTTGTTCCCTTTTAGCTGCTTTGAATTTTTTTACGACGTAAATATTATTCATTCATTAAATTAAAGAATTGCAATTAATATTGCAGACAGTAGTAAGTTTTGTAATATTTAAAATACGGTCTGGTATCCCCATCCCATCAGTCCCATCACTGACATAATATGTCACTGATATTATTTCAAATGACGCCGCTCAGCTCAACAACATTTCGTAACAACATTTTTAAGTAAAAGTGGTCAAGATATGTTGCGTAAAAGGGTGCAGGAGTGAGACTTTACAATAAAGTAGACTTTTCTTTTACCGGTAATCAACAATCATTCAATTTTACGATTTAACAACAAGTTAAGATTGTCCAACAATAGGGTGACTATGATGTCGGCAAGCTGCGGGTCGGTTTTGTTGTTTTTACAGAAATGTACATAGGCACATGGTCTGTTCCTAAGTATTACTTACACAGGACATGAGTGGCCCACGGGTCTTTATAGGCCCTTTCGAAAGGGTCCTAAAATGGCACAAGGCTATACAAAAAATTGTAGTAGTGGCAGTATAATAAATAAATAAACAAATATTAAATAAATATTATGGGACAATCTTACACAAATCAACCTAGTCCCACAGTAAGCTCAATAAGGCTTGTGTTGTGGGTACTAGACGACGATATATGTAATAGATATATACATATAAATACTTAAATACATAGAAAACATCCATAACTCAGGAACAAATATCCGTGATAAACACACAAATAAATGCCCTGACCAGGATTCGAACCCGGGACCTCCTGCTTCATAGGCAGGGTCACTACCGACTAGGCTAGGAGGCCGTTAAAATATACTTTATTGTACAACATTTGTACAACAAAGAAAAATACAACAGGAAGAATATACAATATTTGTACATGGAAGAGATCTCTTCCAGTCAACCATTGAGCAGTTTGATGTTATTGATGTTGTCTTTATTTACCTTTAAGTATATTAACCCTTTGACCGCCAAACCCTTTGATAATTAAACCAACCGGATGCGAGACGCGCACTAATTTCTATCAGAAAAAGTCTGCCAATTTCGGCGCGGGGGACGAGGAAACGCACACAAATACTGTTAACACTAATGCATTTTTCATTGACGTCGCTACACACGCACACGATAAAATTATCAAACACTAGCATTAAATATACTCACACAAGTATAAACACAGACACAGACAACCTGTCCGTGAACGAGATAATTTTATCTTTAAGTAAACTTACACAGTGCGAGGAACGTGTCTATAATAATATACTTAAGTATCGATATTTGTGACGTTTCCAAGTCAAAGGTACATCATTGTCGGTTGTTAATAGAGTTAATTTCTAAATGATTTTTTTATGGTAACGCCTTATTGACAACCGATAATGATTTACCTTTGACTTGAAAATGTCACATTTTATCGTAGATTTATTTTTCGTATGCCTACATGTCACTGGATATAGATAGGCATTTCTTCCCTAGGGTAGTGGGAAAGCAGATGATGAAGAAAGTGCAGTGAGTGCTGCGAGGTCCAGGTAGGACAGTATAGCTGCCAAGTTTGTAACTCTTTTAGCACCACCCAGGGATTATGTGTAGGGTTGTCTAAGGTGTTTCCTACGGACGCAGAGAAACATTGATCGTAGGTTAGTTATATATTTTTGTTTCTTTACCAAGTATAAGGTATAGCTATTGATAAAATTATAATGTTAAGTTGTGATTAAATATCAAGCTTTTCTACCAGCATATTATTTACAACGTTAGTATTCTACGTGAATTAGTTTGTCTATTTGTTCAGGACACATCTTGCAAGCTGATTTAGAATAACTTTTATATTATCAATTTAATATTTTTATAAAAACTCACCTATACTAACCAGTAATATATTAAAGCTGAACCTACCTAAAGCTTTAACTGAAACTTTTCTTTGAAAGCGAGGATCTTATCACTAAGGGAAATAATAGGATTTAAACAACATATAAGTTAATAAGAAAATTTATTCAAGTAATAAGAAATTACTGTTAATGGAAAATTAAATGACTCTATAAACTATTATATCTAATGTAACCGTTAGGTCACATTAGATATACCGCTACAGTTCAAAAGCCAAAATATGCCAGAGAAAAACTATAGCGGTGAAAAAAAACTCTGACGCCCAAGTTTAACCTGCACACATACATAATACATTTTGTAAAGATTAAAGACACACAATTTATAAAAATTATAAAATAATGGCATGATTGTCTAGTGGTACATATTGGACTACATTATGATAAGTAATAACCAAGGTTTCCTGAGGTGTGAGAAACGCTAAACAACAGAATTAAATCTGAACAATGCTCAACAAACACAGAAAACCAGAAATTAAAAGAAATAAATATAATTTTACATAAAACAAGTAAAATTTGGTAATATCCTACATTAACCTACAAACTGTTAAAACAAGTATTTAATTATAACCTCCTCAATTTTTAACATCACAATCATATACTAACTACTATTGTGAAACATACCTACTCCCTACATAATGCTATTGTTGACTATGTAAAAATCTTACATAAGAATTGAATAAAGCAAAATATTGAATTTACTGTATACACTATATACTACTGTATATACGATAAAACAGAAGGATTTTCCTATATGCAGTAAACCCTGTAATTGTAATAAGTTAAACATAAAAGGTAATTATATTATGTTATAATGATTGATGTAATTTTATTAAAAGATTGTAATATTAATAATGTGATCATAATATCATATGTCATAATATAGATATATGGGAATAGGATAATGGAACTCTGGCTCATTAAAATCTTAATATTAATCAAGATTATCATTAAAATAGAATAGATGATTGCAGTCAATTGTAAGGCTACTTTTTATACCTCATAAAATTACCGAGCATACGCCGATACTTTAGGCTAAGCTATGTCTACACAAAAGGTCCTAACGTGAGTTATTCCATGCAGAACCATAAGATAAACGTCTTTTAGACTTGTATACGAATGCGTAACCCTCAAGTGACGAACATGCAGACCCTAATGGGAATGCTGATTAGCAAATCCCTCAGGTAGGCCCTATCATTGGACATGCATACCCTAATGGGTTAGCCCTTTATAAATTGGACTTGCATTCGTCTACATTATCTTAGGTTAACCCGGCCCTATCAAGTATACATGCACCACCAACCAGCCCGACTTGCATATTGGAACATCTCACGTGTGGATAAGAATTACGAGTATGTTCAGACACAGAGGCTTATTCTAGTTAGTTGATAGACAATAGCACCCAGCACGGCCATAAACACGTCAATAATGTGAGGGCAGCCTCTAATATTATGAAACCAGCCATTCTATTGTATTTGTTATTCGAAAGAAGTATGAACACAACTATTATTTCATTTTATAAGCCAGTTGGATTAGGGTTTGTTACCTTTTACCCAATAATGTAATCAAATTGCTTAGCGTTTACAATAAGGGTTTATGTCCAAGTTACTACTAATAGTTTGTACTTATAAACTAGATTGACCGCATAACTTAGCTTAACATTAGAAAAACCCAGCAATGACTAGTCCTCTCACAGTAGAATCAAGCAGTCAGTCTAGGTCGTTGTTGACTCCAATGTAAACCATCTCATCCATATAATATGTTAGATAAATCTGTATATATTTATATATATTGGAGTCTTTAACATCTTACAATCGGCAAACAATAACACAGACGTCTCGTAGGTGGGAGGCTGCGAGTGATAGTTATAACCCTGTTGTAAATATACTTCTCATATAAATCTAACAAGACTCATTTAAGAAGTCTATCTCTCTGGATTTAATTAAAAGGCGCACCCTCTTATGTAAAACATACCAGTTGTATGAATCATACATACAAGATCGATTCAAGTGGTCTGTTTTGGTGGGAAAAAGATCCCAGCCACAAAGATTGCCTTTTTCAAAGTTCACTATAGTGACTCTCTACTAAGTAAAAGACTACTGTTGAAAGCACGGTCAGGCCCTATAATAAAACACAGGTGCGTACTCCGTCAACTTGGAACAAAACCATTGCTTAGCATAATTATTAATAAATAGTTTTGGGTAATACCGTTACCTTTATTACCAAGTACCTTTTGTCATAACTGGAAGGAGTCTTTATAACTCGTAGACACTTCCAATTATTGGAACAATCACTATTGAAATAATATCCATTGTGACAGGTTCCCAACGACTACGATTTTATAAATAAATATAGTGTATAATTTATATATATATACACATTTTAGTATATACATGGAAAGGTGCTGTTGACTATATTACTATCGGTCTATATTCTTAATGATATAAAATCATTATATAAATATGAATTTTAGTTGTATGACCAATCTGTATGTATGTCAACAATAGCATTTTGTAAATGATATCCATGGGATATCATAAATCATTTGCGATTCACGCAATCCGAGCTACATACCAAAATCAAGGCATATATGAGGATTAAAACCATTGTGACTTCAGGTATCATTTAACTAGTGCAACATAAAGTATTATCTATTCCTTGTGTGGAAAGATCGTGTGATTTAAAAATAACCAACAACTGAACTAAATCAGTGGAAAGGAATTACGAGTAACTTAGGACTTATATATTCTATTAATAGTTTATTGAACATGTCAACTTCGTTAACAGTAGCGTTAATACTTAAATAAAATGTATTGTTAAATCTAGATGATAAGAGTAAACGTCAACATGAAGTATATATATATTATAAGTCCTTCGTACTCGTGTATCCTCACATTATGAAATCACAACAATCAGATATAAATTACTAGGTAAGTTGCACGTTATTCAAATATGGTTGAATCAAACATAATAAAGCCTTATTTATTGGTATAGAACGTCTACATTTATAAATATCAATCTCTTATTTAAGTAAACTCCAAAATTGGATATTTTGTAACTGTACTAAGTACTTAGAAACCGTACTAGCATGGAACCTCGCTGACGCTTAACGTTAAACTTATTTTGTCACCCGTCGGTGTAATAAAGAGAAGTATGGAACTAACTCACAAGAACGCTTTTCGTATATCTCCATACGTGGCAACGCGGAGAAGCATCATCACGGGCTGCTGCTTCTGGCCTCTGGAGTTTGCTCAGGATAGCCGCCCGCTGTACTGGCTGTGATCAGCTCACGATGGGAGACGGCTGCTACTTCTAGCCTCTGGAGTTTGCTCAGGATAATCGCCCGCTGTTCTGGCAGTGATGAACTCATGATGTATGCGAGCAGCGTGCCACGTGCAGCAGTAGTACGTCCGATGCTCGTGTACCGGAAAACACATACATGTACAAGTTTATAACTGTAATAGTAAAGGTGTTTCACCATACTATGTATATATATATATATGTATTTTTTTTAGGCAGGTAGCCAATTGTACTAAATATTGAACTTTTCAAAGTATCTACATTTATTTATTTGGCAACCTAATCATAATTTTCACTATTTGACTCTATAAGTAATAAAGATTTCTCAATCAGTGTTTAACAAACACCGTCAAGAAAAGGTAAAGTAAATATGTTTATAATTTACTGTTTATAATTACGTGGATTTAACCACTTAAATTATTTAGCCGTATATTGAGCAACAAACTGCTCGATATTGTTTATTTATTTGAATAAGCGGTAGAAACCTTTAACGTAATCAGTACTTGGAAATGTACAATGGTATTTGCATGCAAGACATAGAGAACATTGATTAACCAATATGTTACACAACTAACATGGTACTAGCTTCCATGTGCACCTGCAAGCCATCACCATGACTAGATAGGAAATGTAATTACCCATTATAGTGATTAAACGAAATCAATGCATATACCATCATATTCAATTTATCGAACGTTAGTAGAATTTTATTACGGCGGCATAACGCACACTAATGTTCAAATATGCTGGTGAATACTAATTTCACTGAAAGATAATAAAGTAATACGGCACAAATGAAAATGAGCATAAAGCAATAAATCAAAAACAACACACCTGGAGGACTGACTTCTGCTGGATGGATTGACTCTTCGCAATGGCGCCAAAGTCTCGCAATAGATTGCCTTGGTCCGGAACAGCTCTGCTGAAAGCTCCCTGAAGTGCTCGTCAAGGCTTCAAGATGGGTCCAACTGGACAGGCCGAAGATCTGTACGCCCGAAACTGCATCCCGTCACCGAAGCGCTCACGCTGCGGCAACGATCCTTCAGAAGTTTACGGTGAAGGCGCCCTCTCAGCCGATGTAACCGGGAATTTGAGAAATAACCAAGGATTAACAAAACGTATTTTCCCATAGTTGGCTTACTAATTTTACGCCCTATTGTGGAATATGTAGAATTACTTATTTATCAAGACTGAAACTAAACTTTAACTACAACGAAGAATAAATATTGTTAACGTTATAAAATAAACTAATGCAAAGGTAACTACTAATTTACGCGAAGTATATAATTCGATAATGAATGACGGTTAATTATATAGAATAAACCAATGGATTAAATATGATAGGAAATCATATTAAATTAGAGAAACCTAATAAATTGTCTACTCAGAAACCGTACTCTAAAGAACACTAGATAAATACGTAACCCTCTGACGTAAGCAATGAAGGAACTAGATAGAAAGATTCACCGAGGCTGAGCAAGCGTCGATGGCTCAGCCGGTCAGAGCGATCGGACAAGTGTTCCGAAAGGTCGCAAGTTCGAATTCTGCTCGACGCGGTGAATCCTTCAAGTTCAACTCAACCCGCTACTGTTTAAGACCTACAATTGTATTTACTCATCTAACTGTTTCTACTAACAATAATTTAGATAACGTACGCCTTCCCCTTTATTTACCATATACGAAATATTAACAAAAATACGCACCGGCGCAATTCAATAGTAACATAAACAGAATAAATAAAACCCGTGAATCAATACTTTAATGACCTCATTACTATGAACTTAAATTGCACATAATATATTTACGTATACACACCGACGCACAATAAACTTAGCCATCCTATTTAGTTGGTTAAATGACAAGAACAACTACTCATACTAATCAAAACTGATTACAAATTTTATAGGCAACTCAACCACCAATTCAATGACGCCATGCCATGCAATACGAATAAACTGTGATCCTACATTTTAATTCTAAACTAACTACGAGTATACCCACATTGCACGCCCTCTATAGATACATGTAGGTTATTAAGTCTTTTCCCGGTTCCTATCAAATCTATGCTTGTAATCACCATTTTATTGTTATACATTTGACTAACCACTAACTCACTCAATTAAATCGCGAAACACAACAAAATAGATAGACGTAGTTAATAACGAACTGAAATTCTCACCAACCGCAATCTACACATAAACCAATGATTTTACTTTTATTTTGGTTAAATAAACACGCCTCGATAAGACTATCAGATTATCTGCTGAATGACAAACTTAAAATCTCAACACGGATCAACCCGAAACTACCCACTATTCTATAAATACTAACACGACGGTCCGTCATACGCACTTGCTATTAAAATCCGAATAAATCTAAATTTCTTACCGAGACAGTTAGTAGTGGCTGATGTTTGCGAGCCACGTGGAACACGAGATTCTTCATGCAGTGGTCTCCAGCGCTCCAACAAGGTCCCTCATCTTCGTTACCATAGAAGCGCGCGGGCCGTGGTTTTCTGTTGTCTTCCGAATGCCATCTCTTGATAACAGATCTCAATATTTCTACAAACAAACACAACACTATTTGCACCTTACAGCCTAAACTCACTGATCTCCTTTTGACACGACGCTCTGCTGAAGAAAAAGCCCAGATATTTCCTACCACAACCTTATGTCGACTTTCATGTCTTAAGATGAGAACCCCCAAAATAATTCCAAAGTTTCTCATTCCATTCAACAACTCTTATTTTGATTGGTCCAACTAACTCAGCTTGATTCTGATTGGTTCCCATCTTTCCCGCGTGTTTTACCGAGCTTTTCTATAATCTATCGTGAACCATAGATTAAAGACAAATCTAAAACAAACTTAAAACAACCAACATTTAAAAAAATCTAAAATTATGTAAATTTTATTATTTTAAGTTTCAATAAAAAAAGTAAATAATCATTTATTTTGTTTATAAAATAGGCTTAGATCTGTACATACAGAAACTGAACGACTCTGGCAACGACTAAATTAAAAAGGTCACCTATCAAGGAACATAATTTTGTAAGCTACCCTCACTTCATTTTCGTATTGTAGCAAATTGATTTTATTTCGAAGTCAAAGACAAGGTATAGTTCAAAATAATTTAATGCTTACAGCGTAGTTGGATGTTTTCAGATGTCGGTCTGTTACAATCGCCCTTAGTATATTTACGAAGTTTATCGGAGTAATATAACTAACAAAAGAACAACTGACATCTGATCATATCTGATTTAAATTATTTTAAAAGCATTTATACTAAAATATTGAGATTAATTAAATTACCATACTTATAATCTAACCACTATATTGCACCTTTAAACTAATAAAATATCACTTAATGATATCACTAAAACCAAATAAGATTATCACCATATCCCATCACTACTAATTATAATTGTAACAAAACACTGTACTTTATAGTTAAGAACCAATTAATCACATCAAACTAAAAAAATATAAGCTTAACCACGTCACTGGACTAACTAAATATAATTCAAATAACACTTCCGCACTTAATAAGCAATAAATCACTTCAACACGAACTTAATAAAATATAATTAAATGGAATAATAGCACTTAATAAAACCTCACTATTCCACGTCAAACAAATTTTAGTTAGAGAAGCAACGGACATCCGGCCACTATCCATTGCATCTCTGATATTTAATAGGAAACATCCCTATACTAGTATCACAACACTACCTAATTAAAATAACACATTAACATAATTAATCAAACTGTTCGCATTATATTAAAATTTTATTTGTCACATTACTGAGATAGTAAAATCAAAACACTTACACCGAATAGAAGAGATTATACCGCTGAGACTTAACAAATGGACGCACTTTTTATTTGCTATAAATATCTGAAAGACCGATTTTATGATCTAAATGAAAAAAAAAGTTTTAAAGGAAAGAACAAGAATTTTGCAGTACAACCCAAATCATTATTACTAGGTACTAGGTACGTATTATTGGCAACTAAATGACATTAAACCAATACATTTTCTATACGCTTTTATATTACCCAAACTGCCAGTTTAGCCAATGAATTAACTGCGGTGACGATTGTAGTAAGTGACGACCTCCAACAACATCCAACTAAGACGAAAAATAATGGCATTGTATAAAGTTCGAACATGACGCTAAATATTGAAATTCATAGTATTTAAAAAAAAATGCGCGCAGAATACTTCTCCAATAGGAGAAACAATATTAATAATTAATAATTCAAACAACCAATTGCGTGAAAAACCGCCCTAAATATTTTTCCTGAAGACAACTCCGCAAGTATAAGTATTAATGTTTTAAACAAAAGGTTAATATGTATGTCTCAAATAATTATAAATATAAAATCGACAAAATATGTGTAGATACATACCAAAACCTGTAACACTTCTGAAACATAATAAAATTGCAAATATATAAAGATTACTATTAACAAAAGGCTCTCAATGCTTGCCGGAACAAAGAACAGAGAAACAAGATATTCAGCGCTTCTCACTTTAAAACCTCAGACCATTGCACGAACATCAAATTGTGCCTTAAAAGGCAAAATATATATTGATTCACATCCTGGTCAAGGCCTAAACCATATTGTAAAAACTCACCTATACTAATTAGTAATATTTTAAAGCTGAACCTACCTAAAGCTTTAACTGAAACTTTTCTTTGAAAGCGAGGATCTTATCACTAAGGGAAATAATAGGATTTAAACAACATATAAGTTAATAAGAAAATTTATTCAAGTAATAAGAAATTACTGTTAATGGAAAATTAAATGACTCTATAAACTATTATATCTAATGTAACCGTTAGGTCACATTAGATATACCGCTACAGTTCAAGAGCCAAAATATGCCAGAGAAAAACTATAGCGGTGAAAAAAAACTCTGACGCCCAAGTTTAACCTGCACACATACATAATAAATTTTGTAAAGATTAAAGACACACAATTTATAAAAATTATAAAATAATGGCATGATTGTCTAGTGGTACATATTGGACTACATTATGATAAGTAATAACCAAGGTCTCCTGAGGTGTGAGAAACGCTAAACAACAGAATTCAATCTGAACAATGCTCAACAAACACAGAAAACCAGAAATTAAAAGAAATAAATATAATTTTACATAAAACAAGTAAAATTTGGTAATATCCTACATTAACCTACAAACTGTTAAAACAAGTATTTAATTATAACCTCCTCAATATTTAACATCACAATCATATACTAACTACTATTGTGAAACATACCTACTCCCTACATAATGCTATTGTTGACTATGTAAAAATCTTACATAAGAATTGAATAAAGCAAAATATTGAATTTACTGTATACACTATATACTACTGTATACACGATAAAACAGAAGGATTTTCCTATATGCAGTAAACCCTGTAATTGTAATAAGTTAAACATAAAAGGTAATTATATTATGTTATAATGATTGATGTAATTTTATTAAAAGATTGTAATATTAATAATGTGATCATAATATCATATGTCATAATATAGATATATGGGAATAGGATAATGGAACTCTGGCTCATTAAAATCTTAATATTAATCAAGATTATCATTAAAATAGAATGGATGATTGCAGTCAATTATAAGGCAACTTTTTATACCTCATAAAATTACCGAGCATACGCCGATACTTTAGGCTAAGCTATGTCTACACAAAAGGTCCCAACGTGAGTTATTCCATGCAGAACCATAAGATAAACGTCTTTTAGACTTTTATACGAATGCGTAACCCTCAGGTGACGAACATACAGACCCTAATGGGAATGCTGATTAGCAAATTCCTCAGGTAGGCCCTATCATTGGACATGCATACCCTAATGGGTTAGCCCTTTATAAATTGGACTTGCATTCGTCTACATTATCTTAGGTTAACCCGGCCCTATCAAGCATACATGCACCACCAACCAGCCCGACTTGCATATTGGAACATCTCACGTGTGGATAAGAATTACGAGTATGTTCAGACACAGAGGCTTATTCTAGTTAGTTGATAGACAATAGCACCCAGCACGGCCATAAACACGTCAATAATGTGAGGGCAGCCTCTAATATTATGAAACCAGCCATTCTATTGTATTTGTTATTCGAAAGAAGTATGAACACAACTATTATTTCATTTTATAAGCCAGTTGGATTGGGGTTTGTTACCTTTTACCCAATAATGTAATCAAATTGCTAAGCGTTTACAATAAGGGTTTATGTCCAAGTTGAATCATACTAATAGTTTGTACTTATAAACTAGATTGACCGCATAACTGAGCTTAACATTAGAAAATACCAGCAATGACTAGTCCTCTCACAGTAGAATCAAGCAGTCAGTCTAGGTCGTTGTTGACTCCAATGTAAACCATCTCATCCATATAATCAGCTGAGCGCGGCGCACGCGCCGGACGACGTGGCGCGCGCCGTGCAGGCCTTCGCCGACGTCGGCCACAACATCGGCCTTGTTAAGGGCTAGGGGTGTGGTGGGTGCGGCGGTCGGCAGAGCGTTCAACCCCGCTTTCATGGCAACCAAATGGCAGATAAATTCTCTTCAAATATAATAGGCACACCTATAGCGAGATGTGGAGTCTAAGTGAAGTCGGTTCTCTTTTGTTTAATAGTACATTATTGACGAGGAGGTGAAGTAGCATATTGATGGCCGAGTAATGTTAGATAAATCTTTATATGTATATTTATATATATTGGAGTCTTTAACAGCTTACAATCGGCAAACAAAAACACAGACGTCTCGTAGGTGGGAGGCTGCGAGTGATAGTTATAACCCTGTTGTAAATATACTTCTCATATAAATCTAACAAGACTCATTTAAGAAGTCTATCTCTCTAGATTTAATTAAAAGGCGCACCCTCTTATGTAAAACATACCACTTGTATGAATCATACATACAAGATCTATTCAAGTGGTCTATTTTGGTGGGAAAAAGATCCCAGCCACAAAGATTGCCTTTTTCAAAGTTCACTATAGTGACTCTCTACTAAGCAAAAGACTACTGTTGAAAGCACGGTCAGGCCCTATAATAAAACACAGGTGCGTACTCCATCAACTTGGAACAAAACCATTGCTTAGCATAATTATTAATAAATAGTTTTGGGTAATACCGTTACCTTTGTTACCAAGTACCTTTTGTCATAACTGGAAGGAGTCTTTATAACTTGTAGACACTTCCAATTATAACTACCTCATCGTTGGAACAATCACTATTGAAATAATATCCATTGTGACAGGTTCCCAACGACTACGATTTTATAAATAAATATAGTGTATAATTTATATATATACACATTTTAGTATATAAATGGAAAGGTGCTGTTGACTATATTACTATCGGTCTATATTCTTAATGATATAAAATCATTATATAAATATGAATTTTACTTGTATAACCAATCTGTATGTATGTCAACAATAGCATTTTGCAAATGATATCCATGGGATATCAGTGATATCATATCACAAATCATTTGCGATTCACGCAATCCGAGCTACATACCAAACTCAAGGCATATATGAGGATTAAAAACATTGTGACTTCAGGTATCATTTAACTAGTGCAACATAAAGTATTATCTATTCCTTCTGTGGAAAGATCGTGTGATTTACAAATAACCAACAACTGAACTAAATCAGTGGAAAGGAATTACGAGTAACTTAGGACTTATATATTCTATTAATAGTTTATTGAATATGTCAACTTCGTATATATATATATCGCATGAGGAGGATCGAGGTCTTCATCGGACATAATTAGATATGTAAACTTGAGAAAACACTGTAGTTTATATTTGGACACAGTGAAATTAACTTAATTTTAATCACAAATAAACTGAGTAGGTTCCAACGAAACGCAGTACAGTTCCTAAGAGACAAGCGCACTTGACGGCTGCTCGAAACAGAATGACCAGCCGCCATTCTCGTGCCCCCTCTCCTAGACTCCGTACAGCGCCACAGAGGGCGCTTGCGTTCCACAGCAACTTCCGTCGAGTCATGAGTACGGACTCATGACCATTTGACTATCCGTAATCATGACCAGGATGCGACACGGCCATCCTGCATGTAACACGTCCTCGTGTTAACCTGCAACAGTGAAAACTTACGAACAGATCGTAATCGCGTTCGGTCAATCCTGACCAAGTGTTTGTTAATAATCATGTCCGGGCAATAAAAATAGACTCCAAAAATGACATTTCCTATTATTTGCCTAGTTCAACTAAATAATTTTAAAATTATACTTCTCAGGACTTTATTCTTATGATTTACATAAGCAACTAATGCAACGCTACGCGGCATATAAAGAAAATAACTCAAATTATGATATAAAAGAATAGTCGAGCACAAGCACCCATCAACACATGGCCATTTTATTTTTAACAATATTGAAAATATTAGACATAGTGTCTCTTTTGTCCGGCTATCCCTGTAGCCTATACAAATACCATCCTGTGGTCACTCCACATATAACCATCCCTGTGGTTTTATGTGATACACGAAATCATCCCTGTGATTTTATGACTGCGACTCATGAAATCATCCCTGTGATTTCATGACTGTGAATCAAGAGAACACTTGCCAATATGGTAAAGTTAATCAGACTCTACTAGTCCAGAGCTTTCAGAATCACTTATGTTAATGGGTACTTGTCCTTCGGGCATTTTTCATAGCATATCATGGGTGTAAGGTAAGGTGTGCCTTGAATTTAGAGCATTTAAAACATAACGGTTACCTTCAAGAATCTCTATGACCTTAAACGGTCGCTTAAACTTAGGGTCCAACTTTGTCTGATTGCGCTCTTCGTCCTCAATCAGCACAAAGTCACCCACAGAAAACATATTAAGTTTTGCCTTAGTACTGTCAAACTTTTGCTTATTATACTGAGCAGTTTTTTTTTTTCTACTGCGGCGTTTTCCCGAATTTCCTCCAAATCTATCTCAACCGTAACATCGCTAGCCATCAAGGACAACGGTCTTGCTACTTTACTTATCATCAACTCAAGAGGCAATAACGTTGTAAACCTATTAACTGTGCAATGTGGAGTCAGTTGAACATATCCTGATTTCTGAATGGATTCTATCGCGGTCAGCATAGACTTCAACACACCATTACCCGCTCTACCTGTCCATTAGCACGCGATTAGCCCGTCGTGATTATAAGCAATTCGATTTTTTCGTCGCGATTAAAAGAAATTCCCTACTCGCAAAATATCTACCTAGAGATCTGCAGTTATTCTCGATGGGGCGCCAAAAACATCTAACCCTGTTAGTTATTGCCCGAATGCTACTCCTGGTGTCAATGTTTTTCATGTGGTAAAACAAAACAATCGTTGTACACGCGTCAATAAGAACAAATGCATACTCTAGCGATCGTTATTTCCGCTCAGCTTACCGGTGACGTCATACAATACATGTGTATTGTATGCCACGGCGCTGTCACTTTTGGGAATTGGATGCAGTTCGGCTTGAACTTTGCCTGTACCTTATGTGACCTTGCGGCTTTACATGTCACACAGATTTCCACAAACTTACGTGGAAGAAAATCTGCGTGAGACATGTCTACCTTCCCTGTACTCTACATCAAAGTCATATTAAGACCTATTTTTACCAAACATTCAGATTTGATAATGATAATCATCATAATGATAGTGATAATACTGACAGATAATAACGATCGTGACACTGCTAAGTACCAAAACAAAGTCAAATAAGTCACATAGAAATCGCTTTTAACAAAAACACACACAAGTGCACCTTCGTCAGAAGTTAACCATCTCAGCCGCGTAAGTGCTACTCCTCGCAAAGAGCATACTGCACATAAAAAGCAGTCAACGTGCACCTCTTACATGCTCCGGAACTTCTGACGCGGTTACACAATGTACTACATCCATCGGGCGTGCTCTCGGTTTATGGAAAGCACAACACGATGCCCAATCTATCGGGAAATCTCCATCGAAAACCACCAAAAAGAAATTGTTAATAGCGAATCCAGAAAAAAGAGGCTGTCATTGCGGTCGTATTCATCTGAACAACTTTTACTATCAGTATCATCAATATCTAGCTTAGTAGAGCTTGGAACTCAATCTTAAAAATAAAACTCAATTGCAAAGTAAGTTCTACTTGACTCTTTAAAGGCCATATATTTAAATCAAAATAAATATTTCGAAATACTTTTAACAAGTCGCCAGTTCCTTGGAAACGTAGAAAATCTTTTGACTAGAAAAATATGTTAGCTTAATTATAAAACACCCACTCCGTTAGGGCGCTTCCAGTCTATCGAAAGCATATTTCCACAGCACATGGAACAAAAATCATAATCCACAAAACCATACTAAATAATTTCCTATTTTATCAAGAATTCTAAACAGAGGCTCAAATCCCAGCGAAATGAGAACTGCTCACCGGTTTAACAACTGCGCTATCACACGTGTTGAGGTCTGTGCATCGAAGCCATCATCGATACCAGTCAGCATCTGCCGCACACACAGGCAACTTGTCACGCCATTCTGGCATGAAGGGGCCAACCAGCTGCATGGAGGCTGTTTCTCACCACAGCGAAAGGTGGCAAAGCTATGGCTCATTATGTACTTCAGTCATTATTCTCAGCTTAAAACAATTGGAGCGAAACTTGTCCCTTTTTTTCCAATGCACTGAAGATAATGCACAGCTTTCATGTTGCTCAGATGCCAGCAAGTCGCGTAGGCTCAGGTAGCAGGCGAATACCAGCCATGGCTTCACAATACCAGTGGTCGCTTACTGGCCGGGAGTGTCCATTGCAGCACACTGTAATTTTAATTTTCACACGAGTAGCACATGTTTGCATGGTATTGCTCAAGTAGGAGTCTAGTCTAAACTACAATGTAATGGGCAATATTTAATCGCAATTAGTTTACTACACTAAGTTCTAGGATATGTGATCTTACAATCAGACAACGTAATAGAAAGTAGGGACCTTAAAATTCAAGCTTTAGTTTCACTTCTAATAAAAACTTTGTTTACTCCATTCAACTTTCCATACGAGCAGTCAAAATCACATAAAGTAATCACACTAATTTGCACCAAACAACAAAATGAGTGGAACTCACCAGGTTTGTTCACCGAGAGGAAGACACATAACCTTACCAGTACCACGTGTCTAGTTGACGACACAATTCAAAATCACGCCACGTGGTTGAATATGGGCTGTGTTTTCTTCATCCCACGATCTGATATCGCATGAGGAGGATCGAGGTCTTCATCGGACATAATTAGATATGTAAACTTGAGAAAACACTGTAGTTTATATTTGGACACAGTGAAATTAACTTAATTTTAATCACAAATAAACTGAGTAGGTTCCAACGAAACGCAGTACAGTTCCTAAGAGACAAGCGCACTTGACGGCTGCTCGAAACAGAATGACCAGCCGCCATTCTCGTGCCCCCTCTCCTAGACTCCGTACAGCGCCACAGAGGGCGCTTGCGTTCCACAGCAACTTCCGTCGAGTCATGAGTACGGACTCATGACCATTTGACTATCCGTAATCATGACCAGGATGCGACATATATATGTATTTTTTTTTAGGCAGGTAGCCAATTGTACTAAATATTGAACTTTTCAAAGTATCTACATTTATTTATTTGGCAACCTAATCATAATTTTCACTATTTGACTCTATAAGTAATAAAGATTTCTCAATCAGTGTTTAACAAACACCGTCAAGAAAAGGTAAAGTAAATATCTTTATAATTTACAGTTTATAATTACGTGGCTTTAACCACTTAAATTATTTAGCCGTATATTGAGCAACAAACTGCTCGATATTGTTTATTTATTTGAATAAGCGGTAGAAACCTTTAACGTAATCATTACTTGGAAATGTACAATGGTATTTGCATGCAAGACATAGAGAACATTGATTAACCAATATGTTAACCAATATGTTACACAACTAACATGGTACTAGCTTCCATGTGCACCTGCAAGCCATCACCATGACTAGATAGGAAATGTAATTACCCATTATAGTGATTAAACGAAATCAATGTATATACCATCATATTCAATTTATCGAACCTTAGTAGAATTTTATTACGGCGGCATAACGCACACTAATGTTCAAATATGCTGGTGAATACTAATTTCACTGAAAGATAATAAAGTAATACGGCACAAATGAAAATGAGCATTAAGCAATAAATCAAAAACAACACACCTGGAGGACTGACTTCTGCTGGATGGATTGACTCTTCGCAATGTTGCCGAAGTCTCGCAATAGATTGCCTTGGTCCGGAACAGCTCTGCTGACAGCTCCCTGAAGTGCTCGTCAAGGCTTCAAGATGGGTCCAACTGGACAGGCCGAAGATCTGTACGCCCAAAACTACATCCCGCCACCGAAGCGCTCACGCTGAGGCAACGATCCTTTAGAAGTTTACGGTGAAGGCGCCCTCTCAGCCGATGTAATCGGAAATTTGAGAAATAACCAAGGATTAACAAAACGTATTTTCCCATAGTTGGATTACTAATTTTACGCCCTATTGTGGAATCTGTAGAATTACTTATTTATCAAGACTGAAACTAAACTTTAACTACAACGAAGAATAAATATTGTTAACGTTATAAAATAAACTAATGCAAAGGTAACTACTAATTTACTCGAAGTATATAATTCGAGAATGAATGACGGTTAATTATATAGAATAAACCAATGGATTAAATATGATAGGAAATCATATTAAATTAGAGAAACCTGATTAATTGTCTACTCAGAAACCGTACTCTAAAGAACACTAGATAAATACGTAACGCTCTGACGTAAGCAATGAAGGAACTAGATAGAAAGATTCACCGAGGCTGAGCAAGCGTCGATGGCTCAGCCGGTCAGAGCGATCGGACCAGTGTTCCGAAAGGTCGCAAGTTCGAATTCTGCTCGACGCGGTGAATCCTTCAAGTTCAACTCAACCCGCTAATGTTTAAGACCTACAATTGTATTTACTCATCTAACTGTTTCTACTAACAATAATTTAGATAACGTATGCCTTCCCCTTTATTTACCATATACGAAATATTAACATAAATACGCACCGGCGCAATTCAATAGTAACATAAACAGAATAAATAAAACCCGTGAATCAATACGTTAATGACCTCATTACTATGAACTTAAATTGCACATAATATAGCTACGTATACACACCGACGCACAATAAACTTAGCCATCCTATTTAGTTGGTTAAATGACAAGAACAACTACTCATACTAATCAAAACTGATTACAAATTTTATAGGCAATTCAACCACCAATTCAATGACGCCATGCCATGCAATACGAATAAACTGTGATCCTACATTTTAATTCCAAACTAACTACGAGTACACCCACATCGCACGCCCTCTATAGATACATGTAGGTTATTAAGTCTTTTCCCGGTTCCTATCAAATCTATGCTTTTAATCACCATTCTATCGTTATACATTTGACTAACCACTAACTCACTCAATTAAATCGCGAAACACAACAAAATAGATAGACGTAGTTAATAACGAACTGAAATTCTCACCAACCGCAATCTACACATAAACCAATGATTTTACTTTTATTTTGGTTAAATAAACACGCCTCGATAAGACTATCAGATTATCTGCTGAGTGACAAACTTAAAATCTCAACACGGATCAACCCGAAACTATCCACTATTCTATAAATACTAACATGACGGTCCGTCATACGCACTTGCTATTAAAATCCGAATAAATCTAAATTTCTTACCGAGACAGTTAGTAGTGGCTGATGTTTGCGAGCCACGTGGAACACGAGATTCTTCATGCAGTGGTCTCCAGCGCTCCAACAAGGTCCCTCATCTTCGTTACCATAGAAGCGCGCGGGCCGTGGTTTTCTGTTGTCTTTCGAATGCCATCTCTTGATAACAGATCTGTGAACAAACTCAAACACTATTTGCACCTTACAGCCTAAACTCACTGATCTCCTTTTGACACGACGCTCTGCTGAAGAAAAAGCCCAGATATTTCCTACCACAACCTTATATCCACTTTCATGTCTTAAGATGAGAACCCCCAAAATAATTCCAACGTTTCTCATTCCATTCAACAACTCTTATTTTGATTGGTCCAACTAACTCAGCTTGATTCTGATTGGTTCCTATCTTTCCCGCGTATTTTACCGAGCTATTCTATAATCTATCGTGAACCATAGATTAAAGACAAATCTAAAACAAACTTAAAACAACCAACATTTAAAAAAATCTAAAATTATGTAAATTTTATTATTTTAAGTTTCAATAAAAAAAGTAAATAATAATTTATTTTGTTTATAAAATAGGCATAGATCTGTCCATAGAGAAACTGAACGACTCTGGCAACGACTAAATTAAAAAGGTCACCTATCAAGGAACATAATTTTGTAAGCTACCCTCACTTCATTTTCGTATTGTATGTAGCAAATTGATTTTATTTCGAAGTCAAAGACAAGGTATAGTTCAAAATAATTTAATGCTTAGAGCGTAGCTGGATGATTTCAGATGTCGGTCTGTTACATTTTGATGTGTATTTGCTTTTAAATTTAGTGGAAAACACTACAAATTGGAAACAAATAACTATTACAATGAAACATTGAACTTCAAAGAACTCTGGAACATCACGGGATTCGAACCCACGTGTTTAGATTACCGTTCCAATGTGCTTCCAATTACACTAGACGTTCCTCTATCCACCTCAGTGAATTTTTCACTGTAATGAACAATGATGAATCAGTCACTAGCGACATCGTGATGTTCCAGAGTCCTTCGCAGTTCATATTTTGATTGTAATGGGCATCTGTTTCCAATTTGTGTTTCTATTTCTATTATCTCTTCTTCATTTTCAATTATAAATAAAAAGTATAACATACTGCTAATGTTAATATCGACATTTATTTTTGTGCTGTCCCATCACTAAAACATACCTGTTAGGTACAGTGATACCAGAGTCAGATATTAAAAGTGCCTATTTAAGGGGATTCTAAATAGGGGAGCCACATGGGTTCTAAATAGTAAACAATGCAAATCAAGAGCACACTTTGGAAGAAAACAAACCGAATTTCAACCGATCGAAAAAGAAAGCCTCAAAAATATGTTTTTGGAAAAATTTGAAGCATTACCAGACCCTACAAACATTCAAGCAGCCTACACAAAAATGGTGGGCAGTATTAAAGAATGTGTCAACAAACTACCGTCGTTAGAAAAGAAAAACAAACTTAATTATATCATCAGCGATCACGTAAAAAACTTAATCAAAAGAAGAACAGAACTAAAAGAAAAGTCAAATAAATCTACATCAGACAAAAAAGAGATCAAAAGGCTCTACAGAAAAATCAGAAAGAACATAAAAAGAAACAAATATCAGTATAAATACAATGTACTAAAAGAAGAACTAAGCAAAAGAAGATCGGTAAAAAGAGGCTACAAAAGAATAAATAATGCGAAGCAATGGATCCCGGCACTGAAACAAGCAACAGGACAATCGACAACAAACCGAGATACTATCATACAGACAGCCACCGAATTCTACCAAAATCTGTACAGTGATAAGATACGGTCATTTTCTGATACTCAAGAGCTTAATCAAGAGCCTAAAAACAACGACAAAGACATCCCAGCTATACTTGAAAGCGAGGTACGACATGCAATGAACTCGTTGAAAACTATGAAAAGCCCCGGAGATGACAACTTAACCAATGACGTCCTTAAAGCGCTAAATGAACCTTTAACTCCTTTACTCACTAAACTATTTAATGAAATTGTAGCACAGGAAATAATACCTAAACAATGGGAGTCATCTGTAATTACTCTACTCTACAAAAAGGGCGACCCTCTCAATATAAACAATTACCGTCCAATAAGTCTTCTACAAAGCACATATAAGCTCTTTACAAACATCGTGCTTTCAAGAGTAAGGAATGAACTAGAATTTCAACAACCAAAAGAGCAGGCCGGATTCAGACGCAGTTACTCTACTCTTGATCATATATTTACGGTCAGACAGGTCATCGAAAAATATACAGAGTATCGTAAACCGCTCTACTTATGTTTTATAGATTACTCCAAGGCGTTCGACTCTATATCTCACCAAGCTCTCTGGACCGCTTTAAATGACCAAGGAATAAATAACAAGTACATAAACATCCTGAAAGTGATTTATCAAAACAGCAAAGCTTTAGTAAAACTTGATAAAACAGGAGACAAATTCGAGATACAACGAGGAGTCAGGCAGGGCGACCCCATCTCACCAAACCTTTTTAACTCAATCTTAGAGCACATTTTCAGAAAGGTAGAGAGGCCAAAAATGGGAATTTATATTTACGGCGAGTACTTAAATCATCTACGTTTTGCCGACGATATTGTTTTGTTATCCGAAAACCACAAAGAGCTTCAATACATGATTGAAACACTAAACCTTTACAGTCAGGAATATGGTCTCGAGATGAACCTTGAAAAAACATGCGTTATGACAAACAGAGAAATGGAGAGCATACGCATCGGAAATACTGACATTGAATATGTTACCGAATATAAGTACCTAGGCCAGGTCGTCTCCTTTAGTGGTCGCTACGTAGATGAAGTGGAACGTAGAATACAGAAAGCTTGGAACTCATATTGGTCATATAAAGATATTTTTAAATCTAAATTGGATATCACACTGAAAAAGACAGCTATCGACACTGTAGTGACACCGACCCTTCTTTACGGGTGCCAAACATGGGCTATAAACAAAGAAATTGTAGATAAGATACAGAAATTTCAAAGAGCTATCGAACGGAGCTTACTCGGCATAAAAATAAAGGACAGGGTAAGGAGCACCGACATCCGTAAAACGACAAATATAGTCGACGCAGTCTAGCCGCCGACAGAAACTTGTGGTGTAACATGGAGGAGGCCTACGTCCAAAAATGGACGAACCCACATTAATAATAATTACATTTAGTTAGTTTTAATCTCTTTTATATTATTTTATTTTAATGAAACTATCATTATCATATTACTATAACACTGTTACTGTACCTTTTACTATGTTGGGAAAATAAAGGGCTTTTTATTTTTATTTATTTATTTATTTATTTAAGGGGATAGATGTGTATACCGTACCTTATAATAAATAAAGTATAATCCATACAAAATTAAAATGCTACATAAAATGTATGGTGAAAATAAAGCAACGAATTAATTTCTAAACAGGAATATCGTTATTTAAAGCATCTACAAGTATATTTCACTTAAGGGGCGCCACACATTAGAGCGGAATTCAGCACACTAGCTGAAATTTGTCAATTAAAACGGAAATTTGTTTATGGTAGCTGTATTTTTGAGACCATAGACAAATTTCAGCTATTGTGCCGTACTACAAGCACACATACGCTGAGTTTTTTTTATGCTGGTTCTTCTCAGTTGGGGCTCCTTTCCGAACCAGTAGTAGTTTATTGGCCGTCCCATAATACGGTTTTAAAAAGATTTGATTTCAATTCAGTTGTTAAACCAGTGTTTATGTTTTATTTCATTACCGTGCGTCCGTGCGTAATGTGCATGTTTATCCTGATAGTGTCAGTTTTTTGAGTTCCAAACCACCTTACAGCCCTGCCCTCGGCGGTCCTCGACGACATATATAATTTAAAAAGCTATGCGTGTGAATCAGTTTTACCTTTGAAGTACTGACGTTAATCTTTTCATTTTTGTTAATGATTAAAAATAATATGCAATTTGAATAATTTAAAAGTAGATTAAAATATGTTTAGAAACAATTTCATAACAACACACACACATACACACACAGACACACTGCTTTTTTAACAGATCAATGCTTTACAATTATGGCTGTATGCCGAATGGGTCTCTGCCTAACCCACGGAGTATCTTTTAAGTGTATTGCCTAACCTGTCATAACAATGACAATGATAGACATAATTGCGGACGTATTTCTGCCGCACTGGAGTCGATTACTCTTGTTTGCAATATTTCACTTACCTCCCTCGATGTAATCGTGTTCATAAATGCATACCCAATTTATGAATGAATTCATTGATAAATTGGGTATGCAATTATGAACCCGATGGTACAATGTACTATGAAGAGTCAAGTTTAAAAATTATCCTAAAGCAGATGTAAAGCAGCTTTTTGATTGACAATATTTTTTAGTTTTTTGCTAATTTCGTGCACTATTTGATAATATTTAGACGTAATAATACTTACAGATGAAAAGAAACTAGATAATTCAGATCTTTTCTTACATGAAAACACGCAGCAATTCGGCATTTTTACGTCAGATCGTTCCGGGCTGACTGACATTCATTGAATGGCGTTTGACGCGCGACAACTAGTTTTATATAACCGCTACGACCAGTGGTCTTGTACTTTTGGCAGAGGGGGGCGCCTGACAATTACCACTCCATTGGTTTATTTCTATGAGGCCAAAGCCGTTCAAACACGTCAACGAAAAGTCGTGCCCTCAGCGCCATGGCGTGTTAAAACGTCCAAAATGAGAGATCAAAATAATCCTTAATAAACAACCTTTATAGAAATATTTTTGTATATTTATTACAGCTCTACCATTCACCTATCTTTTTAGTAAAAATTTCATTGAAAATAACCCGTAACTCAAGAAAAAATTAGAAAATACTTCAAAGCTATTTAAAAGAACAAAAAGGCACTGCCCTCCTCGCCGTTGATGGGTAATCACGTCAAGCGGCGTGACGTCACTTCGAGATAGTGTTGTTCGTTTGAAAGCATAGTGGTCGATGTTGATTATTGTATGAACATTAACCAAACACTCTAATTATGAATGTTTTTCGAATTTTAAGCTTTATTATGTAATAAAACTAATTATCAAACTGTGATTCGTGTAGAAGATTAGTTTTAGGAACTACACATCGTAATGTTAAAAAAGGTATATATTTTATTTTTGTACAATTTTTACTTTAATACATATATGCATTATTAAAAAAGAAAGAGTTTTATTTAAGTCGCAATGGAATAAATACAATGCGTGTTATAAGGGCCTTATTTAAAACCTAACAATGTGTATGTCGTTTCTTTTAATCTTATTGCTTAGCCGGATTCTTGTTAATCCTTAAACAATGAAAAATACCACGACACGTGGGCTTTCGGTCCATTTCATTTATTACCAAATAAGTAAAAATAATGAAATGGTATTTTAGATAAAATGTCAACCAATATGAATGTTATCGGTGAGAGACCGAGTTTAAGTGAACAAAGAATATGTCATTATTAGGGATATACCAAGTTTCTTTAGGAACAAAAGAATGAAATGTGCGCGAGGTGTTTTATCACCTACACACCCGTTCTGTCCGATGTTCATTAGTTTTTATCATAAAATTTATTTATTTGATGGTATTGTTTAATCTTTTTTTTACTCAACTAAACACTTAAAAAACCTAACGTATCTTCCTTCATACAGTTACACCACGGAAATATCGATACAGAAATGAATGAATTCCAATTAGAGAGAGCTCAGAGAGCTTTACTCAAGGTCATGTATTGTAAACCGTACAGGTTCCCAACTGAAAAGCTGTATGAAGATAGCGACCTCCTATCGGTAAGAAAACTATATGTTTTGAATGTGGTTCTTCGGAGACATAAAAGCACTACGTATTGTCGAGAGGACACATCAAAAAGATCTACAAGGAAAAGGAAAACTGATGTTATCCCTATTCCGAACACAAAGTCTGCATATGCTAAAAGACAGTATATTACCTTATCGGCAAAATTATTTAACCTTATAGATAATGACATTAGTATATACCCCTCTACCTGTAATGAATGTAAAAATATATTATCAAATTGGCTCAAAACAAAAAACTACACGGAATTAGAAGATATATTACTAGCAATAAAGTAACCTCTTACAATTACGCACTCACACACAGAGACAGACAGACACACACACACACACATACACACACACACACACACACACGCACACATAAGTGGTTCGTAGATATTTAGTAATTTTTCTTTTTGTATAACTTTTGTAATATACATAGATACTGTAGTGTTAATTTTAAGGTTTTTAACTTAAATTTGTTGTTGTTTATTCTAACCAATGGTTGTTATTAGCATAAGCAAACCAACAAGGAAGAGCGGTGTCTCTTGACACAGGTATCTTGCATACTTAATAAGAGACACCAACCTGAATTTTGTAAAGGTTTTAAGTTAACGAATAAATCATTTTTATTTTATTATTTATTATTTTTTTATTATGAATATCTCTCACCCCCAACTCTAACATTCATAATAAGTTACGGTGCCACCAGCGCCAAAGCCGTCATAACACGTCAGCGCGTGACGTTATCACTTAAGTAGTGCTGTGACTATATTTACAAAATTAAATTAAATTGTATATTCATTTTCATATTTTTGTAGTTGATTTTAGGTGTATAAGAAAAATACGAAATGAATATTCTTTACTATTATGATTTCTAAATATCTAAAGTGATTTTGCCCAACTAAACCCACTATTAGGCGGAAAGAAATGTTTCGTCGATATGTTGTTTTCCAATCACTACGGTATCTGAGTGCTATCGTGCAAATTTCGCTCTGGCGCTGGTGGCACGATTTTTCTGTCCGATGCGTGGCGTTCAAATGGTTAAAGTCGGAGAACTGTCCACATCAGATATGACGCAATAGTGAGAGCTACGAACTCCCTGTACTTACTTAGTTTTAGTTTGCTACACTAACTATCCTCTATTTTAAGACGCGGACATCTGGCAATTGTTCATCGGTGTTATGCAAACGAGTTGTAAGAAATAAATATATTACAGTTCTAGGTTTGATGCAGTGCAGTAGTTAGTGCAGTATCATGTAATTAATAAGATTATATCATTTTCAGGAGTTTCTGTTGGGGTAAAATAGTGCAAAATGACGTTACGTTAATGTATTGTTTGTCGCTTACCTACTGTTTTCCGTAGCGATTCGCAATTTTTTACTTTTTTGTTATTATATTAGCGATAGGCTTCGACAGTTTTTACCTATTAACTGAAATATTTTGCTGGTCTGTCACTCTGACGTCCTCCGATAAATAACTGCCAGATGCCTGGATCTGGCAATAAGTTTAAAATAGTAAATTAATTAGAGGGGTTCTCTGCTCTCATTATTGCGTCAACGTATCTGAAGTGGCCAGCTCCTTAAGTCAGTAGAATATATAAGTTTCCATATGAACTATGAGACTTCTCTTTCTGGACAATACTTACTAGACGACAAGCATATTTAATTTTATATTTATCTTCATACTATCCCAATCCCACATACATCATAGTACATATGGTCACTCTACTTAGAATGAGATGCAGCCCCCTACATTACCCTCTCTTTCGGCCTCATTTTGTGGTCGAAGTATGACCTCCAGATTGTATTTAACTTCATGTTTTAATGATATAGATTCACAAACAAAACTCTTTGTTCTGGTGTATTTAGATAACATTCTAGTTGCGTCGCAAAGAGGTGATTGTATAGAGACTTTCAAAAAAGAACTGGCCACTAAGTTTGAATTGAAAGACTATTGCATTGCGAAATGTATGTTAGGAATAGAATTTGAGAGATATGACAAGGGGATAAAATTGTCACAAAGAAAATATATTGAAAAACTAATAAGCAAATTTAATATGGATAAGTGCAATCCAAATTCTAAGCCAATGGAAGTACGAAATAAAATGGAAAAGTCTACTGTGAAGTGCAGTGCGAGTGAACAATATCCATACCGTGAAATGATTGGTTCGTTGATGTACCTATCTACGGGAACAAGACTGGACATAACGAATACCGTAGCTGTGTTAAGTCAGTTTTTGGATTGCCCCAATGTGAGCAATGCTGGAATTCTGCAAAACGTGTAATACGTTATTTAAAGCACACAAAATCATATGGACTTATGTTTACGCCGACTGGGGGGGGGGGGGGGGGGTGTCTAATAGATAGGCGCTCTTATTCAGGTTATGTTTTCATGTTAGGAGGTGTATGTGTGACGTGGAAGTCGCAAAAGCAGAAATGTGTCGCAACTTCGAGCTGCCAATCAGAATATGTGAGCTTAGCATCATCTATGAAGGAGGCTATCTACTTGAACAGCCTGCCTACTGAAATTGGGTTACATAAGTTTGCACAATTATCGTTGCATGTAGATAATCAGGGGGCGATCTGTCTTGCTAGTGATCCAATGTTCCATTCTCGGAGTAAACACATCGACATAAGGTACCATTTTGTGCGAAGTGTATTAAAGAGCAATAAGAATATTGAGTTAAAGTACTTACCGACCGATTTAATGCTCGCAGACATATTAACGAAGGCTTTGCCTAGAGACAAGCACTACAAGTGCATGCGTGGATTATGTATAGCTTCTTATTTGTTTATTTTCTTGTAATTGTTCTTTAATATTACTTTGATTTATTTGTATGTGTTTTATTGTACTGCCATTTGTTTTGAATATGCACATTAAAGGGCCGTATTAAAATATTACATAGGTGTAACGTGAAATTGGCTACTGGCAGTAAATAAGTACTGGCTGTAAGTTGGAACCTTGTCAAATTTATATTTGTGTGACAACGGTTCTATGACTTGTTTGTTTACTTTTATGTAAGTCAGTCGATCAATGTCTGTTCTCATGTAAACATTTAATATATTTCTTGTGTGTTCTTAATCCTCGTTTATCTGTGCTATAAAACTCTGCTTAATACTTATAGGTATACCCCTATACAAAGTTCACATAAAATTTCAACTTCGATTATTGGAAGTCCAAAAATTGTTTGTTCATAACATAACTATCGTTACTCCGAGTTATTCAAGTTTATAATGTAAATCAATAGAAATATCTATTATACCAATATTCACTTTCATATACTTTGTCAATATAACGTTTTCACTTAATATAATCTTATATAATATTTATTTTAAACTATACCAGCTTTTACATCTAAACTGTTTATATATAAATACAAATGTCACCTTATAAATGAGTACATCTGATAAATATCTTGTGTCTATGATATGCCGGTCCTTGGTTTGGGGTTGCTGGGGTTATAAAATAACTAGACGGGCCCGCAGCTCCGCTCGCGTAAGTAAAATAAAGAGTTCATCTTATGTTTACTCAAATACCGACACCTTATTATTAGACCCCGGACTTTGGTGGCAATGACGTCACAATAGGGTGATTTGGGGAATAAACGGAACGGTGTTATGAAATACGGTTAAAAACTCGGTTGTTAAAAAGATTTGATTTCAATACAGTTGTTAAACCAGTGTTTATGTTTTATTTCATTACCGTGCGTCCGTGCGTAATGTGCATGTTTATCCTGATAGTGTCAGTTTTTTGAGTTCCAAACCACCTTACAGCCCTGCCCTCGGCGGTCCTCGACGACATATATAATTTAAAAAGCTATGCGTGTGAATCAGTTTTACCTTTGAAGTACTGACGTTAATCTTTTCATTTCTGTTAATGATTAAAAATAATATGCAATTTGAATAATTTAAAAGTAGATTAAAATATGTTTAGAAACAATTTAATAACAACACACACACACACACAGACACACTGCTTTTTTAACAGATCAATGCTTTACAATTATGGCTGTATGCCGAATGGGTCTCTGCCTAACCCACGGAGTATCTTTTAAGTGTATTGCCTAACCTGTCATAACAATGACAATGATAGACATAATTGCGGACGTATTTCTGCCGCACTGGAGTCGATTACTCTTGTTTGCAATATTTCACTTACCTCCCTCGATGTAATCGTGTTCATAAATGCATACCCAATTTATGAATGAATTCATTGATAAATTGGGTATGCAATTATGAACCCGATGGTACAATGTACTATGAAGAGTCAAGTTTAAAAATTACCCTAAAGCAGATGTAAAGCAGCTTTTTGATTGACAATATTTTTTAGTTTTTTGCTAATTTCGTGCACTATTTGATAATATTTAGACGTAATAATACTTACAGATGAAAAGAAACTAGATAATTCAGATCTTTTCTTACATGAAAACACGCAGCAATTCGGCATTTTTACCTCAGATCGTTCCGGGCTGACTGACATTCATTGAATGGCGTTTGACGCGCGACAACTAGTTTTATATAACCGCTACGACCAGTGGTCTTGTACTTTTGGCAGAGGGGGACGCCTGACAATTACCACTCCATTGGTTTATTTCTATGAGGCCAAAGCCGTTCAAACACGTCAACGAAAAGTCGTGCCCTCAGCGCCATGGCGTGTTAAAACGTCCAAAATGAGAGATCAAAATAATCCTTAATAAACAACCTTTATAGAAATATTTTTGTATATTTATTACAGCTCTACCATTCACCTATCTTTTTAGTTAAAATTTCATTGAAAATAACCCGTAACTCAAGAAAAAATTAGAAAATACTTCAAAGCTATTTAAAAGAACAAAAAGGCACTGCCCTCCTCGCCGTTGACGGGTAATCACGTCAAGCGGCGTGACGTCACTTCGAGATAGTGTTGTTCGTTTGAAAGCATAGTGGTCGATGTTGATTATTGTATGAACATTAACCAAACACTCTAATTATGAATGTTTTTGGAATTTTAAGCTTTATTATGTAATAAAACTAATTATTAAACTGTGATTTGTGTAGAAGATTAGTTTTAGGAACTACACATCGTAATGTTAAAAAAGGTATATATTTTATTTTTGTACAATTTTTACTTTAATACATATATGCATTATTAAAAAAGAAAGAGTTTTATTTAAGTCGCAATGGAATAAATACAATGCGTGTTATAAGGGCCTTATTTGAAACCTAACAATGTGTATGTCGTTTCTTTTAATCTTATTGCTTAGCCGGATTCTTGTTAATCCTTAAACAATGAAAAATACCACGACACGTGGGCTTTCGGTCCATTTCATTTATTACCAAATAAGTAAAAATAATGAAATGGTATTTTAGATAAAATGTCAACCAATATGAATGTTATCGGTGAGAGACCGAGTTTAAGTGAACAAAGAATATGTCATTATTAGGGATATACCAAGTTTCTTTAGGAACAAAAGAATGAAATGTGCGCGAGGTGTTTTTTCACCTACACACCCGTTCTGTCCGATGTTCATTATAGTTTTTATCATAAAATTTATTTATTTGATGGTATTGTTTAACCTTTTTTTTACTCAACTAAACACTTAAAAAACCTAACGTATCTTCCTTCATACAGTTACACCACGGAAATATCGATACAGAAATGAATGAATTCCAATTAGAGAGAGCTCAGAGAGCTTTACTCAAGGTCATGTATTGTAAACCGTACAGGTTCCCAACTGAAAAGCTGTATGAAGATAGCGACCTCCTATCGGTAAGAAAACTATATGTTTTGAATGTGGTTCTTCGGAGACATAAAAGCACTACGTATTGTCGAGAGGGACACATCAAAAAGATCTACAAGGAAAAGGAAAACTGATGTTATCCCTATTCCGAACACAAAGTCTGCATATGCTAAAAGACAGTATATTACCTTATCGGCAAAATTATTTAACCTTATAGATAATGACATTAGTATATACCCCTCTACCTGTAATGAATGTAAAAATATATTATCAAATTGGCTCAAAACAAAAAACTACACGGAATTAGAAGATATATTACTAGCAATAAAGTAACCTCTTACAATTACGCACTCACACACAGAGACAGACAGACACACACACACACATACACACACACACACACACACACACACACGCACACATAAGTGGTTCGTAGATATTAGTAATTTTTCTTTTTGTATAACTTTTGTAATATACATAGATACTGTAGTGTTAATTTTAAGGTTTTTAACTTAAATTTGTTGTTGTTTATTCTAACCAATGGTTGTTATTAGCATAAGCAAACCAACAAGGAAGAGCGGTGTCTCTTGACACAGGTATCTTGCATACTTAATAAGAGACACCAACCTGAATTTTGTAAAGGTTTTAAGTTAACGAATAAATCATTTTTATTTTATTATTTATTATTTTTTTATTATGAATATCTCTCACCCCCAACTCTAACATTCATAATAAGTTACGGTGCCACCAGCGCCAAAGCCGTCATAACACGTCAGCGCGTGACGTTATCACTTAAGTAGTGCTGTGACTATATTTACAAAATTAAATTAAATTGTATATTCATTTTCATATTTTTGTAGTTGATTTTAGGTGTATAAGAAAAATACGAAATGAATATTCTTTACTATTATGATTTCTAAATATCTAAAGTGATTTTGCCCAACTAAACCCACTATTAGGCGGAAAGAAATGTTTCGTCGATATGTTGTTTTCCAATCACTACGGTATCTGAGTGCTATCGTGCAAATTTCGCTCTGGCGCTGGTGGCACGATTTTTCTGTCCGATGCGTGGCGTTCAAATGGTTAAAGTCGGAGAACTGTCCACATCAGATATGACGCAATAGTGAGAGCCACGAACTCCCTGTACTTACTTAGTTTTAGTTTGCTACACTAACTATCCTCTATTTTAAGACGCGGACATCTGGCAATTGTTCATCGGTGTTATGCAAACGAGTTGTAAGAAATAAATATATTACAGTTCTAGGTTTGATGCAGTGCAGTAGTTAGTGCAGTATCATGTAATTAATAAGATTATATCATTTTCAGGAGTTTCTGTTGGGGTAAAATAGTGCAAAATGACGTTACGTTAATGTATTGTTTGTCGCTTACCTACTGTTTTCCGTAGCGATTCGCAATTTTTTACTTTTTTGTTATTATATTAGCGATAGGCTTCGACAGTTTTTACCTATTAACTGAAATATTTTGCTGGTCTGTCACTCTGACGTCCTCCGATAAATAACTGCCAGATGCCTGGATCTGGCAATAAGTTTAAAATAGTAAATTAATTAGAGGGGTTCTCTGCTCTCATTATTGCGTCAACGTATCTGAAGTGGCCAGCTCCTTAAGTCAGTAGAATATATAAGTTTCCATATGAACTATGAGACTTCTCTTTCTGGACAATACTTACTAGACGACAAGCATATTTAATTTTATATTTATCTTCATACTATCCCAATCCCACATACATCATAGTACATATGGTCACTCTACTTAGAATGAGATGCAGCCCCCTACATTACCCTCTCTTTCGGCCTCACTTTGTGGTCGAAGTATGACCTCCAGATTGTATTTAACTTCATGTTTTAATGATATAGATTCACAACAAAACTCTTTGTTCTGGTGTATTTAGATAACATTCTAGTTGCGTCGCAAAGAGGTGATTGTATAGAGACTTTCAAAAAAGAACTGGCCACTAAGTTTGAATTGAAAGACTATTGCATTGCGAAATGTATGTTAGGAATAGAATTTGAGAGATATGACAAGGGGATAAAATTGTCACAAAGAAAATATATTGAAAAACTAATAAGCAAATTTAATATGATAAGTGCAATCCAAATTCTAAGCCAATGGAAGTACGAAATAAAATGGAAAAGTCTACTGTGAAGTGCAGTGCCAGTGAACAATATCCATACCGTGAAATGATTGGTTCGTTGATGTACCTATCTACGGGAACAAGACTGGACATAACGAATACCGTAGCTGTGTTAAGTCAGTTTTTGGATTGCAATGAGCAATGCTGGAATTCTGCAAAACGTGTAATACGTTATTTAAAGCACACAAAATCATATGGACTTATGTTTACGCCGACTGGGGGGGGGGGGGGTGTCTAATAGATAGGCGCTCTTATTCAGGTTATGTTTTCATGTTAGGAGGTGTATGTGTGACGTGTGGAAGTCGCAAAAAGCAGAAATGTGTCGCAACTTCGAGCTGCCAATCAGAATATGTGAGCTTAGCATCATCTATGAAGGAGGCTATCTACTTGAACAGCCTGCCTACTGAAATTGGGTTACATAAGTTTGCACAATTATCGTTGCATGTAGATAATCAGGGGCGATCTGTCCTTGCTAGTGATCCAATGTTCCATTCTCGGAGTAAACACATCGACATAAGGTACCATTTTGTGCGAAGTGTATTAAAGAGCAATAAGAATATTGAGTTAAAGTACTTACCGACCGATTTAATGCTCGCAGACATATTAACGAAGGCTTTGCCTAGAGACAAGCACTACAAGTGCATGCGTGGATTATGTATAGCTTCTTATTTGTTTATTTTCTTGTAATTGTTCTTAATATTACTTTGATTTATTTGTATGTGTTTTATTGTACTGCATATTGTTTTGAATATGCACATTAAAGGGCCGTATTAAAATATTACATAGGTGTGAACGTGAAATTGGCTACTGGCAGTAAATAAGTACTGGCTGTAAGTTGGAACCTTGTCAAATTTATATTTGTGTGACAACGGTTCTATGACTTGTTTGTTTACTTTTATGTAAGTCAGTCGATCAATGTCTGTTCTCATGTAAACATTTAATATATTTCTTGTGTGTTCTTAATCCTCGTTTATCTGTGCTATAAAACTCTGCTTAATACTTATAGGTATACCCCTATACAAAGTTCACATAAAATTTCAACTTCGATTATTGGAAGTCCAAAAATTGTTTGTTCATAACATAACTATCGTTACTCCGAGTTATTCAAGTTTATAATGTAAATCAATAGAAATATCTATTATACCAATATTCACTTTCATATACTTTGTCAATATAACGTTTTCACTTAATATAATCTTATATAATATTTATTTTAAACTATACCAGCTTTTACATCTAAACTGTTTATATATAAATACAAATGTCACCTTATAAATGAGTACATCTGATAAATATCTTGTGTCTATGATATGCCGGTCCTTGGTTTGGGGTTGCTGGGGTTATAAAATAACTAGACGGGCCCGCAGCTCCGCTCGCGTAAGTAAAATAAAGAGTTCATCTTATGTTTACTCAAATACCGACACCTTATTATTAGACCCCGGACTTTGGTGGCAATGACGTCACAATAGGGTGATTTGGGGAATAAACGGAACGGTGTTATGAAATACGGTTAAAAACTCGGTTGTTAAAAAGATTTGATTTCAATACAGTTGTTAAACCAGTGTTTATGTTTTATTTCATTACCGTGCGTCCGTGCGTAATGTGCATGTTTATCCTGATAGTGTCAGTTTTTTGAGTTCCAAACCACCTTACAGCCCTGCCCTCGGCGGTCCTCGACGACATATATAATTTAAAAAGCTATGCGTGTGAATCAGTTTTACCTTTGAAGTACTGACGTTAATCTTTTCATTTCTGTTAATGATTAAAAATAATATGCAATTTGAATAATTTAAAAGTAGATTAAAATATGTTTAGAAACAATTTAATAACAACACACACACACACACACAGACACACTGCTTTTTTAACAGATCAATGCTTTACAATTATGGCTGTATGCCGAATGGGTCTCTGCCTAACCCACGGAGTATCTTTTAAGTGTATTGCCTAACCTGTCATAACAATGACAATGATAGACATAATTGCGGACGTATTTCTGCCGCACTGGAGTCGATTACTCTTGTTTGCAATATTTCACTTACCTCCCTCGATGTAATCGTGTTCATAAATGCATACCCAATTTATGAATGAATTCATTGATAAATTGGGTATGCAATTATGAACCCGATGGTACAATGTACTATGAAGAGTCAAGTTTAAAAATTACCCTAAAGCAGATGTAAAGCAGCTTTTTGATTGACAATATTTTTTAGTTTTTTGCTAATTTCGTGCACTATTTGATAATATTTAGACGTAATAATACTTACAGATGAAAAGAAACTAGATAATTCAGATCTTTTCTTACATGAAAACACGCAGCAATTCGGCATTTTTACCTCAGATCGTTCCGGGCTGACTGACATTCATTGAATGGCGTTTGACGCGCGACAACTAGTTTTATATAACCGCTACGACCAGTGGTCTTGTACTTTTGGCAGAGGGGGACGCCTGACAATTACCACTCCATTGGTTTATTTCTATGAGGCCAAAGCCGTTCAAACACGTCAACGAAAAGTCGTGCCCTCAGCGCCATGGCGTGTTAAAACGTCCAAAATGAGAGATCAAAATAATCCTTAATAAACAACCTTTATAGAAATATTTTTGTATATTTATTACAGCTCTACCATTCACCTATCTTTTTAGTTAAAATTTCATTGAAAATAACCCGTAACTCAAGAAAAAATTAGAAAATACTTCAAAGCTATTTAAAAGAACAAAAAGGCACTGCCCTCCTCGCCGTTGACGGGTAATCACGTCAAGCGGCGTGACGTCACTTCGAGATAGTGTTGTTCGTTTGAAAGCATAGTGGTCGATGTTGATTATTGTATGAACATTAACCAAACACTCTAATTATGAATGTTTTTGGAATTTTAAGCTTTATTATGTAATAAAACTAATTATTAAACTGTGATTTGTGTAGAAGATTAGTTTTAGGAACTACACATCGTAATGTTAAAAAAGGTATATATTTTATTTTTGTACAATTTTTACTTTAATACATATATGCATTATTAAAAAAGAAAGAGTTTTATTTAAGTCGCAATGGAATAAATACAATGCGTGTTATAAGGGCCTTATTTGAAACCTAACAATGTGTATGTCGTTTCTTTTAATCTTATTGCTTAGCCGGATTCTTGTTAATCCTTAAACAATGAAAAATACCACGACACGTGGGCTTTCGGTCCATTTCATTTATTACCAAATAAGTAAAAATAATGAAATGGTATTTTAGATAAAATGTCAACCAATATGAATGTTATCGGTGAGAGACCGAGTTTAAGTGAACAAAGAATATGTCATTATTAGGGATATACCAAGTTTCTTTAGGAACAAAAGAATGAAATGTGCGCGAGGTGTTTTTTCACCTACACACCCGTTCTGTCCGATGTTCATTAGTTTTTATCATAAAATTTATTTATTTGATGGTATTGTTTAACCTTTTTTTTACTCAACTAAACACTTAAAAAACCTAACGTATCTTCCTTCATACAGTTACACCACGGAAATATCGATACAGAAATGAATGAATTCCAATTAGAGAGAGCTCAGAGAGCTTTACTCAAGGTCATGTATTGTAAACCGTACAGGTTCCCAACTGAAAAGCTGTATGAAGATAGCGACCTCCTATCGGTAAGAAAACTATATGTTTTGAATGTGGTTCTTCGGAGACATAAAAGCACTACGTATTGTCGAGAGGACACATCAAAAAGATCTACAAGGAAAAGGAAAACTGATGTTATCCCTATTCCGAACACAAAGTCTGCATATGCTAAAAGACAGTATATTACCTTATCGGCAAAATTATTTAACCTTATAGATAATGACATTAGTATATACCCCTCTACCTGTAATGAATGTAAAAATATATTATCAAATTGGCTCAAAACAAAAAACTACACGGAATTAGAAGATATATTACTAGCAATAAAGTAACCTCTTACAATTACGCACTCACACACAGAGACAGACAGACACACACACACACACATACACACACACACACACACACACACACGCACACATAAGTGGTTCGTAGATATTTAGTAATTTTTCTTTTTGTATAACTTTTGTAATATACATAGATACTGTAGTGTTAATTTTAAGGTTTTTAACTTAAATTTGTTGTTGTTTATTCTAACCAATGGTTGTTATTAGCATAAGCAAACCAACAAGGAAGAGCGGTGTCTCTTGACACAGGTATCTTGCATACTTAATAAGAGACACCAACCTGAATTTTGTAAAGGTTTTAAGTTAACGAATAAATCATTTTTATTTTATTATTTATTATTTTTTTATTATGAATATCTCTCACCCCCAACTCTAACATTCATAATAAGTTACGGTGCCACCAGCGCCAAAGCCGTCATAACACGTCAGCGCGTGACGTTATCACTTAAGTAGTGCTGTGACTATATTTACAAAATTAAATTAAATTGTATATTCATTTTCATATTTTTGTAGTTGATTTTAGGTGTATAAGAAAAATACGAAATGAATATTCTTTACTATTATGATTTCTAAATATCTAAAGTGATTTTGCCCAACTAAACCCACTATTAGGCGGAAAGAAATGTTTCGTCGATATGTTGTTTTCCAATCACTACGGTATCTGAGTGCTATCGTGCAAATTTCGCTCTGGCGCTGGTGGCACGATTTTTCTGTCCGATGCGTGGCGTTCAAATGGTTAAAGTCGGAGAACTGTCCACATCAGATATGACGCAATAGTGAGAGCCACGAACTCCCTGTACTTACTTAGTTTTAGTTTGCTACACTAACTATCCTCTATTTTAAGACGCGGACATCTGGCAATTGTTCATCGGTGTTATGCAAACGAGTTGTAAGAAATAAATATATTACAGTTCTAGGTTTGATGCAGTGCAGTAGTTAGTGCAGTATCATGTAATTAATAAGATTATATCATTTTCAGGAGTTTCTGTTGGGGTAAAATAGTGCAAAATGACGTTACGTTAATGTATTGTTTGTCGCTTACCTACTGTTTTCCGTAGCGATTCGCAATTTTTTACTTTTTTGTTATTATATTAGCGATAGGCTTCGACAGTTTTTACCTATTAACTGAAATATTTTGCTGGTCTGTCACTCTGACGTCCTCCGATAAATAACTGCCAGATGCCTGGATCTGGCAATAAGTTTAAAATAGTAAATTAATTAGAGGGGTTCTCTGCTCTCATTATTGCGTCAACGTATCTGAAGTGGCCAGCTCCTTAAGTCAGTAGAATATATAAGTTTCCATATGAACTATGAGACTTCTCTTTCTGGACAATACTTACTAGACGACAAGCATATTTAATTTTATATTTATCTTCATACTATCCCAATCCCACATACATCATAGTACATATGGTCACTCTACTTAGAATGAGATGCAGCCCCCTACATTACCCTCTCTTTCGGCCTCATTTTGTGGTCGAAGTATGACCTCCAGATTGTATTTAACTTCATGTTTTAATGATATAGATTCACAAACAAAACTCTTTGTTCTGGTGTATTTAGATAACATTCTAGTTGCGTCGCAAAGAGGTGATTGTATAGAGACTTTCAAAAAAGAACTGGCCACTAAGTTTGAATTGAAAGACTATTGCATTGCGAAATGTATGTTAGGAATAGAATTTGAGAGATATGACAAGGGGATAAAATTGTCACAAAGAAAATATATTGAAAAACTAATAAGCAAATTTAATATGGATAAGTGCAATCCAAATTCTAAGCCAATGGAAGTACGAAATAAAATGGAAAAGTCTACTGTGAAGTGCAGTGCGAGTGAACAATATCCATACCGTGAAATGATTGGTTCGTTGATGTACCTATCTACGGGAACAAGACTGGACATAACGAATACCGTAGCTGTGTTAAGTCAGTTTTTGGATTGCCCCAATGTGAGCAATGCTGGAATTCTGCAAAACGTGTAATACGTTATTTAAAGCACACAAAATCATATGGACTTATGTTTACGCCGACTGGGGGGGGGGGGGGGGGGTGTCTAATAGATAGGCGCTCTTATTCAGGTTATGTTTTCATGTTAGGAGGTGTATGTGTGACGTGGAAGTCGCAAAAGCAGAAATGTGTCGCAACTTCGAGCTGCCAATCAGAATATGTGAGCTTAGCATCATCTATGAAGGAGGCTATCTACTTGAACAGCCTGCCTACTGAAATTGGGTTACATAAGTTTGCACAATTATCGTTGCATGTAGATAATCAGGGGGCGATCTGTCTTGCTAGTGATCCAATGTTCCATTCTCGGAGTAAACACATCGACATAAGGTACCATTTTGTGCGAAGTGTATTAAAGAGCAATAAGAATATTGAGTTAAAGTACTTACCGACCGATTTAATGCTCGCAGACATATTAACGAAGGCTTTGCCTAGAGACAAGCACTACAAGTGCATGCGTGGATTATGTATAGCTTCTTATTTGTTTATTTTCTTGTAATTGTTCTTTAATATTACTTTGATTTATTTGTATGTGTTTTATTGTACTGCCATTTGTTTTGAATATGCACATTAAAGGGCCGTATTAAAATATTACATAGGTGTAACGTGAAATTGGCTACTGGCAGTAAATAAGTACTGGCTGTAAGTTGGAACCTTGTCAAATTTATATTTGTGTGACAACGGTTCTATGACTTGTTTGTTTACTTTTATGTAAGTCAGTCGATCAATGTCTGTTCTCATGTAAACATTTAATATATTTCTTGTGTGTTCTTAATCCTCGTTTATCTGTGCTATAAAACTCTGCTTAATACTTATAGGTATACCCCTATACAAAGTTCACATAAAATTTCAACTTCGATTATTGGAAGTCCAAAAATTGTTTGTTCATAACATAACTATCGTTACTCCGAGTTATTCAAGTTTATAATGTAAATCAATAGAAATATCTATTATACCAATATTCACTTTCATATACTTTGTCAATATAACGTTTTCACTTAATATAATCTTATATAATATTTATTTTAAACTATACCAGCTTTTACATCTAAACTGTTTATATATAAATACAAATGTCACCTTATAAATGAGTACATCTGATAAATATCTTGTGTCTATGATATGCCGGTCCTTGGTTTGGGGTTGCTGGGGTTATAAAATAACTAGACGGGCCCGCAGCTCCGCTCGCGTAAGTAAAATAAAGAGTTCATCTTATGTTTACTCAAATACCGACACCTTATTATTAGACCCCGGACTTTGGTGGCAATGACGTCACAATAGGGTGATTTGGGGAATAAACGGAACGGTGTTATGAAATACGGTTAAAAACTCGGTTGTTAAAAAGATTTGATTTCAATACAGTTGTTAAACCAGTGTTTATGTTTTATTTCATTACCGTGCGTCCGTGCGTAATGTGCATGTTTATCCTGATAGTGTCAGTTTTTTGAGTTCCAAACCACCTTACAGCCCTGCCCTCGGCGGTCCTCGACGACATATATAATTTAAAAAGCTATGCGTGTGAATCAGTTTTACCTTTGAAGTACTGACGTTAATCTTTTCATTTCTGTTAATGATTAAAAATAATATGCAATTTGAATAATTTAAAAGTAGATTAAAATATGTTTAGAAACAATTTAATAACAACACACACACACACACACAGACACACTGCTTTTTTAACAGATCAATGCTTTACAATTATGGCTGTATGCCGAATGGGTCTCTGCCTAACCCACGGAGTATCTTTTAAGTGTATTGCCTAACCTGTCATAACAATGACAATGATAGACATAATTGCGGACGTATTTCTGCCGCACTGGAGTCGATTACTCTTGTTTGCAATATTTCACTTACCTCCCTCGATGTAATCGTGTTCATAAATGCATACCCAATTTATGAATGAATTCATTGATAAATTGGGTATGCAATTATGAACCCGATGGTACAATGTACTATGAAGAGTCAAGTTTAAAAATTACCCTAAAGCAGATGTAAAGCAGCTTTTTGATTGACAATATTTTTTAGTTTTTTGCTAATTTCGTGCACTATTTGATAATATTTAGACGTAATAATACTTACAGATGAAAAGAAACTAGATAATTCAGATCTTTTCTTACATGAAAACACGCAGCAATTCGGCATTTTTACCTCAGATCGTTCCGGGCTGACTGACATTCATTGAATGGCGTTTGACGCGCGACAACTAGTTTTATATAACCGCTACGACCAGTGGTCTTGTACTTTTGGCAGAGGGGGACGCCTGACAATTACCACTCCATTGGTTTATTTCTATGAGGCCAAAGCCGTTCAAACACGTCAACGAAAAGTCGTGCCCTCAGCGCCATGGCGTGTTAAAACGTCCAAAATGAGAGATCAAAATAATCCTTAATAAACAACCTTTATAGAAATATTTTTGTATATTTATTACAGCTCTACCATTCACCTATCTTTTTAGTTAAAATTTCATTGAAAATAACCCGTAACTCAAGAAAAAATTAGAAAATACTTCAAAGCTATTTAAAAGAACAAAAAGGCACTGCCCTCCTCGCCGTTGACGGGTAATCACGTCAAGCGGCGTGACGTCACTTCGAGATAGTGTTGTTCGTTTGAAAGCATAGTGGTCGATGTTGATTATTGTATGAACATTAACCAAACACTCTAATTATGAATGTTTTTGGAATTTTAAGCTTTATTATGTAATAAAACTAATTATTAAACTGTGATTTGTGTAGAAGATTAGTTTTAGGAACTACACATCGTAATGTTAAAAAAGGTATATATTTTATTTTTGTACAATTTTTACTTTAATACATATATGCATTATTAAAAAAGAAAGAGTTTTATTTAAGTCGCAATGGAATAAATACAATGCGTGTTATAAGGGCCTTATTTGAAACCTAACAATGTGTATGTCGTTTCTTTTAATCTTATTGCTTAGCCGGATTCTTGTTAATCCTTAAACAATGAAAAATACCACGACACGTGGGCTTTCGGTCCATTTCATTTATTACCAAATAAGTAAAAATAATGAAATGGTATTTTAGATAAAATGTCAACCAATATGAATGTTATCGGTGAGAGACCGAGTTTAAGTGAACAAAGAATATGTCATTATTAGGGATATACCAAGTTTCTTTAGGAACAAAAGAATGAAATGTGCGCGAGGTGTTTTTTCACCTACACACCCGTTCTGTCCGATGTTCATTAGTTTTTATCATAAAATTTATTTATTTGATGGTATTGTTTAACCTTTTTTTTACTCAACTAAACACTTAAAAAACCTAACGTATCTTCCTTCATACAGTTACACCACGGAAATATCGATACAGAAATGAATGAATTCCAATTAGAGAGAGCTCAGAGAGCTTTACTCAAGGTCATGTATTGTAAACCGTACAGGTTCCCAACTGAAAAGCTGTATGAAGATAGCGACCTCCTATCGGTAAGAAAACTATATGTTTTGAATGTGGTTCTTCGGAGACATAAAAGCACTACGTATTGTCGAGAGGACACATCAAAAAGATCTACAAGGAAAAGGAAAACTGATGTTATCCCTATTCCGAACACAAAGTCTGCATATGCTAAAAGACAGTATATTACCTTATCGGCAAAATTATTTAACCTTATAGATAATGACATTAGTATATACCCCTCTACCTGTAATGAATGTAAAAATATATTATCAAATTGGCTCAAAACAAAAAACTACACGGAATTAGAAGATATATTACTAGCAATAAAGTAACCTCTTACAATTACGCACTCACACACAGAGACAGACAGACACACACACACACACATACACACACACACACACACACACACACGCACACATAAGTGGTTCGTAGATATTTAGTAATTTTTCTTTTTGTATAACTTTTGTAATATACATAGATACTGTAGTGTTAATTTTAAGGTTTTTAACTTAAATTTGTTGTTGTTTATTCTAACCAATGGTTGTTATTAGCATAAGCAAACCAACAAGGAAGAGCGGTGTCTCTTGACACAGGTATCTTGCATACTTAATAAGAGACACCAACCTGAATTTTGTAAAGGTTTTAAGTTAACGAATAAATCATTTTTATTTTATTATTTATTATTTTTTTATTATGAATATCTCTCACCCCCAACTCTAACATTCATAATAAGTTACGGTGCCACCAGCGCCAAAGCCGTCATAACACGTCAGCGCGTGACGTTATCACTTAAGTAGTGCTGTGACTATATTTACAAAATTAAATTAAATTGTATATTCATTTTCATATTTTTGTAGTTGATTTTAGGTGTATAAGAAAAATACGAAATGAATATTCTTTACTATTATGATTTCTAAATATCTAAAGTGATTTTGCCCAACTAAACCCACTATTAGGCGGAAAGAAATGTTTCGTCGATATGTTGTTTTCCAATCACTACGGTATCTGAGTGCTATCGTGCAAATTTCGCTCTGGCGCTGGTGGCACGATTTTTCTGTCCGATGCGTGGCGTTCAAATGGTTAAAGTCGGAGAACTGTCCACATCAGATATGACGCAATAGTGAGAGCCACGAACTCCCTGTACTTACTTAGTTTTAGTTTGCTACACTAACTATCCTCTATTTTAAGACGCGGACATCTGGCAATTGTTCATCGGTGTTATGCAAACGAGTTGTAAGAAATAAATATATTACAGTTCTAGGTTTGATGCAGTGCAGTAGTTAGTGCAGTATCATGTAATTAATAAGATTATATCATTTTCAGGAGTTTCTGTTGGGGTAAAATAGTGCAAAATGACGTTACGTTAATGTATTGTTTGTCGCTTACCTACTGTTTTCCGTAGCGATTCGCAATTTTTTACTTTTTTGTTATTATATTAGCGATAGGCTTCGACAGTTTTTACCTATTAACTGAAATATTTTGCTGGTCTGTCACTCTGACGTCCTCCGATAAATAACTGCCAGATGCCTGGATCTGGCAATAAGTTTAAAATAGTAAATTAATTAGAGGGGTTCTCTGCTCTCATTATTGCGTCAACGTATCTGAAATGGCCAGCTCCTTAAGTCAGTAGAATATATAAGTTTCCATATGAACTATGAGACTTCTCTTTCTGGACAATACTTACTAGACGACAAGCATATTTAATTTTATATTTATCTTCATACTATCCCAATCCCACATACATCATAGTACATATGGTCACTCTACTTAGAATGAGATGCAGCCCCCTACATTACCCTCTCTTTCGGCCTCACTTTGTGGTCGAAGTATGACCTCCAGATTGTATTTAACTTCATGTTTTAATGATATAGATTCACAAACAAAACTCTTTGTTCTGGTGTATTTAGATAACATTCTAGTTGCGTCGCAAAGAGGTGATTGTATAGAGACTTTCAAAAAAGAACTGGCCACTAAGTTTGAATTGAAAGACTATTGCATTGCGAAATGTATGTTAGGAATAGAATTTGAGAGATATGACAAGGGGATAAAATTGTCACAAAGAAAATATATTGAAAAACTAATAAGCAAATTTAATATGGATAAGTGCAATCCAAATTCTAAGCCAATGGAAGTACGAAATAAAATGGAAAAGTCTACTGTGAAGTGCAGTGCGAGTGAACAATATCCATACCGTGAAATGATTGGTTCGTTGATGTACCTATCTACGGGAACAAGACTGGACATAACGAATACCGTAGCTGTGTTAAGTCAGTTTTTGGATTGCCCCAATGAGCAATGCTGGAATTCTGCAAAACGTGTAATACGTTATTTAAAGCACACAAAATCATATGGACTTATGTTTACGCCGACTGGGGGGGGGGGGGGGTGTCTAATAGATAGGCGCTCTTATTCAGGTTATGTTTTCATGTTAGGAGGTGTATGTGTGACGTGTGGAAGTCGCAAAAGCAGAAATGTGTCGCAACTTCGAGCTGCCAATCAGAATATGTGAGCTTAGCATCATCTATGAAGGAGGCTATCTACTTGAACAGCCTGCCTACTGAAATTGGGTTACATAAGTTTGCACAATTATCGTTGCATGTAGATAATCAGGGGGCGATCTGTCTTGCTAGTGATCCAATGTTCCATTCTCGGAGTAAACACATCGACATAAGGTACCATTTTGTGCGAAGTGTATTAAAGAGCAATAAGAATATTGAGTTAAAGTACTTACCGACCGATTTAATGCTCGCAGACATATTAACGAAGGCTTTGCCTAGAGACAAGCACTACAAGTGCATGCGTGGATTATGTATAGCTTCTTATTTGTTTATTTTCTTGTAATTGTTCTTTAATATTACTTTGATTTATTTGTATGTGTTTTATTGTACTGCCATTTGTTTTGAATATGCACATTAAAGGGCCGTATTAAAATATTACATAGGTGTAACGTGAAATTGGCTACTGGCAGTAAATAAGTACTGGCTGTAAGTTGGAACCTTGTCAAATTTATATTTGTGTGACAACGGTTCTATGACTTGTTTGTTTACTTTTATGTAAGTCAGTCGATCAATGTCTGTTCTCATGTAAACATTTAATATATTTCTTGTGTGTTCTTAATCCTCGTTTATCTGTGCTATAAAACTCTGCTTAATACTTATAGGTATACCCCTATACAAAGTTCACATAAAATTTCAACTTCGATTATTGGAAGTCCAAAAATTGTTTGTTCATAACATAACTATCGTTACTCCGAGTTATTCAAGTTTATAATGTAAATCAATAGAAATATCTATTATACCAATATTCACTTTCATATACTTTGTCAATATAACGTTTTCACTTAATATAATCTTATATAATATTTATTTTAAACTATACCAGCTTTTACATCTAAACTGTTTATATATAAATACAAATGTCACCTTATAAATGAGTACATCTGATAAATATCTTGTGTCTATGATATGCCGGTCCTTGGTTTGGGGTTGCTGGGGTTATAAAATAACTAGACGGGCCCGCAGCTCCGCTCGCGTAAGTAAAATAAAGAGTTCATCTTATGTTTACTCAAATACCGACACCTTATTATTAGACCCCGGACTTTGGTGGCAATGACGTCACAATAGGGTGATTTGGGGAATAAACGGAACGGTGTTATGAAATACGGTTAAAAACTCGGTTGTTAAAAAGATTTGATTTCAATACAGTTGTTAAACCAGTGTTTATGTTTTATTTCATTACCGTGCGTCCGTGCGTAATGTGCATGTTTATCCTGATAGTGTCAGTTTTTTGAGTTCCAAACCACCTTACAGCCCTGCCCTCGGCGGTCCTCGACGACATATATAATTTAAAAAGCTATGCGTGTGAATCAGTTTTACCTTTGAAGTACTGACGTTAATCTTTTCATTTCTGTTAATGATTAAAAATAATATGCAATTTGAATAATTTAAAAGTAGATTAAAATATGTTTAGAAACAATTTAATAACAACACACACACACACACAGACACACTGCTTTTTTAACAGATCAATGCTTTACAATTATGGCTGTATGCCGAATGGGTCTCTGCCTAACCCACGGAGTATCTTTTAAGTGTATTGCCTAACCTGTCATAACAATGACAATGATAGACATAATTGCGGACGTATTTCTGCCGCACTGGAGTCGATTACTCTTGTTTGCAATATTTCACTTACCTCCCTCGATGTAATCGTGTTCATAAATGCATACCCAATTTATGAATGAATTCATTGATAAATTGGGTATGCAATTATGAACCCGATGGTACAATGTACTATGAAGAGTCAAGTTTAAAAATTACCCTAAAGCAGATGTAAAGCAGCTTTTTGATTGACAATATTTTTTAGTTTTTTGCTAATTTCGTGCACTATTTGATAATATTTAGACGTAATAATACTTACAGATGAAAAGAAACTAGATAATTCAGATCTTTTCTTACATGAAAACACGCAGCAATTCGGCATTTTTACCTCAGATCGTTCCGGGCTGACTGACATTCATTGAATGGCGTTTGACGCGCGACAACTAGTTTTATATAACCGCTACGACCAGTGGTCTTGTACTTTTGGCAGAGGGGGACGCCTGACAATTACCACTCCATTGGTTTATTTCTATGAGGCCAAAGCCGTTCAAACACGTCAACGAAAAGTCGTGCCCTCAGCGCCATGGCGTGTTAAAACGTCCAAAATGAGAGATCAAAATAATCCTTAATAAACAACCTTTATAGAAATATTTTTGTATATTTATTACAGCTCTACCATTCACCTATCTTTTTAGTTAAAATTTCATTGAAAATAACCCGTAACTCAAGAAAAAATTAGAAAATACTTCAAAGCTATTTAAAAGAACAAAAAGGCACTGCCCTCCTCGCCGTTGACGGGTAATCACGTCAAGCGGCGTGACGTCACTTCGAGATAGTGTTGTTCGTTTGAAAGCATAGTGGTCGATGTTGATTATTGTATGAACATTAACCAAACACTCTAATTATGAATGTTTTTGGAATTTTAAGCTTTATTATGTAATAAAACTAATTATTAAACTGTGATTTGTGTAGAAGATTAGTTTTAGGAACTACACATCGTAATGTTAAAAAAGGTATATATTTTATTTTTGTACAATTTTTACTTTAATACATATATGCATTATTAAAAAAGAAAGAGTTTTATTTAAGTCGCAATGGAATAAATACAATGCGTGTTATAAGGGCCTTATTTGAAACCTAACAATGTGTATGTCGTTTCTTTTAATCTTATTGCTTAGCCGGATTCTTGTTAATCCTTAAACAATGAAAAATACCACGACACGTGGGCTTTCGGTCCATTTCATTTATTACCAAATAAGTAAAAATAATGAAATGGTATTTTAGATAAAATGTCAACCAATATGAATGTTATCGGTGAGAGACCGAGTTTAAGTGAACAAAGAATATGTCATTATTAGGGATATACCAAGTTTCTTTAGGAACAAAAGAATGAAATGTGCGCGAGGTGTTTTTTCACCTACACACCCGTTCTGTCCGATGTTCATTAGTTTTTATCATAAAATTTATTTATTTGATGGTATTGTTTAACCTTTTTTTTACTCAACTAAACACTTAAAAAACCTAACGTATCTTCCTTCATACAGTTACACCACGGAAATATCGATACAGAAATGAATGAATTCCAATTAGAGAGAGCTCAGAGAGCTTTACTCAAGGTCATGTATTGTAAACCGTACAGGTTCCCAACTGAAAAGCTGTATGAAGATAGCGACCTCCTATCGGTAAGAAAACTATATGTTTTGAATGTGGTTCTTCGGAGACATAAAAGCACTACGTATTGTCGAGAGGACACATCAAAAAGATCTACAAGGAAAAGGAAAACTGATGTTATCCCTATTCCGAACACAAAGTCTGCATATGCTAAAAGACAGTATATTACCTTATCGGCAAAATTATTTAACCTTATAGATAATGACATTAGTATATACCCCTCTACCTGTAATGAATGTAAAAATATATTATCAAATTGGCTCAAAACAAAAAACTACACGGAATTAGAAGATATATTACTAGCAATAAAGTAACCTCTTACAATTACGCACTCACACACAGAGACAGACAGACACACACACACACACATACACACACACACACACACACACACACGCACACATAAGTGGTTCGTAGATATTTAGTAATTTTTCTTTTTGTATAACTTTTGTAATATACATAGATACTGTAGTGTTAATTTTAAGGTTTTTAACTTAAATTTGTTGTTGTTTATTCTAACCAATGGTTGTTATTAGCATAAGCAAACCAATAAGGAATTGACACAGGTATCTTGCATACTTAATAAGAGACACCAACCTGAATTTTGTAAAGGTTTTAAGTTAACGAATAAATCATTTTTATTTTATTATTTATTATTTTTTTATTATGAATATCTCTCACCCCCAACTCTAACATTCATAATAAGTTACGGTGCCACCAGCGCCAAAGCCGTCATAACACGTCAGCGCGTGACGTTATCACTTAAGTAGTGCTGTGACTATATTGACAAAATTAAATTAAATTGTATATTAATTTTCATATTTTTGTAGTTGATTTTAGGTGTATAAGAAAAATACGAAATGAATATTCTTTACTATTATGATTTCTAAATATCTAAAGTGATTTTGCCTAACTAAACCCACTATTAGGCGGAAAGAAATGTTTCGTCGATATGTTGTTTTCCAATCACTACGGTATCTGAGTGCTATCGTGCAAATTTCGCTCTGGCGCTGGTGGCACGATTTTTCTGTCCGATGCGTGGCGTTCAAATGGTTAAAGTCGGAGAACTGTCCACATCAGATATGACGCAATAGTGAGAGTCACGAACTCCCTGTACTTACTCAGTTTTAGTTTGCTACACTAACTATCCTCTATTTTAAGACGCGGACATCTGGCAATTGTTCATCGGTGTTATGCAAACGAGTTGTAAGAAATAAATATATTACAGTTCTAGGTTTGATGCAGTGCAGTAGTTAGTGCAGTATCATGTAATTAATAAGATTATATCATTTTCAGGAGTTTCTGTTGGGGTAAAATAGTGCAAAATGACGTTACGTTAATGTATTGTTTGTCGCTTACCTACTGTTTTCCGTAGCGATTCGCAATTTTTTACTTTTTTGTTATTATATTAGCGATAGGCTTCGACAGTTTTTACCTATTAACTGAAATATTTTGCTGGTCTGTCACTCTGACGTCCTCCGATAAATAACTGCCAGATGCCTGGATCTGGCAATAAGTTTAAAATAGTAAATTAATTAGAGGGGTTCTCTGCTCTCATTATTGCGTCAACGTATCTGAAGTGGCCAGCTCCTTAAGTCAGTAGAATGTATAAGTTTCCATATGAACTATGAGACTTCTCTTTCTGGACAATACTTACTAGACGACAAGCATATTTAATTTTATATTTATCTTCATACTATCCCAATCCCACATACATCATAGTACATATGGTCACTCTACTTAGAATGAGATGCAGCCCCCTACATTACCCTCTCTTTCGGCCTCACTTTGTGGTCGAAGTATGACCTCCAGATTGTATTTAACTTCATGTTTTAATGATATAGATTCACAAACAAAACTCTTTGTTCTGGTGTATTTAGATGACATTCTAGTTGCGTCGCAAAGAGGTGATTGTATAGAGACTTTCAAAAAAGAACTGGCCACTAAGTTTGAATTGAAAGACTATTGCATTGCGAAATGTATGTTAGGAATAGAATTTGAGAGATATGACAAGGGGATAAAATTGTCACAAAGAAAATATATTGAAAAACTAATAAGCAAATTTAATATGGATAAGTGCAATCCAAATTCTAAGCCAATGGAAGTACGAAATAAAATGGAAAAGTCTACTGTGAAGTGCAGTGCGAGTGAACAATATCCATACCGTGAAATGATTGGTTCGTTGATGTACCTATCTACGGGAACAAGACTGGACATAACGAATACCGTAGCTGTGTTAAGTCAGTTTTTGGATTGCCCCAATGAGCAATGCTGGAATTCTGCAAAACGTGTAATACGTTATTTAAAGCACACAAAATCATATGGACTTATGTTTACGCCGACTGGGGGGGGGGGGGGGGGGTGTCTAATAGATAGGCGCTCTTATTCAGGTTATGTTTTCATGTTAGGAGGTGTATGTGTGACGTGGAAGTCGCAAAAGCAGAAATGTGTCGCAACTTCGAGCTGCCAATCAGAATATGTGAGCTTAGCATCATCTATGAAGGAGGCTATCTACTTGAACAGCCTGCCTACTGAAATTGGGTTACATAAGTTTGCACAATTATCGTTGCATGTAGATAATCAGGGGGCGATCTGTCTTGCTAGTGATCCAATGTTCCATTCTCGGAGTAAACACATCGACATAAGGTACCATTTTGTGCGAAGTGTATTAAAGAGCAATAAGAATATTGAGTTAAAGTACTTACCGACCGATTTAATGCTCGCAGACATATTAACGAAGGCTTTGCCTAGAGACAAGCACTACAAGTGCATGCGTGGATTATGTATAGCTTCTTATTTGTTTATTTTCTTGTAATTGTTCTTTAATATTACTTTGATTTATTTGTATGTGTTTTATTGTACTGCCATTTGTTTTGAATATGCACATTAAAGGGCCGTATTAAAATATTACATAGGTGTAACGTGAAATTGGCTACTGGCAGTAAATAAGTACTGGCTGTAAGTTGGAACCTTGTCAAATTTATATTTGTGTGACAACGGTTCTATGACTTGTTTGTTTACTTTTATGTAAGTCAGTCGATCAATGTCTGTTCTCATGTAAACATTTAATATATTTCTTGTGTGTTCTTAATCCTCGTTTATCTGTGCTATAAAACTCTGCTTAATACTTATAGGTATACCCCTATACAAAGTTCACATAAAATTTCAACTTCGATTATTGGAAGTCCAAAAATTGTTTGTTCATAACATAACTATCGTTACTCCGAGTTATTCAAGTTTATAATGTAAATCAATAGAAATATCTATTATACCAATATTCACTTTCATATACTTTGTCAATATAACGTTTTCACTTAATATAATCTTATATAATATTTATTTTAAACTATACCAGCTTTTACATCTAAACTGTTTATATATAAATACAAATGTCACCTTATAAATGAGTACATCTGATAAATATCTTGTGTCTATGATATGCTGGTCCTTGGTTTGGGGTTGCTGGGGTTATAAAATAACTAGACGGGCCCGCAGCTCCGCTCGCGTAAGTAAAATAAAGAGTTCATCTTATGTTTACTCAAATACCGACACCTTATTATTAGACCCCGGACTTTGGTGGCAATGACGTCACAATAGGGTGATTTGGGGAGTAAACGGAACGGTGTTATGAAATACGGTTAAAAACTCGGTTGTTAACCGAATACATTTTGATTAGACATTTTCTACAAAATTATCTAGTTAGTTGATCAATATTATCTTTTAGTGTTTTTAATGGCCTCCTAGCCCAGTCGGTAGTGACCCTGCCTACGAAGCAGGAGGTCCCGGGTTCGAATCCTAGTAAGGGCATTTATTTGTGTGTTGATTACAGATATTTGTTCCTGAGTTATGGATGTTTTCTATGTATTTAAGTATTTATCCATATTTATCTATTATATATATCGTCGTCTAGTACCCATAACACAAGCCCTATTGAGTTTACTGTGGGCCTAGGTCGATTTGTGTAAGATTGACCCATAATATTTATTTATTTATATTTAAACCATACAATTGTAGACAGTTGTGACGAACAAAGAGTGAGTGACCGACAAAACCAATGCCAGTATAACGTACAAATGCATGGTTTGCAAGTAATGCAAACGATAGTATTGATCAACTTACTAAGTAATATTGTTAAAAATGTCTAATTATGTATTCGGTTAACAACCGAGTTTTTAACAGTATTTCATAACACCGTTCCGTTTACTCCCCAAATCACCATAGTTGTGACGTCATTGCCACCAAAGTCCGGGGTCTACTTATTATGTTATCTATCATTAGGCAACCTTCAGCTGTCAACCCTGCCAGGGATTACGACTTCTTATTTGTAACAGTTGTTTATGTAACTAAGTTCGCTTATTTCTCAATAAAAAAGGAAAGATTGTATTTTTTCATCCACATATTTATTGAACACTTTTTTCCAACATAAAATTATTATTTATGCAATATGTGCCCGCATAGTCGCTGCCTAATCAGTAGACCCCGCTATCGGAGGTGCAATTTGGTAGCTTGACATTCTTAGGGATGGGTAAAAATTATTTTTCACTTCACATGCTCAAAAAGTGAGTCATATTATGCTTACCAAGGCGGACTAAAGTAGTGCATTTAATGCTGCAACCACACTTCGCCTATGCGGGCGAATATTCGTGTTGCGTCTCTTTCTTATTGTATATAATAAGAAAGAGACGCAACACGAATATTTGTCCCCATAGGCGAAGTGTGGTGCCACCATAACCTCTAGGGCTAATATGTGTACATATTTATGATTTACAAAACATTTTTAATTGCCCAATCGGAACACTTCACCATATTAAATCCACCAATCACAACACATATCGAAGTTAATCGGAACGCTAGATACTTTTTGGGTGCCTATACTGTGTAAATAATTTACGTCCTTAAAAAAACATTGTATTTAATATCAACCAATCAGAATACATCAATGTTAAAATCGACCAATCAGGAAACGCAATTTATTTCTCAAAACATGAGGTCTTTTTTAGTTCCTACTTCACAATCATCAAAACAGATTTAAATTTTTGGAAGCGCTTTAAAGCGTGTTTAAACTGTTTAAAGAGCTAATTATATCGTCGTCTGTAGCATTTATAGACGGGGGCCAAAAAAATTTACCTTGCATTAAATCCTACATTTTTGGAAGCTTTTTCTAGTTATTAAGTAGGGTAGTCAGATTCCCACTACACATTTTTCCCCAGTGACATGATTGTGCATTCCAGGAAATCGAAAACATTATAGACAACGTCTGGAACACTACATTGACTAAATCCTACACTGGAGATCTAGCACTATTGTATTCGTTTAAATAAGTGATGACTAACTTAAAGATTTCCCGAATTGTTTCTCTGAGCTTTCGTCTATAAGCTTCATTAAGTGACATTTTTTCTTTATATTTATAAAAAAGTGACTTAGAAATTCGAACACAATTCGAAAATTTGGTAGTATGGTACTAATACAGATCTAAGTGTTACAGTAATTTTTCACCACGGTGACATGTTTACATCTATTTATTATGACATTTTTTTTAGTTTTTTTTGGCGAATATGATCACTTTATACGAACCTACACTTGTGAATATTTTTTCCTTAAATTTTCTATTTATTTAACATACATAATCAAAAAAATATCGTAAATATACTAAGTGCTTTACGAGCAATCGAAATAAACAACTTATAATTTTAAGATTCATATTTTAAAACTCCCGCCTCCGCGGCAAGGTTACTACGTAGCATAGATTACTTACCTACTTTTATTAGATAGAGCAAATCAAAAGACTCGCAAGTACTACAGGTTGGTAAAGGGATATTTTATTTAAACTTTTTTCTATATTTCTGATTTCCGATATTGAAATGTCATTATGTTTGCCCCAATCAGTCATTTCAACAGAGCATATTGTGGTTTTAGGTTCGATGGTTAGATAGGTACCTGAGAAGCACACTCCTTGCATTGGACAAACGTCGGTCAATATAAAGGACGATACACCAAGAGAATTTATTTGCTATACTCAAATAAAATATCAACAAAAATTGATTTTATGAGTTAAATCATTCACATGGATTGTTGTAAATTTTGTATAGGATAGAAGCGAGTGACGCCATTCTCAGCTCTGTATTTAGTGGTCACGTCATGAGAAACTTCATAATGCGTATTAAACACACTTATTTATTTATTTATCATTCAAAACAGTTACACAGCATTAAAGTCAATCCAACTTCAAATTAAACATAAAATAACTTAATAATAGGTCGATTTAGGCTTCATAATGCGTAGTCTAGTGACCAGTAATATGTTCTACTTGTGTGACTCGCTTGTAAGCTATGAATAAATATGGGAGCTATACCTGCTATTTATAGCTTTTTTGCTAGGATACCCATCGGTTAATACCGTTTGTTTTGATGTTTTCGGTTTATTGCGTTTGTTTTTTTGGTGGTTACGGCGCTGAAAGACTAATAATAAAACCGGCCAAGTGCGTGTCGGACCACGCATAATGGAGGGTTCCGTAGCTTTAATGGAATAAGAACCAGACTAATGCCAAAAGGTCGTATCTGATGCCTATGGAAGTAGTTTTTTTGAAATAACTCAAAAATGGCTAAACCGATAATGTTTAAAATAATTTTCTTAGAAAGTATATGCTAACGCGCATCTTCTTAATTTTTTTCATATTTTTGATCTTACGGTTCAAAAGTTACAGGGGGGACGCTATTTTTTCGAGTTTCGAAGCGATTATTTCTTAAACTTTTCACTTAATCACAAAATGTTCAAATAAACCTCAATGTTATTTTTAAAGACCTATCGATTGATGTGCAACATGTTGATATTTGGTATTTTTAATTTTGTTACATGTATGGAGTGCCCCCTTGAAAATATTTTTTTCTGCAATTTCACTACATAACTAAATAGCGGCATACAAAATACACATTATGTCTAAATTGTATTAAGATACATCCTATAGTTTCCGAGTAAAATGGCTGTGACATACGAACGGACGGACAGACGGACATGAACAAAACTATAAGGGTTCCGTTTTTGCCATTCTGGCTACGGAACCCTAAAAATGGATTGTACAGTCGACTACAAAGAGCTAGGCTGTATCTACTTTTTCACCTTAATCCGTTGTAATAAGGTTCAAAAGTGGATACATATCTTTGTAGTCGACTGTATAATATCACAGCTATCACTTAATAAAAATGGATGTGAATAGTATACATATCAATTATATAATCTATACAGTCATCTTAGTCATCTAACTTCATAGAACCTATTTGGTTTCTCGTCTTTGCCGAAGGTTCAGGGTTGTTTGACAAGTTGTTTTATTTATTCTTATTCTTATTTGGTTTTGAAATTGACATACAATTAAAAGAATAATTTTGTCCAGGGTTTGAATTCGAAAAAGTAGCGCCATCCTGAAATTATCTGATTATCATCAATACAAAAGGCCGCAATGTTATTTTGTTCTGTTTATTTTTGATCACTTTGAAAATCGATATCTGAGGATCCGCACGGCTAATACGAATCTAACATCAAAATTGTAAAACGGCAACCATTTTAAATTTTGTACAATTTAATCCGATCATGTCGAAAATCGATTTCTGAAAATCCAAGAGACCTTGTAATGACAGGCATTAAATAAGCAGACAAACTACGAAGTGTCCAATCTGCAAATTACTACTTTCTAGCTTCAGTAGTTTCAGCCTCGCTTTAATAAAAAGTATTCAACGCCGTTTCAACTCCCCTAGGGTTGAAAAGTTTGTAGTACTACCCACTTAAAAGAAAAAAAACTTTAAAAGATGTTTTTTTAATAACTAGCCATATTGTGAAAGGTGATTAAGTAAGTCTTACTAAACAACTTTTTCTATAGGACCGACCCTGAAATCCAAAAAAAATTTTGGCGTCCCCATAGAAAACGTCAACGTCGGATCGGCCGAAATGTATGAAACAGCCAAAAAAAATGTAGATTTCGGAGTTGACTCAATAGTAAAAGTTGTTTATTATGGCCTACCAAATCACCTCGCACAATATGGCTAGTTCTTAAAAAAACACCATTTAATTTTTTTCTTTTAAGTCCACAAATTTCGTTTTAAGTCTTTCACAAAATATCTATACATACTTGCAACCCCTTTTTAACCCCGTTAGTAGTTGAATTAAAATATACGCTAAAATCACTTTTATTGTTTTAAATTAGCAGTAAACTTACGCAGTCTCGAACTTAAAATTATAGTTAAACACCACACAAACAAGTTGTACAGATTATAAAGAGTAGCCTACAAACAAAGTTTCAAGTCTGTCTTTCAAAACTAGATCTATACAAACTTTCAACTTCAATGGGGTTCAACCTCTTTTTAACCCCATTTAACCACTTTTGAACTTCAAAAACTGCTAAAATCATTTTTGTACGAAGTTTTAAGATTCTAACTTAAAATTTTAAATTCTACCCATAATAATTTTGAACCCCCTTTTTGAATTTTTCAAAATTGCTTCCTATTACTAGTACATATTATAAATGTACCCCACCCGCAAATTACAACTTTGTAGCTTCCGATGTAACGGCCTCGCTTTAATACAAACTTTTCAACCCCGTTTTAACTTCTCTGGGGTGGAATTTTAAAAACACTAAAATTACTTTATTTTTTATTTTTAAGCGATTAGCCTACAAACGAACATTTAAGTCAGTAACGAAAAAAAACTACAGATTTTCAACCCATTTTTAACACTCTGGGTTGAATTTCAAAAAACTGATATTTATTTTACTATTTTTAATCATCAGCGACCGTACGAATTTTTAAGTCTATATAAAAAAAAATCCTACCCATACAAATTTTTAACCCACTTTTTACCCCCTTAAGCCATTGATTTAATCTAAATCACCTCTTAGTACATACAAATTATACATGTAACCTGGTCTAACATTTTCAACTCTTGAGCTGCAGTGGTTTCGGTGTTTGCGTTGATGAGTCAGTCAGGACAAAAGCATTTAAAGATAGACTAGCTTCCGCCCGCGACTTTGTCCACTTATAATACGGCTACCTACTCATACACGTTTCATCTTTATAAAATGTGTTGTTTGGTATTAGAATATTTTTTTGTTTATAATAATTAGCTACGCTACTCGGCTAAGTTCGATGGACTCGCTGACCAAAGTAGGATGTGGTCCTCCAGCATGTTGGGGGTTATGCGGCGGGTTAACACCCCTCCCATGTGAAAAAATATACGTTACGAAACCGACAAGATAAAGAAACCGATCTGATCCTAATACCAACGATTTTCGGCGTAGAATAACGGACCTCCGATTAGCTTCATGGAATGTGCGTTCTCTGTATAGACCCGGAGCCCTGTACCAAGTAAACAAGGAGAGGCAGAGATATGGAGTAGGTGTGGCAGCTCTTCAGGAAGTTAGGTGGACGGGTAAAGGAGAATGCGATGTTGACAACAACGCTACATTATTTTACAGCGGTAGTGACTCGGCTAACCACACAAACGGCACTGGTTTTCTTGTCTCGAACGAATTAATGGGAATCGTGATCCGTTTTGATCCAGTTTCGGACAGGCTTTGTGTTCTTCGCATTAGAAGTCAATTCTACAATATCTCGATTATTAATGCGTATGCCCCAACGGAGGTGTCTGACGAAGATGCTAAAGAAGAATTCTATGAGCATCTTGAGGTAATATATGATCAGTTATGACACTAAAATAGTAATGGGTGACTTAAATGCGAAGGTGGGCCGGGAGGATATCTTTGTGCCTACAATAGGGAAACATAGCAAGCATGAACTGACTCACGACAATGGTCTGAGACTTATCAGTTTCGCAACATCTAAAGCTATGGTAGTTAAAAGTACAATGTACCCTCACAAAGATATCTACAAGGGTACATGGAAGTCTCCCGATGGAAGAACTGTAAATCAGATTGATCATGTCCTTATAGACAAGAGGCGCAAGAGCTCAATCAAAGACGTTAGATCCTTTCGTGGCGCGGACTGTGACAGTGACCACTACATGTTGGGAATTAAGGTAAAAGCTAGAGTTAGCGTTGAGCATAAAAAGTCCAAACATGACGTACAGCTCATAGAACAATTTGAAAGACAAAATGATTAGGCACCTTTTCCAAGTAGAATTAAGTTATAGATTTGAAAGTTTGGATTTAGATACAGACATTGAAAACACTTAGGCCACTATAAGAGATACAACAAAAGAGGTCGCATTAAAAAGGCTTGGGCGTAGGAAAAGGAAGAAAAGGAGGAAGTGGTGGAATGCCGATTGCGAAGCAATTATTGTGGAAAACCGTAAATACAAAATTTTAGCTGAGCAGACCAAAAATTTGAGAAATTTATTATAAGGAACTGAAGATTAAAACCAAAACCATAATCAGAAAAGCAAAAAGACAGCACATGGACAATAAAGTGAGAGAAATTCAAACACTTATACAGGCCAGCCAGTCCAGACAGTTTTATCAGGAGTTAAGATCTGTTAGAAAAGGCTACCGACCTACTTCTCAATTGCTGGAGGATGACGATGGCAACCTCATTACGGATGAGGTAGAGATAAGAAATACGTGGCGGGACTACTTTCAGCAACTGCTTAACTGCCCCCCATTGGAAAAGCCAGTTCCCCGCATCGCAGATGATAAAAATGTGGAGGTGGATCCATTATCCTTCGATGAGATTCGAACAGCCATTATGAGGCTGAAGAATAATAAAGCCCCAGGAATTGATGGTATACCATCGGAGCTCTGGAAGTACGGTGGGGGAAGAATACAGTCACAGTTGTTCGCTCTGATTCTTAAGGTTTGGGAGGTGGGGTGACAGCCAAAGGAGTGGAATACAGGTGTTATTTGCCCGGTCCATAAGGAAGGCTGTAAAAAGAAATGCTCTAACTATCGGGGAATTGCTCTGCTACCAACTGCGTACAAAGTTCTGTCGTATGTGCTGTTAAAACGACTCGAACCTTTTGTGGAAAAAATCCTGAGTGATTATCAGTGTGGGTTCCGTCGCAATCGCAGCACTGTCGACCAGATCTCCCGTCTGAAATTACTGATGGAGAAGAGATGGGAATACGCCCAGAGCATCCACGTGCTGTTTGTTGATTTTAAAAAAAGCATATGACAGTATTGACCGGGCGGCCCTGTACACCATATTAAGAAACTTTAATATCCCCAAGAAGTTGGTGGACATGATTGAAGTTGCCACCAGAGAAAGCAAAATGAGGGTCAGAGTGAATGACGAGCTAACTAAAGAATTCGTGGTAATAACAGGACTAAAGCAGGGCGATGTCCTGTCACCTATGCTTTTTAATTTAGTCTTGGAGTATGTCGTTAGGAAAGTACTTACACTACATTTGAACGGTACATTGGGCTACAGTTGAACGGTAAGCATTCGGTGATAGGGTACGCGGACGATCTGGCCTTGTTAGGAGAATCCAAACAGGAACTGGCTGAATCTGCAGAAGTTTTGGAGGAAGAAGCGAAAACGGCGGGCCTAAGTATTAGCCAGGAAAAGTCGGAGTATTTCCACATGAAACGCTATAAAAATAAGCGCATGAAAAGGGGCGCAAAAAAGACCTTCATGTTGGGGATACTGTCTATAAAGGGGTGGCCAAATTTAAATACTTGGGCTGCACCGTTACCGACACTAACACACGGGATGAGAAAATAGACGTCCGCATACAAAACGCCTTGCGATGTAGCGCCGCCCTTCATAAAGTGTTAGTGGCCAAGCTCCTAAGTAATATAATACGAAGTTACGTATTTACAGGACGGTCATACGGCCGATCCTGATGTACGCGTGTGAGACTTGGACACTAACACTTAAAGAAGAAAATAAACTTTTAGTGGCGGAAAGACGAATTCTCAGAAAGATCAGGGTCCAGTGAGTATGGAAGACGGTAGTGTCCGAGTCCGTAAAAATGCTGAAATTGAGGAGATAGTGGCTGCACCCAATATTATCGGCGAGACGAAAGCACACCGGCTCCGTTGGCTCGGCCACGTTGTCAGAATGGAGGAGGATCGCGGTGCTAAGTTGGCTTACCTGGGTCGCATAGCAGGACGAAGGCCAATAGGTCGTCCCAGCTATCGCTGGGGCGATGCTGTGGAATCGGACCTGCGCGATCTCCAAGCCGTTAACTGGGGGGAGATTGCGCGAGACCGAGACAGTAAACTTGTGTCGGAGGCCAGGACTCATTTTGGGTCGGTTCGCCATTAAGTTAGTTAGTTAGTTATAATAATTATCATACAACTTACTTTTAAGCCATATACATATATTCTTTATAAAAATCGTCAACGTTTTTTAACCCCCTTAAGGGATGAATATCAAGACACGCTGAAATTGCTTTTCTTATTTTTTTATAAGTAGACAAAATAGGTACAAAGTAGCCTATCTGCAAATTACAACTTTCTAGCTTCAGCAGTTTCGGCCTCGTTTTAGTACAAACTTTTCAACCTTGTTTTAACTCATCTAGGGTGGAATTTTGAATTTTTTTTTGTTTTGAAGTGCTTACAAATGAACTTTCGAGTCAGTCACAAAAAAGTAGGTATCTATATCAACTTTCAACCCTCTTTTAACCTTGTTTGCGGGGTTGAATGAAAAAAACGCTAAAATTACTTTCATTATTTTTAATGTATTAAATGTACGAAGTGCCTGGAACTTAAAATTTTAACCCATACAAATTTTTAACTCTTCGTTTTTACTCCCTTAGGGGTTTAATTTTTCAAATTTGTTTCTTATTACTTGTACACATTATAAATGGAAATTATAACTTTCTAGTGAAGCTAGAAAGAAGAAGTTTTTGCCTGGCTACAATCCAACTTTTCAACCCCGTTTCAACTCCTTTGGGGTGGAGTTTTGAAAAACGCTGAAATATTTTTTTTGTTTGGAGCTGAGTAGCCTACAAACGAACTTTCAAGTCTGACACAATTTTTTTTAAAATATTTCGTTACATATTTTCAACCCCTTTTTAACCTCGTTAGAGGTTATATACCAGAAAACGCTGACAGGACTTTTATTATTTTTAATTAGCAACAAACGTACGAAGTTTCAAGTTTCTAACTTAAAATTTTAAATCCTAACCATACAAACGCTTAAAAAATCAAGCCCTAAGGGGGTAAAAAGGGGGCTTTTTACCCCCTTAGGGCTTGATTTTTTCAAAATCGATCCTTATTACTTGTACAAATTAAAAATGTAACCTTATCTGCAAATTTCAACTTTCCAGCTTCAGCAGTTTCGGCTCTACGTGGATCATTCAGTCAGTCAGTCAGAATATAGGCATTTATATAAATATAAATTAAAATAATATTAAGAATTATAATTTATCAGTGTGATTTAAAAAATAGTGTAATACTAATAAATAAAATGAGCCTATTATTTATTCCACCCTGATTATTACTCCTAAGTAAGCAACTACGCACCATACGCTATGCCCTTCTGTGCTTCTTAGATACATACACGGTCAATGACCTTAGGTGCACTAATCGTATCGGCCGCCGCACGTCTTATGTGTTGTAGTTTCCGTCCCGCGCCCCGCTCCAATTATGTTTAATTTTTGATTACTAATTTTACAATTCCTGAAAATGCTCAGTATATTTACTGGTGAAATTTTGATATTATGTAACATATTATTAAAGCTAAAAGGAGCATCAAAATCATGAGTGTAGAATTAATGCGCATGTTCGAAAATCATTTAAAATCATTTAAAAACTAGTAATAATACAGTCACCGTTGTAATTTTTTTTTAAACGAAGCGTAATAATTGTTTCGACAATATAGTGAAAAATCACCATTTGTATAATTAGTGTTTGATTATTATTGAATTTTTTAAACATTTTTATTATTTCTAATGTATTCTCAACTTGACAGGTGGTGAATATTTCAAATACTGTTTTAAATATTCAGGTAGTCCCTTGGATTAAAAATCTCTAGTGTAGGATTTAATGTTTGTGGGAAATAAAGATTAAAATTTACAAATTTTTTTTTTAAAGAAAGCACAATATATTTTTTGGGAAAAACTTAATACATCTTTTCAATAAATATTGTTTTATCAGATCCCAAGGACAAAATAGTGTAGGATTAAATGTGATCTCCTCGAACAACTTAAAGTTTAGTGACGGGACTATTATTCGCGGTGTTTATATTTTGTATCTATGTCAAAGAAGTAAAAAAAAATAAAAGACCGTCAAGTTAAACCATAATTTCACCTTAGTTTCGTTATTGTGCGTAAATAATAAGTATTTTTATCTTATTTTCTCGCAATCGAAGTGAAAATAGTATGCATTCATCATCATCATCATCATATCAGCCGAAAGACGTCCACTGCTGAACATAGGCCTCCCCCAAAGAGTGCCACAATGACCGATCCTGCGCCACCCGCATCCAGCGGACTCCCGCGACCTTTACCAGGTCATCGGTCCACCTTGTGGGGGGTCTACCGACTGTATGCATTACTCTGGTCTAAAAGCTATATTACCACTCGCACAAAAATAACTACCTCGAGGTACTATGGCCTACTTTAGACCCTTTTGAAACAATCTACTATTGAAATACTAGCTGTATGTCGATATTTTTACTTTACCATAATGAGAGTCTAGGACTTTAATTAAACGTGTTTATTTTGCAAAACATGACTATTGAAGAATGAATATTTATTAACATTTTTCATTTTTATAAATAACAATTTCCAATCTCTATTTTTTTGGAGTACAGGGTATTCTGCGAGAAGTGACTGCATTTTCAATATTATGAATATGAATGATATACGAATAAAATATGCTCGTAAATACAGCTAAATAATCGGAATTATTGTTGTGAGATGACATTGACGTAAATAATTTATTTTCAATATAGATGGCCGGTATTATACCCCTGTGGGTAAGGTTTATCTCAAGAGCGTTCAGGCCCGGCCCTGCAACTCGAAACATTATAAAAGTAAAATAGCAACCATACCGTTATTGTTCTACTGACAATTAGTTCAGTTAAATTGTACTCTAAAGGGACCCTAGTGAGAAAGTCTTGGGGTAGTTCTGATTTCTTTTATTCGTTATGTATTTAGGGGTGCTGAATCCGAATCTGAGGTTTGCGGACAAAATTTCGTGACGCAACATAAAAGAAATCGCAATAAAAGCGAAAAAATTCAGCTTTTTCCCGGTTTTTTGCTTAAAACTCGAAAAATATTAACTTCTAGTAAAAGGTTTGTTTACAGAAATTAAAGTACTTAAAATTGTCTACATATATCATTATATAGTTTTTTATTTCAGATGAACCGTTCGGTCTCAAGTGCGAGTTGAAAATTGCCAATTTTCAGCGGTCACTGTTGTTTTACTGCAATTTTTTTATTATCTCTGAAAAAGTTATTATAGCTTTTTTAAGATATCAAAATCGAAGTGGGGGTGGAAAAAATCTAGTAATTCTCTCGTGCACGCCAACCACTTTGGACCCTGCACCAAACGCAATACTCCGGTACATTTCATGTAAATGTAAAAATGGCTGCCAACGCAAATATGGATTCAGGAAGGCGGGCCTCCATCCATTGTTCCCTAATCTGCGAAGGACTGTGTGACAATGTTGAGCCTCCTGAAGACAGCTCTGACACCGACATAGAAAAGACTGAAGAAAGAGACAGAGGTATGTCTCACTGCAAGCCAGGTCCTGAGCCAGGACCCGATGCTATCGAAGAACCTCAGCAAGATACGGAAGGTATGTTTAATCTCATAATCTATTTTGCAATCCTCATCTCTCCTTGAGAAATCACACCACCTCTTTATTTTCCAGAACAAGCAGAATATTTACCTGGACCCATCGCTACCAAAGAACCTCAGCCAGGACCTTTTAAAAGACAATGGCTCATATAATAGTACGGGTGGGGACCGTATGATCTAAAACTCCCGAATTAAATGTAATAAAATTCAAACCGCAAGTTTTTTTTCAAAGTCGTCAAACAAACGTTGCGTAGTTTGAGGAGAAGAATGTACATTTTAATTTTTTGCTTTAGTTACAGGCCCCACCGTGTATATATATAAATCACACACTATATTTATTGTAGTCGTTGAGAACCAGTCACAATGGATATTATTTAAATAGTGATTGTTCCAACGATGAGGTAGTTATAACTGGAAAAGTCAACAAGTTGTAAAGACTCCTTCCAGTTATGACAAAAGGTACTTGGTAACAAAGGTAACGGTATTACCCAAAATTATTTATTAATATTTATGCTAAACAATGGTTTTGATCCAGGTTGATGGAATACACAACTGTGTTTTATTATAGGGCCAAACCGTTCTTCCAACAGTGGTATTCTGTCTTTATTGGATCTAGCTTGGAGATGTTTGAAAAGGGTGATCCATGTGAACTTATATATTTCAAAATAGACTGCTTGGATGAATTTTATATGATTCATACGAGACGTATATTTTCCTCAGAGGTTCCGACTGTGAATTCATTCTAGAGAAATATACTATTTCGATGAGTCTAAATTAGATTCATACAGGAAGTATATTTTAAGGTTTGGATTGAATTGATTCTTGACGAGTTTACTCGCTGATCTCGCACCACGAGAGTCTGTATCATTTGTTTGCCGATAGTAAACCGTTAAAGACTCCAATATATATAAATATATCATATGCTTAACTATTTTATCATATGGATGAGACGGTTTGCATTGGAGTCAATGATGATATAGGTAATATGTACAGAACTCTACTGTGAGAGGATTATACATTATTGAGATTTGCGAACGTAAAGCTCAGTTATGCGGTCAATTTATTTTATAAGTACTACATTTTAAGTATGATTCAACTTGGACATAAAACCTTATTGTAAACGCTAAGCATATTGAATACATTATTGGGTAAAAGGTAACAAACCCTAATCCAACTGGCTTATAAAATAAAAAAATAGTTGTGTTCATACTTATTTCGAATAGCAAATACAATAGAATGGCTAGTTTCATAATATCAGAGGCTGCCCTCATATTGTTGACGTGTTTATGGCCGTGCCGGGTGCTACTGTCTATTAACTAATTAGCATAAGCTCCGGTGTCTGAGCATATTCGTCATTCTGATCCACACGTAAAATGTTCCAATATGCAAGTCGGGCTGGTTGGTTGTGCATGTATGCTTGATAGGGCCGGGTTAACCTAAGTTAATGTATACGAATGCAAGTCTAATTTATAAGGGCTAACCTATTAGGGTATGCATGTTCAATGAGAGGGCCTACCTGAGGGATTTGCTAATCAGCATTCCCATTAGGGTCTGCATGTTCGTCACCTGAGGGTTAAGCATTCGTATACAAGTCTAAAGGACGTTTATCTTATGGTTCTGCATGGAATAACTCACGTTGTGACCTTTTGCGTAGACATAGCTTAGCCTATTGTATCGGCGTATGCTCGGTAATTTTATGAGGTATAAAAAGTAGCCTTATAGTTGACTGCAATCATCTATTCTATTTTAACGATAATCTTGATTAATATTAAGATTTTAATGAGCCAGAGTTCCATTATCCTATTCCCATATATCTATATTTATTATGACATATCATATTATGATCACATTATTAATATTACAATATTTTAATAAAATTACATCAATCATTATAACATAATATAATTACCTTTTATGTTTAACGTATTACTATTACAGGTTTTACTGCATATAGAAAAATCCTTCGGTTTTATCGTATATACAGTAGTATACAGTGTATACAGTAATTTCAATATTTTGCTTTATTCAAATCTTATGTAAGATTTTTACATAGTCAACAATAGCATTATGTAGGGAGTAGGTATGTTTCACAATAGTAGTTAGATATAATTGTGATGTTAAATATTGAGGAGGTTATAATACTTGTTTTAACAGTTTGTAGGTTAATGTAGGATGTTACCAAATTTTACTTGTTTTATGTAAAATTGTATTTATTTCTTTCAATTTCTGGTTTACTGTGTTTGTTTGAGCATTGATCAGATTTAATTTTGTTGTTTAGCGTTTCTCACACCGCAGGAGACCTTGGTTATTACTTATCATAATGTAGTCCAATATGTACCACTAGACAATCATGCCATTGTTTTATATTTTTTATAAATTGTGTGTCTTTAATCTTTGCAAAAGTAGCCTTATAGTTGACTGCAAACATCTATTCTATTTTAACGATAATCTTGATTAATATTAAGATTTTAATGAGCCAGAGTTCCATTATCCTATTCCCATATATCTATATTATGACATATCATATTATGATCACATTATTAATATTACAATCTTTTAATAAAATTACATCAATCGTTATAACATAATATAATTACCTTTTATATTGTAACAGACCGACATCTGAAAACATCCAGCTACGCTGTAAGCCTTAAATTATTTTGAACTATACCTTGTCTTTGACTTCAAAATAAAATCAATTTGCTACAATACGAAAATGAAGTGAGGGTAGCTTACAAAATTATGTTCCTTGATAGGTGACCTTTTTAATTTAGTCATTGCCAGAGTCGTTCAGTTTCTCTATGGGCAGATCTAAGCCTATTTTATAAACAAAATAAATGATTATTTACTTTTTTTATTGAAACGTAAAATAATAAAATTAACATAATTTTAGATTTTTTTAAATGTTGGTTGTTTTAAGTTTGTTTAGATTTGTCTTTAATCTATGGTTCAGGGTAGATTATAGAATAGCTCGGTAAAACACGCGGGAAAAATGGGAACCAATCAGAATCAAGCAGAGTTGGTTGGACCAATCAAAATAAGAGTTGTTGAATGGATTGAGGAACGTTTGGATTAGCGGGGGTCGGTTTCGGGGGTTCTCATCTGAAGACATGAAAGTCGATATAAGGTTGTGGTAGAAAATATCTGGGCTTTTTCTTCAGCAGAGCGTCGCGTTTAACGGAGATCAGTGAGTTTAGGCTGTAAGGTGCAAATAGTGTTTGAGTTTGTTCACAGATCTGTTATCAAGAGAAATCCACGGCCCGCGCGCTTCTATGGTAACGAAGATGAGGGACCTTGTTGGAGCGCTGGAGACCATTGCATGAAGAATCTCGTGTTCCACGTGGCCACTACTAACTGTCTCGGTAAGAAATTTAGATTTATTCGGGTTTTAATAGCAAGTGCGTATGACGGACTGTCGCGTTAATATTTACAGAATAGTGGGTAGTTTTGGGTTGAAACGTGTTGAGATTTTAAGTTCGTTATTCAGCAGATAATCTGATAGTCTTATCGAGGCGTGGTTATTTAACCAAAATAAAAAGTAAAATCATTGGTTTAGGTGTAGATTGCAGTTGGTGAGAATTTCAGTTCGTTATTAAGTACGTCTATCTATTTTGTTGTGTTTCGCCATTTAATTGAGTGAGTTAGTAATTAGTCAAATGTATAACAAAAGAATGGTGATTACGTGCAGAGATTTGATAGAAACAGGGAAAAGACTTAAAAACCTACAGGTATCTATAAAGGGCGTGCGAAGTGGGTATAGTTGAATATTATAATTAAAATGTAGGATAACAGTTTACTCGTATTGCATAGCATGGTGTCATTGAATTGGTGGTTGAATTATTTATAAAATTTGTAATCAGTTTTATTAGTATGAGTGGCTGTCCTTGTCATTTAAATAAATGTCATAAATAGGATGCATAATAGGAAGGTTAAATAATTCTAAGTGTATTGTGCGTCGGTGTGTATACGTAAATATTTTATGTGCAATTTAGGTTCATAGTAATGAGTTCATTAAAGTATTGATTCACGGGTTTTATTTATTCTGTTAATGTTACTTTTGAATTGCTACGGTGCGTATTTATGTTAATATTTCGTATATCTAAATATATAAAAGAAAGTGGTGTTAGTAAGACCGTTTATAACTCGAGAACGGCTAAACCGATTTAGATGATTTCGGATTAGTTTGAATGGTCACAGCCCTGGTTAACAGAATAAGTATTAAAAAGTCACAAAACCCTTGATTTCAAAGAACAAATATGACCTTAATTAAAAGCCGGCCATGTCGGCCATTTTGTTTATTGACATTGATATGACAAGCCTGTTCGAGCTCAATATTTAAAAGTGGGTAGCAGCTCAATATTTAAATGAGGGTAGTTATAAAATTGAATTGAAGCATTCGTAACATTGGCACGACGAGTCTGTTCAAGATCAATACATAAACGCCGGTAGCCGAGTTTGTATTACCATTTTCAAATAAACTTTTATTTTATTTTTGTGTTTGACTGTTTGTTGTCATTGTCTGTCATAATTTAATGGTGAATTGTAATAATGTTTACAAGTCGTCATCTTTGTGTTATGTCTTCGCAATCAAAGAAAAGTCTATTGCAATATTTTGAAAATCGACTATCACAACTCTAGATTAAGCGTCAGCAACGACGTTGTCCTTTCGCTGTATACAGCCTTGGCCAGAAGTATTGAGCATAGCAGTTTTTTGTTTACAGTTATGATGTTAAGTATTATTTCCCAATAATAACAATGTACGGTGACGTAAAATGTTATATTTCATTTATATATCCAGAAAACTTCACTTAATAACAATTTCAAGGTAAATATAAAACATGAAAACTTAAGGTCACAAAAATGCGACTTTAGGTTGGTGGAACAAATTGTAAATATTCTATGCAGTTACTAATAACTTCAACAAAACATGCCTGTTCAGTTTGAATTAAAAATATAGAAACGCTGGACTAAAGTTTCGAGTTTTGTATGAAAATCGCAAGGGTGCTCAACACTTCTGGCCAAGGCTGTATGTCTTATGTCCGTAGACAATCTTTTATATTATATATATAAAAGAAAGTCGTGTTAGTTACACTATTTATAACACAAGGACGGCTGAACCAATTTGGCTGAAAATTGGTGGGGCGGTAGCTTAGAACAAGAAGACGGACATAGGATACTTTTTATCCCATTCCCGCGGAACGTGACATAAAACGTGGTATAACAAAACGCTATATACCATTTATAACTCAAGAACGGCTGAACCGATGTTCATGATCTTTGATTTTTAACCGACATCAAGATTTCAAAAGAGGATGTTCTCAATTCGGCGTGTATGTTTTTTTTTTAGTTTATATATATATTGCAGATTGGTCTCGTTTTTGTCAATACGCAGTTCAGATGATGGGATCCATGAGGAATCGAGGGAACTCCTCAAACTTTAAAGGCATACATATAGATATTTTTATCAAGAAATCCATCATTTTCATTCAAAACAGTGACTCATTTCAAGAATTATTTATTTATTTTCTAAAGCTGTTTTATTATTAATTGTACCATCTTTTATAATTTCATATTTGTGTATTAAAATATAATAGGGTAGAAGCTAGAAGCCGATAAAAAAAATTTACCTCTACTTCATGTGAACCTTACCCAAAAAAAATGTTAACAGTTTTTATTGCACCATTTTTTCAAGAAGATCATTGAAGAAGTAGATCTGCTGATGATGATCAAAATGGAACTCTTCAACGATGCATAGTTCATGTTTGGCGATTTGTCCTCTTCGCTGTGTTTGTTAAGCAAGTTTGATTGTCAGGACAAATTTTCGTCAACCTCAAGTTCTGATGATGGGATCCATGAGGAATCGAGGGAACTCCTCAAGTCTTAAGGGCATACACATAGTGATTTTTGTATTTTTTTCAACAAATCAAGATTTTCATTCAAAAGAGTGACATTTGATAAAGTGGAACTGCTGATGATGATCAGAACGGAACTCTTCAACGACGCATAGTTCACGTTTGGCGATTTGTCCTCTTCGCTGTGTTTGTCAAGCAAGTTATTTCATTGTATGGAGTCTAAGAGTACACCATCTACATAATAATCTTTCACCAGCTTTCCCCATTGAAGTCAGGTTTTTTTTCTTAAAAAATATTTGGATGTACAATATCTCCACCCCGAATAACAGAATAACTATTAAAATATTGGAGAAACTAAAAAGAAAATGGAACATAACATAATCTATGGAAGTAGGGTTACCAGGCCCAAAAATGAAAAAGCCGCTTAATTTAGCCGGACATTTGATCCCAAAAGCCGGACATGCCTTTTTAAAATCGTGCCACAAAAGCCGGACAGGCCGGACGAGGAATTATTTGGCCGGACACACCCGTAAAAAGCCAAACATGTCCGGCTAACACCTGGCAACCCTATATGGAAGTTAAGAAAGTGTAAGTCCGTTAATAAGAGTGGATGAAGACAATGGGAGGAGGTGGAGACGATGAGACTGACGTAGTGTAAGAGTCAGTGGGAATGGAGTCGATGGGATGGGAGTGAAGTAGGAGTCGGTGGGAGAAGGGTGGTGGAAGAGAGTGAGAGAAGGTTGGACAAGAGTGGGAGATGGTTGGACGACAGTGGGAGAGTGGTGGGAGACGGTAGGACTGGCAAAGGAGTGAACTTGAGGTCGACGGGAGTCTGTGGAAGTTGGCGGTATGAAGTTCGTCGGGTCAGCTAGTGGTAAATAAAGGGGAAGGCATATGTTATCTAAATTATTGTTAGTAGAAACAGTTAGATGAGTAAATACAATTGTAGGTCTTAAACATTAGCGGGTTGAGTTGAACTTGAAGGATTCACCGCGTCGAGCAGAATTCGAACTTGCGACCTTTCGGAACACTGGTCCGATCGCTCTGACTGGCTGGGCCATCGACGCTTGCTCAGCCTCGGTGAATCTTTCTATCAGTTCCTTCATTGCTTACGTCAGAGGGTTACGTATTTATCTAGTGTTCACGTTTTCTGAGTTGACAATCAGGTTTCTCTAATTTAGTATGATTTCCTATCATATTTAACCCATTTATTTATTCTATATAATTAAATGTCATTCATTCTCGAATTACATGCTTCGAGTAAATTAGTAGTTACTTTTGCATTAGTTTAGTTTATAACGTTAACAATATTTATTCTTCGTTGCAGTTCAAGTTTAGTATCATTCTTGATAAATAAGTAATTCTACATATCCCACAATAGGGCTTAAAAATAGTAAGCCAACTATGGGAAAATACGTTTTGTTAATCCTTGTTTATTTCTCAAATTCCCGGTTACATCGACTGTGAGAGGGCGCCTTCACCGTAAGCTCCTGAAGGACCGTTGCCGCAGCGTGAGCGCTTCGGTGGCGGGATGCAGCTTCGGGCGTACAGATCTTCCGCCTGTCCAGTTGGACCCATCTTGAAGCCTTGACGAGCACTTCAGGGAGCTGTCGGCAGAGCTGTTCCGGGCCAAGGAGTCTATTGCGAGACTTCGGCGCCATTGCGAAGAGTCAATCCATCCAGCAGAAGTCAGTCTTTCCGGTGTGTTGTTTTTGATTTATTGCTTTATGCTCATTTTAATTTGTGCCGTATTACTTTATTATCTTTCAGTGAAATTAGTATTCACCTGCATATTTGAACATTAGTGTGCGTTATGCCGCCGTAATAAAATTCTACTAAGGTTCGATAAATTGAATATGATGGTATATGCATTGATTTCGTTTAATCAATATAATGGGTAATTACAACTTCTAGCTAGTCATGGTGGTGGCTTGCAGGTGCACATGGAAGCTAGTATCATGTTAGTTGTGTAACATATTGGTTAATCAATGTTTTCTATGTATTGCATGCAAATACCATTGTACATTTCCAAGTAATGATTACGTTAAAGGTTTCTACCGCTCATTCAAATAAATAAACATTATTGAGCAGTTTGTTGCTCAATATACGGCTAAATAATTTAAGTGGTTAAATCCACGTAATTACAAACAGTAAATTATAAAGATATTTACTTTACCTTTTCTTGACGGTGTTTGTTAAACACTGATTGAGAAACCTTTATTACTTATAAGAGTCAAATAGTGAAAATTATGTTTAGGTTGCCCAATAAATAAATGTAGATACTTTGAAAAGTTCAATATTTAGTACAATTGGCTACCTCCCTAAACATACATATATATATATATATATATATATATACCATAGTACGGAGAAACACCTTTACTATTACTGTTATAAACTTGTGCATTTATGTGTTTTCCGGTACACGAGCATCGGACGTACTACTGCTGCACGTGGCACGCTGCTCACTGACATCGTGAGTTCATCACTGCCAGAACAGCGGGCGGCTATCCTGAGAAAACTCCAGAGGCCAGAAGTATCAGCCGTCTGCCATCGCGAGCTGATCGCAGCCAGTACAGCGGGCGGCTATCCTGAGCAAACTCCAGAGGCCAGAAGCAGCAGCCCGTGATGATGCTTCTCCGCGTTGCCACGTATGGAGATATACGAAAAGCGTTCTTGTGAGTTAGTTCCATACTTCTCTTTATTACACCGACGGGTGACAAAATAAGTTTAACGTTAAGCGTCAGCGAGGTTCCATGCTAGTACGGTTTCTAAGTACTTAGTACAGTTACAAAATATCCAATTTTGGAGTTTACTTAAATAAGAGATTGATATTTATAAATGTAGACGTTCTATACCAATAAAAAAGGCTTTATTATGTTGGATTCAACCATATTTGAATAACGTGCAACTTACCTAGTAATTTATATCTGATTGTTGTGATTTCATAATGTGAGGATACACGAATACGAAGGACTTATAATATATATATACTTCATGTTGACGTTTACTCTTATCATCTAGATTTAACAATACATTTTATTTAAGTATTAACGCTACTGTTAACGAAGTTGACATATTCAATAAACTATTAATAGAATATATAAGTCCTAAGTTACTCGTAATTCCTTTCCACTGATTTAGTTTAGTTGTTGGTTATTTGTAAATCACACGATCTTTCCACTGAAGGAATAGATAATACTTTATGTTGCACTAGTTAAATGATACCTGAAGTCACAATGGTTTTAATCCTCATATATGCCTTGATTTTGGTATGTAGCTCGGATTGCGTGAATCGCAAATGATTTGTGATATCCCATGGATATCATTTACAAAATGCTATTGTTGACATACATACAGATTGGTCATACAAGTAAAATTCATATTTATATAATGATTTTATATCATTAAGAATATAGACCGATAGTAATATAGTCAACAGCACCTTTCCATTTATATACTAAAATGTGTATATATATATAAATTATACACTATATTTATTTATAAAATCGTAGTCGTTGGGAACCTGTCACAATGGATATTATTTCAATAGTGATTGTTCCAACGATGAGGTAGTTATAATTGGAAGTGTCTACAAGTTATAAAGACTCCTTCCAGTTATGACAAAAGGTACTTGGTAACAAAGGTAACGGTATTACCCAAAACTATTTATTAATAATTATGCTAAGCAATGGTTTTGTTCCAAGTTGATGGAGTACGCACCTGTGTTTATTATAGGGCCTGACCGTGCTTTCAAGAGTAGTCTTTTGCTTAGTAGAGAATCACTATAGTGAACTTTGAAAAGGGCAATCTTTGTGGCTGGGATCTTTTTCCCACCAAAATAGACCACTTGAATAGATCTTGTATGTATGATTCATACAAGTGGTATGTTTTACATAAGAGGGTGCGCCTTTTAATTAAATCCAGAGAGATAGACTTCTTAAATGAGTCTTGTTAGATTTATATGAGAAGTATATTTACAACAGGGTTATAACTATCACTCGCAGCTTCCCACCTACGAGACGTCTGTGTTGTTGTTTGCCGATTGTAAGCTGTTAAAGACTCCAATATATATAAATATATAAAGATTTATCTAACATATTATATGGATGAGATGGTTTACATTGGAGTCAACAACGACCTAGACTGACTGCTTTATTCTACTGTGAGAGGACTAGTCATTGCTGGGTTTTTCTAATGTTAAGCTCAGTTATGCAGTCAATCTAGTTTATAAGTACAAACTATTAGTATGATTCAACTTGGACATAAACCCTTATTGTAAACGCTAAGCAATTTGATTACATTATTGGGTAAAAGGTAACAAACCCTAATCCAACTGGCTTATAAAATGAAATAATAGTTGTGTTCATACTTCTTTCGAATAACAAATAAAATAGAATGGCTGGTTTCATAATATTAGAGGCTGCCCTCACATTATTGACGTGTTTATGGCCGTGCTGGGTGCTATTGTCTATCAACTAACTAGAATAAGCCTCTGTGTCTGAACATACTCGTAATTCTTATCCACACGTGAGATGTTCCAATATACAAGTCGGGCTGGTTGGTTGTGCATGTATGCTTGATAGGGCCGGGTTAACCTAAGATAATGTAGACGAATGCAAGTCCAATTTATAAAGGGCTAACCCATTAGGGTATGCATGTCCAATAATAGGGCCTACCTGAGGGATTTGCTAATCAGCATTCCCATTAGGGTCTGCATGTTCGTCACCTGAGGGTTACGCATTCGTATACAAGTCTAAAAGACGTTTAACTTATAGTTCTGCATGGAATAACTCACGTTGGGACGTTTTGCGTAGACATAGCTTAGCCTATAGTATCGGCGTATGCTCGGTAATTTTATGAGGTATAAAAAGTAGCCTTATAGTTGACTGCAATCATCTATTCTATTTTAATGATAATCTTGATTAATATTAAGATTTTCATGAGCCAGAGTTCCATTATCCTATTCCCATATATCTATATTATGACATATGATATTATGATCACATTATTAATATTACAATCTTTTAATAAAATTACATCAATCATTATAACATAATATAATTACCTTTTATGTTTAACTTATTACAATTACAGGGTTTACTGCATATAGGAAAATCCTTCTGTTTTATCGTATATACAGTAGTATACAGTAAATTCAATATTTTGCTTTATTCAATTCTTATGTAAGATTTTTACATTGTCAACAATAGCATTATGTAGGGAGTAGGTATGTTTCACAATATTAGTTAGTATATGATTGGATGTTAAATATTGAGGAGGTTATAATTAAATACTTGTTTTAACAGTTTGTAGGTTAATGTAGGATATTACCAAATTTTACTTGTTTTATGTAAAATTATATTTATTTCTTTTAATTTCTGGTTTTCTGTGTTTGTTGAGCATTGTTAAGTTAATTGTGTGTCTTTAATCTTTACAAAATTTATTATGTATGTGTGCAGGTTAAACTTGGGCGTCAGAGTTTTTTTTCACCGCTATAGTTTTTCTCTGGCATATTTTGGCTCTTAAACTGTAGCGGTATATCTAATGTGACCTAACGGTTACATTAGATATAATAGTTTATAGAGTCATTTAATTTTCCATTAACAGTAATTTCTTATTACTTGAATAAATTTTCTTATTAACTTATATGTTGTTTAAATCCTATTATTTCCCTTAGTGATAAGATCCTCGCTTTCAAAGAAAAGTTTCAGTTGAAGCTTTAGGTAGGTTCAGCTTTAAAATCTTACTGGTTAGTATAGGTGAGTTTTTACAATGTTTAACGTATTACTATTACAGGTTTTACTGCATATAGGAAAATCCTTCGGTTTTATCGTATATACAGTAGTATACAGTGTATAAAGTAATTTCAATATTTTGCTTTATTCAAATCTTATGTAAGATTTTTACATAGTCAACAATAGCATTATGTAGGGAGTAGGTATGTTTCACAATAGTAGTTAGATATAATTGTGATGTTAAATTTTGAGGAGGTTATAATACTTGTTTTAACAGTTTGTAGGTTAATGTAGGATGTTAACAAATTTTACTTGTTTTATGTAAAATTGTATTTATTTCTTTCCATTTCTGGTTTACTGTGTTTGTTTGAGCATTGATCAGATTTAATTTTGTTGTTTAGCGTTTCTCACACCTCAGGAGACCTTGGTTATTACTTATCATAATGTAGTCCAATATGTACCACTAGACAATCATGCCATTGTTTTATATTTTTTATAAATTGTGTGTCTTTAATCTTTGCAAAAGTAGCCTTATAGTTGACTGCAAACATCTATTCTATTTTAACGATAATCTTGATTAATATTAAGATTTTAATGAGCCAGAGTTCCATTATCCTATTCCCATATATCTATATTATGACATATCATATTAATATTACAATCTTCTAATAAAATTACATCAATCATTATAACATAATATAATTACCTTTTATGTTTAACTTATTACTATTACAGGTTTTACTGCATATAGGAAAATCCTTCGGTTTTATCGTATATACAGTAGTATACAGTGAATACAGTAATTTCAATATTTTGCTTTATTCAAATCTTATGTAAGATTTTTACATAGTCAACAATAGCATTATGTAGGGAGTAGGTATGTTTCACAATAGTAGTTAGATATAATTGTGATGTTAAATATTGAGGAGGTTATAATACTTGTTTTAACAGTTTGTAGGTTAATGTAGGATGTTACCAAATTTTACTTTTTTTATGTAAAATTGTATTTATTTCTTTCAATTTCTGGCTTACTGTGTTTGTTTGAGCATTGATCAGATTTAATTTTGTTGTTTAGCGTTTCTCACACCTCAGGAGACCTTGGTTATTACTTGTCATAATGTAGTCCAATATGTACCACTAGACAATCATGCCGTTATTTTATAATTTTTATTAATTGTGTCTTTAATCTTTACAAAATTTATTATGTATGTGTACAGGTTAAACTTGGGCGTCAGAGTTTTTTTCACCGCTATAGTTTTTTCTCTGGCATATTTTGGCCCTTGAACTGTAGCGGTATATCTAATGTGACCTAACGGTTACATTAGATATAATAGTTTAGAGTCATTTAACTTTCCATTAACAGTAATTTCTTATTACTTGAATAAATTTTCTTATTAACTCATATGTTGTTTAAATCCTATTATTTCCCTTAGTGATAAGATCCTCGCTTTCAAAGAAAAGTTTCAGTTAACTTCAAGCTTTAGGTAGGTTCAGCTTTAAAATATTACTGGTTAGTATAGGTGAGTTTTTACAACCTCCGATAACGGGGTCTACTAATCAGACTTAAAATTAACTGAATTACACATTTTACATTAGATCCATTGATACTAAATAAAACCCAAAGTTTGTTTTTCTAGGTACTCAAACTTTGAATTTGCTCACGTTTGTATTTATTGCGTACAATTGTTAATTTATAAATGTATATTACTTTTTAATTTTTTAATTACAATAAGGTACGCACTGAGCAAGCGAAAGTTAATGTAACATTGTCGAAAAATTAACATTTGGGAGGCTGTACGTTACAAATGCAAGGTTGTAAAGTTATGGTAAGCTATGAGCAAGTTCGTGGCAAAGCTATAACGGCCATTTTTTTCATGTTATTTGCAATTTGCCTATTTAGCTCATAAGTAAGTTGTTAAAACTTACCAATACAAGTTTCGCACAAGTTTGAAATAAAATATTAGAAGAATTGTATTATTTTAAGTTTTGTTAAGTTACTACCGGTACTTATTAGGGACATAACGTGTGAATATTGTTTGCAAATTTCACACGGGACATTTCTAGAATGAACATTTTGAAAGTTTCTTGCAAATTACTATCGGTACTTTGTAGATACATTACGTTTGAACATTTTGTGCAAGTCTCATAAGGGACATTGCAAGAATGAACATTTCGAAAGGTTCTGTCAAGTTACTATCGTTACTTTGTAGAGAAATTGTGTGAAAGTTTTGTGCAAGTTTCATACGGGACATTGATAAAATGAACATCATGAAAGGTTCTGTTAAGTTACCTTTGTAAATACATTACGTATGAAAGTTTTGTGCAAGTTTCGTACGGGACATTCCTAGAATGAACATTTTGAAAGGTTCAGTAAAATTATAATCGGTTCTTTGTAGAAACATTACATTTGAAAGTTTTGTGCTAGTTTCATACGGCACATTGCTAGAACGAACATTTTGAAAGGTTCTGTCAAGTAACTCTTGGTACTTTGTATGGACATTACACACGCTGATGCAGCCAATACTCCGTCAGAGAGTGAAGCTGCACCAGCCCCTTCCACATCATCACAACCACATTGAAAGCGGGTGCTTTCAAGGGCGGGGGCATGTTCGCGCCTCTAACGCCATCTCCCGGATCACTCACGAAGAGGAGGAGTTTCCCAATACGGCCGCGCGGGCGCGCGGCGATAGCCTCTTCACTTTACCTCCCGTACAAGGCACGGCACACAAGCCGCTCTTGCGATCTTTGCAAATTTTATATAATCGCCTAAAAACTATATACTTATTGTTAAACATAATTTTTTTTAAAGTAAAATAAAATACATTTTGTTAAAATCAAAATAAGAAGAAGTCATTGAAGAGTCCTGCCTGCTGCTACTGAAAATACCTACCAAGGCGCATCACTCCCAAACACCTACGACGTACTCGTGTGCTTGCGGCGGATACGGTGGAAATCCATACAGTTTCTTTAAACCTTGTTCTTTTATTCTATTCCACCGCCACACGTAGCACGTGGTACTTTGTATGGACATTACGTAGTAAAATTTTGTGAAACTTGCACATATAATATTTTTGAATGTAATGTACCTGCATGATACTATATGTAACGTTACTAGTACATCCACTTTCAACTTATTGTAACCAATGTAAGGTTGTGGGGTTGTTTAATATTAACGGTTGAGGCAACCTTGCGTGCGAACTTTACACACAAGTTTGTAAATGTCATTTGTTGTAAGTTGCTTCAGATCGCCATCCGAAAAATTAAGAAATATGTAGTATACTGGCTATGGACGGAGACATACAGTGATGTAGCCAAAGCTCCACAGGTCTCAATTATCAATTTCTTACGCGTCAACAAGGAAGCACTTGAAACTTCTTGGTATAAAATTACTAACAAAGTACTTTGTGTTCATATAGTTGTCCATAACTTCCAAGTGCTTCCTAGTTAAAGCGTAAGAAATAAATTGATATTTGAGACCTGTGGAGCTTTTCCTACACCGCTAAGTGTCTCCGTCCATGGTCAGTATAAGTACTACTTACTTTTTACGCCTCCGATGGCGGTTTGAAGCAACTCACAAAAAATTACATTTACAAACTTTTGTGTAAAGTTGTATGTAATATGTCTCCGTGGCCAGTATACTATACACCTTATAACAAATTACATTAACAAACTTGTACATTTAAGTACCTACTATAATAATAGTTAAATATAATCTAAACTACAAATATTAAAAAGTTAGTTAAATTAAATTATATCGTTATTAGTGATTGTGTGAAAGGAGATAATTTAATATAATGGTGAGGATTTTGGGTTACGAAACGTCGTCGGTCCATATTCGGATCAGTGAATAATCATATTTTGTTTTGTTCGTTGTAGTCTCGGTAGACGTTGTCGCAACCTGCTCGCCGGACCAATGTCGGCTCACGGGCATTTTCGCCGCCTCACCCTATAAAACTATATTTGGGTAAGTTATTTTCGTGATTTATAAGTAAAGGATTGTGTAGGGAGTGGCTTTCTTCATATTTCAATATCCTAAAATATCTCTTTTGTCCTATACAGCAGTCTCGGGCATGTCTTTGTCGGCCTAACCTCTGCGAGTCGTACCACATGGGCGCAGCAGGGGTCATTGAAAGAAAACCCAGTTAATTCTGGTAATTGGAATAAAAGACATCTTGCTCACCTTAGGTTTTCTTTTAAAAGAAAAAAAAAATTGGAAGATTTAATTTTTAACTGGAATATTTTTATTCCAGGGTTTTTTTATTTATTTTGGTGCTGAGATTGGCCCATTTGCGGCTGACGCCTTAATGGCGGGATGCACCCCAGCCTTCCAGGAGCGCCTTTGGTTCTCCGGACGGTAACGGCTTCCTGCCAATTTACTTTAAATTAACACGTAGCACTGGCGCCCATACCGTGGTTACATTAAGGTCTGATTTTTGTTCCTAGGTGGGTAGTTTGGTTTGTGTGTTTGTGTTGGTGTTTTGTGATTTTTATTTTTGTGAAACGTTTTTTCCATATTTTTACTTTTGGTTGCCAGCAGCTAGAGTGTACGGAGCTACTTTCAATAATTAAAAATTTCGTTAGTATTAAACTCATAGTTGTTGTTTCTACTTAGCATCGTTAATTATTGTTGATCTTGTTTTGTTTGGTTGTACAGTCAGCTGCATTTAATTTTTTTTTTGAGAGATTTTGGAAGTTGCTTTTTTTTTGTTTGCATTTACGCTCCGTACGCATTAGTTGCATTAAAACGCTTACTTTGTTTTTATTTTTGTGATTGTTTTTCTTTCTGCTTTTGCCTCTTCTTATTAATTTTAGTGCTATCTTTAAAAACAACCAAAACGTTCGTAATTATTAGTATTTACATTGTAACAGACGGAGTATTTTGTTGTTTTTTTCTAATTTACCCAAATTTAGTTTTGCTTTTATCGTAAAAAAAAAGGTGTTATGATGGGTTATCAAATAAAATTCTTGACACTTCAAAAAACTGAACTGGATTACGAAGTAGCTATTCTGGGTGAGACCCCAGGTTCCTCAGTACCGGAATTACGGGAGCAGATTGCGAAATGTGGGCCCTCTTTTTCCTTCTGAGGACATCCTTGCCAGTCCTTTTTAATGCGCGAGTTGATATAGATGGAGTCGCAGACGTGTTGGAGAAAATTAACGCTTACTTAAACTCCAAACCATTACTTAAGAACACCTTACTTTGGGCTCAAATTTTAGTTCACCATGTGTACCATAGGTTAAACCGCATTGTCTGCGATAATAATGACTACAAGGAGGCTTATGATCAGTGCGTCGTTTTTTTACAAGGTTTACTTAGACCGGGTTAGCTCTCTTAAAGATGTTAACATTGTTTTAGCGTTGGATTAGCGGAACGGTCGTGTTCGTGGGGAACGTATTTCCCTCGCGACTTCAACCACGGTCCGTTTTTTTCGCCGAATCGGGTTACTTACTTATTAAAAAAAATAACCGCGTGATACATCCTTTAGCAAACAGTACATGTAAGGTTTCAAGTTCTTGCAACGGGATACCTCATTATTATTTTGAAATAACGCGTTGGTAATTTTATTAAATAGTTGCCAATGTATTTTATGTAAGCGTGAAGTATGAATGGAGATTAATGATAGCATATTTACAAGTACTTAGCTCTGCGGATTTTATTTCATTTAGATGAACTAAAATCCTTGACCACGCGCCGGGGTATTGTAACGTAGAGCGTTACATAACCTAGGTTATATTTTAAAAAACAATAATACAACTAAAATAAATAAATCAATAACTAGATCAAGTCTCAACTTCTTCCATATTTCTGCGACGCACTGTATAGTCTTTCCTCCCGTTCTTGGCCCGTTACGGATTAGTGTTCTTATCAGTAAACTCCATTGTAGCAAGACCGCAAGCGCACGCGCCACGACAAAAAAAAGGATTTGGGCTCATGTTAGCGTTTATAGAATATCTACCATATGGACCACGCAATAAGATTCAATATGAACTAATACAAAAAAGCTGTATGTTCTTAACGGTTGCGCCCAGCGTAGGCGACTTAAACGCTCTCCTTCCAGCATATCTTGACACCGAGATCCGAAACAAATATGCGTAATCGGTGACCGCGCTTGTATTGGTATTTCGAGCGCCCAACTAGGCAGCTCTTTGGAGGCAATTGGAATTATTCCTCACGGGCAGGTAAAACAGGGTCGGATTTTGATTGGAAACATTTGGACACAAATACGATTTATGAATATTTAATATTAAAAAAAATATAAACATTGGGTAAGTATATAACAATAATAATACTGATACAGATTATTTATTCGTAAATAGGTTAATTTACAAGTCATATAACTTACAAGCTAAGTCCTTATACAGTTGTATATATTAATTTTAACTATAATAGTAGGTATTCCGTTTTAATAATCATTTCATTACAATTCATTTAATTTCATTCAAATCAGTATATAAATAATAATCAGGTTAATAAATTACAGAAATAATCGGTTAGTTATATTTAGTTCAACGAATTATAAAATCATTTTTTTTTATGTTACACTTACATATTTTTACCTAGAAAGTTAACCCACTCTTGCGTGTTAACTCATATTTATTATCTTAACATTAACACATTCAAATCATGATAATAAGCATAACTTGAATGTGTCTTTCTTCGGTTAAAACATGCTGTATTGGCGTTTAACGTTTAATACATAAATATCGGATTGTAAATCAAGTAAAACTTTTCTAATAAAGCTCATTAATATAATAAAACTTACAATGTACACAACGCACATTTGGTTAGTGTTGGGGTGACTCATTATTTAGGAATGCGCTACCTACGCACTATCAGCTTAGGGTAGGGGGAAATGGCTAAGCTGGATTAAAGGGTTATCTTTTCCCAGTGTCTTACAAGCCTCGCTTTAAGTACTTACTTACTTACTTCACTGGCTCAGTGACCCAAAACGGATCTTGGCCTCTGACACAAGAGACCGCCACTCTGCCCTATTCTGCGCCACTTCACGCCAGTCCGGTACTCCAAGGGCGGATATATCTTTCAGGGCTTCGTCGCTCCAGCGGTATCTGGGGCGTCCAGACGGACGCTTTCCACCCGGGTGCCCCACATACGCCCTTCTCACAGCTCGATCCTCTCCCATCCTCTCCAGGTGTCCAAGCCAGCGGAGTCGTGTGGCTTTGATTTCGCCAATTATATTGGGCATAGCGACTAGCTCCTCTAGTTCCTTATTCTTCCTACGCCTCCAGCTTCCATCTTCACCCCTGATAGGTCCCAGAATTTTCCGCCAGATTTTCCTCTCTGCCACTAAGAGCTTGCTCTCTTCTTTCTGTGTCAATGTCCAAGCTTCACACCCATACATTAAGATTGGTCTGATTACTGTCTTGTATACTCGAATCTTAGTCGGTTTACTGATAAGCTTGGACACCAGAACTCGATGAAGCGCTGCCGAGCATCTTAGGGCGTTTTGGACTCGAACATCTATCTCCTCTTCCCTGTGGTTGGTATCAGTTACTGTGCAGCCGAGGTACTTAAAACGATCCACACCTTTGTAGGTGGTTGCTCCGACTACTAGGTCTTCTCTTTTAACTCTGATGTTCTTATACCTTTTCATTAGGAGATATTCAGTTTTCTGGTGGTTAATTCTGAGTCCGATCTTTTCTGCTTCTTGCTCAACGATTACCGCCATGGCCTCTAGGTCCTTTTTGTTCTGAGCCAATAATCCCAAGTCATCAGCATACCCAATGACTTTATGTATGCCATTCAACTCTACACCCCCATCGTGTATAAGCAATTTCCGCACGACGTATTCGAGTGCCAAGTTGAACAGCATTGGCGAAAGGGCGTCTCCTTGTTTCAGTCCAGTGACCACATCAAATTCGGCTGTCAGTTCTCCACAAGCTCTAACCCTCATCCTACTTACTTTAGTAGCGACACTTATCATCCTTACCAGTTTGTCAGGCACTTTAAAATGTTTTAAAATGTTATACAGTGTCTCCCTGTCTACACTGTCGTATGCCTTGGCAAAATCAACAAAGAGGAAGTGGATGTTTTGTGCAAACTCCCATTTCTTCTCCATCAGCTGTTTCAACAGGAATATCTGATCCACAGTACTGCGGTTCTGGCGGAAGCCGCACTGGTAGTCGCCGAGTATGTCTTCGGCATAAGGCTGAAGTCGACCCAATAAGACATAAGAGAGGACTTTGTATGCCGTCGGGAGAAGTGCAATGCCCCTGTAATTGTTACACTTTTTTCTGGAGCCTTTTTTGTGTATGGGGCATATCACCCCAGTGTTCCACTCCTCTGGTTGCCGTTCTTCTTTCCAGATCTTAACGATTATCTCATATAATCTGGATTGCACTTCTCCCCCGCCATACTTCCACACCTCTGCACATATTCCGTCAACTCCTGGGGACTTATTGTTCTTTAGCCTCATGACCGCCTTCCTCACTTCCTCAAATGTAAGATCTGCTTCCGTGTCTACACTCTCCTCCGTCGCCTGCACTTCAATCCGACTGTTTACTGGTTGACAGTTAAGTAAGGTCATGAAGTATTGCCGCCACTCACGCTTTAGTGCTTCAGTCTCCACCAAAAGGTCTCCATTATCGTCTTCGAGAAACTGCGCGCCAGGTTGGTATCCTTTTTTAATCATGCCCAATTCCTGATAAAATTTTCTGCTCTTATTAGCTCTTATCAGTGTTTCAATACCTCTAAGCTGATTTTCCAGATGTTGCCTCTTCAGATTTCTAATCAAGTTCCTAAGCCTATAGCGTGCCTCCCGATAGCCGTCGTTCCATTTGGGGTCTTGTTCCGCGAGAATCTTAAATTTCCGTCTCTCCGCCATAGCTAGATCGCATTCCTCATTCCACCACTTCCTTCTTTTCTTCCGCTTCTTCTTGCCTAGCGTTTTTATCCCTACTTTTGTTACTATTTCTCTTGTTTCTTCCCACATTGTATTAATATCCTCCTGTAATTCTAAATCTTTGAATCTGTTACTTATTTCAATCTGAAACTGTCTAAGTGTATCCTTATTTTTGAAACTATCGACATTGATTCCCTGGTATTCCAATTTGCGATCGGTGTTTACTACTTTAATTCTCGCTTTAAGTTTCACACCTAGCAAGTAGTGGTCGCTATCACAATCAGCGCCCCGATAACTTCTCACATCTTCTATTACACTTTTGTGACGACTGTCAATTAAGACGTGATCAATTTGATTGACCGTCACCCCGTTAGGATGTTTCCATGTTCCCTTATAGATATTTTTATGTGGAAACATTGTGCTCTTAACAACCATCGCCTTAGCAGCAGCAAAGCTTATTAGCCTTATGCCGTTATCGTTGGACTTCTCGTGTTTGCTGTGCTTACCGATGGTGGGGCTAAATATATCCTCGCGCCCTATTTGAGCATTCATATCTCCTAAAACAACCTTAACATCGTAGTCAGGGATCTGGTCGTAGGCTGCCTCGAGTTCTTCATAAAAGCGATCTTTGGTATCTTCGTCGGAGAGTTCCGTTGGAGCGTATGCGTTGATGATTGTGATGTTATAAAAGGTACTTTTAATACGCAGGACACTCAATCTGTCAGAAATTGGCTGGAACCGCGTGACATTTCCTAAAACTTGTTTTGATACCATAAAACCGGTTCCTCTCTCATGTCTTCCATAATCCCCCCCGCTATAAAATAATACATAATTGTTATCAATATTACTTTCCCCATTCCCGGGCCACCTTACTTCTTGCAGTGCTGCAATCGGGATGTTGTAACGGTGGAGTTCCTTGCTTACTTGATAAACAGCACCCGGCCTATATAAACTGCGAACATTCCAGGAGGCAAATCGAAGTTCCTTTATTCCGCGCCGAGAGTCGTTGTTGGGATCGGATCGTATTTTTCTCGCGCTGGCCCTCACGGCGTAGAGGAGCGTCCCCCGGGTGGTGGATGGGGGAATGGTCGGTAGCACAGCCTAGCTACGCCTCTCGGCTAATTCCGATGGAATCGCTAACCAACGTAGGGTGTGGTCCTCCAGCATTTCGGGGGTTGTGCGGCGGGTTAACACCCCTCCCACGGAAAAAGAACAACGTTACGAGACTGACACAGAGAAAAATACGATCCGCTTTAAGTACATGTGCTCTTTATTCTATACGACCCTTTTCATGACGACCTGGCTACGTTTTTTTGGATTTTGTTTGCTACTGTTTGGACTTTGGTGTATTAAGTTTTATTTGACCTCTGGCATTGTTAATCTGGACTTTCGATCTGATTTTTACATTTCGAATGTAAAAATGTTCCGACCATGGGAAGATGCCGTTACGTGTGTAATGTTTCGACCATGGGAAGATGCTGTTACGAATGTAATGTTCCGACCATGAATGAACCCGTGCATGAACGATCAAAATATTGTAAACCTCTACTTGTTTAAAACGTACCTGTAACTAAGTATTTAAAACGTTGAAGTTTTATTAGGTTTTAATGTAGCATCTTAATATTATTTTTATTTGATTTCTTTATTCTTGGTAAGTAATTTGCTGTATGTTAAAAGTGTAATATAAAGAAAAAAAATGTTTTTACAATTCGTTGATTATTTGTATAAACGATTATAACTAACCCCTATACATATTTAAAATGTACCTGTAACTATCTAAAACATTGATGTTTTATTACGTTTTGATGTAGCATCCTAATATTATTTTTATTAAAATTTCTTTATTCTTAGTAAGTAATTTGCTGTATGTTAAAAGTAATATAAAAAAAATGTTTTTAAAATTCGTTGATTATTTGTATAACTGATTATAATTAACCGATTATTATTGTAATATATTTACCCAATGTTTATATATATTTTTAAATTAAATATACATAAATCGTACACGTACCCAAATGTTTCATTTAAAATCCGACCCTTAATTTACCTGTCCGTGAGGAATAATTCCAATTGTCTCCTAAGCGTTGCCTAGTCGGGCGTTCGGAATACCAGTTCGAGCGCGGTCTCCGATTACGCATATTTGTTTCGGATCTCGGTGTCAAGATATGCTGGATGGAGAGCGTTTAACTCGCCTACGCTGGGCGCAACCGTTAAGAATATACAGCTTTTTTGTATTAGTTCATATTGAATCTTATTGCGTGGTTCATATGGTAGATATTCTATAAACGCTAACATGAGCCCAAATCCTTTTTTTTGTCGTGGCGCGTGCGCTTGCGGTTTTGCTACAATGGAGTTTACTGATAAGAACACTAATCCGTAACGGGCCAAGAACGGGAGGAAAGACTATACTTCGCGCACATTCCTTTGTTCAAAATAACCGGCCGGCCGGCGATTCTGCCGCCCCGCGCGCCTTCTCCGCGCTGGTCCGAGCGCCCGCGCTCCGGCAGAGGAGAACTTAAAATTACCATCGCCGCCGGCGCACGCTCGCTTGCCCTGCGCAGGGACTCTGTGTAGCCGGCGGGAGTTAAAAAACTTATATAGTTTTAATTTATATAAGCGGTCCTCGCTTGTAATTGTACTCTTTCAGAGCTAGTGTTTAAATCCCCTTTGGGTAAGTGTCGAACATTGCTTAGCTAAGTAGGTAGCTTTTCTTTTCTTAGGTAGTTTCAATTTGTGTGACTAACGGTTTATTCAGCTACGACATTTCTTTGTGTGATTTTGCTTGCCATCCATTTCCAAGCTTTTATTTTGCATATTTATCATTCCATGTAATATTTAGCGTTTTAAAAATAGTACCCTTTTAGTGTTTAATTAGTAATTCATGTTTGTAATTTTAAATTGAAAAGTTGACCGTTAGATTTAACCGCTTTTGCTCCGAACACTTTTATTCTCTCTTTCTTTTACTTCTTTACTTTGTAAACTCCGTCTGATTGTACTATCCGCACATCACCAACCTTTCATCATCATCATCACGCAGTACTGCTTCCTGCTTAAGCTTCTTGCCGTGCCGAGTACAGTCAGCGGAGATAAATTGTGAATGTTTTATTTACACAACGGAAATAAATTCCAGGGTTCCTAGTTACGGCTAGACCTTCAAGACCAGACCAGGCAGTTGTTCCTGAGCGGCCCGCGCTGACGTCCCTCAGCTCGCCCGTCTCCTGACCCGCACCAGTTCCGGCTTCTCCAGGGGAGTACTTGCGTGGTGGGAACAACTCAACGCCTCGGAGCAATAATCAGATCGGCTTTTTACGAATCCAACCCTACTGTTCGCGCCTCTAACGCCATCTCCCGGACCACTCACGAAGAGGAGGAGTTTCCCAATACGGCCGCGCGGGCGCGCGGCGATAGCCTCTTTACTTTACCTCCCGTACACGGCACGGCACACAAGCCGCTCTTGCGATCTTTGCAAATTTTATATAATCGCCTAAAAACTATATACTTATTGTTAAACATTAATTTTTTTAAAGTAAAATAAAATACATTTTGTTAAAATCAAAATAAGAAGAAGTCATTGAAGAGTCCTGCCTGCTGCTCCTGAAAATACCTACCAAGTCGCACCACTCCCAAACATTGGACCTTCGAGCCGGAAGCAATCGACCAGCGCCAGGATCAGCAAGAAACGGTCAGGCCATCCTATCTTCACCTTCTTCCCGCAAATCCGTACTGTGCTAAAACCGTGTCCATTTTGTAACCTTCCAGTGTCAAGCAGCACGTGCCGCGTGGCGCATGGCCGCCGCCATTACGTGTCAACAACGAGCTTCAGGATTAAACTGTAAGTGCATTACACTCTCTCACACATACTATGACTACTCCTAAAAATTCAGTGTCTCCAAATGTTTTAACCATAGATTTAAATGATATTTATTGGCACAACGACGAGGCACACTCAAGGGTAAACTCACGTTGTTCGCTAAAAATGTCGCTACGCTTAAGGCTAATTTAACGAATCTTTAAAAAGTCGAGTTACAATTACGCACAAAAAATGCCGCGAGCTATTATCAAGATTTCGATGTTGTTCAGACCGCGATCGAAGAGTTAGCAGACGAAAGTGAGCTTCCTAAGCATTTAGAATACCGCGAAGACTTCGAGAAGCAGTGCTATCGGACAGTAGCTGTGGCTTCTGAACTAGCTGATGCTGGCAGCAGTCCCCCTGTCGCCAGCAGCAATGCCGCCGCTGCTGTCAGCACCGACTCCGTGGGCTATAAGGTTAAATTACCAACTATTGCTCTCCCCAGCTTCGACGGTTCGTACAAAAATTGGTTAGGATTCAGGGACACGTATACTTCTCTGATACACGATTCTAAGGACCTGGGTGCCATACAAAAGTTTCATTACCTACACGCAGCCTTAACTGACACCGCCTTGCAAGTAATTAAATCCTTAGAATTCTCAGCAGAGAACTATACGACGGCATGGGAGCTTCTCGAAAACTATTTTAACAATCATAGGTTACTAACACACAACTACGTAAAGTCACTCTTTAACACGCAATCATTAAATAAAGAATCAGCTACACAGATTAGAAAGTTGATTGACTCCGTGCTGCGTTCACTTCGGGCCCTTAAGACCCTAGGTGAACCTACGGACTCCTGGGACACGCTAGTAATTTATTTAATAGTCACAAAACTAGACGCGTCTACAGAGCGCGAGTGGGAGGAGTACAAGGGATCAATCAACTTAAATCGGCATGATTAAAATTAAGTTAACCGATTTGATAATGTTTTTACAAAATCGCGCAGATATGTTGGAATCGATCGCAGCTAATCATTCTAAGAATATGCACTCACACACAAAAGTAAAAAACCATCAAATCAATCTCAATCAAACAATTCACACGCAACGCATAGCTATGTTTCAAGTTCCACTGTTACACGCACAAACAAATCCAGCTACAAACGCACTTCGCCTCGCGTTTGTCCTATGTGCAGCGCTAATCATCCGCTTTATTCGTGCAATAGCTTTCTTAATTTAACTACTCCTGACAAAGTTAAATTGCTTGATGAAAAGAAGTTGTGCAATAACTGTCTCCGCGCTAGTCACACAGTTGACAATTGCTTTTTTGGCCCGTGCAGGATCTGCCAGAAAAAATATAATAGCTTGATTCATAGCCTGAGTAGTGACAGTGACCGCGCATCGACTTCGGCTGATATTGTAAACAATGAGCCATCGGCGAGCGCTGTCCCCGCCACCTCGACTCATCACACTCTTACACTTAATTCGCACACACACTCAACCTCGTTACGACCGGTTTTGTTATCGACAGTGATAGCTGACGTTGCCGATAGCAACAATGAATTCCATAGGGCTAGGATTTTCCTTGACAATGGGTCAGAACACAGTTATGTCACGCAATCGTTTATAAATATATTACACGCACCTTTGGTACAGTCCACTTACAATATCTCAGGCTTAGGTAAATTAGTCACGCAAACCACGCAGTCGTGTCAACTTAACCTAAGGTCTATCACAGGTAACTACCATGCACCCATCAATTGCATGGTACTTCCTGAGTTGACGGAACCGCTGCCGTCAACACCAATAAACGCGCATTCCATTCGCATTCCAGAACATATTCAACTTGCAGACCCTAATTGTTTCGAACCGTCTGATATTGATATATTACTAGGCGGCGAATATTTCTGGGGCTTATTAAATAACACTCGAATTCCTCTCGCTGAAGGGCCCTATTTGCAAGATACTAAACTCGGTTGGATTATTGCGGGTCCTGTGAATAACAAGTATATAAAATCAAATAAGACAACTTGTTATTTTACACAAACTTTAGACTCACAACTCAAAAGGTTTTGGGAGCTCGAAGAGGTTTCTAAGATAGGAGACGGGCTAACTGACGACGAACGCGCCTGTGAACATATGTTCACGGAGACCACGCAACGCGATAAGGAAGGTCGTTTTTTGGTGCGCTTACCCTTAAAGGAATCTGCTGACGCGCTCGGCGATAGTTACGATATAGCTAAGAGTAGGTTCTTATCATTAGAACGTAAACTCGAGCGGCACCCCGAACACAAAATGATGTACTCTGATTTTATGCGTGAGTACATTGAACTAGGACACATGTCACTTATAAATACATACACTAAGCCTTACTGCTTTCTAGTACATCATAGTGTTTTAAAAGATAGCCTCACGACACGTTTGAGAGTGGTATTCAATGCCTCACTACCTACTAGTTCAGGGAAATCCCTGAACAAATTGCAATTAGTAGGGCTAACCATACAAAACGACATCTTTTCCATACTGTTACGCTTCTGTGAACATAGATACGTCGCGTGCGCGGACGTGGCAAAAATGTACAGGCAAGTCCTTATTCAGCCCGACCAACGGAACCTTCAACTAATTCTGTGGCGAGAGAACCCTCCGAGCCCCTAAATGTATACCAACTTAATACGGTAACTTTCGGTACCTCGTCGGGGGCCTTTTTGGCCATGGTGTCTCAATGTCTGTCTGTCTCGGTGTCTCAATCAGCTGGCTAAGGAATGCGCTTGACGAAGAGGTCTCTCGTACCATTTTGGAGCACTGCTACGTCGATGATTTAATCACAGGAAATAGTGATAAACGCGCTTTAATTGACATCTGTGAAAAGGTCACCGACGTACTCCAGTCAGGCTGTTTCCCGCTCCGAAAATGGGTATTTAACTTTGACGTTTCACCATTTTCTTCGTCTAAAATTACGTCACGCGAATTATGTTTAGGCGATAACTGTCAAAGTAAAACACTCGGTTTAGGATGGACTAATAACACTGACGACCTTCAGTTCATGGCTAAAATACAACCCGAAGTTAGTGAGCCGATAACTAAGCGCAAAATATTGTCCGTTATTTCACAAATGTACGATCCTCTCGGTCTACTTCAGCCAGCCATAATTATTGCTAAAATCCTACTCCAAAAACTATGGCTTTACCGCTTAGATTGGGACTCGGAGGTACCTAACGACGTCGCATCAGCTTGGCGTAGATACATAAATACACATACACAACACATATATAGCCTCCGCATTCCTCGGTATGTATTGAATGCGTATGCGCGTTGCACACAACTGCATCTTTTTTCTGATGCTAGCCAAGCTGCTTACGGGGCCTGTGCATATGTGCGTGCGCTTTCGGGAGATAACAATGAAATCATTACAGTGCACTTATTGTGTTCGAAGAGCAAGGTCGCGCCATTAAAATCAGTTACTATTGCGAAACTTGAGTTGCTAGGTGCATTATTATCGGCTCGGTTGTACTCTAAAGTGTTAAAATCGCTTAAAGTTAAGTTTGACAGTGTTTACTTTTGGTCTGATAGCACCATAATTCTCGGGTGGCTAAGAATGTCACCTCACACCCTTAAGACTTTTGTTCAGAACAGAGTGTCCGAGATAAACGAATTAACCGGGAGCGCGCAGTGGTTACATGTAAGTAGTAAGAATAACCCTGCCGATTTAGTTAGCCGCGGCCTTGAACTTGACGCGCTTATCAATAACTCGTTCTGGTTTAACGGGCCGGCCTTTCTACATGAACCAGAGGCTACCTGGATGCCTAGTACCATATCGCGCACTTCCGAAGTTATACCTATCGATCTACCTGAAATAAAAACAAACACAATTAGTATGACAAGCCAAATTGGTACCGATGTATTCCAATTCGATAGGTTTTCGTCTTTTAACCGCTTAAGGCGCGCGGGTGCCTATGTTTTACGATTTATAAACAACACACGCATTAAAAATAAAATAAATCGTAAAACTGGCCCGCTGACTGTTGACGAATTGAATGCATCGGCGCAACATCTGGCGGGTCTTTCGCAAATGAAATCCTTTCCTGTTGAATATGATAACATGATTAAAAGCTTACCTGTTAAACACACGCGCGGGATTGCTAAATTGAATGTTTTTCTAGATGGGGATAAACTGATTAGGGTTGGAGGTCGTATTAGTAATGCATCCAGTTTCACATACGACAAAAAGCATCCAATTCTACTTTGTTCGAAACACCGTTTCACTCAACTTTTGTTTCAGAGTGAACATATACGATTGCTGCATGCTCCGCCTAATCTCCTGCTATCTACTATCCGCGAATCCTGGTGGCCGCTCGGTAGTACCAATTTATCGAAGCAGGTGGTACGCAGCTGTGTAACCTGCATACGTCTGAGGCCCAAACCGTTCACACCTATTATGGGTAACTTACCAGCACCACGACTGGAGCCCGGATATGCATTTATGAGCTGCGGGGTAGACTACGCGGGGCCGGTGTATGTACTCACCCGTAGGGGTAGGGGAGCTACCGCTCAAAAGGCCTACATCAATCTGTCTGATAGTTTGCTTCGCGACGCGCGCGGTTTATCTTGATTTAGTCACGAGTCTTAGTACCGAAGGATACCTACTCGCGCTAAAACGCTTTATTTCACGTCATGGCAAGCCTAACGATATTTATTCGGACAACGGCCGCTGCTTCGTTGGATCGATGAAAGAGTTATCGTCATTTTTGCGAAGTAACGCGGATAGTATCATTGAGTGTGCTGCAAATGACTACATCAACTTACATTTTAACCCCCCATACGCTCCCCATATGTCAGGTTTGTGTGAGAGAGCCGTACAGTCTTGCAAATATCACTTGAAACGCGTTGTTGACAACGCAAATTTAACTTTTGAGGAATTTTCGTCAGTTCTGGCTCAGGTCCAGGCTCTTTTGAACTCCCGTCCTATGCATCCCCTGTCCACAGATCCAAACGACCTTTCAGCCTTAACTCCAGCTCATTTCCTTATTGGCCGACCGTTGACAGCGCCACCCTGCAAGGACTTGACAGCAGAGACGGGCCGTCTTCCACGCTACGAAATGCTAGAGCAAATGCGGCAACATTTTTGGCAGCGGTGGTCGAAACAATACATATCTGAATTACAGGCCAGAACAAAGTGGCAGACGCACGGCCAGGATATCATTCTCAACTCTTTAGTTCTGGTCGAAGAAGATAATCTACCACCTCTCAAATGGCGTTTGGGTCGAGTGGTAGCTCTGTTCACAGGCAATGACGGAGTTTCCCGCGTCGCTGACGTGAAAACAGCGAACGGGGTCATACGCAGGGCTTTTTCAAAGCTTTGCCCACTCTTGATGCCGTCAGAGAATGACGCTGATGCAGCCAATACTCCGTCAGAGAGTGAAGCTGCACCAGCCCCTTCCACATCATCACAACCACATTGAAAGCGGGTGCTTTCAAGGGCGGGGGCATGTTCGCGCCTCTAACGCCATCTCCCGGACCACTCACGAAGAGGAGGAGTTTCCCAATACGGCCGCGCGGGCGCGCGGCGATAGCCTCTTCACTTTACCTCCCGTACAAGGCACGGCACACAAGCCGCTCTTGCGATCTTTGCAAATTTTATATAATCGCCTAAAAACTATATACTTATTGTTAAACATAATTTTTTTTAAAGTAAAATAAAATACATTTTGTTAAAATCAAAATAAGAAGAAGTCATTGAAGAGTCCTGCCTGCTGCTACTGAAAATACCTACCAAGGCGCATCACTCCCAAACACCTACGACGTACTCGTGTGCTTGCGGCGGATACGGTGGAAATCCATACAGTTTCTTTAAACCTTGTTCTTTTATTCTATTCCACCGCCACACGTAGCACGTGGTACTTTGTATGGACATTACGTAGTAAAATTTTGTGAAACTTGCACATATAATATTTCAAATGTAATGTACCTGCATGATACTATATGTAACGTTACTAGTACATCCACTTTCAACTTATTGTAACTAATGTAAGGTTGTGGGGTTGTTTAATATTAACGGTTGAGGCAACCTTGCGTGCGAACTTTACACACAAGTTTGTAAATGTCATTTGTTGTAAGTTGCTTCAGATCGCCATCCGAAAAATTAAGAAATATGTAGTATACTGGCTATGGACGGAGACATACAGTGGTGTAGCCAAAGCTCCACAGGTCTCAATTATCAATTTCTTACGCGTCAACAAGGAAGCACTTGAAACTTATTGGTATAAAATTACTAACAAAGTACTTTGTGTTCATATAGTTGTCCATAACTTCCAAGTGCTTCCCAGTTAAAGCGTAAGAAATAAATTGATATTTGAGACCTGTGGAGCTTTTCCTACACCGCTAAGTGTCTCCGTCCATGGTCAGTATAAGTACTACTTACTCTTTACGCCTCCGATGGCGGTTTGAAGCAACTCACAAAAAATTACATTTACAAACTTTTGTGTAAATTTGTATGTAATATGTCTCCGTGGCCAGTATACTATACACCTTATAACAAATTACATTAACAAACTTAAGAAATATTCGTACAATTAAGTACCTACTATAATAATAGTTACATATATCTAAACTACTAATATTAAAAAGTTAGTTAAATTAAAGTATATCGTTATTAGAAAATTGTTTTTATTTTTATCAATCATTTTGCACCTAAGTTTGTAACACTTTCAGGGTGTTTATTGGTTGGTTTTAAAATATAAGTTGTATTGATTTGTATAGGTTAGGAAGACACCGATGTCTAGCGTATTTGTTGTATTTGTAGTGGTAATTTGGTTGTTTATAGATAGGTGGAGACCATCCTCATTGATTATGTTATGGATCGAAGGTCTAAGGATGTGGAAGATCACAATTACTTACGTTGAAGTGCAGGTCATTTGGTGTATCCGAAATTCCATTGTTATGCACATGCTCGCTCCTATAATCACGGGGGCAAGGGCACATCGTGTTTATCGTAAGATACACACACAATATATATTTTTTCACTTGGTTTTAAAGGCCGTTTCTTGAATAGAATCTAGGCAAAGTGTAAATGTTGTGGTTTCAGGATCATACGCCGTGGTTTGATGTATCTGTCATCCGTGAGAGTCTAAGCGCGTTTGAGCCAATGGTTTACCCGCGTCGAAGCGACGTCATTCAATGAGTGATATGTTTTCGTAAATTGTTGAATTGATATTTTTACCTTTTAAAAGGGTTATCTTAACTTAATTATTCGTATTTTTTAATAAGAGATATTATGAGCACATAGTTCAGTGTATGTTTCATTCAAAATCTTACATTCGCTGGGATATCTCATTCGCCGGGACGCCATTGCGTTCTGCATCGTCGTTGAGATGATGTCATCCAGCTAATTGTGTGATACTAGCTAATTTAATATAATGGTGAGGATTTTGGGTTACGAAACGTCGTCGGTCCATATTTGGATCAGTGAATAATCATATTTTGTTTTGTTCGTTGTAGCCTCGGTAGACGTTGTCGCAACCTGCTCGCCGGACCAATGTCGGCTCACGGGCATTTTCGCCGCCTCACCCTATAAAACTATATTTTGGGTAAGTTATTTTCGTGATTTATAAATAAAGGATTGTGTAGGGAGTGGCTTTCTTCATATTTCAATATCCTAAAATATCTCTTTTGTCCTATACAGCAGTCTCGGGCATGTCTTTGTCGGCCTAACCTCTGCGAGTCGTACCACATGGGCGCAGCAGGGGTCATTGAAAGAAAACCCAGTTAATTCTGGTAAGTGGAATAAAAGACATCTTGCTCACCTTAAGGTTTCTTTTAAAAGAAAAAAAAAATTTGGAAGATTTAATTTTTAACTGGAATATTTTTATTCCAGGGTTTTTTTATTTATTTCGGTGCTGAGATTGCCCCATTTGCGGCTGACACCTTGATGGCGGGATGCACCCCAGCCTTCCAGGAGCGCCTTTGGTTCTCCGGACGGTAACGGCTTCCGGCCAATTTACTTTAAATTAACCATCGCTTGCTAGCCGGAAGACTGTAAGTCAATTTTAATTTAATACAAACAGTCCTTGTTTAAAGGCTATGTTTCATTTGAGAACACCTCGTGTACAATGCATCATTTGAAGATGGATGAGTAGGTAGTTGGGGCAACGCCTGCCTTCATAATATGTAACAATAATGTGTAATAAGTAGAGTGAAGGAGCGCTACCTTTTGTTAGGTTATAAATTAAGTAATTTTGTTAAACATTTACAATTTTTGACACGGTTATAGCCGATGATCATTTCTGGTTAAACGCCAGGTACTTGAACTGTCTTTATGATTTAGTAGAGATGTGAATGTTAAATTTATAGTTCCCTAAGGATAGTACTAATTGCTGTCGGAGCATAATAAATAAAAATAAGTTGTGTAATGGTTTGTTTTATTTGAACATGTCATACGATTGTCGAGGGTCTAGGATCTAGGGCGTCCTAATTTAAATACTGGACCCAGATACCTTGCTCCAAGGGAGGCCTACCTGCGACCTTGTTAGAGTTTCATTTTAGCCGTGAGCACTTTTTAATATTTTTGGCAGTAGGTGATAATTGGGGGTTCTTGACTAGTTTTCTGAGGTTTGTGGTAAATTAATTTACCAACCAATTTTTATTATTTAAACTCACTTTGCACCCTCAGTCATCACTTGGGACTGTGATGACTCATCACAGTCCCAAGTATTACAAGTTATGTACATATTACCAGAGCCCGGAATATTCGCGGCAAAACAAAAGACTGTCACAATCTAGCTAGTGTTAGAAACATTTTTTTATCGATATCGATAACTATCATACGTAATGAAATGACATTTAATATTTTCTGAAGTGTCTATTATTTTCAATGAGGTGGTATGGTCACGTTATTCAAAGTTTTACCTCTTTGTTACTCGACTACGGCAAAGTCAAAAAGAAGGGATATTTTATTAGTTTTATTACTTAATATGATAAAGTATAGTTATGATTTAGATAATACATATGAAACAATCCCTTAATTTACTACTTCTTTTGCATATTTTAAATAATTTTTCCTTTAATTGCGGATACAAATCACACACTTACAAAAACTGAGAAAAATAGCAAATTAATTATTAATGTAAATTAACTGACGCGAATGATTATAAAATGATGTAAATGATATATTTCATGACTTTTTTATTATAATACTCGATATCGATAAAAAAAGGTTTCTAACACTAGCTGTGACTAGCTAGATTATGACATTCTTTTGTTTTGCCGCGAAAATTCCGGGCTCTTACAATGAGCTTCCATTGTTTTATCCTGAGTTCTTATGGCCACCTTCGGTCTACATCATCAAATATTACATACGAGCAAGTACTATTTTAAGATCACACGCTGTAAGCGTACGGGAATAACTAAACTTTACTCACAATTACTGAATGATAATTTTATAATTTCTATTTCAATCATAAAATAAGTTAATAAATAAACCTCAAAAAGTATATAATTTGTCTTAAGGGGCGGATATATGACAACATCGTTTTAGACCTCACTTAGAACAAGGAATTTGTATAGTTAATGCTACGTATTTGCAATAATATGAATGTCTACGTATTCATAAAGAAGCCGTGCAGAGGCTCCAATTGATATTTTATTTTATATTAGCTTTGATTATCTATAAACCGACTCCAAAAGTACCAAAAAATCAAAAAATGGCGTTCCGTTAGAACACGTCGCAATACAATTTTGTCTTCGACAGTGGTTCAATGGTTATGTTATTTTGAAAGCCAGATAACTAGACTAGTGCATCAGGGCATATTCATATTTTTCATCATGAAGACAACAAAGAAATTGAAACGTAAATATAAACTTTTGAAAAATTCCCATACATTCGCCATATCAGTCAAATTGTCATTGTGACTCAGATGCCCGACGGGCCTCGTCGCAGGTGGACGTCTTGTTGGATGAGCAGCCATGACGTTTCATTTTGGCATTTATTTTGACAGTAAATCGTATACGTACACGAAAAAGGATACCAGTAGCCAGATTGTATTCAAAATATATAGGTAAAATTACAAGGGACCGTGAGTCCCCCAAAATTAGATTTTTTATATTTACACGACTTAATACTACAAAAATACAACTAAAGATTGAATAAAAGACACTTTTCTACCGAATTCTCGTAATTAATTGCCTCAAAACCTGTTCAAAATTAAAAGAGTTTTTGGATTCCTTTTTAATTACTGGACTTTATTTTTATTACGCTGGTCATAATATTACGACATTTTAACATGACTTATAACGTCAAAATACTTGAATGACAATATTATTAATTATTATAATAACTCCAATCCCATCTCTAATTTTTTAATATTAAAAGACTTGATTATTTTACAAATACAAAAGATATAATCAAATATTGAATGCAATATACGATAATCTGGCGAGGAGAGCAACCAAGTCAGTTTTTTGTGGTCATGATCATGAAGAACGTTGAACGACTCCGTCTGCAGACTATAGGTACAAATTGATACGCGCATTAATCTTTTGTCGTATATACGTTATGGTACCCCAGAGCTACAAAGGGGCATTGAGAGCTCATGATACGCCGCTTGATTCGAGCTACGCTACTAACGTCACTTCAACACATCATCGGAAAAGCATCCAACTCCTACCTAATAGAGCCCCGCCATTGAAAGCACGGGTGGACCCAACTTACATACGTTCGCTTCTTGGCGATTTTCAGGCAGATTGTGTGCAGATTTATCTATCGTTACACAAATGTACCCTGATCAAATAAATTACTTCCTTATATTATTAACAATGTTGTTTACTGACTTAAACTTACACAATTTTCACTCCTCATCCTCCTAGCGTTTTGCCCCGGCCTTGTGCCACGGCTCAGTCAAGCCTGTAGGCCTTATTGGAAATAGATATGGTTTCCTCACGATGTTTTCCTTCATCAAAAAGCGACTGGTAAAAATATCAAATGATATTTCGTGCATGTGATATAATTTTCATAACTAGTACAGTCACCATCAGATATATCGGAGCAGCCAAGGTACTCAAATATATCTGAACATGCACTTTATCGCCTTGATCATAGAGGCGTTGTTTAGATATTTGTGACCACCTTGGCCGCTCCGATATATCTGATGGTGACTGTACACCAGGAGGTCGGGGTTTGAACCCGAGACCTCCGGATTGAAAGTCGGGCGTGTTACCAGGTTACCAGCTCATTTAACTCATGGTTTACATTTAAACGGGACTTTTGGATTATACCTACCTAGGTGAGACCAAGAACATAACATAATGTAGCGTTCAAATACGAACAATGTGTTATTTCATCCAGAATTACATACTGGGTGAAGCATGTACAGAATCATAATTTTAAAACTAAATATTACCCAAATATGGTAACTACAAGTGTTGGAGCCATGGGTCTTTATCTAATTTCCTACTGATCGCCTTCCATATTTGTAGTGTTGTAGGAAGCGTTCTATTCATGAACACATTTTCTCATAAAGTTCTTGAAGACTAATCCAGCGAAACAATCCTTAAGGTACGTAATTATACCTACATAGCTAATTTAGATCCATTTCAGTAGCCGGTTTAAGATTAATATCATATTTTTAATTTAAGACAATAATCTGACAGCTCCTGGCCTACATTGTAAATCATTTTGTATGGAGAGAACTGTCAGATTACTGTCTTGAATTAATAATACGATATTAGTACAAAATTTTGTCCCCAATTTATTTTTAAGCCTAACGTTTCTAAATTATTAGAGTAGGTACTATTTAAAATATACTAACCAAACAAAATTAAACTTTTTTAAACAAAAAAATTAGACCCTTTCTGAGGCTGGTTTGGATTTTAGGACAATTTTTAAGAAATGGTTTGATTATTCCGAAAATATCGACATACTATTAATTCCATAAAAAATATTTTAACGGCAATACTTAACATACTTTGATATTCATATTTAAAGTCTTAAATTGTAAGTTTTAATTATTTGTATTAAGTCGTTAAATTGATAAAATGATCGTAAAAGTACTGCGGTGTTGGGAGTCTTGAAGCACATTTTATTATATTTTAAGCTTTATTGCACAAAACTGTTTTTACTGGGTAAAACAAATATGCGTCTAGGGTGGTGGGTAAAATTTACAACATATTTATTCTTTAATCATTAAAATTGCTCAGTGATTTGTGTGAATGAAGAACTCAAAATTTTTAATGACTCTAAGGTATGTGGAATACCGTTTTAAAAGTCTTCATTACTGCGGACGTTAAGAGACAGAAATGCATGGACCCGTCTGCATATTTTAGATGACGTCGATTAGCACGATTGGCCGTTAGGTCAAACAAAGCTGTTCAAGCCTTCTAGCTGCCAGATTAAACAGTGGCAACCTCCCAAAAAGCGGATGGGATAGCGGCTTCTGTTCTGAAAACCAATCTGTGCTACATTCGGCCTACATTTCGCTGCTACGTTTGATAAATACTATTTTATAAAATCTACTCATAAGCGGGTAAATAGGGGGATGAAAATTTGTATGAAAGTAAAAATAGAAACAATACATTTCATAATTATTTTACATGTTTTTAAAGTTGGGCATTCCACTCATACAATAGTATGTTATTCAATCAAATACAAACATTGAAAACATTGAAAAAATAATCAACCCAGCAAGACTTGAACTTGCATCGATACGCCTTACCGGGGCTCGATCGCTTTTGAAAGCGATCGAGCGGGGGCGAAAGCGAACGAGCCCCGGTAAGGCGTATCGATGCAAGTTCAAGTCTTGCTGGGTTGATTATTTTTTCAACGTTTTCAATGTTTGTATTTGATTGAATAACAACAATACATTTATTTTCATATTTTTTATATATTTATAACCCTTTAACTTCCATGTGATTCAATCATATGTAAATCGCATTTGCCGCTCTATACTTTTTTTTTTACGAAAAAAAAATGAAGTTGAACATTGAAGTAGATTCTACGCTATCTCGGCCCTGATAAAAGGCGGCACAATTATAAAATCTGCGTGTTGTATATAAAGCGAAAAACAATAATGATAGTTGAACAACTAATATTTTTTCTTACGACATAGTTATACATAGTATACATACATATCAGGTCTGCAAAAAATAACTCTTACCTACTGCAATACTTTCATTGTTTTTTTAAACATACACCAATTTTAGGCTTTCGAAGTGTAATATGGTATGTGTATCGTACACAATCCTATAATTGTATGATTTCTACAATAATCGTATGTGTCGCCTCAAGCGTGTAATTATATATTCTGTTCTACAAGCTCCATTTTAGTTGCTTCAGAAAATCTAAATAAATCAAAAAAGTACATTCTGAAATTTTTACTTTATGTTGCGTATTCAATATCAGAATCATCGCAGCGATATCTGATGCCTTTTCTAAGTTTGTTAATTTCGTTTCAAAATCACTTTCTGCTTGTCTGATTTTTCTTAATACTTATTAATCATAATAATAAGAACCTGACGTGATTTCCTTTAATGGTTTCGTCAGGGATTTAAATGAAAACAATGAAAAAATTGTAATATATTTCCAAATGTCATTGAAATAACAAAATTATATACGTGTTTATAAATCCATATATTTTTAAGCATATAATTTAAGTTTATTTTTTTATATTATAAAAAAATAAACTTAAATGAATTCTTCGCACTTATAAGAAAATGATGTCAAGCTGGACCTAGTAACTAATTGTAGGCAAAAATATGTATAGAGCAGACAGGACCTCGGAAGCCGACCATTCCCCGCCACCTTTTTTGGTAGCCACTGATTGATCTATTTACAAGGGAGCTTGATCAGCTTAAGACGATTGTCGCCGGAGTGTCCTTGAGCGTTTGGGCGCTCTCTACCCGCGCCACCCGCGTACCCCTCTCATTGCGATCGTGCGTAAATCCGCCGCGATGCACCGCAATAATGTTCAAAGAATATGACTTTACTCAGAGGGGCGCGGGCAGCTATAATAATTATAATCCTTTTGTGGATGTTTTGTGATTTGAATACTGTGATTAAGTACTACGGTGACATTTTTAGGAATGCTACTTACCTATTAAATAAGATAAGTAATAATGATCTCGATTAGTAGATTATTATGTAAAAAAATAAAAACCTAGATTTTGAAGAAGTACAGTGAGCGGCAAACATGTTGTACGATACGGCTTTAAAAATATGTTATTTACATATAAATGCATATAGAGGATTTTTTATTGAGTAAATATTTTCAGAAATAATTGCTTCGAAAGTCTAAATATAATCGCCCCCCCCCCCCATTTAACTTTTAATCCATAACTCTAAAAAATATGAAAAAATACCAAGAAGGCTTAGTACTTAATTTCTACGAAAATTATTTCACATATTATAGGTTCATCTGTTTTTGAGTTATCTCCAAGAAACTACTTTCTACGGAACCCTACATTATACGTGGTTCGATACAAACTTGGCCGGTCTTTTAAAGATATTTGATAGGTAGTATTAACCCTTAGTAGTAATTTATTTATTTACTTGCGTTGATAATCAATATAAAATTTGTATTTATTTGCATTTCACCGACATAGTAAAGTTTTTTTAGGGTAGTCAACGCGCATGTGAATCTTCTGGGGTTGCAGGCGTCCATAGGCTTTATAACTGCTTTCCATCAGGCGGGTCGTATGCTTGTTTGCCAACGTCGTGGTATAAAAAAAAAGCTTTTTTTCCTTTATTCTTACATGCATTGAACTCTTAAATATCAACAATTTTTTTATTAGAATCTCAATCAGGCTGTGCTCAGTGATAGTTAGTACACTGAAATTTGGTATGAGTTTGGTTTTAATTACGCCTACAAAGTGGTACAACAATACGTATCTGAAACACATTGTTGGATAGGTATTTCAAGAAGAATAAGCCTTAAACAACTTTTGGATAAAACGAATACTTTCGTAAATAATAGCTCCGATAGTTTAAAATGCTCTTTGATTTTTGAACCGTGGGTCCAAAAAATTTGGAAAAAATCCTGGAAGTGAGGCCATTGAAGTACTTATCACGTATTTTCATATCATTTTCATTTCGTTGCAGGCGTCCATAGGTTACGGTAGCTGCTTACCAGCAGGCGGGCCGTATGCTTGTTTGCCACCGTCGTGGTATAAAAAAAAAAAAATTTCAATAAAAACTATATGGAATAAAATCGGTTGAGCCGTTTTTGAGTTATGCCTATAGTAAAATAACGTAAGTGCCACAAAATATCTCTTTATAAACTACCTTTTGAATGGATGTATTGTAACAGGCCGGCAACTACGGATCCCTACACTGAGTATAGCCCGATATTCTCTTGGCCGGTTTATATGCAATCCTTTGCAGTTTACTTCGCAATTTCTAGATTTGATAAATTATAGTATAAAGTATAAGATTAAATATTGTGTTTAATCTTAAAATAAAACGCATATTACATTCGTTTAGAACATGGTATTCTTAAATAAATATGTTTAAATAAATTCGGCCCTTTGGAGTTTTTATTAAATTAATTATTAGTCTATTGTATTGCAGTACTAGCAGATTTCCGCAACTCGACGACTAATGCCTATTTTGCGTGATGCATTAGTCTACTAAAACATACTAATTGTAGTTTACTTACATGACCAGTTTTCAGAGCATTATGAGATTCATGATTTTTGTTTTTTCCTCCATTTTTATTTCATTTGTTTTTTACTTGTATTATAATCTAAATATAATACACTTTTTATACGAACGTACATGAACATGCATACGAGTATATTATCTTGAAAGATAAAACGTCTATACATTATTGATTCCGGGAAGACTCGTTATGTCCGCACCGCATGAACCCTCTGCAGTTATTTAGTCTTCAGGCACAGTAAGTCCGATATTATTGCTCACGGGCCAAGCACAAGTATATGTATTACAAGGGAAGCACGGAGCGACGAGCGACACAACCTCCTCTTCTCAAAGCTAGCTCACGACTGCCAGCAACGCCGTTGTCGAGCTACCAACGCACGAAATGTGGAATTATGATCAAGTTGTTTAAGAAAATTTAATCAATTTAAATATCCTACGTTGTGTTTGTAGTGTTCTGTAGTACACATTTTTTAGTTAAACAGTATTTTAAATCGAATAAGCCGTTCAGTAGATATAAGCAAAATTAACCGTAAAAAGACATTTCGTTACATTTAAATAACGGAGAAACTATACGTTACACGAGTTATTCAAACGTTGACAACATTGTACATGAAATGGTAATTAACATATATTTTTTTCAAAATTTTGGAATGTCCCGTTATTGAGATATATCCTTTAGAAAGTAACAGTTTTCGGCCACAATCAGCGCCTAGCGCCTTAATTTGACACGACTGACAATCATGCAAAGCGGCGTTGCCTGAGACTGAACTGCAGATGATTTGCATGAATCAGTCACCAAATTTAAGGCCATTTATAGGATTTGTACTGCACTGGTGGCTATATTCATCATCATCATCATCAGCCTGTATCAGTCCACTGCTGGAAAAAGGCCTCTCCCAAGGCACGCCACTGAGCTCGCTCTTCAGCTCTCCTCTTCCAATCTGTACCCGCCACCTTACGGATATCGTCGCTCCACCTTGCTGCAGGGCGCCAAGCACTGCGTGTGCTGTGTCATACGGCTATATTAACCTAACCTAAACTAAATAGGTAACAATAGGTACTAGCTCAAAAATATATCTTACCTTAAGGTCAAAAACGATGTCAACAAAAAAAGCGTAAGATGACTTATGACTTTTAAATGAAATATTCAAGTATGATTGAGCTATTTTATTATAATTTTAAAAGGGATTAAGAATTTTATTATATCATGTCAGTTGAAAAACAGACGTATAAACCAAGGCCGTCACGGTTCTTTTGTTTAATAGGTCCTATATACAGTAAAAATTTGGTACAGCAGGCTCAAAAATTAATTTAGAGCTAAAGTTCGTGATTTCAACTGGTCTTAGTCCAAACCGGCCAAAATAATGGTTTTGAATTCGAAATATAGGTTATTTGAAGTGCCGGATACCATGCGTTTTAAGTCTTAAGTTTTGTACAACACTAAGTATGAGTATATTAATACTATAAAACTTTCGAGAGACTCTTTGTATAAGTATACTAGCCTTTTCCCGCGGATTCGCCCGCGTACTATAAGTACTCAAAAAGGATACGATACCCATGTTGATTTTCAGACTTTGTGACCACATTTGCCACTTTTAGGGGTTGAATTTTCAAAAACCTGAAACACGTGTTTACTCATTTATCGTTAAGAATACTCCTGTGAAGTTTCGAATAAAATAATCTAACAAATCTTGATTCGCCATACAAATTTTGGACCCCCATTTTACCCCCTTAGAGGGTGAATTTTGATAAATCCTTTCTTAGTGCACCCCTAGACCTTATAAGGAACCTACGTGCCAAATTTGGAATCTCTAGAACCAGCGGTTTGGGCTGTGCGTTGATATGTCAGTCAGTCAGTCAGTCAGTCAGTCAATCAGTCAGTCAGTCAGTCAGTTTCTTCTTTTATATATTTAGACTAGCCTTTTCCCGCGGCTTCGCCCGCGTACTATAAGTACTCAAAAAGGATACGATACCCCATGTTGATTTTCAGACTTTGTGACCACATTTGCCACTTTTAGGGGTTGAATTTTCAAAAAAACCTGAAACACGTATTTACTCATTTATCAATAGGAATACTTCTGTGAAGTTTCGAATAAAATAATCTAACAAATCTTGATTCGCCATACAAACTTTGGACCCCCATTTTACCCCCTTAGGGGGTGAATTTTGATAAATCCTTTCTTAGTGTACCCCTAGACCTTATAAGGAACCTCTATTTGGAATCTCTAGAATCAGCGGTTTGGGCTGTGCGTTGATATGTCAGTCAGTCAGTCAGTCAGTCAGTCAGTCAGTCAGTCAGTCAATCAGTCAGTCAGTCAGTCGGTCAGCTTCTTCTTTTATATATTTAGATTATTATAAACTGAAAAAATAATAATTATAAACTGTAGATATGGAAGAGCGGTGCCTCCTAGCACAGGTTATTTTGTAAATAACTTACAAGGAGACGCCGGTCAATATAAGATATATGTACTTCATCTTAAAGAAATAAAGATTTTTTTTTGATGTGCCAAAGTTTGGAGCGGTGGGATCAAAATATATTTACGAATTTTTTTTCAGTCAGTTACTGAACATATTCTCAGAGTGCATCAGTCTTGATATTATCTATTTGGAGTTATAAGCAGGAAAATATTGTAGGCATTACGCCCGCCAGTGACTTCAGTAATATTATATTCGATTTAGTATAGTATACTTTTACGGCATATCAAACGTTATGTCATGGTAATTAAATATGTATGAGTCTGCAAGTGTGTTTGGGCCGTTTAATAGTACATTACTTACCTAGGGCTGTAAAAAAAAGAAAGCCCGAAATCGCAGGTATTTGGGACCCGAGCCGCAGGCGAGGGTTGTAAATATGCGATAGAGGGCTTTCTTTTTTACTGCCCGTGGTGAGTACACAATTTTACGTCCCCACCTGGCCATAATGCGAGTTTTACCGTAAGCGTAGCGAGCGGTAAAACTCACATTATGGCCAGGTGTGACGTAAATATATTTGTGTAAGGGATTTAAAGTCATTAGCTATTTTTCATATAAAAACAATTCTTTCTTAAAAATGGTCTTAAAATCCTAAGCACTTACCGGGTCTTAAATTTGGTATGTAGCTTATTTGAAGTGCACCCCGTGTCGCAAATATTTGGAGCGGTAGACTTGAAGATAAATTACATAATGTAGTTTTAGTGTATTTTCAAATTGATGCAATATATGGGTGAATCAACTTTTAGAAAAGTATTTTTTTTTCAAAACTAATAGATTGTTTACAATTCGGCTACATGTTTATTAAGACAATTAAACCAATACTTTACAAAAGATATATTTAACAGTTTAACAAAATATATATTTTTATTTATGTGTCGTGTCGTAACGTAACGTAGCAAAGCACTTTGTCCCTATATAACGCTTCATAATTAGTATCATCCTAAACTCGTTTGCTAAGTTTTTCTATCATAAAAGGTAATACGAGTAAGTGTCCTTCACCCACATACCTACTAGCGACCATTTAGGACCTTCAATAAATTTATAGTATGGCCGGCTCCAGTACTAAAACTAAATTCACACGAAGGTATGCAGAACATTAGTTAGTAAATAAAACCAATAAATTCAATCGTAGAATAACATTTAGATTTATTTGCATGGAAAATTGACTAAGCTAGGTATAGATATACCTACCTAATTTACAATTCATCGAAACTCTTAAGAAGTTATTCAGACATATTTCCGTTCACTTCTACCTATAAGCGACTTCTAGTCTACAACGGGCCAACCGCGAGTTCGAAAATCGACGTTTCGTTATCTCCGTTTCTATCGCTCTTGCATATTTGAAAGAGAGTGATGCAAATAGTCGATTCGACGACCGAAATGGTTCGCGGTTATATGCCAAGTCTATTATGTATTTGTTCGGCTAGCTAACTTTCCAAAACGTGTATCTCGATAACGTATTACCAAAGTCATTTAATCATTTAAAATCAACCATAATACGTCATATGTGACATAAACAGGATAGAAAAGGAAAGCAAGATAAAATATGTTATTTCTCTGTCTGCTTACAAAGCAAAACAGTACAGTTTAAATTTCTCAAAGGAGGTGTGATTAGTATGAAACTAATAATGGCAACCTGTAAAAAAGTATAAGCGGTCAATGACCTGTCCCCCGAAAGTGTGGTAGTGTGCGTGAAGTCTGGTTGTGTGTGAATCAGGGTATTTTGACAGAATCTGAAAATTCTCCCACATATACCCGACCCTTAAACGCTGTTTTATATTTTCATGTTTCATAATAAGTACATTTTTTTTTATTCCATTAATGAAATTTCATAAAGTTGTGCAGAGACGCCTTTCAATTGGCTACTTTCCTAAAAACATATATTTAGTCCGTCAATTAGATTATCAAAAAATATTGGTCACGTATTTTTTATTTTGTCAATCAAACAAAAATTGGTGAAGATATAGCCCGTTAAAGTTCCACGTGACGTCAAATTTCAGTACTCTTTTTAGCATAATGTGACGACACGCGGAACTTTAACGGGCTATATCTTCACCAATTTTTGTTTGATTGACAAAATAAAAAATATGTCTCTAATATTTTTTTACAATCTAACTTACGGACTTAATATAATTATATTTTTTTACCCAGGAAAGTACTCAACTACCATTTTAAAAATAACAACTATTGCTAGCATGTGCTTAAATATAAAACAAAAAAAAAACAAAAACGTAAGTAAAAAACATATTAAACTATATTTCGCTGGCACGTGCCAGTAGCAAGTATATTATAAGTACACATAGGCATGTATATGTTCCGCGGGTAAAAGTCCTTATGGTGGTTGGGCGGTTGGCGCTTACGTTGCGAAGCATCGCATTATTATTGGAGCGTCGTTAGCAATAGCGTAAGCGCCAACCGCCGTAAGGTACCTTTGCTGCAGAACGTCACATATTCTCAGCTGAGAGTCGGTCCCTTCGAAGTACATACTTCCAAACAGTGTTGGCTGAACGTTAGTGTAATTGAAAATTAAAAATTGAAGAGTGAAACACGTTAATTAAAATTGAACACTAATAGTTTAAAGCAAATTGATTTCAATTAGAATTGAAATTAATTGTAACTAACTTGTTAATCCTTTGCGAATAACTAATAATTGAAGGTATTAAATTTTTAGTCTTTCTACAAAATTTTAACACGAATGTAATTTTTAGTGTAGATTGAATTGGTAATTGACATTAATAATTTACCTAACTAAACGCGAATTTAGGTTAAGCTACGAGGTTTTGATTTTTGTTTCGATTTTGACTCTGTACTCGGGGGCTTGTATTAATAAGCAATGGGACCGGTATCCTAAGATGGAGGTCATGCTGGACCCTGGGGATCCCTACTGCATCTCGGGTTTGGTGCATCATAGACTCATGCTGTTTGGGCTCATTCGACTTGTACTGATGAGCAGATGGTATCGGTATCAAAATCTGGAGCTCATGCTGGACCCTGGGGATCCCTACTGGATCTCGGGTTTGGCACATCATAGACTCATGCTGTTTCGGCTCATTCGACTTGTACTGATGAGCAGATGGTACCGGTATCAAAATCTGGAGCTCATGCTGGACCCTGGGGATCCCTACTGGATCTTGGGTTTGGCGCATCATAGACACATGCTGTTTGGGCTCATTCGACTTGTACTGATGAGCAGATGGTACCGGTATCAAAATCTGGAGCTCATGCTGGACCCTGGGGATCCCTACTGGATCTCGGGTTTGGCGCATCATAGACTCATGCTGTTTCGGCTCATTCGACTTGTACTGATGAGCAGATGGTACCGGTATCAAAATCTGGAGCTCATGCTGGACACTGGGTATCCCTACTGGATCTCGGGTTTGGCGCATCATAGACTCATGCTGTTTGGGCTCATTCGACTTGTACTGATGAGCAGATGACACCGGTATCGAAATCTGGAGCTCATGCTGGACCCTGGAAATCCCTACTGGATCTCGGGTTTGGCGCATCATAGACTCATGCTGTTTGGGTTCATTCGACTTATACTGATGAGCAGATGGTACTGGTATCAAAATCTGGAGCTCATGCTGGACCCTGGGGATCCCTACTGGATCTCGGGTTTGGCGCATCATAGACTCATGCTGTTTCGGCTCATTCGACTTGTACTGATGAGCAGATGGTACCGGTATCAAAATCTGGAGCTCATGCTGGACACTGGGTATCCCTACTGGATCTCGGGTTTGGCGCATCATAGACTCATGCTGTTTGGGCTCATTCGACTTGTACTGATGAGCAGATGGCACCGGTATCAAAATCTGGAGCTCATGCTGGACCCTGGAAATCCCTACTGGATCTCGGGTTTGGCGCATCATAGACGCACGCTGTTTGGACTCATTCGACTTATACTGATGAGCAGATGGTATCGGTATCAAAATCTGGAGCTCATGCTGGACCCTGGGGATCCCTACTGGATCTCGGGTTTGGCGCATCATAGACTCATGCTGTTTGGGCTCATTCAACTTGTACTGATGAGCAGATGGTACCGATATAAAAATCTGAGGGGTGCGGGTGGGGTGAACACGCTTAGGTGTGCGACGCTAAGCTGATAGGTTCCCCCCACTAAGTCGCTCATACACGTCCCCGTCACCTTAGGGAGTTACATACCCGAGGTGAGCCCACCAGCGCAAATGAGTGGGACGTGCACCCTGTAAATGTCGAGGATCGAAAACGGGCGTCGCACAGTTTAACTTCTGCCCCGGATCTAAGACAGCTAAGTATGAGAGACGATACCTGGTACGGCATTCCCACCTGCCAGGTAACCTTTTACCTTTCATCCCGTGATTCCTAAACATCCCATCCCTCCACCATCATCTTCCCACTCCAACCCACTGACCTAGTTCCTAAGTACCCTGCTCCAATTCCTAACTCCTGGAGGAGACAACCTCGACCCCAAAAACCCCAATCTAAGGTGGCCATTCGTGCCGAGAGATGCGTGACTGAGGGGGTGCTCAGTCGCTAAGGATGACCCTCGATACCGGGCAACCTCGAGGTGTATTTTGCCTTATTCCGGCAAGCGGAGCTCTGTTGTAACGGACTATATAATTCCCTAGCATCTCGTGGGATCTGCATGGATAATTTTAACCAAATAGATAAACTTAAAGGTACCCTGGAAGACCTATGCCAGGAACTAATGCCCCTGATGAAAGGCGCGGAAAACTCCGCCCGCTCATCGGAGCAACCTATGGAGGTAGTGGAGAGCACCGCCACGGTTGAAAGGAGCGTTAATCGCCCACACAATCCAACGGAGGCTTCCAACGTCCGTTAAGAGATTAACGGGCTCTGCAAGAGGCCGCTACAAAGCTCTTAGAGGACTAGGAGTTACGCCTGAAGAGGCGTTGCAACTGTCCGCAAAGAGCTTTGCGGAACTTAAGAAGTTGGGGTACAAGTTAGGGCCCTCACACTCACAACCCGTGCAAAAGCCGGTAAAACGGCCCCGCTCGGGGGAGGTATCACCGAATGGCAACACACCCAAAAACCCAAGGGTGAGTGAGACCCCCCTACCTAACCCCAACCACCACCACAAGCCTAGAGTGAGGTCCTCAACCAAATTCGGGTTGGGATAAAAGACTCCAGACCGATGACAGTCGCTCAGCTGGAGTCCCTCTGTGAAACCATCCTGCAAAGGATCTCAACCATGAAGATGGCCGAAGGACCCTAATTTAAAGGCTATTCCCACAAGCCAGGCTGGTTGCTGATCACATGCAGCGATCCAAAGCCTGGCTTGAACAGATCAGATAACCTTTAAATCCACAGGGTACGGAATTTGGCAACAATTATCTTTAGACCAAACAACATTAAATGGGCTTTGAGCAAGTTCAAGCCATTTAAATCGGCCGGAGATGACGGAGTGTTTCCTGCATTACTACAGCAAGGACAGGACCTCCTCCTCCCGCACCTGGTTAGAATATTCCGAGCAAGCTTTGCATTATGAATTATACCAGAAAAATGGGCACGGGTCAAGGTACGCTTTATACCAAAAGCAGGGAAAAATGACTACTCTCAGCCAAAATCCTTCAGTCCAATTAGTCACATACATCTTTCCTCCTTAAAACGATGGAAAGAATCATAGATCAGCACATTAGAGCGCATTATCTGGTGGCTAGACCACTCAGTTTAAACCAGCATGCATACCAAAAGGGGAAATCAACGGAAACTGCCCTACTTGACCTGGTCGATAAGCTGCAAAAGACCCTAGAGGATAAGCAAACCGCTTTATGTGCGTTCCTTGATGTCGAAGGTGCTTTCGATAATACACCCACAGAAACCATCCTTAACGGGATGGGTCCAGAGTATGCTTTCTAATAGAATGGCGACTCTAACCCTCAATGCAATAGAGCATGAATTTTACACCACAAAGGATGTCCACAATGAGGCGTTTTATCCCCGTTATTATGGACCCTAGCTGTGGACCAACTTCTTGCAATCATGAGGGACAAAGATCACGACACACAGGGATACGCCGACGACCTTGTAGTTATAATCAAAGGCCCCTGCCTCCACACAATCTCAAATCTGATGCAAGGAGCTCTAAACACGATACTTAAATGGTGCAGAGATAATGACTTGTCCATTAATCCGAGCAAAACGGTGGTAGTGCCGTTTACAAGAAAGAGAAATCTGGAGAGACTCGGAAAACTAGAACTCAATGGACAAGTAATACCTTTTTCATCAGAGGTCAAGTATCTAGGGATCACATTCGACCAAAAGGTAACCTGGAATCCTCACTTGAAAAACATCACGCAAAAAGCGAAAATGGCCATGTGGTCATGCTGTCGAATGGCGGGAGCAAGATGGGGCATACGACCCAAAATTGCTATGTGGCTTTATACAGCGGTTGTGAGGCCCATTATTACCTACGCCTCCGCGGTCTGGTGTAACAAGGCCAGCCAAAAGACAGCTATCGACACCTTAAACAGCCTGCAACGCACGGCTTGCGTAACGGTAACAGAGGCCTTCTCCTAGACACCGGGAGCGGCCCTGCATGCACTGCTTGACAAAACACCACTCCACCTGCAAATTAAAAAGGAGGCCAAGCAGTGCGTCTACAGAATATGCACGCTAAATAGGCCAAAATGGCGCTCTCAAGCACTTACCAAATTTAAGGCCTGGGTTTTTGCGAACGAAACCCTTAGCATGCCTACCGATGACATGCACACCGTATGTCATTTCACCAAACTGTACAAAGTGGAAATACCTCCTAGAGACAAATGGACCAAAGACCAAATGTATGTCGAAGAGGGTAGCCACATATAGTACACGGATGGGTCGAAAAAAGGTAATGAAGTAGGATGCGGGATCTAAGGTGAGAGGCCCAAGCACAGAGCTAGCGTCAGCAACAGGGGATCAATGTTACTCTGCGTCCGTAGGAAACACCTTAGACAACCCTACACGTGATCCGTGGGCGGTGCTAAAAGAGTAACAAACTTGGCAGCTGCACTGTCCCATCTGGACCTCGCAGCACTCACTGGATTTTCTTCATCATCTGCTTTCCCACTATTACTACTCCAGAGAAGAAATGCCTATCTACTCGTATATCCAGTGACATGTAGCCATACGATAATAATAATAGCATGGGCAAAAGCTACTCAATCTTCCAGGCTGAAGTCTTCGCCATCAACAAATGTGCGGAAATTTACCTGGATAGAAACCTAAGACACCAGCATATCTATATCAACTCAGACAGCCAAGCTGCTCTGCTGGCACTAGAATCTTTAGAGTCAAACTCAAAACTAGTCCAGAATTGCAAAAATAACCTTAATGCACTGGCTAACTCCAACAAAGTTACACTTAGATGGGTACCAGGGCACTCCGACATTGACGGAAACGAAATAGCGGATGAACTTGCCAGAAAGGGCGCGGACACACCCCTGGTCGGCCCAGAACCATTCTGTGGAATCACCAAACGGGAGGTATATTCTCTGTTAAATAACTTGGAAAAAACGAGAGCAATCGCATGGTGGAAGTACGTCAAAGGACAAGCACACTCGAAAGCTCTAATCAAAGGGTTCGACAACAAAATCTCTAAAGAGCTGTTAGGGCTCAAAAGACACAAAACCTGTGCTGTGACTAGAATACTGACAGGCCACTGTAAGTTAAACAAACACATGTTTCGTATGGGTAAGAAACAGGACAGTATTTCTCTGTTTTCTGCCAGGAAGAAGAAGAAACAGCCTTGCACATCCTATGCTCCTGCGGACCACTAATGCATAAAAGAAGTACCCAGGGCGACATGTACAACCCGATGAGGTACAACACATTACAGCCCAAAGAATCTGGAAATTTCTAGATGCAACGGGAATCAGTAATGAGCTATAAAGGGCTGCCACAATAGATCAAATCTGGTCGACGCGGCACATTGATAGCCCAATTAAGAATAATAATAATAATCAAAATCTGGAGCTCATGCTGGGCCCTGGGGATCCCTACTGGATCTCGGGTTTGGCGCATCATAGACTCATGCTGTTTGGGCTCATTCGACCTGTACTGATGAGCAGATGGTACCGGTATCAAACGCTGGAGCTCCTTTTTATTTTTGCTTTTGCTTTTGCTTTTGCTTTTGCTTTTGCCTTTGCATTTGCCTTTGCCTTTGCCTTTGCCTTTGCCTTTTATCAGTGAACCCACTGATAATAAGGTTTGGTGTTTTACTAAATTTAAACTAGCTAGCTACTCGTATATAGCTCTGGTCGTAGTCGCGTTGCTGAAGCATGAAATGAAATAAAAGTAAAAATTAAATAAAACCTAATTAAAAATTGAGTAAAAATAAAAAATTAATAAAATAAAAATAAAATAAAATAAAAAGTTACAAAAAAATTGAATAAAAATTAAATAAAAATAAATGTAAAAGCAAAATCAAAAGCAAAAGCAAAAGAAAAAGTAAAAGTAAAAATATAAGCTATAGATTTTGATACCGGTACCATCTGCTCATCAGTACAGGTCGAATGAGCCCAAACAGCATGAGTCTATGATGCGCCAAACCCGAGATCCAGTAGGGATCCCCAGGGCCCAGCATGAGCTCCAGATTTTGATTATTATTATTATTCTTAATTGGGCTATCAATGTGCCGCGTCGACCAGATTTGATCTATTGTGGCAGCCCTTTATAGCTCATTACTGATTCCCGTTGCATCTAGAAATTTCCAGATTCTTTGGGCTGTAATGTGTTGTACCTCATCGAGTTTTACATGTCGCCCTGGGTACGTCTTTTATGCATTAGTGGTCCGCAGGAGCATAGGATGTGCAAGGCTGTTTCCTCTTCTTCCTGGCAGAAAACAGAGAAATACTGAGTCCTGTTTCTTACCCATACGAAACATGTGTTTGTTCAACTTACAGTGGCCTGTCAGTATTCTAGTCACAGCACAGGTTTTGTGTCTTTTGAGCCCTAACAGCTCTTTAGAGATTTTGTTGTCGAACCCTTTGATTAGAGCTTTCGGTACCATCTGCTCATCAGTACAAGTCGAATGAGCCCAAACAGCATGAGTCTATGATGCGCCAAACCCGAGATCCAGTAGGGATCCCCAGGGTCCAGCATGAGCTCCAGATTTTGATACCGGTACCATCTGCTCATCATTACAAGTTTAATGAGCCCAAACAGCATGAGTCTATGATGCGCCAAACCCGAGATCCAGTAGGGATCCCCAGGGTCCAGCATGAGCTCCAGATTTTGATACCGGTATCATCTGCTCATCAGTACAAGTCGAATGAGCCCAAACAGCATGAGTCTATGATGCGCCAAACCCGAGATCCAGTAGGGATCCCCAGGGTCCAGCATGAGCTCCAGATTTTGATACCGGTACCATCTGCTCATCAGTACAAGTCGAATGAGCCCACACAGCATGAGTCTATGATGCGCCAAACCCGAGATCCAGTAGGTAGCCCTAGGGTCCAGCATGAGCTCCATCTTGTGATATTGGTCCCAACTTCCGAACCCGAGATGCAGTTTTAAAATTAATTATTAGTGTAAGACAGGATTGATTTAGTTACACTAACTTTAATCTAATTAACTGTTAATCTTATTAAATTTTCGAGACGTTAGCAGGGGGGTTTCACTACGCAGTTTAGGTACATTTGGCCGGCGCGCCTCCCGGGGAGTCGTATAGCAGTGGGCTGCCGCTCGGCTCGCACGACAGTCGTGTCACGTGGCGCTCGCGCAAAATTTAAAATACACAATGGCTTCGAAACCTATCTCGATCTAATCCGTATAAAATATGTATTTACGGATGTCTGAATAAACGGAAGAACAAGGAAGCAGAAATAACATTTTTAAATTCCGGACGATATTGAAAGGTCCCAAAGTCCTTACTTAGTAATAGATAAAATAAACATCCTTAATTTATTGAATATCGGTTGCCCAGAAATAATATTAGGAACTGACCGACATATTTTCAAAGGAATACGGCTGTGGCATACCTACTTCCGTGAGAATCAGACATAATCTCTATAAAAAAATCTATCTCCGGATAAAAATTTCGTGTTTACATAATCAACGTTTGTAATTCCTACATATTTATCTAACAATAATAAATCAGTAGGTATAGGTACAAAAACTTGTCAAGTGCCAACCCCGTGCCGACGCTCACTGCTCGGTCATAAAACTGCGGCGCGCAAAGAAGATTCACGGTTCGTGCGCGGTTATAAGTTTCAATTTTACTTGCAGGCGGCGAGTATAGGTATAATTTTATACCTAAATCTGACTTTTGTTAAGGAGTGAATTTTCTGTACGGTAGTACTATTAGTTATTCTGTGACGTTAGTGTAACTAATAGGTTAATTCTAATTGACGGTTAGTGTAATTAACGACGTCACAAAATCGATGCGAACTAACGTTAGTAAAAATTGATGTTAGTGTAATTGATTAGTTACGGAATTAATCTTCAATCTTATTGATCAATTTTCAATTCTAATTTAAATTAACGGCCAGCACTGCTTCCAAACACATTTACATGCTGTACACTCAAATTTTTGTGAATATTCTGAATTTTCTGTAATGCACATAAAGAGGAACTACGAGTATGTATAAGAATAATCAATGAAAATAATTTGAGAGCGTGTACCATTGAGCGATAGTGTATATACCATTGAGTGAGTACTATTTTAACAGCACATGCTTGCCAGCATTGCCAGGTTTGAAGGTTAAGCCCCACTGCCGTATGCAGCACAAAATGGTTGCACAAAAAGTAAAACAGACAAAAGAAGAAAAACGTACAAGTTAAGGTAAGTGACGGGCTAAAATCACATATTTAAAAAAACTCAAGCCCTATCGTTAAAATATCAGTAAACAAAACATATCAAAAAATAATATTTATTTCATTACACGATGTTTAAACTCAACAATTTTGTTCAACAAAAAATATAAATTATAAGAAAGTCAATTTATATTTTTAGGTTCAAGGTACTAGCTTATACCTCAAAGAGGTTAATCAGCTCTTACTTGACAACGAAACCATCCTGGAAGATAAGTTTCGTCGCCAAGGTATCCGCTGGGAGTTCAATCCTCCCGGCGCTCCTCACATGTCTGGCTTAGTGGAAGCAGCGGTCAAGAGTAGCAAGAACATGCTCCACGAGGGAAATAGGGGACCAGATCCTGACCTTTGAAGGTCTGCAGACGGTATTTTGCAGGACGGAAGCTATTGTAAACTAAAGAGCGCTGGTTCCAATGTCAGAGGATCCTTGTGACCTGGAAGTTTTCAGTCCATGACATTTTTCGATAGGTCAACCATTAGTTTTATTACCTGAACCTTTATGGAAGGACACGAATTATATATATTTTCAATTCATAAAAGCTGTGACTCAGAAATTTTGGGCTAGATATCACTTGGAATATTTTAATAATTTGCAAGCACGTAATAAATGGAACAGGCACGTGCCTAATGTCGCATTAAATGATTTAGTCTTAATCAAAGACGAAAATTCTCCTCCTCTACAATGGAGGAGAGATAGTGATACAAATTTTTGAAGGATCTGACGGTGTTGTAAGATCTGTTAAATTGAAAACACAAGCAGGTGATCTCGTCCGACCCATTGTGAAGCTTTGTAGATTACCCATGGAGATGTAATTATTTGATTAGCTCACGTTAATCAATAATATAATTATGATTTAAATTGTAGCAATTAGAACTAATTGTTGTGAATTATGTACCACTGTTTCCTCGGGAAACCATGTAACTAACTTAGTAATAGTTTACTATTGTGGCTAAATTCATAACTCATGTTTTGATGTACTATTACAATGTTGTTAAGTGCAGGTGTGCTGAGTAGTTACAGACTACTAATGTTGTAGATGCCACATGTAACAATAATTGTTGTGTTTTCATATCTCTAGTTTATACCAGATCGTTGCGATGTAAACTTCAGGTTTTCAGCTCACCTACCCCCGGAGCCCGGAGAAGTGTTCACGCAAATCAGCGGCCTGTAACAGACCGACATCTGAAACCATATATATATATATATATATATATGTTGAATAACTTTATAAAATGACTGATGAAATGAAAACTGGCCAAGTCAAATCTAATCTACTTTAAGATCTCACATTTTTAAATAACAGCAATTGTTATAGGTATCCAATAAAGCAAAGAAATAGAGTTTAATACTTGTTCATAATGTTATTTTGTTCCTATAAATACATATTTGGATTTTGCATAGAACTTGGCACTCATTTAGATCTCCATTCTTTTTGCCGCGAAGCCCACAGCCAAGCATAATTTTTGTATTGAACTTGGCTCTCTTTTTTACACTTATGTTTTTGTTGGGATTTGTCTTTAATCTATGGGTCACGGTAGATTATAGAATAGCTCGGTAAAATACGCGGGACAAATGGGAACCAATCAGAATCAAGCTTAGTTAGTTGGACCAATAATAATAAGAGTTGTTGAATGGATTGAGAAACGTTTGAATTAGCGGGGCCGATTTTGGGGGTTCCTAGAAAGTCTATATAAGGTAGTGCAAGAAAAGATCTGGGCTTTTTCTTCAGCAGAGCGTCGTGTATAACGGAGATCAGTGAGTTTAGGCTGTAAGGTGCAAATAGTGTTTAAGTTTGTTCACAGATCTGTTATCAAGAGATGGAAGCATTCTATAGACAACAGAAATCTACGGCCGTGCGCTTCTATGGTAACGAAGATGAGGAACATTGTCGGAGCGCTCGAGTCCATTGCATGAAGAATCTCATGTTCCACGTGGCTCGCAAACATCAGCCATTAGTGTACACGTGTCTCGGTAATAAATTTAGATTTATTCGGGTTTCGATTAGCAAATATGGATGACGGACCGTCGCATTAATATTTACAGAATAGTGGGTAGTTGCGGGTTGATACATGTTGAGAGTTTAAGATAGTTGCTCGGCAAATAATTACGTAGTCTTAACTGGGCGTGTTTATTTTACCAAATTAAAAAGTAAAATCATTGATTTGTGTGTAGATTGCGGTTGGTGTGAATTCCAGTTCGTTATTAAGTACGTCTATCTATTTTGTTGTGTTTTTCCGTTTAATTGAGTGAGTGGTTAGCCAAATATATAACAAAAGAATAGCGATTAAGTGCATAGATTTGGTGGAAACCGGGAAACGTCTTAATAGCCTATAGGTATAAGGGGCGTGCGAAGTACGTATAATTGAACATTAGAATTAAAATATAGGTTCAAAGTTTATTGCATAGCATGGTATTATTTAATTGGAGATTGAATTGCCACAAAATCCATCCATTAAAAATAATGAGGGGGGGGGGGGCTAAGTCCAATATAATAACATTAATAACGCGTTAAGGAGGTTGTTGGGGCTGCCGCGCGTCAGGCATGTTCGCGGAGGCGCACCGACGGCTTCCACGCCATCATGTGTAAGCGGATGGCGTCACACGTGCGGCGTCTGCGCGGCAGCGCCAACACGCCAAAGGCCACAGTCGCGGACGCCTGGAATAGCCTACATGTTTTAAAAGTCTAATTTATGTTTCGGTATAAGACATAGGATAAGTTTTATTATAAAAGTTGTACTAACATGATATGGAAAGTTTCCGAAATAAATAAATATTTTTTTTAATTTCATAAAAATAGGACCTCTACTTATAATCCAGTAACTTTACTTATATACAATCACATCGTGTGCATCAAATCCGTTAGATCTGATTTTTTCCCGATTTTTCGTTTTTTGACAAAGTTGCATTCGGCGCTCGAGGTCACAAATTTGGATTATTCATTGTGCCAACATCATAAACGAGTTTGCAAAAAATCAAAACTACCGGATTTTACGCACAGTACCCTGTACATTCAGGCGACAAGGTTACTGGATTATTAACGTACATATCAAATTTGTGAACTATCTGAAAAATTTCTAGCTCAGTCGTACTTTGATTGTAGTAAACGTTACATAGGCGCGGCAGGTAGTGGCCGAGACGTCAGCTCGGTTGCGGCACTCTTCCAGTCAAAGCAGACACATGGCGAAAAACTGCCTAGTCACCAGGCACTCGGCTGCCGTCGAAAGTTCAGTTTGTTATTGCTTCTTTTTACAGCAACCCCAGCAGTTGCCGCACATACCCGCGAAGATTAGATCAGATGAAAGCTTGATGCACGAGTTCGGACAGACCTTGCAGTCATTGATGAATTTCCTTGTCTCCTTGCACTCTTTGGTTGTCGACCAAGCGTCTTCCGGGGCGTTCTGTTGGAAAAATCAACATAATTTTATTTATTTATTAATTACGTCTTCGATCGCAAGCAAATAAGACTTATAGACAACTGTGAAACTACGTTGGAAATATTATTTCCCTAACCACAGTTGAATCTTATTAGCGAGCAAAACAGTAGTTCATAGGGGACTTGTAAAAAGTAGTAAAAATGCTCCGATAGAGAGCATAATAAAGGGGGCATTGTTCACTCGCTCTCGTTACAACATTGAAATTTAGACATTTTGATCGTCTGATGACGTAATTACCTCCTTAGTCAAAACGGGCACACGGAACCTCCTATAGAGTAATAATCTTGTTCATCTTGTTCGCGGCGCGAGTCACCAAGTCTTGCGGAAGACGTGAGGGGAGGGGCGGGTGGGTGATAGTGGCGCTGCGATTGGTCGTTTCAAGGACTGCACGCTATCACGTGGTTACGTAGTGACGGGACATGTGTACTACTAGGAACCGGTACTGTACCGTACCGTACCGTAATTTGTTGTTGTTAATTGAGGGATTGACTGTTTATGAAATTGGTAAAAAATAACAATAATGCAATATACATATATCTGCCTACTTTAAAAACGTACCAATAAATTGTTCCTAGTCGCCTTATAATACTAATCTGAAATTACCTTATCTGTGCATTGAAAGTACTTTTAGAAGAGGGCATGAGGGTTATCATGTGATACCCGTTAAAAAAATCTTAAAGCAACTCCCATGTGACACCCATTGAAAGCGTCTTCTAGAAGCAACGCCCATGTGCCACCCATTATAAGTCCCTTAAAGCCATTCCTATGTGACAAGCATTGAAAGCGCCTTATAGAAGAAACGCTCTTGTGACACCCATTAAAAACGTCTTATAGAAGCAACGCTCGTGTGACACCCATTAAAAGCGCCTTATAGAATCAACGCTCTTGTGACACCGATTGAACTTGTCTCATAGCAGTAACGCTCATGTGAATGTAGCTTATAGAAGCAACGCTCGTGTGACACCTATTTTAAAGTTAATTAAAGCAACTCCCATATGACAACTATTAAATGCGTCTTATAGAAGCAACGCTCATGTGACACCCATTTAATGTGCCTCATAAAAGTAACGGTCATGATCATGTGACACCAATTTGAAGTTCCGTAAAACAACTCTCCGGTGACACCCATTGAAAGTATCTTATAGTAGCACTCATGTGGCACCCTTAATACCTATATTTATTATAACTATATGAAAAAAAACTACCGACTGAATAAATTTCTAAATTCTACCAAGTACTCAAACTAAAAGAAAAAAATAAAATAGAACAAAGATTTCCTGTTTTCCATTATATTTCGTAAGCCGAAAGTACGTGGTGCTGGTACACATCATCGGCACAGCACTATCGTACACGTGCTTACGTAAGAAAGGAACAGCACATTGCATTCTTAACATGATAAAAAGAAACGGGCAAACTAACTACTTCTCATTGACCAATTCAAAATGAACTCCACTGGCAAGAAACATATTTCAGTAAAAAAATGATTTCGAAGTAAAAGTAGAATACAATTCCAACATTTCCAACTCTTTTGATTCTTAACGTTCAAAAATATTTGCCACAAACCTTACGAGTACATTACAATATGCCAGGATTTTGAATAGTTTTCATACATATTCAATTTTTTTCCTGCATACACGCACACTACGTGCAGGGCGCGATTCGACATGACATAACTGACAGTCGCTTGTGTAGGGTCTCATGTTGAATTAAAACACTATTTGGTTGTATTTTGGCTGTCCTGCATGTACAAGGCAGAGCGTGCGCACTCCACCGCTGCTGTCCGCAGACTACCCACACTCTAGCGCTGTACATACACTACATCCCTTCTTTATTTTCATTTATTTAAATTTAGTATTACATTAATTAACCACTATAACAATTAATAATAATTGTCATAATTAAGAGCCAACATTTGACATCTCTCAAGTAATTCCTAAGACAATGTTCACATACAATATTTAATTTTCGTTCATTGATAATAAACTCTCATTAGATTAATTTCCTTCATCAACACTAGGATTAACAACTTTCTACAAATCATTTACATCGTAACGTCGCCATTAGTGACATCTGTTACTATATGCGGCATCGAACAAATTTTGGTAGCTATTATAATTTATGATAATTATGATCTTTGACAATATTTTTAAGTTAGGAATTTGTCATCTATATCTAATACCAGATCTGTTGTTTTCCTTCCAGCATACTCCCTTCTCTTTCCTTCGCTTGTGATGGAAATTCCTCCCCAAACTATCTCTTATATGTTGATATATTTTAGATTTATTTAGTAACAGGTTATTAGTTTTTTTTTAATTTGGTTTTATTTATAGACATTTAGTTTATAATTAATTAGTTTAAAATACATGTTTATATTTTCGACTTTTTCGACTTTTTTTTTTTTGGTTTTTTTTTCCGACCTTTTCGACATTTTCTACTTTTTCGACTATTAACAAGATTTTACTATGGTTTCACATTATCGTGGCCTAGCTGTTTACTGTATAACCAGTAGGTTACGCATGGCCCTGTTTATATATATTAAATCCAGTGGTCTAGCTGTTCACTGAAAACAGTGAGTTTGCATGACCCTAATTTTAATCATTTACCCGTGGCCTAGCTGTTTACTGTATAACCAGTAGGTTACGCATGGCCCTGTTTATATATATATATACATATATTAAATCCAGTGGTCTAGCTGTTCACTGAAAACAGTGAGTTTGCATGACCCTAATTTTAATCATTTACCCATGGCCTAGCTGTTCGCTGTAGGTATCTACAGCTGGTTATGCATGGCCCTTGTTTTGTTTGGCTGTGGTCAAGCTGTTTACTGGGGACACAGTAGATATTGCCCGACCCTTGACGTGATCGTGAATGTATAAGTACATTGTATTGTATAATAATTGTTTCTTCACAATAATTACTCCCGTAGATAACAACTGTTATTTTTCCTATTTATTTGAAGACTACTTAACCGTCGTAAGCTATGTGAGTACGTGCTTGCACAGATTTGTAATTTTAATCTTTTATATATCTTAATGAAATCAGCATTTATTCAATCCTAGTTCTATATCACCTGTTCTAGAATATGTAGTCCCTCAAAGAACAATTTTATTCATAGGAATATTAGTAATTCCACGATTCTAACAGCTAGGTTTGTCTTTAATGATGCAATGTACCACAACAAACTTCCACAAAAGTTTTATTTCTTAAGTTTAGACATAGTGTGTTGTTAAATTATTACATACGCTACGGGAATAGATTTGATAGTTGTAAATGTATGTATGCTAGATCAAAGTGTTTTTCGAGCTTAAACACTGCGTTTATCAAATACTTTTTTTTTATTTATTTATTTTATTTTTTATTATTATTATTATTTTCTCTACTAGTAACTACTAGTGATGCTACCAACGTTTCGTAACCTACACTCCAGAGGGAAGAAACGCCAAGAAACCCTCTGAGATGCCTACTTATTTAATTCAACCAAAGTGACTGTGGTCATGCCGAAATAAGTCATAGAAATATGTCGTGTGAGGCTATGATATATAATAATGACAGATGGGATATGCACGCTCCAAAACTGAAGCACTTAATATGAGTGAACTCAAACAACTGTCAATAGTCACGCTCCGGCAAGCGAGATATGCGTACGCGCCAATGAGCCCCCGCCACCCGCGTGGGAAAGAGACAAACTGCAATTTTCTAACAATGAGAGTGACAAAGATGCAATTATTGTCAAAATAGACAAACATAAAAGAACCGTTGCTAGGCTATGGCATAACTCTGGAAGTATTTTTTGTGCTCATTTTGTTAGAGTATAACCCATCCATAGTAAATATAATTGGTGTGAGGTAGTTATGCTAATTCAAACTTCAAGGATGAGCGTTTAGTATTGTACATAGAGTGAGGCATTGCTTCTAATCTAACTGCCAAACTCTCTGGAGTTATGTCGGGCATCAGTTTTAGATATAATTTTATGATAAACGCTTTTAACATGACTTCAACGCTTTCAACGCCCGTATCGATCGATTCCCTTTTTGGGGTTTTGTATTTTTGTCTCTTTAAGATTAGATCTCATTAATTCATTGTTTATCTAAAACCCTTGCTCTTGCCACTATACTGTTTGTAAGTAATATTTAATGAACTTAGTGTTGATTTTCTTATTTAGAAGTGCATCGCACGCTTGAACACTAGCATAGTGATAATAAGTGATTATATGGGTACCATTCTGGCACCCTTCTCTGTTTTCTTTACAGAATCATTTGATTCTGTATGAAGTATCTAATTTGTTCATTTTAGGACAGTTACTAAAACTTTCAAATAACTTTACACAATTGATAGTCTTTGGGATATTGGCAGTAGCCAACTGATTTCTCTATTTGTAGGACCAGTAGTCATTATTTTAATTTAATTTTTCATTATAGTATTTATTGTGTTATTTTAATTTAATTTAATTCTAATTACATTTGTACACATATGGAATTTATTCTGGAATAAAACTTTTTCATTTCATTTCATTAGTCAAAACAATTTTTTATAATTATTAAGACAAGTAGTGTCAAAAACTGATTTAGGCATCCCTTAGGATAATTATAACAGAACATGGACAGTAGTCAAACTGTTTACTCCTTGTGATTAACTAATATATCCCTTTGGATGATTAATAGAATATTGGCTGTAGTCAAACGGATAACTCGTTTTGGATAATTATGAGATAATTTAGTGTCCAAAACCGATGTATCCGTATTCCGCTTTGATAATTAATGACATACTGGCAGTAGCCAAACTTTTCATAATTATTGAAATTCTCGGTATTTGCCATCCGATTTATCCCCAAAGGATAATTTTGTTCGATCTTTGTCAAACAAAGTGATTTGCCCTCAGCGGACCATTTTGTTCGACCTTTGTCAAACACCGTGATTTGCCCTCAGCGCACCATTTTGTTCGGCCATTGCCAAGGAGTTACGTTCGAATAGCCTCAGCGGACAATTTTGTTCGGCCATTGACTGAAATAATGACTTGCATAATCAGAGTCACAGTAACCAACCAGTGCACAGTTCCCTTTATACTCTATACCTCTATGTTTGGTTGCTATAAGGTATCTTATAATACGTTTCACAGCTTTAACATGCTCTATGCTTGGGTTATTGGCATAACGACATACAAGGTTTACAAGCAAATGAAATATCTTGACGAGACGCTGAAGCCAGAAATAACAGTGAACCTACTGCTTCTCTAAATGGAAAATTTACTGCTTCATTGTCATCATTACAATTTGTTAGTGACACATTTTGGATCTGCTGGCGTAGAGCATGAATGAGCATCAGTGACATGTTTAATTTTTGAATTAACTGTTTAATGTACTTCTTTTGAGTGATGCAAATTGAATGTTCACTCTTGACTATTTCAAGTCCAACAAAATTATTAAGATCCAAGATTCTTACAGAAAAATTGGCTTTCAGAGCCTCAACAAGTAAATTTGATGTCTCTTCATTTGAACAATATATGAGGCCATCATCAACGTATATTATTAACATTATTTTAATAATTTTTATGTAACTGATGAATATACAATGGTCTGATTCTGTTTGTATAAATCCATAGGACTTAAGGAAATTGGTAAACTTTGCATTCCAACAACGAGAAGCTTGCTTTAGTCCATACAGAGACTTATTTAACTTGCAAACTTTACCATTTTCAACATGAACTCCTTGTGGAGTTTCCATAAAAATATTTTCATCAAGTTCCCCATACAAAAACGCTGTCTTGATATCAAATTGAATAATTTTATAATTTTATTTTGCAGCCAAGCTTAACAAAATTCTGATTGAATCATATCGAGTGGTCGGGGCAAAGGCTTCTGTATAATCTACATCCTTAATTTGTGTAAAGCCACGAGCACACAGTCGAGCTTTATATCTTTCAATATTGCCATCTCGATCTTGTTTAATTTTAAACACCCAACTATAGTCCATGTTTTGTTATCTTCGTGTGCCTTTAATTCTTCATCAATTGCCTCCTTCCATTTCACTGAATCAGGGCTCAGTATCGCTTCCTCATATATTGAAGGTGTAGGATATTCAGTAAAATTGGCTTCTTCATATTGAAGGTTCTTCCTTGGTCGCATCTCAACTGCGTTCAAACTTTGTGTCATCATCATCGTTGCAGCTTTTCAAACTGTCATCAACATCTGATATTTCTTCCCTCGGGGGAGTGGATATTGGAGTAGAAGTGGTCACAGATACCAAGGGACACTCACTATTTGATTCTTTTATTTCTATCGGAGCAGATTTGTTAACAATGTTGTGATAGCAAGTTTCATCAAATATAATATCACGTGTCACTTTTATTTTCTTAGTATTTGGATCATACATCCTGTAATTTTCATTTTCATATCCAACTAGGTAAAGTTTATTACTTTTCTTTTCTAGTTTCGTTCTACATGCATCAGGAACATGAACAAAAGCACAAGATCCAAATATCCTAAGGTTTTGCAGATTTGGCTTTCCTCCATACCAAATCTCAAACGGTGACTGTCTGGTGTTTGTGTTGATGTCGTCCTGTTCAGAATATAAACTGCACACCCTACAGCTTCTGCCCATAGACTTATTGGCAGATTGCGACTACAAAGCATTGAACGTGCACTCTCCACAATCGTACGCAGTTCGCGTTCCGCCCGTGAATTTTGCTGGGGTGTGTATGGTGCTGTGCACTCATGCAGGATGCCATTTTGGTTCAGGTAGGTTTTAAAATCATTATTGACATATTCTTTGCCATTGTCTATATGCAATGTGCGTATATTGTGGCCAAACTTGTTACGTGTAATTGCATTTAATATTTTAAAATGTTCCAGAACCTCGCTCATGTGCCTCATGAAAGACACATATATAAACTTGAGGCCGCATCTTTAAATAGGAAAAAGTTCACCATACCTTGAACAGACGACTCACTCATTGGCCCACAGACGTCACTGTAGACCAGGTCCCCGGGGCGCTGCTCGCTTTCCATACATGCACCCTTCACAAATAAACTTCTCATCACTTATGTTATCACACTGTAAAAGTCCACTTTTAACCATTTTTTGTATTTCTTTAACATTTAAATGTCCAAGTCTTTCATGTAACACTTTCATATAGTTCACTGCGGCTTGCACTGCATTGCAGCTTGCATTTATAATGACTTTAAAGTTCATCACATATAACTTATTAGACGTTAAAGTTCCATATAACACTGTTTTATTGTCTTTGCATATAAAGGCCGAGGTCTTCTTCTTATAAATTGCATAATCGTTGCGCATTATTGTACCCTCTGAAAGTAAATTTCTCTTCATTTCAGGCACCCATATAACATCTTTTATTATATTTTCCTCCCACTGACCATTTAAGCACTTCTTTATAAGTATGGTACCTTTTCCACATACTTTCAGGGCCTGATGGTTTCCTAGTTTCACATATCTGTCATCATCATCGCTGTATAGATTTAGTTTTAGAAAGAAATCTCTTCTATAAGTCATGTGAGTAGAAGCACCACTATCAAGAAGGAAAACATTTTCATATGGTCCCTCCATGAAGTTAACACTCTCTTCTACATGAAATGCCAGCATATTGCCACCTGGCTTAGTGTGGGATTTCTTTTTCAATTTGCAGTCTCTTGCAAAATGGCCTCGCTTATTGCAAAAGTAGCAAACAAAGCGATGACGCTTATCTTCGTCCTCGTGAGATCTGGAGTTCTTCTTCGGTTTCCCTTTATCTTGCACGGTTACAAGTGCCACATCAGCCTGTTCTTCTGCTGTTAAGCTGGCTTCCTCGTCCATCAACCGAGCTGTTAAATTCTGCAAGGTTTGGTTTGATGAATCCATTGAAAGCCAGGCTTGTCTAACTGAACGGTATTGAGATGGTAAAGTACTTATGATTTTTGTGATTATTGCTGTATCACTTATCTTTTCATCACAATCTTTTAATTGTTGCGCTAAACTTTCCACTTTAGATATGTGTTGAGCCATACTGTCTGACGGGTTCATTTTATATTGGTAAAATTGCTCATGAACTAACATCTTGTTAAATTCTGACTTCTTCTCGTAAATAAACTCAAGTTTCTTCATGATTTCGGATGCACTGGTGCAATTTTCAACAAGCGCGATTTGCTGGTAGTCCATGGCAGACGTCATAATGAACATCGCCATGCCATCACTTTTGAACCACGATTCCTTGTTGGTTTCGGGTTCTGGCTTAGAGATATCGATGCCTTTTGCTCTCAGTGCACATTTTATCTGGAATTTCCATTGACGGAAGTTACTTCCGTCAAAATGTTCGACGTTCATTTTAATTCCGCTGAAATCCATAGTTGCTCCACATGTGCTTTGAGGTTATTTTTGTAACTTCAATTCCCAACTCTCACTTTTTTTGTTACCTAGCCGTTTGCTCCTTGCTATTTTATTAATTAGCTGGGCCCATAACCTTTTTAATATCACAGGATATCGACGGCTTTCTTAATAAAAATGCAGGAAATTCTAAAGAACGTATTTATTCACGACTGGTATTTCTATAAGGTTTCACAAGAAGAGTTTTACATTGACAGTGGCGCTAGGTGAGCAAACTAGTAACTATTTTTTTTTTTATAAACTAGACTGGCTTGGTAGCTAGCAATGTAAAATTTAAACATCAATACTCAATAGGACTATTTGTGTGCGGTTGATTCTGTTCCGAGTTCTCTTCTGTGTTTTTAATCAGGAAAGGGGAACCGTGTTACCCCGAATTTAACGCGAGCGAAGCCGCGGGCAAAAGCTAGTACTTGTATAAACACACACAAGGGCTTGTTTACCTACTTGCGGCTCGTTTTTGGACGCACCTGCGTTATTTCAACGAGCATTAGAAACCATCCTCGCTGGCCTTGATGTGTGCATATTTTTAGATGACATTTTGGTGACTGGCTGTGATAAGACTGATAAGACAAAGCACTTACAGCGGTTAAACGAAGTATTCAAACGTCTGCAGGCAGCTGGGTTGGTGTTACAAAAAAGACAAGTGTTCGTTTTTCCAAGACTCTGTTTCTTATTTAGGTTACATCATAGACACAAATGGCTTACATAAGTCGCCTGAAAAAGTAAAAGCCATACTTGAAGCGAAGATTCCGGAAAATGTATCCGAATTAAAATCTTTCCTAGGTTTATAGCCCAAGCAAATAAGATCTATAAAAAGTGTTTTGAGGAATTAATTCCCATCAGGCTGGAAATCGTATTAATACCTTCATGTGGCCCTAAATGCATGTAATCCGAGTTTGCCCGATCCCAAGAGGTGTGCATAACTTTTTAGCGAAAATTTGGCTCGTTGTCAGTTTTTTGCTTGTAGCTCGAAAACGGCACGTCCGACGGAAAATGTATGTGTATCAATATTAAAGAGGGTTAAATTTTGCCTTGCACGAGTATCTTTACTTCTAATTCGGTTCAGCGGTACAGCCGAAATCAAAAGTTATATACCGGGAAAATGTCTCATTTAATTGAAAAACTCATATTTTGACTTCCATACCACATATCTTTGAAACAGATGACTCCTGGTAAAAAATCTATAGAATAAAAGTTGAAGACAATATAATTTCACGTTATATAGACATATCAATTTTCAAATTCAGGCATTTTGAAAGACTAAATTTGGAATGAATTCAAATGCGGTATTTTACTACTTCCTTCTAAGTTGCATATTTTCCATAAATATCAGGTGTGAGGCGTACATTTAATACATTGTTACAACTAAGAACATTTAGGTGCAAATTTCGAAAACGTACCCATTCAGAAACTATTTATACACCGTGTTTTTTTTTTGTTTCCGGTAAATTCAAGGGTATATTCCTGAGCTTAACTTAGGTTTATTTCTCAAAGACTCCAGTGTCCTATTTAGCTCCAGTTCTGAGGTAATCGATAGTTCTTTTTCGTCTTTCTGATTGTGTAAATTTTTCTTTTAGTCTGAGAACCCGCTATAAAGTCATGTAACTGTATGTTAAGATAATACAATATTAATTTTGTACTAAGCAGAAACGTCTGCAATCAAAATTTCAATTTTATAATTGAAAGAAAAATGGAAAAATTCGGACCGGTGTTCCGAACGGTCGCAAGTTCGAATCTTGCTCGTTGCGGTGAATTTTTTCATTTTTCTTTAAATTATACAATTTTCAATACAATAACAATAGACTTGTGTAACGTATAACGTTACAATGTTCCCTTTGTATCTATAGGATTGTTAATATTCGAAATTTCATTGACATGTCATAATGTTCAATTGTTTAGTTGAGTTAATAAACCTACAGATTGGGGAATCAATCAACAACTAATGAACCTATTTGACTTAACACACAGGTGAATCATTTTGTAGTGGGTTCTCAGAGTTAAAAAAAATTAAATGTAGGTTTACACAATTAGAGTGCATTAATAAAATATCGATTACCTCAGAACTGGAGCTAATTAGGACACTGGCGTCTTTGAGAAATAAACCTGAGTTAAGCTCAGGAATATACCCTTGTAATTACCGGAAATAAAAAAAACACGGTGTATAAATAGTTTTCTGATTGGGTACGTTTTAGAAATTTGCACCTAAATGTTCTTAGTTGTAACAATGCATTAAATGTACGCCTCACACACCTCATATTTATGGAAAATATGCAACTTAGAAGGAATTATTAAAAAACCGCTTTTGAATTCATGCCAAATTTAGTCTTTCAAAATTACTGAATTTGAAAATTGAAATGTCTATACAGGGTGGTTTGCCACGCTAGACCTTCCCGGAAATATAGCATCGTTTGAGTGATATACAGTAGATTTGTAATGGTTAGAATCATTAATTAATTAAAAAATTATAAATTCAAATTCACTACTTTTTCACTGTGGTGATGACCCTATTGCATCTGCACTTCACGGCTAGATTACGTCATCGCCATCGGGAAAACTCGGACCTTAAGCTTATTACCGAGCGTTGACGTAGTCGCACTGATGTATGATTGACGCGTAAATGTCAAATAAATCAAATGCGTAAATATTAATCAATTACTTTATTACTAATCGCCATAACTTATACTATCTTCACATACGGCATTCTAATGTTCCGCCGCGTCTTACAATGTACTTACGCTGCTGCAGCCCGTGCAGGATACACGATGTCGATGCACATGAGATAGTGTCCGCTCTTCAACATTTTTGCAACGCATTTAAACAATAACATAACATCTTTTTATAACAATAATTAGCAGTAGATTGCGCGGATAGGACGATCTCGAGCCAGTAAAACTTTAAACCTCCGTAGGTATTTTGTAAGGGTGAAGGCGCATGCTTAAGAACTTTTAGTAGGTACTGTGGTGACTCACTCCGAAATATCGATGCTCTGATCTCGAACTTGCAGGACTCTTTCTCTAGTCTAAACGGTCATTTTGAGCTGTCAGATGTACAATGGGCTAATATTTGGTGACACGATAAAAAGCACATATAATTCTTCTATGCCCAGTTGGATGCGGTGGTGGATATGTTTATCTTTGTCGTCGTAAACTTTTAGCCGCAATCTAGTTGCATCTTATTTATAAAAAGAGGAAATTAAAAGAATTACGAGCTTCTAGCAAAAGCATTTTTATTTGAAGAATATACACATACACATGAAATTAAGTAAGTTTAATGACAATTTCATTTATTTTCGTCCAATTGGACAGGCTACAATTTCATTTCAAACATCAGACTTCTTGTCAATTTCCAACTACGCAAAGAGGTTCGCTATTTATTAAAAATGTTTCGGTTCTAAGCTTAGAGAATTCAACCCGGATGGTGTAGTCATGTCTGTCATTTTCTATACAAAAAAAGTCTGCCGATTTTTGCGGGGGAGGGGAACGTCAAAAGAATGGCTACTCGTACGTAACGTACAAATAGCTACGTCAGACAAACGTCAGTCCATACATGTGTATGGCCACTGGTCATAATTATGCATAAAGCTCTATAAATGGAGTACGCTTCGCCTCATCTTTCCAAACAAAAGAGTCTGCCAAAATCTGTGGGGGGCGAGGTAGCACGCATGTGATGTTTTCAAGTCAAAGGTACATCGTTGTCGGTTGTTAATACAGTTTATTTCTAAATGATTTTTTATGGCAGCAACGCTTTATTGACAACCGACAAAGATTTACCTTTGACTTGAAAACACCAAACATATTTGACATATTCTTTTTATACTTCATAACACTACATGGAGCAATAGATAGTCGACTGTACAGATGTTAACATATGGTTCATTATTGGATGCAGTCTTTGCAAATGTCAAACAAAAAAGCCAAGGATTATTTTTCATTGTATTTTCAAACAAAATATAGAAGACAGCAATTCTTAAGCGCGTTAAATATGGAGAAGTGTCAAACGTCAAATAGTTACTGCCCGTCAGAAAGAAAACGATTGTCTTTGAAACGATTCTGTAAACGAAGCTTGATTTTCGATTTAGGTTAAATCTTTTATTACGGAAGTAATGATAAAGAAAGTAAAACTGTACTTACATCTGAAATGGTATTTAATTTTTTTGTAAACTAGACGAAATATAACATTTTTTACATCCAAAAACAGCGCATCAGTGCATTTTCACGGAGCTTGTTATCCATTGACAGCGATGAGGAAAATGCGTGACATCGATTATTGAAACAGTTTTTATAGATATAGGTACTAGATTTTCCTGCCAATACTTTTGACAGAGGGGAAATGATATCTAAGGCCTCTCCTGGTTTAGAACTCTCTGTAATTATGCTTTCGGCAGAGGGGAACGCCTGTCAATGGCGACTTCGGTTGGTTGATTTCTCTAAGGTTTTAAGTATTTGAAGTAACGCATGCACATATTGCCCGTTTTAAACCAAATAAATAACAGGTAAAACATATTGCATAAAAAATATACCTGCTCAACTAGGACAAAATTTCAATTTATTCCAAAATGATTTTGTGTAACGTGTTAACGAGCTAAAACCTATTTATCAGTCAGATATATTTATCCATCAGGTGTGTCTCAGTAGCTCAGTTGGTCAGAGCGATGGGCATGTATCCCAGAGTCGCGAGTTCGAGTCTCGCCTGAGGCAGTGGATTTTTCTACTTTTCCATTTTTTCTAAGCATTGTGGTATCGTTAGCAGACGTTCTGCTTAATACAAAATTAATTGCAGATATATTTATTATGAGTTTACGATATCATCTTTAATTGTTTATGGTGACTTGACGACTGGTTACTTTTGAGGGGTTGTCAATGTCACCATTTGAACTAAATATTTTTTGTGGTTAGAAATAATATTCATTTAATAAGAATTAACATAAAAGCTTTACCCGAAATTGAACAAGTGTAGCCACAAAGAGAATCGCGTTCGAAAATGCTGCAATTATTTTTCAGCATTGCAAGCAGATCTAATGGATGTATGACAACATAATATTCTGTCATCTAAATATTGTTTACAAGTAAGTTCATTGACCCAGTCACCTGTTTAAGGGTTAGCACAAAGTAGTTTTTTGCGTGAATGTTTAAAAGGCTATAATTTGGACACGGTTACAAATATTTACATAGTTTCTATGGGGGAAATATAGTGCTAAGGCTAAACTACCTTCCATTTTCGCAAAGGTCCATCGTGGACTTCCAGGCTGTATAACGTGAAATTATATTATCTTCAACTTTTATTCTAAGGGTTTTTCACCAGGAGTCATCTGTTTCAAAGATGGTATGGAAGTCAAAATGTGAGTTTTTAAATTAAATGAGACATTTTCCCGGTTTATAACTTTTGATTTCGGCTGTACCGCTGAACCGAATTAGAAGTAAAGATACTCATTTGAGGCAGAATTTAACCCTCTTTAATATTGATATATATGACATTTTCCGTCGGACGTACCGTTTTCGAGCTACAAGCTAAAACCTGACAAAGAGCAAAATTTTCACTAAAAAGTTATGCACACCTCTTGGGATTGGGCAAACTCGGATTACATGCATTTAGGACCAGATGAAGGTATTAAAACGATTTCCAGCCTGCTGGGAATTAATTCTTCAAAAAAATCTTATTTTCTTGGTCTATAGTAAACTATTACAGGCAGTTTGTTAAAAATGCGTCATCTATTTTATGTCCGTTGCACAACTTGTTACAAAAAAATACTAGGTGGTCTTGGACAAGCGAACATGACGATGCGGTGTCTAAAATAAAACATCAGTTGGCTTCAGACGTCACGTTAGCGCATTTTGGTCCGAACGCGAAATTAATTGTAACAGTAGATACGTCACCCACTGGCCTGGGAGCAGTACTAAGTCTCATAAATGATCAAGGAGTCGAGCAACCCGTCTCATTTATGTCAAGGTCGTTGACTAGTGCAGAAAAAAACCATAGCCAAATTAGTAAGGAAGCTACAAGCATCACATTCGGAATACGTAAATTTCACCATTATTTGTATGGGCGAGATGAGCCATTTATACTGAGGAATTAGGTAACGACTCGTCACGCGAAATCAGTTCTATTTGGTCACGAAATAAATAAAATGTTAATAAATTTAGTTTCTATTCGTCACACTCCTTAGGGTCGCCACCTATGTATATAATCTGCCGCAATACCATCAGGCGACTGAAGTCATAATGCTATCTCTTTCATCCTTGCAAGGTCTTAGTAAGGCTTTATAAAATAAATAGTGAAAATAAAAATAAAATTATATAAAATAAAATGAAGTGCACCAATACGCTACGACCAATATGACGTTGAATATTCGGTACTAGGAGAACATGAATACATTAGATATTAAACTTCATTATTGATGTATATTCGCAATGGATCCGTTTGAAGGGACTGTAAGGTAAACGTACCAGTGCTAGACATTGACCCAATAATTGACACCTTCATGTCAGAGCGACGCAGGTGACAGATGGATGTCATCTATTGGGACTTAAGGTATCAAGCATTGGTTGAACTTTTACCTTATAGGCAATAAGGAATTTATAGTGCAGTGAGTGTTTTTGTAATGAAAAGCACGATACCACGTGGTAGCTGAATGTTGCAGGTTAATTAAAATAATTTTTAAGAAAAAAAAACCGACTTCCATGTGGGTAGCCGGTGAAGCATTATTGTAGATGGTGCACTTAGATTCAATACAATGAAATAACTTGCTTAACAAAGGCAGCGGAGAGGACAAATCGCCAAACGTGAACTATGCGTCGTTGAAGAGTTCCATTCTGATCATCATCAGCAGTTCCACTTCATCAAATGTCACTCTTTTGAATGAAAATGCTTGATTTGTTGATAGAAATACAAAAGTCACTTTATGTATGCCTTTAAGATTTGAGGAATTCCCTCGATTCCTCATGGAACTCATCATCAGAACTTGAGCTTGACGAAAATTGGTCCTGACAATCTAACTTGCTTAACAAACACAGCGAAGAGGACGAATCGCCAAACGTGAACTATGCGTCGTTGAAGAGTTCCGTTCTGATCATCATCAGCAGTTCTACTTCATCAAATGTCACTGTTTTGAATGAAATGATGGATTTGTTGATATAAATATAAAAATCACTATATGTATGCTTTTAAGATTTGAAGAGTTCCCTCGATTCCTCATGGATCCCATCAACAGAACTGCGTTTTGATAAAAACGGGACCAATCGGTATATGTATACTGACAATCAAAAAAAGAATTTTCAAAATCGGTTCAGACATGACGGAGTTATGGAGTAACAAACATAAAAAAAAAAAAACATACACGCTGAATTGAGAACCTCCTCTTTTGAAATCTTAAAGTCGGTTAAAAACACACACACACACATTTAAAGTAAAGTACATACTTTATTGCATAAACATTTAGTCTTATTGAATCCTTAGAAAGTTTATTTTCCTTAGCTTGTTAATGCACTTTAGAATGGACATTTTGTCATTTAAAAAACGTTTTACTATTGTTTTTATTTGATATTCTCTAAGCAGGGTTTTTCTGTGTCGGGGGTTTTTCTGTAACAAATTTAGTTTAATAATGTTTCCTCTTTGTAATTCATGGATGTCCATTTCGAAGTCCAAGAGCTCAATGAAGTGTAAAAGGTTCGGTTTTTTACCAAACCGTCTGTTTAGTCGATGATGGTAGCCTTCCACAAAATTATTGGTTTTGTGCTTTTCATTGTAACAACTTACTGTGTTAAAACATTTCTTATTTAGCCATTGATTACTGAAATATTCAAAAAAATGTTCATTTCTGATGGTGACGCCCTTATGATATATTGTTAAAAAACCTTCGGGTATAAATGCAGGTGGCAGATGCGGTAACTGACAAAGTTGATATATGATTTTTTTATCAGCCCAAGACTTCATTTCTTTTCTCAATAATGGTTGGCAGTAATGAAAGTAGCAGCCGCTAACTTTGGCATTCGGATATATTTTATGAAGGGCGTTAAACATGGCAGATTCAAAATCAATTTTAAATACTTGTGGTGCCCAATCCGGAAACTGTTTATGTAAATTGATTAAAAGTTCGTCATATGTGGCTTGTTCCTTATTTTTAACCGACTTCAAGATTTGAAAAGAGGAGGTTCTCAATTCGGCGTGTATGTTTTTTTTTTTTTTTTTTTTTTTTTTTTTTTTTTTTTTTTTTTTTTTTATGTTTGTTACTCCATAACTCCGTCATGTCTGAACCGATTTTGAAAATTCTTTTTTTGATTGTAAGTATATATATACAGATTGGTCCCGTTTTTGTCAAAACGCAGTTCTGATGATGGGATCCATGAGGAATCGAGGGAACTCCTCAAATCTTAAAGGCATACATATAGTGATTTTTATATTTTTATCAACAAAACCATCATTTTCATTCAAAACAGTGACATTGGATGAAGTAGAACTGCTGATGATGATCAGAACGGAACTCTTCAACGACGCATAGTTCACGTTTGGCGATTCGTCCTCTTCGCTGTGTTTGTTTAGCAAGTTTAATTGTCAGAACAAATGTTCGTCCAGCTCAAGTTCTGATGATGGGATCCATGAAGAATCGAGGGAACTCCTCAAATCTTAAGGGCTTACACATAGTGACTTTTGTATTTTTATCAACAAATCAAGCATTTTCATTCAAAAGAGTGACATTTGATGAAGTGGAACTGCTGATGATGATCAGAATGGAACTCTTCAACGACGCATAGTTCATGTTTGGCGATTCTTCCTCTTCGCTATGTTTGTTAAGCAAGTTAGATTGTCAAGACCAATTTTCGTCAAGCTCAAGTTCTGATGATGAGTTCCACGAGGAATCGAGGGAATTCCTCAAATCTTAAAGGCATACATAAAGTGACTTTTGTATTTTTATCAACAAATCAAGCATTTTCATTCAAAAGAGTGACATTTGATGAAGTGGAACTGTTGATGATAATCAGAACGGAACTCTTCAACGACGCATAGTTCACGTTTGGCGATTGGTCCTCTCCGCTGCGTTTTTTAAGCAAGTTATTTCATTGTATGGAATCTAAGTGCACCATCTATCTACAATAATCCTTCACCGGCTACCCCCATTGAAGTCGGTTTTTTTTTCTTAAAAATTATTCAGTAGACAATATATTGCTGGTATTAGGGTTACCTCCTAAGGTAGAATTTATAATTGTACGGAGTGACTTGACAAGTCAACAAACACAAATGTTGCCGCAATTCGGCCAGTGCTGTTCTTATCGATATTTTTATTTATTAAGAGTTCTACAAACGCCGCGACTTATTGGTTGCGATATTGACGCTGCAACTTGATTAAGGCTTAAAGGCTGAAGAATGCTGCAACATGATGTGGAAAATACGCGACTTTTACGGAATGACTATTACTTGTTGATAAAACTATGCGGAACGCGACAAATTGAAGTCAATTTATAACTTCTGTACATCCTATTATTGGAGACAATAATCATTTCTAAAGACGGCTCCTCATACACCTGCCGTAGGGTTAATACCGGGCGCTTAGGCTACATACGCACTTAGCGGTTGGCCGTAATGCGGCTGGCCGTCCTGCTGACCGCGGGTTGCGGATGCAGTTGCGGCCAACCGGACGGCCAGCCGTAGCGCGGTCAGCCGCATAATGCGTACAGCGACCGCGCGGTTGAGTCAGGCCATTTCCAAAATGGACGTCGATGAAGTCGTAGCTATTTATTATATTTACGCGCGTTACATAAAAAAAGAGAAACAGAGACATAGATTCTAGAAATGTCTTGTACTTCAATTATAAATCGTTCTGAATCGAAATCCATATTTGTTTATTGTACGAGCGTGTACACGTGCGCGCGAGCAGCCGCAAACTGGCGACCGCAGTGGATCCGCGTAGTGCGCACAGCTACCGTCCGGCTGTCCGCCAGTCGGGCCGCAGCGCTCCGAGCGACCGGAGCGGATGGGCGGCAGCCGGATTGCAGTGCGTATAGGTAATACGGTTTACATACAATTTTGAGGTTCCGGTTAGCCGAGCGGTCATCCGCAGTGCGGGCAGCCGCACAGTGCGTACATACCCTTAGAGAATTCAACCAACCGGAGCGGCCATGTCTGTCATTTTCTATACAAAAAAAGTCTGCTGATTTTTGCGGGGGAGGCGAACGTCAAATATATGGCTATTCGTACGTAACGTACAAATAGCCACGTCAGATAAACGTCAGTCCGTACAATAAATATGACCACTGGTTATATTTATTGACCATTGTTTTCGGCAGAGGGGAAGGCCTGTCAATGGCCGCTCTGGTTAGTTAAATTCTCCAAGCACACGGCGGTCGGGCCAATATTGGGATTTCTCTACACACATGCCTGCCGTTCAGTTTGTGAGTGAATATCTTGCTGAATGCACGTCTCTAAAATGGCGCCAGAGGTAGCTTAGAGTGAGGAATAGGACATAGGATTTTATCCCGAAAAAAAAAACCTTTTTAGAGGGCTACACGATAACCGAATTCTATGCGGACGAATCCAAATATCTTTTCTTCTATTTTAGAAGTAGTTAAGTAGGTATTTTTGAGAAATATCGTCTTCTGACTGTTCGTAAATATCGTTACGTTTTGTTGTTATTAGTCGTAGAAGTGTTGAATTCAATTATTAAGTGATGTTGCCTTGGATTACGGATTCCTTTGGACGTACAAGAATTAGAACCAGAACAATGTTCATCCAAAATGTCGCCTGCATAATAAAGAGCTCAAATTTACAGAAACTATTTGTAGTCCGCCTCGAACTGAGAACTCGCGATTTCCTTGTAAATGCATTGACCAATATACCAAGACTCTTATGGTGATTGTTTTGCGCCTTCTAGCTCCATAACCCATGGATCGATCCTGCTCATATACGAACTCTCAAATTATATTGATTTCTGCTATAACCCCAACAAATTTCATAAACATTAGAAAAAACGTTACTACAGTTACCGCAGAACAACTATTCAAAAAGCCATCGAAATGCAGCGATGTCCAGGTAGCCAGATTACAGTTCCGTTTCCGTTTCATACGAAGCTGTCTATAACTTCACTTCGCTTAGGCTCCGGTCGTTCGACCAGATAGAAAAATATATGATATGTTGTATAACATAACTATACGATTTATTAGCGACAACGTATTTCAAACTTTTGTCTGATTTGAATATTGTAGCATTTCAGGCTGTGACATGATAATTTAATTTCCTAACGTTTATGGATCCTTTAAATGGAATCGTATTGGTAGTGTTTAGTACAACATTACACTTTTCGATACTTTTTATCGACATATACCCATGATTATTTTATTTTTGCTATTCCAGGCAACATTTTAACTGTCAGTCATGTGTCAAGTCACTTTTTATAATTAGAAATTCAACCGTACGTCTACATGAAAACTGTATAGCTGGTAGTATGGTCGCGGTACGCAGGAAAAAGTTCCATCGGCATAGATTTCAACAGATTTCATAAAACAACCTTTGACTTTTTCGCTCATAAATATAAGTATTCGATCATAGATAAGATTTTTTTGCAATACTTCGGGAATGTTCACGTCTTTAATACTCGGAAATCTAGTAGTGACTAAGCTATGAGACCTCAGTCGAAGTCTGTAAAGCCGCGGTTTTACAGATGTGTAACTGGGGATGTTTTCTACAAAGTTAACCCCCTTTTCTATCAACGGCCGAAAACATTCCTCGTATATTTTTTGTACAGGTCCGAACTCCGACTTTACAAGTTTTTTACAAAGTTCCATTGCCAAAATTATGTCCTTTTTAACAAAATTTTGTTGACACGTATGGTTCGTCTTTCTTATCACATTTCCACTACTGCACAATGTAATAGATCCATTACAATTTTTCTTTCTACACACCGCCAATGATTAGACTAATCCTTATTGATTCGGTTTTTAGTTAATTGGTAACCATTCCATAGTAGAAACCTTCTATTTCTTGAACTTTTAGCGTAATAAATTGTAGACGCGTTCATGATTTCACAAGCAAGAACAATTTTAATCAGGAATGTCAGTTATTGTTTTATATTATCTCAAGTGGCCATTTATTTGTTGAAGAAGGTTATATACCTAACTTACTTACCTTCTTTATGAACTTATATCATAAAGTAGCAATAAACTACTCTAGTAAATATGTGCAAGTACCTATGCAAGTAGGCACAGATTTACTAGGATAACATGTAGGTATGTTTGTATACCGGGTGTTGCCTGTAACACGAGCAATAAATTAAAACATAGATTCTACTCCTCAAACTAGACGATGTTTGTTCAACGACTTTTGAAAGTTATGTAGTTTTAAGATTGTCTCTTTTTCAAACAAACTAAATAGTATTTTCAATATACGTTAAAATCCTTCTAATTGACATTGCTTGTCAGTCTTGTCACCTTACGTACAGACATAAACAATTTCGCAATACATTGCGTGTTCGAATAAACTTTAAAGTTCGAACAAACTAAATAGTATTTTCAATATACGTTAAAATCCTTCTAATTGACATTGCTTGTCAGTCTTGTCACCTTACGTACAGACATAAACAATTTCGCAATACATTGCGTGTTCGAATAAACTTTAAAGTGTACTAAAAATTAAACCACAAGTTATTTTTCAAAGTCGCTGAACAAAGGTTGTTTACTTTGAGGAGTAGAATCTACATTTTAATTTATTGCTCACGTTACAGGCAACACCCGGTATACCTTTTATGGAATCTATAAAATCAGAAAACGCTCGAGTAAACGACCGCAAAAACATTTATTTTAATTATGAAAAGAATCAAACACATCGGTCCTTATATTTTGGCAGAACGGTTAATAGATCCCTATGGTTACCTACGTGAATTTACACTGACAAGATTCTTAATTTCCTAATACAAAATTCACATAACATTAGCCTCTTTATGAGCAGCATGCGTCACAATACCTATAATTACAATCATAAATCGAGTCAAGATGTCTGAATTGCAATAGTACGAGTATATATTGCAGTAAAACACTTCGTAAATTGCATTTACACGTTTAATTTTTCAGATTAAGTAAATTATTTAAAATTAGAAATTTGGTCCTTCGAGCCGGATAGACTGTAATTAAATTACAATAATCAGATTATTTAAAATTAGTACTTCACATAAAAATTACGATAACGATATCTATATGAAGATATTTCACATTCCATAATTTCCTTAGTGGATAGAATGTAATTAAATTACAATAATCAGATTATTTAAAATTAGCACTTCACATAAAGATGAAGATAACTATATCGATAAAGGTATTTCACATTCAATAATTTTCTTAGTATCGTAGACCCGGATAGAATGTAATGAAATTACAATAATCAGGTTATTTAAAATTAGCACTTCACATAAAAATGACGATAACGATATCGATAAAGGTATTTCACATTCAATAGTTCCCTTAGTGGATAGAATGTAATTAAATTACAATAATCAGATTATTTAAAATTAGCACTTCACATAAAGATGAAGATAACGATATCGATAAAGGTATTTCACCATTAATAATTTTCTTAGTATCCTAAACCCGGATAGAATGTAATTAAATTACAATAATCAGGTTATTTAAAATTAGCACTACACATAAAAATGACGATAACGATATCGATATAAGGTATTTAACATTCAATAATTACCTTAGTATCGTAAACGTCTACTTTCCGCACAAAAGGAAAATAAAACGAGGGAGTACTAGCAAAAATAGTAAGTACAAATAAAGACTCGGCTGGTAATTTGGCTGCGGGAAAATAATGGATTAATGAGGCGAGTGATATGGATGGTGACAGATGATTCGCTGGCTGAAAGTAGCCTAAATTCAAGAGCCAGGTCTTTGTACGCCCGTCGAATGAGGCAATTAGAATTTTGGGAATGGCGGGTTAATATAAAATGCGGATCGCAGATATGTAAGAATGGTAACAATAATATAGAACTAAAGCACGGCAAATAAAATGCGAAGTCCCCAATTAAACTCTAGAGCACTTCACGGAGCGACACGCCGGTTTCACCTGGTGAGCCACGCAGGATGCGGGCTCAGATCCTTTAGAGGCTTTGATTATTAAACCAACCGGATGCGAGACGCGCACTAATTTCGGCGAGGGGGACGAGGAAACGCACACAAATACTGTTAACACTAATGCATTTTCCATTGACGTCGCTACACACGCACACGATAAAATTATCAAACACTAGCAAAAAATATACTCACACAAGTACAAGACACAGACAACTTGTCCGTGAACGAGATAATGTCATCTTTAAGTAAACGTAGACAGTGCGAGGAACGCGTCGATAATAATATACTTAAGTATCGATATTTGTGACGTTTTCAAGTCAAAGGTACATCATTGTCGGTTGTTAATAGAGTTAAATTTTAAATGATTTTTTTATGGTAACGCCTTATTGACAACCGATAATGATGTACCTTTGACTTGAAAATATCACATTTTATCGTAGATTTATTTATCGTATGCCTACATGTCACTGGATATAGATAGGCATTTCTTCCCTAGGGTAGTGGGAAAGCAGATGATGAACAAAATCCAGTGAGTGATGCGAGGTCCAGGTAGGACAGTAGAGCTGCCAAGTTTGTAACTCTTTTAGCACCACCCAGGGATCACGTGTAGGGTTGTCTAAGGTGTTTCCTATGGACGCAGAGAAACATTGATCGTAGGTTAGTTATATATTTTTGTTTCTTTACCACGTATAAGGTTTAGCTATTGATAAAATTATAATGTTAAGTTGTGATTAAATATCAAGTTTCTCTACCAGCATATTACTTACAATGTTAGTATTCTACGTAAGTTAGTTTGCCTATTTGTTCAGGACAAATCTTGCAAGCTGAATTAGAATAACTTTTATATTATCAATTTAATATTTTGATGTGTATTTGCTTTTATATTTAGTGGAAAATACTACAAATTGAAAACAAATAACTACTACAATGAAACAATGAACTGCAAAGAACTCTGGAACATCACGGAATTCGAACCCACGTGTTTAGATTACCGTTCCAATGTGCTTCCAATTACACTAGACGTTCCTCTATCCACATCAGTGAATTTTTCACTGTAATGAACAATGATTAATCAGTCACTAGCGACATCGTGATGTTCCAGAGTCCTTCGCAGTTGATATTTTGATTGTAATGGGCATCTGTTTCCAATTTGTGTTTCTATTTCTATTATCTCTTCTTCGTTTTCTATTATAAATAAAAAGTATATCATAGTGCTAATGTTAATATCGACATTTATTTTTGTGCTGTCCCATCACTTAAACTTACCTGTCAGTTACAGTGATACCAGAGTCGGAAATTAAAAGTGCCTATTTAAGGGGATAAGTGCGTATAACGTACCTTATAATAAATAAAGTATAAAATTAAAATGCTACATAAAATGTATGGTTAAAATAAAGGAACGAATTAATTTCTAAACAGGAATATCGTTATTTCAAGCATCTACAAGTATATTTCACTTAAGGGGCGCCACACATTAGAGCGAAATTCAGTGCGGAATTCATCACACTAACTGAAATTTGTCTATTAGAACAGAAATTTGTTTATGGTAGCTGTATTTTTGAGATCATAGACAAATTTCAATAATTTAAAAGTCGATTAAAATATGTTTAGAAACCATTTGATAACAACACACACACACACACACAGAGACACGCTGCTTTTTTAACAGAGCAATGCTTTACAATTATGGCTGTATGCCGAATGGGTCTCTGCCTAACCCACGGAGTATCCTTTAAGTGTATTGCCAATGACAATGAATTACATAATGGCGGATGTATTTCTGCCGCACTGGAGTCGATTACTCTTGTTTGCAATATTTCATTTACCTCCCTCGATGTAATCGTGTTCATAATTGCATACCCAATTTATGAATGAATTAATTGATAAATTGGGTATGCAATTATGAACCCGATGGTACAATGTAATATGAAGAGTCAAGTTTAAAAATTACCCTAAAGCAGATGTAGTACCATTAAGTGGCAACACTTTTTGATTGACAATATTTTTTAGTTTCTTGCTAATTTCGTGCACTATTTGATGATATTTAGACGTAATTATACTTAGAGATGAAAAGAAACGTTATCCTTCTGTAAACTAGATCATTCAGATCTTTTCTTACATGAGAACACGCAGCAATTCGGCATTTTTACCTCAGATCGTTCCGCGCTGACTGACATTCATTGAATGGCGTTTGACGCGCGACAACTGGTTTTATATAACCGCTACGACCAGTGGTCTTGTAGTTTTGACAGAGGGGGACGCCTGACAATTACCACTCCATTGGTTTATTTCTCTGAGTTTAGAGGCGACTGGCGGCCGTATCCTAGAGCGACACTCTGGTTTCACCTGATGAGCCACGCGCAATGCGGGCTCGAGTTCTTTAGAGGCGACTGGCGGCCGTATTCCAAGGCGATACTCCGTGGTAATGCCTTCAACCATTATCATTAAAAAAGCGGTTTAAAAATTATATAGGTGCGAAAGGGCTCCTCAAGGCATCACAAGGAGATTAAAAAACAGTAATGGACTGTATGGGTATATGCACTTGTGTCAGCTCAAAATGGTCAAGAAGGAGGGTTTTTAAAGCCAAGCGCACTCACCTGAAGTCCTTGGGAGCACGTGAAAGCTGGCCAGCTTAACTAAAACACTTTCTTCTTCGGTCGTTTTGACTGTCCATTCACAAGCTGATCACACGCGCGCGCTTTCACTTTTTCCTTTGTATGAAACTTTTCAAATTGTGGTTTTTAGGATTATTCGTGCGAGTCGATGTGATTGAGACGACATCGATATAGGAACTGGCCGATCAAATATGGCGGCTCATAGTTAACCGTAAGCGAGACGGCTATACGTAAATAGTGCGCATTGGCAAAGGAAGGAAGATATGGATAGGTTCGGAGCATTTCACAAGTACCTACATCTTAATTATTAAGAAAAAACTACCTTAAACTAGAAATATTAAATTTGAGATTCACCATCCCCCCGGCTTTGAAGGAACCCTTCGAAAGAATAAAGAGGAAATTAGCTGATACTCAAATTAAAGAAAATACAAAGGTAGCAGCGTTTATGGTCATTGTGCAAAGTTACTTGTAAAGTTTTAAAAATAAAATATCTAGCATTATTAACCTAACACCTTAACCAGTAAGAATAAAAAAAATTATGCACAGCAATTGTGCGAGTAAACAAAGTGAAGATAATGTTAACATAAGCTAAGCGAACTTATTATATTATGATAGATGCGAGCTAAATCTAAGATTATTAATCTTAAATCTAAGATAAGACTCCTATTGAGTCGGTAAAGGGCATAATCGTATGACAGGACGTCTATACGTAGCCGATTTTGTTTTTACTTCCGCCACTCGAATTACTCCGTCTTGACTATTAGGGAAAACGTTGGTAATAATTCCTAACGGCCATTGTAAAGGCGGAGCGTTATCTACAATTAATATTACCACGGTACCAACTTTGATCGGATTTGCCGGAAAATTCCATTTTTCCCGTTGTTGTAAATTGTGCAAATATTCCGTTCTGAAACGCTTCCAATACGACTGCACAAGCGAATCCATGAGTGAAAATCGAGACAGTAAATTCGTGCGTTCATCAGACAGGTCGGCAGCGGTTAAAATTCCAACGGGGAAGTAGTCAAAAAATGAGAAGGCGTTAGGGCCAGCGGTTCGGACGGGTCTGAGCTTAAAGCATACAAAGGACGACTGTTAAGAACGGATTCAAGTTGAATAAGGACTGTCGACATCTCTTCAAAGGTTAGGACTTGCTTTCCTATTACCCTAAACAATAAAGACTTAGTGCTTTTTATGTTAGCCTCCCATATACTTCCGAAATGACTAGCGGTAGGAGGATTCATTTTCCACGTAATGCGATGCTTTGCGAGCTCATTACTAAAGCTTTGATAATAATCGTCCGATAATAAAAAATCATAAAGCTCCTTGAAATAAGCTTTAGCTGATACGAAATTTGTACCGTTATCTGAATAAAGAAAGGTACAAGGACCACGTCGCGATATAAAGCGCTTGAAAGCGTCTATAAAACTAGCCGAAGTTAAATTTGAAACCAATTCAATGTGAACGGCTTTTGTCACGAGGCAAATAAAAAGGCAAATGTAGGCCTTTACGCTGCGCACGCCGCGTCTCCTGTAAGGAGTGATATACAAGGGTCCTGCGAAATCTATGCCCGTATGCATAAAAGCCTTACACTGTTCTAAGCGGCATTTTGGCAAGTCAGCCATAATAGGAAAGGTAGGTTTAGGGTTAACCCTAAAACAGCGGTTGCATTTTTGGGTACGTTGCCGAACAATGCGTCGCGCGGAAATAATCCAAAATTTAGTTTTTAATATGCCAAGTAATAATTGAGGCCCTGCGTGAGAGTTTTCGCGGTGATAAGAGTCAATTATAAGTTCTACGATATGACATATTTTAGGCAATATTATAGGATGCTTAGAACAATAATCGAGCGAGGAGTTCGATAGGCGTCCTCCAACGCGTAAGATTCCGTCAGAAAGGAACGGAAACAGTTTCTGTAATTTCAAGGAACATTTTTGCCCTTTTGAAATGGCTTTGATATCCTCAAAGAAGTACGCATCCTGTACTACTCGCAAAATTTCAATTTCAGCGGTATCTAAGTCATTAGCAGTAATGACGTCATTTCGAGGAAGCTTCTTCAAAAAAACGAAGCACATAAACTGTTGCGCGAAGAAGCTTGTTCCAAGAGGAACAGCGGAGAGCGAGCGCCATTAAAGGGTGCTCCATCCTAGTGACAGTGGTAGCCACGTGAGACACGGTTTTTTCTTCCGGCAGCTGCGATCGATTGGGAACAAACTTTTGAACAGGCCAGTGTTCTATTGGTTGCGATAACCAAGCTGGTCCCTTAAACCAGAGCTCGTGCTGAAGAAGCTGCGAGGGTGTAAGACCACGTGACACGCAGTCACTAGGGTTCTGGAAACCTGCAACGTGGTATAAGTTGTCAGGTGAAATATTTTCCTGAATTTGCGAAATGCGATTGGCAACATAAGTATCGAACCTATGTGGCGAAGCGACCGACCAACATAAGGCGACCTCTGAGTCCGAGAAAGCAAAAATATAATTTATTTTATGCCTTTTTGACATAGTTTCGTGAACTTCTTTAAGAAGTCGTGAAAGAAGCAAAATACCGCAAAATTCCAAACGGGCCACAGTAATCTTGGGTCTAGCTGAAGAAACTCTCGACTTTGAGCAAAGCAATGTCACCACTGCTGGCTCATTGCGATTCGCAACGTGAGAATATATAACGCAGCCGTAAGCGGCTTCGCTGGCGTCGGAGAACCCGACCAGCGTAACTTGAGATCCCTCCTCAATACCTAAATGTCGAGGAAAGTTGAGGTGAGATATTAGCGGTAACTCGGCTAAATATTGTTGCCACAGATTTACAATATGAGAGGGAGGTACTTCATCCCAATCGAGTGAAAGAAGCCAAAGTTGCTTAATACTCGTAATCAGTTTTGCGTACAAAATGACCGGGCCGACGAGTCCTAAGACGTCGTACAGGCGCGCGGTTGCGGAGAGAATAGCACGTTTCGTGCAAACGGACGACGGGCTTGAAATATCAAAAACAAAGTCATCTCGTGCAGGTAACCATCTCAAGCCTAAAATCTTAAATATACTTCCATCATCGAAGGAAATAGACTCAGATTGACGGTGAGACTCTGGAATGTGCTCGAGCAATTCAAGCGAGTTTGACGACCATTTGAGTAAATCAAATCCACCGGCTTTAAAGAGAGCGATTAACTCATCTGCTGTCTTGACTGCTTCCCCGGGAGAGGAAGCAGAAGAAGCGAGATTATCGATATACACGTCTCTTTCAAGCACGGAAGCCGCGTTGGGCCACCTGTGCCTCTCGTCGGCAGCTAGCTGGCGCAATGTCCGAATTGCCAAAAAGGCTGAAGGGCGAAGGCCAAACGTTACTCGTGTGAACGTTAACACTTCAAGCGGGTCGGTATCAGAAAACCGGTATAAAATACGTTGGTATTTATGATGCGCAGGATTAACATGAATGCATAAGTACATTTGTTTAACGTCAGCAAAAAACGCTATCTTATAAACGCGTACATTTAGCAAAATGTGAAAAATATTAGCCTGTAGGTTGCATCCTGAATATAAAATATCGTTGAGAGATAGGCCGGTATCCGTTTTTGAACTACCATCCAGGACCGGTCTTATTTTGCTACTAGTTTTATCTTGTCGGATTACAGGGTGTTACGGTAAAAAAAATACTGGAGTATTAGACTCATTAGGTGAGGCGGGGGAAAGGATACCTTTGTTAAGGTAGTCGCGAATGACCTCGTCGTATCCAGACTTAAGCGCGGGGTTTTTAGCGAATTTATTTTCTAAAAGCAAAAAACGCCTTTTTGCGGTATTATAGGAATCGCCTAAAGTACTAGGATCGTCTTTAAACGGAAGATCCACGCAATAGCTGCCGTCAGCGTTACGAACAGTGGTTGACGTGTAGATATCTTCGCATTTTTTATCTTCTGGACTCAAAAACGTACGCGAGGGTATTTCTTCTACGGCCCAAAAGTTTTCAACGGCCTTATGAAGCGGGTCTCTAGTAAAGGCACACAGCGGCCGGGTTACAGTAGGCGCGTTATTTATTGCCGCGTCACCCATTATCAGGTACCCTAAAGTCGATTCTATAGCGGTAGGAATATTAGGATCAGAGTGCTCAATTTTTGTCGATAACAATAGTTTACAATAAATATTGACACCTAAGAGTGCTTCTATAGGTCCAGGTTTTGAAAAGTTGTCATCAGCGAGCGTAAATTGGCGGACGTAATCAATCACCTTACTTAGAGGCGAGTCAGGCAACATTGGAGTCAGGCGATCGACAACTAACGGCTTGATCGAATACTGGCAGTCATCATCCAATCGAGATGCAAAAGTGAGCGCGGTCTTTCCTTTAATTTTTAGAACCAACTCGCCTAATCGCGAAACTTCCGAAAACCGCAATTGATTATCAATAGGAAGCGAAAGGCGCTTACAGCAAGCCGTAGTTATATAGTCCGACATGGATCCAGGGTCAATTAATGCGCGAACATAATGAGTTCTATTAAAGGAATCAATTACCTTTATTTGAGCGGTGGCGAGTAAAGCGGTTGTGTGATAGAAGTTATCACTATCTGCACATGTGCATGCAATAGTGCAGACAGGCGGTAAGCTATTTTCGACCGTAACTACAGTAGTCGCAGAGTCGATATTAGCTTGAGCGGGATTATCGGCCTGAGCGTCAAGGCAGGCACTGGTCGAACCATGAGCGGTAGCAGGTTGCGGGAGTAACAAAATTATTTGTTGCAGCGGGAGAATTATTATTAATAGCGGGCGTGGACACTACTGCGCTAACATTGCATTGAGATTTCTCTTTCGCGTTAAAATGCAGTAACGAATGGTGTCGTAAAGAACAATGCGAACAATTGCGTTTGGAAGTACAATTAAGCATTTTATGTTTTACACTTAAGCAGTTGTTGCAATAAGAGTTTAGTTTAATGAAATCAAACCTATCGTGCGGCGTCATTTTCATAAAAGATTGACAAGAATATAAATGATCGTGTTGTTTACTACTACATAATGAGCATTTATCGCTGGCGCTTGTGCCGTTGGCCACATCTGCGCTTACGAATGTTTTCGGTTTAAAATGTGACTGATGCGAGATGCGCGATTTAACAACACTATCAACTGGTTTGCTTGTAGTTGCATTCGGAGAGCGAGATAACACTTTGTTTTGTTCTTTGACGAATTCAATTAAATTTTGATATGTAGGGATTTCTTCTTTGCGGTAGGTAATTTAAAAATAATTTAATTGTGTCGGCATCTAGCTTTTGCAGCGCTAAATGCAAGAACATAAAATCCGTCAAATCATCCAAATTCAACTGCTTAGGAGCTTCGACTGACGAATTGAATTTATTTATGAATGAATCCAAGCCGGCGGCATTGCAGCTGATTAAGATAAGCCGATGCTAACGAACGTGGATCATCGTACTTTTGTATTAATGCATTCCAAATAATGGAATAATTTTCAGCGGTGGTAGGTAAGCCGGAGCAAACACTCGCGGCGTTACCAGTTAATTTGCCAACTAAATAGTACACTTTTTCGCTATCAGTTAGCGATGCGTTTTCGTGAATAATACTTTTAAATTGTTGGTAAAACAATGGCCAGTTTTTGACATCTCCGTCAAAAGAAACTAACTAGTTTAGGCAGGCGGCATTTTGGTTTAGAAGGAGATGCCGGTTCCGGAGAAACCTTGGCTTCGTTATCTATTAAAACTTGCTTAATGTAACAATACATTTCCTCGAAGGTCGTCCATGACTCGTAATCGACTTCAGAGTCAGGGTGCATTTGTAAGTGCAAAACGTTATATGACTCTAAAACGGTTTGGTAATCATCGTGCAATTTATCTAAGTTTAATGTGCTCGTATGAAATGCCCTATATTGAGTTGGATCGGTTTCCGCCTTATGAGCAAGTTCCAAAATGTTTTCGACGCGTTTGTATATGACATCGCGACGAACTGAGTATAAAGCGAGCTGGCTTTTATTAGTGTCGTAGTTCTCGCTAATAAAACCCTCGCTGCCTTTTCTGCCTTTTGATTTCACCATATTAAGTAGGTATATGTAAGATTGTCAATTAAATTTGTGAACAAACTTGTAAGTAGCGCTAGGAAAAGGTAAATTTAGTATTTAGTTTAACAAATGCGGTTAAAAATAAAATGATGAGCGGGAAATTAAATATAAATAAGCGGTAAAATAAATGAGTTCCTTTTTATAAAATACCTAACGAACACAGCTGCGAATAATACCTATAAGCGGTATGCGTTCGGAATATATTGCTACCCGAAATATTTAAACTAAGCGATGTTGTCGCGGCTGCGCAATCGTATAGGAGCGACACGAACGAAATGAAAACGAAGTAAGCCGAACGAACCCGAAAGTTGACGAACGCGTTTAAATAATTTTTATCTATTTTCAATATGGCGAACAAATATGATATTTCAACACAGGAAAAGTGGAAACACGTGTATGAATAATTTGTCACAAAAATTTAATAATTTTGGAAATAACCAACGATCTACCGTACTTAGCAACGCGTAGCGGAAATAAAACGAAATAGCTGCCGATGCGGGAGATTAAAAAAGATATTCGACAGACTATCTCAGTTACTTAGCACAATGACCATGTAATTAGCGGAATATTTATGACAAATAGCTCACTATCCGGGAGAAGTGACCAAAAATAATGGTAATGCCTTCAACCATTATCATTAAAAAAGCGGTTTAAAAATTATATAGGTGCGAAAGGGCTCCTCAAGGCATCACAAGGAGATTAAAAAACAATAATTTGCGACTGTAATGGACTGTATGGGTATATGCACTTGTGTCAGCTCAAAATGGTCAATAAGGAGGGTTTTTAAAGCCAAGCGCACTCACCTGAAGTCCTTGGGAGCACGTGAAAGCTGGCCAGCTTAACCAAAACACTTTCTTCTTCGGTCGTTTTGACTGTCCATTCACAAGCTGCTCACACGCGCGCGCTTTCACTTTTTCCTTTGTATGAAACTTTTCAAATTGTGGTTTTTAGGATTATTCGTGCGAGTCGATGTGATTGAGACGACATCGATATAGGAACTGGCCGATCAAATATGGCGGCTCATAGTTAACCGTAAGCGAGACGGCTATACGTAAATAGTCCGCATTGGCAAAGGAAGGAAGATATGGATAGGTTCGGAGCATTTCACAAGTACCTACATCTTAATTATTAAGAAAAAACTACCTTAAACTAGAAATATTAAATCTGAGATTCACCACTCCGGTTTCCAATATCTTGACGCCCCTCCGACGCGGTACACGCACGCACTTGGCGTTGGATATAACTTAATAATAATTCCAATCACGCCCAACAAATAATCAAACTCAGATTAAAATAGGAAAAAATTGGGATGTCAAAATGGATTCTGACAACTCTACAGCTCGAGGTTCACAATCTATCTGTCTTCTCGACTAAAACAAAAACTATTTCAAACTCCTACAAAGTTGGAATTTAAAATTGATGCGAATATCCTCTTTTCTCAGTCGTCATCTTCTTTCAAAATAAAAATAGGACACATCGTATTTTGATATCGGCGCCACCTAACTATAAGTAGACGAACCACGATCTAATCTACCCTAACTCGCGCAACTTGGCCGGTAAACAAAATTAATAGCGCGGATAGTCCGAAGGGATGCCGCGACATGTAGCTGGCGTTCTTTCGGCATGCTACAATATGTTATGGGCAAAGTGATAAATGAGGGCATTATGCATAATGCCCAATTAATAATGCCCTCATTTATCATTTTGCCCATAACATATATAGGTTGGATGAATCACCGTTTAACCTTTTCAACGCTTTCCATCTCGCATCAAAATATGGCCTACACGCCAATATCTCGAATAGTGAATAACGAATATAAACGTTATCTATCATAGAGACAATTGCTTTGACAGCGTCCGTCATAACCACTTTATGGGTTATTGGCGTGGTGGACACGATGACTGGCGTTCAACAGGTTAATAATATTAATATTGTGATACGCGTGGATCACGTAATATTTTTTTTTTTCACAAAGGTAAACAAAAATAAACTATTTATTCAATAGTTACAACATAATTATTACATACTAAAGAATTATATAGGGAGGCAGCAGTGGAGGAGATAAATTATAACAAGATGACGAATGAAAGAGAGATTTAATTAAAATATAAAAATTACATTTAGATCTTAATCTAAGGTGTTGTCCTAAGACCCGATGTTAGGTGTCAAAAAGGCACAGAGTGGATGCGCACTCTGGTTTTATCAATACGACGGGACCGATTGCCCAATATCGATGATGCGCGGCGCGGGCGGCTGCAACGTAACGTGGTGACGTAGACGCATACGCAGGCGTGATGCAGTGCTGATGACGCGACGTTGTGACGTATACCGGTGACGTAGCCATGCTGGGTGCAGTGTGCGAGGTGCGTATATAACACCTCCCCTCTAAGTAGAGCAACTATTTGCTAGGTTTAGTGCAAATGTTGCGGCTTTCTATAGTTCTATGTTTTCCGGTTTACTTATGTTGAGTTTTTTGGTAGCCTGATATCTTCTATATAGTATAAAGTGTAGCATATCCCTTACATACCTCAGGATTGATTCGCTGCAATGCTGGGCTGAGCATTTATCTTATTTGTGTTGCACTTTCCTAGTTATTTTGCAATCCTTGTTCAATACACGCACCCATACGAAAATCCCGTGGCGCTCTCAAACATCGTGCGCTATTCTTCTAACCTTGTCTTCATCTTAGAAACTCAATTTTCATGCTCTGAAATTCGCAGAATGTGGATATTAAAACATGAATACTTTTTTACACTTCCTTGTCGCGGATCTTTGACCTACAGCTTCAAGCGACTTTCAAAACCTAGATTTCTCACCTTTTCTTAGTTTTACTTATTTGGCTATTAATCTCCTCGTTTTATTCACAATATTGTACATTTTTATACTATTTTAAAATGTTTATTTAGACTTCTCCATAGTGACGTACTCTGTCTAGTTTGTCAATTCTGTTAATTTGTATAACCATGTAGTTAGGTTGTATACTTTTGGCTAAGTTTGTTAAATATTTGTACTCATATTGTCCTGGACTTTTATAAAATTTCAAAAATTTATTGTAAGAACTCTGTATTCGCTGGCCCTTATATAAGCCTGTCACTGACAAATGTCAATCACTTTCTGGTTAGCTTCGAAGAAGTTATTTTCCAAACAAAAGGTCTGTGCGGGGCCGAAGTGGCCCCGCACTTGAAGCGACCTCTCTCTCTCCTGGCATAAACTCTCCGGGTTACTAATTCCTGAGTCTCCAGCTTCTACGTTCGCCTCTGAGAGCGAGTCTTCAGCCACTACGTTCGCCTCTGAGGGCGAGCCTCCAGCAACTCCTTTCGCCTCTGAGGGCGAGTTATCTACTCCGTTCGCCTAGTCTGGGCGAGTCTCCCAGCTACTACGTTCGCCTCTGAGGGCGAGCCTCCCAGCTACTACGTTCACCTCTGAGGGCGAGCCTCCACCTACTACGTTCGCCTAGTGTGGGCGAGCCACCTACTACGTTCGCCTAGTGTGGGCGAGTCACCTACTACGTTCGCCTAGTGTGGGCGAGCCTCCAGCCACTTCATTTTCGCCTCTGAGGGCGGGCCTCTACTCCGGTCGCCCCTCTGAGGGCGAGCCTCTACTCCGGTCGCCCCTCTGAGGGCGAGCCTCTACTCCATCCGCCGCTGAGGGCGGTCCTCTACTCCGTTCACCTCTTGGGGCGAGCCTCCGTGCCTCTACTACGTTCGCCTTTGAGGGCGAGCCCGTGAAGAACCTCCGGCTTTACCTTTTTGTCTTATCAAAGCCATATTGACTTACCTCTTACAACTGAAAAATATTGTGAAATAAAGAACCCATTACCTGAGTTTCCTTTTTATTATTTACTTTCTTCACCTTATCCGTTGCGTGTCCTTCCACCTATCTAGTTGGTAGAGTACGTAACGCGACAGTTCTGGCGCCCAACGGCATTTTTTTCATTTTTCAGTTGCACCTTCTCTAAATTCAAAAAATAGACAACACACGTCTATAAAATTATAACTTTTCGGTTTCACATTAGGTAACTTTTCTTTTTTTTTACTGCCAAAATCTGTAAGTCAATATGGCACGTTCTGTTTTAAAAATTTTTTTTAATATTTTTTTTTCTACTATGTATTTTGTAACATTTTAATTTGTATATTTATTTGTTTTTATAGCTCAGCCCTTGCTCTTATATTTTGTTCACTTCACTTTCTCTTCTCTTTTCAAGCTCGTTTCATTAACTTCACCTTTCATTAAACTCTATCCCTTTTTTACTCAATTGTAGATCAGATTTAATCTCTTCATCTTGTATAAATCCTCATTCTTGTGTGGCTAACGTGCCTTCACTTAATCATTTTTCTTTTTCTTTTACAGAGCGGTCGGCCAACTCTAAAAATAAGCCTTATGGTCAAACTTTTCTTCTCTCTCTCTTTCTCTCTCTCTACGTTGTGGTAGGTCTACCCCTACCACGGTCTTGTAAGTACTAACTTTCTAGAGCGGTTAGACTAACTCTTTAAATAAGCCTCAAGTCTTTCATCTATATCATTTTTCTAGCGGAGCGGCTGACTACTCCCTTCTATAAAAAAGCCTTAGGTCATAGCGAGGTCTTCTTAGGAGTGTGCGTCATTGAGTGTGAACCATATCCCCTTACCCTGATAGAGAAGTATGACTGACTTTTGACAGATGATGTATGCCTGCGCAGAAGTTCCTCGATCTTTCATCCTTCTTCTCCACCCTCATTAAACCCTATCATCTCTTCATCTTTCGCGAGTTTTTTCCTCTCTAGTTTTCTCTACTACTTACTCCAAAATTCTTACTTCTTAAACTAATTATTTTTCTCTTCTCTCTCAGATCTCCTCTTTCTCCCTCTATAAAAAAAACCTATCTAGTTGGTAGAGTACGTAACGCGACAAAAGGCTGTTGCGCTTGCTCCGAATAGTATGATAAAGTATAGAGGTATTGTAGTGTGATAGAAACTTGAGGATAAGGCTTCTTGAATTTCAGTAGCTTTTTCCATAGGCTGCTGTTCTATAGTCTCGAGGTTTTTCAGGTTGACGGAATTCATTTTCACTATAGCGGTGGAATCTTCGTTTTTTCTCTCCAGCAGTATTGACATTATTTTCAGTGGTTGGCCGAGAATCTTGTTGTTAATATTTATTATAGTGAATGGTGGGGTTTTGATAGAACAATGTTGTGGAATGGTCGCGGTGTAACTTCCTTTTAACATAATGTGTTGTTCCTGTTGGCAGCTTGTCTTGACTTTGGTGGGAAGTGGAAAAGTTATGGCGTAATGTTGATCGTCCAGCTCAAGTAGAGCCTCCTTTGACAGAGAGATAGGCGTGGTTTTGCAAGTTCCATCTATCTCCTGCGAGTGAATGAGTTTCTGAATGCAATCTTGCTCAGTGCGTATTTGGTGGCTGAGTTTTTGTTCGCAGATGTACCAATCGCCAGATTTGGGGCATTCTGCCTCCATGTACACATATTCTAGAGAGTTGGTTGCTATGAAAGGATATGGAGGGACAAGGATGCGCCCGTCTTGATTTGGTAAAGGACAAAGCTTATACAAATCGAAGGAGCCCTGATAGATAATTGGTACCTTTAGGACTATTACTAAATCATTCCTAGAAAAATAGGAACCTATAAATTACAATATCCCCTTATACTTATCTAAATTTAAAATTTGATTTTTTGTTTAAATTTCGCGTAATCAATCGATCATATCCTTAAGTGAATCAGTGCTTAAAATAGAGTGGTTGTACGTTCAACATAAAATATGTCGGCATTTTTGGTACAAAGTTGTTTAAAATGGATCGTCTCTTCTATATTTAAATGATCTGTGCGCAATCGAGACAATACTTGATCGACACGTGAGAATTGTTGTGAGTCACCGCTACGGTAACATCTGGTCTCCGAATTAAATAATTCAACGCTAATCGGCTGAGTTAGCGAGAATATCATATCGCGTGAGAAGCTATTGCAAATTGCGACAGTGCTCTTGTTATTGTTAGCGGTACTGATGCAATTACTTACAATGCAATTGCAATGTACCTGTTGTTCCACGAATATGTCCCTATTTGTTATGTCCACTGGCACTTCGATTAATTTTGAAGACTTTGCCGGTATTATTGTTTCGAGTAAATTTATATTTCCCGAGTTATACATATGTATTGGGTTTCTAGATAACGGTGTTATTAATTGATGGGTTCTGTAACTTATATCTGCTTGCCATTGATCAAGCAATTCGGTACCAATAAAGCCATCGAAATGATTATGAAACTTGTACACAAATAACTTTAATGGTAAGTTCCGGGAAAGAAGGTATTGTTATCGAGTACTTGTTGATTGTTGAAGCATGTATGTTTATTACAATAAAGGGGTCGTATTGCAATGAATATTGGGAGTAAAATTGCTTGACAGCCTCAGGGCTAATAAAGCTTTTATTTGCGCCCGTGTCGATTAGTACTTTAAGAGGTGGGTTCCGTATCTGTATGCAAGTCAACTATTGCTTATTATGAATATTAATCTCTACCCTGGTGACTTTTGTTTTACCTTGTGGTAATTACGGATTATTTCTTGTTGTCTTTCGTAATTATTGATATTTTCGATTTCTGATTTAACGAATATTAATTTCATGGATGACATTTTTGAAAGTTTTTTGAATTATGGGAACTATGGAATACATTTTTTCTACAGGTTGAACTAATATTGCGGTGCGATATTTAGGATTTCCGTGCTTGGTGATAGAGTTCGCTAATTCCTGCTCTAAATTTCCTTCGTAGATTTCAATTGATGAATTTATAAATTATTTTTCTGCTAAATGACTTGTTACAATTGTTTATATTAACATAATTATGTGCCTAATGCAATTAATAATTAATACTTATAACAATTTCAGTTTTAAACTTTTGTACAGTAAAATTATTAATTAATGCATGTTAGATTTAAGAATTAGATATAGATTCACATTCAGATGCAATTGTAAAGTTGTTATTGAATTCATAAATAATAATAATAATATTAAAGATTTTCGAATTCCTGCAACTTGCTGAATTTGTAAGGGTCCGCGCTCCGAATCGTGATTTCATTTAACAGTCCGTTTAAAATTGACAAATTATTTAGATCGCTTTCAGGATCCGATATACCGTATCTAGTAATAATCTGGTCACAGATATTTCTAAATCTAACTAAAACATTAGGGTTTCCATCAAATTCTGGAACTATCTTAGGGGCTTTAAAAGGGTCATTAAAATAATTATATGGTATTAAAACAATTATTCAGCAATCATATATTAATTTCTAAATAAATAAATGCGCTCGATGCGCCGAGACCTACTCTCCCTATCCCTTGATCGGGCGGAAAGTGGGTGAAAATTTTGGAAAAGGGGGAAATACACAGGAATGCAACCAAACCCTATGTGTACTCACCACCACATTTCACGTTTTCGTCTCTTTTTCTTTCAAGCGCCAAATAGATCTCCTCGTCTGTGCTGCTCAGGTTCTTTGTAGAATCGACGTACACGTAGATTCGTGCCCAGGACGGGATACCGATTTTAGATTTCGCGACCCGGATCAACTCGACTCACGACTGCGCCAATTATATAGGGAGGCAGCAGTGGAGGAGATAAATTATAACAAGATGACGAATGAAAGAGAGATTTAATTAAAATATAAAAATTACATTTAGGTCTTAATCTAAGGTGTTGTCCTAAGACCCGATTTTAGGTGTCTAAAAGGCACAGAGTGGATGCGCACTCTGGTTTTATCAATACGACGGGACCGATTGCCCAATATCGATGATGAGCGGCGCGGGCGGCTGCAACGTAACGTGGTGACGTAGACGCATACGCAGGCGTGATGCAGTGCTGATGAGATGACGCGACGTTGTGACGTATAACGGTGACGTAGCCATGCTGTGGTGCAGTGTCCGAGGTGCGTATATTACAAAAGCTTACAACAATTCCTGCATGACGTTTACAATTGGTACTAAAAAGCCTAATTTCATTAATCTAATGACATCTTCACAATGTGTTCTATCAAAGTCCGTGAGGTTGTCGTTCGCTTCTATAATTTCCTCCCAGCTTTGGGTCGGCCGCAGATGGACGGAACAGGCACGAGTTCATTAGTATTTTCGCTTTGAAATCATTGGGGATTGCTGTCAATGGCAATAAGTTATAGCCGCCAAATACACAGGTATTTCTATCCTCCGGCGTCCTAGCTAATCGACGATTGTTATGGAAATTGGCCATCCTCGGAATACTTTTAAGAGTACAACACAGACTAATAAGAAACACTATGCGAGTATAATGACAGTATAATAATTGATTCTTTTTTAACAATGACAATTAGAATATTTTTGGCCAGTCAATATTTGTGTCGTCAAGTCGTCATATATACGTACCTCTTAAATAAGTTTTAATAGGCAGGCTTCTTTTTTGTACCTCATGCAGTAAAACACAACGTAATTTGCATTAACACGTTTAATTTTGCAGATTAAGTAGATTATTTAAAATTAACAATTTGGTCCTTCGAGCCGGATAGAATGTAATTAAGAACAATAATCAGATTATTTAAAATTAGCACTTCATATAAAAATGACAATAACGATATCGATATAAGGATATTTCGCATTCAATAATTTCCTTAGTATCTTAGACCCGGTTAGAATGTAATTAAGTATAATAATCAGATTATTTAAAATTAGCACTTCACATAAAAATTACGATAATGATATAGATATAAAGATATTTAACATTCAATAATTACCTTAGTATCGTAGACATCTACTTTCCGCACGAAAGGAAAATAAAACGAGGGAGTGCTAGAAAAACTACTAAGTACAAATAAAGACTCGGCTGGTAATTTGGCTGCGGGGAAAGTAATGGATTAATGAGGCGAGTGATATGGATGGTGACAGATGATTCGCTGGGTGAGAGTAGCCTAAATTCAAGAGCCAGGTCTTTGTACGCCCGTCATATGAGGCAATTAGAATTTTAGGGACTTAAGGTTAATATAAAAAATTCGAATCGCAGATATGTAAGAATGGTAACAACAATATAGAACTAAAGCACGGCAAATAAAATGCGAAGTCCCCAATTAAACTCTAGAACACTTCACGGAGCGATACGCCGCTTTCACCTGGTGAACCACCCGTAATGCGGGCTCAAGTCCTTCGGAGGCAACTGGCGGCCGTATCCTAGAGCGACACTCCGGTTTCACCTGGCGAGCCACGCGAAATGCGAGCTCAAGTCCTTTAGAGGCGACTGGCGGCCGTATTCCAGGGCGATACGCCGGTTTCACTTGGTGAGCCATGCGCAATGCGGGCTAAAGTCCTTTGGGAGCGGCTGGCGGCTGTATCCCAACCGCCACAGGCGATATCCAATATCTGTGTTGGACAGTATCGCGGATCCGTGCCGCAAACGCTTGACGCCCTTCCGACGCGGTACACGCACGCACTTGGCGTTGGATATCACAAAATACTAATTCCAATCACGCCCAAAAAAAAATCAAACTCAGATTAAAATAGGAAAAATGGTATGTCAAAAATCTATCTGTCTTCTCGACTAAAACAAAAACTATTCCAAACTCCTACAAAATTTGAATTGAAAATTGATACGTATATCCTCTTTTCATAGTCGTCAGCTTCTTTCAAAATAAAGAAGGACACATGATATGGTGATCATATATAATCGCGCGGATAGTCCCATAGGGACGCCGCAAGATGTAGCTGGCGTTCTTTCGGCATGCTACAGTATCTCCCTACCAAACAAAGAAACAAACAATAAAACAAACCAACAAGCAAACAAAATAACACACAACAAACCAACGCATCACGCGGTCCAAGACATGACGGTGGGATGGGATCATGGAAAAAGGAGCAAGGAAATGCTCAAACAAAAGGAAATTATTTGAGAATATCTTTAATATGATAAGTGCCGATGTGCTCGGAATCGGAATCAGCCAGTATGTATACCTGTGGAGATACTCGTCTAACCACACGGCACCGAACAAAACGTGGAGCGAATTTTCCGCCCCGAAGAGGGTCAGTAGAGCCACGCTGGAAATTCCTGCGCCAAACGATTTGATCGCCAACGATCCTGGGCGAAGAACGGTTCTTGTTGAACTTGGCGGCGTTACGATGAAAAGCCAAAGTAATGGCTTTCCATCCACACCATTTCCATTGGGAATCCGAAACCTTATCGTACACCTCAAGAAGCGTCTGAAGATTCGAAGCGCGTTCCATCCGGCTGAGTCCTACATCTTGGACCCCAACCTGATTCTCAACACGCTCACGAATCATTGGCAACTCGCGGCCGTACATCAAAAAGTTCGGTGTATAAGCAGTAGCCAGATTTATACAAGATTTTAAATAAAGAGCGACCCGATGTAAATGACCTGACCAATTCCGCTGGTCATTTTCAACTAGAATGCTCAACGTAGTGATCACAACTTGGTTATATCTCTCCACAACATTCGCTTTTGGCGAATAATATGGGGTATAACACGGACCCGGAATATTATAACTCGTCAAGAAATCCAGAAATTGACGACTATGAAAAACCGTAGCGTTGTCACAGAGAATGATAGTAGGAACACCGTACCGCAAAATAACCTCCGACTCTAATGCCATCGATATTGACCTCGCATTCACCAACTTTAAAGGGACCAATCAAACAAATTTGGTAAAAACGTCAACGAAAGTCAAAATATAACGACAACCATTACGGCTAACCGGTAAAGGACCAATTAAGTAAATGGAAAGAAGATCCATTGGAGCCGCAACACGACGAGGAAATAAGCGAAGTCCACGAGGTTGTGAATTTGCAATTTTATAAGACTTGCAAATCTGACATTCGGAAAGGAACCTTGTAACATCACGGTACATATTCGTCCAGCAGTATAAGTCACGAGCTTTTAAATACGTTTTCATAATACCAGGATGAACGTTGGGAAATCCATTATGAATTTCAGCAACCGCCTCCCTAGTCCTTGAAGCAGGAAGAACTATACGCCATGGATTAAGTGCTAAAGGGTTTTCAATAGCTACTCTGCGCATTAGGACACCATCCCGAAGAGCAAATGCAGTAAACATTTGGGAATTGTCTAAAACTCCCCGGTAAATACGTTCATACCAAGGATCTCCAAAAGGAGCCACGCCACGCGCGAATGAGATAAGCCCAACCTGAGCGCGGGACAAGGCGTCTGGAACAACATTAAGGACACCTTTTTTATGTTCAATCTCAAAGTTATATTGGGAAATCAAAGTTGCCCAACGAGCCAAGCGCCCGGTAGGATTATCAAGGGTGATCAACCATTTAAGAGCAATATGGTCAGTAATGATCTTAAACCTCATTCCATCGAGATACCCGCGGAAATGCTTTATGGAATCAACAACAGCGAGAAGCTCATGTTCGGTTGTCCCGTATCCACGTTATGCTTTAGTGAATAAACGAGAATAATAAGCAATTGGATGTTCAACGCCGTCAAACTCTTGAGCCAGGACCGAGCCTAAGCCAACCTGGCTAGCGTCATATTGAAGGATAAAAGGTTTCGAAAAATCCGGGCAAGCCATCAACGGAGCGCTCATAAAGGCATCCTTCAAATTAGAAAAAGCTTCACTAGCACTATTGTTCCAATCGATGGGATCACGATAAGTCCCGTCAGAGGAGCAATAATCGAAGAAAAACCATCCACGAAACGGCGATAATACGAACACATACCAATGAAAGCACGTAGAGACTTGGCAGAAGAAGGGGTAGGGTAATCCCTAATAGCTTCTAATTTCTTCGGATCAGTTTGAAGACCACGCTCATTGACGATGTAGCCGAGATACTTCAATTCAGACTTACAAAACTCGAACTTATCTAAATTAACCGTAAGACCAGCTTCCTTCAACCTATCACGAACCTTACGAATAAGCCGCATATGACTGTCAAAATCACGAGACACCAAAATCAAATCATCAACATAGCCGAAGATAAAATTCTCAGACTCAGGGGTATATTCAAAATTGACAATCATGTCAGTAAGCCTCTGCATCTCGGACGCAGCGTTGGTTAAACCAAAAGGGAGACAAACGAATTTAAAGAGGCCCCTTTGGGGTACAATATAGGCCGTCTTCTCACAACTGGCCTTATCAGCTAAGGGGATTTGCCAAAAGGTGCTCCTAAAATCCAACGAAGTTAGATATTTGGCACCTCGTAGGTTACCAAGGATGTCCTGGACGCGCGGGAGAGGGTATGAATCCCTTATGGTAACGCTGTTCAACTTCCTACTGTCCACGCAAAACCTGACACTACCATCTTTCTTGGTAAGCATCACCACTGGGGAAGCCCAGGGTGATCGTGAGGGACGAATGACGTCTGACTCTAACATCTTGTCAATCTCTTCGTTGAGAATCTTAAGCTTGACTGGAGATAAGGGATAGTATCGTTGGCGGATGGGCGAACCGACAGTCTCAATCTTATGCGAAAGTCACGAAGTACAACCTAATCCAGCTTTATCAGAAGAAATCTCCTCGAACTCGTTAATAACAGATTGGAGTTTTTATTAAATCCAACGAAGTTAGATATTTGGCACCTCGTAGGTTACCAAGGATGTCCTGGACGCGCGGGAGAGGGTATGAATCCCTGATGGTAACGCTGTTCAACTTCCTACTGTCCACGCAAAACCTGACACTACCATCTTTCTTGGTAAGCATCACCACTGGGGAAGCCCAGGGTGATCGTGAGGGACGAATGACGTCTGACTCTAACATCTTGTCAATCTCTTCGTTGAGAATCTTAAGCTTGACTGGAGATAAGGGATAGTATCGTTGGCGGATGGGCGAACCGACAGTCTCAATCTTATGCGAAAGTCACGAAGTACAACCTAATCCAGCTTTATCAGAAGAAATCTCCTCGAACTCGTTAATAACAGATTGGAGTTTTTATTCCTGAAGTGGTGCAAGCACCGTACGAGGGTGGATATAGCAAACCTCATCTATGACTCGTGGGACTGCGACAGAAACATGTTGTGAAGCGACGTAAAGCTTACCTGACAAACCATCACGAAATGCCTTCTTTAATGTCAATGAGACCAACAGCATTCCAAAACTCAATTCCTAAAATAAATGCAGTAGGAAGATTACTGCTCACTAGACAGGGGTGCAGAACGCGAATGCCACTAAAAAGAATGGAGGCATCCAAACCGCCTAAAATTTCAATAGGAGAATTGTCGGCGGAGACAACATAAGGCCGGATATCCTCGTGATATGTTATACCGAGCTCCAATAGGAGGGATATATCAATTAGTGAAACCTGAGCATCAGAGTCCAAAAGAGCTCTTACCGAAGAGCCAGCAACTAAAGCATCAATAAAAAGTCTATAATCCGGGGAATTATTAATATAAACGGGCGACACCGATGGACCTCTCAGTGCGCCACCAATTCGTTTTTTGACGGACCAGAATTACAACTAGGACAATCGCGGGTGATTGTACCAGCACGCTTACACTTGAAGCACACTGCCCCTGAAACGTAAGAACAATTACGATAGTTGTGACCAGTTGCATCACACTTCATACACACTATAGAAGTGGGTTGACCTACAACTTGAGCACTAATCGGTGCAATAGCCAAACGTGCTGGACGTGAACCTTGAAAGGCTACAAATTTTTTCGCGACTTCTAACAAACCATCAATATCCCTAACAACGTTAGTTGCAAGACAAGGATGATATCTAGGATTCACTCCATAATAATAATAATAATAATAAATACTCTTTATTGCACACCTCATACAGTTACAAGCACAAATTTTACAATTAGATAAATTTAGGTAGAGGTAACAACAGGCGGTCTTATCGCTAATGAGCGATTTCTTCCAGACAACCTTTGGGTAGTGGAGACTAGAGAAAAACAATAAGCAGTAGGTGGTGCATAGAAACAAAAGAGACGAAATAGATAACACAGCACATTCATATGAATATACATACTTAAATAAATACAAAATAAACATACATATACGTACATATATACATATATAATACACACAATAAGAAACAACAGTGTCAACTTAAAAACCTAAGGAAGAGATAAAAATAATAATAATAATGTTAAATAGGTTGTCTTCGGAAACCGGTGTACGAAGCTTTGCGTTTAGAACTCGCGCCTGAATAACAAAATCAACCACTGACTGGTTGACTTTCTGTGATAAAGCGCGAAGTTGGCTCTCGAGCTTGAAATCGAAATGGGCTACGTCGAAAGTTTTAACGAATGCAGACTTTAATTCCGCGTAAGTAAGACCCGGATATCTGATTGCCCTAAAATGTTTCAAGGCGCTATCTGACAACAATTCTTGGAAACGTCTGACAACATATGAAGGATTGACGTTACGCGCCATACCTTCTTCCTCAATTCGAAAGAAAAATTCGCGAACTCAAGTGTCTCCGGAAAAATTCAAGTTCCATTTCGTAAGCGAAAAATCTTTAAAAGGAAAAGGCGGGGCGTTTCCGGACATATCCATTGCCTGGCATCGTGGTTCTAAATCAAAAAACTGTTCTTCATCATTTGCCATTGGATCTAAAATCCTCGGATCGTGCGAGTTTAAAGACGAGTGTGCACGAGGCGTCTCAGCAATTGATCCTTCATTACTTAAGTGCGACATGGTGAAAAGTCGAATGTTGTCTTGCGTTTCAAGTTCAAACAAAAATTCAAATTAACTGACCTCAAAATTAAAATCCGAAGTTCGAGTATGTCAGTGGTCTAAACCAAGCGCTTAAGCCAAAGAAAGAAAATAAAACTCGAAATCTAAATGCTAAGTTAGAGTTCGAATTAAAAAAAAAAACAAGTTTAGTTTCTTTCGACACGCCGCTTTCACCTGGTGAACCAAGTGTAATGCGCACTCAAGTCCTTCGGAGGCAACTGGCGGCCGTATCCTAGAGCGACATTCCGGTTTCAACTGGTGAGCCACGCGTAATGCGGGCTCGAGTCCTTTAGAGGCGACTGGCGGCCGTATTCCAGGGCGATACGCCGGTTTCACCTGGTGAGCCAACCGCAATGCGGGCTCAAGTCCTTTAGGAGCGGCTGGCGGCTGTATCCCAACCGCATCAGGCGATATCCAATATCTGTGTTGGACAGTATCGCGGATCCGTGCCGCAAACGCTTGACGCCCTTCCAACGCGGTACACGCACGCACTTGGCGTTGGATATCACAAAATACTAATTCCAATCACGCCCAAAAAATAATCAAACTCAGATTAAAATAGGAAAAATGGGATGTCAAAAATGGATTATGACAACTGCACAGCTCGAAGTTCACAATCTATCTGTCTTCTCGACTAAAACAAAAACTATTCCAAACTCCTACAAAATTTGAATTGAAAATTGATGCGATTATCCTCTTTTCATAGTCGTCAGCTTCTTTCAAAATAAAAAAGGACACATGATATGGTGATCATACATAATCGCGCGGATAGTCCCATAGGGACGCCGCGAGATGTAGCTGGCGTTCTTTCGGCATGCTACACGCAATGACCTAAATGGTAAATAAAGTACCAGGAGTCCAATAGCGAAAAGTGGTGATCCTAAATACTGGTCTATTCATACTTAGGATTTATTATTTAATAAAACATTATTTATATATAACGGGGCACCCTACATACCAGGAGTCCACTAGCGAAAAGTGGTGACCCTAATTAACACAATGTACTGGGTGTAACGAATCGAAACTCTTTATCTTAAGAAATTTAACGTGACCAAATAGAACTCATTTCGCGTGACGAGTCGTTACCTAATTCGTATCGAAATACGTAATGAGCGGTTGGCCTAATAGGCTAAGAAAAATAGATTTTTTTGAAGAATTAATTCGCAGCAGGCTGGAAATCGTTTTAATACCTTCACGTGGTTCTAAATGCATGTGATCTGAGTTTGCCCAATCCCAGGAGGTGTGCATAACTTTTTAGCGAAATTTTTGCTCTTTGTCAGTTTTTTGCTTCTAGCTCGAAAACGGTACGTCCGACGGAAAATGTTACGTACATCAAAATTAAAGATGGTTAAATTCTGCGTCGAATAAGCGTTTTAACTTTTAATTCAGTTCAGCGGTACAGCCGAAATCAAAAGTTGTATATCGGGAAAATGTCTCATTTATTGGAAAAACTCATATTTTGACTTCCATACCACATATCTTTGACACAGATGACTCCTGGTGAAAAACCTGTAAAATAAAAGTTTAAGACCATAAAATTTCACGTTATATAGACATTTCAATTTTCAAATTCAATCATTTTGATAGACTAAATTTGGCATGAATTCAAAAACGTTTTTTTCTAAATCCTTCTAAGTTACATATTTTCCATAAATATGAAGTGTGAGGCGTACATTTAATGCATTGTTACAACTAAGAACATTTAAGTGCAAATTTCTAAAACGTAACCAATCGGAAAACTATTTATACACCGTGTTTTTTTTATTTCCGGTAATTTCAAGAGTATATTCCTGAGCTTAACTTAGGTTTATTTCTCAAAGTCGCCAGTGTCCTAATTAGCTCCAGTTCTGAGGTAATCGATATTTTATTAATGCCTTCTAATTGTGTATAAACCTACATTTAATAATTTTTTTACTCTGAGAACCCGCTACAAAATGATGCACCTGTGTGTTAAGTCAAATAGGTTCAGTAGTTATTGATTGATTCCCCAATCTGTATATTAACTCAACCAAACAATTGAACATTATGACATGTCAATGAAATTTCGAATATTAACAAACCGAGTTACAAAGTAACATATTGTATTGAAAATTTTATTACTGAAAGAAAAGTGGAAAAATTCACCGCGACGAGCAAGATTTGAACTTGCGACCTTTCGGAACACCGGTCCAAATTTTTAAATTTTTCTTTCAATTATAAAAATTAAATTTCGATTGCAGACGTTTCTGCTTAGTACAAAATTAATATTGTACTGACTTAACAGACAGTTACATGACTTTATAGCGGGTTCTCATTCTAAAAGAAAAATTTACAAAATCAGAAAGACGAAAAAGAACTATCGATTACCTCGGAACTGGAGGTAATTAGGACCCTAGCGTCTTTAAGAAATATACTTAAGTTGAGCTCAGGAATGTACCCTTGGAATTACCGGAAATGAACAAAAACACGGTGTATAAATAGTTTTCTGATTAGATACGTTTTAAAAATTTGCAATTAAATGTTTTTAGTTGTAACGATGCATTAAATGTAGGCCTAACACCTCATATTTTATGGAAAATACGCAAATCAGATGGATTTAGAAAAAAACTGATTTTGAATTCATGCCAAATTTAGTCTTTCAAAATTACTGTACCTGAAAATTGAGATGTCAATATAACGTAAAATTGTATTCTCTACAACTTTTATTCAATAGGTTTTTCACCAGGAGTCATCTGTTTCAAAGATATGTGGTATGGAAGTCAAAATATGAGTTTTTCAATTAAATGAGACATTTTCCCGGTTTATAACTTTTTATTTCGGCTGTACCGCTGAACCGAATTAGAAGTTAAGTTACTCATTCGACGCAGAATTTAACCCTCTTTAATATTGATAAACATGACATTTTTCGTTGACGTACTGTTTTCGAGCTACAGGCAAAAATCTGACAAAGAGCAAAAATTTCGCTAAAAAGTTATGCACACCTCTTGGGATTGGGCAAAATCGGATTACTTGCATTTAGGACCACATGATTTAGATTTAGATTTAGATTTTATTCATTTCATAATAATAAATTATAGTACAAAATGGTCTTAGCCTAATCTATACAAATTTATATTATGATCGTCAAAGCAGTGAAAACAAACATATTTTATTGATTGATTACTTAATTACATTTAAATGTCACAAAACTAAAAAAACTAAGAATAAATAACAAAATACAATATCAGATTAAAAATACACACATGTCAATTAGAGATATAACAATAATAAATACAGTTTCAAAAGATATATTCAACGTCAGTTTCTGCTACTGGATGTCAGTCATATATTCATTTACAGAATATAATGGATTTTCCAATAAAAAGTCTCTCAATTTGCGTTCAAATGCTTCGTCAGATGGTTCAGTTCGCAACTCTGTAGGTAGACGCTCATAAAAAGTTGGTCCAATTACCCTCGGATTTTTGAGTGAAAGTGCCTTGTGACGCGGCACTGTACTTAGTCTCCCCGTAGATCGGATTTGTGTGTTCGTAACCTTGATACGTTTGAACATTGGTAAATTATTGCGTACAAACATCAGTACTTGAAAGTGGGAGAAGTATACGTCTTTCAGTGCTTTTCGCGATAGAAGGGGCTGTAGTTTTTTTGAGAGCGAAGATGGCACTACTCAATCTTTTGCACAACTCGTTAATGTGGCACTTCCAGCTGAGGGTTGAATCAACTATAAAACCTAAGAATCTGCTCTCAGTACACAATGGAATTGAACTGTTTACAATACACGAAGGTACTGCAATCTTACGACCAGAAAAAAACATTTTGTTGGATTTCGCGACATTTAAGAGCAAACCATTTGATGAAAAATGAAAACCAAACTTGGAGCTGCTTACATGCCTCTTGGTTTTTCCCAGCAAGCTGTTTATGGGTTTTGGCTTCCACGACGACTGTTGTATCGTCCGCAAAAAGTACGGAGGTGCCGCTCGTAATTGCAGACGGAAGATCATTTATAAATAATAGGAATAGGGTGTTTCCAGTTGCCGACCCCTGAGGGATGCCTAAGTTGATATGACCGGTATCCGAAATGAGTGTCTTTCCATTAGTGGATATCTTTACTACCTGACTACGGTCAGACTAGAATGATGCAAATAGCTTGTGAGCGGAACCCATAATACCATAATGCCTTAACTTTGTTAATAACAATTTGTGGTTTATAACATCGAATGCCTTGGATAAGTCGCACAGTATCCCCGCCATCTTGCGAAGCATGAAGGTATTAAAACGATTTCCAGCCTGCTGGGAATTAATTCCTCAAAACGCTTTATATAGATCTTATTTGCTTGGCCTATAATAAGGTAAGGGATTATAATTTACAACCTTATTACAGATGTCGAGCCGAGTTGTCAGTAGAAGGGGGCTGTGTAGTTAGGGGTTCTAGGTTGGTAATTCCTGCAACTCATCAAAATAAAGTAATTGACGAGTTACACAGAGGGCACTTAGGGATCAATAAAATGAAGGCAGGAGCTAGATTGCGATTTTGGTGGCCTAGCATGGCAGCCGACATCGAGCGGCGCGCGGGCAGCTGCGCGGAGTGCGTGCGCGTGCGACCCGCCCCGCCTCGCGCACCCTTGGCTCCCTGGCCATTCCCACCTGATGCCTTCCACCGCGTTCATATTGATATTTTGGGCCCCACGCATGGTAAGTACTTCCTAATGATTGCGGATACGTACTCTAAATGAGTGGAATGTTTCGATGTTTCGGGTTCATATAGTATTCGAGTAGCGATTGAGAAACTTGAAAGGAAACAATGTCAAGATTTGGCATCTTCCGCAAAGTTTGCACAGACAATGGAACGTCGTTTGTGTCTACGGAATTCCAGCACTTTTGTAAAATAAATGGCATAGAACACATCACTACCCCCACTTACAGCCCATCTAGCAATGGGCAAGCCGAGATATATGTTAAGCAAATTAAATTGGCATTAAACAAAATAATATCCTCAGGCACACAATCTCGTAATATTAATGTAAAAATACAAGAGTATTTGTTTATGTACCGCAATTCAAAGCATACATCGACCAACATGTCTCCTGCAGAGGTTATGTTTGGGCGTAAACTGCGAAGTCGTTTAGACTTGTTGCACCTCGCACCTACTTCCTCTACATCACCACTGTCTAACTCAGTAATCGCTGACAACGTGTCACGCCGACAGGCCTTGCAGACTAAATATTACGATGGTAAAAGGAATGTACAATTCCGTAACAATGAAACTGTGTTAGTTAAAGTTTATAAAAATCAAAAAACGTACTGGACTGTAGGAGTAATAATAAAACAAATTGCCAAAACTATATACATCGTAAAATTAAACAACAACAAAACATTAAAAAAAACACGTGAACCAACTACAAAAGTATAAAGGGGAGGAGATGAGTGACGAAGAGCAATCACTGGCGGAATAACCAGCACCTTCCAGCTCTTCGACTGAAGATCGAGAACACGAGCCTGATTTGTTACAAGCTGTTTTTTGGCCACCTTCAAATCTCCAGCAAGCGGCTACAGTTCTCGAATCGGCCCCTGATAGTACCCGGACACCAACCACTGAAGAACCTGCTGCCGACAGGGACACTGACGGCTACCTTAGCCCGGCGCCTACATCAGTAACCGTCAAACCAGTCGGATTAGCCTCGCCAATCTCTGTGGCAGACGACAGCATGGCAGAGGAGCCACTATCGGAGGGAGATGCTCTGGCCGATTGTAGTGACCCAAGTCCGGAATATTCCAATGTGTGTGTACGAGGCCACGGAAACCTTTTAATTTTGGCGATTTGTTTTGAATTTAGTGTAAGGGAGTGTTCGGAATAATATTTGTACCTAGCTATAGTTGTACCGTATGGCGAGTTACGGATTGTCCTAGTATAGGTACCTACGTGTATACATGCATGCATTCATAGCGCATCGCGCGCACCAATAAAAATCAGTTAGCAACAGACCGTGTGCGTGTATCTTTTCTTTCTCTGAGTCCCTATAACCTCAAACCTAACAAACAACACTGGTTTAACAAGTGTATTGAATTCAAATCTTTTTAAAACCGTATTATGGGAAGGGCAATAATCTATGCAGTACTCGTAAAACACTTCTATAATTGCATTAACACGTTTAATTTTGAAGACAAAGTAAATTATTTAAAATTAGCAACAATAGTCAGATTATTTCAAATTTAGCATTTCACGTAAAAATTACAATTACGGTATCTATATAAAGATATTTCACATTCAATAACTTCCTTAGTGGTCAGAATGTAATTAAATTACAATAATAAAAATATTTAAAATTAGCACTTCACTTAAAAATGAAGATAACTGTACCTATATAAGGATATTTCACATTCAATTGTTACCTTAGTGGTTAGAATGTAATTAAATTACAATAATCAGAATATTTAATATTAGCACTTCACTTAAAAATGAAGATAACTGTACCTATATAAGGATATTTCACATTCAATAGTTAGCAAAACTGGTAAGTAAAAATAAAGACTCGGCTGGTAATAATTTGGCTGCAGGAAAATAATGGGTTAATGAGGCGGGTGATATGGATGGTGACAGATGATTCGCTGGCTGAACGTAGCCTAAATTAACCCTTAATAGGACAGAGCATCAATTTTCTGCAAATGAGAAAATGGAGTTGATTTATAGTTAAGTTTAGTATCTAGATTCAGAATAAATATGTAAAAAATTAAGGGGGTAAGTGGAAGGGGGTGATTTCCGGTGGGAAATTATTTCCCCTTGTTCAATGTGCACATTGCGAGAAATGGTTCTACCCTTGATGAATTTTTATTGTATTTTCTGTATTTTCACTTTTTTTCAAAATTGAAGTAAAAATAAAAGAGAATAATTTGCAAAAATATAGATACAAAACGTTAACTTTCGTAGAACCATATTATTCATTGGTAAAGTAATAGAGCCTCTTATTTTCATACTTATGAAAAAATGCTATAAAATTAAAAATTATTTATCACTTGAAACACTTAATGAGGAAATAACGGTTAAAACTTAGTTAACAATACAAAAAAGTAACAATTACAGTCCGAAACAAGTTGCATTTTACCTTTTCAAGTGACTGTCACTGATATTTTGTTTTTTAAGTATCTATTCATTCTCTAACCTTAATTAGTTATTGTTGATGTCTGGAGCTTATTCGCATTAAAATAAAACTGAGCGATACCAAAATACGTGCAAATTTTATTCGTTGACATTAGTGACAAGTAAAAATAGACAAAAGTATAGAAAAGTAATAACATACGTTAAACAAGGTATATTCTAAATAGGCCGTCATCAACACTCCCCACCCTAGTGCGCAAACTAGCACTCATTAGCTAAGGGTACAGGAGCCACGCGCGCCACAGAGCGGCGAAGCACGCCGGTAGCGGTGCTGACGTCCACTACTCTGATGCGGCCGTCTTTGCCAGGCAGGACATTCTTAATTAGCCCCCGTGGCCATACGTTGCGAGGCGAGTCAGGATCGACGATGAGCACGAAGTCACCAACACTCAGCGGCTTCTGCTCCTGCTGCCACTTCTTCCTCGGTAAAAGTAGCGGGAGGACCTCCTTCATCCATTGTTTCCAGTACATGTCGGCTAATAGCTGCGCTATTCGCCATTGTTTTCTTAAAGCCAAGTCCGAATCATCAAAGACGCCATGTATTGGTAGCGTGGATGAAGAGCCTAAAAGAAAATGGTTGGGTGTAAGCGCTTCAGAAGACCCCGGTTCTACAGACACGTGTGTTAAGGGTCTACCATTGGCAATGCTCTCGACTTCCGCTAGCAGAGTATTTAATGTTTCATCTCGAGGCGCTCGTTCTTTTAAAATGACACGAAGAGATCGCTTTATGGTCCGAATCAAGCGCTCCCACGCCCCACCCCAGTGGGGACTGGCGGGCGGAATAAAAGTCCAGCTAACTTGATTATTAAGTGCAAAACTTCTTAATGTTTCTTCATCGAGCTCTTGTATGGATCTTCGAAGTTCGACATCTGCTCCACGTAGATTGGTGCCATTGTCAGAATAAATCTCGGTCGGCCACCCACGTCGAGACGCCATTCGGCGTAGAGCCATGATTAATGAATCAGTAGTAAGTGCTTGGACGACTTCTATATGAACTGCGCGAACAGTTAGGCAGGTGAACAGGACGCCGTAACGTTTCTCTCGACGTCTGCCTACTGTAACTTCCATGGGTCCGAACAGATCAATTCCACAGAAGCTGAAGGCGCGCTGATGATGGGCCATGCGTGCTTGAGGCAGGTCTCCCATCCGAGGCACCTGAGGGGTTGCCTTTCTTAACCTGCAGAGCATGCACCGGGACACAACATTTTTGACAGTAGGTCGCAACTGAATAATCCAATACTCTTGTTTTAAATCGTTAACTACTGCTTCCTGGTGCCCGTGCGCTGCCTTCTCGTGGTGATGTTTGACCAAAAGCCGGGTAGTTGGATGTCGTCCGTCAAGGATAATTGGCCTTTTTGCTTCTTGAGGTACGTCACAAACAGCATCTATGCGGCCACTTATGCGTAAAACATTATTCTCGTCCAAGTAAGGAGATAAGTTTTTCAGACGGCTATCTCGGGGCAAATTACCTATCTTTAGTGCTTGCATATCACTGGCAAACGAATCATCTTGAGCTTGCCGCAGGATTAGTTGCTTTGCTTGCTCCATCAGAGCGTAGTCGTCAAGCGTGACATCTTTACATTTATTTATAAACTTTAGGACAGAAGCGGTAGAACGCAAAAATCTAAGCCACGAAGAGAAGCGTTCTGGGTCAGCAATTGGTAAGCGTGTAGGCGAGTTCTGTACTACGGTCAAGCAGGCTTCAGTGCTGTCTTCATGTTTAGTATCAAAGACGTTCACTGGTCAATAAGCCTCTTGGCTGTACAGAAACGCAGGTCCATAGAACCACTCATTGAGAAAAGACTGATAATTGAACGTTTCTCTGCTAGCAATGTCTGCCACGTTCAGTCCTGTGGGTATATATCTCCACTCAGAGGCTTTTGACAGGTCGTCGATCTCACCTAGTCTGTTGGCTTCAAAAGTCTTATACTGACGAGTGTTGTTGCCTATCCACTGAAGGACCGTGCTTGAGTCACACCAAAAATATCGCCGAGTGACGTTCAACCGATGTGCCTTCGCTACGGAGTCAGCCAACCGAGCTGCTAGCACCGCAGCTTGAAGTTCCAATCGTGGCACAGTTTGAGGTTTCACTGATGATACTCGACTCTTACTGGCAACAAACGCGACAAATATTTGACCGTTACTATTCCAACGCCAATAAGCAACAGCTGACATTGCCTTAAGAGATGCGTCACAAAATAAATGTAATTCCAAATTATTGTAGCTTATTCTATCGGTCACACTCACAGCACTGCTAGAGCTTGGTACAGTGGCGGTCAAATCATTTGGCATCTCATTAGATTTGGTGGCGCATGATTGGTACCATCTTGGCAAGCGAATTTCGCCAATAACCTTTAGTAATTCCAACCAACTACACCATCTTTTATATAAATCGTCTGGAGTCATATCGTCCCAGTCGATATGAAGACGCCAAGTATCCTGGAGCATAACTTTGCCTTGCGTAGTGAAAGGTGATAAGAACCCAAAAATATCAAAAATTGATATAATCACACGCAACATAACCCTCTTCGTAGGTCTCTGCTCGCCTTTGATGACGCTGTCGGGAATACGCTTAAATGACACATCGAATCCCAGTTCATCCTTAGCAGGATACCAGATCAGTCCAAGAGTACGCTCACCTTCGTCGTATTCGCCCGATCCAAGCTTTACAGCTGTATTACCTAAAATATCTTTAGGTATAGTGTCGAGAACAGTTGCGCTATTACACGTCCAGTTGCGGATTTCGAAACCTCCCGCGCTGTGAATATCTCGTATATTCTGTACCATAGTGATGGCGGTGGGTTCATCCGGCAGACTATCGATATAGTCGTCCATGTAGTGCTGGTGGTGTATAGCAGCGACGGCAGCTGGAAGCGTGGATTCGAACCTACTAGCGTTCTTATTTTTTATGTATTGGGCAATAAAAGGAGAGCAATTCGCACCAAAAATCAGCGACGTCATCGCGTACGTCTTTATAGGACCTGTAGGGTTCATACCTCTCCACAAGAATCTGAGGGCGTTCTGATCTACGGAATTAATTTTAATTCTCAAAAACGGGTGGCCTTCTGAATGCCTAACAATGTTTGGCCTAAAATCACTTGGCCTAACTGCTATGGCCTAATGGTCACTTGGCCGAACAGTCACTTGGCGCAATAATAATTTTGCATAATGTATTGTTTCACCGAAATGTTATGTTTCCTAAGCATTTTTGTGCTAATGGTGAGTATCCCTAATGGTTTTTTGCATATTACATGAAATCCCTATTATAGCGTGAACTATAATGAGATGTCCGAACTGTTTTGGCCTAATGGGTGCTGCTCTAATTATATGTTGTAATTATGTTATGTACCTTATATGCAGTAATGACTTGGGTTCTACATGAGTTGGTTTAGGTCATGTTAGAACTGTGGTCTGGGATTCAAGTATATTTAGTTAAGTTGGTTTGTATGTGTTTGTTTTGTTATTGGGTTTTGGTGAAAGATGGATGTAAATAAAACAAAGGATCATAATCAACATTGTTATGTTTAATTAACACGTATTTTTGGTTATTTTTTTTATGATCGTAAAATCGAAACTGCTCCCAGAGATAGGTAGGTTAGGGTTTTTTTTTTATGATCCAAAAAACGAAACTGCTCCCAGAGATAGGTAGGTTAGGGTTATTTTTTTTTTATGATCGTAAAAACGAAACTGCTCAACTGTACGCAATTAGGGTAAAGAGTGATTACCACCAAAACGAATCATAATTAGGCCATAACAAGGTGTAGGCTGTGTGCCATTTGGTAAAAAGATAGTTAGGACATACGATTGTTAGCTTTTTCAATTATTAGTCGCAATGAAGCTTATTCCATGTAATATTAGGGTATGTTACGATTGTGGTAAGTGTCATTAGGGAAAAACAAATTAGGCCAAAACGAAATCGGCCATTGCGGCATAGGGCAACCACAATTCGGCCATACGAGTGTTAGGGCAAGTGATGGTTATGCCAAATAATGTTAGGCAATGACTAATTAGGCCAAAAAATTTTAGGCATCCAGATATAGATCCCTCAAAAACATATCTTTAATATCTTCGGTTACCGCTACCCTATCCTCTCGAAAACGAACCATAATTCCGAACAAAGAAGCGAGTAAATCCGGCCCTGTGAGAAGAAAGTCATTAAGAGACTTGCCTTGACTTTTAGCTGCTGCGTCATAAACCAAGCGCAGCTTCTTCTTGTTCGGGTTGTCAACTCCAAAATGTGGTAAGTACCATGTGTTAGGCGTGAGTGACGTGTCGGCCATATGCCGAGCAAAATCATTTTCAAACAAATGGTTGACACGTTCCTCGTACCTTAGTCCATAAGCTTTGTCAGCTAGCATCTTGTTTTCTACACCCTGTAGTCGCTTATATGCACTAGGATAGCTGTCAGGCAAACTGACGTGCGGATCTTTCCAAGGTAAACCAACTGTCCACCTGCCATTAGCGAGTACTGCAGACTTCTCTAACATTTCGTGTGCTCTCACATCATCAGCATTCTCTCTAGGCTTACCTGCAACACCCAAGGCGTCGATCGCAAACGAGCGGCGTACCTCGTCGTGTAACCTCTTCCTCAGGCACCACGCAGAGATTGAGCGTGGCGTGCGCCGAACGCGCCGAGCGTGCAGCCCGTGACGCGCGTGTCACCTGTACCGGCCCGTGTATATACCAACCTAAGGGGCTTCGTGTAGCTGACGGCTCATTATCATGACCTAAATATATTTCTAAAGGCACCAACAAATTATAATTATCCTGACCTATTAGCAACTCTGGTTTACAAATTGTTCCAAAGTGAAGTTGGGATTTAAGTTTTTTCAAATGCTCATACTTATTGCAATCTACTAATTTGACATATTGTTCAGGTATACCTAACTGTTGAACGCTACGAACCTTTATGTCATAAGTACTACCACTAACACTAGAAATATGTATAGTCATGACAGTTGCTTCGCGTACAAGTTCGTCGTCTTGCCAGGCGCCGCTCACGCGCAGTCTCGGTGTGACCCGTAAGGCCGGCGCGCGCTGCTAGCTCGGCGCTCAGGAACGACACGGACGACCCGTCGTCCAAGAATGCAGTCGTACTAAACACGCCGTTCGGCCCGTGAATGTTGACAGGAACTACTTTCAAAAGTACATGCTGTTCGTTATCGATAAAACACGTTGCAGCTTCTGTTACAGTCGCCGATTGTGTCGGAGAACTCGATGGTGTAGGCTCCGTGACTGGCTTTGACTCCGGTAGTGCTAAGGCGCTGACGTTTGCATCGACCGGGTAAGAAGTTGAAGCTTTGCCATCTTTGCCGACATCTTCATAGTGCAGCAGAATGTGGTGCATACCTCAGCAGCCATCCTTGTCGCACACAGGCGCAGTACATGTGTCTCGGTCGTGGCGTTGCAATAGGCATTTAAAACATAGTCCGTACCTCTTCACGTGGCGCCATCTGTCTTTACGCATAGCGCGTTTAAACTTCTTGCAATCCGGTAACTTATGAAATTGAGTGCGGCAAAAAAGACATTTATCATTCTTCTTTTCGTTGTCGCGTTGCTCAGTTTGCAATAAAACAGCTTGAGATTTCGGTGCAGTTTTAATAGTATCGTGTTGTTTTTGTTTATACTGTTCAGGGCGATAACCTTGTAAATGAACGTTAGCGGTAGTGGTAATCTTGAGAGCTTCCATGTTGAGAAAGTCGGTAATAATACTTAAGCGCGACTTTGCTCCGTCCTTAATTAGTGGATAGCTGTAGTCCGACCACTTAGAAACGAGTACTGGAGGCAGTTTCGATATGAGTAAGGGTACAATACTAAGCCCTTGCACGTATTCCTCGCGCCCCACTGCCTTCACGGACTCCACGAAGTTTTGAACTTTGACAGAAAAATTGACGATGTCTTTCTGGTACTCTTGAGACATTGGCTGTAGCTTCTTGATGTCATGAATGAGCTTGCTTATAATACACTCAGGGTCGCCGTGACGAAGTTCAAGTGTCGCCATAATACGGTCAGGCGAGGCGGCACTCATAAGCAAGGCTGACACTGTCTCTTTAGCTTGCCCATGCAGGCACTTACGCAATCTCCATATATTTTCTTTCGGCGTAAATTTACAAACGTCAGTCGACTCTTCGAACGCTTGTTTGAATTGCAGCCATTCGAGCGGATCGCCGGAATATTTCGGTAAATCTCGCGGCGTACAAATGCGGCTCAAAAAGTTGGCGTGTGACTTACTTTGAGTGGAGGAGACTGTCAAACTATTTAGTGCAGTTGCGAGTAACTTGATAGTTCCATCGGAGTCGGTAAGCGGAGCTACCGGCTGGTTGCAGACGCCCAAGTCAACATTATCCTCGGGGGCGAGCTGCATTTGATCAAGTTCTCGCGCGCTATGTTCCACCCAGTCTTCAACATTTTGACGTATATTCTTGCTAGCATTGCTTATGTGCGAACTATGACGCGTGAAATTGCTAGCGCTGCTTACGTGTGAACTGTATTTATCTTCTAGGTCGGCTAGGTTAGCCTCCAACTTTAGTTTGAAAAGTTTTTTCTCGAAAAGTGCGGACTCTTCCGCGGCTTTTTTGTCAATTAGTGCTTCCCCTATGGCGGCTTCATACTCTAATCTCTTTCTTATAGCAGACGAAGATTTTGACTTTGACGATACCTTGCTGTGCGCTGGCAGCGGGTGCGACAAATCATTGTTCAACGGTGATGGCGTCGAAGTTTCTATATGGGTACTGCCAGCAACGAACGTCGTGTCTGCAGGTTGTCTAGCTAGAGATGAGGGCGAGGATGCGGGTACCCCTGCGGTCATCGTTGGTTTTGCATCGCGCTCTGCGCGAGTAAGGCTTCGCGTTTTCACAGGTGTGCAAATCATTAAGCAGCTCGAGACTCAGTGCGCGGTTCCGAAAATACAACAGGACCGGCTCGAAGACCAATGTTGATGTCTGGAGCTTATTCGCATTAAAATAAAACTGAGCGATACCAAAATACGTGCAAATTTTATTCGTTGACATTAGTGACAAGTAAAAATAGACAAAAGTATAGATAAGTAATAACATACGTTAAACAAGGTATATTCTAAATAGGCCGTCATCAACAGTTATTTTTTGCTTAGGCATTATATGGTGAGTCTAAAAAGATTTCATAATAAGTATTATAAATCAGCATAACATTATTATATCATACTACAAGTCAAAGACTAAATTCACAGAAAATATACGTTAAAAAGTTATGAATGCGTACTAAAAATTAAAAAAATTATATCGATAAATGTTTTTATTATCAAAATAATCATAAAAATATGTAATTTCGTTGTATATTTTACTAAAAACATATAAAAGAAATTTGAAATGTGATTTCATTGATGTCTTAAATGAACAAAGGGAATTATTTTCCCACTTGCACTCTACAACTTCAAGACTCATTTGTTGGACAAAGCGATAGTTTCAAACACTATTTTATACGCGAAATAACAAACAATATACCTAATTTTACATAACTGATATCAAAATCCTTTTACCTGATTTTTTTCTTATGAATCCGGTCGCATTTCGCCGACGAACACCGTTTTTACGAATTTGGCACCACTTTTGACTTTGACACTGACGTGTGCTGACAGATGAAGTTTGATTTAAAAGTGTTGCCAGAAAAATGAATCTAATGTTTACCAAAACTGTAAAACTGTATGGTAAGCTTTGTTGAGTGTTACCATTTAAAAAATTACATCAATTTTATACGAATAGACGAAGTGGGAAATAATATCCCCTTGTACTAATAAGGGTTAAAGAGCCAGGTCTTTATACGCCCGTCAAACGAGGCAATTGGAATTTTGGGAAATTTAGCAAAACAACAAAAAAACTATTATGGCACAAAAATACTGGATACAAAGAAAATGAATCGGATTTATAACGTTTTTAAAAAAATGTAAATAATATGATATTCTTGAAAGACAGGATGGCTAAAGCTGTAGTTTTAAATTGAAAAGAGTTCGTGGGCAAGTGTCCGCTTTGGTTTAGGCGGACCCAATAGCTCGCTGAACTCCTTTTCTCACTTAGAGAGCCCGCTGGATGCGGACTCTAATACTCCGACGATGGTGAAGAAACCCGCGGAAAACGCGGCAGTTGCAGACCGTCTCGCCGGTCCGGCACCCACAAGTGCCTTACGGAATCCTTCCGGCTCAGGCGGTTCCACTGTATAGCACTTGCTATATAATTTATATAGCCTTTTTGCCCGGCAACGTATTTGGTTTTGTTTTTGCTCCAATAATGTATTAATAGCACTTGCTATATAATGTTTGAATGCAAAGATCTAGAGAAATAAATCGTACTTCACCACGATGCAACTAAGCAAATTATAGCAAAACCCCCAGACAAAACCAGAATATCTGTTTTTCTTTTTAAAAAAATCTCCTCCGTAGCTCTGACACACTCAATCAAAAATCAACTTAGTTTTCTTTTTTGACAATCTGGAATACCTCAAAAATTCACATTCAAAATTAGCGCGAGTATTATCTTAATTTTATAACTGCCAGTCCTATTACAAAATGCGGACTGATATAAGCGCCATCTACCTGTAATGCCGTGAATCACAATGTACGCTTTTTTATATATCAACCGTGACCTAGCCTTAGACCTCCCTTAGACACAGAAGTTCAGAAGTTCTAAAGAAAGTCGACAGATGTCGTACGGTAAACGTAGCGTCATGCTACATCTACTACTGGTTCGGAAAGGAGCCCCAACTGAGAATAACCAGCGTAAGAAACTCAGCGTACGTGTGCTTGTAGTACGGCACAATAGCTGAAATTTGTCTATGGTCTCAAAAATACAGCTACCATAAACAAATTTCCGTTTTCATAGACAAATTTCAGCTAGTGTGATGAATTCCGCACTGAATGCCGCTCAAATGTGTAACCCCTTAAGTTAAATATACTGGTAGATGCTTGAAATAACGGTATTCCTGTTTGGAAATTAATTTTTTTCCTTTATTTTACCATACATTTTATGTAGCATTTTCATTTTGTATGGATTATACTTTATTTATTATAAGGTACGTTATACACACTTATTACCTTAAGGTGACAGGTATCACGGTTGACGACTGCATTTTGCGTTTTTATAATCGCAGCTTCCGCTTCTGCCATCTAGTATACTTGAGATGAACTATGACAATTCAATGTTGACATGTTTAAATAGTCAAACAATCGCGGTCTTTTACAGTAAGATGGCGCTTTGATAATAATTTCATTTTATGTGTACTTACTTAATTAAAGTTACTATTGTATGTAGGTAATCAATGACGAAATAATTTAAGTTACCTATAATATAAAACGACTTGGCCAACGCACGCCATTACCTACAGTATCATAATCGCACAATTATAATGTTTTATTCTAAATATCCAAAATAAGCATTCATCATGGCGGTTATATTTCTATGTGTCAAGTACGTGTCAAGTCTTTCAAAATAAAAGTTCAAATAAAATGTACTTAACTGAAGATAATACTATTTGTAACTAATTTGTTTTATGTCCTCTTCTGCTCTGAAAAATCCAGGTTTTTAGTATCTATAACGAAATTAGAGATGGTCAAAAACGCTTTCAATGAGGACGGTAAAGTGCGTTGGGATAAGACCGCATCGGGAGAACATCGGATAATTCAATTACCTATCTGGAAAATTAGCCTTTAGTTGCAAATACAAACCACACATCCTCCAACACTATTGTGTACCTCTACCTAGTTGCATTTTGATATAATGGCGATGGCGCTTTTTTCAGGTACCTACACATTTTACTTAAATGTTTCTTCCGGTATGCTTAATAACAACGACTGTTGGTTAACTGAAAGGTTAAAAAAACCGGCCAAGTGCGTGTCGGACCACGCATAGGAGGGTTCCGTACCTTCAATGGAATAAGAACCAAACTAATACCAAAAGGTCGTATCTGATGCCTATGGAAGAAGTTTTTTGGAAATAACTCAAAAATGGCCTAACAATTTTCGTAGAAAGTATATGCTAAGGCGCATCTCCTCAAATTTTTTCATATTTTTTGGACTTACGGTTCAAAAGTTACAGGGGGGGCTACACAATTTTTCTGACTTTCGAAGCGATTATTTCAAAAAATATTCACTTAATCACAAAAAGATCAAACAAACCTCAATATTATTTTTAAAGACCTATCGATTGATGTGTCACATGTTGATATTTGGTAAAAAGATTTTTTGAAATTTAGTTACATGAATCGAGCGCCCCCCCTTAAAATATTTTTTTTTTCAAATTTCAAGTGGCAGCATACAGAGTACACCTTATGTGTAAATTTTATTCAGATACGTCGTATAGTTTCCGAGTAAAATGGCTGTGACATACGGACGGACAGACAGACAGACAGACATGACGAATCCATAAGGGTTCCGTTTTTTGCCATTTGGCTACGAAACCCTAAAAATCACTTATTCTTTATTTGACGATCTCCTAGCCCAGTCGGTGGTGACCCTGCCTACGAAGCAGGAGGTCCCGAGTTCGAATCCTGGTCAGGGCATTTATTTGTGTGTTGATCGCAGATATTTGTTCCTCAGTTATGGATATTTTCTATGTATTTAAGTATTTATCCATATTTATCTATTATATATATCGTCGTCTAGTACCCATAACACAAGCCTTATTGAGCTTACTGTGGGCCTAGGTCGATTTGTGTAAGATTGTCGTATAATATTTATTTATTTATTTCTTATTTATAGTAAATGTATGGAAAATATTTAATTTGTAGCTTTTTAGTACATTACCGTAAGTTGACCCCTAATAGGAAACTATTAGAAACGATAGGAATGGAATCGATTGGCATAAAAAAGCAGCATGTGAAAAATAAAAATAAATAATTTTCATAAAGTATGGGAAAAGTTTTTCTCAATTTGTGGCTTTTCTAGCCGCAAATTATTTTTGATCCCATACAAGAATGGGATCGATTGGCATCAAAAAGAAGTTTACCAAATGTGACCTCTTTCTCGCATCCTGTATGTTTTTTCCAAAATCCGTAACGTTATTAATTTGAAATTGAGGGAAGGTCTTCTAAGACCATTTTCGCGTTGCAGCGAGGGATCTGGTAGCTGCCCCCACTGACCCAAAAATAAATTGAACTTGTGTATTATTTCAAATTATCGCAGTTACAAGTAAAAGTAGTCAAGATAAAAGTAATTGCAATTACAAATTATATGTAATCGGGAATACTACTAACATGTAATCTCAATTACAAGCAATTTCAATTACTTAATATAATTGATTTTCTTGTAATTTAATTAGCAATTTAATACATTACAAAAGTAGGTACCATCTAATAAATTACGCCCAACACTGAATAAACATCAGGTTCAAGACGGTTGTATGGAGGATGTATGCTATCTGCTGCCGAAGTCACGTATACATGTGATCTTTATAGACAAAAAAGTTTCGTTCTATAAATTCAATTGTTTGTCACAAAAAATGGTTTGATTTGTTTTTGCGTGGCATTTAAGACTGGATCTTATTAATTGTTGCTGTGAACATTTTTCAAATGTGTACCTAGTTGGTTACTAGGAACAGGTTTAGACACGGGTATGTTACGTCCAAAAGGGAGGTATGGGCACTCCGAATGTTATCTCGCTAACTGTGGTAAGGCACAGTTCAGCGAATGTTATCACGCTCAAATCTGGACCTGGCTCAGAGCTCGACTGGGGAAGTACCTCACAGAAAACCATAGCCAAAAAGCAAATAACTTAATTCAACCTAAAGTTTAAGATTAATTTTTTAACATGTTTTAATCATTTTCATTTATACATATACCATAAGTGTTCTTTACTAAAAAAAAATTACAAATATAAAAGCGTTTGTCGTCTCACATAAGAATTATAAATTGAAATTACACAAAATAATTAAAAACATGAAAAGTCAGCACGAGTAAGGTAATAACATATAATACCTGCTTTTGCCCGCGGCTTCGCTCGCGTTAAATTCGGGGTAACAATCCATACAAACTTCCACCCTCCATTTTAGGGAAGTGGGGGGTTAGAAAGAGACAAAAAGTAGCCTATGTCACTCTCCATCCCTTCAACTATCTCCATTTAAAAAATCACTTCAATTCGTCGCCCCGTTTTGCCGTGAAAGACGGACAAACAAACAAACACACACGTACACTTTCCCATTTATAATATTATTATGGATTAGTTGTATCGTGTCGTGTATAGGGTCGTCACGGTTTTTTGGGTACATTTTTGGGTTAGTTTTGGTTAATTGCCATCTATTTCAAAAGTTTTACCATATCAAAATCCATTACAATATTAAAATACTAGCTTTTACCCGCGACTTCGTCTGCGCGAAATTAACATGAGCGATATGGAATTACATAATAAAACGCAAAATAAAAGTTACTAGTTAGTAAAATTTAAGAGCAAATATAAAACTAGTACGTATGCTATTTCAAGTCAACAGGGAGCAACAATTCCATATAAACTTCCATTCCGTTTTCACCCCCTTATACATACCAAATTTCATCTAAATTAGTTGAGCGGTTTAAGCGTGAAGAGTTAACAGACAGACACACTATATAATATATCTCTTCAAGTAGGCTGGGGAAAAAAAAAGAATTATAGCCAAAAGAGTTTTTTAAATTTTTTTAAATTTTTGAAACATCTTGCTTCAAAGGTTTGAAACATCTTGTCTTTCCACTCTCAATATTTTTAACTCACTCGTTTTTGAAAAGTTTGAGAAAATGCTGAAAGGTTGACATGAACATAATACAGGCGGTTTATAATTATATCTATTATTTGAAACCGTGCATAGGGTGGTTATGCTAGTTTCCCGTCCGGGTCGCCGTCCACCTGATTAAACTGCTACAAATTTATTGGACTAAGAGCTGGCCACGTCAGATATGACACAATAATGAGAGCAATGAAACCTGACTATTGTGTCATATCTGACGTGGCCAGCTCTCCGTCTACATGGAAAAAACTTTTTGAGGTCAAATTGGCCATTGATAATAATTATTTATTCTTTAATTGATATATTAATTATAAGCTTTAATTTGAAAAACTTGAATATCAATATATCAATAAGTATGGACGGAAAACTGACACATACTCCACTTTTACAAAAAATGTTTTATTATAAAAAACCTTTCGAGTATGATTTATTTTCGTATAATATTAATCTAAACAAGATCATATAAGCTCTAGAACGGGCACTTCAAAATTTATTATTGCATTACAAAGCTGGCAAAATCGATAAGTGGAAGAAAACTAGCACCTAAAAACTTACTAAGAGTACATTTTATTGAATAGTCCAATCTTAAGTAGAAGGAGTAGATTTTGAAATTTTATACACGACAAACAGCTTAGGTACACTTCATACTGATTTGAAACAAGGATTAATATTTCGAGAAATTTTTACAAAGGTAAAGCATAAAAGTCAGCCCTGAAAGCTGACCAACTAGTTTAAAAATGGTCCGATCTTACCCCATCGTACCTTACGAGTACTTATTGGTTTTTTCATTTTAGGGATTGTGAGAAATTATATTGGTATATATACTTATACGATTAAATTAATTCCATATCTACTTACCTACCTAATAATAACATTAATAATTCACTATATCTTTAAAATCGTACGAAAACGAACATACAATAAGCCATATAAACCTAATGGCGCGACCAGACATCGCAGAGTACCGGGACAGCCGAGCCGATTGTTTCTTTCTTATTCCATAGTAAAGAGAGAGATATATAACCTATCACGATGATGTGGACAAATCATTGACAAATACACGAATGTGTTTCAACTTCAAGCGCATTTGATTCTATTCAATGAATCCGTCATTCATATCATAATATAGATCTAGCTTGCAACAGCGCAAAGCAAGAAGCGAAATGAGCAAATGAAAGTAAGCTGGCAACGTCGCCTCGGATGGAAACTGCTCGAACAAACGCGCTCTTGTAATACAAATTATGGTAAAAACATGGACGAAGCCGTCTATGGTAAAAAGTACCCATACCCACTGTAAAAATTTAATAATAAATTAGTCTCTTTTATAAGTTGGTAGTTTAAATATATTGGGTAAAAAAGTCAAAATAAAAAGATTAAACTAACTAGTAACTTGACTATAGTATGATTTGACTTTTTTTTGTCCAAAAATACCTATAAATCGCTTAGGATCAGGATTGAAAATATAAATGAGAAATGAGATAAAAAAATAAACAAAAAAGTTAACATCAGCCTAGATTTGAACTCGGACATATCTACTTAGTAAGCAAGCGTACTATAACCTAAGCTATGTGGAACGAATTTCCGCGCTCAAAATTACTAATCATATTACTCAAATTTGACACATGAAACATGTCTCTGGCTGCAATAGAATAAACGCCTATAAGTTTTATTAGCAATTGCATAGTTCTGATTATTACAGGCTCTTACAAGGTTTTGCGTCTTAAACCTTTATTAAGCGCTTAATACGACTATAGTATCTGCCGAACATTAGTAATGTGCTAAGACGTAGTTATGTTTAATTTCGCAACATAGAATTATTTCGGACCGACATAAAACTTGCGACAAGTTTTCTCCAAAACAGTTTCTTAACGATGATATATATACCTAATTATGTTATACAAGACCAAGCACGTATCGGTACAGCGAACACAACTATATGCCCCTACAGAAAATGTAACATTCATGCTCCAACGTGGTTTGTTTTCTTCAAAAACCTTGCACAAAAACACCTCGATTTGACGTGTTTGCATATATCGTCGCCTTAAATAGGCACTTTTAATTTCTGACTCTGGTATCACTGTACCTAACAGGTAAGTTTTAGTGATGGGACAGCACCCGAGAGTTCTAAACCAGGAGAGGCCTTACGTATCATTTTCCCTCTGTCAAAAGTATTGGCAGGAAAATCCAGTACATCTATAAAAAGTATTTCAATAATCAATTAATTTTGTATTAAGCAGAACGTCTGCTAATGATTCCTCAATGCTTAGAAAAAATGGAAAAGTAGAAAAATCCACTGCCCCAGGCGAGACTCGAACTCGCGACTCTGGGATACATGCCCATCGCTCTGACCAACTGAGCTACTGAGACACACCTGATGGCTGCGAATTTCTCCACTATATTCCATATGGGTCTTAGGGGGACGCCTAGCGACATCTGCCGAAGAAGTCTTACACTTCTCAACCGGCCATCGGAGTCCCAAGTTGTATTGAGAATTCACCGATAACAATGCGCTACCCCATACTACAATTAATTTTGTATTAAGCAGAACGTCTGCTAATGATTCCTAAATGCTTAGAAAAAATGGAAAAGTAGAAAAATCCACTGCCTCAGGCGAGACTCGAACTCGCGACTTTGGGATACATGCCCATCGCTCTGACCAACTGAGCTACTGAGACACACCTGATGGCTATGAATTTCTCCACTATATTCCAAATGCGTCCCCCTAAGACGCTTGGTGTTTTCAAGTCAAAGGTACATCTTTGTCGGTTGTCAATAAAGCGTTGCTGCCATAAAAAATCATTTAGAAATAAACTGTATTAACAACCGACAACAATGTACCTTTGACTTGAAAACATCACATGCGTGCTAGCTCACCCGCCTCAGATTTTGGCAGACTTTTTTGTTTGGAAAGATTAGGCGAAGCGTACTCCATTTATGCTTATGGACAGCTTTATGGACAGCACAAAAACAAACGTCGATATTAACATTAGTAGTATGTCATACTTTTTATTTATAATAGAAAATGAAGAAGAGTTAATAGAAATAGAAACACAAATTAGAAACAGATGCCCATTACAATCAAAATATCAACTGCGAAGGACTCTGGAACATCACGATATCGCTAGTGACTGATTCATCATTATTCATTAAAGTGAAAAATTCACTGAGGTGGATAGAGGAACGTCTAGTGTAACACATTGGAAACACGTTGGAACGGTAATCTAAACACGTGGATTCGAATCCCGTGATGTTCCAGAGTTCTTTGCAGTTCATTATTACATTGTAATAGTTATTTGTTTCCAATTTGTAGTATTTTCCACTAAATATAAAAGCAAATTCACATCAAAATATTAAATTGATAATATAAAAGTTATTCTAAATCAGCTTGCAAGATTTGTCCGGAACAAATAGACAAATTACCTTACGTAGAATACTAACATTGTAAATATTATGCTGGTAGAAAACTTGATCAATACCTAAACCTTATACTTGGTAAAGAAACAAAAATATGTAAATAATCTACGATCAATGTTTCTCTGCGTCCGTAGGAAACACCTTAGACAACCCTACACGTGATCCCTGGTTGGTGCTAAAAGAGTAACAAACTTGGCAGCTCCACTGCCCCACCTGGACCTCGCACCCCTCACTGGATTTTTTTCATAATCTGCTTTCCCACTACCCTAGGGAAGAAATGCCTATCTATATCCAGTGAATGAGAATGAGAATGAGCATGAGAATGAGAATGAGAATGAGAATGAGAATGAGAATGAGAATGAGAATGAGAATGAGAATGAGAATGAGAATAAGAATGAGAATGAATGAGTAATCGTTTATTGCCTATTAATGTTTACATCTTTCGGTTCCCGCAGGATTGTGTCGGCTAACTTGTGTCTAGGGAAAGATCTGTGTAAGCTGAAGGTGTTAGGTTACAAGTAATGAGTTAAAAAGATGTTAATAGTTGTGATACAACGTTACACTTATTAAAGTTTACTTAATTCTAAGAGGGCGGGGAGCCGCCGCTCCTCGGGGCCAGCGTCTCATGTCTTTGTTCGGAGTATACGCTATTTCTCCTATTCTATAATTTATTAGTAGTGGGTTAACTTCGCCGTGCGCTAGGTAAGCGTCCCCAGGTGTATCAAGGTCTTCTATACCCAGTGCTGCGAATTTATCCAGCATTCTGCGATTCAGGTCAGCGGCTCGAAGGTGCCACGCTTCAAGGTCTGTCATTTTCCAGAGCGTCTCCGTGGGTAGCCGTCTTGAGAACTGGCCCGCACTTTTCAGCGTCATTCTATATTGTCTTTAAATTTTTTGGAGGTTGGAGTTATTATATCTGGACAGTAGCTGTACCACTCCATAGTTCATGATAGGAAGGATGCAAGCTTGAATGCGAACGTCTGATTTTTTATTTTAACAGTCGGCTTAAATTTCTGTTTAACTTATAAACAGGATACACTCTGTCTTATCTACGTTACTTATGAGACCCCATCTGTTGTAATAGTTCACAATGGTTTCGGCCGCCCACTGCCCTCATGGTGGCGTGATCGGGGTTTGCAGCTCTATTTAAGATACATAAGTCGTCGGCATATTGAGACAGCTTGAGACCTCGTATTCTGTCATGACTATCCCATATGTCGTATACATATAGGTTAAAAATGATCGGACCGAGAATCGATCCTTGGGGTACGCCGTGTACTCTTCTATTCTCCTTTGATGGTCCGAAATTTCCCTATCAGTGATCGGTCTTCGAGGTAGTTTTCTATTATTTTAATAACTTTGATAGGGGCGTCGGTGATTTGCAGTTTCTTTATTAGACCTTTATGATTAAAAGAATCGAACGCTTTGCTGAGGTCCGTGCTTATCATTGATACACTCTCCCCATGAGCCAAAGCATCTGTAATGATCTTGCTAGTGCGGAGAATCTGCGAAGCGGTTCCTCTGGATCTAGTGAAGCCATGTTGCAATGGTGGTTACCTCTTGTCTACTGTGCCTTGTAGCCTTGATAGTATTAGTCTTTCACATAACTTCCCCATTATATTCAGTAACGTTATTGGTCTATATGAAGTAGCTTCCTTATGATTTTTGCCAGGTTTATGTAAAAAGATACATTGACCAACCTTCCATCGCCTTGGGAAGTAACCCGTGGTGAGAACGTAGTCAGCTATCGGTCTAAATGCTTCGAGAAAGACATCGCCTCCCAGTTTCAGCGCGTCTGCTCGGATCTGGTCTGGGCCAGGGGCTTTTTTGTTCTTGAATTTTTTGAGTTCAAGACGTATTTCTCTTGTAGATGTCCTGTCCAAAGGTTCGAAAGGGGTGGTCTTCTCTGAACCCTCGTCAGTTGGATTTATAAATGTGCATCTTTAATTATAGCCGCGTCTACAAGTGCATCTATTATTTCCTCCTCGGTCGTACATCCTGCGATGTTCGGAAGCTTTATGTTAGGTACTTTCATGCTTTTCTGAATTTTCCATATCTTTGCCCTACTATCCGATTGATCTTCAAGAGCTTTCAACCAACTGTTTTCGGTCAGGTTCTTGAGAGCCTCTTTTGTTTGTTTTTTGAGCTTGTTATACTCGGAGCGCGCGATTCTAATAATTTCTGGGTTTGGGTGATTTCTTTTCGTCCAGGCTCGTACTTTTGCTCGGTTGCGTAAATCAATCAGTTTATTTATTTCGTCTGGGAGGAAGTCTCTTCTATTGGATTCTTTTAGAGGTGCGTGTATATCCAAATTTTCTGTATTTGCGATTTCTAGTCTTTCGATATACTTATCACATGATTCGTCATTAGTTATTGGTGAGAGTTTAGACGTTTTTTCACACAAAGTGGTCATGTAAGCGCTTTTAGCCCTTTCGCATTCCGTTATCTTTTTGATGTTTCTTGCAAGTTTGACCTCGCGGTCAACGTTAAGTTTGATATCTAAGATCCAAGGAAGGTGGTCTGATCCGATTGATGCAATTTGTTTTGTTTTGAAGTCTTCTACATGTTGAATTTCGTGCGTGATAATTGCAGCGTCAAGAATATTATTGCCTTGGTTCGCTGGGCGTGATGGCAGGCCTGTGTGTTTTAATTCACATATTCCTTCGTTTTGTAGCCTTTTCACGAGGGTGCCAAGGGCTGCATCTCTAGAGATTCCTAACTGTCTCATTCGTAGGTTGAGGTCTCCTATTATGAGCGAAGGTTCGTCCATGATCATGTCCTCGAGTTCCTCTCTAGCGAGATGTTGGTCTTCCCACCCGGGTGTAAGCGCAGTTTGAGTCCATCTTAGTCCTCTGGCGATATACATCGCTGTGACCAGGTGCGTTTCTCTGCTGTGTGTCAGTTTATCGTAGTCATTAATTTAAAAATTTACTTTGTCAAAGTTCACTTTGCACTCATTTATGATAATAATATGCGGCAGGTGTTTATCCACCAGCGTTTTTATTTTTGTGAACTTCTTGCGCATACCTTGGGCGTTGACGTGTAGTACTCTAAGTTTTTTTAAGTGTGACCTACCTGCCATTGAAAAAGGCGTATATGCATTGCACTAGTTTCATTGCATCTTCTTGTGTTATCACGAGTCTGCTTGCTGCGGTAGGTTGTTGAGTTGGTTGGGTTTGCTGAACTATTGGTGTCATTTCTGCAGTGACTGTCTGCCCTGCTAATTCTTTTCTGGGTAGCGGGGGGAATGCATTAACCCTGTCGGTAAAAGAGACGCCGAAACGTGTGTGATTCGCAACTCTTTCATTCTTCTTAGCTTCTTTTTCTACTTTTTTTTTGTAATCTTTCAGCATTTTTGGATTGTTTGACATTTGATACTTCACTTCACACCTACTGGTACTGGTGCCGGCGCCGGCTATACTGTAATTTTATCAAAAAATTTACCGGTTGGCTTCCATATAGCGTTGTAGAGCCCATCACGGAGATCATGAAAACATAAGTCTTAAAGGTCTTAAATGGGCGCTAGTATGTGTGGCATCAAGTTAAAAATACGAAAAATAACGTTAATTTATCATTACGCTTAAATTTTGACACACGGTAAAGCCCACTTAATTAGTAAAAATTTACTTATGTTACAATATTTTTCCTTAAAAAATATAATTATTGTATATTTGTATTTATGCGTTTATGTTTTCTTAAATAAAGTTGAATTTATTTATGCATTAGACCCCCTCCTAGGTGAAGGCCTCCTCCATCGATTTCCATTTTTCTCTGTCTTTGGCTATACTGAACCAGTTAGGTCCCGCTGTCTTTATAATGTCTTCATCCTATCTTGTATATGGCCTGCCTTAGCGGCGTTTCACCGAGGGGCCCTTTCACTTAGTACTATCTGTTGTCCACCTTCTATCTTCGAGTCTTGCTACATGGCCTGCCCATCTAAATTTCAGTTTTTTAGCATACTTTAATGCATCTATAGTTTTAGTTAGACTCCTTATTTTTGAATGCCGGATCTTATCTTATCTTCTTATTTTTTAGGATGCTGCGTTCCATGGCTCGCTGGCAAGTAGTAATTTTATGTTTTACTTTTTGGGTAAATTTCCAGGTCAGGCATGCATAGGTCAGGCATGGGAGTAGGTATGAGTCTATGATTTTTCTTTTTAACTCTATCGACATATTGCTCCTTAATATTCCTTTGTAGCTCCAGAACTTGTTCCAAGTTTATCTTGATCTCCTCTCTACCTCTAACTCGTTGCTATTATTATTAAAACTGATTTGTTTGCTAATATAGATATATTGTTCTATGAACTGTACTGGTGTAGTCTGTAAAGTGATTGTTTTCTTTATACTATGTCATGGTTTTTGTTTTTGTAAAGATGACCTCTAATCCTACCTGTCTGCTGGCTAAATGAAGGTTTTCCATGCTTTGTAAGTCGCCTCTTGTTTCAGCTAGTAGAACCAGGTCGTCTGCAAACCTTAAGTGGGTCAGGGATGTTCCTCTGATTGATAGACCAAATCTTTTCCAGTCTAGTTGGTTTATGATGGACTCCAGTACTGAGATAAATAATTTTGGGGATAATGGGTTCCCCCTGCTTAACCACTCTTTTTATGGAAAAACTACAGCCAGGTGACTCCAGTTTGAGTCTACTTGTGATTTTAAATATATTTTTTTTTTATTTGTATGTATTCTTTTTCTACTCGCCTTCCAAATACTCAAATGTGAAATTGAATCGAACGCTTGTTGATAATCAATGTAGGCTATGTAAAGGTGACTTCTTATTTCCTGGAACTTTTCAATGATAATTTCGAGTTTGTGTATGTGATCTACCGTTGAGAACCCTTTTCGGGAACGCTCTTGTTCTTTGGGTTGTGTTTTCTCTAGTTTTTTGCTTATCCTGTGTTCTATAATAGTAGAGAAAAGTTTGTATATAGTTGGTAAAAGACTTATAGGCCTATAGTTTCCTATATAATTTGGGTCAACCTTTTTATATAATAAAATTATATCTGATTCTGACCAATATGAAGATTTTCGTGTTGTGTTCGTATTGTATTAAATAAAAATGCAAGCAGTAGCTAGTTTATCAATTCCAAATTTTATGTATTCATTTCTTATGCTGTCGGAGCCTGGGCTATTTTAAGATTAAAATTTTTTGGCTACTCCTATAATCTCTATTTCGTCAATTTCTTTTATCTGGTTTCCGTGACTTGAGCAGTTATCTTCACTAACAATATCACCTTCTGGGTCTTGAGTGGCGCTGTATAGCTGTTTATAGAAGTCTGTATCAATATTTATAATATCCTGGCGATCATGTGTTGCTTGACTGGTGTAGTGTGGGACGTTAGAGTGAAACAACTTGGTTGTAGTATATGCGTATAATGGATAAAGTTACGTGCTAGGTGCTTATATATAGGGCCAATATGTGAGAGTGTGAGTGTGACAAAGCGCTCGCACTACACCTCCCTTCCTTAAATAAAAAAATAGATTATTTGTAGGTAGTAAATCTTTTTATTTTACAAAACACAAAATTAATACAGTTAAGAAAAATTACAACAAATGGTTAAAATACCTGCTCTACGCCATATATAAAATTATTAATTAAAATAAAGATGCAAATAACTAAGCAAATCGCTCACACAATCAAATAATTTTAATTATACTTACTTACTAACCTAACCTAACCTAATGACTTACTTGATTTTAGACTTATTCCACTTACGTCAGCTTCCACTTAGGACAGAAAAAAAATTGGTCCATTTAGGTCAACTCTGACCTAATTGGATTCCAATAAAGACACAAAAAAACTGACCTACCTGGAAACCAGTATTGACAGCATGCTAACCCAACTGGACTCCAGTTATGACAGCATGCTGACTTGCCTGGACTCCAATAATGACAGCATGCTGACCTGACTGCATTCTGACTGTTGGACTCCGTTATATCTACAAATACGGTTTCGATCTTGGATGAATGAAAATGCCCAAATCACCATATACGACATTATAATGTTCACCGACTTATTCTTATTGTAATTATCAGAGCTCGGATTTTTCACGGCAAAACAAAACACTAGCGTAATTTAGCCAGTGCTTGAAATATTATTTTATCGATATCGATAATTCAGAACTAGAAGAAATAAAAGTCACCAAATAAAATTAATATGTAATAAAACTAATAAAAACATTTGTGTAAAGTTACTATATATTAGAAACAGACGCAATTTCTTCTTCAAAATCTACGTCAGTACACACAGCAGCACAAGACATTTTATTTGGGTAATAGTGATAGGAGTAGATGATCATTATCTTTTCAACATTCTCTGGGAGTAAACAGTTGCGTTTATCACTATAAATCCATTTATGTACACTAAATGTACGTTCAACTTCAGTTGACGTCAAGGGAGCAAATTTATAGAATTCATTATCAGTTCGGGTAATATTTTCAGATATGTCTCTTAAAATTTCGTAATCAGGATTTCGTTCGAGCACGGCTTCAAATTTACGTATCACTGGTAAAAGTTTACTCCAGTTTACGTAGCAACGAACAGTTTCCAGAATGAGGAAGGATTCCGCAATGGATAAAGTCGAACATTGCGATTGTTCTATTGAAGAGGCTATTACTTCGTAGTTGTCGCGAATGAAATTTAACTCCGGTTGTAGTTTGCGTGTTTGAAAACATTGTTTTGCAGCTCTTATAGCTGCCGAGTCATTAGCAAGTATGGAGACGACATCACGTATTGAGCGTAATATACCGCAGCAGATATCCAAGTTCCCCATCTGGTGATAATTGGCTCGGGAGGTAGGGGAATGGACGGATATTTTGCCTTAAAAAGGCGTACACGCTCTGGAGATTTTAGGAATATCTTTTTGACATTCGATATCAACCCATCCACACCTTTGAAATTATCTCGCACTTCTTCGGCAACCCGGTGCAGACCATGAGCTAAACACGTAATGTGTTTCATACGAGGAAACGTTGCTTTTAAAATACGACCGGCTTTAAGCATATATGCGGCACTATCTGTGCAAGGTAAAAGCAAATTGTTTACGTTGTCATTGAAAGAATTTTGAAACAAAAATTTTAATTGGTTTATTATTAGGTTTGCTATTGTTTCCCCATTTACCTTCTCTAAAACCTTCGACCCCAAAAGATAAAATTGCTTAGAACAATTTTTTTGCAAAGACCGAATCACCACGTTTGTCACACATTTTCCCATGAAATCTGGTGTTTCGTCTATAGATATCCACAAATAATTGGTTTTGTTTACCTCTCTTATACCCTGTATAGTTTTTTTGTACACGAGATTTAAATAAATTTTTCGCAGGGTCGATTCGTCCGGTAAAGAAGTCATAGAGCAGTCGCAACATAAATACTTGTTAAAAAAATGACGAAAATTATTGTTGTTGACTGTTGCCCATGGTGTGTTGCATGAAATAAGAAAAATAATTAAATCGAAATAAAATTGATGTTTCCTATTTGGTTGCCCCGAACGGTAATTGTGGCGGTTGCTTTTCACATGATTCTCAATATTGCATTTCTTCAGTTTTAGATGCATATCGCACATAGAGCAGTATATAGTGGAGGTCACTTCATTATAGACTAACTCAGGGTGATTTTCAATCCACGTTTTGATCCGATCTTGTACATTACTCATTTTTGTATTAATTGATACCTTGCAATATTAAGTTATTATACGTATATCCAACACGTCGGATTCAATGCGTTGCGAAATAAAATAAATAATACCTAGATGCAATTTACGTTTTATACGTAATGAAATGACAGTTAAAGTGTGAATGTCATATGTCATGTGAGATGAAATTTGCAGTCGTTTCTATCATTTTAAATGAGGTGGTATAGTTACTTCGTTCTAAGTTGTACATGCAGATCTACCTCTTTGTTGCTCGACTATGGCAAAGCTAAAATGAAAAGTTATTTTATTACTTATACAGGATGTCCGGTAATTAATGCACAACCTTCTAACCCCCAGTAGGTCACCTTAGACTGGTCAAAAATATTGATTTTGAGCTCTAGTAAGTCTCCTGTTTTTCGAAATTTTCGCACGTTTGTTAGTTTTTAAATTTTGACATTCACACTGATAGGTGTACCATCGAATAAAAAAAGAAAAAATGTACTGAGGCAATACCTGTCATATACTCTAGTAAGACTCGATAGGTGTCGATAAAATAATATTTCAAGCACTGGCTAAATTACGCTAGTGTTTTGTTTTGCCGTGAAAAATCCGAGCTCTGGTAATTATACACAATATCTATTCATTCAATCTTTTAAATTGTTAATTTTTGAAGTGAAAACTTCTTTAACGGCGCTGTGCACTTTTTGTGATGGGGAAAAAATGTTAAACTCGCGACAGGGTCACGTGACCGACAGATTCGACAGGTTCAGTGTTGCCAATTTAGCACTTTTGGGGCTAAATTTAGCACTATTTAGACTGACTTAGCCCTAATTTTTTGCATTTAGCACTTAGCACTATTTTTAGCACTTTTTGGAAATTGCAATTTAAAAAAAAATCATTTTCCAAAAGTTGATAAATTTTATTTGTAGTCTGTCAAACCAAAATTGTCAGTAGTAGTAGTAGCACAGAATAATATAATAGTATTACAAAAAAATGCTTATCTTCCCTATAAAATCAGTGTTTGACAGAACTTTGAAATATGAACGGTGACACATGCGGTCTTCATACAATTTTGCCTTCGACTTTATAGGGTGGACAAGTCAAGTATGGAATTAGTTTGATTGCTAGACCTGCTCCAATCTGCCTCAGTCGACCTAAGCTATCATTAGTTTTAATACAAAACTAAATAAATGTCTGATATATTACCTCATTTGCCCAATTTAACTGTAATTTTAGTACAAACAAAACTACTAAAATATTTTATCTTATCTGCAAATAAACGAAGGGGATTTTGACAACCTCGAAAAGAATCCGATCACTAACCAAGGCCGTAGTTGTCACTTTGTGGACTTGTACACACGGACCAGTAGAGAACCGGACATCACTTTTGCTCTATTTCCCTAACCACAGTTGAACCTAATTACCGAGCAAAACAGTCGTTAATAGGTGACTAGAAAAAACGGTCCGATAGAGAGCATAATATAAGGGGCGGTGTCTAGGTAGATTGGGGCAGATCTAGCAATCAAACTAATCGCGTACTTGTCAACCCTAGAAGTCGAAAGGCAAAATTGTATGACGTCATGTGTGAACGATGGTTCATCTGTGAAAATGCTGCCAAACATTGATTTTGTAGGGAAGTTAGCCTTCTGTGCGTAGTACTATTAAATTAAATAAGAATGTTCACGCAAATCAGCGACCTCTAGTTGAAATGCATTCAGGTTTAATCAATGAATGGTTGAGTGAATGCATCCCGCTGATCCGTTCACTCCGCCTGTCATCTCTCTCTGTTCAACCACCAGCCGTCTCGGATGGACGTACTGTCATTAAGCCTAGCGGCTAGACTTTTCTTTTGCCGAGGTCGCCGCTGATCCTCGAGGTTTAATCCACGTCGCGAGCGGTACATCTAATACGCTGTGCGCGAACATTTTGTTAAGTGTCAAACCAGTTGTATTTTAGGTTAAGTCGAGTGAAATATACGTGTAAAGTGTGTCCGTTGTTTCCCTTTGAACAACCCATCCGCCATTACCACAGCAGGTGCGGCGGCGTACCCGTCTACGTCACAGACGGTGGTGGCCTTTGGAACCTCTCTTCAGCGGCGTGCCGGAGCGACTCGTCGGCTACAGAGAAGTATGAGAAGTACCTAACTGGCCTACCGCGGCGACTAGGCTAGTTCTGCGTACATTTTTGGTGTGACCCATGAGAGGGAACAATCGCACGTCAATAACAAAACCCGTGATTTGGGAAAATATAAAATAAAATCCCGTGATTGGGGCAAGATTGTAGCAAACCAGGGCCAAGAATCGCGCCACGGCAATCAAGGATTCGTCGAGTGGAATTTGCAGTCGTTGGCATTCATTGTGTAAATTCAGTGCGCGATTACGTAATAAACATTCCGAGCTACGTGAAACGTGTCATTGTGGGGACATTTGGAGGTCACCATAGTGAGGTACTACATCCGGTTGACGTTTACCGGTTTCGTTGCTGAGTGAACTGAACGTCGTGGCAGCCATCTTAGAGACTTTATTGTCTATGACATTGAACTTCACTTGACAAACGTCAGTGCCAAACGTCAAGTTGTGTTGTGACAGTTTTCGATTTTCTCAAGTAACATTACGTGAAATTACTTAGGATTAGCTTAAATTGGTTAGAATATAGCTTAAAATTGGTTAGTAAATTCTCACAAATAAGTGATTAATTGAAAATACGCGTGGCGCTGTGAAATATTTGTGTTTTACCAGGTAAGTTAATATCTTGGTGACAACAATGTCTCTCAAAGCTGCGAAGGTCCAATTCCGGTCAAAGTACCAGATGCTAACTGATTACGCGGGATCAGCAGCTACGCGAACCGGCTCGAGTGCGGCCACAGTCGCAAGGCGACGCTTTGAAGCCGTGTATTTGACATTCGTAGCGAACTATGAGACCTTGTTGGCAAATGATACTGAGTTGACAGAGACAGAGCTATTACAGTATCAAGAGAGCTTTAGCGAGATAAACCGGCTCCTCTTTCAAATAGAAGAGGCTTCGATGGAGGAGGAGGGAGCCATAGTAGCAACACGTCGCGTTCAACCAGGTAAAGTCAAACTCCCTGCGGAACAGCTACCCGTGTTTTCCGGAAACCTGCTGGAGTGGCTGTCCTTCAATGATTTATTCCAATCATTGGTGGATACTCGTGATATCTCGGACGCCGAGAAACATTATTACCTGAGATCGTCATTGCAGGGCGCGGCCCTGAGCGTCGTTTGCCATCTGCCCATGGATGGGCCGAGTTACTCGGTGGCCTGGAATTTGTTGCAGACCAGGTACCAAAATAACCGTTTATTGCTGGATACATTCATCGCAAGGATCATGAGCCTGCCTTCACTGTCATATGTGAGCGCATCCCTCAGATCGGAGTTTTATGACCCACTGCGTGAGGAGATCCAAGCGTTGGAAAAACTCAAGCAGCCCACCAAGGAGTGGTCTTATTTACTACTATTTATCACATTACAGAAGTTACCCGTTAAATTGAGGACGCTGTTCGAGGAGCGCTACGGCGGCAACCCGAAGGAGCTGCCAACGATGGACCAGCTGATGCAGCTTATAGACGAGCAGTGCAAGGTGCAGCAGACGGTTCCCACTGCGGCAGCGGGAAGAGCACCAGTGAGACGGCAGTCACCGACCAAGGGAAGACGCGGCAGAGCGTCCCCTCCACGTGTCCTAGCTGCGGAGCTGGAAAAAACTGATCAGGTGATTCGGTCTAACGGGTTATGCACGTACTGTTCCAGTAGTGCACACTCTATATACAAATGTCCATTCTTCGCAAGTCTGGCTGTTTCGGAGAGGAAAACCTGGGTCAGGAAGAATGGTGCATGTTTTAAATGCCTTCGCTCTCATTACGCGAGAGAGTGTATGGCTCGTAATTGGTGCGGTTCGTGTCAATCAGGGTCGCATAGCCTGTTGCTGTGCAGGGAGGGATAGGAAGCCGCGGAAGAGGTGCACCGGGTCCATGAGCGAACCCTGGTCCCACCCACCAGAAGGGTAAGTACACCACCACAGCGTAGGTCCCCGCCACGACGCAGGGCGTCGACCCCGCCACAAGGGTCTTGGGCGCACCGAGCTCAACAACCCCGTACGAGCCCACCAAGGTGGAGAGAAGAGACAAGGTCGCCTTCTCCACAACAGGTCCAGCCAGCTCAATTGATGACTGCTGGTCACATCCCGCGCCCTCCGGTGGGAACGAGGGCCCGCCAGGCGCAGGAGTCTTTTCACAGCCTACGTTTCGGCACTCAAGGCAGCCCTGAGCGCCGTTCTTGAAATAAGGCTACTGCTGATGTACCACAAGAACCTCGGATGATGATGCCATCGATCCGGGTCAGCCCTACTGCTATTGTTTTGGTAAGGTCAGGCCAAGGCAATTATATTATGGCAAGGGCACTGTTAGACACCGGAGCAGGGTGTTCGATAGTTAAGAAATCATTTACAGATGAAATAGGATTGCATCAGCAGTATATAGGAAATAATATTGTTGGAATTGGAAACCAACAGGTCAAGGTACCCGGTACCATTGCTAAATTAGTATTTAAGCCAGTAGGAAAATTAGTCCCCATAATTAGCGTTGTTGCAACCGTCATGCATACCGTTACAGGAAATATTCTGGCCTGTAACCATTACCTAAAGGCCCACTTAGATGCGTCTAAACTCAGTCTGGCCGATCCAGATTTAGACAAATCTCAAGATGTAGACATCATTTTCGGTCTGGATGTGCTTAATTATATGTTCACTGGTTCAAAAATGCTCACGAACATTACAGGAGTGGAGGCCTACGGTACCTGGTTGGTGTGATGTCCTCATGGGGGCCATCTGGACACACCCTGCTGACACCTCGGCGCAGCAGTCGAGAGGGACGTCCGTGGAAGACTACGGCGTGCACGCTACCAAGCTTGAAGAGGTGCTGGAGAAGTTCTGGAAGGTGAAGCAGCCTCCAGAAGACCCACCGGATCACCCGGAACGTTTGGAATGTGAAAGGTTGTATACTTCCACTACTAAACGTATGCCTGACGGCAAATACATGGTGCGGCTGTCCTTCTTGTCAGACAGAGCCATTGCTGTACGCAGGCTTCATTCGTTAGAGGCGAAGCTAGCCAAGAATCCAGTCTTTGCTGAGAAATATAAGGATTTCATGCGAGAATATGAGTCGCTAGGACACATGTCTAAATCCAGTTACCAGTTTGACTCTGAGCACTGCGTTATAATTCATCATGGGATTTTCAAAAAAGATTCAAATAAGCTTCGGGTCGTCTTTAACGGAGCATCGAAGAGTAGCAATGGAATAGCTCTTAATCAATGCCTGCACTCAGGCAAGCCTCTTCAGAATGATATTACAAAGATATTGTTGAATTTCAGACGGCACCAGTTCGTGTTTACGGCCGACATTCGCATGATGTTCCGGCAGACGTGGATACACCCCAGTGATAGGCGCTATCAGCTGATCCTGTGGCGTGAGGACCCGTCGCAGGACATACAGGTATACGAGTTGAATACTAATACCTACGGACTACGGTCAAGCCGTTTTGTCGCAATACGGACGCTGTTGCAGTTAGCCGCGGATTGGCAAGCTCAGCATCCAGGGTCTCCAGCTACTGACGTCATACGACGTCAGAGCTACGTTGACGACCTTCTGGTTGGAGCAAACTCAATTACAGAGGCTCGGCAGCTTCAATCGGAGCTCATAGAACTCACGAGCAGTACCGGCTACGAGCTCAGGAAATGGTCGTCTAACTGTCACGAGTTACTCCGCGACCTACCACAGGAATATTGTGAGATGCCTCGTCAATTCGACGCTGAAGACAGGAGCCTCATAAAGGTATTGGGAATACAGTGGAACTCGGTGCACGGCACCATGTCATATCAGGTCATTGTACCGTTGGGGCAGGCGGTAACAAACCGAAGCGTTTTAAGTACTATAGCTAGGCTTTATGATCCATGCGGGTACTGCGCACCGATTGTCTACAGATTCAAGCTGTTCATGCAGTCATTATTTACCGATGGAATGACGTGGGATGAACCGCTCCTGGATACTCAGGAGGTTCAGTGGAACGAGTTGGTTCAGGATTTAAACCATTTGTCTCAATTACAGATCCCTCGTTGCGTCGCGTTACCAGGATCTGCCTCTTACTCACTCCACGGGTTTGGAGATGCCTCGGAGCAGGGCTATGGAGCGTGCGTGTACCTTCGGACAGAGGACACGTCTGGAAACGTCATGGTACGGTTAGTCCTAGCTAAGACCCGAGTGGCATCGAAGAAAGTCAAACAAACCATTCCGAAGAATGAGTTGAACGCAGCTCATATGGTTTGTAAACACTTAAATCATGTCGCAGCGGCCTATGAAGACGAAATCGAGATTGATGGCATAAATACGTGGTTTGATAGCAAAATCACGTTGTGTTGGCTTAACACAAAACCACATCTGCTCCAGACATTTAAATGTAACAGAGTACAGGATATTCAACAGTCGAAGCGACCAATGACATGGCACTATGTCCGAGTTGAGTCCAACCCGGCCGACGTCACGTCTCGAGGTGCTACAGCGAAGGAGCTTATCAAATGCAAGTTGTGGTGGTCACCGGAATGGCTACTCAAGGAGGAGTCACAGTGGCCAACGATGCCGGTCACCATGTCACCGGAGCTGCCAGGGTTCAAGCAGCTGGTTCATATTGCCAATGAAGAGCAGACATGGGAAGACTTATTACTGTCGAGAGTCAGCTCGTATAGTAAACTCATAAACGTGACGTTGTACGTTTTGAGATTTTGCAGGAATATTCGCTTGCCGAAGCAGCAACGAAATCTGAAACGGAACCTTACTATAGAGGAAAATCGTGCAGCGACGGATCACTGGATCAAGAAGGTTCAGTTGGATGCATACCAAGATGAAGTCATCTTACTGAAAAAAGGAAAGCTGGTATGCAAATCACTTCAGAAGTTGAGCGTCTTCGTGGACGACAATCATTTTATTCGAGTCGGAGGCAGACTACGTAACTCAAGCTTACGTTATGACGCAAAGCACCCAATGCTTATACCTAAGGACCACCGATGGTCACAATTATTAATGGAGCACTATCACCGGATCTATTGTCATGCTTCGATAAGTGCCCTGATTAACACGTTCGCGGACGCGGATTGCATAGCATCCGTTTTTGTACTATTCCTGGTGACGCGCCTGCTATTGAATCCGTTATTTGGTTTAAATTTCTGCATTGGAATGCTTACCAATCCGCTTGGCCACAGTATAATATTATTCACCAACATTTCCTCTACCATTCACTAAAATCAAAGAATGCATACTGTAATATTACATAGTTTTATCGCAGTTAAAAATTATCCTGTGACGTCTCAGATTCTGCCCCCCTCTCCGTGACATGTATGCAAGAGCATCCGTCTTTGTATGGAAGACTCCTCAGTAGCCCCTCGCGTGCGTCTGGGAGTGGGTGCGTGAAATGTGGCCAAATTTGGCGCGCAAACGCTATTTTACGGATTATTTGAAACATCATAAGCAATGCTTTTTTTACAGTTTCTTGATGTTTTTGGTTGTCGTTTTATAAAGAAACATGTTTACTGACTGTTTATTGTAGTACAACTTGATTTCAATTACGGTAAATAAAGAAAAGTGAGGCATGTTTATACCTATTATTCAAGTAATTACTTTAGTACTAGTCATTGTTTGGGTCATATAATTGTGAATTATAAGCCTATTCGTGGTCGATGCTGACCGCTTGCGTTATGATAAGCAATGTGGTATGTATTTTGTTTGTGTTTAACTCCTTATAGTTGGTTTAGATGCCTCCAAACAAGGAAAATAGAGCTGGGATAACCATCGCGTGGCGGGAGAGGTAGTGGACGAGTTCTGCCCAGAAACCAACGCGCCAGTGCCGCACAGAAGACTCAGTTAGTACCTATACAACCGCAGGTTCCACCAAAGTTTCGTCCTGTACGTTCTGTTAATGTTTGCGACACTTAAAAGTGACTAAAAAGGTTTGAAGAGAACTATCAGAAGAATCAGAGTCAGAATTATCAGCTGAAGAACAAGATCGTCTAACAGCCGAGCTTGGCGAAGGTACGGATGAATCTAATCAAGACCCGTTTCGTGATGGAACAGGAGACTACAGTTCTGACGAAAATTATACACCAAATGAGCCTGACGCATCATCCGACTGCAGTACACAATTAAACAAGTCTAATCGTAGCAAAAAACCCTCCATTCGTAATCAACATATATATATTCATGCCCGGCATCACCCCCGCAATCAGAAACACTGCATGTTTCTTTTGATATGATTCTACATTATAAACCTGCTGGTTCACCATCGCTAGAAGATATAAATAATGAATGCTATAACATGCGCTGTCACATAAGACCATCCGAATTGTATAGCATTTGTTGTCACATAGTATAAAAAAATTGGTTTCATATTGACGAGGATTGCATAGCATTCGACTTGCATAGAATTTCGCGTCACATCATAACTCTAATTTTAGCTGTGTTGTGACAGGTATGCAATAGCAGTCGTAAAATTCCCATACAAAATTTAGGTGTCCCAGAGGTGTGACTAAGCGTCCGCGAACGTGTTAATATACTTAGACAACGATTCTGGATTCCGTCAGCACGGCGTCAGGTGTCACGTTTCATCAGGGGTTATATGTCATGTTTCAGATTCAACGCGACAGATCAGGCGCCTTTCATGGCTGATCTGCCCGCGAACCGCGTCACGGCGACGCGTCCATTTTCCGGCGTAGCGACGGATTTTGCTGGCCCCTACTTGGTTAAAAGTAGCCAGCTCAGGAATACTAAATCTGTTAAAGCTTACCTGTGTGTTTTTGTATGTCTAGGTACCAAGGCGGTACACCTCGAGGTCGTCTCGTCGCTGAGCACCGAGGCTTTCATCGCTGCGTTCACACGGTTTGTGAGTCGACGTGGGCTGCCCGCCCTCGTCCGGAGTGACCAAGGTACCAATTTTAAATCTGCTAGCTCATACCTCCAAGAGGTTAACCAGTTCTTGCTTGACAACGAAACCATCCTAGAGGATGAGTTTCGTCGCCAAGGCGTCCGCTGGGAGTTCAATCCTCCCGGCGCTCCTTACATGTCTGGCCTAATGGAAGCAGCGGTCAAGAGTAGCAAGAACCTGCTTAAACGAGAGATAGGTGACCGTATCCTGACCTTTGAAGGTCTGCAGACGGTATTCTGCAGGGCGGAAGCTATCCTCAACTCTAGAGCGCTGGTTCCAATGTCAGAGGACCCTTGTGATCTGGAAGTTCTCAGCCCAGGTCATTTTTTGATAGGTCAACCTCTGGTGTCATTACCTGAACCTTCCTGGAAGGACACGAATATGTCACGGCTGTCGCATTTTCAATTTATTCAGGCTGTAACTCAAAAATTTTGGGCTAGGTATCACTTGGAATATTTAAATAATTTGCAATCCCGTAACAAATGGAACAGACATGTACCTAATGTAGCATTAAACGATTTAGTCTTAATAAAGGACGAAAATTCTTCGCCTCTACAATGGCGTCGAGGTAGGGTTATCCAAGTTTTCAAAGGCTCCGACGGAGTCGTCAGGTCTGTAAAACTGAAAACCCAGATAGGCGAACTTGTCCGCCCCGTTGTCAAATTATGTAAATTACTTATGGAGATTTAATTATTTGAGTAGCTCTTGTAAATTGCAAATTATAAATCTGGTTTAAATTGTAGCAATTAGTACTAATTATCTTGAACTATGTACCACTGTTTCCTCGGGAAACCATGTAACTAACTTAGTAAGTAGCTTACCCTTATTGTTTTTAAACTTTCATGATTCATATTTTGATATTATGATGGAATGTTATTGAATGCAAGTGCACTGGATGGTCACAGATTACTAATGCTGTAGACAACTCATGTAACATTGTTTTGTTAATAATTGTTTGTTTTCATATCTCTTGTTTATGCTAGATCGTAGCGATGTATACTTCAGGTCATCAGCTCACCTTTTCCCTGGGCCGGGAAGGAATGTTCACGCAAATCAGCGACCTCTAGTTGAAATGCATTCAAGTTTAATCAATGAATGGTTGAGTGAATGTATCCCACTGATCCGTTCACTCCGCCTGTCATCTCTCTCTCTGATGAGATCTGATGTTATGTCATTTCCGTGGTTGAAACCACCAGCCGTCTCGGATGGACGTGCTGTCATTAAGCCTAGCGGCTAGTCTTTTCTTTTGCCGAGGTCGCCGCCGATCCTCGAGGACCTAATCGAGGTTTAATCCGCGTTGCGAGCGGTACATCTAATATGCTGTGCGCGAACATTTTGTTAAGTGTCAAACCAGTTGTATTTTAGGTTAAGTCGAGTGAAATATACGTGTAAAGTATGCCCGTTGTTGCCCTTCGAACAACCTATCCGCCATTACCACAGCAGGTGCGGCGGCGTACCCGTCTACGTCACAGACGGTGGTGGCCTTTGGAACCTCTCTTCAGCGGCGTGCCGGAGCGACTCGTCAGCTACAGAGAAGTATGAGAAGTACCTAACCAGCCTACCGCGGCGACTAGGCTAGTTCTGCGTACAAAGATCAATCGAGCTTCGCAAGTGAAGTTCAATCGATATTATATGACTCGCTTCATTGGAAGATATTTCACTATAGTTTTAGCACTGATTGAAATGCGGAGTTGGCAACACTGGTCAGGTTGTAAATTCGTAAGACGGACACGTGACCTAATGGAATAAATCTATATTAATAATTCCGTCTAGGGGTACGGTAGGGGTACCCGATTGAAATTATACTCAAGTGTTAATTTAATGACAAATGGTGGGCCATATTACATACGAGAGGGTTGCTACTTATATATCCGGAAACAAAAAAACAAACAAACGTACACGACTGAAAATGGTTTTATTGTTTTTCAAAGTATTCCCCTTGATGATCTATGCACTTTTGCATTCGCGTGAACCAATTTTTAAAGCACTTCTGCCACTCCGCCTGAGGTACCTCCATAACGTGTTGTTTGAATGCGTCGACAGCATCTTCAGCGGTCGAAAATCGTTGACCGCGTAATTTATTCTTTATATTTGGAAATAAATAAAAATCGTTGGGTGCCAAGTCAGGGCTGTACGGCGGATGACCCGTTAATTCCACATTTTGACCCTCCAAAAATAGAGTTGTTTCGCGTGACGTATGACAGCTGGCATTGTCATGATGAAGAATGATTCTTCGTCGCTGGTTAGTTTTACGAATTTGTTCAAATACTTCCGGTAAGCAAATGGTCGTGTACCACTCTGAATTAACCGTTCTACGGTTTTCTAGTGGCACTGTAGCTACATGGCCATTAATACCGAAGAAGCAGGCCACCATTTGTTTCAATGTACTTTATGCACGAGTAACTTTCGTAGGGTTCGGCTCATTTTGAAACACCCATACCGTTGATTGTTGCTTCGTTTCGGGATCGTATGCATAGATCCAGGATTCGTCACCTGTATAAATGTTATAAACGGCTTTTGAGTCACCACGGTTATATTTTTTTAACATTTTATTGCACCATTCGACGCGAGCATCTTTTTGCTCTTTTGTTAAGTTGTGGGGTATCCAACGCGAACAAATTTTTTTTACAGCCAAATAATTATGTAATATGCTATTAATGCTGGTCATAGAAATACCCAGAGTCGCCTCTATCTCGCGGTACGTAACATGTCGGTCGTCCATTATAAGTTTTCGCACAGCCTCGATATTTTGTTGTACAACGACCGATTTCGGGCGACCTGCCTTAACTTCGCCCGTAAGCATACTACGTCCACGATTGAACTCACTAAACCAGTGATACACAGTAGTTTTAGATGGGGCTTCATCACCAAAAGTTGAAGTTAGTTGATCTATGCACTGTTGTTGCGTTAAACCACGCCGAAAATCATAATAAATCATAGCACGAATATTTTCACGAGTGAGTTCCATTCTTGCTGCGAGATGACATTTAAAACCCGTTAAAAACAAAACACGAGCGTTAATAAGAAAGAAAAAATATACCGGCCAGTACTTAAAAAAGTTCAAATTTTACCATGGAGGTTGCAAGTTGCATATATTATTATACAATATACAGCATGAAGTTATTATAAATAGATTACGAAAATGGTTTTCATTCGTTTTGTTTTAGTAGTTATAAATACTTTTTGTTTAAAATAAAAAGATCCGAATAAATGCTAAAATATAACGTATTACCATTACATAACGTCGATAGATTCTCGCAGTTATCAGCATAAATATTTTTTTACTTTACCAGTTAAACTTAATATTTGTTATGAAATGTCACTTCAAAAGTTATAGATTCTGGAAAAAACGCGATACTGCAAGCAAGTCCCTAGTTAATTGTCAATTTTGCAACAAAACTTCTATGTCTGGTCATCCATTAACTTTTAAAGATTTTGTTTGTTGTAGGTAATTTTATTTAAGCACAATTTTATTTTGATTTATAATGAATAATGATGTACGGAAAACATATCCGTATCTGGTTGTTTATGAAGGCTAATTATTACGTTAATTAATTTGTAATTCAATACCTTTTTAATTATTGACACAAACTTCGTTGTCTCAAGATTTATCTATTCCATGAAATCAGTTGTCTTCAAATTAAATTTTACATGGTTCAAAAATGTCAGTTAATTAAAAAAAATAGACCTATTCATAGTATTTACACATATCAGTTTTACTCAGTACATATACTTCATAATGTCAATGTCACTTCTGTTCACGAGCAATGTTTAATAAGGCAAAATAAATATTTTTTTACGTACGAAATATTTGATTCATTATCTCTTTTCACTTCAATTCACCTGTTCAGATGATATGCCACTCGCCGTTAAATCGATTGGAAAGATTGCACGATCAATTTTGAAAAGATAGGTACAATAAGAAAGCCGATATAATTTATGAGTATCAAAATAAAAACAAGGACATAAAAGAGCGAATACCTGCCGAATTATTTTATTATTGATTTGTAGGTAATATTTTTAAACAACAAAAAACGAGGGTTTCATAATATTATGAATTAGTAATCTAGTGATCTAGACAAGATCTAATTTTAAAACACATTTAGACACGATAAAACTTCAATACGCGCTAGCACCTAAACATCTGAATCAGAAGTATCAGTATTTGCTTGAAAATTATTCCGACGCAACTCCAATACAACTTCAATATTGGTTGATTATTTGTTGTGTGTTGGAGTTATGTTTGTAATAGATTATGTTTTGAATGTATTGTTTATGTATTTTAAAATTAGTATACGGCTCTAGCTTTTTCAACCTCCTTTCTAGAATGCTTCTTGACCCCCACCGATGAACATCTACCGAGTGGATCATGATTTATATCATTAATGCGTAATGCCAACTAAGTACAGGGTTTAGTTGTAATCCACTTTATCTTATAAGTTACGGTGGCCATAAACTTGTCCAATTATTTCTTACAAATAAAACTACATTATTTTTAATAGGATGACTTCACTGAAATTAAATTTTCTTTTAATATGGTTTATAGTATTTTGAGACCCTTACATTTTTCTCAGTAAACGACGAAATTAAACGTTTCATCTAAACGGCTATTCGTAATTGAAATTCCGAGTGAATTTAACTATGACAAGCTAGGTAAAACGTACTAAAATACCTTGAACATGATAGATGTGTATTGTTACATAAATAACGGAATTTACAACACAAAAGGCGATGTATCTAAATATCTTACAAAAACTGATGTATCTTATTTCATTATGTACTTAGATAGTATGTCTAGTAATATTTTATTGCTGGCCAACTGGATCGTGCCGGCGCTTGGAAAGGAGGAGTTCCCTCTTCCCCGACCCCCTCATTGTTGTTATGAATTTTCATACATTATTCGAAATAAAAATGTAATCAAATTATAACATATAATAGGGAAGTTATGATATGGATGTTGATAAATATATTTTCCCCACTCTTTATCACTTGAAGTTTATTCAACCTTCTTGCCTTGATGCCTTCGCACTCAAGATTTTATTTTTTAGGGTTCCGTAGCTAAAACGGAACCAAAAAACTTCTTCCATAGGCAGATACGACCTTTTATTTTTTTTTATTCTGTTGAGAGTACGGAACTCTCCATTATGCGTGGTCCGACACGCACTAGGCCGGTTTTTTGAACCACTCGCTATGCTCGTGGCTTAATTTTGGAATCTTACGCTGGTTTAGGTCTCAATATAAGCACGAGAGGTTAAACAACAACGTTGCTCCCTTGTATGATAAAATAAATAACTATTATACCTGATCAATCAAGGATGATATAGGTATGCATGGACAATATCCATACAAAATCGTGTTTCCTTATTTCAGGTTAAAGCACTAGCGTCATCCATCGGTCACCACGGACACTAAATCCTAGTTTCTAATACTTAGTTCGGCGCTTAACGCTGACAGAATAACTCGACTCCAGACTCGACAGATGGCGCTGTGGCACTTAGTACCGAAAACAGACGTATAGCCTAAACGCGATTTTGTTTAGGTATTGTCAATCCATGTCTTAATCATCCTAGATGCCTAAACAAAATCGCGTTCCTCGAACCTTCAGCAGGGTTAGTTGATTGGTATTGATTGAAGTGATTTTCTCATGTCATGTTTTTGACAACAAAGTCATGGCAAGATAATTTTGAACACATCGCATGCTTACACCAACGGCCAATTACTTTTGTGTTATTTTGTATGAGCGTGTATATAGTAAACAGGATAGGTTAGTTTGTAGATTGCATGCTTTACTAAGTCATTTAATACAAATATATGATTAATTAACTGCAATAAAATACAATAGGAGATTCAGCATATTACTCAAAGAGCTGTAATAAAAAACTGACTATATATTATACTTAAAAATATGTCTATGAAAAAAACATAATATGAGATCAATTTTTTTTATCGCTCTCACAAAAGATCACTCACAAATAAAAATAAAATCTTCTACCGTAAAACATGGAGGTTATTTATTATTGGCCGGTATTGTAGCTACTTCTGCTGCTAACTATATCAAAGATAAGGAACTTGACGTTACTTTTTATGAAAAATGGCAATCTTTATTATTTAGTTATCTTTATAATCTTCAATAAATAAATGCAGCCATGTCGTTAGATTCGGAACGTGACTTTCCGTTTCATGTTTTTGAAAGGAATTAAATTTAGGGTTTCACTTCCAGTGAGGACAAATAATTAACAACCGAAATTTAATAACGCTACACTGTTAATCATAGCTCCTGATTAAAATAGCTTTTGTGTAACGGCTTCATCTCTGTTGGAATTTCATAGGGCGTTTACGCGGTTATAGTCTGCCTGGAAAGAGAAGGGTTGTAGAATGCACGAGCTCCTATCTATCCATCTATTCAGCCCGTATCCACCCACTGCTGAGTATAGGTCTCTCAAAGAAGATGCCTGTACGATCTCCTATACTAAAACCAAACTTTTAATCAAACGTACACTTATCACGCTACCTTGATACTGGTGAAATTGTCCCAATGGACAGATTAGAAGCCATTTAGTTTTATAATAAAGTTATTAAATTGATATTTACAGGTTTTTTTTATAAAGGAGATAGTCAATTTTTGTTAGGTGATCTGGCCCAGATTATTTAGGGCCGTTTAGGAATGATTTTTACCTTTAAAAAACCGTCATAATTTCTAGATCAGAACGGTGGTAAAAAAATTGCGACATCTAATAGGAAAATTGAAAAATCATGCATTTAAAACTTGAATTTGACAAGAACAATATTTGAAAGCGTGCATGCCTATGATTTATATATTAATGTAAAAAAGTACCGGTTTTTTAAAGAAAATGTACACAAGCGGACTTAAAAACAAAACGGGTATCATGATGAAATAATAAAAAGTCATATTTTGATCGTATTTATAGTTCCTGTATTTCGGTAAACAAAGACGGCTGTCAAACCATCGTTGATACTATTAACTGAACATTCCTAACACTTGTTGCGAAGGGATAAGGTTTACCACCGTTAGTGCGATACCACTAATATCTGACATTGCAAAATTGAAAAAAAGATGCGTTTCGTTATCGAAGGATCGTTATTATGATATTATGGTGGGTTTCATAATATCATAATAACGATCCTTTTATTATCAAACTCCGAACAAAAATGCATAAACACGCATTTTTAATCTTTAGCCATTTTAATACAGTCGATTTCTAATTTAAACTTCCGTATTCGTAGGCTTAGATATTATTTTAATATTACAATGTTCTAACTTACCGAACAGTATCAAAACGCAGATTATGTAACGGTAGACATTGACAGTGTCAAACCAAGAAACAAACCCGTTTCAGTCCAGGTGAAGTTAAACTTTATGTCAATGCCATAAGAACGTTAACGACTTGTCTTGCTGTATTTTATTCGCGGAAAGATCAACATAATGTTTATTTATTTAGTATTTCTGATTCCCGTTTAATTTTTTTTTAATATTTTGTCCACTTTAGTAATAAAACTGTATACGATATATATCAGAAGGTGGCCCAGAATTGACGATCTCCTTTGTTTGACACGAACTGGATAACGAAACAAATGGACGCGTGAATCATGTGACTAATCAAATTCGTGTTATTTTGGTTGATTACTTGTTCAATAGATTACAGATTTATTGGAGGTAAATTTCATTATTCGAATACAGCCCTCTGTCATACACCGAGCGGTGAGTGTATCTGCATCCAATGTGAAGATCGCCTTACGTTGGGTGGGTTCCGTTTATGTTGTAGGTTTCCTTACATTGTCTTCTTCAGCAAACCAAACTATAATATAACTAACAGTTCAATTCCTTTGTTCCATTGGAGACGTAGAATCGATCATTGTGTAGCTCGTAGGCCGATAATCGTGTACCTACTTCGATAGATAATCAAACAAGTTGTATAAATTCTGACAGGATGATGTCAACAAAATTGCTCTTATTCCAATATTGGACTAGTCTACCAAATGCCAAGTGCTTCAATTTGCTGAAACGGGCTATAACATTCAAAACGATAGAAATGGCAATCTCACACGATGCAATTTGACTCCAAATGAACCTAAACGAGTCTAGGCACGAAAGCTAAAGGTTATCGGCTGGTATGTGCAGTCTGACTTTAGGCGGTTATAGGTATATCCTGGATGTAATAGAGCAGTCGCGGATCAAGGATTTTGTTCAGGGGGGGCACTTTCCTTCACAAAAAATCTCGCGGTCCGCACCTACGGGCCCCGTAGTATACGAGGTTTGTAATTATGAAATATCAAGGGACAAAAAAACTTACAATTCTTTTCAAAAACTCAGGAATGAGTGATAGTCTAGATTTTGTTTGACCGTAACTTAAGCGTAAATTCAAATATTTTTTATCAGAATTTACGCTTAAGTGATTCCTATGACCTTATTTTACCCTACAATCAAACTACCTAAAACTATGTTTATCTACATCTACATCATAAGTCCTCTGTTCTGCGTTCTGAAACCGTATATAATTACCACCATCATTGCAACCAGTAAGTGCCACTGTTGTACCTAATAATGTATGAAAATTCATTACCACATCGATAAATCGGTAACGGAATGAAAATCCAGCCCTCCTTCCAGACTGCGGTTATCCTCCTCCCCGACCGGTCGCATAATCCAGTTGGACATTGCGGTGCAATGGCGGTCATTCTAATGGTTTCCGAACACATCATTTAGGATTTATCATATGTGTATAGATAAAGCCGTGTATGCTGTACGTAATTAGGCCTTAAATACTCGTGTTTTAAGGATCCTTATTACGTAACAGTTACATAAACTACTACTTTGTCAAATTTAAACTTTCGTGAGACATACTATCACTATAAAATATAACGGTTACATTCACGTCACTAGTCACTTCGCGCGACATGTTTCGGAGAGCTTAGGTCTCCATCTTCAAGCACTAAGAGTGCTATTTCGAACTGGCCTGTTGCACGCTGTTGCACGACGCGTTGCAGACTGGCCTGCGTCCCGCTCGCCGCGCAGCTCGTGTCGCCCGCTCTGACACAGCTTGTTGAGGGTGATCTTGCGCCGGCGCTGCCACCGTGCTTTGCAGGGCATTCGGTTCATCCGACATGAGCGACGATAAGCAAACCACACTCACTGTGTCCACTAAACTCTCACAGCACACACTGAAGTTCTTGCCATGGATTACAGGCTTCCATGCTGGCCGTACGCCCCAGCCCCCGTCTCGATTAAAATTCGGACGACGCCCAATCTCGATCGCCTCGCGTATTTTGCGTGGCACGTAGCATTACTAAAGTGACGTGAGTGTAACCGTTATATTTTATAGTACTACTTTGTCGCCAAAAGTAGCACCAAACCCTCACATCCGTTAATAGTTATCCCTATTGGTGGTTTGTACCGAACTAGTAAATAACAGGCGGCTCATTACCATTGCTGATTACGAGCCCTGAGCCACAACCAGCGCGCCCATCGATTATTACTTAAATATATCCTATCCTATACTCCTGTAAATTATTTTTTGCATTATTATTTCATATCGAGGAAAATAGGGCATCTGGAAGAACACCGATAAGTTGGTCGAATGAAAAACAGAAAGCTGTCAGAGGTTTTTTATTCATATACCCTTATATTAATAACTAAGGAAGCAGTAAGAAGCCAACCTCCTAAAGAGTGCTCTCATATAAATACAAAAAAATACCACTATTTTTACAAGAGTGGAAACTAGATTCTACCTAGAAATTACTGTTTTTACCTATCTTTCCGTACCTACACAAAAAGGTGGTCTTACATAAAGTAATTGTAATATAAAAAAACCGGCCAAGAGCGTGTCGGGCCACGCTCAGTGTAGGGTTCCGTAGTTTTCCGTCCGTCACAGTAAGTGTCCCCACTTAAGAGTTAAAATAACACCGCCATGTAGGATATGATATGAGCGTTCCACGTACAGCGACATCTATCGGAAAATTAAGTAAACTATTGCCCGCGAGCTTAAAGTAAGGGAGATGATTTTTATGGGATAATTCTTTATTGCATGAACCGATTTTCACCGTTTTTCCTTTATTTGAAAGCACGTCATTTCATTGTGATTTTGTAGAAATTACAGGTACAATAAACACCTGCTTATACGGTTAAATTACAAACTTAGTTCAGAAATTATTTTGTATTTTTTTTTCAAAAACTATTTAACCTATCAAGTTCAAAATAATTTTCCTAGAAAGTTTTTATAAAGTTCTACTTTTGAGATTTTTTTCATATTTTTAAAACTTATGGTTCAAAAGTTAGAGGGGGGGGGGATACATTTTTTTTTACTTCTGGAGTGATTATTTCCGAAAATATTTACATTATCAAAAAATGATTTTAGTTCCTATTCATTTTTAAATACCTATCGAACAATATATCACACGTTAGGGTTGAAATGAAAAAAAAAAATACTCCCCACTTTACGTATAGGGGAGGTACCCTAATAAAACATTTTTTTCCACTTTTTATTTTACCACTTTGTCGGCGTGATTGATATACATATTATTTAGTACCAAATTTCAGCTTTCTAGTGCTAACGGTCACTGAGATTATCCGCGGACGGACGGACGGACTACTATAAGGGTTCCTAGTTGACTACGGAACCCTAAAAACTTTATCTTATCTTACCTATTTCCTTCGAGAGATGTATCTAATTATTTTAAGGCATTATTTATCATTAAAAAGGTAGCTAGACATTTTCCGTTTAAATTAAGTGAAAATACTCTTTAATAAGTGAAATTTTAGAGCAACAAAATTCCTGGATTTAAAAATTAAGCATAAGTCATTAGTCATAAAGCTAAATTGAAACAAAATGCCTCGGCGGGGGATGACTTAAGTATTTTAATTTAGTAAAAATATTTAGTGAAGTTAAAGCTAAGATTATTATAACTACTATAAGGGTTCCTAGTTGACTACGGAACCCTAAAAACTTTATCTTATCTTACCTATTTCCTTCGAGAGATGTATCTAATTATTTTAAGGCATTATTTATCATTAAAAAGGTAGCTAGACATTTTCCGTTTAAATTAAGTGAAAATACTCTTTAATAAGTGAAATTTTAGAGCAACAAAATTCCTGGATTTAAAAATTAAGCGTAAGTCATTAGTCATAAAGCTAAATTGAAACAAAATGCCTCGGCGGGGGATGACTTAAGTATTTTAATTTAGTAAAAATATTTAGTGAAGTTAAAGCTAAGATTATTATAAACTGTAGATAATGTATTAATGCAACCTGACCGTGAGGTCAAATATGCTATTTAAGAAGATTGTAATCCCGGTTTCCGGATATATAAATAGCAGCAATAGCAGTATTACGGATGGTACAAGAAGGATATAAATCTCTATGTTACAAAAGTGTCCGTCAAAAGGCGATAAACTGATGGCGCCAATATCATTGATATTAAAGTTGATTAAATTCATTTTGAAATTTAAAAAAATTAAATCCAAAATAATTATTAGCGGAGATGAAAAACACTCTGATATTAATTTTACTAAGAAAGTCATATAAGAATTAAATATCGGTAATTCATTTCAAATGCTGAACTATACCTAGCGCCACCCGGAGATAGTTGGAACTATTGTTTAGTACTTACCGCTGGACACTTTTTCGACCGTTTTCCTATAAGAGAGTTCCATCCTTCCTATACCATCCATATGTTTACCTGTCAGCTATGATGTCAATTTGAAAATGTTTCACAGCTAAATAGTTTCATTTCCCGAGCGTATTATTTACAGCAGTTTATTGTATACACTATTCACAATGTTTCGCTCTTGACTATTGACAATTTTGGGATTTTTTGTCGTTTATTATTTAATTTTCAACAATTTATTATTATTCAAGTAAACTGCCACAATGACAGTGACAGCATGTCATGCACTCACACATGCATCAATAATTCTGTCATTAAAATTATTGCTAGTGTAAGAAATTAGTTCCAATGAAATTCCGCAACATGGCGCGTGATCATATATTTCTGGTCAGGCTTTACAAGTCATACGATAATCATAAATAATAATAAATTTTACCTATGACCTGACGACTTTATGTACAGTCAGCCACAAAATGTGGTCGACTACTTTCGACTTTATATGTCAAGTAATAGTCACTCGAAAGTGGTAGACCACTTTCATGGCTGACTTGCTAATTGGGGGATACGCAAATGTGATTCTCTAACTGTAATCAGACGTAACTGGAATAAAAAATATCTGTCCTAACTGGAGACTGTCGTATGTGGCATATAGAAAAACTGTCCTAACTGGAAACTGACATAAGTGGAATAAAAAACTTCTGGCCTAACTGGACCTGACGAAATTGGGATTAAAACATTCCACTTACGTCAGCAGTTTCTGACCTATACGGAATTTCTTGAATATTGTTATATGAAAAAATAAAATCTGACCTAAGTGGTATCTGACGTAAGTGGAATAAGTCAATTTTTAATGCTCTGATGACGAAACGAAACATTTTACTTAAATACATATAAACACCTTAAACTAAAATAATACAAATTCTATTATTTATGACTAAAACAAAAAAAAACACATTTAATAAGAATTACAAATAGCATTATAATTGCAATAAAGTAAATAAAAAACAATAACTATTTTCTTTTAGGGGTTCTACATCCATTTGTTTTCTAGGTACCTAGTTATCTTTGTTTACGTCATTTCCTTGATACAGGTATTGTACAATCTTAAATTATGTATTTATTCATATTTCTATTTTTCTTTTATGTCATTATATATGTCTCTCTATTTTTCTCATTATAATTTCAACGTATTAAATTTGTGCATCTTTAGCGTGCATCTCTATTACGTCAAGGGTTCACAACGCTTACATAGTGGTCGGTCGACCTTCATATACATTTATTTATTTGCTCAGGACACAAGATAATTTTTATTTTAATCGCGCATACATATTTTATACTGAGTCATTCAGGCAGTTCTTTTAACACTTCCATTCATCATAACCTTCCATGTGTCCAAGGGTCTCCACGATTGATACTCGATCGAATCATGGTCAGACGCCAAGGATTCCGTGCCCGTCTTGTGTCCTAGTGTACCCTTGCTAATTACCATACCCCGGGGTTTTCGGTGCGGGAATGAATGACATTAGCCAAAGAATAGGTATTGACTTAAAAAACAGAATGTATACTTACCTACTGAATAATTAATTGAATAAAAAGATACTTAAAAAAAACATACGTTCATTTATTGCTTTATTTGAAAATATTTCATTTAACTACGCTTACGAAGCCGCGGGTAACATCTAGTATAATATCAAATAGAATGGTCAGTTAGTAGTTTATGTAACTGTTACGTAATAAGGGTCCTTAAAACATGAGTGTGGTTTTATGAAATGAGCCGCAGGCGAATTTCATAATAAGATCACACGAGTGTTTTAAGGCCTAATTACGTACAGTTGCATACACTGCTTTATCTACACTCATATTATTTATTATAAATGCCGTATTCGAAGATCATAGAATGGCCGCCATTGCACTGCCGCGGCCATCTCGATTGTGTCGGCGTGGCCAACTCGATTGTGTCGGGGCTCGCGCGGGACCAATCGAGTTGGCCATGGCGGTAACATTATGTTATCAAATTCGATGTTCCAAATTTGAAACTCATTGCTTAACAATATTTGAGCATGCAAAGTTAAAATTACGTTACTGCCGCAGATAAGAAACTTATCATAGTTAAATCGTTTGTTGTAATGCTTGTCATTGTCTACGGTTTTTGAACGCATTTTAGAGTACTTACAGTATGAGTGTAGATAAAATTTATTATCAACCTCTTCAGTTAAATTCCTACTCATGTATAAATAATAAACACTTCACAGATATCGAACGTCAAGTTTGATATTTTTTTTTTTTTTATGAAATAGGAGGCAAACGAGCAGACGAATCGCCTGATGGTAAGCAATTAACGCCGCCCATGGACGCCTGCAACATCAGAGGGGTCACAAGCGCGTTGCCGGCCTTTAAGATGGGAATACGCTCTTTTCTTGAAGGTTTGAAGGTCGTATCGGTCCGGAAATACCGCAGACGACAGTTCATTCCACAGTTTTGTTGTGCGAGGCAGGAAGTTTCTCGAGAAACGCACAGTTGAGGACTGCCAACCATCTAAGTGGTGATGATGGTAATGCTGTCGCGTAGGATGATGGCGGAAAGAGGCGGCAGGGATTAATCCGAACAATTCCTCGGAGCACTCTCCGTGATAGAGGCGATAGAAGATGCAGAGCGAGGCTACATCTCTACGCAGCGCCAAGGAGTCAAGCCGATCCGTAAAATCCCGGCAGCCGACAATTCGAGTCGCTCTCCGTTGGATGCGGTCAAGAGGGAGAAGTTGGTACTGGGGCGACATTCAATGGGGTTTGACATTCAATGTCTGTTATACATACTGTGCCATTGTCTTATGTAATTTACGTATATGCAATAGCATTTTCAAAATACTATATAACAGTAAATACAAACATGCCTCCACGAAAAAAAGCTCGTTACGAGTTCGTGCATTCGTGGATAGAAAATAATGCAGAAATAGAGGTTCGAGATTCAATGTTCTTTTGCACCAAGTGCAATGTTAGCTTCGCCCAAACGAAGTTTGGTGTAACACCACATGTTGCGTCCAATAAATATACGGGTATGATACATGATTTCAATTGTGAGCTCGTGAAATTTGTTGTGGGTTGTAACATACCGTGGACGCAGCTTGACAATCCTATATTTAAATATTTTATAGAAAAATGTGTATCCGGTAAATTCGAAAAAACTGTAAAAGTTCCTTCAGAATGTCAACTACGGCGGGAATATTTAAGTAAAGTTTACGATGAAGAAATGAACACAATACGGAATGAGCTTAAAAATGAGTATATTTACGTGAGTGTTGACGAAACCAAGCATGGTAACGATCGTCAAATAGCTAATGTCATAGTAGGGGCGTTACGTAATGATAATATTGGCACTCAACACTTGATATCTAGCAAGTGTTTAGACACCACTAACAATATAACAATAACCAACACTGTAACAAGTGCTCTTGATGAATTATGGGGCGTCGACCATAATAATCACAATAAAGTGATTTAACTTCTGACGGCGTAGGTTACATGCTTAAAGCAGGAAGGAATTTAAAAAGTACTTTTCTCAATCTTTTGCACGTCACATGTTTAGCTCATGGTTTGAATAGAGTGGCTGAACAAGTCAGAAAACTTTATCCAAATGTGGATGCGTTAATCGCCAATGTTAAAAAGACATTTCTGAAGTCTCCGAAAAGAATCAAAAAGTTTCAAGAAATGCTTCCCGGAGTACCTTTGCCACCCCGACCAACAATTATTCGATGGGGGACCTGGATAGAAGCAGCGGCATATTATAGCAAACATTATGATGAAGTTAAAAGTGTTTTGAATACATTCAGTCCCTCAGAAGGCCAGAGTGTTAGTAAAGCAAAAAGAGCATTTGAGAACGCCGATATTATAGTCTTTCCTCCCGTTCTTGGCCCGTTACGGATTAGTGTTCTTATCAGTAAACTCCATTGTAGCAAAACCGCAAGCGCACGCGCCACGACAAAAAAAAGGATTTGGGCTCATGTTAGCGTTTATAGAATATCTACCATATGGACCACGCAATAAGATTCAATATGAACTAATACAAAAAAGCTGTATGTTCTTAACGGTTGCGCCCAGCGTAGGCGACTTAAACGCTCTCCTTCCAGCATATCTTGACACCGAGATCCGAAACAAATATGCGTAATCGGTGACCGCGCTTGTATTGGTATTTCGAGCGCCCAACTAGGCAGCTCTTTGGAGGCAATTGGAATTATTCCTCACGGGCAGGTAAAACAGGGTCGGATTTTGATTGGAAACATTTGGACACAAATACGATTTATGAATATTTAATATTAAAAAAAATATAAACATTGGGTAAGTATATAACAATAATAATACTGATACAGATTATTTATTCGTAAATAGGTTAATTTACAAGTCATATAACTTACAAGCTAAGTCCTTATACAGTTGTATATTTTAATTTTAACTATAATAGTAGGTATTCCGTTTTAATAATCATTTCATTACAATTCATTTAATTTCATTCAAATCAGTATATAAATAATAATCAGGTTAATAAATTACAGAAATAATCGGTTAGTTATATTTAGTTCAACGAATTATAAAATCATTTTTTTTTATGTTACACTTACATATTTTTACCTAGAAAGTTAACCCACTCTTGCGTGTTAACTCATATTTATTATCTTAACATTAACACATTCAAATCATGATAATAAGCATAACTTGAATGTGTCTTTCTTCGGTTAAAACATGCTGTATTGGCGTTTTACGTTTAATACATAAATATCGGATTGTAAATCAAGTAAAACTTTTCTAATAAAGCTCATTAATATAATAAAACTTACAATGTACACAACGCACATTTGGTTAGTGTTGGGGTGACTCATTATTTAGGAATGCGCTACCTACGCACTATCAGCTTAGGGTAGGGGGAAATGGCTAAGCTGGATTAAAGGGTTATCTTTTCCCAGTGTCTTACAAGCCTCGCTTTAAGTACATGTGCTCTTTATTCTATACGACCCTTTTCATGACGACCTGGCTACGTTTTTTTGGATTTTGTTTGCTACTGTTTGGACTTTGGTGTATTAAGTTTTATTTGACCTCTGGCATTGTTAATCTGGACTTTCGATCTGATTTTTACATTTCGAATGTAAAAATGTTCCGACCATGGGAAGATGCCGTTACGTGTGTAATGTTTCGACCATGGGAAGATGCTGTTACGAATGTAATGTTCCGACCATGAATGAACCCGTGCATGAACGATCAAAATATTGTAAACCTCTACTTGTTTAAAACGTACCTGTAACTAAGTATTTAAAACGTTGAAGTTTTATTAGGTTTTAATGTAGCATCTTAATATTATTTTTATTTGATTTCTTTATTCTTGGTAAGTAATTTGCTGTATGTTAAAAGTGTAATATAAAGAAAAAAAATGTTTTTACAATTCGTTGATTATTTGTATAAACGATTATACATATTTAAAATGTACCTGTAACTATCTAAAACATTGATGTTTTATTACGTTTTGATGTAGCATCCTAATATTATTTTTATTAAAATTTCTTTATTCTTAGTAAGTAATTTGCTGTAGGTATGTTAAAAGTAATATAAAAAAATGTTTTTAAAATTCGTTGATTATTTGTATAACTGATTATAATTAACCGATTATTATTGTAATATATTTATCCAATGTTTATATATATTTTTAAATTAAATATACATAAATCGTACACGTACCCAAATGTTTCATTTAAAATCCGACCCTTAATTTACCTGTCCGTGAGGAATAATTCCAATTGCCTCCTAAGCGTTTCCTAGTCGGGCGTTCGGAATACCAGTTCGAGCGCGGTCTCCGATTACGCATATTTGTTTCGGATCTCGGTGTCAAGATATGCTGGATGGAGAGCGTTTAACTCGCCTACGCTGGGCGCAACCGTTAAGAATATACAGCTTTTTTGTATTAGTTCATATTGAATCTTATTGCGTGGTTCATATGGTAGATATTCTATAAACGCTAACATGAGCCCAAATCCTTTTTTTTGTCGTGGCGCGTGCGCTTGCGGTTTTGCTACAATGGAGTTTACTGATAAGAACACTAATCCGTAACGGGCCAAGAACGGGAGGAAAGACTATAGAAGCGACTTAAATTTCATAGCAAGTTATTTAATGACTATCTCAAATGCCATTAAAAAAGTACAGGGTGCATGTCTGCCCATTAACGACAGTCTAAAAATCATTCATACAACCTATCAAGACATCACCAAATTAAACTTGAGCGTAAAAGGAAAAAGTATTTTTAATAAACTAAAGTTGGTCTTAAATAAGAATTCTGGCTATAGCACACTAAAAACTATGAATGAATTGTTACAAGGCAAAGAAATAGAATTGCAATCGCAAACACATTGACTTCTTCAAAAAATTTAAATTTGCACCTATTACGACTGCCGACGTAGAAAGATCGTTTAGTTTGTTGAAATGGATATTTACAGCTAGATGCCGAAGCTTAACTGTTCCAAATGTAGAAAAAATATTAATTGTTTATTTTGAAAATCGTGTTAACTACTAATTGACGGCAGGTAATTAATAAACATTATTTTTATTTTTATATCGTAGGGCTTGGTAGAAATGCTAAAGTACCTACTACTTAAGTTAAAATAAAATTGTAGTTTCTTTACAATTCGCAGGAAGGTATTTATTCATTAGGCACAATATGATATTTTATCAAAATAACCCATCTGTTTATCTCTACTCTTTCTCAAGTTATTCCCGCACCGAAAACCCCGGGGTATGCTAATTACCTAATCACCCAAGGCCGCCTCTCGGGTCACCGAAGTGTGATAGGTTTCATTTCTTGTATCATTTTTCTTGTATACGTACATCCTTCCTTTCCAAAAAAAAAACTTTTCATTACCCAATCAACCAATTATTCAAACAACATGAAAACTTAAACATATAAGAATTTCAGCAACTCTTACTTGATCAAGTTAATCGTTTTGTGAAAAACCTATTTGTTTCAGCTTTCCCAAACACTACTTCAAACTTGCCATCCAATCGTCCGACAAATTCCATTTTTCCAAATGTCGCGCGAAAACCAAACTGCTTATTACGTCAAAATACTTACAGTTTCAAACATTTACAAAACCCCAAGTAATAAAATCCAACTTTAAAACAATCCTAAACATTCCTATACCAACTAGTTAAACTTTTCTAAACTGTCTATAAGCCCACATTTATTTGTCACATCATACTTTTAACATCATCCGATTTCATTAAACTCATGATCAATATTATCGTCATGTAATTTCATTTCCATGTTAATTCTGTCATGTCCGTTTTTAAATAAATGTCAAATCCGATACACATACAATCGTATAAAAAAGGTCTTAAAAATCCAAGTAAAAATAATCCTTAATTGATAAAAAATATCCTATAATAATATTAATAATGGTTAAAAGTCGGTATGGTAAGATCCTTTAAATTTTGAAAAATTATATGAAATGTTCTCAACTATATCTACTCTACTATGAATTTGATTTTATTACAGTATAATTTAAAACAATCTAAGACAGTGCATCGAGACCAAGAAATTTGAGATGCAATAACAGACGTCGCCTGCCTTTCCATATATGGAGGGCATGCACCGTCGCTATGTACCATATTTGTAAAGATGAACTGTAACTATGTCATGTAACTTTGTTATTTATCATTTATGTGAACAAATTAAAATTTGGAAATTAAGTTAACTATGTCAAAATATTGTTGCATATGCATTTTGCTCATATCAAATTTATGTAAATGTAAAAAGAATATAAAAATAAATACCTATTTAAGTTTCCTTTTTAATATAATTTTAAACAAAAAAGAACCGACTTCACTAAGCCACAATCTACCTTTCCAACACCAAATGCTCGATCTGCTATAAAAAACACTCAAATCACCATAGGTGTGCCTATAATAGTTGAAGAGTTCCCTCGATTTCTCCAGGATCCCATCATCAGATCCTGACATGGTTACAATGGGACCAACTGTGAAGTATACGCTTTCAAACAAAAAAAGAATTTTCCAAATCGGTCCAGCCGTCTTCGAATAATCGGTGAACATACATAAAAAAAAAAAAAAAAAAAAATAGCAAAAACAAAGATCCTGACGAATTGATAACCTCCTCCTTCGAAATCTTGAAGTCGGTTGAAAATGAAGTCCGTCCTTTTAGCCATATAATTGCTTCGTCATCGAGCGGCACACAGTGGAACGACTTCATACTAAAGTCGTGACATTCACTTATGGTATTGAATGTGTTAATTGATAAATGTTGTATGATTTTTCGTAATAAAACATCATGAAATGTCAGGTTTTTCCCTTACTATAGTTCATTATTGCATTGCAATGATCTTAAAAATTGGACAAAAGTTCGACTTTACAATCGGACTTTCTGAAGCGTTACGTTTGTGAGCTTAATTGCATAGTATTGGTAATATTATTTATATATGTTTTTAATCTGATTCAGCTCATTACTATTTTATTACGTTTTGCATTGATCATAAATCGAAGAAAGTTAGTATTTTACACGTGAGAGATAATTCAAAGAAACGCCCACACGTAATGTAGATTTAACGATTTAGAAAAAAACTGCACATTTTCTCCGGGTATTGCTATATATCATCTTTAAGATTAGCTTTTTTTCATTACTTCGCGGTAAATTTTAAAATATAAGCTATTAAAATAAAATACGAAAATGTAGGTACTCGAATCATTGACGCCTTCAACTAACATAATAGCAACGACACATCGATTGTAGAAATGCTACAATGTTGACAATATTAGTTTGACACCACGACGACGTCCGTCAATCATAATATCGCTATAGTGCAATGCGATATTTAATAATATTTCTAAATGAAGTGGCATTGTATAACAACAAATAGCATCTATAGAACTTAATAAAATACATCCTTTTGAAAAAAAAACAAATGGTTATAGATAAATTATTATACTCGCATTTTCAAGATGTACCACCTTCCCTCCAAGCGTAAGTATTCGCATAATTACAATATCTAAATCTATACTAATATTATAAATGCGAAAGTAAGTCTCCTTATTTGCGTGCCTATTAGTACTCGTACCTACCCCTTTCGCGACTAAACCACTCCAACCCTTACTTTGCTGGCATTTCACATCTAGATTAAGATCCGATCCAATATTATCCAGTAAATTGCAGCGAATGGGAACAATAAAGTTGCATTCTGAAGCTAAAAATCTGATCATAATAATAACTAAACACGAGTAAGTACAGCCGTTTGAAACTTATACAGTTAAAATCCTAAATCCTAAGGGATATCCCAAAACGAATGTACATTTTATATTGTTTGATATTTGGTCATAAACTATGCAAAATAACTCTGCAATTGTAACAAATATTACTACAGATAGGTGCATTTAAAAATGCACCCAAGAATTTTAGTTATTTATTTAAACTTCATTGTACAGTAAAAATAAGTACAAATGGCGGACTTAATGCCTCAAGGCATTTTCTCCCAGTCAATCATAGGGCTAAACAGAAATTCGCTAAAGTGGGTGCTGTAAGAGAAAACTTGCTGATTTATCCTATAAATTAATTTGATCCTACTTAAATATACTTCGATACATACATACTACAAAAACTACACAAATACCAATATATATACATACTAATAAACATACATATGTATTATAATGCATATGCGCAAATGGGAAAAAACTCATTCACGCTGGTCATGATCCAGCAGGTGCTTGTGAAGCAAGCGTTTGACAACGAACTTGCTTGGGGCTTGTATTATTGTCAGGGGAAGTGCATTCCAGAGACAAATAGCCTGGACTGTAAAAGGAGAAGTAAAAGCTTAAAAGACCGGGAGGAGCGAAGTTCACACTCGTGACAGGGGTTGACAAAACTGAATTTGGACTTAAGGTAGTCTGGAGCAGAGAGCTCAAACAAGTAGAGAAGAGAGTACAGAGAATTCTAAGAGTCCTGCGTTGACGTGCAGGCAGCCATTGGAGGTAGTAACGATAACCTGAGACGTGATCGAATTTACGCAAGCCGAATATAAAGCGTTTGGCATTATTTAATATACGATCGAGTCTGTTTAGGGAAGCCTGGGAAATGTTGGTAGTGCACACAACAGCTAAGTCTATAATAAGAAAAATTAAGGCCTGTACAAGCAGCTTCTTGGTACTCACAGGCAGGAAGTTTTTAAACCTATGCAGAGTCCGTAGTTATCAAAAACACAAAAGCTCTCTTTTCAAGGAAACCAATAGTGTTATTGTTACTATTCTTCGAGAGTATTCTAAGCGTATGAGACGGAATCTTCCATACAAAAATAATGTGTCAGCGTGTTTTTAAAATCGAGATAAGGCCAAAGTATGAATGTTCCCGCATACGAATGGCGCCAATATTTCTTACAAAATGATAAATGAATCGAGTTCATTGAGTAGGCGTTAGGTTTTGTAGTTTCAAATATTGTACATATCCTACAATCCACTGGTCCGACAGGCGGCTCAATATTTAGTAAATAAAACAGCATATAGATAACGACTGCGAGCCTTCATAAACGCTATAGTGTGGAATCTTAGTGAGGTGATCTATGTATGTTGCGCATTGGTAGTACCACCAAGTAAATAATGGCTCTTAAACAGCTCAAAAACAATAAGGCACCTGGTGAAGACGGAATTACAGCCGAACTTCTGAAGGCGGGTGGTAAACCGGTCCTTATGGCCCTTCAAAAGTTGTTCGACTCCGTTTTACTAGAAGGGAGAACGCCTAAGGCATGGAACAGAGGTGTGGTGGTATTGTTCTTCAAAAAGGGTGATAACGCGTTCCTGAAGAACTACCGACCCATTTCACTTCTGAGCCATGTCTATAAGCTGTTTTCAAGAGTCATTACGAATCGTCTCGCACGCAGGCTATATGACTTCCAGCCTCCCGAACAAGCCGGTTTCCGAAGAGGCTTTAGTACCGTAGACCACATCCATACGCTCCGTCAGGTTATACAGAAGACTGAGGAGTATAACCTGCCCCTCTGCTTAGCGTTCGTGGACTACGAGAAAGCCTTCGACTCGATCGAAACCTGGGCTGTACTACAATCTCTCCAGAGGTGCCAAGTGGACTATCGCATTATCGAAGTGCTGAAGTGTTTGTTCGAAAACGCCACTATGTCAGTTTGACTCCAGGACCAGAACTCGAAGCCTATTCCGTTGCAGCGGGGAGTCAGGCAAGGAGATGTTATTTCTCCTAAACTATTTACCGCTGCACTGGAGGATGTTTTCAAGACTCTGGACTGGAGAAGGCTAGGCATCAACATAAACGGCGAGTACATCACTCACCTTCGGTTTGCTGACGATATAGTAGTCTTAGCTGAGACCATGGAGGATTTGAGTACGATGCTCGATGACCTCAGTAAAGCCTCCGAGCGAGTTGGTCTAAAGATGAACATGGATAAGACGAAGATCATGTCAAATACCCATGTAGCACAAACTCCCGTTACAATCGGAAACTTTACACTCGAAGTTGTGGACGATTATATATACTTAGGACATACTGTCCAGTTAGGTAGATCCAATTTCGAGAAAGAGGTCAATCGACGAATCCGACTCGGTTGGGCAGCGTTCGGGAAGCTACGGCATATCTTTTCGTCCAATATTCCGCACTGTCTCAAGACGAAAGTCTTTGACCAGTGTGTTTTGCCAGTGATGACATATGGTACTGAAACGTGGTCGCTTACAATGGGCCTCATAAAAAAGCTCAAAGTCAACCAAAGGGCAATGGAGAGGGCTATGGTTGGAGTCTCTCTGCCTGATCGCATCAGAAATGAAGCCATCCGCAGCAGAACCAAAGTAACCGATATAGCCCTCCGAATCGCTAAACTAATGTGGCAGTGGGCGGGGCACATTGCTCGTAGAACCGATGGCCGTAGGGGCGGAAAGGTTCTCGAGTGGCGACCACGAACCGGAAGGCGCAGCGTAAGTAAACGCCCCGCAAGGTGGACTGATGACCTGGTGAAGGTCGCGGGAGTCCGCTGGATGCGGGTGGCGCAGGACCGGTCATTGTGGCACTCTTTGGGGGAGGCCTATGTCCAGCAGTGGGCGTCTTTCGGCTGATATGATGATTTATTTATCTAGCACTTTCTGTCACTTCAAATACACGCTACTCAGATGCTGCGCAAAGTCGATATTTATATCGATAAAAGTTCATGATTAATAGGCAAGGATAAGCATCGACATATAATACTAAAACGAGTAAAGTTAAACAATGCTCATGTGAAAACTCAACCCATTTTCAGGAATACAAAAATAAAATGTCTCATGTAAAAATGGGTATTTTATTGGTAAATTAGAGTTTACCAATAAAATACCCATTTTTGGAGCGTAATTTATTGTGTTAATCTTCATTCCGCAAAGGTTCATGCCATTTCTCTTCAATCTTCCCTACAAAATCAGTGTTTGACAGAACTTTGACATATGAACGGTGGCACATGACGTCTACATACAATTTTTCCTGTCGATTATCTAGGGTTGACAAGTACGCCATTAGTTTGATTGCTGGACCTGTCCTAATTTACCTGATACATAAGTAATTTTAATACAAAAATACGTTATTTTAGAACGAAACTACTACTATAAACTACATAAATATTATATACTAGCTTTTGCCCGCGGCTTCGCTCGCGTTAAGTTCGGGGTAACAAACCATACAAACTTCCACCCCCCATGTTAGGGAAGTGGGTGGTTAAAAAGAGACAAATATTAGCCTATGTCACTCTCCATCCCTTCTACTATCTCAACTTAAAAAATCACGTCAATTCGTCGCCCCGTTTTGCCGTGAAAGACGGACAAACAAACAAACAAACACACACACTTTCCCATTTATAATTTTAGTATGGACAGTGGAAGAGGGGTGGGAGACGGTAGGACTGGCGTACGAATAAACTAGAGGTCAACGGGAGTCGGTGGAAGTTGGCGGTACAATGTTCGCCGGGTCAGCTAGTAATAATATATAAATGAATAATTGATATACATATACAGAAATATGTTTTATATTGTAAAAAACATCTCAAAAATCATCTCTACATTAAAGGTATATTACCTTGAATGTAGAGATGATAAAAGATAATTTTAAACAAATACGAACCTTTCCAAATACAAATGCCCGACCTACTGTAAAAAAATACTCAAATATTTGAAGAGTGTCCTCTAAATCTTCAGGATCTCATCATCAGATCCTGACCTGGTGACAATGGGACTAACTATGAAGGGACTAACTATCTTTCAAACAAAAAAAGAATTTTCCAAATCGGCCCTGCCGTCTTCGAATAATCGGTGAATATACATAAAATAGCAAAAACAAAGATAACGATGAATTGGTAGCCTCCTCCTTCGAAATCTTGAAGTCGGTTAGAAAATGGTTTTAACTAATCCATTTCATGAGGAAATGCAGAAAGATAGTATTCATTGACATTATACAAAAAAAAACTTACTTTATAAATATTATTCCGCGATCACTCGGAGTTTTATGAAGACTCAAATATTAGTTTGCGAATTCTATAGTCTCTATTGCACAAAGCTGCCTAAGCCTTTAAAAAACCGGCCAAGAGCGTGTCGGGCCACGCTCACTGTAGGGTTCCGTAGTTTTCCGTCCGTCACAGTAAGTGTCCCCACTTAAGAGTTAATAACACCGCCATGTAGGATATGATATGAGAGTTCCATGTACAGCGACATCTATCGGCAAATTGAGTAAACTATTGCGCGAGTTAAGGTGCAGCAACCACTACGATTATCCTTTGTCAGCGCTACCCCAAACTAGGCCATGACGTCAATGCTTAATTGTCAATAGTTTATTATAAATAGCCATTAAGAATTAGAATAAGTTAATATTGTATTAATTGTTGTCTTAGACGTTACTCTGTTCGATTAAAATAAATTATTTTTAATAATAAATCCAGTCTCTCCATCTTAATTGGCGCTGAGGACAGGATTCCCGTCGTATCCTGACACGTTCAGAAAACCGATAAAAATCTCGCGACTGTACCGTGACGGGCAACGTACGTTTCTACGTTTGAACGGGAATTCGAACAAATAAATTTATTAAGTGGAAGCCGTGGCAAGTTCCTGGGAAGCTGAGCAGCTAAGCAGCGACAGACCCGGACTGGACCTGAGAACGAGTACCTCCAAGACCTACGATATTCCGGAAGGACATGGCAGCTGCGGGACTGTGAGTACACCTTTTCACCATCCCCTCGCCACTTCCGTTACTCACCAGTAATATTTATACGTACTGTTAGGGATTAGACATTGCCTTAACTGTTTGGTATAAATAGCAACGTTAGCTGAGAATAAATCTCTTTTCAAATAACGTGTAGTGTTAAGCATAAAATATTAAGTGGTAACTAATTTTGAGGCATTTTTTTTTAAGTTCACAAAAAAAAAAAAAAACCATGGAGAATATTAACCGAGTACCTACAGAATTTATTAAAGTAATTCCAGTGTTCGACGGAGACACGAGAACGCTACCATTATTCATTAAGAAATGCGAATACATCCTGCACAGTTTCTCGGGGGGCGTTGCTCAAATCGAATATTTACTTCACATTATAACAAGTAGACTCTCTGGGGAAGCCGCTAATTTGATTGGGGAAAGGGACCCCATACATACATGGCCGGAACTAAAGCAGCTTCTAAGCCAACACTTCGGTGACCCTAGGTCCGAAGAATGCTTGTCAATGGAACTAGAATCTTTAAAACGCAATAGAAACGAAAGTTATTTAGATTTTTGCCACAGGGTCCAACAATTGAGGAGTAGTTTGTTTTCAAAAATAAGCGAAACGATCCAGGACGCAAACTTACGTGCAGCTAAACACCATATTTATAATAACACTTCACTGAATGTTTTTCTTTTTAATTTGCCAGCTTACCTAGTTAGGTTAGTGCGTTTGCGAAATGTCACAACTTTGGAGGATGTTTTAAAGATCGTGATGGAAGAACAAAACTTCCAAACTATATACGATGCTAAAAATCCGAGGTCAAACGTAAATCTTTTAAATAATACACCGCCCAGGTTCGACAATTCGCAAAGGCAATTAAATACACCTGCAGTTAATAGGTCATTCGGTACAGCAAGTACACCCATGCGTAATAATACTACGCCACCCAATAACTTAAACGGACAAAGTAATTCGTTCCAATTTAGAAATAATCGACCGCAAACTTCATATTCTAATCATTATTCTAATAATAGATTTAGCGACAACAATTCGCAACACGTGTTGCCTCGCGTAAATAGGTCACCGCCACTGCAGGCGCTAGCGCAAACACAGCGTCAGCAATCCGCTACGGACAGTAGGTTTCGCGCAGGCTATGACGCACAACAACCGGTAGCATCGGGTTCAAATACCGATGTCACAATGCGGACAGCTAATTGAAGGCGTATTAATTACACCGAGGATAGTTATGACGCTCAACATTATAATCCGCAGGACTATGACAGTCAAAATTCTGTCTCATATTGCGAACCAGTAGAAAATTTTCATGTAGAGGCCTCGGTTGTAGAGAGAAAATAATATTAAACTATAATAAGCGTAAAAATCTGCCATATATCCACATACCAGAAATAAATGCCGTATTTATGATAGACACGGGCAGTACCCGGTCATTTCTTAGCCCATGGGTCGCCAACAAATACTACGTAAACTCAAAACGGTTAGAACCGTTTGAAGTAATTAGCACACATGCTACGAGTATACACGACGAGACAGCCTACATCGGGTTACCTAAAACTTTTAATACTAACGAAAGGCATAAATTCTATATTTACTCAGTGGATGAAAGGTACGATGGTCTAATAGGTAGCGATTTACTAGATCAGCTGGAGGCTCGAGTTGATTACAAAATAAGGATGTTACTTACCAATACTACTCAAATACCTATGATATACTATTCATTCAAGAAAGAAATATTTAATCTACCCCCTCGAACTGAGACTAGAGTCAATTTACCGGTTAACTTGTCACATGGCGAAGGAATTTTAAATTTTACTCAGTTCGCTAACGGATTAAGAATGCCAGCCGCCATAGTAACGTGTACTAACAGCTACGCTACGACTGTAATTCAAAATACAACGGAGTTAAATCAGAAATTAACAGTAACAGCACCATTTCACGTAGAATTATTTAATTCAGAAACACTTAACGTAAACGCAATCAATCCGAGCCAACCAGAAAACAAAGAGGAATTAGAAGAACTGTTAGAAAACAACTTACGTAAACTTAGACTAGACCATATGAATGCGGAAGAAAGAAAGATAATAGAGAATATATGTAGGGAATATAAAGATATATTTTATTGTGAGGATATTCCACTGTCCTTTAGTAACCAAGTTAAGCATCAGATTAGAACTAAGAATGAAGACCCCATTAATTTAAAAGCTCATAGGTTGCCTCATGTCCAAACTCAGGAAATCAAGAAGCAAGTTAGTAAAATGTTGCATGATAATATAATTCAGGAATCACACTCACCGTGGAGTGCCCCGGTCCACCTTGTACCTAAAAAGATGGATGCCTCGGGGGAACAAAAATGGAGAATGGTCGTAGATTACAGGCGACTAAATGATATAACTACCGATGATAAATACCCTCTGCCAAATATTAATGACCTTTTTGATATGTTAGGCAAGAGTATGTACTTTACTACCCTCGATCTTGCGAGTGGCTACCACCAGATAGAAGTAGAAGAAGACGATAAACCCCTGTTTTGGGTTTATCGTTAATACTCCATTTGGACATTTCGAATTCCATAGAATGCCGTTTGGTTTGAAAACAGCCCCGGCGACCTTCCAAAGAGCAATGGACAATGTGCTCAGAGGGTTGCAGGGAATACACTGTCTTGTATACCTAGATGATGTTATAATATTTTCAAAGAGTTTATCAGAGCACATAGAAAAATTAAAAGCCGTTTTTGAGAGATTTCGTCAAACTAATCTCAAAATTCAGTTAGATAAGTCGCATTTCCTTAGAAAGGAAGTTCTTTATTTAGGACATACGATAACTAACGAAGGCCTTAAGCCAAATAATGACAAAATAGATGCTGTGTTAAAATACCCAATCCCACAGACAGCAACGGAGATCAAAAGTTTCCTAGGCCTTATAGGATATTACCGAAAGTTCATTAAGGACTTCGCAAAGATTACGAGACCTCTTACCGCTTGTCTTAAAAAAGAAAAACAGATAATTCTAGATGAGGAATATATTGATAGTTTCGAAACATGTAAGAAGCTACTAACCAATGCACCACTTCTTCAGTTTCCCGACTTCAATAAACAATTTATTCTGACCACCGACGCATCCAACTTTGCTATAGGTGCAGTACTGTCACAAGGACCAATCGGGTCGGATAAACCCGTAGCCTACGCTAGTAGAACTTTAAGTGATACCGAGAGTAGGTATAGCACAATAGAAAAAGAGCTTTTAGCCGTGATTTGGTCCGTGAAACACTTTAGGCCATACCTATATGGCAAAAAGTTTACAATCTATACAGACCACAGACCATTAGCATGGCTGTATTCACTTAAAGAGCCAAATAGTAAGCTCACACGTTGGCGATTAAGGTTAGAAGAATATGACTTTGAGATTAAGTATAAAAAAGGACAACAAAACACGAATGCTGACGCCCTTTCTAGAGTTAAAATTAATACGCTAGATGACGACTTAGACTCCATAATAGCAAACGTAGATGAAAATGAGGATCGCATAGCTGAAGTAAAAAAAGAATTAGAATTATTAGAAAAGAATGCAAATAAAGATGACCTATCACAACCGGAGGTGATAGAAATTTCAGATTCCGAAAGCGAACAGTCATCTGAATCGATAAGAATATCAGATTCTGAGGACAACGCCACAGCGAACTCCGTCTCAAATAGGGAACACGAGGGTATACCAATTCTAAAAGAGGCAATTGACAGTAAGCCAAAACAAATATTGGTTTACACATGGTTCAAAGATAAAATACATGTAAACGATAGATCTAACAAAAAACAACGTATCACAGAAGTATTTATGCCCATTAACAATGAAAATTTAGTTAAAGAATTTCTTAAAGAATATATAGATACAAAGTACAAGTATTTTATTTTCTTTGAAGACCATGAATTTCGTAAAACTTTTTCAACGGTAGTAACAAAACTCTATAAGAAAGGAACACTGAAATTAATAGAATGTACGGAACGCATAGTTAATTTGACAGATTCAGAGACAGATCAACGAGAATTTATCCTAAAATATCATGAAGGCAAAACGTGTCACAGGGGAATTAATGAAACGTTATTAAAATTAAAGCGCCACTACTGGTGGCCAAACATGAAAGATACCGTAACTGCCATTATAAATACATGCGAAAAGTGTAAAAGAATGAAGTATGAAAGGAAACCAATCAAACCTCAGATACAATTGACACAAACTCAAAGCTCACCATTCCAGGAAGCTTTCATGGATTTACTTTACATTGACAGTAAATATTATCTTACAATAATTGACGCTTTTAGCAAATTAGGACAGGCTATTAGTATACCGAATCGTAGTACACCGGAAGTAGTACAAGCTCTCATCAAATATTTCAGTATGTATGGACTTCCCAAGAAGATCAATTGTGACTCAGGTACAGAATTTAATAATGAACTAATAAAAGAGCTATTAAAGTTATACAAAATCGAGCTGCACATAGGTACCCCAAATAGTCCGAGTTCAATGGCAGCCGTTGAAAGATTTCACTCGACAATTATCGAAATCTATCGGTTAGCCAAATACGAAAGAAGCGATTCAGACGCAGCTTCCGTTATGACATACGCAATTATGGCATACAACAATTCCATCCATTCAGCAACTAGCTTCACACCCTTCGAAATGGTTTTTGGTAATACGGACTCAAATGATGTTTTCGACATTGATAAGGAGCGAAATCTCATGCAAAAATTATTACAGGACCATAGAAAAAGATTAAAAGTCTTATACGAATACGTGGCGGATAAACTACATAAAGATAAAGTCAAATTTAGGGAAAAGAGAGGAGGCGAAGAACCACCTGAAATCAAGGAAGGTGACGATATTTTTATGAAAAACACTAGGACTAGGAAAGCAAAGGACTTACCACGTTTCGAAAAGGCCAAGGTAATAGGAGACCCAAGTAGAAATATTATACCAGTTCAGTTAAAGCAACGAAAAACTAAAGTAGCAATTAAGAATGTTAAACGTCCTCCACAGGTTAAGAATCGTACTCCTGACACTGATCGGCTCGACCCACTGCCTGGAACTTCAAACCCTGGAAACAAATCCGGGAATAGCACCGATCAAACTGGGCACAGCAGTGATGAGGATTAATTCATGGACTATTTTTAAGACATTAGATTTAGAATTACTTATAAATCAAGTAGATACTAACTTCCAACAGTACAGTAAGCTAAATATAACAATTTCGAATGACATAGAATACAATACAAAATTAGGTAGTTTATGTAAACAAATAGAATCATTCGAATCTCAAATTAGAGATAGAATTAATCAAATTTTACCTTTTTCTAGATTTAAACGAGCATTATTTAGCCCTTTAGGTTCACTAGTTAAGTCAATCTCGGGAAACTTAGATGAAACAGACGCAATACGTTATGATCTTGAGATAAGGCAACTCAAAAATGCAGAACATTCAGTAGAAGGTAAAGTATCCCTCATGGTGAATAGCCTAGATAAATTTGCTAACCTTTCAGAGAGTACAAATTTAAACATAAATATTTTAAATAATAAAACTATTGAACTAGAGTCAGTTTTAGAAAAAGAGTCTAAAAGAGATAATATTTTGACACTTATAAACAACTTGTTTCAAATTTCTAATAACTTTCGCACCATTTACGATTTCATTCAAGAAACCGAGACCGCAATAGCCTTCAGTAAGCTACATATCCTACACCAGTCCATAATAAATTCTACAGAACTCATTAATATTCTTTCAGAAATAGAGAAACATGCTCATATAATTTACCCGGTAAATAGAATAAACTTAATTAAAATAGAACGTAACATTATTCTTAAATCTTATATAGCTAGTAATAAATTAGTTTTTATATTAGAAGTTCCATTAATAGAATCAAATACGTATACATATTACAAGGTAGTCCCTATCCCTATCTATAACCATGAAACCTTTAAAACCACCACAATCATCCCTCAACACCCTTACCTAATGGTGAACAGGTTGAAATACAGAGCCGTAGTAACCCCGTGTGAAGAGATCGAGGACAACAAGTTCCTGTGTTCGAGCGATGACCTAGTACTATACGCCACTGAAACCTGCATAGAACAAATTATGATGCTGAAGAAGAACTACACCAAATGTCACCAAAACGTCATACACATAGAAAAGGAGAAAATCCAGCGGATCACCGAAAATTACTGGCTGATATACACCGAGAACAAACTAATAGTAACGGAAAACTGCCCCGAAGAAGTAAACAAACGCACCATACAAGGGACCTTTTTCCTCCAACCGAAGAAGCACTGTAAAACAGAAGTAGGAGAGATATTCATCCCAACACCTACAAACACATCAATGAATAACCTTCAAATACCATTCGTACCATTACCAGAACTACGCCAACCCATTAGAAAAGAAGAAAGACAACTAGACCTACAAAATGTGGACTTCAGTGATATCAAGGACGTCATCAACAGTGCCAAGTTCAGCGTGAGTGAAAACAACATGGACGACTTCATTTACGTGGTGAAAAATATTAGTATATGGACCATTTTGCTTTATGTTTTAATTATTTTAGCCATTGTTTTTATAGTGTATAAATTTAAACCTTATACAAAATGTATAGGACAAAATTCTCTGAATCCAACTGTGTCGTCCCCAGATAATTTCTCTCTTAAGGAGGGAGGAGTTAAGGTGCAGCAACCACTACGATTATCCTTTGTCAGCGCTACCCCAAACTAGGCCATGACGTCAATGCTTAATTGTCAATAGTTTATTATAAATAGCCATTAAGAATTAGAATAAGTTAATATTGTATTAATTGTTGTCTTAGACGTTACTCTGTTCGATTAAAATAAATTATTTTTAATAATAAATCCAGTCTCTCCATCTTAATTCGCGCGAGCATAAAGTATGGAAGATGATTTTTATGGGATAATTCTTTATTGCGTGAACCGATTTTCACCGGTTTTACTTTATTTGAAAGCACGTCATTTCATTGTAATTTTGTAGAAATTACAGGTACAATAAACACCTGCTTATACGGTTAAATTACAAACTTAGTTCAGAAATTATTTTGTATTTTTTTTTCAAAAACTATTCATCCTATCAAGTTCAAATAATTTTCCAAGAAAGTTTTTATAAAGTTCTACTTTTGAGATTTTTTTCATATTTTTAAAACTTATGGTTCAAAAGTTAGAGGGGGGGGGACGCATATTTTTTTACTTCTGGAGCGATTATTTCCGAAAATATTTACATTATCGAAAAATGATTTCAGGAAACCCCAATTCATTTTTAAATACCTATCCAATAATATATCACACGTTAGGGTTGAAATGAAAAAAAAAATCACTCCCCACTTTACGTATAGGGGAGGTACCCTAATAAAAAAAAAATTTCACTTTTTATTTTACCACTTTGTCGGCGTGATTGATATACATATTAGTACCAAATTTCAGCTTTCTAGTGCTAATGGTCACTGAGATTATCCGCGGACGGACGGACGGACGGACGGGCAGACATGGTGAAACTATAAGGGTTCCTAGTTGACTACGGAACCCTAAAAAAGACAAAAATTCGGCGGTTTATAATACTCATTTTTACATATCTGTATTTAGTTCGGTACGGATTTTAGATCTAGGAATTTCGGGCTCTAGATCGATATATGCTGTTGTAGTGATGTGATCATTGATGAGCACATTAAAGGATTCCTCTTTTTTTTTACCTTGAGAGAATCGGTCATGTTTTCAAGGCTGGAATTTTCATTTTGGACGCACTGTTTCGGCGGCCCCCATTAACAAAGTCGGTCCTAAAAATATGCAATATTTTTGATTTTCTACGTCAAAGCATGAGAAAATCCTTTAACTTTTAAATCACATTTTCAGATTTTCAATATTTCTATTATTTTCCGGAAAAACCAAAACAAAAAAGTCGGATCTAAAAAGAGATACCTACCAATTAAAAAGGTCGGTTGTGACAGTACCGATTTTTTCGACGGGACACGGAACAAGTACAAAGCCTCGTATATTAGGCCAAGCAAATAAGATCTATAAAAAGTGTTTTGAAGAATTAATTCCCAGCAGGCTGGAAATCGCTTTAAGGTGACAGGTATCACGGTTGACGACTGCATTTTGCGTTTTTATAATCGCAGCTTCCGCTTCTGCCATCTAGTATACTTGAGATGAACTATGACAATTCAATGTTGACATGTTTAAATAGTCAAACAATCGCGGTCTTTTACAGTAAGATGGCGCTTTGATAATAATTTCATTTTATGTGTACTTACTTAATTAAAGTTACTATTGTATGTAGGTAATCAATGACGAAATAATTTAAGTTACCTATAATATAAAACGACTTGGCCAACGCACGCCATTACCTACAGTATCATAATCGCACAATTATAATGTTTTATTCTAAATATCCAAAATAAGCATTCATCATGGCGGTTATATTTCTATGTGTCAAGTACGTGCCAAGTCTTTCAAAATAAAAGTTCAAATAAAATGTACTTAACTGAAGATAATATTATTTGTAACTAATTTGTTTTATGTCCTCTTCTGCTCTGAAAAATCCAGGTTTTTAGTATCTATAACGAAATTAGAGATGGTCAAAAACGCTTTCAATGAGGACGGTAAAGTGCGTTGGGATAAGACCGCATCGGGAGAACATCGGATAATTCAATTACCTATCTGGAAAATTAGCCTTTAGTTGCAAATACAAACCACACATCCTCCAACACTATTGTGTACCTCTACCTAGTTGCATTTTGATATAATGGCGATGGCGCTTTTTTCAGGTACCTACACATTTTACTTAAATGTTTCTTCCGGTATGCTTAATAACAACGACTGTTGGTTAACTGAAAGGTTAAAAAAACCGGCCAAGTGCGTGTCGGACCACGCATAGGAGGGTTCCGTACCTTCAATGGAATAAGAACCAAACTAATACCAAAAGGTCGTATCTGATGCCTATGGAAGAAGTTTTTTGGAAATAACTCAAAAATGGCCAAACAATTTTCGTAGAAAGTATATGCTAAGGCGCATCTCCTCAATTTTTTTCATATCTTTTGGACTTACGGTTCAAAAGTTACAGGGGGGGCTACACAATTTTTCTGACTTTCGAAGCGATTATTTAAAAAAATATTCACTTAATCACAAAAAGATCAAACAAACCTCAATATTATTTTTAAAGACCTATCGATTGATGTGTCACATGTTGATATTTGGTAAAAAGATTTTTTGAAATTTAGTTACATGTATCGAGCGCCCCCCCCCCCCTTAAAATATATTTTTTTTCAAATTTCAAGTAGCGGCATACAGAAATACACCTTATGTGTAAATTTTATTCAGATACGTCGTATAGTTTCCGAGTAAAATGGCTGTGACATACGGACGGACAGACAGACAGACAGACAGACATGACGAATCCATAAGGGTTCCGTTTTTTGCCATTTGGCTACGGAACCCTAAAAATCACTTATTCTTTATTTGACGATCTCCTAGCCCAGTCGGTGGTGACCCTGCCTACGAAGCAGGAGTTCGAATCCTGGTCAGGGCATTTATTTGTGTGTTGATCGCAGATATTTGTTCCTGAGTTATGGATGTTTTCTATACTTTATCCATATTTATCTATTATATATTTCGTCGTCTAGTACCCATAACACAAGCCTTATTGAGCTTACTGTGGGCCTAGGTCGATTTGTGTAAGATTGTCGTATAATATTTATTTATTTATTTATTATTTATAGTAAATGTATGGAAAATATTTAATTTGTAGCTTGTACATTACCGTAAGTTGACCCCTAATAGGAAACTATTAGAAACGATAGGAATGGAATCGATTGGCATAAAAAAGCAGCATATGAAAAATAAAAATAAATAATTTTCATAAAGTATGGGAAAAGTTTTTCTCAATTTGTGGCTTTTCTAGCCGCAAATTATTTTTGATACCATACAAGAATGGGATCGATTGGCATCAAAAAGAAGTTTACCAAATGTGACCTCTTTCTCGCATCCTGTATGTTTTTTCCAAAATCCGTAACGTTATTAATTTGAAATTGAGGGAAGGTCTTCTAAGACCATTTTCGCGTTGCAGCGAGGGATCTGGTAGCTGCCCCCACTGACCCAAAAATAAATTGAACTTGTATATTATTTCAAATTATCGAAGTTACAAGTAAAAGTAGTTAAGATAAAAGTAATTGCAATTACAAATTATATGTAATCGGGAATACTACTAACATGTAATCTCAATTACAAGCAATTTCAATTACTTAATATAATTTATTTTCTTGTAATTTAATTAGCAATTTAATACATTACAAAAGTAGGTACCATCTAATAAATTACGCCCAACACTGAATAAACATCAGGTTCAAGAGGGTCGTATGGAGGATGTATGCTATCTGCTGCCGAAGTCACGCATACATGTGATCTTTATAGACAAAAAAGTTTCTTTCTATAAATTCAATTGTTTGTCACAAAAAATGGTTTGATTTGTTTTTGCGTGGCATTTAAGACTGGATCTTATTAATTGTTGCTGTGAACATTTTTTAAATGTGTACCTAGTTGGTTACTAGGAACAGATTTAGACACGGGTATGTTACGTCCAAAAGGGAGGTATGGGCACTCCGAATGTTATCTCGCTAACTGTGGTAAGGCACAGTTCAGCGAATGTTATCACGCTCAAATCTGGACCTGGCTCAGAGCTCGACTGGGGAAGTACCTCACAGAAAACCATAGCCAAAAAGCAAATAACTTAATTCAACCTAAAGTTTAAGATTAATTTTTTAACATGTTTTAATCATTTTCATTTATACATATACTATAAGTGTTCTTTACTAAAAAAATTTACAAATATAAAAGCGTTTGTCGTCTCACATAAGAATTATAAATTGAAATTACACAAAATAATTAAAAACATGAAAAGTCAGGACGAGTAAGTTAATAACATATAATACCTGCTTTTGCCCGCGGCTTCGCTCGCATTAAATTCGGGGTAACAAACCATACAAACTTCCACCCTCCATTTTAGGGAAGTGGGGGGTTAGAAAGAGACAAAAAGTAGCCTATGTCACTCTCCATCCCTTCAACTATCTCCATTTAAAAAATCACTTCAATTCGTCGCCCCGTTTTGCCGTGAAAGACGGACAAACAAACAAACACACACGTACACTTTCCCATTTATAATATTAGTATAGATTAGTTGTATCGTGTCGTGTATAGGGTCGTCACGGTTTTTTGGGTACATTTTTGGGTTAGTTTTGGTTAATTGCCATCTATTTCAAAAGTTTTACCATATCAAAATCCATTACAATATTAAAATACTAGCTTTTACCCGCGACTTCGTCTGCGCGAAATTAACATGAGCGATATGGAATTACATAATAAAACGCAAAATAAAAGTTACTAGTTAGTAAAATCTAAGAGCAAATTCAAAACTAGTACGTATGCTATTTCAAGTCAACAGGGAGCAACAATTCCATATAAACTTCCATTCCGTTTTCACCCCCTTATACATACCAAATTTCATCCAAATTAGTTGAGCGGTTTAAGCGTGAAGAGTTAACAGACAGACACACTATAATATTAGTATGGATACGTCCATATAATATATCTCTTCAAGTAGGGTGGGGAAAAAAAAAGAATTATAGCCAAAAGAGTTTTTTAAATTTTTTTAAATTTTGAAACATCTGGCTTCAAAGGTTTGAAACATCTTGTCTTTCCACTCTCAATATTTTTAACTCACTCGTTTTTGAAAAGTTTGAGAAAATGCTGAAAGGTTGACATGAACATAATACAGGCGGTTTATAATTATATCTATTATTAGAAACCGTGCATAGGGTGGTTATGCTAGTTTCCCGTCCGGGTTGCCGTCCACCTGATTAAACTGCTACAAATTTATTGGACTAAGAGCTGGCCACGTCAGATATGACACAATAATGAGAGCAATGAAACCTGACTATTGTGTCATATCTGACGTGGCCAGCTCTCCGTCTACATGGAAAAAACTTTTTGAGGTCAAATTGGCCATTGATAATAATTATTTATTCTTTAATTGATATATTAATTATAAGCTTTAATTTGAAAACCTTGAATATCAATATATCAATAAGTATGGACGGAAAACTGACACATACTCCACTTTTACAAAAAATGTTTTAGTATAAAAAACCTTTCGAGTATGATTTATTTTCGTATAATATTAATCTAAACAAGATCATATAAGCTCTAGAACGGGCACTTCAAAATTTATTATTGCATTACAAAGCTGGCAAAATCGATAAGTGGAAGAAAACTAGCACCTAAAAACTTACTAAGAGTACATTTTATTGAATAGTCCAATCTTAGTAGAAGGAGTAGATTTTGAAATTTTATACACGACAAACAGCTTAGGTACACTTCATACTGATTTGAAACAAGGATTAATATTTCGAGAAATTTTTACAAAGGTAAAGCATAAAAGTCAGCCCTGAAAGCTGACCAACTAGTTCAAAAATGGTCCGATCTTACCCCATCGTACCTTACGAGTACTTATTGGTTTTTTCATTTTAGGGATTGTGAGAAATTATATTGGTATATATACTTATACGATTAAATTAATTCCATATCTACTTACCTACCTAATAATAACATTAATAATTCACTATATCTTTTAAATCGTACGAAAACGAACATACAATAAGCATATAACCTAATGGCGCGACCAGACATCGCAGAGTACCGGGACAGCCGAGCCGAATGTTTCTTTCTTATTCCATAGTAAAGAGAGAGATATATAACCTATCACGATGATGTGGACAAATCATTGACAAATGCACGAATGTGTTCCAACTTCAAGCGCATTTGATTCTATTCAATGAATCCGTCATTCATATCATAATATAGATCTAGCTTGCAACAGCGCAAAGCAAGAAGCGAAATGAGCAAATGAAAGTAAGCTGGCAACGTCGCCTCGGATGGAAACTGCTCGAACAAACGCGCTCTTGTAATACAAATTATGGTAAAAACATGGACGAAGCCGTCTATGGTAAAAAGTACCCATACCCACTGTAAAAATTGAATAATGAATTAGTCTCTTTTATAAGTTGGTAGTTTAAATATATTGGGTAAAAAAGTCAAAATAAAAAGATTAAACTAACTAGTAACTTGACTATAGTATGATTTGACTTTTTTTTGTCCAAAAATACCTATAAATCGCTTAGGATCAGGATTGAAAATATAAATGAGAAATGAGATAAAAAAATAAACAAAAAAGTTAACATCAGCCTAGATTTGAACTTGGACATATCTACTTAGTAAGCAAGCGTACTATAACCTAAGCTATGTGGAACGAATTTCCGCACTCAAAATTACTAATCATATTACTCAAATTTGACACATGAAACATGTCTCTGGCTGCAATAGAATAAACGCCTATAAGTTTTATTAGCAATTTCATAGTTCTGATTATTACAGGCTCTTACAAGGTTTTGCGTCTTAAACCTTTATTAAGCGCTTAATACGACTATAGTATCTGCCGAACATTAGTAATGTGCTAAGACGTAGTTATGTTTAATTTCGCAACATAGAATTATTTCTGACCGACATAAAACTTGCGACAAGTTTTCTCCAAAACAGTTTCTTAACGATGATATATATACCTAATTATGTTATACAAGACCAAGCACGTATCGGTACAGCGAACACAACTATATGCCCCTACAGAAAATGTAACATTCATGCTCCAACGTGGTTTGTTTTCTTCAAAAACCTTGCACAAAAACACCTCGATTTGACGTGTTTGCATATATCGTCGCCTTAATACCTTCATGTGATCCTAAATACATGTAATCCGAGTTTGCCCAATCCCAAGAGGTGTGCATAACTTTTTAGCGAAATTTTAGTTTTGCTTGTAGCTCGAAAACAGTACGTCCGACGGAAAATGTTATGTTGATCAATATTAATGAGGGTTAATTTATGCGTCGAATGAGTAACTTAACTTCTAATTCGGTTCAGCGGTACAGCCAAAATCAAAAGTTATAAACCGGGAAAATGTCTCATTTAATTGAAAAAGTCGTATTTTGACTTCTATACCACATATCTTTGAAACATATGACTCCTGTTGAAAAACCTATAGAATAAAAGTTGTAGAGAATACAATTTCACGTTATATCGATATCTCAATTTTCAAGTAGAGTCATTTTGAAAGACTGAATTTGGCGTGAATTCAAAATCAGTTTTTTCTAAATCCTTCGGAGTTGCATATTTTCCAGCCTGCTGGGAATTAATTCTTCGAAAAAATCAAATTTTCTCGGCCTATATGCCATATCCTACTTTTAAATATAATAATAATAATAAATAATATAACTGGAAAAGTCTTGGCCCGGATGGATTGCACAACTTTTGGCTAAAATGGTTTCGATGCTCGCACTCGCGGCTGGCAACGCAATTTCAACAAGCCCTCGAACTTGGCTCCCTCCCGCCTTCCTTAACAACTGGTGTAACCTTCCTGCTCTATAAATCCGGTAGTACCACGGAAGCGAAGAACTACCGACCCATCACGTGCTTGTCTACACTTTACAAGCTCCTTACATCCATTTTGAGAGCAAAAATAAACGCGCACAGGGTCGCAAACAACGGGGCTAGACAAGAAGTACTAGATATCACATTCGCAACTGAAAAGGTAGCTAAATGCCTAACGAACTGGCACGTCAGTTGCGAAAATTCAATGCCGGACCACAAATATATTTTATTTGGTGTAAAAGATTCTCTTGAACAGGAAATACCTATGCATAGGAACCCAAAAGATACGTCATAGGAAGCCTACAAGGCCGACCTAGAACATCGTCTAAAGGATATCCACAAACAGGTAAAAACACCAAATTCCCTCAACTTGGCAGTCAACCTAATCTCGGAAGGCATGGTTAAGGCCTATGAACAATGCTGCCCGTTGAAGGAACCAAAGTCTACTAACACAACGACGTGGTGGAACAAAAGGCTGGATAAACTCCGCAAATCCACACGCCGCATATTCAATCACTCTACCACACCTTATGAGTGGGAAAGGTATAGCGGAGCATTGACTGAATATAATAAACAGATCAGGAAAGCCAAAAGGCGGTCTTGGCGAAGATTCTGTGAGGAAATTGCCCAAACCCACAAAGGAGCAAGAATTCACAAAATACTATCAAAAACGCCAACCAACTACCTCGGTCTCCTTAAAAGACCCGACGGCTCTTTTACTAACACAGAAGCGGAAACTCTAGACTTGCTTAGAGTGACCCACTTCCCAGGTTCGTATACAACCAGTAATAATCAGCTTTGCGCCCAAAGGAACCTTTAAATCCACAGGGTACGCAACATAGACTGGAATTTGGCAACAATTATCTTTAGACCAAACAACATTAAATGGGCTTTGAGCAAGTTCAAGCCATTTAAATCGGCCGGAGATGACGGAGTGTTTCCTGCATTACTACAGCAAGGACAGGACCTCCTCCTCCCGCACCTGGTAAGAATATTCCGAGCAAGCTTTGAATTAGGAATTCTACCAGAAAAATGGGCACGGGTCAAGTTTCATCTGGACCCAAATGAGTAAGTTCAGCTTTCCAGTCAATTTTATTGAGTTCATTCGATATGGTACTATAATCAGCTTTACGATAATTGTATTTCAGTATATTTACAACTGGAAAAGTGTTTGTTATCGAGAAATCAATTAAAATTGGAGCGGCGGGTGGTGCCGGTCGACATTTGAGAGCTCAATTTCAGGTTGCGCAATCTTACAATTAATATTACAGTATAAGAGGTCTAATATTCTATTATTAAAGTTTCTGAATGAATTGTATTGATTTAATCCTAGAAATGTAAACGTCTATTAAATCTTTCTCGTGTTGACCTAAATTACCGCTGGGTAGTAGAACTTCAGACCCACCCGTAGGTTGAGTCCAGTAAATGTCTGGCAGGTTGAAGTCACCAACGATGCAAATATCACAATCCAGGTTATTAAAATTAGACTCCTGAATTTTATTAGCATACGAGTTATATATAAGAGGGTTAGATTTTGGGGGAATATAAATCCCATTCACTACAAATTTTCGTCTAGGTGTTAATATTTCTATAAAAATGTCCTCAACATAAGCAGATTCCCAGTCTAGTCTACGGATTACTTGCAGGTATTTTTTGGTTGCTATGAGCACTCCTCCTCCATCCTTTTTCGCTGTACCCGCCAAATCCCGATCGCGCCGAAAAACATTGTATGAATCGCATCGCCGCTATTACGTCTTCTTTCAGCCGGTGAGAACACAGCTCGACTACGATGTTCTTAGGACGGTCACTTGTGGCGTTGTGGGCCACCCTTTGTACGATTTTTATGGTCTCACTAGACATTGGCACGCCAAGTACTTGCCCGACTGCAGTGACAATATGTAATAAATTCTCGGATCTACGTTCCGGCTAATTTTGTATTTCTAGGTTACATTGGCGCGATTTTTGGTCAAGGTCATTCTGTAAGCTGTACAGGTCGTTAAGATCCCGACGGAGTGCAACGTTATCATCTTTTATTGCATCCATTTCTTTTAGTTGACCCCGGAGCGCAGCGTTTTCCTGCTTCACTACGTTCAGGTCCACTTGCACTTCTCTGACCGTATTTTGTAATTCGGTAAATTTGCTGGACCAGGTTTTCACAGACGCGGTCAAAGCTTCGATCTCATCTTTGAAACTATTTTTAAGCTCACGTATTTCTTGAAATAATCATGAAGAAAAACTACCTGCCACTAAGCCTGGTATCGTGGTAATAGATCGATCGCAACGCCGGGCCATGCTCGTCGACATCGCCGTCCTATTTGACGAGAAGGCTCGTGAAGGCTAAGACGGACCGCCATGTGGGAGGTTGATTCGGCGATCATTGAGCCGATAGTTGTTTCTGCGAACGGTCTCATAGCGAAGAGTCTAGATCAACATCTTGAGAAACTTTCGCTACGGGGTTGTGGTTGGAGCAAGGGTCAGATTCCGAAGGCGGTAATCCTGGACACGGCGAGCATAGTCCGATGGCCCTAACCACCGGCAGCCTGGGCCTTGCTTCTTTGCCGGCGGCACCCTAGGTTAGGTTTTGTTATAATTTTTTTATTGTTTTTGTATGTTTTAGATGTATTTTTGTTTACTATTTACTTTTATAAAAATACTAGCTTTTGCCCGCGGCATCGCTCGCGTTTAATTCGGGGTAACACGGTTCCCCTTTCCTGATTGCCCCCCGGAATGCTCCATACAAACTTCCACCCCCCATTTTAGGGAAGTGGGAGGTTAGAAAGAGACAAAAAGTAGCCTATGTCACTCTCCATCCCTTCAACTATCTCCACTTAAAAAATCACGTCAATTCGTCGCCCCGTTTTGCTGTGAAAGACGGACAAACAAACAAACACACACAGACACTTTTCCATTTATAATATTAGTATGGATTACCTGTGTTCATGCAGCAAATAAACAAAGGGGATTTTCAGATGTACACCCTTGTGTAAATCTTACTTAATGTAATTAAAATGAATGGGGAAGGCAACTATCACAATGACATTTCCAACATTACTTTTATATTGATATTGTAAAAAAACCTAGCCCAAGAACATTGAGTAACAGGAGAAGACATCCCTAAGAAATTATTTGTACCATGAGTTTTAGTGAAAATCACTACAAGTCTGACAGTGGCTGTTGGACCACAGACATGATTACACGCTAGTGTCAAAAAAAATTTAAAGATCAAATTCTAAACGTAAAGGCTTCTTGCGTGATAATAAACTGTAAAAATAATTCTAAAAATAGTAATAAAAGCCACGGAATTACATTCCATAGGTAAGTAAGTGCAAAGTTTGGTGTTACATTAATTTAAAATATTAATGTTGGCGGTGCGACGCCATATTCCTTGGAGCACAGATTAATGTCGCAGAAGTAACACAGCATATGTGCCTACACTTGATATACCTTGACATTGTTACACTTGATATTGTTTGTTATTTACGTAATAAACATGTTTTAGATAAGAACGATAGGTAATGTTTAGTTCATTAAACATATAAATATATTGTTCAACAAAGGCGATTTTGCTAAAATTGTTAATACTAGTAAAATACATACAAACGGTTTTTATGATTTGAATTTAAAACTTAAATATCGAAATATCATCCGTGTAATACGTACTTACACAATATTTTTTCATTCGTGCGATGAAATCAATGTAATTTCAAGTATATATCAAGGATCAATAACCCCCAAAGTTCGTAATGAAAGGTGCTTGTCGGCAAAAATAGTATTTTACTCCATTCGTTCCTAAAACTCTAGGGTAAGGAGCAAAATAAACATTAGGTATACATAAAACAATAATTTGGTTAATTACGTTTCCTCACAAAATTTTTTTAGGCAGAAAATGCATTTTGTCAAAACAGTGTTACGTCAGTTCTGTTAAAGCTACTCTTTGATTCAGTGACAGCTGTCAACCGCCAAACATGGGGCACAAAATTTGTTCTAAATAGCTCATCTAGTAGAATACATAATACATCAATGCCTAAGAAGAAAGATAAATAAAGAGAATATAATAATAAAGTCAGAAATTACTTTTATTTTAATGCTGATGGCGTGATGGCTATCAGAATCGGTATTCAACTTAGAGACTTCAACCCGGATGGAGTAGCCATGTCTGTCATTTTCTATACAAAAAACGTCTGCCGATTTTTGCGGTGGAGGGGAACGTCAAATGAATGGCTAGTACGTAACGTACAAATAGCTAGGTCAGATAAACGTCAGTCCATGTGTATGACCACTGGTCATATGTTTTCGGCAGAAGGGAACGCCTGTCAATGGCGACTCCGGTTGGTTGAATTCTCTAAGTATTCAATGGTCAAAATATTGCCAGTCATGGCTAAGGGTTAATATTTTTATCGACAAATTAGGCAGCCATATATCCGTAATTTCCCAATGGTTGTGCGTCCCTTGGCGAACCAACTTCTTTAACTGCCAGTGTAACATGACCGCGAGATTCGTAGCAATGCGGCACACTTATACTGGTTTATTATCTACTGCTCACCCGTGCTGGGTCAGCAATTGGAATTCAAATGTCATACTCTGTCTATATTTAGTAGATATTAGCGCAATCTAGTGACCAGTAGCTGTATTATGATATGATGTGGCTTTGTAAGCTAAGTTCATTATCAGAACAAAACCTAATATGTCACATATTTTTTCATAACAATTTAAACCGAGAATCCTGGCTGTTAAAGTCGATTTCCTATTTAGAAATAACGATCGGTAATATCATCTTGGCATGGAAAGCTGTCAACTAATACGTTTTATTCGAGCGCCTTAATTACAAGCAGTTTTCAGAATGAAATAAACCGCAGGCGCCCGGTATAAATGCATTTAACTTCAACCTGCCTCTTCCCCCCCCCCCCCCCACTGGACAAGCTTCCACGTTATATTCCAACTAGCTTTCCGACCCGCGACATCGTCCGCGTATGATAGCACCTTCAAACCCCTATTTAACCCCCTCAGAGGTAGAATATTCTATAACGCTGAAAGGACTTTTATTGTATTTTAATAAGTTATCTTCCCACAAAGTTAAGTCTCTGCCTCAAAAAAATTAATTTCCTCCACACAAACTTTGCACCCCTTTTTAACCCCCTCAGGGGTGAAATTATCCAAAACGCCAAAAGCACTTTTATTGTATTCTAATAAGTAATCTTCCTACAAAGTTAAAAGTCTCTAGCTCAGAAAAATAATTTCCCACATACAAATTTTGAACCCCTTTTTAACCCCCTAATGGGTGAAATCTTCCAAAACTCTAAAAGTCCTTTTATTGTATTTGAATAAGTAATCTTCCTACAAAGTTAAAACTTTCTAGCTCAAAAAAATATATTTCCCCGACACAAATTTTGCACCCCTCTTTAACCCCCTCAGGGGTGAATTATCCTAAACGCTGAAAGGACTTTTTGTGTATTCTAATAAGTAATCTTCCTACAAAGCTAAAAGTCTCTAGCTCAGAAAAATAATTTCCCACATACAAATTTTGAACCCCTTTTTAACCCCCTAATGGGTGAAATCTTCCAAAACTCTAAAAGTACTTTTATTGTATTTGAATAAGTAATCTTTCTACAGAGTTAAAAGTTTCGAGGTCAAAAAAAGAAATTTCCCCGATACAAATTTTGCACCCCATTTTAACTCCCTCAGGGGAGAATTATCCTAAACGCTGAAAGTACTTTTTGTGTATTCTAATAAGTAATCTTCCTACAAAGTTAAAAGTCTCTAGCTCTAAGAAAGAAATTTCCCGCATACAAACTTTGCACCCCTATTTAACCCCCTCAGGGGCGGAATTATCCAAAACGCTGAAATCACTTTTATATTTTTATAAATGCCAGCGAACTTACGAAGTTTCAAGTCTCTAACTTAAAATGTTTAACCCCCTTTTTATCCCCTTATGGGTTGAATTTTTCAAAATCGCTTCTTATTATCTGTATAAATTATAAATGTAACCCGACCTGCAAATTACAACTTTCTAGCTTCAGTTGTTACGGCCTCGCTGTAATACAAACTTTCAACGTCGTTTCAACTCCTCTGGGGTGGAATTTTGAAAAACGCTGAAATAAGGTTTTTAGTAGCCTGCAAACGAAATTTCAAATCTGTCACAAAAAAAAATGTAATCTCTATACAAACTTTTAACCCCTTTTTTACCCCTTTAGAGGTTGAATTTAACAAAACGCTGAAATTCTTTTTATTATCTTTCAATTATCAGTAAGCGTACAAAGTTTCAAACCTCTAAACTTAAATTTTAAGCCCCATTCATACAAATTTCAACCCCCTTTTTACCCCCTTAGGGGATGAATTTTTCAAAATCGCTTCTTTTTGCTTGTACACGTTACAAATGTAACCAGACCTGACATTTTCAACTTTGTAGCTTCAGTAGTTTCGGCTCTGCGTGGATCAGTCAGTCAGTCAGTCAGGACAAAGGCATTTATATAATAATATATAGATTACTAGCTTTCCGCCCCGCGACTTCGTCCGCGTATAATAGCACCTTAGCACCCCTATTTAACCCCCTCAGGGGTCGAATTTTCCATAACCCTGAAAGGACTTTTACTGTATTTTAATAAGTTATCTTCCCACAAATTTAAAAGTCTCTAGCTCAAAAAAGTAATTATTCTCATGCAAACTTAGCACCCCTATTTAACCCCCTCAGGGGTGGAACTTTCCAAAACAGTGTGGAGTTATATTAGTTAGTTTTATTGTGTATTAATAAGTAATATTCCCACAGAGTTAGTCTCTAGTTTAAAAAAAAAGAAATTTCCACCATACAAAGTTCGCACCCCTATTTCACCCTCTCAAGAGTAGAATTTGCCAAAACGCTGAAAGTACTTTTATTGTATTTTAATAAGTAATCTTCCTACAGAGTTAAAAGTCTCTAGCTCAGAAAAATAAATTTCCCCCATTGTATGGGTTTAAAATTTGTAACTTTAAACCCCTTTTTTAACGCCCTCAGGGGTGAAATTATCCAAAAAGCTGTAACAGACCGACATCTGAAAACATCCAGCTACGCTGTAGGCATTAAATTATTTTGAACTATGCCTTGTCTTTGACTTCGAAATAAAATCAATTTGCTACAATACGAAAATGAAGTGAGGGTAGCTTACAAAATTATGTTCCTTGATAGGTGACCTTTTTAATTTAGTCGTTGCCAGAGTCGTTCGGTTTCTCTATGGACAGATCTAAGCCTATTTTATAAACAAAATAAATGATTATTTACTTTTTTTATTGAAACTTAAAATAATAAAATTTACATAATTTGAGATTTTTTTTAATGTTGGTTGTTTTAAGTTTGTTTTAGATTTGTTTTTAATCTATGGTTCACGGTAGATTATAGAATAGCTCGGTAAAACACGCGGGAAAGATGGGAACCAATCAGAATCAAGCTGAGTTAGTTGGACCAATCAAAATAAGAGTTGTTGAATGGAATGAGAAACGTTGGAATTATTTTGGGGGTTCGCATCTGAAGACATGAAAGTCGATATAAGGTTGTGGTAGGAAAGATCTGGGCTTTTTCTTCAGCAGAGCGTCGTGTCAAAAGGAGCTCAGTGAGTTTAGGCTGTAAAATACAAATAGTGTTTGAGTTTGTTCACAGATCTGTTATCAAGAGATGGAAGCATTCGATAGACAACAGAAATCCACGGCCCGCGCGCTTTTATGGTAACGGGAGATGAGGAACCTTGTCGGAGCGCTGAAGTCCATTGCATGAAGAATCTCGTGTTCCACGTGGCTCGCAAACATCAGTCACTACTAACAGTCTCGGTAAGAAATTTAGATTTATTCGGGTTTTAATAGCAAGTGCGTATGACGGACCGTCGCCTTAATATTTACAGAATAGTGGGTAGTTACGGGTTGAAACGTGTTGAGATTTTAAGTTCGTTATTCAGCAGATAATCTGATAGTCTTAGCGAGGCGTGTTTATTTTAACCAAAATAAAAGTAAAATCATTGGTTTATGTGTAGATTGCGGTTGGTGAGAATTTCAGTTCGTTATTAACTACGTCTATCTATTTTGTTGTGTTTCGCCATTTAATTGAGTGAGTTAGTGGTTAGTCAAATGTATAACAATAGAATGGTGATTACAAGCATAGATTTGGTAGAAACCGGGAAAACACTTAATAGAAATAATATAATACAGGTATCTATAAAGGGCGTGCGATGTGGGTATACTCGTAGTTAGTTTAGAATTAAAATGTAGGATCACAGTTTATTCGTATTGCATGGCATGGCGTCATTGAATTGGTGGTTGAATTGTCTATAAAAATTGTAATCAAATCAGTTTTGATTACAATGAGTGGTTGTTCTTGTCATTTAACCAACTAAATAGGATGGCTAAGTTTATTGTGCGTCGGTGTGTATACGTAAATATTTTATGTGCAATTTAAATTCATAATAATGAGGTCATTAAAGTATTGATTCACGGGTTTTATTTATTCGATTTATGTTACTATTAAATTGCGCCGGTGCGTATTTATGTTAATATTTCGTATATGGTAAATAAAGGGGAAGGTATACGTTATCTAAATTATTGTTAGTAGAAACAGTTGGATGAGTAAATACAATTGTAGGTCTTGAAGGATTCACTGCGTCGAGCAGAATTCGAACTTGCGACCTTTCGGAACACTGGTCCGATCGCTCTGACCGGCTGAGCCATTGACGCTTGCTCAGCCTCGGTGAATATTTCTATCAAGTTCCTTCATTGCTTACGTCAGAGGGTTACGTATTTATCTAGTGTTCTTTAGAGTACGTTTTCTGAGTAGACAATTTATCAGGTTTCTCTAATTTAATATGATTTCCTATCATATTTAATCCATTTGTTTATTCTATATAATTAACCGTCATTCATTCTCGAATTATATACTTCGAGTAAATTAGTAGTTACCTTTGCATTAGTTAATTTTATAACGTTAACAATATTTATTCGTCGTTGTAGTTAAAGTTTTAGTTTCATTTTTGATAAATAAGTAATTCTACATATCCCACAATAGGGCGTAAAATTAGTAAGCCAACTATGGGAAAATACGTTTTGTTAATCCTTGTTTATTTCTCAAATTCCCGGTTACATCGACTGTGAGAGGGCGCCTTCACCGTAAGCTTCTGAAGGATCGTTGCCGCAGCGTGAGCGCTTCGGTGGCGGAATGCAGCTTCGAGCGTACAGATCTTCTGCCTGTCCAGTTGGACCCATCTTGAAGCCTTGACGAGCACTTCAGGGGGCTGTCGGCAGAGCTGTTCCTGACCAAGGCTATCTATTGCGAGACTTCGGCGCCATTGCGAAGAGTCAATCCATCCAGCAGAAGTCAGTCCTCCCGGTGTGTTGTTTTTGATTTATTGCTTTATGCTCATTTTCATTTGTGCCGTATTACTTTATTACATTTCAGTGAAATTAGTATTCACCAGAACATTAGTGTGCGTTATGCCGCCGTAATAAAATTCTACTAAGGTTCGATAAATTGAATATGATGGTATCTGCATTGATTTCGTTTAATCACCACAATAGGTAATTACATTTTCTAGCTAGTCATGGTGGTGGCTTGCAGGTGCACATGGAAGCTATTTAGTACCATGTTAGTTGTGTAACATATTGGTTAATCAATGTTTTCTATGTCTTGCATGCAAATACCATTGTACATTTCCAAGTAATGATTACGTTAAAGGTTTCTACCGCTTATTCAAATAAAAAAAACATTATTGAGCAGTTTGTTGCTCAATATATGGCTAAATAATTTAAGTGGTTAAATCCACGTAATTATAAACAGTAAATTATAAAGATATTTACTTTACCTTTTCTTGACGGTGTTTGTTAAACACTGATTGGGAAATCTTTATTACTTATAGAGTCAAATAGTGAAAATTATGATTAGGTTGCCCAATAAATAAATGTAGATACTTTGAAAATTTCAATATTTAGTACAATTGGCTACCTACCTAAAAATACATATATATATATATATATATATATATATATATATATATCATAGTATGGTGAAACACCTTTATCATTACAGTTATAAACTTGTACATGTATGTGTTTTCCGGTATACGAGGATCGGACGTACTACTGCTGCACGTGGCACGCTGCTCGCTGACTTCGTGAGTTCATCACTGCCAGAACAGCGGGCGGCTAACCTGAGCAAACTCCAGAGGCCAGAAGCAGCAGCCAGTGATGATGCTTCTCCACGTTGCCACGTATGGTGATATACGAAAAGCGTTCTTGTGAGTTAGTTCCATACTTCTCTTTATTACACCGACGGGTGACAAAATAGGTCTAACGTTAAGCGTCAGCGAGGTTCCATTCTAGTACGGTTTCTATGTACATAGTATAGTTGCAAATTATCCGACTTTGGAGGTTACTTAAATAAGAGATTGATATTTATAAATGTAGACGTTCTATACCAATAAATAAGGCTTTATTATGTTTGATTCAACCATACTTGAATAACATGCAACTTACCTAGTAATTTATATCTGATTGTTGTGATTTCATAATGCGAGGATAACGAGTACGAAGGACTTATAATATATACATACTTCATGTTGACGTTTACTCTTATCATCTAGATTTAACAATACATTTTATTTAAGTACTACGCTACTGTTAACGAAGTTGACATATTCAATAAACTATTAATAGAATATATAAGTCCTAAGTTACTCGTAATTCCTTTATACTGATTTAGTTCAGTTGTTGGTTATTTGTAAATCACACGATCTTTCCACTGAAGGAATAGATAATACTTTATGTTGCACTAGTTAAATGATACCTGAAGTCACAATGGTTTTAATCCTCATATATGCCTTGATTTTGGTATGTAGCTCGGATTGCGTGAATCGCAAATGATTTGTGATATCCCATGGATATCATTTACAAAATGCTATTGTTGACATACATACAGATTGGTCATACAAGTAAAATTCATATTTATATAATGATTTTATATCATTAAGAATATAGACCGATAGTAATATAGTCAACAGCACCTTTCCATTTATATACTAAAATGTGTATATATATATATAAATTATACACTACATTTATTTATAAAATCGTAGTCGTTGGGAACCTGTCACAATGGATATTATTTCAATAGTGATTGTTCCAACGATGAGGTAGTTATAATTGGAAGTGTCTACAAGTTATAAAGACTCCTTCCAGTTATGACAAAAGGTACTTGGTAACAAAGGTAACGGTATTACCCAAAACTATTTATTAATAATTATGCTAAGCAATGGTTTTGTTCCAAGTTGATGGAGTACGCACCTTTGTTTTATTATAGGGCCTGACCGTGCTTTCAACAGTAGTCTTTTGCTTAGTAGAGAGTCACTATAGTGAACTTTGAAAAGGGCAATCTTTGTGGCTGGGATCTTTTTCCCACCAAAATAGACCACTTTAACAGATCTTGTATGTATGATTCATACAAGTGGTATGTTTTACATAAGAGGGTGCGCCTTTTAATTAAATCCAGAGAGATAGACTTCTTAAATGAGTTTTGTTAGATTTATATGAGAAGTATATTTACAACAGGGTTATAACTATCACTCGCAGCCTCCCACCTACGAGACGTCTGTGTTGTTGTTTGCCGATTGTAAGCTGTTAAAGAATCCAATATATATAAATATATAAAGAATTATCTAACATATTATATGGATGAAATGGTTTACATTGGAGTCAACAACGACCTAGACTGACTGCTTGATTCTACTGTGAGAGGACTAGTCATTGCTGGGTTTTTCTAATGTTAAGCTCAGTTATGCGGTCAATCTAGGTTATATGTACAAACTATTAGTATGATTTAACTTGGAGATAAACCCTTATTGTAAACGCTAAGCAATTTGATTACATTATTGGGTAAAAGGTAACAAACCCTAATCCAACTGGCTTATAAAATGAAATATGAGTTGTGTTCATACTTCTTTCGAGTAACAAATACAATAGAATGGCTGGTTTCATAATATTAGAGGCTGCCCTTACATTATTGACGTGTTTATGGCCGTGCTGGGTGCTATTGTCTATCAACTAACTAGAATAAGCCTCTGTGTCTGAACATACTCGTAATTCTTATCCACACGTGAGATGTTCCAATATGCAAGTCGGGCTGGTTGGTTGTGCATGTATGCTTGATAGGGCCGGGTTAACCTAAGATAATGTAGACGAATGCAAGTCCAATTTATAAAGGGCTAACCCATTAGGGTATCATGTCCAATGATAGGGCCTACCTGAGGGATTTGCTAATCAGTATTCCCATTAGGGTCTGCATGTTCGTCACTTGAGGGTTACGCATTCGTATACAAGTCTAAAAGACGTTTATCTTATGGTTCTGCATGGAATAACTCACGTTGGGACCTTTTGTGTAGACATAGCTTAGCCTAAAGCATCGGCGTAGGCTCGGTAATTTTATGAGGTATAAAAAGTAGCCTTATAGTTGACTGCAATCATCTATTCTATTTTAATGATAATCTTGATTAATATTAAGATTTTAATGAGCCAGAGTTCCGTTATCCTATTCCCATATATTTATATTATGACATAATAAAATTACATAAATCATTATAACATAATATAATTACCTTTTATGTTTAAATTATTACAATTACAGGGTTTACTGCATATAGGACAGTTACAATATAACGACAAACAAAACAAAAAAAATATTGACAAAAGCTGCAAACCTAAAGAGAAATATAATGTGCAATTAACACAACCAACGAGACTTTCTCCAGGAAAGAGAGACAAAAAAAATTTTTTTGTCATCTCATGTTCGACGGACGCGCATCCGAAATCTCCAAACACGTGCGGCTGCTAGCCGCCTGGAAAGACAATAGTCATCATAAATTCGGCTTTTAAATGACAGAGATCCTATGACCAGAACGAAAAAAACGTTACCTGGGCGATCTGAAATATTCAAGCAAGCTAACATTCCTATTCCACAAACTAAAGATATGAAATTGAACAACGCACTACACAGCCAACAGAAATACGTGATGCATGATAAAATGTGTTAAATACCTTTTGAGTATATTAAGTTTATTACTTATAATATTTAAGTTTTAAGTTATGGTTTTTTATATTTCCATGAATTAAAGTGCAACCGTTAAGATAATTACTAAGATAAGATGTTTACTTGTTCAAATTTTTATGGTCATATAATATCAAGTGAGTATGATTCGTGTTTTATAATGAAGTTATATATCTTGTATGTGTGTCTTGTGTAATACATCGAAGTTGTACTATTGTGTGTTTACTGTTTAATGTTAAACAGTACAATATGTGTTTGGAAGTAATTCACATGTGGCTCACTACAGACTTGCGCCACACTATGCGACTTCATTAACACCATACTACCAACCAACCTGGCCACGCATACAGACACTAATATAATAAATGAAGCAACGTCTTACTTATGGAACTCCATTCCCTTCGATTTGTCCAATCGCAGGAAGATTGAACACCATTTCTACAGGCTACGAAGAGACAGTCGGCTGAATTTGCTCCGTCTTCTATTCGGCGGCAATTTTGATGCACCGCTACTGTTGGGTACATGGACACATAAATAACAACAGCAAGCATTCGACAAGCAGCAATTGAGACAAGATGCGACAACAAACGCCAAAATCCGGACTTAGTTTAGTCAAAAATATATAATTGAGTAGCGTCCAACGAGGTAAATATTAATGAATAAAATAGTTATCGCACTTTCTATGGCCTACGGTCTGAAATCCAGGGTTCTCACAAGCACCAACAGATCACAGCTAAGGAAATACGAACAACATACTATATCCTAAAATGATAGAAGCAACGTATCTAATGAACCGTCTAAAAAATACATGAGATGCTGGAAGACGAGACAATAACGGATTGGGTACAAGTCCACAAACTATGCTATACATACACTCATTGACTGAAGACCTATACGCACTTGCTGCGCTGAGCTATGGTCTACAACTCTACACGAAGAGCAAGTGAAAGAGTGAGACCTATTTTTTTTACTCATGGATTGACTACTCGAACTAGAGAATAACTTGACAACAACCAGAAAATGACTACGGCTAACCTAATCCAACTGCTAGACTACAGATCATAATGCAATGAACGCAACTTATGTATTTGCACGCAGTCACCATCCCATCGAATATATTTACACACAGTATTTATTTATCCTCCTCACGCTGGGCACGATGCTGGTATTCGGTCTGGTTCAACCTCCTGTCATTCCTATTATCCTTGACTGCACAAACCCGACAGTCCCATCCTGTATTTATTGGCCCACCGGTTTCTCGGGCAGGAGGGCCAGCTGAGCATACCAGGGCGGCAGACGACGGGAAGAGCACGCGAGTAAGCCCGGATACACGCCCTATCTCGGAGTGGGTACGTCCGGACAGAGGTAGTTGACCCGCCGTACTCTACACCTTTGACCGACGGCCTGAACTGTACTAGCAGGTGTATTTGAGCTATCTCGGCAAACCTACTCATCCCTCCCTCCCTTGTATGACCAGCGCCTCTGCGTCCTTGCAGCAGAACTGCTGGCTGGTGGTGTCACATGACGGTGACGGTGACGGTGACGGTTAGAGGTTGAATTTCAAAATACGCTAAAATTATTTTTCATTATTTTAATTATCAGTAAGCGTACAAAGCTTCAAATTTCTAACCTTAAATTTTATGGATGGGTCCATACAAACTTTCAACCCCTTTTTTACCCCCTTAGGGGATGAATTATTCAAAATCGCTTCTTATTATTTGAACACGTTATAAATGTAACTCGACCTGCAAATTACAACTTTCTAGCTTTAGTTGTTACGGCCTCGCTTTAATACAAATTTTTCAACCCCGTTACAACTCCTGTCGGATGGAATTTTCAAAAACGCTGAAATCAGTTTTTTTGCTTTTAAGTTAGTAGCCTGAAAACGAAATTTCAAGACTGTCACAAAGAAAATTGTAATCTGTATAAAAACTTTCAACCCCTTTCTTACCGCGTTAGAGGTTTAATTTCAAAATACGCTGAAATTATTTTTATAAATTTTTTAATTATCAGTAAGCGTACAAAGTTTCAAACTTCTAACCTTAAATTTTAAGCCCCATCCATACAAACTTTCAACCCCTTTTTTACCCCCTTAGGGGATGAATTATTCAAAATCTCTTCTTATTATTTGATCACGTTATAAATGTAACCCGACCTGCAAATTACAACTTTCTAGCTTCATTTGTTACGGCCTCGCTTTAATACAAACTTTTCAATCCCGTTTCAACTCCTCTCGGGTGGAATTTTCAAAAACGCTGAAATTCGTTTTATTGCTTCTAAGTTTGTAGCCTGCCAACGAAATTTCAAGTCTGTCACAAAAAAAAATTGAATCTCTACAAATTTTCCACCCCTTTTTTATCTCGTTAGAGATTGAATTTCAAAATACGCTGAAATGAGTTTTATTATTTTTTAATTATCCGTAAGCGTACAAAGTTTCAAACCTCTAACCTTAAATTTTAAGCCTCATCCATACAAACTTTCAACTCCTTTTTTAACCCCTTAGGGGATGAATCTTTCAAAATAGCATCTTATTATTTGAACTCGTTATAAATGAAACCAGACCTGCAAATTACAACTTTCTAGCTTCAGTTGTTATGGCCTCGCTTTAATAACAAATTTTCAACCCCGTTTCAATTCTCCTGGGGTGGAATTTTGAAAAACGCTGCAATCAGTTTTTTTACTTTTAGGTTCTTAGCCTGCAAACGAAAATTCAAGTCTGTCACAAAAAAAAAGTCTCTATACAAAATTTTAACCCTTTTTTAACCCCGTTAGAGGTTGAATTTTGAAAAACGCTGAAATCACGATTATGGTTTTGTAATTATCAAAAAATGGTCGAAGTTTCAAATCTCTAACCTTAATATTTAAGCCCCATCCATACAAATTTTCAACCCCCATTTTACCCCCTTAGGAGTTGAATTTTTCAAAATCACTTCTTATTACTTGTACACGTTATAAATGTAACCAGACCTACAATTTTCAACTTTCTAGCTTAAGTAGTTTCGGCTCTGCGTGGATCAGTCAGTCAGTCAGTCAGTCAGGACAAAGGCATTTATATGTATAGACTAGCTTTCCGCCCCGCGACTTCGTCCGCGTATAATAACACAGACTGACAGAAAGGTTGACTGGTAGAGAATGTCTCATGGCATCAAGTTCGCCTTTTGTACGATAAGTTTTCTTTTTGTGCAATAAAGATTAAATAAATAAAGTTAAGTCTCTAGCTCAAAAAATAAATTTCCCCCATACAAACTTTGAACCCTTTTGTACCCCCCTCAGGGGTGGAATGATCAAAAACGCTTAAAGTACTTTTATTGTATTTGAATAAGTAATCACCTTACAAAGTTAAAAGTTTCTATCTCAAAAAAATAAATTTCCCCGATACAAACTTTGCACCCCTTTTTAATCCCCTCAGAGGTGAAATTATCCTTAACGCTGAAAATACTTTTTGTGTATTCTAAATAAGTAATATTCCTACTAAGTTGTAAGTCTGTAGCTCAAAGAAAGAAGTTTTCCGCATACAAATTTTGCACCCCTATTTAACCTCCTCAGGGGCGGAATCATCCAAAATGCTGAAATCACTTTTATATTTTTGATAAATATCAGCGAACGTACGAAGTTTTAAGTCTCTAACTTAAAATTTAAAATCCTACACATACAAACTTTTAACCCCCTTTTTACCCCCTTATTAACCCGACCTGCAAATTACAACTTTCTAGCTTCAGTCGTTACGGCCTCGCTTTAATACAAACTTTTCAACCCCGTTTCAACTCCTCTCGGGTGGAATTTTCAAAAACGCTGAAATTCGTTTTTTTTTCTTTTATGTTAGTAGCCTGCAAACGAAATTTCAAGTCTGTCACAAAAAAAATGTAATCTCTACACAAACTTTTAACCCCTTTTTACCCCGTTAGAGGTTGAATTTCAAAATACGCTGAAATTTTTATTTTTTATTTTAATTGTCAGTAAGCGTACAAAGTTTCAATCTTCTAACCTTAAATTTTAAACCCCATCCATACAAACTTTCAACCACTTTTTTACACCCTTAGGGGATGAATTATTTAAAATCGCTTCTTATTATTTAAATACGTTATAAATGTAACCCGACCTGCAAATTACAACTTTCTAGCTTCAGTTGTTACGGCCCCGCTTTACAAATTTTTCAACCCCGTTTCAACTCCTCTCAGGTGGAATTTTAAAAAACGCTGAAATCAGGTTTTTTGCTTTTAAATTGTTATTAAATCAAATACAAACATTGAAAAAATAATCAACCCAACAGGACGTGAACCTGCATCGATACGCCTTGCCGGGGCTCGATCGCTTTACCAATTAAGCTATGGGTCAAGTTACTAAGTTGACGAAATTTTCAATGCCTTCAATCATCTTTTTGCATTTATTTTTATCTACTTCGGCTTTACAGCAGCCGTAAGCGACATCTAGGTACTAAATACTAGAATTAGATACCCTTTCCGCCGACATTATCGCAAGTGTCATAACGGAAATATAGAGGGCGCTGCTATCAACTCATAATTGTGACATCATCATTGTGTCATGTTGTGACACTTGCGATAATGTCGGCGGAAAGGGTATCTAATTCTAGTAGTTAGTACCTTGATGTCGCTTACGGCTGCTGTAAAGCCGAAGTAGATCAAAATAAATGCAAAAAGATGATTGAAGGCATTGAAAATTTCGTCAACTTAGTAACTTGACCCATAACTTAATTGGTAAAGCGATCGAGCCCCGGCAAGGCGTATTGATGCAGGTTCAAGTCCTGCTGGGTTGATTATGTTTTCAATGTTTTCAATGTTTGTATTTGATTTAATAACAGTCTATTGTATGAGTGGAATGCCCCACTTTAAAAACATTCAAAAATAATTATGAGTTTTGCTTTTAAGTTAGTAGCCTGCAAACGAAATTTCAAGACTGTCACAAAGTAAATTGTAATCTGTATACAAACTTTCAACCCCTTTTTTACCCCGTTAGAGGTTTAATTTCAAAATACGCTGAAATTATTTTTATTAATTTTTAATTATGAGTAAGCGTACAAAGTTTCAAACTTCTAACCTTAAATTTTAAGCTCCATCCATACAAACTTTCAACCCCTTTTTTACCCCCTTAGGGGATGAATCTTTCAAAATAGCTTCTTATTATTTGAGCACGTTATAAATGTAACCCGACCTGCAAATTACAACTTTCTAGCTTCAGTTGTTATGGCCTCGCTTTAATACCAACTTTTCAACCCCGTTTCAACTCCTCTGGGGTGGAATTTTCAAAAACGCTGAAATCAGTTTTTTTGCTTTTAAGTTAGTAGCCTGCAAACGAAATTTCAAGACTGTCACAAAGTAAATTGTAATATGTATACAAACTTTCAACCCCTTTTTTACCGCGTTAGAGGTTTAATTTCAAAATACGCTGAAATGATTTTTATTAATTTTTAATTATCAGTAAGCGTACAAAGTTTCAAACTTCTAACCTTAAATTTTAAGCCCAATCCATACAAACTTTCAACCCCTTTTTTACCCCTTTAGGGGATGAATCTTTCCAAATAGCTTCTTATTATTTGAGCACGTTATAAATGTAACTCGACCTGCAAATTACAACTTTCTAGCTTCAGTTGTTACGGCCTCGCTTTTATACCAACTTTTCAACCCCGTTTCAACTTCTCTGGGATGGAATTTTGAAAAACGCTGAAATCAGTTTTTTTGCTTTTAAGTTCTTAGCTTGCAAACGAAAATTCAAGTCTGTCAAAAAAAAAATCTCTATACAAACTTCTAACCCTTTTTTAACCACGTTAGAGGTTGAATTTTGAAAAACGCTGAAATTACTTTTATTGTTTTTTCATTGTCAGTAAATGGACGAAGTTTCAAATCTCTAACCTTAATATTTAAGCCCCATCCATACAAACTTTCAACCCCCTTTTTACCCCCTTAGGGGATGAATCTTTCAAAATAGCTTCTTATTATTTGAACACGTTATAAATGTAACCCGACCTGCAAGTTACAACTTTCTAGCTTCAGTTGTTACGGCCTCGCTTTAATACCAACTTTTCAACCCCGTTTCAACTCCTCTGGGGCGGAATTTTGATAAACGCTGAAATCAGTTTTTTTACTTCTAAGTTCGTAGCCTGCAAACAAAAATTCAAGTCTGTCACAAAAAAAAAAAATCTCTATACAAACTTTCAACCTTTTTTTAACTCCGTTAGAGGTTGAATTTTAAAAACGCTGAAGTCACTTTTATTGTTTTTTTAATTATCAGTAAATGGACGAAGTTTCAAATCTCTAACCTTAATATTTAAGCCCCATCCATACAAACTTTCAACCCCCTTTTTACCCTAATAGGGGTTGAATTTTTCAAAATCGCTTCTTATTACTTGTACACGTTATAAATGTAATCAGACCTGAAATTTTCAACTTTCTAGCTTCTGTAGTTTCGGCTCTGCGTGGATCAGTCAGTCAGTCAGTCAGTCAGTCAGTCAGTCAGTCAGTCAGGACAAAGGCATTTATATATATAGATATACATCAAATGCCACGATATCTAAAGCAAGAACTCTCAGTATTGCGTCGTTTCCTAGATTTTTAAACAACTTTTCTGGTCTGCTACTCTTGAACCCCCCGACTTTAAGCTGCCAGATTGCCAGATTAGGTACTTAATAACAATAGTATAGCAGTCTAACTATATCAATTTCGTTGCTCTCATTAATGTGTCATACCTGCCGTGGCCAGCTCTCCGTCTATTGTGCACCCCTTGGCGAGCAAACTTCTCTATTTACCAGTGTAACATGACCGCGAGATTCGTAGCAATACAGCACACTTTTACTGGTTTATTATCTACGGTTCACACGTACTGGGTCAGCAGTTGGAATTCTACCGTCATACCCTGTCTATGTTAAGTAGATATTAGCGCAATCTGGTGACAAGTAACTGTATTATGATGTGGCTTAATATGTCAACACTTAATGTCACATATTTAATCATTACAATTTAATCCGAGATTCATGGCCATTAGAGTCCATTTTCTATTTAGAAATAACCATTGGCAATATCGTCTTGGTATGAAAAGCTGTCAACTAAGAAGTTTTATTCGAGCGCCTGATTAATTACAAACATATTTCACATATCGGAATGAAATAAACCGTAGGTAGGTATCCAGTATAAATGCATTTAATATCAACCTGCCTCTTTTTCTCTTACCCTCTGACATATTGCATGTTATGTTCCAATTATATACATCAAATGCCACGATATCGTACTAAAGCAAGAACTCTCAATATTGTGTCGTTTCCTAGATTTTTAAACAAATTTTCTGGTCTGCTACTCTTCAACCCCCCGGTTTAAAGTTGCCAGATTGCCAGACTAGGTAATAAGAATAGTATAGCAGTCTAACTATATAAATTTAGTTTTAATATAGACGAGAAAAAGCAACGGGCCAAGGACGCTGCCTTCAGGTACACCATTGTTAGCATTTATATAATCGGATCGATGTTTAATTAGTGTTTTTGTAGTTTCATCATATTTAGGTATTTCAGTACATTGCACACGGTGATTAAGGCAAGTTCATATCCATTCATAACAGTTTCCTCTAATCTACGGTATTTTGCTATAGTTTTGTAAGTAGGATATCATGGTTTACTCTGTTAAAAGCTTTTGACATGTCCATGAAGATGCCAATGACTGATATTTTATTATTCTTACAATTTAAAATATTATTTATAAAGTCTAGTATAGCAGCTGTTATAGTAGATTTATTTTTACGGAAACCCAATTGGTCTTGTGATAAAATTTTATGTTTTTCTATGAAATCTGTCATTCTTATATAAAGTTTTTTCGAAACTTTACATATCTTAGTCCACGAACAGGTACATAATATATACCCTGCCCGAGTACTGGTACGTTTACCCTAAGAGCACTAGGTACAAACTGAAACACTAACACTTTACGTATAGCGCTTAGTCCATAAACAGGTACATTTACCCTGTCATATGAACCCTACCCTAGTAGCATGCTCGGTTGCCCAACGGTAGCCAACGGTAGGCAAAGCGCTGGGAGATAGTAATAGCGCTTTTAACAATTCCCCATCGTTGGCCCAACTTCTGTTTATTGTTAATAACTGAAAATTACCACAAAAAATTAACTCTGGTCCAACAATGGGATTTAGTTGGGGCCCCAACAGAATATTCATACAAAATATCAACTAAGGCCCTACTGCAGTTTTTGGTGGGGTTCCCAACAGAAAACTGAAAGAAAAATTTAACTTAGGCCCAACTGCATTTATTGGTTAGAAATGCCAACTGAAATCCTTTCAATAAATCAACTTAGGCCCAACTGTAGTTTTTACGAAATTTCCAACAGAAATTCCATACAACAAGCCATCATTGGCCCAACAATGTTAAATGGTTAAGATTTTCAACCAGAAATCCACACAAAAAAATAACCTAGGCCCCACCGTAGTGATTAATGGGATTTCCAACGGAATATTAACACAAAAAACTAACATCTGCCCAACAACATTAAATGGTTAGGTTGTCAACCGAAAATTTACACAATAAATCAACTTAGGCCCAACTGTATTTTTTATGAGGTTTTCAATAGAAATTCTATACAACAAGCCATCATTGGCCCAACAATGTTAAATGGTTAGGATTTCCAGCCGAAAATCCACAAAAAAATCAACATACGCCCTACCATAGTGATTAATAGGGTCCCCAACAGAATATTTACACAAAAAACCATCATCTGCCCAACAACATTTAATGGTATGGTTTTCAACCGAAAATTTACACAATAAATCAACTTAGGCCCAACTGTATTTTTTATGAGGTTTTCAATAGAAAATCTATACAACAAGCCATCATTGGCCCAACAATGTTAAATGGTTAGGATTTCCAGCCGAAAATCCACAAAAAAATCAACATAGGCCCTACCATAGTGATTAATAGGGTCCCCAACAGAATATTTACACAAAAAACCATCATCTGCCCAACAACATTTAATGGTATGATTTTTAACCGAAAATCTATACAATAAATCGACTTAGGCCCAACTATAGTGATTATGAGGTTTCCAACAGAAATTCCATACATCAAAGCATCATAGGCCCAACAACGTGAAACGGTTAAGATTTTTAACCAAAAATCAACACAAAAAATCAACCTAGGCCCTACCGTTATGATAAATGGTGTCCCCAACGGAATATTTACACAAAAAATCAACATCTGCCCAACAACATTAAATGGTAAGGTTGTCAACCGAAACTCTATACAATAAATCAACTTAGGCCCAACTGTAGTTTTTATGAGGTTTTCAACAGAAATTCTATACAACAAGCCATCATTGGCCCAACAATGTTAAATGGTTAGAATTACCAACCGAAAATCCACACAAAAAATCAACGTAGGCCCTACCATAGTGATTAATAGGGTCCTCACCAGAATATTTACACAAAAAACCATCATCTGCCCAACAACATTAAATGGTAAGGTTTTCAACCGAAAATCAATACAATAAATCGACTTAGGCCCAACTATAGTATTTATGAGGTTTCCAACAGAAATTCCATACATCAAAGCATCACAGGCCCAACAACGTTAAATGGTTAAGATTTTCAACCAAAAATCCACACAAAAAATCAACGGTAGGGACCGTTATGATAAATGCGGTTCTCAATGAAATATTTTCCCAAAAAAACCCAACAACATGAAATTTAAATGGTAATTAATTACTCCCAACACTGTAATGGGATCTAATCTAATACTGACCTCGCAACATATGTATAGCGTGCATTTTTTTATACATTGCCAACTAAGTAGATCAAATCTCACAATGTATTAAAATCGCATACGATAAACTTGCATAGTCAATAGCCCTATCGTCTGTGGACACCGCCTTCTTTCGGCTGAGTTTCGTGTATGGGCTCCATACAAAATTCATCTACCATAGACAAATTTCCGAATTCCGCTGATTTTTCGCTATGGCAGCTGAATTCTGCTCAAATCTGTGAAGCGCCTTTGTTGACGATATCCAACCACCATGACGACCGCAACGACACTTACGTCATTTCGTTGCTAAGCAACTTGTACATAGTTAGGTTTAGGTATCAGGTTTCGTCGAACTGTTGGACCTAAGATTTAGTCTGCCTATTTTAAAATGCGATTTATATGGATAAGTGTATATATAGATATCTGGCCAGCCAGATATAGATTAAGATTTGTATGATAATGTTATCTTTCGAAAGTTCGAGACAATACGAGAAAATTAAGTAAATGGTAGACCTTAATATGTAGGACATAAGGTCCACAATTGAATACGTTGTAATGTACGTTACGAGAAAAGTTTAAGAAAATGTAAGTAGCAAAGTAGTGAATTTGAGCTATGTAATGCTTATAGGGAATTATGTTTATAAAAGTATTCGGATGTGTAAAGAGAGATTTCAAGTAGAACAACTAAGTTTAGGGAATTTTGTATCGTATAAAGTCAAACGGATACTCGAAGACAATCGAAAATAAATAAACAACATTGTAAAAAGCCATAAAACTATTCCAAGTAAAGAAAAATCTAGACCCGCATGTTTTCGGATCCGATAGTGAACAAAAGCTAAATTCACAACTAGTAAAATGAACCTTATGTCAATACTTATAGAGTAGAAGTTATCAAAATCTTGCTTGGGCAAACGCGTGTTTCAACCCTAGAAATACCTACTTGCTTTGAAATCCAAAGATACTACATATAGCGCTGGAGCCGGCCATACTGTAAATTTATCAAAACACTTACCTTCCATATAAAGTTGTAGAGCCCATCTAATTTATCAAATTAAATAATTGGCACAAACACAACTGCATATTCATATTTATGTGTCTTATAATTAAAAAATTCGTAAAAGTATACTCCAAGTTGAAAATTGGAGAAATTCGTCATAGTAGCTCCTTAGTCGCGGGGTCTTAAATCACTAAAATAATTATACACGGTGCTCGCGAGGAAACCGCATAATTTTAAAAGCGTTATCCCGACCTTATTTAGAGACTAAAATGTCACATAAATTTTTCTGAAATTCATCTTGTTTCGGAGTTATAACCAATTAAAAAATTAAATATTTTGATTATAACTCAGGACTGAACGCTTTCTTAACGGAAATTTTACCACTATGGAACTCATCAGAGGCATCCCTGTTGACAGACATCAAAGTGACAGGAAACACTTTGCTTTAACTTAGATTTTAAGAAAAAAAAAGTAGTTTTATTTGTTTTTAGGCATAGTTTTGTCATTAACATTTATTTTTAATCTAAGAATACGTTCAGAATCTTGAAGCAAATCTTTTTAAGTAGTTACACTACTATATATAAACTGAAAATAGATGTCATATACTTCAGAAAAAGTGACCAAACCCTCCGGTGACCGAGGCCAGACACAACTTAATTTTGATATGTGTTTTATTTACTGTTATTGTAGTGCATAAAATATCCCCTTTAAATATGGGACTAATTTATAAATAAATTATTTCGGTTGTTATTCTATGTAACGTCAATTTCAAATTACAAAACTGAATTGATTTGGAAACATAGGTTTTATTATAATTGTTAAAATACACAGTTATCACTATAAAAGATGTAATGATAGATAGACACAATAAAATTGACAATAAAATGAATAATTGCCATTACGTTTCGTATTCATAAGTACATACTGATAATATAAATAAATATATTTCTTTTAGGAAATAGTTATGGTTTCTTCATTAAAATAGGCAAGAAATAAATAATAAAGCTATTTCATTTATCTAAAGGGTATTTATTGTTATAAAGTAAATATACTCTGATCATTTTAATTTACTTTTAATGACAATTAAAGTATTGCAATTGACTGTGAACAAACACTTATATATTTTTATACATATAGTTTATTTTTTAAATGCAACTCAAATAATTTCAAAATGTACACAATATAGTCAAACAATCAGATTAAGGTACTTAGCTCTGTTCGTGTCGCTGGTAGCACAACAAGTACTCCGTACGTACTGCGCATGCCCTTAGAGTATGGTCAACGGCGCCTAGCCGTTTCAAATTCAGAGATTGCATATACATGAGAAAATTTGTCAAGTTCCGCCGTGACCGGGTGGTCTAGTGGTCAGGACGTCAGCCGCTAAAGCTGAAGACGCCAGTTCAAATCTGGCCTCGGACACCGGAGGGTTTGGTCACTTTTTTTGAAGTATATGACCTCTATTTTCAGTTTATATATAGTAGTGTTACTACTTAAAAATTGAAAAAAAAAAAAAAAATATTAAACAAAATAATTTGATTTGCTTCAAGATTCATAGATGGCAGCACCATCTCTCTCGCTATACCAGAATCACGTAAGAGATTCGGATAGGAGGTGCAAGCACGTACTGCGCATGCCCTTAGAGTATGGTCAACGGCGCCTAGCCGTTTCAAATTCAGAGATTGCATATACATGAGAAAATTTGTCAAGTTCCGCCGTGACCGGGTGGTCTAGTGGTCAGGACGTCAGCCGCTAAAGCTGAAGACGCCAGTTCAAATCTGGCCTCGGACACCGGAGAGTTTGGTCACTTTTTCTGAAGTATATGACATATATTTTCAATACGTTCAGAAAACAAGAAAATGAAAACAAAAAAAAAATTTTTTTTTGGCGGAATTGTCCAAAAGTCATATGATATTTTTTACTTCTTTTGGCCCCAGGAGTACGCTGTTAAAATTATGCGGTTTCCTCGCGAGCACCTTGTATATAAGTTATATATAATATCTCATATGCAAAGGAAAAAGTGATCTAGGTCTGGTGGAACCAGCGTATTCTACATTCGTGGCAGACGCCCTAACCACTAGGCTTTTAAATTTTATTCATATAAGATTTTTTTTAAATATTTCATTGTTTCAGTGAGTTACATATTCTCAGTGCACTTACCTTGACGCTTGTCAGTTTAGGGTAATGAGCGACTGGCATAAAATGCCTATCAGCATTACGTTCGCCTTTTTATTAAATCACGTTTAATCAATATGAATATGCAGTTGTATTTGTGCCAATTAATTAATTATTTGAAACGTTTTTATAGTAATTTGCTCTTTTTTGTATGAATTCGACTATTTCTTAAAATGGTCTTAACAACTTATGCGCCCACCAAAATGGTCTTAAATTTGGGATTTAGTTTGTTGAATGGGTCCTTTAACTACTATGAAAATTTGGAGCGGTAGGCGCGTTGATAAATTAAGGCCAATAATTGGGTTTTTAACTGGTCTTCAAATCTTATGCACCCACCGGAATGGTCTTAAATTTGGCATGTAGATTATTTGAAGTAGGTTAAAGCGTGTGTCAAAGTTTGAAACGTTATAATTAAAAATAAATTTACGGAATTTATTCAGTCAGTTCATTCATATTCTCAGTGCACCTACTTGACCCTAAAGTTTAGGGATATGAGTGACTTGTAGAAAATGCCTATAGGCATTACGTCTGCCTCTTTAAATCATGTTTTGTGCCATTCAGTTTCAAATAAATAATAATTTTAGTGATTTAACACCCCCGTGACTAAAGTACTGCTATGACGAATTTGTAAAATTTGTCGACTTATTGCAGTATATTTTACGGCATTTTTATTTATAATATAATACATTAAAATATGACTATACAATAGGCATGATGACACATGTCGAATTATGCAATAAATATTAGTTGATAGGATGCAAAATGATCAATATATCCAACTAAAGTGAAAATTTATAAATTCTATTGAAATGGCTCAAAGATATCAAGCTGCAAAATTTCTAAATTTTAGGATTTTTTAAAGTGCGAAATTTAAAAAAACACTGATACCATTCGATTTTGAACATTTTACTGTAAAATAAATTGTATAGCAACCATATACATACGCGACATTTCTTTCTAAAAATAGCAATTTCATATTTTTTCCATACTTTAAACAGGGCGAGTATGTGACCGTGACGTCACTTTTGCACGTAATTTTGTTAGGAGCGTTTTGAGAAACAAATGCAAATCTCGGACTGTAAGTCTCATTTCTGACTTTTGTGTTGCTTTAACGCAATTGGCCCCATATAGACATTTGATCCTCACAACAAAGCGAATCGATTGATACCATACACGAAATAAATTCACCATGCCTATTGTGTTTGTGCCAAAAGGGGTGTGTGTAGACATTAAACGTAAATGATTACATATTATTTTTTCCCCGGTAGTTTTTTATATTTTTTATACTACGACGGTGGCAAACAAGCATACGGCCTGCTTGATGGTAAGCAGCTACCGTAGCCTAGGGAAATTGCAGATGAGAAATTTGCAACGCTGTTATTCTGTCTCAGCCTTGCGGCGTGACATAAAACCTTAACGGGAGTAACATATGGGTGAAAATTCAAATAATACGGGTAGATATACAATAATAACTCCATAGCGAGATTTATGTCGGTAGGGACCAAAGTAAGATAATAAGGGGCATAAAGATAATATGAAAATGTACTTAAATATTAATATATTTGATAGGTGTATAATTATATCAAGGTGAAATTGTTAATATACCAATTTAAAATACATAGGTTGACATAAAATATATAATTTATCAAAAAAACACATTTCATCGACATTATTTTGGCCAGATCCAAATTGCCCAGAACTACGGCCGATAGAAAAGTACTGGGCCAACATTAAAACGAAATTGCGGAAAACATGCCAACCGGCATTACCCGATTTCAAAAGAAAGTGGGTAAAATGTACTAAACTGATCACAAGAGAATCCGTGCAAAATTCTATTCTATGAGTCGCGTCAAGAGTAAAGTACGGGAATTCTCTCGTCGTGTTCTGCAGAAACCATAAAATTATGTTAGGTTATGTATTTTATTATTAACTTTCTTGTAATAAAGAATTTAGAGTAACTAGAATAATATTTCATTTTGTTAACTTAAATTAAAACGGCCACAATTTAATGACATATTTTGTCAAACGCTTTGGCAAAGTCAGTATACACGACGTCTACAGAGAACCCTTCATCCATAGCCTTTAGTATTTCATTTGTGAATGTTAACAAATTAGTATCAATAAACGGCCGTTATAGAAACCATGTTGATTAGGTACAATATGGTATCGCACTACAGCAGATAATTGGTTAGTAACAATTTTTTCCAGAAGTTTGCTAAATTGACAAAGTTTGGATATAGGTCGATATTTTTCAATATCACGACTAACCGAGCCCTTCAGCACAGGAGTTATCCATGCTTTTTTCCTAATTGCAGGAGCACAACCTTCTTTAATATATATTTTTAAATAGAATCGCAATTGGAGCTGCTAGAGACGAATAACAGTTTCTAATAATCAATGTATGTGCTCCATCAGGTCCTGCGCCTTTATGAATATTAATAGATTGTAATTTTAACTATAAAACTTTCGTGAGACTCCAACATATTAAAAAAAATATAACGGGTTACTCGCGTAATCTAAGTCGATTTTTGCTCGACATGTTTCGATCAATTTACGATGATCATTTTCACGAACCTTCCGCGACGGCAGCGCGCTGGCAGCGCGCCGGCTACTACGTATTAGGTGAGTAACCCGTTATAAATATTTTTAATATATTTAATATATTGTGGATATCTTTTTACAATATTTTCATTAGTATCAATTGAATTAATATCTATCAAAGGATTAGTAGGCACCGGTAAATTGTCAATATCAGCAGGATTCTTGTCATATACCTCAAACACAATGGAAATGGCTATTAAAAAAAATACAAATTTCTTCGCCGTTAGATGTTACGGTATCCTTGTACGCCATGGTTTGCGGAAGCCCATTGCTTGGAAAAATTGATTTAATGTAAGTATTTTGGATATTTTTTTATATTTGTTTCTGGAGAGATAAAAAGACACGATGGCATTTTTTCTCCATTTATTCCGATCCTCCAAAACTTAAAATGAAAGTAAACAAAACTAACTTTTTTAAATTAAAGAGTTACATGCCACAAATAAAACACAAATTTGCACAATTTCTTTTTTTCAAATTTGCAGCGCTTTTCTACTGACAGAAATGGTTTGCCAGACTATATACGTGTGATTTTTATTTAATATATTTTTTAGATATTTATATGTATATCTATCAAATAAAAAGAAAATAAAAACATCGTCTATAACCCTATTCTAATCTAATTTAATTTCTAGTCTAATTTATTGAAACGAATTTATAGTAATTTGCAATTTTTTGTATGTAAGCGACTATTTCTTAAAATGGTTTTAAAATCTCATGAGCTCTACAACGCTATATGGAAGAAAACAGGTACTTAAGTAAGTTTTTTGATAAATTTACAGTATGGCCGGCTCCAGCACTATGTATATCTTAATTTTTGCAGAAGTGAATTCAATAATGGGAGTGGCAACTGGCAACTGGCAAAACAGCGGAAATTATGCTTGAGAGCTATCTCACTCGGCATAACCGTAAGTGTTTATGTATTTATGAAAGTGAAAGTGGTTTATTTAGGATTTTTATTCTTGTAAAAGCACCCTTTGAAGCATACTTGCAGAAGAAATGTTTGATTTGATTAACTATAAATTGTAAGAAAACTGGTTCATCTTAATTCATAAAATGGGACAGGTGTTTAAATTACTAAAGTAGGTATTAGACATTGCAATTTGTAGGGCCCAATCTGTCAGGTCGGGAGGTGTAATAGGAGTTAGGACCCGTAGGGAGCTGAAAGAGGGTAGGGAGAGGCAGGGTACACAACAGATTGGGCCCTACAAATTGCTATGTCTAATCCTGGCTTAATACATAGCTAATAGGATTCAAGTTAAGCTAGTTTTTCAGTGAATCTAGACTACAGTCATAATATTTTGTTTTTCCATTATATAGCGCGCGACCTTCACGACACGCCAGCCCGGCGTGCTTCCGTAAAGATCTCTAGAGGTAGACCCCCGCCTTGCTTCTTAACAAGCTAAGCCGCGGGTCAACCAGTCGCTGGAGAGTGCTACCATCTTGTATTAAATACCGCATAGCGCATAGTGCATCAATCGCTCCGCTCGCGAGTAGTAAGCTAGTGAACTGCTGGCAACCGGATTGTAAACACGTGATCTTCACGCGCTACCGGGCTACCGTTAATTCTAATTTCTAAGATTATGAAAATACATAGCTTAGACTTGAATCTGTACAATTTTAGAGGTGTTCTTATAGTTATAAACATTTTTAACAATTGTGAAATAAAACTAAATAAAGGTGAAAAAGTGATAATTGCGTGGAAAATAAATTCGTTGAGGAAATTCAGTGTTACTGTTGCGGTGCCTCCAATATTATTCGCTCGAAGTGCTCTAATTGTGCTCTTGTGCTAACACGGGGTTGGCGTTTTAGTTTATTCAGTCGATGTATCCTGTCACGAATTTACGTGAAGTTGACCGCCCCAAACTCAGGCGGCGCCGCTAGCCCGCGCGAGGCGGTTACGACTTGTCGCAACTCGTATCACCGTCATCCGAAAGTCCCGCAGCCCGATTGTTTGCGAGACCGGGGTCGCGGAGCAATGCGGAGCTGAAGCGACTGCAAAATCTTTGCAGACATCTGAAGCAATCCCAACTTGCGGTGAGTAACTCGAGCTTAATATTTTTAAACTAAAATAGATGTCATAACAAAGGAAAAGTGACCAATGCCTCCGGTGCCTGTGCACTGTCTGGAATCAAACCAGTATCTTTTGCATTTGCGGGGCACCCCTGTGCTGTACTCGTCAAATTTTTTTTTAAATTTATTTATTAAACAGTAATTACACAATATATTTAGTAACATAAATTTTAGCCAAACTGCACAACAGTTTGTTGGCGAACAGCAGCACTCAGTACACTTCCTTATCTACTGTGTAACAATTACCAAAGTATCTTATCAAACTTAAAATTATAAGTAGTATAACCTAATTCTATAACTACAAGAATATACTACAAGAACTCGTATTTTACGCTCATAAGGAAACATATTTTTTATTTAAATATTGAATTTTCTGACATAAACGTTTTTATCTTATTTTTAAAGGACAATAGGCTAGTACAACCACATCGGCTACCGGGATGTTATTGAAAATTCTAGGTATGACGAACTGTCTCGTCCGTTTACCGTAGTTATTATTAGCACCCGGCTCAGCATATTTTTTTCGTGTTAGTGGTAATAGTCTTACCGTGTATATGCAATCTTTGTAAAACATTAAGGCGTGTTGCACAGCAAATGATAGGTATTTAAAAATTACGTTCAGGTTTAATTCATTATTTAAGATGAAATGAATATTTTCAGGAAAATTCTCAAGTTGAGGTAATAATTAATAATGCAATTACTGTATATCTATTACAAAAGAATTTTGCTACATTATTTTCGTATTTATGTATAATAAGGGTGTATTTCGTATGCTGCGCTGCTCTATTTAGTTACCTATGTAGTTAAATTGCAAAATATTTTTAGGGGGGGTGGCGCTCCATACATGTAACTAAAAAAATACAATTTTTTTTTGCACATGAATCGTATCCCATGAATTGGCGTAGGCACTAGTTTTTACGAATGCGACTGCTATATGACCTTCCAACCCAGAGGGGAAACTAGGCCTTATCGGGAGTAGGTCCGGTTGCCTTACGATGTTTTCTTTCACCGAAAATCGACTGGTAAATATCAAATGATATTCCGTACATAAGTTCCGAAAAAAATTGTGGTACGAGTCGGGGTTTGAACCGGCTGCGTACCCGCCGAAATCAGTCGAATACACTTGTCGTTGTATACGGTCGGTGTTTCATTTATCTTCGTTTTCGACTCCCCAAATCGAGATTTAACAGTGGCGACGACGGAAAAACTTACCGGTTACGTGTGTAATAATGGCTAAAATCACCGTTGGAACATTAACAACGTTTAAGGACAGATTGGAACAATGGTTCCTCGCAAACGAACTCGATGAGGGTGAAGATAAATCCGGCGCGAAACGCCGCGCTATTTTGCTAAGTTGTTTAACAGAAGCAACATATAAATTAGCGCGGGATCTTGCTTTACCGAATATAGTTGCAGTTTAGCTACGCGGATGTTGTAAAATTATTCGATGAACATTTTGCAAGTAGGTACTAGTAAAAAGTGTGGGTTTGCGGAACGGTACAAGTTTCACAGTGCGGTTCCAAAACGCGAACGAGTCTATGGCAGAGTGGGCGGCTCGCGTGCGTGGCCTGGCCGTGCATTGCGAGTTCAGCGCGGATTCCTTCGGTGACCTTCTGCGTGATCGATTCGTGCTCGGTATGGCCCATGGTCCCGAGCGATATAAGCTGTTTACAACTAAAATGGCGGACGTCACTTTACAAAAAGCATTACAAATCGCAGAAGGCATGCATAGCGCAAGAATAGGGTCACAGCAAGGTCGAAATGCTGCAGTAGGCGCGGCAGCAGACGCCGCGCAGGTCCCCTTGCAAGTTCTGAAGATGTCGACGGCACGCGGAGCACCGCGCGCGCAGTTAGGGCCAAGCGCGGTAGCGCGCGCCGCGGCCCCCGCCGGACCAGGTGCCAGCACCAGCGATTCCCGCAACGCCGCCTGTGGAGTTTGCGGCTACACCGGGCATAAGCAGGACTCGTGCCGTTTTAAGTATCACGTTTGTAAACGTTGCGGCGGTAAAGGACATTTGAAACGAATGTGCCCAAAAGGGGTATCTCGTCAGTACTACGTCGAGTGCGGCGCTGATGATGATCACGATGTGGACGGTAAGCTTATTGTTTGCAATATTCGCTCAATTCGAGGTGAACCTATGAAGGAATCTGTCTTAGTCAATACAAGAAATGTTACTTTTGAAATAGATACGGGTTCCCCAGTAACAATGATACCTAAAAGTGCTTACAAGTCTTTATTCAGTAATTTCCCACTGCAACCGGCACATAGGAACTTAGAAAGTTATAACGGCGGTCCCATCGATACGCTCGGCACGTTAAGATTACCTTTTAAGTACCGATCTATGACAAATGACATAACGGTTCATGTGGCGCGAGACGAAGGGCCTTAACTGTTAGGCAGGGATTTTATTTCCAAATTTCACCTTGAACTTAGTAGCAAGGTAAATTTTTGCAAAACCGAATTATGCGAATTAACTTCAAAGTATCCGCACCTGTTTTCAAATAAATTAGGGTGTTGCGCAAATACAAAGGTCGAATTGAAAATAAAACCCGACTCAAAACCCATTTTTTGCAAGGCACGCCCGTTACCTTTCGCGTTAAAAAGTAGAACGGGAACTAAATAGATTGACAGGGTTAGGCATATTAGTTCCAATCAACTAACTACTCAGGTTATGCCAGTCCAATTGGCTACTTTCCTAAAAAAAAAATATTTAGTCCGTCAGTTAGATTATCAAAAAATATTGGACACATATTTTTTATTTTGTCAATCAAACAAAAATTGGTGAAGATATAGCCTGTTAAAGTTCCACGTGGCGTCACATTTCAGTACAATTTTTAGTATAATGTGACGTCACGCGGAACTTTAACGGGCTATATCTTCACCAATTTTTGTTTGAATGACAAAATAAAAAATACGTGTCCAATATTTTTTGATAATCTGACTAAATAGAATTATATTTTTTTACCCAGGAAAGTACCCAATTGTGCCAGTGTTAAAACCTGATAAGACATTAAGATTGTGCGCGGACTATTCAGTTTCGTTAAATAAACATTTACTTATAGAAAAGTACCCTCTGCCCCGAGTAGACGAACTATTTGCTAAACTTAATGGGGGCGAACAGTTTTCAAAACTTGACTTGTCAAGCGCTTACAATCAGCTAGTCCTATCTGACGATTCACTATTGTTTACGACTATAAATACCCACAAGGGTCTATATATGTATACGCGTCTAGTTTTTGGCTTGGCATCGGCGCCAGCCATTTTTCAAAGAACCATGGAAACCATATTAGCGGGTTTAGACGGGGTTCTTGTTTATTTGAACGATATCCTGGTAACGGGGAAAAATAAAAGTGAACATATAGGTAAACTGCATGAGGTGTTCCGTAGATTAGAAGCGGCCGGACTGGTTCTACAAAAAGAAAAGTGTTCATTTTTCCAAAAATCTGTGTCGTATTTAGGGTTCATTATTGATAAACACGGTATTCATAAATCGCCGGAAAAAGTCAAGGCCATTCTGGAAGCTAAAGTACCCAGTAACGTCTCGGAGTTAAAGTCATTTTTGGGTCTTGTAAACTATTACAGAAAATGCTTCTAGTATTCTTAGTCCGCTTCACGAACTATTACAAAAAAATGTACCATGGATTTGGAAACCGGAACACGCTAATGCAGTTTCAAAGATAAAAAAGAATTATCGTCGGATAAGAATTTAGCACATTTTAATCCGGATGCTAATTTAATTTTAACGGTCGATGCATCGCCGTACGGTCTTGGCGCCATTTTATCGTTAATAGTTGAAGGGGTAGAAAAACCAATTTCCAATGCTTCGCGATCGTTGTCCGCTGCCGAAAAAAGGTACAGTCAAATAGAAAAAGAGGCCAGCGCCATTCTGTTCGGGATTCGCAAGTATCATCAATACTTATATGGGCGAGATATTCCATTTACCTTAAAAACAGACCACAAGCCACTATTGTCTATATTCAATCCGGAAAAAGGGATACCCGAAGTTTCGGCAAATAGATTACAACGTTACGCAATACTGTTATCAGCTTATAACTATAAGATTGAATATATGTCAAGTTCACGTAACTCGGCCGATTTCTTGAGCCGGGCGCCGCGCGAAGAACCGGTTTCGCAGATAGACATAACTAGGAGCGCCGAGTGTGTACACTTTGTTTATGAAGGCGAGAGGTTCTTATCATTAAACGAGATAAAAGTAGGCACTCAAGTAGACAACGCTCTTTCACAGGTGGTAAAATTCATTTTAAATAGGTGGCCTAATAAAATTACGGATATATCGTTAAAGCCATATTATGACAATCGCAGCGAATTAGCTATCGAAAACGATCTTATTTTGAAAGGTCGAAAGTTAGTTGTTCCGCAGTCTATGCGAACTAAAATAATGGAAAAGTTGCATAAGGGCCATTTAGGTGTGCATAAAATGAAAGCGCAAGCTCGTGATAGGTTTTGGTGGCCACGCCTTTCACAAGATTTGGAGGACTGGGTCGCATCGTGCCGCGTGTGCGGAGCGCTGCGGCGGGCGCCGGCGCGGGCGCCGCTCACCCCCTGGCCGTTCTCGCCGCACAGCTGGCATCGCGTGCACGTTGACTTATTGTGGCCCATCAACAATAGAACATTTTTAGTTATCGTTGACGCTTTTTCAAAATGGGTCGAGTGTTTTGATGTGACCAACAACTATAGCACTCGCGTACTTATAGAACGACTATGTGAAGTAATGGCAAGATTCGGAATATTTAATGTTATTTGCAGTGACAACGGATTTTACGTCTAAAGAATTTAAAGAACTTTGCACTCGTAACGGAATAGAACACATTACTTCACCTAGTTACAGCCCGGCTAGCAACGGCCAAGCCGAGAGCTATGTTAAAATAATAAAGCGGGCTATTAAAGCGATAACGATGTCGGGAAGCAGTGGGAAAGATCTAAATATTAAATTAGACGAATTTTTATTTCATTACAGAAATTCGAAACACAGCACTACAGACAGATCCCCTTCGGAATTATTATTTAAGCCGAAATTAAGAAGTAGGTTGGATCTAATAGTTCCACAAGGTGCTGCATCATCTAACGCACCACTCGACGTACACGTCAAGGAAAAACAATGTAAACAGAGTGAACATTACCGTGAATCTCGAAAAGTGAGTTTTGCAATCAGCGAACATGTGTTAGTGCAAGTTTATATAAATCAAAATAGACAATTAGTTAAGGGTCAAATAATAAAAAAAACTTGGGTCTTCAGTGTATATTGTTCAATTATTAAATAGTAACAGATCCGTCAAAAAACGAGGAGGAACGTGTGTTGGACTATAATGCAGTACCCCCCACGACGGGCGGCCCAGCGGTAGCTGAGTCAGCACAGCTGGCGCAGCCTTCTACCTCAGTAGGCTTTGCGACCGACGATTCCCAAATATATCTCGTCCTGCACGACCAACCAGCTGTCACGCAATTGATACAGACAGCGCCTGCGTCAGCGTCTACCGACATCACCACAGAGCACTTACCAAAGTCCGGCAGACTGGATGACCCGGCGCGCAAGGCCTGTGAAGGTCAAGATATGGTCGAGCAAGAGAGAGAGGGTGACCGCTCTTTGGAGTACGAGGATGCTGGTACTGGTCTTACTACTGACGACCTAACTGAGCCTTCTGTCGAACTAGCGGCAACCGAACCGACTGGGAAACGGTTAAGAAAAAATGACGATTATAAACAATTATTTTAGGTTATTGTTAATTTTAGTCCGTAACTTTCAGAATAAAGGTGGAGGGATGTTATGTGGGTAATCTTTAGATATGAGACGGCGCGGCTGCGTACCCGCCGAAATCAGTCGAATACACTTGTCGTTGTATACGGTTGGTGTTTCATTTATCTTCGTTTTCGACTCTCCAAATCAAGATTTAACAATCTTTAATAGATAGACGTCATATAGACGTTATACTCGTAGTAGCTACTATGTACTCCGAAGAGCCTCGGTGAAGTAAGTAGGTACCTAAATTTAAAGCAAATGAAATAGGTAGGGTGCGTTGGGTAATTTTGCAAAGCGTGTAATTCCGAAAAACGATCAAATATCGTCTGTATCCAATGTAATAAGAGTCAACTTTTGGAATTACTTCCACTTTTTTCCTATCGGAATGACACCAATGCAACTTATGCACCCCATGTAAAAATTTCCCGGTCGCTGAGGTGAAACCTAGGTTTTACCAAGTCGACGGCAGCGGCGAAAATCCGAAGTAAACGAATATATTTAAATTTCGGGCTGTAAATTCTAGGAATTGCAGCATGCGTACCCAAGTACTTAGAAAACATTAAAAAGCAACCTCTTGTAGGGGTTTCCTTAACTTAAAATGGCTTATGATATTTTCATCCCTCGAATCCTAGAAATAAAACCAGTAGGTACTTATTTCAAAATTTACGTTGGAGGCGGCGTTTAACACGGTGTATGGATGCCCTTTGACAAATGCCGCTAAGACGTTTGAAAATACCTTATCACACGGTAATAAAGCCTGTTTTTGTTAGACAAAGGGCGCGTGGGTTATACCTTTATGTTCCGTGACCTTGTTGCATTTATCTATTTGAGAAGATGCGCCTTATCACATACTTTCTACGCAAATTATTTGGAGTATTATCGGTTAAGGTAAAAAAAATTTTACGGTAGGCATCAGATGCGACGTTATAGTATTACTTTGGATCTTATTTTATTTGTTATGTTTGGGTGTAGTTAGGTCATTGTGAGCTTTAAGTCTTAGAGTTAAAGTTGCAAATCCTCTGTAGCTCAGTGGAGCTGTTAACTGGTCACCAATTTAAACTGTTTTTTAACTGTTATCGTAGCGCAGCGGTAACAGGCTGGAATATTGATTTAGAGGTTGGAGGTTCGAATCTCAGCGCGGATAAACTTTTTCCTTCTTAAATCTGGATTAAAAAAATGCATTTATTTCAGACTAATTGTGTCCAAATTACAAATCTCGCGCCAACGTGTATAATACTGGGTACCGGTAACTAAAACACCTAATCACTTGGGATCAATAATTGTTTATTGTAATCACAGTTACAGCTTGAAAACTAATATTAAACCTAACAATTCTCATCACCCGAAAAACCGCCAAAAGGAACTGACACTTGACAGCTTAAACGTCAGATCAATGACAGTTTGTTTCTTTTTTAGGTCCAAAACGAACTGTCATAACTTTACAGCAGATTTAGCCAGAGTTATTAATTTTAATCGGTAAAAACAAACATACATTCCAAATAATTCGTTCAAATAAATTAAATTACATATTTTTGGATGCCTTATTCGGCTAGAACCTTACACTCGCCCATCCTGACGCATGTAATGACCTCACACACGCCACCTAACACTTGGTCCAAGTCTAAACAGTTAAATTATAAATATTTTAGCTTACAGTTTTTACAGTAATGACAGTCTTTAAACATATGCCACAGTATCAGCAGCGCCAATATGCTGTAGTATCCGCAGCGCTGACATGCCGCAGTATCCGCAGCGCTAACATGCCGCAGTATCCGCAGCGCTAACATGCCGCAGTATCCGCAGCACTAACATGCCGCAGTATCCGCAGCGCTAACATGCCGCAGTATCCGCAGCGCTAACATGCAGCAGTATCCGCAGCGTTAACATGCCGCAATATCCGCAGCGGTAACATGCCGCAGTATCCGCAGCGCTAACATGCCGCAGTATCCGCAGCGCTAACATGCAGCAGTATCCGCAGCGTTAACATGCCGCAGTATCCGCAGCGTTAACATGCCGCAGTATCCGCAGCGCTAACATGCCGCAGTATCCGCAGCGCTAACATGCCACAGTACCCGTAGCGTAAACATGTCGCATATTTGTATTTGTACTATCTGTTGACTTCAGCTTTTTATTACTTACTTTATGCTATTATTTTAAACTAATTATCAGAATATTTCGCTTTAATCTTAGTAATACCTATGTTTCACTTTAAATTGTTTCAAATTTTTTTTTTCAGCCTCATGTAACATCTTAGTCTTATACAATATAATATATTATGTAAGAACGCCCTAAGAGCTCAATCAGTCTTATCTTTTCAGAACATATCATATACAAACATCTTTTATATTTTTCTTTCAATTTGTACAATCAAGTAACAGGTAATTTATACTGTAACAAATTATTATATTTCTTTTAAATATTATTCGAATTAAACGATTTTCATACATCAACAATATTTATATTTGACTTGTATATTATTAATTTATTACTCATTAGCAAGTCTAATGCAGACAGATGCTGGTTGCATCCTATCGGCGGAAATAGTAGTTTTATATTTTCCATATTCTTTCTTTTAGAAGCCTTTTATGTCAGATAATTGATATTGAATGCCTCTCGAGCTACAACACTACCCTGTTCTAAATACTACCTCCTTGCAGCACCATTATTAGTTACCTTCATGTTGGTTGGTAAACTTGATAAGAACCCCAAGCACACACTCACCAATTATATGCTTGCTTTAAACGTTGTAGTGAATAAACTATTGTTAATTGAATAAAAAATGCATCCATTATTATTTTATTAACTATAAGTATATGCACAGAAACATCTTACCCAACCAATACCGGCGCATTTGTGCACTTACAGTTAACTGCAAAGTGAATCAATCATCTGTCATCATCATACATCGGGGTTTTCGGTGCGGGAACGATTTGAGAAAGAGTAGAAATAAACAGATAAGTTAGTCTGAGAAAATATCATATTATGCCTAATGAATAACTACCTCTCTGTGAATAGTATACACACTATGATACGAACTTTTTTTCTTAGAGGCATGTTTGTATTGACTATTATATAGTATTTTAAAAATGAAATTGCATATACGAAATTTGTCAACTAGATAATTACCTAAGACAAAGACACGGTATAATAAGTGTCAAATATTAATCTTGACGTCCGATATTTATGAACTATTTGCTTAACTGAAGAGGTTGATAATGATCAGTCATTCATTACATAAATGAATAAAAAAATACTTGAAAAAAATCATAGGTATATGTACCTAAAATATATATATAATAGTCAGCTATTACATATAAATTGTATATACCTATGATTTTTTTCAATCAATTATTCATTAGGTAGAAACCTGCTAGAGTACATTCTGTTTTTTTAAGTTAATGCCTACTCTTTGGCTAATGTCAAACATTCCCGCACCGAAAATTCCGATGTATGGTCATCATCATCATGCTAGATGTCTATCATTCATTTTTACTATTGATGAAGGTTAAACTATAAAATGTTAACTTTTTATAACCCGATAATTACCCAACCACTATGTGAAAAGTTATTCCAAAAATTCTTATGTTTGGGAATTCCGTATAAAATAAGTAAATAACAGAGTGGATCAGATACATTTTGCATAAAGTTATTGTGCAAAAGACAAGAACAAGAGTGTGTTGCAAAACTGAATCATTAAAATGATGTATAGAGCAGACTCAGCGGACCACTGATTCACTTTTGGCCTTTATATTTATTTTTGCAATTATTACTAGAATGTCTTTCAGGTTTAAGATAGTTCCTGTTTATTATACGAGTAATGAATGACACGTCAATTGTTTGCTTTATGATTGTAGGATCAAAGGGAGTTGAAAAAAATATTAGTCATAGTCATGGACTCCCACTTAAGCATTAAAAACTTAAAACATTATCTGTCATTAGTTTATTTATACAAATAGCAATATGATGGGTGTCAAGGGATATAAAGATTTTACAAGAGTTTCATGTTTGAAGAGCTTTATAATAGAGGGTGGTGTAAAATTGAGCCATTGCTAATGAAATTTTATTAATATTCAATATCTTATATTAAAATCAATTTAAGACTATCCTCAATATGTATGTTAGTGGAAAATAAGTCACTGTAAACATAAAGTCTCACCAATTACACACAAAATCACGATATATCTCATTTATTTGGTTCAGTTTTGCTCCTAACTGTATCTTTGTCTACTAATGATCCTAAATTGCCATTGACATCATCAATAGAAATTTGTACAACCAACTCACCCGCAACTATAGTCAATGTGCTTCCAAGATCAACAAACCCATTGAAATTCTCGTTATTTACTTATTATCACTACCCGTGTTGCATATTCATGAACAGATTTAGGTTTTTCCTGTACAACCTTACTATAACAGTCTTCTGTTTTGTGACCTAATCGGTTACATTTTGTATATGTAATGACAGGTTTGGGACAGTTAAAAGAAACATGGCCCCTTTCATGGCAATTAAAACAAAATTGAAATGTTTTTGAATTGTCACTGTTCAGCTCATTTATTTTGACCGGGTTAGCATAAAAGTCTTTACTGCTTGCTAAAAATTCTAATAACTGATCTGGGTCCTTGCAACGAAGAGACTGAGCTGCAGTTATTAGAGTTCTATCTGTTAAGCCATATATAATGCAGTCAACAGCATTTTTACTAGATATCTGACATTGATTGAGAAAAGAAACTTTTTCATAAAAGTAGTTGAGAACTAGCAGCTCCAGTGTTTCGGCCTTCAGGGTATCAGTTGACGGTCTTTCCACCGCGATACAGCCGGCTGACGATTTTATATCTTCACAATAGCATATGAACTACCCTCTGACAAAGATACACATGGGACGCGATGACTGAAAAAGAAATTTTTTTTTACATGTTCACCTGACCAGCTGACGGTCTTTCCACCGCGATAGAGCCGGCTGACGATTTTTTATGTTTTAAATAGCTTATAATCTATCGTCTGACAAAGTTTCAAGCGTGACGCGGTGACTGAATTTATTTAATTTTTTTACGTGTTTGGTTGGCTGTCGCTCCTCAACCCCCCAACGGAGCGGTAGCTGACGGTTACATGGCTTCATTATATATCACCTTTAATCACTTTTGTGATGAAATGGAGAGCTGGTGCATTTTAATAGGTGATATATGCTACCGAGTGGCTCCAGCGTTTCGGCCTTCAGGGTATCAGCTGACGGTCTTTCCACCGCGATACAGCCGGCTGACGATTTTATATCTTCATAATAGCATATGAACTACCCTCTGACAAAGATACACATGGGACGCGATGACTGAAAAAAAATTTTTTTTTTACATATTCACATGACCAGCTGACGGTCTTTCCACCGCGATAGAGCCGGCTGACGATTTTTTATGCTTTAAATAGCTTATAATCTATCGTCTGACAAAGTTTCAAGCGGGACGCGATGACTGAATTTATTTAATTTTTTTACGTGTTTGGGTGGCTGCCGTTCCTCAACCCACCGACTGAGCGGCAGCTGACGCTCACGAGGCTCCATCACAAGTCACCCTTAATCATTATACTAGTTATCGAACGGGACGCGATTGGTCATCAAATTTGTTCGTGGCTTACGGTCTATTTGTACAACATTGTTTTGAAAAGTAGGCTTTTTAGATGACCCAATACTCTTAATAATATCATGCAAATCATTAGTACTAAACAAAGTTTCGCATGACCCTGTAATAGCTGGTTGTCCTTGCCGCTGCGCTGAACTAGCCGCTCTCAGTGGCTCTGGACTGCGTTGCCTATGACCAGTTTTACCACCTCGATGTATCTCCGTATTACGCCGTTGCTCCTGCTCTAGACTGCCATCTCGATGCGGCTCCCTGCTGCGCCGCCTCTCGTACTGTGGACTACTATTGCGACGCGAGTCTCTGTCGTGCCGCCTCCGGTGGTTAGAGCTATCGTCTCGCCACGTTGTCCTGCTACGGCTCCACCTGTGCCCCGATCTGTCATCTTGTTGTGAGTTCCTTATGCGCCGCCGTTGGTAATCAAGGCTATCATCTCGCCGCGGCTCTCTACTATGCGCGCGGTCAAGTTTTGGGATGCCCTCGCTACGCCGCGACGCTTGTCGGTATTTGTTTCTCGCTTCACATGTGCGCTCCAGTGTATGTGACAGACTCTGCCTACTCTCCTTATGTTTACGATTGCCGTGCTTAGACCGACTCCGACTACGAGTGTGGTCATGTCTCTTTGGTGTAGCTACTCTCCTATTCGTAGGAGAACGTGAACAATTTTCAGCGTCTTCTTGTACCGCTCGTTTTCCATTCTTGTTTGTACGGCGGTGGCTACGTTTGCTTTTATGTTTACGTTTCACTTTCTTTGACGAAGATGGTGAGCGTGAACGAAAGGGCGGCATTGCGTTCAAACAATCCCCACTTACTGAAGTGTAACACTGGGTACCGGTAACAAAAACACCTAATCACTTGAGATCAATAATTGTTTATTGTAATCACCAGAGCTCGGATTTTTCACGGCAAAACAAAACACTAGCGTAATGTAGCCAGTGCTTGAAATATTATTTTATCGATATCGATAATTCAGAACTAGAAGAAATAAAAGTCACCAAATAAAATTAATATGTAATAAAACTAATAAAAACATTTGTATAAAGTTACTATGTATTAGAAACAGACGCAATTTCTTCTTCAAAATCTACGTCAGTACACACAGCAGCACAAGACATTTTATTTGGGTAATAGTGATAGGAGTAGATGATCATTATCTTTTCAACATTCTCTGGGAGTAAACAGTTGCGTTTATCACTATAAATCCATTTATGTACACTAAATGTACGTTCAACTTCAGTTGACGTCAAGGGAGCAAATTTATAGATTTCATTATCAGTTCGGGTAATATTTTCAGATATGTCTCTTAAAATTTCGTAATCAGGATTTCGTTCGAGCACGGCTTCAAATTTACGTATCACTGGTAAAAGTTTACTCCAGTTTACATAGCAACGAACAGTATCCAGAATGAGGAAGGATTCCGCAATGGATAAAGTCGAACATTGCAATTGTTCTATTGAAGAGGCTATTACTTCGTAGTTGTCGCGAATGAAATTTAACTCCGGTCGTAGTTTGCGTGTTTGAAAACATTTTTTTGCAGCTCTTATAGCTGCCGAGTCATTAGCAAGTATGGAGACGACATCACGTATTTGCTCATAGTATTGAGCGTAATATACCGCAGCAGATATCCAAGTTCCCCATCTGGTGATAATTGGCTCGGGAGGTAGGGGAATGGACGGATATTTTGCCTTAAAAAGGCGTACACGCTCTGGAGATTTTAGGAATACCTTTTTGACATTCGATATCAACCCATCCACACCTTTGAAATTATCTCGCACTTCTTCGGCAACCCGGTGCAGACCATGAGCTAAACACGTAATGTGTTTCATACGAGGAAACGTTGCTTTTAAAATACGACCGGCTTTAAGCATATATGCGGCACTATCTGTGCAAAGTAAAAGCAAATTGTTTACGTTGTCATTGAAAGAATTTTGAAACAAAAATTTTAATTGGTTTATTATTAGGTTTGCTATTGTTTCCCCATTTACCTTCTCTAAAACCTTGGACCCCAAAAGATAAAATTGCTTAGAACAATTTTTTTGCAAAGACCGAATCACCACGTTTGTCACACATTTTCCCATGAAATCTGGTGTTTCGTCTATAGATATCCACAAATAATTGGTTTTGAATACCTCTCTTATACCCTGTATAGTTTTTTTGTACACGAGATTTAAATAAATTTTTCGCAGGGTGGATTCGTCCGGTAAAGAAGTCATAGAGCAGTCGCAACATAAATACTTGTTAAAAAAATGACGAAAATTATTGTTGTTGACTGTTGCCCATGGTATGTTGCATGAAATAAGAAAAATAATTAAATCGAAATAAAATTGATGTTTCCTATTTGGTTGCCCCGAACGGTAATTGTGGCGGTTGCTTTTGACATGATTCTCAATATTGCATTTCTTCAGTTTTAGATGCATATCGCACATAGAGCAGTATATAGTGGAGGTCACTTCATTATAGACTAACTCAGGGTGATTTTCAATCCACGTTTTGATCCGATCTTGTACATTACTCATTTTTGTATTAATTGATACCTTGCAATATTAAGTTATTATACGTATATCCAACACCTCGGATTCAATGCGTTGCGAAATAAATAATACCTAGATGCAATTTACGTTTTATACGTAATGAAATGACAGTTAAAGTGTGAATGTCATATGTCATGTGAGATGAAATTTGCAGTCGTTTCTATCATTTTAAATGAGGTGGTATAGTTACTTCGTTCTAAGTTGTACATGCAGACCTACCTCTTTGTTGCTCGACTATGGCAAAGCTAAAATGAAAAGTTATTTTATTACTTATACAGGATGTCCGGTAATTAATGCACAACCTTCTAACCCCCAGTAGGTCACCTTAGACTGGTCAAAAATATTGATTTTGAGCTCTAGTAAGTCTCCTGTTTTTCGAAATTTTCGCACGTTTGTTAGTTTTTAAATTTTGACATTCACACTGATAGGTGTACCATCGAATAAAAAAAGAAAAAATGTACTGAGGCAATACCTGTCATATACTCTAGTAAGACTCGATAGGTGTCGATAAAATAATATTTCAAGCACTGGCTAAATTACGCTAGTGTTTTGTTTTGCCGTGAAAAATCCGAGCTCTGGTAATCACAGTTAAAGCTTGAAAACTAATATTAAACCTAACAATTCTCATCACCCGAAAAACCGCCAAAAGGAACTGACACTTGTGTAAGCATTATTATTGATAAATACTTTAACTTGTAAGGATAACTACTTTTTATTTAAGCATCATCTTAAAAGACTGTGAATTGACTATTCCTTGTTGCTCGTTCCCGCCATTTTGATGTTATAAAATGACGGGTATACAGCTCCGGCCGCCATCCCCCCCCAGATGCCCGCCGAGCACCAGCCCAACCACGAGAGCTCGTGCCCACACAACCCTGAGAGAGTCCACCAAGCCGCAGAAAGGCCACCATGACCACCAAGCCATGATGGCCAACAATCAACCCACACGATGAAGATGGTCGAGAGAGAAGAAAATCATGCCGATTTTAAAAATCGCGCAAAGACAGCCCGTGTCGTAGTCACGACACGCGACAGATACAGCCACAGAGGGCTAAAACGCCCTGAGATGGCCTCCTCACGCCCCCCCCCCCCCCAGGGGGAGTGTTAAAAGACACTGGTAGTCCGGCCGCCATTCGGATCTTGACCAGATTGTTGTAAAGACGTCTTGAAAATATTATTGTCACATAGTGTAATTGATTCATATTTAAACCTTGTAACAAACAAATATAAGTGTAAATACTGGTAAAGTACTCGTTTATTTTGTAATCTTAGTGATATCCCCAATATCTCAGCAGTGGGATCTAACAAAAATCGATCGGAATTTTGCCACGCCGCACAAAAACGTAAGGTTTTCATTTTTTTTTTAGATAATAAATTAGTTTGATTGGTGAAACTATATTTTCCGTAACGGAGTAATTCCGGAGGTTTATATGGTTAGTTTAACATAGTCATTTTGCCAAAGGTTACTCTTTTGGATATGCACATGTTAGATGGTATGTTTATTGATAATTGAAGGTAAACTGTATTTTCCGTAACGGAGTAAGTCCGGAGGTTTATATGGTTAATCTTACATGGACATTTTGCCAAAGGTTGCTTTTTGGATAGCACATGTTAGATGGAGATGTTTGTTATATTGTTACATTATCAATATAATTAATTATCAGGGAGATTAGAAAGTCAGATATTTTTGTCATCTTCCTAATAAAGATTACTTCACAATCGATAAAAATGTGTTCTGTTCAACTTTTATAACCTAACCTTCAATTCCTTTTCAATAAGTATAGTTTGATATTCGCTTAAATTTTGAATAAAATAACGTTGGTATTATTATAACCGCATAATTCGCCTACAGTATGTCTGAATGGTAAATATTGCAGTAAAACACTTCTATAATAAATTGCATTAACACGTTTAATTTTGAAGACAAAGTAAATTATTTAAAATTAGCAACAATAGTCAGATTATTTAAAATTTAGCATTTCACGTAAAAATGACAATAACGGTATCTATATAAAGATATTTCACATTCATTAACTTCCTTAGTGGTTAGAATGTAATTAAATTACAATAATCAGAATATTTAATATTAGCACTTCACATAAAAATGACGATAACTGTACCTATATAAGGATATTTCACATTCAATAGTTACCTTAGTATCGTAAACGCCTACTTTCCGCACAAAAGGAAAATAAAAAGGATGGAGTACTAGCAAAACTGGCAAGTACAAATAAAGACTCGGCTGGTAATTTGGCTGCAGGAAAATAATGGATTAATGAGGCGGGTGATATGGATGGTGACAGATGATTCGCTGGCTGAACGTAGCCTAAATTAAAGAGCCAGGTCTTTGTACGCCCGTCAAACGAGGCAATTGGAATTTTGGGAAATTTAGCAAAAGAACAAAAAAAACTATTATGGCACAAAAACACTGGATACAAAAAAAGGAATCGGATTTATAACGTTTTTAAAAAATTGTAAATAATATGATATTCTCGAAAGACAGGATGGCTAAAGCTGTAGTTGAAATTGAAAAGAGTTCGTGGGCAAGTGTCCGCTTTGGTTTAGGCGGACCCAACAGCTCGCTGAACTCTCTTTCTCACTTGGAGAGCCCGCTGGATGCGGGCTCCAATTCTCCGACGACGGTGAAGAATCACGCGGAACACGCGGCGGCTGCAGACCGTCTCGCCGGTCCGGCACTCACAAGCACCTTCCGGAGTCCCTCCGGCCTAGGCGCTCCCACTGGTGGCCTTTATGTAGGCTACAACCAAAGAGCAGCAACGGCTTGCATGCAGTGTTGTTGGAACCTTTTTGTCCGGTAGCGTATTTGGTTTAAAAAGGATTTGTATTTACTTCAATAATGTATTAGCACTTGCTATATAATATTTGAACGCAAATATTAAATCGAAAGAATAAATCGCACTTCAATACGATGCAACTAAGCAAATTATAGCAAAACCCCCAGACTAAACCAGAATATCTCTTTTTCTTTAAAAATCTCCCCGTCGATCTGACACACTCAATCAAAAATCAACTTTTTCTTTTTTTGACAATCAGGAATACCTCAAACATTCACATTCAAAATTAGCGCGAGTATTATCTCAATTTATAACTGCCAGTCGTGTTACAAAATGCGGACTGATATAGGCGCCATCTACCCGTAATGCCGTGAATCACAATGTACGCTTTTTTATATATCAACCGCGACTTAGCCTTAGACCTTCCTTAGACACGGAAGTACTGAAGAAAGTCGACAGATGTCGTACGATAAACGTAGCGTCATGCTACAATATGTACTACTTATATTTTGCAGTAGTCAAATTAATATTTTAAAATACTTACCCGGTAATTTATGTTCGAAGATTTGCGGGACATAATTTTAAATTAATTATTTCATATGAAGTAAATTATTGTTTCGATGTCTTACGAATATTACGAATATCATGCCATAAGCAGGCTGCATTCAAAATACTTTGTATATCTTTCTAATAAGTAAATATGTAAACAAGTTGAAAATAATAATAAATCTTTGGAAAAGGTAAATTACTTTCTTTTTCCATTATTAACACAAACAAATATAATTATTGTTTCGACAACGGAATATTCAGTAATGAAATTAATAAGCTTTATGAATGTGATTAAAATGAAACAATAATTTATTAGAAAATCCTTAACGCTTGTAGTGTGTACAATGTCTCTAAGTGGTTCACGCTTATGTATCACTTCATATTATTAAAATGCTTATAATTACTATTACTCCTCGTGAACCATTATTGCCGTTAAAATAATTATGGTTAAATGATAATTAATACCAAGTGCGTTTGGATATACATAAAAGTGTAAAGTTTTCAAGTTTACGTGATCGTTCACGCCACAGCTAAGTAACAGCTTAAGACTGGTATTAAGTCGGATTTAGTTTATAAATCAATTTCAGAGATATGAACCAAGGTGATTAAATAAAGTGTGTAAAGAAATTAAATTATTATTTACAATAATTAATAAATTGCCTATATTGTCTAAGTACAAGTTATATCACATACATATTTCGCCTTAATAAACGGTACTATAAAGTTCATAGTAATTACCTTTTATACTTTATAAATCTCGGTGTGGTAACTGACCGAAGTATTTTTGAGTTCTTTACTTCCTTATTGTATTCGACCCAATCAAAAAGTTTTTTTTTGTATTTTATTGCTTATTTTATTTTCATATAACTCAATTTAATGGTAGTTTTCGAGAAAATGCAGATAGTCCACTAGATTAAGTTAGAACTATTGGCTTACCGTTGTGTATACTGTTCTATCTACCACTTAGAATATTATACTTGGTTACAATTTTATTTAAGAACTACGTAAGCAGGTCTATCTGGGACTTAGAACATTATACTTGGTTACAATTTTCTATAAAATCTACGTATGTAGGTCTATCTGGGACTTAGAATATTATACCTGTAAAAAAAGTATGCGACTCACTGTAAAAGATTCTATGTGTGAATTAAGTCATCAAATTTAACTCATTTATTTTGCTTATTTTTAAAATTATATACCATATTTTTAACGCACAATTTTATATTTTATTTTTGGGTGCATAAATATTCTGTATAAATCTGCATAATTATAATTTTGACACATTTTGCAGATAGAATCATATTCGACATTAGTTTTATCGTTCAATAATTATGTAGAAAGTACTAAATAAAAGTAAAAGTATATTAGATGTGTTATTTATTCAATAAAATGTAATAAAAATGTAAACCTGTTACTAAAACCTTACATATCAGTCTTAATCACGGCATTAGTCAGGAAAAAAGGAGTATTTTTTAACATTGTTCTTACTTATTTACCTTATGTTTTAATATTGATCGATCAATCTTCTTTAACAGCACATGATTTTATCAGTCTTTCTGACAAAATTACGTATTCAAACAAGTCTTTTCGCATGCAATAACATTAAAATTTGAAATGGTTTTCATAATTAGATATTTCCTTCTCAGATGTTCTCCGTAGATTTTTAAATTGATGAAATAAATCACATTGGTCTTTTTTGGGATAAATTATCCAATATTCATGTGCTTGTTTGTTATATCGCGGTATTGTCTGATTTGACTTGAGATTTGATTTTCAGATTGACTTGATATGCTTGTATTAGTCGAATGCGTATCTTCTGGCTCCTCCAACGCAGTTGTCAGTGCTCTATATAATTCCTCGGGTTACCCTTATCTGGTAGAATAATATTAGTCAGAAATACACTTGGCATAACATGTTTTGCAGAAACACTTTCGGTCGAATGGTAATTTGGCATAAAGGTATAGTTGGCATCACTACTACCACGCATACGACACATTTTGCAGCACATTGTTTTGTAGAACATTACTTTGGCCGACTTTGGTTTAGCACAATTTAATGTACCATTAAAATCCTATAGCATACTATTACAAAAGCATAATTATTTTCTGCTAGTAGGAAAGTAGGTTAAGTAAATTTTACGTAGTTGAATATAAGTCTCACCAAATTTGCTATGGCATAATAGGATTATTAGGTATCTTGCATCCCCAACACACCCGACTCGCTACCAAAAAGGAAATACAGTCCCAGAGTATTCGTTAGGTACGACGACGAGCGAAACCAGAAAAGTGGGATAGGCTAGGTTAGAACTGTGACCCCCCACAGGAACCTACTGTTGCCAGAAAATTGGGTTAGGTTAGAACTGCGACCCCCGCGGCAATAAACTGTTGCCAGAAAAGTGGGTTAGGTTAGGTTACAACTGCGCCCCCCGCAGAAAAAACTTTATGTTCTTATGAGCAATACATCCAATCACGCATGTATTGTACAATATGATAAAACAATGAAGTCTATCTTGTAATCAAATGTTATTCGGCTTGACAAATTTAAGCCGCCTAAATATTATGCCAAAAAAAAAATATCTGCGAAAATACTATTCGTTTACAAGACAGTTATGCCCATCAACATTATGCCAATATAAGATTCGATATTATAAAAATCTGTGATATGATTTATGCCAAAGCATATTTACTCTGCGTAAGGTGTTTCTGCCAAACTTCAGCTAAGTATTGTATTGGAAATAATACACAGTAGAAGATTTTAGACTTATATTTATAATAAAAATTAATTATTTGCAACCGGTACAACACGCCATAGTACGAAATTGTCCAAGGAGGACGAAGGGAACAAAATGTTGCCAGTCTACAAACTGACCATAGACAAATTTAAACAAATTATGTTTTTGTTCTGAAACATAGTTGGGGCGGCCAACATAATATGCCCACAAAAAACTAAAAAACACACATTGCATTACTTATGCTTATAAAACCTTAACTAATTATCATTAATAGGCAAAGGACATAATTTTTTGTAAGAGCGGAGGAATATTTTGCCAGAGCCAGCCATCTTTATCTCTGCAACCCTTACTCTACCATCAGGTCCTGGTATGACCTTTACTATTCTAGCCATAGGCCATTCTAGAGGAGCAGTATTATCTGCTCTAACAATCACTAAATCGCCTTCTTTTAAATTAGGCTGAACATGCTGCCATTTAGGGCGATTTTGAAGTTGGGTAAGGTAGTCTTTTGACCATAACTTCCAAAAGTCTTGCTTTAATCTTTCAACAACTTTCCAAAATTTCAATCTATTAACATTTACATTAGTCTGGTCGAGTTCTGGAAGGCTGGTCAATGGAGCACCAATCAAAAAGTGTCCAGGTGTTAAATACCTGTAATCAGAGGTTTCAGCGCTTGTTGGCAACAAAGGCCTGGAGTTTAAAACTGCTTCAATTTGAGTAATTACTGTATACAATTCTTCAAAGGTAAGTACCAAACTTCCAATTACCCTCTTCAAATGATACTTAAGGCTTTTAACACTTGCCTCCCAAAGGCCTCCAAACTCCGGAGAGTAGCTCGGAATGAATTTAAATTTTATATAGTTACTGCAGCAAAAACTATCAACTTTCTGTCGGTGAGCCTCTGAATTAGTTAAATCATATAATTCTTTTAATTTATTTGAAGCTCCTTGGAAGGTCTTGGCATTGTCAGAAAATATTTGTTTAGGAACTCCTCGTCTAGCTATAAACCTTTTGAGGCATGCCAAGAAAGCTTCTGTAGTTAAGTCACTTACTAATTCTGCATGTACTGCTTTAGTAACAAAACAGACAAAGATTGCTATATAAGATTTGGTTATTAATGGTTTTCTGATTCTGCCTACTTTCAGGTTAAATGGCCCACAGAAGTCTACACCTGTTACTTCAAAAGGACGTGCAGCTGTTACTCTTTGAGCAGGTAAGGAACCCATTAATTGCTTTGCAGCTGCAGCTTTTAGTTGGAAACACTTAACACATTTTAATAGGACATTCTTAACTTCCCTGATACCATTTATTATAGAATACTTTTGACTTAGTGAACTTAGCACTAATTTGGCACCAGCATGCAACAGTCTTAAGTGTTCCCTATGTATAAGTAGCCGAGTAATATGACAAGCTTTTGGCATTATAATGGGATGCATTTTATCATATGAAATATTTTTTGCATTTTGTAACCTACCACCTGTCCTGAGAATTAAATTCTGATCCAGAAAGGGGTGTAACCCACTTAAGCCAGTCTTAATAGGAATGTCTTTTAATAAACAGTCTATTTCTTTTGAAAAGAAGTGTCTTTGAGTTTGTCTTATTATGACAATCATAGAGTCATTTAAGTCTTGTGGTGTCAGGGTGCCAGTAATCTTGTTATCAGGTTTTTTACAATTATTGCAAAAGCGGAGCATATAGGCTACCACCCGTTGAAGTTTATTAATGTCAGAGTATTTATTAAGCAAATCCAGGCAGTTATTTTCTTCATTATCATCTGTGGTTTGAACTAACACAGTCTTTACTGGAAAATCATATTTAATAGGATACACTTTGGTATCAAACTCTGGATTTAGTAAGTAAGATGGCCCATGAAACCACAACGCCTGAGATGTTAGCTTCTCCGGAGACAGTCCCCGTGACAAAAAGTCCGCCGGGTTCTCTGAAGTTTTGACATAACCCCACTTAGAGGACCCAGTTAAGGTATGTATCTGTTTTATCCTGTTATATATGTATGCATTACATTTAGGTGGATTATTTATCCACGCTAGCACTATTTGAGAATCGCAATATAGAATTGTATTATGCTCAAATCGAGAAGTCAATGTTTTGCTGACCTTATTTACCAGTTTAGCTAAGAGTAAGGCAGCATTTGCCTCAAGCTGAGGAATAGTGAGGGTTTTACCTAATGGTGCTACTCTAGATTTGGAGCAAAGAAGATCTACGTTGACTTTATTATTTTTATTGGTAGTTCTCAGGTATAAGCAGCATCCATAGGCTTTAAAGGAGGCATCTGAGTATCCGATCAATTCAACTTTTGCAACGTTTTTTACATTTAAACATCTTTTAATTTCTATTTTATCCATGTCATTTAATTTTTTCAGATACATTTTCCAGGTGTCAAGCTGCTGATCAGGTAATGTAGAGTCCCAAGAAACCTTTGAAGCCCATAGTTCCTGCATGAAAATTTTGGCTGTTACAATAATTGGGTTAATTAAGCCCAGCGGATCAAAAATTCTCCCTATGAAGCTTAAAATAGCCCTTTTAGTTTTTAATTCACTTTCCTCCCCTTGGGGGCTTTCAAATGTGAATGAATCAGTGTCTATATCATATTTGACTCCTAAGGTCTTTACCACGTTATCTTTGTTCAACTCTACTGGATCAAAATATTTTTGTTCCGCAGGTATATCTGAAAGCACCTCGTTTACATTTGAGCACCATTTGTGCAACTTAAAGCCACCTAATTCTAATAGACTTATAAGCTCTTTTTTTAGGTTTTTAAGTGAGTCAACATGATCAGCACCTCCAATCACATCATCCACGTACGTATTTTGCCGTAAAGCTTTTGCAGCTAAGGAATATTCATTTTCGTACCTAGATGCCAACTCTATTAAGCAGCGGGTGCTTAAAAATGTAGAGGATTTCAACCCGTAGGTAACCGTCTGCAGCTGCAAGCACTGAATGGGCTTTAATGGATTGTCACGCCAGAGTATATTTTGTAAGCTTTTTTGCTCATCATTCACAAGCACATTCCGAAACATTTTTGCAATATCACATATTAATGTATATAGATAGGTGCGGAACAGAACTAATATATCAAAAAGTTCGTTTTGCACTACTGGCCCATTTAACATGACTTGATTTAATGATTTGTTATTTTTTGTGGTCATACTACCATTATAGACTACGCGTAACTTTGTACTTTTACTAGATTCGTTCAGCACAGCATGATGCGAAAGAAAGTACACAGCACCATTATATATATCATAGTCGCTGATATCTACAATCTTGGCATGCCCCAGTTCTAGGTACTCTTTTATAAAATCTTTATATTGTTCGAAGTAATGTGGATTGTTTTTAAACTTTTTCTCTAAACATAGAAACCTTTGCAGGGCAGCAGAGAAGGAGTCTCCGAGTTGCAGTTCACTCATAGGAGCCTTCAACGGCATGTCAACTTGAAATGTATTATTTTCTAATTTTACTGTTGCCTGAAATATTTCTTCTGCTTTTTTAAACTCTTTGCATTGCTTATTATTGTCAATACTTATCTTGGATTCTCCAGGAATTTTCTCTGAGAGCCAAAATTGTTCCATAATATTTTCCAATTCATCATGTCTTTTTTCACAGGCAATAAAATTGGCCACCAAAGTGGTTTTTGACGAACGGCATGATGATTTTAAACACTCCACTTTACCTCCAACAATATACCCAAATACAGTGTTTTGAAATACTGGTCCATTTTCCAGTTGTATTTTACCATCTAGAAGCCCCTCAAAATATATGTCAGAAGATAATAGTATGGAGATTTCTGATGGCTTATCAAAATTGACATCCGACAATTTTATGTTTTCAGGAATATTTATTTTTGAAACATCCACAGGATGTTGTGGCAAGCATTCATTTATCGAATCAACTACATAGCAGCAAACATCAACATTTACATTGTGTATGCATGAATAAACTTTTAAATCAATACATTGTTTTATTTTATTATTCTGCTTTCCAATGCCAGTTAGGTCCATATTCTCAGGTTTCGTCTTTAAATTTAATTTATTAGCTAACTCTTGTGTAATAAGGGAAGCTTGGGAGCAGTTATCTATAAGCCCCTTTACAATATGCTCACGACCATTGCTATCATAAACCTTGACCTTTATAGAAGGCAACAAGACATTTACACATTTGTTTATTTTTGCATGGCAATTGACCATTGGTTCTGAACCAGTGCTTTCAGTAATATCCTCATGCAACAAGGTGTTGTGCCCTTCTTTACAAACTTTGCACTTAAATGTCAATTTACAATCATTTTTATGTTGTTTCAGGCATACCTTGCACAAGTTATTTGTCTTTACAAATGCTATCCTATCTTTTACTGGCGCCATTTGAAATTTAGCGCATAAATACAGAGGATGCTGCGTTTTTGTACAAAATGCACAAGGACTGGTATTGCTGTTTGTGACCACATTTGTGACTTTGTTATTATTATTCGATTTGAATTGAAATTTAGCTTCATTAACAGGATTTCTCTCCGGTGGACTGTCTTCTAGTGCTATAGCACGCTTTTCTAAGAAAGCTACAAATTCAGCCATAGTAGGCATTTTATCAGGGTCCACACGATCTAGATGATAAGCACGGTTAGTATAAGAATCTAACTTCCTAGTCAAGACAGAAATTAACAGCATATCCCAGTCCTTGACGGGCTGCTGCAAGTTTTTGAGTGCATGCAATTGCTGTTGAATTTGGGAAATGAAAGCCCTTATATTTGCAGCAGTCCCTTTTTGCATAGAGGGCAAGTCTAAAAGCACTGCAATGTGATTATTAATGAGGCGAGGTTTGTTGTCAAATCGTTTTTTCAATAGCTCCATCGCCTCTTGATATGATTCATTAACAATGGGTAAGTTTACTATTATACCTAAGGCATCATCAGTTACATATTTTCTCAAATAAAACAATTTTTGAACATCAGACAGTGTTGGGTTTTTGTCAAACACTGCACAAAAAAGGTCCATAAAAGGCTTGAACTTTGTGAAATCTTTTCCACTAAAGTAAGGGATATCTATATTTGGTATCTTAGAGCTCGACGGTTGAGCACTCTGTGTTTGCTCACTTTGTGGAGTTTGTTTCAAAGCTTTTATGGCCTCATCCAATTGACCTACTATTTTGAAGTATTTATTTTCTATCACTGAAATGTCAAAAGACTCACTGTCACTTTCATCAACTGTTGAGATTTCTATATTCACTGATTCATAACTTTTAAAAGTACTTACAATGCTTTCTCTTCTAGCTAAAAGTTCACCTTGCGTGGCGGCTTTGCAGTCACTGGCAAAGGTCTCCGCTCTCGTGACTGCTCCCTTTAGTGAAGTCCGCTTAGCCTTTAGCCGCTTTAGTTCCGCCATCGCCCCTATCGCTGCTTTTTCTTCTGGAGTCATTTCAAAACAACAAACAGTCTCCAAGTTCTATAAATAGAATTATTTTATTCGACAATGTCATTCGTACGTCAGTGTCATTCTGACATCTGTCTGTAGTTTGACGCCTTCGCACTGCTACCAACATGCAGGCGGAGTAGCTGTCATTGAACGTCACCGATCTCGTCGCCGATTTTAAACACAGGCGGGAACTGCGGGAAGTCAATGAAAAAAGTATGGCTGCCGAATTCTCAGAAATTGACTTGAATTTTTTCTTTGTACGAAGTATGGATATAGCCGCACTTCTTATCACTAATCACAATTAGTAGCTTTTATCACAATTGTTCGCTGCACGAATGCTTCGCGGGCCCAAATATACGAAAATTATAGATTTTCTTGACGGGAACTTTCACGAACGGCACACGCACTTTATCACGCGAGCAGTTTATTTTCTTGAAAAATATCACTTTTTATAAGTTTACTCGAAGGACCACTTACTATGTATTGGAAATAATACACAGTAGAAGATTTTAGACTTATATTTATAATAAAAATTAATTATTTGCAACCGGTACAACACGCCATAGTACGAAATTGTCCAAGGAGGACGAAGGGAACAAAATGTTGCCAGTCTACAAACTGACCATAGACAAATTTAAACAAATTATGTTTTTGTTCTGAAACAAGTATCATTATGCAAAACAAATATATGTCAAAAAAGTTTCTGCAAGACAATAGTGAACCATTAGCCACTTTATGTCTGCCATCTCACAACAGATCCGACAGCAAAGACAAGGTATCGATTTTTCTCAACTAGAAGTAAAAAATTACATCATGTTTTTACCAAATCTCCACTAGAGGGCGACACATAAAACTAAAAATTACAAGTAGAGCAACGAAAATGGATCCTAAACAAGACTACTTAACATGCGTGACATGCAGTAAAGTATACAACATATTAAATACTAACGTATCCACGAAAAGATTTCTTTTAATGACTAGAGAGGACAAAAATAAATGGAAATGTTCATATTGCCATAACTGTGCGCAAATATTACAATTGAAGTCCTCTCTTGACAACATAGCTGGCGCTAATAGAACGATAATCACAAGGAAACCTTCGCAACATATACCCTCATTGGCCTTGTTAGAAATATCTGCTACTTCGGAGCCAGACCAAGAGACCCCTGGAACCACCTTAGTTGATGACACCTACCGCAGCCTACCTAATATCTCTATGGTGGAAAGTGTAATGGTAGCCGATTTAAGGCACCAAATTGCATGCTTAACTACACAGATGACAAGTGTGCACGCGGAAATTAATAGATTGAACCTAGAAAATATAGCCTTGAAAACAGAATTAGAAGATCAACGTAAATCATATGAATTTGCTTCTAGTTCTAATAATATGCCTCAAGTTACAGTACCGCAGAATACTCTCATCGAAAATATCGATTCGAGTCATCGCCGTTCCAACATAAACAAATCTGAGTGCCAAACTTCGCCAATCATAAGTAAGCCGAAACTTCGAAACAAACTAAAGGTATCAACACACATATCACAACAAAAAATAAAAAAAGATCCAAAGAGCGACCCTACAGCAAAACAAAACAGAATAATTATAATAGGTGATCAAGATGCAAGAAATCTACCTACATCGTTGTTGCATTACAGAGGCAACTACAAAAATTCAAAAACATATTCTATAAAGGGTTATACTTACACTAATGCAACGTGTGATTATATAATAAAACAGACACTATCATTAACAGAAGACTTAAAGGAAAACGACTGGGTTGTACTGTGTGTAGGCTCAAATGAGAGTAATCCGACAAAGTTTTTTGCAGAATTATCTGTTCTGCTAAAAAAATTACACAAAACAAAGGTTATTATCACAAGTGTAGTAAGGAATCCTTATTTAAACGAAAACAAATTAAATGAAATGATTGCGTCGTTGGCTAAACTTTACCCAAATTGCAATTATATCGGGTCAAATAACAGCATTAGACCATTTAGACGTCATTATATCACAAAATGTCGTTTGTACCAAAAGGTTCTTTGACACAGAAACCTGTGCAGGAAAGTAGCACCTCAAAACTGAAGCTGAATACTAACACATTAAACTACAACAAGATAACAAAGGAAAGCCCCGCCATTAATAAAATAACAAACTATTTCAGGGTGACAAGTCAAACTAATACTAATAAGACCTACGCAGAAATAACAGCAGTAAAAAGCAACCATTCATACGACATTGAAGAAAGTGGCAAGAATCATACATTTCGTGAATAATAATAATAATATGACATGTACGATAGACACAAATATTCACAGTAAACATACTTTTGATAACAACTTAAACATACTTTATCAGAATATACGCAGTATGAGAAACAAACGACATTTGATTGAAGCCATGTTAGATGAAGACAAAAATATACATGTGATCTGCCTCGAAGAAACATGGATAACACCATCAAAACTAGATCTCCTGCGCGTCGATGGATTCAACCTAGCGTCGTGCTACTGCAGGCCAAATCAAGAAGGAGGAGGGGTTTGCGTGTTATTAAAACATGGGATAGAGTATAAAGAGTGTAAGGATATTTATCAAATGTCAATAGAGTCCATATTTGAAGTATGTGCGATAGAAATACCAGAATTAAATAAAATTTTAGTAAATGTATATTGGCCAGACAATAAAAGAATGCCTGATACTTTTTTCGGGTCAATGGAGCTCCTTTTAAAACACATACAAAAAAAGTATACTAAGAGAGATGTAATAATTGGAGGAGATTTTAATATTAATGTACTTGATAAAACAACACTGACAACAAATTTACTTATTTTAATGATTAATTATAATTACATACAACATGTTAAAATACCTACTCGAGTAACTCAAAATAGTGCTACCTGTATAGACCTAATCTTTACAAATTTTCCCTGTAAAAACCTAACTATAAATGTAAATGAATACGGTTTTTCAGATCACAGAGGAGTACTTTTGAATATACCAACCAAAAAAATAAATACAAGAAATACTTGGACGATATCAAAAAGGCAATTCAGTGATAAAAATATTCAAAATTACAAGTCCGAATTAAGTAAAATAGACCTTTGTACTATAATAAATAGGGATAAAAATGTTAACGAAAACTATAAGGATTTAAATATTCTTTTAACTAATCTACTTAACTTGTGTATACCAAAAACTAATAAAAAAATTAAAATAAGTACAAAAAAGGCATGGTTAACAAAGGGTATAAAAATATCCTGCAGACACAAAAGACTATTAAAAGTAATAACGTCCCAAGTAAATAACCCCATACTAAATAATCATTATAAGCAATACGATAAGTTACTAAAAAAAACAGTCACAGCATCAAAAAAACTTCAAAATATTAAACGTTTTGAAAAAACCGACAACGTAGTTAAAACAATGTGGCGTATAGTTAAAGAACAAACCAATAAAGTCTCACAAAAAAATAGAAATAATATTAAATTAAAACTTAACAATAAATTAACCGAAAACCCTATAATAGTCGCTAACTCGTTCAACAATTTCTTTTCTTCAGTAGGCGCAGTAAATGACAATTCTGTGCCTCCGCGTGGAAGACCCGTTATTTCACCATCAGAAAAATCAATGTATGTCAAACCAGTCACCCCACAAGAAATTTTTAAAATAATTAAAGGTTTAAAGAATAAAAGAAGTTGTGGCCAAGACGAGCTACCACCCTGTCTAGTTAAAAAATGTGCTAAGGAGCTAACTCCTCCTTTAACGCTCCTTATTAATCAGTCATTCACGGAGGGCATTTTCCCAGACTTACTTAAGTTATCTGTTATAAAACCGGTTTACAAAAAAGGAGATCAATATGACTGTAGTAATTATAGACCCATAGCCCTCTTACCTACATTTTCCAAAATTTTTGAAACCGCAATGTCAAACCGATTACATTCCTTCTGTGAAAAGTTTAAAATATTCAGTGATTCTCAAAATGGTTTCAGAAAAGGTCGATCAACAACATCAGCTGTATTTAAATTTATCAACGAATCATTAACCATAATAAACAACAAACAATACGCAGTTGGTGTATTTTTAGACATGAGTAAAGCTTATGACCGAGTTTTGTATAATATTTTATTACAAAAGTTATTTGACATTGGTATTAGAGGTGTAGTACACAATTGGTTCACTTCATATCTAACAGGTTGATCCCAATATGTAGAAGTAGAACACTATAATTATATAACAGGTAACATAGACAAATTTCTTTCAAAACAAACTAATATTACACGATCAATACCTCAAGGCAGCGTTCTCGGCTGTATTTTATTTTTAATATATATTAATGACCTACCCAAAATTATAGATACATTTTGCATTCTTTTCGCTGATGATATATCCTTAGTTATACCTTGCCATGATGAAATAAATTTGAATAATAACTTGAATAAAACCCTTCTTAAAATAGTAACCTGGTTAGATGAACATAATTTACAACTCAATTTTCATAAAACTAAACTTATGGAATTTAAACCCTATCAGAAACGTAGTTTAAATATAGATTTTTCATTTCAGAACAACACATTAGAATGCGTTCAAGCCTTTCCATTGCTAGGTATACACCTTGATTCAACAATTAATTGGAAAGAACACATAAATGCAATATCTTTAAAGTTAAGCCGATTTACCTATGCCTTATACGAGCTAAAGAAGTGTACTGACGTAAAAACAGCCTTATGTGCCTATTACGCATATGCACATGCGTGGCTACAGTATGCCACAGTACTATGGGGAAATAGTTCTGATTTAACCAAACTTTTCATTTTGCAAAAACGGTGCCTTAGAACCATTGTTAATGTACATTTTATGACAAACTGTAAACCGCATTTTATTGAACATAACATTTTAACTTTACCCTCTATGTATATTTTAGAAGCAAGTAATTTTGTTAAAAATAATATATCCCTCTTTCCGCAATATTCCCGCCCATCAAACTTAAGACCCAAAACTAGATTAGCTCGACCTGACTCAAGTATGAAAATGGTAGACTCTGGTCCGTTTGCCATGTGTGTTAATATATTTAATAAGTTACCAAAGTCAATCCAGGAAGAAACTAACATACATACATTTAAAATAAAGTTAAAACGATATTTAATTAGTAAAGCATACTATTATATAGAGGAATTTCTAAGTGAGTAAGTTAAGCTGTTTGTAGATTACTAAAATATTTAGTAGTCTCATTTATTGTTATAAATTAATAGATGTATAAGTTTTATTATGTTGCTATACCCTTGCAGGGTTCATGTTGATACCGAAACTAGCCTTTAAGATCCTTTGTACACATGAAACGCAATAAAGAATATGAATATGAATATGAATATGAACCTTCTTCGTTTATCCTTAGAGACTCTGAAAGTCAAATACCATGCATATTAAAAGCAACATAAATTAAGCTTTAACACTATGTGCATATACTTACATGTAAAGCTGTATTACTGGTGCAAAGTAAACAGTGATCAAAATAAGGATTAGCTATACAACAAAACTGCCCGTATAAAACCTTAATCTGTGATAGTTATTTTATTACACATAGCACAGCATTATTTTACATTACATTGTATTACGCTTACGCTTTTTAATATTTAAATTAGCACTTGACAATGACAGATATGACTATTTTGAGTGTGTCCAAAAACGAATTAAAAAAGATAAAAAGTTCTAAGTGACTGATTAAATGGCGTAAACAATTCTAAGTAGCACATAGATTTACAAACTTTGTTTACTATAGCTATGATAATAACGTATACAGTTCTAAGTGACAGATAGTCCTGCGTACGTAGTTCTCTTAAATAATACTTTAAACGTATGTAGTTATATGTGTCACATCGAACACTTTACACATTTTTAAACATATAAATACAAAAATATAAGTAAAACGTAAATAAATATTACATACCTCCATAGAAAACGATCTATTGTTCACAACTGTTGACTAGCTGGTCGGCCGCGAACTGAGTTCGATGTGGTAAATAGCGCTCCGTGCGCGCGAGTGAGAGAGATGGCATTCATCGAGTACGATTCGATGTGGCACTTGGAATCGTGTTTGTGTTAGTATACTAACTTTTGCCTCAGATGGCACTGTATGCGTCATTTAAAAATCTATACTAAGTGACATTTTAAGAAAATTTTTATACCAGGCGATAGGTTTCGACTTCTAGATCATTATGCTGCAGCTTACGTAGTTCGAACCTTTTAGCACTTTGCACCTTGTACGTTGTTGTCGTCGATTTACATGTATTTACATTTTCTCATTATTTACACTACTTGTTTATAAACAACATTTTTCATTTTATTGTCCGGGGTATATATATATAAATTTTTCGAACTTCCTACTCTTGAGCAAGCTACATATAGCTGACCGTGAGAGAAGCAGGATTCTTTGAGGTTGATGCCACAATATTTCAAAGTTTGCCCTTGCGCTTTGTTAATTGTAAAACTAAAGGCTAATTTAATTGGAAACTGCAATCTTTTAAATTGAAATGGCAATTCAGAAGAGATCAGTGGTATTCTAGGTATAAATACTGTGTGTCCTTTGTTCTTTCCAGAAATAAGTTCAGCTTCAATTACATTATTCGATAGCTGTTTTACGATCATCCTCGTTCCATTACATAGTTTTGGGGAGTTGAGATTTCTGAGTAGTATGATTGGAGATCCAATTTTCAGACGAAGGCAGTGTAATGGCATTCCTGGTACTTGTAAAGAGTTTAGAAATTCAGTAGGAAAGTTGACACTTTCTTCAATGGATACCATCGTGTCGATCGATTTATATACTTTCTCTTCACCAGGTATTTTCTTTAGAATATTAAAATTGATATCGTCAACAATATTATTTTTAGTGGCCAAAATTGCTCTTTGAAATAACCACTCTACGTTGGTATAGTTCTGAATAATATTTGAATAAATTTTGTCGATTAGTTCGTTTTCAGTAGTGGCTATGTTACAGAAATCACTATTGAGTTCAATGAGGCCGGTCGTTTGGTCAGTAGGATATGTACCTTCGCCTATTTGTAAAAGTATTTTCGCAAAATGTGCTGTTGTTTCATCTTTTGATAATTCAACCCTCATGTTTTTTGTTAATTGCAGTATTTGTACTTGCGGCCAGAGATGTGACTTTTTTAAGCATGCATTGATCTCGTCTGCTGGTGTTGATTTGGGAATAACTGGAACTGTTTGTCGAAAATCTCCTAAGAGTATGAGTAGAGCTCCTCCCATCATTTCAGAGTTTTTTCGCAATTCTTGTAATGTTCTGTCCATGGCTTCTAGTGATTTTTTATGGGCCATGGTGCATTCATCCCAGAAGATAATTTTAGCATGTTTTAGAAGTTGACCCCGTCCAGATGTTCCTGAGATTTTACATACCGGGAATTGTTGTTCGGCTATATTCAACGGTAGTTGTAAGGCAGAATGGGCAGTTCGTCCTCCTTCCATAAGTGTGGCTGCAATGCCGGATGATGCTAGTGCCAGTGCGATGTGTTTTTCAGCACGTATTTCCGCCAGTATTAGATTTATTAGAAACGTTTTACCGGTGCCTCCTGGTGCGTCCAAGTAAATAATTCCACCAGTGTTGTTATTTATTCGGTTCATTATAACGTTGTAAATTTTTTTTTGATTGTCATTGAGGAGTGGTTTGTTGTGAGCAATGTATTCAAGTAGTTGATTGACGTTGTAGCTTTTTTCCTTTGTAATTTCGTAGTTTAGCACACTGAAAGTATTTCTTTGTGGTGCTGGCATTCCAATTTCTACTAAGGTCTGGTTATTTATTGCTAAACATTTATCTTCTAAGCGAATGAGTGTTTCATTGAAGATGTCGTCATTGAATTCTATAGTCAGTTCTGGATTAGCTTGTCGGATTTGGTACAATATATCATCACTCATATTCCTTTTGAAAGAGTCCCATAGCTGTTTTGGGTTTGGTGGGTTACATGTTGTTAGAATTATGGCGAATAACTCTCGAATTTGTTCAGCTGAAGCTGTGAGTGTGGCTTCTTGTAGTGTTAATTCCCAGTGGTTATCGTTTTCCAATAATCCTAAACGTTGACATGCTTCTCTGTAAGTCTGGCATATGTAGCCGTCAATAGTCCAGAGATCTGTGAAACTTGTTGGTCCCCGTATTTCGTGTAACAACATTCGGAGATAGAAACATTCGGCATTGTTTGGATGTACAGTGTATACTCGACCTATTGCGTTAGTTTTCATTATTTCTGGATGACCCTCTTCTGGCATTCCTTGTTTTCGTCGTTGAAAAATTTTCCTTGTTTTGTCCCACGTATAATAAATAGGGACGTCGACATACAGTAACGTCTTTGCGAGTGGATCCGTTTGGCAAAGTTGGAAAAAAGCTGTTAATGTTGTGTTCTGAGGTGGTTCGCTTGCAATTTTTCTAGCCGAGTCTTTTGTGAAGTAAACTCTCTGTCCATTCTCCAAATGTACTGCTAGATGTTGCACAGCTGGTTCGCGTTCGTGTATGGGAAAACTAAAAATCCTACACGCTGCTTCGTTACTGTTGATGTATCTTCCCATTTGGTACATGAGGATTTCATCATTTCTATTATCTTGTTCGCTATTTTGGACTATTTGAAATACTGCCATATCACCTTTGTTTACGTACTTACATATATATTTAATAGATTTTACTGAATTGCAATATTCAACGTTTATGTGTGCTTAGAACATTTCGGAAAGTAGTGGGTTATATGGTACTACCCATTGATTATCTATTTCCAGTTCGTCTCTGCCTTGTATTCGTATTTTTGCTGTGAAGCCACCGTTTTTCGGTGATCGTCTTCTATATTTGGGATAGCCGTCATCTTCAGTTTTTGTATCGTCCAAGTATGGTTTTGGATATTTTTTTGTACATTTTCCATCACTCATGCATGGCGCATTGAAGTTTAATGGTCCACATGGTCCGTGAATCATGTTTTCCACTACTATGTTGTATAGTTCCGGATCATTTTGTGGATTGGGAAATTCAGCTTGGATGATTTTGTCGATATCCGTGGGATAAATTTTATCGTGTAGCCATATGAGATTGTGTGAGTGAGGTAATCCTCGTTTTTGCCACTCGATTGTATACATCCAGCATCTAACGGTTCCAAAGATGTGGTATTTTGTGATGACTTCAATAAATCTTATTTGTTTTTGTCGAAAAACTCGGGCTATCATGTCGTGTCGATCCATGGAGGTTTGTCCGTATTTTAGTTGTTCTTTGATTTCTGGTCATGATGAGTTGCATGTAAATGTTGTGCAGTACAACAACGCATTCAGGATGTTGCTGGGATTACCAAGGTGGTGCAGTGCTTCGGGTATGTTCGCCGAAGCGCGCACGGACGGTTTTCAGGCCATCTTGCGTAAGAAAATCGCGTCGATGATGTACCGATGCCGCCATAGTCCCAATAGCATCCTGAGTGTGATTGTCGATAAGTACGACTGCAAGATCCAGTCGCATTGGATCGGGCAAATAATGGCATTTGCTAAATTTAGATCAAAATAGACGAAGGCATACCTATGTTGGTCTAAATAAAGTAATATGTTGTATATATTAAAATGTATTTGTATGTAGTGTAGTTAGTAATGTAAGTAAATGAAATGTAGTTACTAAACCTAGTCGCTAAGGATTAGTTTTTTTTAAGTTAACTAACAACATGTATGAGTCACAGTTACTCGAAATAAATGCTTTCATTCAAATGTTATGAAGAGATCAGGTCGTCCATATTTTCTTACGTAGGTCATGGCATCTTGAGTATATTCGTGCATATGTCTTGGACTTCCTATGTATGATGAGGGTAAGACTACCATTGTTCCAATATCGTCAATATTGCCGTCATTTATGATCGCATCTCGAAGGTGGATGTATTCTTCTGTGCGTAGTTTCTTCTGATTCAGTCTTATGTAAAGCATCCGTTCTGCTTCGATTTTTGCGTACATATCTACCAGAAATTGTTGGAATAAACGGCGAATGTTGAGAATGTGATTGTATATTTCATTGTCTCTGATCATTAAGCGGTAAGCATAGAACTCCTTGGAAGTGACTTTTTTGTTTGTTTCTATGCCTGTTTTAGGATGAATTTGTTTTATATTGAAATGATAACCATCCTCTCCGTGCAGAAATATTAACGGATATTGAAGAGCATCATATGAACGGTGTGTCTCTGCAATGCGTTGTAGTCCTTTTCTTCTTCGTTGTACAATTATGTCACGGCTTGTATTTTCATTGTCCACAATTACGATGGCGACTTCATCTATCTGAGGTGCATTAAATCTACGTTCGTGTTCTCCACGTGGTCTTTTATCGGCTCGAATTACAATTTTATAGTCATCAGAAATCATGCGGTCTAGTGTTGTTTTGAATATGTAAATCAGTTGATTGTATTTGTGTAAGATCCTCTGTACATCTTGGATTATTTCGCGTTTCAATCCAATAAAATTTGTACATCGTTGATCAATTTCGTTTTCTTCATTTCCGATGAAATATACTTGCAGAAATGTATAGTCATCGTTAGGCATTGGTAGTAACGATCCAATTTTGTGATAAATTTGCCCTTGAATTGAAAATACATATTCAAATTTGTCTCTATTAGTGTCAGTCGAAGTAACACCGAAAGAAGTAATTTGAAAGCAGGAGTTGTATGATCTTATATTTTGAAGAAAGTGTTTTGATTCTGGTGTTTCCCCGGTCATGTAATGTAGAAATTCCTGTGGAGGTGCTTCCAGTGGTGGAAATTGAATTTTTCCATTCATGCAACAGAGACCTGGTGTTTCTTTACTGAATTTTTTCGCGTGGCAAAATTGGCAAATGTTATTCATTTTTCCGATCACAACATATTTATGATCGTAATATTTCTTCGTCGGTTCGTAGTGGAATGCTTCCTTTGTTAGATTATCTTTTAAAATGCTCGATTCTTCAATACTTTTATTTTCTTTTCTTTCTTCGCTTTTTCCGCTTCTCAGGGTGCTCATTCTGGTGCGTTGATTTTGTAAACGTGCTTCGCGCTCTTCTTCCGTTTCATTTCTTCGATTTTCTTTTTGTTTCCGCCGTTTCGCTGCAGAACTGGCAAGATCCACCTCTTTTACGTCTAGGCATTGTATTCTGTAAAATATAAATTAAATGAATATTTTATAGACAAATATATTGTTACGTAAACGTGGAGCACGTTGAGACAAAGAAAAAAAAAATATTTAATCTTCAAGCGGTCGCGCGATATTTTGTTTACGGCCAAAGTATATAGAAGGCATCGATTCAACGCCGCGCGACTACTTGAAAGTTAAGGAAATTACAATTAAAAGAAAAAAAAAACCATTAGAATTAATTAAATACACTATTAAAAATACTCACATTTGATATTTCACAATAAAGGCTCACAGATAACTTTTTTCTTCTTCGCTTCGAAATCGAGAATTAATTAAAAATACTCACACGTGATACTTCAAAATAAAGGCTCACACACAGATAATTTCTTTCGTTTTCGTTTCGAAATCGCTTGTTTCGCTGTTCAAATCAAACTAACTCTGGCGGGTGACACCGGGCTCTTATATATTCAGAAAGCTAGGCTCTAGGATATTCGAGAAAGTTGGCGCTAGGATATTCGAGAAAGTTTGGGAATAATCGTTCGTTTCAGTCCATATTGTGTACAATGAATGAAATTCAACTATTCGACAACAGATGGCGCCACTTTGGACAATGAATGAAGTTCAACTACTCGACAACAGATGGCGCCACTACACTTACTTTCCGAGTTGAAGAGTTGGAAAAGCCCTTATATCTTTAAAGACACACCCTTTAGGTTAAAACGGGAACTTTCTTGTTCGAGGGGGAATAAAGGGCTATCACACTATATAAGTCCCTTTATCGTGCTGGGACTCCTTTTTAAGTTTTATCGGCACGCACATTTTCTCAACTTAGTTTTATTATATATAATGATATGATCATAAATAATATAATGACTTATAATGTCAATTGATCTCTATTTTTGCCTAATGAATTTAGATGGCAATTAACATAGTAAAGGATATTACCGATTTTAATTACAGAGGAAGTTGATGGAAAATCGATGATGATTTGACGATTTAATATAATTGTCATAATTGTGTCCACTAATGACTAATGAGCAAAGTATTGCTTTGAAATTAACGAACTGAATCATTCCCTTTTTACATAAGTCTCAAAAGAAAGAAGAGTTATTATTTAATCAATAGAGTAAGAATACGCCAATGATAGTCAAAACGCGAATAAATGCTAATGATAGTCAAAACGCGAATAAATAAAATTGAAGTTGCCTGAATATAATAACTAGTATGTCGAGTATAATCGTTATAATTCAAACAATACCTGTATTTAACAGGTCGAGACCACGCGTACTTGTATTCATAATACCTTTTGGTTATTTTCGAAATGTATAGTCACATCTACAGTCGATATGTAGAGTCACGTGTAGAGTCGATATGTAGAGACACATGTAGAGTCGATATGTAGAGTCACGTGTAGAGTTGATATGTAGAGTCACGTGTAGAGTCGATATGTAGAGTCACGTGTAGAGTCGATATGTAGAGTCACGTGTAGAGTCGATATGTACAGTCACATGTAGAGTCGATATGTAGAGTCGGTATGTAGACTCAACGCGTAGAGACGAAAAATGACATGTAGAGTCAAATGAAGAATAAAAACTTATATGATTCTTATGTAAAGCCAAATGTTTGAGGCGACACGTATGAGGTCGACCACGCATATGGTGGGGTGATGCAATAAAAGTGAACGGACATGTCAAACCTTTTTTCAGGCCTACCTAAATAGATCTATTTACCTATATAACCTAATTATGTAAAGCACGTGGATGAACGTGCAGGGCTTATTCAGGCCTACCTTAATAATCTAGTACCCATGAAACGCACGTGGATGAACGTGCGGTACTTTGAATCAAACTTACTTAAATGTATCTAGTACCTGCGCAACGCACGTGAATAATGTGGGAAACTTTCATTCAGTTTTACCGTAATATACCTAGCAATATTATTTATCACTTTTAGGGAAAGTAATCAATAAACTTTGAATATCATGTGACTATGAGAATGCACGATATACATCATCATATATTTTAGAGCTTGGTTCTTGTATGAAATGAAATAAATCACAGATAATCTATTCAAATAAGACGTCTAAAAAGTGGTTTAAGTAGTCTCTGATTACATTTACTATTTTATTATTAAAGCTCATCAATTATCATTGTAATATTTTGTATGTATGCCTAATAAATATCAGACGTTAATTTAATAGTTTGTGCAGTTTGAGAAATTTAATTTAATGAAGTGCAATACCTATTTCTATGAATTATCTACCTACATTTAACCTAATAGTCAAGTTTAACGACATTTAACATAAAAGCTGGGTAACAGGCAAATCCCTTTTACTAAATGGGTGAATCCATCTAGGAAATATCCATTTTATAAATCTTTTTGAATTCAGTGTACTGAGCTAAACGTATAATAAACATAATAAGATAAATTAAAGGAATTAAACTTCATATTTAATGTTATCCGTACAGTTAGTTAAATGAATATAGTAGCAATAATAAACATAATAAAAAAAAAAAAAAGGAATTAATAGTTAATATTATTCGTTATCATGTTATGTCCTCCTGAGGTCAGTGGTCCATTTTATAAATCTTTTCGAATTAAGTGTACTGAGCTAAAGGTACAGTTAGTTAAACGAATATAGTAACAATAATTAACATAATAAGAGAAATTATAGGGATTAAACTTCATATTTAATGTTATCCGTACAGTTAGTTAAAAGAATATAGTAGCAATAATAAACATAAGAAGATAAATAAATAAAGGAATTAATAGTTAATATTATTCGTTATCAATGTTATCATGTTATGTCCTCCTGAGGTCAGTGACAAAAGGGCAAAATTAGGGTTGTTTAATTCATGTATCCAGTTTTAACTTTCTGCGACTAGTGCAAATTGAGGTTTTCTGCGACTAGTGAAACCACATACTTAGTACTGCTTATTTACATTAGTTAAATATTGGTGAAACTGGTTCAGTAATTATTTTATTTTTCAATTCTTTGGTTAAGGCCCTGACTTTTCTAGTACAAAATAGGATAATGACGACACTTGGTTTAGCTTGCTTTCATCGCTACTAAACAAGTTATTTATTATTATAATATAAGTATTTCACATATTTATCAAAGTTCATAGTACCAGACCACTAAGACTGATTTATTATCACATTGGATAATGTTACGAATCCAGCAATACAAGATCATTTTAATCAATCAATTAAAACATCGATACAAATATGATAATTAAATTCTGATTAATAAACTTGTATAAAAAATATCTTAGCGTGGCTAAGTAATCGTGACAAAGTAAAATTAACGCAAAATAAATTGCCTATATGTTTTAAAAATCAAAATCAGTAATATACTTCCAAAGATTAAGTTTGCGTTACATTAGCATTGCCTTATGTACTTTTAGACAATTTTCGGTAGATAACATTAAAAAGTATATCACTATACTTCAGTAATATACTTCCAAAGATTAAGTGTGCGTTACATTAGCATTGCCTAATTGTACTTTTAGACAATTTTCGGTAGATAACATTAAAACGTATATCACTATATTTATTAGGTAACGAACCACAGTAGAACACTTCGAAGTTCAACTTAAAATAAATTAAACTTAATTAAAACAACTCCGCGCTTGGAAATCATATATTTTAATCCAAAATGTTACTCTTTTCTTAAACTAGTACGAACAATTACATGTATCTTATTCACACGCGTCAAGTTGTATAGAAGCAAACGTTAATCAAACAAAAGTTACTTACTTAATAATCATAATCAATTATTTCTTGCAATACTTAATAGATAATAGGTAATAATATTTAATTCTTTAAGTTATACTTTTAAAACGTAAATAAACAATTACATAATTGCCATTATAATATTTAGGTAATCACATATGTTGAAATGTGTATATGTTGAAAATAACAAGACTAAATTATTGACGCTTCTAAAGAAAGTGTTACAAGTTTCAGAGTCGTTTTAATTAAGTTTAATTTATTTTAAGTTGAACTTCGAAGTGTTCTACTGTGGTTCGTTACCTAATAAGTACAGTGATATACGTTTTAATGTTATCTACCGAAAATTGTCTAAAAGTACAATAAGGCAATGCTAATGTAACGCACACTTAATCTTTGGAAGTATATTACTGAAGTATAGTGAAACAATTATTCAAGCAATTTTTTTTTTTTTTGTCATGGCTAGCAATAAGTATTAATATGTATTACACCTGTTGGCAAACCTTAAATAAAATAAAATAAAATAAATATACGTTTTAATGTTATCTACCGAAAATTGTCTAAAAGTACATAAGGCAATGCTAATGTAACGCAAACTTAATCTTTGGAAGTATATTACTGATTTTGATTTTTAAAACATATAGGCAATTTATTTGCGTTAATTTTACTTTGTCACGATTACTTAGCCACGCTAAGATATTTTTTATACAAGTCTATTAATCAGAATTTAATTATCATATTTGTATCGATGTTTTAATTAATTGATTAAAATGATCTTGTATTGCTGGATTCGTAACATTATCCAAAGTGATAATAAATCAGTCTTAGTGGTCTGGTACTATGAACTTTGATAAATATGTGAAATACTTATATTATAATAATAAATAACTTGTTTAGTAGCGATGAAAGCAAGCTAAACCAAGTGTCGTCATTATCCTATTTTGTACTAGAAAAGTCAAGGCCTTAACCAAAGAATTGAAAAATAAAATAATTACTGAACCAGTTTCACCAATATTTAACTAATGTAAATAAGCAGTACTAAGTATGTGGTTTCACTAGTCGCAGAAAACCTCAATTTGCACTAGTCGCAGAAAGTTAAAACTGGATACATGAATTAAACAACCCTAATTTTGCCCTTTTGTCACTGACCTCAGGAGGACATAACATGATAACAAATAATATTAACTATGAATTCCTTTATTTATTTCTCTTCTTATGTTTATTATTGCTACTATATTCTTTTAACTAACTGTACGGATAACATTAAATATGAAGTTTAATCCCTTTAATTTCTCTTATTATGTTAATTATTGTTACTATATTCGTTTAACTAACTGTACCTTTAGCTCAGTACACTTAATTCGAAAAGATTTATAAAATGGACCACTGACCTCAGGAGGACATAACATGATAACGAATAATATTAACTATTAATTCCTTTATTTTTTTTTCTTATTATGTTTATTATTGCTACTATATTCTTTTAACTAACTGTACGGATAACATTAAATATGAAGTTTATTATGTTTATTATACGTTTAGCTCAGTACACTGAATTCAAAAAGATTTATAAAATGGACATTTCCAAGATGGATTCACCCATTTAGTAAAAGGGATTTGCCTGTTACCCAGCTTTTATGTTAAATGTCGTTAAACTTGACTATTAGGTTAAATGTAGGTAGATAATTCATAGAAATAGGTATTGCACTTCATTAAATAAAATTTCTCAAACTGCACAAACTATTAAATTAACGTCTGATATTTATTAGGCATAAATACAAAATATTACAATGATAATTGATGAGCTTTAATAATAAAATAGTAAATGTAATCAGAGACCACTTAAATCACTTTTTAGACGTCTTATTTGATTAGATTATCTGTGATTTATTTCATTTCATACAAGAACCAAGCTCTAAAATATATGATGATGTATATCGTGCATTCTCATAGTCACATGATATTCAAAGTTTATTTATTACTTTCCCTAAAAGTGATAAATAATATTGCTAGGTATATTACGGTAAAACTGAATGAAAGTTTCCCACATTATTCACGTGCGTTGCGCAGGTACTAGATACATTTAAGTAAGTTTGATTCAAAGTACCGCACGTTCATCCACGTGCGTTTCATGGGTACTAGATTATTAAGGTAGGCCTGAATAAGCCCTGCACGTTCATCCACGTGCTTTACATAATTAGGTTATATAGGTAAATAGATCTATTTAGGTAGGCCTGAAAAAAGGTTTGACATGTCCGTTCACTTTTATTGCATCACCCCACCATATGCGTGGTCGACCTCATACGTGTCGCCTCAAACATTTGGCTTTACATAAGAATCATATAAGTTTTTATTCTTCATTTGACTCTACATGTCATTTTTCGTCTCTACGCGTTGAGTCTACATCGACTCCAAATGTGACTTTATATTTCGACCTATACGTGCTTTTATATTTCGACACCATACGTGACTACATATCGACTACATGCGACTCTACATGTGACTCTACATGTGACTATACATATAGACTCTACATACCGACTCTACATATCGACTCTACATGTGACTGTACATATCGACTCTACACGTGACTCTACATATCGACTCTACACGTGACTCTACATATCGACTCTACACGTGACTCTACATATCAACTCTACACGTGACTCTACATATCGACTCTACATGTGTCTCTACATATCGACTCTACACGTGCCTCTACATATCGACTGTAGATGTGACTATACATTTCGAAAATAACCAAAAGGTATTATCAATACAAGTACGCGTGGTCTCGACCTGTTAAATACAGGTATTGCTTGAATTATAACGATTATACTCGACATACTAGTTATTATATTCAGGCAACTTCAATTTTATTTATTCGCGTTTTGACTATCATTAGCATTTATTCGCGTTTTGACTATCATTGGCGTATTCTTACTCTATTGATTAAATAATAACTCTTCTTTCTTTTGAGACTTATGTAAAAAGGGAATGATTCAGTTCGTTAATTTCAAAGCAATACTTTGCTCATTAGTCATTAGTGGACACAATTATGACAATTATATTAAATCGTCAAATCATCATCGATTTTCCATCAACTTCCTCTGTAATTAAAATCGGTAATATCCTTTACTATGTTAATTGCCATCTAAATGCATTAGGCAAAAATAGAGATCAATTGACATTATAAGTCATTATATTATTTATGATCATATACCTCGATAAAACAGAATACACACATGGGATTATATGCGTGTTAATATGCCAACGACATACATGAGAATAACAAATCTCGACTATTAAGGCTCTTGTTCTTATTTTGTTACTTTATTTTGTATATAAACAGACATGTGAATAGTCAATGTACTTCACTATTGTGATTTAATCATTAACTTTATTGATTGGGTCGAATACAATAAGGATGTAAAGAACTCAAAAATACTTCGGTCAGTTACCACACCGAGATTTATAAAGTATAAAAGGTAATTACTATGAACTTTATAGTACCGTTTATTAAGGCGAAATATGTATGTGATATGTGTACTTAGACCATACAGGCAATTTATTTATTATTGTAAATAATAATTTAATTTCTTTACACACTTTATTTAATCACCTTGGTTCATATCTCTGAAATTGATTTATAAACTAAATCCGACTTAATACCAGTCTTAAGCTGTTACTTAGCTGTGGCGTGAACGATCACGTAAACTTGAAAACTTTACACTTTTATGTATATCCAAACGCACTTGGTATTAATTATCATTTAACCATAATTATTTTAACGGCAATAATAGTTCACGAGGAGTAATAGTAATTATAAGCATTTTAATAATATGAAGTGATACATAAGCGTGAACCACTTAGAGACACTGTACACACTACAAGCGTTAAGGATTTTCTAATAAATTATTGTTTCATTTTAATCACATTCATAAAGCTTATTAATTTCATTACTGAATATTCCGTTGTCGAAACAATAATTATATTTGTTTGTGTTAATAATGGAAAAAGAAAGTAATTTACCTTTTCCTAAGATTTATTATTGTTTTCAACTTGTTTAAATATTTACTTATTAGAAAGATATACAAAGTATTTTGAATGCAGCCTGCTTATGGCATGATATTCGTAATATTCGTAAGACATCGAAACAATAATTTACTTCATATGAAATAATTAATTTAAAATTACGTCCCGCAAATCTTCGAACATAAATTACCGGGTAAGTATTTTAAAAGATTAATTTGACTACAGCAAAATATAAGTAGTACATATTTACCATTCAGACATACTGTAGGCGAATTATGCGGTTATAATAATACCAACGTTATTTTATTCAAAATTTAAGCGAATATCAAACTATACTTATTGAAAAGGAATTGAAGGTTAGGTTATAAAACTTGAACAGAACATATTTTTATGGATTGTGAAGTTATCTTTATTAGGAAGATGACAAAAATATCTGACTTTCTTATCTCCCTGATAATTAATTATATTGATAATGTAACAATATAACAAACATCTCCATCTAACATGTGCTATCCAAAAGAGCAACCTTTGGCAAAATGTCCATGTAAGACTAACCATATAAACCTCCGGACTTACTCCGTTACGGAAAATACAGTTTACCTTCAATTATCAATAAATATACCATCTAACATGTGCATATCCAAAAGAGTAACCTTTGGCAAAATGTCCATGTAAGATTAACCATATAAACCTCCGGAATTACTCCGTTACGGAAAATACAGTTTACCTTCAATTATCAATAAACATACCATCTAACATGTGCATATCCAAAAGAGTAACCTTTGGCAAAATGACCATGTTAAACTAACCATATAAACCTCCGGAATTACTCCGTTACGGAAAATATAGTTTCACCAATCAAACTAATTTATTATCTAAAAAAAAAATGAAAACCTTACGTTTTTGTGCGGCGTGGCAAAAATCCGATCGATTTTTGTTAGATCCCACTGCTGAGATATTGGGGATATCACTAGGATTACAAAATAAACGAGTACTTTACCAGTATTTACACTTATATTTGTTTGTTACAAGGTTTAAATATGAATCAATTACACTATGTGACAATAATATTTTCAAGACGTCTTTAAAACAATCTGGTCAAGATCCGAATGGCGGCCGGAGCTGTATACCCGTCATTTTATAACATCAAAATGGCGGGAACGAGCAACAAGGAATAGTCAATTGACAGTCTTTTAAGATGATGCTTAAATAAAAAGTAGTTATACTTACAAGTTAAAGTATTTATCAATAATAATGCTTACACAAGTGTCAGTTCCTTTTGGCGGTTTTTCGGGTGATGAGAATTGTTATGTTTAATATTAGTTTTCAAGCTTTAACTGTGATTACAATAAACAATTATTGATCTCAAGTGATTAGGTGTTTTTGTTACCGGTACCCAGTGTTACACTTCAGTAAGTGGGGATTGTTTGAACGCAATGCCGCCCTTTCGTTCACGCTCACCATCTTCGTCAAAGAAAGTGAAACGTAAACATAAAAGCAAACGTAGCCACCGCCGTACAAACAAGAATGGAAAACGAGCGGTACAAGAAGACGTACTAAAACAACCTCTTCTACTTGGAAGAATAATAAGTAAGGAAGCGTAATCAACGCTCAAAATCTGCTCCACTTTCCTGGTGCCAAAGTGGGCGGAGCTTGTGACAGCGGTGCCCTAATGTCATGTCAAACATTTTGAAATCGTAATGTCGTCAAAATATTAGTTTTTTCGGTCCATGAAATTTCGGTAATGTATCGGTATTAAAATGCCGGCTTGTGTCGTGAATTGGTGCAGGAGCCACACAGGCGCCAAAGATGGTGATATTCATACATCGTTATCGCGGGAGCAAAAACAAATGTGTTGAAGAATATATATAACAGAATGTCCGTTTAACATAAACAGAATATTATGCCTACACGTCTTAACCTCTAAGAAGTTCTTCATATCTAGCACATTTTTTTTGCTAGAAATAATCAATCCAAATTATCTTGCTCCTTTTCTACGTTCGTTAAAGTGCGTATTTTTGAGTTGAAATTTCGTTTCACAGCAGGTTTTTTTTTAATGAAAATAACAAGTAACGTTAATTTTTGAAATCAAGACTATTCGTGTGTTTAAAATAGTCCTTTATTTACAAGTTCACACAATTCGATCACAAATGAAAATGTTTTGAATAACAGATGACTGAAGAGGTTGTCGTTAGGACTGCAAGGCTAATCTTTTTAAGTATTTCTATATGTATCAAGTCGAGAACGAAGGTTAGATATTAGAAAAAACATCGATAAATTTTGAGCTCGTAGGTACAAATGTCTTGCTACTTCTGTCACATCTGTTATTTGTCATTTGTCATAATCTTTGAGTACTGTCAAATCGTTCTTGCTCCCGCGATAACGACGTATGGTGATATTTCTTTTCATCGGTACGTAAAACACGCATAGATATTCTCAGACATTACGGACTTGGTCGATGTTATGCAATATAAGTTTTGGAAAAGTAGACATAACTCATTTGAGGAAAAGTATAATGAATGTTCATTTATAAGTATTACCTAGTAGTAATAAATCGACAAAACGAAACCCTTCGAATTAGTACTTACTATACTTTCTCTGGTAAAATCATACCATTCTGGCCGTGCCATTTCTAGTACAACTGGCTAATAGGTATGACTCTTATTTTTCATTAATAATGAATGCTATCACTTCATAGCATAGTCTTTAATTATCAAATCTAGAGCAGAGCCCAACTGGGGAGCTACCTCTACCTTACAGAAAACCACAGCCAATTAGCACGATACCCTACTCATAGTGTTGTGTTCCTGCCGGTGAGTAAGGTTCCCAGAGAGCTCAGAGGATGCAGTGTGTTGACGACGGGGGATCCTCTTGTCCCTTTAGCTGTCAACACAGTGAATCCTCTTTTATATGAAAGCGTCTGCAACGCACACGACACCTCTGGAGTTACAGGAGTCCATAGGCTACGGTAGCTGCTTACCATCAGGTGAGCCGTATGCCTGTTGTAGTATAAAAAAATGGATACAAAATTTAAATTTATCTTTGTATTTCCCCAAGCCTGCTAAAATAAATAGTACACATAAACGAACTCATCCGTTATTTATTTAGTTCTAAAAAACGAGGAAGCAAAGATAATTTTAACTATTTATATTGAAGGTATGCTATTATTTTCTCGTCTGGTCATAAATAAAGTTAAAAAATAATCGTTTTTCTTTTGCCATAATCAACCTTAATTGCTTAACATTATGTTGCTTGAGACCAAGAGTGTCTCCCTATGTAACGGATTTATAAAATTGTAAAAAAAATCATGTTAATTTATGCTTATTTTGTAGTATGTAAGTCCCTATATTGTAATTAAGCACTTTTGTTAAATAAATGAAAGATGAATAGAAGGCTTTCATATTCTTTATAAAATAAAAAAATAAAAATGATTTATTCATTAACTTAAAAACCTTAACAAAAATTCAGGTTGGTGTCTCTTTTTAAGTATACAAGATACCTGTGTCAAGAGACACCGCTCTTCCTTATTGGTTTGCTCATGCTAATAACAACCATTGGTTAGAATAAACAAAAACAAATTTAAGTTAAAACCTTAAAACTAACATTACAGTATCTATGTATATTACAAAAGTTATACAAAAAGAAAAAGAACTAAATATCTATGGACCACTTATGTGTGTGTGTGTGTGTGTGTGTGTGTGCGTGTGTGTGTGTATGTGTATGTCTGTCTCTGTGTGTGAGTGCGTAATTGTAAGAGGTTACTTTATTGTTACTAATAAATCTTCTAATTCCGTGTAGTTTTGTGTTTTGAGCCAATTTGATAATATATTTTTACATTCATTATAGGTAGAGGGGTATAAACTAATGTCATTATCTATAAGGTTATATAATTTTGCCGATAAGGCAATATACTGTCTTTTAGCATATGTAGACTTTGTGTTAGGAATAGGGATAACATCAGGTTTCCTTTTCCTTGTAGATCTTTTTGATGTGTCCTCTCGACACAACGTAGTGCTTTTATGTCTCCGAAGAATCACATTAAAAACATATAGTTTCCTTACCGATAGGAGGTCACTATCTTCATACAGCTTTTCAGTTGGGAACCTGTATGGTTTACAGTACATGACCTTGATTAAAGCTCTCTGAGCTCTCTCTAATTGGAGGAATTTTATTTTAGTGGCTCCACCCCAGGAGTGCGATTTTTGAATCTCACCAAGTGACTAATTCTCACCGATGTGAGTGATTTCCGATAGTAAATCACTCACATCGGTGAGAATTAGTCACTTGGTGAGATTCAAAAATCGCACTCCTGATCTAAAGTGCTGTGCTAAAGCAGTGTAAATTTGGTTAAGAAGATTTCTGGTAGCAATGTGTCTTTTTTTAAAGGTCCATATGAGTTTGCGAGTACGTGACATTAACAGCTCTGTGTGCATATGCCAGGTTAGTCGTTGGTCTATCATAATGCCTAAGTATTTAACACAGTCAACTTTAGTGATTGGTGAACAAGAACAATTTAACTGATTTAAATAATCCCAACGATGAATCCTAATTTGGTACGTGTTGTCTGGTTGTGTCCTGTTATATTTTGAGAAGCAGGTATAGTTTGTTTTATCCGTGTTCAAAGTGAGCAGATTCGCCTGAAACCAGCGGGAAATTTTGGCTTAGTCCAAGTTCCGCGGACCTCCGTACATCATCCCACGTATCTCCATAAAACACAACAGCTGTGTCATCGGCGTAAGCAACGATGGACCCCTGCTCGATGTGCAGATTGCAAAGTTGGTTCAGGTATATTATAAAGAGTGTAGGGCCTAAAACGCTTCCTTGGGGAACTCCATAGGTGACATCACATTCATCACTCACGTGTTTATAAATTTTTACTCTTTGCCTACGGTTTCGAAGATAATCTTTTAGCAATAATAGACGTATATTACATAAGTAATGAAAAATGCACTAAAAAATAAATTGTTAATTGATTGCATTATTATTTATTAAGTGAACCCATCCACGTCAAACTAAGGCGTATTTATTATACGTTAATTTGACATTTTCAGTCATTTGATTTGAGTGTCTCCTGTCCAATTAAACTTCATTGTCAATTGATTTTGACCACTCACAACACGGCAACTTTTCTTATTGGTGAAATGGCATGAAACCTTTGCAGAATTAAGGTTAACACAAAAAAATATGGTTACAGAATCAGTGTTGGCCGTTAATTTCAATTAGAATTGAAAATTGATCAATAAGATTGAAAATTAATTCCGTAACTAATCAATTACACTAACATCAATTTTTACTAACGTTAGTTCGCATTGATTTTGTGACGTCGTCAATTACACTAACCGTCAATTAGAATTAACCTATTAGTTACACTAACGTCTCGAAAATTTAATAAGAATTACAGTTAATTAGATTAACGTTAGTGTAATTAAATTAATCCTGTCTTACACTAATAATTAATTTTAAAACTGCATCTCGGGTTCGGAAGTCGGGACCAATATCACAAGATGGAGCTCATGCTGGACCCAAGGGCTACCTACTGGATCTCGGGTTTAGCGCATCATAGACTCATGCTGTTTGGGCTCATTCGACTTGTACTGATGAGCAGATGGTACCGGTATCAAAATCTGGAGCTCATGCTGGACCCTGGGGATCCCTACTGGATCTCGGGTTTGGCGCATCATAGACTCATGCTGTTTGGGCTCATTCGACTTGTACTGATGAGCAGATGGTACCAGTATCAAAATCTGGAGCTCATGCTGGACCCTGGGGATCCCTACTGGATCTCGGGTTTGGCGCATCATAGACTCATGCTGTTTGGGCTCATTCGACTTGTACTGATGAGCAGATGGTACCGGTATCAAAATCTGGAGCTCATGCTGGACCCTGGGGATCCCTACTGGATCTCGGGTTTGGCGCATCATAGACTCATGCTGTTTGGGCTCATTCGACTTGTACTGATGAGCAGATGGTACCGGTATCAAAATCTGGAGCTCCTTTTTACTTTTACTTTCTTAGTAAAAGTGAAAGTCAAAGTGAAAGTGAAACTGAAAGTGAAAGTCAAACTGAAAGTCAAAGTGAAATTCAAAGTCAAAGTGAAAGTCAAAGTGAATGTCAAAGTAAAAGTGAAAGTCAAAGTGAAAGTCAAAGTGAAAGTCAAAGTGAAAGTGAAAGTGAAAGTCAAAGTGAAAGTCAAAGTGAAAGTCAAAGTGAAAGTCAGAGTGAAAGTCAGAGTGAAAGTCAAAGTGAAAGTCAAAGTGAAAGTCAAAGTGAAAGCGAAAGCGAAAGCGATAGCGATAGCGAAAGCGAAAGCGAAAGCGAAAGCGAAAGCGAAAGCGAAAGCGAAAGCGAAAGCGAAAGCGAAAGCGAAAGTCAAAGTCAAAGCCAGTCAAAGCCAAGGCCAAGGCCAAGGCCAAGGCTAAGGCCAAGACCAAGACCAAGGTCAAGGTCAAAGCCAAGGTCAAGGTCAAGGTCAAGGTCAAGGTAAAGGTCAAGGTAAAGGTAAAGGTAAAGGTAAAGGTAAAGGTAAAGGTAAACGTAAACGTAAACGTAAACGTAAACGTAAACGTAAACGTAAACGTAAACGTAAACGTAAACGTAAACGTAAACGTAAACGAAAACGTAAACGAAAACGTAAACGAAAACGAAAACGAAAACGAAAACGAAAACGAAAACGAAAACGTAAACGTAAACGTAAACGTAAACGTAAACGTAAAGGTAAAGGTAAAAGTAAAAAGGAGCTATACCGGTACCATCTGCTCATCAGTACAGGTCGAAAGAGCCCAAATAGCATGAGTCTATGATGCGCCAAACCCGAGATCCAGTAAGGATCCCCAGGGTCCAGCATGAGCTCCAGATTTTGATACCGGTACCATCTGCTCATCAGTACAAGTCGAATGAGCCCAAACAGCATGAGTCTATGATGTGCCAAACCCGAGATCCAGTAGGGATCCCCAGGGTCCAGCATGAGCTCCTGATTTTGATCCCGGTACCATCTGCTCATCAGTACAAGTCGAATGAGCCCAAACAGCATGAGTCTATGATGCACCAAACCCGAGATCCGGTAGGGATCCCCAGGGTCCAGCATGACTTCCATCTTAGGATACCGGTCCCATTGCTTATTAATACAAGCCCCCGAGTCCAGAGTCAAAATCGAAACAAAAATCAAAACCTCGTAGCTTAACCTAAATTCGCGTTTAGTTAGGTAAATTATTAATGTCAATTACCAATTCAATCTACACTAAAAATTAAATTAATGTTTCAATTTTTGAGAAAGACTAAAAATTAAATATCTTCAATTATTAGTTATTCACAAAGGATTGACACGTTAGTTACAATTAATTTCAATTCTAATTGGAATCAATTTGCACTAAACTATAAGTGTTCAATTTTAACTAACGTGTTTCAATCTTCAATTTTTAATTTTCAATTACACTAAAGGCCCATTTAGACGGTACAAGTTTCTTGAACAAAAATTGGCAATAATTGTATGCAAGTTTTGCCGTTCAATAATTGAATTCAAGAATTGAAACAAAATGTTTACACTTGATCAATAAGTAAAATCTTGAATGCATTTATTGTATACCATTCTTGATAGGCAATATTCTTGACCGTATTTTGTTTACACTAGTACATTTTATTGAACGGCATTCATTGCATGCAAGTCTTGACAGGTCTAAACTTCAAGTTGAACCAAATATGATGTATTGAAGCAAGAATTGAACGTATTTGCATTGGCAGATTTTCATTCAACAATGAACGTTCTTTGTGAGCAAAAGATGAGCAAACATAATTTTAAATTTGGTAGTTCGAACGTAATTAAATTTATCGAAATTTATAGAAACCATGAATGTCTGCGGGATACAGATAATAAAAATTACAAAAACCGTGAGGCTCGCGAAGCTGCCCTTGCAGGTTTTTCTAAAGAATTCGGGGTAGAAGGTTTTGGTACCAAAGAAATAATGAAGAAACTTAAGGGCTTAAGAACGCAATTTCAAGAAAGTGAAGGATTCAATGGGAACTGGATCCGGCAGTGGTGATATATATAAGCCAAAACTTGTGTGATACAATTTAATGGACGCATTTTTAAGAAAAACTTCAGAGTGAAGAGAAAACACATCAAATTTGGCATGTAGTTGCTAATATAGCAATAACAAGAAGCACACCTTCGCGTAGGAGATCCATGTCGGAAATGAAGTGTGGATTGGCAATTATTGTATTCAGTCAACTGTATTCAATCCTGGGGCTTTGTTTACACGTATGCCAGTATTGAATTCAAGTTGCTACTTGAATACAAGAATGTCACGTTATGTTTAGATAATGCAGGTTTTTTGTTGACTCAATTTTATTGTATTGAATGTTCAAGGTTATTGTATCGTGTAAATGGGCCTTGCCAACACTGTAAAGAATGAGTACTTGATTGGTTAACAAGACATAAGACATTTTAGTTTTGTAAACATGAAAATGGGTCGTGTTTTCACATGAACTTTGCTTGCCTTTACTCGTCTTGATATTATATGTCGATGCTCTTGTAGGTGTTTCCTTATATTGATTTAAAATGGCTGAAATATGCCATTTCATTCCTCTAATCATAGAAAATAGAAATACAAGCAGTAAATAAAACAATTAAAAAAGGATTTTATCGCGTGTACTGAGCTTAAATTACATTCCGACGTTTCGAACACTTTACAGCGTTCGTGGTCAACGGGTCGACTGAGGAAAAATGTACAATTACCTCCGTTCAAAAACTATCACAATATGCAAACCTACCCACATATTAAATATTAAACAAATTTAGTGTTTGCACATGCCAGAGGGGCCTTTATAAAGACAAATTATTTATTATTACAAAACAAATTATTAAACAAATTATTTTATTATTATTAATTATTATTTTTATTTTTATTTTTAAAATTTTAAAACTAGTATTAAATTATTATTAGTGTCCACACTGTCCACCATTATGGTCTCACAGTCCTATGTCTAGCTTGCTCCTTAACCAAATGAAGAACTGGATTCCAAGCTGGTGGTACCGAAAAACCATCCTCTCTGTTGAAATTTGGATATTTTTTAATCTCGATTGCCTCTCGCAACATCCGGGGAATGTATCGTTTCTCCTTGACGAGGACTTGCGGTTAGTCAAATTTAACTGAGTGGTTGGGCCTATCCATGACATGCTCACAGACTGCTGACCTTGGTCGACGGTGCTTTACATCGGCTATATGTTCCTTTACCCGAGTAGAGATGCTCCGCTTAGTCTGGCCTACATATGATAGACCACATTCACATTCCAGCCTGTAGACCCCTGCACTCTGTAGAGGAGTAGCCGACTTCACTGACCTCAGGAACTGTGACATCTTCTTCATTGTCTTAAAGTAAGTTTTTATAGAAGCACGTTTCAAGATGTTGCCAATCCTGTCAGTGACTCCTCGGACAAAAGGCAACCGCTCAGGCCCAACCTCTCAGTTAAATTTGACAAACCGCAAGTCCTCGTCAAGGAGAAACGATACATTCCCCGGATGTTGCGAGAGGCAATCGAGATTAAAAAATATCCAAATTTCAACAGAGAGGATGGTTTTTCGGTACCACCAGCTTGGGATCCAGTTCTTCATTTGGTTAAGGAGCAAGCTAGATATAGGACTGTGAGACCATAATGGTGGACAGTGTGGACTCTAATAATAATTTAATACTAGTTTTAAAAATTTAAAAATAAAAATAATATTTAATAATAATAAAATAATTTGTTTAATACGAGGGGCGTTCAATATATAATGAGAATGACAAGGACGCAAATAGCTTTTGACATATTTTACTTTATTTTTCAATATAGTCACCTTTCAAGAGTTTACACTTATTATATCTCTTTTCTAACATTAATATTCCCTTTTTAAAAAAATCTTCTTCTTGACCCCTTAAAAAATCCTGTACCGCGGCGACCACGGCATCATCATCATCAAATTTCTGACCTCTGAGGTGCTCTTTTAACCGCGGAAATAAATAGAAATCACTAGGAGCGAGGTCTGGTGAATATGGCGGATGCTCCATCAATTCAAAGCCAGCATCTTTGATGGCAGCCATGGCAACTCTTGACCTATGTGCGGGAGCGTTGTCCTGGTGAAACAAAACACCTTTGGAAAGTTTACCTCGGCGTTCCTCGCGTATAACATTGCGTAGTTTTTTTATTTGTTCCGCATATAAATTCCCCGTGATCGTAGCTCCATGATCGAGATATTCAATCATAACAACCCCGTGGCTATCCCAGAAAAGGGAGCCCATGACTTTACCGGCGGATGGAATTGTCTTAAATTTCTTCGGAGTTGGAGATGATGGCCTCTTCCAAGTCATAGATTGTTGCTTGGTTTCTGGGTCGTAATGGTGAAGCCACGTTTCGTCCATTGTTAGAAAACGAGCCAAAAATCGGTCAGGATCTTGCTGTAACAGGTCCAAATATCTCTTTGAAACCCGCAGTCTGGTTTGTTTCTGAGTGTCCGTAAGCATTCTTGGTACCCAGCGTGCTGATACCTTTTTCATGCCCAAGTGGTCATGTATTATATTATGAACACTCCCTACAGAAATTTTGACTTCTTCTGCTATAAAACGAACAGTAACACGACGATCCGTTAAAATTATTTTCTCAACTTTTTTTATCATTTGTTCGGTCACTGTAGTGTTCGGCCGCCCTGAGCGTGGGTCGTCATTGATGTTCGATCTTCCTCTTTTAAACTCGGCACACCACCGTGCAACCGTGGAATAAGGAGGAGCGTGAACCCCTAATGTTTCTTGCAAATCTAAATTAACTTGCTCAGTAGTAAAATTTTTCAAGCAAAGGTATTTAATCACCGCACGAACTTCAATTTTCTCCATTTTCACCATTTGGTTCCGACACAACGAAATGAATGTTCTCTATTTAAAAAAAAAACAAACGACTGTCAAGTTATTTTTTTTTTTTTCATAATAGTTAAATGGGCTATGCCTGCCAGTACTTTTTTATTACGTTGCCAAAGAGTTTATATGTCATTATCATTATATATTGAACGCCCCTCGTAATTTGTTTTGTAATAATAAATAATTTGTTTTTATAAAGGCCCCTCTGGCATGTGCAAACACGAAATTTGTTTAATATTTAATATGTGGGTAGGTTTGCATATTGTGATAGTTTTTGAACGGAGGTAATTGTACATTTTTCCTCAGTCGACCCGTTGACCACGAACGCTGTAAAGTGTTCGAAACGTCGGGATGTAATTTAAGCTCAGTACACGCGATAAAATCCGTTTTTAATTGTTTTATTTCATGAATAACTATCGCGGCAACCGAAGACAATATTATACAAGCAGTAGATAAGGTACTTATTTCAAAATGTACGTTGAAGGCGACTCGGTGTTTAACGCAGTGTATCGGCTGCCCTTTGACAAATGCCGCTAAGAAGTTTGAAAATACCTTATTACATGGTAACAAGGTCTGTTTTTGTTAGACAAAGGGCGCGTATGTTGCATTTTTATGTTCCGTGACCTTGTTGCATTTGTCTATTTATTTTGATTTTCAATTTTCTGCAATTTCGTTCGCGGTTAGCACGGTGAAAACTGGTCACTTTTCCTTTTTGACCCTTCGATGTGATACTGATAAGATAACCATGTTCGCGATACTAGCTTCGCTGCCGCAATGAACGATATTGATACTTTAGTAGCTCTTGCGTAATAGCAGAAGTTTTTTTAGGTAAAATAAAACTTTAGGTAAATTTGGTAACTGTTACCATGTTATGTATAATTATATTTCTTTTCTACAAATATATATATATATATATATATTATCTATATATATAAACGTAAAAGTCCTGACTGACTGACTGACTCACTTAAATCAACACCCAGCCCGAACCGTTGGACCTGGAGAGCTAAATTTTTAACAATAGGTATTTTTATAACGTTAGTATCCACTAAGAAGGGGTTTTTCAAAATTCATCCCCTAAGGGGGTAAAAAGGGGGTTGAAAATGTGTATGGATGGGGTTTAAAATATAGAGTTAGAGATTTGAAACGTCGTACATTTACTAATAATTAAAAAACAATAAATAAAAATTCAGCGTTTTTTATAATTCAACTTCTAACAGGGTAAAAAAGGGGTTGAAAGTTTGTATAAGATTTTTTTTTTGTGACAGACTTGAAAGTTCGCTTGTAAGCTACTTATTTCAAGGCAAAAAAACTAATTTCAGCGTTTTTCAAAATTTCACCCCAGAGGGGTTGAAACGAGGTTGAAAACGTTTGTATTAAAGGGAGGCCGTAACTAGAAACTTAACATTTGCAGAACGAGTTAAATTTACAATTTGTACAACTAATAAGAAGCGATTTTGAAAAATTCAAACCCTAAGGGGATAAAAGTTTGTATCGGTGGGGTTTAAAATTTGGAGTTAGAGATTTGAAACTTCGTACGTTTACTAATCATAATAAAAAAAAGCAATTTCAGCGTTTTTCAAAATTCAACCTAGAACGGGGCTAAAAAGGGGTTGAAAGTTTGTATAGAGATTTACTATTTTTTTGGTTTGAGATTTACTAGGAATTATTGTTCCTGTTTCCGTTCCATTTCCATGTTCCAGAGTGAGCTCTTACAATAGTTTGGTCATCGTATCGCCAAATAAAACCACCACAATATAGTACACAAAGAAGTTACGCAAATGATAGGATGATTTGCATATTAACACTTATTTGTAACTGAAACTATGTCCACGTTACCCGTTTTTTCGCCAAAATAGCTATGAGTATAGATTAAGAAGCTGGTTCGGGGATTAACAAAAGTTAGTTAAGAAGATAAAATTGGATATGTAACTCTGTATGAGGAACCGTATTATAAGCGGACGAAGTCCCGGGCGGAAAGCTAGTAATGCATATGCGCAAAGGGGAAGAAACTTATTCACGCTGGTCATGATCCAGCAGGTGCTTGTGAAGCAAGCGTTTGAAAACTAACTTGCTTGGGGCTTGTCTTCTTGTCAGGGGAAGTGCATTCCAGAGACAAATAGCCTGGACTGTAAAAGAAGAAAAGAGATAACCGCTATGGGGAGGATGTACTAGAAGCTTAAGAGACCGGGAGGAGCGAAGTTCACACCCGGGACGGGGGTAGTCTGGAGCAGAGAGCTCAAACAAAATAGAGAAGAGAGTACAGAGAATTCTAAGAGTCCTGCGTTGACGTGCAGGTAGTCATTGGAGTTGGTAACAATAACCTGAGACGTAATCGAATTTACGCAAGCCGAAAATAAAGCGTTTGATATTATTTAATATACGATCGAGTCTGTTTAGGGAAGCCTGGGAAATGTTGGTAGTGCACACATCAGCTTAGTCTATAATAGGAAAAATTAAGGCCTGCACAAGCAGATTCTTGGTACTCACGGGCAGGAAGTTTTTAAACCTATGCAGAGTCCGTAGTTATCAAAAACACAAAACCTCTCAATTCAAGGAAACTAACAGTGTTATTGTTACCATTCTTCGAGAGTATTCTAAGCGTATGACAGGGAATCTTCCATACAAAAATAATGTGTCAGCGCGTTTTTAAAATCGAGATACGGCCAAAGTGTTCCCGCATACGAATGGTGCCAGTCTTTCTTACAAAATGAGAAATGAATCGAGTTCATTGAGTAGGCGTTAGGTTTTGTAGTTTCAAATATTGTACATAACCTACAATCAACTGGTGCGACAGGCGGCTCAATATTTAATAAATAAAACAGCATATAGATAACGATTGCCAGCCTTCATAAACGCTATAATGCGGAATCTTAGTGAGGTAATCTATGTTGCGCATTGGTAGTACCACTAAGTAAATAATAGTACCTTGGATGAATAAATTAAAAGGATGGAGCATGCCTGTAACGTATGTTGCTCGTTTGTATTTAGAACCTTGTCTTTTTTATCTTCTTGTATCCATATAAATAAAATAACTAATCTGTCAAAATTGTTAATACCCATAAGATATTTTCTCTTCTCAATAAAATAACTGAGTTCGTTAAACTAAGTGTTTCAATCGAGAGAATCCATAACAATGCCTGTACAATAAACTGTGACGCAAGATGGCGGCTGGTTTGAATGTATGTGGCCAGACGAGTGTTGCCATGTAATACAAATTTTCCCAATTATTAATACAGTATTTTTGAATTAAAAAAAATTATTAATATTTATGGTTAAATAGAATGAATAAGCACCTGTTTTAATAAATTTGATGAAATATATTTCTGAAGAGGCGACTAAAAGGTAAAATTAAAAAAAAAACAAATTTACTATTTATTAACATTACATGACTACTGTTGAGTGTAGTGGCCTCTCTTGTCGTCCCAATACTATTATTTTAAGCATACTTTATACCTTTTTAATCTAGAGGCACGGCAGTGCCCTCGCTAAGACGAAGACAACTAAAAGTGTTATTACGTATTCATTTATTACGTAACACGATTTAGGGGTGAGGGGAATTGACCATGTCTTACTTCTACTGCAGAGAGGATTATTATTATTATTATTTTTGTTACGTAGCGGAAGGGGGTCTCTGGCAAAAAATGTCTTACGTAATCAATGAACGACGCCTTATTTTATTCTAGTGTTTGGAATGTAACAAAAACTTTTTGAAAACTGCATCAAAATCGGTTCAACCAAACGCGAGATAATCGCGAACAAACATACATACATACAAACATACGGGTCAAACTGAGAACCTCCTTTTTTTGAAGTTGGTTAAAAATGCTCCTCGATCGATCAACACAATCGGTTTGACTTAAGAGCTGACCTCTTATTCCAACTAAAGTTCCATCTCGTTCTAATCGCTTGACCAGTCGATTACTGACGCGACTAGTCAGCCGCTCAGGGTGAGAGGGAGCGATAGTTAGAATGAGACGAAAGTTTGACAGATCAGTAGTGGTGACATAACTTCGCGTGTTCAATCAACGATTAGATATGGGCTTTTTGTATTACGAAGTTTTTGGAATAATTTTAAGATATATATAATTTTGTTTATTTACAAATTGTATTAAAAAAAAATATATAATAATTTGCTCATAAAAGCATAAAAGTTATTAACTATTAGGTAACGTTTTAATATTCGCTGAAAACGTGCGTGAAATAAAACGTCTAGTTAGGAGTGGTGACGTCAATATCGTATTGACAACATATCGCGGCGATTATAGACCCCCTTACGTTCGGGAAGTTTCCCTATTCAACCACCTGGCAACACCACTACCGTGAAGTTAATAGTTTACGAATTTACTGATTTTTAATATGATTATTTACGCAATGAATTGTTTACTTAACGGTAAAAAGTTACCCCATCCGTTTTTTTCTTTTGACTGGTGGCATTTCTGCAGCATTTAACAACGCACGACGGCATATTTTAATTATTTTTCAACAGCACTTGACTGCATAGACGTTTGGACACGACTGTCGGGGGAGCGGCTCATTATTGTTGTGCGTATGTGTGTGTAGTGCGTAACCACGAGGACACTGGCTCATTATGGAACCACAAAATGCTGTTAGCAGTACTCCATCTGAAGAATTATATAATCTATGAATAGTACTATTTGTTTATCTAGAACTTTCTATCATTCTGTCACTTTAAATACTCGCTACTCAAATGCTGCGCAAAGTCGATATTTATATCGATAAAAGTTCATGATTAAGGATAAGCATCGACATATATGTAATATTAAAACGAGTAAAGTTAAACAATGCTGATGTGAAAACTTAACCCATTTTCAGGTTTACAAAAATAAAATGTCTCATGTCTTGTTACCCAATAAAATACCCATTTTTGAAGCGTAATTTATTTGTTAATCTTCATTCCTTAAAGGTTTCATGCCATTTCTCTTCAATCTTCCCTACAAAATCAGTGTTTGACAGAACTTTGACATATGAACGGTGGCACATGACGTCTACATTCTACATACAATTTTTCTTGTCGATTATCTAGGGTTGACAAGTACGCGATTAGTTTGATTGCTGGACCTGCCCTAATCTACCTGATACATCAGAAATTTTAATATAAAAATACATAAATGTAAGATTTATTACTTAATTTGCCCAATCTAACCGTTATTTTGACGAAACTACTACTATAAACTACATAAATATTTTATCTTACCTGTGGTTATGCAGCAAATAAACGAAGGGGATTTTGACAACCCCGTAAACGTAACCTGTAATTTCGTTCAGATGTACACCCTTGTTTAAATCTTACTTAATGTAATTAAAATGAATGGGGAAGGCAACTATCACAATGACATTTCCAACATTACTTTTATATTGTGTAGCATGACGCTACGTATCGTACGACATCTGTCGACTTTCTTTAGAACTTCTGAACTTCTGTGTCTAAGGGAGGTCTAAGGCTAGGTCACGGTTGATATATAAAAAGCGTACATTGTGATTCACGGCATTACAGGTAGATGGCGCTTATATCAGTCCGCATTTTGTAATACGTCTGGCAGTTATAAAATTTAGATAATACTCGCGCTAATTTTGAATGTGAATTTTTGAGGTATTCCAGATTGTCAAAAAGAAAAAAGTTGATTTTTGATTGAGTGTGTCAGAGGGACGGGAGATTTTTAAGGAGCAACAGATATTCTGGTTTTGTCTGAGAGTTTTGCTGTAATTTGCTTAGTTGCACCGAGTTGAAGTGCGATCTATTTCTGTAGATCTTTGCGCTCAAACATTATATAGCAAGTGCTAATACATTATTAAATACAAATTTTTAAAAACCAAATACGTCGCCGGACAAAAAGGCAACCAGAGGGACCGCCTGAGCCAGAAGGATTCCGGAAGGCACTTGTGGGTGCCGGACCGGCGAGACGGTCTGCAACTGCCGCGTTTTCCGCGGGTTTCTTCACCATTCATCGGAGAATTAGAGTCCGCATCCAGCGGGCTCTCCAAGTGAGAAAAGGAGTTCAGCGAGCTATTGAGTCCGCCTAAATCAAAGCGGACACTTGCCCACGAACTTTTTTTTAATTTAAAACAACAGCTTTAGCCATCCTGCTTTTCGAGAATATCAAATTATTTTCATTTTTTTTAAAAACGTTATAAATCCGATTCCTTTTCTTTGTATCCAGTATTTTTGTGCCATAATAGTTTTTTTTGTTGTTTTGCTAAATTTCCCCAAATTCCAATTGCCTCGTTTGACGGGCGTATAAAGACCTGGCTCTTTAATTTAGGCTACGTTCAGCCAGCGAATCATCTGTCACAATCCATATCACCCGCCTCATTAACCCATTATTTTCCTGCAGCCAAATTATTACCAGCCGAGTCTTTATTTTTACTTACCAGTTTTGCTAACTATTGAATGTGAAATAGGTACAGTTGTCTTCATTTTTAAGTGAAGTGCTAATTTTAAATATTTTTATTATTGTAATTTTATTGCATTCTGACCACTAGGGAGGTTGTTGAATGTGAATGTGAAATAGGTACAGTTGTCTTCATTTTTAAGTGAAGTGCTAAATTTAAATATTTTTATTATTATAATTTAACTGCATTCTGACCACTAGGGAAGTTATTGAATGTGAAATATCCTTATATAGATGCCGTTATTGTGATTTTTACGTGAAATGCTAAATTTTAAATAATTGACTATTTTTGCTAATCTTAAATATTTTTACTTTGTCTTCAAAATTAAACGTGTTAATGCAATTATAGAAGTGTTTCACTGCAAAATGGCGCCCGATAAGGTAAAGAACTCTGTATTTACTTTTAATAATTGTAATTAATTTTTTTTTTGGATTTGTGAGACGGTGACCGTAGACCGGTCGCGGTTCTATTAACCTTGATTTTGGTTTGTTTCAGCCTGCTGCGTCCTTACGTTCCATCATTAACCCAAATTCCGTTATATTGAAATATTGCTTTTATTTATGTTAAAAAAAAACGAATTTATCTGTTGACCTTTACTTATGCCTTTTTCTCAATTACCCGTAACATATCCCAAATACCTTATTTCATAGTTTGAGTCCTGTAGTTAGAGCCCGTAGACGTTAGGGAATTCGCGGGGAAGTCAGACATAGAATGTATGATTTGCGTTTTGTTTTTTTTTTTCAGAAACTGAACTTGTTTTTTTTTTTGAATTCGAACTCTAACTTAGCATCTAGACTTCGAGTGCTATTTTCTTTCTTTGTCTTAAGCGCTTGGTTTAGACCACTGATATACTCGAACTTCAGATTTTAATTTTGAGGCCGATTAACTTTATTTTTGTTTGAACTTGCAACGCAAGACAACTTTCGACTTTTCGCCATGTCGCACTTAAGTAATGAAGGATCAATTGCTGAGACACCTCATGCGCACACATCTTTAAACTCGTACGATCCGAGGATTTTAGATCCAATGGCAGACGATGAAGAACAGTTTTTTGATTCTGAACCACGACCCCAGGTGATGCATATGTCCGGACTTCCTCCGCCTTTTCCTTTCAAAGATTATTCACTTACGAAATGGAACTTGAACTTTTCCGGGGACACTTGTGTTCGCGAATTTTTCTTTCGAATCGAGGAAGAAGGTATGGCGCGTAACGTCAATCCTTCATATGTTGTCAGACGTTTCCATGAATTGTTGTCAGATAGTGCCTTGAAACATTTTAGGGCAATCAGATATCCGGGTCTTACTTACGCGGAATTAAAGTCTGAATTCGTTAAAACCTTCGACGTAGCCGATTTCGATTTCAAGCTTGAGAGCCAACTTCGCGCTTTATCACAGAAGGACAACCAGTCAGTGGTTGATTTTGTTATTCAGGCGCGCGATCTAAACGCAAAGCTTCGTACACCGGTTTCCGAAGACAACCTGTTTAACATTATTAAATATGGAATGAATCCTAGATATCATCCTTGTCTTGCAACTAACGTGGTTAGGGATATTGATGGTTTGTTAGAAGTTGCGAAAAATTTTGAAGCCTTTCAAGGTTCACGACCAGCACGTTTGGCTATTGCACCGATTAGTGCTCAAGTTGTAGGTCAACCCAGTTCTATAGTGTGTATGAAGTGTGATGCAACTGGTCACAACTATCGTAATTGTCCTAACGTTTCAGGGGCAGTGTGCTTCAAGTGTAAGCGTGTTGGTGCAATCACACGCGATTGTCCTAGTTGTAATTCTGGTCCCTCAAAAAACGAATAAGTGGCGCACTGAGAGTTCCATCGGTGTCGCCCGTTTATATGAATAATTCCCCGGATAATAGACTTTTTATTTATGTTTTAGTTGCTGGCTCTTCGGTAAGAGCTCTTTTAGACTCTGGTGCTGGTGAGGTTTCACTAATTGATATATCCCTCTTATCGGAGCTCGGTATAACATATCACGAGGATATCCGGCCTTATGTTGTCTCCGCCGACAATTCTCCTATTGAAATTCTAGGCGGTTTGGACGTCCCCATTCTTTTTAGTGGCATTCGCGTTCTGCACCCCTGTCTAGTGAGCAGTAATCTTCCTACTGCATTTATTTTAGGAATTGAGTTTTGGAATGCTGTTGGTCTCATTGACATTTTAAAGAAGGCATTCCGTGATGGTTTGTCAGGTAAGCTTTACGTCGCTTCACATCATGTTCCTGTCGCAGTCCCACGAGTAGGTGAGGTTCGCTATGTCCACCCTCGTACGGTGCTTGCACCACTGCTGGAATCAAAACTCCAATGTGTTATTGACGAGTTTGAGGAGATTTCTTCTGATAAAGCTGGATTAGGTTGTACTTCGTGGCTTTCGCATAAGATTGAGACTGTTGGTTCGCCCATCCGCCAACGTTACTATCCCTTATCTTCAGTCAAACTCAAGATTCTCAACGAACAGATCGACAAGATGTTAGAGTCAGGCGTTATTCGTCCCTCACGATCACCCTGGGCTTCCCCATTGGTGATGGTTACCAAGAAAGATGGTAGTGTCAGGTTTTGCGTGGACAGTAGGAAGTTGAACAGCGTTACCATCAGGGATTCATACCCTCTCCCGCGCGTCCAGGACAATCTTGATAACCTACGAGGTGCCAAATATCTAACTTCGTTGGATTTTAGGAGCGCCTTTTGGCAAATCCCCTTAGCTGATAAGGCCAGTTGTGAGAAAACGGCCTTTATTGTACCCCAAAGGGGCCTCTTTGAGTTCGTTCGTCTCCCTTTTGGTTTAGCCAACGCTGCGTCCGAGATGCAGAGGCTTACTGACATGATTGTCAATTTTGAATATACCCCTGAGTCTGAGGATTTTATCTTCGGCTATGTTGATGATTTGATTTTGGTGTCTCGTGATTTTGACAGTCATATGCGGCTTATTCGTAAGGTTCGTGATAGGTTGAAAGAAGCTGGTCTTACGGTTAATTTAGATAAGTGCGAGTTTTGTAAGTCTGAATTGAAGTATCTCGGCTACATCGTCAATGAGCGTGGTCTTCAAACTGATCCGAAGAAATTAGAAGCTATTAGGGATTACCCTACCCCTTCTTCTGCCAAGTCTACGTGCTTTCATTGGTATGTGTTCGTATTATCGCCGTTTCGTGGATGGTTTTTCTTCGATTATTGCTCCTCTGACAGCACTTATCGGTAAGAGAAAGGGACGTGATCCCATCGATTGGAACGATAGTGCTAGTGAAGCTTTTTCTAAATTGAAGGATGCCTTGATGAGCGCTCCGTTGATGGCTTGCCCGGATTTTTCGAAACCTTTTATCCTTCAATGTGACGCTAGCCAGGTTGGCTTAGGCTCGGTCCTGGCTCAAGAGTTTGACGGCGTTGAACATCCAATTGCTTATTATTCTCGTTTATTCACTAAAGCTGAACGTGGATACGGGACAACCGAACATGAGCTTCTCGCCGTTGTTGATTCCATAAAGCATTTCCGCGGATATCTCGATGGAATGAGGTTTAAGATCATTACTGACCATATTGCTCTTAAACCGTTGATCACCCTTGATAATCCTACCGGGCGCTTGGCTCGTTGGGCAACTTTGATTTCCCAATATAACTTTGAGATTGAACATAAAAAAGGTGTCCTTAATGTTGTTCCTGACGCCTTGTCTCGCGCTCAAGTTGGGCTTATCTCATTCGCGCGTGGCATGGATCCTTCTGGAGATCCTTGGTATGAACGAATTTACCAGGGAGTTTTGGACATTCCTCAAATGTTTACTGCATTTGATCTTCGGGATGGTGTCTTAATGCGCAGGGTATCGATTTCCCAACGTTCATCCTGGTGTTATGAAAACGTATTTAAAAGCTCGTGACTTATACTATTGGCCGAATATGTACTGTGATGTTACAAGGTTCCTTTCCGAATGTCAGATTTGCAAGTCTTATAAAATTGCAAATTCACAACCTCGTGGACTTCGCTTATTTCCTCGTCGTGTTGCGGCTCCAATGGATCTTCTTTCCATTGACTTAATTGGTCCTTTACCGGTTAGCCGTAATGGGTGTCGTTATATTTTGACTTTGGTTGACGTTTTTACCAAATTTGTTTGGTTGGTCCCTTTGAAGTTGGTGAATGCGAGGTCAATATCGATGGCATTAGAGTCGGAGGTTATTTTGCGGTACGGTGTTCCTACTAACATTCTCTGTGACAACGTTACAGTTTTTCATAGTCGTCAATTTCTGGATTTCCTGGCGAGCTATAATATTCCAGGTCCGTGTTATACCCCATATTATTCGCCACAAGCGAATGTTGTGGAGAGATATAACCAGGTCGTGATTACTACTTTGAGCATTTTAGTTGAAAATGACCAACGCAGTTGGTCGGGTCATTTACATCGGGTCGCTCTTTATTTAAACTCTTGTATAAATTTGGCTACTGCTTATACACCGGATTTTTTTGATGTACGGCCGCGAGTTGTCAATGATTCGTGAACGTGTTGAGAATCAGGTTGTGGACCAAGATGTGGGACTCAGCCGGATGGAACGCGCTTCGAATCTTCAGACGCTTCGTGAGGTGTACGATAAAGTTTCTGATTCGATGGCTTTAGCCTTTCATCGTAAAGCCGCCAAGTTCAACACGAACCGTTCTTCGCCAAGAATTGTTGGTCACCAAATCGTTTGGCGCCGGAATTTCCAGCGTGGATCCGCTGATCCTTTTCGAGGCGGTAAATTCGCTCCACGTTTCGTTCGGTGCCGCGTGGTTAGACGGGTGTCTCCACGGGTATATGTACTGGCTGATACCGATTCCGAGCACGTCGGTACCTATCATATTAAAGATATCTTGAAATAGTTTCTTCTTTCGGCCCGTTCAGTTTTCTCAAAATTCTAAAATGCGCTTTAGTCCGCCATTCCCTTGTCGGTAATCCTTGCTTGATTCGTTTCTTATCGTTTTTTTGTTTTCGTTTGAGCGTTTCCTTGCTCCTTTTTCCAGATTTGACTTTTTTTACCGTTGGTGCTTAAGGCTTCGTTTATCTTTCCCGGTCTATGATAGCCTGGTTGTATGATTTTATGACTCGATGTGAGGGATTAAGATCTGTGGCCAGGTGCAGTTTCTGTCCTATCCCGGCCGTCACGTCTTGGACCGCGTGACGCGTTGGTTGGCGTTTTGTCATCTTGTTAATCTATTAGGTTAGTCTTTAGGGGTAATGTTAATAACTGGTTAGTTTTGTTTTTTTGGAATTCGTTTAGGATTCTCTTGTTGTACCTTTTTTGGCCTTAGCATTAAGTTGTGTTTTTTTTGTTGCTTGGGGTTAGTTTTCTTGTGTTTTCTTGTGTTGTTGTTCGTTTGTTTCTTTGTTTGGTAGGGAGATGCTGTAGCATGACGCTACGTATCGTACGACATCTGTCGACTTTCTTTAGAACTTCTGAACTTCTGTGTCTAAGGGAGGTCTAAGGCTAGGTCACGGTTGATATATAAAAAGCGTACATTGTGATTCACGGCATTACAGGTAGATGGCGCTTATATCAGTCCGCATTTTGTAATACGTCTGGCAGTTATAAAATTTAGATAATACTCGCGCTAATTTTGAATGTGAATTTTTGAGGTATTCCAGATTGTCAAAAAGAAAAAAGTTGATTTTTGATTGAGTGTGTCAGAGGGACGGGAAATTTTTAAGGAAAAACCGATATTCTGGTTTTGTCTGAGAGTTTTGCTGTAATTTGCTTAGTTGCACCGAGTTGAAGTGCGATCTATTTCTGTAGATCTTTGCGCTCAAACATTATATAGCAAGTGCTAATACATTATTAAATACAAATTTTTAAAAACCAAATACGTCGCCGGACAAAAAGGCAACCAGAGGGACCGCCTGAGCCGGAAGGATTCCGGAAGGTACTTGTGGGTGCCGGACCGGCGAGACGGTCTGCAACTGCCGCGTTTTCCGCGGGTTTCTTCACCATTCATCGGAGAATTAGAGTCCGCATCCAGCGGGCTCTCCAAGTGAGAAAAGGAGTTCAGCGAGCTATTGGGTCCGCCTAAATCAAAGCGGACCTTGCCCACGAACTTTTTTTTAATTTAAAACAACAGCTTTAGCCATCCTGCTTTTCGAAAATATCAAATTATTTACATTTTTTTTAAAAACGTTATAAAAAAAACGGATGGGGTAACTTTTTACCGTTAAGTAAACAATTCATTGCGTAATCATATTAAAAATCAGTAAATTCGTAAACTATTAACTTCACGGTAGTGGTGTTGCCAGGTGGTTGAATAGGGAAACTTCCCGAACGTAAGGGGGTCTATAATCGCCGCGATATGTTGTCAATACGATATTGACGTCACCACTCCTAACTAGACGTTTTATATTCGTTGAAAACGTGCGTGAAACGTTTTCAATGAATATTATAACGTTACCTAATAGTTAGTAACTTTTATGCTTTTGTGAGCAAATTATTATTTATTATTTTTTGAATACAATTTGTAAATAAACAAAATTATATATATCTTAAAATTATTCCAAAAACTTCGTAAAACAAAAAGCCCATATCTAATCGTTCATTGCACGGGCGAAGTTATGTCACCACCATCTGTCAAACTTTCGTCTCTTTCTATCTATCGCTCCCTCTCACTCTGAGCGGCTGACTAGTCGCGTCAGTAATCGACTGGTCAAGCGCTTAGAATGAGATTGAACTATAGTTGGAATGAGAGGTCAAACCGATTGTGTTGATCGATCGAGGAGCATTTTTAACCAACTTCAAAAAAAGGAGGTTCTCAGTTTGACCCGTATGTTTGTATGTATGTATGTTTGTTCGCGATTATCTTGCGTTTGGTTGAACCGATTTTGATGCAGTTTTCAAAAAGTGTTTGTTACATTCTAAACATTAGTATAAAATAAGGCGTCGTTCATTGATTACGTAAGACATTTTTTGACAGAGACCCCCTTCCGCTACGTAAGAAAAAAATTATTATAATAATCCTCTCTGCAGTAGAAGTAAGACATGGTCAATTCTCCTCCCCCCTAAATCGTGTTACGTAATAAATGAATACGTTATAATACTTTTAGTTGTCTTCGTCTTAGCGAGGGCACTGCCGTGCCTCAAGATTAAAAAGGTATAAGGTATGCTGAAAATAATAGTATTGGGACGACACTACACTCAACAGTATTCGTGTAATGTTAATAAATAGTAAATTTGGATATTTTTTAATTTTACCTTTTAGTCGCCTTTTCAGAAATATATTTCATTAGATTTATTAAAACAGGTGCTTATTCATTCTATTTAACCATATATATTAATAATCAAATGTTTTAAATTCAAAAATACTGTATTAATAATAGGGAAAATTTGTATTACATGGAAACACTCGTCTGGGCACATACATTCAAACCAGCCGCCATCTTGGGTCACAGTTTGTTGTACAGGCATGCTCCATTCTTTTAATTTATTCATCCAAGGTACTATTATTTACTTGGTGGTACTACCAATGCGCAACATAGATTACCTCACTAAGATTCCGCATTATATCGTTAATGAAGGCTGGCAGTCGTTATCTATATGCTGTTTTATTTATTAAAAATTGAGCCGCCTGTCGCACCAGTGGATTGTAGGTTATGTACAATATTTGAAACTACAAAACCTAACGCCTACTCAATGAACTCGATTCATTTCTCATTTTGTAAGAAAGATTGGCGCCATTCGTATGCGGGAACACTCATACTTTGGCCATATATCGATTTTAAAAACACGTTGACACATTATTTTTGTATGGAAGATTCCCTGTAATACGCTTAGAATACTTACGAAGAATGGTAACAATAACAGTGTTAGTTTCCTTGAAAGGAGAGGTTTTGTGTTTTTGATAACTACGGACTCTGCATAGGTTTAAAAACTTCCTGCCCGTGAGTACCAAAAAGCTGCTTGTGCAGGCCTTAATTTTTCCTATTATAGACTAAGCTGATGTGTGCACTACCAACATTTCCCAGGCTTCCCTAAACAGACTCGATCTTATATTAAATAATAGAAAACGCTTTATTTTCGGCTTGCGTAAATTAGATCACGTCTCGGTTATCGTTACCAACTGTACATTAGTTTTGGGATATCCCTTAGGATTTAGGATTTTTACTATATAAGTTTCAAACGGCTGTACTTACTTGTGTTTAGTCACTACACAATATAATCAAAAACTAAATATTTTCATTATTCCTTATTGATAATATAAAAAAATAGCCATTTTAAAAATCGTTTTCCTACTTGCAATCTTCTATTCCTCAATTTTCTATTCTTTAAAACAATAGATTATTTTTAATTAGTAGGTACAGTCGCCATCAAATATATCGGAGCGGCCAAGGTACTCAAAAATATCTGAACTTACACTTTATCGCCTTGACAATAGACGCGTTGTTCAGATATTTGTGACCACCTTGGCCGCTTCGATATATCTGATGGCAACTGTACTTAAATTATTAACGCTAATATATGTAGTGATCACGCGAGTCGTTTTGTATGCTCAATCTAATGTGCAACATAAGTTGTGCCGTTATTCCCACCAATTGTTGTGTGCACCTTGGCGAGCCAACTGCTCAAACTACCAGCGTAAAATGACCGCGAGATTCGTAGCAATGCGGCACACTTATACTGGTTTATTTTCAACTGTTCACCCGTGCTGGGTCAGCAGTTGGAATTCAAATGTCATACGATGTCTATGTGTAGTACATATTAGCGCAATCTAGTGACAAGTAGCTGTATTATGATGTGGCTTTGTAAGCTAAGTTCATTATCAGAACAAAACCTAATATGTCACATATTTTTTCATAACAATTTAAACCGAGAATCCTGGCTGTTAAAGTCGATTTCCTATTTAGAAAACTATCGGTAATATTGTCTTGGCATGGAAAGCTGTCAACTAATAAGTTTTATTCGAGCGCCTGATTAATTACAAACAGTTTTCACAGATCAGAAGGAAATAAGCCGCAGGCGTCCGGTATAAATGCATTTAACTTCAACCTGCCTCTATTCCCCCCCACTGAGACATCTTCCACGTTATATTCCAATTATATACATCAAATGCCACGATATCGTACTAAAGCAAGAACTCTCAGTATTGCGTCGTTCCCTAGATTTTTAAACGACTTTTCTGGTCTGCTACTCTTGAACCCCCCGGCTTAAAGCTGCCAGATTGCCAGATTAGGTAATAACAATAGTATAGCAGTCTAACTAAGTATATCAATTTCGTTGCTCTCATTATTGTGTCATTCCTGCCGTGGCCAGCTCTCCGTCTATAATGCCTTGCATGTTCAATGAAACGTTTCTTTTCGCTACATATCCTTTTACCATGGATCAAATATTTCCGATCGGATTGAATGTCGGGTGATACGGTGGCAATCGTAAAACGCAGTGGCCATGTTCTTTTAAAATTGCATCTATGTGGTACTCACGAAACCGCTCTTTATTTTGTTTAATTAAATCATACAAACTGGTTTTGTACATCAACGGGCTATACGAAATGTTGTGTTCTGTCAACCAATCCATCATTTCTTGTTTATGAGAATTTGACGTTGGAGCACGATTCAAAAGTTTGTTGTGATACGAGTAGGATGAATTATCTACGATAAGTATGCTATTCGGTTTAAGGTTCGGTATTAATTTTTCTTTTAACCATTTTTCGTAGTTGACAAAGTTCATCTGGTCATGGTAATATCCCGTTTTTTGGTCTGCCTTAAACATTACCAAAGCGTTGGAAATAAAACCATCTTTTCCTCCTGCGTGCACTATTATTAACCGCTGGCCTGTACCTCTTCTGTGAGTTATTATCGAAAATTCTGAATACCTTTCTGCAGTCGTTAACGGATCAACGGGCTTCGAATAGTTTTCCTTCAGTTTCGTGCTACACATGGCTGTAGACGCTAACTTATCACCCGCAAGGCAAACTATTTATCCCAGGAAGGTGTATTATTTTATATTCAGAAGTAACAACTGCGTTACATGCCGGAGTCTACGAATTATTGCACCCAAGTTCTATAAAATAGTGCTGACTTAAAAAACATCCAGATTTATACAGGGCACTTTGAAATAATAATGTACATAATTATAATAAAGATTTATTTATTGCGAAATAGCCTTTTAAAGTAACATTGTCACATACTAGAAACTCATAAGGAGTCATAAGTACCTACTACTAACAATTACTCGTACATGTAACTTATAAATATAAATAAAACCATCATTATGCAAGAAGCGGCAAAGCCGCAATCCTGCGTTGTGTTATGTATGAAAACCGGCGTATTTATCCTTTTGTGATTATACAATAGACCTAAAAAGTAAGAAATAAACCTATGATCCACTATGATCACTAAAAGTCGAACTGTCATGTTGACAAAATAACCAAATAAATTAAGAATCACTTAACACTTTACATAATATATGGACGTAGTTCTAGGACGTTTTAAACTAGTAGTGTTATTTTTGTACATTTGAAATTTTATCAATTTGGTTTTCTTAGGTAATCTAATCACTAATCATATATCCTACGACGAAATAAGTATATGGATGGATGGATGAAGTACTGACAGTTTTCATCCCTTTTCGTAGCTTTGAATATAAATAGGTAAATATAGGACAATCTTACACAAATCGACCTAGGCCCACAGTAAGTTCAATAAGGCTTGTGTTATGTTACTAGACGACGATATATATAATAGATAAATATGGATAAATACATAGAAAACATCAATAACTCAGGAACAAATATCTGTGATAGACACACAAATAAATGCCCTGACCAGGATTCGAACCCGGGACCTCCTGCTTCGTAGGCAGGGTCACTACCGACTGGGCTAGGAGGACGTTATATGTATGACGAAATACGTAATTTCCCTGTTTAAAATAAGCTGCAATCGGTGAACATTATGAAAAAATTGTAAAAATAAAGATCCTGACGAATTGAGAACCTCCTTCTTCGAAATCTTGAAGTCGGTTGATAACATTTTATGCGTTGAAAGTCACGCGCGTTTAAATAAGGTAAAAAAAAGGCTTACTGTCATAGCTTGTATTTCCCGGCTCCGATAGCATGAACTACTAAGCCCGGAACAAATCAAATTTCACTACCAATCGCAAGGCGTCCCAGGCGATGATAATATTTGAAGTGGTTAAGGATGAAGTATAATGATGACTCGCGTAGGTCAGCTGTCGCTCCGTTGGTGGGTTGTGAAACGTCAGTATTTGATGCTCTTATTATCAGGAAAATCGTCAGCCGGCTGTATTGAGGTAGAAAGACCGTCTGCTGATACCCTAAATACCATATATTCATATGACTAGTTTACGGTCTTTTCAGTGCTATACAGCCGGCTGATGATTTTTATTTTATTTGTAATAGCATATAAACTATCACTTGTTTCAACTGGGACGCGATGGTAATTTTATTTTATATATACCTATTTTATGTGAGAAAATGGCTGCCGTTCCTCAACCCACTCAAGGAATGGCAGCTGACCATCACGAAGCTTGATTATTTACCGCCCTTAACCACTTAAAATTTACCGCTTGGGACACGATGTCCAACGGAAATTATTCCTGGTGTACGGCCTAGCAAGTATATGAAACACCCACAAAAAGTAGGGTAATTTTTCAGACCTAATACGGTTTCTATGCTTATTATTGTTCACTGCTCATATTGTCTACAGAAGGTTTACCTTCAGATAAAATGTACTTAGGAAGTAAAACCTTTTTGGCTTACCTATACAATCTGTTTCGGTTGGTGTGAAGGATGTGACGAGGCAGTATGGCTTAGTGCTTTAGCATGTCCAATTGGACGAAAAAAAAAAGGACGTGACGTTTGTCACGTCACGTCACTTTGTTAAGTATTAAAATCTACACAAACGAAACATACAATCGAACTTTCGTCAGCGAATTGCGTAAAGGATTATTTAACTTATGGTATGGCAGTAATTTTTAGTTCTATAAGTGACCGCTAGAGGCTCTGTACAAATTCTCCATACAAATAATGTACGAATTCGTGAACGAATCTCGAATTGGGCTTATTTGTCTGACTTGTGGTAGAGGTACTGTACTGATTTGTTTTTTTAACACCAAATTCTGTTCCATCGGTCCAAGCCTCTCCGGACACATGTGAAGTGTGGATGTAGGTTTCATCAGTATAAATTAGTGGTCTATCTTCAGACCGATATTCCGCAATTTTGGTAAGGTAATTTATTCTTAGCAGTCGTATGTTGTGTCTTTCCATTAATATTTTTCGATTGTCCTCGGTCTTTTTCCATTTAAATCCTAATTTTTGTATTTGTTTTCGTAAGGTGGAAATGCCAAATTTGTAATCTATATCGGATTTTAACACAGAGTGGAGTGCCTTTAAGGTTGGAAATTGCTTATGGGACAAATGAAAATTGTATATAGTTCTCCGAATGACTTCCTGATCAAAATCGTCTACTGCTGATGACGGACAAGTACGTAACTTTTTATTTCTCGGGGAGGTGAATTTCTTTGTTGTTGCGAATTTCTCACTATTGCTCTCAGACACAATGTTATAAACAGTATAGAGACAAACACCTGTAGCTTTTTCAACTAACTGGGCAGCGGTGTAAGGGGAATTTAAATTTTTCTTCAGTTCAAGTTCAAAATATTTATAACAGTTAAAAATAATTTGCTTACTTTGACTCTCAATCGGACCAAAATTACTCACTGCCATATTTTTTGAAAATTATGTAACTTACACTTAGTCGTACGGGCTGACACAAAATTATTCTGATAATTGTGAGAATTCAATAAAATCAGACGTAAAAATATATGCACAACGTAAATAATATTCACAATTTGACACTGACATTATTTTGGTATTTACTTCTTCAATATTTAACAAACCTCTTTTTATGCTGATAGTACGAGAAAATAGAAAATTCAAATATAGAATGCCAGTAAACATACAATACTACTACAAATGCAATTCCATGCTCTCGTTAATTTATCTATACCTAAACAATACTTATTTTCTTTTCAAGTTGTTATGTTACTAAAACCGTCTAAACTCCGCTTACTTTATGATCTGCAATGCACTGTGTTCTACTAATAAATCCCTTTCATTTTATACTTGATGTAGAGGTTTGTTAAGAAATGTATAATATGCGGCATTCTGAAGCGGCAGCTATCTTGGATTTACAATGATACTGAATCTATTAAATTGTAATTGTCATCAGAACTTAAGGTGTGCACCAGATATCGGATCAATTTGTCAACAGAACGAGAGTATAATTTCAACCACAAAATTATGGAGATGTGGGATGAAGCATGTAGCTGTAGATATGCAGACTTGCATTTAGTTATGTAAATATTAGTTATAATAAATAATAATAAATATTATAGGACAATCTTACACAAATCGACCTAGACCCACAGTGAGCTCAATAAGGCTTGTGTTATGGGCACTATACGACGATATATATGTAATAGATAAATATGGATAAATTAACAAATTTTCAAATAAGTTTGTGTAATGTCTAAGTAGGTATAACACAGAATTGTTATTTTTATTTTAGAGCGCACTATTCGCCAACAGACTGTCCTCAGTTGAAGATGTATACCTACCGCTTAAGTTTTCTCTAAAAAACGGACGAAAGTTACGATGAGCAACGGAGAATTAGAAAACAGACCTAGTACCTAGACCTATATTGTTGTAGTAGTAGACCTATTGCTATCTCATTGTCTCTTGAAAAAAGCTAGGTATCGGTATTAAAATGACTGAAACCATAGAAAATCTAGCAAATGAATGAATGAAATGATCGAATAATGGACTCTATAGACTGAATTCGCACCCAATTCATCGGGATTGTATCAAAAATCGTTTGCGATTTGTTGCAAGGTCTATAGAGCCCATTACACTAAAACTTCTTACTTTTTAATGGATAAAACAGAATAATTTGCAATAGCAAAAGCGGGAATATACGATTAAATATAAATACGGTGTCTTTTTTGGTTAAAAATGGCTTCGACAAGTAGGTATAGTTCGAGTGATCTGGACATTGATTTAACTCCCGATAAGATAAAAGAGCAGGCAAAACCAGTTGTTTACAATCTGTTACAGCAGTGCTCTAAAGAGAGATATCTTATATGAATTGGAGATCCGCTAAAAATGTCAAATGCCCGGCAAAACTTTGCATTTGTCTTTTTCGAATTGTACCAATTTTACTGTAAATTTGAACTGATTATTCTTAATACGACTTTTATAAAATTTGCGTGTAGTATTTTACTTTCCTCGCAGTCGAAATGAAAAGTAGAGTGCTTAACTCGGGTGAAAGTACCCATTTCACCCTCGAACAATTAAGAACATGCATGATTTTTTTGGAATACGTCATTCGATTCTATTTCCCTGTAGATTCAAATGTCTCTAATAAACCTACTATCTATGATAGCCCTGAAACGTCAAAAATGTAAAAAAAACGTTAGGCGTCTGCGCCGCGCGTCAAAACGCCCCATACAAAAAGTGTGAGGATTGTGACGTCACCGACCACAAAGTTGCAGAAAACTGTTTGGAAGGAACAAGTTTTTGGGAGATTTGTGTAATTTTAGACACGAAAAAATGCGTTTAGCTATAAAGTTGTCGTACATTTTTTTTATTGTTAGAACATAAGAAATCGAACTGAAGTTTCGAAAATACATTTGAGGTATAAAAAAAAATGCCTAAAATTTTAAGTTTTTAAACCGCAATATCTTTAAAAAACTTTAACATTATTACGGATTTCCACTTATTTATATTAATTTGGGGTTGTTGAACGTGTTTATGTAACAAATTCAATTAATTATTTTTCCCGATTTATGAGGCAGAATCTCTACTATCTTCAGGCTTACCTTATACAGTATCGTCGCTCCGCAGTATATGAAATCCAATCCAATGCAGTCCTTATAAGCAGTTACACCCCTGGGGACGTTTTCCATACACTGGTCCTGCAGCAAAAAAACAGATATTACGTCTGGTTGTCATAAGTAGTGCTATAAAAAAAGTGGATTATCTAGAAATCTAGATTCCTGCTATCTGCCGCTAGCGCGCTATTTGAGCACTTCTTGGCTATCTCATCAATCTCATCATGCAGTAATTAAGATTTTATATTATTAAACTGGCATTTGCGGGTGTGTCTGTATTTCATGAAATTATGACGTTACCTACTGGTAAAGTTCGTGTGCTTTTTTATAAAGTTAAAGTCATTCCTAAATCTTTGGAAACAACCTCATTCAGCAAAATATATGATAAAAGCAACCTACTGTGCACGAATATTAAGAACGTGCGTTGCGTAACTTGCGTAGGAACGCAATTTTGCAGAAAATTTTCTACAATTATTGCTCGAGAATTAATTGTTACAAGAAAATTTGTCTAAAACCTTTTTTTTTATTGTTAGCAGATATGCTAACAATAAAAAAATCCGCTCAAATTATAGCGCTAGCTTTAACATTTCACATGTTACCCGAGTCCAAACATAAGACTTGTAATGGCTTATTTACAAAGTGAGCCCGAATTATTATATGGAACTAAGTTGACGCTTCTAAAGTAGAGATCTGTTTGCGCTCATGTAACTTATAAAATATTAAAGCTGGCCTATGATTTTGATGTCAATTTGTAGCAGATTTAATGTACTATCTGTTAACTACAAGAGAAGTACATGACAAAGACCACGTTTTAGAAAAAAAAAAATAGTTGGATAATTTTTCCTGTAACAATTAATTTTCAAGTAAGTAAATGGTGAAACCTTTTTGACTAAAATGTATGCCCTGTTTGTAAGCTGCGGAAAGACATCTTTTGCACGCATTGCACGCACATGTTTGCGACGGATATTCTGACAAATATAATGGTTGATTTACCAAATACGGTAGAGTGTGGTACCATAGAATTTTAAATGGTTGAGAAAAAAATGGTATGGGGTTGATTTGTCGATAAAATTAATCATACTTTACTTGGTTAACGGCGCCAACTTACCTGTACAAACACATTGCATATTTAAGCTCCGGTTTCAAAACTTCCAAAACATGTCATTTTATTTTGGGAAATATTCATAAACTGTTTGAAGTTATACCATTATATACACAGAATGATTCTTAATCGGTGATCAGGAACCAATTTTTCTAATTCAGTTATTGATCTGAACAACTTTTATGGGATCAACTCCGAAATCGCGAATTTTTTTTGCCTATTTCGGCCGATCATTTTGCGGTACAGTCAACTACAAAGAGATGTATCCATATTAGTCTTACAAAATGTAGGAACTTTTTGTATGCCAAAATTATTTACCCTTGCTTCGTGACATTTTCAGTATCCACCAAATCTTACATTATCATTGACTCGTTTAATATGCAATAATGATGTATCCCACTACGTATCCTCTTAATTTACACTTACAAACCTCTTTTATAATCTATCCATATGTTTTGACAAATGAAGGTTAACTCCTAATGTTACAAAGAAATGAAACCAATATCTTTAAATTCAGGGTAGAATCCAAACAAAACATTTCCAAATTTGTAAACAAAAAAATCTTCTTTATTTGAAAGTTATAATATGTATTACGACTTACAATTCTCATTATACTCCAGTCATCTTGTTTTCATTTGTATGAAAAAATTACAATTTCCAAAAATTTCATTATCAAACTTTTTCAGTATAAAAATTAGCTTATTACTCGCAGTAGAATATTGCTCCGTAAATATTTTTTTTAAATTATATTTCCTTTAAGACTTTTCTTTCGACTGTAAAAAAATCAAAAAAATATCCTGCGTATAAAAAAGTTAAATCATGTGACGAATAAAGATTTCTATTATTTTACTCGTTAGTGGAATGCGCACGTGCGGGACGCGGGACGCGGGAGCGGGGATGCCTCGCGAGGGGCCAGGCGCAGCGTGTGTAAGCACTTTGACTAAAAAAAGTTGCTCTAACTACTTTCGCTCAAAGCGTGTGACTTCCTATACACTTTTTTAATGATCCTCTTTAATAAACTCAAACAAACAGTTTACGTTTATGGTTTTGCACGTTACTAAAATATATATTAACACTACATGAATACACCCATACTGTTAGCAATTTTATCTTGATTTGATATAATTCGCAGTGGTGCTAAACGCCTAGTCACAGAGTAAATAAAAAAGTACGCCAGTTGTAATACATTTCACTTTTGACTACGGCGAAGATAAAAGGAAGGGTTATGATTTTAGCAGTCTATGCTCAATTGAGCCGTGGTAAAAGCCGAGACAAACGCTAGGGGAATTGATGATGAAATGTTGTAATTATAAAAAAAACCCGCCAAGTGCGAGTCAGACTCGCACCCTGATAGTTCCGTACATCACACAATCCCTGAACATTGCTGTAACGAATAGAAAAATTGGATTAAGGACAAACTTTGACTTTTCCTTGAAATCTGTTGCCTCCAAACAGCGACATAAATCGCGATTAGTTTACCAACTGCGTATAGGGTTGTACTTTTATTTAGTTTGCAACGACTACATTTTTTTAAAGAATTGTTTTGCTGCGAAACACCACACCTCAATCAAATAGTTCCAACGGGATTTCACTAATGGTAGTGAATTAAATATCAATAGTCTAGCTTTGTGAGCTATGCACCAGAGCAATTTTTTTAACATGTATGCGTGTTGTGTAGATGTGTCATATGGAACAAATAAAATTATCTTGTAAATTTTTTAATTGTGTTTTTTTTTAAGTTAAAAAAAACTAATTTAATAGGTACCGTATAAGCTCCTAACTATGGTCCAAAACTAGTGTAAGGTCAGATTTACATTTTGTAAGTTTTGCTTACGTAAGTAGGAATGCAGCTATATATCAGAATGAGAGACGAATATCACTATTTCATTATAGTTTCGTCCCTTCTTACATAAGCAAAACTTATCAGTGTGAATCCAGCCTAACTACATTATTAGTTTAAGTACGCAACAATAAGGCATACACTTTTTTATAAATGGTAGAAAAAACTCAAATTAAACTGAAATACGCAATGAACTTGTAGACCATAGTTGTAGTAGTCCTAATCACTAGAGAGCTTGGTGACTTTTTCTTAGTATCACGTTGGTAGCCTATTTTTATTGAGCTGCATTGATGTTTTTATCAAAGGAAACGAGTCACTAAACATTTTTTTCTTAAATATGTGCAGAAATATTATACACCGTATTTTTTTAGGGTTCCGTATCCAAAGGGTAAAAGCTATTTTTTTCCTATTACTAAGACTCCGCCGTCCATCTGTCCGCCTGTCACCAGGCTGTATCACATGAACTGTGATAGTTAGACAGTTGAAATTTTCACAGATGATGTATTTCTGTTGCCGCTATAACAACAAATACTAAAAAAACAGAATAAAATAAATATTTAAGGGGGCTCCCACAACATGCTTTTCTTGCCGTTTTTATAGATAATGGTACGCAACCATTCGTGTGCGAGTCCGACTCGCATTTGCCAGTTTTTTTATTTACGTTAATTTTATCATATGGCACGGCACGATGAAGGAAACGAACTAGCAAAGTAAATTAAAAAAAAAAAACGTTTTTTTAACTAGCAAAGATGTTAAATCGGTCACTAATGTTACTGTGGTGACGAAAATTTGTTCCTGTTGTCCCATAAAATGATGTAGCATAAAAGTTTTTCACATGTCAACGATCTTAAATAGAAACTTCTAGGTCTTTCCAGCCGAGACCGGCTTAGCCTACATCTGTCTCAACTTATCGCCTCTTTGTATTGCGGGTTGGGGGAGGGGGACGTTCTGACATCCTACTGCCAGTAGATTGCCAGCGGGGACTACTTACATAAGTGGTTATCCTGTCTTCGGAGTAAGTGTTCGATTCAATTCATACAAATACAAATAATTTATTGTACAGTCACCGGCAATAGTATCTTCCTACACGTAGGCCGCAAAAATATGTGACACGCTCTTATGGCCCTACAAATAAGAGCGTGTCACATATTTTTGCGGCCTTCGTGTAGGAAGATACTATTGCCAGTGGCTGTACCTACGAAAGTGAGTATTATCAATGATGTGACATGTTACACAAAGTACATGACATTAGCCAGTGTTTGGCGTATATATAATAATGTTGATTCTATTGCATGTAATATCATTTATCTACACCAATATCATAAATCCTCTATTCCGCGTTCGGAAACCGTACCACCATTATTTCAACCAGTAACGTAACATCTCTGACAGTGTGGTAAAAACGTATTAAAATTCATTACCCACGGTAACGTTACCAAGATCCGCCCTCTCCCCGAGCACCGGCACGCGCCCGCGCGACCGCCGACACAATAGAGTTGGTCATGGCGGTGCAATAGCGGTCATTCTACTGGTTTCCGAACACATCATTTAGGATTTATAATATGTGTGTAGATAAAGCCGTGTATGCAACCGTACGTAATTAGGCCTTAAAACACTCGTATGAACTTATTATGAAACAGTCACATAAACTACTATTAATGTCTGTTATGTTTAAGTTATATCAACATAGGTGGATGCAAAGAAAATGAATTTAAAAAATCATACAGGTTGTAATAAAAATACTGGTGGTCCGTTTAAGGGCACTATTGATATCGTATTGCGACTAAGAAAAAGTAGGAGAATAGTAGTTTTCGATACAAGTGCGAGAAGTATGTCATTTTGCACGAGTACCGAGGTTACGGACGAGTGAAAATGACACTTCTGCACGTGTGTCGAACAACGTTTTTTAATACAATTGCGAAAAAACTACAATGAAATAATAGTAGATTGTTTGACAAGGGTCTAAAGTAGGCCATATTACCACCAGGTGTTTATTTTCCCGACCCGACCGAAGTGAGAAAAAATTGTTCGAGTGGTAATATGGCTTTTAGACCAGAGTAATGCATACAATGTTTCACTTCGACTGCGAGAAAATATCATAAAAATACTTATTATTTACGAACAACAACTAAACTAAGGTGAAATTATGGTATAACTTGACGGTCTTTTAATTTTTTTAACTTCTTTGACATAGATACAAAATATCAATACCGCGAATAAATGCCACAGACGACGGTATAATTAGCTCTTTAAAACAGCTATTAGATATGGCAGTTTGTAGGGCCCAACCTGTTGTGTACCCTGCCTCTCCCACACCCTCCTTCAGCTCCCTACGGGCCCTACCTCCTATTATACACAACCCAACACAACAGGTTAGGCCCTACAAATTGCCATGTATAATAGCTGTTTTAACCGTTTAAACACACTTTAAAGCGTTTCCCAAAAAAATAAATCTTTTTTAATGATTGTGAAGTAGGAACTAAAAAACACATCATTTTTTTAAGAGAAATAAATTGCGTTTCCTGATTGGTCGATTTTAACATTGCTGTATTCTGATTGGTTGATATTAAATACAATGTTTTTTTTAAGGACTTAAATTATTTACACAGTATACGCACCAAAAAAGTATCTAGCGTGTGTGTTGTGATTGGTGGATTTAATATAGTGAAGTGTTCTGATTGGTCAATTTAAAATGCAATATATCTGCAAATCGTGCGTAAAATCAAACTTTACGCACGGTTTGCAGATCAGATTACTTTTTAGCACTAGTGCATAAAATCAAACTTTACGCACGATTTGCAGCTACATAAAGTAAACTTTTTGAGTAATTGTATTAAAAAATTGTTTTTAGTGCGAAAAATTTTTTTTTCCGGCCGGCCAACCCTCTATATGAAACCATTTTTTTCCAGTTTTTCATATTTAAGAAAAACTAAGGAAATATTTTTTTTCACGGGAAAAAAAATGGTGGTGGATTATACAATATTAATGTATCTCTATTGTCTATTTCATCTGTGATAACTGTAATTTTTTTTCTCTGTGTGTAATATTTAATTGTTTCTTTGTTATAAGTAAACTGAAATATATGTCATATGATAGAAATCATTTAAAACAACAAAAGAAACAAGAGAGATAGTACTGCCTGCTGGCCTCGGACACCGGAAGACTTGGTCATTTTTTCTGAAGCATATGACATCTATTTCAGTTTACTTATAACAAAAAAAAAAACAATTAAATATTACACACAGAGAAAAACATACAGTTGTCACAGGTGAAATAGACAATAGAACAGACAATACCTTAATATTATATAATTACATTTACTAAATGTTCATGACATTAAAGTACATCTTATCTAATAGTCATTTATAAATACAACTTATGTTAAATAAATATGTTTAAATTCGGGGAAATCAAGAGTCTACATAAGTCATCTGGCAAATGCGCTGTTTCGCATATACCTTGATAAATCCATTATGAAGAAATTTATAGTTGTAGAGCGGGGTGGTGGGGGGCGAAGACAAAGAGTCGCGTGTAGCTGATAAAATTTATTGTTTTAGAGATTTATATGTACTCTGTCGTCTCTCTAGTGCTTACTTGTAGAGTATTACCCAGCTAGGTAGATGAGTACTAGGCCAGTAATTTATCGTAAGGATATATTACTGGCCTAGTGGGTTAGTGTCACAACACTAAAATGCTGAAATTTGGTTGAGGCATATAGCATGCGTGCCTTAAGACCCTATCGCGATTCCCAAATATTCCTCGGCAAGGCGCCGAGGGTCATGTTTCTGCGTTGAACAAACGTTAGTGGCATCCAACTTAATCACTGCGCCATCTGTTGGTAGGCGGCTTGACTAGTGTCGAAGCGTAGTTGTATCGGTGCGTGCGGCTGCGCGGTGATGCAGATTGTGTGCATTATGATTATGTCACTACAAGTGTGATCTGTCGGCGAGCAGTGGTGATGGTGTTCTGTTTAGTAAGGTAATGATACTCTGGTGCTTCAATGAAATACTAAAATGGTTACTTAATAATACGCCATCACAATATTTATTAAAATTATAATGATACGAGTTAAATACAAATATTTATCAAAATAGAAAATTCTATAATTGAAGTAACTTACTCCACTTTTTTCACTATGACGCAAGCATAGCTGAGTCGTAGTTGCGCATGCTAAACTGGACTCAATAGCTGACGCACGACGACATATTACTGCATGTTCACTCGCTTTAAAAGGCTAGACAAATTTAAAATTTCAAGATTTGACGTATTGTATGTGGATTATTTTTTGGAAATGTTAGTTTTGGCTGTTTAATTGACTACTTAACATGAATAAAAAACAAAACTGGGCTGAGCAATTTTCCATGAAGTATATTAAATATACTGTAATAACAATTTTTATTTAAGGTTTTTTTTTTGGAAATTCGTGAATAAGATCGCTAAAATAAGATTATCATAACACCCACTGTTACAAACTAAACTGAGAAATTTTCCAAACAAAATGACGAGTGTAACCAATTATTTTTGAATAAAAGTGACAGTTTTATTTGGAATATTTTTTTTGAACTTTTGACAGTATCTGTCAGGAATCAAAATAATTTGTTTAGTGAAAAAAACATACCCTGAGAAAAATTCCAGTACAAACTATTAAGGTTTTTGTACATTTTGGTAAAAATACCAAAACTGACATAAGTTTTTTTTTTGAAAAATAGTTTTTTGTGTTTGTTATGACCTATACTACATCCCAGCAAAAGAATTATCGACTGAGGAATTAATGCGAGGTCTCCATACAACGACCCGGTAGATTTCCCACACTATAAGACATATATCGTAAGAGACTGATTACCTAAGAAACTCATATTAAACGTTAAGTTTAGTGTGTAAACATATTTTTTGTTTAAAAAAAGTTAAGAAATACGTGTTTAAAATTGGGCCATGATAAGTGCCTATGTTCCTAAACAAGCCTACATTCGAGGTTTTTAAAATGATTATTTTGTTTAAGAGGCCTTATTCCCATGAACGTTCCTCAATTTCATGAAATCTTACTCGATAGATGGCGGTAGCGCTCAGTACGCGACCGCTGGCAATGATCGACGATCGAACGATCTTGATCGTTTTCAACTTCAATTACAAGTAAAATTCTTTTTACGCATAAGTTACACACAGGCTATTTATTTTCTTTTATATGGAAGATACTACTAATTAAAGTATGTCGTAGGGACTGTTGGAGATACTTTTCGAATTAAAAGTATAATAAATTTCGAATTTCGAAAATTAGGTTTATTTAGTACTAGCTTTTGCCCGCGGCTTCGCTCGCGTTAAATTCGGGATAACACGGTTCCCCTTTGCCCCCTCGTAATGCTGCATACAAACTTCCACCCCCCATTTTAGGGAAGTGGGGGGTTAGAAAGAGACAAAAAGTAGCCTATGTCACTCTCCATCCCTTCAACTATCTCCACTTAAAAAAACACGTCAATTCGTCGCCCCCTTTTGCCGTGAAAGACGGACAAACAAACAGACAGACAGACACACTTTCACATTTATAATATTAGTATAGATTGTATAGACTGTTTTACACTTATGTTTAATTTTTACCCTCCTTCAATATGCCTGTATTCGGTAGGAAATAATTTATTACTTATACATACATAGGTAGTATTTTTTTTATTTTTTTTTATTCCAATATGGCTGAAATTTTTTTTTTGTAAAAATGGTCATGGTTGCAAATTTCGACTACTTCGGGTGTGTAGATTACGAAAATGATCATCGTCATGGTAGTCATTTTCGACTAACTCAGGATGTGCAGAATTTAAAAATAATGGTTATTTTAAAAACAAAGATGGCGGTCATACACTTTATGGTAAAAATCGTTATGGTAGTAATTTTCGATTAATTTAGGGGTGTAGATTTCGGAAAAAAGGACGGTTTTAAAATCAATGATGGCGGAAACGGAAAATTCTGTCAAAATCGTCATGGTAGTCATTTCCGACTACTTCGGGTAAGCAGATATCGAAAATAATGTCTATTTTGAAATCCAAGATGGCGGTCATACAATTTTTTTGTAAAAATCGTTATGGTAGTCATTTCCGATTAATTCAGGGGTGTAGATTTCGAAAATAAGGTCCGTTTTAAAATCGAAGATGGCGGAAACGGAAAATTCTGTCAAAATCGTCATGGTAGTCATTTCCGACTAATTCGGGTAAGCAAATATCGAAAATAATGTCTATTTCGAAATCGAAATGTTGGTTATACACTTTTTTTGTAAATATCGTTAAATTTGTCATGGTAGACATTTTCGACTAAGTAGGGTGTGCAGATTTCGAAAATAATGTCTATTTAGAAATCCAAGATGGCGGTCAAACACTTTATGGTAAAAATCGTTATGGTAGTCATATCCGATTAATTCAGGGGTGTAGATTTCGGAAAAAAGGACGGTTTGAAAATCAAAGATGGCGAAAACGGAAAATTTTGGTCATAATCGTCATGGTAGTCATTTCCGACTAATTCGGGTAAGCAGATATCGAAAATAATGTCTATTTTGAAATCCAAGATGGCGGTCATACACTTTTTTTGTAAAAATCGTTACAGTAGTCATTTTCGACTACTGCAGGGATGTATATTTCAAAAGAAGACCGTTTTAAAATTCAAGATGGCAGAAATGGTAAATTTTGTCAAAATCGTCATGGTAGTCATTTTCGACTAATTATGGTGTGCAGATTTCTAAAATTATGTCTATTTTGAAATCCAAGACCGCGGTCATACACTTTTTTAGTAAAAATCATCATGTAAGTCGTTTTCAATTAATTCAGGGGTGTAGATTTCGATATAAGGACCGATTTGAGATCCAATATGGGTGTTAAAGGACAATTATTGTAAAAATCGTCATGGTAGTCATTTTTACTAATTTACGTGTGTAGATTTATAAAATAAGGACCGTTTTAAAATCAAAGATGGCGGTAACGTAAAATTTTATCAAAATCGTCATGGTAGTCATTTTCGACTAATTCGGGTAAGCAGATCGATATCATTATTTTCGATAAATTTTTTTTTTTTTTAATTCAAGATGGCAGAAATGGTAAACTTTGTCAAAATCGTCATGGTAGTCATTTTCGACTAATTTGGGTGTGCAGATTTCGAAAATAATGTCTATTTTGAAATCCAAGATGGCGGCCATACACTTTTTACTTGAAAATCGTAATGGACGTCATTTCTAATTAATTCTGGGATGAATAATTCGAAAATAAGGACCGTTTTAAACTCAAAGATGGGGGAACTAAAAATTTTGTCAAAATCGTCATGGTTGTCGTCTTCGACTAATTTGGGTGTGCAGATTTTGAAAATAATGTCTGTTTTAAAATCCAAGATGGCGATCAAACACTTTTTGGTGAAAATCCATATGGTAGTCATTTCCGATTAATTCAAGTCTGTAGATTTCGAAAATAAGGACCGTTTTAAAATCAAAGATGGCGGAAATGAAAAATTTTCAAATTCGTCATGGAAGTCGTTCTCGACTATTTCGGTAATTGTCGAAAATAATGTCTATTTTGAAATCCAAGATGGCGATCACACACTTTACTTGTTATTTTAGCCATTTTCGATTAATTCAGGCGTGTAGATTTCAAAAATAAAGTCCGTTTCAAAATCCAAGATGGCAGAAATGGTTTTTTTTTTTTTTTTTTTTTTTATACCACGACGGTGGCAAACAAGCATACGGCCCGCCTGATGGTAAGCAGCTACCGTAACCTATGGACGCCTGTAACTCCAAAGGAGTCACATGCGCGTTGCCGACCCTTTACAAAAAGGAGGATTCACTGTGTTGACGACTAAAGGAACAAGAAGGTCCCTCATCGTCAACACACTGGGTCCTCTTTGAGCTCTTTGGCAACCTTACTCACCAGCAGGAACACAACACTATGAGTAGGGTCTAGTGCTATTTGGCTGTGGTTTTCTGTAAGGTGGAGGTACTTCCCCAGTCGGGCTCTGCTCCAGATTTGAGCGATGACATTCGCTGAACGTGCCCTACCACACTTAGCGAGATGCCATTCGCAGTGCCCATACCTCTCTTTTTGGCGTAGTTTAAGGACATACCCAGGTCCGGACGTAGTTTAAGGACATACCCCGGGTCCAAAAAATGGTTATTCATTTATAAAAATCGTTGGTATTCAGATATGTCGATTTCAAAAACAAATTCTGTTTTAGAATTCAAGCCGGCGGCCATATACTTTTTTGCATCCCCGATTGAATTGAAAATGACTACCATAACGACAAATTGAACGATTTTTACAAAAAAAGTGTATGACCACCATTTGGATTTCAAAATAGACATTATTTTCAATATCTGCTTACCCGAATTAGTCAGAAATGACTAACATGACGATTTTGACGGAATTTTCCGTTTCCGCCATCTTTGATTTTAAAACGGACCTTATTTTCGAAATTTACACGCCTGAATTAATCGAAAATGACTACCATAACGATTTTTACAAAAAAGTGTATGACCGCCATCTTCGATTTCAAAATAGACATCATTTTCGAAATCAACACCCCCGAATTAGTCAAAGGTGACTACCATGACGATTTTGTCAAAATTTTCCATTTCCGCCATCTTGTATTTTAAAACGGTCTTTATTTTCGATTTAACGATTTTTACCAAAAAAGTGTATAACCGCCATCTTGGATTTCAAAATAGACAATATTTTCGAAATCTGCACACCCCAAATTAGTCGAAAATTAGTGACAAATTTAACGGATTTTACCAAAAAAGTATATGACCGCCATTTGGATTTCATAATAGACATTATTTTCGATATCTGCTTACCCGAATTAGTCGGAAATGACTACCATGACGATTTTGACAGAATTTTCCGTTTCCGCCATCTTCGATTTTAAGACGGACCTTATTTTCGAAATCTACACCCCTAAATTAACCGAAAATTACTACCATAACGATTTTTACCAAAAAAAGTGTTTGACCGCCATCTTGGATTTCAAAAGAGACATTATTTTCGATATCTGCTTACCCGAATTAGTCGGAAATGACTACCATGACGATTTTGACCGAATTTTCCGTTTCCGCCATCTTTGATTTTAAAACGGTCCTTATTTTAGAAATCTACACACCTGAATTAATCGAAAATGACTACCATAACGATTTTTACAAAAAAGTGTATGACCGCCATCTTGGATTTCAAAATAGACATTATTTTCGATATCTGCTTACCCGAATTAGTCGGAAATGACTACCATGACGATTTTTACAAAAAAGTGTATGACCGCCATCTAGGATTTCAAAAAAGACATTATTTTCGATATTTGCTTACCCGAATTAGTCAGAAATGACTACCATGACGATTTTGACAGAATTTTCCGTCTCCGCCATCTTCGATTTTAAAACGGACCTTATTTTCGAAATCTACACCCCTAAATTAACCGAAAATGACTACCATAATGATTTTTACCAAAAAAGTGTTTGACCGCCATCTTGGATTTCAAAATAGACATTATTTTCGATATCTGCTTACCCAAATTAGTCGGAAATGACTACCATGACGATTTTGACAGAATTTTCCATTTCCGCCATCTTTTATTTTAAAACGGTCCTTATTTTCGAAATCTACACCCCTGAATTAATCAAAAATGACTACCATAACGATTTTTACAAAAAAGTGTATGACCGCCATCTTGGATTTCAAAATAGACATTATTTTCGATATTTGCTTACCCGAATTAGTCGGAAATGACTACCATGACGATTTTGACAGAATTTTCCGTTTCCGCCATCTTCAATTTTAAAACGGACCTTATTTTCGAAATCTACACCCCTGAATTAATCGAAAATGACTACCATAACGATTTTTACAAAAAAAGTGTATGACCGCCATCTTGGATTTCAAAATAGACATTATTTTCGATATCTGCTTACCCGAATTAGTCGGAAATGACTACCATGACGATATTGACAAAATTGTCTAGTTTTCAAATAAAAAATCATTTTTCGTCACACCTGGCCATAATGTGAGTTTTACCGCACGCTACGCTAATTGTGTACTCACCACGGGCAGTAAAAAAGAAAGCCCTCTATCGCATATTTACAACCCTCGCCTGCGGCTCGGGTTACAAGTACCTGCGATTTCGGGCTTTCTTTCTTTTACAGTCCTTGGTAAGTAATGTACTATAATAATATTAAAGTAAAGTAAATATTTCAATCTTTTATTTCAAGGATCTTTATAATTCAATCGCACTTCTCGCAACTATAGGGCAATGGAAACCGGTCACTACGTGTTGGGGATTTCATACAACGTTACCCGTTTTAGTGGCCTCTTAGTGTATCTAGCTGGCAAACTTAATGTGCGTAGGACGATTTAGCACAGGTCCGTCGTCTGTGAGCTCTCGTTCCATACTGAGCTAGAGGCGACGGCGCGATGTGTTTTGTCAAGTTTTTAACCGATTTAGAGTCATCTTCAAAAAATTACACTTTATTTAAATTTTGCGTTACAGTAATGATTTTATTTTTCGTGGTAGATCTATAGCTGAACTTTAATATATTTATATCTTTAGGGCAGAATATTTATAGGACTTCCGTGAAAAAAATTAAATGTAAACCGGTTTTCATCAAAAAAATTGCAATATTCAGAAGGTATTTTGTCTATTATCCAAGATGAATCTTCAATTTTTCTTACCATGGCCGTCTTGAACATGATATACTGAATTGAATTGTATTCAAATTTTATGAGAAAGGTTCCCTTTATTTGAGTAATCTGAAAAAAAACCAGACGTCTAACTGCAAACTCTGAAGAGGCCTGCCAAGAGAAGCCATGTTTTTCAGGTTTTTTTCTCAAAAATGTAATATTTTTTCCCATGGCCGTCTAGATAAAGGAAGGGACTATTATATGCATTAAAAGTTAATTTAAAAACACAAAACATTTTCGCTATAACCTCCGAAGAAAATGATGAATTTCGCAAATTACGCGCATTTTGGGAATAAGGCCTCTTAACAAATTTGATTTCACTTGTTGATTTTTATGTTGATTTTATTCACAATTTCATAAGGAATATTTAATACAATTTGATTTCAGTATTTTTATTTATTTATTTAAGTACTAGCTTTTACCCGCGGCTTCGCTCGCGTTAAATTCGGGGTAACAAACCATACGAAATTCCACCCCCCAGTTTAGGGAAATGGGGGCTTAGAAAGAGACAAAAAGTAGCCTATGTCACTCTCCATCCCTTCATCTATCTCCACTTAAAAAATCACGTCAATTCGTCGCCCCGTTTTGCCGTGAAAGACGGACAAACAAACAATCAAACAAACACACACATACACTTTCCCATTTATAATATTAGTATGGATTGCAAAAAATGGGCCTTACAAGGCGCCGGTACCTTACTCGTACTTCATATATACATTTTGTAAAATATTTACTTCCCAATGGAAAGCTTGCAAGCTTTCCGTTGCTTTTTCATTCTGTCATCTAAGAATAAACTTATAAAAAGATATAAATACGGTAATCGTTACCTATTATAAATTATGTTGAAAAAACGTATCTCCCTTAGACTATGTGCCTAGGTAATCTGTTATTAAGAAGATTTGACCTATGTGCGATTAAAATGATCGCTCTGACGACTGACTGACACTGACAACTCACGAAAGCAGTGCAGACTTGTCATTGCATACATCTATCTCAGGTTATTGTAGAAATAATACTTCTTTGTTGGCGTCTGGCAAACTATTCAAAAAGGTTACATTTCTTTAGTATATTGGAACATAACATATTGTTCAGATTGATAGATAATAAATGTAGGTTGCAGGAGTACATTCATAGGAAACTTGGTTGGATATGTAATAATAGCACTTTAAATTCTATTTTAAGTTCAAATTTCTTAAATTAGACATTTCGACTTGTCACCTTCTTCCCGCCAATGTCTGTATGCCTAAGACAATAAATGCCTTTTTTCCACCACCAGTGTCAGAATAGTACAGTCACCAGCATAAATATATGACTATGGGGAGCCCTGCAAAAATATCTGATTCTCCATTGAGGGCAAAGGTATATGACGACACTTCCATGGTAAAAATATGTGATGCTTTGTGGCCGGCATAAACATCGTTTTGCATCGATCAGCATAAATATCGGATCCGGCCGCTTAAAAATATCTGATTACCCATCTAAATCAGAATTATGTGACTACTGCCACCGGCATAAATATCTAACCACTGTGAAAGCTTTAACATCGGATGACAGGTCGACCGCATAAATATCTGACATAATAACAAAATCAAAATTATGTCATCAATATACAAAACCAAATCCTATTTGGCTGTTATAGAGGTCTTAATTGTAAAAAGCTATTTGACAATTCACGAAAAGAGTGCAGACTTGTCATTGAACTGTCATTGCATATGTCTATCTCACATTTTCTATCACGAATTTCACACATTCAAATTCATATGTTTCATTGCATTAAAAGCTTCATTACAATATTTACGATTTATTCATACAGTTAGGACTCGGTGCGACTGCCGTCAATCTGCGAGAAGCGATATTTTATTTTATTAAATTAAAGAAAAATATCGCGCCAACACTGTTAACGGTTGATTTACGTATATAGGGTAAATAAATTGTTAATTTAAAGAAGCAGTACTGTTTATTTAATACATTACTTTGAACATTTACGGGTAGTATTTTTATAATATAACTTCCCGGCGACACATAATAATATCTAACTAGTCACTATAATACTCAAGTTTGCAATATTCTTACGAAGTATTCATCACTCTTGTGAAAACAAAAATGTGTCAAAAAATATCTAAATAAATCATAAATTAATTAATAAATTAGTATAAAGTCCATAACTCCCGAGGGAACACTCACCACCGGAAGGTAAGTGAAAGATTGCAAACGGCAGTATAATAGATTTCTAATCAAATAGCACGAATGTCATAAAATATTCACAGTTTACTAAAACGACCGCTCAATCTGCCCTAATCTGACTTTATCATTTACATTATCATCAATTTTGATTTAATTTTAATACAAATTTTGATAGATTGAGAATTTACCACATAATCTACCAAATTAAATTATTACTTTCGTCCAAAACCAAATAGAATGGGTAGATATTGTAGAACCGAACTCCTTATTTTTTATATCGGGAATAAAAATAGAATTCATATTAGCCTAAGCAAGGTAACCCTCGGAATCAGAGATAATACGCTGGAAACTCTTATATACTTTCATTATGATGTTTTTAACGTTATCTCTAAAATCTCGGAAAATCTCGTGTCTGGGCCTGAAGTTATGCAAGGTCAAACTCCAAAAAAGCCTCCGAGTGAGTTGGTCTAAAGATGAACATGGATAAGACGAAGATCATGTCAAATGCCAATGTAGCACCAACTCCCGTTACAATCGGAGACTTTACACTCGAAGTTGTGGACGATTATTTATACCTAGGACAGACTGTCCAGTTAGGTAGATCCAACTTCGAGAAAGAGGTTAATCGACGAATCCGACTCGGTTGGGCAGCATTCGGGAAGCTACGGCACATCTTTTTGTCCAATATTCCGCAGTGTCTCAAGACGAAAGTCTTTGACCAGTGTGTGTTGCCAGTGATGACATATATGGCACTGAAACGTGGTCGCTTACTATGGGCCTCATAAGAAGGCTCAAAGTCACTCAAAGGGCAATGGAGAGGTCTATGCTTGGAGTCTCTCTGCGTGATCGCATCAGAAATGAGGCCATCCGCAGCAGAACCAAAGTAACCGATGTAGCCCTCCGAATTGCTAAACTGAAGGGGCAGTGGACGGGGCACATTGCACGTAGAACCGATGGCCGTTGGGGCCAAAAGGTTCTTGAGTGGCAACCACGAACCGGAAGGCGCAGCGTCGGTAGACCCCCCACAAGGTGGACTGATGACCTGGTAAAGGTCGCGGGAGTCCGCTGGATGCGGGTGGCGCCGGACCGGTCATTGTGGCACTCTTTGGGGGAGGCCTAATGTTCAGCAGTGGACGTCTTTCGGCTGATATGATGATGATGATGATGAAACTCCAAAAAATGGGCTTTTCGTGATTATATTGGTTTTTATAACTCCATTTAAGTTGACATCTATTAGTACATTGTAGAGCATAAAATTTGCAACAAGTTTTACTCTAAGATGTCTTTATGCGTTTAACTGTTTACAAGAATAAACGGTTACAAAACGGACACGTTTAAAGATTCTCGGAGCGATCATTTTTGAAACTATGTACTTAAGCTAAATAATTGTTTTAGAAACTTCAAAGTTATTTTATAAGACCTATCTAATGATATGGCACACGTTGATAGTTCCTAAAAATATTATTTTTAACATTTAGTTGCATGTATGGAGTGCCCCCCTTAAACATATTTTTTACTACAAAACTAAGTAGCAGCACATATATTAGACCTTTGATTGAGATTTCTTGAATATACGCCGTATGCGACCCGCCCGCCCATCTGTCCGTTACATAGGCTGCTATTTATATATCCGGAAACCGGGATCACAATCTTCTTAAATAGCATATTTGTCCTCCTCCATGGTAAAATTTGAACTTTTTTAAGTACTGGCCGGTATATTTTTTCTTTCTTATTAACGCTCGTGTTTTGTTTTTGACGGGTTGTAAATGTCATCTCGCAGCAAGAATGGAACTCACTCGTGAAGATATTCGTGCTATGATTTATTATGATTTTCGGCGTGGTTTAACGCAACAACAGTGCATAGATCAACTAACTTCAACTTTTGGTGATGAAGCCCCATCTAAAACTACTGTGTATCACTGGTTTAGTGAGTTCAATCGTGGACGTAGTATGCTTACGGACGAAGTTAAGGCAGGTCGCCCGAAATCGGTCGTTGTACAACAAAATATCGAGGCTGTGCGAAAACTTATAATGGACGACCTACATGTTACGTACTGCGAGCAGGGCTTGAATACCGGTATTTGCTCCATACAAAAATACCGGTATTTTTTCGGTTCTTTTCGGTTCTTCGTTTACTATTTCATTTTTAATCGAACAATCTTATAATACTAAGCCATTTCCTAAATACAATACTGAGTTCTACATAAATACCATAAAATAATGAAATATATTGGTGAAATAAAACAATTAAAAACGGATTTTATCGCGTGTATTGAGTTTAAATTACATCCCGACGCGATAAAATCCGTTTTTAATTGTTTTATTTCATGAATAACTATCGCGGCAACCGAAGACAATAATATGAAATATATTGGGTTTTCTGCGAATACCGGTTCCAAGCCCTGACTGCGAGATAGAGGCGACTCTGGGTATTTCTATGACCAGCATTAATAGCATATTACATAATTATTTGGCTGTAAAAAAAATTTGTTCGCGTTGGATACCCCACAACTTAACAAAAGAGCACAAAGATGCTCGCGTCGAATGGTGCAATAAAATGTTAAAAAAATATAACCGTGGTGACTCAAAAGCCGTTTATAACATCTATACAGGTGACGAATCCTGGATCTATGCATACGATCCCGAAACGAAGCAACAATCAACGGTATGGGTGTTTCAAAATGAGCCGAACCCTACGAAAGTTACTCGTGCAAAAAGTACATTGAAACAAATGGTGGCCTGCTTCTTCGGTATTAATGGCCATGTAGCTACAGTGCCACTAGAAAACCGTAGAACGGTTAATTCAGAGTGGTACACGACCATTTGCTTACCGGAAGTATTTGAACAAATTCGTAAAACTAACCAGCGACGAAGAATCATTCTTCATCATGACAATGCCAGCTGTCATACGTCACGCGAAACAACTCTATTTTTGGAGGATCAAAATGTGGAATTAACGGGTCATCCGCCGTACAGCCCTGACTTGGCACCCAACGATTTTTATTTATTTCCAAATATAAAGAATAAATTACGCGGTCAACGATTTTCGACCGCTGAAGATGCTGTCGACGCATTCAAACAACACGTTATGGAGGTACCTCAGGCGGAGTGGCAGAAGTGCTTTAAAAATTGGTTCACGCGAATGCAAAAGTGCATAGATCATCAAGGGGAATACTTTGAAAAACAATAAAACCATTTTCAGCCGTGTAAGTTTGTTTGTTTTTTTGTTTCCGGATATATAAGTAGCAACCCTCGTAATCTGCATATCACAGCCATATTACTCGGTACCGGTCACTACGAAAGTTTTGAGATACAAAGAAACTACTACAGGTATTGAAATATTTTTTATTACAGTTTCTCAAAATACTCTCCGTTAGCTTCTATGCAACGGTTCATCCGCCTAAACCATGATTTGTAGCATTCCCGGTACTCTTCTTTAGGAAGGTCTTGTACGGCCTGCAAGTAGGCATTCCGAGCATCCTCAGGACTATTGAATCGCGTGTCACGAAGTCCGAGTTTGATTTTCGAGAAGAAAAAGAAATCGCAAGGAGCTAAATCGGAGCTATATGGAGGATGACACAACTCTTCGATATCCGTACGCTTCAAAAAGTCTTTGGTGAGAATGGCCTTGTGTGGCGACGCATTGTCATGATCATGATGCAGAAATAGCCCTCTCAAACCAGATTTAGGTCGTTTTTCAGTCAAATTTTTAAACACAACCGGTAAGCACACTTCAGTATACCACTGAGAATTCACAGTCTTTTGGACATAAACACTCAATGGATTAATTATTTTATGGAGCGGTCTATTTTTTCGTATATTTAAATAATCCTATGCTTCAATTGCTCGTAGATTTGATAAGACGCGCTATACATGGCATTGAATTAATCTAATTATTACGAGTTGCAATCCATACAAAATAATAATTTGACTTGTTTATTTCTAATGTGACATGCCATATTGACGTAAAAATTTTACTTTTTAATAATAGTTTAGGATAGTAATAAGAAGGTTTATCATATCTATTAAACGTCATGATGAATATCAACCATACCATCATATACCAATTACTGCTTTATACCAGCTAGATAAGGTTTGGTTTTGTATATTGATGACATAGTTTTGATTTTGTTATTATGTCAGATATTTATGCGGTCGACCTGTCATCCGATGTTAAAGCTTTCACAGAGGTTAGTTATTTATGCCGGTGGCAGTAGTCACATAATTTTGCTTTTGATAGGTAATCAGATATTTTTAAGTGGACGGATCCGATATTTATGCTGATCGATGCAAAACGATGTTTATGCCGGCCAGAAACCATCACATATTTTTACCGTGGAAGTGTCGTCATATACTTTTGCCCTCAATGGAGAATTAGATATTTTTACAGTGCTGCCCACAGTCATATATTTATGCTGGTGACTGTACACAATGATACAAGTGTGCTAAGTTGATCATTATATACGAAGCGATATTGTGCGCACGAACGCATGTGAGTGCGCATAAGGAAGCTGAGCTTATGTAATGATCAAGCACACGCGTTTCATACGACGTTTTTCAACACACTGTCGAGGAAATAACAGAATAGTATAATTAATAACTTTTAATAAATACATTAATTGTCAGAATGTTTACAGGATAGAGGTACAGTCACCAGCATAAATATATGACTATGGGCAGCCCTGCAAAAATATCTGATTCTCAATTGAGGGCAAAAGTATATGACCTTAAAAGTGAAAGCCTTAACATCGGATGACAGGTCGACCGCATAAATATCTGACATAATAACAAAATCAAAATTATGTCATCAATATACAAAACCAAACCCTATTTGGCTGGCATAGAGGTCTTAATTGTAAAAAGCTATTTGACAATTCACGAAAAGAGTGCAGACTTGTCATTGAACTGTCATTGCATATGTCTATCTCACATTTTCTATCACGAATTTGACACATTCAAATTCGTATGTTTCATTGCATTAAAAGCTTCATTACAATATTTACGATTTATTCATACAGTTAGGACTCGGTGCGACTTCCGTCAATCTGCGAGAAGCGATATTTTATTTTATTAAATTAAAGAAAAAAATCGTGCCAACACTGTTAACGGTTGATTTACGTATATAGGGTAAATAAATTTTTAATTTGAAGAAGCAGTACTGTTTATTTAATACATTACTTTGAACATTTACGGGAAGTATTTTTATATTATAACTTCCCGGGGACACATAGTAATATCTAACTAATCACTACAATACCAGGTTAATTTTTGTTTTGTTCACGGTCCTTGTTACTCAAGTTTGCAATATTCTTACGAATGATTCATCACTCTTGTGAAAAAAAATGTGTCAAAAATATCTAAATCCATATCCATACTAATATTATAAATGGGAAAGTGTATGTGTTTGTTTGTTTGTTTGTTTGTTTGTCCGTCTTTCACGGCAAAACGGGGCGACGAATTGACGTGATTTTTTAAGTGGAGATAGTTGAAGGGATGGAGAGTGACATAGGCTACTTTTTGTCTCTTTCTAACCCCCCACTTCCCTAAAATGGGGGGTGGAAGTTTGTATGGAGCATTCCAGGGGGCAAAGAGGAACCGTGTTACCCCGAATTTAATGCGAGCGAAGCCGCGGGCAAAGGCTAGTAAATCATAAATTAATTAATATAAAGTCCATAACTCCCTAGGAAACACTCACCACCAGGAGGTAAGTGAAATATTGCAAACGAGAGTATAATAGATTTCTAATCGAAAAATCACGAATGTCATAAAATATTCACAGTTTCTCACATCCATTCGTAAATGTAGTCCTACACCGGCAGAGGCAGATTCGCCCATTTGAAATCCGGCGAGTGACTGAGGTAAAGGGGTCTATACTCACCGCGTAATGGCACCAAATTGATGTCTGGATCGCCGTTAACCGTATTCGGCACTCCACACACTTGATCTGAATTCATCAATTCGTAGACAAAATCAGAGGTAAATGCTTAAATTTGTCTATGGTAGCTAAAAATGGTTTATTTCTACGATTCGTGTGTGATGTCAAGGTTTATTAGCTCCAGAGTTGGGGACGCATAATTGAAGTCGGTGATTTGATTAAAAATTCTCATTATTAAATCATCGCTGATTAAATCATAACACAAAACAATCAAGTAATTTCGCCAAGAATATATCATTAACGATGGGTGCTGATTTAAACTAAAGTAATGCTAATCTACTAAAGTCATACATGATTCGTTTAATAGGATTGGAATATTTTTAAGTTGATTTATATTATTACGAGTACAAGGATATAAGGCCTTTATTCTGAATTGTAGAAATTTTCGTTATTATACATTTTGCATAGCAAGTAATTTAATTAAAAAAAGTGGTTTGTAGAAATCCTGTCAAGCTAAAAAGGTTTCTGCAAAATAGACCTATCTGATAGGAACTAAATTCTAATATAGGTAACGAAAAGTGTGGGAGGATTTTGTTAGTCTTATCTCACTGCTTTATTTATTTATTTATTTTTTATTTACCTACTTCTTTCAAATTGAAATCAATGAACAGTTAAGAGTAAATGCTCTATTGTGGACTACATATATATGAGGTTGAAAATGGCTTCGTTTTTTTTTTGTATATAAATAATTGTAGGCAACTACTCTACGATATAGATGTGATCGGATATTGAGGTAAACATCAGTATTCTCGATAAATTCTAGTTTTTATTGCAGTTACTAAAACGATCGCTCAATCTGCCCTAATCTGACTTTATTATTTACATTATCATCAATTTTGATTTAATTTTAATACAAATTTTGATAGATTGACGATTTACCACATAATCTACCAAATTAAATTATTACTTTCATCCAAAACCAAATAGAATTGATAGATATAGTAGAACCGAACTCCTTTTTTTTATATCGGGAATAAAAATAGAATTCAAATTAGCCTAAGCATAATTAAGGTAACCCTCGGAATCAGAGATAATACGCTGGAAACTCTTATATACTTTCATTACAATGTTTTTAATCTCTAAAATCTCGGAAAATCTCGTGTCTGGGCCTGAAGTTATGCAAGGTCAAACTCCAAAAAATGGGGTTTTCGGGATTATATTGGTTTTTATAACTCCATTTAAGTTGACATCTATTAGTACATTGTATAGCATACAATTTTTACTCTAAAGATTTTTTTATGCGTTCAACTGTTTACAAGAACAAACGGTTTCAACTACTGATGTGCCCTTGGAATGTTCCCAAAATTGCGAAATTTTCCACATATGAAAATTTCGGAAAATTCTCACAATTTTGTACGGGATTTGAAACTTTCCATTTCTTAAATTTCCAATTTCCTATATTTCATATGAAATTTTCGAGAAATTTCTGAGAACATTTCCAATTATTTGGAAAGTTTCCGCAACTTGCACATCTGTAGTTACAACACTGACACGTTTAATGATTCTCGGAGCGATTATTTTTGATACTGTGTACTTAAGCTAAAAATTGTTTTAGAAACTTCAAAGTTATTTTATAATACCTATCCAATGATATGGCACACGTTGATAGTTCCTAAAAATAATTTTATTAACATTTAGTTGCATTATGGAGTGCCCCCCTTAAACATATTTTTACTACAAAACTAAGTAGCGGCACATATATTAGACCTTTGATTGAGATTTCTTGAATATACGACGTATGCGACCCGCCCGCCCATCTGTCCGTTAATCTGCATATCACAGCCATATTACTCGGTATTAGCTTTTAAACTAAACGTTTTGACACATATATCAGCCGCCCGTCAAGGAAACAGCACTATACATGTGCAAAGCGCTATCTCACTCGAACGTCGTCGCTGCATGCGGAAACCGCAGCAGTGTGATAGTTACCTTAACCGTAACCGAAAACTGCAATGAAATCGAACGGGCCAGTTCAAAGTTTAATGGGAGCATTAATTTGTACACATACCAAAAAATTAACAAACAAATGTGTCGGTATTTTGGTAAAGGTAACATTTGGCAGCTGGCACATACGTTTTCTTTGCTCGAATACAATATTGAATCTGTATAATACATTTAATGACGTAAGGCCAACCACCATGTGATACCTTTAACAAAATATTGTCACAAATAGCCATTTATCCTAAATGTATATGAGGTCGGTGTTAATAGAAAAGTAAAATAATGTAACCAAACACATGTACCTTCATCGCTTCACAATTACACTTTTTTAAAGAACAATTATGGTTTTTTTTGTCAATTCCTACACAAACTTATTATTTACATATTTTAGTGAAAACAGATTTCTTTAATCTTATTTTGTCATGTTTCAAATGCCTTTCATGTATTACAAATTCAGACATATTTGTTTACCTTATTTTACTTTTCTATTGACACTGACCTTACTCGTACCGCCTCTGTTCCGTCAGGGAAAAAATAATGGAGCTAGTAGCTATGCAAAATCTAATCCTATTTAAAACATCATTAAAACAACTAGTTAACAACTTAGTTTAACTAAGCAACTGTCTTAATAATGTTATCACTTCAGCTAAGTAATCACGATAGAAACTGAAAATCGTCACGATTTACTCATGTCGGTGCTCATGTTTATATGATAAAGATTAACGTTCTAATTTTTAACTTTAGTTTCAATACACAAATTTTTGCCCAACCCTGATTGGCTCATTGCTCTCCTGTTGCCTCCTTGTCGCTTGTCGGACAGGTGCCTTGCAACATGCAATAAAACGAGGTCAATATTCAATAATTTTATTTTGCACTATTTATCTTCAATATTATAAATTCGACCATTCTGGGCCCTCCAGGTTATATACTGAATGAGTAAGTCTTAAGCTGTATTTTCACGAATACGGCCTAAATTTTTAGGATGACCGATTTTGCATCTTCCACTTGAAAGTAATCCATGATTTCACGGCATTTATCTAAAAACAATATTAAATTGAAAATGCATTATTAAGTCGGTAGAACCTATTGATTACGTAGGTATCATGTAAGTAAACAAGAAACAACTCACATAAACTCTCAATGGATTAATTATTTAATGGAGCGGTCTATTTTTTCGTATATTTAAATAATCCTATGCTTCAATTGCTCGTAGATTTGATAAGACGCGCTATACATGCCATTGAATTAATCTAATTATTACCAGTTGCAATCCATGAAAAATAATAATTTGACTTGTTTATTTCTAATGTGACATGCCATATTGACGTAAAAATTTTACTTTTTAATGATAGTTTAGGATAGTAAAAAGAAGGTTTATCACATCTATTAAAAGTCATGATGAATATCAACCATAGTGAGCGTCAGGATGGTGGGTGGACCTCAGGAATTTTATCGAATTGTTAATAAAAGTACTGTACCTTTAGTGTCCCTCAGTGTACCTTCAGTAAAAATCAGTGTACCTCTTTCTAAAACGAGATTTTTCCAAAAAAAGGTCCATCCGCCATCCTGACGTCAGGATGGCGGGTGGACCTGGTAAATGATACATTAAACCACATATAATGTATGTGGTTATAGTGTACCTTCAGTGTACCTCTGTATAACTTTAAAAACAATCTGCATACCTCTCCTGAAAAGGAGCTACGCTCAAAATAAGGTCCACCCGCCATCCTGACGTCAGGATGGCGGGTGGACCTGGTAAATCTTGCACTATATCACTCAAAAGGTATGTGATTAGTTTGCATCTTCAGTGTACCTCAGTGTACCTTTAGTAGTAATCAGTGTACCTCTTGCTAAACCGAGATTTTTTCGAAAAAGGTCCACCCGCCATCAACCTTATTTTAAGCGTAGCTCCTTTTCAGGAGAGGTATGCAGATTGTTTATAAAGTTCTACAGAGGTACACTGAAGGTACACTATAACCACATACATTATATGTGGTTTAATGTATCATTTCATAGGTCCACCCGCCATTCTGACGGGTGGACCTTTTTCGAAAATATCTCGTTTTAGCAAGAGGTACACTGATTTTTACTAAAGGTACACTGAGGTACACTGAATATGCAATCTAATTACACACCTTTTGAGTGATAAAGTGCAAGATTTACCAGGTCCACCCGCCATTCTGACGTCAGGATGGCGGGTGGACCTGGTAAATCTTGCACTATATCACTCAAAAGTTGTGTAATTAGTTCGCATCTTCAGTGTACCTCAGTGTACCTTTAGTTAAAATCAGTGTACCTCTTGCAAAGAAGAGATTTTTTGAAATAAAGGTTAATGGCGGCTGGACCTTTATTTGAAAAAACTTTTTTGCAAGAGGTACACTGACTTTTACTAAAGGTCCTCAGTGTACCTAGATTTATTGAAATAAAGATTCAGAGCGGGTTGACCTTTTTTTTACAAAAATCTCATTTTAGCAAGAGGTACACTGATTTTTACTAAAGGTACACTGAGGTACACTGAATATACAAACTAATTACACACCTTTTGAATGATAAAAAGCAATATTTACCAGGTCCACCCGCCATTCTGACGTCAGGATGGCGGGTGGACCTGGTAAAACTTGCACTATATCACTCAAAAGGTACGTAATTAGTTTGTATCTTCAATGTACCTCAGTGTACCTTTAGTAAAAATCAGTGTACCTCTTGCTAAAATGAGATTTTTGTAAAAAAAAGGTCAACCCGCTCTGAATCTTTATTTCAAAAAATCTCGTTTTAGCAAGAGGTACAGATATTTATGCGGTCGACCTGTCATCCGATGTTAAGGCTTTCACAGATAATCAGATATTTTTAAGCGGCCGGATCCGATATTTATGCTGATCGATGCAAAACTATGTTTATGCCGGCCACAAAGCATCACATATTTTTACCATGGAAGTGTCGTCATATACTTTTGCCCTCAATGGAGAATCAGATATTTTTACAGCGCTGCCCATAGTCATATATTTATGCTGGTGACTGTACTTACGAACCTAAGATAATTAAATTTAACTAATCTTTTTTTGTGATGTTACTGAGTATCTGGAACTCTTTTTCAAATCATTTCATAAAATTAAAGACTTCACATTGTAACAGACCGACATCTGAAAACATCCAGCTACGCTGTAAGCATTAAATTATTTTGAACTATACCTTGTCTTTGACTTCGAAATAAAATCAATTTGCTACAATACGAAAATGAAGTGAGGGTAGCTTACAAAATTATGTTCCTTGATAGGTGACCTTTTTAATTTAGTCGTTGCCAGATTCGTTCAATTTCTCTATGGACAGATCTAAGCCTATTTTATAAACAAAATAAATGATTATTTACTTTTTTTATTGAAACGTAAAATAATAAAATTTACATAATTTTAGATTTTTTTAAATGTTGGTTGTTTTAAGTTTGTTTTAGATTTGTCTTTAATCTATGGTTCACGATAGATTATAGAATAGCTCGGTAAAACACGCGGGAAAGATGGAAACCAATCAGAATCAAGCTGAGTTAGTTGGACCAATCAAAATAAGAGTTGTTGAATGGAATGAGAAACGTTGGAATTATTTTGGGGGTTCTCATCTTAAGACATGAAAGTCGATATAAGGTTGTGGTAGGAAATATCTGGGCTTTTTCTTCAGCAGAGCGTCGTGTCAAAAGGAGATCAGTGAGTTTAGGCTGTAAGGTGCAAATAGTGTTTGAGTTTGTTCACAGATCTGTTATCAAGAGATGGCATTCGAAAGACAACAGAAAACCACGGCCCGCGCGCTTCTATGGTAACGAAGATGAGGGACCTTGTTGGAGCGCTGGAGACCACTGCATGAAGAATCTCGTGTTCCACGTGGCTCGCAAACATCAGCCACTACGAACTGTCTCGGTAATAAATTTAGATTTATTCGGATTTTAATAGCAAGTGCGTATGACGGACCGTCGCGTTAGTATTTACAGAATAGTGGGTAGTTTCGGGTTGATCCGTGTTGAAATTTTAATTTTGTCATTCAGCAGATAATCTGATAGTCTTATCGAGGCGTGTTTATTTAACCAAAATAAAAGTAAAATCATTGGTTTATGTGTAGATTGCGGTTGGTGAGAATTTCAGTTCGTTATTAACTACGTCTATCTATTTTGTTGTGTTTCGCGATTTAATTGAGTGAGTTAGTGGTTAGTCAAATGTATAACAATAGAATGGTGATTACAAGCATAGATTTGATAGGAACCGGGAAAAGACTTAATAACCTACAGGTATCTATAGAGGGCGTGCGATGTGGGTATACTCGCGTTAGTTTAGAATTAAAATGTAGGATCACAGTTTATTCGTATTGCATGGCATGGCGTCATTGAATTGGTGGTTGAATTGCCTATAAAATTTGTAATCAGTTTTGATTAGTATGAGTAGTTGTTCTTGTCATTTAACCAACTAAATAGGATGGCTAAGTTTATTGTGCGTCGGTGTGTATACGTAGCTATATTATGTGCAATTTAAGTTCATAGTAATGAGGTCATTAACGTATTGATTCACGGGTTTTATTTATTCTGTTTATGTTACTATTGAATTGCGCCGGTGCGTATTTATGTTAATATTTCGTATATGGTAAATAAAGGGGAAGGCATACGTTATCTAAATTATTGTTAGTAGAAACAGTTAGATGAGTAAATACAATTGTAGGTCTTAAACATTAGCGGGTTGAGTTGAACTTGAAGGATTCACCGCGTCGAGCAGAATTCGAACTTGCGACCTTTCGGAACACTGGTCCGATCGCTCTGACCGGCTGAGCCATCGACGCTTGCTCAGCCTCGGTGAATCTTTCTATCTAGTTCCTTCATTGCTTACGTCAGAGGGTTACGTATTTATCTAGTGTTCTTTAGAGTACGGTTTCTGAGTAGACAATTTATTAGGTTTCTCTAATTTAATATGATTTCCTATCATATTTAATCCATTGGTTTATTCTATATAATTAACCGTCATTCATTATCGAATTATATACTTCGAGTAAATTAGTAGTTACCTTTGCATTAGTTTATTTTATAACGTTAACAATATTTATTCTTCGTTGTAGTTAAAGTTTAGTTTCAGTCTTGATAAATAAGTAATTCTACATATTCCACAATAGGGCGTAAAATTAGTAAGCCATCTCTGGGAAAATACGTTTTGTTAATCCTTGGTTATTTCTCAAATTCCCGGTTACATCGGCTGAGAGGGCGCCTTCACCGTAAACTTCTGAAGGATCGTTGCCGCAGCGTGAGCGCTTCGGTGGCGGGATGCACCTTCGGGCGTACATATCTTCGGCCTGTCTAGTTGGACCCATCTTGAAGCCTTGACGAGCACTTCAGGGAGCTGTCAACAGAGCTGTTCCGGACCAAGGCAATCTATTGCGAGACTTCGGCGCCATTGCGAAGAGTCAATCCATCCAGCAGAAGTCAGTCCTCCAGGTGTGTTGTTTTTGATTTATTGCTTTATGCTCATTTTCATTTGTGCCGTATTACTTTATTATCTTTCAGTAAAATTAGTATTCACCAGCATATTTGAACATTAGTGTGCGTTATGCCGCCGTAATAAAATTCTACTAAGGTTCGATAAATTGAATATGATGGTATATGCATTGATTTCGTTTAATCACTATAATGGGTAATTACATTTCCTATCTAGTCATGGTGATGGCTTGCAGATGGTTGCAGGAAGCTAGTACCATGTTAGTTGTGTAACATATTGGTTAATCATGTTCTCTATGTCTTGCATGCAAATACCATTGTACATTTCCAAGTAATGATTACGTTAAAGGTTTCTACCGCTTATTCAAATAAATAAACAATATCGAGCAGTTTGTTGCTCAATATACGGCTAAATAATTTATGTGGTTAAATCCACGTAATTATAAACAGTAAATTATAAAGATATTTACTTTACCTTTTCTTGACGGTGTTTGTTAAACACTGATTGAGAAATCTTTATTACTTATAGAGTCAAATAGTGAAAATTATGATTAGGTTGCCAAATAAATAAATGTAGATACTTTGAAAAGGTCAATATTTAGTACAATTGGCTACCTGCCTAAAAAAATACACATATATATATATATATATATATATATATATATATACATAGTATGGTGAAACACCTTTACTATTACAGTTATAAACTTGTACATGTATGTGTTTTCCGGTACACGAGCATCGGACGTACTACTGCTGCACGTGGCACGCTGCTCGCTGACATCGTGAGTTCATCACTGCCAGAACAGCGGGCGACTATCCTGAGCAAACTCCAGAAGCTAGAAGTAGCAGCCGTCTCCCATCGTGAGCTGATCACAGCCAATACAGCGGGCGGCTATCCTGAGCAAACTCCAGAGGCCAGAAGCAGCAGCCCGTGATGATGCTTCTCCGCGTTGCCACGTATGGAGATATACGAAAACCGTTCTCGTGAGTTAGTTCCATACTTCTCTTTATTACACCGACGGGTGACAAAATAAGTTTAACGTTAAGCGTCAGCGAGGTTCCATGCTAGTACGGTTTCTAAGTATTTAGTACAGTTACAAAATATCCAATTTTGGAGTTTACTTAAATAAGAGATTGATATTTATAAATGTAGACGTTCTATACCAATAAATAAGGCTTTATTATGTTTGATTCAACCATATTTGAATAACATGCAACTTACCTATTAATTTATATCTGATTGTTGTGATTTCATTATGTGAGGATACACGAGTACGAAGGACTTATAATCAGAGGGCGGAATTGGTCATGGCAAAAATCAAACGTCAATAGAGTTGGAACGTTGAATTTTATCGACTATCGAATAAACTGAAATTATATTAACCTAGCGTATATTTATTTATTTACTAATAAAACTAAACCTCTAATCCATAAGCAACCAATAATAGACTTCATATGAACATTACGGAATAACGTGTGGATTATCATTATTATTATTTTCCATGGAATGTTGCAACAAACGAGAAATATTATCAAATCTAGATAAAAACTATTATCGTTATTTACCTCTTTAAACTCAGGTGAATGTGTTTTTACTCGTTATGTGAGTTTCAACTCAATATTTTTTTAGTTGCTTTAAGTGAACCTTAAATTTAGAGCAGTATATTATTGAGTTGTTTTCGTTGTAAGTAAGACAAGAGTACCTACTTCTTTATCCATTTGTTAATTGTTTTTCTTTTTGGATTAACCAATTTTTACAAACGTGAATTAGTTGCAAAAAGACTAGTGGCAGAAATGACATTTAACTGCCATGCAATTTAATTTTAATCTAATCAAAGAGGTTCATGTTAAAGTCAGAAATGTAAAAGGTGACTGAACTTATCGATAGCTGAAAAAGTCGATAAAATTTAACGTTCCAACTCTACGTTTGATTTTTGCCATGAGCAATTCCGCCCTCTGCTTATAATATATATATATACTTCATGTTGACGTTTACTCTTATCATCTAGATTTAACAATACATTTTATTTGTGTATTAACGCTACTGTTAACGAAGTTGACATATTCAATAAACTATTAATAGAATATATAGTCCTAAGTTACTCGTAATTCCTTTCCACTGATTTAGTTCAGTTGTTGGTTATTTGTAAATCACACGATCTTTCCACTGAAGGAATAGATAATACTTTATGTTGCACTAGTTAAATGATACCTGAAGTCACAATGGTTTTAATCCTCATATATGCCTTGATTTTGGTATGTAGCTCGGATTGCGTGAATCGCAAATGATTTGTGATATCCCATGGATATCATTTACAAAATGCTATTGTTGACATACATACAGATTGGTCATACAAGTAAAATTCATATTTATATAATGATTTTATATCATTAAGAATATAGACCGATAGTAATATAGTCAACAGCACCTTTCCATTTGTATACTAAAATGTGTATATATAGTTATATAAATTATACACTATATTTATTTATAAAATCGTAGTCGTTGGGAACCTGTCACAATGGATATTATTTCAATAGTGATTGTTCCAACGATGAGGTAGTTATAATTGGAAGTGTCTACAAGTTATAAAGACTCCTTCCAGTTATGTAATCAGACACTCGAATAAAACTTATTAGTTGACAGCTTTCCATGCCAAGACGATATTACCGATAGTTATTTCTAAATAGGAAATCGACTTTAACAGCCAGGATTCTCGGTTTAAATTGTTATGGAAAAATATGTGACATATTAGGTTTTGTTCTGATAATGAACTTAGCTTACAAAGCCACATCATAATACAGCTACTCGTCACTAGATTGCGCTAATATCTACTAAACATAGACAGGGTATGATATTTGAATTCCAACTGCTGACCAAGCACGGGTGAGCAGTTGATAATTAACCAGTATAAGTGTGCCGTATTGTTATGACTCTCGCCGTCATTTTACACTGGCAGTTAGAGAAGTTGGCTCGCCAAGGGGCGCACAACCATTACGAAATTACGGATATATGGCTGCCTAATTTGTCGATAAAAATATTAATCCTTAGCAATATTTTGACCATTGAATACTTAGAGAATTCAACCACCCGGAGTCGCCATTGACAGGCGTTCCCTTCTGCCGAAAACATATGACCAGTGGTCATAGACATGTATGGACTGACGTTTATCTAACGTAGCTACGTACGAATAGCCATACATTTGACGTTCCCTCCACCGCTAAAATCGGCAGACTTTTTTGTGTAGAAAATGACAGACATGGCTACTCCATCCGGGTTGAAGTCTCCAAGTTGAATACCGATTCTGATAGCCATCAGCAATAAAAGAAAAGTAATTTCTTATTTTATTATTATATTCTCTTTATTTATCCTTCTTCTTAGGCTAGGTTTTTTTACAATATCAATATAAAACTAATGTTGGAAATGTCATTGTGATAGTTGCCTTCCCCATTCATTTTAATTACATTAAGTAAGATTTAAACAAGAGTGTATTGAACCAAGTGACAGCTTACGTTTACGGGGTTGTCAAAATTCCCTTCGTTTATTTGCTGCATAACCACAGGTAAGATAAAATATTTATGTAGTTTATAGTAGTAGTTTCGTCAAAATAACGGTTAGATTGGGCAAATTAAGTAATAAATCTTACATTTATGTATTTTTATATTAAAATTTCTGATGTATCAGGTAGATTAGGGCAGGTCCAGCAATTAAACTAATCGCGTACTTGTCAACCCTAGATAATCGACAAGAAAAATTGTATGCAGAATGTAGACGTCATGTGCCACCGTTCATATGTCAAAGTTCTGTCAAACACTGATTTTGTAGGGAAGATTGAAGAGAAATGGCATGAAACCTTTAAGGAATGAAGATTAACAAATAAATTACGCTTCGAAAATGGGTATTTTATTGGGTAACAAGACATGAGACATTTTATTTTTGTAAACCTGAAAATGGGTTAAGATTTCACATGAGCGTTGTTTAACTTTACTCGTTTTAATATTATATGTCGATGCTTATCCTTAATCATGAACTTTTATCGATATAAATATCGACTTTGCACAGCATTTGAGTAGCGAGTATTTAAAGTGACAGAATGATAGAAAGTTCTAGATAAATAAATAGTACTATTCATAGATTATATAATTCTTCAGATGGAGTACTGCTAACAACATTTTGTGGTTCCATTATGATTAATTGTGTAATCATATTAAAAATCAATATATTCGTAAACTATTAACGTCACGGTAGTGGTGTTGCCAGGTGGTTGAATAGGGAAACTTCCCGAACGTAAGGGGGTCTATAATCGCCGCGATATGTTGTCAATACGATATTGACGTCACTAGACGTTTTATATTCGTTGAAAACGTGCGTGAAACGTTTTCAACGAATATTATAACGTTACCTAATAGTTAATAACTTTTATGCTTTTGTGAGCAAATTATTCTTTATTATTTTTTGAATACAATTTGTAAATAAACAAAATTATTTATATCTTAAAATTATTCCAAAAACTTCGTAAAACAAAAAGCCCATATCTAGTTGTTGATTGCACGCGCGAAGTTATGTCACCAACATCTGTCAAACTTTCGTCTCATTCTAACTATCGCTCCCTCTCACTCTGAGCGGCTGACTAGTCGCGGCAGTAATCGACTGGTCAAGCGCTTAGAACGAGATTGAACTATAGTTGGAATGAGAGGTCAGCTCTTAAGTCAAACCGATTGTGTTGATCGATCGAGGAGCATTTTTAACCAACTTCAAAAAAAGGAGGTTCTCAGTTTGACCCGTATGTTTGTATGTATGTATGTATGTATGTTTGTTCGCGATTATCTTGCGTTTGGTTGAACCGATTTTGACGATTGAAAAAAACTTTTTGAACAGTTTTCAAAAAGTTTTTGTTACATTATAAACATTAGTATAAAATAAGGCGTCGTTCATTGATTACGTAAGACATTTTTTGCCAGAGACCCCCTTCCGCTACGTAAGAAAAAAAAAATATAATAATCCTCTCTGCAGTAGGAGTAAGACATGGTCAATTTCCCTCCCCCCTAAATCGTGTTACGTAATAAATGAATACGTTATAACACTTTTAGTTGTCTTCGTCTTAGCGAGGGCACTGCCGTGCCTCCAGATTAAAAAGGTATAAAGTATGCTGAAAATAATAGTATTGGGACGACAAGAGAGGTCACTACACTCAACAGTATTCGTGTAATGTTAATAAATAGTAAATTTGGATTTTTTATTAAATTTTACCTTTTAGTCGCCTCTTCAGAAATATATTTCATCAAATTTATTAAAACAGGTGCTTATTCATTCTATTTAACCATATATATTAATAATCAAATTTATATATATATAAATGTATTCATAATTGGGAAAATTTGTATTACATGGCAACACTCGTCTGGGCACATACATTCAAACCAGCCGCCATCTTGCGTCACAGTTTGTTGTACGGGCATGCTCCATCCTTTTAATTTATTCATCCAAGTTACTATTATTTACTTGGTGGTACTACCAATGCGCAACATAGATTACCTCACTAAGATTCCGCATTATATCGTTAATAAAGGCTGGCAGTCGTTATCTATATGCTGTTTTATTTATTAAATATTGAGCCGCCTGTCGCACCAGTGGATTCTAGGTTATGTACAATATTTGAAACTACAAAACCTAACGCCTACTCAATGAACTCGATCCATTTCTCATTTTGTAAGAAAGATTGGCGCCATTCGTATGCGAGAACACTCATACTTTGGCCATATATCGATTTTAAAAACACGATGACACATTATTTTTGTATGGAAGATTCCCTGTCATACGCTTAGAATACTCTCGAAGAATGGTAACATTAACACTGTTAGTTTCCTTGAAAGGAGAAGTTTTGTGTTTTTGATAACTACGGACTCATATTCATCTCAATCATGCATAGGTTTAAAAACTTCCTGCCCGTGAGTACCAAAAAGCTGCTTGTGCAGGCCTTAATTTTTCCTATTATAGACTAAGCTGATGTGTGCACTACCAACATTTCCCAGGCTTCCCTAAACAGACTCGATCGTATATTAAATAATAGAAAACGCTTTATTTTCGGCTTGCGTAAAATAGATTACGTCTCAGGTTATCGTTACCAACTGTACATTAGTTTTGGGATATCCCTTAGGATTTAGGATTTTTATTGTATAAGATCCAAACGGCTGTACTTACTTGTGTTTAGTCACTACACAATATAATCAAAGACTAAATATTTTCATTATTCCTTATTGATAATATAAAAAATAGCCATTTTAAAAATCGTTTTCCTACCTGCACTCAATGTTCTATTCTTTCAAACAATAGATTATTTTTAATTAGTAGGTACAGTCGCCATCAAATATATCGGAGCGGCCAAGGTACTCAAAAATATCTGAACTTACACTTTATCGCATTGACAATAGAGGCGTTGTTCAGATATTTGTGACCACCTTGGCCGCTTCGATATATCTGATGGCGGCTGTACTTAAATTATTAACGCTAATATATGTAGTGATCACGCGAGTCGTTTTGTATGCTCAATCTAATGTGCAACATAAGTTGTGCCGTTATTCCCACCAATAGTTGTGTGCACCTTGGCGAGCCAACTGCTCAAACTACCAGTGTAACATGACCGCGAGATTCGTAGCAATGCAGCACACTTATACTGGTTTATTTTCTACTGCTCACCCGTGCTAGGTCAGCAGTTGGAATTCAAATGTCATAACCCTGTCTATGTTTAGTAGATATTAGCGCAATCTACTGACGAGTAACTGTATTATGATGTGGCTCTGTAAGCTAAGTTCATTATCAGAACAAAACCTAATATGTCACATATTTTTTTATAACAATTTAAACCGAGAATCCTGGCTGTTAAAGTCTATTTCCTATTTAGAAATAACTATCGGTAATATCGTCTTGGCATGGAAAGCTGTCAACTAATAAGTTTTATTCCAGCGCCTGATTAATTACAAACAGTTTTCACAGATCAGAAGAAAATAAACCGCAGGCGTCCGGTATAAATGCATTTAACTTCAACCTGCCTCTTTTCCCCCCCACTGAGACATCTTCCACGTTATGTTCCAATTATATACATCAAATGCCACGATATCGTACTAAAGCAAGAACTCTCAGTATTGCGTCGTTCCCTAAATTTTTAAACAACTTTTCTGGTCTGCTACTCTTGAACCCCCCGGCTTAAAGCTGCCAGATTGCCAGATTAGGTAATAACAATAGTATAGCAGTCTAACTATATCAATTTCGTTGCTCTCATTATTGTGTCATTCCTGCCGTGGCCAGCTCTTAGTCCATAAGTAACGTTACGACACATTGTGTATACTTAATATAAAGTGGTAACGAAGTTACTACACTGTTACTACACGTTACCACTTTTCGTTCTTAGTTTTGACATCTGGTCACAAACTGAACGCAAGGTGTATAAAAATGTTTCGAAACAAATGTGACCGAATAGTGTGAACACTGCGTCGACTCTTAGTTACTGAAAAAAATCTGGTCGCATTGTGTGCACACTGTTACCACACGAAGAAACCAAAACTCAACACAGACGCGAAGTGTAGGAACTGTTTCGACACTTCTGGGTTTATGTTACTACTTTGAAAATACTGCGACCAGAATGGTTATATGGGGGGTCGTGGACGTAATGGTGCATTCAAATATGAGACAGATGATCTCGTCTGGCTCCTGCATTACGGTTTGTAGTCCAGACATCATCTGCCGGTCATTACACCGCGTGACAACCGGCTGACGATCTTATTATTTCACAATAACATATGAACTATCATTTGACAAAGTATCCATTGGGACATGACTGAAAAAAATATACTTTATATGTTCACGACACCAGCTGACGGTCATTCCACCGCGATACGGCCGCTGACGATTTGTTTTATTCACAGTGGCATATTAACTATCAGAAAAACTTTCCGTTTGAATCTGAATGTTGATTTTATTTTTACGTGTGTGGGTGGCTGCATTCCTCTACCCCCAAACGGAGCGGTCGTTGACAGTCACAAGGCTTCATTATAAATCAGCCTTAGCCACTTATGTGATCAAATGGATAGCTGGTGCCTTTGAATTTGCGACATATACTGCCGAGTGGCTCCAGGCGTTACGGCATTCAGGGCATCAGCTGACGATCTTTCCACCACGATACAGCCAGCTGACGGTTTGATATCTTCATAATATCATATGAACTACCATCTGGCAAAGTTATACATGGGACGCGATGACTGAAAAAAATATTTTTTTTTCATGTTCACGTGACCAGCTGACGGTCTTTCCACCGCAATACAGCCGGCTGACGATTTTTCATGCTTTTTATAGCTTTTGAGCTATCGACTGACAAAATTTCAACCGGGACGCGATGACTAAATTTATTTAATTTTTTTACGTGTTTCGTTGGCTGTCGCTTCTCAACCCCCCAACGGAGCGGTAGCTGACGGTTACATTGCCTCATTATATATTATAATAGGCGATATATGCTACCGAGTGGCTCCAGCGTTACGGCCTTCAGGGCATCAGCTGACGGTCTTTCCACCGCGATACAGCCGGCTGACGATTTTATATCTTCATAATAGCATATGAACTACCATCTGACAATGTTATACATGGGACGCGATGACTGAAAAATTTTTTTTTACATGTCCACGTGACCACTTGACGGTTTTTCCAACGCGATACCGCCGGCTGACGATTTTTTATGCTTTAAATAGCTTATAATCTATCGTCTGACAAAGTTTCAAGCGGGTCGCGATGACTGAATTTATTTACGTGTTTGGGTGTCTGCCGTTCATCAACCCACCGACGGATCGGCAGCTGATGCTCACGAGGCTCCATAACACGTCGCCCTTAATCATTATACGAGTTATCTAACGGGACACGATGACTGATGGTATTTGCGCCTGGCTTACGGTCCATTAGGTCTAGGGGTGCACTATTAAGAAATGATTTTTCAAAATTCACCCCCTGAGGGGCTACCCCATACAAACTTTGGACCCCAATTCTACAATGGGGGTCCAAAGTTTGTATGGGTAAATCAGTGTTGAAAACCCTATCAACCCCTCAATCCTTAACTAGCTAAAACAATGTAATGGTTGTCGTGAGGGCAACCACATATTTCCTCCAGCCTGAGGGGCTTTGTGAAGGTTTCCAGGCTAACTCAGGGTTTGGAGGATAGGGTTAGAGTAAAACACCAATAACTGGGTCTTGTACGCCCTTTATTAAAAGTAAACCTAGTCTAAGTTGTAAGTTAGATCTCCCGAAGGGAGATAGCTTTCGATTTATATATTTCGATAGCCCTAGATTCTACGCTACGTGATAGTTCCGGTATTCATCCGGGATACGCGATTACGCGGTACGGTGATCCTGGCTAAAATAGGACGTCGGAGTGATCCCCGTGGAACGGTGGGGTCAGGAATAAACTCCCGGCTAACAACGCATGAATTCGCGCGGCACTCTGGGTTTATAGGTATCGGGACAAGCTGGGGAAACCTCCCGGCTAACAAAGCGTGATTTCGCGCGGCCCTGTGAGATTATACAACAGGGAGAGGGGAACGGGAAAGTCCTCCGGCTAACGACACGTGATTTTGCATGGCTTTCTAGGACTACCGGGAAACCTGGGACGGACGCGCAGACACGTCGCCACACCAGGTTAGCAGCCGTTGTTCGTTGCTTGAGCTCGGAACATCGACTGCCACTGCGCTAGTAGTGTCTTCTTACACTCCCTTTTGGGGGGAGTGAGGGGGCCATTTCAGAGTTTTGCCCTCTGTGGCGGCTTCTGTCGCGGGCCGTAACAACGGCCCGGTCTGTGAGTGCCAGTAAATCGTGGCGTTTTTTCTTTTTTGTTTGATCTGGTTGGCCATTATGGCTTTGCGGGTCGAGAAGATTTTTGCCTAGGGTAAAAATCACCGTGTTGTAAAAAAAATATTCTGGTTATACGGGGTCCTATTTACCCCGCCTGTACAACTTGTATCTTGTATTTTTTTAATTTATTTTATAATTCTTATGCATTAAATTATCTTTTTACGTTATTTATACTTTCTACCGTGTATATTTTATGGTAGGTAGGTACTCTATTCAACGGGATGTAAATTATCACACAAACTTGTAATATTATATTTTAATTTTTCCCCTGTTTTACGCAGTAACTTTAGACATATGCCTGTAGGTAATTCATTTAACTTAACTATAAAAACAAAATAACAAAACAAAACGAAAGAAAAATAAATGAAAAGTAAATCCTTACTTAAAAAATATACCCTCTACTTCGGTCCTTGTTTTGTGCGTGGTAACCTTACCACCCCTCGTTTCGAGTCACCGTTCCTGCGCCGCCTCGTTCTGTACTTCTTTCCTCTCCGTCCCCGCGGGACTGGTTCGGTGCTCGCTTCGATCGCCCCTGGTTGTGTTGTGCCCAACCGTCTGGTAGGCCGTCTCCAAGCATTTCAGATACAAATGCGGAGTATTCTGCCTCATGCTCATCCAACCTTGTAAAAAACTCCACCGCCTGTTCCAGGTCCACGTCGTCCGTGCTGACCGTCTCCAGTTGGGCTGTGTCCGCTTGCGGGGGTGTACTGAGCTCCGGTAGGTCAGTGTCCTGGGCGTGGCTGTCGGCTCTTGGTTCTGGTGGTGGTGGTGTTGGTTGCGGTGTGTTCGCGGGCTCCGCCCGATTCCACGCATTTTCAGACCGGTCTAAACATATTTCTCGCCAATTCCCTTCAACAATTTGGTTGTCTCGGTACTGGCGCCTTACGAGAACGTCGAGAACTTGCCGTCTTCCTGTTGCCGGGAGCCGTGGTCGGGTTGCTCTTCTGGTAAAAGCTATATATATATATATATATTGCAGTAAAACACTTCCATAATTGCATTTACACGTTTAATTTTGAAGATAAAGTAAATTACTTAAAATTAGCAACAATAATCAGAATATTTAAAATTAGCACTTCACATAAAAATGACGATAACGGTATCTATATAAAGATATTTCGCATTCAATAACTTCCTTAGTGATTAGAATGTAATTAAATTACAATAATCAGAATATTTAAAATTAGCACTTCACATAAAAATGACGATAACGGTATCTATATAAAGATATTTCACATTCAATAACTTCCTTAGTGGTTAGAATGTAATTAAATTACAATAATCAGAATATTTAATATTAGCACTTCACATAAAAATGACGATAACTGTATCTGTATAAGGATATTTCACATTCAATAGTTACCTTAGTATCGTAAACGTCTACTTTCCGCACAAAAGGAAAATAAAAAAGATGGAGTACTAGCAAAACTGGTAAGTACAAATAAAGACTCGGCTGGTAATTTGGCTGCAGGAAAATAATGGATTAATGAGGCGGGTGATATGGATGGTGACAGATGATTCGCTGGCTGAACGAAGCCTAAATTAAAGAGCCAGGTCTTTGTACGCCCGTCAAACGAGGCAATTAGAATTTTGGGAATATTTTAGTAAAACAACAAAAAAAAGCTATTATGGCACAAAAACACTGCATACAAAAAAAAGGAATCGGATTCATAACGTTTTTTAAAAAATGAAAATAATATGATATTCTCGAAAGACAGGATGGCTAAAGCTGTAGTTGAATTTGAATAGAGTTCGTGGGCAAGCGTTCCCTTTGGTTTAGGCGGACCCAACAGCTCGCTGAACTCTCTTTCTCACTTGGAGTGCCCGCTGGATGCGGGCTCTAATTCTCCGACGACGGTGAAGAATCACGCGGAACACGCGGCGGTTGCAGACCGTCTCGCCGGTCCGGCACCCACAAGCGCCTTCCGGAGTCCTTCCAGCTCAGGCGGTCCCACTGGTGGCCTTTTTGTCCGGCAACGTATTTGGTTTTTAAAAAGAATTTGTATTTAATTCAATAATGTATTAGCACTTGCTATATAATGTTTGAACGCAAAGATCTAGAGAAATAGATCGCACTTTAACACGTTGCAACTAAGCAAATTATAGCAAAACCCTCAGACTAAACCAGAATATGTTTTTTCTTTAAAAATCTCCTCGTCCATCTGACACACTCCATCATGCTACCGGTGTCCGATCATTAAAAATAATACTCATTTATTTTATTTCATTAGCCTGTATTAGTGTCCCACTGCTGGGTAAAGGCCCCCCCTCTTCTCCTCCATTCAGTCCTGTTCACAGTGCTTCCCCGCCATTTCGTAAAGAATGCGTCCAGGTCGTCCCGCTATCTCCTTTTCGGTCTGCCTCTACCCCGGCGGCCGTCGATGGTGTCTCGTGGGTCCCACTCTGTAGCCATTCTGGCCCACCGTTCCGGGTGCATGTGGCAGATATGTCCAGCCCAATCCCTCTTTAGCTTAGCGGTCTTGACACCCACATCTTCAACACGAGTTCTGGAGCGCAGTTCCGTATTTCTGATTCGATCTGTTCTGCGAACACCTAATATACTGCGCTCCATCGCTCGCTGGCAAACCTTGGGTTTGGACTTTAGAGCCTCAGTTAATGACCAGGTTAGGATAGGCAGAATGATAGGTTAGGATAGGCAGAATGCACACGTCGAGGAGTTTACGCTTAAGACATAGAGAAAGATTTCCCTTCATTAGCGCTTTGATGGACCAGAAGCTCTTCCAGGCGTTTTCGATACGTCTATCGATTTCGAAAAACTGCCTGAAAAAAATAATACTCATATGCCCGAATTTTGTTTACCCGAAGTTTATTTGCCCGAATGGTTTGTTTATCATAAAAATGATGTGACATCCTCTTTGTTTACCTGATTATTAGATTTCTGAACGTACGAGTGCCATACATATTGTTGTCCATATTATTAATTGTAATAATACTATTTAATAGAATATTTAAACGCCATACTCAATAATGTTTTTCCGAATCCATGCATACAAACAATGCATTTGCTCACTATATTCTTGTAGGCGAACTGAAAATATTTACAAACTAACCTAACCTACTTTCTGGTAGCCGTCCGCTTTTTTGGGGATCACAGTTGTTAACGGGATCTATATCTGGATGCCTAAAATTTTTTGGCCTAATTAGTCATTGCCTAACATTATTTGGCATAACCATCACTTGCCCTAACACTCGTATGGCCGAATTGTGGTTGCCCTATGCCGCAATGGCCGATTTCGTTTTGGCCTAATTTGTTTTTCCCTAATGACACTTACCACAATCGTAACATACCCTAATATTACATGGAATAAGCTTCATTGCGACTAATCATTGAAAAGGCTAACAAACGTATGTCCTACCTATCTCTGGGAGCAGTTTCGTTTTTAGGATCATAAAAAAAATAACCCTAACCTACCTATCTCTGGGAGCACTTTTCGTTTTTACGATCATAAAAAAAAAATAACCCTAACCTACCTATCGCTGGGAGCAGTTTCGTTTTTACGATCATAAAAAAAAAAATAACCCTAACCTACCTATCTCTAGGAGCAGTTTCGTTTTTACGATCATAAAAAAAAATAACCCTAACCTAACTGTCTCTGGGAGCAATTTCGTTTTTAGGATCATAAAAAAAAACCAAACCTGCCTATATAATTAGAGCAGCACCCATTAGGCCAAAACAGTTCGGACATCTCATTATAGTTCACGCTATAATAGGGATTTCATGTAATATGCAAAAAACCATTAGGGATACTCACCATTAGCACAAAAATGCTTAGGAAACATAACATTTCGGTGAAACAATACATTATGCAAAATTATCATTGCGCCAAGTGACTGTTCGGCCAAGTGACCATTAGGCCATAGCAGTTAGGCCAAGTGATTTTAGGCCAAACATTGTTAGGCATTCAGAAGGCCACCCTTGTTAACGCCTAGCATGTGTTTGTGACACTCACACCCGCATACGACAAATCTGCTGTGTCAACGCGAGCGAACCTGCCTACCGACCGCGCCGCGACCGGCACTCGTCCTCGACTCCTCTTCCAACGCGCTACTTATAGTGGTAGCCGAGCCCAATTTCAAAGAAATACCGCAAATCGATCTACAGTTTAGCCGTTTGGCACACGCATACTAGAGGTCAAAACACATTTTTGGCCCGCAGTTTTTAAAAAAAAATCCCTTAGGAGGGGAGTGCCGAGACATTCTTTTATTTGAATGGAAAAAAAAATTTTTTTTTCAGGAACCTATCATGTGTGATATCCAGGGCCCGTAATTTTCATGCCGATGACATCAATTTGACGTCACGCTCCATATAGGATGATCCCAAATAGTTTTATTGTAAATTATTAATCATTAGTCGTCAATCATTTTAATCATGTACAAATGACTTCAAAAGTACTCTATTTACACATGATATAAATAATAACTACTTGATACGTGAAACGTAAATAAAACTATTTGATTTGTTTTTATACATACATTTTATTACATGGTATTGCTAACAACACATTACAATTCATTAGGAAACAGAATTCCTCTCTAACGTAAAGCACGCCATCCTTCTTGCATTAACTCCCATGCAATGAAAATCTAAGTCATCTTCGCGTTCATACGGAAAGCAATATTCATAAAAATCTTTTTTTTTTGTAATCGTATTTTTGTTTGTTGTGTGGTTAATTATTCCAACTTCTCTGCTAAAATGAACATGTATAATTGATGGACACATTTTTTCTGATTTTAACAACTAAAATTAGGAAATCAGTATTTTTATTTCTCAGTGGCACTTGTAACATTTTTGACAGAACGTTTTTTTAATGAGAACGAATAAAAAAGGTTACATTTAAAAAAGGTTTTATTACATATTGATTTATAAACAGCCAAGGAAATTGATTTGTGTAACATTACGTACTTTGTCATAGTGACAATCAACATCTAGACGATAGAGATTTCATATTATTGTCACTGTGACAAGGTTCTAAATGGTATGCAAATCAAAGTCCTGGGCTATACCTACACGAATAACCAGATACTTAATGATATTATTTACAAACGAGGTTTTGTACAATATAATATACAAGTTAGTTTTGTACATAATTATTTACAAATTAATTTGAAACATATTTACATTTCTACTTTATTTGCCCCTTATATTTTGATTCGAAGTTAATAATTAGAATTTGCTCAAGGTTTTTAGGGGTCATGCTGCATCGCCGGTTTGTAAAAATCCATTTTAATATTGAAAAGGACCTTTCAACTTCTACAGATGTAATAGGGGCATACTTAAAATAAGGCCATAAATCTATTTTCTCATTGCTTCCATCAAGACGAACTTCTTTATTGTCGTTTAAGTCGGCCATTATTTGCATGGTTGGTAATTCCTTGTTTTTGTGTAAGACTGTTTTATGCTTTTTATAAATAAATTTTCCTTTTTCATGCAGATTAACCCTTGATAATTTGCCTGTCACAGTTTTAACTACTTGTAGCGACTCACTCAATGTCAGCGTAGAACTCTCCATTTGCTTGGTAGCTTTTACTAAAACTGTGCAGCTTTCAGTTATGAATTTTAAATGCTTTTTCAGATGAGGTTTCCCAATTGCTAATTTAGCCCGTCTTACTTTTGCGGTATTCTGGTCATCGAGATTGTTAAGAAAGTTTTTGATTTCATCGAAGTAAGTCATGTAGTAAATACAGGCCTCAATCCACGTATTCCATCTTGTTATAACTGGACGGGGAGGTTGTATTATATTAGGATATAACTGTTTTAACTTTTTTGTTCGTGATGGGGATTTTAAAAATGTCGTTTTCATACTACAAATCAACTCGTTTACATCCTCATACAAACCTCGAACTGTGTCAGCAACACGGTTGAAGCCATGGGCCAAGCATGTCACGTGTATCATATTTGGAAATGAATTCCGTAGAGTTTTACCTGCTTTTACCATATAGGGAGCCCCGTCAGTCAAAAATAACACCACCCTTTCATTGTAATTGTCATTTCCATAAAGATTTTTCAACGATTCGATTACTAAATTGTTTACAGTGGCATGATTAGTCCTGTCAAGGACCTTGGAAGCTATTATGTGTGGTTTACTTGCGTTAGTCTTTCTGAGTGCTCCAACGATAACATTGGCCACATTTTGGTCCAATTGATCTTTCGTCTCGTCAACACTTACGTAAATATACGAATCCGCGATATCATTCCTGATAGAATCGAAAACCTTTTTGAACATTTTAGGTAAATACTGTACTCTTAAGTTTGACTCCGATGGAACTTTTGCTGTTTTCGCATACTTGCCATCAATGCATTTTTGAAGGAAGTTACGGAAATTTTCATTTTCTAATTGAAACCATGGTATGTTTGACGCTACCATAAAATTCGTAAGATCCAGGTTAAACTCATTTTGTGTTAATTTTCCTTCTTCTCTTTCAATATGTTTAGTTGTTTGCAAATGTGCTGTGACATTGCTGACTTTTGATGTTATATATTGATCACAACAGGAACAATAAACGTTTTCGTCGTATACGATTAAAAACGGATATCTGTAGCAAAACTGGTGTAAAGATGACATTGTACCTATTTACATTTATCCAACAATACCTAACAAATAAATTAACAATAATTAAAACACAACAATATGTATTATTTTAAGCTGACACCTATATAAGTCAATTAGACATGGTACTGATTATTTCAAGTATCGATATCGGTTACCTGCAGAGGTTGTTCAACATAGACATAAACAAAAAGGAAGATGAGTGACGTTCATAGTAAACAAAACTGAAATGTGGTCCAGCACCTACACACTTGTAAAATGCTACACACCGCTGTACTCAAACTCAAACTCAAACATTTATTCAGTAAGTAGGCCACAAGGGCACTTTTACACGTCAAAGTAAAAGAGAGAAAAAAAATCAAACTACACCGGTTCTAACCCTACACTTCTGACCCGAGAAGAATTATGTCCGGCAAGAAACTCGGCGGGACTTATTTTTTCAAAACAACAGTACATCAAAACTAAACAATACATATAAGTGCGTTATTCTATAAGAAAACATATCAAACCAAGGTTAGATTAACCAACAATAGGTTATAGTTTAAGAAAAATACCAAAGAAAAGAGGTGAGTCTAAATCTGACTATTTGAAAATGAATTACATACAAGTTTGATATACTTTCTTACCTGAACTGTGTCTTCTACATACATTTCCAAATTATAATAATCCATCATCAACAGTTAGAAAAAAAAATTGAATTTAAATTTAAAAAAAAGTATGTGTGTATAAGGTCTCCAAGTGTCTTGATCTATAAATTCTATATAATAATAAAAAAATATGGATAATCAAGCACCGAATGTTGTGTCTAAAGCCAATTAAACTAAAATTAAATATGATTAATAAAAAGTTACGTGATTGTGTGGCCTCAGTTAATACATGTGTATCAAGGGCAAAAGAGATAAACCTATATAGTTAACACGGCTATGCAAGCGAGACCTCCATATTTTACGTATTGCACAAAGTGTAACTGAGAGACTCTGCCACACGACTAATTCAATATAGGTCCCGGAACCTATATTTGATTGCACACAATCGAGCGCCTGGTACCGTATCTCTCTTTTTGTATAAATCAATGTTGTTAAATGATTAATTATGACGAATTTAATTGGAATCATACTCTATGCAGCATGAGTCTATGTAGCAATTGGGAAACATCATCGGAAAAATCATTTAAAATTCATACCTGAAAGCTGCAGAGTTCTAGTAAAAGCTACCAAGCAAATGGAGAGTTTTACGCTGACATTGAGTGAGTCGCTACAAGTAGTTAAAACTGTGACAGGCAAATTATCAAGGGTTAGTCTGCATGAAAAAGGAAATTTTATTTATAAAAAGCATAAAACAGTCTTACACAAAAACAAGGAATTACCAACCATGCAAATAATGGCTGACTTAAACGACAATAATGAAGTTCGTCTTGATGGAAGCAATGGGAAAATTGATTTATGGTCTTATTTTAAGTATGCCCCTATTACATCTGTAGAAGTTGAAAGGTCCTTTTTAATATTAAAATGGATTTTTACAAACCGGGGATGCAGTATGACCCCTAAAATCCTTGAGCAAATTCTAATTATTAATTTCGAATCAAAATATAAGGGGCAAAAAAAGTAGAAATGTAAATATGTTTTAAATGAATTTGTAAATAATTACGAGTATGTACAAAACTAACTTGTACAGCCTTGGCCAGAAGTATGCTCCTATTACATCTGTAGAAGTTGAAAGGTCCTTTTTAATATTAAAATGGATTTTTACAAACCGGCGATGCAGTATGACCCCTAAAAACGTTGCGCAAATTCTAATTATCAATTTCGAATCAAAATATAAGGGGCAAAAAAAGTAGAAATGTAAATATGTTTTAAATTAATTTGTAAATAATTACGAGTATGTACAAAACTAACTTGTACAGCCTTGGCCAGAAGTGTTGAGCATAGCTCTTTTTTGCTTGCAATTTTGATGTTAAGTATTAATTCCCTATCATAACAATGTACAATGACGTAAAATGTTATATTTTATTGATATATCTAGAAAACTTCACTTAATAACACTTTCAAGGTACCTATAAAATATGAAAAGTGGAGGTCCCAAAAATGCGAATTTAGGTCGGTGCGAAAAATTGCAAATATTCGATGCAGTTAGGTACTACTCATTTCAACAAAACATGCCTGTTCAGTTTGAATTAATTGATAAAATAACTTCAAAAAAGTCAGAAACACCGGTCTAAACTTTCGAGTTTTGTATGAAAATCACAAGGATGCTCAATACTTCTGGCCAAGGCTGTATATAATAATGTACAAAACCTCGTTTGTAAATAATATCATTAAGTATCTAGTTATTCGTGTAGTTATGGCCCAGGACTTTGATTTGCATACCATTTAGAACCTGGTCACAGTGACAATAATATGAAATCTCTAGCGTCTAGATGTTGATTGACACTATGACAAAGTACGTAATGTTACACAAATCAATTTCCTTGGCTGTTTATAAATCAATATGTAATAAAACCTTTTTAAATGTAACCTTTTTTATTCGTGCTCATTAAAAAACGTTCTGTCAAAAATGTTACAAGTGCCACTGAGAAATAAAAATACTGATTTCCTAATTGTATTAGTTGTTAAAATCAGAAAAAAATTGTCCATCAATTATACAAAATTACAACAAAATTAACAGGGAACTTGACATACACTCAAAACCATACCACGAGTGTAAATCGCTCATCACAAAGTGGCTCAAAAGGAAATCCTATGAGGATACGGAGAGTATGTTGCGACCGCTATACTAGGAAGCACCACACACACATGTACACACACCACACACACACACACACACACACACACACACACACACACACACACACACACACACACACACACACACACACACACACATACACTCACACTCACATACTACTATTATTCTAATATTAAGTATGTTCAAGCATGTCCCATGTATGTAGTGCCTAAGCTAAAAACCATTAATTACCTACAAAACTTTTACCCTTTTAACTTTTATAAACCTAAGGGAAGAGCGGTGCCTCCCAACACAGGCAATATTTTGCTTACCGGGTGGCCCCATCCCCTGTATCATAACCCTGTATGCATTTATGAAATAAATAATTTTGTTTTTTTTTTTTTTTTGACATTTTCTTTTTAGCAGAGAATTTGAAATAATTAACCAAATGTGTGACACAACAAACAAAAATACGATTACAAAACAAAATGATTTTTATGAATATTGCGTTAGGTACGTATGAACGCGAAGATGACTTAGATTTTCTTTGCATGGGAATTAATGCAAGAAGGATGGCGTGCTTTACGTTAGAGAGGAATTCTGTTTTCTACGTAACAATTGTAATGTGTTGTTAACAATACCATTTAATAAAATGTATGTATAAAAACAAATCAAATAGTTGTATGTACGTTTCACGTATCAAGTAGGTATTATTTATTCCATGTGTAAATAGAGTACTTATGAAGTCATTTGTACATGATTAAAATGATTGACGACTAATGATTAATAATTTATAATAAAACTATATGGGATCACCCTATATGGAGCGTGACGTCAAATTGATGTCATCGGCATGAAAATTACGGGCCCTAGTGATATCTTATGAAAGGGCATTTTGAAGCGATTCTAAAAATATACCACATCATTACATTTCAGCCATTATTTTTTAATGAACACAAAAATAATTTTCGAAACCATACCAAGTTTGGGCTCCTCCAGACACGATATGCCTGATTTTTTTTAAATACAATATACTACAAATGATACGTAATATCCTCATATCTAACCTCGAAGAAGCAATTTTTTTTTTAATTTTTCAATATTACAAAGTGGCACAGTTCTACTTCAATACCTATTTTACGAGACGTATAGAACTGTACCTACTGCAGATACGGTACATATTAATCATAAAATGATACGTAGTATCCATATATCCAACGGGAAATACCTCTTTAACCAATTAACTGTATCTTTTCATCAGTTGGTAAAGTTTTTGGTGGTAGATACTGACTTAAAAAGTGACTGAAAGTTCAATTAAAGATATTTATTCCTGTTGTTTTTTATCTTATAATTATAATACAAGAGCCGACTAAGCTTACTTACCTCGAGCTTCAGGCTGAAATTTCTGTAAATATAAATACCTACATAAAGGAACTTACTACAGGGAAAGAAAATCAAACAAAAGATTGAAAGTTGAAAAGAAAATTATTTATTTTAATTTAGATTTAAGATTTTTGTTATTGAAAAGCGAAACACTAACTAATTACCCCTAATGCTGTCTTTTCAAACGTCATTAGGTGTTAGTTTCCGATTCCTAGGCTTTGCGAAGGTAAAAACGAAACTAACGAAGCAAAAAACCTTCGCGCCGTATTACAGTGAAATAAGTAACGTAATTATAAATCAAATACATTAATTAATATACTATATATACAGTAGCTTGCTCTGATACGCAGTTTGGCCAAGATGATCGTGAAAGCTAGTGGAAACCCAACGTTGTGTGTGTAGTTACCGCAAGTCCTTTTCGATAAGGTGAGAAATAACCGAAATATTTAAAATACATATAATTCCTAACTTAAATCTAATGGAATATAAATAAAATAGACAATGATAGGTTAGCATATTAACTGTTGACGTTAAAAATAGAATAAGAAGCATCATATAAATATACCCTAACTAACAGACTCTAATAAATAATCAAATTGAATATTAAAATTACACTAGAATTATTATGATTGATTAAATAGGTATTTCGTTGTTTATTAAATAGTTGTATTTACAACAAAATATATGTAAGGAGGATTACTGGACTTCCAACGTAATGATTGTTGGCGGTTGGCGAAGTACGCCTGTACAAAATATGTGGCATGTCAGTTTTGACAGTTCCGTCTTCCAACGGTGGAATCACGACCAGTGGTCTACGATTCGAAGCTTAATGGATCTGGTAATATATACTGTCCACGGCCAGTGGCCTTACAGACCTGTTGATTGTGCATTCTGAGCATTTGTAATGATCCAAGTGTGCGACCGGGCCAGTAGCCTACAGTCTCGCTTCATACATCAATGTATAGCTGACAGATAACCGCCAATTCCTCCACACCACATATGCAAATAACGACTGGTACATTTAATAATTAAGTAAGCAAATACCAACCACCGTTTATGACGAATGGTATATAAATTTAGGAAGTAAATAGCAAGTACCTATCATCGTTAATAAGCAATATCTGTGCAGTAACCCAGACGTGTAAGACCCTCACCGCTAGCGATTCATCACTGCAAGAGAACGGGATTAGCTAAGAACACCTTATACACTAATGGCGTACCTACATGGCAATAAACCTCTGTAAGCACATGCTATTTTTCATGTCATATGTTCAAGATCATTGGGTGATACAGAACGCTTTGGCCTCAAACCCGAGGGGAGTCCGTTGCCACCTAGGCACTACAACAGACACGCATTCTACATGGAATAATCCTCTACGCTAGAAATCCAGCATCTTATCGCTTATATAATTACTAAAGTGTTACGTGGAAGTACATACTACGCGATATCGTTTAACCATGGCCAATAGTTAACCGACATCGACAATTAACATTTAAAAGGTCGAAACCTATCTTGGATATAGTACGTTCAAACAATTTCGACCGTTACATTAAAACTATATATTTATAAGGTGGTAGAAAGAAATAGTTAACAGATAGAACGCAGTTACCCGGAAACTGTATTAAAATCTACTTAGATAAAATATGGCTTGGTACTTTCAACTGGAACCTATTCGACACGTCAACAGTAAATATATACTACGGTGGAGAATAAATATTACGTATCCTAAATAGTTAGGTATTGTAAATATAATATACGCACACATAAATACACACAGTCATATATAGTAGAATGTAAAAGGTTCAATGTTAAAATAAACCATAAACACGGGCCGTATATTATGAAGAGCCTGGTCCGAATATAAGCTAAATACCAGCTTATATAATAGAACGTAAATAAGTAGAATATCATTAAATTGTTAAATGGTTTCCTCACGACAACGAGTTCCACGTAAATACAAAATACTATTATTTATTAGTTGTGTTATGTTATGTATTTGAAGTCCCAGTCAGGTAATATTATACATTCAACAGTAAGTTCAATATTAAACCATTGCTCTGAAGTTAATCCTATGTCGAAACGTCCATACGATTTAAGAATCGTTTATGAAAGAAGACGAAGATTGTATTTAAATTTCACACTCAATAAATAATCAAAATATTTAAGTACTTATTTAGACAAACAGACGGCTCTAGGCACAGAGGAATAGTGCTTCGCTTCGCTCACTCAGTAATAGTTGAAATAGTACCTAATATACTTAAACGCAGATCCCTACTTCATTGTAAACCCAAACACAGCTAAAATATTTACAAATGTGGATTAATAATATATCCCTCATTATTCTAACACTCACTGCAAGTAAATAAGCGTAACGCCTGTAATATTAGTCCCCAAATAACCTTATTAATAAAAGAAAGGTATTGACCGTTATTATAATATTCGTACGCTTCACTAGTAAAAATATTGTAAAATGCTGGTACACGACAAACAATTAAGATAAGAGTGAAATATTTAAAAGGACTTACATAAAGTTGTAGACCTCGATCTTGGTTGAGAGATGCTGATGTCTTGAAATCTCGTTCCGACTAAGTTAAGTTCGAACCTTACCACCCGCTTTTATAATTTCCGTACCCTGTCTCCCGCAATCACCTACATTCCCCTTTGTAGCTTTAATCCAAACACCTCTTTAAAAATCTTACCGATTACTCATCCGATTCCGCTATTGGACCTAGTAATCTAAATAATAAGGTTGATGATCCAACCTGTAGATACTAAAACCAAATAAATGTCTAACAGACAAGGTTCAAATTCGTATGAACTCCTCACTCGTCGTCTGCACACCGCTTCTCGATCGCCTGCGAAAATCTAAGCAAATATGCGGGTGGGTTAAGATTAACCTCGCGCGCTGCAAGATTATTCCTACCCGCATTTATGTAAAATTATTAATTAATAATTACAATTTCAGGATTTTCTGGTAAATTGCTGAATAAAACTTAGAAACTACATTTGGATAAATCTGTTAAAAATATAGGGAATATACAGTGTGGAAAGATAAGTCGGGCCCTGGAGGGAAACTACCTTAAAACGTTGAGATAGCTCAATTCACTGAAAGGAAACATTCTTTAATTTTTTTAAAGGGACATAACTGCATTTACACATTTTTGGAAAAGAGTACAGTTTACAAAAAAAACTATTTATTTTGTAATTTTTGCCATAAATAATTTTTATGACAATTGATGCTAATCGATCATATTGCTAACAAGGATAAAAACTTCTTAATACCAACCAAGTTTAGGGTACAAGAGAACCCATAAATAATAATAAAAATATTTTTCATACAATTAGTATAGAAAAAAGTGAAAATTAAGAAAAAAACTGAGAATGCAGATTTAGTTTTTAGGAGAAATAAAAGAATGTTTCCTTTCAGCGAATTGAGCTATCTCAACGTTTTAAGGTAGTTTCCCTCCAGGGCCCGACTTATCTTTCCACGCTGTATATATGATAACAAAATATACATACAATAGTGTTTCTATAGGAAACGAAAGCAAATTCAATGTAACCGCATGGTAAATTTTCACCAATAATTATTAATACGCATATATTTCTAACAAATATCAATAGGAATGCTAAGAGGACTATATTGTTTATGGAATGAAAATATTTATTTGTACTCGGAAGTAAATAATCACGTGTTTATGACACAATACTGATCTTAACCAAATCTTCCTAAATAACTATTATTTTTATTCAATCTCAAAAGAAACAATGCCTATTTAGATCAAGGAATTAGATTTTACGTTTTCATTTGTTTTCTGCTACATACAGTAACATCTATAAATTCGAGGTTAGGTGTTTTAGGAACCAAAATTTATTAGAAAATACTATTATCTGTATTAAAAATGAATTACTATCTCAATGTTTAAAAGAAAAGGCATATTATTTGGAAAAGCCACTTGAAAGAAAGCTAGTTTTCAGTATTCATTTCAACACTAAATTCTCCTTCCCGAACTGCACCAAAGCTATGAAAATTAAGACATAACTACTAATTGATTTTATGATACTCCATATTTTCCAGGTGAGTTGTAATTCGAACTTTAATATTACAGTATAATTTTTCATTAAAGCTTAATCGTAAAGTCGTAAATTTTCCTGAAACTGAAAAATGAAATGAACTCCTACATAACGTTAATAGCAATGTCACAATATCGAACAATTTTACCGTCCATTGAAATAGGCATGATATGGATCCCTTGGATTCATTACACCAGTCACATAAAAGAAAAGGACAGCAAACATTTATCTGACAGATATGCTTTAACTGGAGATTGTGAAACAGGCCATTAAGTCTCATTTCTGACTTTTGTGTTGCTTTAAGGCAATTGGCTCCATATAGACATTTGGTCATCATCAGGGCCCGTAATTTCATGCCGATGACATCAATTTGACGTCACGCTCCATATAGGGTGATCCCATATAGTTTTATTATAAATTATTAATCATTAGTCGTCAATCATTTTAATCATGTACAAATGACTTCATAAGTACTCTATTTACACATGGAATAAATAATACCTACTTGATACGTGAAACGTACATACAACTATTTGATTTGTTTTTATACATACATTTTATTAAATGGTATTGTTAACAACACATTACAATTGTTACGTAGAAAACAGAATTCCTCTCTAACGTAAAGCACGCCATCCTTCTTGCATTAATTCCCATGCAAAGAAAATCTAAGTCATCTTCGCGTTCATACGTACCTAACGCAATATTCATAAAAATCATTTTGTTTTGTAATCGTATTTTTGTTTGTTGTGTCACACATTTGGTTAATTATTTCAAATTCTCTGCTAAAAAGAAAATGTCAAAAAAAAAAAAAAAATCAAAATTATTTATTTCATAAATGCATACAGGGTTATGATACAGGGGATGGGGCCACCCGGTAAGCAAAATATTGCCTGTGTTGGGAGGCACCGCTCTTCCCTTAGGTTTATAAAAGTTAAAAGGGTAAAAGTTTTGTAGGTAATTAATGGTTTTTAGCTTAGGCACTACATACATGGGACATGCTTGAACATACTTAATATTAGAATAATAGTAGTATGTGAGTGTATGTGTGTGTGTGTGTGTGTGTGTGTGTGTGTGTGTGTGTGTGTGTGTGTGTGTGTGTGTGTGTGTGTGTGTGTGTGTGTGTGTGTGTGTGTGTGTGTGTGGTGTGTGTACATGTGTGTGTGGTGCTTCCTAGTATAGCGGTCGCAACATACTCTCCGTATCCTCATAGGATTTCCTTTTGAGCCACTTTGTGATGAGCGATTTACACTCGTGGTATGGTTTTGAGTGTATGTCAAGTTCCCTGTTAATTTTGTTGTAATTTTGTATAATTGATGGACAATTTTTTTCTGATTTTAACAACTAATACAATTAGGAAATCAGTATTTTTATTTCTCAGTGGCACTTGTAACATTTTTGACAGAACGTTTTTTAATGAGCACGAATAAAAAAGGTTACATTTAAAAAGGTTTTATTACATATTGATTTATAAACAGCCAAGGAAATTGATTTGTGTAACATTACGTACTTTGTCATAGTGTCAATCAACATCTAGACGCTAGAGATTTCATATTATTGTCACTGTGACCAGGTTCTAAATGGTATGCAAATCAAAGTCCTGGGCCATAACTACACGAATAACTAGATACTTAATGATATTATTTACAAACGAGGTTTTGTACATTATTATATACAGCCTTGGCCAGAAGTATTGAGCATCCTTGTGATTTTCATACAAAACTCGAAAGTTTAGACCGGTGTTTCTGACTTTTTTGAAGTTATTTTATCAATTAATTCAAACTGAACAGGCATGTTTTGTTGAAATGAGTAGTACCTAACTGCATCGAATATTTGCAATTTTTCGCACCGACCTAAATTCTCATTTTTGGGACCTCCACTTTTCATATTTTATAGGTACCTTGAAAGTGTTATTAAGTGAAGTTTTCTAGATATATCAATAAAATATAACATTTTACGTCATTGTACATTGTTATGATAGGGAATTAATACTTAACATCAAAATTGCAAGCAAAAAAGAGCTATGCTCAACACTTCTGGCCAAGGCTGTACAAGTTAGTTTTGTACATACTCGTAATTATTTACAAATTAATTTAAAACATATTTACATTTCTACTTTTTTTGCCCCTTATATTTTGATTCGAAATTGATAATTAGAATTTGCGCAACGTTTTTAGGGGTCATACTGCATCGCCGGTTTGTAAAAATCCATTTTAATATTAAAAAGGACCTTTCAACTTCTACAGATGTAATAGGAGCATACTTCTGGCCAAGGCTGTACAAGTTAGTTTTGTACATACTCGTAATTATTTACAAATTCATTTAAAACATATTTACATTTCTACTTTTTTTGCCCCTTATATTTTGATTCGAAATTAATAATTAGAATTTGCTCAAGGATTTTAGGGGTCATACTGCATCCCCGGTTTGTAAAAATCCATTTTAATATTAAAAAGGACCTTTCAACTTCTACAGATGTAATAGGGGCATACTTAAAATAAGACCATAAATCAATTTTCCCATTGCTTCCATCAAGACGAACTTCATTATTGTCGTTTAAGTCAGCCATTATTTGCATGGTTGGTAATTCCTTGTTTTTGTGTAAGACTGTTTTATGCTTTTTATAAATAAAATTTCCTTTTTCATGCAGACTAACCCTTGATAATTTGCCTGTCACAGTTTTAACTACTTGTAGCGACTCACTCAATGTCAGCGTAAAACTCTCCATTTGCTTGGTAGCTTTTACTAGAACTCTGCAGCTTTCAGGTATGAATTTTAAATGATTTTTCCGATGATGTTTCCCAATTGCTACATAGACTCATGCTGCATAGAGTATGATTCCAATTAAATTCGTCATAATTAATCATTTAACAACATTGATTTATACAAAAAGAGAGATACGGTACCAGGCGCTCGATTGTGTGCAATCAAATATAGGTTCCGGGACCTATATTGAATTAGTCGTGTGGCAGAGTCTCTCAGTTACACTTTGTGCAATACGTAAAATATGGAGGTCTCGCTTGCATAGCCGTGTTAACTATATAGGTTTATCTCTTTTGCCCTTGATACACATGTATTAACTGAGGCCACACAATCACGTAACTTTTTATTAATCATATTTAATTTTAGTTTAATTGGCTTTAGACACAACATTCGGTGCTTGATTATCCATATTTTTTTATTATTATATAGAATTTATAGATCAAGACACTTGGAGACCTTATACACACATACTTTTTTTTAAATTTAAATTCAATTTTTTTTTCTAACTGTTGATGATGGATTATTATAATTTGGAAATGTATGTAGAAGACACAGTTCAGGTAAGAAAGTATATCAAACTTGTATGTAATTCATTTTCAAATAGTCAGATTTAGACTCACCTCTTTTCTTTGGTATTTTTCTTAAACTATAACCTATTGTTGGTTAATCTAACCTTGGTTTGATATGTTTTCTTATAGAATAACGCACTTATATGTATTGTTTAGTTTTGATGTACTGTTGTTTTGAAAAAATAAGTCCCGCCGAGTTTCTTGCCGGACATAATTCTTCTCGGGTCAGAAGTGTAGGGTTAGAACCGGTGTAGTTTGATTTTTTTTCTCTCTTTTACTTTGACGTGTAAAAGTGCCCTTGTGGCCTACTTACTGAATAAATGTTTGAGTTTGAGTTTGAGTACAGCGGTGTGTAGCATTTTACAAGTGTGTAGGTGCTGGACCACATTTCAGTTTTGTTTACTATGAACGTCACTCATCTTCCTTTTTGTTTATGTCTATGTTGAACAACCTCTGCAGGTAACCGATATCGATACTTGAAATAATCAGTACCATGTCTAATTGACTTATATAGGTGTCAGCTTAAAATAATACATATTGTTGTGTTTTAATTATTGTTAATTTATTTGTAAGGTATTGTTGGATAAATGTAAATAGGTACAATGTCATCTTTACACCAGTTTTGCTACAGATATCCGTTTTTAATCGTATACGACGAAAACGTTTATTGTTCCTGTTGTGATCAATATATAACATCAAAAGTCAGCAATGTCACAGCACATTTGCAAACAACTAAACATATTGAAAGAGAAGAAGGAAAATTAACACAAAATGAGTTTAACCTGGATCTTACGAATTTTATGGTAGCGTCAAACATACCATGGTTTCAATTAGAAAATGAAAATTTCCGTAACTTCCTTCAAAAATGCATTGATGGCAAGTATGCGAAAACAGCAAAAGTTCCATCGGAGTCAAACTTAAGAGTACAGTATTTACCTAAAATGTTCAAAAAGGTTTTCGATTCTATCAGGAATGATATCGCGGATTCGTATATTTACGTAAGTGTTGACGAGACGAAAGATCAATTGGACCAAAATGTGGCCAATGTTATCGTTGGAGCACTCAGAAAGACTAACGCAAGTAAACCACACATAATAGCTTCCAAGGTCCTTGACAGGACTAATCATGCCACTGTAAACAATTTAGTAATCGAATCGTTGAAAAATCTTTATGGAAATGACAATTACAATGAAAGGGTGGTGTTATTTTTGACTGACGGGGCTCCCTATATGGTAAAAGCAGGTAAAACTCTACGGAATTCATTTCCAAATATGATACACGTGACATGCTTGGCCCATGGCTTCAACCGTGTTGCTGACACAGTTCGAGGTTTGTATGAGGATGTAAACGAGTTGATTCGTAGTATGAAAACGACATTTTTAAAATCCCCATCACGAACAAAAAAGTTAAAACAGTTATATCCTAATATGCCACAACCTCCCCGTCCAGTTATAACAAGATGGAATACGTGGATTGAGGCCTGTATTTACTACATGACTTACTTCGATGAAATCAAAAACGTTCTTAACAATCTCGATGACCAAAATACCGCAAAAGTAAGACGGGCTAAATTAGCAATTGGGAAACCTCATCTGAAAAAGCATTTAAAATTCATAACTGAAAGCTGCACAGTTTTAGTAAAAGCTACCAAGCAAATGGAGAGTTCTACGCTGACATTGAGTGAGTCGCTACAAGTAGTTAAAACTGTGACAGGCAAATTATCAAGGGTTAATCTGCATGAAAAAGGAAAATTTATTTATAAAAAGCATAAAACAGTCTTACACAAAAACAAGGAATTACCAACCATGCAAATAATGGCCGACTTAAACGACAATAAAGAAGTTCGTCTTGATGGAAGCAATGAGAAAATAGATTTATGGCCTTATTTTAAGTATGCCCCTATTACATCTGTAGAAGTTGAAAGGTCCTTTTCAATATTAAAATGGATTTTTACAAACCGGCGATGCAGCAAGACCCCTAAAAACCTTGAGCAAATTCTAATTATTAACTTCGAATCAAAATATAAGGGGCAAATAAAGTAGAAATGTAAATATGTTTCAAATTAATTTGTAAATAATTATGTACAAAACTAACTTGTATATTATATTGTACAAAACCTCGTTTGTAAATAATATCATTAAGTATCTGGTTATTCGTGTAGGTATAGCCCAGGACTTTGATTTGCATACCATTTAGAACCTTGTCACAGTGACAATAATATGAAATCTCTATCGTCTAGATGTTGATTGTCACTATGACAAAGTACGTAATGTTACACAAATCAATTTCCTTGGCTGTTTATAAATCAATATGTAATAAAACCTTTTTTAAATGTAACCTTTTTTATTCGTTCTCATTAAAAAAACGTTCTGTCAAAAATGTTACAAGTGCCACTGAGAAATAAAAATACTGATTTCCTAATTTTAGTTGTTAAAATCAGAAAAAATGTGTCCATCAATTAAACATGTTCATTTTAGCAGAGAAGTTGGAATAATTAACCACACAACAAACAAAAATACGATTACAAAAAAAAAAGATTTTTATGAATATTGCTTTCCGTATGAACGCGAAGATGACTTAGATTTTCATTGCATGGGAGTTAATGCAAGAAGGATGGCGTGCTTTACGTTAGAGAGGAATTCTGTTTTCTAATGAATTGTAATGTGTTGTTAGCAATACCATGTAATAAAATGTATAAAAACAAATCAAATAGTTTTATTTACGTTTCACGTATCAAGTAGTTATTATTTATATCATGTGTAAATAGAGTACTTTTGAAGTCATTTGTACATGATTAAAATGATTGACGACTAATGATTAATAATTTACAATAAAACTATTTGGGATCATCCTACATGGAGCGTGACGTCAAATTGATGTCATCGGCATGAAAATTACGGGCCCTGGTCATCATAAAGAAAACCTGGAGCTTTACGGGTGTGAAGAAAATCCGTTTAAAGATGAATGATAAGCAATATTTCAAGCAGTTGATGTAGATAGTATCTTCTTCAGTTGTTATGCAGTAGAAAAGGGCTGAAACAATCCTTGTTTCTTAATTTTCATTCAAACTCCATCCAAGCTTCCCCCAATGGAGTGATAAGAAAGCGAGACTTGGATTGAGTTTTAACAATTATAGTCGGTGGTGTTCACTTATTTATACGGAAAATGATGATGATGGAATTTCCATTTGCAGAACTAATCCTTTAGGCTCTAAGATTAATTTAAGAAGGGGAGCCAATCAAATTTCTGATGCAAATTTTTGACGAAGTGGGGGGTGCCCCCCATAATTAATTAAAAATAAAATAGAGCTGTATAGTCAATTTTTAATTCATTTTCGTGTAAAGCAAGGATGCCGAATTCATTTTTGGTATTTTATTTATACCTTTCCATATAAGAAAACTGAGAAAACATAAAAAAATATGAAATCAATGTTTGATATTTTTTTGAATAAATGCCTATATTCTTTTAATTTATGGTCGTAACATGAAAAATATATTTTCATGATAAAGCCCTGTTATTCCTCTTTATAAAAAGTATATAAATCCTTTATTGGTTGTAATATCTTTAACGAAAAAAAATTATATTAATAGGGGTGTTATCAACCATAATCTAATTATGTAGGAAAAACGATGTGGTTTGAGCTCGAATGCTTGTCTAATTATAGCTTTCACAACTAAATGGACGTCAACCATTTTAAACGCTTTTATTTACCTTGCCTTTGTATGCTTGTTATAATCTGTAAGTGAAATAAAGAGTTCGTTTAGAAGATACCGGAACCGGTTACCAATAAAGGGGTCTTAGATCGAGTGAGTATTTGGTAGAGTTGTTTTTAAAAACTATCAATTTAGTAAGCACATCATTCCGTTACCCAAAGGTAAGCGCTTGGCGGATACGGGTTGGAGGAGGAGAGCAGAAGATCGAGCACAGTAGCGTGCCATTGGAAAGGCCTATGTCCAGCAGTGGACTGATATTGGCTGCTGATGCTGCTGCTAATAATGATAATGTAGCGCTTACCAAAATGAAAATCCAAAATGACGTTTACATATCAAGCTAATTTCATCTCTATTGCTAAGACATTAGACAGGGACATAATACTGAATATAGGGTAACCATATAATTTTGTAACCAATAATAGGGTTACCCTATCGAAAAGAGTTATCAAATTGAGGAGTTCTCCGGTCCTTGTTATCTAGTGACGTTTTCAAGTGAAAGGTACATCATTGCGGGTTATCAATGAGGGCCCGTTCATTTTTTTAGAGAGAAAACTTAAGTGGTAGTTATACATCTTCAACTGAGGACACTCTGTTGGCGAATAGTGCGCTCTAAAATAAAAATAACAGTTTTGTGTTATACCTGCACATTACACAAACTTATTTGAAAATTAATATTTACATAACTAAATGCAAGTCTGCATATCTACAGCTACATGCTTCATCCCACATCTCCATAATTTTGTGGTTGAAATTTTACCCTCGTCCTGGTGACAAATTGATCCGATATCTGCACCAGAGTGCACCAGAGTGCACACCTTAAGTTCTGATGACAATTACAATTTAATAGATTTGGTATCATTGTAAATCCAAGATGGCTGCCGCTACAGAATGCCGCGTATTACATATTTCTTAACAACCCCCTCAATCAAGTATAAAATGAAAGGGATTTACTAGTAGAACACAGTGCATTGCGGATCATAAAGTAAGCGGAGTTTAGACAGTTTTAGTAACATAACAACGTGAAAAGAAAATAAATATTGTTTAGGTAAATCCAAAAGCTTTTATTGATTCAAGATTCAAGATTCAAGATATTTATTCACGATGTACACAATATTACATACAAACAAAATAAAGACGTATAAGTGTAGCACCACGAAATGGACCCTGCTCAGCAAAATGCTAGCTAGTAAGTCAGCTAGCGCTGGTCTTCCGTAGGGCCCACTTGGTGATGCCACGACAGATAACACAAACTGAAGACAAAAAAATAGATAACAAAGTTATACTTAACACAAACTCAATGAAAAAAAACTAGACATGTACAGGAGAATACAAAATACATATGGGATAGTATTAAAACATATAAGGGACATACGCTACAGGTAAAAACATTAATTTATGAACTTATTGAAAATAAACAATGTACAAAATGATAATGTAAAAAAAGCTATAAAAATAATTCGGTAGGTTCTAGGTACCAGTCATCACACCACTCTTCTCATCAATGTAGCTGGAGCATTGAAAAGATAAAAAACTAAAATCGTGGGTCTCTTGAATCTTTTATCAACGGACAACGCCTAATATCATTTTAATACAGCCTTGGCCAGAAGTGTTGAGCTTAGCTCTTTTTTGTTTACAATTTTGATGTTAAGTATTAATTCCCTATCATAACAATGTACGATGACGTAAAATATTATATTTTATTGATATATTTAGAAAACTTCACTTAATAACACTTTCAAGGTACGTATAAAATATGAAAAGTGGAGGTCCCAAAAATGCGAATTTAGGTCGGTGCGAAAAATTGCAAATATTCTATGCAGTTACTACTCACTTCAGCAAAACATGCCTGTTCAGTTTGAATTAATTGATAAAATAATTTCAAAAAAGATAGAAACGCCGGTCACAACACTCCTGGCCAAGGCTGTATATATGAACTTAGGTTAGGTACGCTACGCTAGTGGTGTGATGAATGGTACCTTAGGACCTATCGATTATTTTAGCCTTGAGTACATTACCTGCATCATTATTATCATTATTTTCAATTAAAACGTTTAATTTACGATTTTTAACATACTAATTTAACTACTATTAGAAACGGGGTGTTTACCTAACTCAAATATATATTGTAAATACCATACCAATAATAATATTTTAATAGTATCTAGTCAAAACAGAAAGTAATTATTTGACTTATTTTATTTATGGCCTGGATATGAGAGTTTCAAGCCAAATCTTGATTGGATAACTCTGCACTATAATGTGTTACAAATATAACAATTGTTTTCCCCACTTCCCACAAAAGTAGAAACATTCATATTTTTTTTACAAACCGGTTGAAGTTACCACAAAACTTTCAATAAAGGAAATATTCTTCATGAAATTCTCTACAATTCTTGCCTTTGAAGTATGTTGCTAAGACTTATAGTTTTCAATCTATGTGTCGCGAAAATTTTAACCCCCCCTTTTTACCCCCACCGCACCATAAATTTAGGTGGCTCTGCTTCCTAAAATAGCCTATGGGTACTAAAGTCTCACTATGCATAAGGAGATCCCATCATCACTAAAATCCGTATAATGCCCTTTATTGTCGTGTGCACCACCGACTATAACACTAAATGATTAAAATATATACAATAGTTACCTGCATAAGTGGCAGCCCTTATTAAATACTTTAATCAGTACTCGACATAGAAAGTAATTACATATTTCCAACAATATAAATCAATAGAATTCTAGCATCAGCGAATTCAAAGCAAATTTTCCGTCTGAAAAACAAAAGCCGAGCGCGCGATCGGGAACTTTTTTATTCTCGCGCGCCAGTGCGTGCGGCGGCTGCACTATGTAGGTTTGCCACGTTACAACATATGCAAAGAACTAGCCAAAAAATATGTTAAAAATTTCGAATGGTGTCTTACGACCGTGACTATACATAAACTTTTAGTCCATGGAGCTGCGATAATACGAAACTCGTCTGTTCCAATTGGAATGCTCTCCGAGCAATCATCAGAATCTCGTAATAAATATTGGCGTCACGATAGTGAACACCATACCCGCAAATCAGATCGAACGAAAACCATGTCTGATTTGTTTCATAGAGCGTTAGTCTCATCAGATCCAATAATTTCGGAACAAGGGATGTCGCAACGATAAAAACGTCTCCTACCATCTGCCGCAATAACATTATTGAGAGCACCACAGGATGCTTTTATGTCGCCATCGGATGAAAACATAACACCATCATCAGAGTTATGTCCAGACGACAGCTATTCTGAGGTGCAAGATGGGGAGAGAGCCTGGAAGTAGAATATTGTTGCCTGGAAGTAGATAACTTTGTAGTAATTCATGTTTTAGAAAAAATATTTGCTAAATTGGCGATGCATAATAGATATTTTAGCCGTTTCTTCCTAAAAAAAAAACACATAATTGTAGTATACTGCTTTAACCGGTTATTTTTCGACCATAACCGATCGAATACCCGGGTTTGAAAATTGACCTGTTATTGCATTCCCTATACAGGATCTAACAAAAATACTGATGTTCCGTTTAAGGGTATAATGGTATCGTATTACGACTAAGAAAAATTTTAGAATTTTTTTTACACAAACAAAATTTTTTTTTTTTGTATGGGACACGTAGTCGCAGCCGGCCAACCCTCCGTACAAAAGATTTTTTTTCACGCGAAAAATTTTTTTTTAAAGTTTTTCATAATTAGAATACGATACCAATTATGCACTTAAAAGAATCATTAGTATTTTTGTTACATTCTGTATACTGTTTATTTTATATCCAGGTAAATCCGGATATTGGTAGTGGCAGCCCTGACTGTAAATTTTAATAGAATGTAGATTAAATCTTCCAGGGAATTAGATCTTGTGAAAAATAGGGTAGATAGAAGACATAACAATAAAGCTGCCTTACAAATATCGCGATCTACTACGGTGGAATATGGAAAAAAAAAACCAAAATCATTAAAAGAATTAATATCATTGTAACAAATGTACCAAGAAAGGTTGTAATTACCTCTAAATGTACTTTTTGAAAGGTTTATCCAACACATTAGTCAACAAAGAGGTTTGTTACTTAATTTGCAATACATAATTATTTTTCGTAATATCCGGGTGTCAGAATCAAGATTTTCAGAAATTTATTTCTCAAAAACTACACATATTAGAAACGCGGGAGTTTTAGTCTCGCATTTGTAATGCTCTAAACTACAGTAATTTGTAATAAAATGGGGATGTCACTTTTTTGGCTTCCATAAAACACTGTGCTGCGCTGATGCTGCTTGACCGTGGTTTTGAGGAGAGAGAGAAAGGTTTCTCTTCTTGTTGCCCGGTGTTCTGGACTCGTTTTTATTGTTTAGTATGATTAACTTGTCATACTTGATCGTGAATTTGTTTCATTTCTCTCTTTCTATTTGTGCTTGCACTTGTAGTTTTTTCCTTATTTTTAAGATATGCTCAGGATAGTCTTCTTTTATGTAGTATGGTGACGTCTCAAATTTTTTCTTCTGTTTCAGAATCTGTATTTTTGTGAGAAGGGTTACAAATGTCACTACAATAAGCCTCGGTTTGTCACCTTTTCTTCCTATGCGTCTGGTCGATTCTATATCTCTGTGGCTGAGCTCCAAAGCGAAGTGTCAATTAATAAAGTTTGTAATGGTATTGTGTAGTTGTTCATTTGATTGTTCACTGTCCTCGACGCCAAAGGACACTAAGTTCCTCTGTCTCGCTTGTTTTTCTAAAAAGTACAAACGTTGTTCTTGATTTTCAACACGTTCTTTTAATTTGTCATAATTTCCTTGTAATAAGCAAAATTTCTCATCTAAAGTCTTCTGTATGTTTTCCGTTACGCTTCCTGCGCTTTCCTTTATGCTTAGTTCTAGGTCACTTCGAATTTCGAACAATGTCTTCATTATTTGTTCCAATTTAGCTTCCATGTCGATGTAGTATGTGAATTTATATTGGTGTTAGAAAAAACTGTAATTGAGGTTTATGCCCTCTAGTGGCAAGTTGCTGCAACAGTTACATACAAGCTACTTATTTATAACGTTAACTTTTTCATATACTGTTAACCGTTATTTATTAATAACGCTCACGAATCTATTATTTTGTGTTGTCGTTATAAACGTATTGCACGTTATTCTTTATTTTGGAAAACCGTTATTTATTAATAACGCTCACGAATCCATTATTTTGTGTTGTCGTTATAAAAGTATTGCACGTTATTCTTTATTTTGGAAAACATTTCATACATCTAAGTACGTTAACGATCCGTTATTCTATTAACGAGTACTTATAATTGTAACATTCACATCTTTTCACATCCCAGTCATAAACAGGTTAATTCTGTTATATATTACTTAAAAATCGTAATTACTTTACTTCTGCTCAGTAATTTATTGCTTTCATTTTCCTTGTATGTAAACGAAGATTAGAATTATATATTTTGTTCAACTTTAACCATAATTACGATAAATTACATTTCAGAGTGTTCTAGTTATTTCGGATTACTTCGTTGTGTGTGTGACCTGTGTGCATATCTAATTATTGTTAATTTGCGTGTTCTAGTGCATTCGATTACCGACGCAGCCTGGCTGGCGACGTGCTGTCCGGTACACCGCGCGCTCGCTGCTCAGCTGTTGCTACGCGCTTGCACAGCTTGGTTTATTGCACCTTTTTTACGCGTACCGTCACTTCGCTGCTTTTGTGCTGATTTAAGTAATCGTTTCAAACCTTTTTTTTTAACTTAATTGCATTACAACTATTGTATTTGTTGTTTTTTCTAGCAACTCATTTCATCGCATTGGGTCGTAACAAACATACTTTGCTTATCTTATTACATTTGAACGAAGTTATTATCGTCCATTTACACTTAAATTCATTCTTAAACATTTACATGAATTTGTTGCCTTTAAAACGACTACCTACCTATATTAGGTATTCACAATTATGGATACTAAACCTTTAATTAAAAGGCATGCCTCATTTAAAGCTAAGCTTACGCTATTTGAAAGCCATTTAACAACTATTGAAAGTTGTGAACGCTTAAGCAGACTTCAACTTATTGAACTAAATGACCGTCTGTCAAAAATTGAAGAAATTTATTCAGATTTCGACTCCGTGCAGTGTGATTTAGAGAATGAAATGGAAATTCCAGTTGAACAGAACAAGGAACGCGAGGCTTTCGAGAGCAAATATTTCGGGCTCGTCGCGCGCGCACGCGAGCTGCTGGACGCCGCCGCGCCGGCGCAGGGCGCCTCTGCGGGCAGCGACCGCTCGGAGACAGGTTCTTGTGTTTACTCGATAATGGTTCAACCGCGAGTTATATTACTACCGTTTACACACTAAACTCAACTTACCTACTTATTCAGCTCGGACAATAGTCGATGGCTTGGAATATCAATCATCCCGTTTATCAAAACGTTGCGATGTACTTATATCATCACTTTTCAGTGATGTGTCTCGCGTTGACCTTACCACTTTAAATATACCGCCACACATTAAATTGGCGGACCCAACCTTTGATATACCTGCTCCAGTTGAAATGCTTCTTGGATTAGATATATTTTGGACAATACTTGGTACTCAAAAATACCATTAGGTAAAATTAAACTACTTTAAGGGAAACTAAATTAGGTTTCTTAGTAACAGTTGAATCACAAAACAAACTTTCAACAAAACATAATACAGTCCACTGCAACCACAGCATTAATCTTCACTTACAACATTATGATAATCAATTAAATAATCAAATATTTCAATTCTTTGAATTAGAATCAGTCTCCACTCGCAAACAAATTTCCAAAGAAGAACAGAGTTTCATTGATAATACCACTCGGCTTCCTGACGGTCGCTTTGAAGTGACGATCCCATTAAAAGATTCACCTGAAAGACTTGGCGATTCTTATGAGCAAGCTCTGTCCAGATTCATCTCTTTGGAACGTAGGTTTAAACGTGATCCGCATTTTAAAGAACAATATTGTAAGTTTATCAATGAATATATTGCTTTAACTCATACGTCATTGAATGAGAATCCAGAAATTGACACTGATTCTTACTTTTTTGTCCACCATGGGATATTGCGTGAGTCTAGTTTATCAACAAAGCTGACAGTAGTTTTTGACGGATCACTAGCAACGACATCTGGCGTATCATTTAATCAAATCTAGATGGTCAGTCCGACGACGGTTTAAGATGACCTGATAATTATACTCATAAGAATGCGCCAGCACAAGTTTATTGTCACCGCGGACGCTGTGACGCTGCAAAAAATGTATCGAATGGTGCAGGTCAACGCGTCTCAACAATCGCTCCAACAAATTTTATGGCGCTTTGAACCTCATGAACAGCTCGACAATATAAATTACATACATTTACTTACGGAACAGCATCGGCACCTTTCCTCGCGACAAGATGTTTGACGCAATTAGGTATAGAGTGTCCCGATAAAGATGTCTCTGAAATCATTCAACATTATGTTGACGATTTAATTACCGGGGCAGCCACAGAAAAGGATCTCATAACCACTTGCAAAGGTGTAATAAAACAATTAGAAAGTGGTCAGTTTCATTTACGTAAATTCAATTCAAATAGTTCTCATATTAATCTTGAAGCAAATCAAATTATTTTGTTCAATATTTTTTGATTTGCAATTTTTATGTAGTTACACTACTATATATAAACTGAAAATAGATGTCATATACTTTAGAAAAAGTGACCAAACCCTCCGGTGTCCGAGGCCAGATTTTAACTGGCGTCTTCAGCTTTCGCGGCTGACGTCCTGACCACTAGACCACCCGGTCACGGCGGAACTTGACAAATTTTCTCATGTATATGCAATCTCTGAATTTGAAACGGCTAGGCGCCATTGACCATACTTTAAGGACATGCGCAGTACGTGCTTGCACTTCCTATCCGAATCTCTTACGTGATTCTGGTATAGCGAGAGAGATGGTGCTGCCATCTATGAATCTTGAAGCAAATCAAATGATTTTGTTCAATATTTTTTTGATTTGCAATTTTTAAGTAGTTACACTACTATATATAAACTGAAAATAGATGTCATATACTTCAGAAAAAGTTTACCAAACCCTCCGGTGTCCGAGGCCAGATTTGAACTGGCGTTCAGCTTTCGCGGCTGACGTCCTGACCACTAGACCACCCGGTCACGGCGGAACTTGACAAATTTTCTCATGTATATGCAATCTCTGAATTTGAAACGGCTAGGCGCCGTTGACCATACTCTAAGGGCATGCGCAGTACGTACTTTCAATGATGTCTCAAATTTTCGACCCATTAGGTCTAATTAATCCGTGTTTACTACTGGCAAAAAGAATTCTCAGAAATAATGGGCTGCTCAGGTTTCCTGTGACATTCCTGTGCCGTCAGAAATCGCAAACATGTGGTCCAAGTTTGTTTCTTCATTACGTGATATAAATAATATTCGTATCCCTAGATATGTTTTAATCGATTGCCCTTTATCAATCGAACTTCATACTTACAGTGATGCATCAACACAAGCTTACGCCGCCTGCGTCTATGTAAGATGTGTCAATAATAATAATGTGTCTGTTCATTTAGTAGCAGCAAAAAGTAAGGTTTCCCCTCTGAAACCAGTAATGACCGTACCGAAGCTTGAATTGGCTGGTGCTCCTTTGGCTGTAAGGTTGGCAAACAAAGTCAAATCGGCTCTTAGAATAAATATAACTGATCGTAACTTCTGGTCTGATTCCACAGTCATTCTCGGATGGCTTCGCTCATCAAAAGCACATTTGTTGAAACTGTTTGTGTTCAACAGAGTCAGTGAAATCTGCGAATCAAGCGATCCAAGTAGATGGCGCTATGTGCCCACCAAATGCAACCCGGCAGATATAGGGTCCCGCGGGGCAGACGCTAAACAATTAGCGAATTGTAGCTTGTAGTGGTCAGGCCCACCTTATTTACTGCAAGGTGAAGACTCCTGGCCTAAACAGCCATCACATTTACAAGATTCTGAACTGCCAGAGTTCAAGGTCACCTGCAACTTAAATGCGACCTACACTGACCATACATCCTATTATAATGATTTCATAAAACGCTTTTCTAGTTTCAGTCAACTGCAACGTGTGATTGCATATGTTCATTATTAATTATCACAATCCGCAAAGCAAACGAACCGGTTTCATAAAATTTTATGAATTAAATTCATCAATGATTTCATTGTGTAAATTTGTTCAACTTGAACTGTTTAACGCGGAATATAACTTATTAAAAAATAAAAAGCAACTATGAGTCAATAGTTCCTTGCTAAAACTTAATCCGTTTTATAACACTAATGACGAATTGCCACGAGTACCTAGGTGGTAGACTCAGTAACTCGTTTTATGACTTTGACACTAAACATTCCATATTACTAGATTCAAAGCGTCATATTGCCACATTACTAACTATTAACACTATCATATAATATATTTACATGCACCTCCGCAACTCTTGCTTGCGACGTTGCGCCACAAGTTCTGGTTTATTAATGGTCGAAACCTTGCCAGAAAAATCGTTCACGAATGCATTAGGTGTCGACGTTATTCAGGTAAAAGCATTCAACCTATAATGGGCAACCTTCCTTCCATACGCCTACATACTGCTTACGTATTTGCTAATACTGCGTGCAACTACGCCGGACCAGTTATGATACTGAATCGAAGAGGCAGAGGCAGCAGCCTAATAAAGTCGTACCTTTGCATATTTGTTTGTTTAGCCGTAAAAGCAGTTCACATAGAACTTGTAACCGACTTAAGTAGTAACACTTTCCTCGCTGCACTAGAAAGGTTCATTGCCCGCAGAGGAAAGCCCCTAAACATTTATTCAGACAATGGTACCTATTTTAAGAGCGCGTGTAATGAGTTGTCTAGATTCCTACAGTCAAATAGCGATTACATCAGTTCAAAAGCATCTGATTGCTTATAAATTTTAAATTTTCACCAGCATATAGCCCACACTTTAATGGACTAGCAGAGGGTTCCGTAAAATCTGTAAAATACCATCTCAAGAGAGTCTTAGGTTTAGCATTTAAATTATGAATATATGTACTCAGTTCTCACTTCTATAGAATGTACTTTGAATGCTAGACCTCTTACTCCGTTATCATCCGATCCTTCAGATCTGACCGCACTTACTCCCTCTCACTTCTTAATTGGACGAACGCTAACGATTTTGCCTTCTACTCAGGCTTCAAATCCTACGGCGATACCTACTCTCTCATGCTATAGCAATTAAAGGCCCATTTCTGGTCCCGATAAATATTATACAGAATATATGACAGAGCTCCAGAAACAACAGGAATGGCGCAAGCAAGGAGATAAACTCCAACTAGGAGAGATGGTGCTGGAGAAAGATGACCGGCTATCTCCCAACCGATGGCTGCTAGGGCGCGTGACGCGCCTCTACCCCTGCTCCGACGGCGTGACCCGCGTAGCTGACGTACTCACCACTTCCGGAACACTTCGACGAGCATTAAACCGACTGTGCCCACTGCCAGTCATAGACACGAACTCCGTTCCTAAGGCCGCAACATGTTAACGCCTAGCATGTGTTTGTGACACTCACACGCGCATACGACAAATCTGCTGTGTCAACGCGAGCGAACCTGCCTACCGACCGCGCCGCGACCGGCACTCGTCCTCGACTCGTCTTCCACGCTACTTAATCTTACTTTTTTTTGCACATTTCATGTATACTGGTTAATAAACCAATTTTTAATTTGAAAGTAGTCGCCTTCATTTTGCACCCATCAAGTCAATCCCAGCAAGAAGTACCGGCGTTCACAACGGTTCTAACTTAACCTACTTTCTGGTAGCCGTTCACTTTTTGGGGATCACAGTTCTAACCTAACCTTACCTACTTTCTGGTAGCCGTTTTATTTTGAATGAGATCACAGTTCTAACCTAACCTAACCCACATTCTAGTAGCCGTTCGCTTTTTGGGGGATCACAGTTCTAACCTAACCTAACCTACTTTCTGGTAGCCGTTCGCTTTTTGGGGATCACAGTTCTAACCTAACCTACTTTCTGGGAAGCAATTTGGATGGCAAATGATATTATGACTTGTGATAATTATGGCTTACAATGATCATGACAAATGATATGATTGAAATTGATTTTATGGGAAACAAAGTTTCTGGCACGTGACTAATATAGTAAACAATAAGTATTGCATATGTAATTAATGGAAACAATATAATGGCTGTTGACTATTATGGCAAATAAAATTCTGGCAAGTGAGTGTATACTCTACAACCCACAAGTAGAAAGTTGACGGAAAAAACTGGCCATGCCACCTTCTGCCGCCGCCTGAACTTTCCAACTTGTGATCAAAAAATGCGGTGACTGTCAGTATTGCACACCTTGGTGAGATGATACGATTTCATCCACTTCAAGTTTGTAATATTTTCGTCTTCACCTCCGAAACCAAGCTCATAATCCATCTTCGGCCGCTCCCAAGCCATCTTGTCAGTATTAGTTTCGTTTGGTACATAATCCATATCATAGAGCAGAGTAGTCCCATTGGCACACTGCGAAAAGATTAATGTATTCAATGCTAGCGACTTGAGTCAATCACGCTAACTCTGCATGGACTGTGTAATTAAATGATGTGAAACTGCTACCATAAACGTCATGTTTTCTAATAAATATATCGATAATGCTGACGTTGATGCTGCAGTGCAGAGCAGTGGCGATGAGGTCAATTTTTTTCTTAGACAAGCCGGAGCTTAATTTGGCTTAAAATTTCTTCACGAGTTGTAGGAAAACTTCTCAGTTGCCTGAATATTAGGCAAGTCGATGGGAATCGTGTTCTGTGGACGCACCGCCACTGGTATAGAGATAGTGTGATCAGAACATAACCGTTTGTTGGCGTCGTTGAAGCTAAAACATTATTATAAGTAAAGGGTGTTTTTTTTAGGGTATAGAACTTTGAAATTGAATAAAACAAAGATGTTCTTTTTAAATTGACATGAAATTAACTATATTATAACTTCTGGCATATGAATGCCACGGCTGGCTCGGACGTAGTCTAATCTGGAGGTCCAATTTTCGATTAATTTTTCCAACATTTGTGGCCCTGTGGTATATCGGCAAGAACGCGGCGAATGTTGTCCTCCAAGTGGTCAATGGTTTCGGGCTTATCGGCGTAGACTAGCGATTTCACACATCCCCACAGAAAATAATCAAGTGGCGTTAAATCGCACGATCTTAACTTATAAACTAATTGGAATTTTGATACTGGTATGATCTGTTGTCCTAAGTAAATAAACGATCAATTCAAATTAAGAACTGCAGGTGACGTGGTCAAGCAATTTTGAAACTATCGTCATTTTGAAATCTGTAATTTTTTTAATACGAGTTGCAGTTAACACGATGAACTTCGATCTGTAAAAAACTAAGAAAATTCGTTTAATCCGTTTATTGTGGATAGGTAAGTAACAAATATGCTTGTTATTCTTCAAGTTATTTTTATTATTTCTCTAAAATTATGAAAAATAAGAGCTGTACATGCATTTAAAAATGTAACCCAAAAAGTGAGTGATTGGGAAAGTGTCTATTTCACTTGAGGCAAGTGTGACTGTATGACACACTTGACCCGTGTCAGGGATCGTAAACAATTATTTCTTAGACAAGGTGTAATAAAAATAATGGTGATCCGTTTAAGGGCATACTTGGTATCGTATTACGACTAAGAAAAAGTAGGAGAAAATCATTATGGACGCGAAAAAAAAATCATTTTTTGTATGGGACACGTCATCTCAGCCGGCCAACCATCCATACAAAACCATTATCTTTTTCGCGTGAAAACTTTTTTTTCCTAGTTTTTCATAATTAATATTCGATGCCAATTATGCTCTTAAACGGATCCCCACTACTCTTGATACACCTTCTTGTATTGTATGATAATGATATAACGTATACTTCATAAAATCGTAAGTTTTTGTTCTTTTATTGGTTTTACTTTTAAATTTTTAAAGTTCTTACAAGATCTATTATTGACTTACCAACCCATCGTGCAAACGTGCATCCTTGAGCATCACAATACCTACATTACAGTACCACCTATTATGCAACAGAACCAGTATTATATAACATCGTGAGGAAATCGAACTAACTCCAATTTGGCCTAGTTTTCCTTCTGGATTGTATAGCCAGATGGAGATCGCTTTCGTAAAAACTAGTCCTTCCAGCAAATTCTTGGGATTATATTGCACAGCGAGTCCCAGGCTCCTTTTAGGCATGACAGAAACCTGGGAGAAACGCTAGGAAGATGTACTTATATTACATTAGTATTATGATAATGCATTTATATTCAAAAAAGGTTTTCCACCCCAGTTAGGAACATATATGCCACAGTTACCCCGCATTTTAACGGCCTCCTAGCCAAGTCGGTAGTGACCCTGCCTACGAAGCAGGAGGTCCCGGGTTCGAATCCTGGTCAGGGCATTTATTTGTGTGTTTATCACAGATATTTGTTCCTGAGTTATGGGTGTTTTCTATGTATTTAAGTATTTATCCTTATTTATCTATTATATATATCGTCGTCTAGTACCCATAACACAAGCCTTATTGAGCTTACTGTGGGCCTAGGTCGATTTGTGTAAAATTGTCCTATAATATTTATTTATTATATATGTATATATGTACGTATATGTATGTTTATTTTATATTTATTTAAGTATGTATATTCATATGAATGTGCTGTGTTATCTATTTCGTCTCTTTTGTGTCTATGCACCACCTACTGCTTATTGTTTTTCTCTAGTCTCCACTACCCAAAGGTTGTCTGGAAGAAATCGCTCATTAGCGATAAGACCGCCTGTTGTTACCTCTACCTAAATTTATCTAATTGTAAAATTTGTGCTTGTAACTGTATGAGGTGTGCAATAAAGAGTATTTATTATTATTATTATTATTATTTATTTATTATTTATTATTATTATTTTATTTTATTATAAATGATAATAACTAACTATGTATATCATATAGCTACAAATTTATGAATTATCATCGCTTAGTATCATGTTTATTACGTTTTAAAATTAATGATCGCTGTCTATTCTGCACTGACAATGCAGTTACACTTACCTCATTTTGCTGGAGAAGTGTGACTCTGACGCTACTTTCATTTAAGACATAAAATGCCATCTCTTTATCTTAAAAATAACATAAAACACATGGTTTCCAGCTAAAGTTGAACCTTATCGTATTGTACCTTAGGGCACAGTTCGAAATCCAACTTTATGATCTTTATTTATCTGTTCAAAGTTAACTTTTACAAAAGTATGTCACACTTACCCATATTGACCTTAACATAATGCATACTTTTAAAGTGAATACGTTCAGAATACATAATTTTGGAAACTATACAAATCAAAAGTAATAACAATTGAAATAGTTATTTATTGGAACGGCCGTAATTTTGAAGCTTTTTTAAATCAATTGTCACTACTGCTAGATATGCTATCTAAAAAAGAAAACGGTGAAAAAGTGATTTTAATATAGACTTGATGCAAAATAGTAAGCAATCATGACATTACGTAGACTTTATAAAGGGGTACAACTTTACTCAATTTATAAAGGATACCACTCGCGTAACCAACACGACATCAACATGTTTAGGTCACATCTTTACAAACATTACACACGAACAGATAAAAACGGAAGTCTTACCACAAAGCCACCATAACTGAATTAACAATACCGCGAGAAAATAAATATTGCAACTATATAAACATGAAAAGAATCTTTAGCATAACGAATATGAACTACTTTAGACTATGTCTACAAAAAAATGATTGGAACACACTATTTAAACCTGAAAACGACATCAATAAAAACTATGAATTATTCAATAATACATAATTAAAATTTTTAAATGAATGTACCTACGAGTATACCCCTAAAAACAGTAAAAGAAAAAACAAAGTATAAAAAAATTGGCTCCCAAAGGGTATTAAAATTTCATGTAAAACAAAAAGATTATTGATAACAATCCAATCCGGTGATAAAATCCTTACCAAACATTATAAACAGTACCATAAGCTCCTTAAAAAAACTTTAAATAAATCTATATATATATAACTCAAAGGTGACTGACTGACTGACTGACTGACTGACATAGTGATCTATCAACGCACAGTCCAAACCGCTGGTTCTAGAGATTCCAAATTTGGCACGCAAGTTCCTTATAAGGTCTAGGGGTGCGCTAAGAAAGGATTTTTCAAAATTCATCCCCTAAGGCGGTGAAATGGGGGTCCAAAGTTTGTATGGGGAAACAAGATTAAGTAGTTAGTCTATTTTATTCGAAACTTCACAGAAGTATTTCTAACAATAAATGAGTAAATACGTGTTGCAGGTTTTTTGAGAATTCAACCCCTAAAAGGGGGAAATGTGGTCAAAAAGTCTGAAAATCAACATGGGTATTATTCAATCAAATACAAACATTGAAAACATTGAAAAAATAATCAACCCAGTTGGACTTGAACCAACATCAACATGTTGGTTCAAGTCCAACTGGGTTGATTATTTTTTCAATGTTTTCAATGTTTGTATTTGATTGAATAACATACTAATGTATGAGTGGAATACCCACTTTAAAAAACATGTAAAATAATTACAACATGGGTATTGTTTCTATGGTTTATCGGGTCGTTGATTACGAAAACAACAACGATTTTAAAATCCGACGTGGCGGACGTGAAATACCATCTCCCCTGTTAGGGTACAATGGGGCTGAAATGTCTAAATATCCATATGGGTGTCGTTTTTGTGATTTTTTGGGACGTTAATTAAGAAAATGGCATCGATTTTGAAATTTAATATTGTGGACATGAAAATTCTTGAAAGTATTTGTGCCAAATTGCAATCTTCTAAATATATAAAAGAAGAAACTGACTGACATATGAACGCAAAGCCCAAACCGCTGGTTTTAGAGATTCCAAATGTGGTACGTAGGCTCCTTATCTCTTCTATATATATATAACTCAAAGGTGACTGACTGACTGACTGACTGACTGACATAGTGATCTATCAACGCACAGTCCAAACCGCTGGTTCTAGAGATTCCAAATTTGGCACGTAGGTTCCTTACAAGGTCTAGAGGTGAGCTAAGAAAGGATTTTTCAAAATTCATCCCCTAAGGCGGTGAAATGGGGGTCCAAAGTTTGTATGGGGAAACAAGATTAGTTAGTCTATTTTATTCGAAACTTCACAGAAGTATTTCTAACAATAAATGAGTAAATACGTGTTGCAGGTTTTTTGAGAATTCAACCCCTAAAAGGGGGAAATGTGGTCAAAAATTCTGAAAATCAACATGGGTATTGTTTCTATGGTTTATCGGGTCGTTGATTACGAAAACAACAACGATTTTAAAATCCGACGTGGCGGACGTGAAATACCATCTCCCCTGTTAGGGTACAATGGGGTTGAAATGTCTAAATATCCATATGGGTGTCGTTTTTGTAATTTTTTGGGACGTTAATTAAGAAAATGGCATCGATTTTGAAATTTAATATTGTGGACATGAAAATTCTTGAAAGTATTTGTGCCAAATTGCAATCTTCTAAATATATAAAAGAAGAAACTGACTGACATATCAACGCAAAGCCCAAACCGCTGGTTCTAGAGATTCCAAATGTGGTACGTAGGCTCCTTATCTCTTCTATATATATATATATAACTCAAAGGTGACTGACTGACATAGTGATCTATCAACGCACAGTCCAAACCGCTTGTTCTAGAGATTCCAAATTTGGCACGTAGGTTTCTTATAAGGTCTAGAGGTAAGTTAAGAAAGGATTTTTCAAAATTCATCCCCTAAGGGGGTGAAATGGGGGTCCAAAGTTTGTATGGGGAAACAAGATTAGTTAGTCTATTTTATTTGAAACTTCACAGAAGTATTCCTAACAATAAATGAGTAAATACGTGTTGCAGGTTTTTTGAGAATTCAACCCCTAAAAGGGGGAAATGTGGTCAAAAAGTCTGAAAATCAACATGGGTATTGTTTCTATGGTTTATCGGGTCGTTGATTACGAAAACAACAACGATTTTAAAATCCGACGTGGCGGACGTAAAATACCATCTCCCTTGTTAGGGTACAATGGGGTTGAAATATCTAAATATCCATATGGGTGTCGTTTTTGTGATTTTTTGGGACGTTAATTAAGAAAATGGCATCGATTTTGAAATTTAATATTGTGGACATGAAAATTCTTGAAAGTATTTGTGCCAAATTGCAATCTTTTAAATATATAAAAGAAGAAACTGACTGACATATCAACGCACAGCCCAAACCGCTGGTTCTAGAGATTCCAAATGTGGTACGCAGGCTCCTTATAAGGCATAAGGATGCACTTAGAAATAATTTTTAAAAATTGACCTCCTAAGGGGGGAAATGGGGTTCAAAGTTTGTATGGGAAACGAGATTAGTTCAACTATTTTATTAGAAACTTTACAGGAGTATTCCTAACGATAAATGAGAAAACAAGTGTTTCAGCTTTTTTGAGAATTCAACCTATAAGGGGGAAATGTGGTGACAAAATTTAAATATCAACATGGGTATTGTTTCTATGGTTTATCGGGTCGCTGATTACGAAATCAACACTTAAGGGGGTGAAATGGGGGTTGATAGTTTGTATGGGGAATTTTTAAACGTTGAACCAATTTAGATGAAACTTGGTATAGAGATAGTTTGTGTACCGGGAAATGACATGGGACAGTTTTTATCTCGAAAATCAATCTTTAAGGGGGTGAAATGGGGGTTGGAGATTTGTATGAAGATTTTTTTACCACGAACCAGTTTAGATAATTTTGTTGTGGATATAGTTTGAGTCCCAGGAAACAATATAGAATATTAGTAGAAAACATGTTGGTATTTTGTATGGCGAATTATTAACCGCTGAACAGACGATTGAAATGAAACTTGGTACATATTATATAGATTGAGTCTCGGTAAACAATATAGGATAGTTTATATCTCGAAAATCAACCCTCTAAGGGGTGAAAGGGGGTTGAAAGTTTGTATGGGAAATTAATAACCGTTGAACCTATTTAGATGATTTGGTATGGAGATATGTTGCGTTCTGGAGAAGGATATATAATAGTTGTTATCCCAGAAGTCATTCCTTAAGCGGGTAAAAAGGAGGGTGGATTACTAATTCCACGCAAATGAAGTCGCGGGGAAAAGCTTCTATTCAATAGTAGAAATCTGTATTAATCATAATCTCTCGGTAGTAAGTCGTTGATGGCGTAACAATTAAACAGTTATTGCAATAATTTCTTTAAAATAAAAAATGAGGGAACCGCCGTCTTCAAAACGTGGTATACCGAAACCTCCAGAATGTAACGAATACTATTCCGAAAACCGCTTCGAAATCAGTTCAGCGAAACGCAAGATGATCGCGGACAAACATACATTCCTACATACAAACATACGAGTCTAACTGAGGACCTCCTTTTTTAGTACTTTTAGTACGCGGGCGAAGCCGCGGGAAAAAGCTAGTCCTTAATAAATCTAAGAAACTCCAATACATAGGAAAAATTCAAACTTTGGATAATGTATCTAAAACTATGTGGCAAGTAATAAACGATCGCACGAATAAAACTAAAAAGCATACGTGGCAAAACATTAAGTTATTCGGTCCATAATAACATTACGTCTGATCCTAAACAAGTATCGAACATATTCAACTCATTTTTTGCATCGGTAGGGGCCGTGAACGTTGGGTGCACTGCACCGCGCGGCCGGCCTGTACAACTACCCACCTCAAATTCAATATACATAAGCCCGGTAGACATGACCGAAGTAAAAAATATCATTAGGAGCTTAAAAAACTTTTTACAAAAAAAAGATAAACCTACTTCAAAAAGGATAAAATAAACTATTGTATTATTTATATGCGTTACAAACTGATATGTTTGAAGTCGGTGCCAAGCCAAAAAGTTACAATACCGGCAAATCAGCTTCAAGTCTGGAAATCATAAAACAGTTAATACGAACCAGGCGTATGTGTTCATTGAATTGTTCTTCATACTACAGAACTATTCTAATACGGTATTGACTGCACGTAGGTTTTCATTCAAGTACAGAGAGAAGGTATAATCACGCGTCTTATGATGTTTGTTAATAAACTTTTTTACTAGTTTTCGGACTAACCATATCTCGAACGGAGCCCGTGCTTCGGTTTAAATTATTTATCCTACTTCATTAAGGTGTAATATCGAAGTGTAAAGGAATTCAATGGCAAGATTGATCTTTCTATACTCAGACAAACTGGGTGTGTGGGGCCCAACTTTTCAGTAGAAAAAGGCGCGATATTTAAATTTTCTATGGAACGAATACGTGTTTACATATTTTTTAATTTGCCGCCTTTTTCTGATTATTGACAAAGTAGACGTGTATCAGAGTATATATACATGGGTACCTCTTTTCATCAAAATTGGATTAGTAGTTTAGACGTGAAAATGTAACAGATAGATCTTTTTTTTGTAAAAAGATTTTATTTTTCCAAATTTAGTGGTTATAAAATTATCATAATTCGACAACGGATCTCACAATAATCGGTGAAGATATCTAAGAAAAAGTTCATGATACGTACTCAATGTAAGGAATGTTCCACATATCATATGTGGTCTTCATCATTAGGTCCACTCCATCAAATTAGTGGTTTTGGAGAGGAAATGCTCAAGTTGCCTAAAAAAACAACCAAATCACCATATATGTGCCATTAAAAATTGAGGAGTTCCCTCAATTCCTCGTGGATCCCATCATCAGAACAGCACCAGATTAATGTGGGACTATCTCAAAGGTTCCTTTCAAACAAAAAAAAATCTTTTTTTGTCCGATATCCGGAATTCTCCTGAAATCTGACCATATGGGTCTCGGAGTAATCGCTGATAATCCTACATTTTAAAAAATCATGATCATTATCATCAAAACAACCATCATCATGACGTTCATTTCATCAAATTGGTGGATTTCGAGAGAAAATCCTCGCATTGCTTAAGAAAACACCTAAATCACCATGCCTTTAAAAATGTAGGAGTTCCCTCAATTCCTCATGGATCACATCATCAGAATAGCACCAGATTAATGTGGAACCATCTTAAAGGTAGTTACTTTCAAACAAAAGAAGAATTCCTCAAATTGGACCACGGGTCTCGGAGTAATCGCTCAACATCCTACATTAAAAAAAAATCATCATCATTATCATCAAAACAACCATCATCAAGAGGTCCACTTCATCAAATTGGTGGTTTTCGAGAGAAAATCCTCGAGTTGCTTAAGAAAACACCCAAATCACCATACGTATGCCTTTAAAAATTGAGGATTTTCCTCAATTCCTCATAGATCCCATCATCAGAACAGCACCAGATTAATATGGGACCACCTTGGAAGTAGACCCTTTCAAACAAAAAAAGAGTTATTCAAATCGGACCACGCGTCTCGGAGAAATCATACATAAAAAAAGCCCAAACCGAATACAGAACCTCCTCCTTCTATGAAATTGAAGTCGGTTAAAAAATAAACGAAGCTTCGGAGTAGACGAGATGCCACCTATTCTACTCAGATACTGCGCCGATGAAAATTAGCTTTTCCTATTGTTACCTTTGAGTTCAACTGGCGAAAATGAGTTATGTATACAGTTTTGTTCAGAAATTTAAGCTCCGTCGTTCTGTAAAGTAAAAATTTCGATGTCTCTTAAAAAGTTGCCTTCACGACCCAATTTTTATACTATGAGCTTGCAAAAACAGCTTTTCTAAAGGGACGTAAATGACCAGTTATAGATAACAAGCTTAACGATATAATCGTAAAGGAAGCCGCGAAATCTAAATGTAGTCGTAAGTAACTTACATACATTTTGTCGTCCTTTAAGCCCTTCATGTAACTCGATTATTTTCCAAATTGTATGGCCAGGATGGGCGTAAATGGGTGTATTATTTTATTACACTTGCCTTTTACGACGTGCCCTACAAATGGTTTTACTATAAGTGTATGAAGTAAACTAGGTTGTAAAGGGCTAATATCTGTGTGGTTTACTGCCCTAAAGTTGTTGCTAAATTCTAAAATCAAAACAATGGACGTAAAGGTTTAAAATGCCAAACAAATAGTTTTCTGGGTCCTTTATTCCTAAAATGAGTTGCTTAACTTCGAACTCGGGTAAATCCATCTGTCAGATTATGCGATTTTGGTATTAAGAAAAGGTAATAGGGTAGATATTTGCTGAAAAGGGCGAATGGATTTACCCGAGTTCGAAGTTAAGCGACACAAATGTGAGTAATTTCGATACCTTTGGGTTCAATTGGCATAAAGGACAAAATGCTGGTTTTCAGGAGACGCGAAAAAAAACAGTTGTTTTATTATTTTGATACTATTTTTTTTTGTTTATCGACCTATATATTTGACGTGTATAGAAAAGTAGTCCAAATCTAAGTATGTTTAATCTAAATTAACACTCATATCAATAAACTAAATATAACAGAAGTTAGGTGTCCTTTACAATCGGTGAAAACGCTATGAATGTTCTTTACGCCCATGAACTTTAAAAAAAAAAACAAAATAATCGGGTCGTAAGCAACAATCTCAGATTATTTTAATTCAAATTCGGGGCGTAAGTAACGGTCTTCGATTATTTTGCTCCAAATTCGGTGCGTATAGTTACCGGCCACGGTACACACGTTAACTGTTTTCAGCATAGCTTACCGTTATGAAGCCTGGGGCCGTATTCTAACTTTTTTCTGACTTTAACTACACATTTAACATACCTTGCTGCAATATTGCTCCAGCATTCACGCAATGTTGAAGTTGTATTGCTAATTGACATTCTAAATTTGATTCCGTTGACATTTTGGCTTAAAATTGTATGCTTAGTGTATCTTTTATATATTGTTAAAACATAGGTCACACATGGGTCACACACAAATAAAACACGAACTGTCACTGTCAATAGACTCGATAATCAAGCCGTGGTCCGAATCACGTTGACAGCGCAACGCAGCCGTTTACGGTGGTCCGAATTAAAACACTACTTACTACGTTGTAAGTGTGATTGTGATTCGGACCACGGCTTGAAAGTCACTTGTGTTTGGTGTTGCAAGGCTAATAAATTTTATTATTCCAAAACCTTTAAAATATCGGATGTCTCCTAATAAACTCGTATTAAAAAAAATTATATACGCATTTTGTTGGTCAAAATTATAAGTAGTGTCCTTGTTATTTTGATGCGTTTTTATTAATACCCATAGGAAAGAAACCCCCTATGTTTTATTTAAAAAGGCGTTTCTTTTTATGTAAATTTTATTTATGTAGATTGCATCAGAAGGTGGTATTAAGCGCTGTACAGACGTAAGCGATGTCTAACGATGAGAACGAGAAGGAGCTATAGTTAGAATGAGAGGTCAGGTGTCAAAATGGTCGTATGATCACCGAGTAAATAATAGTACTATACAGAGGTCCCTCTTTGATGTTACGAATCATGTTGTCCCTTTTAACGCATGACATGTTCTCTTTCTCACTTAGGCAAACGTATCGGATACTAGTTGTCAAATTCAATTTTTTTGACAGAAATGCACAGCCTTGGTGTGATCACAGAATAACTAAGAGAACTCAACCCGGAGTAGCCATATCTGTCATTTTCTATACAAAAAAGTCTGCCGATTTTTGCGGGGGAGGGGAACGTCAAATGTATGGCTATTCTTACGTAACGTACAAATAGCCACGTCAGATAAACTTCACATACATGTGTATGACCACTGGTCATATGTTTTTGGCAGAGGGGAACGCCCGTCAATGGCGACTCCGGTTGGTTGAATAGCAGAATAATATAATAGTATTTTATACAGAAGGTCGTCTTATAATATAATTTTACCTTTCGACGTTGTAGGGTTGACAAAGTACGCAATTAGTATAATTACTGGACCTGCCCCAATCTACCTTAATCTACGTAATCTATCAGTAATTTTAATACTAAATGTCCGATTTATTACCTTATTTGCCCAATCTGATTAATATTTTAGCACAACACTACTACCACCGAGTAAATAATAGTACTATACAGAGGTCCCTCTTTGACGTTGCGAATCATGTTGTCCCTTCTTAACTCATAACAAGTTCTCTCTCACCTCAATTTTTTTGACAGAGATGCACACCCTTGCTACTACTATAAACTAAAAAAATTACTATTATCACCGAGTAAACCGCTACAATGACACTGACAACAGAGACCCATCAATAAAATTATTGCTAGTGTAAGAAATTAGTTCCAATGAAATTCCGCAACATGGCGCATGATCATATATTTCTGGTCAGTCTTAAAACAGCTATTAGACATGGCAATTTGTAGGGCCCAACCTGTTGTGTACCCTGCCTCTCCCTCACCCTCCTTCAGCTCCCTACGGGCCCAACCTCCTATTATACCTCCCATCACAACAGGTTGGGCCCTACAAATTGCCATGTTTAATAGCCATTTTACTTAAATATTGGTCATGCCCCAAAAAAAACCGGAATTAGACATTGCAATTTGTAGGGCCCTATCTGTCAGATTGGGAGGTGTTATAAGAGTTAGGGAGCTGAAGGAGGATTAGGGCCCTGTTACACTTTACTTTTTTTAGTATCCTAACTAGCATCCTAATTAGGAACCTAACTAGTTTTCATAGTAAATTTACTTGCTAAATGCGATTACACTTGACTAAATTTAGAAACTAACACATTTAGGAAGCTAACTAGGACAAATGTAACAGGCCTTTTAGGGAGGGGCAGGATACACAACAGATTGGGCCCTACAAATTTTAATGTATAATACCGGTTTAATTATTATTTTTCACAATTTTAAGAGACACGTATTTTTTTTGTTTTTGCGAAAATCATGTTTTATAGTGTAAAAATCCATTTATATTATTACTTGGACAGAAAGCGCGTATGTAATAGTAACGTTGAAATAGTTACATGTTGATTGACACGTAAAAAACCATAGCGCGCTTAAACAGTTTGACATTTGAAGCACAAGATAAACGTCAAAACTTAAAATATTCAATTCAATCGAATGATATCTTCAAGGATTGTTGAAAATGCATTGCATTAAATATTACCTAATGAAAACTTGCAAAAGCAACACATCTTAATAGCCCGGTAAACAGTTATTTACTGTTTTCGAGGGTAACAAAGCCGAGTGGTGTGTCGCAGCGGGTTTGCAAAGTGTACCAACCAGGGGACTTTTATTTGTGAAGATCACTTGAATGTGAGTACAATGCGTGTCTATTTTAATGAATTCTTAGAATTGACAAGAGTTTTTAGCTTTGTTATTAATCGACGATTAATAACAACTCCCCGGCCAAGGGCCCCCCTGTCTCCTGGATATGATCAGCAGGCCTACAATAACATGGTTCAGCCCCCAACATCCCAACTACCCAATGGACACGCTCTTAATGACTCTGGCAATAATGTGACTCCAAATGAGGATTTAATGACAATCATTCTTAAGTTACTCGCTAACATCATCGCTAAATGGAGCGATTGTTTACCGCACAACGTTGCACCATCTTTCATGACACTTGTTCAAAACCTCGCCGCTAGTTTTCTTAATGGCCCACCACCAGGCCACATTTCTACAATGGAATAGCCGCAGTGTTATTCCCAAAAAACCAGAAATTATCCAGCTGATAAATGACCATTCTGTCTGTGTTGCGGCCATCTCGGAGACATGGTTGAGGCCCGGCTCCCTTTTCCGAGTCCCAGGCTTCGCGTGCCTCAGGGAGGACCGTGACGATGGACGTGCCGGATGTGCCTTATTGATTAAGCGTTCTTACCCCTTCTCTCAAATTCCCCTTCCTCCGCATGCAAATGGAATTAATGCCGTAGCCGCCAAGGTTAATAATCGTGTGTCCGTTTCTTTCAGTTGGAAGAAGATGTGGAAAACTTTTTGTATTGGAAAACAATGAAAGTGAAAGTACGTCTAAAACCTCGACTACCTATGTTTAGACAAGCGTTGCAGGATGTGACAAATATTTTAGGACTCAGGAGTGCGATTTTTGAATCTCACCAAGTGACTAATTCTCACCGATGTGAGTGATTTACTTTCGGAAATCACTCACATCGGTGAGAATTAGTCACTTGGTGAGATTCAAAAATCGCACTCCTGGACTTCAAAAGAAATGAGGCAGTGTACTGAAACTATCGCTTCAACTTTAAGAAGGAGTACTTAACCTTAAAAAACTTATCTTAGGCAGACACAAGCTAATCCTCAAATGGCAGATCAAACAACAAATTGTTCACTAAAAACTACTGTGAAAATACACATATATGACGAAGCGCTCAGTGACGGCCTTAGGGGTGCGCAAAGGGGGCGGTCGGTCGGGGACGCCAGGGCCAAAATGGCACCATCAGCTGAGTACTATTTGAGACTATATACATATATAATGCTAGAAAAGGATGGGTACAGAAATAATGACATTATTACGGATACTGTCTGGACCGCTTTACAAAAAGCGCGTGGTACGTCTGACGTCACTGGCAACGTAGCCGTGAAAAACTTTATGGAAGAAATATGTTTTTGGGGCATTTATGTTATTTGAAGCATGAAAAAATGTGTTAAAGTATGAATAAACTTTTGTTTGGAGTTAGAACACAAAGGAGCCTAATAAAATTTAAAATAAGTAAATTTTGTCTATATTTTTATTTTATATTTCCACCTCGATACAGCCGGTTGACAATTTTTCATTTTTATAATAGCATATAAACTATCATCTGACAAATTTACCATTGGGATGCAAGAACAATTTTTTAAGAGATTAAATGGCTTCCGTTCCTCACCCACCAACGGAGCGACAGCTGACTTTCACGAGGCTTCATTATACATCGACCTTAAGCACTTCACAAGTTATCGCCTAGGACGGGGACGGGTTATTTGTTCCTGGCTTAATCCGGTCCATTACATACAGTCAATATGTAGAATATCCTATAAAAAAATTACAAAAGGGCGCAGTTTGGATGCGTGCCCTGGGCGCCGTTTTACATCACTACGCCCCTAGTCAATGAGGAGCTACACTAAAAGGTCGGGGCAGATGTCGCTACTGGGCACTGTACCTTGTTTACGTTTTGTGTGAAGTGTCATTGTGAGGAAATTTAATTTAATGCTTGCGGTATAAGAATAAAATCTTCGGCTTCATGGCCGTACGTGAACCGCAAGCTGAGCTGCGAAGGAGGAACGTATCGATGGCAGGAAAAAGGCTGATTTAATACAGAGGTAAACACTAACAATATTTGAGGTTATGTTCTGCATTTTTAGCATTAATTCCAATTATTAAAGCTCACGTGCTGTTTTTATTTTAGATAAGAGGGGTATGATCGACACTAAAACTTTGGTGCACAGCTGGATATCCAGGGGGACCGTTCATATGCGTGCTCATCTTCTGATACTTACAGGGATATAAACGCGGATTCGCCGATTCTCAACATAGCAAGCATGAAATATAAGAATATTTTCAAAGATTTTGCACTTAACCAAAGGGATAACTCCTACATGAGTCTCATCATCTTATTGTTATCCGACGGTACATTTACGTGTTTGCGTGGACACTGTGGACAGTGTACAGCCAATATGAAGATTGTAATAAAACATGTTGTGGAGTTCAGTAGTCACTACAGCTGTGTCTCACGGCAAAATACAGGAGCCAATTGCCTTACAAATGTATGAAGCTACTTATAGATTGGACGCGCAGAAATGCATAATATTAATTTCTAAAGAATATTAATTTCTTGTCGCCTCACCAGATGGGTTGCTAAGTGAGGATACTGTTATTGAGGTAAAGGGTCCTGCATAATTATCTAACAGTATCATACCCAGAAAATAAAAATGGATATTTAAAACTAAAAGAAGCATCCCTAATATACTCCAATACAAGGAGAGCTTTATTGCAGCAAGATAAAATATTGCAATTTCATTGTCTACACTGTGCCCACATGCTGCAAGGTATTGAGTAAAAAACGAAATAACAGTATCATACCTAGAAAATATAAATAGGAATTTAAAGCTAGAAAAAGCCGATTATGCACAGATACAAGGATAGCTTTATTGAGGCAACAGAAAATATTGCAATTTCATTGTCTACGCTTTCAAAGATATTACTGTTCATATAGACAGGGATGATTAATGTACTCATGTACTAACGAGATGCTCACTGGCTCAATCAACTTTTGTGTACATGATCTTGAACCACAAAAAATACATTAAGCTAGAAGCCACAAATGCTCGTTGAAAGTTGTTGCATCTGAGTCATATTTGTTCTGTCTTAATAGTAGTTTATGTAACTGTTACGTAATAAGGGTCCTTAAAACATGACTGTGGTTTTATGAAATAAGCCGCAGGCGAATTTCATAATAAGATCACACGAGTGTTTTAAGGCCTAATTACGTACAGTTGCATACACTGCTTTATCTACACTCATATTATTTATCATAAATGCCGTATTCCGAAACCATAGAATGGCCGCCATTGCACCGCCCCATGGCCCACTCGATTGTGCCGGCGGTCGCGCGGGCGCGTGTCGGGCTGTCGGGGGTAGCGCGGGAGCGTGCAGGTGTACATTATGTTACCAAAACTCATAGCACATCAATAATTGAGCATGAAAAGTTAAAATTACGTTACTGCCACGGATAAAAAGCTTATCATAGTAAAATTGGTTGTGGTAATGCTAGCCATTGCCTACCGTTTTCGAACACGTTTTAGAGAACTTACAATATGAGTGTAGATAAACATATATTATGATATCTAACTGTATGTTATATATGTAACTAATGTATGTTAAATATAAAAAGTGAATAAAAAGGTATTAGAATGTTTTAGTTTTGTTTATTTATTTTCTTGTTCATAATGCATCAGCATCGTCATCATTGATGACTCATCAAGAATAATTGGTTTTCAGTAGACACTGCTTCCAAAGTATCTGATCTAATCTTATGTGTCATTGAATTTAAAGATTGTTGTCAGACCCAAACACGCCGATGATTTATGAAAATTATACTTCACAAAAGTTGGTGAAAACCATTGTTGTAATGGTCAACTTGAGTGCTCTTTAAATGCTGTGGGTCCGTGTGTACACTTTGATGTAGAATTCTAGAACATCAATTTCCTCAGTAGTACATATGTCTTCTTCTCGCCTTACTTCAGTGCTATGGCTTACGGTTGGTTCTGTCGCTGTTCTGTGTTATATTGCTGTTTCGTGTTCTGTCACTTCAAAATCGTTAATAAGGAACTTTCATCGAGTGTGTGATGAATATCACTTCTCATGTTCAAGAGCTGCTGGTTTTAAATAATATTTTAAAACAAATCTTGCCATCTCTGTGTCAATTGAAATGAGCCTTAACACGTTCCCTGTCCGTGCCCCCAATGTGAGGCCATGGCTAGCCTCTATTACAAAGCCATAAGGTTCACATGACAGATTCGGACAGCGAACGTGTTAAGGCAAATTAAGTTATTGTTTTTCGCTTATAAGGATATGCCGTTTCTCAACCCACCAACGGAGCGGCAGCTGACGCTCATTAGTCATCTTCGTTCATCGCCCTTTACCACCATACCAAATATCAAGGGGATCCGTATCATGATCCTGATTCGTGTCTGGCTTGGGGGCTATGTTAACACAATCAAAATACGACAAAACTCGAAATCCGCCGGACACTTTTGAAATTTAGTGTGTATGTTGATTAGAGGTTCCGTTTTATTGTCCACACCATTTGACATTTGAGGACCTCGAAGAGCCGCCAGCACCTTGGAAAATGTCCTCCATTCTGAAGAAATTTGCTTTTCCCTCCGAATCTACGCACTCTATGAAAATATGAACTAGCACAATATTAAAGCTCATTAAATTCTACATAGAAAAACCGGCCAAGAGCGTGTCGGGCCACGTTCAGTGTAGGGTTCCGTAGTTTTCCGTCCGTCACAGTAAGTGTCCCCACTTAAGCGTTAAAATAACACCGCCATGTAGAATATGATATGAGCGTTCTACGTACAGCGAAATCTATCGGCAAATTAAGTAAACTATTGCGCGCGAGCTTAAAGTATGGAAGATGATTTTTATGGGATAATTCTTTATTGCGTGAACCGATTTTCATCGTTTTTACTTTATTTGAAAGCACGTCATTTCATTGTGATTTTATAAAAATTACAGGTACAATAAACACCTGCTTATACGGTTAAATTACAAACTTAGTTCAGAAATTATTTTGTAATTTTTTTTCAAAAACTATTCAACCTATCAAGCTTCAAATAATTTTCCTAGAAAGTTTTTATAAAGTTCTACTTTTGAGATTTTTTTCATATTTTTAAAACTTATGGTTCAAAAGTTAGAGGGGGGGGGGACACATTTTTTAACTTATGGAGCGATTATTTCCGAAAATATTTACATTATCAAAAAATTATTTTAGTAAACCCCTATTCATTTTTAAATACCTATCCAACAATATATCACACGTTAGGGTTGAAAAGAAAAAAAAAATCACTCCCCATTTTACGCATAGGGGAGGTACCCTAATAAAACATTTCTTTCCACTTTTTATTTTATCATTTTGTCGGCGTGATTGATATACATATTAGTACCAAATTTCAGCTTTCTAGTGCTAACGGTCACTGAGATTATCCGCGGACGGACGGACGGACGGACGGGCAGACATGGCGAAACTATAAGGGTTCCTAGTTGACTACGGAACCCTAAAAATGCGTACTCTTTTGATGAAAAATGCACCTCCTTAGATATATCACTTGAGGAAGTGAAGTGTATCGTCAATGCCTTTCCAGGGGATATTCTCATGATATGAACCTTGTGAAAATATAAAGTTTTGTATGTCAGCTACACCAATATCAACATTTTAACCGACTGCGACAAAAACAGTAAGTAATGGTTTCAACACTGAAAAATAAATACATCCCGTAGCCTAGGATGCTAAGCGGATTTCTACAAGTGAATTTGGTCTGAACAATGAATCCACACTTATATATGTAAAAAAAAAGCAATATGGCGGCCGCAAGAGGTCACCAAATATGAAATCATGTTTTTTCCTTGGTGCCTAAACTATTGCGCGAATTTCAATGAAAGATGCACCAGGAGGTCTGTTATCAACACACACACAGGACCAATTTTCTTAAATGTATGAAGGATAAATCACTAAGACTAAATAATTTGATGATAAAACCCTATTTTTGCTCTTAATTTTTTTTTATACCACGACGGTGGCAAACAAGCATACGGCCCGCCTGATGGTAAGCAGCTACCGTAACCTATGGACGCATGCAACTCCAAAAGAGTCACATGCGCGTTGCCGACCCTTTACAAAAAGGAGGATTCACTGTGTTGACGGCTAAAGGAACAAGAAGGTCCCTCATCGTCAACCCACTGGGTCCTCATTGAGCTCTTTGGCAACCTTACTCACCAGCAGGAACACAACACTATGAGTAGGGTCTAGTAATTAGAGGTCAATCAATAGTGGCAGCAATGAAACTCGACACCTATTTTCTCTGGGATCCTAGTATGCATGTCTGAAAACAAGAGCTTCGAGGACCACCAGAGTCGGTTGCCATCATGCAAAGTATATCCATTTTTAGTTTTTTTGCATGCTTACAAAAAATGAAATCGTTATGCAATGAATGTGTATGGCAAACGAAACTTCATTAAATTCCACCCAAAAAAGTGTATAACACAATATCTCAAAAACTTAGCCTTCTTGTATAATGGGTTATCAAAAACCTATCAATTACCGAATGTATTCTTAGTTGAAATCTGCTAATAGTTTGGACACCAACACAAAATATTGACTTCTGAACTATACTTCTAAAAGGATACATTTTTGTGATGTGGTGTCGTACATTTTTTTGTGTGGAATTTAATGAAGTTCCGTTTGCCATAAACATTCATGGCGTAACGATTACATTTTTTGTAAGCGTGGAAAAAAAACTAAAAACGGATATACTTTGCATGATGGCAACAGACTCAGGTCTGGTGGTGGCGGCCGCAATAGGTCACCAAATATGAAATCATGATTTCATATTTGGTGACCTCTTGCGGCCGCCATATTGTTTTTTTTTTTAGATATATAAGTGTGGATTCATTGTTCAGATCAAGTGGAGTTAAGGGATATGTCACTTGTAGAAATCTGCTTAGCATTCTAGGCTACAGGGTGTATTCAGTTTTGAAACTATTACCAAGTTTCATATCATGAGAATATCCCCTGGAAAGGCATTGACGATACACTTCACTTCCTCAAGTGATATCTCTAAGGAGGTGCATTTTTCAGCAAAAGAGTACGCATGTTTCTATGTAGAATTTAATGTGCTTTAATATTTTCTTTGATCATATTTTCATAGAGTGCGTAGATTCGGAGGGAAAAGCGAATTTAATGTCAAATGGTGTGGACAATAAAACGGGACCTCTAATCAACATACACACCAAATTTCAAAACTGTCCGGCGGATTTCGAGTTAAGTCGTATTTTGATTGTGTTATGTAGCTTACTAAAGAAACAACAAACTGGATGGTTCCTACTTTTACTCCAATAGATCTTCATCTAAATATTCTACCGACTGCCCACCACCATCATTGTTCTGTAAGCCACCATGGTTCCTAATAGCCGAGGAAATGGCCTCCCCTGCTTCTCTGATGGCAGTGGCTAAGGTCTCCGCTGCCTGTGTTATTGTAGACCGGAATAATTTGTGGCGACAGCTATTTAATATAAAATATTGCCACTGTAATTTTCTAAACATTATAAATAATTATATATATTAAGTAATGTTTATTATAAAAATACCGTTGCGATTCCGCGCGGCGCGAGCGCAGCGTACAAGATCTTCCTTATCGGTCGGCCCGCTTCGTGATACTTCGGCGGCCGGCCATCGCGCCATTTCGTGCGCGCTCGGAAATCCCAGCCAGTCGGCAATTTACTACTCTCGAGGCTGGACGCACGCTCTCGCGCCGCCCGGGCTAACGGTTACTGCTTACGCGCCGACTCGCTAAGCATATTGTTTTCGGTTTGCTTTGTGCACCGTTTTGCGCTTTTAGCTTTCGCTGTATAGACGCTTTCTTTATGTACTTTTCCTATCTTCTGTGCTTACTTTAACTTTCTTCTTCTTGTAAATATTGTGCTGTGCTTTGACTGTTATTTCTTTCCTTTGTGCTTGTGACTCTTGTGTGCCGTTAATTGACAATATAATTTATGATGTGGAACTAGCTTGTTTTCATTAACTCGTTAGGCTAGTCACCCACATATTGGTGACCCTTGTGAACTGGACGGTTGTGTAACGGACATTTTTAAATTTTACCGTTAACGAACATTTTATAATTTTATCTTTTAACGGCCATTTTTTTAAATTTCAATTTTGAACGAACGTTTGTGTTTTAAATTTTAACAGACATTTTGAATTTTATCTGTTTACAAGCATTGACTTTTTATGTTTTGAAGTGCAGTTACAATTATAATAGACTTTACGGATTTTTACACTTTAAAATGTCTGATAAAGAGGAAACAGCACCTCAGGTGACCGTTAAGGTACCTGGAGCGGAGGCCAGTACTGGTAGTGAGTCATCCGTGAGTCACATTAGTGTGAAACCACCTCCGTTTTATCCGGATAAACCGACTATGTGGTTCGCACAGCTGGACGGACAGTTTACTTTGACCAGGGTTACAAGTGATACTACCAAGTTTTATCATGCCATATCAGTGTTGGAATACAAGTACGCGGTTGAAGTGGAAGATATTATAACCAACCCGCCCGCGACCGACAAATATGGCACACTCAAAAGAGAACTTATAGCTCGTTTGTCAAGTTCTAAGCAGGAGCGTTTGAAGCAGCTGATGATGAAAGAGGAGCTCGGTGATAGAAAGCCGACCCAATTTTTGCGTCATATCCGGAGTTTAGCAGGTGCAGATTACCCGGATGATTTTATTCGCCATTTATGGATGAGCCGGTTACCTACAGTGTTGCAGAGCATTGTCGCTTACCAGGACAATTTGCCCTTGGAAACCGTGGCGCAAATGGCGGATAAGGTGCATGAGGTTACACCACCTGGACCTGCTTACCAGGTGTCTGCTGCATCTTCTTCGGGCGTTCCTGATTCCGTAGCTGAGCTGCATCGTAAAATCGACGCGTTAACATCAAGGCTTGACGCGATGTCCACCTCCCGGGGTAATCAGGGTAACTCCCGGTCGAGGCCCCGCGGCAAGCCACGCAATCGTTCCAGAAGCCGGTCGAGGGCCGGCAAGTCCAGCAGCGCTGGTGACGGCCAGCGCCTGTGCTGGTACCACTACAAGTATGCGGACAAGGCAGATAAGTGCATTTCCCCCTGTGCGTATCCAAAAAACTTGATGACCGGTCGCTCGTAGCGACCAGTGAGAGTGTTCCAGTGTCCAAACGTTTATTTGTCACTGATGCAAAGACAAAGGTACAGTTTTTGGTGGACACCGGGTCCGATCTGTGTGTTTACCCAGTTAGTTTTTTGCGTGCGCAACGTCATCGTAAAACTAATTATGAACTTTACGCTGCAAATAATACTACTATAAGTACTTATGGTTGGATAACTATGTCGCTAGATTTTAATTTACGCCGTATGTTTTGTTGGCGCTTTATAATCGCTGATGTGAGCAAGCCCATTATTGGAGTTGATTTTCTCTCATTTTATAATTTGCTTGTCGATGTTCGCTATGCTCGCCTAGTCGACGGCACAACTTTGCTTTCATCAGCCGGCGTAGTTGCTGCCGCTTGTGCTTGCCCGCAAATTAAAGTAATTTCAGGTGATACTCCATATCACCACCTTCTTGAGGAGTACCCGGATATTATTAGACCTACCGGTAATCCTCAAGAGCGAAAATGTAAACACCAGACGCAACACTTTATTAAGACCACGCCAGGCTCACCTGTGTTTTCAAGGCCACGGCGTTTGGCACCTGACCGCCTCAAGATTGCAAAGCGGGAATTTGAGGATATGGTGCGCACGGGTATCGCGAGACGATCGGAGAGTCCTTGGTCGTCCCCGCTGCACTTGGTACCTAAAAAGGACAATGGTTGGCGTCCTTGTGGCGATTATCGCGCTCTTAATGCACGCACTATTCCTGATAGGTACCCGGTGCGGCATATCGCTGATTTCTCGCACAACCTTTTTAATTGCAAGGTTTTTAGCAAGTTGGATTTAGTGCGAGCATATAATCAAATTCCCGTTGCGCCCGAGGACGTGCCGAAAGGAGCAATCACGACACCCTTTGGGCTCTTCGAGTTCCCATTTATGAGCTTTGGTTTGCGCAACGCGGCGCAAACATTTCAGCGGTTTATGGACGAAGTCCTTAGGGGTCTTGATTTCTGTTTTCCGTTCATCGATGACGTTTTGGTAGCCTCTGGGGACGACTCAGAACACGAGGCGCATCTGCGCGCCGTTTTTGAGCGTCTTAATGACCACGGTATTTTGCTTAACGCTAAGAAATGCGTATTTGCTGTTCCTGAAATCGAGTTTTTAGGTTACCTGGTTTCTTCAGAGGGTACAAAGCCTATAGGGGCTAGGGTTAAGGCAATTCAGGACTTTTCAAAGTCTAAAACCATCAGGGATCTGAGACGTTTTCTAGGGGCACTAAACTTCTATAGACGGTTTATTACTGATGCTGCTAAATTACAGGCTCCTCTCCATGCACTATTAAGTGGTCCAAGGGTGAAGAGCAATAGCCCAGTAGTCTGGACTCCAGAGTTGGAAGAGGCATTCAATGCTTGCAAGTCAAGTATTGCGAATGCCACTCTTCTCGCGCATCCCGACTCTTCCGCTCCTCTAGCTATTGTGTCAGACGCGTCAGACTTCGCGATCGGTTCGGTGATCCAGCAGGAAGTCGAGGGACATTGGCAACCATTGGGATTTTTCTCTCGCAAGTTGACAACTGCTCAGAAAAAGTATAGCGCTTACGATCGCGAGCTGTTGGCCATTTATGAGTCAGTGAAGTATTTTAGGTACATGATCGAGTTGAAGCCATTTTTCATACTCACTGACCATAAACCCATAGTCTCTGCTTTTAAAAAGTCTCTTGATTCCTGTTCTCCGCGGCAATTTAGATATTTAGATTTTATATCGCAGTTTACGACGGATATCCGGTTTATATCCGGCGAAGAGAACGTCGTCGCGGATTCACTGTCGAGGGTTGACGCCATTACAGACGGACTTGACTTACAGGCTTTAGCTTTGTCACAGGCCACGGACACAGAGCTTCGCAGGTTGACAAATGGCGGTTCGTCTCTTGATTTACAGAAAGTTGCATTTGGATCTGTCAAACTGTTCTGCGATGTGTCCGGCCCAGCTCCACGTCCCTTTATTACTTCGGAATTTCGAAAGTTAGCCTTTGATTCCCTTCATGGCCTAAGTCATCCTAGTGCTAGGAACACCATCAGGTTGGTGACTGAGCGTTACGTGTGGCCAGGGATTAAAAAAAACTGTAGGGAGTGGGCGCGCGGGTGTATTCCTTGCCAGCGGTCTAAGGTTTCACGGCATGTCCACGCACCGGTCCACGATTTTAAGCCACCCGCTGGTAGGTTTTCGCATGTCCACGTAGATCTTATTGGCCCTTTGCCTATGTCGAACGGTTTTAAATACTGTCTCACGGCTGTAGATAGATTTACGCGTTGGCCTGAGGCAGTACCTTTACAGGACATTACGGCGGAAAGCGTTGCCAAGGCTTTCATTTCGACATGGATCGCGCGTTTCGGTTGCCCTCAGAATGTCACCACCGACCGTGGCAGGCAATTTGACTCAAATCTGTTCCGACAGATTGCAGCGATTACTGGGTCCCGTCATTTGCAAACTACTGCGTATCATCCGGCAGCGAATGGATTAGTGGAACGGTTCCATCGCCAGCTCAAGGCTGCCATAATGTGCCACGCAGACGAATGTTGGACTGAAACCCTTCCACTAGTACTTTTGGGAATCCGTAGTGCGTGGAAGGAGGACCTGTCTGCTTCGACCGCCGAGTTAGTTTACGGCGAGCCGTTAAGACTTCCCAGTGATTTACTGCAACCTACAGCTGACCAACTGACCGACTATACTGACTTTTTATCACGTTTGCGTCAGCACATGAAAAAGTTACAGCCATCCGCTGTTAGTCGTCATGGTTCCGCCAAAATTTTCATTCACAAGGACTTGGCATCTGCAACGCATGTTTTTGTTAGACAAGATTTAGTTCGTAGGTCGCTTCAGCCACCTTATGCTGGCCCCTATAGGATTGTCGAAAGGTCGGACAAATATTTCAGAGTTGATGTCGCTGGTAGGGAAGTTTCTATATCGATAGATAGGTTAAAACCCGCCTACATTTTGTCGGAAGCACCTAGCCCTACCAAAACGTCATCGACCGTGTTGCCTAGTTCCGTAGCCGTTCCTTCAGAACAAAAAGTGTCTCGTTCTGGGCGCCGTATACGTTTCCCCGATTATTATCGACCCTAAAGGTCTCCGGGGGGGCTGATGTGGCGACAGCTATTTAATATAAAATATTGCCACTGTAATTTTCTAAACATTATAAATAATTATATATATTAAGTAATGTTTATTATAAAAATACCGTTGCGATTCCGCGCGGCGCGAGCGCAGCGTACAAGATCTTCCTTATCGCTCGGCCCGCTTCGTGATACTTCGGCGGCCGGCCATCGCGCCATTTCGTGCGCGCTCGGAAATCCCAGCCAGTCGGCAATTTACTACTCTCGAGGCTGGACGCACGCTCTCGCGCCGCCCGGGCTAACGGTTACTGCTTACGCGCCGACTCGCTAAGCATATTGTTTTCGGTTTGCTTTGTGCACCGTTTTGCGCTTTTAGCTTTCGCTGTATAGACGCTTTCTTTATGTACTTTTCCTATCTTCTGTGCTTACTTTAACTTTCTTCTTCTTGTAAATATTGTGCTGTGCTTTGACTGTTATTTCTTTCCTTTGTGCTTGTGACTCTTGTGTGCCGTTAATTGACAATATAATTTATGATGTGGAACTAGCTTGTTTTCATTAACTCGTTAGGCTAGTCACCCACAAATTCATGATTCCGGTCTAATGACCCTTGCAGTAATTCTGCTGGTTTGGGCCGTGAAGGTCTTTTCCACTGCCGTCGTTGCGACGAAGTGATAAACGAGCGAGTAAGACTACGTTCTGGCCTATGAGAACTCCGCAATTGGGCTGGTGATGATGGAGGTTGAACAGCAGCAGATGATGGCTGGACAGCAAGTGGTTGGTAGACAGTGATTGATGGCTGGACAGCAAGTGGTCGGTGGACAGCACCTGGTGGGTGGTCAGCGACTAATGGCTGGATAGCAATTGGCAGCTGGGCAGCAACTGGTGGTTGTTCATCAACTGGTGGCGGCATTCCAAGAACTTCCGCAGCCGGTGCCGGTGTTGAAATTTCAACATAACCAACCTAAAACAAAGCAACAAGTACATAAATTTATACTAACGAGAGACATTAAAAACCTTCCTTTGTGCTGCGCGGTTGGCACCGTTACATCACTCGACATCACAAGAGAACCGTTTTTCATTCTTTAAAGCGACAAATCAGGCGTGTCGGCCTGTTTAGCCTAGTTGGTAGTGACACTGCCTCCGAAGCTAGAGGTTCCGGGCTCGAATCCTGGTAAGGGCATTTGATTCTGTGGTAAGCAGAGACATTTGTTACTGAGACTTGGATGTTTTCTATGTATATAAGTATATTACTCGTATCTATTAAGGCGACGATATATGCAAACACGTCAAATCGAGGTGTTTTCGTGCAAGGTTTTTGAAGAAAACAAACCACGTTGGAGCATGTATGTTACATTTTCTGTAGGGGCATATAGTTGGGTTCGGTCTACCGATACGTGCTTGGTCTTGTATAACACAATTAGGTATATTTATCATCGTTATGAAACTGTTTTGGAGAAAACTTGTCGCAAGTTTTATTTCGGTCAGCAATAATTCTATGTTGCGAAATTAAACATAATTACTTCTTAGCACATTACTAATGTTCTACCGATAACTATAGTCGTATTAAGCGCTTAATATCGCTTAATAATCAGAACTATGCAATTGCTGCAATAAAACTTATAGGCGTTTATTCTATTGCAGCCAGAGACATGTTTTATGTGTCAAATTTGAGTAATATGATTAGCAGGGCCCGTAATTTTTATGCCGATGACATCAATTTGACGTCACGCTCCATATAGGATGATCCCAAATAGTTTTATTGTAAATTATTAATCATTAGTCGTCAATCATTTTAATCATGTACAAATGACTTCAAGTACTCTATTTACACATGGAATAAATAATAACTACTCGATACGGGAGGCGTAAAATCTATTTGATATGTTTTTATACATACATTTTATTAAATGGTATTGTTAACAACACATTAAAATTCATTAGAAAACAGAATTCCTCTCTAACGTAATGCACGCCATCCTTCTTGCATTAACTCCCATGCAAAGAAAATCTTCGCGTTCATACGTAATGCAATATTCATAAAAATCATTTTGTTTTGTAATCGTATTTTTGTTTGTTGTGTCACACATTTGGTTAATTATTCCAAATTCTCTGCTAAAAATAAAATGTATAATTGATGGACACATTTTTTCTGATTTTAACAACTAATACAATTAGGAAATCAGTATTTTTATTTCTCAGTGGCACTTGTAACATTTTTGACAGAATGTTTTTTTAATGAGAACGAATAAAAAAGGTTACATTTAAAAAGGTTTTATTACATATTGATTTATAAACAGCCAAGGAAATTGATTTGTGTAACATTACGTACTTTGTCATAGTGACAATCAACATCTAGACGCTAGAGATTTCATATTATTGTCACTGTGACCAGGTTCTAAATGGTATGCAAATCAAAGTCCTGGGACTCCTGGGCCATACCTACACGAATAACCAGATACTTAATGATATTATTTACAAACGAGGTTTTGTACAGTATTATATACAAGTTAGTTTTGTACATAATTATTTACAAATTAATTTGAAACATATTTACATTTCTACTTTTTTTGCCCCTTATATTTTGATTCGAAATTAATAATTAGAATTTGCTCAAGGTTTTTAGGGGTCATACTGCATCGCCGGTTTGTAAAAATCCATTTTAATATTGAAAAGGACCTTTCAACTTCTACAGATGTAATAGGGGCATACTTAAAATAAGGCCATAAATCTATTTTCTCATTGCTTCCATCAAGACGAACTTCCTTATTGTCGCTTAAGTCAGCCATTATTTGCATGGTTGGTAATTCCTTGTTTTTGTGTAAGACTATTTTATGCTTTTTATAAATAAATTTTCCTTTTTCATGCAGACTAGCCCTTGATAATATGCCTGTCACAGTTTTAACTACTTGTAGCGACTCACTCAATGTCAGCGTAGAACTCTCCATTTGCTTGGTAGCTTTTACTAAAACTGTGCAGCTTTCAGTTATGAATTTTAATTTTTTTTTCAGATGAGGTTTTCCAATTGCTAATTTAGCCCGTCTTACTTTTGCGGTATTCTGGTCATCCAGATTATTAAGAACGTTTTTGATTTCATCGAAGTAAGTCGTGTAGTAAATACAGGCCTCAATCCACGTATTCCATCTTGTTATAACTGGACGGGGAGGTTGTGGCATATTAGGATATAACTGTTTTTTGTTCGTGATGGGGTTTTTAAAAATGTCGTTTTCATACTACAAATCAACTCGTTTACATCCTCATACAAACCTCGAACTGTGTCAGCAACACGGTTGAAGCCATGGGCCAAGCATGTCACGTGTATCATATTTGGAAATGAATTCCGTAGAGTTTTTCCTGCTTTTACCATATAGGGAGCCCCGTCAGTCAAAAATAACACCACCCTTTCATTGCAATTGTCATTTCCATAAAGATTTTTCAACGATTCGATTACTAAATTGTTTACAGTGGCATGATTAGTCCTGTCATTATCCCGCGATATCATTCCTGATAGAATCGAAAACCTTTTTGAACATTTTAGGTAAATACTGTACTCTTAAGTTTGACTCCCATGGAACTTTTGTTGTTTTTGCATACTTGCCATCAATGCATTTTTGAAGGAAGTTACGGGAATTCTCATTTTCTAATTGAAACCATGGTATGTTTGACGCTACCATAAAATTCGTAAGATCCAGGTTAAACTCATTTTGTGTTAATTTTCCTTCTTCTCTTTCAATATGTTTAGTTGTTTGCAAATGTGCTGTGACATTGCTGACTTTTGATGTTATATATTGATCACAACAGGAACAATAAACGTTTTCGTCGTATACGATTAAAACGGATATCTGTAGCAAAACTGGTGTAAAGATGACATTGTGCCTATTTATATTTATCCAACAATACCTAACAAATAAATTAACAATAATTAAAACACAACAATATGTATTATTTTAAGCTGACAGCTATATAAGTCAATTAGACATGGTACTGATTATTTCAAGTATCGATATCGGTTACCTGCAGAGGTTGTTCAACATAGACATAAACAAAAAGGAAGATGAGTGACGTTCATAGTAAACAAAACTGAAATGTGGTCCAGCACCTACACACTTGTAAAATGCTACACACCGCTGTACTCAAACTCAAAGAGAGAAAAAAAAATCAAACTACACCGGTTCTAACCCTACACTTCTGACCCGAGAAGAATTATGTCCGGCAAGAAACTCGGCGGGACTTATTTTTTCAAAACAACAGTACATCAAAACTAAACAAAACATAAGTGCGTGTTTCTATAAGAAAACATATCAAACCAAGGTTAGATTAACCAACAATAGGTTATAGTTTAAGAAAAATACCAAAGAAAAGAGATGAGTCCAAATCTGACTATTTGAAAATAAATTACATACAAGTTTGATATAGTTTCTCACCTGAACTGTGTCTTCTACATAAATTTCCAAATTATAATAATCCATCATCAACAGTTAGAAACAAATTTTGAATTTAAATAAAAAAAAAGTATGTGATTCTAGTATACAATAAACATACTATTTCAAAATTATCCTTAGAGATGTATAAGGTCTCCAAGTGTCTTGATCTATATATTCTATATAATAATAAAATAAATATGGATAATCAAGCACCGAATGTTGTGTCTAAAGCCAATTAAACTAAAACTAAATATGATTAATAAAAAGTTACGTAATTGTGTGGCCCCAGTTAATACATGTGTATCATGGGGAAAAGAGATAAACCTATATAGTTAACACGGCTATGCAAGCGAGACCTCCATATTTTAAGTATTGCACAAAGTGTGACTGAGAGACTCTGCCACACGACTAATTCAATATAGGTCCCGGAACCTATATTTGATTGCACACAATCGAGCGCTTGGTACCGTATCTCTCTTTTTGTATAAATCAATTTTGTTAAATGATTAATTATGACGAATTTAATCGGAATCATACTCATACAGAATTCCTCTCTAACAGGGCTGACTTTTATGCTTTACCTTTGTAAAAATTTCTCGAAATATTAATCCTTGTTTCAAATCAGTATGAAGTGTACCTAAGCTGTTTTTCCTGTATAAATTTTCAAAATCTACTCCTTCTACTTAAGATTGGACTATTGAATAAAATGTACTCTTAGTAAGTGTTTAGGTGCTAGTTATCTTCCACTTATCGATTTTGCCAGCTTTGTAATGCAATAATAAATTTTGAAGTGCCCTTACTTATCGTTCTAGAGCTTATATGGTCTTGTTTAGATTAATATTATACGAGAATAAATCATACTCGAAAGGTTTTTTTATAATGAAACATTTTTTGTAAAAGTGGAGTATGTGTCAGTTTTCCGTCCATACTTATTGATATATTGATATTCAAGTTTTTGAAATAAAAGCTTATAATTAAAATATCAATTAAAGAATAAATAATTATTATCAATGGCAAATTTGACCTCAAAAAGTTTTTTCCATGTAGACGGAGAGCTGGCCACGTCAGATATGACACAATAGTCAGGTTTCATTGCTCTCATTATTGTGTCATATCTGACGTGGCCAGCTCTTAGTCCAATAAATTTATAGCAGTTTAATCAGGTGGACGGCAACCCGGACGGGAAACTAGCATAACCACCCTATGCACGGTTTCAAATAATAGATATAATTATAAACCGCCTTTATTATGTTAATGTTAACCTTTCAGCATTTTCTCAAACTTTTCAAAAACGAGTGAGTTAAAAATATTGAGAGTGGAAAGACAAGATGTTTGAAACCTTTGAAGCAAGATGTTTCAAAATTTTAAAATTTTAAAAAACGCTTTTGGCTATAATTCTTTTTTTTTTCCCAGCCTACTTGAAGAGATATAATACGTATCCATACTAATCTTATAGTGTGTCTGTCTGTTAACTCTTCACGCTTAAACCGCTCAACTGATTTAGATGAAATTTGGTATGTATAAGGGGATGAAAACGGAATGGAAGTTTATACGGAATTGTTGCTCCCTGTTGACTTGAAATAGCATACGTGCTAGTTTTATATTTGCTCTTAGATTTTACTAACTAGTAACTTTTATTTTGCGTTTTATTATGTAATTCCATATGGCTCATGTTAATTTCGCGCAGACGAAGTCGCGGGTAAAAGCTAGTATTTTAATATTGTTTGTCCGTCTTTCACGGCAAAACGGGGCGACGAATTGAAGTGATTTTTTAAATGGAGATAGTTGAAGGGATGGAGAGTGACATAGGCTACTTTTTGTCTCTATCTAACCCCCCACTTCCCTAAAATGGGGGGTGAAAGTTTGTATGGTTTGTTACCCCGAATTTAACGCGAGCGAAGCCGCGGGCAAAAGCTATTATATGTTATTAACTTACTCGTGCTGACTTTTCGTGTTTTTAATTCTTTTGTGTTATTTCAATTTATAATTCTTATGTGAGACGACAAACCTTTTATATTTGTCAATTTTTTTAGTAAAAAACACTTATGGTATATAAATGAAAATGGTTAAAACATGTTAAAAAATTAATCTTAAACTTTAGGTTGAATTAAGTTATTTGCTTTTTAGCTATGGTTTTCTGTAAGGTACTTCCCCAGTCGAGCTCTGAGCCAGGTCCAGATTTGAGCGTGATAACATTTGCTGAACTGTGCCTTACCACAGTTAGCGAGATAACATTCGGAGTGCCCATACCTCCCTTTTGGACATAACATACCCGTATCTAAACCTGTTCCTAGTAACCAACTAGGTACCAATTTAAAAAATGTTCACAGCAACAATTAATTGGATCCAGTCTTAAATGCCACGCAAAATCAAATCAAACCATTTTTTGTGATAAACAATTGAATTTATAGAAAGAAACTTTTTTGTCTATAAAGATCACATGTATGCGCGACTTCGGCAGCAGATAGCATACATCCTCCATACTACCCTCTTGAACCTGATGTTTATTCAGTGTTGGGCGTAATTTATTAGATGGTACCTACTTTTGTAATGAATTAAATTGCTAATTAAATTACATGAAAATCAATTATATTAAGTAATTGAAATTGCTTGTAATTGAGATTACATGTCAGTAGTATTCCCGATTACATATAATTTGTAATTGCAATTACTTTTATCTTAACTACTTTTACTTGTAACTTCGATAATTTTAAATAATATACAAGTTCAATTTCTTTTTGGGTCAGTGGGGGCAGCTACCAGATCCCTCGCTGCAACGCGAAAATGGTCTTAGAAGACCTTCCCTCAATTTCAAATTAATCAATCTTCATTAATTTGAAATTGAGGGAAGGTCTTCTACGGATTTTGGACAAAAACATACAGGATGCGAGATGAGGTCACATTTGGTAAACTTCTTTTTGATGCCAATCGATCCCATTCTTGTATGGGATCAAAAATAATTTGCGGCTAGAAAAGCCACAAATTGAGAAAAACTTTTCCCATACTTTATGAAAATTGTTTTTTTTATTTTTCACATGCTGCTTTTTTATGCCAATCGATTCCATTCCTATCGTTTCTAATAGTTTCCTATTATTAGGTAATGTACTAAAAAGCCACAAATTAAATATTTTCCATACATTTACTATAAATAATAAATAAATATTATACGACAATCTTACACAAATCGACCTAGGCCCACAGTAAGCTCAATAAGGATTGTGTTATGGGTACTAGACGACGATATATATAATAGATAAATATGGATATATACTTAAATACAAAGAAAACATCCATAACTCAGGAACAAACATCTGCGATCAACACACAAATAAATGCCCTGACCAGGATTCGAACCCGGGACCTCCTGCTTCGTAGGCAGGGTCACTACCGACAGGGCTAGGACATCGTCAAATAAAGAATAAGTGATTTTTAGGGTTCCGTAGCCAAATGGCAAAAAACGGAACCCTTATGGATTCGTCACGTCTGTCTGTATGTCTGCCCGTCCGTATGTCACAGCCATTTTACTCGGAAACTATACGACGTATCTGAATAAAATTTACACATAAGGTGTATTCTGTATGCCGCTACTTATTTATGTATTTAAATTTAAAAAAAAAATATTTTAAGGGGGGGCGCTCCATACATGTATCTAAATTTCAAAAAAATTGTGTTTACCAAATATCAATATGTGATACATCAATCGATAGGTCTTTAAAAATAATATTGATGTTTTTTTGATCATTTTGTGATTAAGTAAATATTTTTTGATATAATCGCTTCGAAAGTCAGAAAAATTTTGTAGCCCCCCCTGTAACTTTTGAACCGTAAGTCCAAAAAATATGAAAAAAATTGAGGAGATGAGCCTTATTATATACTTGCTACAAAAATTGTTATGAACATTATCGGTTTAGCCATTTTTGAGTTATTTCCAAAAAACTTCTTCCATAGGCATCAGATACGACCTTTTGCTATTAGTTTGGTTCTTATTCCATTGAAGGTACGGAACCCTTCTATGCGTGGTCCGACACGCACTTGGCCGGTTTTTTAAACTTTTCACTTAACCAACAGTCGTTTTTATTAAGCATACCTACCGGAAGAAACATTTAAGTAAAATGTGAATGTACCTGAAAAAAGCGGCATCGCCATTATATCAAAATGCAACTAGGTACAGGTACACAATAGTGTTGGAGGATGTGTGGTTTGTATTTGCAACTAAAGGATAATTTTCCAGATAGGTAATTGAATTATCCGATGTTCTCCCGATGCGGTCTTATCCCAACGCACTTTACCGTCCTCATTGAAAGCGATTTTGACCATCTCTAATTTCGTTATAGATACTAAAAACCTGGATTTTTCAGAGCAGAAGAGGACATAAAACAAATTAGTTACAAATAATATTATCTTCAGTTAAGTACATTTTATTTGAACTTTTATTTTGAAAGACTTGACACGTACTTGACACATAGAAATATAACCGCCATGATGAATGCTTATTTTGGATATTTAGAATAAAACATTATAATTGTGCGATTTTGATACTGTAGGTAATGGCGTGCGTTGGTCAAGTAGTTTTATATTATAGGTAACTTTAATTATTTCGTCATTGATTACCTACATACAATAGTAACTTTAATTAAGTAAGTACACATAAAATGGAATCATTATCAAAGCGCCATCTTACTGTAAAAGACCGCGATTGCTTGACTATTTAAACATGTCAACATTGAATTGTCATAGTTCATCTCAAGTATACTAGATGGCAGAAGCGGAAGCTGCGATTATAAAAACGCAAAATGCAGTCGTCAACCGCGATACCCGTCACCTTAAATATATCGTCGTCTAGTACCCATAATACAAGCCTTATTGACCTTACATGGGACTTGTTCGATTTGTGTAAAAAAATGACATGTAATATTTATTTTTATTTATTATTTAAATGGTTCAGTTAATTAATTCTCGACATTACTACAACTACAGTAAAGTCGAAAATCGATTGACAGTGCAATGTGCTTCTATTTAATACAGAATAAGTTTCTGTCAAAAAAATATCTTTTGTACATACTTTTATTGATGACTGTACTTTTTACCATAATCATACTCTCATTGAGATGGATCGAATGGGTTTATCTTGTGTGATGACAACTTACAAACATACGAACAGTGCAAGTTAAATAAAAACTTGTAATAAAATTAAATTAAAGCTAAAGCCTCTTCGCATACATTATAAATGAACTGACGACTTAAATAAGTAGAAAAACCTCGACATTTTTATTTCAAAGTTTAATGTCTAAGAACCATCTCCGCCATCAAGACTTTCGATTAAGGAGCGGACAAGACCTTTACATTCCCTCCCTCTCTTATTACGCGCGAGTGAAAGAGAAACACTGTGTAACGATTAGTATGGGAGCTCGTCGCAAATTTCAAAGAAATATTAATTTAAAAAAACTACGCATTAATTAAAAAATATAAAATAATGAAGTTTTTAGGATTATTGTGTTGGAAGTTTGTTGTTAATTAGTAATTAACAACAAACTAATTAATAATTACAGACGTATCAATCAAGAAACTAAGGACATAAAACTGTTTAAAGTTATTTTAAGACGTAACTTCGGAATTATTTTCTATCGAGCCGATTTCGTCTAATCGTGTATCGGACTTAAAGAAGTTCTTCAAAATATAATGAATAATAACATTTTTTTTTTCGCATTTCCAAAACAAATACTTATTGCTAAAAAACTGTTTAAGTAAAGTCTATTTCAAGGCCATCGGCTGTTGTCAGCCTCTTAAAAAACTGCACTCAAATCTGTTCATCCGTTGAGGAGCTATGATGCTTGGTGCTTTACACAGCCTGAATGCACTTCTAGCATCGGCTCCTGTATGCGACGTGTTTGCGAGTAGATGGGAGGTAGTGCGCAACGAATGTCTGAGGTTCAGCGAGAAGATGGATGTTCGGCCCACAACTGTGCCTATTTGACATATTGTGTCATATTCTTATGTGTTTATTTGTTTGTCATATGATTTTGTAAATGATTTTGTTCTTTAGCCTTAAATTGTAATTTCACAGTGCTTTAGTGTAATCACTGTCATGCTGTGTAATTAAATTGTATAAATAAATAAATAAATGATGGCGCAGACAGACACACACTTACACAGATACACATGTTAAACTCATACATAACACCCCTTTTTTGCATTCCACGTCGAGGGTAAAAATTCCTCAGTAAAATGACCTTTGGTTGAATGTATCTCGTACAAAATCCAAAAAGCCACTTAACAGTTTCTTTATAAGATAAAATATGAAAATTATCCATTGGGACTTAATCGCGTACAATTTATTCACCTTTTTTGAGAATGTATCACAACATCCGTGGTCACGAGCTGACTGTGGCTGACTCCCGTTTACCAATAATAAAATGAAAAATGTTCAATGGATTATATGTCAAACTCGTGTTTAAATCAATATATTATAAATTTTTATATCCCACTAAATTTCTGTTGGGCATATTAGGTTTTGATTCACTTGAGGAGAGGCGTAAACGTTTGCTACTAACGAGCGAGGATGATTAGGCAGCGGCTGCCCAGAGCTGGTGGGTCAGGCAGTGCTTCTGCTAGTCCCCGGGCCCCTCACTATCGAGATTCAATTTTCGCCCACGTAAATTACTAGCTGCTCCAGAGGCGCGCACCATCATATGGTGCCAGAACTCTGATATGGATGTATTTGGGGCATAGTGTTGGGAAGCTTAAGGTTCTGTTGGTGATGGATGGATGTAATTCTTTTGTTATAAAATGGGTGCTGACCCTTACCGAGTCTACCAAGAGGTAGAGGTTTATGCCATCATAATTGTATATCCTAAGATCCTAAGCTTTATTAACCATTTGAGGTGCTACAATCCAAGTTAAAATCAGGACCTACATCTTACTATTAAACAAAAGGTGACTTACTAGTGGAGTCTCCAGATTGGTAAATCCATCCACTGCAGCTGTTCCTACGACCTCCAAAACCTTAAGTTCTGTGTCTGTCAGTGGGCGGACTACTGCATGACCTCCACCAGTGCCCTGCGTTTCTTCTCTGTATTTTCTGTACTTAGATTTGACCTTTTGTGCCCACTGCGACCAAATCTGCAATTATAAAGGAATTTTAAAACAACATGTAATTTGAAATATGTAGAATATTTTCTGTGCTTCTGAAAGTATATGAACTCAGGCAACCTTTGTAAGTTAATAAATTATCCCCTATAAGCTCGCCTCTCCACTGCGTACAAACAATTTTATGCTAAGATCTTAATGGTAAGATCATATGAGCACACAGTTATTTTTAAATTTGATTTGCTCCTGATATTTATGTTTAGATTGTATAATAAAAAAATATGGCAAATCAATCAATTGCATGTACAAAACTTCATTTCACTCAAGAATTCTGTTTGAAATAAAAATGAGGATAAAGCTATGTTCATAAGGCAAGGTGAATTCAGCCAAGTTTCAAGCTTCAAGTTCCAGCGTTAGCAACATAAACCAACATTTATTTTTCACTTCATTTAAATTACCCATCACATGATGCTTGTGTTTTGGGTTCTAGGTGTTAATAGGCAAATAGTATAATTTAATATCTTCAAACACAAACTCAAAAGAATTATTTTTTATTTATGTTATTTATATATAGGAGTACTAACAGCTGCAAAAACATGACATAGTCTTAGATAGTAAAACAAACTAAACTGCTGTTACTTACACTGGTTCTTGCTCTCTCTAACCTCTGTTGTGTGGGATCTTGAAGCATTAGAGAGCTAAATTCTCATCTGTTCATATTATTCAGAAACCGATACAATTTATCACATGACCATATGACAACTGACACTTTTAATATTGCTCCCATGTAACATGTACTTGTGCCTAGGTGCAAGCTAAAATCAACCTTAAATTTAAAAACCATTGGCCGCTCGGCCTGTTTAGCCTAGTCGGTAGTGAGACTGCTAATGATGCTAGAGGTCCAGGATTCGAATCCCGGTAAGGGCATTTGTTTCTGTAGTGAGCCGAAACATTTGTTCCTGAGACTTGGTAGTTTTCTATGTATTTAAGTATATATCTATTAAATATATCATCGCCTAGTACCCATAACACAAGCCTTATTTTACTTAGGGACTAGTTTGATTTGTGTAAATAAATCCCCTAATATTTATTTATTTTATTTTCATTCCAACAGTACTTACACTCTGCCACTCCGCCACTGTCCTTCGACAGCCGTGTCTATTTAGAGTAACAGTCAGGTCCGCCTAAAATGCTGCCGCTTTGGGGCTTGCTATATTTCCTGAAAAGATACACATTTTACCCATACACAAATACATATAATGAACTTCATGACCAGTGATCGGAATCACCGGAGTGAAACGATAACAACAAGGGGACAAGACAACCAAGAAAAATTCGAATATTTTTAGCAAACTGGTCCAGAATCTCGAATCAAACTGGAATCTCTAATTTATAATGTGTGGGTATAGGGATATGAATATTTATATGGCTGCTAAGCACTCTTGTCAGCTTGACAAGTTTTGTTATCGTTTCACTCCGGTGATTCCGATCACTGTTCATGACACAGGTAGTTGATTATAACAAGGTCATTATTATTAACATTACAGCTAAACTATTAAAAATATTTCATGGGTCTGATTATTTTGGCAGCTTCAGTTTCAGCGCAGTGGATGCGGTAAGGCGTTGGCGGTACGGTGCCGTGGCGATATTTGTGCGGTACCTAAACTCCCGTAACCGGAGTTCTGCGTTCGCGTTACATTCAGGTCCCATGGAACACGAACGCAGAATGCCGGTGACCGCTCTAGAGTCGACGGCTAGAACGAACTCGAGACACAATTTGAGATGAAGAAAGAGGGATTGATTTCTTCATCTCAAATTGTGTTTTTACCTTGAGTCACATCATATTATACTCTGATTTGTAATTAAATTCCAAAAAACTAACCTCACTCAGATCCTTTTCTTTCGTAATAATGGAAAATATGTAAAGAAGTAAACTCAAATTTCCCTTTTGCATACTCTAGCATTTAAAATAAATATAAATGTATCCTTTTAGCTTTGTTTAGTCTTACAACATACGGAAAGGAGAAAAAGTGAGGTTAGATTATTGGGATTTAATTATAAATCAGAGTTTAGTAAATAAACATGCTTACCTCTCGCCAACATCAAGTTAGCGTGGAGGTGTTATACGAGCACCTCCTGTTGCATTTTATTGCTCCGCTTTCACGACACCGACATTTTCCACGTTATACACAAACGAAACACAACAACTGGAAAACAAACTTCTTCGTTCGTACTTGACAGCAGTTTTTTTTAAATGTTGCCTATTCAAATTTTATTAATTATTTTTAATTAAATAATTTAAAAAAAGTAACTCTTTAGTGGTCTAAGATAGAATAAAATTCATTAAATTATCATATTTAACCTAAAAGAAAATACGATTTTACAGTTTTTATACAGATATCATTCATTCATTCGTTCACTTATTTTTTTAAAGTAGCAACACACTCAATTCAACTTAAACAGCTATTAGACATGGCCATTTGTAGGGCCCAACATGTTGTGTACCCTGCCTCTCCCTCACCCTCCTTCAGCTCCCTACAGGCCCAACCTCCTATTACACCTCCCAACACAACATGTTGGGCCCTACAAATTGCCATGTCTACTAGCCGTTTGAAACAGCTATTACACATGGCAATTTGTAGGACCCAACCTGTTGTGTCCAACTCCTGTCGGCGTTGGGCCCGTTATTACACTTTCCCTACAAATCGTCCCTACAAACCCTACCTCACCAACAAATCGTCCCTACCAACGTTTACAGAGATGCCTTCAAAACATCTAAAAAAATGTATTGGTGAAGCACGGTGATAGTACTCATAACAGTATACATTAAATGAAAAAAGAAACTGTTTTTATTATTACAGATATTTAAATGACCGCTCGAGCTGCCTGAATCTAACTTCATCTGCCCAACCCTTCTATTATTTAAATACAAAACTAGATAAATATATTAATTACCAGCGAATCTACACCCTTTAACTTTTATTTTAAATAAAAAACCAAACGGAATGTGTAGCAAATGGCTAACATTATAAATAAAAAAGGTAAAATAACTCTACCGACCTCCATAAACAGCTGCGGGTGTTGGGGCACTGCCGATCGCTCCGATCGCCCTCGATCGGGACTCCTACTCCCTAGGTGCCATTACACCTACCAACCCGACAGGTTGGGCCCTACAAATTGCCATGTCTAATAGCTGTTTTAGAAATTTTAGAATACAGATAAAACAGCTATTAGACATGGCAATTTGTAGGGCCCAACCTGTTGTGTACCCTGCCTCTCCCTCACCCTCCTTCAGCTCCCTACGGGCCCAACCTCCTATTACACCTCCCAACACAACAGGTTGGGCCCTACAAATTACAATGTCTAATACCGGTTTTATCTTATCACTGACTGCACAGCTTGAATTTTTGACAAGTTCCAATGTAGCTGACGTAAATACGCTGTCAGTTTGACAGCTGGCTGGAGACTATAGACAAGGGTGTGCATGATACCGGTTTGAGCTCAAGATGGTGACAGCGTGTTTAGAATAGTTTTTTGTTTTTTGCTCCTTTACGTTGTTCAGTGTGTAATATTGATATTTTATTGTGCGGTGACCTAACGAACAAGTGTGCAGCTAATGAAAAATTAGTCTCAAAACGCGCGTAACCTCCCTTTAGTTGAACAAACGGTTATCCGCGGTCTCGGCCACCCACGTGTTTGTAGGGAGGCTATCACCTTACAATCAGCAAGGCCTCAACCGAACAAGGTTGTTTTTATTTATTACTTAAGATTAATTAATACAATCAAAAGTATACACACCGACATTGGAAGAATTCACCTCGCCAAAATCGGCGAGGAGTAAAAGCCATATAAAAGGGTGTGCATCTGTGTCAAAAAAAATGTATCCGATACGTTTGCCTAAGAAAGAAAGAGAACTTGTCATGCGTTAAGAAGGGACAACATGATTCGTAACATCAAAGAGGACCTCTGTATAGTACTATTATCATAAGTTATTTTAGGTATTAAACCGGTATGAGACATTGCAATATGTAGGGCCCAATCTGTTGTGTCCAATTCCGGTCGGCTCTCACGCCCCTCCCTACAAATCGCTCTTAAACGACCGGTATTAGACATTGCAATTTGTAGGGCCCAATCTGTCGTGTACCCTGCCTCTCTCCGTCCTTCCCTCCGCTCCCAAAGTGCCCTTACTTTTATTACACCTGTCAATCTTACAGATTGGGCCCTAGAAATTGCAATGTCTAATACCGGTTTAATACCTAAAATAACTTATGAGCGCGACTTCGCTATTTGCTTCTCTTTCTAACAACCACATTAGTTAAACACATAGGTAAACAACGAAATAAAAAGAAAACGCGTGAGTTTCGTGGAACATACGGTTGGTACGCAGTAATTTATTTTATTTTATATGTTGTTACCTTATTTTAAGTTTATTGTAAAAAAATACTTTTTATTATTCTTGTATTTTAATGCAACAAGGAATATTTACTTACTTACTCATTTATAATTTTAATTTTTTATCTTATTTTATTTTTTTACATATTTCTCAATCGTATGGGTTGTACGGTCAAATTCCCTTTTTTTCTCCAACATATCGTTCCAAAAGTAGCTTCATAAAACCCAAGCGTTTGTAGACCCCTTTATCAGAAGCAAATGTCACGGTTTTCACAGTTTGACACATGTCGTAGGCTGTATGCTTAATGCGTAAGCCTGTCCAAAAAGGTTGAACAAAATAATGACAAGTCAAACGTCAAACACGGTTGAACAGAACAGAATCAAAATTCAGATGAAATTATCATGTATTAGCAATGTTGTTAAATGAGGTCAGTGCCCTTGTGATTGGACCAATGTGAGATCAAGGTGTGATCAATGTGTGATCAATGTGTGACTAATGTGGGACCAATGTTGAATGAAAACCTGTTCGAATAGCAAATGTCAATGTGGTTATAGCGTTGAGTTGAGTTGGATTGGAGCTGTGTCTGTCCAGTGTGTGTGAAATATTTTTCGAATCGCAGCCCTGAATAATGTATCAAAACGTGGTTGGTATACACAGATTAAATTTTTAATGAATATTATTCTAATAATATAGTAATAATTAAGAGAACACAATATTTTTAACCAGTTACGTAATCTAAATATATAAAAGAAGAAACTGACTGACTGACTGATTGACTGACTCACTGACTAACTGACTGACATATCAACGCACAGCCCAAACCGCTGGCTCTAGAGATTCCAAATTTGGCACGTAGGTTCCTTATAAGGTCTAGGGGTGCACTAATGGTCTAAGAGCTGGCCACGTCAGATATGACACAATAATGAGAGCAATGAAACCTGTCTAGTAATACTGCTTTACCATCCTTATTGCTAGATCCGGGCATCTGGCAGCTTTTAATGGGTGGATGTCAGAGTGACAGACCAACAAAGTTTTTAAGTTGGAAAAAAGTAATACCAAAATAGAACCGTTTTTCCCCCGAAGGGTAAAAAACGGATATTTAGGTTTCTGCCGTAGCTTAACCTACATATGAGATTACACCCTCGTAACTCAGCCCTAATCGAGTAAATTCCTCGACTAGTAGCGCCATCTGTCGCGCCACTCAGGTACTAATGTCGTCCGGTGCTAGCGCCAGGCTGATTTCTCCTCAGTACGATAAGTAAGCCGGCAAGGCCCTTAAGGTGTGGGTTAAGCTACGGCAGAAACCTAAATGTCCGTTTTTTACCCTTCGGGGGAAAAACGGTTCTATTTAGGTATTCGTTGCCTTCGCTTAACCCACATATGAGACGTGTTTAAACCTCTGCCGGCGCTGGCCCGGGCGTACTGTGATGATTAGACATTAACCAACACAAATTTCGGAACAAAATGTGTGCACAAGAGATACTTGTTGCTATACGTTATTACTTTGCGCAATAACTTAACTAGCATTATGTTTTTTTTTTTTTAATATCTAATGTGAAAATATCTTTATCTGCCGTAATTGGCAGTTTAGCTATTTATTTTAATGATAGAGTTAGGTTAACATTTCCATTTTTCCATTAACTACATATTTCTAGTAACCCTAAAACAATCGATCCCGTATTCGTATTTTTGTGATTTTAGTTAAGCGAGCTTCGATATTCCTATCTGGAGATATTGCGTTGATAACCTCAGGTAAGATTTCCGTCAAACGGGTCATTAAGTTATGAATGATGTAAAGAGTTATTTGATTCTGCTATTTGATCACTGATTTCTATGATGTACTTTTTATTATTTATCAGATTGAAAGTTCTTCCAAAAATCTGTTTTAAAAATCGTTCTTGATTGAGAAAACCTGTTTCACATCTGAAATTTTTAGTATTATTCGGGCCTTAACGGTCATTTTAAAGTCTAATTATGTACTGTGACATACGCTGCTTTACTACACACATATTATAAACTCCCTGTGATGTCTTTAAAGACCGCTTGCTACGACCGCCATTGCGGCATTGATCAGATCTATTAGGTAGCGATCATTTGTTAGTAAAACCGAATGGGAAATTCAGGTAATTTTGCGAGATCCTTAGGAAAGACAATGTCTTTAATTACATCCAGACCTTATAGATGTCAATTGGAGTTTTGAGTGAGTATTATAAGAATGCTAAATGTTGACGACAGCAACTATGAATTTTAGAACTAAAATGGTATTGCTAAATTGACGATACTCCACCGGAAACCGACCGGATATACTAGGTAAGCTAAGCAAGCTCTGAATTAGTTTATATGATTTTCAATATAATGTTTATAGGTTTGAGAGAAGGACGAAGGTAAGACCATACCGATAAGAATATTAATTAAAAATGATGCTATCGTCTTCAAGGGCTGTAGGTATATTACTATGACTATAATGTTATTTGTATGTATTTCACGTTGTCCTTACTCGTTGACCTTACGTCTACCAACTAAATACATCTCTATCTCTCTTGATTATGTAGTTATTTTCTGTAGCCGGAATGAAGATCATTGGGTTCACAAGGATTGTCCGGGTCTGTAATTTGAGCTTGTACACTCTCTGTGGCGGCGATCTGATTCACAAAGCTAAAGCAAGATGTTTTATGTCTTGCTTGTTTTTTATGTTTTATTATCGAATATTCTTTGTGTTACGTCGGTAAAATATTATCTAAGTTGCATAGTATAGATAATGAATATGATGATACACAACGAGAAGTCTAAACTGTTTAGGGTAGGACCTTGAAGTTTAAAACTATTAATCTTTGGATGTTTTGGAGGTCCATTAAGAGATAACTTTTTCAAATTCAACATCTAACGGCGTGAAGAAGAGATTCAACAATTTTGAAATTTTTTCGCGGATAAAACCATTGGCAGTGGCTAGTATTATAATATTAAGGTTAACATTAAAAGGACCTCTGTTTACTCCCAGAGATTGTAAAACCCTTAATGATTCTAGACTCTAATGAGCCGATGAGGCGACATATTCGCATTTAGTTTTAGTGCAACCAAAAGTCACGTATTGACGGGTCACACCTACTCGTACTGAGTATTATACAAGTGTATTCTCTTCTGAGTATTCTTTTATACCTTTTCATTCTTAAGTCTACAAATATATTACTTGAACTGAGGATATGATTGTATTTTCTAATGCCTTCTTGCTTAATTTTAAAAGCAGCTGCATTTCAATCGTCCATATGTATAATAACCAAGACACGATACAATATACAATCATTTTTGGCATGCTCTCATTGCTCTTTATTGGTTACGCTGCTAATATTGTTTACAGTATACCTTAGTATGATAAACTAAGTCTGCTGCATCTTGCTCGCATTTCTACAGAAATACAGAGTTTATTCGTAAAAATAGTAAAAACACATTTTACACGTCATTAAAATTACATACAATAAGTAAGTATACCATAACTTATTATCATTATTACATGTTAAATTATATACTTTAACAAATTTGTAGGTAGCTACCTAGTAGGTAGAACTTGTTTTCGAACGCTGCTGGGTCAATGATTCACCTAGGCAATCATGAAGTCATCGATACGATAATATGCTGACATTCAGTTTGGCTAATAAGCTTTACACTGGCGACACATAACTGTCGTCAATTTTAAGAACACGAACAAACTGTGACACGTGGATATCCTTGCGAGATCATTATGTACTCGTTTGACATATGTACTAGAATGTGTCAAAGTAATCTCACTATCGAATGTCTGTTTTCGGTTGTATAAAACTGGCGACCATATTGTAGTCTTATGTCACTACGAAAGGTTGCTGAACTTGGTATCAAAGACACTGACTGGTCTTTGATGTGCTTTTTATATCATAACATTAACAGCGTCCGTTGCTTGAAGGTGGTAGTGGTAGTAGCGGCTTCGTTCCATATTCTTTTGAAGTCAGCATCACTGTCCGCTACTGCACCTTTCTTGAGCAGGTATCGCTTGATGTTCGCCCAATACCTTTCTATCGGGCGAAGTTCTGGGCAATTTGGCGGATTCATGTTTTTCGCCACATAAATACCATTCTGATTATCGAGCAAATTTAAGGTTGTTTGAGCGTAATGAGCTGAAGCTAAATCAGGCCAAAATATGGGGAGGTTCATGTTTCCTATATAAGGGCAAAATTCGCTTCGTAATACACTCCTGTCGGTAGACATCTCCGTTGATTGTGCCAGTAGTAAATGAAGTAGTAAAAAAAGGACTTTTTGTTTCTTTCTGGTCACAAGATTATTTCTCTTCTTAGCGTTTTGTACATTTCCAACCGATGTCTTTACCTTTTTGGCGATATCTCGAACAGAGGCCGATGGATTATGGCAGAACGAGGAAGCTATTGCGGTGTCCAATTTAGGCTTCACGCAGCCTTTTTTTCGACCGCGACCTGGTAGATCATGTAGAGTATGAAATTGCCCAAAGGGTTTAGCAGGCTAAGGAAAGTCGTGTGGCCCCTGTGAGGAAAAGTTGAATTAGTAAATGTCAATTGTTTGTCGCCTCATAACTAGTAATGACTCCAACTTTCAGCCCTCTATCTTGAACTGTCTCAGAGATAATGTCAAAAATGTACTTTTTTAACAATTTTTTCAAACTCGTATATCTCCTAATCCATAGCAGCTAAAGCGTTGAAACAAAATCACAGCTACGTAGTTTGAGTGGGAGTATACCCTATAATTTTATTAATATTTTATACGTGAAAAATAAAAGAAATAAATGTCAATTTATTTTTTGACAGCTCTTTTCAACACGTTTTTTTGAAAGTACAATTATGAAAAAAATCATATAAATTGCTTATAGTATTAGTTACTAGCATACAAAAACTCAATTGATTATATTTGGTGCAACATACTGTAAAAAAAAAACTAACGTAAGTATTCAAGTATCAAGAGTAGGCTTCTGAACTGAAACTTCGTTTTTAAGTTTTTTGTTTGTTGCCTAGCAACAAAGGGTGTATTGTTTTTAATTTGACGTATGACTGTCAAAAAAGATCACTGAACTACTGCTGTGTTAGCATTTGTAACTAATTTTACTAACTACTAAATCAACGAAACGACGGATGTGCTATATGTTTATTATTTTATATACAAAATTAATTGGTTTCATTATAGTACACGTATTAACATAACGAAATAAATAACTCATTAGAGCAGATATCACAATATAAGTCACTTAGATAATGACTATCGTAATATTCGTCGTCCCAGGTATAGGACAATGTTATCCTGCAGTCATCGCAATATCCTTTTAACATAATATTTTCGTCAGAGAGCGATATCTCAATATCTGGTAAAGACTGTAAAAACAGTTGCTTCGCTATTAACTGTGGCAAGTTGAGCCGAAATATTTTTGATTTTATGATTTCCATCTGAAAGAATGTATATACATGAAGTTTCTGTTTTATTTTATTTACATTTAAAGCTTACTTTCGCCATTATGGAAAAATCGGACTCCTCTTCTACATAACGTGTAAACCTTAAACAATCCACTATTATGTTAAATGTGCTAGCGTATAAACTAAGCGTTTGTCGATTCCGAGTAACATAACATTAGACATTATGATTTATTAGGTATGAGCTATCTTTAAATTATACAATACTATTATACAATTTATACGCTAGCACATTTAACATAATAGTGAATTGTTTAAGGGAATATACAACACGTTATGTAGAAGAGGAGTCCGATTTTTCCATAACGGCGAAAGTAAGTTTTAAATGTAAATAAAAAAAAAAACGGAAACTTCATGTATATACATTCTTTCAGATGGAAATCATAAAATCAAAAATATTTGGGCTCAACTTGCCACGGTTAATAGCGAAGCAACTGTTTTTACAGTCTTAACCAGTATTGAGATATCGCTCTCTGACGAAAATGTTATGTTAAAAGGATATTGCGATGACTGCAGGATAACATTGTCCTATACCTGGGACGACGAATATTACGATAGTCATTATCTAAGTGACTTATATTGTGATATCTGCTCTAATGAGTTATTTAATTCGTTATGTTAATACGTGTACTATAATGAAACCAATTAATTTTGTTTACGTCACACCTGGCCATAACCTAAGTTTTGCCGCACGCTACGCGTACGGTAAAACTCGCATTATGGCCAGATGGAGACGTAAAATTGTGTACTCACCACGGGCAGTAAAAAAGAAAGCCCTCTATCGCATATTTACAACCCTCGCCTGCGGCTCGGGTCACAAATACCTGCGATTTCGGGCTTTCTTTCTTTTACAGTCCTTGGTAAGTAATGTACTATTATAAAATAATAAACACAGCAAAATAGCACATCCGTCGTTTCGTTGATTTAGTAGTTAGTAAAATTAGTTACAAATGCTAACACAGCAGTAGTTCAGTGACCTTTTTTGACAGTCATACGTCAAATTAAAAACAATACACCCTTTGCTGCTAGGCAACAAACATAAAACTTAAAAACGAACTTTCAGTTCAGAAGCCTACTCTTGATACTTGAATACTTTCGTTAGTTTTTTTTTTTACAGTATGTTGCCCCAAATATAATCAATTGATTTTTTGTATGCTAGTAGCTAATACTATAAGCAATTTACGTGATTTTTTTCATAATTGTACTTTCAAAAAAACGTGTTGGAAAGAGCTGTCAAAAAATAAATTGACATTTATTTCTTTTATTTTTCACGTATAAACTATTAATAAAATTATGGGGTATACTCCCACTCAAACTACGTAGCTGTGATTTTGTTTCAACGCTTTAGCTGCTATGGATTAGGAGATATACGAGTTTGAAAAAATTGTTAAAAAAATACATTTTTGACATTATCTCTGAGACAGTTCAAGATAGAGGGCTGAAAGTTGGAGTGATTACTAGTTATGAGGCGACAAACAATTGACATTTACTAATTCAACTTTTCCTCACAGGGGCCACACGTCCTTCCTTAGCCTGCTAAACCCTTTACCGATCACTTTTCGCACACCGTCCTTAGATATTTTATATCGTTTTGCTAATTGTCGCATCGAGATACCCTTTTCGGTGCTATAGACGACAATAATTAAATTACGAATATTTTCATTTATTCTCGGCATTTTGATTCTATTTACTCAATGACATCTATTTTATACTTTTTTTATAACTTGATTATATATTTTTTGGAATATCACATCGCATTCAAAAAAAATTCTATATTCCTGTGAAGACTTAGTTCTAGGTGGCTACTTTATTACGTGAACAAGCCTTATGTACCTTAAATACCTTATGCAGGTATTTTGCGTGATAAATGTGGCTTTGAGGTTATGCAGAGTTTTGTATTGAATTATCATTTGAAGTTCATTCTTTCAGTATAAATCGGATAATTAAAGTGAAAACTGGTGCCAAATGAAGTTCAAGAACGTTTGGTGCTCAATATTGTTAAATTAAAGCGGGTAAAATCAGGATTAACGAGCAGTACCTACCTACAAGCACTTCACTACCTTCCGATATTTTAACAAGTCTTTGTAATGTTTTCCCTTGATATACCTCAGCAATGTGTACAATAAATTAACACCAAAATCTCACGTGTTTTATTAATTAATTTTCAACACACCTGCTCGTAACGAGGTTCTTATTCAATCGCTTTTATGCTCATAATCCTAATTATTAAACACGCGTGCATTTCACAAGAATTATCGAACTAGTGCAATAATTTAATAACCCGAACAAGTGACGTTTGTATTCTAGTACCAAGTTGTATGTACGCAGACGACGCGTTGTAATTTAGTCGAGTATTACCTTTACTTTTTTTTAATTCTTTAGGAGTTTGCATTCTTAAAAAGTAAAAAAAAAGTAAATATATAAAAAGTATACACATTTACGATAGAATACAAATTATACAATCCTTATTGTGAAAAAGAATCTTTTCAGCTTATTATATTACTCGTAATACACAATAAATTATGTTTTAAACACGAATTGTCTGTTTTAATATTGGCTGTTTGGCATAATACGTCCGCGCCTTTGCCTCAACCTGCACGCACTACCAAAAACGAAAATTGGGCGCCATTTAAAATTTAACCTCAAATCATTGTTTATTTGTTAGATTTTTCTCGTCGTGTTTTATTAATTGAAACAAATTATATTTTCAGTGAATATGAAGACAACTTTAGCGTTAATTTAACCTCTGGATATATTTTTAAATTGTGATACATACTAGTAAAATGTTATCATAAAAATCTAGTGAGCAATACGTAAGAAATAAATACTAAAATTTATTGCAGAATAAATGTGAAGTCTTTAATTTTATGAAATGATTTGAAATAATTTTTAAGAAAAAAAAACCGACTTCCATGGGGGTAGCCGGTGAAGCATTATTGTAGATGGTGCACTTAGATTCCATATAATGAAATAACTTGCTTAACAAACGCAGCGGAGAGGACAAATCGCCAAACCTGAACTATGCGTCGTTGAAGAGTAAAAATACAAAACTCACTTTATGTATGCCTTTAAGATTTGAGGAATTCCCTCGATTCCTCATCATCAGAACTTGAGCTTGACGAAAATTGGTCCTGACAATCTAACTTGCTTAACAAACACAGCGAAGGGGACGAATCGCCAAACGTGAACTATGCGTCGTTGAAGAGTTCCGTTCTGATCATCATCAGCAGTTCCACTTCATCAAATGTCACTCTTTTGAATGAAAATGCTTGACTTGTTGATAAAAATACAAAAATCACTATGTGTAAGCCCTTAAGATTTGAGGAGTTCCCTCGATTCTTCATGGATCCCATCATCAGAACTTGAGCTTGACGAAAATTTGTCCTGACAATTAAACTTGCTAAACAAACACAGCGAAGAGGACAAATCGCCAAACGTGAACTATGCGTCGTTGAAGAGTTCCGTTCTGATCATCATCAGCAGTTCCACTTCATCAAATGTCACTCTTTTGAATGATAATGCTTGACTTGTTGATAAAAATACAAAAATCACTATGTGTAAGCCCTTAAGATTTGAGGAGTTCCCTCGATTCTTCATGGATCCCATCATCAGAACTTGAGCTTGACGAAAATTTGTCCTGACAATTAAACTTGCTAAACAAACACAGCGAAGAGGACAAATCGCCAAACGTGAACTATGCGTCGTTGAAGAGTTCCGTTCTGATCATCATCAGCAGTTCTACTTCATCAAATGTCACTGTTTTGAATGAAAATGATGGATTTATTGATAAAAATATAAAAATCACTATATGTATGCCTTTAAGATTTGAGGACTTCCCTCGATTCCTCATGGATCCCATCATCAAAACTGCGTTTTGACAAAAACGGGACTAATCTGTATATATATACTTATAATCAAAAAAAGAAATTTCAAAATCGGTTCAGACATGACGGAGTTATGGAGTAACAAACATAAAAAAAAAAACAAAAAAAAAAAAAACATACACGCCGAATTGAGAACCTCCTCTTTTGAAATCTGGAAGTCGGTTAAAAAGAGTTCCAGATAGTCAATAACATCACAAAAAAGTTAGTTAAATTTAATTACCTTAGGTTCGTAAGTACCTCTATCCTGTAAAAATTTTGACAATTGATGTTTTTTATCAAAAGTTATTAATTACACTATTCTGTTATTTCCTCGCAAGTGTGTTGAAAAACGTCGTATGAAACGCGTGTGCTTGCTCTTTACATAGCTCAGCTTCCTTAGCGCACTCACGTGCTTTCGTGCGCACAATATCGCTTCGTATGCAATGATAAACTTAGCACACTCGTATCAGAATGTACTATTTCAACACTCTTGCTCGTAACGAGGTTCTTATTCCACTGCGTTTAGGCTCATAATCCTGGATATTAAAGACGCGTGCATTTCACAATAATTATCGAACTAGTGCAATAATTTAATAATCCGATCAAGTGACGTTTGTACTGTAGTACCAAGTTGTATGTACACAGACGAATCGTAATTTAGTCGGTTATTACCTTTATTTATATTTTAACTCTTTAGGAGTTTGTATTCTAAAAAAATAAAATTAAAGAGAATATACACAAAATATACACATTTATAATATAATATAAAAGGGCAAAAAAAATTGCAAAGGGCAGCTCCCCATCACTTCGGTAGCTTAAATACCGCGAGCCATACGGTTACCTCGCGGTCACTGTAACTACGCGTCATTGCTCTGAATATTAAGTGTGACAATATCACTTCACGCCAAATAAACAGGGGAATTCTGTTGTACCCTACAGTACTAGTGCTTTATGGCTAATGCCAGCTCCACACATCGACGGACGCAGCATCAAAATTGTATCAGCGTCTCATTCTTACTGGGTAACGAGGGAACGAGACGCAGATATGATCTGCTGATGCTTTCGTCGATATGTAGAACTAGCATGGGGATCATAATATATAATACTAACCGTGAATTCGAAGTAGCTAAACGGCTCCGGGAGTAAACGATGGACATTCGTGATAGGTATAAAAAAAAATCGAATCTCGCAGCAGTTGTGTAACTGAAATATTTTTTTACTATTACGATTCACACTTTTAGGAAAATGTACTAACTAAACGTCATGTACGAGTAAACAAATACAACAATGTCACTCACACGCCAAAATCACGGAAGCAAGCGAGCCAATATGTATAGGGTATTTTTTAGGTTCCGTAGCTAAAATGGCAAAACGGAACCATTATATTTTCTTCATGTCCGTCTATCCGTCCGTCCGTCCGTCCATCCGTCCGTATGTCAAAGCCATTTTACTCGTAAACTATAAAACGTATCTTAATAAAATTTACACATAAGGTGTATTTTGGATGCCGCTAATTGGCCATGTAGTTAAATTGCAGAAAAAATATTTTTAGGGGGGCGCTCCATACATCTAACTAAATTTCAAAAATAAAATTGACCAAATATCAACATGTGGCATATCAATCTATGTTTAAAAATAACATTGAGGTTTTTTTGAACATTTTGTGATTAAGTAAATATTTTTGAAATAATCGCTTCGAAAGTTAGAAAATTTGAAGGGCCCCTGTAACTTTTGAACCGTAAGTCCAAAAAAAATTGAGAAAACGCGCCTCATTACATACTTTCTATGAAAATAATTTGGACATGATCGGTTGAGCCATTTTTGAGTTATCTTCAAAAAACTTCTTCCATGGGCATCAGATACAACCTTTTGGTATTAATTTGTTACGAGGTACGGAACCCTCCTTTATGCGTAGCCGACACGCACTTGGCCGGTTTTTAGGGTTCCGTATCTCGAAAGGAAAAAACGGAACCCTTATAGGATCACTTTGTTGTCCGCCTGTCTGTCTGTCTGTCTGTCTGTCTGTCTGTCTGTCTGTCTGTCTGTCTGTATGTCTGTCAAGACCATTTTTCTCAGGAACGCGTTGAGGTAACAAGCTGAAATTTATATCAAATACTCCAGACTATTGTTCCTTAGAGCTGTGAAAAAATCAAACTTAAAAGCCAACGCAATCAAAAGATACAGTCGTTTATGCTGCAAATTTTAGAGTTTTTCGGCACTCGCAAAACCTACGGGGTACTTCCCGTGAACTCAGAAACTTGAAATTTGGCACGAAGCAACGTCATATAGCATAGAATAATGTAAAAATTACAAAAAGTAGACATTTTTCGTAAAATCATACAAAAAAATATTTTTTTTAAATTTTAAACTTACTACCTTTTTCCTCGTAAACGCGTAGAGGTATTAAATTAAAATTCATGTCAAATATTCAGGGCTACAGGACCTTTCAGATGTAGCAAAACAAATTTTTATGTCAAGGCAATCAAAAGAAATAGTAATTTAGGTCGCATATTTTGAAACTGAGTACTCGCAAGAAACTCAAAAGGGTACTTCCCGTAAACTCAGAAACTTGAAACTTGGCACGAAGAAACTTTATATAGCACAGACAAAGGAAAAATTACGAAAAGTAGACATTTGTAGTGAAATCATAAAAAAATATTTTTTGAAATTTTAAACTTACTACCTTTTTCCTCGTAAACGCGTAGAGGTATTAAATTGAAATTAGTAATAAACATACTACAACTTTTGCTCTTTATAGGTTTGTACGGAACCCTCGGTGCGCGAGTCCGACTCGCACTTGGCCGGTTTTTTTACAATTACTAACCATACTATGTCATGTCGTAAGTAGGAAATAAATAGTAGTTTTCGATACAAGTGCGAGAAGTATGTCATTTTGCACGAGTACCGAGGTTACTTGACCCGAGCCGAGAGGAAATTCCTCTTAAACCGTACAGTGCGCAACCCCTTAGGCTCCAGGGTGTGAGGATGAACACCCTGCCGGCGGCGAGCGGTGCGGTGATAAAAGGCCGCCGTGGGCATCATATCAAACAGTTCTTCAGAGCACAACCCATTGTACAAGCGATAGAACACACATAAGGAGGCAAAGTCTCTCCTAAGACTCAAAGGTTCAATATCGCTCGTGAGTTTGCAGTAGCTTTAATGGCAATGAAATTTTAAAAAGAGTGTTGTCGCTCAAGCCTTCCGGTAATATTTATTGGACGACAGCGCCATCTTTGGAGTATGAAGTATAAACCAAAGGCTCGACACTACGCGGCGCCACTGAAGAGGTACCGAGGTGGGGTCGTGATAACGAGGACTCGGCCAGCACTTTGCCATCGAGCAGCGTCGCGAGCGGTCACAATTGCATCCTTCCAATCGGTTCACTTTTCTTAAGCTTACATTAATTTGCGGTGATAAAAGTAATAACCTGTATCTAGATACAGGTTATTCTAATCTACTTAATGGTTGCCTTATAGAATGTTGATTATCATTATTAGTTGCCTATGCATTTTACATCTGATTGAACATACATACGACTATTATAAACGCTGTTAAGTAATCTAAATATACATTACTTTAAATTATACTTCTCCTGTACCTGTTCATGTCTTATATTGGTGTTTCAAATAAAAAGATGTTAATATAACCCTCGAGTATCTTTTATCAGAAGTGTTGCGTACCTCGTGCGCCCACAACAATGCCACGTGTTCGGAAGGGAAAAGCGGGGAAAAGGAGATCGCGCCATCGGTTCACTACATCTGAATCTTCATCTACGAGCTACAGCAGTTCAAGCAGCGACAACAGCCGCGCTAGGAAGCGGCGTAGACGGCAAAAGAACAAACGAAGCCGAGATACACTGTCAACCGTGAGTCAAAACATTGTTTTATCGTCAGTGATTCCCGAATTCGATCCGTTAATCGACAACATTAATAGTTGGTTAGACGTAGTTGAGGCTAACGCACGTACCTTCGGGTGGTCAAACAGTATGATAACGTATCAGGCACTACAAAAATTGAAAAATACCGGTAAAATTTGGTTAGATGCTTTTCAAAAGAATGAGTGTAGATGGACAAATTGGACATGGAAACAGTGGAGTGGTATGTTATCGTTATCAGACACGTTTCAAGTTAAACGAAATACTTTTGTGCTTCTTAAGGAACTGATAGAATCAAAACCACTGCCTAAGCAGTCATTATATGAATTTTACTTTCAACAAAAAGCCAAAATTGATAGGTTACATCTAGGTTTTCGAGAACGTGACGTTATATCAGTTATTGTTGGTTCGATAGGCGACGTAAACATTATAAGCGCTGCGGAAGCGAGTAGTTTCAAGTACTGTGACGAGCTCGCTTCATTTTTGCACGGGAAAACCTACACAGAACCCGAGAAACCCGTGCTTAGCAAAAATAGTACGACACCCAAACATCCTTTTCGATCGACTAACATGATTCCTAATCAAACCGTCACAGAGAATATAGTATCCAGTAGTGCAACTGAGACTTCTATACCAAGGAGTAACAAAACTGCAACAAACGGTGTTATTTGTTACCGTTGCGGTGAACCGGGGCATAGAAGAACCAATTGCACTTTTAAAGATAATGTTAAATGCACTTCATGACCTTCATGTAATAAATTGGGACATTTAGAAAAAGCTTGCAAATCAAAAACAAATATGAAAGTCGAAAAGGATGCGGAAGTCAAAATGATTAATGATTCCAAAGAAAAATTTTTCAAAAAAAATATTTTAGACGAACTCGAATGTGAAGGTTTCTTTGATATGGGGGCTGCTTGTTCTCTGATAACGGAAGATTTTGTTAGACGGAATAACTTACACACATTTCACTTGAACGCCCCTGTCAACCTTTTCGGATTTAGGAACGATTTATCGGCTCAGGTGACTCATGCTGTGGCAGTTCATTTAAAAGTCGATTCAGTCGCGTTGATTACGACGTTTTATGTAATTGACACGTTGTCAAGTGGCGACATTGTAATAGCTAGCAATTTCACTGAAGATAAGAGGATTATGTACGTTCGATACGGTGATAACTTAAAATTTCAATCGGTCAAGTCATTGGAGGTGCTTAATATTGATATGAATGTACTGAATAGTGTTAATAATAAGGAACATGAATCAATCCTTAAAGGAATTTTTTCAAAATATCCGAAATGTATATCCAATGACTTGACAGATTTGGGTAAAACAAGCTGTGTTGAACTAGATGTTGAATTGACAACTGATAAACCAGTATTTCAACGACCGTATCGAATGTCTGAAGCGGAAAGAGCTACCACGCGCGAGATAACTAATGTTTTACTAAAAAGTGGCATTATTCGTAATAGTAATTCACATCATGCGAGTCCTGCACTCCTTGTTAATAAATCGACAGGAGCCAAACGCCTATGTGTCGACTACCGACAACTTAATAAGATCACGGTCAAGGAAAAATACCCAACGCCCTTAATCGAAGATCTTATCGATAGGCTTAGGGGTTGTAAAAAGTAGTTATCACCAAGTCCTAGTCAAACCCGAATCGATTCATAAATTAGCCTTCGTCACAAGTGATGGGCATTTCGAGTATGTACGTATGCCTTTTGGGGTTCGCAATGGGCCCGCGGTATTCCAACGACTGTTGGATACAATCTTAGGTAATTTGCGTTTTGGGCGTGTCATTTGCTATATGGACGATTTGCTCATTGCCACAGAGACTCTGGAATAAAATATCGCGTGCTTAGATAATGTGTTGCAACTCCTTGCAGACAATGGTCTAACTATAAATATTGACAAGTGCAATTTTCTTCAAACAGAGGTCACCTTTCTAGGGTACCTAGTCTCACAAGAGGGTGTGCGGCCTAGTGATCGTAAATTGAAAGCAATAAATGAGTTTCCCATCCCAAAGACTGTTCACCAGCTAAGACAATTTCTGGGACTTATAAACTATTTTCGAAAGTTTATTAAAGATTGCGCTTTACTTTGTAAGCCTGTAAGTAATTTACTAAAAAAGGACTCTGTGTGGCAATGGAGCGACGAGCAAGACATGGCGGTAGTAAAATTAAAGGGTGCCTTAGTAGATAACGTCACACTAAGCATTTTTGATCCGAAGTTGCCAATAAATCTATATACTGATGCGAGTCGCGATGGTCTTGGGTGTATTTTAATGCAAACTACGGAAAATGGCGAAAGACCCGTGCATTTTTATAGCCGTCAGACAAGTAACGACGAAAAGAAATACCATTATTTTGAGCATGAGCTATTAGCCATAATTACAGGTTTACAAAAATTTCGTCACTACTTGTTAGGAACGCAGTTTAAAATCATTACTGATTGTAACGCTGTGAGGTATGCATTAACAAAACAGGAAATAGTGCCACGCATCAGTAGATGGGTTTTGTACACTCGCGTGAACTAAATTACAATATAAAAGTGACATGGTGAGTGACAAGTGACATGGAGAGGTAAAGTTCGCGAGTAACATGAATACTCGTAACCATGAAAATAGATGTCATATACTTCAGAAAAAGTGACCAAACCCTCCGGTATCCGAGGCCAGATCAGAAGAGTTTACTTTCGAAATTCAACATAGAGCTGGGTCTCAAATGCAACATGTCGACGGTTTGAGTCGTAACCCGGTTAAAAATGACGACATATCAACGGCAAGGGACGAAGTTATGTTAATAACTGAGGGCGATTGGCTTTTATCAGTGCAATTATTAGATCCAAATGTCAGTAAAATTAGGGAAATCTTACAGTCAGGCGAGGCCGAAGCGAATAAACAATTGTTTAATGAATACGAATTAGTCGGTAATAAGGTGTACCGTAAAACAGAATTTGGTAGACGCTGGGTAGTTCCAAAGAACTGTATATGGCAGGTTATCCGATTAAATCACGACGATGTTGGGCATTTTGCGGTGGACAAGTCAGTCGAAAGAATAAGAGCTAAGTATTGGTTTCCAAGATCAAAGAAAACTGTCGCAAAATATATAAAAAACTGCCTTAATTGTATTTATAATAAACATGTCCACGGCAAAAAGCCCGGAGCGCTTTACCCTATACCTAAACATTGCAGACCGTTTCATACGTTGCATTTAGATCACCTGGGTCTCTTTGTCAAAACTACGCAGCAAAACACTCACTTGCTGGTAGATGCATTTACAAAGTTTGTATCCATATCTGCTGTCAAGAACACAAAAAGTCAAATCGTCATAAACGAATTAAATAAATTATTCAAATTATTTGGGTCACCAAAATGGGTTATTTGTGATGCAGGTAGTGCTTTCACGTCAAAACTGTTTATTGAATTTTGTAAAACTTCAGGAATTAGGGTTCATATTAATCAGTAAATTGACGAAGTTTCAAATCTCTAACCTTAATATTTAAGCCCCATCCATACAAACTTACAACCCCCTTTTTACCCCCTTAGGGGTTGAATTTTTCAAAATCGCTTCCTATTACTTGTACACGTTATAAATGTAACTAGACCTGAAATTTTCAACTTTCTAGCTTCTGTAGTTTCGGCTCTGCGTGGATCAGTCAGTCAGTCAGTCAGGACAAAGGCATTTAAATATATAGATGATATTAGCAGCTATGGGCGATCGTTTAAAACTAATCTTTCTAACATATATAATCAGGGCGACACCACACGCTGGTTCCTCATGACAACCTCTACTCCGGGAGCGAGGTGGAAAAACTCTCAGGTTGCCTTCGCGATATTTTATAGAGGTGGTCTTCCTCGCAGCCAACACCTAGCACCGGCTTGGTGTTAACCCCCAATCTTTTATCATAGGCCCTCTGCTCAGACAGGTTACGGGGCCACAGTTTTATACAGGGTCGCAGTTCTAACCTAACCTAACCTGTAGTGTATACTAGATATAATACACATAACACTACATATAATACTGGACATGTAATTATATCTAGTATACACTACAAACCTACTTTTCTGACGACAGTTGTTTCCGCGGGGGTTGCAACTCTAACCTAACCTAACTCACTTTTCTGGCAACAGTTTGATTATGCGGGGGTCGCGGTTCTAACCTAACCTAATCTTATTTTCTGGCAACAGTATGTTCCTGCGCGGGTCACAGTTCTAACCTAACATAACCCACTTTTCTGGCAACAGTTGTTTCTGCGGAGGTTGCAACTCTAACCTTTTTTTTTTTTTGACGGAGTGAAATGTGTTTACGCATCCCCCCAGCCCCGGAGTAAGGGTCTTGCAGGGGTATGTGGGATTCGCTCTTCCTGCCTCTCTTCTATCAAAGAGAAGGTGAAGAGAATACCCACTAAAACACTCCGGGCTAACCGCCTAACCGTTCGTGGGGGGCATCTTGGGTCCATCAGTCCTTCTCCGCGATACCCCCCCGGTCGCCCCTTTTAGAGGGCATACACCTGGGGAGAGGAGGAGACCCTACCTCTCACGCAAGTAGGGCCTCAATGGCGGATCCCCGTCCGCCGACCCTACAGGGGGTTAGGTGTCTCGCACATATTGCGCTCGCCTTCTTCCCCTCCGTCTTCGACGGAGCTGTGGCGCATCTGCAGCGTCCTCACGCTCCCGTTACGCAGCCTCCTTCTGCAACATTACTGTTTCGCAGAAGGAGACTACTGCCTCCCAGTTTCTCTCGCTACTCAGCATCGCCGTGATGACGCTGTGCAGCGAGAGGTTCCCTCCGGTGTATGCTGTCAGAATGCGGCGCTCGTCTGCCCATTTTTTGCACACCTCTAGGGTGTGCTGGGCAGTGTCGTCGTCGTCGCCGCATTCATGGCACTGGGGCCCCTCTTCTCTGCTTATTCGACACAGGTAGTGTCCAAAACACCCATGCCCGGACAGTACCTGTGTCAGTCGGTATGTCATGGCCCCATGTTTGCGCTCGAGCCACCTTTTTAGTGACGGGAGGATCGCCCCTATGGTGCGCGTTCCATAGGGGGAGTTCTCTAGTTGCTCTCGCCATAGTATCCTCCGGTGAGCGTCATTAGCCCGTCGGGCGCGCCCTCGGGGTCCGGGGGGTCGTTGCGCTCCCTCACCTCCATTTTCCGTTCATATCTCCTTGCCAGCACCAGAGCATCCAGCTCCCACGGCGGTGTGCCGGCAAGGAGACAACCTGCCGCGTGCGAGACCGTTCTGTATGCCCGGCTCGCACGCAGCATCACTACCCTTTGCGGTCGACGGAGAAGGGCCCTGGTCTTCCCCGTCAGCCTCTCCGCCCAGATGGGCGACCCGTACAAGCCCATAGAGCGGACCACCCCGGTGTACAGTTTCCTGCACGGCGCATTTGGTCCGCCCACGTTAGGCATCAGTCGTCCCAGTGCTGCCGCCGCACCCACGATCCGAGGAGCAAGTCTCGCGAAATGCTCCTCAAAGTTCCACTTTCTGTCCAGGACAAGGCCCAGGTATTTAATATGGGCCCTGACCTGGACAGCACCCCCAGATACGGGGATCCTTCGGCCGTTGCATTTCCCCCATTGACGCCCCCCGAAGACAGTGGCCTCTGTCTTAGTGAGGGAGACTTTCAGGCCCAGGCGCTGTATCCTGCCCACCGTCAGGTCCGTGGCCACGGCTGCCCTTCTTAGGGATTCCTCCAACTGCTTTCCACGGACAGCCACCATTGTGTCATCCGCATAACAAATGGTGACCATGCGTGGAAGCTGGGCCCCCCTAATGGCCCAGTCGAAGCCGATGTTCCACAGTAGTGGTCCTAAGACCGACCCCTGTGGAACTCCGAGCTCCATTGCCCTCTCCGTCCGAACGCCCTGGGTTTCATAAAGCACTACCCGATTAGTTAGGTAGTACCTTACCACCCTCCTAAGGTATAGAGGCACTCCGTGGTACCGGAGTGCCTCGTTGATCACCTCGTAGGGGAGGGAGCCGAACGCGTTTGCGATATCCAGAGACACCGCAACGACTACCTCTCCTTTACTCTCTGCCGTGGTCCCAAACTCTGCAACTCTAACCTAACTCAACCCACTTTTCTGGCAACAGTTTGTTTCCGCGGGTTCGCAGTTCTAACCTAACCTAACCCAATTTTCTAGCAACTTTGCCATTGAAATAACAAATTTACGCCTAACCAGTGCCAAATTAATTTAAATAGAAATATCTTTATTCGTGACAGTACAGAAAGAACAAATAAATTACAGATAATTGTAGAGTAAGACAATTTAGATATTATGCTTTACATTACACTAAAATAAAAATTCAAAAAATGTTTTTAGAACCCGAGATATTTAAAAAACAACACCGTACTTTTTTACACTGCGTTCTAATATGTGCTATCTTAAGTTATCATAGTTGTACATGAACACTAAGGCACATATCAGCTCCACTCGATGCTATGCACCAGTGCAGCACGGGCGCGTCATTCCGGTTTTCTAAATTCCCGGAATCTTGGGGTTTGTAAATATCTTTAAACTGAAATTATCGGGCCTGTAAAACCTGGAATCTTACTATCAGCTATAAGGTAACCCTGGTTTCAAAAATTCCAGATCTTCGAAGCTGTGCCTCCGTAATTCCGGAATCCCCTCTCTCCTCCGAAACTCTTGTAACCCCTTAAACCCCTTTAAAAATCCGTTTCACGCAATCCAGGATTCTACATCCGGGATTTATTAAGTCCCGGAATTCTGTACTTCTAAAGTCCTGGCATTTCCGTGTCCCGGTTGGTTATATTCCAAGATTCTCTGGTTTATAATAAATTGACAGCCGGGATCGCGCGGTTCCGAAATTAGGACTTATTTAAGTTTCGGAATCCCGGACTCTGGGACTAGAATTCCCAACATCCTAAAATTCCGATTTCTCTATTCCCGGAAATTGGGGCTTAGTAAGTCCCGGATTTATTAATTACTGGACTCTTAGGGTCCTAAAATTCCTGCTTGCCGCATTCTTGGAATTCAGGCTCTTGAAAGTCCCTTTCTAAAGTTCCCGATTCCTAGCTTTCTATTAACCCAGAACCCATCTGGCGTTTTTGGAATCTAGAATTCCTAAAATCCTAGAAATTTGGTCCATTCAGTCCATTCCCGCAACCCAGGCTTTTGAAAGTCCCAGAATCCGGGATAGAATAAGTCTGGACTCCTAACTCTAAAATTCCGTCGTTCCACATTTTCGGAATTCCTGCTTTCTAACGAACTGTAATACCGGCTTTTTAAAGTTCCGAAACTCAGAACCCTAGTCTAATCCCGGAGTCTTAGGATCCCAATATCCCACTTTCTTGCATTCACGGATTGCCTGGTTTAAGTCTATACACCCTAATTAATCAAAAACGACTACCATTACGATTTTGACAAAATTGTCAACTTTCGCCCTCTTGGATTTTAAAACGGTCTTTATTTTCGAAATCCACAACCCTGAATTAATCGAAAAGGACTACTATAATTTTTAAATAGACGCTGCTCCTTTAGCTGCCGCTCCTTTGGTGGATTGGGAAACGGCAGCCATTTAATCACTTTACAAAAAAACGGTCATCGCGTTACGATTGAATATTTGTCAGATGATAGTTTATATGCTCTTATAAACATGAAAAATCGACAGCCGACTGTATCGAGGTGAAAATACCGTCAGCTAATGCCCTGAAGACCGTATGTTCACGTGAAAAGCTGACGGTCTTTTCACTGCGATACAGCCGACTGATAACTTTTTATATTTATAATAGGATATAAACTATCACCTGACAAAGTTTACATCGACAAGCGTTGACCATTTTTTAAAGCGATTAAATGACTACCGTTCCTCAACTCACCAACGGAGAGGCAGCTGACATTCACGAGGCTTTATTATCCATCGCCCTTAATCACCTCACAAGTTAGCGCCTGGGACGCGATGATCAACGAATTTTGTTCCTGGCTTACGGTCTATAATCACAAAACTCGGAGCGAGTGTCTACGAGCTCTTGACAACCATATGCACACCAGACTCACCAGTGACTATTATGTATGACATACGTTCGTATGCTCTAATGGTTCGTATGTTGTTTCTAATGTTTCACATACTTGTTCAAGTATGTGAAAAATTAGAAAAAAATACCATCCACCCATATAACCATTTTCAGTCGCCGTTACGAAACATGTCGACACATTTCGCGTCGACACTGTTCTATTCTAGTAACAATTTCGGTCGCCGTGTGGTCGCCGTGTCGTCGCCGTTACCAGAAATGGCGAAGAGTCGACGCAGACACATTTGGTCGCACGGTGTCGACGCAGTGTAGTAACAATGTTCCCAGTTTGCGACTAGTTTTCGAATAATCATTCGTTCGATCGTTCATTTTGTTCGTTTCCATTCAGGAAGTGTCACCAGTGTCAGTGAAAAAATATATACTTAAAAATAACTAACATTAGTGATGTTGACGCCAACGTCGCCATCGCTTTAAGTTATTCCTCAGACGTAAGTATTTATTGTACATTTTTAATATCAATATTGCCAAGATTATTATGGGCAATTAAACTGCTCGAGTGATTTTACTAACGTAGTCTGAATTCATCAACGCGCCACCCCATTATTCAAGTTAAGCCAGTAAAATAATAATTAACAGCTCTGTGCAAGTGTACACGACGAGTCACGACTGCTTTATTTGATGCATTTTTGGTGGTCTGAAATATTCTTAGGCAGAATTGTAGCTTTAAAAGTAATAAAAACGCATAATAAACATAGAAACTTGTTAGTTATTATGTATAAATATGTTTTAAGGTTAACAAATATTGCAGTCACAAAGTAGTCGCATAGTTACTGGAATGTGTAAACATGTGTCGAGGTGTTACTAAAAGTAGAAACGACGTTACTAGATTTACAAAATGGCTCCTTGTACTTTTCTGATTCCAGATATCCTCAAAGTTTACCTCGAGGCATTCCTTGGTCAGTCACTGGTTGTCACGGAAGAGGATTACAAAAAACTATTAGGTTCCAGTTATAACAATACGATGAAGTAACTAGTTACTAAATAATGATGTACAGAACAGCCCTCGTAATTTGTAATAATACTTTTAAATTTCAAATATCTATCTGTCTGAAATAAAATTGTATACATTATTTGACAGTACTCACTGGTGTTTGTGTTCCCTGTAATGTGCATTTTTGTAATGTTCCCATGGGATGGGCCCATTTAAAAAAACGTTTGTGATACGATTACCTAATCCAGCAATTATGAATAAAATTTGTTTTCGTTTTCTTGTTTGAATGGAAATACCACCAAGCATTGTTGGGCTAACAATTAACTAAATTACAAATTGACAATTGTAATTACTCAATATAATGCAGTTACAATTACAATAAAAAGTAAATTGAAGCTCCAATTAAAAATTGCAATTACTAAATCAAATTTGTAATTATAATTCGTAATTAATTACGTTAGCAATTACCTACAAATTCCTTTTGCGTCATATCTTTTTAAAATTTGGTTTAAAAGTTGGCTTAAAAAAGCAAATAAGTAAGGCGATTCAAACAAATTGGACTTAAAATGGCCTTTCAGTAATTTCTTTTTATTTTATCTTTAACGCTATTTTTATGAAAGGTTTCTAACAATTTCATAAAAATTGTCCTTAATGTGTGGCGATGGACAAGCTTTCGCCGGGTAGGAACCCATGCGTATAAATACATCAGGCCACTTTTCAGAATTACGTCGCCTATTTATTTTATTGATATTAAATCAAATATGTAAGTAATTAATTAGATACACCCAATACTGCCACCAAGGTGGTTCCACTAGATTTTGGTTCTGATCTGATGATGGAATTCAGGAAGAATTATCGTTAACTATCTTTTTTATCACTCATCTATACATATAATAAAGCTGAAGAGGGTCGAAAGTCTGTACATGGAAGATAATCGAAAAAAAGTTGGCTGGGGATACTTAGAATCGATAACAGAACACGTTCCAACAATTTTTAGAATTTTTGTCTGTTTATCTGTTTGTCTGTTTGTCTGTTTATCTGTTTATCTGTTTATCTGTTTATCTGTTTGTCTGTTTATTTGACCGCGCATCACGTGAAAACGGCTAAACGGATTTTGATGAAATTTTGTATAGATATAGTTTGAGTCCTGGTAATGGATAATATATAGTTTTAATCCCGAAAATTAACCCTGGTGGGGGTGAAAATGGGGTTGAAAGTTTGTATGGAGAATTTTTAACCGCTGAAACGATTTAGATAGAAATGAGTATGGAGATCATTTGAGTCTCGAGAAACGTCAAAGGATAGTTTTCAAACCCTTGTGGGGGTGAAAAGGGGGTTGGAAGGTGGTATGAGGAATTTTTTACCGCTGAACTGATTTAGATGAAAATTGGTATAGAGATAGTATGGGTCTCGAGAAATGACAAAGGATAGTTTCTTTTTCAACCCCCCCCCCCCCCCATCTTACTTTCGAACCGTAGGTCCAAAAAATTTAAAAAAAGAACTTAAGAAATATTTGACAATGTCATGAATGTCAAAGGGTTATTGCAGGTTCGAGGACTATATATGACGTACAAAGATGCATGGCCCAAACCAAAAAACTACTACAAAATCATCTAACATTTATAGGACACCGTTTAGGTAGGAAATAGTAGTTTATGTAACTTACGTAATAAGGGTCCTTAAAACATGAGTGTGGTTTTCTTAATAAGATCACACGAGTGTTTTAAGGCCTAATTACGTACAGTTGCATACACTGATTTATCTACACTCATATTATTTATCCTAAATGCATTATTCGGAAACCATAGAATGGCCGCCATTGCACCGCCATGGCCAACTCGATTGTGCCGGCGGTCGCGCGGGCGCGTATCGGCGGCCGCGCGGGAGCGTGCAGGTGTACATTATGTTATCAAAACTCATAACACATCAATATTTGAGCATGTAAAGTTAAAATTACGTTACTGATACAGATAAAAAGCTTATCATAGTAAAATCAGTTGTGGTAATGCTAGCATTGCCTACCGTTTTCGAACACGTTTTAGAGAACTTACAATGTGAGTGTAGATAAACATATCAAACGTTTTGTGAAGCAGTCAGATTAGGATTTATTTTTCTTTATAATTAAACAATAGGTACATTATCTGTCTCTCAACCTGTTTTGATATGTCTTCTTGAAGAACTACGCCTTATTTTGTATCTTTAAGATCGAATAATGTATTACTGTTTTGAAAAAAATAAGTCCCGTCGAATTTCTTTTCGGTCATAATACTTCTTGGGCCAGAGGTGTAGGGTTAGAACCGGTGGTAGTTTTGGAACGAAGTTCCTTATCGGACGGTTCGCGGATCCGGCCAAGGCGAAAAAAAGTCACGTGACAGTCACGAAAAAGCGTCACGTCACGAAACCGCGACACCCATACGATTGAGAAACATGTAAAATGGAATGGAATAAAAAATATATAAAATAGAATAAAGTGAAGTGAAGTGTAGTGAAATTGAGAAGTGAAAAAGTGAAAAAAGTCGAGAACCTTAAAAGTCAAGAATTTTAAAAATGTCAAAAATGTCAAAATTTCCAAAATTTCCAAATTTCCAAAATTTCCAAGATTTCCAAGATTTCCAAAATTACCAAAATTTCCAAAATTTCCAAAATTTCCAAAATTTCCAAAATTTCCAAAATTTCTAAAATTACCAAAATTTCCAAAATATCCAAAATTTCCAAAATTTTCAAAATTTCCAAATCATCCAAAATTTCTAAAATTTCAAAAAAATGCAAAATTAAAACCACAAAATTTACGAAAAAGTCAAAATGAAATAAAATAAAATAACATAACTTCGTTCCAATTTCCAATCGCACTCGACTCGCATACTTTCCACGACACTCACGTATTTTATTTTTCTCTGACGTTCATTAGTGCATTGTAATGTGCTTACATTGACGAATAAATATCTTTATCTACACTAATATCAGAAATCCTCTATTCCGCGTTCAGAACCGTATGTAATTAATTACCAACATTATTGCAACCAGTAACGTAACATCAGTGTATTATCTGTGACAGTGTGGTAAAAACGTATGAAAATTCATTACCTACGGTAACGTAATGACAATTCGCCCCCCCCCCCCCCCCCCCCGACCGCCGGCGCAATAATGTTGGTCATGGCGGTGTAATGGCGGTCATTCTAATTGTTTCAATGGATTTTTAATATGTGTGTAGGTAAAGCAGTGTATGCTTCTGTACATAATTAGGCCTTATTACGTGACAGTTATATCGCCATGTCCGTCCGTCTGTCCGCGGTCCAGCTCAGTTACCGTTCGCACTAGAAAGCTGAAATTTGGTGAGGCCTGATAAGAACTTTCATTAAAAACTATATTGAATAAAATCGGTCCAGCCGTTTTTGAATTATTAGTCAAAAACGCATAGTGAAAGGAAGTGCCGAATAGTAAAATGACGTAAGCGCCGCCAAATAAACGACCTTTTGAACGGATGTTTTGTAACAGGGCAGCATCTACAAAACTCTATACGGAGCATCGCCCGACATGCTCTTAGCCGGTTTTTTTTTGCATTGTTATCCCGGAAATCACCCCTTAAGGATTACGAATTCCAATTCCAGATAATCCCCAGCCAGGTTATACGTAGCCTATAAAAATTCAACGTCTAAAAGGGAGGGGGGGGGGTAGCCACTACACTCGATTGAGTTAAATTTGCATGGGTCATGGAACTCCCTCCTCCAAGTGCACCTCAAATAGAAAAAAATCATTTCTGCATTTGTGACCCCCCCCCCCCCCAATTTCAACCGCGCCTGTTCTTACCTTTCATGCTTTGACTGATTTGACGGGAGGATCGATTTGGATGATATTTGCAGTAGACATAAACGTATAAAAACAAAAGTGGTCCTGTATCGTCCGATATACACCTACTATACTCTCTATGTCGTTTAAATCATGCCAAAAAAATTTAATAAAAAAAAGGATTCATTTATGAGTGTATAGTTTCATTTAGTGGTAATTGTAAAATATTTTATTAGGACTACTGTCCTCTAGCGTATCCATCTGTCAACTTTACTTCAAGTTTCGCCTCCAGGGTAGCGGGAGAGAAATTAGGGGTGAATTAGCCGCTTACTGACACAGACCGAATTCCACACGGGCGGAGCCGCGGGCACAGCTAGTAACATAATATAATAATCACTATCATAAGGACATGTAGTGGCATTATTGAAAAGTGAGGGCACTGGAGTCGCTTAGGTTACATTTTATGATTGAATGACTAATGATTAAATTATTTTGTTTTGTTGCTGCCTACATTTGTTGCTCAAGTAGTGCCAATATTTTTGGATCGAATTATTGGATTCCCCATCGTTTTTTACGCTAGACCTTTGGCTGATGTACCCAACAATTTTTGGTCTGCCTAATTAAATTGAGTAATAGTATGAAAAGCAATTCAATAATTATCATCATCAATCATTAAAAACCATTGGCACTACTTAAGTAAGAAATGCCGCGCATCCAAGCAATGGAACAGTTTGTCAATCTTTGCTATTTTATATTAATTTTTGATTACAATGTTTCTACACAGTTAAGTAACGTTACGACACATTGTGTATACTTAATTTAAAGTGGTAACGAAGTTTCTACACTGTTTCTACACGTTACCACTTTTTGTTCTTAGTTTTGACATCTGGTCACAAACTGAACGCAAGGTGTATAAAAATGTTTCGAAACAAATGTGACCGAAAAGTGTGAACACTGCGTCGACTCTTAGTTACTAAAAAAAATCTAGTCGCATTGTGTGCACACTGTTACCACACGAAGAAACCAAAACTCAACACAGTCGCGAAGTGTAGTAACTGTTTCGACACTTCTGGGTTTATGTTACTACTTTGAAAATCCTGCGACCAGAATGGTTATATGGGCAGTCAAAAACCTTGCTTTGGAACAAGCAGAAAATATGAAAATAGATCTATATTTTCATAGTATATATTGGAACTTAAAAATAAACAATCAATTGTAATTTCAAAAACATAAATGAAGAAATTAAGGAACGGCTGTTAAATTGCACTCTGCATGATGCGGTGAGATTTGAATTGCTTAAGCATGCAGATAAGAAAAAATTGTGTAAACTGGAAAAACTGTTGAGATAGCATACAACTTAACATACAAAAAGGAAGAAAAAGGGATTCAACCTCAAATGTTTAAAGCAGACAGGAACAGAGAGTACAGTTCAAGACCTGGAACCAGCAAGCCACAGATAGGAGGAAGTGCTGGTGTTTGTTTCTGTTGTGGTAAAGAGGGGATCATGAGGGCCCAGTGCACCTTGCGAGGGAATTTTTGCAGTGAATGTGGCACTTAGGGGCACATGTATAAAGATTGGAGAATGAAAACTTTAAACGCTGCAGACATACAATCGTACTATTACAGAAAAGAACGAGTGTGAAGAGAAAAATGACACTCAAGGACCAGAACTCTATGATATGTTTTGTTCCAGTGAGAAAGAGAGGATTCCAACGGCAAAATTAAGTGTACAAGTAGGTGGACATATCATAGTGGTAGAAATATTTACTAAACTTAGAATTAAAGCAATCAAATGTAATTTTGGACCTGGGACCTTTGGACCTGGAGAGATGATATTGTGACACTGTTATTTTTTAAGGGTAATTTTAAGACATAAACTCGCATTGTTGCAAAATTCAAGATACTTGGGTACTTATTGTAGTTAAGCAAGATCCTGTTTAGTTTTATTGGTTTCACTGTCGTAAATTCGTAATATGTCTTCCTTTGTTTGTTATAAGTGTAATTTAAAGTAGTTTGGTCCTTTGTGTCCGTGACCTACTTTTTTGCTGCATGACGTAATATGGCGTCGGCGTTTATGTCGGGATGAATGACATGGACGACATGATAGTAGTAAAAAGTAGTAAACCACAGGCTATAAATGCTTCGCTTCCTTTGTCATCGACGTTTGTCGATGGCCACGGCTGTTCCAAAATCCAACCTAGGGGGGCTCTACACACGTGGCATTTTGTCGCGCGATTATCTCAGTCAATCTGTAGACCGTATTAAAGCGGCCTCCATAGGACGGAATTAGGAAACGTTCGAAGTTTTAAATTGTTTTTGTGTTTATGTTTATGAATTTTTCCTGTTTGTTATTGTTTTTTTTTCTCTTGTTTTGATTAGGATATTCTTACTTTGGGGATGTGATCGTGGCGTCAATGCGCCGTGTCGTCAAATGGTTGCAACGGAAGACCAGCGCTGGCCCTGCCGGCATTTAACGCTGAGTTGCGACCATTTCGTGGCAATTAATGTTTCGGGTTGATCTTTCATTCATTCATTCATTCATTCATTCATTCATAATTTTTACAAATGTTGACCAATCAACCTCAACACCATTGGGTGTTCTGGAAAACTCGAACTTGTCGTATGAAAATGTCAGTGTAGATAAACAAGTATTGTCTATTGTAAAGGACGGGTTGCTTAGAAGTATAGGAAAAAATTGGCTCTCCGTCCTTAAATTGTGGCCGCCTAGATTTAAGCAAGAAAACCTAGGTGAATAGAGTGAATTCGAGTCAGCTATCAAGTCTAAATTTCATACTGTTTTTGAACCAGGAATAGGAGATTACAAAGGAGAGCCAATTCATTTGGAAATTAAGCCTGGGCCCAATCTGTTTTTATGCTGGTGCGAACTGTACCATTTGCTCTTAAAGAGAAAGTCAAAGATGAGATTGCTTGGTTAATTAAAAATAACCAGGTTGTACCTGTACGTTGAGTATGCAGATTGAGGTACATCCATTGTTCCTGTCTTAAAACCAGATGGTTCTGTTCGCTTATGTGGTGATTTTCGCATAACAATAAACAAACATTTGAAAATAGATCCATCCATTGACCAACAATTGACCAAATTTTAATGAAATTACAAAGTAACTTTTTTTTTCTGTGAGTTGGACTTAACGGAAGCTTATCTTCAAGCTCCATTAGATGAGGAATCGAAAAAGTTGGTAACGATTGTCACTGAGGAAGGAATTTCGAAATATATTTTTATATATTTTGGCGTCAGTACAGCGCCCGGGTCCTTCCAAAGACTTATGTCGCAATTTTTTTGTGGATTAGAGGCAATGTACATAGATAATATTTTTGTTTATGGTAAAACATTAATAGAGACATATACAAATCTGAAATTGGTTTTTAAAAAATTTAGAGGAGTCAGGACTAAAAATTAAACTGGAAAAATGTAAGTTTTTTAAAGAAAAGTTGGATGTTTTTTAAATTGCCAGGAATGGTGTTTATGTTATAAAAAGAAAAATCCAGCCTTTATTGTAATTGCCACCACCAGACAAAATATTGTAACCAAGCCCCCCCCCCCCCCTGTATTAATAAAACCCCTTATTTACCATCTAACTAAAAATAAGATGTCTAAAATACCTATTCTTTCAACTAAAAATTCCAATAAGAAAATCAAGTTAATCTAAAATACCTACCCTTAAAATGTATAAATAGGTTAAATAATTAATATCTTCAATTGTATCAGTAATTTGGCCAAATGATCGCTAGTGTGTTTGTAGAACCCATGTTGACCCATGTTGTAACCGTTAATAGTAACCGAAATCCTTTTCGCATGTAGGAAAGATTTATTTATCTTATTGTCTATAAATAGCAACTAAATAAACAATCGTCAATCACGTCAATGGCTTGTATAAGTCAGTATGTAAGAATGAAGTATGTCAAGTCAGTATGCCAGTTGTCAAAGTACCTAGATCAAATTAGAATGACAAAAATAATTAGAAATGTAGATTATTAAACATATTTTGTTTTTGGGGTAGAGATACCGCTCGTCCTGCGCGGCATCCGTAGTCATCAGTCCAGTTGCAGGTCAGACTCCCGCCCCACACCTGCGAATGGTTTTCCAGTTCTTAAGGAACTAATAATTACTAGACATTCTTGTCGTGTCTGTTGTAGTGCCTAGATGGCAACGGACTCCCCTCGGGTTTGAGGCTAAAGCGTTCTGTCTCACCCAATGATCTTGAACATATGACATGAAAAATAGCATGTGCTTCAGAGGTTTATTGCCATGTAGGTACGCCATTAGTGTATAAGGTGTTTATTGCAAATTCCGTTCTCTTGCAGTGATGAATCGCGTGCGGTGAGGGTCTTACACGTCTGGTTTACTGCACAGATATTGCTTATTGACGATGATAGGTACTTGCTATTTACTTCCTACATTTATATACCATTCGTCATAAACAGTGATAGATAGGTATTTGCTTACTTAATTATTAAATGTACCAGTCGTTATTTGCATATGTGGTGTGAAGGAATTGACGGTTATCTGTCAACTATACATTTATGGGGTAGGTGATGTAGGTGTGTAGCTAAATCAGCCACTTAAATTCAAACGCCCACTTTACTCGATAATAATTATAATGTCAATAATTCACAGCACAGAAGGAGTAGCAAAGTTCGGAGGATAGAAACACAGAAGAGACAGTACGGAAGAAAGATATAGAAAGCGAAATACTATATAAATAAGGACAAAAGCGCAAGCGATCGGATTGCGTTTAGCGGTCAAGAGCGACATGCGTCTCGCGTCAGTTAGGTGCGTAGACTGAGGTGGGACGCGGCGGTCGGCCGCCGGCATGGTTACGTCACAGAACCGGGTGCAGAGAACAAAAGACTGCTGTCGCGGTGCGCGTTTGCATAACACTCGACTTAATGGCACGTCAAGATTTGACGGACGATATATAAACATGATGTGTATATTATTTATATATAAATGATTGTTTATGTAGTCGTGTAAGTCAATGTAAATAGTTATATAAATGTATATAAATAAATATATGTGTATATATTAATATTAAGTTTATATAAGTGTAAACATGTAATTAAGTGTAGTGTAGGTACAAGTGGGAAGGTAGCCCACATCACTCCCCCCCAGAGACCTGGTTAGGGGCGATAATAGTCAGGGAAACGTACTTGCCTTCCCGAACGGGTAGTTCTAAGTACATTTGAAGGACTAGGTTCAGGGTCAATATGCACCCTTCCGCGCATTAAATTTTCAGGTGCGACGGGCGCTGTTGACTCCTCGTCTGTGGATTTTAAATCATCAGACAGATAATGCGCCGGTTTTAGTCTATCGATGGTTACAGTAACCGGTTTGCCCTTAATGAGAAGTTTGAAAACTTTATCAGTTCTCTCCAGAACTTTGTGTGGACCTGAGTATACAGGTGTTAGAGGAGCGCGTGAAGCGTCTTCACGGAGGAAGACGTATTCAGATGTCGCTAGCTCTTTGAACACAAAGATTCTGTCTCTGTTATGGCGTGAAGCTGGTGTAGGCCTCAACTTCGAGGCGAATGACCGCAACCGCGCGGTAAAATCGGTAATATCCGTGGTACCGGGTACGCTAGGGTCAAAGAATTCGCCTGGAAGTCGCAGTGGCTCGCCGTAAAGCATTTCGGCAGAGGATGCTTGTAAGTCCTCTTTAAAGGCACTGCGTATGCCAAGAAGTACTTGGGGCAACACCTCAGACCAGTTGGCATCAGCATGGCATGTAATGGCGGCCTTGAGCTGCCTGTGGAAGCGTTCCACGATACCATTACATGCTGGATGGTACGCTGTCGTGCGTTTGTGCTGGAATCCGATGGCCTTGGATAGGTATTGAAACAGGGTGGACTCAAATTGTCGACCACGATCTGTGACAATATCTACTGGACAGCCAAATCTGGATATCCAGCCTGCCATCAAAGCTTTGGCCACTGTCTCCGCCGTGATTTCCGCTATCGGGATGACTTCTGGCCACCGCGTGAAACGGTCTACGGCCGTTAAGCAATAGCGGAAACCTTGCGAAACAGGGAGGGGACCAATTAGGTCAATATGTACCTGTTGGAAGCGAGCACGAGGTAGTTCGAATGTGCCTATAGGTGCAGACACATGTCGGCTCACCTTTGACCGTTGACATGGCACGCAAGCTTGTGCCCAGTCTCTGCAGTCCTTCCTTACGCTGGGCCACACAAAACGCTGAGCTACGATCTTAGCGGTTGCGTTGGGGCCTGGATGACTTAGGGAGTGCAGACTGTCAAAAACGGTTTTTCGGTACTGCTTGGTAACGAACGGTCGGGGAGCCGGCGTACTGACGTCGCAGTACAAAGGTTCACGACTGCCCGGGAATGGCATTCTTACCAAGCGCAGGGAAGAAGAGGTTAAGTACTCCGCGAGCTCGGGATCTGAAACTTGCGACCTAGCTAGGTCAGCAAGATCGAGTGGTATCGCCAGTTCTTCGATCCGAGATAAGGTATCGGCCACAACATTATCTTTGCCGGATATATGCCTTATGTCGGTCGTGAACTGGGATATATAGTCCAAGTGTCTGTACTGCCTAGGCGAACAGTTATGTTTCCGCTCGTGGAAAGCAAAACTGATCGGTTTATGGTCAGTATAGACCGTGAAGTGTCTCGCCTCCAGCATGTGCCGGAAGTACTTAATCCCTTCGTAGATCGCCAGCAACTCGCGATCATACGGTGAGTACTTGGTCTGGGATGGACTCAGCTTCCGGGAAAAGAAAGCCAACGGCTGCCATACCTGGTCCTGTAGCTTCTGTTGCAGGACTGCGCCCAGTGCCACGTCTGATGCGTCTGTGACCAACGCTAGCTTAGCCCGACAATCAGGATGAGCAAGAAGCGCTGCGTTGGATAGGCTTTCTTTGGTTTCGTTGAAAGCCTTCAGAGCATCGTCGGTCAGGTTGATGGGCGTGGAACCTTTGACTGCTCCACCCAGGAGTGCGTTCAGGGGTGCTTGAATTTGGGCAGCACGAGGCAGGAATCGCCTGTAAAAATTTGCCATACCCAAAAAGCCCCTGAGCTGCTTGACGTTCTTGGGTGGTGGAAAGTCTCGTATGGCTTGGACTTTGGTGTCTAAGGGTCTGGTTCCGCTCTCCGAGATCAAGTAACCTAAAAAAGTTACCTGGGGAGCACCTAACACGCACTTAGACACGTTGATGACCATGCCGTAGTCCCGGAGTCTGGTGAAAACTGCACGCAGGTGTTGTTTATGCTGTTCCTCGTCTCTGGAGAATACCAAAAAGTCATCCAGGTAGCAGTAGACGAAGTCCAGCCCGCGTGTCAGCTCGTCCACGAACCGCTGGAAGGTCTGGCCCGCATTCCGTAGGCCAAACGTCATAAAAGGGAACTCAAACATACCGAAGGGCGTCGTAATGGCCCCCTTCGGTATGTCCTCTGGACATACAGGTATCTGGTTGTAGGCCTTTACGAGGTCAAGAGTACTGAAGACCTTACAACCAGATATGCTGTGGGTAAAATCATGTAAATGCCGGATTGGGTATTTATCAGGAATGGTGCGAGCGTTGAGCTGACGGTAGTCACCGCAGGGGCGCCACCCATTATCTTTTTTAGGCGCCAGGTGCAGATGTGAAGACCAAGGGCTGTCTGACGGTCTCGCTGTACCGCTCGCTAACATACCTTCAAATTCCTGTCTGGCCACCTTCAGCTTGTCCGGGGCAAGACGTCTCGGAGCGCAGGATACTGGAGGACCTGGAGTGGTGCGAATGTGGTGTTGTGTGTTGTGTGGGATTGTGCGATGTGTGCCAGCAGGTCGAGTGATTTCAGGATATTCCTGTGACAATATACGATGGTAACAAGAGTCGCCGTCGTTCATGACCTTAATGGAGCAAATATCATTACAATTAACAGCAGAAATGGCTTGACAAGATAAACTAGTAGTACCATCTATAATACGTCCTAGCCTTTGGTTACCACAGTCTACTAATAAATTGTAGTGTGCTAAAAAATCTGCCCCTATAATAGGCTTAGTCACAATGGCTACAACAAAACGCCATGAAAAGTCGCGTCGAAGTCCTAGGTCCAGGGTTAGGTGCATGTAGCCGAAGGTGTCGATGGGCGTCCCGTTTGCCGCAGAGAGTTTGTAGTCCGTTGGTGCTCGACGTTCGTGCAGTAGTGACTTGGGGAAGACGCAGAGGTCGCTACCGGTGTCGACCAAAAACTGCAGCTTCGACCTTCTGTCGGTGACAAACAGGCGACGCGATGTGGTAGGGCGGTCAGTTGTCGCCTTTACCGACTGCCCGTGGCGTTTCCCGACTTCTTGTAGTCACAGGGCTGTACGCACTTGCTCGCGTTCTCACCATGTTTGGAGTGGTACCAGCAGGTGGGAAATTTCCTGTAACTGGATTGGGATCTGGTACTGGAACGACTCTGTCTTCTGGAGCGGCTGGGATTCCTTGAGCGGGACCTTCCTCCTTCACGGCCCATCTTCAAAGCCCGAACCTCATTCCTCAGAGCAGCTATCTCTCTCGCTAGGGCGTCATTGCTGGAGCCTGGTTGACTGAAGCTTGCGGAAGCGACGTGCGATGAACAAGCGCAGCGTGGGCCGATGTCGTGGATCCTGTCGGCCAGATCTGCGAGGATCTCCAACGAATCTGAAGGATGCCCCGCGAGGAAAGTTTGTATTGTCGCGGGTAACCTGTTTGTCCATATCATGCGTAGTACGTCGTCCGATATACGCTTGGCTGCCAGAGCTTGCAGGTGACGCAGGAACTGAGACGGCTTGCGATCTCCAAGCTCTTCGTGGTGGAGTAGTTGCTGGATCTGACGCTCGTTGGTGTCACTCAATCGGTTGATGAGCTCGCTCTTCAGCTTTTCATATTTGTCAGTTGCCGGTGGATTGGTGATGACATCCCTGACCTCCTTCGCAAACTGACGATCCAACTGACTGATAATGTAGTGGAATTTAGTCAAATCATTGGTGATGCCGGATACGTCGAACTGACCTTCGACCTGCTTAAACCATATCTCGGGTTCCTCAGCCCAAAATAGTGGAAGCTTCGCTCCGACTCTAAAAATCTCGGATGACGGACCGGATGATGCAACGGAACCGAGCGGTGCAGTTGTGACGGACGGTGTAGTGGAAACGGGCACGCCAACTGGTACTTGCGTTGTCGACGGCGTAGCGGTACTCTCTTTGTCTTTACCGTCGACCATATTTCTAGACACTTCTACGTACGGTTTTGTGCAAATAATCCTCCAGGTAATGTGTCCTCTTGGGGTCACCAGTATGGGGTAGGTGTGTAGCTAAATCAGCCACTTAAATTCAAACGCCCACTTTACTCGATAATAATTATAATGTCAATAATTCACAGCACAGAAGGAGTAGCAAAGTTCGGAGGATAGAAACACAGAAGAGACAGTACGGAAGAAAGATATAGAAAGCGAAATACTATATAAATAAAGACAAAAGCGCAAGCGATCGGATTGCGTTTAGCGGTCAAGAGCGACATGCGTCTCGCGTCAGTTAGGTGCGTAGACTGAGGTGGGACGCGGCGGTCGGCCGCCGGCATGGTTACGTCACAGAACCGGGTGCAGAGAACAAAAGACTGCTGTCGCGGTGCGCGTTTGCATAACACTCGACTTAATGGCACGTCAAGATTTGACGGACGATATATAAATATGATGTGTATATTATTTATATATAAATGATTGTTTATGTAGTCGTGTAAGTCAATGTAAATAGTTATATAAATGTATATAAATAAATATATGTGTATATATTAATATTAAGTTTATATAAGTGTAAACATGTAATTAAGTGTAGTGTAGGTACAAGTGGGAAGGTAGCCCACACATTGATGTATGGATCGAGACTGTAAGCTACTGGCCCGGTCGCATAATTGGATCATTATAAATGCTTAGAACGCACAACCATTAGGTCTGTAGGCCCCTGGCCGTGGACACCATATATTACCAGATAAAGCTCCGGATCGTAGACCACTGGTGGACGACGGAACAGTTAAGACTGAAATGTCACATATTTTGTACTGGCGTACTTCACCAACAATCACTACGTTGAGAGTCCAGCAATCCGCCTTACTTATATTTTGTTGTAAATATAACAAACAACGAAATATTTAATTAACCATAATAATTCTAGTGTAATTTGAATATTCAATTTGACTATTTATTAGAGCCTGTTAGGGTATATTTTCACTTTTACTTAGTTACTTACTTTACTGGAATACGGCGCGAAGGTTTTTTTGCTTCGTTAGTTTCGTTTTTTCCTTCGCAAAGCCCAGGAATCGGAAACTAACAACTAATGACGTCTGCAAAGACAGCATTAGAGTTAAATTCGTTTTTCAATAACTAAAATCTAAATTTAAATATATAATTGTCTTTCAATAGTTAAAGCAATGACGCGTGGTTTCAGTGACCGCGAGGCAACCGGATGGCTCGCGGTATTTAAGCTCCTGAAGTGATAAGGTACCGCCCTGTGCAACCCTGACCCAACTTGGACTGGAGCGGAAATAGAGGGGGGGGGGGTGAAATTTTTTTTTTTATCGCGAGGCAACCGACTGAAACAGCGGTTGCCTGAAAGAATATACGCTGGTTATATAACAAAATTTTAATGCCATCCCTCCTGGTTGGACTGGTTCCCTGTACGAGAGCGAAGATAAAATAAAAAATAAATTGTCAAGCAACCGATAGAAAATTAGCATGCTTGTTCTTCATCACATACAGACACCGGAAACAAATTGCCATCCGTCCAGGCCGGGCAGTTATCGAACCATCAGAGTTGGAAGCCGGACGCAAGGTGAATTTTTCGATCGGTGGAAGAGAACTTATAGCACAATCAAAATACGACAAAACTCGAAATCCGCCGGACAGTTTTGAAATTTGGTGTGTATGTTGATTAGAGGTCCCGTTTTATTGTCCACACCATTTGACAATTGAGGACCTCGAGGAACAGCCAGCACCTTGGAAAATGTCCTCCATCCTGAAGAAATTCGCTTTTCCCTCCGAATCTACGCACTCTGTTAAAATATGATCTATGACAATATTAAAGCTCATTAAATTCTACATAGAAACATGTATACTCTTTTGCTGAAAAATGCACCTCTTTAGATATATCACTTGAGGAAGTGAAGTGTATCGTCAATGCTTTTCCAGGGTATATTCGCATGATATGAAACTTGTGAGAATACAAAGTTAACGTTTATTTATAGTTTTGTATGTCAGCTACACCAATATCAACATTTTAACCGACTGCGACAAAAACAGTAAGTAAGGTAATGGTTTCAAAACTGAAAACTGAATACACCCTGTAGCCTAGGCTGCTAAGCGGATTTCTACAAGTGACATATCCCTTAATTCAACTTGATCTGAACAATGAATCCACACTTATAAATCAAAAAAAAAAAAAACAATATGGCGGCCGCAAGAGGTCACCAAATATAAATTCATGTTTTTCCTTGGTGTCTAAATTATTGCGCGGATTTCAATTAAAGATACACCAGAAGGTCTGTAATCAACACACCAGTGCCATGCAATGAAAATTTTCTAAAACGTATAAAGGATGAATCACTTAGACTAAATAATTAGATGATAAAACCCTATTTTTGCTCTTAATTAGAGATCACTCAATAGTGGCAGCAATAAAACTCGACACCTATTTTCTCTGGGATCCTAGTATGCATGTCTGAAAACAAGAGCTTCGAGGACCACCAGAGTCGGTTGCCATCATGCAAAGTATATAATTTATTTGTTTTTTGTACGCTTACAAAAAATGTAATCGTTATGCTATGAATGTGTATGGCAAACGAAACTTCATTAAATTCAACATCCTAAGGTAAAATTATGGTTTAACTTGACGGTCTTTTAATTTTTTTAACTTCTTTGACATACACCGCAAATAAATGCCACATACGACGGTATAATTACAGTCTGGCAAACCATTTCTGTCAGTAGAAACGCGCGGCAAATTCAAAATACGTACATGTGGCAACCCTTTGTGATGAGACACCGTATTTCATGATGAACATTTAATTCACATTGAATTTGTTTCTAGTGCATTTCACTCTCTCATCTTAAGCGCGAGTGAGATAGAACTCCTGCAACGTTCCCAAATAAATTTAAATTCACTTTTAAGGCATAATTTTAAGGCATTTATAACATGATCGATAGCATCACAACTGGCATTGATAAAAAGCAAAAAATAGCAGGTATATTTTGTGACCTCTCCAAAGCTTTCGATGTCATAAACCACGACCTACTAGTTAAAAAGTTTTCGTGTAATGGACTGCAAGGACGCAGTTGCGAGCTATTAAAATCTTTCCTAGAAAACCGAACCCAAACAGTTGAAGTGATGTCAGGTGGCAAAAGAATGAGATCGAGCACTGACGGTGTGACGGTAGGAATTCCTCAAGCTTCTGCCCTGGGAAATGCCCTATTTCTCGCATTCATAAATGACCTGCCATCTGCTATAACAGACGGCAAAATCATTCTGTTTGCCGACGACACAACGGTGGTAGTTAGTGCACCCAAATATGAACAACTTAACAACAAAGTCACCACAGTAAGCGACCAGCTTAATAGATGGTTCTCGGCAAACGGATTGATTTTGAACGTCAATAAATCAAACAGTATGCTACGAACTTCCAATGTCCTATTCCAACAAGCGATACATGCAGGTTTCTAGGCTTTACAATAGATCCACATTGAGCTGGAAGCAACACATAGACTCCCTGTGTGACAGGCTGGGCGGAGCGGTCTTTGCACTACGCAAATTGAAGCCATTGATATCAAGTGCTGCGCTGAGACAGGCGTACTTCGCATACTTCCACTCTCTTATGACCTACGGCGTGATTCTTTGGGGTAACTCGACTAATGCCGACAGGGTGTTGCTCATGCAAAAAAGAGCGCTAAGAACTATACTCGGTCTAAAGTATAGACATCCGTGTAAAGCGTTATTTGCTGGGCATCAGATTATGACCCACTACTCGCAATACATTTTTGAAGTCATTATGTTCACACGGAAAAATATATCCCAATTTAAGAGGGTTGAAGTTGTGGGCAAATGCCTCCGCAACACGGGAAAGCTTTAATCCGTACCGCGTCGCACAGCTTTCCACAAAAGAACCCGCGTGTAATAGGTCCAACTTATTACGAGCATCTACCTGATGACATAAAAAGTGAGCAATGTGAAAAAACATTCAGGTGCAAAACAAAGGCCTATTTCACAAAGAAGTCACTATACTCAGTAGAAGAATATATTATAATAGCTAAATAACTTGACATTTGACCTATTATATAATTGAAATTGTTAATATTATGTAAAGTGTATTGTTACTTCTGTTACGCTTTTTACTTTTATTTCCTATTTTTATTTTTTCTATTTATTATTATTTTCTAAACTGACATTGTATTTCATGATAGGTACTTTATGGCAGGGATCGGGAACGGTTCCCAAAATACCGTTCGATATCGTTCGGAACCCGTTCTTAATTTCGTTCCCACTGTATACCGGTTTATTACAAGAACGTTCTCTAAAAGAACATAACCATTTCGGTTCCCGGTACTCAAGAAGAACAGATTTTAAAACGTTCCGAAAGAACAAAATCATTTCGGTTACCGATATTGAAGAACGAAATTTGAAACATTCCCAAAGAACAAAATCCTTCAGGAGCGGAATTCGTAACGTTCGCAAAGAAAAAATCATTCAGGAACGGAATTTAAAACGTTCTCAAGAAGTTTATAAACCGTTCTTAGCCGCGCGCCCGTCTCGATCGCAAGTCGGCCTTGCCAAGGCCACCGTTTTCCTTTGTAGGCGCCGACGCATTGATACCGCCTCGCACCATACTATTAGTAAAGTTATTCTGTGCTCGCACTGTCTCTTTTCCATACGAAGACGGCTTATATTTCCATTCCAGAGAAGCTATACCAAAGAAAAATAGTGTCGCAACTTGGTGACAACCAGCGCGGTAGAGCGACGCACGGGGCATTAAATAGTACATTCTTTTTTCAACCAAAACATCGTAAGCGCCGTGAATTTCAAGGCGCTTACGACATGTTGTGTAGTAACACGCTGTTCTTATAGATTTTTGCTGCAGAAGCGGCAGCTTTTTTACCTACGCCTACTATTTTTTACTACATTTGATTGAATCCATATTTTATTTCAAAATGTATTACCGATAATAGAGCATAATATTAAACGAACATTTGACGGGTCTCATGTGAATTAAGTCCTAAAAAAAATGACCAGTGTAACCTGTGTCGAAACATCGAAACTCAAGGTAAATTTAATTTAATTCGCGTTACCCATCTAATAATCGTTTAATATGTACTCCGATCTGAATCGGAATGCACAAAGGAACTATAAAAGTAATAATCCGCAATTAATTATTCATAACAAAAAGTTTTTTAACATGCCTGAAATAACGAAAATGCATTAAAAAACCATATTTCACTAACGAGTCACTAAACTTTAATACATCGACAAGGTGGTACCCTACCTATAATTTATTAAGGAAATCACTAAACTTTATCGTTTTAAAAATTGGGTTTAGATTAAGTTTTTGTGTGTTATTAATACATGACAACAGTGTTTGTTCCGCTATCTTATGATATTTATTAGAGCACACATGAAATTAGTAAGTTTTTGTCATACATTTTGTCACGACGACTTTTTTGAAATTTGATAGACTGGAGGAAAACGGCTTGTTTGGAGAAAAGTCGTCGACATCTCTTCTAACTACCTGAAACTGGTATGGGGTATGGATGTGTTCCTCATTGTCTCTAAAATACGAATTGACCGGTTTTATCATATGGAGGGGGGATTAGTCGAAAAAAAGGGGGAGGGGAAAGATGGCGGCCGACCGTCATCGAAATTTGTACATATCTCGAGTCCTATGGAACCGATCGGTGCGTGTGAGATGTCATTTGAAAGATTATTAAACTTACTAAAATTGTTTATAACTCATCACTTTAGTCGTATATAAAATATTTGAAAAAATATGTTTTTTTACCGTGCATGTTTGCGTAAGTACTGATAAAACATGCTTAGAACTCAATAAACTATCACCGGCTATGAATATCAGTATTAAATATACAGAAAATTTTATGTGCTTTCCAAAAACATAAATTTTATTTGTATATAATATTAAATAACCAAGTAATGGCGAATTTTGTTCAGCATGGGTCTACACCTACACCTAAAACTGGTATGAATGTGTTCCTGATTGTATTCAGTGTACGAAGTGACCGATTTTATGGAGGGGGCGAAAAGCAGAGGGGAAAGTAATGATGTTATGTTTAAGGTTGATGTTGTTAATATGATAAGCCAGAAAAAAGGCATTCAAAACGAAGGCCATTGGCGCTAGGAGCCCCTTAAGTATTTACATTAACAATAGTAAATAAATCATTTTTCATTTTCAGTTTTCATTTCCATTTTCCTTTTCATTTTAAATAGTTTCAAAATAATACATTTTAATCATTACATTTTGTCCCGTCGCGCTGGCAATATTTTCAGGGTTAAGTTTCGAAAATTCTAAAGTCACTTATTATTGAAGTTGGAAATACAGTGTGTACATGAGAATCTTTCAGTGCGTTTTGTAATATATTCAATGTACTGCTTTTTATTCAATAATTTGAGGTTAACTTTTTTAGCTTGCCATAACTTGAGTAAAATAATATTAGAGTTAAAAAATATTACTGTTTTTTATTTAGAACAGCTTTATTGTTGTACAAAACCAGTTTGTGTCATTTACGTCGAGTGCAATTTGATATAAGTATGACAACGCTAAAAAACTCCATATAAAAAATTTTAGTTCATAAAATAAGGATTATCTATATCATCACCTTAAAATATGTCAATAAAATCAATATGTGTCCAATGAAGCAATGAAAATTTAAGTTTCTTGGTAATTAAGTCTTTTTAGGCTGTTATCGTTTTAATAAAATATTAAAGTCATCAGAGTTCACATTCTAATAATCAAAAAGGGATTTAAAAGTAGATATTTCAATTTGTGTCACTTTCATCAATGATATTTCGTCAAAAATTAAATAGAAACAATATTTGCGTTCAGAGGAAATCTTCCTAACTATAGCGCGTGACCTTGATAGCACGCCTGTTCGGCGTACTTCTGTATGACCAGAAGTAGACCCCCGGCTCGCTTCTTAACCAGCTAAACCATGGGTCAACCAAGCGCTGGCATCTTAGCAGTTACGATGTAGGTACTCGCTCACGGAGGCGCGCACGGGGTGATAAAGCCGACATACTCGACAAAGGAACTGAGCGGAGGAGCGTCGAGCGGGGCGCGGGAAGCCGGCGAGTGGGGCAATGAACTTTTGCGTGTCTCGCCTATACGTACCTTTTAAGCGATAGCTTACCGCTTTGTTTGTGTTAATGACTAGACGGTTGAGTACATTTTCGAAGATTTCAAGCATCGTGAATTATGGGTAGAAAACGCAATGTATAGTTTTTGTTTTATTTTTGTTTTACTTTTATTTTATTTCGGTTTTCTATTTTTGTTTGTATTTTGTATTTATTTTGTTTTTATTTTGTTTTTATTTTGTTTTTATTTTGTATTTATTCTGTTTTTATTTTGTTTTATTTTATTCATATTTTATTCTTTTTAGGGTTCCGTACCTAGAAAGGAAAAAACCGGCCAAGAGCGTGAGCGTTACCACTATGGAACTCATTATAGGCATCCCTGTTAACAGACATCAAATTGACAGGAAACACTTTGTATTAACTTTGATTTTAAGAAAAAAAAAGTAGTTTTATTTGTTTTTAGGCATAGTTTTGTCATTAACATTTATTTTTAATTTAAAAATACGTTCAGAAAACAAGAAAAAAAAAAAATTTTTTTTTGCTGGAATTGTCCGAAAGTCATATGATATTTTTTACTTCTTTTGGCCTCAGGAGTACGCTGTTAAAATTATGCGGTTTCCTGGCGATCACCTTGTATATCTATCTGAAACTCGACAAAACAAATACACATACTCTAGGTACAAGTACCATATATGCTTGTTGATTTATACTACCATCCTGGCGTTGTAGGAATCCTGTTTTTGAAGTCTAGATATACTTAATCTAAAAAAACAGCTAAGTGCCAGTCGGATTCGCGCCCTGAGGGTTCCGTTAGTTAAGTCTCATTATTGTTAAAATAATGAGTGAAAATCGTGTGAGTTTAAGTCAGTACAAAATAGTTAAATACGTAGATGTAGCTGATAGGAAGCACATTAAAAAACCAGCCAAGAGCGTGTCGGGCCACGCTCAGTGTAGGGTTCCGCAGTTTTCCGTCCGTCACAGTAAGTGTCCCCACTTAAGAGTTAAAATAACACCGCCATGTAGGATATGATATGAGCGTTCCACGTACAGCGACATCTATCAGCAAATTAAGTAAACTATTGCGCGCGAGCTTAAAGTATGGAAGATGATTTTTATGGGATAATTCTTTATTGCGTGAACCGATTTTCACCGTCTTTAATTTATTTGAAAGCACGTCATTTCATTGTGATTTTCTAGAAATAACAGGTACAATAAACACCTGCTTATACGGTTAAATTACAAACTTAGTTCAGAAATAATTTTGTATTTTTTTTCAAAAACTATTCAACCTATCAAGTTCAAAATAATTTTCCTAGAAAGTTTTTATAAAGTTCTACTTTTGGGATTTTTTTCATATTTTTAAAACTTATGGTTCAAAAGTTAGAGGGGGGGGACACATTTTTTTTAATTCTGGAGCGATTATTTCCGAAAATATTTACATTATCAAAAAATTATTTTTGCAAACCCCTATTCATTTTTAAATACCTAATCCAACAATATATCACACGTTAGGGTTAAAATTAAAAAAAAACACTCCTCACTTTACGTATAGGGGAGGTACCCTAATAAAACATTTTTTTCCACTTTTTATTTTACCACTTTGTCGGCGTGATTGATATACATATTAGTACCAAATTTTAGCTTTCTAGTGCTAACGGTCACTGAGATTATCCGCGGACGGACGGACGGACGCAGACATGGCGAAACTATAAGGGTTCCTAGTTGACTACGGAACCCTAAAAACGGAACCCTTATAGGATCACTTTGTTGTCCGTCCATCCGTCCGTCCGTCTGTCATGACTCTTTTTCTCAGGAACGCGTGGAGGTATCAAGCTGTAATTTATATCAAATACTCAGGTCTACTGTCCCTTGAAGCTGTGGAAAAATAAAACTTCTAAGCCAACGCAATCAAAAGATACAGCCGTTTATGCCGCAAATTTTCGAAACTCGCAAGGGAATCAAAACCTACAGGGTACTTCCCGTGAACTCTGAATCTTGAAATTTGGTACGAAAACACGTCTTATAGCACAGATAAAGGAAAAATTGCGAAAACCGTATAGTTTTAGTTACATCATATAATAAAAATATTTTAATCATTTTAAAGTTACTTTCAGTACAAACATGTAGGTATACCGGGTGTGGCCTGTAATAGGAGCAAAAAATTAAAACGTAGATTCTACTCCTCAAACTAGACAATGTTTGTTCAACGACTTTTGAAAGTTATGTAGATTTTAGGTTGTCTCTTTTTCAAACAAACTAAATAGTATTTTCAATATACATCAAGTTCCGCCTAAATGACATCGCCTGTCAGTCTTGTCACCCTACAGATATTAATCAATGTCGTAATACATTGCGTCTTAGAATAAATTTTAAACTGTAATAAAATTCAAACTACAAGTTATTTTTAAAAGTTGTTGAACAAACGTTGTCTAGTTTGAGGAGTAGAATCTACGTTTTAATTTTTTGCTCTTATTACAGGCCACACCCGGTACAGGTTTGTACGGAACCCTCGGTGCGCTAGTCCGACTCGCAATTGGCCGGTTTTTTTTATACCACGACGGTGGCAAACAAGCATACGGCCCGTCAGATGGTAAGCCGTAGCCTATGGATGCCTGCAACTCCAGAGGTGTCACATGCGCGTTGCCGACTCTTTACAAAAAGGAGGAACAAGTTCAGATTTCTATATCTCGCCCATTTTTGATTTAAGAGAAAAGTTTTTCAAATAAAACACGCTTATTTTAGCGTATTCCATACGGAAAAATCATAAAAAGTACGTGTTATAATGACGTCCCATCGATGGGTTTTTTTTAATTCTTTCAGAGTGTATTATATCGGCAATTTTTGGTTTTAGAGATAATTTTTTCGAATAAAACGCTTATTTTAGCGTATTCTATACGGAAAAATCATAAAAAGTAGTTATAATGTTGTCCCGTCGATGTTTTTTTTCGAAATCCAAATTATATACGAGTTCAAAGTTCATTATCTCGGCCATTTTTGATTTAAGAGAAAAGTTTTTTAAATAAAACCCGCTTATTTTAGCGTATTCAATACGGAAAAATGATAAAAAGTACGTGTTATAATGACGTCCCTTCGATGGTTTTTATTATATACGAGTTCAAAGTTCATTATCTCGGCCATTTTTGATTTAAGAGAAAAGTTTTTTAAATAAAACACGCTTATTTTAGCGTATTCAATACGGAAAAATGATAAAAAGTACGTGTTATAATGACGTCCCTTCGATGGTTTTTATTATATACGAGTTCAAAGTTCATTATCTCGGCTATTTTTGATTTTAGAGCAAAGTTTCTTAAATAAAACACGCTTATTTTAGCGCATTAAATACGGATAAATCATAAAAATTACGTGTTATAATGACGTCCTTTCGATGGTTTTTTTTAAGTCTTTTTTGAGTCCATTATCTCGGCCATTTTTGATTTTAGAGAAAAGTTTTTCGAATAAAACACGCTTATTTTAGCGTATTGTATACGGAAAAATCATAAAAAGTACTCATTATAATTTATAATGACGTCCCGTCGATGATATTTTTTCGATGTCTAAATTATATACAAGTTCGAAGTCCATTATCTCGGCCATTTTTGATTTTAGACCAAAGTTTTTCGAATAAAACACGCTTATTTTAGCGTATTGTATACATAATAATCATAAAAAATATACTTTATAATGATACCCCATCCACAGATTATATAATAGTTCTTACGAACAGATATGAATCACTCATAGAAAAAGCAAATACCTACGGTTTACGTACCTACGCAATAATCATTGTATTATTGCGTAGGTACGTACACCGGCCGAGCGGCCTTCAACGCGCGGCACCCCGCACCTCCTGCGCACCCGCACAATCGCTAGGGTCGCCTATGTTTGGAAATGTTTTACAGTTACGGAAATAGGTATTTTGCATTGATTCAGTGTTTAAGTGGTTCGCATGGTGCATAACAATTATAGTTACACGAGTAATATTGATTGATATTTTGTTGCCGCGATGAGAGTATGATTAATCTTGACAGATTTGCCACACACTATCTTATTCTAATCGCCTTTTAGCAATATCATCATCATCATAGTTATTTGAGAGATTAATAATGATAACATGACTATAATTATTATAACATCCTGAATGAATCCTCCTTTTTTGTAAAGCTTCGGCAACGCGCATGTGACTCGTTTGGAGTTGCAGGCGATCATAGGTTACGGTAGCTGCCTACCATCAGGCGGGCCGTATACTTGTTTGCCACCAACGTGGTATACAAAAAAGTTTGTATGCCTACTTACCTTTCCCCATCCGTCGGCAGAGCGAAAAACGATAAGTTTTTATTAGCTTTGCTATTTATACATCCAACCACATCGCAATAATTTTTTTTTTTCGTGATGACATTGTTCCGAGTTCCGAGTAGCGTCGCGCGCGGTACGACGTGCGTTCGTGAGCGCGTTGGTAGCCCACTGACTTTAGCTCCCTCGGCGGAGGCGCAAAACGTAGGTATATAACTCGCTCGTGCGGGCATGATTCATTTTCGTAGTCCAAATTATATATAAGTTCAAAGTCCATTATCTCGGCCATTTTTGATTTAAGACCAAAGTTTTTCGAATAAAACACGCTTATTTTAGCACATTCTATACGAAAAAAATCATAAAAAGTACTCGTTATAATGACGTCCCATCGATCGTTTTTCTTCGAAGTCCAAATTATATACAAGTTCCATGTCCAATAGGCCATTTTTGATTTTAGAGAAAAGTTTTTCAAATAAAACACGCTTATTTTAGTGTATTCTATACGGTAAAATCATAAAAAGTATACTTAATGGTGATACCCCATCGCTGGTTTTTTTTTCCAAGTCCAAATTATATACAAGTTCAGAGTCCATTATCTCGGCCATTTATGATTTTAAGAGAAAAGTTTCTCAAATAATACACGCTTATTTTAGCGTATTCTATACGGAAAAATCTTAAAAGTACACGTTATAATGATGCCCCGTCACCATTTAATTTTTTAAGTCCAATTTTACTACATGTAGTCAATCTTCAAAAACCGGTTACTTCGAAGTTTTTAATAAAACTTGCTTATTTTAACACACTCTACACAGTAAAACGGAAAAAGTATGTGTCATAATGACATCATTCAACCAAAATAGTCCAAATTGTACTCAACCTTCAGAGCCCCATAACTTCGAAACTATTGAGTTAAAAAAAATATGTGTAAAAGAAAAGTTGCTTATTTTTATGTGTTCTATACGATAAGGTAATAAAAACATAGCCTTATTATGACATCACACTGATGAAAAATTTATTTAGTCCAGCCCCGGCCCTTTGCTAGTCCAACCGAGAGGCAGATAACGAAATTTAGATTTTCGCGTTTCACGATAGGCACTCTGTAAACAAACCGCCTTGGTGCATAAATTACATATTTATTAGTTACAAATTGTCACATGACAATTTGTCAAAATACTGTTTATATGGTAAACTAGGTTTACCGTGGCACACAGATCTGCTGTTGCAAACATTGTTTCGATACGCTTTAATAAAAATATTGACGCAAACTTTAATATTTTATTGTACTGTTAACAGGGTCATACAAGAAAAAAAAATTAAATAAATAAATATCATTGATTAATATGGCACAAATTTATTCAAATAATAGATACCGATATTTTAGAAAGCACAGTACCTAAACGATCAACTTTAATTTTATATAGGCTTATAAAAGTCCACATATATGTGCTGATTGAACGTCAGTATTCCCGTTGACGATAGTGACACAAAACGCGTGCGTGCGTCTGTAACAACTTTGCTGTTACAGTGCAAAAGCAATTTTGTACTTACCGAATAATGTTTAAAAAAAGAAATGTCTAAGTTTCTACCTAAGCAACAACCTAGGATGACACAAATTATTATTAGTAGTAGTAAAACACTTTATTGCACAAAACAAATACATGACCAACAAAAATATAGTGAGTGTGTACAAAGAGAAAGTTATGCCTTTAAGGGATCTCTTCCAGCTAACCTTTATTAGCTAAGTTGGATGGCCTGAACTCTGTATGTGAATAATAAGCATCTTTAATGTTATCGAAACTTCATAATTTATCGGTACGGGTCTAATTTATCGTTTTTGTATGCACTCTAGCATACTAAAGGCCCTTTTATACTAAAATTTGAAGCCACCTTTCACTAAAAAAACTTAACGTATGCGAGTGAAACTAAGCTAGATATACATTTGTATCCCTATATTCTACTATTACGAAAAGAAGAAAAAAATGATGATGTTAAGTATTTCAGAAAATCTTTAGTATTTCCGTAACTAGAAATTAGCATAACGGCCCTTCTCTAATGGAAAGCCATATATAATTTTAAGTTGATGAAAATTTAACTGGCGTAAATTCGTTGAAAAGCAGCAAATGGGTCAGTGTTCCTTAGTTAACTAGCACTTGTTTCTAAATCATTCCTAAATAGGAAAGACGTTTTGCAGTTTAATAAGTAGAAAAAACGTATCGAGCCAGGAACGTCTTTTCTTCGGAGTTACAAGTGTTTTTTGGTATTTTTTATACTAAGAAGAAACATAAAATTTAATTTATCATTAACATAACATAAATAAAATGTTTTTTTGCATCTTCAGCTCTATAGTTCATACGTTAGTGTTAATACACATTTTTGTATTGAAAGAAAAATAACATTTCCATAACCATTTCTCGCGGGGAATTTCTTAATTTCAATAACAAAACATTTATTTTCTCCATTTTTATGTTCATGTAGAAGTGCCTTTTTCCGTATGGCGGCAGTACGGCTTAAATATGTGCATTTCCGCCATGTTGGATTTTAACACCGACTTGAACAAATTCTTGACCGCTCCGCCTTTTCAAGTTTTATTAAACTTAATTTATACATATAATTGGGGCGGTATTCTAACTTAAAAACACGCACAATCCAACGTCAATACAACTCCAATGTATTAACTACACAATACAGCTAGCGCCTAAATGTCTGAATGAAAAATATCAGAATTTGCTTGAAAATTATTCCAATGCAACTTACTCTAATACAACTTCAAATTGATTGATTATTTGTTGTGTTGAAGTGAAAAATACTCACCGTCGTAGAAGCGTATGCTGAACTCTTTTTTTGGTAGGTACTTATACCTACTACAACGTAGCGCGCGCGGGCAGGGAACCGCCGTGTTTGGCGTTGAGCGCTGCGATAATAGTCCATATGCAGTTGACGTAAAAGCTAAAACAACTTGCTCGTATTTAATCAGCGCTTGAAGCGATAACCCTTGCCTGGGTTTTTGATATAGGGTTAGTTTGTTCACCAGTAACCCAAAACCTTACAGAAATGAAGCTGTTTTTGAAACCCACGTTAAAAAAACGCAGGTTTTAAACGGGTTAGAGTAAGCGGGTCCGGCCGGTCCCTGCATAAATACCTACACAAAAATACAATGGTCTTGGAGCGACCATGGACGTGTAAAACCTCTTCGCACGCACATATACCTACTCACTTCTCGGATATTTTATGAAAGTATTAAATTAATTTTGTTATCAAATACCTACTTACTTCAAATGGAAGAGCTTTCTCGATGCAGTGTAATACAAAAAGTACTTTGCAACCAATATAAAAGCAATCAAATCAACTCAACCAACCTCCACGCTATTCACGTCTAAGTTCGAAATAATGAACATCGCTGCCGAGTAAAAACGAAAATAGGTACTTAACACACTACACTAAGGCATACACTGAAATAACTAATGCTCATTGGTTGGCGATAACGACTCATTTCATATCCGTTGAATTCAAAAGAACCGGTTAATATTGTCCCTCGGGAGCGATACTATTGCGAACGCTATCGAAAGAACGATACGAGCTTGCAAACGTTCGTTCTCAAAACCATTGTAAATACCGGTAACCAGAACAAAGAACGCTATCGAAAGAACGTTTTATATCGTTCTTTTGGGAACTGTTCGTTCGGGAAATGTTCGTTCCTAAAACCATTGTTCTAACCGGTAACCGAGAACGAGAACGCTTCAGAGAACGGTCTAGGTTATTGACCCGAGAACGTTCTGAAAATAGAACCGGTTTCCGATCCCTGCTTTATGGTACTATTGTTTTTTGTTATTACTATTAATTATTTTTGACATTGTGTAAATTCATAATTATTTTACATTTTTTTTTTTTTTTTTAAAGTGGGTATTCCACTCATACATTAGTATGTTATTCAATCAAATACAAACATTGAAAACATTGAAAGGGTATCTAACTCTAGTGGTTGGCACCTAGATGTCGCTTACGGCTGCTATAAAGTCGATGTAAAAATAAATGCAAAAAGATGATTGAAGGCATTGAGAATTTCGTCAGCTCGGTAACTGAACCCATAGCTATTAAGCTATGGGTTCAGTTACCGAGGTTATGGTAAAGCGATATCGAGCCCCGGTAAGGCGTATCGATGTTGGTTCAAGTCCAACTGGGTTGATTATTTTTTCAATGTTTTCAATGTTTGTATTTGATTGAATAACATTGTGTAAATTGTTGTTTTATGACTTTCATATACCTAAGTATTCTTTGACATTATTAATTAAATGTTTTTTGTTAGATATATTTATTCACATAAATAATGTTTTAATTTATAACAATTGTTTTGACGATAGATATACGATAAGTAATGCCTGTGTACTCTTACATTATGTATGAAAATTGTATTTAAGAGATAATAAAAAACTAAACTATGTCAACTGCCTCAACCAGATTATCTGTTGCAGTTGATGACAGATCAGATGAAATATATCCGTCTCCTGTTTACACACCGTAAATGTCACCAAATGAAAGGGGCGGAAATACCAACTACAATTAAAAACATAAAATTTGATGATCATTGCTGCTTTTTTCACTGATTCTCAGTGTTGTCATACTTTTGTTCGTTGTACTGCTGCTACTACTGCGACTGTTGCTACTGCGTTCGTTGGCTGGCCAGACTATAGCTCTTTAAACAGTTTAAACACGCTTTAAAGCACTTCCATAAAATAAATAATGATCTTTTTAATGATTGTGAAGTAGGGACTAAAAAACACCTCATGTTTTGAGAAATAGATTGCGTTTCCTGATTGGTCGATTTTAACATTGCTGTATTCTGATTGGTTAATATTAAATACAATGTTTTTTTAAGGACTTAAATTATTTACACAGTATAAAGTATCTAGCGTTCCGATTAACTTCGATATGTGTTGTGATTGGTGGATTTAATATGGTGAAGTGTTCCGATTGGTCAATTTAAAATGTCTTGTAAATCATAAATATGTATACATTTTAGCCCTAGAGGCTAAATGTACTACTTTGGTCCGCCTTGGTAAGCATAATATGACACACTTTTAGAGCATGAGAAGTGAAAAATAAATAACATGGAATTAGGACGTTTGACGGTAAAACGTGACGATATGTTTTTGTTTTTGTTTGTGAAACTGTTTTTTTTTACTACTAGGGATATAGGTATATGTCCCAGAAACGGAGGATGATTATGACGAAAATAAGACACAATGTTTTGATGATACTTCGGGTGAATATCAACCAAGCTCATTGCCCGATGCACAGGAATTTAATACTTTCTTCCAAGAGGAAGATAAAGGTAAAATATATGCATTAGCGTATTATGAATTTGTAACCTATTATGATTTATTTTATTTTAACGATCGAGCGGAGCGAAGCGACGATTTTACATACAACTAGTTAGCAAGGATCATATAAGATATGGATTGACAATGTCTATACAAAATCGCGTTCCCATATTTCTGGCTAAAGTACTAGCGCCATTTATTAGTCACCACACACACAAAATAACTCGACTCCAGACTCGACAGATGGCGCTGCGGCACTTATTACCGAAAACAGATGTATAACCAGAAGTTTGAAGGAACGCGATTTTGTATAGACAGTATTAATCCATGTCATATATCATTCTTGCTAGTTACTAGTTAGTGTGTATTTCAAGTTTATTGAATGTTGATAGTGTTGTCGTACGATAGATAACCTTAATGCAATGGGGTAAGGTGCAAAAATGTATTCATATTTTCGGCGTCACAGTACCTACCCTACATATAATATAGTTTGGGTCAAGGATGATATGATACGGATTGACAATGTCTATACAAAATTCTCGTTCCCCCAAACGTCTGGCTATACGTCTCAATTAGTCCCGTTAAATGAGTCCCGCAAATGGGTAGCTCTTGAAATATTTTGACATTTTCATCCACAATCTGCCTAAATCACCATGTTTCTAAGTTGTAAACTTTTATGAATTTAGGTCATCTGAGAATCGGTAATGATCAACCCATCTTCTTTCGTACCTCTACCACAAGTCAGACAAATAAGCCCAATTCGGGATTCGATCACGAATCTGTAAATTATTTGTATGGAGAATTTGTGCAGAGCCTCTAGCGGTCACTTATAGAACTAAAAATTACTGCCATACCGTGAGTTAAATTATCCTTTACGCAATTCGCTTACGAAAGCTCGATTGATTGTTTCGTTTGTGTAGATTTCAATACTTTACAAAGTGACGTGACGTGACAAACGTCACATCCTTCACACCAACCGAAACTGATTGTAGGTAAGTCAAAAAGGTTTTACTTCCTAAGTACATTTTATCTGAAGGTTTAGAACTGTAGAAAAATTATATGAGCAGTGAACAATAATAAGCATAGAAATCGTACTAGCCCTGAAAAATTACCCTACTTTTTGTGGGTGTTAATACGCTTGCTAGGCCGTTAACCAGGAATAATTTCCGTTTGACATCGTGTCCCAAGCGGTAAATTTTAAGTCGTTAAGGCCGGTCAATAATCAATCTTCGTGATGGTCAGCTGCCGTTCCTTGAGTGGGTTGAGGAACGGCAGCCATTTTCTCACATAAAATACATATAAAATAAAATGACCATCGCGTCCCAGTTGAAACAGGTGATAGTTTATATGCTATTACAAATAAAATAAAAATCATCAGCCGTCTGTATACCACTGAAAAGACCGTAAACTAGTCACGTGAATATATGGTATTTAGGGTATCAGCAGACGGTCTTTCTACCTCAATACAGCCGGCTGACGATTTTCCTGATAATAAGAGCATCAAATACTGACAGCTGACCTACGCGAGTCATCATTATACTTCGTCCTTAACCACTTCAAAAATTATCATCGCCTGGGACGCCTTGCGATTGGTCATGAAATATGTTCCTGCCATCGGGGCCGGGAAATACAAGCTATGACAGTAAGCCTTTACCTTATTTAAACGCGCGTGACTTTGAACGCATAAAATGTTATCAACCGACTTCAAGAGTTCGAAGGAGGACGTTCTCAATTCGTCAGGAACTTTATTTTCACTATTTTTTCATAATGTTCACCGATTGCAACTTTTTTTTAAACAGGGAAATTACGTATTTCGTCATACATATTCAAAGCTAGGAAAAGGGGTGAAAACTGTCAGTACTTCATCCATCCATCTATTTACTTATTTCGTTGTAGGATATAGGATTACCTAAGAAAACCAAATTGATGAAATTTCAAATGTACAAATAACACTACTAGTTTAATACGTCCTAGAACTACGTCCATATGTAAAGTGTTAGGTGATTCTTAATTTATTTAGTTATTTTGTCAACATGACAGTTCGACTTTTAGTGATCATAGTGGATCATAGGTTTATTTCTTATTATTTAGGTCTATTGTATAATCACAAAAGGATAAGTACCCTTTCAGGATGTTGTTGATTCTCTAAAGTATAGGCAGTGCGCTATTGTTACACATCCCACCTGCGTCGACGCCGACACATTGGCCAAGTCCTTTAATTTATTTACCAGCGAACAAGCCGGAGCGGCGCCCGACATCCGAAATCACTACAAGACTATTAAATATAGTTGTCGTTCGTCTAACTATTGTTGGTGTCGAGGCAATCGATCCGTGGAGCAAGGGGCACGGAGCCTCACGACCTAACAAACGCACAAGGGAAGCTAAAGATGCTCCAGCAAGCTGCCGGTTTTCATACATAACACAACGCAGGATTGCGGCTTTGCCGCTTATTGCATAATGATGGTTTTATTTCTATTTATAAGTTACACGTACGAGTAATTGTTAGTAGTACTTATAAGTTTCTAGTTTGTGACAATGTTACTTTAAAAGGCTATTTCGCAATAAATAAATCTTTAATATAATTATGTACATTATAATTTCAAAGTACCCTGTATAAATCTGGATGTCTTTTAAGTAAGCACTATTTTATAGTACTTGGATGCAATAATTCGAAGATCCCGGCCTGTAACGCAGTTGTTACTTCTTGAATATAAAATAATACACCTTCCTGGGATAAATTGTTTGCCTTGCTGGTGATAAGTTAGCTGCTACAGCAATCAATCAGAAATGAATGATGCACAAGAACCTGTAAAAGATGTTTCAATATTATTTGTTATTTTTCACAGTTTCATTGTAATTATTATGATTGAAAATTAAAGTGTTATAACTATCATATCAAATTTCAACTACTTACCATTCATTTTAGGTTAGAGTTGGTATTTTTGTGTCGATTTAAAATCAGATTAATTGACTATTAATACATAAATCTCACAAATATTCAGCAGTTCTTGGGGCTCAACTGTACAGTCACGTCTGAAAATATGGATACATTTAATGTGACAAAAATATGTAGCCACGATTCTATTACCAAGGCGTAAGGTCTTGGATACATGTTTTTGTCACATTAAATGTATCCATATTTTCAGACTTGACCGTACAATATGTGACACCTAGTTCAGGCTTCATATTTTTTTTGTAGCTTCTACTCGCCAAAAGACAACTCTTTACCAAATTTTAAGTTGCGGAAACGTTTGGTTTGCGAGATAAAAAATAATCAAAGTTCCATATAAAATCCCGATTTTACACCGCCATGACACAATATTTTGCAGACGAGAGGGGGGGAGTGTGATAGTGTTAGGTGGCGAGTAGAAGCTACAAAAAAAATATGAAGCCTGAACTCGATGTCACATATTGTACAGTCCTCCCGTTCTTGGGTCTAGATTTCTTTTTTAAAATTATTCTTATTGAAGTGTTGATGTGGATATTTCTATTTCTCATATCGGCTTGAAATTCACCGTTTCGTTTTCCAGTTCCAGTTATCATACTATGCAGTCTTATTAACAAATTATGCTTAATATAAGGCTTTGTCGATATTATTTCGTCAACTAATAATATATAAATATAACGCAAGAAATACGAATGGTTTTCACTTTGACCCTGTTTTTGACATCTCACCTTATAATTTGATAGTGAAAGAGTTTTCTACAGTCGATATGGTATTTTTCGGTGACGGAAGTCAAATTAGTGTCTTATGGTAACGTTTTAATAAAACCTATCGATAACAAACAACATGACAGATCACATTCGACGTGCCGCATACATCCGTCTCGTTCTACCTATGAGACGGATGTATGCAGCGCACTAAACGTAATCCGACATGAAATGTCAGCATAGATCGTTTGTACGAGTATGTGTTGCTGTCGAAACTGAAGGAAAACGATTCGAAGCCCGATTATTCGTTAACGCCTATAGAAAAATATTCAGAATTTTCTACATGACTCGTAGTAGAGGTACTGAAACATTCATTTGCAATTCTTGTCTATAATATAAAAGGTACGTAGGTTTATGTCGTACCTATTACCATGACTGAATAGTTCAAAGTATTTCGCAAATTTTGAAGTAATATCGGTACATTTGTCTTAGTTCTGGAGTATGTTTAACACTAGAACAGTCGCTTATGGGTCTATTGGACCCGGTGACCTTCATAACAGCCAATAAAATTTTTGTTAGGTACCGCGCGATGTTGCCGTTCTTAGTACCTTCCCGCAAAAGTATCGCGCGTAGGTTCATCTCCACGCGAGTCTGTCTGCGCGCCGCGCTCGCGAGCGACGGGCGTCTAAGTTGCGTATGGGTCTGCTGGACCCGGTAGCGACCATTTGCGTGCGTAATATTTATACGTCTGGGTCTACTGGACCCGTGAGCGACTAATTACGTAAGTTGTATTTACATTATCTTAAGTGCTAATCTTTCTAAAGTTTCTCGTTTATTTAGCATTCAAGATGGCCACTTCTAGAGCTCTGCCAGAAAAAGAAATATCAGATTATAGAAATGAAGAAACAGAGAATGTAGACTGTTCCGAAACTAAAGACTGTTTAGAAGAAAGTGAACATAATACTGACTATGATCAATATGATGACAACTATTTGACTATTGAGTTGGAGGATATTACAGAGGAATGGAATGCCTTACAAAGTGATTTGATTGGGGAGATTTCAGCAGAAAATTCACAGTCTCAGAGTGTCCTTGACCCATCTCGTTGTGTTCCACTGAATTGAAATATATTGGAGCAACGTCCCGATCTAGATTGCGTCCCATTCTCACTACATCGTCAAGGGTATTTTGTTGGTGAAATAAACGTACTCAATGGAAAATTCGAGAATCTTCGCATGATACCAGAACACGAAGCTACAACATCATATGTGAGCCACCTGGATCGTGTCGCGAAGCAACTAATGTAACAACTCCTGTGGAATGTATACAACTTTTTTTTGTGACGAGATGCTAAGTAAAATTGTGTATTATACCAAAATTTACATAACAGACGAAGTGTAACCTAATTTTGAGAGAGAAGGAAACTGCAAACTCACTAAAGTTACAGAAATACAAGCAACTGAGTAAAAATATGGATTTTAGATTTTGATAGATTTTTCATAGTTCGAAGTGTATTAACTCATAATTTTTTGGTATACATTGTGATCTCTCTTTGTGTTGTTTGTTAGGGCAATAGTAGCAGTTTAAGAAAATATAAAAAAGGAAACAAACTACAATGACTTATTAAAGTTATTAGCATAAGTTATAAAAGGTATGCCAAAAACGTTAAAACAGGTATTTTTTGAAATTATAAAAATATTGTGATAATTCGCCATCAATAAACTGTTGATTATCTTATAATGATTGTTTTATTGCTTATTTTATGAAATTTATACGTATATCCAATATATTTGAAGTTTTCAATTTAGGGTCACATAATGGACTGGGTCCAGTGGACCCCATAGCGACTAAAAGTGTTTGAAACTAAGGCGCGACTGTTCTAGTGTTAACAAATTCATCTAAATCCCATTTCCGCGTAAATTGTTTCATCGCGTATTGTAGTTTAAATTAGTGTCCATTAGTTAAATTCCAGGCTATTGGTTGCATGTAGACTAAATAGACCTTCTGAATCACAGAGCCACTTGCTCTGTCCAACTAAGCTACAGGAACTCACATGATTCTTTGTAAAACCTTTATCATTTCCTTCTTTCATTAGTCTTACACACCTTAAAGAGGCGCTTCCAAATCAGATTGAAAACTGGCAGGTTTCAACTATATCTGTATATTTATTTATATCGTCTGTTTTCATGCCTAAAGTAGGAGTTTACCTATATATTTATACTTGACTAGGTTTTGCCCGCGGCTTCGCTCGCGTTAAATTTAGGGTAACACGGTTCCCTTTTCCTGATTTAAAACACAGGAGAGAACTCGGAACAGAATATCATTAAAATTTCACCCCCTCTTTTAAGGGGTTGGGTGCAGATTTCCAAAAAAAAATGATGCACGATTTTTTTGTTAGTCACAAATAGTCCGCATACCAATTTTAAGCTTTCTACCTTGAAAATTCATTCAAACTTCCACCCCCCATTTTATGGAAGTGGGGGGTTAGAAAGAGACAAAAAGTAGCCTATGTTACTCTCCCTTCAAATACCTCCACTTAAAAAATCACGTCAATTCGTCGCCCCGTTTTGCCGTGAAAGACGGACAAACAAACAAACACACACATACACTTTCCCATTTATAATATAGTATAGTATGGATTTGATCAGCTATTAGAAATATAGCCTCTGTGATAACATTAATTACAGATCTATTGAATGACTACAATTAGAGTATTCAGGCATGTACCTATCGTGCTTAGATAATCATTCAGGCTAAAGCTTGTTGTCTCTCAGTAATCATTCCGAAAATCCACAATTTTCACGTTTTTGATGCGATTGAAGTGATATTTAAGCCGTTTTGGACAACACGGCTTGCATAGAAAGTGGCATGCTGTTTAGCATTTATTGTTCATACATCTATGTAAAGCCTGACCAGAAATATATGATCACGCGCCATGTTGCGGAATTTCATTAGAACAAATTTCTTACACTGGCAATAATTTTAATGACAGAATTTGTGAAAAACAGTTATTATGAAATGTTATTGCATGCCTGAGGCCCTAATCAGGATTTGGCATATACGTGCCCAAGGATTTATGCGTTTGCTATTTAGATTTACGTATCACAACGCTGTTTATTGAGCTCAATTTACGATTCTACAAAGCTATTTTTAGGCAGAGCTATAGCTGTAGCAGTAATGACGTACGTTTTCAGTACTAAGTGCTACAGCGCCATCTTTCGAGATTGGAGTCGAGTTATTCTGTCAGCGTTAATCGCCGAACAAAACATATGAAATAGGCCAGGCAATAGAGGGGTTGACCTCGCATTAATTCCTCAGTCCAAAAAAACTTTACAGCATGATAAAGTGTCAGGAGTAGATGGTATATAATTATTTTTCCAAAAAAAAACAATTGTCCTACTTAGGTTTTTTTACCTAAACTCTTATATAGTCTATATTTACGTTTGCAAAAATGCTCAGTCTAATTTCATTTCAATATAAATATTGACTTGAAGTATGTAACCAATGATAAAAATTTCAAAAAAAAATCCATAACAGAACATATTTTTTTATATATTTTTTTTTTGTGTTACTCACATCGGAAATTTGCTACGTCTTTTTTTTACTGAAGTGAAATTAAATGTATGTATTCTACGTATGACAAAAAAAAACCAAAAATTTCATCATCAAACTTTTTCAGTATAAAAATTTGCTTATTACTCGCAGTAGAATATTGCTCTGTCAATTATTATTTTTAATTATATTTCCTTTAAGACTTTTCTTTCGACTGTACAACAATCCAAAAAATATCCTGCGTATTAAAAAGTTAAATCATGTCACAAATAAAGATTCCTAATATTTCACTCGTTAGTGGAATGCGCAAGTGCATGACGCGGAATGCGGGAGTGGGGATGCGAGGGGCTATGCGCAGCGTGTGCAAGCACGTTGACTGAACAATGTTTCTCTAACTACTCTCGCTCAAAGCTCTCTAACTTCCTATACACTTTTTTAATGATCTTCTTTAATAAACTCAAAGAAACAGTTTACTTTTATGGTTCTGCACGGTACTAAAATATACATTAATACACGCATACTGTTAGTAATTTTATCTTAATTGATATAATTTGTAGTGGTGATAAACGCCTAGTCACAGTGTAAATAAAAAAGTACGCCGGTTGTAATACATGTGATACATTTTTAAAATGCATGCGTGTTGAGTAGATGTGTCATATGCAGACTCCGTTATCAGTGGTGAAAATTTAATGAAAGCGAATCATAGGGTTGTCACACAATATTTTATTACGAGTCCAACATGTGACATATTTGTAAAAAAACATAATTTTCAATTATATCACCAATGTATTACCATGGTATTTTCATTAAGTAACATTTTCCGTAACTCTGATGTCTGGTTATTGCTTGTGCAATACAATTCATTTTTTAGCCATCCGTTTCCACTTTTCATATTTTTTTTAAATATTGTGACCATTTCATCCTAGGAACCGTCATATATATACGATACGTTTTAACACGAATCTTAGTCATCTTACTTTAAAATTATATGCATTTGCAAAATTGTATCATGTTACTGAAATAAAAACAAATTTATTTATTTATTAGAAAACTATAATCTTATGCCCTGGTTACACCTACCGAGTACAGTGGTGAGACAGCAAAATGCCACTCGGCCGAGAGAGTAAAATGGCCGAGTGACTGTTTACACGCGTTTTTTGAATTTTGTGGCGAGTTAGTCAGCGTGTTCAGTAACGAAGTGCACGGAAGTGAGCTTACCCAATTATGAATCGCAAAAATATCATTCGAAAACATATAAACTTACTAATACCACTCCTCATAGAGGAATTGATGGACTTGTTAGAATAAGAGAAAAATCGTATTTGAACGAGACGAGACCATGAATTTTAAAGAGATCTTGGCGCTAAAAATAAAAATTTTCAAGAACTCACAATTTTTTTAGAGTTTCCTACCCAAAGGGTATAACGGGACCCTATTACTAAGACTCCGCTGTCCGTCCGTCCACCTGTCACCAGACTATATCTCATGAACCGTGATAGTTAGTTGAAATTTTCACAGATGACGTATTTCTATTGCCGCTATAACAACAAATACTAAAAAACAGAATAAAATAAATATTTAAGGGGGCTCCCATACAACAGACATAATTTTTTTGCCGTTTTTATAGATAATGGTCAGTGATCGGAATAGGCAGAGTATAAATACCTAAACTTCGGCGTAGAACAAAGTCATGAAGTGGAGACTTCCTTGTGATAACATTTTTTTCCGGGACTTCCCGGGTTAAACATACACTAAATAAAACAATCCCATAATTATATTCCGGAGGTATTAAAAATCATAAGTAACAACAAAACTATATTTATTATTAGTTTAAATGGAAAAAATAACATTCATTGTATTATTTAAAACTCGTCCGTCTCTTTTACGCAAGTGCTTTTATTGTGTTTGAGTGAAAGAAATAGATAAAGTAGGCTTATCTATTGTATTGCTTGTGGTTTCTGTTGTTATTTTATTGTGTAAAATAGAAAGCAGATGTCGTTATCGCTGGTCGCTGCTACCCTTCTTGTGCATTAAATAATAAGTTGACAGTGCACTTTCATACAACCCTTTGAAGAGTACGGACGTGATTATTCTGAGTTTTTGTGATATTTGACGTTGGCTTGTTTACTGGAAATTCACCTGCATTACCTGATTATCTGGCTTGAACTCGGACACTGACTTTGCTTTGATTGGATTTGACTAACTGGATACAAAAATACCACGGCTACTGCAAGACTACCAAGTTTCAAGGTAAGCTGATGTATTTTTATTGCTTTTTTGTATTTGTATGTACAGTACCGGCCAATAATATATCTTATAATTAAAATTAAGAAAATATAAAGCTCAAATGTGCGGTGGCAAACCTTGAGTATAGGGTAATTTACCAATGTTTCATAAGTTGACTGTGTAATATAGCAAACCGACATCAATTTAATACTTAGTGTAATATAGCTTTATTATCACGTGCAAACTTGCAACGGAATACACTGTGAAAATGCGTAAAATAAACAAGTACATACTTGCTGCAGTTGTTAAATACTACTCAATTTGGGAAAACGCAAAAAATAAACTTTTTACCTCAAAAAATGGGGTTTTGTGTCCCTTTGCGCGTTTGCACGTGTTGATTTAGAGGGCGTTTGGAGCTTTCCCAAAAAAAATAGCCTTTTAGTGCATTAATTAGTTAATAAAGTTTCGAATACGTTAATTGTTAAATGACACTAATAGATTTTAAATTTGAAATGTTACGTTGTAACCAATCAAAGTAAAATAAGTTATTGGCGTTGCAACCTTCATTCCAAACTGTTTCCGTTTGCTAACTTTTATATCTAATTTATTTCAGATACGATTTCGGTCAGCATGGCGAAACAAGTGAGACCCGAACTGGTGACTAGTTGGATTGTTAATAATCCAGAACTTGTATATGACGAAGCAAGTGGTATCATTTTCTGCACCAAATGTGAGACTTCTTTGAAAGCCATGCATAAAGGCAACGTTGATCGACACATCAACGGACCAACACATCAAGGCAGGCGAAAAAATCCTGAAAAAGAATTTTACTTCGATTTGATCAAATTCTTAATTTTGTGTAACATTCCTTGGTCACAAGTTAGTAATTCAGAGTTTAAATTATTTTTCAACAAATATGTTTGCCGCAATGATTGTTGTGTTTGCGTAAACAAGAATGTACCATCTGAATCATTATTACGAAAAAAGTACCTTGGTGAATTTTATAGGAATAGATTGAAACTTAGACACGACACAATAGGAAACAATAAGATATGGGTATCACTTGACGAAACAACCGATTTTATGGGAAGATATGTGGTTAATTTGCTAGTTATGCCTTTAATCAAAAATGTAGCTACTCGACCGTATTTAATTGCATGCAAGGTGCTTAAAAGCGTAAACGGGGAAACAATAGCAAATTTTGTTATAGAATCTTTGAAAGAAATGTGGGGAGAATCATTTCTCGAAAAATCTGATAATGTGCTGATGTTCAGCTCTGACAGCGTGGCATATATGTTGCGAGCCGAACGGTTATTGAAAATTGATTTTCCAAATATGTTGCACATAACTTTTTTAGCACATGCCCTTAATAGAGTAGCGGAACAAGTACGCTCTCAATACGGAAATGTTGACAATTTAGTAGCGAATGTAAAAAAAATATTTTTAAAATCACCTAATAGAGTAAATGTACTAAAAAACATGTACCCTAATTTACCGCTACCTCCGCAACCTGTTATAACTAGATGGGGTACATGGCTAAAGGCAACGTCGTATTACTCTAAACATTTTCAACAAATATCCAACGTTGTAAATAATCTAAACAGTAAAGAAGCAATATCTATAAGAAAAGCAAAAGCCGCGATAAGAAGTGAAAATATTGAATCAGAACTTAACTTTATTGACAAAAATTATACGATAATTCAAGTGGGACTTAAACAGTTACAAGACACAAAATTATCACTGGAAGAATATTTTGAAATTATTGACAACGTAAGATGCGTTTTGCATTGGTTGTCTAGTGCGGCGGTCGAAAATAAATTAGAGAAAGTCATAGAACGAAATCCTGACTATGATATAGTTAGGGCCAAAAGCGAAAAACTTAAATAGGGGATCGACGCAGATGACGACTTATTCTATAAATTTGCTCCGCTCACGTCTGTGGATGTTGAACGGTCATTTTCAACGTATAAATGGATTTTAAGCGTCAAAAGAAACCGACTTACCGTCGAAAATATAGAAAAATTAATGGTAATGTATTTTAATTATTTACAAGAAAATAAATTTAGTAATGATTCTGAATCTGATGCTGATGCTGATGATATTGAATATGTATGATATTGTATTTGTTAATTAAGTAGCTAGAATATTTACATTTAGATTTAAGAAACATTGTATATATGGTGTATAATTACACAAAATATAGAAGAATCCGTCGAAATTTTTTGTTGTTTTATTTCATGTCTATTGATTGAACTGGAGCGGCACGCGTTGTTTTTTATCTTATTTTTAACAATATAACTCATTTAGTACATTCCCGAGAATTCCCGGGACGAAAAATATGTAGTCGTAAGGAAGTCTCCATTTTTTTGTCTCTGTTCTGCCAAGTTTAGGTATTTATACTCTGCCTATTCCGATCACTGATAATGGTTCGGAACCCTTCTTGCGCGACTCCGACTCGCACTTGGCTGATTTTTTATTTATGTACGTTAACTGTAGCATAAGGTAGGTACGATTAAGTCAAAGAACTGGCATAGTTAGTTTAAAAAAAAATTACAAAAAGACTTATTAAATCGGTCACTATTGTAAAGGGTGACGAAAATTTGTTCCAGTTGTCCCTCATTAGGGACGTGTAAAAGTTTTGCACTTGCCACGGTCTTAAACGACAACTTCTAACCGAGACCGGCATATTCTACATCTGTCTTACGAATCTTACGAATCTGTCTACATCAAAAACGATTTGACAGTAGTCAAAGATTATGACAAATAAGATAAAACAGAAGTGACAGTAGTATCAAGACGTTTGTACCTACAAGTTCAAAATTTATCGATGTTTTTTTTTATACCTAACCTAACCTTCGTATTCGATTTAATTATAGTACATACTAAAAAGATTAGCCACGCAATCCTAACGACAACCTCTTCATTCACCTGTTATTCAAAACATTTTTCATTCATGATCGATTTGTCTGGACTTGTAGATAAAGGATTAATTTAGACACACGAAGAGTTTTATTTTCTCAAAAATCAACGCTAGGTACTCGTAATTTTCAAAAACATAAACCTTCTGTTAAACGAAATTTCTACTCAAAAAGACACACTTTAACGAACGTTGAAAAGGAGCAAAACGAGTTTGATTAATAATTTCTAGCAAAAACATTGTGCTAAATATGAAGAACTTCTTAGAGGCTAAGACGTGTAGGCATAATATTCTGCTTATGTTAAACGGACATTCTGTTATATATATTCTTCAACACATTTGTTTTTGCTCCCGCGATAACGATGTATGGTCTTAACTTATCGCTTCTTTGTATTGCTGGTTTGGGGGGGCGTCCCGACATCCTACTGCCAGTAGGTAGATTGCTAGTGGAAACTATGTGGATAAGTGGTTATCCGGTCTTCGGAGTAAGTATTCGATTCGATCCATACAGATACAAATAATTTATTGTACCTACGAAACAACACATGACAATGGCCAGTGCTTGGCGTACAATAATGTTGATTCTATTGCATGTTATGTCATTGAATGTCTAATAATGTTTATAGTTATATCAACTATTGGTAGATGCCAAAAAAAAGATAGAAATCATTTTAAACAACAAAAGAAACAAGAGCGATAGTGCTGCCTGCTGGCCTCGAATATCGGAGGACTTGGTCACTTTTTCTAAAGCATATGACATCTATTTCAGCTTATAACAAAATAAACAATTAAATATTACACACAGAGAAAAAAAAATACAGTTGCCATAAGTGAATTAGACCAGACAAATCTTATTTAAGCGCAATTTATAAGTACAACTTATGTTTAAATTTGGGGAAATCACGAGTTTAAGTCATCTGGCAAATTCGCTGTTTCGCATATGCCTTGATATACCCGTTATGAAGAAATCTATGGTTGTCGCTCTAGCGGGGAGGCGGGGGGCGAAGACAAAAAGTCACGCGTACCAGATCTGGGGGCACGGCAGTTACCCCGCCAAGTCAAACAAAACAAAGGCACGGCCGAACCATCCTTTTCCCGAAGCCATTCAGGCCATTTTCGACCCCCTCTAATTCTGTTATCGATAAAGCCAGAAGGCTGAAATTTCTGTGACACAAGGAAGATATGAAGATATGAAGAAGGTGTGTTAAGGGAGTTCCCCCTCTGCCAACAAACTGTCTTGCAGTTTGGCAGAATAAAAAATTTGTAAGACAGGGTTTATTTTACCTGAATAAATGTTTTTTTTTTTTTTTTTTTATATTCCCAATAGCATTGAATTTCAATATACTTTAAGAACTATTGCAAGTCAAAGTTCCTTAATTTTTTCACTGACTACACACTGACATAATTGTAAGCATAAGTATAAGTGATTGGTTTCCTATTTTAATTATTTATAATTAAGATTTTAAAATCAATAATTATTAATTAAACTTTCTTATGTTAAGATATACACAGGGCTGAGTCAAAAAATACCATGTATTCATTGACTCAGCACTGTGTATATCTTAACAAATAAGAAAGGTTAATTAATAATTATTGATTTTAGAATCTTAATTATAAATAATTAAAATAGGAAATCAATCACTTATACTTATACTTACAATTATGTAAAAATAATCAATGACATATGACTTGTAAAAATGTATTTAATTTTTACCAATAAATGCTGTATTCTGTATTCTGTATACTCACTGATTACGATCATCGTATATCTAAGATACTTCTAGCAGTCCCACAAGCTCCAAATTTTGAACACTTCTAGGGTTTAGGCTGTAAAGCCACTGAAAATTAAAACATACCGCAATATCAGACGGGTTCTCTAGTTTTACAAACGGCACAGTTAACATTGTAATCCCATATAAATATATGCAAAAGCTAAGTAATTTTTTCTGTTGCTAAAATTTTAGCTTTTTTTTACACTTCATAATTAGATAGTATAGGTTAGATACTTACAAAAAGAAATGAGATCCGATCAAAAACATTACATGTACAAAAAGGCCAGTCTCGCAATGCAGTTCTCCTACTTCAAAAAGTATTGAGATCTAATGTAAAACCAAGCCGGTGTGCCGGAGTTTACTTACAACATGTCATTGTGATCCTTTGAATGTTAGATGTCTATATTTTTATAATAAATAGAATTACTTGGCCATCGCACAGGACAAATAAATCATCTAATAATATTACATTATATGTATAATATAATATGTACACATTAATAGGCCGGCTTATGCTATACGTATGTTTAGCAGTGCGATGGCCAGGTCATTTTTTTACTATAAAAATAGAAAACATCTGATATTCAAAGGATCACAATGACATGTTGTTAGTAAACTCCGGCACATCGGCTTGGTTTTACATTAGATCTAATGTCTAAAGTAATGACTTTTTGAAGTAGGAGAACTGCGTTGCTAGACTGGCATTCTTGTACATGTACTCTCTTCTCTCTAGTGATTACTTGCCGAGTACTACCCAGCTAGCTAGATGCGTACCAGGCCAGTAATTTGTCCTAAGGTCACACCCTTAGTACAAATTACTGGCCTAGTAGCTTAGTGTCACAACACTAAAATGCTCAAACTTGGTTAAGGCATATAGCGTGCGTACCTTGAGACCCTACCGCGTTTCTCAAAAAGTCCTCGGCAATGCGCCGAGGGTCATGTTTCTACGTTGAACAAACGTTAGCGGCATCTATATAACTCGATCAATGCGCCATCTGTTGGTAGGCGGCTTGACTAGTGTCGAAGCGTAGTTGTATCGGTGCATGCGGCTGCATTGTGTGCATTATGCATATTATTACTACAAGCGTCATCTGTTGGCGAGTAGTGGTGATGGTGTTCTATTTAGTAAGGCAATGATACTCTGGTGCTTCCATTAAATACTAAATTGTTTAATTAAGAATACGCCATCAAAATATTTATTAAAATTATAATGATACTAGTTAAGTACAAATATGAAAATAGACAATTATATAATTAAAGTAACTTACTCCACTTTTTTCACTATGACGCAAGCATAGCTGTGTCGTAGCCGCGCATGCTAAACTGGCCTCGATAGCTGAAGCACGACGACATATTACTGCGTGTTCACTCGCTTTAAAAGGCTAGACAAATTTTTCATTTCAAGATTTGACACGTATATGTGGATTATTTTTTGGAAATTTCTATTTTGGCTGTTGAATTGACTACCTAACTGTGTGAATGAAAAACGAAACCAGGCTGAGGAATTTTCCATGAAGTTTAGAAATATACTGTTTGTCTTAGATTTTTTCGTAAATATTATGCTAAAATAAGACTAACATGATCCCCACTGATACAAACCTGACTGAGAAATTTTCCTAACAAAATGACGAGTGTAACCAATTATTTTTGAAACAAGTGACAGTTTTATTTGAATTTTTTTTGACAGTATCTGTCAGTAATCAAAATAATTTGTTTAGCGAAAAAAATATACCCCGAGGGAAATTCCAGTACAAACTATTAAGCTTTTTGTACATTTTTGTAAAAATACCAAAACTGACATACTTTTTTTTTGGAAAAATAGTGTTTTGTGTCTGTTATGACCTATACTACATCCCAGCAAAAGAATAATCGACTGAGGAATTAATGCGAGGTCTCCATACAACGATCCGGTAGCTTTCCCACACTAAAACTGGCACTTAGTGTCTCGGTGACCGATAGATGGCGCTAGTACTATAGCCAAATAAAAGGTAACGTGATTTTGTAGAGACATTGTCAATCCATATCATATCATCCTTGGTTCGGGTCTTAACGCAATTTAGTGAAAGTGTACTTACTTAAGTTTATGCAAATATATGATAGTCTAGATCAAAAGGTACCATTTGGCGGCCGGCGCTTACGCTTTTATTGCTTGAATACAATATTGAATCTGTACATAGACGTTTAGTTTTCTTTACTGTACAATCCATATCCATACTAATATTATAAATGGGAAAGTGTATGTGTTTGTTTGTTTGTCCGTCTTTCACGGCAAAACGGGGCGACGAATTGACGTGATTTTTTAAGTGGAGATAGTTGAAGGGATGGAGAGTGACATAGGCTACTTTTTGTCTCTTTCTAACCCCCCACTTCCCCAAAATGGGGGATGGAAGTTTGTAAGGAGAATTTAACGCGAGCGAAGCCGCGGGCAAAAGCTAGTGTAGAATATAGGTATAAAAGCGTGGTTCTGTAAAGAAGAAATGCTTAATGCGCTACTTATCAAGTTTTTTTAACTTAACATTTTAATTAAGTATGTACGTATACCCTGTCTGACAATTTAAGAATAAAGAAGCCATACTATTAGTATTAGTCTTGGTGGCGCTAGTGTGCACCCGCCGGACTAGCTCAGTGTTCTTTCTTAATTTAAAAATAGTAAATATGTACAAAACTTCTGTTAAATAGTGTTAATGTTAAGAACTAACTCCGAGTTGTGTGTAGCATTGAAGGCGTTGGTTAATTACAGTGCAAAGAGACACAATTTTAAATATAAAATAAGAACGGTCAAGTGACATTTATAAACAATGACAGTGATTTGTTGTGACGCGAATAATTGGACTTAAACAAATAAATAAACTTATTTTTTACATATATAATACTAAATGACAAGTGATTAATTAGTGTGAGCGTAAATATCGACATCAAACTGTGTTGATAATAAAAAACTTGGACTGACGTGTTGCATTGTTTTACCCTGATCGGCACATTTTTTTTTGTTAAAATTTGGACTCAGAGACCCATTAATAAGTGACTTATGTACTTTGGCAAGTGATTTATTATTTTCTATTAAATAAATGGACCTAAAAGTGACATCAAATATAATCCCTACCCTCTAAATAGCATAAATATTGAAATTAGCGCCATCTAGCGTTAGATAGCACAACGTACATAGATCTACACTCTAAAGCTACGAAACCAATGACATAGCTGCTCGGCAACAGATGGTACAAAAGTTAATGTAATAAAAAACTTACTGATAATTCATTGAACAACACTTGCTAGAGGGCGTTGACAATACCAAAACCAACTCCCTATTATTTTTGCCGTAAAATCACATGTCAAGCATGGAGGAAATCCTAGAAACACTCAGGAAAATCCAAACCGAGCTCAATGAACAAAAATCTACAATTCGGGAAAGCGCGGAGCAAGTGACAGCGCAAGTAACACAGAATATAAATATTATACTAGACAATTAATTACAAAAAATTTAAGAAAACAACGACAACCTCAAAATTAAACAGGAAAACTTAGAAAAAAGAATATACTACATAGAAAAGCAAGCAAGAAAGAGAAACGTTGTATTTTTCGGGATAGAGGAGACAGAAATATCATATTCAGACTTAGAAAAAAAATTGGCAAGTTTCATAAATAACCATTTCGGAATCGAGCTTGACAGGAGGGATATACAAGAGGCCAACAGGATAGGAAGGAAAGGTGAAAAAGCCCGTCCAATAATTGCAACATTTTCCACTCTCGGCATAAAAATTAATATATTTAAAAACCGAAAATCTTTAAAAGGAACGTCTTATTCTATTTCTGAGGATTATTCACAAGACGTACAGCTAAAACGAAAAGAACTACTAGAGCAGGTGCAAACTGAGAAAGAAAAAGGAAATAGAGCTATAATTAAGTACGACAGACTCGTAATACTAGGCAAAATCAAGAACACACCGGGAAATAATAAAAGGACTAGATCCCTATCACCGGAATCAATCCCTGTTCGTGATAGCAAAAGAACAAATGAAAGTAAAAAAAATAAGCCAGAAGGGGTTCTAAAACCGGGTATACTTAATTTTTTAAATACGAAAAACTCAAATATGCCGCCAAATCAAGGGAACTTATCTGATAACGCATAGCAATCACAGCGTTCAGCCCAAGGGAAAACATCGAAAAACTTAAAAAAGAACGCCAAATCACTCTTGGCACCCAATCTTCCAACCCGGCTGGCCACCGTGGAAGATAAAGACCAAAACCCTCCAGAGAAAAATAATAGAGATAGAGAAAATAAAGAAAACTCTACCAAACTCTACATGCCACTTATAACGTGAGAACGCTTTCCTCGCACGAAAAACTAATTGAACTCTGGGATGCAATTAATCTGTGTCTGCGAGGTCAGAAGGACAGGCTGCGTAATTGAAGAACAGAGATTTAATCCTCTGCACCAAAGGAAGCACACCCGGACAATACGGCGTCGGTTTCATCATAAAATAAGTCACTCAAAAGCTCCATAGAACGCTTCGTAGGATTAACCGATCGAGTGGCCTTATTAAAAATGCAGATTGGAAATCTAGAACTTGACCTCATCCAAGTGTACGCTCCAACTGAATCACCCAAAGAAGAGGAAATAATACTGTTTTATGATACAATCCACGAAGCATTGAAATTAGCAGGAAAACATATATGTGAGATTTTAACGCAAAAATTGGCCAACCAAAGCTCGAAGAATATCTAGTAACTAAACAGTACGGTTATGGATCACGGAACGAAAGAGGAGAAAAATTGATTCAGTTTGCAACAGAAAATAATTTATCTGTATTAAATACTTTTTTTAAGAAGAAAAACAATCGACGATGGACATGGCGGTCACCTGATGGACGTACAAAAAACGAAATCGACTACATTTTATCAAACAGGCCAAAATGGTTTCTAAATATCGAAGTAATAAACAGCTCTTATCCATCAGATCATAGATTAGTAAGAGGCACGGTAAAGTTACATCACAATAAGGAGAGTAGAGCCAATTACAACAAACTACATAAAAGCTCATTAAAAACCGAGAGCAAAATAAATACGTACATAGAGTCATTAGAACACTTCAAGGCCGACCTATTGGACTATAATGCAAACACTACTGTGGAAGACTACTACGAAAGGATTGTGAACGCTATCGAATGCAGTCTTGAAAATGCACATCGAGTGAATAAAAACCAGCCTGAAAACTCTATCATCAGTGACTACTCAAAAATGTTAATAAAACGCAAACAAGATCTACAAAATACTAAACCTAAAACAGCTATTATGAAGAAGCAACTAAGCGCTCTATATAAACTCACAAGTAAATGTATAAGAAATGACTATAGAAACCACAGACAAGAACTATTCAAAAAACATATAGCTTTATCAGGAAGTATCAAGAAAGCTTACAAGGAACTGACAACACATAAAAATTAGATTGAAGGAGTAAAAACCTCGGGAAAAATAATACATAAACGGAGCGACATCTTAACAGAAGCAAGCAACTTTTATAGAGCACTCTATATCGAAAAAAAGCCTGCAAATGAATGTCAATCCGAAAACTTAAATTCAAAGCTGGACACCGTTACTCAAAAACTCTGCCTAAATTATAACGCAAACGAAATAGAGGCAGTCACCGAAATAGAGGTAATTCAACATATTAAACAGCTAAAATTAGAAAAAAGTCCAGGCCCCGACAGAATGTCCAATGAGTCGATAAACATTTCTTGCCCACCCGCTTGCTCACCTCTTCAACATGGTTATGAAAACAGCCATAACACCTAAACAGTGGTCGGAGTCGAATATTATTTTATCTACACTCATATTGTAAGTTCTCTAAAACGTGTTCGAAAACGGTAGGCAATGGCTAGCATTACCACGACCGATTTTACTATGATAAGCTTTTTATCTGTGGCAGTAACGTAATTTTAACTCAACATGCTCAACTATTGATGTGTTATGAGTTTCGATAACATAATGTACACCTGCACGCGCCCGCGGGGCCTCCGACACGCGCCTCCCCGACCGCCGCCACAATCGAGTTGGCCATGGCGGTGCAATGGCGGCCATTCTATGGTTTCCTAATACGGCATTTTGGATAAATAATATGAGTGTAGATAAAGCAGTGTATGCAACTGTACGTAATTAGGCCTTAAAACACTCGTGTGATCTTATTATGAAACTCGCCTGCGGCTCGTTTCATAAAACTACACTTATGTTTTAAGTATTTTTATTACGTAACAGTTACATAAACTACTAGTTTTATACAAAAAAGGCGACCCGAAGGACATTGGAAATTACCGACCGATAAGTTTACTGCCTAGTCTGTACAAGCTTTTTTCAGGAATATTAGACAAAAGAATAAGTAAAACCATAGAAAAGAACCAACCTGTCGAGCAGGCAGGCTCCAGGAGCGGTTACTCTACTATCGACCATGTTCATACTATAGAACTCCTAATAGAGAAATACCAAGAGTTCCAAAGGCCACTATATATTGCCTTTATAGACTACCAAAAAGCTTTCGATATGCTGTCTCACTCGTCTATATGGGAATCACTGAAAGAACAACATGTAGAGCCTCAGTATATAAAGGTCATTAAGCACTTATATAAAAATAGCACAAGTAGAGTACATCTAGAGACGACCGGCCCACTCATACGAATAGAACGGGGTGTAAGGCAAGGCGATCATATATCCCCATAGTAGTTTATGTAACTGTTACGTAATAAGGGTCCTTAAAACATGAGTGTGGTTTTATGAAACTAGAGACCCGTTGCGGCCTCTAAACGCCGCTAGGATATGGAAATTCCGATAGTGTTATAGAAAACAAACCACTTTATGGATGAGAAGTTTTTAGCCATCTAAGTTAATACTTACTTACTTTTCTTACTTTTATGTGTGTGTGTGTGTGTGTGTGTGTGTGTGCGCGCGCGTGTGTGTGTTTGTGTGTGTGTGTGTGTGTGTGTGTGTGTGTGTGTGTGTGTGTGTGTGTGTGTGTGTGTGTGTGTGTGCGCGCGCGCCTCTATCTGTGTGCGTATGTGTGTGTCTATCTATAGCATCGTAGCTCCTAAAGGGATGACCTTACCTCAAAAAGAAATAAACGGAACCCTTATAGGATCACTCATGTGTCAGTCTGTCCGTCCGTCTCTCACAGTCGATTTTGCTATGAAACTACTGAATCGATGAAGTTGAAATTTAGTACTCACATGTAAGTTCTTGACGTAAAGACGAAGGTTGAAGCAAAATAAATTACAAAGTGGAGACCACTTTTTTAGGGTGGATTAGAAAACAACCCAAGTAACAAAAGCTTCTATAACTAAGGCCTTTTATCACCAATCAGTGATATAGTAGGTCTATAATGGTAACCATTGTGACTGCTTGTACTATAAAGGTTTTTAATAGAGCGTTTTGGTTCTATAAATTAAAGAGCAATTTAGTTCTATAAGTTAGCTCTTAGAACGCTTAAAGGACCATAAAAAAGAATCTTTAAAGTGTTGCACTGTAATAGATTTGCAAAAAGCGATTATAGTACTATTTAATACTATAGACACTTTACTGACACTTTTATGTACCTATTATGCACTAATAATGCGTCGAATTAACTTTTATAGTACTAGTATTGTAGCAGTATCGCAAACACTATTACAGGATCAATCTGCACTATAAAAGGACTTTGCACGACCATTACATAACGTTTCAGCTTTTTAAATGCTCCCTCAACATCGCTATAGGGCTACCCAAATCCATTAAAATATGGCTGCCGTTTTCTGAAAGTGATAGCACATTAGCAGCACTACTAGAGCCCACGTGTACTATAGCAGCCACAGTCGGGACAAGTCCTAATTTTATTAATTAAAATTTAATTAAAACAGTAAAATTATGAAGGCGCATTGTCAAATTTGAAATCAGCATAATGATTTTGTCAATACAATTATTTTCGCAAGTGCAAGTACCGGCAGAATTACGGTTCACGAATGTTTTTTAGTATGTACCTTTATATGTCACTTTAAGGAACTAAAGGGACATGGCGAATGACTTACAAATATATTTGTTTAATTTCTTGTGAAATAACCTCACGACGACGACAGCAAACAACACGAGGCTCTTGGTGATAAAAAAGATCACTGGAATTGTTTACGGCGCAAATTAGCACTATAAACATGTTTTGGTTACTTTAATAGTTCCTAATTGTGACATAAACATTGCAGACATTTCAATTATAGAGCTGATTTATCACAGTGAGAGCCTTTATGTAATGTTTATAGAATAAATCAGTGATAAAACTAGGGCCTATTTGGGGTTAGGTAAAGGTTTACGACACCATTATAGTGCTAATCATGAACACTAATTAGCACGTTCTAAAATGTTCTCAGGACTTTTATAGTGCCAAATTTTGCTACTTGGGAATGTTTTGCAAACTTTATCGTGTGACAGATCAAATTAATCTTGGCATGGCGTTGATAAGTTAACAACCCGATTGTGACGGCCGAACTTGCACCTTCAAGTTTGCACCTCATTTTGTATGCGAAGCCAATAGCTACCATTCCAAACTCCACCAGCCAGTTAAGGTGGGATCAGTAAAAATTGTTCGGAACCCTGGATAAACTGGTCACTTTACGATTATTTTTAAAATATTGAAAATGTTACGCTTTTAGAGGATGAGCTACGAAATGATAATTATATAAAACACCCAGTTTACTCATCGTCCGAAGCGACTGACCGATTTACTTATTTGTCCTGTGGAAAATGATGTAGTATACCTACCCATGTTAACAGGATGTGACTTCTACTATTTGTTTCTATGTACGTATATCTTCTATTATATGTTAATAAAATAAGTTTTATTTGTTAAATATATAATAAAACACAAATTATTAGGTACATAAGAATGTATTAAGTTACAATTGTTGTAGCCATTAAACAATAAGCTGCTACTAAACAAAATACTGACAAAACGAAATACTATGCCATGGTACTTATTGTCACCGTTATCGCCACACATTTTTATTCTTACGGGCATAAACACGTGACGATTATACATATTCGGCCCTTTGAATCGAAAGGCTATTTGATGCTGACTGTACTGAAAATTACAGAAAATTGTCAGTCCCTGAATCAAAAACGTTCGTAACTTTTCAACTTAACATCAACCAACCTTTTCATTCCCTGACTATTGCAAAGGCTAAAGGGACGTGAAATAAAATCTAACTAAAGTTACAGCATATGTCAACAAAATTTATTTACAGCGTTTATCAGTTGGAGTCAAAAGTCAACTAAATTTTGACAGAAAATGTGTAAGCGAGACTAAGCGATAAACTAAGCTTCACATAATATTCAATGGCTGAACCGATATGATGACCTAATAGTCCATCGTTAGGTATAGTTCAAAACACCTCGATGAAATTGCATTTTAAACAAACCATAACTAAATCTAAATGGGTCCATCCGTTGAGTCGCTTAACTTCTTATAATTGTAATTAAAACAATTATTATTGGATTGAATTTGGCGGCAACTCGACTTTACTCAACAACTTCATGATATACTACATTCGAAGTGGTAAAACCTTGATGCTGTCCGATTATTCTTTGATCTTTGCATTGTTCTATGAATACCTTTACACCTTCAAAAGATTTTGCCCTACTCAAAGCCACATAAAGCTGACCGTGAGAAAAAACTGGTTTTTGAAGATAGACAGCTACTTTTTTCAAGGATTGTCCTTGGCTTTTGTTTATAGTCATTGCAAATGCAAGAGTAACTGGAAATTGAAATCTTTGCATCTTGAATGGAAGGACAGTGTCTGAAGGACTAAGCCTAATTTTTGGGAGAAGAACTCTTTCGCCAGAACTCGCACCGGTTAAAACCTGGCAATCTAAAGAATTGGTATGTAGGCTTATTAACAGAAGTCTAGTGCCATTGATCAACCCTTTAGCAGTATTCAAATTTCTCATTAGCATTATAACGGCACCTTTTTTCAACTTAAATTCGTGTCTCGGAAGTCCACTTACTTCAATACTGTTAAGAAATTCAGTTGGAACATTTATATTAGAATTAACATCATCTGAGATCACCGTATCTACGCTCTTATATGTTACTTCTTCGTTACAGATGCGGTCAAGGACGGTTAAGTTAATTTTTGAACAAATTTCGTTAGTAGGTGTGAGAATAGCTTTTTCATATATATTATTATAATTGTCCAAGTCATTGTATATAAAGTCAATCGGTGAACCAATACCCAAAAGTCGCACATCTAATATTGACTGTCCATAGTCATTCTTTGGTAATGTATCATTTCCAACTTGAAGCAGATAATTAGCAAATTCCTCTTGCCCTTCATTTACCCGCATGTTTCTCTCTAGCTTTAGAAAAGTCATTGATCGCCACAAATTATGATTTTTAATACAGTTTTCGATGGTTACTGCCCGTCCAGCATGGGGTACTACCGGTAGTGTTTGTCTAAAATCACCAGAAAATAATACAACTTTTCCAGCAAATGGTTGTCGTCGTTTGTCTTCATTTATTGTGATATCTCGAAACATGCGATCCATTACTGTTAAGGCTGCCGCAGGTATCATGCTCGCTTCATCAACAATTATGAGATAGGCACTATCAAGATATCTCCCGTGAGAAGAATCGGATTTAACACCAGATACAGATGAATCAAGAACTGGTATCGGCAATTTGAATTGATTGTGAAGAGTTCGACCTCCTTTAACTGAGCTTGCTGCAATTCCAGTAAATGCAACCGGTACAGAAATGCGACCAACGCTAGCTACTTTTGCGAGTAGAGTTTTTATCACAAATGTTTTGCCACAACCTGCGGGTGCATCAAGATAAAATAAGTTACTTGTATGTTCTGAACACTCAAGGGCTGTAATTATATTATTTATTACATTTCGTTGTTCATCAGTTGCCATATTATACATGGCCTCGAATTCTGCTTGAGAATTGTCATTGTTGACCATTGGAAGTTCCCGGTACAAACTGTGCGTAGGTTCCGGCAGACCAAGTTCTTTGCAATTCGTGTTATGTGTTTTAAGTATTTCTTCAATTTCCAAAAGCGCAGCATTTGTAGCAACTTGCTCGTCGAGACCACTGTGTAAAAAGTCTTCTATCATATATTCTCTGAAACTGTTCCAGACTTCGACGGATTCTGAAGGTACGTTAATACCCAAAAGTATTGCAAATAACTCTCTTATTTGATGAGCAGTAAAGCAATTTGCTGCTTCTTGGAGAGTTTCGTGGAAATAAGCAGAGCTTGTTGTAACACCTAAAGCAATGGCTGCTTCTTGAAATGTTGCGTATAAGACACTATTAATAGTACGTAAGTCTTCAAAGTTTTTGGGTCCTGTAACATGGAGGAGAAGAAGACGAAGGTGATAAAGTTCAACATCCTTCGGTGATACAGCATTTAGCCTAGTTACAATTTTATCACTGCCTTTTTTTCGTGGTTGCCATGATTTTGTTGATGCTTGCCAAATAAAGTGGTATGGTATGTCGATGTATCGATACTGTCTCGCAGTTTCATTAAGCTCATTTAACTTGAACTAAGCCATTAGTTTTGAATCACGTTGATTTAAAGCTTGTTCTTCGTCTCCAATTCGGAAAGTAACACGTTGCAAATTCTCTAAATGGCATTCTAATGCAATCACTGCATGTGACTGGAAATGCATTTCGTATTCAAGTATACGCCATGTGGCTTCGGCCGAACCAACCCATCGAGCTGTAAGATACCCAGTAACTTCATCATAGTGAAGAATATCTCCATCTTTGAACACGATTGACGCTGAATCAAATCCTTTATATATATATTTGTAAATATATTTCACGCTTTTAACGGTTGTACATACCTCAACGTTTATATGTGCTTGGTACTTACGAAGAAGGTACGGATTATATGGTACTACGAATCTATTATCAACGGTTACTCCGTTCTTTTCAACTGTGTTATCAGTATCTCGTCTTTGATAGATGGGATATCCATTGACGTTGTCTCGAGTATGGGTGGTAAAATCTTTTGGAAACCCTTTTGTGCAAGATCCATCTTTCATACATACGCACTGTGGGTTTATACTGCCACAGGGACCATGAATCATATGACGTGCCACTAAATTATGCAGTTCAGGATCATCTTGAACTGATGGTATTTCAGCGCACACCACTTTATCAATTATGTCTGCGTCATAGAGCTTGTCGTCATTTTCAAGAGAAATAAGGATATGTGCATGTGGTAAACCTCTTTTTTGAAATTCAATTGTATAAATAATAGCTGCAACGCTTCCAAATATTCGTTTCTTACATATGTCATCTATCAAACATTGCAGTTTGGAATGAAAAACCCGTGCGATTAAATCAGGTCTAAAATTAGGTTGTTGATTTTCGTGAAAGTTACATTTAATTTCGTCCCAATTCGGATTACACGTAAATGTAATAAATATATCTGGTTTACCATATTGGCGAACTATTGCCATGGCGTTCAAGTAATTGAAGTGTAAGTTTCGATAGCTACCTTTAAAACTTTTTGGAAGTATTACTTGTCTTCCCACGCGAAGACCAAGATTTTCAGCACGATTATGGATAGCGTCATGTACTTTGAGGTACTGCTCAGCTCGTAGAAGTTCTTGCTGAGAACGAACAAACGCTAATCGCTCGCCCTCAATTCGTGTGTACATATCCACTACCCAACTTAGAAAAAGCTTTTGGGAACTATGCAAAGTACTAAATTCATCACGAATTGCCAAACGATATGAAGCGTATTGAAGTTGGGTGAGTTTATTGCGTATGGCGGTAGCGTGAGCTTCATCATGAATCATATTTCGGTGCCATCCTTCGTCTCCAAATGGAAAAAGAAGTGGGTATGCCAATGGATCCAGTGCTGAATTATAGCACTCAAGCATTTGGAGGCCACCTTCCATAGGATATATGATGAGATCTCGTTCGCCAACTGGACAGCCATCGTCTGCTCTAAAAACAGCAGCTACATCGTTTGCTGCTGGTAAATTAAATCTTCGCCTATCACGACATCTGTCCGTGTACACTATCATTCTAATACTTTTATGTTGATCTAATGGAAGTTCATTCATAACAGTTTTGACACTACGAAACGCTCGAGCGAATGGATTATGCTGTAGAAGGTGATCGGATATATTTTGCATGATCGATGGTAAACATTGCTGATTGTCTGTATGGCCTATCCTAATCTGAGTCGCTTCTTCAGTATCAAACAAATAAATCTGTGCATACGAAGGTGACATTCCTGACGGAGGTTGGAGAGTCCCTATTCTGTGATATACTTGTTCATTAATTTTATAATAGTATGGACCACCAGTCGAATTTTGCTCGATATTGGCACTTGAACTCACCATGGCAAAAGCTGCATTATAACATCGAATGTTTGATCTAAAGTTCTTGGAATCTGCATCATTATCATTACCTAATAATAATCGCTGAATAAGTGAAGACTGAGAATATGGTTGAAGGACGACTTTTCCATTATGACAACACGAACGCATTTCACTTTTCTTTTTTAGTTCGAAATGAAGAGCTTTACAGTAGTTACACCGCTGATTCAAGCTACCAAGACTGTGAATTACCGGTCGGGTATTACCGAGTGCAATTTTAAATGGACCTACTCGATTTCTTATTCTACTCGTAGCTATTCGTGAACGGGCATTATCACGTGTTGTTCTACCTGTTACATTAGATCTACGCCGTGGTGGTGGCATTCTTATGTTAAAGTAGTATATTACTAATGTTTAACATTTCATACGCTGAGTTAAATAACAAATTAAAATAACAACTTCAGGTTCACTAAAGGGCGGACATGAAAAAATCTGGTCGTACGTGATCTGGTACATTTTTAGGGTTCCATACCTCGAAAGGAAAAAACAGAACCCTTATAGAATCACTTTGTTGTCCGCCCGTCCGTCTGTCTGTTAAGACCCTTTTTCTCTGGAACGCGTCCGTATCACGCTGAAATTTATATCAAATTCCGACTAAGTCTACTGTCCCATGGAGCTGTGAAAAAATCAAACTTCTAAGCCGCATATTTTCAAACTCGCAACTACTCGCAAGGGAATCGAAACCTAAAGGGTACATCCAGTCGACCTAGAATCGTGAAATTTGACATGAAACAATGTTTATAGCACATATAAAAGAAAAATTCCGAAAGCCATAAAATTTTTGGTATCACTCGGAACCGTTGGTGCGCGAATCCGACTCGCACTTGGCCGGTTTTTCTATTAACTGCTTAGGTCATTTAAGACAGTACTTTTTTAATAATCCAGAGATGCATATCTACAAAATAAAAACACAATCATGTTAAAATGTATGAGCGTCTGCGAATATTCGCTTTAGGTGTTATTTCTTCATACCTATGCATATTTTTAACAACATTAATTGACAATGATCATTCGCTTTCTACAAAAGTACCATTATTTTATTTACATTTTAACATACCTGCTGTTTCATGTTTTTTAGAATATCATATGACCATAAAGTTACATAAGTTCACTCCGAGCACTGAAAGTAGTTTTTCTATGGGAGGCAATAATTGCAATGGTCTGTAGTATAAAATATCTAATAAGTGATCCATATAGAAGTAAATAAAAACTATACATATACGTACATACAAACATATATTCACGCCTGTATTCCCAAGAGAGGTAGATAGAACACGTGAAATTAAAATTTCAGTCCCACCTTTAGGAAATTTTAGGGTAAACAGATGGATAAAACGCAATATTGCAGTGACAGGTTGCTAGCCCATCGCCTACAATACCCTTAAATCTTACTCTTATGGGAAAGATCCCATAGCTGGCTCTTACTACACCCTCGGGAACATAGGGAGTGGTGCTATTCTAACCCGACACCACAAGGGGTTACTGAAAATATTTTATAATGTATCGAATCAAAAATCTAGTAAAGACTGACACGAAATGTTATTAAAAAAATATTCTTATAGTAAATTATAAAACTAAAACACACACACTCATACAGTCGGAAGTAGCTAAGCACTATAACATGCTCAGAATAATGTACACAGCCCTTATTCCTTAGACAATAGAGTCGTGAGTAGCTCATTTTGAGCACTTGAAACGCTCAGCTACTTCTGCTGTTGACTGTACATTTTTATATGATTGTATTATTAATTTGTAGATATACGTCTCTGGACTATTAAAAAAAACCGGCCAAATGCGAGTCAAACTCTTGCAAAAACTTCCGTAAAATTTACGGATTACGCAATTTTTTCTTTCATCTGTGCTATAAAACGTTGCTTCGTACCAAATTTCAAGATTCTGAGTTCACGGGAAGTACCCCGTAGGTTTTGATTGCCTTGCGATTGTCGAAATCTTGCGGAATTTTACGGCATAAACGACTATATCCTTTGATTGCGTTAGCTTAGAAGTTTGATTTTTTCACAGCTCTAAGAAACAGTAGACCTAAATATTTGATAAAAATTTCAGCTAGATACCTCCACGCGTTCCTGAGAAAAAGGATCTTGACAGACAGACCGACGGACAACAATGTGATCCTATAAGGGTTCCGTTTTTTTTCCTTTTGGGGTACGGAACCCTAAAAAATGCCGTTTCAAAGGTAAAACTTAATAGAAAAATATATACCGAACCATGTATTTCGTCCAGATTTTTTCATGTCCGTCCTTTAATTAGAATGCATAATGCATTATGTAGAGGATAAATGTGCGACTACTTAATCTACAACCTCTAAAGTGTCCTCAACGACACTGTTGTCAGAATCTGTAGATTTTTGAACAATTGAAGGTGGTATTTCTCTCTCATCCCGCACCAAGTCCGAAGTACATGTCTCGCTTGATCGCAACTCGCTGAGGTCTTCTGACGATATCTACAGAAAATAATAAGTACATAGGTTTGATTGCTTATTTCAGCGCCCTTTTTAACAATGGGTTAGAAACAAAAGTGATATTGTAGTGACACGTTGCTAGCCCATCCTCTCCAATCAACTATAACCCAATTCCACGTAGTCGCCTCCTGCGAACCTAATGCGGGAAGAGGTGCTATGGTGCTATTCTAACCCGACACCACATAGGGCAGGTGGGGTTGTGCTAATCTAAAACGACTCTACACGGGGCTATAACCCGACTCCAAACGCAGCAATGAATATAGGTACGTATCATTATTATTTTCAGATCATTATTATTATTGACAGATAGATCTGAGCAAGAGGAGTAATAAAAAAAATTGGCTACTTACGTTCCAGTCAGGAAACAATATGCTCTCACGCGTGTCGTTGTTTTTGTCGCTAACTGTACCCTATCGAAGAAACCGTGCATTACATTATTCATAAAGTAATATTTATGCTTAATGAACATAATATATTTTAATAAACTCGTAAACACACTTACACATAATTTAGATTGTTGGCTTAGCTGCCTCGCTTTATTTATTCTCGCTCCCCTTGGAGTTTCTACGCCACACACTTCACAAAAATTAAAAGTATCTGAAACCAACATATAATTGAGATGTAGAAAAAAAACAACAAATATAAAAATAAAATAAACTTTACAAAATACCCACCTAAAATAAGTACGTCGCATTCCATACAGCGGTCGTATTTATCGTAGCGTTTTGTTCTTCGAAATATTTCCTTTCCGCATTCATTGCATTTTACTGAAAACGAATAAATTTAATTATCATTACATTAATTACCTACCAGCCTACATATGTCCCACTGCTGGGCATATGACTCCTCTCATAAATGAAAGGGAATGCAATACACGATGCGGGAGCTGGACAGGCTCAGTGGATTGTTTTAGGTATTGGCTCCGTTTAGATTACTTTAGATGGTGCATTAGACATCATCCGCTACGAGAAGACAAAATTATTGTATGAAGGTTGCTTATTTGCATCAACATCACTTTCCTTTACCGGAGTACAAATACATGTCAGAAAAGTGAATGCGATTATAATCATAGTACATCATCCTAACAAAAAATAATATTCTACAATCTTAGCAACCAAAATTAGGTACTTACATTCTTTGCGTAGAGCTCGCCGAGGCATCCATACGTTGCAATGGTGGCAATGCCTCCCAAAATCTTTTTCGGTTTTGATTTTTGGCATTTCAAAAGTTATTTTATTGTAAACGAACTGTCACTACGTTGTCAATCATAAAATAATTGAAAACCTTAATGTTTGTAAAAAGAATAGAAGATTTACAATTGGAAATAAATTTGGAGCTGAGGGGCTAATACCCGAACTCTAAATACAAAATTTCGCTTTCGTGACTTTCCTTTCATTCGAATAGTGTCTGACAGAAGAATGAGGGAGACGCCATCCATACTCTCCAGTTTATGATTTTTCTTTCTCTCTACATTTTGAATAAGTTTGCAAAAAAGTTTGCATATCAATATTTTTTAAAGAAACTATCTGGCAATATATAATATTGACATTTGACATAAGTAATAGCCATACAAAAGAAATTAGAGTTTACACAATAATATGTTTACTGTTATTCATTGTCAACAAAGTGTAAAACTATTATTGTATTTTCGTCCATGTTAACTATTGTGGATATTATGTTGCCGACTCAAATATAATACTTCATCATGCTGAACAACTTGCTACAGGTTTGAGAGTAATTCATATTTATTATTATTTGGTCATCTTGTGTCATAACCAGAGCTCGGATTTTTCACGGCAAAACAAAACACTAGCGTAATTTAGCCAGTGCTTGAAATATTATTTTATCGATATCGATAATTCAGAACTAGAAGAAATAAAAGTCACCAAATAAAATTAATATGTAATAAAACTAATAAAAACATTTGTATAAAGTTACTATATATTAGAAACAGACAATTTCTTCTTCAAAATCTACGTCAGTACACACAGCAGCACAAGACATTTTATTTGGGTAATAGTGATAGGAGTAGATGATCATTATCTTTTCAACATTCTCTGGGAGTAAACAGTTGCGTTTATCACTATAAATCCATTTATGTACACTAAATGTACGTTCAACTTCAGTTGACGTCAAGGGAGCAAATTTATAGAATTCATTATCAGTTCGGGTAATATTTTCAGATATGTCTCTTAAAATTTCGTAATCAGGATTTCGTTCGAGCACGGCTTCAAATTTACGTATCACTGGTAAAAGTTTACTCCAGTTTACGTAGCAACGAACAGTATCCAGAATGAGGAAGGATTCCGCAATGGATAAAGTCGAACATTGCAATTGTTCTATTGAAGAGGCTATTACTTCGTAGTTGTCGCGAATGAAATTTAACTCCGGTCGTAGTTTGCGTGTTTGAAAACATTTTTTTGCAGCTCTTATAGCTGCCGAGTCATTAGCAAGTATGGAGACGACATCACGTATTTGCTCATAGTATTGAGCGTAATATACCGCAGCAGATATCCAAGTTCCCCATCTGGTGATAATTGGCTCGGGAGGTAGGGGAATGGACGGATATTTTGCCTTAAAAAGGCGTACACGCTCTGGAGATTTTAGGAATATCTTTTTGACATTCGATATCAACCCATCCACACCTTTGAAATTATCTCGCACATCTTCGGCAACCCGGTGCAGACCATGAGCTAAACACGTAATGTGTTTCATACGAGGAAACGTTGCTTTTAAAATACGACCGGCTTTAAGCATATATGCGGCACTATCTGTGAAAAGTAAAAGCAAATTGTTTACGTTATCATTGAAAGAATTTTGAAACAAAAATTTTAATTGGTTTATTATTAGGTTTGCTATTGTTTCCCCATTCACCTTCTCTAAAACCTTCGACCCCAAAAGATAAAATTGCTTGGAACAATTTTTTTGCAAAGACCGAATCACCACGTTTGTCACACATTTTCCCATGAAATCTGGTGTTTCGTCTATAGATATCCACAAATAATTGGTTTTGTTTACCTCTCTTATACCCTGTATAGTTTTTTTGTACACGAGATTTAAATAAATTTTTCGCAGGGTCGATTCGTCCGGTAAAGAAGTCATAGAGCAGTCGCAACATAAATACTTGTTAAAAAAATGACGAAAATTATTGTTGTTGACTGTTGCCCATGGTATGTTGCATGAAATAAGAAAAATAATTAAATCGAAATAAAATTGATGTTTCCTATTTGGTTGCCCCGAACGGTAATTGTGGCGGTTGCTTTTCACATGATTCTCAATATTGCATTTCTTCAGTTTTAGATGCATATCGCACATAGAGCAGTATATAGTGGAGGTCACTTCATTATAGACTAACTCAGGGTGATTTTCAATCCACGTTTTGATCCGATCTTGTACATTACTCATTTTTGTATTAATTGATACCTTACAATATTAAGTTATTATACGTATATCCAACACGTCGGATTCAATGCGTTGCGAAATAAATAATACCTAGATGCAATTTACGTTTTATACGTAATGAAATGACAGTTAAAGTGTGAATGTCATATGTCATGTGAGATGAAATTTGCAGTCGTTTCTATCATTTTAAATGAGGTGGTATAGTTACTTCGTTCTAAGTTGTACATGCAGACCTACCTCTTTGTTGCTCGACTATGGCAAAGCTAAAATGAAAAGTTATTTTATTACTTATACAGGATGTCCGGTAATTAATGCACAACCTTCTAACCCCCAGTAGGTCACCTTAGACTGGTCAAAAATATTGATTTTGAGCTCTAGTAAGTCTCCTGTTTTTCGAAATTTTCGCACGTTTGTTAGTTTTTAAATTTTGACATTCACACTGATAGGTGTACCATCGAATAAAAAAAGAAAAAATGTACTGAGGCAATACCTGTCATATACTCTAGTAAGACTCGATAGGTGTCGATAAAATAATATTTCAAGCACTGGCTAAATTACGCTAGTGTTTTGTTTTGCCGTGAAAAATCCGAGCTCTGGTCATAACATAATACGGTAGACAGGTCACGTGGTTAGCGCACATTAGGTAGTTTCTTCAAAATAAGTTTTCAGTACTTTTTCAGCAAAAAATGAAAAATCCAAGAGTTTTATGCAACTCTCCAGCATGAGACGAATCTAATGACATATCATTTATGAAAATCGGACCATAACTGTAGATCTGATGGGATGTACAAAAATCGGCCTCGCGTATTATATATATAGATGAGCCGCAGGCGAATTTCATAATAAGATCACACGAGTGTTTTAAGGCCTAATTACGTACAGTTGCATACACTGCTTTATCTACACTCATATTATACATATTAAATTAATTGTTCGGAAACCATAAAATGACCGCCATTGTACCGTCATGGCCTACTCGATTGTGCCGGCGCTCGCGCGGGACCAATCGAGTTGGCCATGGCGGTAACATTATGTTATTGAAATTCGATGTTCCAAATTTGAAACTCATTGCTTAATAATATTTGAGCATGCATAGTTAAAATTACGTTACTGCCGCAGATAAGAAACTTATCATATAATTATTTTACTTGTTTTTTTAAAGTGGGTATTCCACTCATACATTAGTATGTTATTTAATCAAATACAAACATTGAAACATTGAAAAAATAATCAACCCAGTTTGACTTGAACAAACATCGATACGCCTTACCGGGGCTCGATATCGCTTTACCAATTAAGCTATGAAAATAATCAACCCAGTTTGACTTGAACAAACATCGATACGCCTTACCGGGGCTCGATATCGCTTTACCAATTAAGCTATGGGTTCAGTTACTGAGCTGACGAAATTCTCAATGCCTTCAATCATCTTTTTGCATTTATTTTTACATCGACTTTATAGCAGCCGTAAGCGACATCTAGGTGCCAACTACTACAGTTAGCTACCCTTCCCGCCGACTCTCTTACAAGTGTCACAACGGAAATAACAGATGGCGCCTGCTATCCACTCATAATTATTTTACTTGTTGTACTGAACCCATAGCTTAATTGGTAAAGCGATATCGAGCCCCGGTAAGGCGTATCGATGTTTGTTCAAGTCAAACTGGGTTGATTATTTTTTCAATGTTTCAATGTTTGTATTAGATTAAATAACAAACTTATCATAGTTAAATCGTTTGTTGTAATGCTTGTCATTGTCTACGGTTTTTGAACGCATTTTAGAGTACTTACAGTATGAGTGTAGATAATAGTACATTACTTACCTAGGGCTGTAAAAAAAAGAAAGCCCGAAATCGCAGGTATTTGGGACCCGAGCCGCAGGCGAGGGTTGTAAATATGCGATAGAGGGCTTTCTTTTTTACTGCCCGTGGTGAGTACACAATTTTACGTCCCCACCTGGCCATAATGCGAGTTTTACCGTAAGCGTAGCGAGCGGTAAAACTCACATTATGGCCAGGTGTGACGTAAAAGTTATTTATTGCAGTGCTTGAATCAATAATGAGCAAAATGGTTGTGTATTGTTTGCCCGAAAATTATTTAAAATAATACTCATATGCCCGAATTTTATTTGCCCGAATTTCATTTGCCCGAATGGTTTGTTTACCATAAAAATTATGTGACATACTCTTTGTTTACCCGATTATTAGATTTCAGAATGTACTAGTGCCATACGTATTGTTGTCCATATTATTAATTGTAATAATACTATTTAATAGAATATTTAAACGCTTAGTATGCTAAATAATGGTTTTCCGAATCCATGCATACAAACAATGCATTTGCTCACTATATTCCTGTCGGCGCTCTAAAAATATTTACTTAGTCATATTATTATGTAGGGGCCTTTTTATTTTGTAGTAGTACTTTCTGGTGACCGTTCGCTTTTTGGGGGATCACAGTTCTAACCTAATCTACTTTCTGGTAGCCGTTTTATTTTGTAGGAGATCACAGTTCTAACCTAACCTAACCTACTTTCTGGTAGCCGTTCGCTTTTTAGGGGATCATAGTTCTAACCTAACCTAACCTACTTTCTGGTAGCCGTTTTATTTTGAAGGAGGTCACAGTTCTAACCTAACCTAACCTACATTCTGGTAGCCGTTCGCTTTTTGGGGATCACAGCTCTAACCTAACCTAACCTACTTTCTGGTAGCCGTTTTATTTTGTAGGAGGTCACAGTTCTAACCTAACCTAACCTACATTCTGGTAGCCGTTTTATTTTGTAGGAGGTCACAGTTCTAACCTAACCTGACCTACTTTCTGGGAAGCAATTTGGATGGCAAATGATATTATGGCTAGTGATAATATGGCTTACAATGATCATGACAAATGATATTATTGAAATTGATTTTATGGGAAAAAAAGTTTCTGGCACGTGACTAATATAGTAAACAATAAGTATTGCATATGTAATTATGGGAAACAATATAATGGCTGTTGACTATTATGGCAAATGAAATTCTTGCAAATGAAATTCTGGCAAGTGAGTGTATACCGAGAAAACTAAATTGGACTCATTTGGGGATACAAATAAACGGCAAATACCTCAACCACCTTAGTTTTGCCGATGATATCGCGCTCATCTCCGAAAGCTTCTCGCAACTTGAGTATATGATACGTACGCTACAGGCAGCTAGCAGAGAAACCGGACTTGAAATAAACTTCAATAAGACTAAAATCATGACCAACAGCGAGAAAATTCCACTGAATATCGAAGGGGCAGAAATGGAATACCTTCAGGACTTCATATACCTTGGCAAGCAAATTTCATTCTACAGAACTAGTAACGAACGAGAAGTACTACGAAGGATAAAGATTACGTGGAACAAATTTTGGAGTCACAAGGAAGTACTCAAGAGCAACCTACCAATTACGTTCAAAAAGAAAATTCTGGACTCGTGTCTGCTTCTATCACTTACGTACGGTGCAGAAACTTGGAAATTCTCACTTGCAGTAAGGAATAAAATTCTAACTTGCCAAAGAAGCATGGAACGAAGTATAACCGGTATAAAGAAAATACAGAAAATCAGACATACACTCATCAGAAAAAAAACAAATGTGATAGACGCAGTAGACTATGCGAAAAAGCTAAAGTGGAAATGGGCAGGCCATGTCGCAAGAATGTCAGACAATCGATGGACAAAACTGATAACCGAATGGCCTGGACCATCAGGCAAACGTAAAAAAGGCAAACCACGTATGCGATGGGCGGACGACATTGCAAAAACTGCTGGCAGAACATGGACTATAAAGGCACAGGACAGATCCAATTGGCTCACTCTGGAGGAGGCCTTCACCCGTCAAGGGGTTCTTGCTTGAAAGGAATCAAGTGTTAATTATACCTATTAGTGTAAACAAATGGACAAATATTATTTTGCTAATTTATTTCTTTTAATAATTTAATGAACTTTATTATATTAATCCATATCTAATTTTAATTAATTTCTAATTTATATAATTTTTATTGCATATATTCCTTAAATATAAATCTAATACAACTTATGGACATACTAATATTACATAATTTATGGAAAATTAATAGTAAATATCAATTATAGTCAAGTTATAGAATTAATTCATGAATTCAATGACGATAATGACACAGTTTAAGAAACTTGACACTAGTGTAAGTCACTATTTATTATGTAACTAAAACCAATTTTTATTTGTCGACATTGAACCAATGGGCAAGAAATAAAAGGCTTTTTAGTTTAATTTAATTATTAGTATATATTGTGGCATTGTGTACCTAAGTACTTAATGCGTATATAAAAATACAATTAACGCGCACAACTATTAATGTAATTTTCTAAATTCTTTAATTCACTTGCTGATCGCGACAGAAATGAAAAAGTCAAAATATAAACAAACGCAACACGGATACGGAACAAAACGACGCAACACACACATGCACGCACCCTTTGTCATACAAAATCAGACCTTATCACGATTTGATAAGGTATTTTCGATCGCAAGTGATGGCGGCATAGGCGGCATATTATCAAACGGCGTCAAAGCGCGTGCCCACAAACCGCGCGGTAAGACATCGAGTCACATTCAGTTCCACGTTGAAATATTGCTCTTATTTTTATGACCAGAAGGATAAAAATGGCATAAGCGTTTTAAGGGAAACCCCTTCAAGAGGTAAGCAATTCGAAAGGCTTTTTAAGCGCTTAGCCAAGGGTATCGAGTATCCGTTTAGTATACCGATATCCGTATTAAAAAGCGCTTAAAAAGCCTTATGAACGGGTTTTAGAGGGGAACGGCTTTGGTTAGCAAAGCCGAACGAAAAACCCCTTCAAAAACCCTCGAAGGGGATACGGGACCGGTCCCTGTTGACGATACACTTCACTTCCTCAAGTGATATATCTAGGGAGGTGCATTTTTCAGCAAAAGAGTACGCATGTTTCTATGTAGAATTTAATGTGCTTTAATATTGTAGATTATATTTTCATAGAGTGCGTAGATTCGGAGGGAAAAGCGAATTTCTTCAGGGTGGAGGACATTTTCCAAGGTGCTGGCGGTTCCTCGAGGTCCTCAAATGTGAAATGGTGTGGACAATAAAACGGGACCTCTAATCAACGTACAGTCGAGGACAAAGAGATGTATACACTTTTGGACCTTATTGCGTTGTAATAAGGTCCAAAAGTGTATACATCTCTTTGTCCTCGACTGTACACACCAAATTTCAAAACTGTCCGGCGATTTCGAGTTTTGTCGTATTTTGATTGTGTTATTACTGTTATTAGGAAAAATGCACTTATTTATTTATTTATTTAACCTTTATTGCACAAAAAGAAAACTTATAGTACAAAAGGCGAACTTAATGCCATGAGGCATTCTCTACCAGTCAACCCTAGGGCCAAGCAGAAAAATTGTAGGCGGTGCTTCTAACTATACAGAAAACAAATTATATGACAGAAGCATAAAACTTTAAAAAGATGCGAAACTACATCCTTAATTCTTACACACTCTTACGCACTTATAATCATTGAAATCGGATTGCATTTATTTTATTAGTTTTATATGATGCGGCAAACGATATGCCCAAATGCCATCCCTCTCCTATGAAATTTCATCCCTCTGTGGCAATTTATTGCAAAACATTTTATTCCGCGTATTCAAATTTGACGAATTTCTCGTTTGTAGGGGTGGCCACAGACACGGCACACCGGCTTGGTTTTAAATGAGATCTCAACAATTTTGCAGAAGGAAAACTGCGTTGCGAGACTGGCATTTTTGTACATGTAATGTTTTTGAGGGGATTAATTTTTCTATCACCACATTGTTTGATCCAACGTTAGATCAAGATTAGGCTAAGAAGATTCTAATGTTATACCAATTTAAGTCTAGGTCGGCTTACATGAGACTTCCGTAAGAGCGTTAGTAGCCTAAGTCGGCTAAGACAATTCTAACGTGATACCAATTTAAGCCTTTATAACATAAGTTTGAGATAATAGCGAAAAAATTTTAGTCTTGAGATTCATCTAAGACTGATTTTCGCTGGTTGGGCTCCCATCTAACTTTTGAACCGTGGGTCCAAAAAAATTGAAAAAATTTATGGCAGTGAGGCCTGATAAGTACTTTTAATGAAAACTATATTGAATAAAATCGGTTTAGCCGTTTTTGACGTAAGTGCCGGGCAGTAAAATGACGTAAGTGCTGCCAAATATCCCTTAACCCTTTGAATGCCAAGAACCCCTAAAGAGGTCTTGTGACGTCGTTCCCACCACGCCAACAACCCATAAAGGGGTCGGAGTGAAGATTTGATCATGAATAAAATCTATTATGAATTGTTTTGCACAGCACTAAGAGATTCGTCTTTTTTGATAACGAAACAGTGTTTGGCGTGTGAGTGATCACTTCTTTCAAATGTGAAAGCGCTCAAAAGGTTAATAAACGACCTTTTGAACGGATGTATTGTAACAGGCCGGCAACTACGGAATCCTACATTGAGCATGGCCCGACATGCTCTTGGCCGGTTATGTATGTTTGTAGTGTGCAATAATAGTAGTTTATGCAACTGATACATATAGACGGAGAGCTGGCCACGTCAGATATGAAACAATAATGAGAGCAACGAAACCCCTCTAGTTAGTTTGCTATACTATGCTTATTTCTAGATCTGAACATCTGGCAGCTGTAAAGTGGTGGAGGTCAAAGAATGCAAATAACTTGACGAAAACAAATCCTAGAGTTCTGGGTTTAATGAAATATAATGGGAAATTATGTAATTAATTAGGTTATATCATATCCAGAAGGTTCTGTTTGGGGAAAATAGTGCCAAATGATGTAAAATGTATTTTTTAGTTAGTCGCCTACCGTTTTTGTAACCGCAATAATAGATAATGGTTTTTAATCTAATGTTAAAATATAGGCCCTGTCCTCTATAAATGACAAAACTTTGGCATTTTTTACCTATTTTGGTATTACTTTTTTCCAACTTAAAAACTTTGTTGGTCTGCCAGTCTGACACCCACCCATTAAAATCTGCCAGATGCCCCTATCCAACAACAAGGATTGGAAAGCAGTCTAACTAGACAAGTTTCATTGCTCTCATTATTGTGTCACATCTGACGTAGCCAGCTCTTAGACCAATAATGAGGCTGCACTCGTTTGATTAAACCCCACTCGTGTTTTATTACAGTCGCATACATTACTTTATCTACACACATATTGCAACTACTCAAAGATGAGTTCAGAAGCCGAAGGTAAATGACCTGCATTACTAGGTTGATATGAGTGCTGAAACATACCCACAGGTGCAACATTAATAAAAAGAAATAAATTAGAACTGTTAAGAAAACTATATTTATCTACTCTCATATTGTAAGTCCTCTAAAATGCGTTCATAAACCGTACGCAATGACCAGCATTACAACAAACGATTTTACTATGATAATTTTTTTTATCTGTGGCAGTAACGTAATTTTAACTTTACATGCACAAATATTGTCAAAACCAACACTTTATTCAAATTTAATGTTGTTTTAGGGTTTTTGGTGAGTTCCCTAAAACACTGGTGCAGGTAGCGTGGTAATTGATAAATAATAAACACTGTTAAAACTGACTCCAACATAATTTCACTAAAATCACATACAATTAGAAATCACATACATGCTGTTGTACGATCGGTAGTTAAGGCGGGACTGCTTTTAGCGGGGCCCGGGTCGTAACCGCAGGCTTTGCCTAATCAGCTCATATCGCAGTGCACGCGCACTGGAAAACGTGTTGACGCTGCTGAAGTGTCCCTACATCATTTCCCCGCTCCCTAAATGGCTCCCTATCCGTCACCGCCGTAACTCTCACATACTTTCCTTACTCTTTTCTATACTTTTTAACCCTGCAACTCCCCGCTACCTCAAAGAGCGTTTCTCTTATCTTAATTCTATTAGATCCTCTCAAAAATTGCTCCTAAAAGTGCCATCTTCATCTTCCAAATTTTTATTATTAACGTAAATAAGCAATTATAATTGCTCATTTACGTTCCAGGCCGTTCGTTTGTGGAATTCTCTCCCTTTCAACATAAAACGCGCGCAATCTATTGGTAGCTTTAAATCGCAACTTAAGGAATACTATTTATCTCTTCCTTAGGTTTTTAAGTTGACACTGTTGTTTCTTACTGTGTGTATTATATATGTATATATGTACGTATATGTATGTTTATTTTGTATTTATTTCAGTATGTATATTCATATGAATGTGCTGTGTTATCTATTTCGTCTCTTTTGTTTCTATGCACCACCTACTGCTTATTGTTTTTCTCTAGTCTCCACTACCCAAAGGTTGTCTGGAAGAAATCGCTCATTAGCGATAAGACCGCCTGTTGTTACCTCTACCTAAATTTATCTAATTGTAAAATTTGTGCTTGTAACTGTATGAGGTGTGCAATAAAGAGTATTTATTATTATTATTATTTCCCCCTTTAACAAAAAAAAAACTTAACTAAAACAGTGATCTTTTTATATGGGATCAAACTTTATTTACGCTGCCTGTGTGACCCTAGCTTGACAATGATCAACGCTAATCAGCATAAGTGTTCAGATATCGTACAGGGGCCGTATTCTGACTTTATAATACATTATATCAGCAATCCTATAACAAGACAAACCTTACTCACATATAACTCCAACACAACTCCAACACATGATACATATTGGGCAACTTTTATCCAGGTGCATGATTCAGCGTCCAAATGTTTGGTTTGACAGTTCGTAGTTAACCAATATTGATCACATCTTCTAACAATAACGAACTAATAAAGATACACGTACAATACTCATATTAAAAGTGATATAACACTTATCCTGTCAAATCCGTGTCATGTGCTTATGTAAATTAAAAGGGCTAATCTGACAGCTGTCAGATAAACAAGTCGCACAAATATACGCTGCTGAAAATATATATCATTAATCTAAGAACAAACCTTGTTATTGTGCACCAAAAGGGAAAAGTACGCAAGAAGATAACCTCACAGTTCTGCAACATCATTTTCACACGCCGAAATCCGTGAGTTTTTCGAATTGAAGCAAAAACTGTTTCCAGACACGACTGTCGTACCGTAACGCACACATAAATAACTCAAAATAACGATTAAAATTTTTGAAAAGTATCTTAAACTACCGCACAGATGTTTTTAACCACAAAAGTCACTGTTCAGCTACTGTTCAGAAACGCTGTGTTCACAGAATAGATAATCCCATCAAAAATATAAATGTGAAAGGCTGCCAAGTTCGATACTATGGGAAAGCTTCGCCTATAAAAGAAGTGAGATCTGAATAAGTACCAAGTTCCATAAAAATACCTCAAATCATAAATAGTTATAGGAATGCACACTTGATTTCCAGCAGTTTTTAAGGTACATTATGAATAAGTATCACGTTACATAGAAATACGTAAAATTATAATAGTCAGAGAAACGCACACCGGGTTTTTTAGCAGTTTCCTGATAACATTTATTATTTTCAGTACTTTTTAATGATGTTACTTGGCAAGTTTTCACACATCACACACCTTTTCAATGCAATGAATCGACACCTTTGGACTGCAATGTGTCAAGTATATAATTTTCTATTAAAACTTGCCAAGTTACATCATTAAAAAGTACTGAAAATAATAAATGTTATCAGGAAACTGCTAAAAAAACCGGTGTGCGTTTCTCTGACTATTATAATTTTACGTATTTATATGTAACGTGATACTTATTCAAAATGTACCTTAAAAACTGCTGGAAATCAAGTGTGCATTCCTATAACTATTTATGATTTGAGGTATTTTTATGGAACTTGGTACTTATTCAGATCTCACTTCTTTTATAGGCGAAGCTTTCCCATAGTATCGAACTTGGCAGCCTTTCACATTTATGTTTTTGATGGGATTTCATTTATTTTTGTTAGGTGTAGGTTTTTTATTATGTTTTTATCACTTTTGCTTTAGGAAATGTCTCATTCCACTCAGGTATGTACTTTATACTATACCCTTTATACTAAGCGTCTAATTCTATTTTACTATTTATTTATAGGTGATTTTTACAAATAAACTGGCTCCCTACACCTATAAAATGTACCTACTTACATATAATTACATACATCAATAACGTACTTTATTCTGTTTGTAAGTACGCTACCTACATAGATAATTAATAACTTGGTAATACCTACCTACCAGTAGGTATTATAATTGGTTGCCTATTATGTAGCCCTAGAAGTGCACCATCCCATCTCACCCCGTGGCGTATCGGAGGGTGAGATGGGCAGTAGTATATATAATTCCATCTTAGAGTATATATGATTTCCATGTTCTTGAATCTGCGATTTTATTAGTTGTAAAATTAGAAATTATTTAGACTATGCGAGAAAAAATAGTCTTTTCATTTTTGTTTGACTGATTTAGCGCACCTAGTGTACCTAGTGACCTGCTTTGCACTTCGTAAATCGTGGGTTCGGTTCCCGCAACAGACACACACAGAGTGGTGAACAATTTTATTGTTCTTGTCTTTAAGACAAACATGTATTGTCTTAAATTGGTATGTATCTAAATTTAAATAAGTCTTATCTCATTTCCACTCCATACCTACTTACAGTAGAACAAAATTACACATTCGTTGTTTTCGAAACTGACTCACACTTGGCCGTTTTCAGATTTTTACTTTATTTCGACCTAAAGACAAACCTTCGAGCCAAATTTCAGGTCGGTACGACCATTGGAAGTTAGACCCATTTAGTTCATTATGACTTCATAGTAGAACAAAGTTACACCTTCGCTATTTTTAAAACTGACTCACACTTGGCCGTTTTCAGATTTTTCCCTTTACTTTGACCTTAAGACCTATCTCCATGCCAAATTTCAAGTCAGTACGACCATTGGAAGTGGTCTAGGTTTTTGATGAGTCAGTGAGTCAGTGAGTGAGTGTATAGTAATAAAAACTTTTTGCAAAAAAAAGATAAACCGACTTCAAAAAGGATAAAATGAACTATTATATTATTTATATGAGTTACAAACTGATATGTTTGAAGTCGGTGCCAAGCCAAAAAGTTACAATACCGGCAAATCAGCTTCAAGTCTGAACTTTCTCGACTTTCTCTTTTTTTTCTCGAACTTGGCGGACACACTGCCGTGTGTCTGGATCTATGCGTGTTATAAAATAAAGAGCACCGTGCGTGGTGCCGTTTGCAAAATCCTGTGCAACAAAGTTGCATGGATTCATCGCTGACGCCGGGCGCAGTGCGGGGCCGTTCTTCACCTCCCCCACGGTGAGAGAAAGCAGCTTATTTTTTGCCTCGCTCAGTCATTTCTGCTCACGGAACTTGCCGATTACCAGCCGAGGGACCCGAGCGCCGCGCTATACTGAAGAAGACAAGTACTTACCACCAACACCACGATACATCGCGTCGCGGGTACACGTCTTGCCGTCGCATGCGCAGAGGGGAAACAGTGTTGCTTAGCGCGTAATAAATTTCGCTTGGAATACGAACGGGCCTACGCTCGTTGGCCAACCGGAGCTTTTGGGAGTTAGATAACATTTTGTTTTGGGTTTTTTTAGGTTTTGCTGGTGTCCACATTTGGTTAATTTAATCGCGCTAATTTTACTGAAATGTATTCAAAATTAAAATTAAAAATTGTTTATTTCAGACATACGTCCATAAAAGTGTTAGTTGTACAACCTTAAGAGACTATGTTAGTGTTACATAAAATAAAAAATAAAAAGAAGCAAAAGCATAAATCACAACAAAAAATAATTTTGTGATGTTCCTCTGGCAGGAGCAGGTATTAAATATTTTATTTACTACCTGGTCCTGCCAATGACCACCTACACCCAGTACTTGGTAAGCGGGCAGTCCAGGCGCTCCGCCAACACCCTCAGCATACTGTTGCTGCTGCCACGCATCCGCCATAGCATCGAGGCTTTTTTTGCGCCTAATGGCAAAAAAGTCATCTGCCCTCGCCTCGGCAAACATGGCTGACGCACTGAAGTGCTTCGGCAGCCTCAGCAGCATCCTGAGGATGTTGTTGTACTGCACCCTTAAGGTGTTATAGGACCAGTTAAATAGCGTCAACTTGACTTGATCGTTACAACGTGCAAACCTGCGGGCAAGCACCCCCTCACTTCCATCGCCCTTTTTTCCCTCTCCAGATCCAGATCGTCTTTTAGTTCCTCAGTATGTGGCCCAGATACTTAAATTGTTTCACTATTTTTAGGGGTTCGCCCCCCAGCATGATCTTAGGCAAGGTGTTTGGGTTAAATTTTTTTTGCCTTAAAAATGAGCACCTCGCTTTTACTCGCATTATATTTAAGACCATGCCGTAGAGCGTAGCCCTCGCACTCTCTAAGTAATATCCTAATGGAGTCAACCGACGGTCCCAGCAGGACCATGTCGTCTGCATAGCTTATGTTATTGAAACAGATATCACCTATATGACAGCCGACATGGGTCCTGCTGAGCCGTTCGATCAGCTCATTCACATATAGGTTAAATAGGATGGGGGATGATAACCTCCCTGCCTTACTCCACATTTCAGCCTATACACATCTGAGTCTACCCCAGCCCATCTTACGCGATTGACCTGACTGTTATACCAATATTTTAATAAAGCCACGCACTCCCTAGGTAGATCAGTTTTCTGCAGCTTGTCCCACAATATGTCGTACACAACCAGGTCAAACGCTTTGGACAAGTCCAGAAAACACGCATAAATAGGTGTGTTTCTGTCCTTGTAGTACTTGACAGCCTGCTTAACGCACAGTATCGCACTTTCAGTCGACAGACCCGGCCTGAAGCCGAACTGAGCGTCGTGAATTTTGATATGTTTACAAAGCTGCGCGTTAATCAAGCTGTCAAGCACTTTCGCTAGTACAGTGGCCAGTGAGATAGGTCTGTAATTCTCCATGTCCGCTAGATTACCCGTCTTGTTTTTGACCAACGGCACTACCACTGTACTTGTAAGATGCTGGGGCAGATAGGTGTGCCTCATACACAGAGTGAAGAACATTGCCAGCACCCGCGGCAAGTGTACCCCAGCATACTTGAGGTGCTCGATGCTGAGCCCGTCATGTCCCGGTGATTTACCCCTTTGCATGCTTTTAATTATTTTATTAACCTGTAAAACTCAGGGAGCATTCACCCATGACCGTCTCAGCATCTCCCACCCCCGCCACAGTTGAACTCAGTAAAGGACTTACGGCAAATATCCTGCTGAAATTGTCTGCGATAAGCCTTTCTGTCACTCTCCCCCCCCCCCCACTCGCAGGGACCCCTGGCTTCATGTTAAATTTATTTGTGTTTTTCCAGAAAGCTTTAAAGTCCTTAGCTGACCGGTTGGAGGCAAGAATATCACTCTTAATTTGTTCTTGCCTGTCCTGACACCATTTCAGCTTGGACTTAAAAAGCTTCCTGGCTTCACACATGTCCCGGTAGACTGGACCCATTTTAGGCCTGTTCGCATATCGCTTAAGCCTTAAGTTTTGTTTTATGTTTTAAGTGGTTCTACTGGTTTAAGTAATTCGTTACGGACGTGCTCCCATTGTCCTAGTTCATCGCGAACTTTTACTCCGCATGGGCTTGGTGTCGGCACATAGGCCGCATGCACAAACCTGCCACTACTATGCAGGGGCTACACAATCTGGCCCCAGTACGAACAGTCGGTCGCTAGTACAGTCGGACACCCAAGGGGCCTTAAGCTTGGAAAGTTTAGCCAATCTTAAGCGGCCAGTGCGGGTTCTGCGGCATATCCCCAAGGGTGCACGAAACCTTGCGGCCGGCAAAATGTGCGATCTTATCGATAAGTGTATTGACACTAATGGTACCGCGGAGTGGATTGAGTTTTTAACTTTTGCATATTCTGCTCTTAGGACACCTGATGCAACTGGCTCGGGCAACCTTATGACCATACGTCGTTATCGCGGGAGCAAAAACGATTTGATAGTACTCAAAGATTATGACAAATACGAAATAACAGTAGCGACAGTAGTATCAAGACGTTCATAATTTTTCGATGTTTTCTCATAAGAGAAAACATCGACATAAGTCGAACCTTCGTTCTCGGCTTGATTATAGTACATACTTAAAATCATTAGCCACGCAATCCTAACGACAACTTCTTCAGTCATCTATTATTCAAAACATTTTTCATTCGTTATCGATTTGTGTGGACTTGTAGATAAAGGATTATTTTAGACACAAACAGTTTTCAAAAATCAACATTGCTCGTAATTTTCATTTAAAAAATCTTCTGTGACTTTCAACTCAAAAAGACGCACTTTAACGAACGTAGAAAAGAAGCAAGACAAGTTTGATTGATCATTTCTAGCAAAAACATTGTGCTAGATATGAAGAACTTCTTAGAGGCTAAGACGTGTAGGCAGAATATTCTGTTTATATTAAAAGGACATTCTGGTATATATATTCTTCAACACATTTGTTTTTGCTCCCGCGATAACGATGTATGCTTATGCTATGACAAAGGTTAAGCGGAACATCGACTCGGCTTACGTTGAATGTCCGTTCAGTGACATCGGGGGTGGGGGTTACTCAAGGTCGCCCTCGGTTCTTAGGACAGTTGAGTCGAAGGTATACGAGGGGGATCTGAGAGGGTCAGGGTGCTTATGTCCGATGACGCAGTAGCACAGTCAAGCCCTGAAGTTTTTGCCACTCTACGGGCGAAGCACCCAGCCTCGTCTCGGCCTCTTTCGTTGCCGCCTGAGCCGGATGGATCCACTCCCGCGTATAAGGTAAGGGAGGAAAGCGTCGCACAGGCTCTTAGCTCATTTAACAACGGTTCTGCCGCAGGCTTGGATGGTATCCGCCCGGTACATCTGAAAGAGCTCAAATCTGCCTCGGCGGGGGATAATGGTCGTCGGTTATTGCGGTGCGTGACCAAACTCTGCAACTTTTTACTCGAAGGTCGACTGAATCGTACGTTTTTGGCGCTTCTTTGTGTGCGCTCTCGAAGAAGGATTGAGGTTTGAGGTCCATTGCTGTGGGCAGCACGTTGCGCCGCCTGACCGCCAAACTTGGGTGTGCAGCGGTGAGGGAGGAGATGGCCGCTTACCTTCGCCCTTGCCGAATGGGGTTTGGCACAAGGTTGGGGTGTGAGGCGGCGATTCATGCAGCATGCGCATTCGCTCTGGATCCGGGAAAGGCAGACTGCGTTATAATTAAGCTCGACATAAAGAATGCATTTAATTCTACTGAGCGTGAGGTTTTGTTGAGTGAAGTCAAGGAGAGGGTGCCTTCCCTTTATCCCTTTCTTTTCCAAGTCTACTCGTCCCCCTCTAACCTCTTTTTCAATGAATCCCTTATCCTTCCCCTTTAGGGGGATCCGCTTGGACCTCTAGCGTTCAGTCTGGCCATACATAAGACTATTTCAGGGCTTCTCTCCCCACTTAATGTATGGTACATGGATGACGGTACCCTTGGAGGAAAGCCTGAGATCGTGGAGCAAGACTTACGTACTCTCCTTCCACGCTTTAAGGATCTGGGACTAGAGGTCAATACCAGTCAGTGCGAATTTTTCCCCTGCAGCGCCGAATCCCGTGCGTAATTTCCCTCTTTCTGTAATCTGCTCCCTAATCTCAAAGAGCTGTCTCCCCATTCCTTTAATCTCTTGGGGTCTCCTATTTTTCCAGCCGCTATTCCGGAGGTTTTTGAGATAAGAAGGCAGCTTCTCCTGGCTGCTAGGGACAGGATTAAAAATCTTCCAGCTCAAGTTGCTCTGGTTTTACTTCGGATATGTTTGGTTTCACGTCGACTCGTTTAATCTCGAGCTGAGGGAGTCCGTTGAGTGTTTGTTGAATGTCTCGCTTAGAGCTGTCTTATTTGCCCATTCGGAGTTTCGGAGTGGGGGCCTGGGTTTACGGTGTGCGCGGGATGTGGGACTGCCGGCCTGCTTGGCGTCATCGGGGAGGGGGGGAGGGGAGGTTAAGGGCCTTGTTACTGACATTCAATCTAACAATGGTGACAGGGCAACTATCCCCTACGCGTCTGATGCCGCGACGGCTTGTTTGGCCCTCAACCCGGGTGTGCAGTTACCTGAGAGACCGGACCAACAGCGCGCGTGGAATTATGTGGGAATTAAGAGGGTGTTTGAGGGCCTGGTTGGGAGGGCAATGGGTCTGGACAGGGCTAGGCTGTCGAGGCCAGAAGCTGGAGCGCGGTTACGGGCGCTGCCCTCTCCGCACCTGGGCACTCTTCTCGACGATGATTCGATGCGGGTGGCTGTTGATCTCCACCTGGGTTGCGATGTTTGTGAACGTCATTTATGCATCTGCGGCACTACGGTGGAAAGAAACGGTCATCACGCTTTGAGTTGTGGTCAATGTGCCGGCCGATTCCCGCGTCACCACGCTCTCAATACAATTTTCCGGAGAGCGCTAGTCTCGGCAAATGTTCCGTGTGTATTGGAGCCATCAGGCCTTAGTCGCACGGATGGTAAAATACCTGATGGTTTGACCCTGGTGCCGTGGCATAGTGGGAAGTGCCTTCTCTGGGACGCTACGTGCATCAGCACTTTTGCGGCTTCGTACCTCGGTCGCACCACGTGCACGGCTGGAGCAGCTGCTGAGACGGCGGCTCTTAGGAAGCGGGACATATATTCTGCATTGCAGAATTATTTATTTGTCCCGCTCGCGGTAGAAACGACCGGTTGTTGGGGTTCGGAGTCCATAAAATTTGTTAAGGAGATCGGGCGCCGTCTGTTTACAGCGGCCATTCGGAGAAATGGACAAAGTAGGATTTCCAACAGTGTCATTTAGGAAAATGGTCGAACGAGGAAGTGAACAAACCAGGAAATGGACCATAAAGGAGTTTGGACGGTGGTCGTTCAGGGAAGTGGCCGTAGATGACCGGATCCCCTCTATCCTGTATAACTTAAAGGCAGGTGCATCAGTTAGAGAACTGTTCAAAGAAATTAATATTTTAACTGTTGCTTCCCAATATATATCTATGACAATATTATTTTTGTTGTAAAGAATATACATACATTTAAAAAACATTCGGACATCCACAGCTATAACACTAGAAATAAAAACAAGCTTGCTAGGTATTCACATTTATAATAAGTTACCCGTCGATGCTTTAAATTTATCATTTCCCGCTCTTAAGAAATATTTGAAAAAAAGTTTAATGTCAAAGGGTTATTACAGGGTCGAGGACTATATGATGGACAAAGATGCATGGCCCAAACTAGAAACTACTACAAAATCATCTAACATTTAGTGGACACAGTTCAAATAGGAAAGCATACTCGTATCAAACGTTTTTGTGAAGCAATCAGATTTGGATTTCATTATTATTACTAGCCTTTTCCCGCGGCTTCGCCCGCGTACTATAAGTACTCAACAAGGATACGATACCCATGTTGATTTTCAGATTTTGTGACCACATTTGCCCCTTATGGGGGTTGAATTTTCAAAAAACCTGAAACATGTTTTACTCATTTATCATTAGGACTACTCCTGTGAAGTTTCGAATAAAATAGTCTAACAAATCTGGATTCGCCATACAAATTTTGGACCCCCATTTTACCCCCTTAGAGGGTGAATTTTGAAAAATCCTTTCTTAGTGCACCCCTAGACCTTATAAGGAACCTACCTGCCAAATTTGGAATCTCTAGAACCAGCGGTTTGGGCTGTGCGTTGATATGTCAGTCAGTCAGTCAGTCAGTCAATCAGTCAGTCAGTCAGTCAGTCAGTTTCTTCTTTTATCTATATAGATTTTATTTTAATTAAACAATACGTACATTGTATGTCTCTCAAGCTGTTTTGATATGTCTTCTTATAGAACTACGCATTATTGTGTATCTTTAAGATATAATATTACTGTATTACTGTTTTGAAAAAATAAGTCCCGCCGAGTTTCTTGCCGGTCATCTTCTTGGGTCAGAGGTGTAGGGTGGTAGTTTTTTTTATCTCTCTGACGTTCATAAGTGCATTGTAATGTGCCTAAATTGAAGAATAAATATCTTTTATCTTTTATCTGTAAACATTCTGACAATTAATGTATTTATCAAAAGTTATTAATTTCACTATTCTGTTATTTCCTCGCAAGAGTGTTGAAAAACGTTGTATGAAACGCGTATGCTTGATCATTATATAGCTCGGCTTCCTTACGCGCACTCGCATGCGTTCGTGCGCACAATATCGCTTCGTATGTAATGATCAACTTAGCACACTTGTATCATAATGTACTATTATTGCACACCTCAAATTATAGACATAAAGTATACACAAGTCACAAACAGAAAAGCAGAGGCAAAACAATTGGCGGTCTTATCGCTAAAGAGCGATCTCTTCCAGAGAACCTTTATAATTAATAAATAAATATAGTCTTGTAAAATTTTTTGAATTTTGAAGCAAATCAAATTATTTTGTTCAATATTTTTTGATTTGCAATTTTTAAGTAGTTACACTATTATATATAAACTGGAAATGGATCTGGCCTCGGACACCGGAGGGTTTGGTCACTTTTTCTGAAAGTATATGACATCTATTTTTTCAACACACCTGCTCGTAAAGAGGTTCTTATTCCACCGCTTTTATGCTCATAATCCTAGATATTAAACACGCGTGCATTTCACAATAATTATCCAACTAGTGGAATAATTTAATAATCCGATCAAGTGACGTTTGTACTCTAGTACCAAGTTGTACGTACGCAGACGAATCGTTGTAATTTAGTCGGGTATTACCTTTACTTTTTTTTAACTCTTTATTAGTTTACATTCTAAAAAAGTAAAAAAAGTAAATATAATAAAAATATACACATTTACGATAGAATACAAATTATACAATCCTGATTGTGAATAAGAATCATTTCAACTTATTATATTACTCGTAATACACAATAAATTACGTTTTAAACACGAATTGTCTGTTTTAATATTGGCTGTTTGGCATTATACGTCCGCGCCTTTGCCTCAAGCTGCACGCACATCCAAAAAAGAAAATTGCGCGCCATTTATAAGTTAACCTCAAATCATTGTTTATTTGTTAGATTTTTCTGGTAGTGTTTTATTAATTTAAACAAAGTATATTTTCAATGAATAAGAATACAACTTTAGCGTTAATTTAACCTCTGGATATATTTCAAAATTGTGATACATACTAGTAAAATGTTATCGTAAAAATCTAGTGAGCAATACGTAAGAAAAAAATACTATAATTTATTGCACAATAAATGTGAAGTCTTTAATTTTATGAAATTATTTGAAAAAGAGTTCCAGATACTCAATAACATCACAAAAAAGGTTAGATAAATTTAATTATCTTAGATTCGTAAGTACCTCTATCCTGTAAACATTCTGACAATTAATGTATTTATCAAAAGTTATTAATTATACTATATTCTGTTATTTCCTCGCAAGTGTGTTGAAAAACGTCGTATGAAACCCGTGTGCTTGATCATTACATAAGCTCAGCTTCCTTATGCGCACTCACATGCGTTCGTGCGCACAATATCGCTTCGTATGTAATGATCAACTTAGCACACTTGTATCATAATGTACTATTATAGTCTTGTAAGTTAAATTTTTTTCTTTTTATTAATCTGACACCTGTGGGTATGTTTCAGCACTTGTATCTACCTAGTAATGCAGGTCATTAGCCTTCGGCTTCTGAACCCATCTTTGAGTACTTGTAATATGTGTGTAGATAAAGTAATGTATGCAACTGTACATAATTAGGCCTTAAAACACTTGTGTTATCCTACATATAATGAAACGCGCCGCGCTCGTCTCATTAAACCCCACTCGTGTTTTAAGGCCCCTCATTACGTATCAGTTGCACAAACTACTATTATTTATTATATTATAATATAGTTAATAGTAAACATTTACATTTTTGCAATTAAAAATGTTTCAACAAACAACTGACAAGTTGACAACAGAAACGGCGGCCGTACAAACTTCTGTCGCGAGTTTTTTTTACCATAGTCAAACGAACGAAGTCCTTTCTCATGTCAATCGAGATCAAAATGTTGTGCGATTTATGTGAAAAAATATATCGAACTGACGTATCGTATCGACAACATTTTAATATCTATGGATACTACTCGTAGAATAGGAACCCATTAAATTGTGTTGGTACTGACAGTTGTTCCAAATTGAAAACTCATAACTAGACCCCGGACTCTTGTGGCAATGACGTCACAATAGGGTGATTTGGGGAGTAAACGGGACGGTGCTATGAAACACGGTTAAAAACTCGGTTGTTAACCGAATACATTAAATTAGACATTTTTAACAATATTACTTAGTAAGTTGATCAATATTATCGTTTGCTATATTACTTGCAAAACATGCATTTGTACGTTAAACTGGCATTGGTTTTGCCGGCCACTCGCTCCTTGTTCGTCACAAATGTCACCAAGCCAATGGTTTTTGGTTGGTTGGTTGGTTGGTTACAATCGTATGGTTTGCACTAAAAAATAATATTGATCAACTTACTAGATAGTTTTGTTGAAAATATCTAATTAAAATGTATTCAGTTAACAACCGAGTTTTTAACCGTGTTTCATAGCACCGTCCCGTTTACTCCCCAAATCACCCTATTCTGACGTCATTGCCACAAGAGTCCGGGGTCTACTCATAACTCAATCATATTTGAGCATGTAAACTTTACATGCTATTACATTGTAAAGTTAAATCTACGTTACTGCCACAGATAAGAAATTTATCATAGTAAAATCATTTGTTGTAATGCTGCTTAGTATGGATTTTAAGCAGTCGCACTGGTGTATGTAGTACTCGTCAGATGACGTCAATCTTTACACCATATGTTAGTATTACAAAGACAAGTATTACATAATGGAATAAAAATAGACACTAAAATAAACAAATATAGTAATAGTGTTTTATTATGTAAAGTAAAAATTTTGCACGGCAACATATCAAAGTACTTACATTCGCTGGAGTTTCGAGACAGTCTTTGAAGGGATAGGTTATTGGTGGTTTATCGGGGTTAAATCTATCATCAGGTTTAACACCTTGCTGCAAAATTAAAATAATAAAGTTAAAATACGGACCTGTAAACAGTGTAGATGACTTGGATAGTTGGTTTTTGCTAATAGTAGATTGTACACCAAGGGGATAAAGCACTGTTTTATGTCACATGAGCATGAACGTAACGGAGGACTCCAGACTATACTCCCGAGCGAAGCGAGGTAATTAAGACTGAGTCCTGAGTGCAGTGAGGGGTTAAAGCGCGCCCGTGATAAAAACCTCTTTATCCCCCAGGAGTATACTCTACTTTTCTCACCTCTTGCGAGACAATAAAATAGGCTTCTAGAAACGGATTTTTATTAAAGTAAATCAAAAGTAAAAATTGATTCTTGATACATTAGTTCATTTTATTCGAATTTTATCTTCTAGTTTTACTCCGTATACTGCAGCGTCTTATGCAAAGCCCGGATGACGGGAGCAAAAATTCACTTTTACTAGTGCTTAATATCGACTATTCTATCGACATTCATACGAACAATTTTTGTATCAGAAATGTATTGATCAACCTCATTATCTTACTCGTTGTTCAATATTATCATACTCATGGGAATGATCGTAATAATAAAATAAAAGTAACAGTTCTTTTAAATAGATACTTTTCCTATAACTTATTAATCTTATTATCAATAAATTTCTGATTCAAAAATTGTTCGTAGGTATGGATGTCGATAGAATAGTCGATATTTAATTAAGCACTGTAATGCAACGTAATTGAAACCACTGCGCGGAATAACAATACGCGCTGTACACGCTAGTACATGCACCCGGTATCGTAGTAGTAGTTGCACCCGCCTTACCCCGCGCGCATGCATACCGCTCGAACGCCCGCGGCCCAGCCCTTATAAACCGGCGCGTGGCCCGGCTAGCCGCAGTCCGTCTCGCGCAGCGATCCGATCTCATAGAAATGGGACGGAATTCACGGAGTACCTGACTTGACGAACAATACAGCGCGACCTCCCGGTGTTGATCCCGTAGCACGGCACAGTACCGGCCAGCCGCGAGGTATTTTCTCTAAGTGCGTACACTTTGTACTTAGGAGTAGTTGCGCTAAACGATAATTCCGTACAACGGAGTATCTGTTTGTTGTGTTTATAGTTAGCCTAGTTTATCATATCTCGTTGTAAAATTTCATGTTATGTTTGCTTCTATTTATTTACCAACTTTAAGTTTGCCATTTACTTTGTTTATATACAATTTAGTTAAGACTGTTGCTTTTATGTAATTTTGCTAAACGCTGAACTCTGCTATTTTAATTTTTCTTGCTTTGCCTTGTTAATATTTTATATGTTTTGCTTTGCATTCAATAGTAGATTGTACACCAAGGGGATAAAGCACTGTTTTATGTCACGAGCGCGATATTGAATCCCGAACGGAACAAAGGAGTCCAGACTTTACTCCCGAGCGCAGCGAGGGGGTTATGAGTTAATTCATAGTGCAGTGAGGGGTTTAAGCGCGCCCGTGACAAAAACAGCTTTATCCCCGAGGAGTATACTCTACTTTTCTCACCTCTTGTGAGACAATAAAATAGTTAAGGATACTACTAGAAACGGATTTTTATTAGGGTTCCGTAGCCAAATGGCAAAAACGGAACCCTTATGTATTCGTCATGTCTGTCTGTCTGTCTGTCCGTCCGTATGTCACAGCCATTTTACTTGGAAACTATACGACGTATCTGAATAAAATTTACACATAAGGTGTATTTTGTATGCCGCTACTTAGTTATGGAGTTAAATTTGAAAAATGTAGGGGGGGGGGGGCTCCATATGTGTAAATAAAAAAAAATATAAAAATTTACCAAATATCAACATGTGACACATGAATCGATAGGTCTTTATAAATAACATTGAGGTTTCTTTGACCATTTTGTGATTAAGTCAATATTTTCTGAAATAATCGCTTCGAAAGTCAGAAAAATTGTGTCCCCTCCCCTGTAACTTTTGAACCGTAAGTCTAAAAAATATGAAGAAATTTGAGGACATGCGCCTTATCATATACTTTCTAAGAAAATTGTTTTGAACATTATCGGTTCAGCCATTTTTGAGTTATCTTCAAGAAACTTCCTCCATAGGCATCAGATACGATCTTTTGGTATTAGTTTGGTTCTTATTCCATTAAAGGTACGGAATCCTCCTATGCGTGGTCCGACACACACTTTATTCGAATTTTATCTTCTATTTTTATAGAACCTGCAGTTTTACTGCGTATACTGCACTGCAGCGTCTTGTGACACTCGCGGCATTTGTTTAGATATTTAAAATTGAGATGGCCAGCACGATTTGCGCCGAATAAATTCGATTTTAAATCAGTTCGACGCGGTGGCGCGGGCCCGTGCCCCGGGCTGTGCACCGTGCGGACTTTACGAAATTAGACTTTAAGGTCATAGCAATAAGAACTATGGGAAGTGAAATCACATTATTAACCAGCGGGTTATAATGAGATTTAGTACAACATTATAACCCGGCTAAAGCCAAGGGCTATAATGATTTGCTTTTGGTCAGATTTGCATGATATATAATTTAGCATTGTCGAGCAGGTGGTGTGAAAAAGTTAGTATTTGCTTTAGTATTTTGTTTAATGTTGATGTTTGCCTAGAATCCTTGTCGAGTTAAAATTTACACCTATTGCTAATTGTTTAGTTGTATCTTTTATTAGCTTTAGTACTAGCTTGCCGTACTGATTTGATATGGTTTACTGTGTTACGCTCGTTACTTATTTTTTGTTTTCTTAGTTTTAGCTAACGCTTCACTTACTGTTTTGTAGACGCTTACTGTGGTGTGATTCTTTTGACAATATACGTCTTAAACTTTACCGTGGTGGTTTCAATTAAGAAGAACCTACATTATAGCACTTGAAAAAAGTGCATATTTGCTCCCGCCATCCGGGCTTTGCAGTTATGATACTCGCGGCATTTGTTTTAGGTATTTAAAATTGAGGTGGCCAGCACGATTTTCAAATCAGTTCGACGCGTCGGCGCGGGCCCCGGCTGGCGTGGATGGGCTGTGCACCGTGCGGAATTTACGAAATTAGACTTTAAGTACATAACAATAAAAACCATGGGAAGTGAAATCACATTATTAACCAGCGGGTTATAATGAGATTTAGTACAACATTATAACCCGGCTGAACCCAAGGGCTATAATAATTTGCTTTTGGTCAGGTTTGCATGATATATAATTTGGCATTGTCGAGCAGGTGGTGTGAAATAGTACATTACTGCAGAGGCCGTGAAGTAAGGGATTTAAGGACGAGATTGCGATGAGATAAAGCGAGTCCTGCAATCCCTGTTCCGGCCAAGGATGTATAGTGCTTTTCTCAAACAATGTAAGAAAAAATGTTTAAATTGCCGTCTTTTTTATTTTTTAAACATGACATTTGAAAAAGATATTCGAGCACCATGTTTAATATAGTACCATATATTTTGTTTTTTCTTTTTTAATTTTAATGTCGCAAGTATGCTTACATAGAGAGTGGTCGTTGGGTGTTTGTAATATTTCCTTTGTCAGTCTAATCTTAGTGAGCAATTTTAAAAAGTTAGAGCAGCGGACAATAATGTACGTTTCATACTAACTCCCTACATTACTTCTTGGCCTAGGTCAAGAAGTAATGTAAGGGGTCATAAATGAGCAACTCCATGTACTGATTTAAACTTACACGATTTTCACTCATTATTTTGACAAAAACGGGACTTAATCGCGTACACTTACTTACTACGGGAGGCTAATGAAATTAGGAAGCATAAGAATTTCAACCAGAACGAGGGACAGGGGATCTCATCTTCGTGGAATCCAGTGATCAGCAAATGTAAGCCTGAAAATACTTACATTTCCTAACCACCAGATGTCGTAAGTGTTGCGTGTAGGCAAAGTGAAAACCCTAGTGTGAATGTGCATAATCGAGACCAACTGCGGGTAGTTCGAAAAACCCGCGTAGCTAGGAGATGCTGATACAATTCCTCGCCAGTCTGCCTGCGACCACGATCGTTACCGCACGCTCGAAACGTCAGGTGAAATAATAAAAGTAATTGTACGCGATTAAGTCCCGTTTTTGTCAAAATAATGAGCAAATTCATGTCTTCATTTCGTGACATTAACGCATACATTTCGAAGTACGTTTGAGAAAAATATATTAAACCTCATTCGATTTTACGGAGCAAGATTGTCAAAGTAGGAAGGGGGTGGGGTGGCAGTGTTATACTCGCACTTATTATATTACTATAGTATATCTACAAAGTGTAGTATTGTCACCCTTTAAAAAATGCGTAGCGCTAACCATATTTTGAGGGGCGAGTTTCAACAATTCGAAAGTTACTTATTTTTGTAGTTTGAAATGCAGTGTGTCTTGGAAATCTACGATGGGCATAAATCTCGCTCGTATGGGTTGATTACACCATAGATTTGGAATAGTATCGAACACGCCAAAAGAAGATGATGACAAATACCTGAATAAGCCGGAATAAGAAAAAGACAAACAACTATAATGACCATGGATGACAAAGACTACCAACGACAAGTGACGAATGAAGAATGGGTGACGAAAGTAGAATAGGACGAATTAAGAACTTGACAAAAAATTAATGGAACGGCTCGATAGCATACCGTAGATTTTCACGATACGACGTCGCAACGTATAGACGGAGAGCTAGCGACCAAATCGGTCATGTGGCTTCAGCTGTATTGAAACTCCGTTAGCTACTTCCCTGATCAACCTTTTCCTATAATCTTCGTGCTGGCAGGCCGCGGGCGGTGGGTGCGGGTGTAGTGGGGTGGGGAAAAAAAAGAAAAAAATGTGGGCTCAGCGACTTTAATTTTTTTTTCAAACAGTTGCTCTGTACTCCCTGTGCACCCAAAAAAAAATTTAAATCGATCGGGTGGTGGGAAGGGGTTGCCAGCGTTAATTAAAAGTACCAAAATAATAATAATTTTCGTGTGGGCTCAGCTGTATTGGCTTTTTTTCTGACGCGAGATTAATCAATATGTAAGCCCCAAAAAAATAGCCATGCAAAAATATCGGTGGGAAGGTATATTATACTAGTAATTTGACGATAACGCATTGTGTAATTGTGCTTTGGCCCTACGACAGGGGGGTTTCACTATATCTCTCTCCATTTTACCCGGTTTTCCCAATGCGCTTACCGCACCGCGACGGCTAATGAGGGAAGAGTTGGCACATCGCTTATCAACTTATGACTGCGTTCGAGAATATGTGACGTTTTCATCATTTTCGGTTGTTAAAAGAGTTTATTTCTATATTATTTTTTATGGCAGTTAACATCTTAATGATGTTAACATCTTAATAATGTGCCCATCAACGTGCACTGAGGAAGATCTCCTAAGAGCTACACCCCGAGGAATAGAAGTGGCAAAATATTGGCAATCAAAAGTTTAACCTTAAGAAATTTGATCCCTTTACACGAATAAGAAGATCTTAATGATAACCGATAATTATGTGTACTTTTGATTAAAAACGTCACGTATTATTATTTCAGCTAGTGTTTATGGCATGTCACAAACCTCTATGGATATATTAAGCACGTTGAAAACCCTATTTTTTTAAGAGTGCGTCAGACAGCTAACGTATTCATCTCTGTAGCTAAATGCCAAATAGAGGAAGGAGAAACTCCTGCACTTGTACTATTACTTATTCTGTGCCATATCTTTATGTGTGTAGGCATATCTTAAGTAGGGTAATTAGGTTTACAGCAAATGTCCTGCAATATTTTTTATCAGGCACATTGTCATTTAGGTGCAACGACGAGCGAAGCTAAGCGAAGCATCTCTGACCTACGTCGATGACCTGGTGCTTATAGTGGAAAGCAACACTCCTAGAGGAACCTGGCCCTGCGGACGTGTAACAGCCATTTTCCCAGGCCCTGATGGCGTCATCCATGTCGCGGACGTGCGCACCCTGGCGGGAATTTGCGGCGGCCCCTACGCAAGCTAGTGAAGCTGGACGTGTCAGAATTTCTTTCATAAAAAAGGGAGGAAATGTGCGCGACGCACCACTTTTTAGAATCTATTTTTACTTTTTATAGTTTTTCTATTTTTGATATGTTTTGTTTTTTGTTTTTCTTTCTGTCATTAGCTTTTCCTATTCGTTGTAATAAAGTACTATCATTCTGAACCAGTGCAGTTTTCATTAACGCGTGTCACGCTATTAATTCCCTCCCCGCAACCCGCCCAATATAATTGTATTATCAAATTGCCAATGGTCACGTAGCATTATTCATAATGACCAGACGATGTGATTAATACTGAAATTTAGATAGTAATTAATCACTTGGCCTGATACAGCTGGGCATTATAAATAATGCCCGCATTAATGACTTGGTCCATAACATATATACTCCTTATTTTCCAGATAAGTTGTAATTTGAACTTTAATATTGCAATATAATATTTATGCAGACCTTAATCGTAAACTCATAGTTTTCCCGAAAATGAAAATGAAATTAACTAAGTCAAGAGCAAAGTCACAGTATCGCACGACTTTACCGTCTCATTGAAATAGGATCTATATGGATTCATTACATGCTGGCTCGCATTGTTCGCTAGGCTTCGCGCACATGTTCGCAGTTAACCTAAAACCCATCTCCTAGCTTCGCTCGTCGTTGCACCTAAATGACAATGTGCCTGATAAAAAATATTGCAGGACATTCGTTGTAAACCTAATTACCCTACTTAAGATATGCCTACACACATAAAGATATGGCACAGAATAAGTAATAGTACAAGTACAGAAGTTTCTCCTTCCTCTATTTGGCATTTAGCTACAGAGATGAATACGTTAGCTGTCTGACGCACTCTTAAAAAAAATAGGGTTTTCAACGTGCTTCATATATCCATAGAGGTTTGTGACATGCCATAAACACTAGCTGAAATAATAATACGTGACGTTTTCAATCAAAAGTACACACAATTGTCGGTTATCATTAAGATGTTAACTGCCATATAAAATAATATAGAAATAAACTCTATTAACAACCGACAATGATGAAAACGTCTCATATTCTCGAACGCAGTCATAAGGTGATAAGCGATGTGCCAACCCTTCACTCATTAGCCGTCGCGGTGCGGTAAGCGCATCGGGAAAACCGGGTAAAATGGAGAGAGATATAGTGAAACCCCCCGTAGGGCCAAAGCATATTTACACAATGCGTTATCGTCAAATTACGTTGCGACGTCGTGTCGCGGAAATCTACGGTATGCTATCGAACCGTTCCATTAATTTTTTGTCAAGTTCTTAACTCGTCCTATTCTACTTTCGTCACCCATTCTTCATTCGTCACTTTTCGTTGGTAGTCTTTGTGGTCCATGGTCATTATAGTTGTTTGTCTTTTTCTTATTCTGGCTTATTCCGGTATTTGTCATCATCTTCTTTTGGCGTGTTCGATACTATTCCAAATCTACGGTGTAATCAACCCATACGAGCGAGATTTATGCCCATCGTAGATTTCCAAGACACACTGCATTTAAAACTACAAAAAGTAACTTTCGAATTGTTGAAACTCGCCCCTCAAAATATTGTTAGCGCTACGCGTTTTTTAAAGGATGACAATACTACACTTTGTAGATTTATACTATAGTAATATAATAAGTGCGAGTATAACACTGCCACCCCACCCCCTTCCTACTTTGACAATCTTGCTCCGTAAAATCCTGAATGAGGTTTAATATATTTTTCTCAAAGATACTTCGAAATGTATGCATTAATGTCACGAAATGAAGACATGAAGTCGCTCATTTATGACTCCTTACATTACTTCTTGACCTAGGCCAGGAAGTAATGTAGGGAGTTAGTATGAAACGTACAATATTGTCCGCAGGTCTAAATTTTTAAAATTGCTCACTAAGATTAGACTGACAAAGGAAATATTACAAACAGCCAACGACCCCTCTCTATGTAAGCATACTTGCGACATTAAAATAAAAAAAGGAAAAACAAAATATATGGTACTGTATTTATAAGCGGTTAAACATGGTGCTCGAATATCTTTATCAAATGTCAAGTTTAAAAAATAAAAAAGGCGGCAATTTAAAAAAAAAATCTTACATTGTTTGAGAAAAGCACTATACAATCCTTGGCCGGAACAGGGATTGCAGGACTCGCTTTATCCGAGCAATCTCGTCCTTAAATCCCTTACTTCACGGCCTCTGCAGTAATGTACTATTTTACACCACCTGCTCGACAATGCCAAATCATATATAATGCAAACCTGACCAAAAGCAAATCATTATAGCCCTTGGCTTCAGCCGGGTTATAATGTTGTACTAAATCTCATTATAACCCGCTGGTTAATAATGTGATTTCACTTCCCATAGTCTTTATTGTTATGTAATTTCGTAAATTCCGCACGGTGCACAGCCCATCCACGCCAGCCGGGGCCCGCGCCGACGCGTCGACCTGATTTCAAAATCGTGCTGGCCACCTCAATTTTAAATACGTAAAACAAATGCCGCGAGTATCATAACTGCAAAGCCCGGATGACGGAAGCAAATATGCAATTTTTTCAAGTGCTATAATGCAGGTTCTTCTTAATTGAAACCACCACGGCAAAGTTTAAGGCGTATATTGTCAAAAGAATCACACCACAGTAAGCGTCTACAAAACAGTAAGTCAAGTGTTAGCTAAAACTAAGAAAACTAAAAATAAATAACGAGCGTAACACAGTAAACAATAACAAATCAAAGAACGTGAACGGTCGCTTGTGATGACCTAGACGCGCCTCTGGTAGGTCCCCATTGGAGGCTAGAACTGCTTGGAGTTTCGGATTCGACAGAATTGGCAGTTATACGCCACCTTGCGGACGGTACTCCGAAGACTTAGCAGGTGGTATTCTTGCCGGTGCTCATTCACTACCATCTCTGTGTTTGCATGAGCGGCCCTGCGATGTGCGTGTGAAACAAGGAAGCGTACGCGATCATCTGCTCGGATCTTTACTTGAGGGAACATCTCATGTATGTACCCCGTTATAGTAAGATAGCCCATGACACTGAACCTAGTTCGATAAGTCTCCTAGATGAGATATATATAATTAGCCGCGTCTTTAATGAGGGAACACCAAATGCCGATGCTGCAATGCAAAAAAAGTGGTGACGTATTTTAATTTTTATTTTATTTTATAAAAAACCGGTTTCTAGTACGATAAGTCTCTTAGATTTCTTTTGTTCCTCGAAGTAGGGGAAGGGTAGGGCTACACGATAATGCGATGCTGCAAGCCCCCGTGCGTGGCCTTTTCAGTGGCAGCAGCATCAAAAGATTGTAGATGTATGAAAAAACAAAGCGCTCTCTTACTATTAGGGCAACTTTGTAGTCGACTCAGGGAGTATGCTAAAGCAAGTCTACAGATCGACTTCGTTAGCTAGAAAATCGGCCAGATTTTCGAGCTTCGACTGACCAGCAGCCTCATAATGAACGGCATAGTCTAACCATTTGGTTCGCAGCAAAATTTAAGAAATAAATTTGGTAAATTTTAGAAATAAGAGCCTGAAATAATTCTGGCGGAGCTAATGTCAGAAATAAAAATACGAACACATACGAGAACATGTTTTTTATTACTCTGTTCATAGTTGATGGACATTATGTGTAAAGCCCGGACAATTTAATAGGCATGATGACACCATGTTGAATTATGCAATCAAATTTAGTTGATAGGATGCAAAATGATCAATATATCCAACTAAAGTGAAAATTTATAAATTCTATTGAAATGGCTCAAAGATATCAAGCTGCAAAATTTCTAAATTTTACGATTTTTTAAAGTGCGAAATTAAAAAAAAAACAAACAATTATACCATTCGATTTTTAACATTTTACTGTATAATAAATTGTATAGCAACCATATACATAAACGCAATATTTTACTGTAAAAATAGCAATTTCATATTTTTTCCATACTCTAAACAGGGCGACTATGTGACAGTGACGTCACTTTTGCACGTCATTTTGTCTGGAGCGTTTTGAGAAACAAATGCAAATCTCGGACTTTAAGTCTCATTTCTGACTTTCGTGTTGCTTTAACGCAATTGGCCCCATATAGACATTTGATCCTCACAACAAAACGAATCGATTGATACATGGACATGAAAAAAATTCACCATGCCTATTGTTTGAATAGTTAATATCGGAGGTTTATTACTCTGCCAAATAGGTGATGGGCATTATGTATAATGCTCGGGCAATTTAATGATTTGAATAGTTATTATCAAATTGCCTACTCATATAATGACGAATTTATCACTTGGTCCATAACATCTATAAATAGGGGGGTGTCTGTCTTTAGGAGACCTTGTTGCACCTTGTCCCGGTCCACGAGTGTCCTGGTAGGAGGCGCTTGATCGGGGTGAGGACCCAGTCTTAAGAGGACCGGCCTATGGTCTGAGTTAAGCTCGCACTTCTATAGAACGTAGAGTAAGCGCTGCGTTCTTTAGAAGAACTATGTCAAGTATGTCACCGTTGCGGGGGTAGTGGGTGGCTTCTAGGGGAGGGAGGATATCGAAAGGGAGGCTTTCGATTAATAGACGATTGAGCAGCCTACCGTTGGGGTTTGTCGCGACGTATCCCCATTCGACGTGTTTGCTGTTTAGGTCTCCGGCCACGATGACCGAAGGGCCTAGGAAGGCTAAACTATCCCGGTTTGCCGGGAGTGTCCTTCCGCTTTGAAACGCAGGGACAGCCTCCCCAATTGGCATTATGCCCATGGGGAAGTTTGCGTTCCAAGCAGTTAATACACCGCCGGCCCACCGGGTCCTTGCAACACTGAGAAAAAAATGTTGTTGGGCGTAACAATAAAACTTAAACGCTATACAACCGTCTATGGAGCTTGGTCTATAGTACAACTTTTATGTTGTCAAACTCTTATTGTTAATCTGACAATATTATATAAATAACATTTTCACTTTGTTATTATTACAATGCTTTATATGTTGTCGTTACAACAATATAAACTTTGTGATATTGGCAACTTTTAACCTAGTACGTTCTGGTTTAAGTTGCTACCTAGACAAAATTGCTTTGTGCAAATGACAAAGTAACTTTGTTATTGTATTGTTTAAATTATGTTCTTGCAACAAATTTGTATTGTATTGTGGCAATACCACAAAATAGTTTTTGTTAACCTAACCAAATAAACGTTGTTATAATAGCAATGTGCTTTGTTTTGGCATCAAATCTTTGAGGTCACTATTCTGCTAACGTAGTTAATCTAACCAAATTAAACGTTGTCATAGCAGCAAAATGCTTTGTTTTGGCATCAAATCTTTAGGTCACTATTCTGCTAACGTTGTTAAATTAACCAAATCTTACGTGGTCGCAATAGCAACATGCTTTGTTTCGGCATCATTTTTTATAGTCATAATGACAAAGGCACTTTGTTGTGCTAACCATTTGGTATTTCTGTTTCAAGATACAATTTATTGTTATTCATACAACATTAGTTCAATATTTTAATAACAACGACCTTCAACTTTAATTTTCGACATTTTAATTTATATCTCGCAATTGGATAATTATGCAAAAGACCAATTTCTATAAATTGCATATTTTGCAATTGCGAGAGACCAAATAGTTAAAATGTCGATCAATGGTGGTTCAAGGCCGTTGACATTATTAAAGGTGGAACCAATGTTGTATGAATAACATTATGTACCTAAATGTTATGTTGAAACAGAAAAAACAAAAAGCAGTGCCAATCATGACCAAACTGCGAGCAAGTGCAAACCATTACGACCCAAAAAAATGATGCTGAAACAAAGCATATTCCTGTTGCGCGATTATTACATCAAGAAACAGCGTTTCACGTTAGCAAAACAGTGACCTAAAAATATTTAGGGAGTATAAAACGTAAGATCAAACCAAAAAGTAATATATTTTCGTTTATTTTAAAATGGACGTTTCAAAGTATATTGCAGAGCCCTCAATATAATATCAGCAACTTCCATGATGGTGACTTCTTTGGTGCCGAAAAGCATTTCCCTTTGATAACAGTATGTTCCTATGTCTGAAACTGTCGCAACACGAGCCAGGTAATCATGTCTTGCTCTTCTTTGGATAATTTCCACACATTTCTCTTCGCCTACTGAAAAATAAATTAATATAAGTTTTTTGTCAAACGTTTCATTTTTGACATAAGCTTTTAGGGTCATATTACTCATCCAAACAATTATAACAGACTCAAACACAATTAGGTTTTGTTGTTTTATTGCAGAGTACTTATAGTCACCTCCAGTGTCCAACAATCAGATCAGCTCGATGGTACCAAAACATTGCATTTTTATCCGAGTTACGAAGGAATGAAAATTTTCAGATCGGTCAGAAATCGGGAGCTGGTTTAAAATTCAGATGCAAGTTTTGAACCGTGTACTAATACATAAACCTTAAATATACTACTGTCCTGACTGTTTTACGAAACGTGCTACTGTATAAAGTCGTCATGAGCAACCTTTTAAAAATGCAGAAATTATTTGAAGAAATACAAAACATAAAATACATATTTAGGATCTTACCAGAGGCCAAATCGAGAAGGTCGATGGTTGATAAGTCAGCCTTGTTACATTCTCCTCTTTCAACGAGTACTCGTAGTTTCAGAATCTTCAACTTTATAAGAGGAAATCTTTCTTTATATGTTTTATTTGCTGCTGGGTACACACATTGAAAGTCAGGCGACACCTGAAACAAACATATATCATAATGCTACAAACAACAATACACTTAAATATTAATTACCACGGTAGACCTTATGGCAATGTTAAAGTGAAAATGAAAATAATTATTAATTATTCTTCAATTTAGGTACTTTACAATGCACTTATGAAAATCAAAAAGAAACTATAGCGGGTCTGGCTGTATATAAACAGCGGCACTGATATTAAAAATGTTTATTTAAACAAATTGAACACAAATGGGTTATACAGACACAAGTCTAGCTAATATTTTAAAGTCTAGGTTAACAAAGTAACGAATGTGTATCGTAGGTCGGTGGCACGCGAGTACAGCGTGCTTACCATGCGGCGGTGCGCTGCCCACTAGCGAGAGCACTTGAAACGCTCCGCGGTGATACAAGATGGCGGCACACGCCAAGGTCTAGTTGACCCACGGTTTAGCTTATTAAGAAACGAGCCGGGGTCTACCTCTAGTGGTTCTTACGGAAACACGCCGAACAGGCGTGTCGTCAAGGTCACGCGCTATAAAACTACTTCCGATTCTAACCCTACAGCTCCTACATAGATATTTTTTCAATACATACATCTTACAACTATCATGCATTTTTTTACTAAGATTATTGACATACAGTAGGTACGGTTACACCGTATGTAATTTAGATACATTAGATTACTTATACGGGACGTTACTATTGTCATACTCATACCAATAAAGTCTGCCGATGGTCAGTAAAGTATTTCGTTGATGGCAGATACCCACGTACTTACAAATCATAAATAAAATCGTAAATACCTATTTAAGAGATTAAGTTAAATTATCAGCTACTTGTGCTATTACTTGTGTGCAAGATGGCGCGCGGCCGCGTGGTTGCCCAGTTAGACCGAATGTTTAATATAAATAGTGTTGTATGTAATGAGCTAAAGAAAAATTGTGCAACCTAATGAAGAGTTCAATCTGGAATGCATACAATTTTGCATTCGACAGTCCTGCGCATGCGTGTAAAATGGAATTGAAGTACAACATTACCTAAGTAATAAAAAATAATGAGTAGTTACTTACCAAGCATGCTAGGGATTAGGTGTACAAGCCTTGCAGAAACCAATCTTGCAGAAACACGCCCACCTCGACACACATTCCTATTGAAAAACCACAACACTAAGCGCTTATTACACCGCCCGCGCTCCGTCACGTCCTCCACTTCCGGCATCCATTAGCAACTGACCTGTACAACGTCGTTCCGTTCCCCGCCTCCCCTCCATTCCGCGCATTTTGTTAATGCGTTAATGTAATTTTGTCAATTTTTTACATTGTCAATCTAACAATAAAACCATTTAATGCAGATACAAATGTGCTTTGTTAAGTAGTTGACTTTGTTGCCGTACTAATGTTAAACTTGCTAAATTCACAAAATTCAATTGTCAAGTCAACAAACCCAAAAATATTGTCTTGGTGACAAAATACGACTTGTTAATAGTTGTTGACTTTGTTGCCGTACTAATGTTAAACTAGTTAAATTCACAAAATTCTATTGTCAAGTCAACAAACACAAAAATATTGTCTCGGTGACAAAATACGACTTGTTAATACTGCAATATATATTTGACAACAAAAACGTTGTGATAGTAAATAGACCCGCTTTGTTACAAATGCAATACTTATTGTGCCTACGACAAAAAAAACCTGACAAAGCGTATTTTGTGACTTTGTTAGCCATTATTTTTCTCAGTGAACCCTTCGGACGCGAGCAGTCACGAGACGGGTGGCCGCCAGCGCCCTTGACGCAACGGGAGGGAGAGTTACAACCACGAGCGCTGTGGCCGTACCTCTGGCATTTGTGACACTTCGTGACGTAGTTCTTCTTGTTGGATGGTTCTACACTAACCATAACACCTAACACGTTCTTGATGGCTTGAAGAGCCTGACGCAAGCTAGGACTGGGATCGGTCTTCACCAGGACGATATCTTATTTACCCTTAGTCTTATGATAGAGGCGACACACCTCCCGAACGTTTATTCCCTTCCTCACTAGATCCGCCTTGCTTAGACATGCCTACAACATTAAAAACTGCAAAGAAATTGTTAACTCCGCCGTAATTAAATTGGACATGAACTAAGAAATCACAATATGACTACCTACTGAAGATAACCACGATTTAGTATCGGTTTTCTTTATCTCAATTTACTATCACGGAACTCCTTTGTTTTAGCTACGAACAGAGTTAATTTAATACAATTAATACAATTGCTATCTCGCTACAAGCTAATGCCAGACTGAATGAAATTTCATCATTTTGGTTGGCGGGTGGACCGTTTCACTGCGTGCGGGCATTCACGCGCTTTTTGTAATGCGTATAGTTCAAAAACCATTCGACGGAACGTAAAGAATTTAGATAATTTTTTTAGATAATATTAAGTATCAGGTTTTATTCTAATTAATAAATATGAGACCATTATCTTATGATATTTATGGCCTGTTTCACAATCTCCAGTTAAAGCATATCTGTCAGATAAATGTTTGCTGTCCTGTTCTTTTAAATGACTGGAGAAAAAGATAGCAATATTTTTAACGGGCAGATAAGTTTATCGGTAGATTGTGAAACTGGCCCTTAGGGTTTCTTTCACAATATCCAAGTAAAGTCCTGAATAAGCTACTTGCAACTTATCTGACGAATAAAGTCATCGTTGGCGTTTCACAATCTTCAAATAAGCTTAACTGGCAAATAAAGTGCCAAGTAAATTATAGGCTAGATCATCTGTCAAATAAGTAAGTTATTTGGAGGTTTGACGTAACATTTCAAAACGAATGAAAATTATTTCTGTATGTAGTAATATCGAGAAATATTAAAAATGGATCTGTTTAATGCCTTTGACAAGGTGATCAGATGATTTCCTTGATCCTTTAACGGAACCCCGAAGAAATTCTGTGTTTCAACAACGCTCTAATAAATAATTAGAGTGTGATTTCGATTTCATAAAGAATATCAAAATATCGACCTCCTGCCACGTGAAATTAAAACTTCTCTCACACTTTTGACACTTTGTTTGGGGCAAAAATATGAAAAAGTAGCACAAATCTACAACAGACGACAAATAGCAAACAGGCCAAGTCGTTATTGTCTACCTGCCATCCATTATGACATTTGCCTTACGTTTCGTTCCAAGTATAAAAAACCTGTTTTTTTGTATCATTATAATTGGGTTACTATCAAATTAACCTTATTGCTAAAGGACAATCTCGTAGCTGAAATGTCTGGATTGTGTTATGTCTTTGTAACTACATAGACATGAATGCTAAATAACTCTTTAGCAAAACGTCTGGATCTTAGAATGTTACAATTTATAATGATCTAACAGCAAAACGTCTTTATGTTGGAATGTATTGTAATAAATACATTCGAAGATAAACGCATCATATCAGGTAATCCTGATAAACATAAACGCTAAATGTTCCGGTATGGAAACGTTTGTATCTTAGAACGTCTTTTTTACTAAATGGATTAAACGCGAAACGATCCGTTAGCAAACCGTCTGGATTTTAAAATGTTAAGTGTTAATATGACACTTGATAATTAAAACCTTCCCGCACAATCGATTATTTACATCTTGGCCACTTCAACATAATAAGTCTTCCTTATTGTCATAATTCAATATCAGTGAATGTTCAATATGTACGAAAAAGTGTACGAACTTCGCTTCTGCTTGATTAAGAATCCCTAATTTTTTGTGACCCTCAAGAGTCTTATGTTATTTAGTATACCAAATACAATTTATAATTAGTATACCAAATACAAGTCGGCACAGGTAAGAAGAACAGGAATTACCTCAAAATTTACTTTCAGAGTGTGATGGGGTAAAACCAATGTTTTTAGGGGGTATGCATTACTAACAAACAGAGGTGGGCATTTCGAAATCGATTCCTGATTACACGATTACTTGATTTTACTTATGTAATCCACTACCGGTTGTCAGATTACTTGTAATGTAATCAAGTGAAACGGTGATTACCAGTACATATTAAGGAATCGGGAATCATCTATACAAAGAGTACAATTACTATTAATTGGGAATCAAAATTGATTCCAAATTACTGGAATTGTTGACTGATTACCACCAGATTACTTCTACATATATATATTAAATTCGCACTGCTGCCATGCTCGTGATTTTTTTTTATATTTATCAGTTTAGATTCAGGCTTTGGGCATCGATTAGGCGCATCACACACTTGAGCGGAATCGTAGCGGTCGATCATAGTCAAAAATCAGCTGTAAGTAAGAAAAAACCCAACCTCCGGCTGAATTTTGTCTGTGTCTTCATTCAAAAACTCAGTCACCATAGACAAAAAAAGTTGGGTTGTTTCCGATTTCCGGCTGATTATTGTCTATGTTCGACGGGATTCCGCTCAATTGTGTGATGCACCTTAAGTATATTAAGAAAGCTATTTTTTTTACAAGCTTTTATTTAACTCACAGTGTTCACAGTGTGTGTGTACAGTCAGTTACAAAATCGTATGTTGTCAAAAACCTGTTAACTGATTTAGAACCAATTCCTTCTAACCGATCTTAGAATCGTCTTAATACCCTAAGTATCAAATGATTGTCTAAAGAAAAGTACAGTCAGCCACAAAATCGTATATTGTTAAAAACCTGTTAACTGATTTAGAACCAATTCCTTCTAACCGATATTAGAATAAATAATAAGTATTTAGATTATTGTCTAAATAAAAGTACAGTCAGCCACAAAATCATAAACTGTCAAAAACTTGTAAACTGATTTAGAACCTATTACTCCTAACCGATATTAGAATCGTCTTAATACCCTAAGTATCAGATGATTGTCTAAAGAAAAGTACAGTCAGCCATAAAATCGTATAATGTCAAAAACCTGTAAACTGATTTAGAACCAATTCCTTATAACCGATATGAGAATAAATAATAAGTATTTAGATGATTGTCTAAAGAACAGTACAGTCAGCCACAAAATCGGTCCGCCACTAAAGCCACACTACAGGCAAGAATGCATCGAGCCCAAGATCGATCGGCTGGAGGAGCACAGAGGAAAAGTGTCCACATCGTCACGTCCCTCAGCCACGAGGATCAAGCAAAGAATGCTAAAGAAATGCGATATAAATTCAAGGGATCCTTATACAAGAAACGTGTTATTTTTCATGTTTTGGTACGGAACCCTCCGTGTGAAAGTCCGACTTGCACATGGCCGGCTTTTCGATATCCCATTTGCAGGCAATCTTTAATTATATCCATCATTGTTTATAAATCACCCCTAACAACCATGCCAATGACACTCACGGTGTAATCCAGTCTGGAATTTAGTAATTTAGATTACTTAAGTACTTGATTACTGGGGAATCAAGATTAAAGTAGTGGTTTACAATACTGATTCCTAAGTAATGGATTACAAATGTAATCATAGTACAGTATTACAGTAATTTTGATTACCCAAGTAATCAATTACCGAGGAGTTACGATTACTGTAATGTAATCGTGTAATTAATTCCAAAAGTAATTGATTATGCCCAACTCTGCTAACAAATGAAAATGTCAGAATAAGGGACACCCCTAATTCATACTAATATTATAAATGTTCTCTAGCTCTGTGGCCTGGCTTGTTACATATTTGTAAACACATTGACACATTACATTTCATGACGTTTTGCTACTAACTCGTTCTGTGTTCATGTCAATCAACTAATTTCACTTTCGGCTTATTAGGTATTCTAATCATATGGACTATTTATATTTCCAGACGTTTGGCTACTTATTCATTCTAATTCGTAGCTGACTGAGTATTCTACTTTCATGTCGTCCAGCTGCATCGACTCTATGCTGACTGTGTATTTTACTTTTATGTCGTCTAGCTGAAATGGTCGTTTAGCGATGCGATAAGGTAAATTTGATAGTAACCCTTATAGTTGTTACAGAATATGCATGTAAAGTATATCAACTGTAGCATGCCGAAAGAACGCCAGCTACATCTCGCGGCGTCCCTTGGGACTATCCGCGCGATTACATGTTTTACCGGCCAAGTCGCGCGAGTAAGGGTAGATTAGATCGTGGTTCGTCTACTTATAGATAGGTGGCGCCGATATCAAAATATGATCACCATATCATGTGTCCTTTTTTATTTTGAAAGAAGCTGACGACTAAGAAAAGAGGATATTCGCATCAATTTTAAATTCAAATTTTGTAGGAGTTTGGAATAGTTTTTGTTTTAGTCGAGAAGACAGATAGATTGTGAAACTAGAGCTGGGCAGTTGTCATAATCCATTTTCGACATCCCTTTTTTCCTATTTTAATCTGAGTTTGATTTTTTTTTGGACGTGATTGGAATTAGTATTTTGTGATATCCAATGCCAAGTGTGTGCGTGTACCGAGTCGGAGGGGCGCCAAGCGTTTGCGACCGGACCCGCGATACTGTCCAACGCAGATATTGGATATCGCCTGTCGCGGTTGGGATAGAGCCGCCAGCCGCTTCCAAAGGACTTGAGCCCGCATTTCGCTTGGCTCACCAGGTGAAACTGGCGTATCGCCCTGGAATACGGCCGCCAGTCGCCTCTAAAGGACTCGAGCCCGCATTTCGCTTGGCTCACCAGGTGAAACCGGATTGGCGCACTAGGATACGGCCGCCAGTCGCCTCCGAAGGACTTGAGCCCGCATTTCGGTTGGTTCACCAGGTGAAAGCGGCGTGACTTCGCATTTTATTTGCCGTGCTTTAGTTCTATATTGCTGTTACCATTCTTACATATCTGCGATGCGCATTTTTGTATTAACCCTAAATCCCCAAAATTCTAATTGCTTCATTTGACGGGCGTACAAATACCTGGCTCTTGAATTTAGGCTACTCTCATCCAGCGAATCATCTGTCACCATTCATATCACTCGCCTCATTAATCCATTACTTTCCCCGCAGACAAATTTCCAGCCGAGTCTTTATTTGTACTTACTAGTTTTGCTAGTACTCCCTCGTTTTATTATCCTTTCGTGCGGAAAGTAGACGTCTACGATACTAAGGAAATTATAAAATGTGAAATATCTTTATATCGATATCGTTATCGTTATTTTTATGTGAAGTGCTAATTTTAAATAATCTGATTATTGTTCTTAATTACATTATATCCGGCTCGAAGGACCAAATTACTAATTTTAAATAATCTACTTAATCTGCAAAATTAAACGTGTTAATGCAAATTACGCAACATGTAGGAAAATACTATACAAAATATAACATAAAAGATGCATTTTTAAATACTTTTGAGAGTTATTAAATTTAAAAAATGTTTTATGCTCCCACATGTTGCGTGAATCGAAACTTCGCAACGCGATGTTGCCATCTTCAATACAAAAACACAAGACAAGACAAACAACAAACAACAATTTGACACATAAACTTAACGGTTAGACGTTTATGAAACGCTAAATATTTTAACAGGAAGTTTAATGTGGCAGTTAATTTATTTGTTAACTAGCCTTTTCCCGCAGCTTCGCCCGCGTACTATAAGTGCTCAAAAAGGATACGATATCTATGTTGTTTTTCAGACTTAGAGACCACATTTTCCCCTTTTAGAGGTTGCATTTTCAAAAAACATGAAACACGTGTTTACTCATTTATCGTTAGGATTACTCCTGTGAAGTTTCAAATAAAATAGTCTAACAAATCTTGATTTGCCATACAAACTTTGGACCCCCATTTTACCCCCTTAGGGGGTGAATTTTGAAAAATCCTTTCGCTTGCCCTTGCGGAGCAACGTAGTATTTATTCCGCTAATATATAAAAAAAATCATATGTATAGTTCTAAAAGTGATCACAGATGGCGCTGTATAAGTGACCAACAACCAATAACCATGCTATCTTCTGTACATACAATAAACGCGTAAGGAGAACAAAAATCACTTCGTTATGAAAATTTTAAGTATACGTATCAACAAATAAAATAGGTAGTTAAGATTAACCGATTTTGATTTACCCGAGAGCAAAAATTTTACCGATGCAACATGTTTTATCTCGCTTTAACATCCTAATACAATGAAAAGGGTCATAAATCTAACAAAGTAAACTTACCCTTTTTGTAAGAGGTTTGGCGTTTGAGATTTGTCTGGTCCCTATCATGTTGCTGCTGAAGCGATTTTCGCTACGACGTTCCCGGCCTGGGCCCCACGCGATATTCTGCCTTTGACTGGCGTATACATAGGGAATAGAGATAAGATAAGATACTTCGCACTTTAATTTCGTCCAGTCCCTTTCATGCTGGTGCAGCTCAAGCAATTTTCGCTGCGACGCTCCGAACCTGGATCCTACGCGGTACGCGGCCTTTGACTCTTGCAGACATTGCCGCTCACCCTCGCAAAGTGAAAGCCAAAAAAGTGACATCCCCATTTTATTACAAATTACTGTAGTTCAGATCATTATAAATGCGAGACTAAAACTCCCGCGTTTCTAATATGTGTAGTTTTTGAGAACTAAAATTTTGAAAATATTGTTTCAGACGCTCGGAAATTACGTAAAATAGAAATAATTTAAAAGATATTGAATGGACTGTTTGTTTCGCCTAGGTGTTCGATAAAACATTCAAAGACATACATTTAAGGGCAATCACTACCTTCCTAGATACATTTGTTACGAAGATATTAATTGTTTTGTTAATTTTGGTTTTTATTTTTTCCTTCCATGTCCCGCCGTAGTAGGTCGCGATATTGGTATGACAGCTTCATTATTATGTCTTCTATCTACCCTATTTTTTACAAGACCTAATTCCATGGAACATTCAAGTAATCACCTAAACACTTTATATCCGGGTTATCCGGCCTCTAGGGTTGAAACTTCGGTTTTTTTATTTTTATACGCCGTTGTTTCCGGGATATCTATAATTCTTGGTTTTGAGTACATATGGAAGAAAATGTGGTGCCACTGTTTCGAGGACTGGTTTAGTAAGTATCAGTCAAGTGCGAGACGGGTTCGCATACGAAGGGTCAAAAAAAAATAAAGCGTGTCATACATTGTATGATAACACGGATCCTCAGTGTGCAATTCCGACTGGTACTTTATAACGCCATCGGATGAAAACATAACACCATCATCAGAGTTATGTCCAGCAAGATGACAGCTATTATGAGGTGTAAGACGGGGAAGAGAGCCTGGAAGTAGAAGAAGACATAATATGACTTGTCATGCTTCTTGTGTCGACTTGTCTTGTCATACGCCCTTGAGCGTAAGAGCATATACACCGTGTTTTTTTTATTTCCGTTAATCAGGGTGAATGGCATACATTTTGTACTTAGTTATTGCCTCAATTGAGCCTTTTTTCGTCTACATTTTACTTGTTAGATATGGTTGTGATTTTATTTAGTTACTATAAATGATTTTATTTTCAATATCGATTTTTAAATTACTATTTACAAATATATACGTTTTCAATAATTTTTGTTGTTGATAAATTTGTAGTAATTCATGTTTTAGAAAATTTATAGACATTTATAGCCGTTTCTTCCAAAAAAAAATCACATAATCGTAGTATAACCGGTTTAACCGGTTATTTTTAGACCATAACCAATGGAATACCCGGCTTTAAAATTTTACCGGTTATTTCATTCCCTATATACTGTGTTTGTTTTATATCCAGGTAAATCCGGATATTGTTAGTGGCAGCCCTGACTAAAAATTTTAATCGACTGTAGATTAAATCTTCCATGGGATTAGATCTTGTAAAAAATAGGGTAGATAGAAGACATAATAATGAAGCTGTCGTAAAAATATCGCGATCTACCTACTACGGTGGAATATGGAATAAAAAAAATAAAAACCAACTTATGATTAAAATAATTAATATCATTGTAACAAATGTACCTAGATTGTAAGGTTGTAATTACTTGTAAATGTCCTTTTTTTAAAGGTTTATCCAACACTTTGGTCAATAGAAAAGTTTGTTACTTAGTTTGCAATACATAATTATTTTTCGTAATATCCGGGTATCAGAATCAAGATTTTCAAAAATGTATTTCTCAAAAACTACACATATTAGAAACGCGGGAGTTTAAGTCTCGCATTTGTAATTTTCTGAACTACAGTAATTTGTAATTAAATGGGGATGTCACTTTTTTGGCATCCATAAAACACTGTGCCGTGGGCCCTTAGCCTCTGCTCTATTGCCTTCACTTTTGAGATACTCATCCCTGGAGTTTTGTCCGGTCCCTATCATGCTGCTGCTGAAACAGTTCTAGTTGCAACGTTCCTAGCCTAGGCCCTATACGGTACTCGGCCTTTGGTCGTCGCATACACTGCCGCTCACCCTCGGGCTTTCGGCCCTCGGATTTTCTAAGACAATTGATCACTGAGTTTTGTCCAGTCACTGCCATGCTGCTCCTGAAGCAATTCTCGCAGCTACTCGTACGTTCTGAGCATGGGCCCTACGCGGTACTCGGCCTTTGGCCTTTGCAGACATTACCGCTCACCCTCGGGCCTTCGGCCCTCGGTTTCGTTTTTAAGACACTTGACCGTTGAGTTTGTTCCAGTCCCTACCATGCTGCTGCTGAACCAATCCCTGCTGCGATGTTCCGGGCCTGGACCCTACGCGGTACACGGCCTTCAACTTACGCATAAATTACCACTCATTCGCGGCCTTTAGGCCCTCGGGTTCGCTAAAAAACTTGATTACTGAGTTTTGTCCGGTCCCTGTCATGCTGCTGCTGCTGAAGCAATTTCCGCTGCTCACTCCGGGCCTGGGTCCTATGCGTTACGCGGCCATTGACTCTTGCAGACGTTGCCACTCACCCTTGGGCCCTTAGCCTCTGCTCTCTTTCCTTCACTTTTGAAATACTTAGCCCTTGAGTTTTGTACGGTCCCTATCATGCTGCTGCTGAAACAGTTCTCACTGCAACATTCCGAGCCTAGGCCCTATATGGTACTCCGCCTTTGGTCTTCGCATACACTATCGCTCACCCTCGGGCTTTCGGCCCTCGGATTCGCAAAGACACTTGACCGTTGAGTTTATTCCGGTCCCTGTCATGCTAATCCTGAAGCGATTCTCGCAGCTACGTTCCGAGCCTCGCTTCCGGCTATTATTAGATTTGTCTTGCTGCAGGAGAAGTACTTTCCGCTGGGACGTTTCGCTCACACGCTTACCATACTACGGCGTTCGGCCCCCTTTTCAAAGTATATTCTGCTGCAGGAAGTCGGCCATTAGCATTCGCAGGTCTTGACGCTCGCCTTTTAGTCGGTTATCTTAACATTTGATCTAATACATTTTGATTCCGTTACCAACTTGATGAACATTGACATTGTAAAAAGGGTATGTTTTACAATAATGGCCTGGATTTAGTAAATTAAAATAACAAACGCATGCGAGCGAAGCCGCGGGTACAGCTAGTATTAAATAAAAATCTTCTTTTTTACATAGTTGAAAATAATGAATACAGTTTTGCTACAATAAAGTAAGTTTTTACACCTCTTATCATTAGTAACCATTTGGAATCATCTGCAGCATGACGTCAAATGATATCATCGGCATAAAAAGTACAGGCCCCGTATAATAATTATATACCGTTGTTACTTTTATTCCTTAACACTTATTGTTTTAGATGATAAATTTTCGAGGATGGGTTTGGGATCTCGGATTGCCAGAAGTTTTACGGAAAGAACTATTTTTAAAGACATTGGCGTCATTCCCATCAAAAGAAATTGATCTAAATGAAGAATAGTTTACCGTCAATAACATTTGCTCCAAGTGTGGTTATAGGAATTATGAATGACATTTATGACCAGTGCGACGCCAATTTTGTTAACTGACTTCCGCTTGTATTACAAGTTACAAGCTTTTAAGAAATGGGCCCCTGGTCTAAATTAGGAGTTACATACCTTATATAACATCCAGATAGTTGTAGAGTTGGTAAGGCGTGGCCCGATTATGGGATTCATCTGTGCGATGTACACTGTGGCCCAGCTGCAACATGGTATACCCTCAGCAACGTCAAACTAACATGATCAGATCGCAGTCATTAATCATTAGCTATTACGCCTTACAGACAGCAGCATAATTTGTTAAGCCGTGACATGTTCAAAATAAGAATCATGACGCTGTTATACTTTGTAGGGTTCCGTAGTCAACTAGGAACCCTTATAGTTTCGCCCTGTCTGTCTGCCCGTCTGTCCGTCTGTCCGCGGTCTAGCTCAGTGACCGTTTGCAGTGCAGTGCAGATGCCAAAGCTGAAATTTGGCATCTAGTTCAGTCATTATAGATTTTGACCCGTGAATAATTAGTTCTTGGACTTTTTTTTCGTAGGTCCCTCGGGGGGGGGGGGGGGGTCACTGGGAGTGAAAATTCAAAAAGTAGACTGAATCAGGCTCCTGCGTATATTCGAAAAATGTTTTTTTTCCAAATAAACGGTTTTTCTTGAATAATTCGGCAATTTTTGATTTTACAGTAAAACCATACGGTCAAAAATTGTAGGAAATTTGATTCTCTATAAGTTTGGTCCTCACAATTTTTCTTCTAGGATCGATATTTTGGAAATTAAACCTGAAAAACGCGATAAATTCAAAATATTATCATTATCTCCTATGTTCCACGGTTTACGGCATGAATGAAGAGAAACAAAGTTGTAGAGAATCAAATTTTGGTTCCCAACTTTTTTCACCCAAAATTGTTCAGAATTTGTTTCCCGAATTCATGCCGTAAACCGTGGAACATAGGAGATAATGATAATTTGATAATATTTTGAATTTATCGCGTTTTTCAGGTTTAATTTCCAAAATATCGATTTTGGAGGAAAAAAGTTAGGAACCAAAATTGTTCAGAATTTGATACTCTACAACTTTGTTTATTTTCATTCATGCCGCGTGGAACATAGGAGATAATTATAATATTTTGATTTTGTGCGTTTTTCAGGTTTAATTTCCAAAATATCGATCCTAGAAGAAAAATCATAAAAACCAAACTTTTAGAGAATCAAATTTCCTACAAATTTTGTTCGCACGGTTTTACTGTAAAATCAAAAATGGCCGAGTTATTTGAGAAAAACCGTTTTTCGAATATACGCAGGAGCCTGATTCAGTCTACTTTTTGAATTTACACTCCCAGTGACCCCCCCGAGGGACCTACGAAAAAAAATCCAAGAACTGATTATTCACGGTTTTTTGGATATAATGACTGGCCTAATCAGTATGTGCATTAATCGCGCCGACAAAGTGATAGAATAAAAACTGGATTTTTTTATTTATTAGGGTACCTCCCGTACAAATGAAGTGGAGGGTGAATTTTGTTTCGCTCCAAACCTATCGTGTTGGGTATCATTGGATAGGTATTTAAAATACAGATCTTTTAAAACATTTTTTGGATAAAAAGGATGTAAGTGCTGGATAGTAAAATGACGTAAGCGCCACCAAATATCCCTTAATAAACGACCTATTGAACGGATGTATTGTAACAGGCCAGCAACTACGAAACTCTGCACTGAGCATGGCCCGACATGCTCTTGGCAGGTTTATTTAACATTAAAATTGGTTTATTGATTTTGTACGTCTTCACCCGCTTAGCGACTTCTGTTGCTGACTGTACATAATAGCTAGCGATTATCTTACATGGGAAACATTTTCTTTCATTCTCGTCTTAGAGCATTCAACCAACCGGACTCGCCATTGACAGGAGCTCCCTGCCTTAACCATATGACCAGTGGTTATACACATGTATGGACTGACGTTTATCTGACGTAGCTATTTGTATGTTACGTACGAATAACCATACATTTGACGTTCCCCTCCACCGCAAAAATCGGCAGGCTTTTTTTGTATAGAAAATGACAGACATGGCTACTCTATCCGGGTCGAATTCTCTAAAATTCTGTTGCATCTATGAAGAGAGTGGAAGTGATTTATTTCCGCCCTAGGATGTTCTACACTCTCTTTTTTATTATTTCCGTAAGTTTTTTATTTTAATACCACGAAGGTGGCAAACAAGCATACGGCCCGCCTAATGGTAAGCAGCTACCGTAACCTATGGACGCCTGCAACTACAAAGGAGTCACATGCGCGTTGCCGACCCTTTACAAAAAGGAGGATTCACTGAAGTTAATTTCTTTTTCAACACACTTGCTTGTAACGTGGTTCTTATTCCACCGCTTTTAGGCTCATATTAAACACGTGTGCTTTTCACAATAATTAAACATCGCCTTAACTATGTACTACATAAGTTATCGTCCGGGGACGCGATTCGTAAATTAAATTTGTTTCTGGCCTACCAGTCCACTAGATTTCATTCACAATATATTTATCTGTATTTTAATTTCCTTAACTAAAATCTTATGAAGTTATGGTTATGAATGAAGGAAAAATGTTTACTTACAATATCCACATGCAAAATACAGTTAGCAAGATGCTGCATCGTATTATCCTAAAAAAATGTTTATATTAGTGTATTTCCTCTAGATATCTAGAAAAAACATGCAATTGAAACATTTTTAAGACAAGGATCGTCGATTTCAGGTTTCCGTACCATAGTGCTAAACAAAGAATCCTACAATAAGGTGTGATTCTGTTTGTCCGTCTGTCTGTCACAGACTCAATTTTCTCCGAAACGACTGGATCGATTGAGTTGAAATTCAGTACACAGAAATATATACGAGAATTATGTAAGTCGGCGACTCAAAAGTTGACGTGTAAAAAAAATACATTAAATTTAAACATGGAGGGCACCAGGAAAAGGGGCTCATTAAAAAAAAAGTTTTTCAAGCTATACCGTGTGATATATCAAATGAAAGAGCTTAGTATGAGGATCTTAAAATTATTATTAAACGATTTAATAATATGTTAAAGCAACGACGCGTAGTCAGAGTGAACGCAAGGCAACTGGATGGATTTAAGCTCCTGAAGTGATGAGAAACCGCCCTGTGCAACCTGAACTGACCCAACTTGGACTGGGGCGAAAATAGAGGGGGGTGTGCGAAAAAAAAAATATCGCGAGGCAACCGGTTAAAACAGCGATTGCCTGAAAGTGCGTATGCTGGTTATATAATACAATTTTAATGCCATCCCTCCAGGTGCGACTGGCGCCCTGTACGAGGGCGCCATAGGCTAGTTTATTTTAATATACTTACCACTTCGGCTGCGAAAAACTGATTTCAAGTAACTGCATTTTGACAAATTTTACAGGAGAGCGAAAAAAAGGTAATTATTTATTTTGTACCGAAAATATGCCTATACTGGTAAAAAAATATACAGATTCATTAAGTGGGAGGAAGGCAACGTACTTGTATTTTTTATAGTTTTCTATATAGTTGTAAAAAAATTGCAAAAAACGTTTTCAGCTTAGAATTTATAGCTATAATTTTACTAATTTTCTACGATAAATCAAGTAGGTTAAGATACTTGGATTTAGAATCTTTGTATTATTATGAAAAGTGTTTAGAGTTTTTGTTAATATAATGTGGTATATTTCGCAACCATGGTAAATTTTCAAACATCCAGAAGGAGCCTGGAATGGAATAATAATGAAACCTGAATGAAGCATTCTGCTGACTTCGTACACCTTGCTTAATTAAATTATGATGAAAGTTGTACTGACGGTATGATGAAATACAATAATTATTCATTTTAAGCTTGGTTTTAACCTAATACATATGAAGCTCAAGTCTTATTAATAAATAATAAATATTTGTAAAAACTCGCTTAAAATTATGAATTCACACTTCAAATGTAGAATTTTGACTTGTTTATAACATAAGCACTACGAATATTACGGGAGGTATCGTAAAACTTATTTGAAACGAGTGGGAGGTATTGAAAACGAAAAGTGTCAATAACTCAAAAACTAAGGGGTTTTAAAAAAAACGTGTAATGTGGCTAGATGGATTAAAAAATCCTGAATCACAATATGTAAAAAAAAAATTTGAAAAAAATACAGGTACTTGAATTCAGTTTTTCGCAGGCGACTTATTATGATATGAATAATTAAATTACCTGTAATAAAAAAGTTAACTGAAAGAAATCTCAGACAAAGAGGTAACCGAACAGAATAAGAGTGGAGAGGTTGCCCTTTCTGCAACCACGGAGTATTTTGAATCATATTTTTTTGCCGGCTTGGGAATGCAGTTACGCATCGTCCTCTAGCCCATGTGGGACTCTTACCTTCTAGTTTTTCTCATAGTGAGAGAGAGGGGAGGAACCTAACTACTAAACCCACTCCGGCGTTCCCGCATTGCCATGTGTTAGAAGTCTAGGAGTTCTCCAGGTGGCATTGCGTCCATCTGGAGGTTCCCATGATTGTCAGCCGCTTCCTCCGGAGCCCTCGCACCAGAGTGGAACACGATCAGAATCGCTGTTCTGTACCGTACCAGAAGTATACCTATAGCTGTGGTATAGGTCTTACTGAAGGAACAGAGGACAATTTACAATTGGAACTCTCTTTCTGACCCTAAGTATTAGAAAAAGACTTACGCTTGTAAATTGGAACTACTCCCGCCCTACACGTCTTAACTATTTTGAAAAATAAAAATAAATATTTTGTAAGTATCTGTGACATTTGTAAATGGCTGGGACCCCTTTATGCCTATGCGACACTTACCCTTGGTTAGGTCCTCTTGGTACAACAATTGGTAGAAGTATGAACAATCCGGTATATACGCCAGAGCCAACGAAAAGTGGCATCAGATGATCTGCGCTCATCTGAATACAAAAGAAAATACGCATTATAGTTCGTTTTTTTTCAGGTATAGAAAGTAGGTAAACAATGAAGCAGTAGTCGCCAACCTACCCTTTGAATGTTCAATTTAAACACACCACACGCGAACAACCAAACAATAGTTATTATGATCAAGAGTTCACTTTTGTAAATAAAAAATAACCAATACAGGCTCAACAATCCAAAACAACAAGTAAATCACAATGTCGTTGTAATTATCACGTTTGAGACCCGCAAAATACGGAAAACTAACAATTACATGAGGTACGTTTAGAAACTGAGCCCTTGTTGCATAATGTCTGCTTCTGTTGGTTTCATATTGTGATGTAATAATAAAATCCATTCTGTCAATAAATTTCGTAAAGTTATCGTAATTTATTTATACTTAATAGTTTTTTGGGCTCGACTGTACATTAGCTGACATCGAGTGCAGGGATCATATTTTTTTATAGATTGTACTCATCATAAGCAGTCTCCGCACCTAATCTTATGGTGCGGAACCCAAAAAAAAATTGTTCCCATACAAAATTCACAATTAAGTGCTGCTTGGGAAAGTTTGCGTGCGTTTATTTGCACTCGTTTGTAGGAACATTTTAGGTTAGTTCAAAGTAGTTTCACACAGATTCTAAGGCAGGTCGGTGTAGGTACGACGACGAGCGAAGCGAGGAGGAGTGTTAGGTAGAACTGCGACCCTACAGCACGCAAGCCGAGCGATCGAAGCGAGCGTGCCGAGTTAGCGGCCGGCAAAGCGCTAGAACCTAACACTGTCACACTCCCTCCCCTTCTACCCCCTTCTACTAACATACGGCCCTCAGACGACTATGAAATGCGCCCATTGAACTGCCCAATATTGACGAAAAAGTGACTTTTCTATAGGAACTTTCAAATTTTTTTCTTGAAAAAACCATGCATTTCCGCAGTTTTTGGATTTCAAATTTACAATAGGGATGGCTAATTCTAAAATAAAAATAAAAATGAGCGTATTTGGTCATGTCAGCTAAAGTACAGTCCTTCCGTTTTTTGTTTGTTACATAATAAATAATACAACCGGTTTCCTTTCAAATATGTTGAGACATGAATTGACAACTATTCCGTAGTTTTCCTGATTAAAAATCTAGTAGGTACTGTCTTTTGTAGGGACATGCTAAATTAAATTAAACATACTATAGTTCAATATTGATCAACACACGTATCCATTTAGTGCCATATATATAAACCAAAAGGAAGATGAGTGACGTTCAAAGTAAATAAAACTAAAATGTGTTCCAGCCTACCTACACACTTATAAAATGCTACACAACGCTATAATGTATGTGCATCATGGGCAAAAGAGATAAACCTGTATAGTTAACACGGGTATGCAAGGGAGACCTCCATATTTTGCGCATTGCACAAAGTGTGACTGCGAGACTCTGCCACACGACTAATTCAATATAGGTCCCAGAACGTATATTTGATGGCACACAATCGAGCGCCTGGTCTCTGGTCTGGTATCTCCCTTTTTGTATAAATCAATGTTTAGTGCCTACATACTCAGCATTTGTAGGTATATATTATAAACATTGTATAACTCTGTAACAATTTACGAAAATATATTTTCTTGATTCGGAAAACTACACAAATTAATTAAATACTTACAGTTTCTGTTGACTATTCTTCTCGTGTAGTTCTTCAGTTGACAGTTGCAGATCAAGAGATTGACGTGACAATCTTTTTCTTTTAGAATCTTTTTAAGTTTACTAACCAACTTCAAAATGTTAAACGGAAGAGGTTTTCAAACAGAACGTGATTTTGGTTTCGTTGGGATTTTATAGTCTAGCCAGTCAACGAACGCAGTAGCAATGTACAGCGAACAAAAGTATGACAACACTAAGAATCAGTGAAAAAAGCAGCAATGATCATCAAATTTTATGTTTTTAATTTTAGGTGGTATTTCCGCCCCTTTCTTTTTTATTAGGTGACATTTACGTTGTGTAAAAAGGAGACGGATATATTTCGTCTGATATGTCATCAACTGCAACACATAATCTGGTTGAAGCGGCAACTGAGGTTGAGACAATCGACATATGGCTTAAAAATGAATTTAAATTTAATTGGGAACGTTGCAGGAGTTCTATCTCACTCGCGCTTAAGATGAGAGAGTGAAATGCACTAGAAACAAATTCAATGTGAATTGAAATGTTCGTCATGAAATACCGTGTCTCATCACAATGGGTTGCCACATGTACGTATTTTGAATTTGCCGGGCCTTTCTACTGACATAAATGGTTTGCCAGCCTATAGTTTACATTTTAGGCCTTAGAGAATTCAACCCGGATGGAGTAGCCATGTCTGTCATTTTCTATACAAAATAAGTCCGGACTTTGTGGGAGAGGGGAACGCCTGTCAATGGCGACTCCGGTTGGTTGAATTCTCTAAGTTTTAGGCCGCTTCTTGATCTCAGGATTGGCGGTGCAGGGGCGAGTTACCGCGAGTTTACTGATGTGAGATAATTCAACACGAAATTGGGAAAATTTGCTAACTTTCACCTTTAAAGTACTACATGTAGATTCAAATCAAAATTCAAAATCACTTACCAAAATAGTTAAGGATACCTGCTGCACAATAATAATTTATTTAAAATAGTTGAAAGCAAAGTTGCTGATGGCGACATTAGTGGTGCCGCTCGCTTGCTCTTCTCTGACGATGCAGTAGCTCCTTCTAACTCTGACACACTCACAGCTCTCTATAACAAACATCCACCTCCAGCTACAAACATTTGTCTTCCAGATCCCCCGCAATTGACCGATCTAAATCTTACCGCTACTCCACAGGACGTCTTTGGAGCAGTCATGTCTTTCCCCAATGGCTCCAGGGTGGCTGGATGGCTTGACACCCCAGCACATAAAAGACCTATGCAGCGGCTGCGGAGAAACAGGGAAAAATCTTTTAAAGGACCTGACGGCCTTAGTGAACATCATGCTAGCCGGTCAGGTCCCAGTAGATATCAGAGACGTCCTGTATGGAGCAAACCTCTGTGCCCTAACAAAAAAAGACGGTGGCATTCGGCCTATTGCCGTTGGCACCACGCTTCGACGGCTTGCCGCCAAGATTGCCTGTCACTCCATTCTCTCCCAACTCAGCTCAGAACTTCAGCCAATCCAGCTAGGGTTTGGTTCCAAGAGTGGCTGCGAAGCCGCCGTGCATGCCGTGCGAACGTTTCTTGAGCATGAGGCAAGAGAGGTCCTACTGAAGGTGGATGTTTGTAACGCTTTTAATTCTGTAGATAAAGAGGCGCCTTGTTGATACAAATAAAAGAAAAAAATGCCCTCTCAAACAAATTCCTTTGGCAGCTCCTCGACTAAATTATTATATAAAACGAAATACTCTGGATTCATCAGTAGGTTGTCAACAGGGCGGCAGGGGGATTTTCAGTCTCGCCGTACATCCCATCATTAAAGAACTAAATTCTAAATTAAACGTGTGGTATCTGGATGACGGAACCCTCGGCGGTGAAGCGACTTCTGTTCTCGGAGATTTCTAAAAAGATAACTACGGACTTGAAAACAATTCGCCTCTCCCAAAATTTCTCCAAATGCGAACTTTTTATTACGGATTCCTGTCCAAACAAGGAAAATACAATGGAGCTTTTTAATAATCTGGCTCCAGGTATAAAAATTATAAATAAATAATCACTACACCTCCTTGGCTGTCCCGTCTAAAACCTGCCCAAACACCGACTCACCTGACCATCCCTGCTTGCAGAGGCGATGGGACGAGCCACTCTGTCGACTAGTACGGAGAAATCTCTTAGATACGTCACCTAGTCCGACAGACCGCGCTCGTCTCCTCGCTACTGCAGAGTGGGAGTCGGGTCTCTGGTTAACAGCTCTACCGTCTCCCATTATTGGAACACTGATAGATAATACCACCTTTCGCCTCGCAACCTGCTTACGTTTAGAGGCACCAACAAACCACTCTCATCGCTGCCAATGCGGCGTCACGGTGGACAGCCTAGGCCACCACGGTCTTTCTTGCGTCCGAAGTGCTGGGAGGAACCGCCGCCACGCCAGCATCAACGACGTCACCCGAAGGGCCCTTGTCAGCGCCAAACTGCTGGCAGTCCTGGAACCTAGTGGTTTGGCCAGAGACGACGGCCTCTTGCCTTGCTCGGGCCTCTGCCCGACGGCATGACACTGGTGCCTTGGAGTATGGGACGGCCGCTAGTTTGGGACGCTACTTGCGTTGATACCTTGGCACCGTCCCATATTCCAGGCACCAAAATCAATGCTGGCTCTGCGACATCCTCGGCCGAAGACCTCAAGCGCCGCAAGTATGTTGCTCTAGGAAGTAGCTACATATTTGTGGCGTTTGGGGTTGAAACTTTGGGGCCGTGGGGGCCAAGCGCGCGCCGACTATACAAAGATCGATCGGCGCGCCTAATAGAAGCCTCTGGTGACCAGAGGGCTGGCTACTATTTTGCACAACGTATAGAAAAGAGGATAAAGGTAAAGAGAGTTATTCTCCATTCAGAACTGCGTTCCCCGTAGAAATTAATAAACTCAGGATGTAGCCAGACGGCGCCACTGTGTTTGCCTGAAGGTAAAATAAACTTTTGTTACACCGGACGTGAAGAACTGACAGCACACTACCTGGCTAAATATTGCCTGTAACTATTCATAGATGGCGCTACAGTATCAACAAAACATCCAAATGTTCATAGATGTCGCTATAGCATCAACAAAACATAAATAGTCATCAATGTAGTGCCGCCACCTATTTGGGTAATTCCAGAAACATCTCATACTTTTCATTAACTGTGTAACATGTCAACTTTAGAAAGTGACATAATTGATTTAAAATTTTCTAAAATTAATGTTACACATAAACACTCCAATAACACTATAAACATGTGACATTTCCCCAAGTGGCATTTGTAATCGTAAAATTCGACAATGTTTGAGAGAGTAGTTTGGTTCGGAGGTAACCATTACAGGCCGGCTAACATATGTTACGTTGTCGCCTGTCACTCCATACTTCGGAGTCGCGCTTGAAGTATGAACTGTCGCGTCAAACGTCAAGTTATGCTAGGCGTGCAGACTTGCATTGCCTACGTACGGAGTTCGAATCCCGCTACAAATCTTATTTTTCATTTTTATATTTAAGAAACATAAAAATAAAACATGTTTTTGTAAGTTTTAGGTCGGTTTCGGAAAAAATTGTGTCTACGTGGATTTATGGGATTAAGTTACCGAGCGGACCCTAGGCTCAATGGAGCTGTGACAACAAGCTGGGACAAACGCTAGGAGGACGATGATAGACAAATGCATGCATACATATTTATTGCATAATGTAAACATATATGCAATGAACTCATAAAAAATACCTTTTCAACACACCTGCTCGTAACGAGGTTCTTATTCCACCGCTTTTATGCTCATAATCCTAGATATTAAACACCCGTGCATTTCACAATAATTATCCAACTAGTGGAATAATTTAATAATCCGATCAAGTGACGTTTGTACTCTAGTACCAAGTTGTACGTACTCAGACGAATCGTTGTAATTTAGTCGGGTATTACCTTTACTTTTTTTTAACTGTTTATGAGTTTACATTCTAAAAAAGTAAAAAATATTAAAAATATACACATTTACGATAGAATACAAATTATACAATCCTTATTGTGAATATGAATCATTTCAACTTATTATATTACTCGTAATACACAATAAATTACGTTTTAAACACGAATTGTCTGTTTTAATATTGGCTGTTTGGCATTATACGTCCGCGTCTTTGCCTCAAGCTGCACGCACATCCAAAAAAGACATTACGCGCCATTTAAAGTTAACCTCAAATCATTGTTTATTTGTTAGAATTTTCTCATCGTGTTTTATTATCAATGAATAAGAAGCAAAGCCCGGATGACGGGAGCAAATATGCACTTTTTTCTAGTGCTTAATTAAATATCGACTATTCTATCGACACCCTTGCGAGTACGAACAATTTTTGAATCAGAAATGTAATGATTAGAATTTTTGAGAAAAGTATATATTTAAAAGAACTGTCACTCTTATTTTATTATTACGATCATTCCCATGAGTATGATAATATTGATAATAATTATAGTATGTAATTAGTTAACTGAAATAATATATAAATTAAATTAGGTAAGGTACCTGATGTAATATTGTGTAACAAAACAACCTGACATGTAAGATAATGAGTTTGATCAATTGACATTTCTGATTCAAAAATTGTTCGTATGAATGTCGATAGAATAGTCGATATTTAATTAAGCACTAATAAAAGTGCATTTTTGCTCCCGTCATCCGGGCTTTGATAAGAAGACAACTTTAGCGTTAATTTAACCTCTGGATATATTTCAAAATTGTGATATATACTAAATAGTAAAATGTCATCATAAAAATCTAGTGAGCAATACGTAAGAAAAAAATACTATAATTTAATGCACAATAAATGTGAAATCTTTAATTTTATGAAATGATTTGAAAAAGAGTTCCAGATATTCAATAACATCACAAAAAAGGTTAGTTAAATTTAATTGTCTTAGGTTCGTAAGTACCTCTATCCTGTAAACATTCTGACAATTAATGTATTTATCAAAAGTATAAATTATACTATTCTGTTATTTCCTCGCAAGTGTGTTGAAAAACGTCGTATGAAACGCGTGTGCTTGATCATTACATAAGCTCAGCTTCCTTATGCGCACTCACATGCGTTCGTGCGCACAATATCGCTTCGTATGTAATGAATCATTACATACGAAGCGAATATTAGGTAAATGAATAATTTTATTATTCAAGCCTAAAATAATAATTATAAAAACGACTCCATACCTTTTGTGTGAAATTTGCCGCCGGTACTCCGCCCTCTAGTAATGATCAACTTGGCACACTTGTATCATAATGTACTATTTATCTACACTCACATTGTAAGTCCTCTAAAACGTGTTCAAAAACGGTAGGCAATGGCTAGCATTACCACAGCCGATTTTACTACGATAAGCTTTTTATGTGTGGCATTAACGTAATTTTAACTTTACATGCTCAACTATTGATGTGTTATGAGTTTTGATAACATAATGTACACCTACACGCTCCCGCACGGCCGCCGACACGCGCCCGCGCGACCGCCGGCACAATCGAGTTGGCCATGGCGGTGCAATGGCGGCCATTCTATGGTTTCGGAATACGGCATTTAGTGCAGTGTATGCAACTGTACGTAATTAGGCCTTAAAACGTAACAGTTACATAATAGTACATTACTACAGAGGCCGGGAAGTAGGGGGTTGCCGGCCGAGTACATATAGGCCGAGCGTAGCGAGGCCGGATAGACACGAGGCTGGCAACCCCTTTTCACGCCGAGGTATGTATAGTGCTTTTCTCAAACATTCAATGAAATAAATAAGAAACTTATCAATATTTTTTTTCGGATATAGGTGAGGCAATACTTTACTCGTAAACTTGTATTAATAATATAATGCATGTTGTATGTACTTCAAACACCTGTACTGGGGTTTTTATCTAAAATGATACAATAAGTTCAATAAGCCACAAACGTACAACCAAAATTTGCATTATTTCTAGAAAACAACCAACGTTCCCATTATTACGACTAAGTATATGTTCATCTTGTTATTAATGAATTATCCTATCAACAAACTACAACAAAAACATTAATTAAACTTACCACGTAATCAAAAATATGCGTAAAAACATTACGTTATGAAGTCTGGGTTGCTAAATTCTGACTGCATTTCATTGTCACTGAACGGCTTTTAAAAATGTATAACTATTACGCACGTCGGCCATTTAAGTATAATTTTCACTTGCATTTGAACAACATCTAGACCTAATTCACTTTTATTGTACCTATAGCCAAATTGTTATACAATACAACTAATTAACATTATAATTCACAATAATATACGCAACATAACAAAATATTGAGAATGTTTGTAAAATTTTCCCACTAAAATACTTTTTTTTCACAGTATCTGTGCTATTCGAGAGGTTGCACTTAAGGTTCTACACGAGTTAAAATTAAGAAGAAAAATGTACATGGTGAGTGAATAAATTCAGAACGTTACAAATATTGTCTATGGTCTCCCTTTATGAATTATGATAGAAAATATTCATAAGAATCAGAACCCTCCGAATTTATTTCGTAACTATAGTTTCCAATTCTTAATTTCAGCTCGTGTGTAATATATCTTGCTGCTAATATTTTAGCTTGATAACCAACCTTTCACGAAAAAAAAAACAACAAAATCAGCTGTTCCTATAACCGGTATTAGACATAACAATTTGTAGGGCCCAATCTGTCAGGTTGGGAGGTATGATAAGAGGTAGGGCCCTTAGGGAGCTGAAGGAAGGTTAGGGAGAGGCAGGGTACACAACAGATTGGGCCCTACAAATTGCAACGTCTAATAACCGTTTTTAATCTGCCACCATCTTTACAATTTAAAATTATGGGAATTTGTTAATGTGTTATTTGTCATTTTCATGTCGATTTTCATATATCATATTGTTTATTGTTTTTAGGGTTCCGTACCTCGAAAGGAAAAAACGGAACCCTTATAGGATCACTTTGTTGTCCGTCTGTCTGTCTGTCTGTCTGTCTGTCTGTCTGTCTGTCTGTCTGTCTGTCTGTCTGTCTGTCTGTCTGTCTGTCAAGACCTTTTTCTCAGGAACGCGTGGAGATATTAAGCTGAAATTTATATCAAATACTCAGGTCTATTGTCCCTTGAAGCTGTGAAAAAATCAAACTTAAAAGCCAACGCAATCAAAAGATACAGTCGTTTATGCTGCAAATTTTAGAGTTTTTCGGCACTTGCAAAACCTACGGGGTACTTCCCGTGAACTCAGAAACTTGAAATTTGGCACGAAGCAACGTCATATAGCATAAACAATGGAAAAATTACAAAAATTAGACATTTTTACTAAAATCATACAAAAAAATATTTTTTTTAATTTTAAACTTACAACCTTTTTCCTCGTAAACGCGTGGAGGTATTAAATTGAAATTCATGTCTAATACTCAGCGCTATAAGACCTTTTAAATGTAGCAAAACCAAACTTTTATGTCAACGCAATCAAAAGAAATTGCAATTTAAGTCGCTTATTTTGAAACTGAGTACTCGCAAGAAACTCAAAACCTAAAGGGTACTTCCCGTAAACTCAGAAACTTGAAACTTGGCACAAAGAAACTTCATATAGCACAGACAAAGGAAAAATTACGAAAAGTAGACATTTTTAGTAAAATCATACAAAAAATATTTTATGAAATTTTAAACTTACTACCTTTTTCCTCGTAAACGCGTGGAGGTATTAAATTGAAATTCATGTTAAATACTCAGGGCTATAGGACCTTTCCGATGTAGCAAAACCAAACTTTTATGTGAACGCAATCAAAAGAAATAGCAATTTAAGTCGCATATTTTGAAACTGAGTACTCGCAAGAAACTCAAAACCTAAAGGGTACTTCCCGTAAACTCAGAAACTTGAACCTTGGCACGAAGAAACTTCATATAGCACAGACAAAGGAAAAATTACGAAAAGTAGACATTTTTAGTAAAATCATACAAAAAATATTTTATGAAATTTTAAACTTACTACCTTTTTCCTCGTAAACGCGTGGAGGTATTAAATTGAAATTGATGTTAAATACTCAGGGCTATAGGACCTTTCCGATGTAGCAAAACCAAACTTTTATGTGAACGCAATCAAAATAAATAGCAATTTAAGTCGCATATTTTGAAACTGAGTACTCGCAAGAAACTCAAAACCTAAAGGATACTTCCCGTTAACTCAGAAACTTGAAACTTGGCACGAAGAAACTTCATATAGCACAGACAAAGGAAAAATTACGAAAAGTAGACATTTTTAGTAAAATCATACAAAAAATATTTTTTGAAATTTTAAACTTACTACCTTTTTCCTCGTAAACGCGTAGAGGTATTAAATTGAAATAAGTAATAAACATACTACAACTTTTGCTTGTTATAGGTTTGTACGGAACGCTCGGTGCGCGAGTTCGACTCGCACTTGGCCGGTTTTTTTTTTAATAGGCGTAAGTAGTGGCAGAGTGTCAAACGAACCAAAAAGTAAATATCGCTTATAGCCTTAAATGGCTGAACGCCATGATCCTGTGCTACAAATATATATGTGCAATGGAAATTAAAAAAGAGGCACTTGCCGGCCTAGGCCTTCAAATTTGTATGAAATTCCATTATCGACCTCTCGTGTAGCCGCACCTGAAACGTGATACTTCGCAGCCTATTATAAGGAACATAACATCAATATTTCATTGCATGTTTGAGAAAACTAATATTATCTACACTCACATTGTAAGTCCTCTAAAACGTGTTCAAAAACGGTAGGCAATGGCTAGCATTACCACAACCGATTTTACTATGATAAGCTTTTTATCTACACTCACATTTTAAGCCCTCTAAAACGTGTTCAAAAACGGTAGGCAATGGCTAGCATTACCACAACCGATTTTACTATGATAAGCTTTTTATGTGTGGCAGTAACGTAATTTTAACTTTACATGATCAACGTATCAATATATGATCATTGATCATATATTGATACGTTATGAGTTTAAAATTCCGAACATCGAATTTGACAACATAATGTAAATCCTGTCCTCCTTCCTGACCAACGGCACGCGCCGGCGCGACCGCCGCGCAGTGGCCTGGCCTTAAGTCATAATAAAAAAAAATGCATGTGTCATTTTTAAATATCCAATGATGGTTTATTATTCACCTAAAAATGTACTCCAATCGGGTATAAATATGTAGATCTTGGATTATTAACTATTTTCATTCTCCTACGAACCTCGAAACCATATCACCCGTTTCTGCGCGCTCCCTTATCAGCAACTCATTAAGTGACCCTTATCAGCAACTCATTAAGCGATCGGTCATTAGTAGTGAATTCCTGTGAAAGTTGGTATTTTAGTGATTATTAGTATTATGGATCTTCAAGAATCAGGTACGTTATTTTGTTTTACATATAGATTTTGTTCTGTGCATGTAATATATAGTAATAATAACGGGTCTACGCCATGACTAACTTACATGCGAAACATTATAAGAATATTTTTTTTTAATGAAAGTTTTAGTTATGTTATTAAACTCACTGAAGGATAAAATTACCTTCATTTGAAAGCTTGATCTTTGTAGATCAATAGACATACAACTTTATTTGCCTGATTCTGCCACTTTAGTATTTAGAATCCTGCTACGCCTAAGTGGGCCTACGCGTAGCGGTATTACGAAAATATTACGTTACAATATTAACCATTTATTTTTATTTTTTTCACACGATATGTACGTCGGATCATTTACAAGGGAATTTGTATTTGAACTGTGGCTGTCTAAGAGTGGTTCAGATGTAGAAAGGCGTCGCCACGTGATACAACATTTGATTGAAATGGTCCCATATGCAGATAACGTGAATACTAGCTTAAGTAAACTTAGAAGAAGTCATAAAGTACATTTGCGAACGAATTGTGTTTTTTTTCGAAATCGTGTTCGAGAACCTAATCTAAAGTTCTAATGAAACATTCCGAATGGTTCAACGAGTTGCAAAGTGTTAATCTCCTTAAAACATGTACGTTAACCAAAAATACCTTGAACGTGGAATTCGATCAACAATCCGCTACAACAGAACCTAATAGAAAGGTGTGAAACTATTTTGGAGTGCATATGATCTGGATATAAAATAAATGTAAATTAATTAATTTGACGAATATGCTACAGAAACGGCGAAAAAACTGATGAAGGTATACGATTGGTATCCTTTACCATCTTCTGTACATAAAGTGCTCGTACATGGTGCTATAGTTATAGAAAACGCTTTATTTCTTATGGTTGAATTGTCCGAAGAGGCTGCAGAGTCAACGAACAAAAATATAAAGATCTTTCGACGCAACCACACACGGAAAATGTCTCAGAATCTCACTAACAAAGATCTTATTCACAGGCTTCTGCTGAATTCAGATCCATTTGTCACCTCCAGTAGAAAGTTGCCCCGAAAAAAAAAATCTACTCTCTCTATTGAAGTTTTAAGTTTATTAGATGTTACTGCATATCGTAGAATTTAATGTTTGAATTTATGTATTATTTAATTTTTATATGCACTTATTGTTTTTATTGATATTTGTTTCACATGAATTATTTTAAAATGTATATTTATTATTTATATTGTAAGGCCTGTTATGTTTAAGAAATAGTAAATGTCTAGTTCAAGGAATAGTAATAATCATATACTTTTAAGGTATTTGAAGTTTTTTTTTTACATAAACACAATGTTTTTTCATGTTTTTACATGTGTATTTTGTTTCATAGTTTTTATTAAATTTAGCATGCAATATACCTAAATACGTGTTTCATTGAACTTTACTAGTGGTAAATAGTATTTTAATAGTAGTTTATGTAACTGTTACGTAATAAGGGTCCTTAAAACATGAGTGTGGTTTTATGAAACGAGCCGCAGGTGAGTGTCATAATAAGATCACACGAGTGTTTTAAGGCCTAATTACGTACAGTTGCATACACTGCTTTATCTACACTAATATTATTTATCCAAAATGCCGTATTCGGAAACCATAGAATGGCCGCCATTGCACAGCCATGGCCAACTCGATTGTGCCGGCGGTCGCGCGGGCGCGTGTCGGGCTTTCGGCGGATGCGCGGGAGGGTGCAGGTGTACATTATGTTATCAAAACTCATAGCACATCAATAATTGAGCATGAAAAGTTAAAATTACGTTACTGCCACGGATAAAACACTTATCATAGTAAAATCGGTCGTGGTAATGCTAGCCATTGCCTACCGTTTTCGAACACGTTTTAGAGAACTTACAATATGAGTGTAGATAAAAGTATTTGTTACCAGAAAACAAGATAAGTAAGAATTAAATTAATTATGGCCGCCTTACTTAGGCGCGCCGGCCACTGTGCGCCGGCACAATCGAGTTGGCCATGGCGGTGCAATGGCGGTCATTCTATGGTTTCCGAACACTTCATTTAGGATATATAATATGAGTGTAGATAAAGCAGTGTATGCAACTGTATGTAATTAGGCCTTAAAACACTCGTGTGATCTTATTATGAAACGAGCCGCAGGTGAGTGAAACCACACTCGTATTTTAAGGACCTTTATTACGTAATAGTTACATACGAGGGTTGCTACTTATATATCCGGAAACAAAAAAACAAACAAACGTACACGGCTGAAAATGGTTTTATTGTTTTTCAAAGTATTCCCCTTGATGATCTATGCACTTTTGCATTCGCGTGAACCAATTTTTAAAGCACTTCTGCCACTCCGCCTGAGGTACCTCCATAACGTGTTGTTTGAATGCGTCGACAGCATCTTCAGCGGTCGAAAATCGTTGACCGCGTAATTTATTCTTTATATTTGGAAATAAATAAAAATCGTTGGGTGCCAAGTCAGGGCTGTACGGCGGATGACCCGTTAATTCCACATTTTGACCCTCCAAAAATAGAGTTGTTTCGCGTGACGTATGACAGCTGGCATTGTCATGATGAAGAATGATTCTTCGTCGCTGGTTAGTTTTACGAATTTGTTCAAATACTTCCGGTAAGCAAATGGTCGTGTACCACTCTGAATTAACCGTTCTACGGTTTTCTAGTGGCACTGTAGCTACATGGCCATTAATACCGAAGAAGCAGGCCACCATTTGTTTCAATGTACTTTTTGCACGAGTAACTTTCGTAGGGTTCGGCTCATTTTGAAACACCCATACCGTTGATTGTTGCTTCGTTTCGGGATCGTATGCATAGATCCAGGATTCGTCACCTGTATAGATGTTATAAACGGCTTTTGAGTCACCACGGTTATATTTTTTTAACATTTTATTGCACCATTCGACGCGAGCATCTTTTTGCTCTTTTGTTAAGTTGTGGGGTATCCAACGCGAACAAATTTTTTTTACAGCCAAATAATTATGTAATATGCTATTAATGCTGGTCATAGAAATACCCAGAGTCGCCTCTATCTCGCGGTACGTAACATGTCGGTCGTCCATTATAAGTTTTCGCACAGCCTCGATATTTTGTTGTACAACGACCGATTTCGGGCGACCTGCCTTAACTTCGTCCGTAAGCATACTACGTCCACGATTGAACTCACTAAACCAGTGATGCACAGTAGTTTTAGATGGGGCTTCATCACCAAAAGTTGAAGTTAGTTGATCTATGCACTGTTGTTGCGTTAAACCACGCCGAAAATCATAATAAATCATAGCACGAATATTTTCACGAGTGAGTTCCATTCTTGCTGCGAGATGACATTTAAAACCCGTCAAAAACAAAACACGAGCGTTAATAAGAAAGAAAAAATATACCGGCCAGTACTTAAAAAAGTTCAAATTTTACCATGGAGGTCAAATATGCTATTTAAGAAGATTGTAATCCCGGTTTCCGGATATATAAATAGCAGCCTAGTAAACTACTATAAAAACACAAATAAATCCCCTTTCCGGGAGTCGAACCCAGAACCTACAGCATTAAGCGTTTATACTTTTAACAGTATAATCTAAAACTATAAACTACACTTTTTAGTCGAAATCTGCCATCAGAGCCATTACTGGTAAACAATATACTACTCAAGGGTCGCCGTGACCTTGAGCAAAGCTTGGCTAAGAAATAAATACACTTACACCACTAAAGTTAGGGCCAGACGGCATACAACCACAGCCCTCTGCCTCGAGACCTTGGCAGAAAACAGAGATTTTAAACCATGTAACCCGTGGTTGATGCCAAATTCTACATGACTTTTAAACGCTCTTGGTGGCTAGGCGTGCTCTGCCAACCATGAGCAGAAGCGGTTGGTTGGTTGTCAGCCATGTAGACGCTCGCTTCAACCAAAGTCACGTGGCAGAATCTGCAGCTATCTGCCGTATCCAGGGCTTAAATTACAGGTATTTTCCGTAACCGGTATCGTGGCGTTGAACCTTAAACCATTATAAGAGTTGGTACCGGTTCCGAGGTACCGGTATCCAAGGCTTGAAATACAGGTATTTTCCGTGGCTTTGAACCATAAAACCGTTATAAGACTTGGGCACAGAAGAGATAATAGTATTTCATACAGAATGGCCACTGATTGGAATTACTTTATCCCGCGGTTGGTTTGGTAGGTGTACTGGATCCAAGGCATCCATATAAAGCCTATTTCAATGAGACGGTAAAGTTGTTCGATATTGTGACATTGCTATTAACTTTGTGTAGGAGTTAATTTCATTTTCAGTTTCGGAAAAAATTATGACTTTACGATTAAGCTTTATTAAAGCAATATTAAAGTTCGAATTACAACTCACCTGGAAAATATGGAGTATCATAAAATCAATTAGTAGTTATATCTTTAATTTCATAGCTTTGGTTCAGTTCGGGAAGGAGAATTTAGTGTTGAAATAAATACTGAAAACTAGCTTTATTTCAAGTGGCTTTTCTAAATAATATGCCTTTTCTTTTAAACATTGATATAGTAATTCATTTGGAATACAGATAATAGTATTTTCCAATATTTTTTGGTTCCTAAAAGTCTAACCTCGAATTTATAGATGTTAGTGTATGCAGCAGAAAAGAAATCATAACGTAAAATCTAATTCCGTGATCGAAATCGGCATTAAAAGTAACAATGTTTTTTATAAGATCAAATAAAAATAATAGTTATTTAGGAAGATTTGGTTAAGAACAGTATTGTGTCATAAACACGTGAATATTTACTTCTGAGTACAAATAAATATTTTCATTCGATAAACAATATAGTCCTCTTAGCATTCCTATTGATATTTATTAGAAATATATGAGTTTTTATAATTATTGGTAAAAATTGACTATGCGGTTACATTGAATTTGCTTTCGTTTCCTGTAGAAACAATATTGTATGTATATTCCACTATCATATATATATTCCCTATATTTTTTGCATATTTATCCAAATTTAGTTTCTAAGTTTTAATCAGCAATTTGCCAGAAAATCCTGAAATTGTAATTATCAATTAATAATTTCACATAAATGCGGGTAGGAATAATCTTGCATCGCGCGAGGATAATCTTAACCCACCCGCATATTTGCTTAGATTTTCGCAGGCGATAGAGAAACGGTGCGCGGACCATTGAGTAACAGGTGATGACATCCCTAAGAAATTATTTGTACCATGAGTTTTAGTGAAAATCACTACAAGTCTGATATTGGCTCTTGGACCACTGACATGATTACACGCAAGTGTCAAACATTTAAAAAAATCAAATACTAAACGAAAAGGCTTTTTGCATGATAACAAACTGTAAAAATAATTCTAAAAATAGTAATAAAAGCCATGGAATTACATTTCATAGGTAAGTAAGAGCAAAGATTGGTGTTAAACTAATTTAAAATATTAATATTGTAATTATTTTACATGTTTTTAAAGTGGGGCATTCCACTCATACAATAGTATGTTATTCAATCAAATACAAACATTGAAAACATTGAAAAAATAATCAACCCAGCAGGATTTGAACCTCGCATCGATACGCCTTACCGGGGCTCGATCGCTTTACCAATTAAGCTATGGGTTCAGTTATATTAATATTGGCGTTGCAACGCCATATTCCTTGGCGCACAGATTAATGTCGCAGAAGTAACAACATATGTGCCTACACTTGATTTACCTACAGTATTTGTTTAGTAGTACTCAGCATAAACATATTTACGTAATAAACATAATTTAAATAAGTACGTTTAATGAACTAAATATTACCTATTTAGTTCATTAAACATATTTTATTTTACAACAAGGGCGAATTTGCTAAAATTGTTAATGCGAGTAAAATACATAGCAAAGATTTTTATATGGTTTGAATTTAAAACTTAAATATCTAAATATCATCCATGTTATACCTACTTACATAATGTTTTTTTTTCATCCGTGCGAGGAAATCAATGTCATTTCAAGTAAATATCAAGGATCATTAACCCTCAAAGTTCGTATTGGAAGGCGCTTGTCGGCAAAAATAGTATTTTTCTCTATTCGTTCCTTAAACTCTAGGGTAAGAAGCAAAATAAACATTAGATACACATGAAACAATTATTTAGTTAATTACGTTTCCTTACAAAATTTGTTTAGGCAGAATATGAATTATGACAAAACAGTGTCACATCTTTTTTGTTAAAGCTACTCTTTGATTCAGTGACAGCTGTCAACCGTCAAACATGGCGCACAAAATTTGTTCTAGATAGCTCATCTAGTAGAATACATAATACATCAATGGCGCGGACGACGAGTGAGGAGATCATACGAGTTTGAACCTTGTCTGTTAGACATTTATTTGGTTTTAGTATCTACAGGTTGGATCGTCAACCTTTGTACGCAAAACCAGCCCAGTCGCCGCGGTAGGCCGGTTTGTTACATCTAAATACTTCTCTGTAGCTGTCGAGTCGCTCCGGCACGCTGCTGCAGAGGTTTTCTGGACCACCACCGTCCGTCTCGTGGACGGATACGCCGCCTCGCCTGCTGCGGTCACGACGGATGGGTTTCGAAGAGAAACAACGGGCACTCTTTACACGTATATTTCTCTTCCTTAACCTAAATTACACTTTTACACTAAATTACGCCATGTTGGTTTTAACAATGGCTCGCGCACCGCGACAAATGACAGCACGTCTGCCTACTAAGACGGCTGGCCGAACAGAGCGTGAGCAATATCAGACCGCACGACAAGAACAAAAGATCGTGCGCATTCACTCTATTAGACTTGAATACATTTGAACTAGATGGCGCTGATTTGCGTGAACATTCCTTCCCGGCCCAGGGAAAAGGTGAGCTGAAGACCTGAAGTTTACATCGCTACGATCTAGCATAAACAAAAGATATGAAAACAACAATTATTAACAGTAATAAATGCTACATGAGTGGTCCACAGCGTAAGTGATCTGTGACCATCCAGTGCACTTGCACTCAATAACATTCCAGATAATATCAAATATGAATCATGAAAGCGTAAAAACAACAAAGATAAGCTACTTACTAAGTTAGTTACATGGTTTCCCGAGGAAACAGTGGTACATAGTTCACGATAATTAGTACTAATTGCTACAATTTAAACCAAGATTAGTTAACATACAAGAGCTGCTCAATAATTAAAGCTCCATGGGTAATTTACACAATTTGACAACGGGGCGTACAAGTTCGCCTATCTGTGTCTTCAACTTTACAGACCTGACGACTCCGTCGGAGCCTTTGAAAACTTGAATGACCCTACCTCGACGCCATTGTAGAGGCGGGGAATTTTCATCCTTTATCAAGACTAAATCGTTTAATGCTACATTAGGTACATGTCTGTTCCATTTGTTACGGGCTTGCAAATTATTTAAATATTCTAAGTGGTACCTAGCCCAAAACTTTTGAGTTACAGCTTGAATAAATTGAAAATGCGACAGCCGTGACATATTCGTGTCCTTCCAGGAAGGTTCAGGTAATGACACCAAAGGTTGACCTATCAAAAAATGACCTGGGCTGAGAACTTCCAGGTCACAAGGATCCTCTGACATTGGAACCAGCGCTCTAGAGTTGAGGATAGCTTCCGCCCTGCAGAATACCGTCTGCAGACCTTCAAAGGTCAGGATACGGTCCCCAATCTCTCGTTTAAGCAGGTTCTTGCTACTCTTGACCGCTGCTTCCACTAGGCCAGACATGTGAGGGGCGCCGGGAGGATTGAACTCCCAGCGGATGCCTTGGCGACGAAACTCATCCTCTAGAATGGTTTCGTTGTCAAGCAAGAACTGGTTAACCTCTCGGAGGTATGAGCTAGCAGATTTAAAATTGGTACCTTGGTCGCTCCGGACGAGGGCGGGCAGCCCACGTCGACTCACAAACCGTGTGAACGCAGCGATGAATGCCTCGGTGCTCAGCGACGAGACGACCTCGAGGTGTACCGCCTTGGTACCTAGACATACAAAAACACACAGGTAAGCTTTAACAGATTTAGCATTCCTGAGCTGGCTACTTTTAACCAAGTAGGGGCCAGCGAAATCCGTCGCTACGCCGGAAAATGGACGCGTAGCCGTGACGCGGTCCGCGGGCAGATCAGCCATGAAAGGCGCCTGATCTGTCGCGTTGAATCTGAAACATGACATACAACCCCTGATGACACGTGACACCTGACGCCGTGCTGACGGAATCCAGTATCGTTGTCTAAGTATATTAATCAGGGCGCTTGTCGAAGCATGACAATAGATCCGGTGATAGTGCTCCATCAATAATTGCGACCATCGATGGTCCTTAGGTATAAGCATTGGGTGCTTTGCGTCATAACGTAAGCTTGAATTACGTAGTCTGCCTCCGACTCGAATAAAATGATTGTCGTCCACGAAGACGCTCAACTTCTGAAGTGATTTGCATACCAGCTTCCCTTTTTTCAGTAAGATGACTTCATCTTGGTATGCATCCAACTGAACCTTCTTGATCCAGTGATCCGTTGCTGCACGATTTTCCTCGATGGTAAGGTTCTGTTTTAAATTTCGTTGCTGCTTCGGCAAACGAATATTCCTGCAAAATCTCAAAACGTACGACGTCACGTTTATGAGTTTACTATACGAGCTGACTCTCGACAGTAATAAGTCCTCCCATGTCTGCTCGTCATTGGCGACATGAACCAGCTGCTTGAACCCTGGCAGCTCCGGTGACATGGTGACCGGCATCGTCGGCCACTGTGACTCCTCCTTGAGTAGCCACTCCGGCGACCACCACAACTTGCATTTGAGGAGCCCCTTCGCTGTAGCGCCTCGGGACGCGACGTCGGCCGGGTTGGACTCACCTCGGACATAGCGCCATGTCATTGGTCGCTTCGACTGCTGAATATCCTGTACTCTGTTACATTCAAATGTCTGGAGCAGATGCGGTTTTGTGTTAAGCCAACACAACGTGATTTTGCTATCAGACCACGCATTTATGCTATCAATCTCGATTTCGTCTTCATAGGCCGCTGCGACATGATTCAGGAGTTTACAAACCATATGAGCTGCGTTCAACTCATTCTTCGGAATGGTTTGTTTGACTTTCTTCGACGCTACTCGGGTCTTAGCTAGGACTAACCGTACCATGACGTTTCCAGACGTGTCCTCTGTCCGAAGGTACACGCACGCTCCATAGCCCTGCTCCGAGGCATCTCCAAACCCGTGGAGTGAGTAGGAGGCAGATCCTGGTAACGCGACGCAACGAGGGATCTGTAATTGAGACAAATGGTTTAAATCCTGAACCAACTCGTTCCACTGAACCTCCTGAGTGTCCAGGAGCGGTTCATCCCACGTCATTCCATCGGTAAACAATGACTGCATGAACAGCTTGAATCTATAAACAATCGGTGCGCAGTAACCGCACGGATCATAAAGCCTAGCGATAGTACTTAAAACGCTTCGCTTCGTTACCGCCTGCCCCAACGGTACATTGACCTGATACGACATGGTGTCGTGCACCGGGTTCCACTGTATTCCCAATACCTTTATGAGGCTCCTGTCTTCAGCGTCGAATTGATGAGGCACCTCACAATACTCCTGTGGTAGGTCCCGGAGTAACTCGTGACAGTTAGCCGACCATTTCCTGAGCTCGTAGCCGGCACTGCTCATGAGTTCTATGAGCTCCGATTGAAGCTGCCGAGCCTTTGTAATGGAGTTTGCTCCAACCAGAAGGTCGTCGACGTAGCTCTGACGTCGTATGACGTCTGCAGCTGGAGACCCTGGATGCTGAGCTTGCCAATCCGCGGCCAACTGCAACAGCGTCCGTATTGCGACAAAGGGGCTTGACCGTAGTCCGTAGGTATTAGTATTTAACTCGTAAACCTGTATGTCCTGCGACGGGTCCTCACGCCACAGGATCAGCTGATAGCGCCTATCACTGGGGTGGATCCACGTCTGCCGGAACATCATCCGGATGTCGGCCGTGAACACGAACTGGTGCCGTCTGAAATTCAACAATATCTTTGTAATATCATTCTGAAGGGGCTTGCCTGAATGCAGGCATTCATTAAGAGCTATGCCATTGCTACTCTTCGATGCTCCATTAAAGACGACCCGAAGCTTATTTGAATCCTTTTTGAAAATCGCATGATGAATAATGACGCAGTGCTCAGAGTCAAACTGGTAACTGGATTTAGACATGTGTCCTAGCGACTCATATTCCCGCATGAAATCCTTATATTTCTCAGCCAAGACTGGATTCTTGGCTAGCTTCGCCTCCAACGAATGAAGCCTGCGTACAGCAATGGCTCTGGTCTCGCCTAGCGTGGGTCTGTCTGACAAGAAGGGCAGCCGCACCATGTATTTCCCGTCAGGCATACGTTTAGTAGTAGAAGTATACAACCTTTCACATTCCAAATGTTCCGGATGATCTGGTGGGTCTTCTGGAGGCTGCTCCACCTTCCAGAACTTCTCCAGCACCTCTTCAAGCTTGGTAGCGTGCACGCCGTAGTCTTCCACGGACGTCCCTCTCGACTGCTGCGCCGAGGTGTCAGCAGGGTGTGTCCAGATGGCTCCCATGAGGACATCTCCAAACCAGGTACCGTAGGCCTCCACTCCTGTAATGTTTGTGAGCATCTTTGAACCAGTGAACATATAATTTAGCACATCCAGGCCGAAAATGATGTCTACATCTTGAGATTTGTCAAAATCGGGATCGGCCAGGCTGAGTTTAGATGCATCTAAGTGGGCCTTTAAATAATGGTTACAGGCCGGAATATTTCCTGTAACGGTATACATGGCGGTTGCCACAACGCTAATTATAGGGACTAGTTTTCCTACTGGTTTAAATACTATTTTAGCAATGGTACCGGGTACCTTGACCTGTTGGTTTCCGATCCCAACAATGTTACTTCCTATATACTGTTGATGTAATCCTATTTTATCTGCAAATGATTTCTTAACTATCGAGCATCCCGCGCCGGTGTCCAATAGGGATCTAGCCATAATATAATTTCCTCGGCCTGACCTTACCATAACATTTGCAGTAGGACTGACCCGAATCGATGGCATCATCATCCGGGGTTTCGATGGCACATCAACAGCAGCCTTATTTCAAGAACAGCGCTCAGGGCTGCCTCGAGTGCCGAAACGTAGGCTGTGGAAAGACTCCTGCGCCTGGCGGGCCCTCGTTCCCACCGGAGGGCGCGGTATGTGACCAGCAGTCATCAATTGAGCTGGCTGGACCTGCTGTGGAGGAGGCGACCTAGTCTCTTCTCTCCACCTTGGCGGGCTCGTACGAGGTTGTTGAGCTCGCTGCGCCCAAGACCCTTGTGGCGGGGTCGACACCCTGTGTCGTGGTGGGGACCTACGCTGTGGTGGTGTACTTACCCTTCTGGTGGGTGGGACCGGGGTTCGCTCATGGACCCTGTGCACTGCTTCAGCGGCTTCCGCTTCCTCCCTGCACAGCAACGGGCTATGCGACCCTGACTGGCACGCACCGCACCAATTACGAGCCATACACTCTCTCGCGTAATGAGAGCGAAGACATTTAAAACATGCACCATTCTTCCTGACCCAGGTTTTCCTCTCCGAAACGGCTAGACTTGCGAAGAATGGACATTTGTATATAGAGTGTGCACTACTGGAACAGTACGTGCACAGACCTTTAGACCGATTCACCTGATCAGCTTCTTCCAGCTCCGCAGCTAGGACACGTGGAGGGGACGCTCTGCCGCGTCTTCCCTTGGTCGGTGACTGCCGTCCCATCGGTGCTCTTCCCGCTGCCGCAGTGGGAACTGCCTGCTGCACCCGACACTGCTCATCCAGCAGCGCCAGCAGCTGATTGAGCGTTGGCAGAACTTGAGGATCCGTGCCACAGCGTTCCTCAAATAGGGTTCTGATGCGAATAGGCAGCTTCTGTAACATCATGTAAACAACTAAATACGACCACTCAGAAACCGGCTGCTTCAACTTTTCTAGGGCCTGAATCGACTCGCGCAGAGGATCATAAAACTGCGTTCGCAAATTTATATTCGGGCCCCCTACATTGGGCAGATTGATTATCCGTGCAATGAAGGTGTCCACAAGCTGTCGGGAGTTATGGTACCTTTTCTTAAGAAGATCCAATGCCACAGAGTAGCTGGCGCCATCCACCGGTAAGTGTTGTACTACCGTCAAGGCCTCCGCATGCAATGAAGTTCGAAGGTAATAGTGTTTCTCGGCATCAGACAATGGACCTGCATCCACTAATGCCATAAAAAGGTCATAAAATGACATCCATTCTGTCATATCACCGCCATATGTTGGCAGTTGTACCAAAGGCAACTTAACCTTACTGTGATACTTAGCTGCACCAGCTGTCTGTTCTGACTCCTCACCTGATGCCTCATCCAGTTGGATAAGAAGTCGGTTGATCTCGGCGAACTGCTCCTGGTACTTGAGACGTTCCGCCTCTGTCAGTTCCGTATCGCTTGTCAGTACCGCCTCATAGGCCGTGATATATGTTTTATATACCTGATCAAAATGCCGCTTGGCTACCGCTGTCGCTGAAGTCCCGGACCTGGCAGCCACCGTGCCAGCGTAATCAATAAGCATTTGATACCTCGTACCCAACTGTACCTTAGCCTTGAGTGACATGGTGAATAGATATTAACTTACCTGGTAAAACACAAATACTTCACCGCGCCGCGCGTATTTTCAATCAATCACCTATTTGTGAGTATTTACAACCCAATTCCAAGCGATATTCTATCCAATTTAATCTAATCCTAATTATTTCACGTAATATAGTTGAGAAATCTATCACAAATAGCACAACAACACAATTTGACTTTTGACACTGACGTTTGTCAGATGACGTTCAATGTCACAGATAATAAAGTCTCTAAGGTTGTCGCCACGACGCCCGATGTCGTTCCGGATCGACGCTACACGCGTTCTATCATTCAGTTCGTTCACTCAGCACAAAACCGGTAAACGTCAACCGGATGTAGCTTCACTTCACTATGCCGACCTCCAACTGTCCTACAATGACACGTTTCACGTTATTCGGGATGTTATTACGTAATCGCGCACTGATTTTACACAATGAATGCCAAATTCCACTCGACGAATCCTTGATTGCCGTGGCGCGATTCTTGGCCCTGGATTGCTTCAATCTTGCCCCAATCACGGGATTTTATTTTATATTTTCCCAAATCACGGGTTTTGTTATTATCGTGCGGTTGTTCCCCTCATGGGCCACCAAAAATGTACGCAAAACCAGCCCAGTCGCCGCGGTAGGCCGGTTTGTTACATCTAAATACTTCTCTGTAGCTGTCGAGTCGCTCCGGCACGCTGCTGCAGAGGTTTTCTGGACCACCACCGTCCGTCTCGTGGACGGATACGCCGCCTCGCCTGCTGCGGTCACGACGGATGGGTTTCGAAGAGAAACAACGGGCACTCTTTACACGTATATTTCTCTTCCTTAACCTAAATTACACTTTTACACTAAATTACGCCATGTTGGTTTTAACAATGGCTCGCGCACCGCGACAAATGACAGCACGTCTGCCTACTAAGACGGCTGGCCGAACAGAGCGTGAGCAATATCAGACCGCACGACAAGAACAAAAGATCGTGCGCATTCACTCTATTAGACTTGAATACATTTGAACTAGATGGCGCTGATTTGCGTGAACAACCTTATTATTTAGATAACTAGATTTTTAAATAGGTATTTGGATTAAAGCTACAAAGGGGAATGTAGGTGATTGTGGGAGACATGGTACGTAAATTATAAAAGCGGGTGGTAAGGTTCGAACTTAACTTAGTTAGAACGAGATTTCAAGACATCAGCATCTCTCAGCCAAGAGTGAGGTGTACAACTTTAGGTAAGTTCTTTTAAATATTTCACTTTTATCTTAATTGTTTGTCGTGTACTAGCATTTTACAATATCATTACTAGTGAAGCGTACGAATATTATAATAACGGTCAATACCTTTCTTTTATTAATTGAGTTATTTGGGTACTAATACTACAGGCGTTACGCTTATTTACCTGCAGTGAGTGTTAGAATAATGAGGGATATATTATTAATCCACATTTGTAAATATTTTAGCTGTGTTTGGGTTTACAATGAAGTAGGGATCTGCGTTTAAGTATATCTATTAGGTACTAAATATTTCATACTATTACTGAACGAGCGATTCGAAGCACTATTCCGCTGTGCCTAGAGCCGTCCGTATGTCTGAATAAGTGCTTACATGTTTTGATTATTTACTGAGTGTGGAATTTAAATACAATCTTCGTCTTCTTTCATAAACGATTTATAAATCGTATGGACGTTTCAACATAGGATTAACTTCAGAGCAATGGTTTAATATTGAGCTTATTGTTTGATGTAGGGTATTATTTGACTTGGGATTCAAACACATATTAACACAGCTAATAAATAATAAACAAATATCCGTGATAAACACACAAATAAATACCCTGACCGGGATTCGAACCCGGGACCTCCTGCTTCGTAGGCAGGGTCACTACCAACTAGGCTAGGAGGCCGTTAAATCGTAGAATGCCGTGTTCTAATCGTAGAATTTTATTAATAAAATTGTGTCAATTGTGCCACGGGAGCCGCGGGTGCCAGGGCTGGCGCCTGCCGTCCAAGCCAGTGCGACACCAGCTTCTCCTTGCTGTTGGCGCTGCCAAACTCGGGGGAATCGACCTGCTGGAAAAATGGAATGTGAAGATAACAGCAGATTTGTTTATTTAAGTGCCTTGAGTTCAGCGAACTATCGCAGGACGAAGCGTGTGAGTATCGTTGTCATTTAACGATTATTGCACAGTTAGAAACTTTAAACGATAACATTTTGAGTTGCGTTAAATGAGATCTGTGATTTCCTCTTTTGGACCAAGAACATTTTTTATTTCCAGCATAATAAACACAAGTATAGCTAACTGGGAGTCAAGTTCACCTTTTTGTTCTTCTTCAACGTCTCTCCCTGCAACTTCCCTTCCAACTCCTTGCACAGCTCATGTCCCTTCTCCCGTTCCCTCTTCCGTTCTCTCTCTCCTTTGTCTTTCTTCTCGTCAACGTGCACCACATAAGGTTTAAAGCCCGGGTCGAACTGGTTGTGGTCGTAGGCCTGCTTAGGCCGGAAGCAGGGGCACACGCGCTTTTAGAGATGGTAGATACTGACGATGCAGACGAGGCAGTGGATTGAGGCGATGATGAGGAGCGCGATGTTCGTGAGGACCGGCGTCCAGGCTTCCATTTCATCCTGTTGACAAAATATAGTTCCAAGTTGGGTGATATATATTTGAATCACTATTTAATGTTTTTTTTAGTGATCGGTACAGATAGTTATAGATACTTGTGATAGTTATTGTTATAGGTAAACATAAACAACTGAGTCATATTTTTTAAATAATTAGTATTCTTATAATTAGTGCGAGGTGAAGGTAATTCTATTTCCTCAAGTTTTGGACTAATAACATACACAACAACTAATGGACTCGACAAAAAACTGTATTTTCTTTGAGTGCTACCTGAGAATCAATCTCTTCAAAATTAGCAATGGCTGTATTCCCATATAATTCTATTCTAGATGATAGTATTTTGATATAAGTGATGACTAGTATGTATGGCTTCTTAAAAATAATAAACAATGAAGATGTTTTCTTACTTAGACTTATTCTAATTATATGTATATTACCAGCACATACATATTTCACTTATATTACAATGTTTGACGCCGTGTCAGAAAGAAGATACTCACATTTCCGTTGGCAAGACATTAAGATGTGTAATCTAATCTCTAACGATATAATCAGAAACTTATCGTAACTACTACCATCATACAGGATGGAAAGCTCGTCTTTGTTACTCCTATACTCTATTATTGGCAACCAGCAGACTTGCAAATTACATATTATGCTCTTGCGTGTCCCATGCTAACTATTGGTCATTAGGCATAACCGTCTGTCCCTGTCTGACTCTCTGTAATATCAAGATTGTCAACGATCACAATAAATGTATAAGTGTCTAAATATCCTCTAACAATAAGAATTGTTATAAAACAGTAAGAGCGTGAAAAAACTGGCACACTCTCGTATAATTTACATTTGCATTTTTAGAAAGTTTTAGAATTGCCATCCTTACCCACTAAATTTGAATGTTTACAAATAAAGCTATTTATACATGTAAGAATCTAAGAGTAGAATTAATCTAAGAGTAGAGTGGCTCTGCTAACTGTGTTTTATTACTCGTGACGAGATAAGAATCTCCATTGAAGAGGTTTTAACAACAGCTCGCACCATGGCGGCGAATTCAACGACTCAGCGAGTTTAGCTAACGAAGAAGTGCCAACACTTGTAGATCTCTCCTAACCTTTATTTTACTATTGGATACAGCGAGGAAACCCCTTTAGCACTCTAAGACCATAGTGAAGGGGCACAATTTTAAATAATTCAATCTTATGTATTGTAAATTAGAATAAGACATTTTAATCGGTTTTATGACAAAGCGGTCTTAATTTACCTACCACATTTATTTTGTGCTAATATTTAGCCTGGACTCTTTCTGACCCCTGTGTATAGTAAAATATACATCTCTCTGAGACGTAGTAAAATGCTTTAGGATACTATCCACTTCATTTAATCAAATTAGTGTCATATTTTTCATGTCTGAATGTCTCCTGGATGGTTTGATCGACCGGATGCGCACACGCACAGGTCAAGGTTCCGCGCCGACCGATCATCCCGCGTGAAGTAATCCGCCATCACGACAAGCTAAAGGGCACTTATCATGATAATTATCTGTAATCGTTCGTGAACATTAAGACGGCCATAATTGTCTATGGTGATGTAACAGTCGTATAATTTTAGAAAAATATTTATTTTATGGGACGTGATAGATACGATCTTTGGCAAGGTAATAAATAACCACTGCGCTGTAAATCATTGCTGAAGCCAATTTTGGTTATTCTTACTTAGAATCATCTTAGAATCTTGAACACTGTTGATTATAATTATAACACACATACAAATGTAATTCCAAGCTTTTAAAATCCTAGCGGGTTACGCTATTTTTCATGGGCACTTAAATGGAAGTAGTGTAAAGAAACATTGAAAATACTAGGTATATATACAGCTTCTAACTAAAATGCTGGCGATCCGTTTAAGGGTATAATTGGTATCGTACTATGAAACACGAAGAAAAAAAATTTACTGGCGAAAAAAACAATAGTTTCGTATGGAGGCTTAGCCAGCCGGGACGACGTCCCCCATACAAAACTTTTTTTTCGCGTCCAAAATTTTTTTATCCTCCTTTTTCTTAGTCGCAATATAGATAGATAGATAGATCATTTATTGGTAATAAGTGATATTCTACATGTCAAAAGTCTTAAAATATAGGTTACAATATTTAAAAATTATTTATAAACTTATCACAAATTTTGTATTTTTAATGTCATCATTACTCAGAACAATTCATTTTTCTTATGCATTTCCGTGAAAAATTCATCAATTTTGTAGTATGCTTTATCTAGGCGTAGCATTTCTAGATTACGTACAAAAATGTGGTCACTGGCAGAGTCGAGTATTGACTTCGGAAGTGAGTTATATAGTTTGGCCCCCATGATACTGAGCGACTTCCCAACCTTTGATAGCCTGTAGTCTGGGATGAGTATCGGGTTGTGTCGTCGAGTGCTTCTGACAGGAACTCGAGTGAGTTTATATTCATGAAGATTTGCCCTTACGTGTGGACATATGATACCAATTATGCCCTTAAACGGATCATCAGTATATTTGTTACACCTTGTAGGTATAGAGTGGGACACTTTTTATATCCCAGTAGAAACAGTTCTGTTCACGGTTTCGAGTAATAATGCAAAATATCTAGGAATCCAAACAGCACTGAAATTCACAACAATTTGTGAAAACTTCCCCTTACCGTTTCTACTACAGTGTTGTGATCTCCATGTTAATTAATACGAAGCCCATTTCTATCTAGTATTCTGGTTTCAATATTTATTTGCTTTATAAACTTTATAATCAAAATATTTTATTTCGTAATAAATTATGTGTATAAAATATAACAAGCGACAGACAAGTCTAACGACACAGAACAAAGCGGTCCGGGCACCGCAAGGACATGCGGTGCGCCGCTGCCCAACCTGTCGCGAGTCATCGGTCACCTAAATATGTAGGTCACCTGACAAACAATAATTTTAATTTAAACACATTATGTTATGACGTCTACAGCTTATGGTCTCTATGTAAATATCAATCAAAAAGAATATTTACCGTGGGCTTAGGCTTTTTAGTATTTTATACATTTACAATATTTCAACCAGAGATCGTTACCGGTATTACTAAAAATCAAAATAGCGCCCGACTTACGCAATGTTTACGTGATATTATGTCGAATGTGACTTACATATTTATCCAACTTTTGGAGTGAAAGTACGCCCGCATTTGTCACATGTAAGGATCCCATTAATATAATTGTAGTTGATTGACGCAGGTGGTCGGGCTTTGAGTTGATCTCGTTTGATATCGAGACCTATTAAATGTCGCTCTTCAAAGTTGTTGACACTTGTTTGTACAACGTCACTCCGGTCTTTCAACTGCGCGCTCCTCCCAGTTGTCTGGGGTTATATTAGTCCTTTTCAAGTGCCTCTTGAGCACGTCCTTGTAGCGAAGGAACTGCGCACTTTCTTTGCGCTTGCCCACTTGGAGCTCTGAGTAAAAGACTCGCTTAGGCATCCTCTCATCGGGCATGCGCGAGACTGCCCGCCCGCACCAACGTAGCTGTCCTCTCATTAAATAGGCCTCGATGCCACCGACCTTTGCGTGGCGTAACACCTCAGTATTCCGAATATGATCGGTCCATTGACATATTAAAGTATAATTAGTTATACCTCATTATTAAACAAATTTATAATATTACTGAACCATTGGGCCGCGACGCGAAGCCTGTCAATCTGCAAGCAAACCAAGTGGAACTGTCATCAGATCCTATAATGTCGCACGCGCACCGCCTTATGCTAATATTATTGCAAGACAATAACGCGGTCGATGCGAATGATCGATTTTTTATGGATTTTTTTATCAAAGTATGATAAGTATGGTAGCATCGCCTTTTCGGTTTCTTATTTTAATATCGTCTTGGTTGTTTGAGCGCGTTTATGTCGTTTACTCGATGGTAATGACAGGTCACTGTCAATAGAAAAGTAAAATAAGGTACACAAATATGGCTGAATTTCTAGGCAAAAGAACCATTTGACACATGAAAAAATATTATTAATGAAACCCGTTTTCAGTGAAATATAAGTAATTAACGGATATTTTTACTAGAAATGAATCAGTAGCGTGCCCAGAGGTTTGGAGTAGGGCAAGCCTAAAGACATGATTTCGTACTATCTATTCAATCTTTATATACTCAAAATGTCATCATCTTTCGAAAAAAATATGCTACAACAGCAATATAAGTTATTTAGAATGAAAACAAGTAACAATCTAGCCTAGTGTATTTTGTACAAACTTCAGAGATTTTACCTTGCATTTGTTGATCATGATCAACACTTGGACGTACCTCAAACAGTCACAAGGAACGGCTTCATCCATTATTAATAAGTAATTTTAACACTTTTACAAGTTTTAGAAAAGAATTAAGCTTTTTTACTAACTCGTAACCTCACCTCACCACAATACCATTCAATTCACATTTACGTGCTCAAACAATTAATTTGCATGTCAAATTCGACTTTTGTAATATAATACACTTGAAGTTGTCCGTTAACGCTCACTTGCGTCGCGCGATCTTACGGCATGCGGCCAACTTCACACCAAAAAGCTGGTTTTAAATCGCCGTATTTTGCTATAGGTACACCGGGCAAAAATTGTTGCTCGTTGTATAGACACCAATAGGGCGATTTGTATAGGCGAAATGAATGCCCGCTTGCATGCCGCTTGCAAGGCGGCGGCGGCGGTGAGTGCGAGCGGGATAGCATGCGCTACGTTTAGTTTCGTTTGCCTCAGTCGTTTGCGCGGCAGTGGTGACACTTTGTTGCGTGTGGCAAAATTTATAAACAGCTCACTCGAAATAATTAATACGGGTTATTTAGCGCGACGATTAAAATACGTAATTTCGGTGAGGCAACTAGGGCAAGCCCGGCTTTTGGGCTTGTATGGAAGTACCGCCACTGAAATGAATGTAAAAAACAAGTTTATGTGTATAAGTTGACAATGAAACTATGATTTTTCTTTAAGAGTGCGTGATTGCAAAGCAATGAAGGTAGATATGTTTGTTTACATTATTTTACTTTTATGTTTACACTGACTTTAGTTCTTTTTGTTTTTATTTACATATAATCTGCGTTTTAATCTGTGTGTTTCCTGGTTTATTTACCCAGTTTGCATCAGTTTATATTTCAATCACTGTGTTATTTCACAACCAACACCAAGTTAAGACATTATTCAAAAGTAGTTTTTCTTAATAGAAGTAATAAAGATTAAAATTTAAAGTAAATAGGTAAAATAAATCTGTCAATCTAGGTAAGCAAAAGTAGAGAGATTTCCACGTTAGGTAGTCTACGAGCTAATAAGCTTTACTTACAGTTTCGTTTAAAGTCCTGCTTTATAGTCTACGTTCTAATGTAAATGTTCTACTTAATATTGTATAGTACCACAAACCGGGAGTGATTTATCGCACTACAAGTACAGGCAACATGCTAATTAACTGTTTGATTTCGGTCACAACGTGCGCGCCCGGGCAGAACAAGTGATGCAACCGCTTGAATAATATCCACTTCCGAGGTCTAATATCCCCGGTATGTTTTAAATTATGCATTTTATTTTCACTGGGTGCTTTTTGCATAATGATTTTCTAAGTCAGTTATCGGCTAAGTTATGCTTTACTTGGTCGAGTGTTTTTTTGAGTACTTAATCTTCTTTTTGTAACTTTTCTTGTCACAATCTGGGCATAAAGCTACTACAATGCAGATTGCCAATCAGAACAAAAGAGAAACGACTATCCGATGACGTGCTGAGGGCATCCGTGCGGAGCTTATTTAGATCTTTGGTCATCTTTCCATAGTTCATACTTTTGAGCAGTTGGAAGAAATGGAACGTATCTGCTAATCAGAACAACACTGAAATAGAAAGTAAGGGTAGCTTAAAGTGTAAGCGCGTACCTACGTGCAAAGATATGTTCATACTTTTGCACCTTACTGCTCGGTAATAAGGTCCAAAAATGTAAACTTATCTCTGACTTCAATGAGTGAGTTACTGGGTTTTAAGCTGTCTCTCAAAACTGTGAGAAGCTGCGGAACGATAATAAATACAAGTGATTGCTTTTTTTATTTTTATAGTTACTTCATACGAAAATTCCCATTTAACATCAATACGGATTTTCCGGTTAAGTTGAGGCTTTTATGAATGGTTAGATTGCGTTGTTACAATTTTATTTATTTATTTTGTTTTCTGCGCCCGCGCCCGCTTATGAAGACATGCATCAAAAATATCTAAGCAAATAAGTTCCCAGTACAAGAAGCATATAAAATCGTCCGGTTCGGCTACTGAGTTCCGCCTGATGCCAAAATAAACCATGATAGACCGCGTTACGCTCGCTTGCGCACCAGATAAGGGGGGCGTAGGGGAAGATTAGCACCATTCGTACGCTGGGAACATTCATACGGCTGCACTGTGTGAAATTTTACATCAAAATCGGACATGCCATTAATCGGAGGCAGTTTATGGCATTAATGGATAGCTTTATGAGTGTTCTACGAAATAGCAAGGTCTGTCTATGCAAATTAATGATACTTTTTAAGATATTCATATTAATGTGCCGAATTAAATAAAAATCTAAAAGTAAATTTCTGAATTTTCTCCAAATGCTTTAATTATTCGCTTGAACTTTACTGCTTACCGTCAGTATATTGATACACAGTATTTAAGTTCCAAATAGCAATGTTCCTAATCCTGAAATAACAAAGATATTGTACTTTGTATAAAAAAACAAAATATCTGTCTTATTACCTTTTGATACTGTAAGCGGAATTAATTTCAAGAATAAATTATTCTTTTACTTACTTATAAAATCATATCAAAAATTCATTAATTATCGTGTCTGGAGTTGGAAGTTATTAAAGTTTTTCTGATAATTCTGATCTTTAGGGTTGTCACATGACAGTTAGTTTAGTAAAACAGAAATCGAATAACAGTAAAATTTATAATTACTGTAAAATTACCTAACTATGCTCCGGTCATCCAACTGGTTATTATTAGTAGGTTAGTAGGTAGGTCTGTGATGATTGGACCCCATACATATAGATCGAGGACATCACGGTGCATCGTCACTACTGAGAATTATTATTATTGGCGGAGACAAAATTAAATACAATTGATGAAAGTTTATCTCTACATAAAAATGGCTAAGTCTGGTCCTATTTTACAAGCTTTTATTTAGTATCAGTTGTCCTGGGCCTCGGTTCGACATGCCAAACTGTGAGACGTGGATGTCACACTTGTATCGCTAGTGGATAGAGTGATATCCATCTGTCCACACGTGTCCACACCTAACTGTCAATCTGTCAGTAGGTCTCGCTAGAGCGTTTTGTCTATGGCTATGGCCACTATTTTAGATATCACTTTTGAGTGATTCCACCCCAAATTTCAACTGTCACAAAAGTGTGATACTGATATCATAGTTGTCTCGCATGCGACTGTCAGTTATGCCATATCGAATCGGGACCCTGTTAGTGTTATCTGACTACAATAAAATTTTGAAAGGTAAATTTGACCCATTTCCTGCTGCCTAATTGAGCTGAAATATAGTGTAGCTACTTAGCTCAGATGACATTACAATATTTTGGTACCATCGAGCTGGTCTGATGATGGAGATCTGAAGGTGGCCATAGGGACTAGGTTATATAAAACAATGCATTCATTGTGCTTAGAGATTTGTTAGAATAGTCTCGATGAGTAGTAGACGAGACGACTGTTGAAAGAAAAGTATAGTCGGCGATAAAAGCTTGTATTAAAAAAAATATTTTGTCATTAGAATTTTGTGACGCAAACGCTCTATGGAATGAAAAAAACAGTGAGCATAGGCAAGGTCAAACTCTATCCTACAAGCTAACGCGTGAAGAAACATGTCAAAACTCTTACTAAATTACTTTGTACATGTGTGAATAAAGCGACATTTTCACATAAAAAAACGACAAAGAAAAAAAGTGAGTGAGAATAACATCTCTTCTGATACCAGAGTGACCCTGATACTTGTATGAAAGTTTTCTAGGATTTGAATTACTTTATCCATCACGTCCATGTCACTTTTCTCTAATTTAAATTAAGTAGGTTTTGTAGGTAGGTACGACAAGCACAATTTCTCAATCTCTGAGTCCTCTGAGTCCAATAGACTCCAATGCACTAATGATGGTGGTTAACGTCACGTTTTTAGGGTTCCGTACCTCGAAAGGAAAAAACGGAACCCTTATAGGATCACTTTGTTGTCCGTCTGTCTGTCTGTCTGTCTGTCTGTCTGTCTGTCTGTCTGTCTGTCTGTCAAGACCATTTTTCTCAGGAACGCGTGGAGGTATCAAGCTGAAATTTATATCAAATACTCAAGTCTATTGTCCCTTGCAGCTGTGAAAAAATCAAACTTAAAAACCAACGCAATCAAAAGATACAGTCGTTTATGCTGCAAATTTTAGAGTTTTTCGGCACTCGCAAAACCTACGGGGTACTTCCCGTGAACTCAGAAACTTGAAATTTGGCACGAAGCAACGTCATATAGCATAGACAATGGAAAAATTACAAAAAGCAGACATTTTTAGTAAAATCATACAAAAAAATATTTTTAAAAATTTTAAACTGACTACCTTTTTCCTCGTAAACGCGTAGAGGTATTAAATTGAAATTCATGTCAAATACTCAGGGCTATAGGGCCTTTCAGATGTAGCAAAACCAAACTTTTATGTCAACGCAATCAAAAGAAATAGCAATTTAAGTCGCATATTTTGAAACTGAGTACTCGCAAGAAACTCAAAACCTAAAGGGTACTTTCCGTAAACTCAGAAACTTAAAACTTGGCACGAAGAAACTTCATATAGCACAGACAAAGGAAAAATTACCAAAAGTAGACATTTTGATTAAAATCATACAAAAAAATTTTTTTAAATATTATACTTACTACTTTTTTCCCCGTAAACGCGTGGAGGTATTAAATTGAAATTCATGTCAAATACTCAGGGCTATAGGACCTTTCAGATGTAGCAAAACCAAACTTTTATGTCAACGCAATCAAAAGAAATAGCAATTTAAGTCGCATATTTTGAAACTGAGTACTCGCAAGAAACTCAAAACCTAAAGGGTACTTCCCGTAAACTCAGAAACTTGAAACTTAGCACGAAGAAACTTCATATAGCACAGACAAAGGAAAAATTACGAAAAGTAGACATTTTTAGTAAAATCATACAAAAAATATTTTTTTAAATTTTTTACTTACTACCTTTTTCCTCGTAAACGCGTAGAGGTATTTGCTTGTTATAGGTGTTTACGGAACCCTCGGTGCGCGAGTTGGACTCGCACTTGGCCGGTTTTTTTAAATTAGGTACCCTTTTCGTAATAATAAAATGCTACGTGGTAACTTTGCTATGTTAGATGAATCAGGCGCTTTACCAAGTAGCAGCCCTAACGCAAATATTTAAATTGCTTTAAATTCTAAATCCTTTCATTAACGTTATTCAAATTAATAATGTCGACTAAATATGGTATAAAGAAGATATCTAGTTAAGAATTAATTCCGCATACCTTTGGATTTTTATTTAAAAAAATTAAATAGTTTAACTACTAAATTGCAAATTTCTTAGTTCAGAATATTTTTTTAAGGATATTTTTGGTTTTAAAATTATCAGTCAGAAGAGATATAACGTTTAATATTACACGAAAGTTTATACAGGCACGTATTCATGAAATATTACCACTTCTATGATTTTTTTGGAGTTTCTGAAAGCAATCTTAAAAATGTGATTTCTTAAAAACTATAAGGAATTAAGTAGTGGGGATTACATATTTATATTTAGTATTAATTGAGCTTTATATTACGCCATTATTTAACCCATGTCCGATTTTATGTAAAATTCCACACTGTGGGCTGTCATATCTTAATTTTAAAAATACGCTGACACAATAATTTGTATGGAGGATACGCTTAGGATACTCATGAAGAATGTTAACAATAACACTGTTGGTTTCCTTGAAAAGAGAGTTTTTGTGTTTTTGATAATTCTAAGAAATTCTTGGGTGCATGTTTAAATGCACTTATCTGTAATATTTGTTACAATTGCAGAGTTATTTTGCATAGTTTTTGACGAAATCTTAAACACTATAAAATTTATATGTATTTTGGGATGTCCACACTCGTATTTTAAGGACCCTTATTACGTAACAGTTACATAAACTAGTATTATTTATTTCCAGATTTGATTGTTTGGTGTACATTCATACAGTCATGTAAATGTATGAAAAGTCTTCTGTTTTGAGTTATGAGAGAAGTAAATATAGCTCGTTTACAGCATAAATGTTTCGTCAAACGTTATTGTAGTTTAAATACAAACTGATATTTGAACAGAAGGTCAGATAGGTATAGGTACATAAGGTACATTCGTGCAATTTCCATATTTTACGAGAACCGTCATAGCTTGGCTTCGTCGCTTAGTATAAACTAAATGACACTATTATAAAAGCCAAATAAGTGGACCATTTAAGTAGAAGTGCTTAACTTATTATGATTCCACTAATGTACCTAATTTTTTTACAAGGGTTACAGTAAAAAGTGTACGAATGGTGTCAATCTTCCCCTACTGTTCGCAGCACCTCAATCTACATATGTAACATAAAATATGATACTCAAAGAGCTCAAAGAGGACCCAGTGTGTGACGATGCGGGACCCTCTTGTTCCTTTAGCCGTCAACACAGTAAATCCTCCCTGTAAAGGGTCGGCAACGCGCATGTGACACGTCTGCAGTTGCAGGCGTCCATAGGCTACGGTATCTGCTTACCATCAGGCAGTCCGTATGCTTGTTTACCACCGTCGTGGTATAAAAAAAACTTCTTTGGAAAAGGTACCATTTCTGCGGAAGGCGCTTGCGTTGTACTTTGCACGGATTCAATGCTGTATCTAGAGAAATAAAAGTGTAAACGCCTTCCGCCAAATGGTATCAACAGTATCTACACCTACCAAATCCGATCCAATAACTTACTAAGGTATAATAACGAGGATTAATTAATCATTTCAATACCTGCTGCTTGCCTGTTACTTGCAACCTCGCATTAAAACAGTGCCTTATTAAATAATCTTTGATCTACATTCTACGTCGATCGATAGAACAAGTTATGTCAAGGAAAACATATACCACTTTTATCGTCATAATAGGAATGTTGGTATCTTAACCATGGGTCTATGAAATAATGACGGATACCGCGCCGCTAAATTAAAGATATTTCTCGTGTTTATGCACAACACGCACAAATCACAACTAAGCGCTGAGCGCTAATTGACTCAAACCCTCGAGTACGAGTATATATGTGCAAACACCTTATCTTGTCATGGAATCCCAGTTTAGTCTCAGCGGCGCGGTATCCGCAGTAATTTTTAAGATCCAAGATCTTGACTACATCGTGAACATGGAATCGTTGCAAATCAGCTATGGCCCGTTTTATAACATACGTTTCCGTCATTCTTGGATATAATATAAGGAAGGTTTATGAACTATGGCTAATACATGTGTTGTTTAAAATGAACAGTGCTTATTATTATTACACGTATGGATACCTAATTCCCGAACGGTCTCAGATGCAAAACAAACAGTGAAATTCAGCTCGGAATTCAGCCGACATAGAATTTGGCTATGGTGACTAAACTTCTGTATGGAGACCATTGGAGACCATGGACAAAGTTCAGCTAGAAGATGGATCTTTCCGCCTTCTGGCTGATTTTTGTTTATGCCGGCTGAATTCCGCTCAACAGTCTGTTTAGTCAACAGCAGAAGTAGCTAATAGAGCGAAGTGTCCAAATTGATCTTGGAATGACTTTATTGTTACAACACTTATAACAAGAGCGAGTGAATACCACAGTTACCACTCCCGTTACGTTACCTATACTGCTGCTGACTGTATCTACTCAAACTGACTTTAACTGACCGAACCTACTCTAATTCTTCTATACCGTTTCGAAAAGCAGTAAAGTACTTTTGTAGGTATTAGTCTTCAACACGTCTTGATAGCAATCACGCCGAAGTCATCATAAGGCGTCGATGCGCGGCTCCCATACATTTCCAATGGGTGGTTAATGACAGCCACTTTCCCCGGCTACGCCCTAATTGATGCCGGGCGGTGATAGATGGGTGACTCCGCTATTGGCACCAACCTGTATCGTTAGCTGCGCAGGCGTCAGTGAGTTGAGTTATCAATAGAACCAGTGAATCTTGACCCAAAAAAAACAGAAGTTGTGAACGAATTCTATTTCTTACGCATTAGAACGAACGCTTCTTGGGAACAAATTGTAAACATGCATTCTCTCTCTACACCGACCGCGGATGGGACAATTATATTGTCGCATATTATTTACAGTCACCGGCACTAGTACCTCCCTACACGAAGGCCGCAAAAATATGTGACACGCTCTTATTTGTAGGGCCATACGAGCGCGTAACATATTTTTGCGGCCTTCGTGTAGGGAGATACTATTGCCGGTGCCTGTACGTGTAGATTAATCGAATACCTATCTCTGAGCAGTAACTGTTACTGGTATAATTAAAAATCGAAATATGCATGGTGCATTAGTAATATTTATCATATATTCTCAAATATAAAAAAGAAGAAAGTCAAAAAAAAAAAAAAAACATTACCAACAGAAATTGAATATTTGTATGGAAATATATACCTACGACGACCCCTGCCTCTGATGGAACGTGGATTAATTATTCTTAATCGAAAGGAGATCTAACAAAAATGGTAGGTCCAATAACTCGACTCCGCGACTTAACGTTTATATAGGATGGATCAAAGTATTACAGTAAGGTAGATACACTGGTCATTTATTTTTTACCCAACAAAAACATCCAACTGTTTGTGAGGAATTGTTATTTGCGTGGTTGTGGTAATATTGTAGTTTTTCCATTTATATTCTTATTCTACATATTTAATCACGTTCTCCATGAACATATCGGTGTTAAAATTAAAATGAATCCTTTAACAAAATATATATTCCTACCTAAGGCTGCGTTTCCACCAGAGATGAGCGAGAATGCGTTGCGAGTAATGGTTTTGTTAAGAACCAATCCTAGAGCTGCGCTGTGGGAGGATAAACAAATGAAGTGATTCTATAAGTGCTTAACAAAGACTTTTCTCGCAACGCACCCTCGCTAATTTCTGGTGTAAACGCAGCCTAATATGTACAGGTGGCTTTGGTATATTGCAACACTTTATACATACAGAACTTTTCCGGTAGAAGTTATGAATGAAAATAGTTCTTATTCTTGCTTTATCTATTTCTATCTATAAAAGTTGATACCACAACCAGCCCTCCTGTATTACTTGTATAATATATTGTATACACATATTTACACGATGAACAGTACAAACCAATCTATATATACCTAATATAATGCCATCGAAACACGTAACAAGAATCGACGACGGACCGTTGAAGCACTAGCATACAATCATAACAAACAGCTTCATTCGTAAGCAGATACATCATCTTAATTACTACATTCCACCCGTCCCCAATACAAGGCGTTTCATTATTCGAAGATATACATTATAACTGGATAGATAAGGTTCATTTTCTCTTTCTGATATCAGGCTGCAATGGAGTATGGGAGAAAGCCTGAACGCGCTACTTACTCGGATCTTTATTAAAAATCGCTATTTAATTTCCAAGTCGATGCACCTTGTTGTTGTTAGCAATGTACATTATTATTATTAACTTATATGTAGTCCGTTAACACGCTGTAGATGAATATGTTGACCTGCACTGATTGGTCTTTAGTGATTATTTTATTATAATCCATTTTTAAAAGGTTAACTGAATGATATAGCTTGTAGGGACAACTTGGCCATTATGAAAGTATGTACCTACCTACACTTACATGATATAAATATTTAGTACATACATAATGTTTTGTATTATGATAGCGATGGTACCACCTACACTTGTGTATGCTTATTCTTTAAAGCGACGTTTCTCAAAACCCCATGATGAACAACTACGCAGTTTCGCAGATGTTAAATTAGTGGGAATTGTGAAACGTAAAATGCCTGGTGATTCTTATTGCTACAAAACCAACCAACCAGCTGCTTTGTATTGCAAAGATTTTTTGACGTAGCCCCATGCAAAAACCTTACAAATTAGGTTCCGCAAAGCATACTCGTAGTTTCTAAATAAGGAATCCATCACCCGTAAAACCGTATGTATGTTTATGTTATGTTTCTATATGTGTATTTAACAATAAATAGTAATGTTGATTTGTGTTTCTAAATATATCTCGATTTATATGATCCTGCACCAATTACAAGTTTCGGTTTGATCCAATGGTTGACTGGTAGAGAATGCCTTAAGGCATTAAGTCCGCCTCTTGTACACTTTTTATTTGTGAAATAAAGTTTAAATAAATAAATAAAACCAAATAGGTACTCCAAGGGAGTAGGTAGATACCTATTGTACCTAACATATTATTATTTAGTAATCTAGAAAGAAAACACAATGTACATAACTGAGAGCATTCCACCCGGAGTAGCCATGTCTGTCATTTTCTATACAAAATAATTTTAATCAAAAAAGAACCGACTTCACTAAGCATCCATCTTTCCAACAGCAAATGCTCGAGCTGCTGTAAAGAATACTCAAATCACTATAGGTGTGCCTATAATAGTTTAACAGTTCCCTCGATTTCTCCAGGATCCCATCATCAGATGCTGACCTGGTTACAATGGTTTAAAAATATTTTCCAAATCGGCCCAGCCGTCTTCGAATACATACATAAAAACAATATAACAAAGATCCCGACGAATTGATAACCTCCTCTTGTAACTAGACGCACTAGCTGCTCTAGCTAACAAGTAAATTGAGTGAAACAGAAAACTGTTATAAAATTATTCTCAGCAATTGAATCTACGATTAAATTGGTCATATTTTAATAAATAGTATTTCATTTAAATATTTATTTTTACGCTAAATAAGTATTTTCTTAATTCTCTGAATTAAATCAAACACAAAGCATTTCTATTTCAAGCTTAAATAACAAGCAATAGTTTCATAGAACTTGACTATAATAGCTCATTAATCAGACGTCGAGTGTTTGTTTAAACTTATCAACAAGGGCTCTTTAGAGGAACAGAGGCGGCTCGGATTGAAAGAGGCGGTCGGGTCGGCCGGGTTAGGCGAGCTAGGTGCGCTAGCGAGGTCGGGTTTGATATATACCGATCCCCGAGGGAACTCGAGGCATTCTTATTTTGACCGTCGGATTGTCATGACTCTGGCTCGCTCGTATAGTGTATAGTGAAAAGGTGAATCGTGAGGTTATTGTCGATAAGGTTGAGTTTGACGCTGTGTAACTACTATGTTGCATTGTGTTGAATTGTCGACTTTATTTTGTTGATAATAAGGTTGAGAGTTCAATAGTGTAGTGTTCAACGGTGCAGTGCAGTGTCTCCGCTACAACTTGTTGGATTTTCAATCTTTTTGTTACATGTTTTGGTGAGTTTTTCCGCGATTTTGAGCTAGATCAATGGCTAGGTTGCATAGTCAACCTGACTGAATACACTTCATCTATCGGTGAGAATGAAGTTTATTCAGGAATCCTGTATAGTTTTTAGGACCAGATCTGGAGGGGGGGGTCTCAGACACTAGGGTTTGCTATACCTCGGTTTTGTCGGCCGAACGTTTTCTAGCTTAGAGTAGGGCTAGGGTTCCCACACACATTTAAGTAAAATAGAGGTTAGCCTCTAATTTTTTGCACACATTAGAATAGGTGAATTGGGGTAGAGTTAGAGTAGAGTCATACACAGGATGGTGGTATTATTTTTAATCAGTGGAGATGGGAAAGGGATAAAGTGTTATATTTTTGTTACCATTTATATAAAATTGGTTTGGTTTACAACTTTATGATCCTTAATAGCAGTAAAATATGGATCAATAAATTCAGTAAAATATGGATGTGATACTGAAGCGCGTACATTAAATATGGTACTAAGGTAATTAACACATATTTTTTGGGAGAGTTTAGGGGAACAAAATTATTTGAGGACATACTAAATAATTTTGTTACAGGGAGCTAGTGACAGGCGAAGCAGTTCACTAGTGACAATTGAGCTTTTCTACAAGGGGTAAAAAGGGGCAGTTAAGTCATATTTATTAGACGAATGTTCTCAGTATTGCATACATATTTACAAAATATTCAGACGAGTTTCTTGGCGTTTCTTCTTGTCTGAAAGTAGGTTCCGAAACGCTAGTAAATATACATTTTTATTGTGCATAGGAATACCTATTAAAAACAATACAAAACAAAATAGGTATTATAAGGTTAGTTGGCCTGACTCCATCCGTACGTGGCAGTAAGTAGGTATGTTTGTATCCATTGGTATTTATAAAATAATATTTTTGCTTGATTAAAATGAATATTTTCCTTTAGCTAGCTAGGTCGGTTAAGGGGTTAAAAAGGAAAATATAAATACAAACTACAAGGACTTACTACTGTCACGGTAACTGGTCACGGTAGGGTCGGTAGGAGATATTATTAAAAAAAACAAATATATTTTTGATTTATACTTACCTAAGTAAAATAACTCCGTAAAATAATTATTTTTGCAGTACATTTTAGTAAATTGTATTACTTAATCAAGAAGGTTATTAGGAATAGTAAGGAAATCCAAATCTAATTAGTCTACACATAAAAGACGAAGGGTTACAAGGTTCATAACAGGGTTTTTACTAGACAATCACATGGCCAAATTAAATTATTTTCTTAGTTAACAATTAATCCAGGTCGATTTTTATTGAAGCGGTATAAGGTTTAGTTATAGAAAGTTACATTTTTGGTGCCGATAAACCAGGATTAGAATTAGCTTCTGTTTAATTAGTGAAGTAGCCGTTATGGCTACATTTTTGCTGCCGTAAGAAAACTGGAACGTGAGCTGATTAGATTTGGATTGTACAATAAACTAAAATAAAATTAATTTCATTTTATATAAATATAAAGATAGTATTTATTAAATAAATATAATCATTTCCTCCTCTTGGCTTGACTTTTCCGGCGTAGTCTGGAGCATTAAAGACTCATCATAATACCTGAAACAAACAAAAAATACAAAAATAAACACAAAAATTAATTTATCAATAATTGCTAAAATATAAAATAAGTCTTCAATACTTAGTACGGCTCTAAAAAGTTAAGGGGCGAAAGGTCATAAAATTTATATATATATGTATACATATACATACACGTATATGTATACATGTACGTGTGTATGTATGTTTGGACATATAAATATGTCCATACATACATACATAGTTCTAACGTAATGTAACGAAATTATAGCAAGCAAGTAAAAAGAGTAAAGAAGTGATTTTAATATTATATAAAAAGTTAATTTATATATTTTTTGTTTTGTTGGAAAAAGTCTACCTAAAGTGAAGTGCAGTGACTGTTTAAAGTGAATAAAATAAACAAGTGCGATCAGTAAATAAGTGAAAATGGAAAGAGTTACGAGGAAACGTACAGCCTCAGCTAAACAAAAGCCTACTCACACGGAGGCTACGCCAGCCATCAAAAAGAGTACAGTTGAACGTTTGGAGCAAAGATCAAGGGTAGCTAGAAGGATAATCAAAAAGAAATCGGATGTAAGACGCGGACTTTTTTATCATCTATTAAAGAGGACGAAACAGAAGATGACCGAAGGTCTTAGCCAATTGCGCAATGAACTGCAAACAGCTATCAGTCCATCCCATGACGAAGCCTTCGAATCTGTCGAAACTACACAGGAGGGTCAAGAAGAACCATTACAGCAGGATGCAGGGCCAAGCGGAGAAAAGGATCTGTCCATTGAGGAAAAGAAAACTATCATATATAACATAAAAAACACAAACATAGAAAGACCAAAGTTTGGCAAGACAAAAACTCACCCAGTTACGTTCTTAGAAGATTTGGATACGTACATAAAAAAAGTGGCTACAGACACTAATGAAATAGAGAACATCTTAGAATGTATGGAGGGCACCGCTCGAGAGTGGGCAAGGCTTTACAAAGATAGATGGAAGAACCTTGCCGATTTCAAAGCTGACTTCCTCAAATCTTATTGGGGTAATCACGAACAGAACGAGCTAAGACGTAATATTGTGCATGGAGTATGGGACAAGGCTCTAAATTCGATGCACGACTATTTTGTCAAAATAGTAGGCCAAGCGAAAATGTTGTCTTACACTATCCCGGAAGATCAATTGGTAGCTGATATAATGAGGCATTTTCCCAGATATGTACAGCAGGCGTTCGCTTCTTCTAAAATATCGACCATTTTCGAAACAGCTGATTTCCTACACTCTATGGATGATGTCAATAAACAAGAACCTCGCCACATACCTACTACACCCGGAACTGCAAAACAACCAGACAAGAAAAAAAATTCTACGCAGTATTCAAATTGGCGGAAACCGGAAGCTACTACGGCAGCTATTGTGCAAGATATAGTCATCGAGGATCCGGAAAACTAACTGCGGCTGATGAAAATGTCCCCGGATCAGCTGATAACAAAGATAGGGTCAAAATTCTAAAACTAATGAACAATATGAATTGGAAGCCAGGACAACTATTAGGCAAAAATAATAACGGTTTGCGTGCCCCAATCGAATTAGAAATAGTAAATGGTGATCAAGGAGTAGGATTAGGCTTTAGCTGTATTGAAAAAGTACAAATTATAGGATTACATGATTTGATTAATGTTTTAAAATTAAAAAGTGAACTGATAGAATTTAATGTAGATGAAAAATTTGTTGCATCTGTATTTGAGGAGTTAAAAGAAATACCAGAACCGAATTCGTTCAAGTGCGAAGTCATTATTCGAATGCGAGAATTTGAAATTAGGGCCTTATTAGACACGGGTAGCGATGTAACGTGTATATCTGAAGAATTCTGGGAAGTAGTGAAAAATAAATATCCAGGAATTCCCGTGATGCCAATCAAAACTTTTAATATAAAATCAGCTTCAGGTCACAAAAGCAAAGATATTAAAATCATGGCATTATTACCTATTCGTATTAAAGATCTAGAAATGGAAGTCGGATTTGTAGTAATACCGAACCTAAACTTTCCTTTGATTTTAGGATTTGATTGGCTTAAGGAAAACGTAGTGTCTATTGACCTTAGAAAAGAGAAATGTGGTGCTAATGTAGAACACAATGGGATTAGCACATTTATACCTTTTCACGATAGATATAATACAATAGGATGGGGAGACCAATGTAGCATCGATAGTTCGCAAACACCTCAGGCTCAGGTCATTTGTAAAGTCGGGATACCTCTGTTAGATCATGAGAAAAAGGCGTTGCATACAGTATTATCTAATCATAAAAATTTATTTGATTCGAAATTGGGCCGGGCTAATTGCTATCAACATGTAATAAAAATGGACAAACACGCGCCGGTAGTTAAGAGAAGTTACCCTATACCGTATGCCTATCGCGATAAAATAGAGTCCAAATTACGAGAATTAGAAGACCAGGGAATAATTAGTCGAACGCAAACAGAATACTGTAGTCCTTTAACATTCACCCTAAAGAAAGACGGTACAATAAGAGTCTTATTAGACGCGCGAGAAATAAACAAGTACATGATCGCCGAAACTGAGAAACCTACCTTGCAATTAGATGTGTTAAATTCATTTCACGGAGCTAAATTCATTAGTGTCATAGACCTAAATAATGCGTATTTCCAGATCCCAATATCAGACGAAAGCAGAAAGTATACAGGTTTTAGTTTTAATGGTAAATCTTACGTGTATAATGTGCTGCCTCAGGGTCTCAAAACATCCGTGGGAAGTTTCAGTCGGGCTATGGACAGCATACTCGGTCACGACGTTCGCGAATTCTGCGTCAATTATCTGGACGATTTGGCTATAATTTCCACCGGTACCCTGGAACAGCATTTAGAACATATAAACATAGTGCTGGGGAAATTGGAAAAGGCAGGTTTAACTTGCAATTTAGAGAAATGCAAATTTCTATGTAAAGAGGTCCATATGCTAGGTTACATAGTATCAACCGATGGAATACGAACTGATCCGGATAAAATTAAGGCTATACAGGATTTTCCAGTACCTAGGAAGATAAAACAACTTAGGGCGTTTCTAGGACTGTGTAATTTTTACCGTAGATTCATACCTAATTACAGTGAAAACATCCAACCTTTGTGTAATTTATTAAAGAAAAATGTTTTGTGGCACTGGGGTACGGTAGAACAGAATTCTTTTGAGAAAATAAAGAAGACATTTATAGACGTAATAGAACTTCAACATCCCGACTTTAACAAACCTTACTATTTACAAACGGACAGTTCAGGAATAGGATTAGCAGGAGTTCTATACCAACTAGATGACAATGGACAAATGAGAATTCTTGGTTTTCATAGTAAATCGTTGCGAGGAGCACAATTAAATTATTCGACCTCTGAAAAAGAATTTTATGCAGTAATTAACTGTTTAGAGAAATTTGAAACTTATTTGAGAGGGACAAAGGTCATTATTCAAACAGATCATAAGGCCTTATTGTTTGTTAAAAATTGGAAACTGTATAATGCGCGAGTAATTCGTTGGATCAATTATTTAGAGCAGTTTCAATATGAAGTACAGCACATAAAAGGCAAAGAAAATATTGGTGCAGATGTGCTATCTAGATATCCACCACAATCAGTTTTGTTGCAAGAAGACAAAGTACGATTGCCTGAAATATTTTATACCGAAACTGAGAAAAACAAGGAATTGATAAGTAAATTAAGAAAAATAAAAGAATTCCAAAAACAAGATTCTGAAATAGACGAAATTATACAGGGTCTAGAGAATGGAGACAGTAGTGATAAAATCGGTCGAATAATTCAAAGGTGCTCGATACAAAATGGTGTGTTGTATTTCACTCCAGACAATACCCAAAATAAAGTAATATATTTGCCCAGGTCACTAATAACAGATGTCATAAAACAGGTACACTTAGAAATGGGTCATCAGGGAGCTTATAAAATAATAAAATATTTAAAGGATAGATTTTATTTTAGAGGCATTACTAGAGAGGTTAGAAAAATAATCAGGTCTTGTCACACTTGCCAAATGGTGAAAAACGATAATATGAAATATGTAGGACCATGTAAATCAATAGTGTCAAATGATATTGGAGATTTAGTCATGGCGGATCTTTATGGGCCTTTGCCATCAGGACATTTTGGAATGAATTACATTTTGGTAGTACAAGACTCTTTTAGTAAGTTCATCAAATTATTTGCACTACGTAAGGCAACAGCGTTATCTGTAATAGTTAGCATGAAAAAGTTCTTTAAAATTATTCATCCAAAAGCAGTCCTTACAGACAATGGTTCACAGTTCAGTTCAGCTCAATGGAGAAGATTTATGAATGAACAAGGGGTTAAAACTATATACACTACAGTTAGAAATCCACGCCCTAATACTACGGAACGAGTCAATAGACAGCTCGGTGTCTTATTTAAAACTTATTGCGAAAAACGACATCAAAGCTGGGTGAAAATATTACCGAAAGTAGAAACTTTGTATAATAATACATTCCATGACAGTACCGGATTTACGCCATGTGAGATAATGTATGGACAACCTACACAATTATCATTTGACAAAGAAATTATCAGTCATATGAAAAAGAACATCGCGGATATAAGGCAAAAAGTCAGAGAAAATTTAAAGAAAGCGGCAGATACAAGACAGGCAAAGTTTAATCAAAGTTTTAGACTGATACAATATCAAATTCGAGATTGGGTTAAAATACGAAAACTAAATAAATCAAACGCTCAACAAAAAATAACCAAAAAGTTTGAATCTATTTACGAAGGTCCTTATGTAATTGCAGCTATTCCCTTTCCAAACGTATATGTTTTGGTAGATCCATACACAAACGTTGTCCGAGGTAAATTCAATACTATACATTTGTCAAGATATTATAAAAGTGATTAGCTGGTTCGGGGAAGCATTAGTTAACATATAGTATTAGTTTAGTGTGTATGAAAAATATGTTATTCGTTATAGAACTAAGTAAGTATTATATTAATAAGAATGTTAAACATTATTATATACAAATATCTTTATATTCTTAAAATAGACATTAAAATGTACTTACGATGACTTATGTAGAATGTAGATATATAGCGTTGATTTAAATGTAGAATCGCAGCACATTGTACAACAGCTGAAATTAGAAAATTTTTTTTTTAAATATATGGACATTTTAGTATTGTAGTTTGCTATTTTGGTTCTTATTGTGTATACTTTATATTTCAGTATTAAATTTTTTATTTTATGTTAAAAATATACATATAATCATATTATTGTAAATTAAAAACTAAAAAAATAAAAAGGTAATTTGTTAAAACTTGTAAAATTAGTTTTAAGTTTGTTTTAGAAATAAAAACAAAAAAAAAATGGAATAAAAAGGGAAAAAGAGATACGTAGGTTAGAATAGGGTCTTCTAACCTCATCCAGCATACGGGTAGTTCTATGTATGGAAGTAACACTATTCATACATACAAGTCGCATTGAGTAAAAAAAAAAAAACTCAACCATACGTAGAGTAGGTAAACATATAATTTGTATAATGTATTTTATTTAATAACATATCTTTATAATGAGTATAAAGGTAAATGTAAAACTTCTAAACCCTTTAAAAATAAAAGAAGCGAAATAAAGGGTTGAACTACCTGATGTTAACCGAAGACGCACTTAGGAGGTAGGGGTTTACTTAAAAAAAAAAATTTTTTTTTTGCAAATAGAAAAATTGAATTATAATTATTTAATTTTCATTAACAAAAAATAATCACTCTGAAGCAATTATTTGGAATAAATGATTGACTGAATATTCATCTGTATAAGTTAGTCTATTATAACTACATGATAATCATTAAAATCAACGTGTTAGTAGATGGACGTCAAATATAGAAGTGAAATAGCAATTTAATTACCTTTTATTTCGGTTGAAATTCCACGAAGCATATAGCGGAACACGTCTTGGTCCTTGTCACTTTGGATTAACTGAAAAACGGGAAGAAACCAGTTGAAACACAGAACAGTCTCAATATTTTAGCAGTTTATTGACGGCTACCGAAGAGTTTCAGTTTTGCAGACTATTTTTATGATCATATTGATTTGATAGCATTAAACTATTGAAATGTAACTTCAATTTCAAAGTAGAAATAATAAAGGAATCAAGACATGTTTAGATCACTATTACGTAAATAAATTGTAATAAAAAAAATGTATAAAAAAAAAACTAACATAAGAAAATATGAGCAGTATTAACAGTATCTTAGAAGCTGAAAACATGAAGAAGCAAAATTAAATAAAAAAATATACTCTTTAAATTACACAAAACTAAACAAAATATTAACACGCTTTGAGGTACGCGCTAACCCACTTATTAAACGGGCCTCCTAAAAAATGGTTCACAGGAATTCCTTCCTTTTTACACGTGGTTATCCTTTTGATCAAACATCGCTATTATTACACAGGCAATAGAGTCGAAAGTAAATTATTAGGTCAAGTAGAAGTTACGGTAGAGCTTTCTTATCAATATCAAGTGTGCAAGCTTTCTTATAAACAAAATGAGACGTAAAGTTAGTGTGTTGGTCGAAGTACAGTAAACTATTTTAAGAAAATAATTGTGGTAGATAGACTAGGTAGCAGAAAATGACAATAAAAAAAAAAGTTTAAATTAAATAAATAAATAAATGTTTGCATAAATTAAAACGCGATATCATTAGTTTGATTAAATCAGGTGTAGGTAGATTACAGTGACTATTTAGTAATAAAGATAAAATAGAGTATCATTTACCTTTACTTAAGTGAAGTCGTCCATCAAATTAAACTCGTTGATTGGGTCCTGAAAAATCAAATTTCAATGTTAAGATAATTTTAATAATTGTAGTAAAATACCTATAGGTAACTTTTATCTTAATTTAAAAACAATTTTTTTTTGCAATACATATTAATATGCATAAATAGGAAATAAAAAAATAGTACGTACGATAAATTCAGGAGGAGGTTGCTGCACTGTGGGGGACAAATTAAACAAAAGATCTTCCAGAGGCGTGGGAGGAGCTGGGGTCTGTAAAGTAAAGGGATTTGATTAAATTAACAGGTTAAATATTAAAATTAAAATAACAACATAAAAATAAAAAAAACAATGTTTAACTTACTGGATCGGGGGACTGGTCATCGTGAGGGGGTTGACCAGCAGGTAATTCAAGATTAATTAGGATGACTCTGCTGTTGTTATGCGAAGAACTGGTACTTTGTTTTTTCTGTAATAATGAAATCTTTTATGGTACTAATAATTTAAAAATCAAATAAGTTAGAAAAAAAAAACAAAAGTGTAAGAGAGTAATATACCTTAAGTCGATATCGGCGGTTTCTAAAATTTTTAATTTTCCTATTTAAGGTTTTTAAATCGAAATCTGGGTGTGTCTTTTGACACAATGTTAATAACTCCTCTTTAGCCTATTTAGTTCTTAATTTGTCCCTAAAGTATAGGTCCTCTGAATCCCAAAGGACAGGGAACTTAATAATAAGTTTGTCAAACCCTGTACACATTTAAAAAAATATACTAAATCAAAACACTGTGAAGTAGGTATGCACCGGGTTTGCTCTTGAAACAACAACTGAAAGCTATGTTTTAAGCTAAGGGGCGCCATCTATGGTCATATAGTCAAAATCTTAAGGGAAATTTTGATTGTTAATGTTGCTAGTAAAGTAAATGGAGTAACCGTACAAACGTATTATTTGGTGTAAACTCAAACATTATTAAAACATATGTGATTAGTTTAAATCTTATGAGGGATTAATTCTTTTAAAGATATTCATTCAAATCTTTACAGTTCGTAATCACTAATTACAAAACATTTTCAGATATTACGATATCTGTGAGTCTGTGGTGTACTCGCCATCAGTAAAAAAAAAAAAAACACTTAAGATAAAAGGATCAGAGTTGCGAGAAACAAAGACAAAAAAAAAGGGTCGAGCCAGGCAGCAAGATTTCATTACCTGCTCTAGAAATGTTATGTTTTAAGGAAGTTTGGATTAATTGTGATTTAGAAAGTTTGTAGTATATTTTTATAGTAGGGGTTAAATTGACTACTTTTAAATATAATGATAATATGAGTTCCCTAAAGAAATAATTATTACTGAAACATATCTTAAATAAAATTATTGTTTGTCTATTGTGGGAAAGATTATTTATTATTTAGTAATGCAAGTGTAAGACAGTAGATCAATAAAAGTTAAAAAAGAAAAGTGTCTGTTAAAATACCATGAAAAGGAAATAGTATTGAATTAAAAATAAATTTACATTCAGTTCTGGCAAACAGCTAGACTAATGTAGCACTAACCTGACTGGTAATTGTTTTACTTTTATAAAATTCGTTACAAATGTATTACATATTATTTTTGAACTTACCAATAAATAACACATATCCGACAATTCACTACACTGGTTTTGCACTACTTATCTTCTCAACTCGAGGTAAAATTAAGACTGCGGGGAGCGCTTGTTTGAGAACAAACGCCAAAATATCCCTTCTACTCGACAGAAGCGTTGTCCTTCCATGTGCATTAGCGTCGCCTCTTTGCGCGGGATTTAAATAACAGTGTTGCCAGGTTTAAAAATCGTAACGTAACGTTATTGAAAACGTTATTAACGGTAATACTTAAATTACAGAAACGTTAAGTGATTGTTCAACAATTTATGTATCGTTTAATTATTTGAGTTTAAATTTTAAATCACATAAAGATATACAAAAAAATATATATATTTTAAATGAAATGGAAACAAAGTTCCCCATATTACTAAAATTAAGCAGATTTCTATATTTTATTGAGTTGATAGTCTTTTATAATGCATTTATCTTTGATTGCATATCAAAGGCCTTGGCTATTTGTAGAAATTGAGCGAAAGGGCAATGAAAGGCAATGAAAGAGCTTAATTATTCACTACGGAGAAATGATGGATATTTGGTGAATCTGAAAGAAGTATGTTTTATTTTTATAAAAATGGATTTTTACAGATAGACAAAAGCCAGATTGCAATCAACCTAAATTTGTTGGTATTTTTTGCAAAATACACAAACTAGTCAACAAATTCTTATCAGTAGGCTAAAATCGTTATACGATTAGACCCATTTTAGAAGGGTAGTTTTTGTTGACTACACACTACACAAGAAGCTAAGAAGCACACATATGATTGGGTATACACACCTCTTACTGAGTGAGATCTTTGACATTAAAACAGATGATGACATGTCAGTAAACATGCATTATCACATTATTATCTGTTATGGATTTATTCACAAATTATTATACAGTTATAAGTTTTTTTTTTAATGAGAGAAAGAGAACTCTACTTAATTTTTAAGAAAATATAAATTTAAGAAAGAATTTGAAATAGAGTAAATAGATAATCAGTAAGACTCATTTTCATATGTATGAGGTTAAAGTGTTTAACAAGTAGTAGATATGGAGAATTATGTTGTATCATAAATAAAATTTACTTTGGTTGACTTTATTGTTTTTAAAATTGACAATTACAGGCATAACATAGTTTTGACGTATATCTATGTTTTGTATGTAATAATAATATTTTGATACGATGTATCAAAATGTTATGCAAGTTTTAGTTTTCTTGAACACTTCATCTTTAATATGGAAATGAGTCTGAAGTCGAATATCCCATTCATGTATGAGACACGCTCCAAGAAAACTTGATTGGAATAGTTATTTGCTACTAGAATTAGGACCGAATTTTATTTAATGGAGAACGAACATCCCAGTACTTGTACCAAATGTTTTTCTTATTATGCTTAGGGAGGTTTTATTGGTTCACTTATTAACCGGACAATGTGGTTAAGTCGCCGGGTAGAAAGACCCATAGACTAGGGTGCAACCACGAAATCGAGCTAGTAGAGCTTGTTGGCCTCACAACCCAGCACCCTTTATGCAAATGGGAAAATCGTGACGAAAAGATGGTCATTATCCATTAATGAGATTCAGAAGGTCTGAGTTTTGTACTAAATCAATTTCAATCAATAAGTATTGGTTTAAACACACACCATACATCACACGTTTAGAATAATACAGGGGGGAAGGGGATAATACCAACAAAAATAGGATCTTCACATAATTTTTATTCTTTTTATTGAAATATTGTGCGAGAAATTTACATGTATGTGTGTAACAATACACTGCAAATTCTCGAAGGGGCGATTGTAACTAGACGCACTAGCTGCTCTAGCTAACAAGTAAATTGAGTGAAACAGAAAACTGTTATAAAATTATTCTCAGCAATTGAATCTACGATTAAATTGGTCATATTTTAATAAATAGTATTTCATTTAAATATTTATTTTTACGCTAAATAAGTATTTTCTTAATTCTCTGAATTAAATCAAACACAAAGCATTTCTATTTCAAGCTTAAATAACAAGCAATAGTTTCATAGAACTTGACTATAATAGCTCATTAATCAGACGTCGAGTGTTTGTTTAAACTTATCAACAAGGGCTCTTTAGAGGAACAGAGGCGGCTCGGATTGAAAGAGGCGGTCGGGTCGGCCGGGTTAGGCGAGCTAGGTGCGCTAGCGAGGTCGGGTTTGATATATACCGATCCCCGAGGGAACTCGAGGCATTCTTATTTTGACCGTCGGATTGTCATGACTCTGGCTCGCTCGTATAGTGTATAGTGAAAAGGTGAATCGTGAGGTTATTGTCGATAAGGTTGAGTTTGACGCTGTGTAACTACTATGTTGCATTGTGTTGAATTGTCGACTTTATTTTGTTGATAATAAGGTTGAGAGTTCAATAGTGTAGTGTTCAACGGTGCAGTGCAGTGTCTCCGCTACAACTTGTTGGATTTTCAATCTTTTTGTTACATGTTTTGGTGAGTTTTTCCGCGATTTTGAGCTAGATCAATGGCTAGGTTGCATAGTCAACCTGACTGAATACACTTCATCTATCGGTGAGAATGAAGTTTATTCAGGAATCCTGTATAGTTTTTAGGACCAGATCTGGAGGGGGGGGTCTCAGACACTAGGGTTTGCTATACCTCGGTTTTGTCGGCCGAACGTTTTCTAGCTTAGAGTAGGGCTAGGGTTCCCACACACATTTAAGTAAAATAGAGGTTAGCCTCTAATTTTTTGCACACATTAGAATAGGTGAATTGGGGTAGAGTTAGAGTAGAGTCATACACAGGATGGTGGTATTATTTTTAATCAGTGGAGATGGGAAAGGGATAAAGTGTTATATTTTTGTTACCATTTATATAAAATTGGTTTGGTTTACAACTTTATGATCCTTAATAGCAGTAAAATATGGATCAATAAATTCAGTAAAATATGGATGTGATACTGAAGCGCGTACATTAAATATGGTACTAAGGTAATTAACACATATTTTTTGGGAGAGTTTAGGGGAACAAAATTATTTGAGGACATACTAAATAATTTTGTTACAGGGAGCTAGTGACAGGCGAAGCAGTTCACTAGTGACAATTGAGCTTTTCTACAAGGGGTAAAAAGGGGCAGTTAAGTCATATTTATTAGACGAATGTTCTCAGTATTGCATACATATTTACAAAATATTCAGACGAGTTTCTTGGCGTTTCTTCTTGTCTGAAAGTAGGTTCCGAAACGCTAGTAAATATACATTTTTATTGTGCATAGGAATACCTATTAAAAACAATACAAAACAAAATAGGTATTATAAGGTTAGTTGGCCTGACTCCATCCGTACGTGGCAGTAAGTAGGTATGTTTGTATCCATTGGTATTTATAAAATAATATTTTTGCTTGATTAAAATGAATATTTTCCTTTAGCTAGCTAGGTCGGTTAAGGGGTTAAAAAGGAAAATATAAATACAAACTACAAGGACTTACTACTGTCACGGTAACTGGTCACGGTAGGGTCGGTAGGAGATATTATTAAAAAAAACAAATATATTTTTGATTTATACTTACCTAAGTAAAATAACTCCGTAAAATAATTATTTTTGCAGTACATTTTAGTAAATTGTATTACTTAATCAAGAAGGTTATTAGGAATAGTAAGGAAATCCAAATCTAATTAGTCTACACATAAAAGACGAAGGGTTACAAGGTTCATAACAGGGTTTTTACTAGACAATCACATGGCCAAATTAAATTATTTTCTTAGTTAACAATTAATCCAGGTCGATTTTTATTGAAGCGGTATAAGGTTTAGTTATAGAAAGTTACACTCTTCGAAATCTTGAAGTCGGTTGAAAAGTCTTGCGGGTGAAGTCAAAATGATAACATTAGTACGGTCATATTCATATGTTGTCGGCTGAGAGGAACACGCCTGTCAATGGTTACTCCGGTTGGTTGAATGCTCTAATTATAACTAAGTAAATTTAAAAAAACATGTTCTGAGATTGATGTAGGGTAGGATTATACATCAACAGTTATCGAGTAGTTGAAAACGTATATTTCTAATGAGATACGTCACGTTACTAGCACTGCAGCCGAGTTAGCACGTAGTTATATCCATAGGCCTAGATTAGATTTGTATTAGGTAATTGTGTGATGATAAATATATGTTTGTACGTTTTATCATTGTGATTTAGTCAGCATTAGTACAAAAGGTAAATATTACCATAGATATCCCGTAGGTAAGTTTAAGACGCAGACGCAACCCATGTCCATTTCAACCATAAATATAGACAAAATAGTAAAATTCTAGTTTAACGGTAAAGTACCTAAATAGCAGAGCTTGAAATTGAAAAAATTGTGCGCATCGAGAGAAAATTGTGAATTTTTGACCATGGATAGAGTGCCTCACGATGATAATTTTTTTATATTGGATGTCTGTAAAATTTTTAGACCTTTACGTCAAAATCAGGGGTCCCGTGCAATATGTTATTTATTACTCTCTGGTTAAGGCTGCTAGGGGTTGTGTGGTATCATTTCCGTATAAAACAGACATGTAGAATTCATTTTTTATAATAAAAAAGTAAAAATCGAAACTAAAAAAAAAGCTCTGCGGAGAGGAAAAACACTCAAAATAATATAATTTTTTAGAACGTTATATATCCAGAGAGTTCTAAACCAGGAGAGGCCCTAGGTATCATTTCCCCTCTGTCAAAAGTATTGGCAGGAAAATCTAGTACATCTATAAAAACTACTTCAATAATCGATGTCACGCACTTTCATGATCGCTGTCAATGCCCTTATGCGCTATTTTTGGATGTAAAAAATGTTATATTTCGTCTAGTTTACAAAAAGATGAAATACCATTTCAGATGTAAGTAAAGTTTTACTTTATTTATCATTACTTTCGTAATAAAAGATTTAACCTAAATCGAAAATCAAGCTTCGTTTACAGAATCGATTCAAAGACAATCGTTTTCTTTCTGACGGGCAGTAACTATTTGACGTTTGACACTTCTCCATATTTAACGCGCTTAAGGATTGCTGTCTTCTATATTTTGTTTGAAAATACAATCAAAAACCGGCCAAGAGCGTGTCGGGCCACGCTCAGTGTAGGGTTCCGTAGTTTTCCGTCCGTCACAGTAAGTGTCCCCACTTAAGAGTTAAAATAACACCGCCATGTAGGATATGATATGAGCGTTCCACGTACAGCGACATCTATCGGCAAATTAAGTAAACTATTGCGCGCGAGCTTAAAGTATGGAAGATGATTTTTATAGGATAATAGTTTATTGCGTGAACCGATTTTCACCGTTTTTACTTTATTTGAAAGCACGTCATTTCATTGAGATTTTGTAGAAATTACAGGCACAATAAACACCTGCTTATACGGTTAACCCTAGAGTGCTCGCGCTATGAGCATTTTGCCGCCCGCGTGACAATATTCGTATTATTTTGTACACGATGCATCTGTCAAGGTCAAGTGTCCTAGTAGCTGCCCCCCCGTATCTCACCTACTTGTTTTAGAAATTAGAGTAAAATCAGTGCGCGGGGGACCGCAGGAGATAACGATTGTTGCAGGTGTGTCGCGTTTAGCGGCAAATTGCTCATTGCGCGACTATTCACGTGAGTAAAATTTGTCGATTTGGTTTTTTACTGTAGTTGAAATATTATTAGTTTGTATTGCGTATGGTGTTTTTTTAATGTAGATATCGTATTATCATGGGTTTTTGGTCAATTCTGAACATTGTAGGCATAAATAGTCAAATAATATACAAAGAAAATACTGGCCAGTTACTGTTACGCCGAATATTTCTAAAAGAAATTACCCTGGCGATGACTCGACCACATATAATTAGATGATCTAATGTAAACACGGTGAAAAAGCAACTCCGAAACCAAATCGCCCGCTTTGTGCCATCGGATCAGCAAAATGCACCCTCAGGTAGGGAAGATATATGCCCGTCCACGAAAAATAGAAGGATGAAAAAAGGGTGCAGTAGATGTGCAAAGTTACTGTGCAACGAACATTGTATGTACATGTGCCAATATTGTTTTGCTGAAATACATGCTGTAGATGACGAAAACATGTAATTCAGCTGTTAAGTTTATTTTTTATATTTTTTATTGAAATGATTGTGAAGAGGTTGCAAAAAAACAAAAAAAAATACCTAATATTTCCCAAAGCCTTTATTTCTAAAATTTAATGATAAAACTTTAATAAATGTTGATTATTCTTATAGTTTATGTTTTATTATATCCTTGAAACATAAATATAAATTCATTTAACTCGTATTTTCTAAAAACAATCGTATTAAGTATGGGCGGCAAAATTCTCCCCACGCGATCACTCGCGTTTTACGGAAAGGCGCGATTACTCTAGGGTTAAATTATAAACTTGGTTCAGAAATTATTTTGTATTTTTTTTCCAGAAACTATTCAACCTTACAAGTTCAAAATAATTTTCATAGAAAGTTTTTATAAAGTTATACTTTTGAGATTTTTTTCATATTTTTTAAACTTACCTATGGTTCAAAAGGTAGAGGGGGGGACGGGGACGGGACACATTTTTTTTACTTCTGGAGCGATTATTTCAGAAAATATTTACATTATTAAAAAATGATTTTAGTATACCCCTATTCATTTTTGAATACCTATCCAACAATATATCACACGTTAGGGTTGAAATGAAAAAAATATCACTCCCCACTTTACGTATAGGGGAGGTACCCTAATAAAACATTTTTTTCCACTTTTTATTTTACCACTTTGTCGGCGTGATTGATATACATATTAGTACCAAATTTCAGCTTTCTAGTGCTAACGGTCACTGAGATTATCCGCGGACGGACGGACGGACGGGCAGACATGGCGAAACTATAAGGGTTCCTAGTTGACTACGGAACCCTAGAAATGATCCATGGCTTTTTTTGTTTGACATTTGCAAAGACTGCATCCAATAATGAACCATATGTTAACATTGGTACAGTCGACTATCTATTGCTCCATTTAGTGTTATGAAGTATAAAAAGAATATGTCAAATATGTTTCGTGTTTTCAAGTCAAAGGTACAGTCGAGGACAAAGAGATGTATACACTTTTGGACCTTATTGCGTTGTAATAAGGTCCAAAAGTGTATAAATCTCTTTGTCCTCGACTGTACATCTTTGTCTGTTGTCAATAAAGCGTTGCTGCCATAAAAAATCATTTAGAAATAAACTGTATTAACAACCGACAATGATGTACCTTTGACTTGAAAACATCACATGCGTGCTACCTCGCCCCCCTCAGATTTTGGCAGACTTTTTTGTTTGGAAAGATGAGGCGAAGCGTACTCCATTTATAGAGCTTTATGACGAAGCAGGAGGTCCCGGGTTCGAATCCTGGTCAGGGCATTTATTTGTGTGTTCATCAAGGATATATGTTCCTGAGTTATGGATTTTTTCTATGTATTTAAGTATTTATCTATATCTATCTATTATAGGTCGCGACGATATTACAGTTATATCGTCGCCTAGTACCCACAACACAAGCCTACTGTGGGACTAGGTTGATTTGTGTAAGATTGTCCCATAATATTTATTTATTTATTTAGATACAAGATATTATCGGCAGTTGTATCTTTCTTTAGCCAATCATCCAATTCTCACCAAGACAATTTTAAGTTAGTGCATTCGATTAAGGCTGATTTTACAGTAAAATTTCTGCTGGTTCTGATTTCCGCGTGTACAACACGCATTAGGTTGACAACCCAGTGCGGGCAGTAATTTCTTAGACGGTATTAGTTATTAAACACATGTGCTGTGATGAAAGGGACCTGACTTCCCCTGTCGACGATTATTGTCATAAGTCCAATTGACCTAATTCCTGTTTGTTCATGAGGTTGACAAGCAGTGCGTACGGTAATGTTAGTGGAGAGATATAAGGGTTTCCCCACACCTATCGCCGCAGAATCGGCCATAGCCGATAGAAAAAAGCTTTGTGTCTACGCAATACGAGCGAAAAAGACGTCGACGCGTCGGCAGCCGTCGGCCGAGCCGATCCGAGCCGAACCTTGCCTTGTTAGCTCTTATTACGTGGACATAAAGTTTTTTTTCACCGGATTTTGCCGATTCCGCGTCGCTAGATGTGGGCAAACCCTAAGGCACTGGTCCCACCGCGAGATAGTAAGCTATGAGCTATCGGCTATTTTCTAGCCCAAGAAACGAACAAAAGATAATCGCTTCCGTGTAAATAAAAGAGAGAGATATATCTTTATAGTTCATAGCTGGCTGTTCACACTGCGATGAACTATAAATATACATCTCTCTCTTTTATTTACACGGGAGCGATTATCTTTTGTTCGTTTCTTGGGCTAGAAAATAGCCGATAGCTCGAAGTTACTCGCCCGCGGTGGGACCAGTGCCTAACTCTGCATTTTTTCCATACGTAAGAATCAATAGGAGCTCGATTTCAGCTGACGACTGTACATGTACGTACTACGTCTACGTACAGTTGTACCGCTGCCGCTGTGCACTCCATTACGTTTGTTTATTGTCATAATTCCGCTGGCCTTGATTGCCGTGTGTTCACACTGGTTGACAAAGCAGTGCAGAGCGTAATTTGCGTGGACTGAGATGAAAGTAACGTTATTCTACGCATAATGACCGATGGGCGTTTGATGGTTAGTACTATGGCGGCGCATATAGTGGATATGATTTTCATTAAATTTCGTGCATGATTTCTGATAGTTTATGAATGAATTAATTAATTTATAATATGGGTACCTATGCATTATTGCAGCCTACCGTCGTACAAATTTGTTGGTACAGGTAACTAACCGATTTGTAAACCATAGTTTTTTTACATCGTGAGAGGGTCTTCTAAAGGATACTTTTGCATATAGGTATGTCTTTCGTTTGCATATTGATGAGTAGAAATTTGATCAAAGTGAAAAATAACAATGTATGCGTATATCGAGTACATCTACCAACCCGTTCCATCGTCATTTGATAACTTGTAAAATTTTATGGAGTCTGTCCGGAAAGAGAAGTGTCGTAGAATATATGATGCTGTGTCTGCTCTAACCTCGCTGATAGTTGAACATCTTGACAATGGGTCTAAATGTATGTCTGTGTATCTAGATATCAAAAAAGCTTTTGACACCGTCTCTGTCCCTATACTGTTGCACAAGTTGGAAAGAATGGGAATAAGGGATATTCCACTTCGTCTTTTCGAGGACTATTTAACAAATAGAAAACAGAGGGTAAAATTGGGAGATAATAGTTGTACCAGTGAAGATGAAGACGTAACGTACGGAGTGCCTCAAGGGTCTGTGCTTGGTCCAACGCTATTTCTTATATACATTAACGACCTGTGTGACATGAAGATCCCTCATGCAGATGTATTCTCTTATGCTGACGACACTGCCATAGTCTTCACTGGTACTTCATGGGAAGATATTCAGAAATCTGTGGAGTCTGGACTTGAAAAGATTAGTAAATGGCTTAAAAACAATATTCTCACATTAAACACCACCAAAACCAACTACATATGTCACAGTATATACAGCAATACATAACCTGATACAAGCTCTACCATTAAAATACATAGTTGTGGTAACAATGTCTTGAATTGCTGTCAGCGTACCTGTCCCACTATATCAAAAGTTGATAGTACCAAATATCTGGGTGTCTTTGTGGATCGGGGACTATCTTGGTACCAACATCTCGAATATGCTACTCGTATTTTAAGACTATTAAAACTAAAATTGATTTTTAAAAATTTGAGACATGTGGTGCCAAGGGTGGTCCCGGATGTACAGGGTAACAGTAGACGCGTTTTAAAGGAGATATATATATCGTTAGTGCAGTCCATATTAACCTACTGTTTACCTGTTTGGGGAGGCGCTGCTAAAACTCGTTTCATAGACGTAGAGAGAGCTCAGCGAAGCCTTTTAAAAATTATGTATTTCAACTGAAAAACTATATGAAATATGTAAGTTGCCTACAGTAAGGAAATTATTTTATAGTTTTTCAGGAAAAACTATATGAAATATGTAAGTTGCCTACAGTAAGGAAATTATATATCTTAACTACTGTTCTCAGAAAACATATAACCACAATTTATAACCGTGACCTTTTGACAAAACGAAGGAGAGATCTTGTCATGCAGCCACCAAATACGAAAACGAAGACAATATAACAAACGTTCATCACATTTATATAATACCGTAAACAAAGAATTAAATATATACCCAAAGCTACAATATCATGTGAAAAATAAAAGAACAAGTTGGTTGGAAGATAAAAACTATGATCAAGTGGAAAAAATGTTAGAATATATAACCTAGCTCACCACACAAAAGTCCACACACGTCCACACACGTACACACACACACACACACACACACACACACACACACACACACACACACACACACACACACACACACACACACGCACGCACACACACGCACACACACACACACACACACACACAGGCGTAATTTTATGAGTTTGTATAAATCCATACTAATATTATAAATGGGAAAGTGTATGTGTGTGTTTGTTTGTCCGTCTTTCACGGCAAAACGGGGCGACGAATAGACGTCATTTTTTAAGTGGAGATAGTTGAAGGGATGGAGAGTGACATAGGCTACTTTTTGTCTCTTTCTGACCCCCCACTTCCCTAAAATGGGGGGTGGAAGTTTGTATGGAGCATTCCGGGGGGCAATCAGGAAAGGGGAACCGTGTTACCCCGTATTTAACGCGAGCGAAGCCGCGGGCAAAAGCTAGTTACTAATATACACGGTGCCCATGAGCATTGCGAGAGATTTTAACCACGCATTTCTGAGGTCAAAAGAATGAAAAAACATTATATGACTTTTGTTGTAAAACGCCAAAAAAAATTTTTTTTTTTAATTTTTTTTTTTCAGTTTTTTGGAATGCTGTTCTACATAAAAAGTAAATGTCATTAGAAAAAAGTAACGGAAAAAGTAAATTGCTACATTTTTTCTCGTAAAAACTAGTCCATGAAAAGTGTTTCTTAGGTCTTTGATATCAGTCAATAAGAGATGTCTAGACTATGCCCCATACCGGTGAGATCGCCATCAAAAAATCATTTTACACTGAGAAACAATTCAAAATGCAATTTTTTGTAAGTAGTATTTACTCTGAAACTATGGCGAATTTTGGAAAAGTTTAAAGGACATTTTGTTCTCTAAATATGATCATGAATACACTGTTAAAGTCTCTCGCAATGCTCACGGGCACCGTGTATACAAACTCATAAAATTGCTAAGGAAAAAAGTTTTAAGTCTAAAGATTTGTACAACCCTATCTTATCTTATCTTATTTAGCTCGGGGGCCCATATGGATACACTTCGACCCAAAGGGATCTTTTGTGTAGTTGCCCCCTAGTACACTTACTCAAGAGCTTTTTCAACCATCTCCATATGTTGGGCGATGGAGCTCAAGGGCAGTGCTTTGAGGTCCTCTGGATCTGGATAGCCGATTCCAAAGTCCCTCATTCTTAGTCTGGCAAGAGCATGACATTCACACATTAAGTGTTTTATTGTCTCTTCCTCTTCGCCACACATTCTACAATCAGTATTGTCTGACAGTCCCATTTTAGCCAGTACTCCTTTCACGGCGTAGTGGCCTGTAAAAACTCCTGTTATGATTTGGAGCCTTTTTCTACTAAGTTTCCAAAGCTTTTTGCTCCAGCTCGAGTCAACTCTGTGCATGAAGAGCTTTGAATGCCTTAGACCTGTCAAACTACCCCACTCTTGTTGGTGTTTATATTTGGTGTGGTCCTTTATGGCCGTTGTTATGGTTCCCTTTGAGAGTCCCACAAATGGTTCCGGGCCTAAGAAGTTATTCATAGAGCCCCTTCTAGCAAGCTCATCAGCATTTTCGTTGCCGATAAAGCCCTCGTGCCCTGGGATCCACATCAGTTGCACTTTGTTTTGCCTTCCAAGCCTGTTGAGGACTTGGATACCATTGAATATCAGTCTGGACTCCACTTTGGACGCTATAAGTGCTCTAAGCGCTGCCTGACTGTCGCTGAGTATATAGATATTCTTTCCCCGGCTCTGTCTATCTATATTCTCTTGTGCACAGGCAATAATAGCATACGTTTCCGCTTGGAACACTGTTGCATAATTGCCCATGCTTATACTACTACTGTAGTCATTTGCATAAATGCCAGCTCCCGTACTCGATCCTATTTTGGAACCGTCTGTGTACCATATGCTGTCTTCACCATCAGAGATTGGTGGTTCAAGACCCTCGGCCCAGTCGGCCCTTGTGGGAATTTTTACTTTAAAATTCTTTTGGAAAACAAACTTGGGTTGCATCTTGTCACAGCCCATGCTTGTTAGCCTATCCATGAAATTGTCAGATTCCATTCTTGTGTGTTTGGTCTTCGGCTTGCTGTCGTCCCAGAGGCCTGCAACAGCCAATCTGTGTAACGATTTGCGCGCTTCAGACTGTAGCACTAAGTGTAACGGCGGTAGATCAAGTAATACATCTAGCGCCGCCGTTGGCGTTGTTTTGAATGCGCCGGTGATAGCCATGCATGCCATTCTTTGTATTTTCGTTAGGGCTTCTCTGCATGTGCTCTTTAGTGTCCTTGGCCACCAGACTAGGCTCCCGTACAGTATGATGGGTCTTACCATCATGGTATAGATCCACCTCAGTACCTTCGGGGTTAAGCCCCAGGTTTTGCCATATGCTGACCTGCACATGCCAAACACTCTCATAGCCTTAGTTATGGTGAGGTCGGCATGCTTTTTCCAATTTAGTTCTTTGTCCAGTGTCAGACCTAGATACTTTACGTCATTGGATATTTCTAGTACCCTTCCGTAGAGTCTTAGTTGCTTCATACCATTCAGGGTTTTTTTCCTGGTAAATGGTATTACCACTGTTTTGCCTGGATTGATCGAGAGTTGGTGGTTATTACACCACTGCTCCACAAGCCTCAGTGCTCCGTTCATGATTTCTGATACCGTGCTGGGGAATCTCCCGTTAACAAGTATCACTAAATCATCTGCATACCCTACCGTATAAGTTGGGCCTTTATTCAGTTCCTCCAAGAGCGAGTTGACTACCAAACTCCAAAGAGTTGGTGAGAGAACCCCTCCCTGTGGGCAACCTTTTGTGGCCGTTGCAATAATTTCGTCACCCATAAGAGAGGACTTAATAAGTCGGCTATTTAGCATGTTGCCTATCCATTTACATATGGTCGGTTCTATGCCGTGTTTTAATGCTGCAACACTAATTGCTTGGTAGGTGGTGCGGTCAAACGCTCCCTCTACGTCTACAACCCTAAGTATGAGTAACTATAAAACTTTCGTGAGATTCTATTTATAAGTATGTTATTAACATACGTCGTTATCGCGGGAGCAAAAACGATTTGACAGTAGTCAAAGATTATGACAAATAAGAAATAACAGAAGTGACAGTAGTTTCGACGCGTTTGTACCTACAAGTTCAAAATTTATCGATGTTTTTTCTAATATCTAAACTTCGTAATCGACTTGATTATAGTACATACTAAAAAGATAGCCACGCAATCCTAACGACAACTTCTTCAGTCACCTGTTATTCAAAACAATTTTCATTCATGATCGATTTGTCTGGACTTGTAAGTAAAGGATTATTTTAGACACACGAAGAGTATTTTTTTCTCAACAATCAACGTTAGGTACTCATAATTTTCATGAAATATTAATCTTCTGTTAAACGAAATTTCTACATAAAAAGACGCACTTTAACGAACGTCGAAAAGGAGCAAGTCGAGTTTGATTGATCATTTCTAGCAAAAACATTGTGCTAGATATGAAGAACTTCTTAGAGGCTAAGACGTGTAGGCATAATATTCTGTTTATAATAAACGGACATTCTGTTATACATATTCTTCAACACATTTGTATTTGCTCCCGCGATAACGATGTATGGTTATTAATTATAAACTGTAAAACAAAAATAAATTACAAACTGTAGATATGGAAGAGCGGTGCCTCCTAGCACAGGTTATTTTGTAAATAACTTACAAGGAGACGCCGGTCAATATAGGATATATGTACTTGTTGTTAAAGAAATAAAGAATTTTGACTTTGATTTGATTTTGATTTGATTTTGATTTTTGATATGAGCTCCCATATAAACGACGACACTCATCTTTCCGGTCAAACTCTAACAGACAGGGATGGCATTCGTCCAGCAGTAGACTTGTCTCGTTAACGCGATGATAAAAGACGGAAAGAGAACGTATGAACGTATTCCAGTTTCACCATCAGCCCCATTTCCCCTAATTCTTAAATCAAGAGCGCGTCATTAGTAGTATTCTTTTTTCAATAAAATTTTATATACTTCCTTGCGCCTACGAGCTCGGCGAGACGGAGGGGAAATGTGAAAGAAATGCAAGTCAAGAGCGCGCGCGCAGCGGAACGGCGTGCCGCCGGGCGTAACGTCGCGCGTGGACAAACGACGTACAGAATTCCTTAAATGTTCAATGTTTTGACGGATTTTTTTGCATTGCCGACCTTTTCATAAATTATAAATGAGGATTCACTGAGTTAACGGCTAAAGGGACAACAGGGTTCCTCGTCGTCAACACGCCGCATCCTTTTTGAGCTCTCTGGCAATTTCTCACCGGCAGGATCATGGCAGGAACATAACACTACGAGTAGGGTCTAGTGAAATTCGGCTGTTTTTTTTGTAAGGTACTTCCCCAGTCGGGCTTTGCTCCAGATTTGAGGGATATTACATTCGCTGATCTGTGTCCTAGCACACTTAGCGGACAACATACGCACTGCGTATTTACGTATTTACTTCTCTTTTACTATACGATTTTCCACCGTCGTGGTATAAAAAAAAAACATCCTCATTGGAGGGTCCAATAATATAGAATTTTATTGTTAACGTAAAATAAAAGTACGTTCGGTTTTTAATTAGACCTAAGCTGAACAACATGTCAGAAGATAGTCGCAATTTTTTTCTGAGAGTTCTAGTAAGCTGGGTATTGACGGCTCATGATAGAACCAAAACTCAGTTTCTACCTTCTATTCTTAAAAAATCAAAAGTTTATTTTATATTACGTTCATAAACGACTCTGGTGGGATGTTTTTGTTACTTTAATTACTCCGAAAATTTACATGTTTCAAACATTGTAGGTATTAACTAATAGGTACGCTAAAATTTTACCCGTCATTCAATATGTAGCGTAAAGCATAGATTTGATTGATACAGTCGGACTCTTGGTAACAAGAACGCAATATTTTATAGCTTACGTAGAATGTAAATTTCTATGTAAGTATATAAAAAGTAAATACAGACCAAAAATAAGACACCAATTTAAACAATTCTATATGAATATGGAATAATTAAATAATTCAATCCAGTTTAGTTATTAATGTATCAATATATTTTTTTGCAAAAAATCTATTTTGCTACTTGATTGCAATCGTATGATATTAAAATTTCACATAGTATTAATCAATTCTTCGACATAATATTTATAAAATGGTAATGTGATACTAAAATTTGGCAATGTCTCGCGGTTACGTATGGTAGCTATTAGAAACGGTATGTTTGTTTTGCATAACAGAGTAATAGCATGGTATTGATGCATTATTTTCAAGTAGGTACTTTACCGTAATATTTTCCGATGTCAATAACGCAAAAGTTACGTTAACAGTTAATATTTAGTAAAAATAATATTTAGGTATAGCTATTATTACTCTACAAATTTACACGTACCCCAATATGAAGTAAATGCCTCCAAAAGTAAAGTTGAGGTGTTCAAAATGACCTTTACACGTTCTTCTTCTCTTTACAATAAAGTCGTGTCAAGCTCGTTTTGAAAACCTCACCCGCTTAGCTACTTCTGCTGCCGACTGTACAGTACAGCGCATGCGTATTAGGGCTTCCAATCTTTCTTTATGGGCAAATGCCGGAATCTCGATGTTTACATAGAGAATGATCCGGATTTTGAAGCACACCTCACGTTTGTTTGCGGATGCGGTGCAGTAACAGCGCTGACATTTTGTCTGTAGAAACAACATTGTATTGCAACTACTTAATTACTTAATAATGCAACATCTTTATCAACTTTGATAAATTAAAAAAAATCTAATAATTTTGTTTAAATTTTTACTTCATTGTTAAGATTTAGAATGGAACGGATTTATTACGAAATCCAATGGCCGCTTTTATTCTTTACCGTGGATGGCAAATTATCGGTCCGATATTCTAGTGCGTTCACATGTATTGGTTTCGTTCCATGAGACAGATTCGTCCAGCCCACCAAGCGTCACCATACATGTGAACGCACCAGAATATCGTGACGATAATTTGCTGTCAACGGCAAAAAAGCGACCCATAGAATGTGTGGAAACAGTAAACATATTAATCAAGTTTTGAAACTTAAGGGTTAAATAGAAATCGCCGGGATTAAGTCAGAATGAAATAAAATAAATAGAGTACGAGTTGTATGAATGTTCCGTTTTTATTCTGGTTATTTACTATTATAATATATTTTATTCTCTCGTAACAGAAAAAAAGAACTTTTGAACGTAAAAATTTCCAAATAAATCGCATTTGCATGGGACAGCAGTGGCCTTTTACGTAGAGTGCTCCTCATAGGGTCATACATAGGTTATTATTTAACTGTTACAATTTGTGTTGATATATCTACCTACTCTATGTATGTAAACAAACCTATTTACCTCCATAGCTTCGCAATCACGCACTTTTAAAGATCAACCATGGTTTCATTGTCAGCTTATACAAAACATCGATTAACTACTTATATTTCAGTTAAAACGAATTTCTTTTATGATATTTTGTCATATGTCAAACGCTTTTTTTGCCTAGAAACGCAGCCATATTTGTTTACCTTATTTTATTTTTCTATTGATGCCGAATATAACTAGTGGTCTAAGAGCTGGCCACGTCAGATATGATACAATAATGAGAGCAATGAAACATGTCTTATTAGACTGCTTTACCTTTGCTGGGCATCTGGCAGCTTTTAATGGGTGGAGGTCGGAGTGACAGACCAACAAAATTTTTAAGGTGGAAAAAGGTAGTAACAAAATAGATAAAAACTGCCAAAGTTGTGTCATTTATAGAGGACAGGGCCTATATTTTAACATAAGATTAAAATCCATTGTATTTTATTGCGGGAACAAAAACAGTAGGCGCCTAATTAAAAATAAAATTGCATTATACATCATTTGACACTATTTCCCCCAACAGAAACTTCTGAATATGATATAAGCTAATTAATTACATAATTTCCCATAATATTGCATCAAACCCAGAACTCTAGAATTTGTTTTCACCACCACTTTACAGCTGCCAGATGTCCGTATCTAGAAATAAGCATAGTATAGCAAACTAACTAAAGGGGTTTCGTTGCTCTCATTATTGTGTCATTCATATCTGACGTGGCCAGCTCTCCGTCTATAGAGGTGAATCGCGTTATCTTTCACGAGATTAAATAATTTTGAATTTATGCCACCTGAGTTAAAATATTTGTCACGTTAAGACTGCAGTATGTGGTAACCAGGGATCGAAAATCAAAATGATGCCCGAATTTCGTAATATTTATGTGATATTCTGAAATGTAATTTAGGTAAACGTAATAAAATATCAGATAATCCGAAAAATATTCAAAATTATTTAATAACACCGAGATACCGAAAATGAATACCGGTTAATATATTATTATTTTTACATGTTTTTGAAGTGCGAAAAAACCCCTCATACAGTACCTAGTTTGTTATTAAATCAAATACAAATATTGAAAACATTGAAAAAACGGCTGCTGTAAAGCCGATGTAGATGCAGAATAAATGCAAAAAGATGATTGAAGGCATTGAAAATTTCCTCAACTTCGTAACTTGACCCATAGCTTAATTGGTAAAGCAATCGAGCCCCGGCAAAGCGTACCGATGCAGGTTCAAGTCCTGCTGGGTTGATTATTTTTTCAATGTTTTCAATATTTGTATTTGATTTAATAACAAACTGCTGGTTAATTTGTATGAAAATAATAGCGGTATGCGATCCCTGGCGTAAACACAATAATAATAGTTATGATACTTTTTCATATATTCTAGTAAGTACCTATATCACTTAATGGGTTTGAATAAGGGTTTTCACCGATGTTTGGTTTACTACAGAATGTGTGTACAAGAGTCGATACCGGAACAATGGCAATTAATCGGCCATTATGCAAGCCCCGTTACGGGAACCGATACGCGACTTGCGGTACGAGCCGGTCATTGTAGTCTGGAGAAAATGTTTACTCTAGGTATTGTTACGTCGGTACTATGTGTAGCAATCTGAAAATATTTATAATAATCGATAGCAAGCCAATAGGCAGTAATGCTTACAATAAAAAAAGCAATCTTCTTCCTTTATTAAGTGTGTTTTTTGAATAGATCTGTTTTCCAGGTAAATAGGTACAGCTTCATAAGCGCGTTTATGTCGAATACTATACCTCGATTTTTTTGGATTAGAAAAGATATTCCATATTTTTAAAATGATTATCCATTTTCCATGTGTGCCTAGTACGAGTATATATGCGCTTATCTTCGGCAGTCTTCATGAAAAGTGACCATTCGGCGGAAGGTGCTTACGCCATACGTCGTACGGATTCAATATATTGTATTCAAGCAATAAAAGCTTAAGCGCCGGACGCCAAATGGTACATTTTAAAGGAGACTGTCACATTTATGAAAGTAAAAATAAGTACAACATACCCGTTGTTGGCTCCATTCAATCCATAGCAGTCATTAATCCCGGCCAGCACTCCGACCACGCCGGCCACCACGGCCACGCAGCCCGCCCACAGCCCCGTCCCCACCCGGGACAGCGCAGCCCCCTTCACCACCGCCAACGCTCCCGCCCCCACCAGCAGCGCCCCCAAAATCACCTGCCCCAACCCCAAAAATACAACCAACTTCTTCTTCCTCACCTTCACACTACCGGCTTCTACACTTTTCGAGCTAACACTCTGTTTGTCCTTAACATTTTTCACTTTTTCTAGTGGTGTTTTGCATATCAACTGTTCAGTGGAATCCTCGGATTTGAGGGAGGATACTGTCGCGGTCGGGCGCGGGAAGTCGGCCTCCGCGGGTCGCGCGCGGTCGTCCGTCATAGCGTCATTTGCGTGGAGCTCGGCTCGCGGCGCGCGGCACACTGGCGCGGGTGAAAGTCGCTCTTCCGAACCTGCAGGGTTCGGTAAAGGGCAGGCAGGTGATAGAAGCGGCGGTGATAAGGGTCACACTGTAATGGTGTGGTGATAACACGCCGTACGTGACTGTATTTATGGGTATTCATTGTGGGATTCACCTTAAGCCGGCGTTCTGTTTATTGGAAATTGTTAAGGAACTCTCCTCCTAATGGTGAGCACAATCTATAAAAAAATATGAGCCCTGAACTCCGCGCCTGCTAAACTCAGTTGAGGCAGTTGAAACTGAAATAGTTTTTTTTTTAAATATATATTTGTGATCCAAGGGACCTTTAAGATTTTTGATATACCTAAGTATAAAATGTTTATTGAAAAGATGTTGAAAAGACAATGTCATTTATGCCATGTCATATTCTGTCACTTTTTTTGTTTCTTTCCTACCAAATGGATAGGCTAAAGTACGTACGTCATATTCCTTTTTATAGATGGTAATCTTAGATTACCATTACCATAGATTATTATTTTAAGCAGCGGTGTGGTCGCACCTTTATAGATTCCAGGGCCCGTAATTTTCATGTCGATGACATCAATTTGACGTCACGCTCCATATAGGGTGATCCCATATAGTTTTATTATAAATTATTAATCATTAGTCGTCAATCATTTTAATCATGTACAAATGACTTCATAAGTACTCTATTTACACATGGAATAAATAATACCTACTTGATACGTGAAACGTACATACAACTATTTGATTTGTTTTTATACATACATTTTATTAAATGGTATTGTTAACAACACATTACAATTGTTACGTAGAAAACAGAATTCCTCTCTAACGTAAAGCACGCCATCCTTCTTGCATTAATTCCCATGCAAAGAAAATCTAAGTCATCTTCGCGTTCATACGTACCTAACGCAATATTCATAAAAATCATTTTGTTTTGTAATCGTATTTTTGTTTGTTGTGTCACACATTTGGTTAATTATTTCAAATTCTCTGCTAAAAATAAAATGTCAAAAAAAAAAAAAAAATTCAAAATTATTTATTTCATAAATGCATACAGGGTTATGATACAATACAGGGGATGGGGCCACCCGGTAAGCAAAATATTGCCTGTGTTGGGAGGCACCGCTCTTCCCTTAGGTTTATAAAAGTTAAAAGGGTAAAAGTTTTGTAGGTAATTAATGGTTTTTAGCTTAGGCACTACATACATGGGACATGCTTGAACATACTTAATATTAGAATAATAGTAGTATGTGAGTGTGAGTGTGTGTGTGTGTGTGTGTGTGTGTGTGTGTGTGTGTGTGTGTGTGTGTGTGTGCGCGCGTGTGTGTGTGTGTGTGTGTGTGTGTGTGTGTGTGGTGTGTACATGTGTGTGTGGTGCTTCCTAGTATAGCGGTCGCAACATACTCTCCGTATCCTCATAGGATTTCCTTTTGAGCCACTTTGTGATGAGCGATTTACACTCGTGGTATGGTTTTGAGTGTATGTCAAGTTCCCTGTTAATTTTGTTGTAATTTTGTATAATTGATGGACAATTTTTTTCTGATTTTAACAACTAATACAATTAGGAAATAGGTATTTTTATTTCTCAGTGGCACTTGTAACATTTTTGACAGAACGTTTTTTAATGAGCACGAATAAAAAAGGTTACATTTAAAAAGGTTTTATTACATATTGATTTATAAACAGCCAAGGAAATTGATTTGTGTAACATTACGTACTTTGTCATAGTGTCAATCAACATCTAGACGCTAGAGATTTCATATTATTGTCACTGTGACCAGGTTCTAAATGGTATGCAAATCAAAGTCCTGGGCCATAACTACACGAATAACTAGATACTTAATGATATTATTTACAAACGAGGTTTTGTACATTATTATATACAGCCTTGGCCAGAAGTATTGAGCATCCTTGTGATTTTCATACAAAACTCGAAAGTTTAGACCGGTGTTTCTGACTTTTTTGAAGTTATTTTATCAATTAATTCAAACTGAACAGGCATGTTTTGTTGAAATGAGTAGTAACTGCATCGAATATTTGCAATTTTTCGCACCGACCTAAATTCGCATTTTTGGGACCTCCACTTTTCATATTTTATAGGTACCTTGAAAGTGTTATTAAGTGAAGTTTTCTAGATATATCAATAAAATATAACATTTTACGTCATTGTACATTGTTATGATAGGGAATTAATACTTAACATCAAAATTGCAAGCAAAAAAGAGCTATGCTCAACACTTCTGGCCAAGGCTGTATAAGTTAGTTTTGTACATACACGTAATTATTTACAAATTAATTTAAAACATATTTACATTTCTACTTTTTTTGCCCCTTATATTTTGATTCGAAATTGATAATTAGAATTTGCGCAAGGTTTTTAGGGGTCATACTGCATCGCCGGTTTGTAAAAATCCATTTTAATATTAAAAAGGACCTTTCAACTTCTACAGATGTAATAGGGGCATACTTCTGGCCAAGGCTGTACAAGTTAGTTTTGTACATACTCGTAATTATTTACAAATTCATTTAAAACATATTTACATTTCTACTTTTTTTGCCCCTTATATTTTGATTCGAAATTAATAATTAGAATTTGCTCAAGGATTTTAGGGGTCATACTGCATCCCCGGTTTGTAAAAATCCATTTTAATATTAAAAAGGACCTTTCAACTTCTATAGATGTAATAGGGGCATACTTAAAATAAGACCATAAATCAATTTTCCCATTGCTTCCATCAAGACGAACTTCATTATTGTCGTTTAAGTCAGCCATTATTTGCATGGTTGGTAATTCCTTGTTTTTGTGTAAGACTGTTTTATGCTTTTTATAAATAAAATTTCCTTTTTCATGCAGACTAACCCTTGATAATTTGCCTGTCACAGTTTTAACTACTTGTAGCGACTCACTCAATGTCAGCGTAAAACTCTCCATTTGCTTGGTAGCTTTTACTAGAACTCTGCAGCTTTCAGGTATGAATTTTAAATGATTTTTCAGATGATGTTTCCCAATTGCTACATAGAGTCATGCTGCATAGAGTATGATTCCAATTAAATTCGTCATAATTAGTCATTTAACAACATTGATTTATACAAAAAGAGAGATACGGTACCAGGCGCTCGATTGTGTGCAATCAAATATAGGTTCCGGGACCTATATTGAATTAGTCGTGTGGCAGAGTCTCTCAGTTACACTTTGTGCAATACGTAAAATATGGAGGTCTCGCTTGCATAGCCGTGTTAACTATATAGGTTTATCTCTTTTGCCCTTGATACACATGTATTAACTGAGGCCACACAATCACGTAACTTTTTATTAATCATATTTAATTTTAGTTTAATTGGCTTTAGACACAACATTCGGTGCTTGATTATCCATATTTTTTTATTATTATATAGAATTTATAGATCAAGACACTTGGAGACCTTATACACACATACTTTTTTTAAAATTTAAATTCAATTTTTTTTTCTAACTGTTGATGATGGATTATTATAATTTGGAAATGTATGTAGAAGACACAGTTCAGGTAAGAAAGTATATCAAACTTGTATGTAATTCATTTTCAAATAGTCAGATTTAGACTCACCTCTTTTCTTTGGTATTTTTCTTAAACTATAACCTATTGTTGGTTAATCTAACCTTGGTTTGATATGTTTTCTTATAGAATAACGCACTTATATGTATTGTTTAGTTTTGATGTACTGTTGTTTTGAAAAAATAAGTCCCGCCGAGTTTCTTGCCGGACATAATTCTTCTCGGGTCAGAAGTGTAGGGTTAGAACCGGTGTAGTTTGATTTTTTTTCTCTCTTTTACTTTGACGTGTAAAAGTGCCCTTGTGGCCTACTTACTGAATAAATGTTTGAGTTTGAGTTTGAGTACAGCGGTGTGTAGCATTTTACAAGTGTGTAGGTGCTGGACCACATTTCAGTTTTGTTTACTATGAACGTCACTCATCTTCCTTTTTGTTTATGTCTATGTTGAACAACCTCTGCAGGTAACCGATATCGATACTTGAAATAATCAGTACCATGTCTAATTGACTTATATAGCTGTCAGCTTAAAATAATACATATTCTTGTGTTTTAATTATTGTTAATTTATTTGTTAGGTATTGTTGGATAAATGTAAATAGGTACAATGTCATCTTTACACCAGTTTTGCTACAGATATCCGTTTTTAATCGTATACGACGAAAACGTTTATTGTTCCTGTTGTGATCAATATGTAACATCAAAAGTCAGCAATGTCACAGCACATTTGCAAACAACTAAACATATTGAAAGAGAAGAAGGAAAATTAACACAAAATGAGTTTAACCTGGATCTTACGAATTTTATGGTAGCGTCAAACATACCATGGTTTCAATTAGAAAATGAAAATTTCCGTAACTTCCTTCAAAAATGCATTGATGGCAAGTATGCGAAAACAGCAAAAGTTCCATCGGAGTCAAACTTAAGAGTACAGTATTTACCTAAAATGTTCAAAAAGGTTTTCGATTCTATCAGGAATGATATCGCGGATTCGTATATTTACGTAAGTGTTGACGAGACGAAAGATCAATTGGACCAAAATGTGGCCAATGTTATCGTTGGAGCACTCAGAAAGACTAACGCAAGTAAACCACACATAATAGCTTCCAAGGTCCTTGACAGGACTAATCATGCCACTGTAAACAATTTAGTAATCGAATCGTTGAAAAATCTTTATGGAAATGACAATTACAATGAAAGGGTGGTGTTATTTTTGACTGACGGGGCTCCCTATATGGTAAAAGCAGGTAAAACTCTACGGAATTCATTTCCAAATATGATACACGTGACATGCTTGGCCCATGGCTTCAACCGTGTTGCTGACACAGTTCGAGGTTTGTATGAGGATGTAAACGAGTTGATTTGTAGTATGAAAACGACATTTTTAAAATCCCCATCACGAACAAAAAAGTTAAAACAGTTATATCCTAATATGCCACAACCTCCCCGTCCAGTTATAACAAGATGGAATACGTGGATTGAGGCCTGTATTTACTACATGACTTACTTTGATGAAATCAAAAACGTTCTTAACAATCTCGATGACCAGAATACCGCAAAAGTAAGACGGGCTAAATTAGCAATTGGGAAACCTCATCTGAAAAAGCATTTAAAATTCATAACTGAAAGCTGCACAGTTTTAGTAAAAGCTACCAAGCAAATGGAGAGTTCTACGCTGACATTGAGTGAGTCGCTACAAGTAGTTAAAACTGTGACAGGCAAATTATCAAGGGTTAATCTGCATGAAAAAGGAAAATTTATTTATAAAAAGCATAAAACAGTCTTACACAAAAACAAGGAATTACCAACCATGCAAATAATGGCCGACTTAAACGACAATAAAGAAGTTCGTCTTGATGGAAGCAATAAGAAAATAGATTTATGGCCTTATTTTAAGTATGCCCCTATTACATCTGTAGAAGTTGAAAGGTCCTTTTCAATATTAAAATGGATTTTTACAAACCAGCGATGCAGCATGACCCCTAAAAACCTTGAGCAAATTCTAATTATTAACTTCGAATCAAAATATAAGGGGCAAATAAAGTAGAAATGTAAATATGTTTCAAATTAATTTGTAAATAATTTTGTACAAAACTAACTTGTATATTATATTGTACAAAACCTCGTTTGTAAATAATATCATTAAGTATCTGGTTATTCGTGTAGGTATAGCCCAGGACTTTGATTTGCATACCATTTAGAACCTTGTCACAGTGACAATAATATGAAATCTCTATCGTCTAGATGTTGATTGTCACTATGACAAAGTACGTAATGTTACACAAATCAATTTCCTTGGCTGTTTATAAATCAATATGTAATAAAACCTTTTTTAAATGTAACCTTTTTTATTCGTTCTCATTAAAAAAACCGTTCTGTCAAAAATGTTACAAGTGCCACTGAGAAATAAAAATACTGATTTCCTAATTTTAGTTGTTAAAATCAGAAAAAATGTGTCCATCAATTATACATGTTCATTTTAGCAGAGAAGTTGGAATAATTAACCACACAACAAACAAAAATACGATTACAAAAAAAATAAGATTTTTATGAATATTGCTTTCCGTATGAACGCGAAGATGACTTAGATTTTCATTGCATGGGAGTTAATGCAAGAAGGATGGCGTGCTTTACGTTAGAGAGGAATTCTGTTTTCTAATGAATTGTAATGTGTTGTTAGCAATACCATGTAATAAAATGTATGTATAAAAACAAATCAAATAGTTTTATTTACGTTTCACGTATCAAGTAGTTATTATTTATATCATGTGTAAATAGAGTACTTTTGAAGTCATTTGTACATGATTAAAATGATTGACGACTAATGATTAATAATTTACAATAAAACTATTTGGGATCATCCTATATGGAGCGTGACGTCAAATTGATGTCATCGGCATGAAAATTACGGGCCCTGGAATCTATAAAGGTGCGACCACACCGCTGCTTAAAATACGGCGACGTTACGGAATCGCAGTGACGCATCGTATCCGCACCGTTTTTATCGCATATATCGTTTTTATCGCTGTGGAGGGCCACACCGTTGCTCAAAATATGCTGACGGTACGGAATCGCAATGACGGGCCGTAAACGCCACGACTTTAACGCATGCTCTCCACACCGCTCAAAATACGCAGACGCAACGTGTACGCAGTGACGTGACCCCTACGAAATATTTTTGACGCGAACCTTCCAAACCGTACTTTGAGCAGCGGTGTGGAGGGCATGCGATAACAACGGTACGGATATGATGCGTCACTGCGATTCCGTAGCGTCACCGTATTTTAAGCAGCGGTGTGGTCGCACCTTTATCCGTCTGCGCCCGAGACAGTAGAGTAGACAGTTTATGCCAGGGGGGAGACAGTAGGAAGACAGTTGACGTTAGTGAGACAGTTAATGAGGCGATTTCTATTAATTATCTCACGATTAACTATCTCACCTGCAGACAAACTGTGGAAACAGTTTTGCAGGGCACTGTATGAATAAATGTATACTTTTCTAATAATAAAGCAATCTATCTATCTATCTATTAGTTGCTTCTAGACAACGTTGCCTTTGCGAAGCTGACTTCTGATTATGCAAACTAGGTGTTACTATAAAATTGGTATAATTTTAAGATCTTATTACAAAGAGTAAAGTAAGTACATATTTATATTATTAACAGTGATCGGATCGAGGATGCAATTTCCCGGGGTTTAAGTCCGTTATCTTAACATGGATATGACTTATAATCTCGCGAGTCTTTTTGTTACCTACCTTTGTAAAAAGGTAAAAACCTTTTAATTAGTTTACACTATAAAATTAACAAAATATGTAATAAAAACAAACAACGTTAAAAGCAACTTTTACAAATTTTCTAAAGTATATGTTAAATAAATGACCTATTATAGATAGCGAACATTTTCATTTTGTTTATTTAGTTTAACCCTCGAAAAAAGTTATTAATTATTAACAATAACCCATATCCCAATATCCCGGGAAATCCCGAGTCACATCCAAGTTAAGCATAACGTTTGAGGTCGTTCACCCCAAATTGCATCCTAGATCCGATCACTGATTATTAATTTATATCATTTTTAATTACAAAGAAAATACCATCTACGTTAAAATAGTATTTAACTTAAAATTATTACTTATGCTAGCAACCTTTACATAACCATGACATGACAGCCGTAAGATTAAAAAAATAACATGATATGACAGGTGATTAGTGTTGTTATTTTTAGTGTTGGAGCCACCCACACTGTAAATTTATTAAAAATCTTACCGGTTGGCTTCCATATAGCGTTGTAGAGTAGAACCCATCTCGGAGATCATTATATTTATATAAGCACATTACAATCCTGACGTCAGAATGGCGGGTGGACCTGGTAAATATTGCTTTTTATCACTCAAAAGGTGTGTAATTAGTTTGTATATTCAGTGTACCTCAGTGTACCTTGAGTAAAAGTCAGTGTACCTCTTGCAAAAAAGAGTTTTTTACAAATAAAGGTCCAGCCGCCATGAACCTTTATTTCAAAAAATCTCTTCTTTGCAAGAGGTACACTGATTTTAACTAAAGGTACACTGAGGTACACTGAAGATGCGAACGAATTACACACCTTTTGAGTGATAAAGTGCAAGTTTTACCAGGTCCACCCGCCATCCTGACGTCAGAATGGCGGGTGGACCTGGTAAATATTGCTTTTTATCACTCAAAAGGTGTGTAATTAGTTTGTATATTCAGTGTACCTCAGTGTACCTTGAGTAAAAGTCAGTGTACCTCTTGCAAAAAAGAGTTTTTTACAAATAAAGGTCCAGCCACCATGAACCTTTATTTCAAAAAATCTCTTCTTTGCAAGAGGTACACTGATTTTAACTAAAGGTACACTGAGGTACACTGAAGATGCGAACGAATTACACACCTTTTGAGTGATAAAGTGCAAGTTTTACCAGGTCCACCCGCCATCCTGACGTCAGAATGGCGGGTGAACCTGGTAAATATTACTTTTTATCACTCAAAAGGTATGAAATTAGTTTGTATATTCAGTGTACCTCAGTGTACCTTGAGTAAAAGTCAGTGTACCTCTTGCAAAAAAGAGTTTTTTTCAAATAAACGTCCAGCCGCCATGAACCTTTATTTCCAAAAATCTCTTCTTTGCCAGAGGTACACTGATTTTAACTAAAGGGAAGCTGCGAACTAATTACACAACTTTTGAGTGATATAGTGCAAGATTTACCAGGTCCACCCGCCATCCTGACGTCAGAATGGCGGGTGGACCTGGTAAATCTTGCACTTTATCACTCAAAAGGTATGTAATTAGATTGCATATCCACTGTACCTCAGTGTACCTTTAATAAAAATCAGTGTACCTCTTGCTAAAACGAGATTTTTTCGAAAAAGGTCCACCCGTCAGAATGGCGGGTGGACCTATGAAATGATACATTAAACCACATATAATGTATGTGGTTATAGTGTACCTTCAGTGTACCTCTGTATAACTTTAAAAACAATCTGCATACCTCTCCTGAAAAGGAGCTACGCTTAAAATAAGATTTATGGCGGGTGGACCTTTTTCGAAAAAATCTCGGTTTAGCAAGATTCTCACTGATTCTTACTAAAGGTACACTGAGGTACACTGAAGATGCAAACTAATCACATACCTTTTGAGTGATATAGTGCAAGATTTACCAGGTCCACCCGCCATCCTGATGTCAGGATGGCGGGTGGACCTTATTTTGAGCGTAGCTCCTTTTGAGGAGAGGTATGCAGATTGTTTTTAAAGTTATACAGAGGTACACTGAAGGTACACTATAACCACATACATTATATGTGGTTTAATGTATCATTTACCAGGTCCACCCGCCATCCTGACGTCAGGATGGCGGGTGGACCTTTTTTTGGAAAAATCTCGTTTTAGAAAGAGGTACACTGATTTTTACTGAAGGTACACTGAGGTACACTAAAGGTACAGTACTTTTATTAACAATTCGATAAAATTCCCGAGGTCCACCCGCCATCCTGACGCTCACGTTACATCCCTGATATATAACGGCCTCCTAGCCTAGTTGGTATTATAGTGACCCTGCCTCCGAAGCAGGAGGTCCCGGGTTCGAATCCTGGTCAGGGCATTTATTTGTTGTTTTGTTAAGGCATTTGGTGTTTATCACAGGTACTTGTTCCTGAGTTATGGATGTTTTCTATGTATTTAAGTATTTATCCATGTTTATCTATTATATATATCGTCGTCTAGTACCCATAACACAAGCCTTATTGAGCTTACCGTGGGCCTAGGTCGATTTGTGTAAGATTGTCCTATAATATTTATTATTATTATTTCTCTTTATTTCTTTTCCTTCTTAGGATTAGGTTTTTTACAATATTTTTATAAAAGTAAACTATAAAAAAACATAGAAAAACAATAAAAACATTATAAAAAACCTATCCTAGGGTGCCGCCGGCAACGGAGCAAGGCCCAGGCTGCCGGTGGTCAGGGCCGCAGAGAGAGGAACCCTCGGACTATGCGCGCCGTGTCCAGGATAACCGCCTTCTGGATCTGACCCTTGATCCAACCACAACCCCGTAGCGAAAGTCTCTCTAGGTGTTGGTCGAGACTCTTCGCTATGAGACCGTTCGCAGAAACAACTATCGGCACAATGATCGCCGGATCAACCTTCCACATGGCGGTTACCTCGTGAGCCAAGTCTAGGTACTTGCTGGACTTGTCCTTCTCGGCCTTCACGAGGTTCTCGTCAAATGGGACGGTGATGTCGACGAGCATGGCCCGGCGTTGCGGTCGATCTATTACCACGATATCAGGCTTATTGGCTACAATAGTCCTGTCCGTGATAATATATCGATCCCAATAGAGCGTGGCACGACCATTTTCAAGAACTGGCACAGGTGTGTACTTGTAGTACGGCACTTCGTGGTCCACAAGACCGTATAGAAGAGCAAGCTGCTGGTGTATAATCCTAGCTACGAGGTTATGTCTGTGCAAGTACTCGCCGTACATCGTGGCGCTAGTGAGCCAGACTAATCATCGTATTCTCGATCTTTTTCAACTTAAAAATATATTTTGATTGTTAAATAAGCTAAATATAAGTGAAATAGAAACAGGATCGGACTATTGTTTAGAGTGAATAAAAGTTTCATGGATTATCAGTGCAATGAAGACATAATTTACAATGTAAATAAGTCGCGTCGACCGGTACTACTACGACTGTCGACCAAACTAAGAGTGCAGTGTTGTGAACTTTAATTAATTTAAATGCAACGGGGATTCATCCTAACTAAGTTAAAGACAATATTAAAAGCCGAATAATTAGTGCGAAAAATGTCAGTTTTACTTACAAGACTATGTGTGTGATTCAAATCGGAACAAAGAATTGGACAAAATACAAAGGACTGGTAACACGGCACATAGTGAACAAATACAGTAATAAACCTGAATGACTAATAAACATTACATCAGAGTGAAAGTGAATTAATAATATAAATAATTGATAGTAAATTTATTATAACTAAAAACCAAAAAAAAAGCTTACCCCCATATTTCATTAAAAACAACGCCATCTACCGGGGAGCAGCGAACAAACGAAAAACTGAAGTTACCATTACTAACCGACAGAGGTCAATAGCGCCATCTGTTAACGAGTAGGCAGAGAATCGAATTGATTACATTTAATACTCATTTAGTTTAAAACGATAGCTATATAAAATGGAAAAATTAGATGAATTCACTGTCATGCTGAAAGATATTCAAAAACACATGACTGAGCAGAAAATTGAGTTCCAAAATATTAAACAAAGCATCAAGATGTGTCAACAACGATCAACAAAAAAAATTAAGAGAAATTTGATTCGATAGGTCTTCGACTGCAAGATATAGAGAACAAAATGGAAAAACAACAAAAAGAGCTAAACTTCATAAATAAATACAATCGAAGAAAAAATATCTTGTTGTTTGGAGTCGAGGAGACAAACAAAAACGGATACCATGAATTAGAAAACTTAGTCCTGAAAATATTTACCAATATAGGAATTAAATGCGAAAAAAACGAACTAGAATCAGTCAAGAGACTAGGGAAAAAAACAGGGAAACTAAGACCAATCCTCATCACCTTCGTAACCCTGGGGAAGAAAATTGAGTTACTAAAAAACAAAAAACGCTTTGAAACCACCCCCTACTAAGTCTTAGAAAAAAGAAAACAACTCCAGGAACAACTTGACGAGGAGTACAAAAAAGGCAATAAGGCAATACTAAAGTACGACCGTTTAATTATAATGAATGCTTGAAGCGAAATAACAAAAATGGAAATAAGCGAAACATTTCACTCTCCCCCGAACATACCGCACATGGAACTGAGACGCCGAATACAAGTCGACAATTAAAAAAAACAAAAACCCATGATACAATCCTGGCGTTTAGCAACGAAAACAATACTGGCACTTCAAAAAACACCATAACATCGTACTTCTATAAAAGTAACGATAGCAAAGAGAATGAGAAAATAGAAACTGAAGAACCATAGCAACCAACATCGGCCCCTCCACCTACGCCTCTCCCAATACGGCTGGTCCCCGCGGGAGAACACGACCAAAACCCTCCACAGAAGAAAGAAAACCCATACATGTATTTGTGTACGTTTAACGTCAGATCTCTAGTTAACGAAACGAGATTTATAGAATTGACATATGCTCAGCAAAATAAAATGGGATATCATTGGCCTATCAGAAGTCAAAAAAACAGGAAGAGGAATATTGGAATACGATTCTTTTATTTTTATTTACTACGGAAAAATAAATGGGAAAAATGGAGTAGGTTTCCTCATTAAAAAATAATTAAAACTTAATATAATTGACATTATATCAATTTCTGATAGAGTCATACGCTTAGACATAAAACTCGGCAATACAGCAACAACTATCATTCAATGTTACGCACCAACTGGAAGCTATAGTAAAGAAGCCGTAAATGACTTCTATCAAGATATCCGACAAGCATTAGAAAACTCAAAAAAAGACTTGATTGTAATGGGTGATTTTAATTCAAAAATTGGCCAAACGTCTAGTGAAGACAAAAAGACTATGGGGCCATGGGGCTTCGGAGAAAGAAATGATAGAGGAGAAGAACTGTTACACTTCTGTCTTGAAAACCAGCTCTACGTAATGAACACATTTTTTAAGAAAAACAACAAACAGAGATGGACCTGGGCCTCACCAGACGGAAAAACAAAAAATGAAATTGATTTCATTTTAGCAACAAAAAGTAAGAAAATCACGAATGTAGAAGTACTAAACACAAGTTTTCCTTCCGATCACAGACTAGTAAGAGCCACGTTATACATAGATAAAATGAAAAACTCAAGAACCCATATAAACACCTATACGAGGAATAAATTCAATTCTATAGAGCAAGAATCGCTTCAAACAATCTTTACACAATTACAACAACATCATGAATATCACGATCACCTCGAAATACAATCAAGCTACGATAACTTAGTTCAAAACATTAAAATATCCCTGAGCAAACTCCCCAAGAAAGATAATAAAAAGCCCGAGACAATCACACCCTATATAGAAAACTTAATCGAGGAAAGAAAAAAACTAAAATGTAAGAAAAATAAATCAAGGCAAGATAAGAATAAATTAACCGCTCTATATCGACTCATAAAAAACCAAATAAAACGAAACACGAAGGAACATAGATATAAAGTCATAGAAGAAGAGCTGGAAAAAAGAGCATCTATAAAGAGAGCTAAAAATAAATTAGACACAACCAAAAGTTGGATTACGAACTTAAAATCACGAGATGTAAAAAAAACAAACAGACAGGAAATAGTAACGATTGCTTCGGATTTTTACAAGAGTCTCTACAAAAAACCAGAACAAACAACTGATGCTTTGTCTCTACCACCCGCACCCGTAACTGTAAAAGACACTATTCCACCACTGCTCGAAAGTGAAATACGAAGCGCTATACTTCGTTTGAAAAATATGAAATCACCAGGAAGCGATGGAATATCGAACGACACCCATTGCTTTTAGCCATTATAAAACCCCTGACGCCAGTCTTGACACGAATATTTAACGACATACTTCTGAAGGAAACAATACCAAAGGACTGGGAGACTTCTATAATTACCTTACTATATAAAAAAGGAGATCCTACTGACATTGAAAATTATCGCCCCATAAGTCTACTGCAAAGCATCTATAAGTTATTCACAAGCATTATTTTAAAAAGGATTTCAAAAAACATAGATTTCAACCAGCCCCATGAACAAGCAGGCTTTAGACATGGCTATTCTACGATAGATCACATTTTCACACTTAGGCAGATAATTGAAAAACATAGAGAGTGGGGAAAAAACTCTACATAGCGTTCATAGACTACTCGAAAGCCTTTGACTCTATATTTCACGGCGCATTATGGCAGGCACTAAATGAACAAGGTATAGAAGAGAAATATATTAATATTCTAAGAGTTATTTACGAGAACAGCCAAGGCGTAGTTAAGTTAGAGCGAAAAGGAGATACTTTTTAAATAGGAAGGGGTGTCAGACAGGGCGACCCAATTTCGCCAAATCTCTTTATAAGTCTACTAGAGTACGTCTTTAGAAAATTGGACTGGCAAGGTATGGGCGTTCGTATCAATGGACAATACCTAAATCATTTACGTTTCGCTGATGATATAGTACTAATCGCTGAAAACCACAAAGACTTAGAATTCATGGTAAACACGCTAGACGAGGAAAGCAAAAAATATGGATTAAAAATGAACTCGAAAAAAAACTTTTGCCATGACCAATAGTGAGAAAGTACCTCTAACTATCAATTCGGGAACCCTGGACTACGTGGACGATTATCTATACCTCGGGCAGAATATATCCTTCGAGAACGGAACATCCTACGAAATCGAACGACGCATTAAATCAGCCTGGGCTAAGTACTGGTCACTTAAGGAAGTATTCAAATCAAACCTTTCTATTAAACTCAAAAAGAAAGCAATGGATACGGTGGTGCTTCCTACACTACTTTACGGATGCCAGACCTGGTCTTTTACAAAAGAAATAATACACAAGATCCAAGTATTTCAAAGATCAGCAGAGAGAAGCATGTTAGGACTAAGACTAAAGATCGAAAAAGAAATAAAGAAATTAGAAGGCAAACGAAATTAATAGACGCGGCAGAGCTAGCGTGCAGACTAAAATGGCCCTGGGCCGGACATGTGGCGAGGACAACCGATGGGCGATGGAGCGAGGGAGTGCTTTACTGGCGCCCGCGCGAGGACACCCGCCCCGCGCACCGGCCGCGACGCCGTTGGAGTAACGACATCGTCGAGGTTGCAGGCGGAACATGGACGAGGAAAGCAAAAGATCGCAAAGTTTGGAAACAAATGGAGGAGGCCTTTGCCTACCAATGGGCATCTAGCGAATAAACAAAAAAAAAATAGATTTAAAAAATAAAAATGCGTTTTTTTTTTTTTTTTAAATATTGTCTTAGATATTGATGTAAAACAATCATGTAATGCGCGCTAGAAAATAAAGGCTATTTTATTTTATTTTATTTAAGTACTCGCCGTTAGCAAGAGAACAAGCGGAGATGATATGCCTGAGTGACTCTCCGGGACGGCGGCATGCCCGACAAATGTCGACCGTACCGTCCTTCAGGATATACCTCCGGTAATTATTCGTCATGATAACTTCGTCCGAAATTGCACTGGCAAAACCTTCGGTTTCTCCGAAGAGGTCCCCGAATCGTAACCAGTTCACCGACGCGAGCAGGTATACGTCGGGTCCCGTGAGGGCCCTGTAGAACCGCCCGTGTAGCTCCTTGCTCTTCCATACCGCCCTGCGATCCTCGGTGCTTAGCACCACATGTTTGCGCCAGTTCTCGTTTGCCAAGGAGAGCGGCGTGAGGCCCCTATCTACTGCCACCACATCACGATGCATCCCACACTCGTTGTTAAGGAAATAATTCCTGAGATTGTACACCTCACGGTTGTGGAGATTTTTGGCGTTTAAAAAGCCGCGACCTCCACACTTCCGTGGGATGTACAATCTCATAACAGACGAGCGTGGGTGAAGCATATGGTGTGTGGTGAGCAATAGACGGACCCTCCGATCCAGGGCATCCAGCTCGGTCTGTGTCCACCTGAGTATGCCAAAGGAGTATGTGAGTAGGGGTATCACCCAGGCGTTGAAGGCGCGCACCTTGTTGCCACCTGACAAAAGACTATTGAGTACTTTTGTCAGCCGACCGAAGAAGCGCTCCTTCAACGCCTGTTTAATACCCGCATCCTCAATACCCAAGGACTGTGACATACCAAGGTATTTGTAGGTTTCTGATTCAGAGATAGATCTGAACGTCATGGTCTCAGAGAGCTGTAAATTTGCTGAATTTACTACTTTCCCCCGCTGTACATACATAACCGCACATTTATCAACACCAAACTCCATCTTGATGGAACTACTAAAGACTTCAGTGGTCTTCAGTAGCTGCAACAAGTCTCGGTTATTTGGTGCAAATAATTTGAGATCGTCCATGTACAGAAGGTGAGATATGACTTCACCCTCTCTCCGAAGCCGGCAACCTAGCCCCGAATCCTTCAGCAGAGTGCTGAGTGGATTTAGAGCTAGGAAGAACCACAGGGGACTCAGACTGTCGCCCTGAAATATTCCTCGCTCGATCCTTATAAAGTCCTGTGGGCCAGGGGGGTCATCCCCACCTCCTAGTTGACGAAGGACTGTGGTCCTGCCTCATACACGCGCCAAGGAAGGATCTTAAAGATGTCTCAATTTTATACAGCTCTAAGACCCTCTCCAGCCATGAATGAGGCACCGAATCATAGGCCTTCTTGTAGTCAATCCAAGCGGCCGAGAGGGCCCCCTTGGTCCGCCTGACTCGTTGGCAAATGGTCATGTCTATGAGGATGAGCTCTTTAGTACCACGGGACCCAACCCTACATCCATTTTGAGCTGAGGCCAAAATGTTGTTTGCGACCATGTGCGCGTTTATTTTTGCTCTCAAAATGGATGTAAGGAGCTTGTAAAGTGTAGGCAAGCACGTGATGGGTCGGTAGTTCTTCGCTTCCGTGGTACTACCGGACTTATAGAGCAGGAAGGTTACACCGGTTGTTAAGGAGGGCCAAGTTCGAGGGCTTGTTGAAATTGCGTTGCGAGCCGCGAGTACGAGCACCGAAACCATTTTAGCCAGAAGTTGTGCAATCCATCCGGGCCGGGACATTTCCAGTTCTGGGCCGTACGGATTGCACAACTTACGTCATCGGGGCTGATGGTGATAGCCCCATAGGTTCGATGGACTCGCACTCACGTCCGACAACGCTCATCCACTCGCCCTCCGTGTGTTCAACGGGCGCTGACCAGATGCTACGCCAGAAATCAGTCATGGCAGTAGCACCCGGCAGTCACACGTCGGACACACGGGGGTCGGTTTCCTCCAACCTTCGGTATACCTTCCTTTGGTCACTTTGGAAAAGACAATTCTGCTTGAATCGGTCCACACGCTCTCTGTAGCGGCGAATACGGCTTGCCCATGCATAAACTTTCTGCTTCAGAAAGTCGATGCGCTCTATGACATTGGCCATGTAGTCGCGGGGCTCGATATTCGTCCCCGCGAACGCCTGGTACACAAAGCGCATTACTCAGGGGCGGTTATTGCCCCGCCTGAAGCAGATCAGCTTTGCAACGAGAGTCCTAAATGAGTTGATACGACGCTCGATCCGCACTTGCCATGCGGGGACACCCCCGGTGGTCCTAGGTGCACGTTCAGCGTCCGGAAACTTGACTCGAGCAACACGGCACGTCGCGATGGCTACGCAGTACATGATCGAGTGCGTATCATCTAAGTCTTTACTAGTCCGCAGGAGTGGATCTAGCAAATCATTTAGGGCTCCCATCAACGCTAGATTGCGTCTATTCATAGGCAAGCGTGGTAATCGCGGCCTAGGGGTGTTTGTGGAGCGATACTGCGTAATTGCTTCTTCCAAAGTCCTCCTCAGTTGCTGGCTGTATAGATGAATTATCGAGATCATGGAATTGCATTTGTAGTGCAACAAAAGGAGAATAATTTTCTCTTAATTTAATAAAATTACATACCCTTAAGAAATGGAATAAGTAGTAGTCCTCTGTTTTTTGCTTTTAGTCGCTATCATGTTCTTCATCTGAACTGTCACAAGTATTGATTGGTAAATGGATCGAATTTCAAACAATCTTATATTGTTTGAAATTCGATCCATTTACCCTTCCTGACATCGATATTTATTTTCTTCTCTTTCGACATGGCGACAAATATTTTCCTAGTCCTCAGCAGTAATAGTATAGGTATTCATTCGTTCAGTTGCTAAACTCATAATGCCTTGCATGTTTAATGGAACGTTTCTTTTCGCTACATATCCTTTTACCATGGACCAAATATTTTCGATCGGATTGAATGTCGGGTGATACGGTGGCAATCGTAAAACGGAGTGGCCATGTTCTTTTAAAATTGCATCTATGTGGTACTCACAAAACCGCTCTTTATTTTGTTTAATTAAATCATACAAACTGGTTTTGTACATCAATATAAGCTATACGAAATGTTGTGTTCTTTCAACCAATCCATCATTTTTTGTTTATGAGAATTTGACGTTGGAGCACGATTCAAAAGTTTGTTGTGATGGGACGCATTATCTACGATAAGTAGGTACGCTATTCGGTTTAAGGTTCGGTATTAATTTTTCTTTTAACCATTTTTCGTAGTTGACAAAGTTCATCTGGTCATGGTAATCTCCCGTTTTTTGGTTTGCCTTAAACATTAACAAAGCGTTGGGAATAAAATCATCATTTCCTCCTGCGTGCACTATTATTAACCGCTGGCCTGTACTGATTTGTTTTTTTACACCAAATTCTGTTCCATCGGTCCAAGCCTCTCCGGACACATGTGAAGTGTGGATGTAGGTTTCATCAGTATAAACTAGCGGTCTATCTTCAGACCGATATTCCGCAATTTTGGTAAGGTAATTTATTCTTAGCAGTCGTATGTTGTGTCTTTCCATTAATATTTTTCGGTTGTCCTCGGTCTTTTTCCATTTAAATCCAAATTTTTGTATTTGTTTTCGTAAGGTGGAAATGCCAAATTTGTAATCTATATCGGATTTTAACACAGAGTGGAGTGCCTTTAAGGTTGGAAATTGCTTATGGGACAGATGAAAATTGTATAATTATAGTTCTCCGGATGACTTCCTGATCAAAATCGTCTACTGCTGATGACGGACAAGTACGTAACTTTTTATTTCTCGGGGAGGTGAATTTCTTTGTTGTTGCGAATTTCTCACTATTGCTCTCAGACACAATGTTATAAACAGTAGAGAGACAAACACCTGTAGCTTTTTCAACTAACTGGGCAGCGGTGTAAGGGGAATTTAAATTTTTCTTCAGTTCAAGTTCAAAATATTTATAACAGTTAAAAATAATTTGCTTACTTTGACTCTCAATCGGACCAAAATTACTCACTGCCATATTCTTTGAAAATTATGTAACTTACTCTTAGTCGTACGGGCTGACACAAAATTATTCTGATAATTGTGAGAATACAATAAAATCAGACGTAAAAATATATGCACAACGTAAATAATATTCACAATTTGACACTGACATTATTTTGGTATTTACTTCTTCAATATATAACACCTCTTTTTATGCTGATAGTACGAGAAAATAGAAAATTCAAATATAGAATGCCTGTAAACATACAATACTACTACATATGCAATTCCATGCTCTCGTTAATTTATGTATACTACTCACACTCTGATTCGCGATCTCCTCATCGGCACTGAGATCAACCCGCGGCGCCCCCGATGCCAGGTCGGGTGCGGGCATCGGATCCGGCGACGTGGCGGGTGGATCCCGCGCCGAGATGGTAGCCGCGCGAACAGAGAGAGCCTCCAGGCGAAGCTGATCAAATGTCGCGTCATTCAACCGCTTTAGCCGCTGAATGACGCGCACCTGATCCGATAGGCGTTGCGCAGTCGTGTCAATAGCTGGTTCAAGGGCCTAAAACAGAGGAAGTATCCGGTCACGATACGCGCACAGATTTGTTCCCCCCTCTGTAGCCCCATAATAGGCGCGCATGACGTTCTCGTTCATGGAAGGAGTCCATTTCATGCGACGCACTATACCACCGGCAGCGGGGGCGGGGCAGGATGTCCCGCAAGCTCCAAGCGTGCCGGCAGCGGTGGCCGTCCTCGTCGCGCTGGTGGTCGTCGCGGCGGCGGCGGCGGCCCGCACTCGTCGCTCGACTCGCTGGTCTCGGGCGCTGTAGCAAATTTGTCGCCCGATGAGGATGGCGAGGAGACGGACGAGGCGGGCGTAGATGGTGGGCGTGCGTTTGGCGGGGACGCTTGCTGCAGTCGCGATTTACTTCGTGTTATCATTATATTATTTCCGTTGACTAGTTTGACGTTTAGTGTCCGGCATGTTATTTACGTCCTATATCCATATTTGCAGTTATTTTCGAACTTGCTCAGCTGTTTTTGACATTGCGGGCAAGTTTTCCGCAAATATTAATGTAAATAGTAATGTAAAAACGCCCGTCAACACATAATTCATCAAAAATTTATAGGAAAGTAGCAAAAACACGACTGACTTTGACGGCGTCAATTTTTTTATATTTTATTATTAACCCTATTATTATTATTTGTATCTCCTTTGAGAATCACGGGCCTTTATTTCCCGGTCTTTTGGTAGGCTTGCGTGGGGAAACAGATCCAACACGCAGAGGCCCCTTGGAGAAAGGGTTTAGCAGGCTAAGGAAGGACGTGTGGCCCCTGTGAGGAACAGTTGAATTAGTAAATGTCAATTGTTTGTCGCCTCATAACTAGTAATCACTCTAACTTTCAGCCCTCTATCTTGAACTGTCACAGAGATAATGTCAAAAATGTATTTTTTTAACACTTTTTTCAAACTCGTATATCTCCTAATCCATAGCAGCTAAAGCGTTGAAACAAAATCACAGCTACGTAGTTTGAGTGGGAGTATACCCTATAATTTTATTAATATTTTATACGTGAAAAATAAAAGAAATAAATGTCAATTTATTTTTTGACAGCTCTTTCCAACACGTTTTTTTGAAAGTACAATTATGAAAAAAATCATGTAAATTGCTTATAGTATTAGCTACTAGCATACAAAAAATCAATTGATTATATTTGGTGCAACATACTGTAAAAAAAAAAACTAACGAAAGTATTCAAGTATCAAGAGTAGGCTTCTGAACTGAAACTTCGTTTTTAAGTTTTATGTTTGTTGCCTAGCAACAAAGGGTGTATTGTTTTTAATTTGACGTATGACTGTCAAAAAAGGTCACTGAACTACTGCTGTGTTAGCATTTGTAACTAATTTTACTAACTACTAAATCAACTAAACGACGGATGTGCTATATGTTTATTATTTTATAATAGTACATTACTTACCAAGGACTATAAAAGAAAGAAAGCCCGAAATCGCAGGTATTTGTGACCCGAGCCGCAGGCGAGGGTTATAAATATGCGATAGAGGGCTTTCTCTTTTACTGCCCGTGGTGAGTACACAATTTTACGTCTCCATCTGGCCATAATGCGAGTTTTAGCGTACGCGTAGCGTGCGGCAAAACTCACGTTATGGCCAGGTGTGACGTAAACAAAATTAATTGGTTTCATTATAGTACACGTATTAACATAATGAATTAAATAACTCATTAGAGCAGATATCACAATATAAGTCACTTAGATAATGACTATCGTAATATTCGTCGTCCCAGGTGTAGGACAATGTTATCCTGCAGTCATCGCAATATCCTTTTAACATAACATTTTCGTCAGAGAGCGATATCTCAATACTGGTAAAGACTGTAAAAACAGTTGCTTCGCTATTAACTGAAAGAATGTATATACATGAAGTTTCTGTTTTATTTTTTATTTTATTTACAATTAAAACTTACTTTCGCCATTATGGAAAAATCGGACTCCTCTTCTACATAACGTGTTGTATATTCCCTTAAACAATTCACTATTATGTTAAATGTGCTAGCGTATAAATTGTATAATAGTATTGTATAATTTAAAGATAGCTCATACCTAATAAATCATAATGTCTAATGTTATGTTACTCGGAATCGACAAACGCTTAGTTTATACGCTAGCACATTTAACATAATAGTGGATTGTTTAAGGGAATATACAACACGTTATGTAGAAGAGGAGTCCGATTTTTCCATAATGGCGAAAGTAAGCTTTAAATGTAAATAAAATAAAACAGAAACTTCATGTATATACATTCTTTCAGATGGAAATCATAAAATCAAAAATATTTCGGCTCAACTTGCCACGGTTAATAGCGAAGCAACTGTTTTTACAGTCTTTACCAGATATTGAGATATCGCTCTCTGACGAAAATATTATGTTAAAAGGATATTGCGATGACTGCAGGATAACATTGTCCTATACCTGGGACGACGAATATTACGATAGTCATTATCTAAGTGACTTATATTGTGATATCTGCTCTAATGAGTTATTTATTTCGTTATGTTAATACGTGTACTATAATGAAACCAATTAATTTTGTTTATAAAATAATAAACATATAGCACATCCGTCGTTTCGTTGATTTAGTAGTTAGTAAAATTAGTTACAAATGCTAACACAGCAGTCGTTCAGTGATCTTTTTTGACAGTCATACGTCAAATTAAAAACAATACACCCTTTGTTGCTAGGCAACAAACAAAAAACTTAAAAACGAAGTTTCAGTTCAGAAGCCTACTCTTGATACTTGAATACTTTCGTTAGTTTTTTTTTTACAGTATGTTGCACCAAATATAATCAATTGAGTTTTTGTATGCTAGTATCTAATACTATAAGCAATTTATATAATTTTTTTCATAATTGTACTTTCAAAAAAACGTGTTGGAAAGAGCTGTCAAAAACTAAATTGATATTTATTTCTTTTATTTTTCACGTATAAAATATTAATAAAATTATAGGGTATACTCCCACTCAAACTACGTCGCTGTGATTTTGTTTCAATGCTTTAGCTGCTATGGATTAGGAGATATACGAGTTTGAAAAAAGTGTTAAAAAAATACATTTTTACATTATCTCTGTGACAGTTCAAGATAGAGGGCTGAAAGTTGGAGTGATTACTAGTTATGAGGCGACAAACAATTGACATTTACTAATTCAACTATTCCTCACAGGGGCCACACCACCTTCCTTAGCCTGCTAAACCCTTTGCTATGTTATACACCTGCTAGAACCCATTCACGGGTACATTAATAACCCGTGAACCGGTTCCAGCAGGCATTATGGCTATTGTAAATAAAATGGACATAGTAATGGGCTATGGTCAAGGCCTAGTAACTTCTTAACAAAAGTGTGTCCTTCTTAAATTGCATAGGTGTGCGTGCGGTTTATAACAATTATTACCAGTATTTAAAACATATGTTTTTAAATATAGCAACATTTAGAACCGACTTTAAACGATATTATACTTTGCAATTTCTCGGGCCTAATCTGTATAGCACCCTGACTTGCTTCACTCCCTCGACTCCCTAAGTTTCCTATCATTTATTACATCTCTCTAACTGACATATCGGGCCCGAGGAAGTGTAAAGTATAGTACTGGTTGTAGTCAGAGAGTTCTAAACCAGGAGAGGCCCTGAGTATTATTTCCCCTCTGTCAAAAGTATTGGCGGAAAATCTAGTACATCTATAAAAACTATTTCAATAATCGATGTCACGCCATTTTCGTCATCGCTGTCGATGGATAACAAGCTCCGTGAAAATGCCCTTATGCGCTGTTTTTGGATGTAAAAAAATGTTATATTTCATCTAGTTTACAAAAAGATGAAATACCATTTCAGATGTAAGTACAGTTTTACTTTATTTACCATTACTTTCGTAATAAAAGATTTAACCTAAATCGAAAATCAAGCTTCGTTTACAGAATCGATTCAAAGACAATCGTTTTCTTTCTGACGGGCAGTAACTATTTGACGTTTGACACTTCTCCATATTTAATGCGCTTAAGGATTGCTGTCTTCTATATTTTGTTTGAAAATACAATCAAAAATGATCCTTGGCTTTTTTGTTTGACATTTGCAAAGACTGCATCCAATAATGAACCATATGTTAACACTTGTACAGTCGACTATTTATTGCTCCATTTAGTGTTATGAAGTATAAAAATAATATGTCAAATATGTTTGGTGTTTTCAAGTCAAAGGTACATCTTTGTCGGTTGTCAATAAAGCGTTGCTGCCATAAAAATTCATTTAGAAATAAACTGTATTAACAACCGACAATGATGTACCTTTGACTTGAAAACTTCACATGCGTGCTACCTCGCCCCCCTCAGATTTTGGCAGACTTTTTTGTCTGGAAAGATGAGGCGAAGCGTACTCCATTTATAGAGCTTTATGGTTGTAGTCTATGTCTGTCAATCACAGCTAAATTCAAAATAAATATGTCATGTAAAAAAAATAGTTGCGTTTTGGCTTTTGCTTTAGTTATAGCGTATCTACTTGAAATGTATTTGGTTAAATATATTGTATAGGTAATTAAGTGCCGGTCCGCAACCGTTGAAATTAGGGAAAATAGCGCTACTACCACTTTGCCTATGCCCGGGGAGTAGCAAAGGGAGAAGCAGCAATGAAGATTATTTATTTTACTTAAGTATCATCATTTTCTACAACGTTAACCACAAATATTTTAAGGTAAGAAATATATTTCATGTATTTTTATCATAATATTCCGGAAAATTACTAATTAATTATACCTATTCTATTCCGGAAAATTTAACTTATTTACATAACATTTATATTATTCTCTTAATCATGAACTACGCGCACATAATTATAGAGGATACCTTTATCACCAGCCACAACAGTAAATAAATTGTTACCTCAAAGTGAGGGGTACCTGCAGTAGTGATACCGAAAGAAGGGACGGCAAGGTAGGGAAAGGTAAAAAAAACCGGCCAAGAGCGTGTCGGGCCACGCTCAGTGTAGGGTTCCGTAGTTTTCCGCCCGTCACAGTAAGTGTCCCCACTTAAGAGTTAAAATAACACCGCCATGTAGGATATGATATGAGCGTTCCACGTACAGCGACATCTATCGGCAAATTAAGTAAACTATTGCGCGCGAGCTTAAAGTATGGAAGATGATTTTTATGGGATAATTCATATTTCGTGAACCGATTTTCACCGTTTATACTTTATTTGAATGCACGTCATTTCATTGTGATTTTGTAGAAATTACAGGTACAATAAACACCTGCTTATACGGTTTAATTACAAACTTAGTTCAGAAATTATTTTGTATTTTTTTTTCAAAAACCATTCAACCTATCAAGTTCAAAATAATTTTCCTAGAAAGTTTTTATAAAGTTCTACTTTTGAGATTTTTTCATATTTTTAAAACTTATGGTTCAAAAGTTAGAGGGGGGGGGGGGGGACACATTTTTTTTAACTTCTGGAGCGATTATTTCCGAAAATATTTACATTATCAAAAAATTATTTTAGTAAACCCCTATTCATTTTTAAATACCTATGCAACAATATATCACACGTTAGGGTTGAAATGAAAAAAAAAAATACTCCCCACTTTACGTATACGGGAGGTACCCTAATAAAACATTTTTTTCCATTTTTTATTTTACCACTTTGTCGGCGTGATTGATATACATATTATTACCAAATTTCAGCTTTCTAGTGCTAACGGTCACTAAGATTATCCGCGGACGGACGGACGGACGGGCAGACATGGCGAAACTATAAGGGTTCCTAGTTGACTACGGAACCCTAAAAAGGGAACTAGTAAGCACGTATACTAGCAGAATATCTTATGTATGCAGTAACGCGTTGTAATTAACACATTTGCTAGAGACAAGCAAACAATAGACAAGCAAGCAGAGGATAACGACGTAAAAGGATATCAACATTAAAGATATATTATGTTTCTGTTGTGCAGGATAATAAGAAGATTCAAGGATGCATTAAGTGAAGCAATGCCACCTGGGCAGTAACTATAGCGGCTGCAACTTTAGGGAACTTGTCTGCGTGATGAACGGCTGAACGCAACATGCGACCATAGTGTCCCTACACATCTCCAGTACCATGTTACACTGTAGAAAACCAAATAAATGAATATACTTAATATATACCTACACGTATTCATTTTCATTCTTGAAGTCCTATAGTTTAATTAAGCCTAGGAACGAATAGAGCATTTCTATGAATGTAGGTAGTTTCTAATAATCATGTTTTATGCTAATTGTATGTTTTTCGACGCAGTAACCCAGTTCTTTTAATACTTAAAAATAAAGTAATAAAATAGTCTACATATAAGTTATACATTTAGTTTTGGTTTTTCTAATGTGGATCCTTTTGAATTCTTGTTAGACCAAAAATGTGCCTACTTGCTTTATTACTTTTTGCATAAAATATAACTATTTTATTACAAAAAGAGCACACAATTGGTACAATAAATAAATATTTTTGAGTAATGCTAAATAAATAATAAATACCCAATAATCCTAAAAAAAAAACAAAAACAAAATCCGTACCGGGATTCGAACCCAGGACATCCGCTTCACAGACGGGCTACTACCAACGAGACCAAACTGGTTGTCAAATTAGTTACTGCGATCTACACGGGAGCGCTGTAGTATAAACGAACTTTAGTGACGGGACATTTTTTTTGTATGTATTACCGTTCTTCTAGTGGTATTATATTCTTTGGCTATGGTATTGAAGTTAGGCTGGTCAAAGATTAGGCTATTGTAAAGAGGTCCGGACACCTGCCATAACAATTTTATAACATGTTATCGAGGCAGGCGGTAACTCGCCGCCGACTAGATGGGCCCCTGAAACTGTCGTCGCAAAAACGACCAGGAGTAACATCGGTGTAAGCGGCTCAGGGTGTGGAGAGGTGTACACCGCTTTCTCCCAGTGACTGTAGGAAGCCCAGCCACTGTTATTATTATTATTATAAAGCCTGACCAGAAATATATGATCATGCGCCATGTTGCGGAATTTCATTGGAACTACTTTCTTACACTGGCAATAATTTTAATGGCAGAAAGATTATGCATTTGTGATGCATGATAGGCTGTCACTGTCATTGTGGCAGTTTACTTGAATAATAATAAAGTGTTGAAAATTAAATAATAAGCGACAAAAAATCCCAAATTGTCCATAGTCAAGAGCAAAATATTGTAGATAGTGTATATAATAAACTGCTGTAAATAATACGCTCGGGAAATGAAACTATTTCGCTGTGAAACATTTTCAAATTAACATCAGAGCTGACAGGTAAACAAATCAAGATGTCACCATACCATAGAACTCTATGACTACTGAACTGTTGCCATATAAATGAGAGTAATAGCGCCCTTTTGACAATAATCATATATTTCTGGCCAGGCTTTAGATACCACCTAAACACTGCAGGTCTTAAAGATCTTAAATGGTCACGAGTATTTTTGAAAGCACAAAATGACAAATTGATCAATGAGTCTACCGATAAAGCTCTATAGGTACAGTCACGGTCATTAATCGATGAGCCACTTGCCGCTGTACGTATTTTAGCCGTGTAATACAAATCGGGTTTTTACTCGTATTAATTCCTAACAAGTCTTCGTATAATAAAAGAGCACAATTATATTTCTATCTTTATCATTGTGTGTTTCTCAACCGTCACTAAGGTCCGAATGTTAAGGTTGGCTAACTTCAGAGCTACCAGATTGACAGAGTCACTTGTCACTTCGAAAAGTTAACCAATTGCAGATTTAGCAACCGTAACTTAGTAACAATTGTTACAGCGTACCTAGCGATAGTAACGGAGACATTATGATTGGCATTGGCATTTCGACACAGGAGAAACGAAAAGCCCGATTTTATCCGAATTAGTATTCGGATGAAATCAGGTTATCATAATTGATAACTAACAATTTGACGGCCGCCATCATTAGAAAAATTAACTAAGAATTTGAATGCCTGTTTTGGTATGAAAGTAGCTAAGTTGTAGCTATTAACTATCGAATAGATCATATTAATAAATAATAACAATATTTAAAGTTTAAATTTATTAAATGTATTCATTATTAATTATCAAATCGTTCCATAGAGCTGCGAACTTCGTAGGTCTAAATCTGTCAACTTCGTGGTCCGGAGCATTCCTCTTCGCTAAATGCATCGGGTCGCTGGTTGTTCTGACGATGATAGTTTAAATTTTTCGGCATAGGTATCGTCTTACCCAAAACGCAACGTGTTTTTTAAATCTTTCAAACTTATGGTTCTATGCAATAAGTAGACAATTTAAATGTTTTAACAACATTATGGAATAAGCTTTCCGTCTCGAGGATTCTCTTGAGGCTGGCCGAATACTCAAGACCCTGATGGTGATGACACATTGACACGATTCTTCGGAGAATTAATCGGAAATTGTGATTGGCACCGTGTAAACACTTTAATATTATTTTAGCTACGATTCACTAAATGCATAATTTATAATTGTCGTCTTTGACATAACATTCAACTGACATTGCGTTTTAATTCAAAAGAGGTCAGAATCAAAAAGATTAACAACTTACTACTACTAGGAAATATGTCTTAACCATAGAGGTTAAAGGTTAGCTAATGAAGTTATCATATCAATAATGAATCGATTGAATTTTGCATAAATTACGCCGTTCGCACGAATGCAGCGAATCTGTGCTAAAACATTGCGGTAGCGAAATGTCCGGGGCAAATCTAAATCCAACTTATGATGATTCATAAGATAATTATATCAGACCTTTTTTGATATAAAACTCGTAGTTGCAATAATGCATATTATTTTAGAAAATATTGACAACTGAAAAGTCAGGTGTCAAGAAATAATTAAAAAATTGGTAATAATAACCGTAGTCAATTCAATTTAAGCGAAAATGCCACCCACTATTAACGATGAGATTCGTCATAGAATTGTGACAATGCACCAGCAGGGTCTTAGTATTCGTGCAATTTCGAGGGATCTGCTCTTGTCGGTAAGTTTGCTCTGTCTGATATGTCTCCAGAATTAAAATAAAGTAAAAAAATCACTAACTTCAAGTTTGTATTTTTAGCGAAACACCGTTGCGTTATGGGTGGGACGATATGCTGAGGAAGGGATTATTGCCGATCGTCGCCAAAACAATCATCGTCCTGCTGCTTTAAGCCAAATGCAGCGAACAGAAATGCTCCAAGGTTACGAACTAAATGGATTCACACCCACTAAACTATATGCAGAACGGTTTGATGTGGATCCCAGAACTATCCGAAGGCATCTGCATTCAATGAATTTGCATCACAGAGTTCCGGCTTATAAGGTTGATTTGACGGAAAATCATAAAATCGCCCGCGAAAATTTCGCCAACCGATTCGTAGATTTTGATTGGACTTCAACAATTTTCACTGACGAGAAAACATTTCAATCAAGCGAACACGGTCGCCTACAAATGTGGCGGTATAACGCAACACGGTATGACATAGATCATGTCATACCAAATAGGGAATCGGGCAGAATAGGTGTTAATATGTGGGGTTGGATGAGCTCCGAAGGTGTTGGCGAACTCGTCCAAATGCCACCGCGTGCAAATGCCCTGGACTATATTAGCATTTTGGAAGAAGTCATGCTCCCATCCGTAAGAACGGTCTATCCACAGCACGATATGCCTAACATCAATTTCGTGCATGATAACTGCTCGATACACCGTGCAAGAGTCGTTAACGCCTGGTTCGATGCACACCCAGCCATTACGGTAATTCCGTGGCCATCTAAATCTCCGGACCTGAATCCCATAGAAAATCTATGGGGTTTAATGGTGCAGCGATGGGATCACCGTAACGAACGCAGGGCTGATGTTTTGGCTCAACATTGCCAAGACATCTGGGAAAGTATGCGAGGAACTGATATTGGAACAAAATTAGTCGCCTCTATGCGAACACGACTACAAGCTGTATCGGACAGCCATGGAGCTTATTCTAAATATTAAATTTAAAAATAAATATGTTTTTGCTAAAGGTTGACTTTTTATTAGACGATGTATACTACTCAAAACAAAGTCTATATATTTCTGTTTAATTGATAAAATAAATATGTTTTTGCTAAAGGTTGACTTTTTATTAGACGATGTATACTACTCAAAACAAAGTCTATATATTTCTGTTTAATTGATAATTCTGGGCCATCAACTAATTGATAAGTGATAAGTGGCTGATTAATGATGCCTCATATCCGTCAGTATCCAATCTCTTTCATGCTGTCTAATAACTAGAAAGAAATATAATACTGTAAAAAAATATGTTTTACGTAAAGATCGAAATACTTAGTGGCCCCTATTTACTTTTAAGTAGTATATAAAAATTACACTGACAATAGCTGACATATATAGCAAAACATAAAAATATTTAAAATAACTTCGTTTCAAAATGGCGGGATTACCATGCATATTCAAATATTTGCAACAGTTATGTATGTGACAATGTGACGGATGTCATTATTTTGTTCTATATGTTGGTATCAATCTCTAGAGTTACTATGGATACGTTAAAACGTCGCCATGGTGAGGATGAAATATGTATTACACGGCTAAAATACGTACAGCGGCAAGTGGCTCATCGATTAATGACCGTGACTGTACTTGAAGGACGCTTTGCCTCATCTTTCCAAACAAAAGTCTGCCAAAATCTAAGGGGGGCGAGGTAGCATATATATACTGTTAATACTTCATACATAACACTAAATGGAGCAATAAACAGATGACTTTACATTATGTTAAAATTATGGTTCATTATCGGATGCAGTCCTTGCAAATGTCAAACAAAAAAGCCAAGTATCATTTTTGCTTGTATTTTCATACAAAATATAGAAGACAGCAATCCTTGAGTGCGTTAAAAATGGACAAGTGTCAAACGTCAAAATAGTTGCTGCCCGTCAGAAAGAAGCCTAAGCTTTTTCTACTCCTGTACTTTTATCTATCATTTATACATTCGTTAACACCTAAGAACGTAGATAATATGCTCGAAGAAAAATCTATACTCTATTCCCCATAAAAGCACTGGTCCTGTAACTCCACCAAAATAGTATCGCGTGTAGTCACGACTTTAGGACAAAATAAATTACTGCCAACCTAAGAAACCTAACGAAACGCTGCGTTTAAAAAAAAAAGGCGCAGATAATCGAATTTTGGTTTTTAAGGTTCGCTATAACCCCCTTGAAAATGTTTGTTTTAGTCATTGAGTAAAGGTGCGACCACACCGCTGCTTAAAATACGGCGACGTTACGGAATCGCAGTGACGCATCGTATCCGCACCGTTTTTATCGCATGCCCTCCACACCGCTGCTCAAAATACGCTGACAGTACGGAATCGCAATGACGTGCCGTAAACGTCACGACTTTAACGCATGCTCTCCACACCGCTGCTCAAATTACGCAGACGCAACTTGTCTGTGACAGTGACAGTGACGTGCCTTATACGAAATATTTTTGACGCCAATTTTCCAAACCGTATTTTGAGCAGCGGTGTGGAGGGCATGCGATAAAAACGGTACGGATACGATGCGTCACTGCGATTCCGTAGCGACACCGTATTTTGAGCAGCGGTGTGGAGGGCATGCGATAAAAACGGTACGGATACGATGCGTCACTGCGATTCCGTAGCGTCACCGTATTTTAAGCAGCGGTGTGGTCGCACCTTAACAGGAGATGACATCTCTAAGAAATTATTTGTACCATGAGTTGTAGTGAAAATCACTACAAGTCTGACATTGGCTGTTGGACTACTGACAAGATTACACTGAACTTTCAAATTAACATCATAATCAAAACGGGATGAAATCCCTTACTCTGACTTCTCTTTCTGCCTCACTCTTTGGTCGAGGTACTATAGTTCAAAATCTGTAAGAATGAACTTTTGACACATCGCAACGCCCGTAGAACGTAAATGCGCAAGACACTTTGAAATTATAAACAAAATCCCATAACGATTTTACAGCTTGTCATGTACGTAAACACTATATTTCACTTTTTATAAACATAACTTAATTAATGTTATTTTTTTTCATATCTTAGTTATGGATATTTTACGATAACAATTTAGCATGCAAACAGTTACGGTCTACGCCTCCTTTTTTTTAAATTTAGTGTTGTGACCATGTCTGCTGTTCCGATTCATATAACACTTCCGTAAGTCGATAAAATCGATTATGTAACCAATAGACAATATAAGACTTCCTTATCATATTGTATTAATTATGGAATTATTATAATGCCATACATAATTAGTAGATAACAATTATTAAATGATCATTTTCTAAATAATTTTATTTTCTGCTTTGTTATAGTTAAGTTTTCCTTTTTTAATTTATTTTTGTATATTAGGTATAACTGCATACAACTCATCTCAACTCATATTCTCGGTGGAATCACTGACTTCCGAGTCACAGGCATGGCATCTGCCTAGTTCGGGAGACAGAGGCTCAGTTCCGGTGAAACTATTTCAAACCTAATACATAAGTATCTCTTAAGCTATTAGCGTACTGTGCAAATATTACTTACACTTGTATTAGGTTTAAGTCAATAAACATTATTCTTATTCTCTTATTTTAATTGTTATAATTTGAAGAGAAGATCGTTTGTTATAATAACAAGAAAAAATCGGTTGTAGTAAAATCGATTCGAACAATTCATGAATAATCGCTAAATTTGACAAACGATACGTCTTAGCCCCATCACTAATGACGTCAATACTGAAGTGTCAAAAGTTCATTCTTACAGATTTTGAACTATAGCTCCATGTTATAAAGCTTCATGTGCGCAAGGATAAACAAAATCCCATAAAGCTCTATAAATGGAGTACGCTTCGCCTCATCTTTCCAAACAAAAAAGTCTGCCAAAATCTGAGGGGGCCGAGGTAGCACGCATGTGATGTTTTCAAGTCAAAGGTACATCATTGTCGGTTGTTAATACAGTTTATTTCTAAATGAATTTTTATGGCAGCAACGCTTTATTGACAACCGACAAAGATGTACCTTTGACTTGAAAACACCAAACATATTTGACATATTCTTTTTATACTTCATAACACTAAATGGAGCAATAGATAGTCGACTGTACATACGTTAACATATGGTTCATTATTGGATGCAGTATTTGCAAATGTCAAACAAAAAAGCCAAGGATCATTTTTGATTGTATTTTCAAACAAAATATAGAAGACAGCAATCCTTAAGCGCGTTAAATATGGAGAAATGTCAAACGTCAAATAGTTACTGCCCGTCAGAAAGAAAACGATTGTCTTTGAATCGATTCTGTAAACGAAGCTTGATTTTCGATTTAGGTTAAATCTTTTATTACGAAAGTAATGATAAATAAAGTAAAACTTTACTTACATCTGAAATGGTATTTCATCTTTTTGTAAACTAGACGAAATATAACATTTTTTACATCCAAAAACAGCGCATAAGGGCATTTTCACGGAGCTTGTTATCCATCGACAGCGATGACGAAAGTGCGTGACATCGATTATTGAAATAGTTTTTATAGATGTACTAGATTTTCCTGCTAATACTTTTGACAGAGGGGAAATGATACCTAAGGCCTCTCCTGGTTTAGAACTCTCTGCAAAATCCCGACAAATGTGGCCAGTTACTGTCGATACAAAAAAGTATTCTGTTTGAAAGCGTATGCTTCTAAAATAAAAGAATATCAAGTCAGACTGTTGATCTGTGACAGTCAAGTGAAGAAGAACCGTAAATTGAAAATGTAAGTATTTATTTAATTTATTGTATTTTCCGAACTCAAAAATGGATTTCCTTTAATTTCGTATCAGATTTACTATATAATACGAAAAAATTGCCCCTAATAGACACAATACAAGTTGTTAGAGACTTACACAAGATATGTATATAAGAGCGGTTTGTGGACGCTTAATCGATATCGGCCTCGATAAGGATTGAATTAATCAGTATTTTCTTTTGTATTCAGATGAGCACAGATCACCTAACGCCTCTATATGTTGGCACTGCCATATTTGGCTCATTGTTCATCATTATACCGCTGTTAGTACCAAAAGGAGCAAACCAAGGGTAAGTGTTTCATTTTAAGAAATTGCAAATATAACGTGGTTTCCAATCTCATTCCATTTATGTAATTCACATTTATTTTTGATGGGATACAAATTGCATACGTACTTACAGAATTCTTAGTTTTCCAAAAGAGATACATTAGTACGTGGAGTGTGGAAACTAGTCAGCAGTAAATATTAAGCAGAGCTGTGGCTCATTTATTAAAGCTACAAGTTAAAATTTACTGGCGGAAGTATTTTTATACCCCATGGTTTTAGAAAGAGGTGAAACTCGTAAATTGTAAATTGTAACTTTTAGCTTTATGAAATAAGACTCTGTACCCCCAGTAACGCCAGTGGTCGCTTTTATGCTATATGTGCCGTGGCACGTCACGATAAAGTATAAAAGCAACCAATGGGTCATTGCACAGCTATAGGTACACGTCTGGTCAGTTAGGGTCACAGCGTTTATGATCCTCCCCCACTCTGGTGCGAGTGCTCTGGTGGAAATCGGCTGGCAATCATGGGAGCCCTCAGATAGACACAATGCTACCTGGGGGAATCCTAGAGGCGTGCGTAATGTTTTATATAATTTAAAAAAAAACATACACTTGACATAATGCCATTTAATATAAAATGACATAGTAAAATGTAACTGTTGACATACGTAGCTATTGATATATTCTGTTTTGGTATAATACTACGTTACATAATGTTTAGTTGAATATAATTTTAAAATAATATACCTAAACATTATTTCATATAAGCCAATACTCGTTTTGTCGGATCGTCACTTTCTAACCTAACCTACTTTTCTCGTAGCCATTTCAATTTCTGTTGAAGAACGCAGTTCTAATGGGTTAGAACCAGCACCTAACTTACACTACTTCGCCACATAACGAAATCTAATGACACCTACATTCGTTTGTAATTCTATCGTTTGAACAGACTTATGAAAATTATATCATTTACTTATAACATAATTTAGATGAAATGAAAATGTGACCAATATAGTTCGACAAAATTTAAATATTACATGTAGACCATTGTATCTAAAATGACATTATATTTTTCAATGATTATCGTTCAGCATTATGCTATTTATTGCATTATACGAAACAACAGTATGTCTAGCTATAATATACGAAATAAAATTTTATAAAATGTAATGCACCCCCTAGCGTAGACCAGGTGGTCCAAACCTTGACGTTAAAATAAAGAAATGAGATTCCTCGCACCCAGGGCTGTCAGAATATACCCCATGTGTGTTAGTCGATTTTTTTGTAGTTTTGAGATATGAATATTTAATAATATTTTTTCAGTTGTTGTGATTCATTGTGTTAAAATGTTTAAAAAAATAACATACTTGGCGTTTCACGACATATTTTTTTAAATATTTAGAGCAAATAAACTGAAATAAACAATTGTTTTTTTAGGGTTATACGAAGCAGCGTCTGGCTGTCTATATTTTGCATGTGGATATTGTAAGTACCATTTTTCCTTCATTCGTAAGATTTTATTTGTTACATGGCATAATAAAGAAATAAAAAATCTTTATATTTAATAAGTCCTGACGGTCACACCATTTATACCTCAAGAACGGCTGAACCGATTTTAATGATGTTTTATTTTTTGGATTTCTCCCCGAAAAGCAGAATAACTAAAATATGATAAAAATTAAAATTGACCACGGTCTATGGAAGTGAAGTAAGTCAGTCAATAGAAGTGGCTGAAAACAGTGGAAACTATGGGCTAGTAATGAAGTAGGTATCGGTGTGGGAAGGGTGGAAGAGAGTGGGAGAGGAGTGGAAGATTAGTGAGAGGCAGTAGGACTGACGAATGAGTCAATGGAGTAAGCGACGGTAGGACTGGCGTATGAGTGAAGTTGAGGTCGTTGGAAGTCGGTGGTATTTGGCGGTACGAAGTTCGCCGGGACAGCTAATTAAAATATAAGTACAAACAGCAACACTCTCAAATGTACATCGGTGGACCTTATTACAAAAGGCATAAGGTCCACCAAAGGGCAGTTAAGACGATGGTCGCCAGAGTGTCCTTGAGCGTTTGGGCGCTCTGTACCCGCGCCACCCGCTTACCCCTCTTATTGCGATCGTACGTAAATCCGCCACGATGCACCGGAACGATGTTCAAAGAATATGACTTTAGCAAGAGGCATATTTATTGATAATAATTATGTATAATCCTTTTGCGGATGTTTTGTGATTTGAATAGTGTGATTAAGTATCGCAATGGTGATATTTTTAGGAATGCTACTTACCTTTTCAATAAGATAAGTAATAACGATCTCGATTAGTAGATCTAATAAAATAAAACCTAGATTTTAAATTTGAAGTACAGTTAGTGGCAAAATTTTTATGAATTTACGAAATATGGTTAAAAATATTTTACATTCAAAGAAAAAAAACTGAATGCACATCAAAGCGATGTTTTCATGTGATTTTAGATTTTGATGTGCAAGTGAGTTTAATAGATAGTTATTTTTTTAACCGTAAAAAACCACTTATATAATTACAAAATTTTACAAAACTAAGGTTGTTACGAATACTAAAAATTCACATGTAAGGAGCGGCATTTGTCCACGAAATCGTCATACAATTGTCATGAGAGCTGCAAAACCATTAAATCTTTATAATATAACACAAAGCAAACACTTCTTAGGGTTCCGTAGCCATAATGGCAAAAATGGAACCCTGGAAGTTTCTTGAAACATGTCCGTCTGTCCATCCGTATGTCACAGCCATTTTATTATAAAACATATATTGGTGAAATTTTATCCAGGGGTGTGTTTATTGTGCCGCTACTTAGTTTTTTAGCTAAATCGCTGAAAAAAAACTTTAAGGGGAGGCACTTCATACATACATATCGTCACTAATTTGAAAAAAACTCGTATCTGAAAATCATCAAGTTTCTAGGAGGAACAATAAACATCCTGTAAATAATTGTGATTGATCAAATATGTTCTTTTTAGTTTCATGAGATACTTTGATAGGCAGTCATTAATTTTACAAATATTGCAATAACTCAGGCATACACTCTTTATTAAATTTACAGTTAGTCGTAAGATACAAAATTTTTGTTGTAGTATTGACTGAAAGTTGTTGAGTTACGATAATATTCCTTTAAATTTTATGGTACAAAATGAAACGAAATGTATGTTTTTATGTTTATTAAATTAACTAAGTAGACTCTCTTAGAGTAACAATAGACTAACCTAAATAACAACGTGTCTCCATAAAAGAAGATCGGCATGAAATATTTTTTTCAACTATACCTCCATGCAACAAACTATCGTAAAATGCACGGAAGTCTTTTGGCTAAATCGGCTTTGGAGATGGGGAATCATTGTACTTTCGTTTTTTTAATAAATAAATAAATGTATAAAAATAAAAAAATAAAAATAAAAAATAAATATTATTTATTTTCAGATACCTCAGATCCATAGATTGTTAGTTACACTTATAAACCTACATTAGTAAAATAATGTTAACTTAAAAACTAAGACTTACCTATTATATTACAATATCAGAAATCCAGAATCCAGCTCCAGAATATAGATGAGTAATCGCTTGATGATTTAAACTGTCATTGAATCTTTGAGGTAAAATAGTCCAGATGTCATCAAAGCGAAGGTTAAACTCAATCGGACTAATCTACGGCAGAATAAACAAATTAATCTAAATATACATAATTTTCAAGTAACAGTTTTGAAAATAGCCATCAATTACTATACCGTCGATTTATCGACGTTGGAGTTTGTGCAAGTGTATGCAGCATCATCATCATCATTATTCGTTCCCTCAGAGCTGACGATCGTGACATCATGTGCTTCTGTTGAAGACCAGGTTCCTCCATAGGCTTCTATCCCTCGCTAAGGACATGGCTTCTTGCAGTTTTAATTGCATGGGTGCAGTGATTTGGGCACACCATCTTGCACGGGGAGGTCCTCTTAGTCTTGTGCCTTCAACTTTTCCCGTCATGATGATCGATCTCCAGGCTATCCGAGGAGCGTCGAGAGAGGTGTCTGAAGAATGTGAGTATGTGGTCCTGGCATGTCGTAAACAACCGGCGTTTTATGCGTAGCTCGTCTAGTATGGACCGATTAGTGCGCATCGCAGTCGAAGGTATTCGTAAAAGCCGTCGCCAACACCACATCTCAAATGCATACAACATACATATACGTGTGCAGCATACGAGATGATTTTTTATTAGTTCAATAAGAAAATAAACGAAAAAATTAAACACAAATCAGATAGGAGTTTTTTTTTCAACGATAACGATTCATTCAACGATTTTTGACGATAATTTGTTTGGATCCGATATTTTTGAAGTAACGATTACAAACTATAATGTCGATTTATCGTCGTTGGAGTTTGTGCAGCATACGAGATGTATATTTATTAGTTGAAAGCGTCAATAAGACCGGGAATTAAATAATATCAGAATGGAAATCATATGGAAAATCCATTGTGAATCGAGTTTTTGTCGTTAATCGTAAAAGTTAGAAATACATACTTACATAAATATTCGGCGTCAATAGTAAAATGAAACAAGGTAAACATATATGACTCATATGACTGCGTTTCTAGGCAAAAAGCCATCCAGGTGCCTCGCGGTGACTCTGACTACGAATCATTGCTTTAACGATTACTTCCATAATTAAAAAAATAATTTAGGACACATGGTTCAAAAGTTAGAAGGGGGAAGCCTTTTTTTGAACTTTCAGAGCTATTATTTACGAAACTATTAGTATTATCCAAAAACTGTTTTTGAAAACTTCTATTCTTTTTGAAAGACCTATCCAATGATAGTGAACACAAATAACTTGCTTGGAGCGAAAAAAAATATCATCCCCAACTTCATGTGTACGGGAGGAACCCTAATAAAATAAAATAAATCCAGTTTTTATTCTACCACTTTGTCGGCGTGATTAATGCGCATACTGATTCCATATTTCAGTTTTCTAGTTCAAACGGTCACTGAGCTAGACCGCGGAAAGACGGACGGACGGCCATGGCGAAACTATAAGGGTTCCTAGTTGACTACGGAACTTTCAAGTACAGACAGACGCTATGAACAGACGATACGTACAGTCAACAGCAGAAGTTCCTAAGCGGGTGAAGGAATCATCATCATCATCATTATTAGCCAATATTGTCCCACTGCTGGGCAAAGGCCTCCCTCTTATTTCTCCACGTATCCCTATCCCCTGCAGTCTCCCACCAGTCTCTGTCAAAGGCGTCAAGCTCGTCCCACCATCTCCTACGAGGTCTACCGTGACGCCTACAAAACCCCGCCTACAAAACGCCGTGCCTGGGTGAAGGCATACAAAATCGAAAACCGAACTTAATTATTTGTAAAAGAATATGAGCGTCTGCGTGTATTTTGAACACGTCACCGCTTAGCTTTTTTTGCTGATGACTGTAAGACGTGAACTGTAATAATGTTTAATAATTAAGCTTTATTAAACCCCTACCAAGTTTTCTTACAAGTATATCTTAAAAGTATTCGTTTTAGTGTATTAAAGTAGTAGTAGTAGTAGTAGTAGTTGATAGTTTATTTTTATTTTTAAGGGCCGCCTTTTATGGTAAAAGCCTCCTCCAGATCGTGAACTGTAGGTAATTGAGTGGATGCATAATATTATAATAACTGAGATCAGGTTCGTTTGATGTTGCTGAGGGTATATATAGTATAGTTATACCTTGTTACAGCTGGGCCACAGTGTACATCGCACAGATGAATCCCATAATCGCGCCGCGCCTTCCCAAAGCTACTGCCCTCTGGTTGTTGCACAAAGTAAGTCCTAACTTAGACTTGCAGCTGTACAACTTGTGGTAAACCTAAGTAAATTGTAAGATTCTTAACACACTGCATTCCTAACTACAAGAATAAGTGCTGAACTTTAGAATTGTTGAGGGGTGAATTCCGTCAAAATATCGCTGGCCCAATATTACACGTAGATATGACTACTGGCTACGTCAGATATGACACAATAATGAGAGCAACAAAACCCCTCTAGTTAGATTGCTATAAATAAAAAAACTATGAATTTAAATACAGGTCGTTTCGCGCTACTTTTCCCGGACAGAAACTTTTGTATTCTGGAAGTGGTTTGCATTCTTTGACCAATGAACAGCTGCCAGATGTCCGGATCTAGAAATAAGCATAGTACGTATAACAAACTAACTACAGGGATTTCATATATATATATATATATATTAGGGATTATATCCGACCAGCCAGCTCTCCATCTAACGGTTCTATGTTGCATTTCCAGGGTAATGAAATTTAGACTTAAGGGAGGTTGCGCACTGCTACTTTTTGTGGAACGCGCAGCTGTTGCGCTTCTGCATCGATTAAAAAGCTAACGGGGGACGATCTCAGCTGGATATAATAAATGTGATCAGTGATCACGCATGTTTTTTCTCTTTGAATGTTTCTCGTTTGGAATTCAATGTACGCCCTCGCCGTAAAAAAATAATTTTGCGCCCTTGTAACACAACCTACTATTGAAGGACTTCCGGCCAGACATGGCATGGCAGACTTGTTTATTATTAAAGACACTATTATTTCAAAGCGTTTACAATAACTTTTACTAACCTTTCAAACTTTCTTTGGCACCGTCTGTCAAGTACTTCCGGCCATTTCAGAACGGCATGTATTTAACCGGGATGCTAAATAATTGTATTTTGGTAGCTACAAAAAATAAAAATGGGTACCAAAATTAATAGGTTTTTTGGGGCCGTATTTTTATTTCAATATGGGCTGTATTTTAATGCCTTTAGAGCCATTGTTTAACTACAGGTAAACCAAAACATTATATTGACCACTGAATTCATAACTGGGGAGCATTTTAAGAGCACTTTTAAGCCTTTTTTAAATCGTAAACGATTACCTATTAAATTAAAAATAACGTACTTACTTTTAAAATATGAATAGCTTCAGAGATAAAGCTTTTCAAAATGGGAAAGTTTTACCCAGAACCGTTTACCCTTTACCCTTCCCCTTCTCTTCTGGGGAAGACGGTTCTATTTTGAAAAGTTTTATCTTGGAAACTATTGGATCTACAGAGACAATTCTAGTCTTATATTGTAGCAAATTTATTCTACTTTAAAATGTCTTGCAAGTTCTGTCAAAAACTAGTCTTTAAGGGTTACAATAGCCAAAATCTGTAAAAAAATATGATTATTCGTTTTTTGACAAAGTTGCGTTCAGCGTTCGAGGTCACAAAGGAGATCGTCAATTTTTGTCAGGTGATCTGGCCCAGATTATTTAGGACCGTTTAGGAATGGTTCTTACCTTTAAAGGATCGTCATAATTTGTAAGGAGGTAAAAATATTGCGAAATCTAATGGGAAAATTGAAAAATCATGCATTTAAAACTTGAATCTGACAAGGACAATATTTGAAAGCGTGCTTGCCTATGATTTATATATTAATGTAAAAAAAGTACCGATTTTTTAAAGATAATGTACAAAAGCGGACTTGAAAATAAAACGGGAATCATGATGAAATAATAAAAAGTCATATTTTGATCGTATTTATAGATCCTGTATTTCGGCAAACAAAGACGGCTGTCAAACCATCGTTGATACTATTAACTGAACATTCCTAACACCTAGCAAAGGGATAAGGTTTACCACCGTTAAGTGCGATAGCACTAGTATCTAGTGTTGGTAGAGACTCGCGTTTTTTAAGTCTAAATTGCATGAACTCGACCTATATTTACGGGACTGTGAGCTTAAAAGACTTCCAAGTCTTTTGAGTCGTGAGTCGAGTCCTTTTTTTGAGTCTTATTGAGTCCTGTAGTCACGACTCAAGCTTTAGAAAAGATTCAAGCCATCGTATCTTTTTAAAGTCTTATGTCAATTTTAGGTGTGCTTTAAGACTCGAGTCCTATAATGACGACTTGCTTTTGAAGTTTCTATGGTTTCTATCGAAAAATGTCATGTTAAACTAAATATCATGAAATAATTCTTAAAAACGTTAACTTCCTACTTAATAAAATAATAATAAAATCACGGAATATTTTAAAACATTTAGTATTAGCCCGACAAAAACGCACGTGAGTGTAACATGATCCGGGGTTATTGCAGATAAAGGATTAATGTACCCTGAGGCTATATTTAGCTATTTATCATGCACACCAACACATTCAAGAGCTCTATCTCTCTCTCTCTCTCTCTCTCTCTCACACACTCACACACACACACATACTCAACCATACGTCAGGTAAAACTTGTTTTGTTGTATAATCAAGATCAATTCAGAATTTGTTATAGTTAAGTTTATATTTCATGTCTCAACTCATCTTACTCGGTGGAATCACTGACTTCCGAGTCACAGGCATCAGCCTAGTTCAGGAGACAGAGGCTCAGTTCCGGTGAAACTGTATCAAACCTAATACATAAGTATCTCTTAAGGTATTAGCGTACTGTTGAAATATTACTTATACTTATATTAGGTTTTTAAGTCAATAAATATTATTCTTATTCTTATTCTACGCCCTACGCCCCACTACCAGTAAAGACCTTCTCTCTTAAAAGAGAGGGAACGAGCTTTAGTCAACAGTTGAAGAATATCCAACAAACGGTCTCAGGATGCAATAAAAACCCTTGTGTGCAATAAGCCAATGATGTGTTAATCATAACTTTTTTGTCACCAATATTGGTGATTATTTTTTAGATAAGTGGAAAAAATAATTTTGGCGTACAATTTGTCACCCTAATCAATGTGACGTCTTGTCGTTTTCCATACAGCGTGTGTCAAAACCAATAGGGTGGCCATGATTTACTTAGTTTAAGATTAATTTTAATGGAATAATGTAATAAAAAAAAATCATTCTGTTTTGATTCAATACTATCATGTGATTATAGTCCCGAGTACTCATTTTATCAGCACTAATACCCTTAAGTCACAATTAATTCATTATGGAAACCATATAAACAGACAGCATTAAAATCAAAAGAAAGATATAATTACTGATTGCTATACAGGGTGATCAATCCAAATGGGTCAGTAGGGAGAAGTCAGAAACTATGAGAGATAGCGACATCTGTTCTTAGGAACCATGGCTTCGATTTTAATAACAAGAAAAACTGCATACATAGATTTAAAAAAAACTTGTACTCAGTTCGGGAATTGAACCCGGTCGTTTTGAAAAATAAAACTAACTTACATTATTTCTATTTGGATATCGATTGTGTAGGTCATAAGCAGTAAATGTTACTATGAAACACGATATCAAAAATTAATAAACTACATTGTATTTCATATTCTTTAATTTGATTAATCTGACATAATAATTAACATGATAATAAATTCCCAAACTGGGTACAAGTTTTTTTTAAATCCATTTATGCAGTTTTTCTTGTTATTAAAATCGACGCCATGGTTTCTAAGAACAGATTTCGCTATCTCATAGTTTCTGACTTCTCCATACTGACCAATTTGGAGTGATAGTCCTGTATATTACTTTACTCAGTATTTTCCGTAATCTCATAATCTCAAGTGTTCTTACAATTACAAGTCCAGTTGAGTTCTAGTAATGACTCAGTTGTTTTAAAGGCCTTAGGAGTAAACAAAACACTCGAGCCTCTATAGAGGACTCGAGTCTCTATATAAGACTATAGAAGACTCAAGTCCCCCCGAAGTTCAAAAGAACTTGAGCTTCGATTCGATGACTAGAGTCTAAAAAACCAAGTCGAGTCTTACAAATGAAGACTACAAGGACTCGAGTCTCTACCAACAATACTAGTATCTGACATTACAAAATTGAAAAAAAGATGTGTTTCGTTATCGAAGGAGCATGATATTATGCCATTATGAAACCCACTTTTAATATTCAAACTCCGATCAAAAAGCAAAAATACGCATTTTCAATCTTTAGGCGTTTTAATACAGTCAATTTCTAATTTAAGGGTCGGGTATAGGTGGGAGAATTTTCAGATTCTGTCAAAATACCCTGATTCACACACAACCAGACTTCACGCACACTACCACACTTTCGGGGGACAGGTCGTTGACCGCTTATACTTTTTTACAGGTTGCCATTATTAGTTTCATACTAATCACACCTCCTTTGAGAAATTTAAACTGTAATGTTTTCCTTTGTAAGCAGACAGAGAAATAACATATTTTATCTTGCTTTCCTTGTCTATCCTGTTTATGTCACATATGACGTATTATGGTTGATTTTAAATGATTAAATGACTTTGGTAATACGTTATCGAAATACACGTTTTGAAAAGTTAGCTAGCCGAACAAATACATATTATAGACATGGCATATAACCGCGGACCACTTCGGTCGTCGAATCGACTATTTGCATCACTCTTTCGAATATGCAAGAGCGATAGAAACGGAGATAACGAAACGTCGATTTTCGAACTCGCGATTGGCCCGTTGTAGACTAGAAGTCGCTTATAGGTAGAAGTGAACGGAAATATGTCTGAATAACTTCTTAAGAGTTTCGATGAATTGTAAATTAGGTAGGTATATCTATACCTAGCTTAGCCAATTTTCCATGCAAATAAATCTAAATGTTATTCTACGATTGAATTTATTGGTTTTATTTACTAACTAATGTTCTGCATACCTTCGTGTGAATTTAGTTTTAGTACTGGAGCCGGCCATACTATAAATTTATTGAAGGTCCTAAATGGTCGCTAGTAGGTATGTGGGTGAAGGACACTTATTACCTTTTTGATAGAAAAACTTAGCAGACGAGTTTAGGATGATACTAATTATGAAGCGTTATATAGGGACAAAGTGCTTTGCTACGTTACGTTACGATACGACACATAAATAAAAATATATATTTTGTTAAACTGTTAAATATATATTTTGTAAAGTATTGGTTTAATTGTCTGACTTAATAAACATGGAGCCGAATTGTAAACGATCTATTAATTTTGAAAAAAAAAATACTTTTCTAAAAGTTGATTCACCCATATATTGCGCCAATTTGAAAATACACTAAAACTACATTATGTAATTTATCTTCAAGTCTACTGGTCCAAATATTTGCGACATGGAGTGCACTTCAAATAAGCTACATACCAAATTTAAGACCCGGTAAGTGCTTAGGATTTTAAGACCATTTTTAAGAAAGAATTGTTTTTTATATGAAAAATAGCTAATGACTTTAAATCCCTAACACAAATATATTTAAATGGCCCAAACACACTTTCAGACTCATACATATTTAATTACCATGACATAACGTTTGATATGCCGTAAAAGTATACTATACTAAATCGAATATAATATTACTGAAGTCACTGGCGGGCGTAATGCCTACAATAATTTCCTGCTTATAACTCCAAATAGATAATATTAAGACTGATGCACTCTGAGAATATGTTCAGTAACTGACTGAAAAAAATTTCGTAAATATATTTTGATCCCATCGCTCCAAACTTTGGCACATCAAAAAAAATCTTTATTTCTTTAACATGAAGTACATATATCTTATATTGACCGGCGTCTCCTTGTAAGTTATTTAACCTGTGCTAGGAGGCACCGCTCTTCCATATCTACCGTTTATAATTATTATTTTTTCAGTTTATAATAATCTAAATATATAAAAGAAGAAACTGACCGACTGACTGACTGACTGACTGATTGACTGACTGACTGACTGACTGACTGACTGATTGACATATCAACGCACAGCCCACACCTCTGGTTCTAGAGATTCCAAATTTGGCACGTAGGTTCCTTATATGATTTAGGGGTGCACTAAGAAAGGATTTATCAAAATTCACCCCCTAAGGGGGTAAAATGGGGGTCCAAAGTGTGTATGGCGAATCAAGATTTGTAAGATTATTTTATTCAAAACTTCACAGGAGTATTCTTAACAATAAATGAGTAAACACGTGTTTCAGGTTTTTTGAAAATTCAACCCTTAAAAGTGGCAAATGTGGTCACAAAGTCTGAAAATCAACATGGGTATCGTATCCTTTTTGAGTACTCATAGTACGTGGGTGAAGCCGCGGGAAAAGGCTAGTATACTTTGCAGTAAAACACTTCTTACTTGCATTAAATACGTTTAATTTTGACGACAAAGTAAAAATATTTAATATTAGCAAAAATTATCAATTATTTAAAATTTAGCATTTCACGTAAAAATCACAATAATGGCATCTAAATAAGGGTATTTCACATTCAATAAGTTCCCTAGTGGTCAGAATACAATTAAATTATAATAACAAAAATATTTAAATTTAGCACTTCACTTAAAAATGAAGAGAACTGTACCTATTTCACTTTCACATTCAACAACCTCCCTAGTGACCAGAATGTAATTAAATTACAATAATTAAAAATATTTAATATTAGCACTTCACTTAAAAATGAAGACGACTGTACCTAAACAAGGACATTACAAATTCAATAGTTAGCAAAACCGGTAAGTAAAAATAAAGACTCGGCTAGTAATAATTTGGCTGCAGGAAAATAATGGGTTAATGAGGCGGGTGATATGGATGGTGACAGATGATGCGCTGGCTGAACGTAGCCTAAATTAAAGAGCCAGGTCTTTATACGCCCGTCAAACGAGGCAATTGGAATTTGGGAAATTTAGCAAAACAACAAAAAAACTATTATGGCACAAAAATACTGGATACAAAAAAGGAATCCGATTTGTAACGTTTTTTTAACAAAAATATAAATAATTTGATGTTCTCGAAAGCAGGATGCAAAAGCTGTTGCTTAAATTAAAAAAGAGTTCGTGGGCCAGTGTCCGCTTTGATACGGCGGACCCAATAGCTCGCTGAACTCCTTTTCTCACTTGCGAGAGCCCGCTGGATGCGGACTCTAACTCTCCGATGATGTGGCGAAGAAACCCGCGGAAATCGCGGCAGCTGCAGACTGTCCCGCCGGCCCGGCATCCACAAGGGCCTTCCGGAATCAGGCGGTTTCAGGGTATAGCACTTGCTAAATAATTTATATTGGGCCTCTTCGCCCGGCAAGGGTTTCGGTTTTATTTCTGCTCCAACAATGCAACAATAGCACTTGCCATACAATGTTTGAAATAAATCGCACTTTATCACGATCCAGATTATCTCTTTTTCTTTCAAAATCTCACGGCGCTCTGACAGACTCCATCAAAAATCAACTTTTTTCTTTTGACAATCTGGAATACCTCAAAATTCACATTCAAAATTAGCGCGAGTCTTATCTCAATTTTATAACTGCCAGACGTATTACAAAATACGGACTGATATAAGCGCCATCTACCTGTAATGCCGTGAATCACAATGTACGCTTTTTTATATATCAACCGTGACCTAGCCTTAGACACAGAAGTTCAGAAGTTCTAAAGAAAGTCGACAGATGTCGTACGATACGTAGCGTAATGCTACAACTTATACAAAGAGTCTCACGAAAGTTTTATAGTATTAATATACTCATACTTAGTGTTGTACAAATCTTTAGACTTAAAACGCATGGTATCGGGCACTTTAAATAACATACATTTCGAATTTAAAACCATTATTTTGGCCGGTTTGGACTTTAAGACCAGTTGAAATCACGAACTTTAGCTCTAAATTAATTTTTGAGCCTGCTGTACCAAATTTTTACTGTATATAGGACCTATCAAACAAAAGAACCGTGACCGCCTTGGTTTATATGTCCGTTTTTCAACTGACATGATATAATAAAATTCTTAATCCCTTTTAAAATTATAATAAAATAGCTCAATCATACTTGAATATTTCATTTAAAAGTCATAAGTCATCGTACGCTTTTTTTGTTGACATCGTTTTTGACCTTAAGGTAAGATATGTTTTTGAGCTAGTACCTATTGTTACCTATTTAGTTTAGGTTAGGTTAATATAGCCGTATGATAGCACACGCAGTGCTTGGCGCCCTGCAGCAAGGTGGAGCGACGATATCCGTAAGGTGGCGGGTACAGATTGGAAGAGGAGAGCTGAAGAGCGAGCTCGTGGCGTGCCTTGGGAGAGGCCTATGTCCAGCAGTGGACTAATACAGGCTGATGATGATGATGATGATGAATATAGCCACCAGTGCAGTACAAATCCTATAAACGGACTTAAATTTGGTGACTGATTCATGCCAATCATCTGCAGTTCAGTCTCAGGCAACGCCGCTTTGCATGATTGTCAGTCGTGTCAAATTAAGCTGATCAAGCTCCCTTGTAAATAGATCAATCAGTGGCTACCAAAAAAGGTGGCGGGGAATGGTCGGCTTCCGAGGTCCAGTCTGCTCTATACATATTTTTGCCTACAATTAGTTACTAAGGTAGAATTAATAATTGTACGGAGTGACTTGACAAGTCAACAAACACAAATGTTGCCGCAATTCGGCCAGTGCTGTTCTTATCGATATTTTTATTTATTAAGACTTCTACAAACGCCGCGACTTATTGGTTGCGATATTGTCGCTGCAACTTGATTAATGCTTAAAGGCTGAAGAATGCTGCAACATGATGTGGAATATATGTTACTTTTACGGAATGACTATTACTTGTTGATAAAACTATGCGGTACGCGACAAATTGAAGTCAATTTATAACTTCTGTACATCTTATTATTGGAGACAATAATAATTTCTAAAGGCAACTAATACACCTGCCGTAGGGTTAATTCCGGGCGCATGGCTTAGAGAATTCAACCAACCGGAGCGGCCATGTCCGTAATTTTCTATACAAAAAAGTCTGCTTATTTTTGCGGGGGAGGCGAGCGTCAAATGTATGACTATTCGTACGTAACGTACAAATAGCCACGTCAGATAAACGTCAGTCCGTACAATAAATATGACCACTGGTTATATTTATTGACCATTGTTTTCGGCAGAGGGGAAAGCCTGTCAATGGCCGCTCTGGTTAGTTAAATTCTCCAAGCGCACGGCGGTCGCGCCAATATTGGGATTTCTCTACACACAAGCCTGCCGTTCAGTTTGTGAGTGAATATCTTGCTGAATGCACGTCTCTAAAATGGCGCCAGAGGTAGTTTAGATTGAGGAATAGGACATAGGATACTTAACTACTTTTTATCCCGAAAAAAAAACCTTTTTAGAGGGCCACACGATAACCGAATTCTATGCGGACGAATAATTATCCAAGTATCTTTTCTTCTATTTTAGAAGTGGTTAAGTAGGTATTTTTGAGAAATATCGTCTTCTGACTGTTCGTAAATATCGTTACGTTTTGTTGTTATTACTCGTAGAAGTGTTGAATTCAATTATTAAGTGATGTTGCCTCAGATTACGGATTCCTTTGGACGTGCAAGAATTAGAACCAGAACAATGTTCATCCAAAATGTCGCCTGCATAATAAAGAGCTCAAATTTACAGAAACTATTTGTAGTCCGCCTCGAACTGAGAACTCGCGATTTCCTTGTAAATGCATTGACCAATATACCAAGACTCTTATGATGATTTTTTTTCGCCTTCTAGCTCCATAACCCATGGATCGATCCTGCTCATATACGAACTCTCAAATTATATTGATTTCTGCTATAACCCCAACTAATTTCATAAAGATTAGAAAAAACGTTACTACAGTTATCGCAGAACAACTATTCAAAAAGCCATCGAAATGCAGCGATGTCCAGGTAGCCAGCTGACAGTTCCGTTTCCGTTTCATCCGAAGCTGTCTATAACTTCACTTCGCTTAGGCTCCGCTCGTTCGACGAGATAGAAAAATATATGATATGTTGTATAACATAACTATACGATTTATTAGCGACAACGTATTTCAAAACTTTTGTCTGATTTGAATATTATAGCATTTCAGGCTGTGAAATGATAATTTAATTTCCTAACGTTTATGGATCCTTTAAATGGAATCGTATTAGTAGTGTTTAGTACAACATTACACTTTTCGATACTTTTTATCGACATATATCCATGACTATTTTATTTTTGCTATTCCAGGCAACATTTTAACTGTCAGTCATGTGTCAAGTCACTTTTTATAATTAGAAATTCAACCGTAGGTCCAGCTTGACATCATTTTCTTATAAGTGCGAAGAATTCATTTAAGATTTTTTTTTTATATATGCACAAAAGTATATGGATTTAATTTTGTTATTTGAATGACATTTGGAAATATATTAAAATTTTTTCATTGTTTTCATTTAAATCCCTGACGAAACCATTAAAAGAAATCACGTCAGGTTCTTATATGATTAATAAGTATTAAGAAAAAACAAACAAGCAGAAAGTGATTTTGAAACGAAATTAACGAACTTAGAAAAGGAATCAGATATCGCTGTGATGATTCTGATATTGAATACGCAACATAAAGTAAAAATTTCAGAATGTACTTTTTTGACTTATTTAGATTTTCTGAAGCAACTAAAATGGAGCTTGTAGAACAGAATATATAATTACACGCTTGAGGCGACACATACGATTATTGTAGAAATCATACAATTATAGGATTGTGTACGATACACATTCCATATTACACTTCGAAAGCCTAAAATCGGTGTATGTTTAAAAAATCAATGAAAGTATTGCAGTAGGTAAGAGTTATTTTTTGCAGACCTGATATGTATGTATACTATGTATAACCATGTCGTAAGAAAAAATATTAGTTGTTCAACTATCATTATTGTTTTTCGCTTTATATACAACACGCAGATTTTATAAATGTGCCGCCTTTTATTCAATTCAATTCAATTCTATTATTTATTTCAGACAAATTACAGCCCATATTTGTTAGTAATATGTACAATACAATTAATCTTATGCTATTGTTAGTAAGGACACAATAAATTAGAAATTAAAATTACATATAAACTAATAATACTTGGCACAAGGAAGACTGCACATTCCAAACACTACCGTTGCACGTGCAACAGCATCCAGTGGTGCTGGAACGGGCAGTCTAGCCTCTCAGCCAGCACACGTAGCAGACCGTTGGAGCTACCGCGCAACCGCCGCATCAGTGATGCAGTACGCTTACGCAAAATGGCATGAAAGCCATCGGCACGAGCCTCCGCGAACATACCTGATGCACTGCAGTAGCGCGGCAGATCCAACAGTATCCTAAATGCGTTATTGTATTGTACTCTCAACGTATTGAGAGTACTCTGCGTGTATCTTACCCACAGGCTGCACGTGTAGAAGCTCTGGCAGTAGGCCTTAAACAACGTTACCTTGACCTCTTTTGTACACCGTGCAAACCTGCGGGCAAGCATATTACAACGCACAGCCATGGAGCGTCTCTACCGTTCCATGTCCATGCCATCAGAGAGGTCCGCAGTCACCCAATGGCCCAAGTATTTGAACTCTGACACTTGTTCAAGTTCACTGCCGTACAAGTAGACGGACGGTACTGTCCCAACAGTACCACCACGCGGCTTAAAAACAAGGAGCTCGCTCTTGGTTATGTTATACCTGAGCCCATGTTCAACTGCGTACCTCTCACATATCCCGAGCAGCTTTCTAAGTGCGCTAATCGATGGACTCAGCAACACCATGTCATCAGCATAACTGATGTTATTGATGCTTACACCATCGATTGAACGTCCGACCTTGGCATTGCTGAGTTCACCGATTAGTCCGTTCACATACAGGTTGAACAACTTTGGCGACGTTAACCCCCCCTGCCGAACACCACACTTCAACCTATATGCTTCAGAGAACTCGCCTGCCCACCTAACACAGTTTGTTTGGTTGGCATACCAAAACTGAAATAATTGTACTATTTCAGACGGCAGATCTGTCTCACGACGCGCTTTGTGCCACAACACGTCATACGAGACCATATCGAAAGCCTTCGTTAGATCCAGGAAACACGCATAGACCGGTGTCTTCCTATCCGTATTGTACCGAACGGTGCGCTTGAGGCACAACACAGCGGTTTCCGTCGATAGCCCAGGTTTGAAACCAAACTGTGCATCGTGGAGCTTCAGGTGCTTAGCTAAAAGACCATCAAGCAAGCCGTCCAGCACCTTGGCAACAATAGTGGCTAACGATATAGGTCTGTAGTTGCCTCCGTCAGACAGATCTCCCGTCTTATTCTTTATAAGTGGTGGTAGTGTGCGCATGAGGTCCCCAGGCAGATATGCATGTCTCAGGCAAATATTGAACAGAAGCGCTAGTACCCTCGGTAGATGGATCCCCGCATGTTGAAGGTGCTCGATGCTCAAGCCGTCATGCCCCGGTGATTTACCTCTGGTCATGTTCTTAATCACTGTCGCAACATCACTGGCAGTGAAAAGGTGAGGGTGAAGGCACTGAAGACTTTGGCTACCAGGGGCGGTATGAGCATCGCGCACCCCCCAGGCGGCAGCACCGCTGGTTCGACCTTGAAATGTTTAGCAAACATTTCAGCTATTGCCTTCGACTCACTCACGCCGCCGACGCTAATGGGAAGACTTGATTTGGGACTTTATCAGGGCCGAGATAGCGTAGAATCTACTAGAGCCGCAAATGCGATTTACATATGATTGAATCACGTGGAAGTTAAAGGGTTATAAATATATAAAAAATATGAAAACAAATGTATTGTTGTTATTCAATCAAATACAAACATTGAAAACGTTGAAAAAATAATCAACCCAGCAAGAATTGAACTTGCCTTACCGGGGCTCGATCGCTTTTGCCCCCGCTCGATCGCTTTCGAAAGCGATCGAGCCCCGGTAAGGTCTATAATATTTAATATTCTGTAACTGTGTTATTAATGTTATTATGTACCTATATTGCATGATAAATGAAATATCGTTAGATACATTAGTTACCTAAGTAGTTTAGTAAGAATGAATATTGCTATGCCCTAACAGGGTTCATGTGAACGTTAGCAGTAAGCTTTTTTGTAAGACCTTAGGTAACACATGATTATGACGCAATAAATGAATTATGAATTATTAAGGCGTATCGATGCAAGTTCAAGTCTTGCTGGGTTGATTATTTTTTCAATATTTTCAATGTTTGTATTTGATTGAATAACATACTATTGTATGAGTGGAATGCCGAACTTTAAAAACATGTAAAATAATTATGAAATGTATTGTTTCTATTTTTACTTTCATACAGATTTTCATCCCCATATTTACCCGCTTATGAGTAGATTTTATAAAATTGTATTTATCAAACCTAGCAGCGAAATGTAGGCCGAACGTAGCACAGGTTTTCAGAACAGAAGCCGCTATTCCATCCGCTTTTTGGGAGGTTGCCACTGTTTAATCTGGCAGCTAGAAGGCTTGAACAGCTTTGTTTGACCTAAGCGACGTCATCTAAAATGTGCAGACGGGTCCATGCATTTCTGTCTCTTAACGTCCGCAGTAATGAAGACTTTTAAAACGGTATTCCACATACCTTAGTCATTAAACATTTTGAGTTCTTCAATCACACAAATCACTGAGCAATTTTAATGGTTAAAGAATAAATATGTTGTAAATTTTACCCACCACCCTAGACGCATATTTGTTATACCCAGTAAAAACAGTTTTGTGCAATAAAGCTTAAAATATAATAAAATATGCTTCAAGTCTCCCAACACCGCAGTACTTTTACGATCATTTTATCAATTTAACGACTTAATACAAATCATTAAGACTTACAATTTAAGACTTTAAATATGAATATCAAAGTATGTTAAGTATTGCCGTTAAAATATTTTTTGTGGAATTAATAGTATGTCGATATTTTCGGAATATTCAAACCATTTCTTTAAAATTGTCCTAAAATCCAAACCAGCCTCAGAAATGGTCAATTTTTTTTGTTTAAAAAGGTTTAATGTTGTTCGTTTAGTATATTTTAAATAGTACTCTAATAATTTAGAAACGTTAGGCTTAAAAATAAATTGGGGACAAAATTTTGTACTAATATCGTATTATTAATTCAAGACAGTAATCTGACAGTTCTCTCCATACAAAATGATTTACAATGTAGGCCAGGAGCTGTCAGATTATTGTCTTAAATTAAAAATATGATATTAGTCTTAAATCCAAACCGGCTACTGAAATGGATCTAAATTAGCTATGTAGGTATAATTACGTACCTTAAGGATTGTTTCGCTGGATTAGTCTTCAAGAACTTTATGAGAAAATGTGTTCATGAATAGAACGCTTCCTACAACACTACAAATATGGAAGGCGATCAGTAGGAAATTAGATAAACACCCATGGCTGCAATACTTGTAGTTACCATATTTGGGTAATATTTAGTTTTAAAATTATGATTCTGTACATGCTTCGTCCAGTATGTAAATTCACAGAACATTGATGAAATAACACATTGTTCTTATTTGAACGCTACATTATGTTATGTTCTTGGTCTCACCTAGGTAGTTATAAAAACGTCCCGTTTAAATGTAAACAATGAGTTAAATGAGCTGGTAACCTGGTAACACGTCCGACTTTCAATCCGGGGTCTCGGGTTCAAACCCCGACCTCCTGGTGTACAGTCACCATCAGATATATCGGAGCGGCCAAGGTGGTCACAAATATCTAAACAACGCCTCTATGATCAAGGCGATAAAGTGCATGTTCAGATATATTTGAGTACCTTGGCTGCTCCGATATATCTGATGGTGACTGTACTAGTTATGAAAATTATATCACATGCACGAAATATCATTTGATATTTTTACCAGTCGCTTTTTGATGAAGGAAAACATCGTGAGGAAACCATATCTAATTCCAATAAGGCCTACAGGTTTAATTGAGCCGTGGCACAAAGCCGGGGCAAAACGCTAGGAGGATGAGGAGTGAAAATTGTGTAAGTTTAAGTCAGTAAACAACATTGTTTATAATATAAGGAAGTAATTTATTTGATCAGGGTACATTTGTGTAACGATAGATAAATCTACACACAACCTGCCTGGAAATCGCCAAGAGGCGAACGTATGTAGGTTGGGTCCTCCCGTGCTTTCAATGGCGGGGTTCTATTAGGTAGGAGTTGGATGCTGTTCCGATGATGTGTTGAAGTGACGTTAGTAGCGTAGCTCGAATCAAGAGGCGTATCATGAGCTCTCAATGCCCCTTTGTAGCTCTGGGGTACCATAACGTATATACGACAAAAGATTAATGCGCGTATCAATTTGTACCTATAGTCTGCAGACGGAGTCGTTCAACGTTCTTCATGACCACAAAAAACTGACTTGGTTGCTCTCCTCGCCAGATTATCGTATATTGCATTCAATATTTGATTATATCTTTTGTATAAGTAAAAGAATCAAGTCTTTTAATATTAAAAAAATAGAGATTGGATTGGAGTTATTATAATAATATTGTCATTCAAGTATTTTGACGTTATAACTTATAACGTCAAAATACTTGAATGACAATATTATTATAATAACTCCAATCCAATCTCTATTTTTTAACTTATAAGTCATGTTAAAATGTCGTAATATTATGACCAGCGTAATAAAAATAAAGTCCAGTAATTAAAAAGGAATCCAAAAACTCTTTTAATTTTGAACAGGTTTAGAGGCAATTAATTAAAAGAATTCGGTAGAAAAGTGTCTTTTATTCAATCTTTAGTTGTATTTTTGTAGTGTTACGACGTGTAAATATAAAAAATCTAATTTTGTGGGACTCACGGTCCCTTGTAATTTTCCCTATATATTTTGAATACAATCTAGCTACTGGTATCCTTTTTCGTGTACGTATACGATTTCTGTCAAAATAAATGCCAAAATGAAACGTCATGGCTGCTCATCCAACAAGACGTCCGCCTGCGACGAGGCCCGTCGGGCACCTGAGTCACAATGACAATTTGACTGATATGGCGAATGTATGGGAATTTTTCAAAAGTTTATATTTACGTTTCAATTTCTTTGTTGTCTTTATGATGAAAAATATGGATATGCCCTGATGCACTAGTCTAGTTATCTGGCTTTCAAAATAACATAAGCATTGAACCACTGTCGAAGACAAAATTGTATTGCGACGTGTTCTAACGGAACGCCATTTTTTGATTTTTTGGTACTTTTGGAGTCGGTTTATAGATAATCAAAGCTAATAAAAAATAAAATATCAATTGGAGCCTCTGCACGGCTTCTTTATAAATACGTAGACATTCATATTATTGCGAATACGTAGCATTAACTATACAAATTCCTTGTTCTAAGTGAGGTCTAAAACGATGTTGTCATATATCCGCCCCTTAAATTTCCGTATTCGTAGGCTTAGATACTATTTTAATATTACAATGTTCTTACTTACCGAACAGTATCAATACGCAGATTATGTAACGATATACATTGACAGTGTCAAACCAAAAAACAATCCCGTTTCAGGCCAGGGTGAAGTTAAACTTTATGTCAATGCCATAAGGACGTTAACGACTTGTCTTACTGTATTTTAATCGCGGAAACATCAACATAATGTTTATTTATTTAGTATTTCTAATTCCCGTTTCATTTTTTTGCAATATTTTGTCTACTTTAGTAATAAAATGAGTATTTATTTTACATTGCAGTACAGACTGTATACGGTTTATATCAGGTGGCCCAGAATTGACGATCTCCTTTGGATTATTTATTGGGCCAACATCACTAATAAGTCTGCAAAAAATCAGATCTACCGGATTTGACGCACACGATGATTGTATAAAGTTACTGGATGAATTAGCAGGGATCGAATTTTACGGTAACATAATAGTGGTTAAAACATTACTGAAATGTACATATATGATGTACAGTCAGCATCAAAAGTAACTACGCAAACGAAGACGTCAAAAGTAATTTTTAAAAGGGAATAAGAGCTTTTGACGTCTTCGATTGCGTAGTTACTTTTGATGCTGACTGTACCTAAAGTAATCAACGTGGGTCCTAAAAGCCCACAGATTATCCATATTAGCATAATTATTGACGTAAAAAAAACCATGTTGCATACTGAAATTCGAACACTGCTAATTAGGTAGAACCGCATGAATAAAAAAATGAATTTCGTCTGGCACACTATCAATAAAGTTGAAAGCTTTAACGGCCAGAAATGACAAAGCGCCGCGGAGCAAATAGACATTGTGACATTGACATGGCATTCCTTTTTTACCATTTTGGTACGGAACCCTAAAAATATTCCAGCTTCCTGAAATTTTAATGCTCCCTGAGTTAAAACGATACGTGCAATTGATACACTCAAAATGGTTAATTAGGTAAAAACAAATACCTGGCAACAAATATTCAAAACAAGAATGCTTTGAATAATAGATGCCAAGATAATATTTTTGATGCCAACCTATTATTTCAAGTTCCTTGTAAATTTTTTGGTCAGCTATATATTACTGCCGTTTTTGAATAATATGATGCCACATGTTTGAGGCTTGTTTAAATTTATTGACGCTGAAATATTAATATATAGCCAATTTATATTATTACACGCCTTAGAAAAGTTGCCGATTCATAGATGCCCGAAAAATTATAAGCCTTTCAGAACTGACAGATTTATGTATACTCCCTTTACGATGAAAGGGCTAAATTATGCAACGTGTCTCGTACTGATGTAACATAACGTGTATAATCTTAAAATTTTGACGGGAAGTGAAGGATTTGCTCAAACATTCGTTTTTGGGATAGTCTACTGATTCACGCTCAGCACAACTTTTTCGAGAATTTAGAAGTGGGTTTAAGAACTGATATGACTAGCGACTGCATCGCAACTGTAGCGCGGCCGTTTAGCTACTGAATCTCTGCAAAAAGTCGTAGTGCGCAACATCCCTATGACGATGTTAAAATTTCAATTCGATAAAAGTGAAACGTAGAACCCTGTACACTCACCGGCAATAATATCTTCCTACACGAAGGCCGCAAAAATATGTGACACGCTCTTATGGCCCTACAAATACGAGCGTGTCACATTATTGCGGCCTTCGTGTAGGAAGATATTATTGCCGGTGACTGTACAAGTAAATTCACAAAAGCTGGCGCTGAACGTCTGTGAAAAATGTTGACTGCTCAATACAAATGCTATGCCAGCATTTATGAATCGACCTGTAATATTGGGCCAGCGATATTGCTAGCGCTACGGGTTTTTTAATGAATAGTCATAGGGCTTGGCAAAATGAAACTGTATTTTATGCAGAAAGCAAGCCCCTTTACACAGTGATACTAGGGACCAATATGAATGATTTCATTCGAGGAAATGAAAATTTCATCCACTGGAATTCAAGATGGCGGACCTTTTCCAAAATGGCGGCTGCACCGATTTTAGTGATTGGGTTGTCAATCAATTAGTATTGAAACCTCTAATCCAAAGTAACACAGATCATTTAATAAATTAAAGATGGCGGCCGAATATTAAGATTTTTTGTTCTAGCAAAAATAACATCATTATTATTATCGTATGACTTTATTTTTTCTATCCTCGTTGTAACATAGGTATGTACAAAAATTCGTAAGTTATAAATCTATATCTAAGTTTAATAGCCAATCCTTGGCGTCCACCTTGAGCTCGTAAAGGTCCTCAATTTTTCCGGCATACCGTCGCCGACGACACTCTTCCACGATATGCGCAATTGTTTGGTCTGGCGCACCGCAGTCGCAGCTCGGCAAGCTCTTGTAGCCCCACTTGTGCAGATTGTGGAAAGTGGAAAGTGGAAAGGTTGTCTGGAAGAAATCGCTCATTAGCGATAAGACCGCCTGTTGTTACCTCTACCTAAATTTATCTAATTGTAAAATTTGTGCTTGTAACTGTATGAGGTGTGCAATAAAGAGTATTTATTATTATTATTATTATTATTGTGGTTACAGCGACCAACACCTGTCCTGCTAGCCTAATATGGTCGGATTTTTAACGCCTGTCACCATAGCTGTCACGGTCTAACAAGTATGTAAGTGCGAAAGTGATGCATGACGTGATAGGCGATAAAATGACAACCATGATACGCGTCCTGATCCGGTTGAGAGTGACAAAAATCTTCCACCAGGTGGTTCCTTAGTTGGATCCGGTGCAGTATCGCCTAAGAACTGCATCTGTGCGTAGTGTGCGTCCCATTGCCATTCTGTGGTGATGTCGCAGGGAAATGATTAAAACAGCGTTTTGAACAAATCTCTAAGAGATATGATCAAGTCACGCAGGATGTTAAAATGGAGAATCCATATCATCATTTCGCTAGAAAAATTCAGTCATTTCACTAAATCACTGATTCTGTTTAGTGGAAAGACAAAATCGGCCAATAAACGCGACACGCTTTTTCATTTTACTAGATTTGTTTAGGAATTTGATAAAATCCCTAACCACGACATTAAGTTGACGAAACGAACTCAAAAAGTCAACTAGTTTTATCATTTCGCTAAACAAGTTTAGTGAAATGATTAAATCTCAACTGGAAGGTGGTATGTGGTGATTTTATGAACTTTAGTGTTTAGGTTTAGTGATGAATAGATGACGAAAGCAAGTACCGAATACAAAATTTTTCTTTACAGTTATTTACACGGGAACGATTATCTTTTGTTCGTTTCTTGGGCTAGAAAATAGCCGATAGCTCATAGTTACTCGCCCGCGGTGGGACCAGTGCCTTAGAGATTTATTCAAATCTCTGTTTTAATCATCTCCCTGCGACAGTGATACTGTTTGGTTCGGGACCTTGGATTTGGCGGTTAGACCTGAATGGTCTGCGAGATCGAAGATAAAAACCCTCCTATGAAATGGTTACATATTTTTTACTTTAAATCAAACCTGATAATTATTATTATTATATTATTATATGGAGCCTGTCGTGTCCCACTGCTGGGCAAAGGCCTCCCCCAAATCTTTCCACCGATCCCTATCCTGCGCTGTGCCTGACCACTCCTTCAAAAAGGAGTCTAGTTCATCCCGCCATCGCCTGCGGGGTTTATCACGTCCCCGATTTGAGTTTTCGGGCTCCCACTGTGAAGTGATTTTGCCCCACAACTCATTCGGCATCCGGCAGACGTGGCAAGCCCAGTCCCATTTTAATTTCGCCGCTTTCCGAGCTACATCGACGATTTGGGTCTTGGAGCGCAGCGTGGTGTTACGAACTCGATCCACCAACTTTACACCTAATATGCTACGCTCCATGGCTCGTTGGCAAACCCCGAGTTTGGACATCTGAGCTTTAGTCAAAGACCAAGTCTGTGCACCGTAGGTGAGAACTGGAAGTATGCACATGTCCATGAGTTTCCGTTTGAGTGACATCGGAAGATTTCCTTTCATTAAGTGTTTCATGGACCAATAGCTCCTCCAGGCGTTTTCGATCCGTCTTTCGACCTCTTTTTCCTGACGCGCCTGGAAGGAAACTAGTTGACCCAAATAAAGGTACTCATGGACATATGCAATATGTACTCCGTTTATCTCGATTCTACGTTGTGTGCTATTTGTCATGAGCTTGGTCTTCGACATATTCATCTTCAGTCCAATCTCAAGGCTTGCGGTGCTTAGTTCTTCAAGCATTTGTTGTAGCTCGGAAGCAGTTGAAGAGAAAATAACAATGTCGTCGGCAAATCGGAGGTTGGTTAATCTACGATTTCCGACGATAAGCCCCCTCTCCCTCCAACTTGGCGCAAGTTTTTGGAAGACGTGTTCCAATGTGCTGGTAAAGAGTTTGGGCGATAGCGGGTCTCCTTGCTTTACTCCCCTGCCTATTTTGAAGGACGGACCAGAAGATTGTATTTTTATGGCGGCTGTGCTATTTGTATAAATGGTGCTGAGAAGTTGTATATACGATGGATCTATTTCTTGGTTGAACAGGGCTGTGAATATAGCGTCGTGAGTGATACTGTCAAATGCTTTAGAGTAATCTATAAAGGCTATGTAAAGTGGGAGTTTGTGTTCTTGGCATTTTTCGATGATTTGATTTAGTGAATGTAGGTGGTCGGTGGTAGAGACGCCGGGTCTGAATCCTGCCTGTTAATATTATCTACAAAATAAAATAAGAATGCTTGACAAATGACAATCCGTCTAATAGTTTTTGAACTATACCAAAAGCACACGAATGCCGGCGCGGCGACAATGAAGCGGTCCGCCCGCCAACCAAAATGATTGAACTTTATTCAATCTGGTATTCGCTAGTAGCGAGGTAGCAAGTGTTTTTATTTTATTAAAGGAGAATGGGCATTATGTACCATGAGTGTATACAATTGAGACATATCTCATTTGAAAGGTCTTAACTAGTGCATTATTTAATTGTATGACGCCATCATTGGATAGCGTGCAGGGTCCAAGCTATTTAAAAAAAATAAGTTGCGCATATAAACGGTTAATTTATAAAATATCCGGTCTATAACCTGTTATAGCGTATTTTATATGAAAGAATATAAGAAATGCTTCACGCTTATTTACCACCACCATTGGAAAAATACGTACAGGGCTGGAATAAGTAGATGAAACATTTGCTAATATGTAAAAACACCTGTAGCATAGCGAAGCTAACGTGTATACAAAAGTCGTATGTAACAGCTAAAAGGTATTTTTATAAGTTATTATTCGTAAATGATACTTGCACTCTAACGTATGCAGAGACCAAAATAAAACGGTTTTTTGCGTTAATTAACTGTAATTAACGACGGCCTTATTCTTCTATTGAACACTAGATGGAGCTTTGGCAGCAAAATGGACAACTTTTGCAACTGGCGTATACAATTCAACCTTATCTCAAATGAAAGGTCATAATCATAGCATTAATTAGTTATATGGCACCGAAGGCCGTAAGGGTGCACGGAAGCCGGTATTCATTATTTTGTGTCTGCGCTGTGGCCTAGCTGTGGCGAAAACTGGAACTAATTAACCTATACAAAAAAGGTTAACTTTTATACACATTTACATAGTTTATTCGCCTGAAATTAATTGTAAAAATAAGTCATTAATTTTATGTTACTAATTAATGTTAAATGACCGCAATTAACTACTTAAATAATTAAAATCAGTTACTGGCGACATCTTGTATGCAATAGAAGAACCGACTAAGAGTCGAGTAGTTAAACTAAATAAATATTAATAATGCTGGCTCCTTATCATTGCTTTTTAACGCTCAAAAATCTGTGGTGTAAGGCTTCACGTCGCGTAATTATATATAAGTTAGTTTCTGAACGTTGACTATAAACTAGCTGTTCTAGGGGGTTACCTCAAACAACAGAATTTGAATTTGAAGATTCGTCTATTTGCCTTTTTCTTGTGCTTTCGCAAATTCGAGCGATAAAGAGGGAGATAGACTAAACTTCCTTTTTCGACTTAGCCCTGTCAAAAAATAATACTGTTTTTTTTATCACGGCGGTGGCAAACAAGCATACGGCCCATATGATGGTAAGCAGATATATAATATAAGCAGATATACGTTATCATGAGTCATGATGGAGTTAGACCGACGCACCGGCACGTCGTTTTTTAGGGTTCCGTAGTCAACTAGGAACCCTTATAGTTTCGCCATGTCTGCCCGTCCGTCCGTCCGTCCGTCCGCGGATAATCTCAGTGACCGTTAGCACTAGAAAGCTGAAATTTGGTACTAATATGTATATCAATCACGCCGACAAAGTGGTAAAATAAAAAGTGGATTTTTTTTTATTAGGGTACCTCCCCTATACGTAAAGTGGGGAGTGATTTTTTTTTTCATTTCAACCCTAACGTGTGATATATTATTGGATAGGTATTTAAAAATGAATAGGGGTTTTCTAAAATAATTTTTCGATAATGTAAATATTTTCGGAAATAATCGCTCCAGAAGTAAAAAAATATGCGTCCCCCCCCCCTCTAACTTTTGAACCATAAGTTTTAAAAATATGAAAAAAATCTCAAAAGTAGAACTTTATAAAAACTTTCTAGGAAAATTATTTTGAACTTGATAGGATGAATAGTTTTTGAAAAAAAAATACAAAATAATTTCTGAACTAAGTTTGTAATTTAACCGTATAAGCAGGTGTTTATTGTACCTGTAATTTCTACAAAATTACAATGAAATGACGTGCTTTCAAATAAAGTAAAAACGGTCAAAATCGGTTCACGCAATAAAGAATTATCCCATAAAAATCATCTTCCATACTTTATGCTCGCGCGCAATAGTTTACTTAATTTGCCGATAGATGTCGCTGTACGTGGAACTCTCATATCATATCCTAAATGGCGGTGTTATTAACTCTTAAGTGGGGACACTTACTGTGACGGACGGAAAACTACGGAACCCTACAGTGAGCGTGGCCCGACACGCTCTTGGCCGGTTTTTCTTAATGTTCATTTTTAATAATGTCATTTAGAATTTTGGAAGCTAGCTCTATCTAGTGACGAGTAGAAAACTTAGAACTTCATTAAGCACAATTAATTAACATCCAAAGTCGATATATTTTAGTTCCTGCATGCATTGGAGCTAAAGTACATATTACGAAAAATAGTTTATAAAAATACCTTTGACATATAATATACGCCTCCCGTATACACATTAGCTTGGCTCTAAACCGAGCGATATTCATATCAAGCTTAATTTACATTATTTAATTCTAGCCCTGTAAGTATTCAAACAAGGGGTGTTTTATACAGAATTGAACCATTTCTCATATGCTTTCAGATAAACCATGCTATAACGGATTACATATCGTATCTTTAAAAAAAATGCTCTTTATATGTTCGCTCTTTTTTTTTAAATATCTCGGTCCCTGCACGATATCCAACAATGGTGCCATATAATAAAATAATCCGGTGATCACGAGCTTTAAAACGAGATACGTCTCAACAGTATACATCCATGGTACACTCCCCATACAAAAATGCCCATTCTCCTTTACCCGCTAAAATATTACCATAACAGAGTTCAGTGGACGTGCCAATGAGCTCCCGCCGCCCGCGTGAGAAAGAGACAAACTGTAATTTTCTAACAATGAGAGTGACAAGGATGTAAATAATAATATTAATAATAATAATAAATAATAATAAAAAAAAAAAAAAAAAAACCGCTGACACTGACACACGCCTTGTTAATTTATTTTGCTAAAGATTTATTTTTATACGTGTTTTTTGCCTCTATTTGATCGTATTTACTACGCAGTGAACCCTAAAAATACAGACAATATGAAGACTGATACAGTTATTGTCTTTAAATACTACGACGGGTCAAAATTAGAAATAGACAACCAGCTGACAGCTAGTACTGAAATCAATTACGGCAAAGCGCGTACATCTTAAAACATGATTACAAGGAGTAAAGCAAGAGCGGATACTATCCACGCACGACCACCACCCTCGCCCGCTTCGTCCTCTTCTCCGTCCACTTCGTCGCCGGGCGGCGACTTCGAAACAGCGCCCGACACAGACGGATCCAGTGACGAAAGCGAGCCGCCGCCACCGCCGCCACAACAACCTGCGCGACGCGGGCGGCCACCGCTACCGGCACGCTTGGGGCTCGCGGGGCATTCCGCCCCGCCCACAGCTCCCGCTGCCGGTGGTGTAGTGCGTCGCATGAGATGGTCTCAGAGTATGAACGAGAATGTCATGCGCGCCTACTATGGGGCTACAGAGGGGGGAACTAATCTGTGCGCGTATCGTGTCCGGATACTTCCTCTGTTTCAGGCCCTTGAACCAACCATTGACACGACTGCGCAACGATTATCGGATCAGGTGCGCGTCATTCAGCGGCTAAAGCGGTTGGATGACGCGACACTTGATCGGCTTCGCCTGCAGGCTCTCTCTGCTCGCGCGACCACCACCTCGGCGCGGGATCCGCCCGCCACGTCGCCGGATCCGATGCCCGCACCCTACCTGGCATCGGGGGCGCCGCGGGTTGATCCCAGTGTCGATGAGGAGATCGCGAATCTGAGTGTGAGTAGTACAGCCAATGAGCAATTGAGGAGGACTTTGGAAGAGGCAATTACGCAGTATCGCTCCTCAAACATCTCTAGGCCACGATTACCACGCTTGCCTATGAATAGACGCAATCTAGCGTTAATGAGTGCCCTAAATAATTTGCTAGATCCATTCCTGCGGACTAGTAAAGACTTAGATGATACGCACTCGATCATGTACTGCGGAGCCATCGCGGCGTGCCGTGTTGCTCGAGTCAAGTTTCCGGACGCTGAACGTGCACCTAGGACCGCCGGGGGTGTCCCCGCATGGCAGGTGCGGATCGAGCGCCGTATCAACTCATTTAGGACTCTCATTGCAAAGCTGATCTGCTTCAGGGGAGGCAACAACCGCCCCCGAGTAATGCGCTTTGTGCACCAGGCGTTCGCGGGGACGGAGACCGAGCCCCGCGACTACATGGCCAACGTCACAGAGCGCATCGACTTTCTGAAGCAGAAAGTTTATGCATGGGCAAGCCGTATTCGCCGCTACAGAGAGCGTGTGGATCGATTCAAGCAGAATCGTCTTTTCCAAAGTGACCAAAGGAAGGTATACCGAAGGTGGGAGGAAACCGACCCCCGTGTGTCCGACGTGCGACTGCCGGATGCTACTGCCATGACTGACTTCTGGCGTAGCATCTGGTCAGCGCCCGTTGAACACACGGAGGGCGAGTGGATGCGCGTTGTCGAGCGTGAGTGCGAGTCCATCGAACCTATGGGGGCTATCACCATCAGCCCCGATGACGTAAGTTGTGCAATCCATACGGCCCAGAACTGGAAAAGTCCTGGCCCGGATGGATTGCACAACTTCTGGCTAAAATGGTTTCGATGCTCGCACTCGCGGCTGGCAACGCAATTTCAACAAGCTCTCGAACTTGGCTCCCTCCCGCCTTCGTTAACAACTGGTGTAACCTTCCTGCTCTATAAGTCCGGTAGTACCACGGAAGCGAAGAACTACCGACCCATCACGTGCTTGCCTACACTTTACAAGCTCCTTACATCCATTTTGAGAGCAAAAATAAACGCGCACATGGTCTCAAACAATATTTTGGTCTCCGCTCAAAATGGATGTAGGGTTGGGTCCCGCGGTACTAAAGAGCTTCTCCTCATAGACATGACCATTTGCCAACGAGTCCGGTGGAATAGGGGGGCCCTCTCGGCCGCTTGGATTGACTACAAGAAGGCCTACGATTCGGTGCCTCATTCATGGCTGAAGAGGATCTTAGAGCTGTATAAAATTGATGCAGCTTTAAGATCCTTCCTTGGCGCGTGTATGAGGCAGTGGACCACAGTCCTTCGTCAACCAGGAGGCGGGGATGACCCCCCTGGCCCGCAGGACTTTATAAGGATCGAGCGAGGAATATTTCAGGGCGACAGTCTGAGTCCCCTGTGGTTCTGCCTAGCTCTAAATCCGCTCAGCAATCTGCTGAAGGATTCGGGGCTAGGTTGCCGGCTTCGGAGAGAGGGTGAAGTCATATCTCACCTTCTGTACATGGACGATCTCAAATTATTTGCACCAAATAACCAAGACTTGTTGGAACTACTGAAGACCACTGAAGTGTTCAGTAGTTCCATCAAGATGGAGTTTGGTGTTGATAAATGTGCGGTTATGCATGTACAGCGGGGGAAAGTAGTAAATTCAACAAATCTACAGCTTTCTGAGACAATGACGTTCAGATCTATCTCTGAATCAGAAACCTACAAATACCTTGGTATGTCACAGTCTTTGGGCATTGAGGATGTGGGTATTAAACAGTCGTTGAAGGAGCGCTTCTTCGGTCGGCTGACAAAAGTACTTAATAGTCTTCTGTCAGGTGGCAACAAGGTGCGCGCCTTCAATGCCTGGGTAATGCCCCTACTCACATACTCCTTTGGCATACTAAGGTGGACACAGACCGAACTGGATGCCCTGGATCGGAGAGTCCGTCTATTACTCACCACACACCGTATGCTTCACCCACGCTCGTCTGTTATGAGATTGTACATCCCACGGAAGTGTGGAGGTCGCGGCTTTTTAAACGCCAAAAATCTCCACAACCGTGAGGTGTACAATCTCAGGAACTATTTCCTTAACAACGAGTGTGGGATGCATCGTGATGTGGTGGCAGTAGATAAGGGTCTCACGCCGCTCTCCTTGGCAAACGAGAACTGGCGCAAACCTGTGGTGCTAAGCACCGAGGATCGCAGGGCGGTATGGGCAAGGAGCTACACGGGCGGTTCTACAGGGCCCTCACGGGACCCGACGTAGACCTGCTCGCGTCGGTGAACTGGTTACGATTCGGGGACCTCTTCGGAGAAACCGAAGGTTTTGCCTGTGCAATTGCGGACGAAGTTATCATGACGAATAACTACCGGAAATATATCCTGAAGGACGGTACGGTCGACATTTGTCGGGCATGCCGCCGTCCCGGAGAGTCACTCAGGCATATCATCTCCGGTTGTTCTCATCTTGCTAACGGCGAGTACTTGCACAGACATAACCTCGTAGCCAGGATTATACACCAGCAGCTTGCTCTCCTATACGGTCTTGTGGACTACGAAGTGCCGTACTACAAGTACACACCTGCGCCAGTTCTCGAAAATGGTCGTGCCACGCTCTATTGGGATCGATCTATTATCACGGACAGGACTATTGTAGCCAATAAGCCTGATATCGTGGTAATAGATCGACCGCAACGCCGGGCCATGCTCGTCGACATCACCGTCCCATGTGACGAGAACCTCGTGAAGGCCGAGAAGGACAAGTCCAGCAAGTACCTAGACTTGGCTCACGAGGTAACCGCCATGTGGGAGGTTGATTCGGCGATCATTGTGCCGATAGTTGTTTCTGCGAACGGTCTCATAGCGAAGAATCTCGACCAACACCTAGAGAGACTTTCGCTACGGGGTTGTGGTTGGATCAAGGGTCAGATCCAGAAGGCGGTTATCCTGGACACGGCGCGCATAGTCCGAAGGTTCCTCTCTCTGCAGCCCTGACCACCGGCAGCCTGGGCCTTGCTCCGTTGCCGGCGGCACCCTAGGATAGGTTTTTTATAATGTTTTTATTATTTTTGTATGTTTTAGATGTATTTTTATATTTTACTTTTAGTTATATAAATATTGTAAAAAACCTAATCCTAAGAAGAAAAATGAATAAAGAGAATAAATAATAATAATAAATATTATAGGACAATCTTACACAAATCGATCGAGATGTAATGATTGTCGCCATGTAGGTTGTCACATTGACGGTGTCTGCTTTAATAACATTAGTTATAGTAATAATATAAAATTTTCTTGACATTTCCATTAAGTGAATTATAATTATTAGTAATGTATTTTAATTTTAATGGATTTTTTTGTTTTAAAGCTTCTTAAATGAGCCATGTTTGCTTGAAATAAAGATATATAATAATATAATAATAATAATAATTGTCAAAATAGATAAACATAACACAATCGTTGCTAGGTTATGAAATAACTCTGGAAGTATTTTTTCTGCTCATTTTGTTAGAGTGTAACCCATCCATAGTAAATACCAATGGAGCTATAATAAAAAAGTGTTTATAGGAAAGTTTATAGGACTTTTTAATATCTAAATATGATCAGGAATACACTGTTTCTTTCTAGTTATAAGGGCCCATGGTGTATATTACAATAAATAATGGGAACTTCGTTTACGGAAACGTACAGCATACTTACAGGTTGAAACTTGTTCAAAACATGGTCATGATTATTGTCCATCAATAAATAGCAGTCGGTTGTCACATATATACCAAAGTTATTTCGAGTTAAAAAAAAATTAAGACAACACAAATATCTAGACTGGAAATAATCGAGAATCAATAAAATAATGTTTTAATAATTGGATTTGCATAAAATAATCAATTTTACGCAAAAACTGATAAGTGATAACGAATAGATACTAAATAACTAAAATGAATGGGGTTGAAACATATACCACACGTTTCATATTGTACTGTATCACATATAGATACATTGAAATTTGCATCTACATTTGCGAAATGTGAATTAACTACTTTGGGTATGATACCTACTCCAGTCTAGACTATGGATCATTAAAAATCTCGGTAAGTAATATGTAGCTAATATTATTATATCACCATGTGAGATTAAAATAGTTTAGGTATAATACCTACTCACATGTAATGTAAAAACAATATCGATATTGGCTTCTTCAAAACGAGTTTACAGTTTTGAAAGAGACAGCGACGTGCGAGTGTTAATAGAACATAACTGCCCATATAAAAACACCAATTTTAAGTACCTAAAACTATTAATATTTTAGGTATAATACCTAGTCTTTAATAAATAACGAGTAACAATTAAATAATTATAAATACCTATTGCAAATACGTAAGGAACAAACTGAAACGTAGGAGTGAGCCTCAACTAAGCTCGGTAATAACGCGATGTCGCCGAGACGAGGTAACAATAGAGACAATAGAAAAATGTAAGCTAGGGTTCTATTGTGGTGTCAAAGAGCGCGTGTTATTAATTAGCGGACTGTCTAAGTGCCCGAAGGAGGCTCCGGACTCTACTACGGATCTAAGGGGTTGAATACAATTTTATTTTTTTTAGGTTTCATAATCCCGACAAACCATTGTTTTGGTGGGGGAAGAATCGGCGGGGTAGAAACGGGGAATCTATACTACAAAATATTGGAAAAAACTTTATATTCGGCCGTCATCTTTAATTAATTAAATGATATGTTTTTCCTTTGATTGGAGGTTTCAATACAAATTGATTGACAGAGCCCTATAACTAAATTGCTTTAGCCGTTTTGAGTCTATTTTTTTAATGTGGCCTACATTTTGGAAAAGATGAAATCATTTGTATTGGTCTATCTATATCGCTTTTAGTCTACATCGCGGTGTGGTTGTTTAGCGACATAAAAACTTCGAACCTCAATTTTTGATGCACAAGTATAAAATTTGGCACAGTTGTTTCGTGTCCCCAGACAAGCTGATTAAGATCGGTACCCCAAGGTACTCCCCCTATCTGGCGCCGGGGGGGAGGGCGTGGTTAAAATAATACTCCACCCGGCTTCATTTAAAAAAATTCTAACAGTTCACTTTTAGCTAATAGATCGTTTGGTATCAATTTCGGATAAAACGACTACGTAGAGTTCGTTTCTGGTATTACAAATGCAATTGACACAGCCATTTTACTCGGAAACTATACGACGTATCTGAATAAAATTTACACATAAGGTGTATTTTGTATGCAGCTACTTATATGGGTTGATTATTTTTTCAATGTTTGTATTTGATTTAATAACAATCTATTGCAGGTACTTAGTTATGTATTTAGTTAAATTTGAAAAAAAATATTTTTAGGGGGGGCGCTCCATACATGTAACTAAATTTCAAATATTTTTTCAAATATCGGCTAGTCCTACCCGATATTAGAATAATAGGCCAAGCAAATAAGATCTATAAAAAGTGTTTTGAGGAATTAATTCCCAGCAGGCTGGAAATCGTTTTAATACCTTCATGTGGTCCTAAATGCATGTAATCCGAGTTTGCCCAATCCCAAGAGGTATGAATAATTTTTTGGCGAAATTGTTCCTCCTTGTCAGTTTTTTGCTTCTAGCTCAAAAACGGTACGTCCCATGGAAAATATTATCTGATTCACTATTAAAGAGGGTAAAATTTTGCGTCGAATAAGCATATTAACTTTGAATTCAATTCAGCGGTACAGCCGAAATCAAAAGTTATAAACCGGGAAAATGTCTCATTTAATTGAAAGACTCATATTTTGATTTCCATAGGTACCACATATCTTTGAAAAGATGACTCCTGTTGAAAAACCTATAGAATAAAAGCTGTAGAGAATACATTTTTACGTTATATCGACTTCTCAATTTTTGAATACAGTCATTTTGAAAGACGAATTTTGGCATGAATTCAAAATCAGTTTTTTTCTAAATCCTTCTGAGTTGCATATTTTCCATAAAATATGGTGTGAGGCCTACATTTAATGCATCGTTACAACTAAAAACATTAAAGTACAAATTTCTGAAACGTACCTAATCAGAAAATTATTTATACACCGTGTTTTATTTCATTTCCTGTAATTCCAAGGGTACATTCCTGAGCTTAACTTAAGTATATTTCTTAAAGACGCTAGTGTCCTTATTCGATGCAGTTCTGAGGTAATCGATAGTTCTTTTTTGCCTATCTGATTGTGTAAATTTTTCTTTTAGTCTGAGACCCCGCTATAAAGTCATGTAACTGTGTGTTAAGTCAATACAATATTTTTTTTTCTAAGCAGAAACGTCTACAAGCGAAATTTAAATTTTATAATTGAAAGAAAAATGGAAAAATTCGGACCGGTGTTCCGAAATGTCGCAAGTTCGTATCTTGCTCAACGTGGTGAATTTTTCCATTTTTCTTTCAATTATAAAATTTTCAATACAATAAGTTTCCTTTGTATCTCGGATTGTTAATGTTCGAAAGTTCATTGACATGTCATAATGTTCAATTGTTTGTTTGAGTATACCTTATTTACATTAGGGACCGATTGAGAAATCAATCAATAACTACTGAACCTATTTGACTTAACACACATGTGCATCATTTTGTAGTGGGTACTCGGAGTAAAAAAATAATTAAATGTAAGTTTGCATAATTAGAAAGACATAAATAAAATATCGATTACCTCAGAACTAGAGCTACTTAGGCATTGGCGGCGTCTTTGAGAAATAAACCTAAGTTAAGCTCAGGAACATACACTTGAAATTACCGAAAATAAAAAAAGAACACGGTGTATAAATAGTTATCTGATTGGGAATAGTTATCTGACGTTATAAAAATTTGCAATTAAATGTTCTTAGTTGTAAAATGCATTAAATGTACGCCTCACATCTCATATTTATGCATGCAACTTAGAAGGATTTAGATATAGGAAAAAACCGTTTTTGAATTCATGCCAAATTTAGAATTTCAAAATTTAAATATCTATAAAACGTGAAATTTTATTCTCTTCAACTTTTTTCTACAGAAGTCATCTGTTTCAAGGATATGTGGTATGGAAGTCAAAATATGAGTTTTTCAATAAAATGAGCCATTTTCTCACTTTTGATTTCGGCTGTACCGCTTAACTGAATTAGAAGTTAGTTAGCTCATTCAACGCAAAATTTAACCATCTTTAATATTAAAATTTATGACATTTTCCGTCGGACGTACCGTTTTCGCGCTAGAAGCAAAAAACTGACAAAAGAGCAAAAATTTCGCTAAAAAGTTATGCACACCTCCTGGGATTGGGCAAACTCAGATTACATGCATTTAGGACCACATGAAGGTATTAAAACGATTTCCAGCCTGCCGAGAATTAATTATTCGAAAAAATCTAATTTGCTTGGCCTATAAATAATAAGTATTTAGATGATTGTCTAAATAAAAGTCCAGTCAGCCACAAAACCATAAACTGTCAATAACTTGTAAACTGATTTAGAACCTCTTCCCCCTAACCGATATTAGAATCGTCTTAATACCCTAAGTATCAGATAATTGTCTAAAGAAAAGTACAGTCAGCCACAAAATCATAAACTGTCAAAAACTTGCAAGCTGATAAAGAACCTCTTCCTCCTAACCGATATTAGAATCGTCTTAATACCCTAAGTATCAGATGATTGTCTAAAGAAGAGTACAATCAGCCACAAAATCATAAACTCTCAAAAACTCGCAAGCTGATTAAAACCTCTTCCTCCTAACCGTATGTTGATTAGAGGTCCCGTTTTATTGTCCACACCATTTGACATTTGAGGACCTCGAGGAACCGCCAGCACCTTGGAAAATGTCCTTCATCCTGAAGAAATTCACCTTTCCTTCCAAATCTACGCACTCTATGAACATATGATCTAGGACAATATTAAAGCTCATTAAATTCTACATAGAAACATGCGCACATTTTTGCTGAAAAATGCACCTCCTTAGAGATAGCACTTGAGGAAGTGAAGTGTATCATCAATGCCTTTCCAGGGGATATTCTCATGATATGAAACTTGTGAGAATACAAAGTTAACATTTATTTATAGTTTTGTATGTCAGCTACACCAATATCAACATTTTAACCGACTGCGACAAAAACAGTTAGTAAGGTAATGGTTTCAAAACTGAAAACTGAATACAACCTGTAGCCTAGGATGCTAAGCGGATTTCTACAAGTGACACGTATCCCTTAAATCCACTTGATCTGAACAATGAATCCACAATTATATGTCGCATCCTGGTCATGATTACGGATAGTCAAATGGTCATGACTTCGTACTCATGACTCGACGGAAGTTGCTGTGGAACGCAAGCGCCCTCTGTGGCGCTGTACGGAGTCTAGGAGAGGGGGCACGAGAAAGGTGGCTGGTCATTCTGTTTCGAGCAGCCGTCAAGTGCGCTAGTCTCTTAGGAACTGTACCGCGTTTCATTGGAACCTACTCAGTTAATCTGTGGTTAAAATTAAGTTGATGTCACTGTATCTCAAAAATAAACTACAAAGAATTTTCTCAAGTTTTGGTATTTAATTATGTCCGATGAAGACCTCGATCATCCTCATGCGATATCAGATCGTGGGATGAAGAAAACACAGCCCATATTCAACCACGTGGCGGGATTTTGAATTGTGTCGTCAACTAGACACGTGGTACTGGTAAGGTTATGTGTCTTCCTCTCGGTGAACAAACCTGGTGAGTTCCACTCATTTTGTTGTTTGGTGCAAATTAGTGTGATTACTTGTGATTTGGACTGCTCGTATGGAAAGTTTAATGGAGTAAACAAAGTTTTTATTAGAAGTGAAACTAAAGCTTGAATTTTAAGGTCCCTACTTTCTATTAAGTTGTCTGATTGTAAGATCACATATCCTAGAACGTAGTGTAGTAAACTAATTGCGATTAAATATTGCCCATTACATTGTAGTTTAGACTAGACTCCTACTTGAGCAATACCATGCAAACATGTGCTACTCGTGTGAAAATTAAAATTACAGTGTGCTGCAATGGACACTCCCGGCCTGTAAGCGACCACTGGTATTGTGAAGCCATGGCTGGTATTCGCCTGCTACCTGAGCTTTCGCGACTTGCTGGCATCTGAGCAACATGAAAGCTGTGCAGTATCTTCAGTGCATTGGAAAAAAAGGGTCAAGTTTCGCTCCATTTGTTTTAAGCTGAGAATAATGACTGAAGTACATAATGAGCCATAGCTTTGCCACCTTTCGCTGTGGTGAGAAACAGCCTCCATGCAGCTGGTTGGCCCCTTCATGCCAGAATGGTGTGACAAGTTGCCTGTGTGTGCGGCAGATGCTGAATGGTATCGATGATGGCTTCGATGCACAGACCTCAACACGTGTGATAGCGCCGTTGTTAAACCGGTGAGCAGTTCTCATTTCGTTGGGATTTTGTGCCTCTGTTTAGAATTCTTGATAAAATTGATAATGATTTAGTTTGGTTTTATGGATTATGATTTTTATTCCATGTGTTGTGGAAACGTGCTTTCGATAGACTGGAAGCGCCCTAACGGACTGGGTGTTTGATAATTAAGCTCACATATTTTTCGAGTCAAAAGATTTTCTACGTTTCCAAGAAACTGGCGACTTGTTACTACTATTTCGAAGTATTTATTTTGATTTAAATATAGAGTCAAGCAGAACTTACTTTACAATTGAATTTTATTTTTAATATTGAGTTCCAAGTTCTTCTAAGCTAGATATTGATGATACTGATAGTAAAAGTTGTTCAGATGAATACGACCGTAATGACAGCCTCTTTTTTCTGGATTCGCTATTAACAATTTCTTTTTGGTGGTTTTCGATGGAGATTTCCCGATAGATTGGGCAGCGTGTTGTGCTTTCCATAAACCGAGAGCACGCCCGATGGATGTAGTACATTGTGTAACCGCGTCAGAAGTTCCGGAGCATGTAAGAGGTGCACGTTGACTGCTTTTTATGTGCAGTATGCTCTTTGCGAGGAGTAGCACTTACGCGGCTGAGATGGTTAACTTCTGACGAAGGTGCACTTGTGTGTGTTTTTGTTAAAAGCGATTTCTATGTGACTTATTTGACTTTGTTTTGGTACTTAGCAGTGTCACGATCGTTATTATCTGTCAGTATTATCACTATCATTATGATGATTATCATTATCAAATCTGAATATTTGGTAAAAATAGGTCTTAATATGACTTTGATGTAGAGTACAGGGAAGGTAGACATGTCTCACGCAGATTTTCTTCCACGTAAGTTTGTGGACAACTGTGTGACATGTAAAGCCGCAAGGTCACATAAGGTACAGGCAAAGTTCAAGCCGAACTGAATCCTATTCCGTGCCGACAGCGCCGTGGCATACAATACACATTGACTTCACCGGTAAGCTGAGCGGAAATAACGATCGCTAGAGTATGCATTTGTTCTTATTGACGCGTTTACAACGATTGTTTTGTTTTACCACATCAAAAACATTGACACCAAGTACTCTTGGTACTGCATTGAATGCTACTGCATTCGGGCAATAACTAACAGGGTTAGATGTTTTTGGCGCCCCATCGCGAATAACTGCAGATCTCTAGGTAGATATTTTGCGAGTAGGGAATTTCTTTTAATCGCGACGAAAAAATCGAATTGCTTATAATCACGACGGGCTAATCGCGTGCTAATGGACAGGTAGAGCGGGTAATGGTGTGTTGAAGTCTATGCTGACCGCGATAGAATCCATTCAGAAATCAGGATATGTTCAACTGACCTGACTCCACATTGCACAGTTAATAGGGTTACAACGTTATTGCCTCTTGAGTTGATGATAAGTAAAGTAGCAAGACCGTTGTCCTTGATGGCTAGCGATGTTACGGTTGAGATAGATTTGGAGGAAATTCGGGAAAACGCCGCAGTAGAGAAAAAAAAACTGCTCAGTATTATAAGCAAAAGTTTGACAGTACTAAGGCAAAACTTAATATGTTTTCTATGGGTGACTTTGTGCTGATTGAGGACGAAGAGCGCAATCAGAGAAAGTTGGACCCTACGTTTAAGCGACCGTTTAAGGTCATAGAGGTTCTTGAAGGTAACCGTTATGTTTTAAATGCTCTAAATTCAAGGCACACCTTACACCCATGATATGCTATGAAAAATGCCCGAAGGACAAGTACCCATTAACATCAGTGATTCTGAAAGCTCTGGACTAGTGGAGTCTGATTAACTTTACCATATTGGCAAGTGTTCTCTTGAGTCACAGTCATGAAATCACAGGGATGATTTCATGAGTCGCAGTCATAAAATCACAGGGATGATTTCGTGTATCACATAAAACCACAGGGATGGTTATATGTGGAGTGACCACAGGATGGTATTTGTATAGGCTACAGGGATAGCCGGACAAAAGAGACACTATGTCTAATATTTTCAATATTGTTATAAATAAAATGGCCATGTGTTGATGGGTGCTTGTGCTCGACTATTCTTTTATATCATAATTTGAGTTATTTTCTTTATATGCCGTGTAGCGTTGCATTAGTTGCTTATGTAAATCATAAGAATAAAGTCCTGAGAAGTATAATGTTAAAATTATTTAGTTGAACTAGGCAAATAATAGGAAATGTCATTTTTGGAGTCTATTTTTATTGCCCAGACATAATTATTAACAAACACTTGGTCAGGATTGACCGAACGCGATTACGTTCTGTTCGTAAGTTTTCACTGTTGCAGGTTAACACGAGGACGTGTTACATGCAGGATGGCCGTGTCGCATCCTGGTCATGATTACGGATAGTCAAATGGTCATGACTTCGTACTCATGACTCGACGGAAGTTGCTGTGGAACGCAAGCGCCCTCTGTGGCGCTGTACGGAGTCTAGGAGAGGGGGCACGAGAAAGGCGGCTGGTCATTCTGTTTCGAGCAGCCGTCAAGTGCGCTAGTCTCTTAGGAACTGTACCGCGTTTCATTGGAACCTACTCAGTTAATCTGTGGTTAAAATTAAGTTGATGTCACTGTATCTCAAAAATAAACTACAAAGAATTTTCTCAAGTTTTGGTATTTAATTATGTCCGATGAAGACCTCGATCATCCTCATGCGATATATATATCTAAAAAAAAGATCAATATGGCGGTCGCAAGAGGTCACCCAATATGAAATCATGTATTTTCCTTGGTGCCTGTTTTTTTTAGATATATTAGTGTGGATTCATTGTTCAGATCAAGTGGAATTAAGGGATATGTTACTTGTAGAAATACGCTTAGCATCTTAGGCTACTAACACAATCAAAATACGAAACACTCGAAATCCGCCGGACAGTTTTAAATTTTGGTGTGTATGTTGATTAGAGGTCCCGTTTTATTGTCCACACCATTTGACATTTGAGGAACTCGAGGAACCGCCAGCACCTTGGAAAATGTTCTCCATCCTGAAGAAATTCGCTTTTCCCTCCGAATCTACGCACTCTATGAAAATATAATCTAGGACAATATTAAAGCTCATTAAATTCTACATAGAAACATGCGTACTCTTTAGCTGAAAAATGCACCTCCTTGAAGTGAAGTGTATCGTCAATGCCTTTGCAGGGGATATTCTCATGATTTGAAACTTGTGAGAATACAAAGTTAACGTTATTTATAGTTTTGTATGTCAGCTAGATACACCATCAGGAGGTCTGTAATCAACACACCAGTGCCATGTAATGCAAATTTTGTAAAATGTATGAAGGATAAATCAACTGGTGTGTTGATTACAGACCTGGTGTATCTTTCATTAAAATCCGCGCAATAGTTTAGGCACCAAGGAAAAACATGATTTCATATTTGGTGACCTCTTGCGGCCGCCATATTGTTTTTTTTAGATATAACGTATGCGGAATGAAATCTGGACAAAAGTTTGAAGACGTAAAAAGTAAGTAAAGAAATAAACTCAAATTTTATATAAATGCCAATTGAAAGCTTATACATCTGTTAATTAATCCCGTACTTTTAATGGGCATTGGATTCTTTATCTTAAAATTATGGTTAATCGAGGAGAACAACGTCGCGAAACATTATGTAATTTCTACAGTATTAATTCCCTATGGCTGAAAGCGAAGACCGTAGAAAATTTTGTGGAAATAGGATAGAGCTAAAGAGCTATTTATAATAATTTAGCGTGTCCTTTTTCTTTACAAAAATTGCCACAAGAAGGCTTGGTTCAGGGAAATATTCCAGCATTAGCCAGTTTACAGAGAGAGTTCGATTAAAGAAAATGACAGCCCGCTCAGTCACAAAATCTTATAGAGAACTCAGGAAGGCATTCAAATGTGGCAGTAAAACTGTTTTAAAATATCTTGAAGACATAGGTATCAGTTAACAATTAAGAAAAGTTATGCCCATCGTCTCCAAAATTTTTTAAAAAATAACCGAAAATACGGCCACGTCGTTTGATCAAAAAATGTAAAAACAGTTGTTTTTTTCATTTTTGGATTTTTGAATGACTAATATTATTTTGTTTAAAATGGAAATTCGTGGCAAGGTAACTATTATTTTGAGAACACCAATAATCTTATGGTCAAGAATGTGAAAAATGTCAAGTATACGAAGCCTCCTTAAAAAGTTATCCGATGGAAGATAAATTTAGATCTTAAAAAATCTGTACATTGTTGTTGTCGACAGCGATGGACATAAAGTACCACAAATTTCGTTAGAAACCTCGCATTGGAGTAAACTTACTCTGGCGCTTAATATGATTAAATACATTATTAAAAACCATGAAAACATTATAAAAATAACTATGTTATATTTATTTTATAAGAAATTGAATGTTGTTCAGATTTCATTCCGCATACGTTATAAGTGTGGATTCATTGTTCATATCAAGTGGAATTAAGGTATACGTGTCACTTGTAGAAATCCGCTTAGCATCCTAGGCTACAGGTTGTATTCAGTTTTGAAACCATAACCTTACGTACTGTTTTTGTCGCAGTCGGTTAAAATGTTGATATTGGTATAGCTGACATACAAAACTATAAATAAATGTTAACTTTGTGTTCTCACAAGTATCATACCATGAGATTATCCCTTGGAAAGGCATTGACGATACACTTCACTTCCTCAAGTGATATCTCTTAGGAGGTATATTTTTCAGAATTTAATGAGCTTTAATATTGTCCTAGATCATATTTTCATACAATGTGTAGATTCGGAGGGAAAAGCGAATTTCTTAAGAATGGAGGACATTTTCCAAGGTGCTGGCGGTTCCTCGAGGTCCTCAAATTTCAAATGGTGTGGACAATAAAACGGGACCTCTAATCAACATACACACCAAATTTCAGAACTGTCCGACGGATTTCGAGTTTTGTCGTACTTTGATTGTATTAAATATTAGCGGCGCCAGGTCTAACGTATCATAATATATTAACTGGAAGAAAATATCATAAAGACTTTACTAATAAAATGTTATATTGCTTCGAAATAATAAAAGTATAGAATAGTAACGCCTAACAAACGTCACACTGAAATATGGGGTTATTCGCGGACGGTCTAGAACGCAATATGACTAGTGTAATATTTGGCCAATATCGCTTTTAGTCTATATCGCGAACGCAAAAATTCTACATAATTTTCGTCGTTTACGTTAGCGATATCGACGGAGCCCCGCTACCACGGGGCTCCTATTTCTGCGAGATTTGGTGGAACCTACCTATGAGTGGTCATTTTGCGTTCTAATAATCGTTTCAATAATCCAGTCATTTTGATCATATTGACATTTTAATAATCTAGTCATTTTTAGGGTTCCGTACCTCGAAAGGAAAAAACGGAACCTTATAGGATCACTTTGTTGTCCGTCTGTCTGTCTGTCTGTCTGTCTGTCTGTCTGTCTGTCTGTCTGTCTGTCTGTCAAGACCATTTTTCTCAGGAACGCGTGGAGGTATCAAGCTGAAATTTATACCAAATACTCAAGTCTATTGTCCCTTGGCTCCGTAAAAAAAAAAACTTAAAAGCCAACGCAATCAAGAGATACAGTCGTTTATGCTGCAAATTTTAGAGTTTTTCGGCACTCTCAAAACCTACGGGGTACTTCTCGTGAACTCAGAAACTTGAAATTTGGCACTAAGCAACGTCATATAGCATAGACAATGGAAACATTACAAAAAGTAGACAGTTTTAGTAAAAATCATACAAAATTTTTTTTTTAAATTTTAAACTTACTACCTTTTTCCTCGTAAACGCGTAGAGGTATTAAATTGAAATTCATATCAAATACTCAGGGCTATAGGACCTTTCAGATGTAGCAAAACTAAACTTTTATCTCAACACAATCAAAAGAAATTGCAATTTAAGAAACTCGCAAGAAACTCAAAACCTAAAGGGTACTTCCCGTAAACTCAGAAACTTGAAACTTGGCACGAAGAAACTTCATATAGCACAGACAAAGGAAAATTACGAAAAGTGGACATTTTTAGTAAAATCATACAAAAAACATTTTTTTTTTAATTTTAAACTTACTACCTTTTTCCTCGTAAACGCGTAGAGGTATTAAATTGAAATGAGTAATAAACATACTACAACTTTTGCTTGTTATAGGTTTGTACGGAACCCTCGGTGCGCGAGTCCAACTCGCACTTGGCCGATTTTTTAAATATTATTTCATTTTAATATTGTGGTCATTTTGATAGTGTGGATATTTTGAAGTGTACAGTTGGACTTTCTGGTTAGATGGACATTTTGATATTCTAGACCTGATGCCCTTGAAGGGTCTTAATACCCTAAGTATCAGATGATTGTCTAAAGAAAAGTACAGTCAGCCATGAAATCGTATAATGTCAAAAACTTGTAAACTGATTTAGAATCAAAATAATAAGTATTTATATGATTGTCTAAATAAAAGTACAGTCAGCCACAAAATCATAAACCGTCAAAAACTTGCAAGCTGATTTAGAACCTCTTCCTCCTAACTGATATTAGAATCGTCTCAATACCCTAAGTATCAGATGATTGTCTGAAGAAAAGTACAGTCAGCCATAAAATCGTATAGTATCAAAAACTTGTAAACTGATTTAAAACCGATTCCTCCTAACCGATATTAGAATAAATCATGAATTATTTAGATGATTGTCTAAAGAACAGTACAGTCAGCCACAAAATCGGTCCGCCATCAATAAAACCATACCCACACTACAGGCAAGAATGCATCAGGCCCAGGATCGACCGGCTAGATGTCCACATCGTCACGTCCCTCAGCCACGAGGATCAAGGGATCCTTATACAAGAAACGTGTTATTGTTAGTGCTTTGGTACGGAACCCTGCGTGTGAAGTCCGACTCGCACATGGCCGGCTTTCTGATAACCCATTTGTAGGCAATCTTTAATTATATCCATCATTGTTTAAAAATCACCCCTGACAACCATGTCAATGACGCTCACGGTGCACAGTGGCCGGGCCTTAGGTCATAATTAAAAAAAATGCATGTGTCATTTTTAAATATCCAATGATCGTTTAATATTCACCTATAAATGTACTCCAATCGAGTATAAATAGATCTTGGATTATTAACTATTTTCATTCTCTTACGAACCTCGAAAGTGACCATATCACCCGTTTCTGCGCGCTCCCTTATCAGCGACTCATTAAGCGATCGGTCATTAGTAGTGAATTCCTGTGAAAGTTGGTATTTTAGTGAGTATGAGTATTATGGATCTTCAAGAATCAGGTACGTTATTTTGTTTTACATATAGATTTTGTTCTGTACATGTAATATATAGTAATAATAACGGGTCTACGCCATGACTAACTTACATGCGAAACATTATAAGAATATTTTTTTTTAATGAAAGTTGTAGTTATGTTATTAAACTCGCTGAAGGATAAAATTACCTACATTTGAAAGCTTGATCTTTGTAGATTAATAGACTTACAACTTTATTTGCCTGATTCTGCCACTTTAGTATTTAGAATCCTGCTACGCCTAAGTGGGCCTACGCGTAGCGGTACTACGAAAACATTACGTTACAATATTAACCATTTTTTTTTTTCAGATATGGAATAAATTGTCAAACTTTTCCTACAACAGTATGGCGAGAATAAAGAAATTAAGATACACCATTGCTTACAACTGACCATGGTCGATGGGAAAATTTGTGCTGCGCCTTTGCATTCGTGGATAAGATTTTATGAATATTTTATTCATTTATCTTACAAATTACAAACCAAAGTATGGCGTGCTAAATCACAGGAAGACAAACATCATATAGCATTATCAAAAAAAAGAATTCAAAATGAGTTTCGGCAGAAGTTAGGTTTAATTGTGGATAAACCACGAAGCGGTGGAAGCGGTACATCCAATGATGGAAATACGGCAAGGAAATTTTTCAAGAATCCTTCTGTATCCACTGAAATCACCGGTATACAACAGAACCTAATAGAAAGGTGTGAAACTATTTTGGAGTGCATATCATCTGGATATAAAATAAATGTAAAAAAAATTTACGAGTATGCCACAGAAACGGCGAAAGAACTAATGAAGGTATACGATTGGTATCCTTTACCATCTTCTGTACATAAAGTGCTCGTACATGGTGCTATAGTTATAGAAAACGCTTTAGTTCCTATAGGTGAATTGTCCGAAGAGGCTGCAGAGTCAACGAACAAAAATATAAAGATCTTTCGACGCAACCACACACGGAAAATGTCTCGGGATCTCACTAACAAAGATCTTATTCACAGGCTTCTGCTGAATTCAGATCCATTTGTCACCTCCAGTAGAAAGTTGCCCCGAAAAAAAATCTACTGTCTCTATTGAAGTTTTAAGTTTATTAGATGTTACTGAATAACGTAGAATTTAATGTTTGAATTTATGTATTATTTAATTTTTATATGCACTTATTGTTTTTATTGATATTTGTTTTACATGAATTATTTTAAAATGTATTTTTATTATTTATATTGTAAGGCGTGTTATGTTTAAGAAATAGTAAATGTCTAGTTTAAGGAATAGTAATAATCATATACTTTTAAGTTATTTTAAAGATATTTTTTTACATAAACACCATGTTTTTTTCATGTACCTATTTTGTTTCATAGTTTTTATTAAATTTAGCATGCAATATACCTAAATACGTGTTTCATTGAACTTTACTAGTGGTAAATAGTATTTTAAAAGTATTTGTTACCAGAAAACAAGATAAGTAAGAATCAAATTAATTATGGCCGCCCTACTTAGGCGCGCCGGCCACCGTGCCGGTGTAATCCGGTCTGGAATTTAGTAATTTAGTAATTCAGATTACTTAAGTACATGATTACTGAGGAATCAAGATTACAATAGTGGTTTACAATACTGATTCCTAAGTAATGGATTACAAATGTAATCATAGTACAGTATTACAGTAATTTTGATTACCCAAGTAATCGATTACCGAAGAATCAGGATTACTGTAATGTAATCGTGTTATTAATTCTAAAAGTAATTGATTATGCCCAACTCTGATAGGCACCATGTAAACTTGTTATTTATTGAAATCGATTATATATATAACAAAGATAAAAATCGTACCTGAAGGCATGTGGCATTCCGTCAGAAAAGGCACTTTTAGTATAGGAGTTGAGTGCGCAACCCCTTTTCCTTGTGATTATTAGCAGCCAATTTATGATAAGAATAAAAAAAGTGTTTATTTAAATTTAAGAAATGTGTACTTCCGTTAAAAAGGGACCGTAGAAAGATTGGTGCTTATATTTGTATAAAAGTATTGCTTATCGTCAATCATTATATATTTTCCGCGTATTCTTAAGAAACACATAATAAAGCATGAAAATAATAAGAGAGACCTACAATTTTATTATTTAACTATACATTTTGTGTTCCATGACAGTTCTCTCCACAAAGACATAGCTGGGTACATTTCAATGTCCTTTTCATGCAATTGCATCGCGAGGGAAAAAAAAATCGATACAATAAAACTCATTCACTGTTCTCACATGATAGCAGGAAAAAAGTGACACCAAGACGAAGAGCAAAAAACCTGCGCTAAAGAATGATAGTAGGCTGTTTAGCAAGCTACATATTGCCACATAGAGCAGGGGATTCAGACAAGTTTTTTGCGCATGAAAACCAATTTAATCTACCTGCGGTATCAGTGTTGGAAAACTTTTTTTTTTCTTTTTTTTCACAAATAGTGATACATTTAATCAATTTCACCTATCTGCCAAACTGCACAGCAGTTTGTTGGCAGAAAACTTATTTTACCCTACACCATTGTACTATTAATTTAGGTACAAAACGTACGTACTTATGTGGCTATGGGAGTGTCTGTTTACTCCATTTGCAATAACAGTTAGGTATTTGCAAACAGAGTAAGGGTCTCCCCAAACCTATCGACGCGGATTCGGCAAAATCCGGTGGAAAAAAGCTTTATGACCACGCAATAAGAGCTAACAATGCACGGTTCGACTCGGCTCGGCTCGGCCGACGCCTGCCGACGCGTCGACGTCTTTTTCGCTCTTATTGCGTAGACATAAAGCTTTTTTCCACCGAATTTTGCCGAATCCGCGTCGATAGGTTTGGGGAGGCCCTAAGCAGGCACTCGCCGTGCGGCCGCTATGTTTTTCTTATATTAGGTATTGGTAATAATATTTTACATTTATACACATTAAGTTATTTCTAGAGGTAATATACAGTTGTAGATACCTACCTAACAGACTGATGACTAATGGAGAAAACAAATTCTAGTACACTTAACTATAGTAGACCATTTTATAATGAACTTTAGTTACACATATTTTACGTTGCTTGTTGGATAACATGGAATGGATGTCGCTCGGTAATAACAAATATGATTATATTATACTCACAGCCTATGAAAACGGGTCACCTTCCTTGTATCGGTATTCCTATACAAGGCGACCCGCTTTCACAGCCCCCGAGTGTATGTAGGTCAGCGTTACACAGTGTTTTATGGAAGCCAAAAAAGTGACATCCCCATTTTATTACAAATTACTGTAGTTCAGAGCATTACAAATGCGAGACTAAAACTCCCGCGTTTCTAATAGTTATAGTTTTTGAGAAATAAATTTTTGAAAATCTTGATTCTGACACCCGGATATTACGAAAAATAATTATGTTTTGCAAATTAAGTAACAAACTTTTCTGATGACTAAATTGTTGGATAAACCTATCAAAAAAGTACATTTAGAGGTAATTACAACATTTCTAGGTACATTGTCAACTTTGCAGTGGCCTCAACTCTGGTATCGAAGGAGCCATACATGCAATGAATGACACTTTTGAAGAGAAATGTCACCCAAGCTCAGAATGGGGAATGCTCCTCGTTGATGCTAACAACGCATTCAACAGTGTAAATAGGCAGCTTGCTTTGTGGCAGGCCCGAATATATTGGCCACATTGTGCCCGTTTCCTGTACAACACATATAACCCCAAGTAACAAAGTTATCCTGTAGTGCACAGTTTACAGGCTTACAGCACTAGTACCTCTCTCTTAATGGTTCTAGGTTTTACCACAAAGCTTATATCAGGTTCCACGGAGTTTGTTTGGTTTTATAGTAGACCTGTTCTTATAAGCTGACTTATAGTCGTGTATAGAAAGAAATTATAGGCGGAGTAAAGGTTAAGAAGGCCTATAAAAGTGGTGCAAAGGTGTAAATACACTTGAGAATACATACTCCAGTAAGTTACACTTATAATCGCCTACAAGAAGTAGTTATAAATCCGCTACAAGTGTCATAAGCTAGTAATAGTAGTTTATTGAACTAAATGCACTTAGAACCTTTTTTACTTGTTACTGACCTTATAGGGGTGTATAAGTCAAGTTTAATCGTCAATTACAAGTGAATTAGTTCTGCAGTGGTTTCTTCTAAGAGTAAGTGTACTTGGTATTATTGTGGACTCTCGAATGCTGTTATAGACTTAATTTCTATATAAAGGTTTCTTGTAAAACTATTAGTGTCCAAAGATGTCTTCGTGAAGTCCGTTTAAGAAGACATTTGCTTTTAAAAATTATCGCATCGTCACAGCCATTTTGATTTCTTTTGAGGCATTGGGTTTTTATTAAATAATAACCAAAATGGATATAAACAAATGGAAGCGGTTAAAAAAAAGCGGTTCATATCAGAGGAAAGTACAGAAAACATACCAACAAATGATAAGTGTGCCGAGTTAATTTTAATTCGTCCCAATATGGCTCGAGAATGCTGTTAGGATTCATATTATTTTTAAACACAACTTAGTAAATAAGCCGTGTTCAAAAGGCGAACAAAAATTGAGATGTAAAACACAATATACTTCACCGAAAATATTCATGCGTTTGCCGCGCAAACATGTATGCACGTATAAAATTACATGTATTCTGTGGACTAATTATAAATGTGAAGTATAGATAGTTTAACTTACCTCTTAATTTTGTTTATTCTTCTCCACAAACGCACATCACAACAGAAAAGTCATACGGGTGTACGTTACAGGCCTGTCTGGTTCCATTAAATGCTCATAGTGAGCAAATGGTTCTCCGGAGTCTAACTATAAGTATATTATGGGCTTAGGTCGTGATGTCTGGTTCTATTAGTCGCTCCTAGTTGGCTTCGCGGGAGCAGATAGTTCTGCGTAGGTCAACTATGAGTGTATTATTGGTCTAAGTGGTGCTCGCCCAGTCTACTATGAGTGTTTTATTAGCAAAAGTACGCGTATAAAATGGGCCCTTTTCCGTCGTTATAAACTTTTACTAGCCTGTTATAGACCTGGCTCCGGAACCACTACATAACCACATTTTGTTACTTGGGACGGCCATGCCGAGCTTGTTATTAGAAACTCAGACACAATAATGTATAGCAAAGAAGGCGTTACCCAAGGCGATCCACTCGCTATGCCACTATATGCTATTGCAACATTACCCATAATCAATAAACTAAAAAAGAACAGAATACACTCCAGACATGGTACGCTGATGACTCATCGGTCCAGGGAAACTTCAAAAGCCTTCGTAAATGGTGGAAACTGATCTGCAACATAGGACCAGCATACGGATACCTCCCTCAATCTAAAAAGACAATCCTTATTGTATCTGAAACAGACAAAAATAAAGCACAGCAGATTTTTAAAGGAACTAACATTACCATCGCCACAGGTTCACCCTTCCTTGGTAGTTACATAGGCAAGGGAAAAGAAGACTTTATAAGAAACAAAGTGAAGCAATTTATTTCAATAATCGAGAAACTAACACATGTCTGTAAGGACTCCCCCCAAGCAGCTTACACAGCACTTACCAAAGCTGCCCAATTCAAATGGTCATTCCTACAACGTGTAATCGCTGATTCTAACGAACTTTTTGAACCACTGACACTTGCACTACGGGCTAATTTCATGCCAACTATGATGGGTAGCGACATCACTGCCGACGAAGCCGCTCTGTTTTCCCTACCCGTACATAAAGGTGGCTTGGCAATATCCAATCCATTCACCGAGAATAATTTGAGCTACAAAACCTCTAAAAAAGGCTGTTCAATCCTCTCATCAGCTTTGATCGGGACACAACATGTAGACCTAGCCCAACACAATAAATCCCTGATTGACGCACGCAAAGAAAGCCGAACAATGAAAGAAGCTCGCGATAATGAACTTTTAGACACTATATTGGCCAAATTACCCCCTAACAAAAGAAGAGCTATAGAAAGATCAATCGCATTGAAAATGAAAACAAAGTCTTCCACCTGGCTATCTACTATACCAACGAAGAAAGATAACCTCGACTTGTCCCCTCAAGAATTCAGAGACGCCCTGGCAATACGCTATCACAGAACCCCAAACTCAATGCCACCCTCATGTGATGGATGTGGCAACAGCCAATTTAATATCGACCATGCTCTCTGCTGCAAGACTGGGGGGCTAATTTCAAGACGACACAACGAAGTTCGTGATCTATTTGCTGAAGTATGTCACCAAGCATGGAGCAACGTCACAATAGAACCCATAATCACAGAAGGTGACCTTGGATTACGCGGCGACTTATCTTGCCGTGGCGTATGGAATGCTCAGAGAGAGGCTCTTTTTGATATCCGTGTCGTAGACACTGACGCTCCCTCTTACATTACACGCCATGTCACTTCTGTCCTAAAATCTGCTGAGACTGAAAAACAAAGAAAATACTCCGCTGCCTGCGAAGCGAAACACGCTACCTTCACCCCTCTCGTGACTTCCGTCGATGGCTTATTCGCACCACAGATGACCTCATTTGTCAAACACATAGGCGAAGCCCTCGCGGACCGCTGGAATAAATCGCTGAGTACGATACTGGGTTGGGTTAGAACAAGGATATGCATTACTATAATTCGAGCCACCAGTATGTGTATACGAGGCACACGTCACAAATTCAAACCTGCAGCATAACTATTGGGGTTCGACGACGGAGCAGGCATTCCCAGCTCTAACTAAACTGTCACCTGCCTGACCGTGCATTGCAGAGATGTGAATTTTTACTATTATTTTATATACATTATTATTAGCTATTTCTTTAATAAATGACTTCCTACTTTAAAATTAATAAGTACCTACCTAGGTACGCAGCTTAAAGATTTAAATGTTAAAGCTTAAGGTAGGTACTTAAAGTTAAGTTATGGTCATCTAACTAATAATAATACATTTGTTACAATGATATTTATTATTTTAATGATTTTGTTTTTTTTTCTTCCATAATCCACCGTAGTAGATCGCGATATTTGTAAGACAGCTTCATTATTATGTCTTCTATCTACCCTATTTTTTACAAGATCTAATTCCATGGAAGATTTAATCTACAGTCGATTAAAATTTTCAGTCAGGGCTGCCACTACCAATATCCGGATTTTCTGGACATAAAATAAACACAGTATATAGGGAATGCAATAACCGGTAAATTTTCAAAGCCGGGTATTCGATCGGTTATGGTCGAAAAATAACCGGTTAAATCCGGTTATACTACAATTATGTGATTTTTTTGGAAGAAACGGCTAAAAATGTCTATTATGCAGCGCAAATTTACCAAATATTTTTTCTAAAACATGAATTACTACAAAATTATCAACAACAAAAAATATTGAAAACGTATATATTTGTAAATAGTAATTTAAAAATCAACATTGAAAATAAAATCATTTATAGTAACTAAATAAAATCACCCTGATTAACGGAAAAAAAACACGGTGTATATGCTCATACGCTCGAGGGCGTATGACAAGACAAGTCAACAAAAGAAGTATGACAAGTCATATTATGTCTTCTTCTACTTCCAGGCTCTCTTCCCCATCCCTCATAATAGCTGTCATCTGGACATAACTCTGATAATGGTGTTATGTTTTCATCCGATGGCGATACAAAAGCATCCTGTGGTGCTTTCAATAATGCTATTGCGGCAGATGGTAGGGGACGTTTTTTAATATTTTTTTGTCGTTGCGACATCCGTTGTTCCGAAATTATTGGGTCTGATGAGACTAACGCTCTATGAAACAAATCAGACATGGTTTTCGTTCGATCTGATTTGCGGGTATGGTGTTCTCTATCGTGACGCCAATATTTATTACGAGATTCTGATGTTTGCTCGGAGAGCATTCCAACTGGAACAGACGAGTTTTGTATTATCGCAGCTCCATGGACCAAAAGTTTATGTATAGTCACTGTCATCTGACACCATTCGTAACTTTTAACATTTTTTGGCTAGTTCTTTGCAGAAATTGCCAAACTTCTCCGAGTCTATTGGAAGATCACTCGATAACACAACTAAAATTGTGTGGAGATCGTCCAGAAGCCACTTCTTTATGCCAAGGATGTTTGCAAAATTTTCACGATGTGTGTCAGACAAAACTGTTCTAGCCGTATTGCCGTCATTAGTAGTGTCACTATTTGGGCGTACGACATCGACTAAAACTCCAATTTTTTGTCGGATTTCAATTTGGATTCGTTTTTTGCGCTCTTGAACAAGATGATTTTCGTAGGACTTTTTTGAGATGTACCAGCCTTTTACCTCTTTTTTATAGCCCAGTTTGAGCAGGAATTCTAAAACTCTTATCTAAGCATGTAGGGGGCTAATGCCGTGTTTGAACAACTGATCATCTACGGGCTTTAAAAACACTGTTTTCAAGTCATTTAACTGTTTTCCTAAGAGGCTACAGTAAGGACAACGCATCTGCGACGGTGTGTTTAGTAGGATATTTAAAACTTTGCCATCGATAGCCGCTAAATACAAATTACAGGTAGCTGTGATGGTTTGTCCTGTTGCTGTTTGTCCTGATGGTTGGCCTTCAAGCGGAGTGAGGTTGTGTATATCGTCTTGTACCCTCTGTTTCTCTGATAATATTAATTCCTTATTTTCTTTTACATACACGATCCGAATAGGCCTACAGTTTCGATATGACTGTGGTATAAATGGTATAAATGGTATCTGCAATGGTATAAATTTTGTGGCAAAAAGGCTGCTTTCACCTTATATTCCGTCAACATTTTGTTTGTAAACAGCTTGGCCAGAACTGCCTTCAAACCTTCATGACCCCACAAAAACATATTCCAAATTACTCAAACTATTTTTTTTGCAATATTGCTTGAAAACTTTTTCTTGACTGTGAAGAATGCGTTCAAAGGTGTGTTGAAGAAGAAATTGTATCGGAACTGACGCCTCTTATTCGTTAATCTGAACAGACTCAGGGTAGCATTTTTGTTTAGATTCAATAATTTTGTAATATGGTGGGAAACTATAATAGCCTCTTTCTTTTAAATCGTTGTGCAGAAAATTGTAAACGTCAACAGACATTTTTTTGTCAATTATCATTGCCAGTGATTCATCAGCACTATAAGGTTTGGGAGCTTCAGCACAAATTTTGTTATTTATCTTTATTGGGACATTTTGTGATTCTAAAGATTTTATGATTTACTCTATGGCTTTTGAATTTTTCATGGAAAGAGGTTCCCCTTCAATTTGTAGTGTATTTGCAAATGCTTAGATTTTTTTAGTCTGTGGTTCATTTTATAGTACCGCTTGAAGTCGTTTGCGCGAGCGAATTTGTTGTCGTGAACTCAAATTCGAAAACAGTAAACTTTTGGGTGATGACAGCAAAGTGTGTTCAACATGTTGGTCCGTTGCCTAGTGACCACTAATGAAAGTGGTACCCAGCCATTCAGCGTGTTTTTTTGTAAAATGTTTCATGTTACTCTTGCAGTCTTTGTACTTTCTCTCACATTTCGACAAAATTATAGGTAGGGTATTTGTGATCTCCTCCTTGGATTGAGATATTTCATATGCATTCCCTATAGTAGCAGTGGCAAGCACAGTTTCTACACGCTCGGCGAGTGAAAGTGTTTTATTTTTGCCGGATAAAAGCTTGAAAATATATAATCTAGTCAATATTTTTGTGTTAGATGCTCCAGCAGTAGCATTATCCAATTCTCCTAAAGTATTTGCGGACACTCCCGGAGTGTGAAGAGTGCCGGTTGCGGTTCGCCTACCTCTCGTTGACTAACCCGGTTTGCGCCCTCATGCCCCCCTAGCATTAAGTCCCCCGGTCGGAGCCCGGAAGGACATCCCCCAGCAGGTTGGGTCAGCCCCTGCTGACGCAAAGTGGCATCATGAGTCTGAAACGGCTCCATGATGCCTCACCCCCGTTTCTCCACGATACACGTATAGGCTTGCTGCTGATGACGTCACTCGACGTCGTTGTCGCTGATGACGTCACTCGATGTCGTCGTCGCTGGTGACGTCGAAGACGTCAGGCCGCAATTGATGTCGACTGCGATGACATCAGGCCGCACTGTGCCGGACGGCGCCCTCTGCCGTCGACCCTGCACACACTCGATAGCCATCTATCCGGTTCGAAGGACCAAATGTTCGGGTCCAAAAATAACACACTGATACTATCACTTTATTACTACACACTGTATAATGTAACACTCACTTGATTTTTGATTAATTACAAAGTGTTCTCCGACCCTTATATATATTTACTGCATAACTTTTAATAGCGCGATGTAGGAATAACATTCTAAAGCAAAGCGCCATCTATTGACATTTTTTGTAAAGTAATTTTATAATTAGAACACGGGGCCTGGACACTGAGGATCCGTGCCATCGTACAATGTATGGCACGCTTTATAAATTTTTTTGACCCTTCGTATGCGAACCCGTCTCGCACTTGACTGATACTTCCTAAACCAGTCCTCGAAACAGTGGCACCACATTTTCTTCCATATGTACTCGAAACCAAGAATTATAGATAACGCGGAAACAACGCCGTATAAAATTAAAAATACCGAAGTGTCAACCCTAGAGGCCGGATAACCCGGATATAAAGTGTTTAGGTGATTACTTGAATGTTCCATGGAATTAGGTCTTGTAAAAAAATAGGGTAGATAGAAGACATAATAACGAAGCTGTCATACCAATATCGCGACCTACTACGGCGGGACATGGAAGGAAAAAAATAAAAACCAAAATTAGTGAAACAATTAATATCTTTGTAACAAATGTATCTAGGAAGGTAGTGATTGGTCTTAAATGTATATCTTTGACTGTTTTATCGAACACCTAGGCGAGACAAACAGTCAATTAAATATCTTTTAAATTATATATATTTTTCGTTATTTCCGAGCGTTAGAAACAAGATTTTCAAAATTTTATTTCTCAAAAACTACACATAATATTAGAAACGCGGGAGTTTTAGTCTCGCATTTGTAATGCTCTGAACTACAGTAATTTGTAATAAAATGGGGATGTCACTTTTTTGGCTTCCATAAAACACTGTGCGTTATATACCTACGTTCTACGGTAACATATCATGTGGAAAAAAAAACGACTTAAGGTTATGTATAAGGGCAATCGGTTGGTGTTTTAATCAGGTGTTCTGTTCGAGTCTAAGCATACGTGATTTTTTCAGCCTTTTTTTATACACAACCTTTGATACATCTTGGCAGGACCTCAATTGATCTGGTATATCATTTAAAATTATGGGCACTAAGTATTTTCGAGTATGTTTTCCATAGTAGTTACAGACCTTCGGTACTAACAATTTACGAAGATTAAGTTCTTTGGTAACACTTCTTGTTTGGAATGTATGATTTAACGGTTTGGTTCGGTTATGTTCCTGTATTAAATTAGACCTTCTGAAATGACTTACAGATGTGTTATACACGGCGCTCGTGAGCATTGCGAGAGATTTTATGTGAAGTTAGGTCAATATCGCCAAAAAAAAAATTATTTTTTTTTTGCTTTTTTTTCGATTTTGTTAATGCATTTGAACATAAAAACATAAATGTTATTGGTAAAACTGTCGATTAAAATAAATTAGTACATTTTTTTTCGTAAAAAATAGTTTAGGTACTTAAAGTATTCCTTGGCACTTTGATATCTGTCATTAAGAATGTCTAGTTTTTTATTTAATAGGGAAGAGCAGCTATCAAATTTACCATTATTTTGTAATCAAAATGTTGAAAAAACATAAAATAATAGCTATTGAAACGGTTTTACTTTAGTTTATACTAATTTCAAATAATAATTAGGATTTGAAGTAATGTGAAACGGAACGTGTTTTAATCCACCAATCAGCGTCTGGTGACGTCACTCCTGTAATGACAACCAATGGGATTGACAACTTTCTATGGGATTTGGCTTAAAAGGCTAGCATCCAGGTAAAAAAATTTGAAAAAACAACAAGAATTTGACACTGTGAACGAACAAATATGGAGTGACACACATGAGTGACGTCACAGAAACTGTAGATCCGTTTAGGCGCGAAAATTTAAATTGTCAGATTGTAACAGCAGTTTTTGACTATAAATCATAGTATTTTCATTTTTTAACACACTAGTGGTCTATTCTACGAGCAATTCTTTCAAATGAAAGCATAAATTAAAATATTTCATCTTGCCTATTGGTAGTAACTCTGAAACTAGGCGAATGCCAGAAAAGTTTATACTTGTTAGTCTCCAATGATGACATGTTTCAGCCAAAGTGCTAGATGGACCTGCCATTATTCACATGCCCAGGTCAGTCTCGAACATTTACAGAATATGCTGATAATGTTTTTGTCCCTTATACGAAAAGAAAAGACGAACGTTTCGAGGCTGGACCTAGTATGGGACAGGTACGACAAAAATTGTTTAAAACGGAAAATAAGAGAGAAAAGAGGGTCAGGAGTTAGAATTCGGGTACTTTTCGATGCCCTTTTTATGCAATTGCATCGCGCTTTGCAACCTGCTTTACATTGGCTTATAATTTTCCGGGTATCTAAAACATGAATCGGCAACTTTTCTAAGGCATATAATAATATAAATTGGCCGTGAATTAATATTTTAGCGACAATATTATTTTTTTATAAGCCTCAAACATGTGGCATCATATTATTAAAAAACGGCAGAAATATACACGGTGTAACATGAGGAAACCGAATAATTTTAACAGCGTTATCAGGAATGATAATAATTGGAGACTAGAATGTCGTATAAACTTTTCTGGAATTCGCCTAGTTTCAGAGTTACTACCAATTAAATAAAAAAAAAACATTTTTTATTGTGACTCAGTGCAAAACGCTTTTTTGATGGCGATTTCACTCTTTATGGGTCTAGTATAGACATTCTTATTGACAAATATCAAAGTGCCAAGAAATAGTTTACGTAAAGTATTTTTTAAGAAAAAAAATGTACTAATTTATTTATATCGGCAGGTTTATCAATAATATTTTTGTTTTATGTTCAAAAAAATCGGAAAAAGCAAAAAAAATATTTTTTTTTATTTGGCGAAATTGACCTGAATTCATATAACATTAATTACTCCTTATGACCTCAGGAATTCCTGGTTAAAATCTCTCGCAATGCTTACGAGCACCGTGTATAGCTGACCAAAAAATTAATCGGGAACTTGAAATAATAGGTTGGCAACAAAAATATTAACTTGGCATCTATTATTCAAAGCAGGCTTGGTTTAAATATTTGTTTCTACCTAATTAACCATTTTTTGCGTATCAATTGCTGGTATCATTTTAATTACGGGAGCACTAAAATTTCAGGAAACTGGAATATTTTTAAGGTTCCTGTCTTGTCACAATGTCTATTTGCTCCGAAATTGCTAGATCCATTGAGCTGAAATTTTGTAGGCTGTATGTCCCCTGGTGCATTAAGGGTAATTAAGAAAATTAAATAAAATGTTTTGCAAACCATAGGGTAATTGTGAGTCACCATCAGGCGGGTCGTATAGACCCGTACCGATAAGTTATGAAGTTTCGATAATATTAAAGATGCTTATTTTTCACATACAGAGTTCAGGCCATCCAACTTAGCTAATGATAATAATTTGTGTCATCCCAGGTTGTTGCTTAGGTAGAAACTCAGACATTTCTTTTTTTAAACATTATTCGGTAAATATAAAATTAGAGATCAAAATTGTTTTTTCACTGTAACAGCAAAGTTGTTACTGACGCACGCACACGTTTTGTGTCACTTTAGTCAACGGGAATACTGACATTCAATCAGCACATATATGTGGACTTTTATAAGCCTATATAAAATTAGAGTTGATCGATTAGGTACTGTGCTTTCTAAAATATCGGTATCTATTATTTGAATAAATTTGTGCCATATTATACCAGAATCACGTAAGAGATTCGGATAGGAGGTGCAAGCACGTACTGCGCATGCCCTTAGAGTATGGTCAACGGCGCCTAGCCGTTTCAAATTCAGAGATTGCATATACATGAGAAAATTTGTCAAGTTCCGCCGTGACCGGGTGGTCTAGTGGTCAGGACGTCAGCCGCGAAAGCTGAAGACGCCAGTTCAAATCTGGCCTCGGACACCGGAGGGTTTGGTCACTTTTTCTGAAGTATATGACATCTATTTTCAGTTCATATATAGTAGTGTAACTACTTAAAAAAATTGCAAATCAAAAAATATTGAACAAAATAATTTGATTTGCTTCAAGATTCAAGTTTCGATAATATTAAAGATGCTTATTTTTCACATACAGAGTTCAGGCCATCCAACTTAGCTAATGATAATAATTTGTGTCATCCCAGGTTGTTGCTTAGGTAGAAACTTAGACATTTCTTTTTTTAAACATTATTCGGTAAATAGAAAATTAGAGATCAAAATTGTTTTTTCACTGTAACAGCAAAGTTGTTACTGACGCACGCACACGTTTTGTGTCACTTTAGTCAACGGGAATACTGACATTCAATCAGCACATATATGTGGACTTTTATAAGCCTATATAAAATTAGAGTTGATCGATTAGGTACTGTGCTTTCTAAAATATCGGTATCTATTATTTGAATAAATTTGTGCCATATTCATCAATGATATTTATTTATTTTAAATTGTTTTGCTTTTATGACCCTGTTAACAGTACAATAAAATATTAAAGTTATTAAAGTTTGCGTCAATATTTTTATAAAAGCGTATCGAAACAACGTTTGAAATTTGTGTCGTTATAATCAATGTATTATTTTTATTTTTCAAAATGAAAACGTGTTTTGCGTAAAGGGCATGCGCGGGGAAGAGTAAGGCGTAGGCGTGGTGCATGTGCCGGCCAGGCTGTCTAGCAGCTCGTTTGTTTTCTATACATTATTACTCTATACATACACATAGTGCGACAAAGACAAACAGCGAGTTTTCAGTCGCTCATCTTTATTTTTCATAGTAAAGAAAGCGGTAGTATAAAACTTATGTAAGTTAAGGATAATTAATGGTGATATAACGTATGACTACACCGTAGTCCGTAAGGGACTGCAACGGCGGATCTGTGTGCCACGGTAAACCTAGTTTACCCTATATAATACTGTTTAGTATTTTGACAAATTGTCACAGATAATTTGTAACTAATAAATATGTAATTTATGCATCAAGGCGGTTTGTTTACTGAGTGCCAATCGTGAAACGCGAAAATCCAAATTTCGTTATCTGCCTCTCGGTTGGACTAGCAAAGGGCAGGGCTGGACTTAATACATTTTTCATCAGTGTGGTGTCACAATAAGGCTATGTTTTTATTACCTTATCGTATAAAACACATAAAAATAAGCAACTTTTCTTTAACACATTTTTTTTACTCAATAGTTTTGAAGTTATGGGGCCCTGAAGTTTGAGTATAATTTGGACTATTGTAGTTGAAATGGTGTCACTATGACACATTTTTTTTGTCTTATTGTGTAGAATGTGTTAAAATAAGCAAGTTTTAATAGAAACAAACTTCGAAGTTACCGGACTTTGAAGATTGCTACATAAAGTAAAATTTGGACTTAGAAAATAAAATGGCGACGGGGTATCATTTTAACGTGTATTTTTTATAATTATTCGTATAGAATACGCTAAAGTAAGTGTGTTTTATTCCAGAAACTTTTCTCTCAAATCAAAAATGGCCGATATCGGGACGTCATTATAACGAGTACTTTTTATGATTTTTCGGTATAGAATACGCTAAAACAAGCGTGTTTTACTTGAAAAACCTTTCTCTAAAATCAAAAATGGCCGAGGTAATGGACTTTGAAATTGTATATAATTTGGACTTCGAAAAAAAACCATCGACGGGACGTCATTACAACATGTACGTTTTATCATTTTTCTGTATAGAATACGCTAAAATAAGCGTGTTTTATCCGAAAAACTTTTCTCTAAAATGAATAATGGCCAAGATAATGGACTCTGAACTTATTTACACCGTGGGCTGGAATAACCCGACAGCCCTTAACCACGAATTTCTAAGACCAAAAGAAGGAAAAAATATTATGTGACTTTAGGTCAATTTCGCCAAAAAAAAATCTTTTTTCGTTTTTATTTTTTATTTTTTGAATGTTTATTGCACATGAAAAGCAAATGTTATTAATACAATTATTGCCTAAAACAAATTGGTACATTTTTTTTGTAAAAATTTGGTTTCTGCCAAGTTTTTCTTGTGACTTTGATATCTGTCAATAAGAACGTGTAAACTATGTCCAATAGTGGCAACAACGCCATGAGAAAGGCGTTTTGTGATGAGTTATAATATAAAGTATATTTTTTTTAAATTGGTATTAACTCTGAAACTAGGCGTATTCCAGAAAAGTTTATAGGACATTTTAGTATCTAAATATGATCAGAAATACACTGTTAAAATCTGTCTAGTTATATCGGCCCACCGTGTATAATTTGGACTCCGAAAAAATAAACCAGCGATGGCGTATCATCATAAAGTATACTTTTTATGATTTTTCCGTATAGAATACGCTAAAATAAGCGTGTTTCATTTGAAAATATTTTCTCTAAAATCAAAAATGGCCGTGATAATGGACTTTGAAGTTGTATATAATTTGGACTTCGAAAAAAAAACCCATCGACGAGACGTCATTATAACATGTACGTTTTATAATTTTTCCGTATAGAATTCGCTAAAATAAGCGTGTTTTATTCGAAAAGTTTTCTCTAAAATGAAAAATGGCCGAGATAATGGACTCTGAACTTGTATATAATCTGGACTTCGAAAAAAAAAACCAGCGATGGCGTATCATCATAAAGTATAATTTTTATGATTTGACGGTATAGAATACGCTAAGATAAGCGTGTTTTATTTGAAAAACTTTTCTCTTAAATCAAAAATGGCCGATTGGACATGGAACTTGTATTTCATTTGGACTTAGAAAATAAACCATCGACGGGACGTCATTATGACGTGTACTTTTTGTGATTATTCTGTATAGAATACGCTAAACTAAGCGTGTTTTCTTTAAAAAAAAATCTCTAAAATTAAAACCGGCCTAGATAAATGGACTTTGATCTTGTATATAATTTGGACTTGGAAAAAAAAACCATCGACGGGACGTCATTATAACGTGTACTTTTTATGATTTTTCGTATAAAATACGCCAAAATAAGTGTGTTTTATTCGAGAAACTTTTTTCTGAAATCAAAAATTGCCGAGATAATGGACTTTGATCTTGTATATAATTTGGACTTGGAAAAAAAAAACCATCGACGGGACGTCATTATAACGTGTACTTTTTATGATTTTTCGTATAAAATACGCCAAAATAAGTGTGTTTTATTCGAGAAACTTTTTTCTGAAATCAAAAATTGCCGAGATAATTGACTTTGAACTTGTATTTCGGGACGTCATTATAACGTGTACTGTTTATGATTTTTTCGTATAGAATAAGCTAAAATAAGCGTGTTTTATCTGAGAAACTTTTCTCTAAAATCAAAAATGGCCGAGATAATGGACTTTGAACTTGTATATAATTTGGACTTCGAACAAAAAACCATCGACGGGACGTCATTATAACGTGTACTTTTTGTGATTATTCTGTATAGAATACGCTAAAATAAGCGTGTTTTATTTCAGAAACTTTTCTCTCAAATCAAAAATGGCCGAGATCATGGACTTTGAACTTGTATATCGGGACGTCATTATAACGAGTACTTTTTATGATTTTTCGGTATAGAATACGCTAAAATAAGCGTGTTTTACTTGAGAAACTTTTCTCTAAAATCAAAAATGGCCAAGATAATGGACTTTGAACATGTATATAATTTGGACTTCGAAAAAAAACCAGCGATGGGGTATATAAAGTATATTTTTATGAGTTTTTTCGTATAGAATAAGCTAAAATAAGCGTATTTTATTCGAAAAACTTTGGTCTGGAATCAAAAATGGCCGAGATATTCTCCTCCTTTTTATTAAGGGTCGGCAACGCGCATGTGACACCTTTGGAGTTGCAGGCATTCATAGGCTACGGCTTACTATCTGGCAGGCCGTATTCTTGTTTGCCACCGTCGTAGTTTAAAAAAATAATAAAATAAGAATAAAATAAAACAAAATAAAATAAAACAAAATATAAACAATAAATACAAAATGAAAACAAAATAAAGACAAAATAAAAACAAAATACAAACAAAAATAAAACAAAAGTAAAACTAAAATAAAGTGAAACAAAAATTATACGTTGTGTTTTCTACCCATAATTCACGATGCTTGAAATCTTCGAAAATGTACTCAACAGTCTATACTTTGTTTATTTATTCCGTAGACTAGAATGACATTTCACGTGTTGCTTGTTTTTTACGTCTTATAAATAGTGATGTGCTACAACCGGTACTAACAGAAAATAAACTAAAGGGAGATACTTTTTGATAAAGTGTCTGTAACACAATGAATGGATAATCCGTGAAGTGCTAAAAGGGGACACTAGGAAAGGTATTAAAAACCGACCAAGAGCGTGTCGGGCCACGCTCAGTGTAGGGTTCCGTAGTTTTCCGTTCGTCACAGTAAATGTCCCCACTTAAGAGTTAAAATAACACCGCCATGTAGGATATGATATGAGCGTTCCACGTACAGTGACATCTATCGGCAAATTAAGTAAACTATTGCGCGCGAGCTTAAAGTATAGAAGATGATTTTTATGGGATAATTCTTTATTGCGTGAACCGATTTTCACCGTTTTCACTTTATTTGAAAGCACGTCATTTCATTGTGATTTTGTAGAAATTACAGGTACAATAAACACCTGCTTATAAGGTTAAATTACAAACTTAGTTTAGAAATTATTTTGTAATTTTTTTTCAAAAACTATCCAACCTACCAAGTTCAAAATAATTTTCCTAGAAAGTTTTTATAAAGTTCTACTTTTGAGATTTTTTTCATATTTTTAAAACTTATGGTTCAAAAGTTAGAGGGGGGGGGGGGGGACACATTTTTTTTTACTTCTGGAGCGATTATTTCCGAAAATATTTACATTATTAAAAAATTATTTTAGTAAACTCCTATTCATTTTTAAATACCTATCCAACAATATATCACACGTTAGGGTTGAAATGAAAAAAAAATCACCCCCCACTTTACGTATAGGGGAGGTACCCTAATAAAACATGTTTTTCCACTTTTTATTTTACCACTTTGTCGGCGCGATTGATATACATATTAGTACCAAATTTCAGCTTTCTAGTGCTAACGGTCACTGAGATTATCCGCGGACGGACGGACGGACGGACGGGCAGACATGGCGAAACTAAAAAGGTGAAATAGTGTAGGTAAAAATGCCAACATTTTGAAGTATTTAGAAATTTTGTATCCAGGACTATAAACAATATTTCTAATACTTTTTTTTTATACCACGACGGTGGCAAACAAGCATACGGCCCGCCTGATGGTAAGCAGTTACCGTAGCCTATGGACGCCTGCAACCCCAGAGGATACGCATGCGCGTTGCCTACCTTTTAAGAACATATACACTCCTTTTTTGAAGAACCTCATACTGCAGCCCGCTGGGAAAACCTCGGCAGGGAGTTCATTCCACAGTCGCAGCGTTCGTGGGGAGGAAATTCCTCTTAAACCGTACAGTGCGCGACCCCTTAGGCTCCAGGGTGTGAGGATGAACACCCTGCCGGCGGCGAGCAGTGCGGTGATAAAAAGCTACCGTGGGCATCATATCAAACAGTTCTTCAGAGCACAACCCATTGTACAAGCGATATAACACACATAAGGAGGCAAAGTCTCTCCTTAGACTCAAAGGTTCAAAGCGATTTTATTGTAAGATTAACAGTCACTTCGAAGCTTCATATCATATAGCTCAAAATGCACCAAGTTACTCATCCTATTTCTCTACATTTACCAAGTTTCATTTAAATGAGAACCTAACTTTGTACTTTTCGCGACCTGTTTTATAATGGTACAAAATTTTCGATATGTGTCTCTCTTTACATTAAAATATGTTTGTTAGAAACGGAGGCAAACAGCGAAACTTGTTGCTTTATAAAGTAGGGAACTGCTTGTAGCTACTTACAGCTAAGCCATGATCTATTGCAAGGGTTCCATATTTAACGGGTTACTATCTTACCAAACGGTTACTATCTTTACCAGCTGATCAAAATTCTTATTTTCTGGATATTTCAGTGAGAATAAAGATGTGCCGTTCTCAAAAACGTTCCCTAACGAGAGAATGTTGCGAGAAAGTTGTCGAGAACGTTATCTGTAACGAGAATTTCCGAGAATTTTTTTATTTTATATAAATCTTCCTAAAGGTGTTTGAAAGATATTCACGATCATTGTAAACCAAAAAAAGGTTTTAAATAAAAATATTTTTTATTAGGGTACCTCCCGTACACATAAAGTGGGGGGTGAATTTTTTTTTCGCTCCAACCCTATCGTGTTGGATATCATAGGATAGTTATTTAAAAAAAAAATGAGGTCTTATAAATCATTTTTTGGATAAAACTAATAGTTTCGTAGTAATAGCGCCGAAAGTTCGAAAAGAGCTTCTAACTTCAGAACCGTATAGTCAAAAAAAATTGGTAAAAATCATGGAAGTGAGGTCTAATAAGTACTTTCAATGAAAACTGTATTGAAGGAATTCGGTTGAGCCGTTTTTGAATTATAACTCAAAAACGCATAGTATAGGCCGTAATAGTGCTTCATAGTAAAATGACGTAAGCGCCGCAACATACCCCTTAATAAACGACCTTTTGCTCGACTTGCTCTTGGCCGGTTTTTAGGGTTCTGTAGTCAACTAGGAACCCTTATAGTTTCGCCATGTCTGCCCGTTCGTCCGTCCGTCCGCGGATAATCTCAGTGACCGTTAGCACTAGAAAGCTGAAATTTGCTACTAATATGTATATCAATCACGCCAACAAAGTGGTGGAAAAAAGTGTTTTATTAGGGTCCCTATACGTAAAGTGGGGAGTGATTTTTTTTTTCATTTCAACCCTAACGTGTGATATATTGTTGGATAGGTATTTAAAAATAAATAGGGGTTTACTAAAATCATTTTTTGATAATATAAATATTTTCGGAAATAATCGCTCCAGAAGTAAAAAAAAATGTGTCCCCCCCCCTGTAACTTTTGAACCATAAGTTTAAAATTATGAAAAAAATCTCAAAAGTAGAACTTCATAAAAACTTTCTAGGAAAATTATTTTGAACTTGATAGGTGGAATAGTTTTTGAAAAAAAATTACAAGATAATTTCTGAACTAAGTTTGTAATTTAACCGTATAAGCAGGTGTTTATTGTACCTGTAATTTCTACAAAATTACAATGAAATGACGTGCTTTCAAATAAAGTAAAAATGGGGAGAATCGGTTCACGCAATAAAGAATTATCCCATAAAAATCATCTTCCATACTTTAAGCTCGCGTGCAATTGTTTACTTAATTTGCCGATGTATGTCGCTGTACGTGGAACGCTCATATATTATCCTACATGGCGGTGTTATTTTAACTCTTAAGTGGGGATACTTACTGTGACGGACGGAAAACTACGGAATCCTTCACTGAGCGTGGCCCGACACGCTCTTGGCCGGTTTTTTCGGTTTATAATGATTGTAAATATTTTTCAAACACCTTCAATAAGATATACAAAAAATAAAAAATCTGAATTTGAGATGAGTTTATGTACTTTCCCAGTAATTCTCGTTTAGAGAGAACGTTCTAGAGAAAGTGCGGAAATTCTCAGGAGAAGGAATTCTCGAGAGCGAGAACGTTCTCGCCGGTACAACTTTAAATGAGCATAGTCACACATTAACAAATAGGTGGCATTTCCGACGGCGGTATATAATCAATAATGGCACCAAAGCTCTTCCTCACTTCATTTACCAATATATATCGGGTCGGCACGGCGATACGGAAATGTAATTTATTTAATGTTTCAGTCTCCAATAACATAAGTGTAGATTTTATTTATTTACATTACAATAACAATTTTGAATCTTAAATTAATATAATATTTATCGGTTATTCACAAACCGAAATCAAAGACCAGCACTATTTGTTTTAATCTGGTCACGTTTTCTACGTTTGACATTTGTGGTTGTCATTTTAGTCTACGGAATAAACTATAATCAAAACCAGAGCTCGGATTTTTCACGGCAAAACAAAACACTAGCGTAATTTAGCCAGTGCTTGAAATATTATTTTATCGATATCGATAATTCAGAACTAGAAGAAATAAAAGTCACCAAATAAAATTAATATGTAATAAAACTAATAAAAACATTTGTATAAAGTTACTATATATTAGAAACAGACGCAATTTCTTCTTCAAAATCTACGTCAGTACACACAGCAGCACAAGACATTTTATTTGGGTAATAGTGATAGGAGTAGATGATCATTATCTTTTCAACATTCTCTGGGAGTAAACAGTTGCGTTTATCACTATAAATCCATTTATGTACACTAAATGTACGTTCAACTTCAGTTGACGTCAAGGGAGCAAATTTATAGAATTCATTATCAGTTCGGGTAATATTTTCAGATATGTCTCTTAAAATTTCGTAATCAGGATTTCGTTCGAGCACGGCTTCAAATTTACGTATCACTGGTAAAAGTTTACTCCAGTTTACGTAGCAACGAACAGTATCCAGAATGAGGAAGGATTCCGCAATGGATAAAGTCGAACATTGCAATTGTTCTATTGAAGAGGCTATTACTTCGTAGTTGTCGCGAATGAAATTTAACTCCGGTCGTAGTTTGCGTGTTTGAAAACATTTTTTTGCAGCTCTTATAGCTGCCGAGTCATTAGCAAGTATGGAGACGACATCACGTATTTGCTCATAGTATTGAGCGTAATATACCGCAGCAGATATCCAAGTTCCCCATCTGGTGATAATTGGCTCGGGAGGTAGGGGAATGGACGGATATTTTGCCTTAAAAAGGCGTACACGCTCTGGAGATTTTAGGAATATCTTTTTGACATTCGATATCAACCCATCCACACCTTTGAAATTATCTCGCACTTCTTCGGCAACCCGGTGCAGACCATGAGCTAAACACGTAATGTGTTTCATACGAGGAAACGTTGCTTTTAAAATACGACCGGCTTTAAGCATATATGCGGCACTATCTGTGCAAAGTAAAAGCAAATTGTTTACGTTATCATTGAAATAATTTTGAAACAAAAATTTTAATTGGTTTTTATTAGGTTTGCTATTGTTTCCCCATTTACCGTCTCTAAAACCTTCGACCCCAAAAGATAAAATTGCTTAGAACAATTTTTTTGCAAAGACCGAATCACCACGTTTGTCACACATTTTCCCATGAAATCTGGTGTTTCGTCTATAGATATCCACAAATAATTGGTTTTGTTTATCTCTCTTATACCCTGTATAGTTTTTTTGTACACGAGATTTAAATAAATTTTTCGCAGGGTCGATTCGTCCGGTAAAGAAGTCATAGAGCAGTCGCAACATAAATACTTGTTAAAAAAATGACGAAAAATATTGTTGTTGACTGTTGCCCATGGTATGTTGCATGAAATAAGAAAAATAATTAAATCGAAATAAAATTGATGTTACCTATTTGGTTGCCCCGAACGGTAATTGTGGCGGTTGCTTTTCACATGATTCTCAATATTGCATTTCTTCAGTTTTAGATGCATATCGCACATAGAGCAGTATATAGTGGAGGTCACTTCATTATAGACTAACTCAGGGTGATTTTCAATCCACGTTTTGATCCGATCTTGTACATTACTCATTTTTGTATTAATTGATACCTTGCAATATTAAGTTATTATACGTATATCCAACACGTCGGATTCAATGCGTTGCGAAATAAATAATACCTAGATGCAATTTACGTTTTATACGTAATGAAATGACAGTTAAAGTGTGAATGTCATATGTCATGTGAGATGAAATTTGCAGTCGTTTCTATCATTTTAAATGAGGTGGTATAGTTACTTCGTTCTAAGTTGTACATGCAGACCTACCTCTTTGTTGCTCGACTATGGCAAAGCTAAAATGAAAAGTTATTTTATTACTTATACAGGATGTCCGGTAATTAATGCACAACCTTCTAACCCCCAGTAGGTCACCTTAGACTGGTCAAAAATATTGATTTTGAGCTCTAGTAAGTCTCCTGTTTTTCGAAATTTTCGCACGTTTGTTAGTTTTTAAATTTTGACATTCACACTGATAGGTGTACCATCGAATAAAAAAAGAAAAAATGTACTGAGGCAATACCTGTCATATACTCTAGTAAGACTCGATAGGTGTCGATAAAATAATATTTCAAGCACTGGCTAAATTACGCTAGTGTTTTGTTTTGCCGTGAAAAATCCGAGCTCTGATCAAAACACAAACAAAGCGCTACCGCTTAAAAGCTACGTATGGGTGAGACACGCACGAGTTCATTGCCCTACTCGCCGGCTTCCCGCACCCCGCTCCTCCGCTCAATTCCTTTGTCGAGTATGTCAGCTTTATCACCCCGCGCGCGCCACCGTGAGCAAGTACCTACATCGTAACTGCTAAGATGCCAGCGCCTGGTTGACCCATGGTTTTGCTTGTTAAGAAGCGAGTCGGGGGTCTGCTTCTAGTGGTCACTACAGAAGCACGCTGAACGGGCGTGCCATCAAGGTCACCCGCTATAGTTAGGAAGTAAGATTTCCTCTGAACGCAAATATTGTTTGTGTTTAATTTTTGACGAAATATCACGATGAAAGAGATCAAATTGAAATATCTACTTTGAAATCCCTTTTTGATTATTATAATGTGAATTCTGATGACTTTAGTAATTTATTAAAACCGTAACAGCATAAAAAAATCAAAAATACCAAGAAACTTAAATTTTCATTGCTTCATTTGACACATATTGATTTTATTGACATAATTTAAGGTGATGATATCGTTAACCTTTATTTTATGAACTGTATTTTTTTATACGTAGTTTTTTAGTGTTGTCATACTATATCAAATTGCACTCGACGTAAATGACACAAACTGGTTTTGTACAACAATAAAACTGTTCTAAATACAAAACAGTTATATTTTTTAACTCTAATATTATTTTACTCAAGTTATGGCAAGCTAAAAAAGTTAACCTCAAATTATTGAATTACAAAAAAAGCACCAATTGAATATGACACAAAACGCACTGAAAGATTCTTATGTATACACTGTATTTCCAACTTCAATAATAAGTGACTTTAGAATTTTCGAAACTTAACCCTCAAAATATTGCCAGCGGGACGGGACTAGTATGCTTTTTTGCCATCGTCAGGGGGGTTCCACTACGCAGTTTAGGCACATTTGGCCGGCGCGCCTACCTCCGTACCGGCTGCCGCTCGACTCGAACGATAGTCGTGTTACGTGGCGCTCGCGCAAACTTAAAAATACACGATGGCTTCGAAACTTAAATCTCGATCTAATCCGTATAAAAGATGTGTTTACGGGGATGTCTGAATAAACGGAAAAACAAGGAAGCAGAAATAGCATTTTTAAATTCCGGACGATATTGAAAGGTCCCGAAGTCCTTCCTTAGTAATAGTTAAAATAAACATCCTTATTAGGGTTCCGTAGCCAAATGGCAAAAAACGGAACCCTTATGGATTCGTCATGTCTGTCTGTCCGTCCGTATGTCACAGCCATTTTACTCGGAAACTATACGACGTATCTGAATAAAATTTACACATAAGGTGTATTTTGTATGCCGCTACTTAGTTATGGAGTAAAATTTGAAAAAAAAAAAATTTAGGGGGGTGCTCCATAGATGTAACTAAATTTAAAAAAATGTTTTTTAACCAAATATCAACATGTGATACGTCAATCGATAGGTCTTTAAAAATAATTTGGAGGTTTTTTGACCATTTTGTGATTAAGTGAATATTTTCTGAAATAATAGCTTCGAAAGTCAGAAAAATTGTGTAGCCCCCCCGGTAACTTTTGAATCGTAAGTCGTAAGTATTGCATCGTGCCTATTGGTAGTAACTCTGAAACTAGGCGAATGCCAGAAAAGTTTATACCTGTTAGTCTCCAATGATGACATGTTTCAGCCAAAGTGCTAGATGGACCTGCCATTATTCACATGCCCAGGTCAGTCTCCAACATTTACAGAATATGCTGATAATGTTTTTGTCCCTTATACGAAAAGAAAAGACGAACGTTTCGAGGCTGGACCTAGTATGGGACAGGTACGACAAAAATTGTTTAAAACGGAAAATAAGAGAGAAAAGAGGGTCAGGAGTTAGAATTCGGGTACATTTCGATGCCCTTTTTATGCAATTGCATCGCGCTTTGCAACCTGCTTTACATTGGCTTATAATTTTCCGGGTATCTAAAACATGAATCGGCAACTTTTCTAAGGCATATAATAATATAAATTGGCCGTGAATTAATATTTTAGCAACAATATTATTTTTTTATAAGCCTCAAACATGTGGCATCATATTATTAAAAAACGGCAGAAATATACACGGTGTAACATGAGGAAACCGAATAATTTTAACAGCGTTATCAGGAATGATAATAATTGGAGACTAGAATGTCGTATAAACTTTTCTGGAATTCGCCTAGTTTCAGAGTTACTACCAATTAAATAAAAAAAAAACATTTTTTATTGTGACTCAGTGCAAAACGCTTTTTTGATGGCGATTTCACTCTTTATGGGTCTAGTATAGACATTCTTATTGACAAATATCAAAGTGCCAAGAAATAGTTTACGTAAAGTATTTTTTAAGAAAAAAAATGTACTAATTTATTTATATCGGCAGGTTTATCAATAATATTTTTGTTTTATGTTCAAAAAAATCGGAAAAAGCAAAAAAATATTTTTTTTTATTTGGCGAAATTGACCTGAATTCATATAACATTAATTACTCCTTATGACCTCAGGAATTCCTGGTTAAAATCTCTCGCAATGCTTACGAGCACCGTGTATAGCTGACCAAAAAATTAATCGGGAACTTGAAATAATAGGTTGGCAACAAAAATATTAACTTGGCATCTATTATTCAAAGCAGGCTTGGTTTAAATATTTGTTTCTACCTAATTAACCATTTTTTGCGTATCAATTGCTGGTATCATTTTAATTACGGGAGCACTAAAATTTCAGGAAACTGGAATATTTTTAAGGTTCCTGTCTTGTCACAATGTCTATTTGCTCCGAAATTGCTAGATCCATTGAGCTGAAATTTTGTAGGCTGTATGTCCCCTGGTGCATTAAGGGTAATTAAGAAAATTAAATAAAATGTTTTGCAAACCATAGGGTAATTGTGAGTCACCATCAGGCGGGTCGTATAGACCCGTACCGATAAGTTATGAAGTTTCGATAATATTAAAGATGCTTATTTTTCACATACAGAGTTCAGGCCATCCAACTTAGCTAATGATAATAATTTGTGTCATCCCAGGTTGTTGCTTAGGTAGAAACTTAGACATTTCTTTTTTTAAACATTATTCGGTAAATATAAAATTAGAGATCAAAATTGTTTTTTCACTGTAACAGCAAAGTTGTTACTGACGCACGCACACGTTTTGTGTCACTTTAGTCAACGGGAATACTGACATTCAATCAGCACATATATGTGGACTTTTATAAGCCTATATAAAATTAGAGTTGATCGATTAGGTACTGTGCTTTCTAAAATATCGGTATCTATTATTTGAATAAATTTGTGCCATATTCATCAATGATATTTATTTATTTTAAATTGTTTTGCTTTTATGACCTGTTAACAGTACAATAAAATATTAAAGTTATTAAAGTTTGCGTCAATATTTTTATAAAAGCGTATCGAAACAACGTTTGAAATTTGTGTCGTTATAATCAATGTATTATTTTTATTTTTCAAAATGAAAACGTGTTTTGCGTAAAGGGCATGCGCGGGGAAGAGTAAGGCGTAGGCGTGGTGCATGTGCCGGCCAGGCTGTCTAGCAGCTCGTTTGTTTTCTATACATTATTACTCTATACATACACATAGTGCGACAAAGACAAACAGCGAGTTTTCAGTCGCTCATCTTTATTTTTCATAGTAAAGAAAGCGGTAGTATAAAACTTATGTAAGTTAAGGATAATTAATGGTGATATAACGTATGACTACACCGTAGTCCGTAAGGGACTGCAACGGCGGATCTGTGTGCCACGGTAAACCTAGTTTACCCTATATAATACTGTTTAGTATTTTGACAAATTGTCACAGATAATTTGTAACTAATAAATATGTAATTTATGCATCAAGGCGGTTTGTTTACTGAGTGCCAATCGTGAAACGCGAAAATCCAAATTTCGTTATCTGCCTCTCGGTTGGACTAGCAAAGGGCAGGGCTGGACTTAATACATTTTTCATCAGTGTGGTGTCACAATAAGGCTATGTTTTTATTACCTTATCGTATAAAACACATAAAAATAAGCAACTTTTCTTTAACACATTTTTTTTACTCAATAGTTTTGAAGTTATGGGGCCCTGAAGTTTGAGTATAATTTGGACTATTGTAGTTGAAATGGTGTCACTATGACACATTTTTTTTGTCTTATTGTGTAGAATGTGTTAAAATAAGCAAGTTTTAATAGAAACAAACTTCGAAGTTACCGGACTTTGAAGATTGCTACATGAAGTAAAATTTGGACTTAGAAAATAAAATGGCGACGGGGTATCATTTTAATGTGTATTTTTTATAATTATTCGTATAGAATACGCTAAAATAAGTGTGTTTTATTCCACAAACTTTTCTCTCAAATCAAAAATGGCCGATATCGGGACGTCATTATAACGAGTACTTTTTATGATTTTTCGGTATAGAATACGCTAAAACAAGCGTGTTTTACTTGAAAAACCTTTCTCTAAAATCAAAAATGGCCGAGGTAATGGACTTTGAAATTGTATATAATTTGGACTTCGAAAAAAAACCATCGACGGGACGTCATTATAACATGTACGTTTTATCATTTTTCTGTATAGAATACGCTAAAATAAGCGTGTTTTAATCGAAAAACTTTTCTCTAAAATGAAAAATGGCCGAGATAATGGACTCTGAACTTATTTACACCGTGGGCTGGAATAACCCAACAGATCTTAACCACGAATTTCTAAGACCAAAAGAAGGAAAAAATATTATGTGACTTTAGGTCAATTTCGCCAAAAAAAATTTTTTTTTCGTTTTTTTATTTTATTTTTTGAATGTTTATTGCACATGAAAAGGAAATGTTATTAATACAATTATTGCCTACAACAAATTGGTACATTTTTTTTGTAAAAAATTAGTTTCTGCCAAGTTTTTCTTGTGACTTTGATATCTGTCAATAAGAACGTGTAAACTATGTCCAATAGTGGCAACAACGCCATTAGAAAGGCATTTTGTGATGAGTAGAGGGCGGAGTACCGTTGGCAAATTTCACACAAAAGGTATGGAGTCGTTTTTATAATTATTATTTTAGGCTTGAATAATAAAATTATTCATTTACCTAATGTACTTAGTATGGTACAGTCGAGGACAAAGAGATGTATACACTTTTGGACCTTATTGCGTTGTAATAAGGTCCAAAAGTGTATACATCTCTTTGTCCTCGACTGCACCTACTCGCAAATTGGAAGTAAGTACTTAACATTTATTTTCATAAATCGATTTCAGGAACACCTAAATGTTATGTCGTAAATGTTTTGGGTTATTTTTCAATTTCTTTTAACAAAGTCACCATTCATCGATATAATATTTTTTACCATATGCAACCTTTCTTTTCTAAACGTTACTAATTTACAAATTTATGAGACATTTAGAAACTAATTATTTGACATTGTCAATTTAGACGGCTGCTTTACATCTATATTATCTGAATTATTATTGCGTCGGCTAAATATTTAAAACCGAAAAATATCAAGATGAATAAGCCATGTGAAGCGACAATTCTGCGGATGATAGAACCGTACGAAAATCTTATATATAATGAAGAAGAATGTAGCATTCACTGTATTTCTTGCTCAGTGGATTTAAAGCAGTTGAAAAATATAATGTCGAAAAACACGTTAACAGTAAACAACACCAAATTAACTGTGGAAACCAAAATGGCACCTTTGCCTATGATTTATGCGTTTTCCTTATAGCGTGTAACATCCCATGGAAAAGAGTTAACCATCCAGAATTTAAAAAGTTCTTTGGAAAATACTTAGATAAAGGCGTAAAACTTCCCGAAGAAAGTGTTTTGAGAAAATACTATCTTACCAGAATATACAATGCGACCGTCAAGCAAATACGAAATACATTTTTCGATTCCAATTTATGGCTTGCGGTGGATGAGACTCTTGATAATTTCGGTAATTGCGTAGAAAATGTAATTTTAAAATGACTTGATGATGCTTTACAAAGGCCATATTTGTTAGCGTGTAAAGTCGTTAGTACTGTAAACGCGAACTCAATTGCAGCGGTGGTTGACGAAAGCTTGAATTTTTTGTGGGAGGATAAGTTTACAGATAATATTATTATGAACAAATTTTTAATATTCTGTTCGGATAGCGCAGCGTACATGCTTGCTGCCGGCAAGATTTTGAAGAAAAAGTACACTAAAGTTCGACACGTAACTTGTTTTGCTCATGGACTACACAGAGTCGCGGAGCAGATAAGATCTGAACATAAATTGGTCAATTCTTTAATATCTAATATCAAAAAGATTTTTTTTAAATCACCACACCGCGTCCGTTTTTTCAGGGACCATGCGCAGAATGTGCCTTTACCGCCGGAACCCATTATCACTCGTTGGGGCACCTGGTTAAATGCAAGGTTTTACTACGATAGACATTTTGACGTGATTAAAAATGTTGTGATGCAATTGAACAGTAAAGAAGCTATTGCCATTAGAAAAGCCCAGAAGTTGTTTGAAAATGAAAATTTAAAAAACGAGTTAAGCTTTATAAAAAATTGTTACGAAATTATACCTGAATCGATAGACAAATTATAATGCACTAAAATTCCGATAGAAGAAAGTTTTCTGGTAATAGATATAGTTAGGAGTATTTTAAGCCTCCAAGGAAGTGAAACCGTGCGAAATAAACTCGAATTGGTTCTAGATAGAAACCCAGATGCTGACGAATTAAGGAATATGATTACAATGGAAAATTATAAACAAGTCCTTAAACATGCAACCATGACATCGGTAGATGTAGAGCGATCGTTTTCCACTCATAAATGGATCTTCAATAAATTAAGAAACCGATTCACTCCGTAAAACCAGGAACATGTGGCCATAGTCCATTCATTTTATAACATGGATACGCACTTAAGTGTAGATTGTGAGGAGGACCTCGAACACATAATTCCAGTCCTCAATTGTAATTGAATGGTCTTGAAAACAATATATTGTTTGGCAGGTATAACTTCTTAGTCTAGTATTTAGTACCTAATGATAATGTTTTGATAAGAAAACATATTATTATGTATTATAGATATTAACAACATATTACATTATATTTGTATGCTCGTAAGATAATTTCTATCAGTTCCTAAAAATTATTATGCAAAATTAATCATTTATTCGTTATTTATTTAATCATAAGAATACTTAGGCGACTCCATACATTTAGTGTGAAATTTGCCACCGGTACTCCGCCCTCTAGTGATGAGTTATAATAAAAAGTATATTTTTAAAAAATTGGTATTAACTCTGAAACTAGGCGTATTCCAGAAAAGTTTATAGGACAGTTTAGTATCTAAATATGATCAGAAATACACTGTTAAAATCTGTCTAGTTATAAGGGCCCACCGTGTATAATTTGGACTTCGAAAAAATAAACCAGCGATGGCGTATCATCATAAAGTATACTTTTTATGATTTTTCCGTATACAATACGCTAAAATAAGCGTGTTTCATTTGAATAACTTTTCTCTAAAATCAAAAATGGCCGTGATAATGGACTTTGAAGTTGTATATAATTTGGACTTCGAAAAAAAAACCCATCGACGAGACGTCATTATAACATGTACGTTTTATAGTTGTTCCGTATAGAATTCGCTAAAATAAGCGTGTTTTATTCGAAAACTTTTCTCTAAAATGAAAAATGGCCGAGATAATGGACTCTGAACTTGTATATAATTTGGACTTCGAAAAAAAAAACCAGCGATGGCGTATCATCATAAAGTATAATTTTTATGATTTGACCGTATAGAATACGCTAAGATAAGCGTGTTTTATTTGAAAAACTTTTCTCTTAAATCAAAAATGGCCGATTGGACATGGAACTTGTATTTCATTTGGACTTAGAAAATAAACCATCGACGGGACGTCATTATGACGTGTACTTTTTGTGATTATTCTGTATAGAATAATAATAATAATAAATACTCTTTATTGCACACCTCATACAGTTACAAGCACAAATTTTACAATTAGATAAATTTAGGTAGAGGTAACAACAGGCGGTCTTATCGCTAATGAGCGATTTCTTCCAGACAACCAGACAGAATACGCTAAACTAAGCGTGTTTTATTTGAAAAAAAAAAATCTCTAAAATTAAAACCGGCCTAGATAAATGGACTTTGATCTTGTATATAATTTGGATTTAGAAAAAAAACCATCGACGGGACGTCATTATAACGTGTACTTTTTATGATTTTTCGTATAGAATACGCCAAAATAAGTGTGTTTTATTCGAGAAACTTTCTTCTGAAATCAAAAATTGCCGAGATAATTGACTTTGAACTTGTATATCGGGACGTCATTATAACGTGTACTTTTTATGATTTTTCCGTATAGAATAAGCTAAAATAAGCGTGTTTTATCTGAGAAACTTTTCTCTAAAATCAAAAATGGCCGAGATAATGGACTTTGAACTTGTATATAATTTGGACTTCGAACAAAACCATCGACGGGACGTCATTATAACGTGTACTTTTTGTGATTATTCTGTACTAGCTGTGCCCGCGGCTTCGCCCGCGTGGAATTCGGTCTGTGTCAGTAAGCGGCTAATTCACCCCTAATTTCTCTCCCGCTACCCTCGAGGCGGGACTTGAAGTAAAGTTGACAGATGGATACGCTAGAGGACAGTAGTCCTAATAAAATATTTTACAATTACCACTAAATGAAACTACACTCAAAAATGAATACTTTTTTTTATCATATAATTTTTTTTGGCATGATTTAAACGACATAGAGTAGTACCTGTATATCGGACGATACAGGACACTTTTGTATTTATACGTTCATGTCCACGGCAAATATCATCCAAATCGATCCTCCCGTCAAATCAGTCTAAGCATGTAAGGCATGAACAGGCCCGGTTGAAATTGGGTAGGGGGGGTCACAAATGCAGAAATGATTTTTTTTATATTTGAGGGGGGGGGGGGAGGGGGTCCATGACCCATGCAAATTTAACTCAATTGAGTGTAGTGGCTCCCCCCCCCCCTTTTAGACGTTGAATAACCTAGCTGGGGATTTTCTTGAAGTGAAAGTAGTAATCCTTAAGGGGTGATTTCCGGGATAACAATGCAAAAAAAAACCGGCCAAGAGCATGTCGGGCGCTCAGTGTAGAGTTTCGTAGATGCCGCCCTGTTACAAAACATCCGTTCAAAAGGTCGTTTATGAAGGGGTATTTGGCGGCGCTTACGTCATATTACTATTCGGCACTTCCTTTCACTATGCGTTTTTGACTGATAATTCAAAAACGGTTGAACCGATTTTATTCAATATAGTTTTTATTGAAAGTTCTTATCAGGCCTTACCAAATTTCAGCTTTCTAGTGCGAACGGTAACTGAGCTAGACCGCGGACAGACGGACGGATATGGCGAAACTATAAGGGTTCCTAGTGGACTACGGAACCCTAAAAAGAGATAAATAGTAGTTTATGTAACTGTTACGTAATGTTACGTAATAAGGCCTAATTATGTACAGAAGCATACACTGCTTTACCTACACACATATTAAAAATCCATTGAAACCATTAGAATGACCGCCATTACACCGCCATGACCAACCTTATTGCACCGGCGGTCGGGGGGGCGGATATTCATTTCATTGCCGTGGGTAATGAATTTTCATACGTTTTTACTACAATGTCACAGATAATACACTGATGTTACTTTACTGGTTGCAATAATGGTGGTAATAACATACGGTTGCGAACGCGGAATAGAGGATTTATGATATTGGTGTAGATCAAGATATTTATTCTTCAATGTAAGCACATTACAATGCACTAATGAACGTCAAAGAAAAATAAAATATGTGAGTGTCGTGGAACACGCGATTGGAACGAAGTTATGTTATTTTACATAATTTTAAAAATTTTTTTGCAAATTATATTTTTTTGTATTTTTTGGAAATTTTGGAAATTTATGAAAATTGGTAATGAATTTTCATACGTTTTTACCACAATGTCACAGATAATACACTGATGTTACTTTACTGGTTGCAATAATGGTGGTAATAACATACGGTTGCGAACGCGGAATAGAGGATTTATGATATTGGTGTAGATCAAGATATTTATTCTTCAATGTAAGCACATTACAATGCACTAATGAACGTCAAAGAAAAATAAAATATGTGAGTGTCGTGGAACACGCGATTGGAACGAAGTTATGTTATTTTACATAATTTTAAAAATTTTTTTGCAAATTATATTTTTTTGTATTTTTTGGAAATTTTGGAAATTTATGAAAATTGTGCCATTTTTGATATTTTCGACATTTTTCACTTTTAGGTTCTCGACTTTTTTCACTTTTATCACTTTGTCACTTCTCCCTTAACTTTTCACTACACTTCACTTCACTTCACTTTACTTCACTTTATTCTATTTTATATATTTTTTATTTCATTCCATTTTACATGTTTCTCAATTGTATGGGTGTCGCGTTTTCGTGACGTGACGGTCACGTGACTTTTTTTCGCCTAGCCTCGCATCCGCGAACCGTCCGATAAGGAACTTCGTTCCAAAACTACCACCGGTTCTAACCCTACACCTCTGGCCCAAGAAGTATTATGACCGAAAAGAAACTCGACGGGACTATTTTTTTCAAACCAGTAATATATTATTAGATCTTAAAGATACAAAATAATGGGTAGTTGTTCAAGAAGACATATCTAAACTGCTTGAGAGACAGATAATGTACCCATTGTTTAATTATAAAGAAAAATAAATCCTAATCTGACTGCTTCACAAAACGTTTGATATGTTTTCCTACCTAAACGGTGTCCTATAAATGTTAGAAGATTTTGTAGTAGTTTTTTGGTTTGTGCCATGCATATTTGTCCGTCATATATAGTCCTCGAACCTGCAATAACCCTTTGACATTCATGACATTTTCAAATATTTCTTAAGAGCGGGTAAAGGTGAATTTAAAGCATCGACGGGTGACATGTTATAAATATGAACACCTTGACCAAAAAATTACAAATTATTTCAATACCAAATTTCATCTAAATACGTACAGCGGTTATTGGTTCTTTCTTCCCCATGTAAACTTCCACCCCCTTTGCATCCGCTTAAGGGATAATTTCCGAGAGAAAGCTATTTTATTTCCTTTTCCAGAGCTCAAATTATCTCCATACCAAATTTTCATCTAAATCCGTTCAGCGGTAAAAAAATCCTCATACCAACTTCCAACCCCCTTTTCACCCCCACAAGAGTTTGAAACTATCCTATGACGTTTCTCGAGACTCAAATTATCTCGATACTCATTTCTATCTAAATCGTTTCAGCGGTTAAAAATTCTCCATACAAACTTTCAACCCCAGTTTCACCCCCACCAGGATAGATTTTCGGGATTAAAACTATATATTAACCTTTCCCGGGACTCAATCTATCTCTATACAAAATTTCATCAACATCCGTTCAGCCGTTTTCACGTGATGCGCGGTCAAATAAACAGACAAACAGATAAACAGACAAACAGATAAACAGATAAATAGACAAACAGACAAAAAAATTAAAAATTGTTGTAACATGTTCTGTTATCGATTCTTAGTATCCCCAGCCAACTTTTTTCGATTATCTTCCATGTACAGACTTTCGACAGTCTTCAGCTTTATTATATGTATAGATAGAATACGCTAAAATAAGCGTGTTTTATTTGAAAAACTTTTCGCTAAAATCAAAAATGGCCGAGATAATGGACTTTGAACTTGTGTATAATTTGGACTTAGAAAAAAAAAACCAACGTCGGGACGTCATTATAACGTGTACTTTTTATAATTTTTCGTATAGAATACGCTAAAGTAAGTGTGTTTTATTCCAGAAACTTTTCTCTCAAATCGAAAATGGCCGAGATCATGGACTTTGAACTTGTATATCGGGACGTCATTATAACGAGTACTTTTTATGATTTTTCGGTATAGAATACGCTAAAATAAGCGTATTTTACTTGAGAAACTTTTCTCTAAAATCAAAAATGGCCAAGATAATGGACTTTGAACTTGTATATTATTTTGGACTTCGAAAAAAACCAGCGATGGGGTATCATTATAAAGTATATTTTCATGAGTTTTTTCGTATAGAATAAGCTAAAATAAGCGTATTTTATTCGAAAAACTTTGGTCTGGAATCAAAAATGGCCGAGATATTCTCCTCCTTTTTGTTAAGGGTCGGCAACGCGCATGTGACACCTCTGGAGTTGCAGGCATTCATAGGCTATGGCTTACTATCTGGCAGGCCGTATTCTTTTTGCCACCGTCGTAGTTTAAAAAAATAATAAAATAAGGATAAAATAAAACAAAATAAAATAAAACAAAATAAAACAAAATAAAATAAAATAAAAGCAATAAAAACAATAAATACAAAATAAAGACAAAATAAAAACAAAATACAAACAAAAATGAAAAACTAAAATAAAACAAAAGTAAAACTAAAATAAAATGAAACTTAAACAAAAATTATACGTTGTGTTTTCTACCCATAATTCACGATGCTTGAAATCTTCGAAAATGTACTCAACAGTCTATACTTTATTTATTCCGTAGACTAGAATGACATTTCACGTGTTGCTTGTTTTTTACGTCTTATAAATAGTGATGTGCTAACCGGTACTAACCGAAAATAAACTAAAGGGAGATACTTTTTGATAAAGTGTCTGTAACACAATGAATGGATAATCCGTGAAGTGCTAAAAGGGGACACTAGGAAAGGTATTAAAAAAGGTGAAATAGTGTAGGTAAAAATGCCAACATTTTGAAGTATTTAGAAATTTTGTATCCAGGTCTATCTATACATATAATAAAGCTGAAGAGGGTCGAAAGTCTGTACATGGAAGATAATCGAAAAAAAGTTGGCTAGGGATACTTAGAATCGATAACAGAACACGTTCCAACAATTTTTAGAATTTTTGTCTGTTTGTCTGTTTATCTGTTTGTCTGTTTATTTGACCGCGCATCACGTGAAAACGGCTGAACGGATTTTGATGAAATTTTGTATAGAGATGGTTTGAGTCCCGGGAAAGGATAATATATAGTTTTAATCCCGAAAATCAACCCTGGTGGGGGTGAAAATGGGGTTGAAAGTTTGTATGGAGAATTTTTAACCGCTGAAACGATTTAGATAGAAATGAGTACGGAGATAATTTGAGTCTCGAGAAACGTCATAGGGTAGTTTTCAAACTATTGTGAGGGTGAAAAGATTTTTTTTTACCACTGAACTGATAAAGATGAAATTTGGTATAGAGATAGTATGGGTCTCGAGAAAGGACAAAGGATAGTTTTCACCCCGAAAATCAACCCTAAAGGGGTGAAAAGGGATTTGGAAATTTGTATAGGGAATTATTAACCGCAGAAACGATTTAGATAAAATTGGGTGTGGAGATAATTTGAGCTCTGGAAAAGGAAATAAAATAGTTTTATCTCGGAAATTATCCCTCAAGTGGATGCAAAAGGGGTGGAAGTTTACACGGGGAAGAAACAACCAATAACCGCTGTACATATTTAGATGACATTTATAGGACACCGTTTAGGTAGGAAAACATATCAAACGTTTTGTGAAGCAGTCAGATTAGGATTTATTTTTCTTTTAATAGGTAATTAAACAATGGGTACATTATCTGTCTCTCAAGCTGTTTTGATATGTCTTTTGAAGAACTACGCATTATTTTGTATCTTTAAGATCTATAATGTATTACTGTTTTGAAAAAAATAAGTCCCGTCGAGTTTCTTTTCGGTCATAATACTTCTTGGGCCAGAGGTGTAGGGTTAGAACCGGTAGTAGTTTTGGAACGAAGTTCCTTATCGGACGGTTCGCGGATGGGGGGCTAGGCGAAAAAAAGTCACGTGACCGTCACGAAAAAGCGTCACGTCACGAAAACGCGACACCCATACGATTGAGAAACATGTAAAATGGAATGAAATAAAAAATATATAAAATAGAATAAAGTGAAGTGAAGTGTAGTGAAAAGTGATGTAGTCCAAAATTTCGAAAATTTCCAAAAAGCCCAAAACAAAAAAATACAAAAAAATGAAAACTACAAAATTTACGAAAAAGTCAAAAATTAAATAACATAACGTCGTTCCAATCGAGTGTTCCACGACACTCACGTATTTTATTTTCTCTTCATGTTCATTAGTGCATTGTAATGTGCTTACATTGAAGAATAAATATCTTAATCTACACCAATATCATAAATCCTCTATTGCGCGTTCGGAACCGTATGTAATTAACGTAACATCAGTGTATTTACCGCACTGTCACAGGACAGTGCGGTAAAAACGTATGAAAATTCATTACCTACGGTAATGTTATGAAAATCTGCCCCCCAACCGCCGGCACGCCCCCCCCCCCTTCCCCGACCGCCGGCGCAATGAGGTTGGTCATGGCGGTGTAATGGCGGTCATTCTAATAGTTTCAATGGATTTTTAATATGTGTAGGTAAAGCAGTGTACGCAGTAAGCAGTAACAGTTACATAAACTACTATTTATCTCTTTTTAGGGTTCCGTAGTCAACTAGGAACCATTATAGTTTCGCCATGTCCGTCCATCTGTCCGCGGTCTAGCTCAGTTACCGTTCGCACTAGAAAGCTGAAATTTGGTGAGGCCTGATAAGAACTTTCAATAAAAACTATATTGAATAAAATCGGTTCAGCCGTTTTTAAATTATCAGTCAAAAACGCATAGTGAAAGGAAGTGCCGAATAGTAAAATGACGTAAGCGCCGCCAAATATCCCTTAATAAAGGACCTTTTGAACGGATGTTTTGTAACAGGGCGGCATCTACGAAACTCTACATGCTCTTGGCCGGTTTTTTTTTGCATTGTAATCCCGGAAATCAACCCTTAAGGATTACTAATTCCAATTCAAGAAAATCCCCAGCCAGGATATACGTAGCCCATAAATAGCCACTACACTCGATTGAGTTAAATTTGCATGGGTCATGGACCCCCCCCCCCCCCCCCTCCAAGTGCACCTCAAATAGAAAAAAAAACATTTCTGCATTTTGTGCCATCCCTTCCCCAATTTCAACCGCGCCTGTTCTTACCTTTCACGCTTAGACTGATTTGACGGGAGGATCGATTGGGATGATATTTGCCGTGGACGTATAAATACAAAAGTGGTCCTGTATCGTCCGATATACACCTACTACTCTATGTCGTTTAAATCATGCCAAAAAAATTATATGTTAAAAAAAGTATTCATTTTTGAGTGTAGTTTCATTTAGTGGTAATTGTAAAATATTTTTTTTTTAATAATAAAGCTGAAGAGGGTCGAAAGTCTGTACATGGAAGATAATCGAAAAAAAGTTGGCTAGGGATACTTAGAATCGATAACAGAACACGTTCCAACAATTTTTAGAATTTTTGTCTGTTTGTCTGTTTATCTGTTTGTCTGTTTATTTGACCGCGCATCACGTGAAAACGGCTGAACGGATTTTGATGAAATTTTGTATAGAGATGGTTTGAGTCCCGGGAAAGGATAATATATAGTTTTAATCCCGAAAATCAACCCTGGTGGGGGTGAAAATGGGGTTGAAAGTTTGTATGGAGAATTTTTAACCGCTGAAACGATTTAGATAGAAATGAGTATGGAGATAATTTGAGTCTCGAGAAACGTCATAGGGTAGTTTTCAAACTATTGTGAGGGTGAAAAGATTTTTTTTTACCACTGAACTGATAAAGATGAAATTTGGTATAGAGATAGTATGGGTCTCGAGAAAGGACAAAGGATAGTTTTCACCCCGAAAATCAACCCTAAAGGGGTGAAAAGGGATTTGGAAATTTGTATAGGGAATTATTAACCGCAGAAACGATTTAGATAAAATTGGGTGTGGAGATAATTTGAGCTCTGGAAAAGGAAATAAAATAGTTTTATCTCGGAAATTATCCCTCAAGTGGATGCAAAAGGGGTGGAAGTTTACACGGGGAAGAAACAACCAATAACCGCTGTACATATTTAGATGACATTTATAGGACACCGTTTAGGTAGGAAAACATATCAAACGTTTTGTGAAGCAGTCAGATTAGGATTTATTTTTCTTTTAATAGGTAATTAAACAATGGGTACATTATCTGTCTCTCAAGCTGTTTTGATATGTCTTTTGAAGAACTACGCATTATTTTGTATCTTTAAGATCTATAATGTATTACTGTTTTGAAAAAAATAAGTCCCGTCGAGTTTCTTTTCGGTCATAATACTTCTTGGGCCAGAGGTGTAGGGTTAGAACCGGTAGTAGTTTTGGAACGAAGTTCCTTATCGGACGGTTCGCGGATGGGGGGCTAGGCGAAAAAAAGTCACGTGACCGTCACGAAAAAGCGTCACGTCACGAAAACGCGACACCCATACGATTGAGAAACATGTAAAATGGAATGAAATAAAAAATATATAAAATAGAATAAAGTGAAGTGAAGTGTAGTGAAAAGTGATGTAGTCCAAAATTTCGAAAATTTCCAAAAAGCCCAAAACAAAAAAATACAAAAAAATGAAAACTACAAAATTTACGAAAAAGTCAAAAATTAAATAACATAACGTCGTTCCAATCGAGTGTTCCACGACACTCACGTATTTTATTTTCTCTTCATGTTCATTAGTGCATTGTAATGTGCTTACATTGAAGAATAAATATCTTAATCTACACCAATATCATAAATCCTCTATTGCGCGTTCGGAACCGTATGTAATTAACGTAACATCAGTGTATTTACCGCACTGTCACAGGACAGTGCGGTAAAAACGTATGAAAATTCATTACCTACGGTAATGTTATGAAAATCTGCCCCCCAACCGCCGGCACGCCCCCCCCCCTACCCCGACCGCCGGCGCAATGAGGTTGGTCATGGCGGTGTAATGGCGGTCATTCTAATAGTTTCAATGGATTTTTAATATGTGTAGGTAAAGCAGTGTACGCAGTAAGCAGTAACAGTTACATAAACTACTATTTATCTCTTTTTAGGGTTCCGTAGTCAACTAGGAACCATTATAGTTTCGCCATGTCCGTCCATCTGTCCGCGGTCTAGCTCAGTTACCGTTCGCACTAGAAAGCTGAAATTTGGTGAGGCCTGATAAGAACTTTCAATAAAAACTATATTGAATAAAATCGGTTCAGCCGTTTTTAAATTATCAGTCAAAAACGCATAGTGAAAGGAAGTGCCGAATAGTAAAATGACGTAAGCGCCGCCAAATATCCCTTAATAAAGGACCTTTTGAACGGATGTTTTGTAACAGGGCGGCATCTACGAAACTCTACATGCTCTTGGCCGGTTTTTTTTTGCATTGTAATCCCGGAAATCAACCCTTAAGGATTACTAATTCCAATTCAAGAAAATCCCCAGCCAGGATATACGTAGCCCATAAATAGCCACTACACTCGATTGAGTTAAATTTGCATGGGTCATGGACCCCCCCCCCCCCCCCTCCAAGTGCACCTCAAATAGAAAAAAAAACATTTCTGCATTTTGTGCCATCCCTTCCCCAATTTCAACCGCGCCTGTTCTTACCTTTCACGCTTAGACTGATTTGACGGGAGGATCGATTGGGATGATACTTGCCGTGGACGTATAAATACAAAAGTGGTCCTGTATCGTCCGATATACACCTACTACTCTATGTCGTTTAAATCATGCCAAAAAAATTATATGTTAAAAAAAGTATTCATTTTTGAGTGTAGTTTCATTTAGTGGTAATTGTAAAATATTTTATTACGACTACTGTCCTCTAGCGTATCCATCTGTCAACTTTACTTCAAGTTCCGCCTTCAGGGTAGCGGGAGAGAAATTAGGGGTGAATTAGCCGCTTACTGACACAGACCGAATTCCACGCGGGCGGAGCCGCGGGCACAGCTAGTAAACAATATTTCTAATACATTTTTTTTATACCACGACGGTGGCAAACAAGCATACGGCCCGCCTGAAGGTAGGCAGTTACCGTAGCCTATGGACGCCTGCAACCCCAGAGGATTCGCATGCGCGTTGCCTACCTTTTAAGAACATATACACTCCTTTTTTGAAGAACCTCATACTGTAGCCCGCTGGGAAAACCTCGGCTGGGAGTTCATTCCACAGTCACAGCGTTCGTGGGGAGGAAATTCCTCTTAAACCGTACAGTGCGCGACCCCTTAGGCTCCAGGGTGTGAGGATGAACACCCTGCCGGCGGCGAGCAGTGCGGTGATAAAAAGCTACCGTGGGCATCATATCAAACAGTTCTTCAGAGCACAACCCATTGTACAAGCGATATAACACACATAAGGAGGCAAAGTCTCTCCTTAGACTCAAAGGTTCAAAGCGATTTTATTGTAAGATTAACAGTCACTTCGAAGCTACATATCATATAGCTCAAAATGCACCAAGTTACTCATCCTATTTCTCTACATTTACCAAGTTTCATTTAAACGAGAACCTAACTTTGTACTTTTCGCGACCTGTTTTATAATGGTACAAAATTTTCGATATGTGTCTCTCTTTACATCAAATATGTTTGTTAGAAACGGAGGCAAACAGCGAAACTTGTTGCTTTATAAAGTAGGGAACTGCTTGTAGCTACTTACAGCTAAGCCATGATCTATTGCAAGGGTTCCATATTTAACGGGTTACTATCTTACCAAACGGTTACTATCTTTACCAGCTGATCAAAATTCTTATTTTTTGGATATTCCAGTGAGCATAAAGATTTGCCGTTCTCAAAAATGTTCCCTAACAAGAGAATGTTGCGAGAAAATTGTCGAGAACGTTATCTGTAACGAGAATTTCCGAGATTTTTTTTATTTTATATAAATCTTCCTAAAGGTGTTTGAAAGATATTCACGATCATTGTAAACCAAAAAAAGGTTTTAAATTAGTAGTTTATTAGTAGTCTGTTACGTAATAAGGGTCCTTAAAACATGAGTGTGGTTTTATGAAATGAGCCGCAGGCGAATTTCATAATAAGATCACACGAGTGTTTTAAGGCCTAATTACGTACAGTTGCATACACTGCTTTATCTACACTCATATTATATATATTAAATTAATTGTTCGGAAACCATAGAATGACCGCCATTGTACCGTCGTGGCCAACTCGATTGTGCCGGCGCTCGCGCGGGACCAATCGAGTTGGCCATGGCGGTAACATTATGTTATCAAATTCGATGTTCCAAATTTGAAACTCATTGCTTAACAATATTAGAGCATGCATAGTTAAAATTACGTTACTGCCGCAGATAAGAAACTTATTATAGTTAAATCGTTTGTTGTAATGCTTGTCATTGTCTACGGTTTTTGAACGCATTTTAGAGTACTTACAGTATGAGTGTAGATAAAAAAATATTTTTTATTAGGGTACCTCCCGTACACATAAAGTGGGGGGTGAATTTTTTTTTCGCTCCAATCCTATCGTGTTGGATATCAGTGGATAGTTCTTTAAAAAAAAATGAGGTCTTATAAAACATTTTTTGGATAAAACTAATAGTTTCGTTGTAATAGCGCCGAAAGTTCGAAAAGAGCTTCTAACTGCAGAACCGTAAGTCAAAAAAAATACTTAAGTACTTTCAATGAAAACTGTATTGAAGGAATTCGGTTGAGCCGTTTTTGAATTATAACTCAAAAACGCATAGTATAGGCCGTAATAGTGCTTCATAGTAAAATGACGTAAGCGCCGCAACATACCCCTTCATAAATGACCTTTTGCTCGACTTGCTCTTGGCCGGTTTTTAGGGTTCCGTAGTCAACTAGGAACCCTTATAGTTTCGCCATGTCTGCCCGTTCGTCCGTCCGTCCGCGGATAATCTCAGTGACCGTTAGCACTAGAAAGCTGAAATTTGCTACTAATATGTATATCAATCACGCCAATAAAGTGGTAAAATAAATAGTGGAAAAAAGTGTTTTATTAGGGTACCTCCCCTATACGTAAAGTGGGGAGTGATTTTTTTTTTCATTTCAACCCTAACGTGTGATATATTGTTGGATAGGTATTTAAAAATAAATAGGGGTTTACTAAAATCATTTTTTGATAATATAAATATTTTCGGAAATAATCGCTCCAGAAATAAAAAAAAATGTGTCCCCCCCCCCCTCTAACTTTTGAACCATAAGTTTAAAATTATGAAAAAAATCTCAAAAGTAGAACTTCATAAAAACTTTCTAGGAAAATTATTTTGAACTTGATAGGTGGAATAGTTTTTGAAAAAAAATTACAAGATAATTTCTGAACTAAGTTTGTAATTTAACCGTATAAGCAGGTGTTTATTGTACCTGTAATTTCTACAAAATTACAATGAAATGACGTGCTTTCAAATAAAGTAAAAATGGGGAGAATCGGTTCACGCAATAAAGAATTATCCCATAAAAATCATCTTCCATACTTTAAGCTCGCGTGCAATAGTTTACTTAATTTGCCGATGTATGTCGCTGTACGTGGAACGCTCATATATTATCCTACATGGCGGTGTTATTTTAACTCTTAAGTGGGGATACTTACTGTGACGGACGGAAAACTACGGAACCCTGAGCGTGGCCCGACACGCTCTTGGCCGGTTTTTTCGGTTTATAATGATTGTAAATATTTTTCAAACACCTTCAATAAGACATACAAAAAATAAAAAATCTGAATTTGAGATGAGTTTATGTACTTTCTCAGTAATTCTCGTTTAGAGAGAACGTTCTAGAGAAAGTGCGGAAATTCTCAGGAGAAGGAATTCTCGAGAGCGAGAACGTTCTCGCCGGTACAACTCTAAATGAGCATAGTCACACATTAACAAATAGGTGGCCTTTCCGACGGCGGTATATAATCAATAATGGCACCAAAGCTCTTCCTCACTTCATTTACCAATGTATATCGGGTCGGCACGGCGATACGGAAATGTAATTTATTTAATGTTTCAGTCTCCAATAACATAAGTGTAGATTTTATTTATTTACATTACAATAACAATTTTGAATCTTAAATTAATATAATATTTATCGGTTATGCACAAACCGAAATCAAAGACCAGCACTATTTGTTTTAAGCTGGTCACGTTATTTCTACGTTTGACATTTGTGGTTGTCATTTTAGTCTACGGAATAAAAAAACGAACTATAATCAAAACACAAACAAAGCGCTACCGCTTAAAAGGTACGTATGGGCGAGACACGCACGAGTTCATTGCCCTACTCGCCGGCTTCCCGCACCCCGCTCCTCCGCTCAATTCCTTTGTCGAGTATGTCAGCTTTATCACCCCGCGCGCGCCTCCGTGAGCAAGTACCTACATCGTATCTGCTATGATACCAGCGCCTGGTTGACCCATGGTTTTGCTTGTTAAGAAGCGAGGCGGGGGTCTGCTTCTAGTGGTCACTGCAGAAGCACGCCGAACGGGCGTGCCATCAAGGTCACGCGCTATAGTTAGGAAGTAAGATTTCCTCTGAACGCAAATATTGTTTGTGTTTAATTTTTGACGAAATATAATGATGTAAGTGACACAAATTGAAATATCTACTTTGAAATCCCTTTTTGATTATTATAATGTGAATTCTGATGACTTTAATAATTTATTAAAACCGTAACAGCCTAAAAAAAACAAAAATACCAAGAAACTTAAATTTTCATTGCTTCATTTGACACATATTGATTTTATTGACATAATTTAAGGTGATGATATAGTTAACCCTTATTTAATGAACTGTATTTTTTTATACGTAGTTTTTTAGCGTTGTCATACTATATCAAATTGCACTCGACGTAAATGACACAAACTGGTTTTGTACAACAATAAAACTGTTCTAAATACAAAACAGTTATATTTTTTAACTCTAATATTATTTTACTCAAGTTATGGCAAGCTAAAAAAGTTAACCTCAAATTATTGAATTACAAAAAAAGCACCAATTGAATATGACACAAAACGCACTGAAAGATTCTTATGTATACACTGTATTTCCAACTTCAATAATAAGTGACTTTAGAATTTTCGAAACTTAACCCTCAAAATATTGCCAGCGGGACGGGACTAATATGCTTTTTTGCCATCGTCAGGGGGGTTCCACTACGCAGTTTAGGCACATTTGGCCGGCGCGCCTACGCCTCCCGGGCAGGCGTATGGCAGTGGGCTGCCGCTCGACTCGAACGATAGTCGTGTTACGTGGCGCTTGCGCAAACTTAAAAATACACGATGGCTTCGAAACCTAAATCTCGATCTAATCCGTATAAAAGATGTGTTTACGGGGATGTCTGAATAAACGGAAAAACAAGGAAGCAGAAATAACATTTTTAAATTCCGGACGATATTGAAAGGTCCCGAAGTCCTTCCTTAAGGCGGAATCAGACGGTTCATTTTTCGTTCATTTTTATGTTTCATTCCGCACCTTTCACCCGAAGTGACACGTCTGATCATAAAGTGAACCAAAAGTGCCGAACAATCACCCGAGGTTCACTCGGATGAATGTTCATCCGAGTGAACCGTCTGATTCCGCCTTTAGTAATAGTTAAAATAAACATCCTTATTAGGGTTCCGTAGCCAAATGGCAAAAAACGGAACCCTTATGGATTCGTCATGTCTGTCTGTCCGTCCGTATGTCACAGCCATTTTACTCGGAAACTATACGACGTATCTGAATAAAATTTACACATAAGGTGTATTTTGTATGCTTACTTAGTTATGGAGTAAAATTTGAAAAAAAATAATTTAGGGGGGTGCTCCATAGATGTAACTAAATTTCAAAAAATGTTTTTTAACCAAATATCAACATGTGACACGTCAATCGATAGGTCTTTAAAAATAATTTGGAGGTTTTTTTGACCATTTTGTGATTAAGTGAATATTTTCTGAAATAATAGCTTCGAAAGTCAGAAAAATTGTGTAGCCCCCCCGGTAACTTTTGAACCGTAACACCAAAAATATGAAAAAATTTGAGGCGATGTGCCTTATCATTAAACATCGGTATCAACGTTCAAATTTCGTGGCACTTGGTAAGGGTCGCAAAAAAAGAAATACATAGGTATCATTGTTTTATTTATTAGTAATAAATAACATTTAATTTATTTTTATTCTTAATCGTACTTTGGTAAACTGTACATATATTTAAAGAGGTTTATATTCTTAATACGTCATAGAACCTCAATACTCATTTCATTATCCATTTGTAAAAAAAATTCTAAATGCCAAATAGGCAACAAATGTCAATTTAATTGTCATGCAAAATAATATGTGGTAAAATCTTCAACGATAATAGTTCTTAAAAACACTTACAACTACAATTTAGCATTGATAAATCTTTACCCAACTCCCTATCAGACTTGAGAAAATGGATTTGACGCAGTATACTGATTTTATATTCACTAACGAAGGTGCTTGCTGTACTATTTGCGAAATGAATATAAAAAAGAAAAGGTACAATATAGAGAAACATTTGAAATCAAAATCTCATCAAGATAAATTATCTGATTCACGCTGCCATTTACAGGATATAATACGAGATAATGCTGATTTCGAAATTAAAGACGATATCGTATATTGCAAATTGTGTAATTCGAAATTATTTCCCTCTAAATCTAGTATCGACCGCCATTTAAAAACAGATTTACACAACAAAATTCATAAAAATAATGCACAAGAAAAATTTAATAAAGATTTAACAGAGTTTATGATTTGTTCGAATATACCGTGGTCAAAATTAGACAATCCTAAATTTAGAAATTTTGTAGAAAACCTTTTAAATCATAAATATGGAAACGATATTACTGTGCCGAGTGAAACAAAAATACGAGTAAAATGCTTACCTGAATTGTATGAAAAGAAAAAAAATGAATTGAAAGAGAAATTACAAAATAAAATGATTTACCTCAGTGTTGATGAAACATCAGATTCCGTGGGAAAAAAAGTGGCAAATATTTTGATCGGAGCTCTAGATGGAACTAGTACCCAGCCACATTTATTTGCTTCTAAGGTATTGGAGGCGACTAACCATTCGACAATAACCAAACTCGTTGAGGAAACCCTTGAAGATCTTTGGGGCGATGAATACAAAAAAAACATGGATAAATTATTATTTTTTATAACGAATGCCGGTTCCTACATGGTAAAAGCAGCTAAAAACCTTGTTCAGAAATATAAAAATATGACTCATGTAACATGCATAGCACATGGATGTAATCGAGTCGCAGAGATAATTAGAAGTCTTTACCCGACCATAAACAGTTTGATTGACTGTATCAAAAAAATATTTCGTAACGCTCCTTCAAGGACAAATTTATTTCATCAAATGTGTGTAAATATTCCTCTACCACCCCGACCCGTGATAACAAGATGGGGAACATGGTTAAATGCTGCCTCATATTATCACATGCATTATGATAAAATCAAATCTGTCATCGATGCCTTAAATCCGCGTGAAGCGAGTGCAATTTCTAAAGCAAAAAAAATTTTCCGTAACCGGAATTTAAAAACTGAGTTACTATTCGTCGATACACACTTTAGTATAATTGCTAAGTCAATAAAATTATTGGAGGATCCAAAACTGAGTCTAGCAGAATCATTAAACATTGTTCATGGTTTGCAAAAAAAAATATCAACGTTAAGGTTACATCAAAATGCCAGAAAAGTTTATTTTAAATTAAAAAGTGTATTAAAGAAAAATCCTGGTTATAAGACTGTACAAATAATTAACCAACTATCTAAAAACAACGAGGCTGAAATACCAGAAAGTGTAAATAAAAACTGTGTGCAAAATTTTCAATGCTTGACATACCTTCCTATTACCTCAGTCAGCGTGGAAAGATCTTTTAGTCATTTAAAATGGATATATTCTTACAGACGTCAAAGATTGACAGCAAAATCTATGGAACAAATTTTAGTGATCTATTCTAACTCGTAAAATATTGTATGCCACACCTGGACATAAAGTGGCTTTTTCCGCACGCTACGCGTACGGATAGAGCCGCTTTCTGGCCAAATGTGCACATATTTTTCCAACACGGGAGGTAATAAAGAAAGCCCTCGATCGCATAATTACGTCCCTCGCTTGCAGCTTGGGCCGCAACAATTGCGATTGCGCGGCCTTTCTTTGTTTTACCACCCTAATTAGGAAATGTACTATTTAGGGGCTTTTTTATTTACATATACAAAATAAAGGTTAAAAATACTAAGTGATTTGTTTGTATTTATTTTTCTGCCAACCGTACATTGCCACGAAATTTGAACGTTGATACCGATGTTTACTTATCATATACTTTCTACGAAAATTATTTTGAACATTATCGGTTCAGCCATTTTTGAGTTATCTCCAAAAAACTTCTTCCATAGGCATCAGATACGACCTTTTGGTATTAGTTTGGGTTTTT